>CM029474.1:41299094-43799094 GCA_017140325.1 Eucalyptus leucophloia subsp. euroa
CTAGGGAGCGCAAAATCTAACTTCCAAAATTATATGATGCATATTGTCGTGAAGGAGAAAGTTGATGATGACTCTGGTACGTAACATTTATCTCTTGTAATTTGTCTTATATAAATTAAGCATACTAAAATTGGCTACAAAATTGCTATATCAACTTATGTAGCCAAACTTTATCATGTCACTCTTATTTGAAGACATACTTGCAATCTGATACATCGGTTAATATATCACCTTCATAAGCCACTCTTAATACGTTTGTGCGCCAAAATGAAGAAGGGGAGAGGTAGAGCTGTCAACGTTAATATTGGGCCTTCTCTACTAAAATAACAGCGGCCCATAGTTTTGTTTCTTGTTAATACGGTACCACGACCCAACATTTAACTATAGGCTGGACAGAATGGCAAATGAAATGGACGAATATCAAAGTTCAATAGATAAAACGAGAAGAAAAAGACTATGTAGAATAGAGAAGGAAAAAATTACATGATTACCTAAAGGCAAACTATTTAGAAAATGGAACCGTCCTAGTTCTCTCGTCCCGCTTTTAAGCATGTAGTAGAGGTTTGCTAGGTTTGGATTTGTCTTGGCTTGAGTTGTGGGCGTTTTCTTCTTTCTTTTGTTTTCCCTTTGACTCCCTTCCACTCTACCTGCTGCGTGGTCAGAGTGTAAGTTGGCACCATTTGTCCAAAGTTATCAATATATTTCTTACATTTCACTCAAAAAAAAAAAAACTATTTAGAAAATGGAACCAATGCTCACAATCTCCAATCAAACTTATCAGGATAGCAAAACCATAAGAATAGAGGAGGAAAAAATCGAGTACCACATCATAAATACGGAAAGAAAAACACCTCTTTTATATGTGCATATACATTTACTTGTATATGATATCAGCTCATTTATTTTACAAGACTCGATTATAGGCACCTTACCTCATTTGCTTCCAAAGACCCTCTTTTCCCCGTATATATAACATGGCCGGTGGAGCATGTCGTGAGCCTTTACATAAAAAGGGATTAGCACAAAAATTAGAGTTCGTAATTAATTGACCTCATAATTAATAGAATTCATTAATATAGAGAAGTCATTTTTGTAGCAACAACTAAATAATAATTGTCGCAACTCTCCTGAAGGCGGAGGACAGGTTTAGAAGTAATGTCAAGTTGGCGACCAATAGTTCTCAATCGGTGCAAGTTCTCCAAACTCTTTCCTTGAGCACATTGGGAATTTTCGTTTTGATTGATCCTAAAAAAAATTCGATGATGTAAAGGAGCCATCACTAGCATATTTGGGCCAGCTAGGAGCCAAGTGTAACATAGTATTATATCTCACTTCCTACGCAACTAGAGATCTATGCACAGGGATTTGATTACATTAGTTCTCCAATTAATGCATTCCGGTGCCTAAACTTGATTTATCAACTAAGTATCCATCTTTTTTGATCCAATTATGAGTCCTAAAGTTCTAAGTGTCCCCAAGCGATGTTTTTGTGTTCATTACAATCCTAGAATGTAACGTATCTCCAACTAAGCAAAACAAATTACAACACACAAAGTAACATAAGAGAAATCACAACACACATCATGAGTAACAATAAAGGGCGAGTAAAAGATAATGGGTGAGAAAACTAACCCGGTATGAATCAAGTGAAAAATATAACATAGTCTTGTTATTAAGCCCCAGGACAACAACCCCACCAGCTAAATTTCTATGGATCTAAGTTTTCTAAAAGACTAATCTCTCTAAACCTAAACTAAAGTAATCTAAATCTAATATCACAATTTAATTAGCTCGTCAAGACCTATTTTCTAAACCTTTTCCAATATTCATTTTTTCGATTTTTTTTTTGCCCCTTTTTCGGCCCCTTGCCTCCAGATGCTTCTCTAAAATTCCTTCAACCTTTTTATTCCTTTCCACTTTCAATGTTGGCTCAACTCGCTCATTATTCTTCACTCATTTACAGACGTATATGCACAAAACGCTCGCCAAACACCTCACTGCTTGTTGTTTTTATCCTTTTCTCATACCTTTCAATATTTGTTCACGGCAAAGAACGAATCCATCTAACATCAGACCTTCTTAGGCCATCAACAGATTCATGAGTGAGGCATATCTCCTCTATAATGGTATCTATGACAGCCTCCTCTCTTGTCCCACATCGCTTAGGGAGAGAGATCTTCATTAGCTTATAAAGCTCTAGTCCCTCTAATCTGTGTAACACGTTTTAAAGCCGTCAGGGAAAAGACCGTGGCTGGGATGGCGGTTCGTCCGTGCCAAGGCGGATGACCAAAGCAGACAATATTACACAGTGGGGTCAAGGATGTTACAAGTGGTATCAGAGCCGACTCTCAACTGATAGGGAAAAGACCGTGGCTGGTGTCGCGACCTCTTTTTTTGGGCGCCCACATCAGGGGCAAGCGCCTTGCGGAGGCTAATGGCTTGGCTGAATTGATAAAGCTCGGACTCTTCCAAGTCCACCAATTCATGACTTTAATAGTTTGAGTTTTTAACCTATAAATCAATTTTTAAAATGGAATCGCCACTAATCGATTTGGGGTGGGTTGATTAGAAACCCAAGTGAAGTATCGGGAGAAATATTCACTCCTGTGCAATCAGAGAAATTAGGATCGGGTACTTGATTACACTAGTTAATCACTAATGCCCTTTCGGTACCTAATCTTATTTAAACCCTAAGGTTTTTTGGATGTTCGAGAGATTTTCCATGCATTTTGGATGTTCAAGGGATTTTCCATGCATTTTTGGGAGGAAAAACATTTTTTGAGTCTTTTTCTAATTTTCTTGGACATAAAAGGGATTTTTTTTTGGATTTTTGGTATTTTTTGGAAAAATACAAGTCTTTTTGGCTTTTTTTGGATTTTTGGCGTTTTTTGGAAAATATGGAGTATTTTTTATTTTATTTTTTGGAAAATAAAATATTTTTTAAATATTTTTCAATATTTTTGGAAAATAAAATATTTTTTTTGATTTTTTGGAAAATAAAATATTTTTACTGTTTTAAATATTTTTCGAAAATAAAACATTTTTCTGAAAATAAATTATTTATTTATTATTTATTTATTAAAAATATTATTTTATATTAAAATAATATAAAAACTAACCCAGGTCAGAACCATGGGTTGTGTCCGACCCGAGCTGGTGACCCAAATGAGGACGGGCCCGCAACCCGGGCCCGACTCAGATTTTTTTGTCTTTTTGTCTTTTTTCTTTTTTTTTTATAATTGAAACGGCGTTGTGGCCGAGTGTTTGGGGACACTCGGCTCGACCCAACCCGACAACCGGGGTTCCTAGTGGAACCCTACCCGAGTCCGACCCGACTCATAGCCGCCCTTGAAACCCTTTCTAGTTCGCAGCCCGGGTCCGATCCAATGACCTGAGGCCGCAACTCGAAATATCGAGAACCCTAAGGTTCTTGATTCGCGGCACCCGAGAGGGGAAGGTTGAGGCGCTGCGGCAGCGACGGCGGCGACGATGACGATGGCAGCGACGAAGACAGCGACGACGATTGGACTATGGGAGGGGTGATGGCGACGACGATGGCGTAGAGGCGGTACGCTACCGCTTACGGTGCGATGGAAGCGGCGATGATGGCGCGACCCCTTTTCCCTTTGATTTCTCTCGCTCGGCTCCTTCCGCTTAGATCTTGCTTTCTTCGCTTCTCAGCCCGACCCTCTTCTCTCTCGCTTCGGCCAGATCCGAGCCTCCACCGGCCGGATCTGACCTCCTCGGACTCGCTCGTCGGCGGCCTCCCTTGAAGTCTCTCAGTGGGAGGTTAGCCGAGCTCGCGACCCGAGTTCTCTCTCGCTTGCTCTTTGATTCCTCCCCCAAAGTCTCTTAGTGGGAAGATCTTAGAGCTCGCTCGTGCTCTTCGTCGTCGACATCGGGGGCTATTTATAGGTGAGGGGGTGGCCGGTCGACGGAACCTCGACCGCCGGTCCCCTTCGCGCACCGAGCAGCCTTCGACGGCCAAACCGGTGTCCCATCCGACGCCAGTTGCTCCTCGCACGTCCTTATCCGACGCCAGCCACCCCCTTGCTCCACATGTTCTATTGTTCCTCCATTTTGCTCCGGCGTCGCGTGCGTCCTCTTCTCCGGCGTGTGCTGCTTATCTGGTTAGGGAAGAAGACAGGGAAGGAAGAAGATAAGGAGAAATGGCCGGGCTAAGCAATGCGGCTGGGCCTCGCGAGCCTGCGAAGGAAAAGAAAAAAGGAAGAGGCTAGGCCTTGAAGGCCCAACCCTTGTGGCTATTAGCTTATGCTTTTCTTTTTGTTTTTTTTTTTGTTGTTTTCTCTTTTTATTATCTACTTATCCGAAAATACAAAATAAAATAAATTAAAAACTTAATTAATAAAATAAAATAGGCCTAAAATTAAGGCGTCAACAGCTACCCCTCTTTGAAGGTGAGCTCGCAGAAGTTGCATTCAAAGACAAACTGATGCCTAAATTTTATCCATGCATGCGTAGCAGATTGTATTTTATTTGGGATCTATTATTCTATGCAAAAAAAAAAAACAATATTAAGACAGATAAGAAGATACTTGTAGTTACTTATCGAGAGTGAGTGAAATAGGGTGTGGTGTGAATTCCGAGTTTTAGCAAGTATCAAGGCGTCATCTTACCTAGTGATGTGAGGAGGTTGCTTTTTTTAGGACTCGAACCATTCTTCGGTCGCCTGTCAAAACAATCAATAATTTGTCTAGGACTCGAACTTTTCTTCGGTCGCCTTGATGGGAAATTGCCTTTTCCAGGACCTGAACCATTCTTTGGTCGCCTATTAGAGCAATAAGTGATTTACCTTGGACCCGAACCTTTCTTCAGTCGCCGTGACGGTAAAATGCTTTTCCAAGGCTCGAACCATTCTTCGGTCGCCTGTTAGAGCAGTAAGTGGTTTGTCTTGGACCCAAACCTTTCTTCGATCGCCATGACAAGAGATACACCGACCTTTCTCAGGGCATCTATTTGTGGGTGTCTGATCTGTATCGAGGACACCAGTTGGTACCCAACCTTTCTTGGGAGATGCGCCGACCTTTCTCAGGGCATCATATTTGTTGAGGTGTCTGACTTCTGTCAAAAACACTGGTTGGAACCCGACCTTTCTCAGGAGGATGCACCGACCTTTCCCAGGGCATCGATTTGTGGGGTGTCTGACTTCTGTCGAAGACACCAGTTGGAACCCGACCTTTTTCAGGAGGATGCGCCGACCTTTCTCAGGGCATCGATTTTGGAAGATACATGGATATTCACAGGCATATCAAAGAGTACCTGGGTATTCACAAGTACTAACCTGAATGATATTTTGGCCTTTGCAGGCATCAAAAGGGGCATTTGACTGGTCATAAGCATAAACTCTTGGAGGATACTTGGATGTTCGCAAGCGTTGAAGGAATATCTGATTGCTTGCGAGTATTGAAAGAGTACTTGAATAATCACAAGTACAAACTCTTGAAGGATACCTGGCATTCGCAATTATCGAAGGAGTACCTGATTGCTTACAGGTATTGAAAGAGTACTTGGATAATCACAAGTACAAACTCTTAAAGGATACCTGGTATTCATAGGTATCGAAGGGGTACCTAGGATATTCATGAAGGTTCCTCACCTTATGATAATTGGGAATATTGAGGACGCACCTCACACATTCGTGAAGGTCTCCCATCTCCTAGCAATTGGGAAATATCGAGGACATACCTCGCATATTCGTGAAGGTCTCCCATCTCTTGGTAATGGGAATATCGAGGACATACCTCGCATATTCGTGAAGGTCTCCCATCTCCTGGCAATTGGGAAATATCGAGGATGTACCTCGGATATTCATGAAGGTTTCTCACCTCCTGGTATGAGGAATATCGAGGACGTGCCCCGAATATTCGTGAAGGTCTTCACCTCCTGGTAATGGGAATATCGAGGACGTACCTGAGATATTTGTGAAGGTCTCTCACCTCCTGGTAGTTGGAATATCGAGGACGTGCCTCGCATATTCATAAAGGTCTCTCACTTCCTGGTATTATAAACTTGAATATGGTATGAGGCCTACCTGGATTGCCGCAGGTACTTAAAAGGGGTGGAACACCTGGGTAGCCGTAGGTGTACAAAGTACTGGAATACTTGGGTGAACACATGTATTTAATGATACGATCTGGGACCACTTAGTTGGTCCAAGTGTAAGAAAGCATACCTGGATAGGCCCAGGCACACAAAGCAGTGGAATGCTTGAACAACTGTTATTATTTGGGGACAACTCAGGCAAGTTGAGTGTCATGAAAAGGAAATATCTGGACAACAGTGAGTACTTGACAATATGGGGATACCTAGATAGCAGTAGGTACTCCAAGAGATACTTGGTCAGTCACAAGTATTAATACTCTGGGGACAACTCGAACAGGTCTAGTGTCAGGAAAAGGGAGTATCCGAATGGTGGCTAGTATTCAAAGATAATGGGGATACCTAGATAGCAGTAAGCACCCAAATTCAAGGGACGACTCGACTATGTTGAGTGTCAGGAAAAGGGAGTATCCGAATGGTAGTCGCAAATATCAATACTCTGGGGACAACTAGAACAGGTCGAGTGTCAGGAAAAGGGAGTATCGGAACGGTGGCCGGTACTCAAAGACAATGGGGATACCTAGATAGCAGTAGGTTCCCAAACTCAAAGGACGACTCAAATAGGTTGAGTGTCAATAAGAGAGTACCTGGACAGTGATAGGTACTTTAAGGCGAATGGTGATAGAGATATGCTTACCCGCGCAATATTTCTGATCTCTGAGAGTATGTCTGCTATTTGCATAATATGCACACATGATTGTATATGCTGTAAATTCATAAATTTAAATGTGATTTATGCATGAGAATTTTGTCAGTTTTGCATCATCTGGATTCCACTGGGGAAGATTTTGAAAAACAACCTTCATTTAGAATGTAGATATCTTGAGCATGCCAGATAAGGGACTTTCAGTCTGAAAGGACTTTCTGCTCTCATGGAAAAGGCTATCCTGACCATTGATGCAGGATTTATAAGGACCACACTATCTCACTGTCATCATGTCAGCAGGGGTCCGAGTATTCTCGCAAACAGTACGACTTTACCAATGTGAGAGGTCTTTGTCGAAACTGCGATGAAGTCTCAGTCAATGGCTCATCAAATGGGACTGTCGAGGTCAAGCTAATGGACAAAAATGTTGCATGATCATTTTCCGGTTTACAAATCAAGAACCCTGCGAAAAGAGATAGAGTAATCTTGCTCGTATTTCTTCGAGCGATGCTTTTAAACATATGAAATCCTACGTTAATCGGAGTGCCCTAGTCTGAAGAGACTTTTACAATGGGATGTAACGTAGACTTGGCTCACATGTAAGAGGGCGAGAGTTGGTGACTATCTTGGCATTTGTCACTAGTCTTTCTTGTCAAATGGAGGTTCTATGGACCATATCAACAACTTTTTCTTGGCTGTATTTTTGACTGGGGGCATTGGCCTTGCTTTTACCAGGTACACTGCTTTTTCATGCCCCCATTTTTTATTCCAGTTCTTCTTTTATGGGCATTGACCTTGTTTTTATCAGGTACATTACTTTTTTATGCCCCTGTTTTTCATTCTTATCGTTAGAGGAACTAGCCTAGGTAAGTTCAATCACAACACTGTTGTTAAACTCTTGAGTCTTCATCTTTAGCTAGCGCTCTAGACTATGGTGCTTAAATGACAGTAACTTTTGTTTTGCCTCCATGTGGTGGTGAAATTACAGACTCGATTGGGTTGTACAATGAATACAAGTGCAGAAAGAATTGCTCTTCGTCGTTCTAGGGCACTTAAATTAACGCAAGTGTTCATATGCAATAAAGAGACTCGAAGATTGATGCAAGTGCGAGCAAGAAAATTTCTATCTCTCTTCTCACCTTGTGATGCTGCTTTGCCTCCGCTCTACCCCAGTGTGGGATGGTTCTTGACGGGGGTATGAGAGAAGCTTCACCAGTGTATGGGGCTCAATGGGATGAGCGATGGAATGCCTCTCACTATTTTGGTTATCGTACCATTCGCGAGAGAACTCTTTACCCTGCAGTCATGGAATTTTCTGCACTCATCTCACAAGTGTATAGATGGCGGGGATTGTGTGTAAGATATGGCTTGCCTTTCATCATTCTGACGTGCCTCATCCAGCATGCTCAATTAATCTTGTATTCTTCATTTAACTGTCTATTCTAATAATTCTCAATGGAATCAGTGATTTAGACAGACAAAATCATCATGCAAAATTCATTTGGAAAAGGCATGCAGCATTTTAAATGTGATGGAGTTTGTACTCTCAGAACAAATGAATGGTTTTGGCTCAAAAAGACCTTCTTGGTAGCTTTAAGGGTCAACATAATAGTATTGTTAAATTTTGAACATCAAAAGGGTTATTCATAAAGGGGTGTCAATGATTGTCCCTATTGATTAGGGATATGACACATGAATGATCGGCCAAGGATTAGGAATTTGATCGGGCATCTCTGCTTTTGCCCCTGTAGAAGAGAAGATGTACAAGTAGATCAATTAGTCTGGCCAAAATCAAATGTGAGTTGAGGCTTGAAGATTTTCTGTCATTTGCTTTGGCGATTACTCAGGACGCCATTTCGTTTAGGAGAGTTTGTCATGCCTCTCATTGATTTATTATCCTTGTTTTTGACAGTCAAGTGATCCTACAACAAGACATGCTTCTCGTTGATTTGTTATCCTTGCTTTTGACAGTCGGTGATCCTGTAACAAACAAGAGGGAATGCGTTAGTCATGAACTCTTTCAAGAGTCAAATAACTGGAATCGATACAACTTTACCCTTCACTGGTTTGCAGATGATTAGGTGAACTTGAAGTGAGAGGGGGACACGAAGTCCTATGTCCTTGGCTTCGTTAGTTCAATCATTCTTTAAATCGGCTCCTGGATGACATGTCTTTTTACACGAAGCCAAGTAAATTTGATGTGGGTCATTTCTACGTACTAGCTTACCCAGTATTAATTTGCCAACCCTAACCATCAAGTTTGGCTCTTGAATCCTGATGCTTCCTACCAAGAGGGAGAATATGTCAAAAGTGAATTCAAAGAGGGGGGAGTATTGGAAACGATACCAAATTACTCTTCTCCAAAGTTTGTATTTGCTGACTCCTAAGGATATTTGAATATTAATGACAGCATTTTTGTCTCGGCACAATTTGACATTTCTTTCGATTGGCCTTCCTCACTCATGGCCATGTATGTATGATTGATGGTTGTTGATTTATCTTCAATGTCTTCCTTCTGTGGAATTTTCTTATGTTTTTGACTATATGACCATTAGCAGCATTGAGCAAAGTCATGTACTTCAAGCTTCTATGGAATCTGAGATGAACAATCAAAACCTCCAATTCTCTGATGGCAATTACTTCTTGTGAGAGCATGTGTCTGAATAGAAAGTCAAGTTTCTAGGTCCTCATTTTGAATAGGGGCTAGAGACCGCTTTAACTGTCTGGATTTCTTCCCTGTTGACAGTAGCCAATTCAAAGAAAGAGAAAAGATCCCTTTCTTGTGCTTCTAGGCTTGTCGAAGCTGGAAGTCTCGTTGATGAAACCACAACATCTGGTTGCTCAAGTACATTGTGGGGAAAGGATATTGCTCTGGCTTGTGAATGAGTTGGGCAGGAGAAAGGTGGAGTACATAGAGCTCTTAGGGACGGCTTGATTTTCAACCGTATGCCTGTACCTATTACGTCTTATCTTTCGTTTCCTGTAAATAGAAGAGAGAGGACATCATTTCCAAATTATATTCAAAGAATAAGACTTACCCTCTTTTGGTGTAGGATGATTCTTTCTATTTGCCCCTGTTTTCTTGGTAGGGTGTCTTTGAATTTGGCTAGTTCACCTGATGTGCTTGCTTCAAATGCCCCCTGTCACACTAAGTCAAAGGGGACGGGAATGATCTTCTAAGACATGAAGTGAGTGAGTCAGAAAGAAAAATATGATTAAATTTATCATCTTGTTTTAACAAAAGATTTTGGGTGATGAAATATTTTTTATTTTCAAAATATGTCTTTGGGAGAAAAAAGCATGAGGAAGCCTAGCCCCCAATATTATTCTTGGATGATATTTTCTTTTCATGGTTGGATAACATCACCGAGCTGGTTTGGAGTACCGCCTCATGCTCTTAAAACAAAATATTAAAACTGTGTAATAGAGTACTTGGAATGGGAAATACAACAGTAGCACACTAGACAAGATAAAAACATGAAATTATAAAAACAAATAAAACCCATAAAAACTCATGTGTAAAGGAGTGCTTTGATAGTGTTGGTTCTGAAATCAAGCGCCTTTAAGTTTCTCGCCTTTAGTAGACTCGAAGTATTCGCATGAAAGGACCACTTCATTGAAGCTATGGACATGCAACTCATGCAACCAACAATGATGCTTGCGAGGTAAAGCCCCTATGAATAGCTTTATCATTTCTTCTTCAGCTAGTTGATGGTAAGTTTGCATCATAAAAGCCTCCGATCTCCTTGCATACGCTCGGAATTCCTCCATTGGTCTTTTTCTGAAGTGAACCAAGTTCTGACAAGGTACTTCAGTCCCAATCTAGCTTTGATACTGAAGCACGAATGCAGAAAATAGCTCATTCCAATTTCTCATGAGGTAGATGTCTGCTATGATGAACCATTGTAATGCAGACCCCGTAAGACTTTCTTGAAAGGCCTGAGTTGCGAATGACATTGGGCTATAGTACCGACTCATTTCAGTGTGGAGGTACTGTAAGTGGGCCACGGGACAAGTTGTGCCGTTATACTTGCGGAGATTGGGTATCCACATCTCTCCAGGGGTCATGATCCTATGAGTGCAAGAAGGGCTTGATGTATCCTGGTTAGGCCACTGGTTTTCCCACTGCATGTTCGTTGTAGTTGTGAATTTTTTTGTTTCAAGGAAGTTGGACTCTACCGAGATTATCCCATTACTTTCTTCTTGGTCAAAATTTCCGAATGAGGATGAAGTATTGAAGCTATCCTCATGATCAGAGGACAAGCTTAGTACTTCGTTAGGATCGTAGCAGATAAAGATGTATGCTTCCTCTTCTGACGGGCCTTCATCCCCGGGTGAGAGTAGGAAGTAGTTATACGATGAATCGTCAGTTTCATTGTCGAAATAACGTTGGAAGTCCTTGGGATTGTATTCAAGGGCCGGGAAGTCTTCAGGATTGTACTCTAGAGGATGGTAGCCTTCAAAGCTGTATTCTTGGGAATGCTCGAAGCTTTGGTGTGGTGGCTCGTCGGTAGATGCTGAATTGATCTGCTTAGGCTTTCTTTTCTTGGCTTCTGGTATAGACCTTTTGAGTAGGGCCCTTCGTTTTGCCAGCTTGATTCTATCAAGGGAAGTGAGAAATATTAGAGTTTCACTGTCTGATTCACTTTCCAGATTGATAGGGGTTGGTATTCTTTGGATTCCAACTCTTGGAGTAAGCTTAGGGAGTTGTCCAATCATGCCCTGCTCTTGAACAGACTCTGAGTTTATGATCTCGTACAAATGTTCCTTGCCTTTCCTAGTGGGAAATTTTCCAGTAACAGGATGTTGCTCAGTCGCCCATTTATTATGCAAGGCTTCATTGACATGTTCCTCTCTTATCTCAACGACTAACGGCTCCTCGTGCTTCGCGATCATCGGCTCTTCGTAGGGCAGGGTGATGTCAGGGGTAATGTCAATATTATACTCTTGGTGAAAAACATGAATTAGTTCCTTCCAGGTTTTAAGGGGACTAATCTTCCTGACAATGTATCATCGCAAGGCAAGGCCAGTCAAGCTTGATTGGTATGATTGAATCATCCTCCGAACCAAGTAGGCCTGTAAGTAGGTCTTTGGGCAGGAGGTATCAGCATACTTTTCGCATTCAGGTGTTTTGAGTTTTTCAGGGATCTTAATGCCAGCATAATTGGACAAGTTCATGGGATTCTGCTCTTGCAGCTGGCTTAACTTTTTCATGATCCTTTCAAATTGTCTATGATACTGGCTATTTTCTGGCAAATTTGCAGGCGTCATGACGGTGTTTGAGGCAACTATAGAGTTGGGCTCAGCTTGAGTGGATTTTATTTGTCTCGAGAGTTGTTGAAGGACAATGGACATCTGTCCTATGCCGTCTTCAATGTTAATGAGGCGATTTTATACATCATTTTGATCGTGCCCTATTGTATGAGGCCATTCATGGGCGATTGGTGGCCAGCGATTCATAATTACCTGACGTTGCGAAAACAATGAATGAACACGAAAGTAAACAAAGATTGACCCATGACAATGGTCTAATTGCTTTTTTATTCATCAAAAGAGGATTTTATAGACCGCAGACTTCTGACATCTAGAACTTGAAATTGAAATGATAGAATAAAATACTAGATATTAAACAAAAGTCCCTAAACAATGGGACAAAACTTTCACACTATTAACACTAAGGGGCACATGATTGCCAATTTATATGCGACAGGGAGTCTTGCGCTTGCGCAGATGCTTGCTTTCTTGGATCGGCTCTGAGGTGTGCATCCAGTCCATTCCTAAATTCCTCTCCATGAGCTCTGCTTGCTCATGCTGGTTGCTCTCGCTGATTGAGTGAGGGACCGATGGCTTCCATTTTGTCGGGATACGATGGTTGTGGATGTAAGACATGGAGGCGTGGTGGGCTTTTTCTTCTCCCTCAAGCCCTTCAAGTACCACGATCTTTTTGCGATGGCACTTGTTCCATGCTTCCTCAATAATGTCAATCTTGAACATGTATTCAAAACTTTGATGGGTAAAAAAGAGTGGAGGGACCCTCTTCTTGAAAGATAGCGAGATCTCCTGAAGGGCTCCATACTGTCGTGCCACCCTATATGGGAAATAGGAAGTGGCACCAGTAAGGCCGAGTAATGGAATTGGATAGCGGCGCTTGAAAGCAAAGCGAGCTCTCTTTTCATAGAACCAACCAGCACACAATTGGAATGCCTCAGGAGCCGGGTCTCTTAAGAAATTTATCCAATTTAAACAGCTTTGATTGGGAATGTATGGTCCTAAAACCATAAATTTTTGTAATGGATTTTCGAAATCATTCATTCCAGATGATTGCATGAAGCCTCGGAATTCACTTAGGTGAGAAAAGAACCAGACTTGTAAAATTTCCGGAGAGACCCACATGATTTTTTCCGTGTTTTCTTTAAAACGATTAAAGGACAAAAATGTTTCAGTTAAAATCATGTTAATATAATTTTCCCCCTCAAGATTTGATCAACTATCCATGCCATCTTAGGACTTATGACATTTCTTTGATGGGGGAAAATGATGAACCCAAAAAAAGCCAAGAGGAAAATCTTGCTTTTTTGGGTCATAGGCTAATTTTGAAAATAGGCATTCATGAATTCTAGTGGGCAGGTATTATGGTTGTCTTCAAGAATTTGTCTCATGACATGGATTTCAGTTCCTAAAAGTTGCGCTAACCTGCGTCATGGGAGGGCGCCTATCAATGGCCTAACAAGCTTTTTCTCGAGAGGCATTCCAGTGATGATGCTGTATTCTTCCAGAGCTGGGGTTAGTTCAAACCCACCAAACATAAAAATAGTCGTCTTCAAGCACCAGAAATGTGCCATGGCCTATATGACTTCGAGACGAACAATGATTTGAATCAACGATAGGAGATGACCGATTTTGGCTTTCACGTGCTCTTGGGCAACTGATCCAATTGACCCCACCATCTGAAGAGTTCCGCCTTAGGAGTAGGAATGAACTGGATATCGTCTTTCCCCATCGCACATAAATTGGAACTTGAAAAGTTTATCCTAAATTGCCATGGGTCAAATAAAAAGACTGAGTAAAAGTAAAGAAATCACTTTGTTTTTAAGTAAAATGGCAAGCATAAAGACATATAGGTGGGACGTGTGGCTTGATTTCTAACTTAGAAGGCTTGATGAAATTAAAAGGGTATCCGCCCGTCGTAGTCTCGCGTTAGCAGCATACCCCCTTAAGCTCGGCTAAGAAATTTGAGGAAAAGAAAAGAAAGGCAACCTCTACATCGCAGTCTCGCGTTCGAGATTGTATTTTTCTTAACACCATCCTAAAAATCCTATTGTGGCCCAAGTCCGGCGACCGGGTTGTGTGTGCCATGTGTAGTGTTAAAACAATAAAGCATGCACAATAGTTTGAGTTTTTTAACGAAAATTAAGATAAACCTCTAAGCTACAAACCTGCATAAAGAAAATAAAAACAAGTCAGTAAAGTGCTTAAACAAGATAAAACGGCCTAAGTCCTCAAATGTCCCCAGCGGAGTGGCCAAGCTGTCGCGACCTCTTTTTTTAGGCGCCCACATTAAGGGCAGGCGCCTTGTGGAGGCTAATGGCTCGACTGAATTGATAAAGCCCGGACTCTCCCTAGTCCACCAATTCATGACTTTAATAGTTTGAGTTTTTAACTTGTAAATCAATTTTTAAAATGGAGTCACCACTAATCGATTTAGGGTGGGTTGATTAGAAATCCAAGTAAAGTATCGGGAGAAATACCCACGCCTGCGCAACCAGAGAAATTAGAATTTGGGACTTGATTACATTAGTTAATCACTAATGCCCTTTCGGTACCTAATCTTGTTTAAACCCTGAGATTATTTGGATGTTCTAGGGATTTTCCACGCATTTTGGATGTTCGAGGGATTTTCCACGCATTTTGGATATTCGAGGAAAAACATTTTTTGAGTCTTTTTCTAATTTTTTTGGACATAAAAGGGAATTTTTTTGGATTTTTTGGTATTTTTTGGAAAAAAATACAAGTCTTTTTGGCTTTTTTTTTTTTTTTTGGATTTTTGGCTTTTTTTTTTGGAAAATATGGAATATTTTTTATTTTTTTATTTTTCAGAAAATAAAATATTTTTTAATATTTTTCAATATTTTTGGAAAATAAAATATTTTTTGATTTTTTTGGAAAATAAAATATTTTTACTGTTTTTTAATATTTTTCGAAAATAAAACATTTTTGATTTTTTTGAAAATAAATTATTTATTTATTTATTTAAAATAATATAAAAACTTACCCATGTCTAATCCATGGGTTGTGTTTGACCCGGCCGCGCGACCCGATTGGGCCCGACTTAGATTTTCTTTGTCTTTTTTCTTTTTTCTTTTTTTTAATTGAAACAGCGTCGTGGCCGAGTGTTTGGGGACACCCGGCCCGACCCGACGACCTGGGTTCCTAGCGGAACCCTACCTGGGTCCGACCCGACTCCCAACTCGACACACAGCCGCCCCCGAAACCCTACCTAGTTCGCAGCCTGGGTCCGATCCGATGACCCGAGGCCGCGACCCGAAAAATCCAGAACCCTAGGGTTCTCGATTCGCGGCGTCGGAGAGGGGAAGGTTGAGGCGCTGCGGCAGCAACGGCGGTGATGACGACGATGGCAGCGACGAAGACAACGATGACAATTTGACTACGGGAGGGGTGATGGCGACAGCGATGGCGATAGAGGCGGTATGCTACTTGCTCGCGGTGCGATGAAAGTGGCAATGACGGCACGACCCCCTTTCCCTCCGACTTCTCTCGCTCAGCTCCTTCCGCTCAGATCTCGCCTTCTTCGCTTCTCAGCCCAACCCTCTTCTCTCTCACTCCGACCAGATCCGAGCCTCCACCGGCCGGATCTGACCTCCTTAGACTCGCTCGCCGGTGGCCTCCCCTGAAGTCTCTCAGTGGGAGGTCAGTCGAGCTCGCGACCCGAGTTCTCTCTCGTTTGCTCTTCGATTCCTCCCCCGAAGTCTCTCAGTTGGAAGATCTCAGAGCTCGCTCGTGCTCTTCGTCGTCGACATCAGGGGCTATTTATAGGCGAGGGGGTGGCCAATTGACGGAACCTCGATCGCCAGTCCCCTTCGCACACCAAGCGGCCTTTGATGGCCAAACTGGTGTTCCATCCGACGCCAGTTGCTCCCCGCACGTCCTTATCCGACGCCAGCCGCCCCCTTGCTCCACGTGCGCTATTGTTCCTCCATTTTGCTCCAGCGTCACGTGCGTCCTCTTCTCCGGCATATGCTGCTTATCCGGTTGGGGAAGAAGACAAGGAGAAATGGCCGGGCTGAGCCACGCGGCTAGGCCTCGCGGGCCTGCGAAGGAAAAGAAAAGAGGGAGAGGCTGGGCTTTGAAGGCCTAGCCCTTGTGGCTATTGGCTTATGCTTTTCTTTTTATTTTTTTGTTGTTTTCTCTTTTTATTATCTACTTATCCAAAAAGACAAAATAAAATAAATTAAAAACTTAATTAATAAAATAAAATAGGCCTAAAATTAAGGCGTCAACAGCTGGGATGGCGGTTTGTCCGTGCTAGGGCGGGTGACCCAAAGTGAATAATATTACACAGTGGGGCCCGGGATGTTACAGTATCCGAATTCATCGGCCCACGTATTTTGCACTACAAAGGGTTTTACCATCATATTCCACACAAAATCACATTATAATGCAAGAAAATAGGTGCATCTACTTCGAGAGATATTTGCTCTCTTATCAGATCAATATGAAAGCTTCCCAGGCCACTATGAGGAATGGCGATTAGTGCAATTGAGGAAATCTCAATAAGCCCACATGACATTTCAAGGAAAAGCGCGAGTATAATTGAATTTAGAAGCGCAAAATTATCAAGGATCGTTAAAGCAATACCATTTTTTTTTCACAACCACAACGCCTATTAGCCGAGCAATAAGCTACAAAAACCAGGAAGCATAATCTCCATCCAGTGAACATAACTTGTCAGATGCCAACAAATTCATGACCACTTGATTTACTATATTACTTTATGGCATAAGTTGACATGCTTTGCTCATCTAGAGAATTGATTAACATGAATCTATACATGACATAAAAGGGTATGGAAAGTATATCGAGATAAGAGACAACGGATATTAATGGATTTGAACAAAAATCATGTAGTCATGTGTCAATGGTCGATAGGTTTTTGACTGCGAAATAGCCCCTGCGGCGCCTAGTGAGATAAGAACACTAGGTCATCCTTCCCTTTATAGTTGTTGCTTAAAACAATATGGGGAATCACATCCTTGTATCATATCGTACCATGCTCAATTTAGCTCCGGCATCCAATTCCTCGAGAGAGATATGTAGAACACTCTGGCACAACAACTAGTTTTGAGCCTGTCATAGCCTCATCAAAAGAGCGACATTAACTCCTAACCAATTTATGTGCGAGAGGCCAATCCCGTCTTTAGAGCTTCTTATAGTTATAATCATTTTATTCTAGAACTCTTAGCACAAACGGCCTAATGTCATTCCTATCATCCCCTATGTATCACTCACTCTTCATCCACTCACTCTTCATCCCGACAACACCAAGTGACACTCACAAAGGTGTGAAAGTACAAGAACTACAAAGACATTCTCCCCCACTCAATTTCGCAACTCCTTCATTGCGGGCTGTTTTGTCACTTCCTTGTGTTCTTCAACCATCAAGCTGCTCCTTCAAGACTTACATGAATGACAACAATCGCCCAACAAAATAAGCCACTCTCCTCCACTGGTAGCTTCGCTTGATCATAGTCATTTATGCATATCTAGTCACCTATGCTCTCCCTAATAGGTGTGGCATCCGAAGCCAATTGCACTATTTCGACAACGCCTACTTTTGCCTACTAGGCTTATTGTAATCTTAGCAAACCAATGGAAATTTCTCCCACTGTTGGAAATGTGGTAATAGACCTCCTCTTGAGATTCATCAATTGATCAAGGAATGTTTTCCTTATTTAGTGAGCAATTTGGTTCTTTCTTGTGCCCCATTGCCATCTTAGAAGCTAGACAAGAGTTATACCTTGTCCGAGCCCTCTTAGCCTTGGCAATCGCTTTTCACCCTCTTTGGACCTTGCAGGCCATAGGCTTTCCCTAAATCACCCACCTACTAGAGAAATCCTGCTCTAATGCCATTTGTCAATTGATGAATGAAATGTAGCACAACAATAATTTTGTCAACTCTTTAAAAATTACTAACCCTAATTAGAGTCATTCAATGAATTTTCTCTAACTAAGTTACAGACTAGTTTTAGATCACTAACTCCCGTTGTCCAATGACAATAATTTCATATTAAAGTTAGTATTGAAAGAGGAAAAAATTTGTAAGCAATTCAAATGAGAGTTAGGCATGCTACAAAAAAAAAAAAGCAAATAAAAGTTTGTGAATAAGAAGAAAAATTGGTAAATTAAAAAAATAAATAAATTTTTATTAATAAATGAAATGACAACCCCTTTTTGTATGGCAATTTAAAGGGAGGAAGCTTGGAGGGTCGCACTAATTCAGGTCGATAATCTTTAAGGGGAGTTAGTAAATGTCAAGGACAGTAGAAAAAGGCAGATACAAATTAGAAGCTCAATAGAAAATAAGGTAAATTATTTATATAAAAAAAAAACTTTGGTGAGTGATTCAAGGTTTTATTTTTTATTTTTTTTGGGTCGAAATTAGCAATATATTAGATTAAACAGGAACACAACCAGATGCTAAAGCATCACTATATACAATATCCTGCAAAATGAAAGGAGGGAATATATTCTAGTTGCGGGCCGGGCCTTGATTCTGGTGGGCTTTTGCAGCCCAATCAGCAGTTGCATTTGCTTCTCTGCAACAATGCTGAAGTTGTCACGCCCCGATCCTGGGGAACGAGCCCATCCTTCTTATTAGTCGATTTTAAAGTGCGATATCCCAGGACTAAGTATTGTCAACCCTTTCTTTTTAAGTACGCAGGCGGAAGCAGTTATAAATCTCTAGACAATAAAACAATGAGATAGGAAAGCAGGCCATATTTTTCATATTGAAATTCACAACCACACCTTCATTAGCAGCACCACTCATAGTATATTTACAATACTATTCACGGCATACTTGTCTCACACCTATCTACATTAAGGCAGGGTTTACAAAAGGGATGGGATCTTAGTCCACATCCGGGTTATACTCAAGATCCCTCTCTAGATCATCTTCTTCTTCAAAAGTCTTTCTTCCCTTCAGGTTCCTCCTCCTTAGCTTCTCCTCAGGGTCCTGAAATGGTTATTCAATAACCAATAAGACCACGTCTCAGCGAGTCCTACCCCTTAAGTCTTGATTAGTAATCCAATACATTATAGGTTGCCTAAACATAGCACGAGTCGGAAGACTTATCTTGGCCTCAGATTCCATCTGCATATTAGTACAGTTCAATAAGTATTCAAACAATCACATCTCCGATCGAAGCATTGATCAAATTGACCTAGTCGATTTCATGTTAGTCAGACCATTTCTAGGTCATTCATCACACACCAAGCAATCCCTTAGATTTAGTGGCTTTACGGTCCCACCCGACCCTCTCAAGATCTAGTGGCTTTACGGTCCCACCCGACCTTCTCAAGATCTAGTGGCTTTACGGTCCCACCCGACCCTCTCAAATTCAATTTAGGAATAAATCTTAAATTCACTCCTAAATTACTTTAGCACCTAATAAAGCTCAAATAAATAAACGGACTGCACCATGATAATCAGCACGAAATTCCGATCACCGATCATCCCGGTTGAATTTTCGAAAAAATAAATAATTAAATAATTAATTTTGAAAATTAAATAAATAATTATAAAAAATCCAATTTAGGCTCGTAATGCCGAATTGGACGCTGAGACGAGCCTGAAAAATTACCGAAACTCGTTCCATAAATAACATGGCATGTCTACTTGCTAATGTTTATTTCTAACCACCTAACATGCATCATTAAGTCTCTAATTTAATTGATCTAAACTAATCTAACCAACTAATTGCATTTAATTAAATCTAACCAACCTTAAGCATAATTAGCAAGCTAATAAAGCATTAGTGAGTAAAACTCACTTGACAAAAGCGGAGACCGAATCACCGCGATGGCAGCCGAAATCGAGCTTTCGACAACACCGGTGGGCTTGAATTGGGCTTTGGACTTGGCCCAACAAATCACAGCCCAATTGAGATTTGTTCTTGCTTTTGGGCCAGACCCAAGTTAAATTGGGCCTGCTGAAGATGGGCTTCAAGTGCTGGAAAATTGGGCTTCAATTCAATTGAATATGGGCTGAACTGGATGGGCCTGTTGCTGGTGAAATTTCAATTGGGCTTGAAGACTGCAAAATGGGCCGAGGCTTCTGGCTTCGCTGGTCTGCAGATTTGGGCCGAAGACTGTTGAGCCAAAGACTAGTGAATTCACGGCTTGTTCAGTGTTTTGCTGCGGCTTGCTGGCGAGCTGATCCACGAGCGACGATGGGCGCGGTTGAAGGCTACGTGGACGTCGCCGCAAGCTCGAATGGGTTTCGGTGGGATGGCGCGGTCTCCCTTCGGTGGTCTTCAATGCCGCTTGTTGACCGAACCACACGCAAGTGCTACCAAGTGGCAGCAAGGCACGGCCACTCAGTCAAATTAGGAGTCTTTGTGGCTTCATTGTTGACCGAGTAAATGGAGAAGCGACACCGCCAGGAGACAAAGGGAAGTGGGGAGCAAGCGGTTGTAGCTGCTGGCAGGGGAGATCTCGTTCGGTGGGAGTTTGACCAAGATGGGGGCGTGCTGGCGTGGACGATGGAGCAGCTTCGTGGACGAAGATGGAGTCTTCGCTGGCGCGGCTGCTTGCTCGAGTTGAAGACGTGGACGTGAGGAGGCTTCCTTCTTCGGTGGTGTTGGCGAGCTGGAGAGAGGACGTGTGCCGACTTCAATCCCGTGGGGAGCAGGTCAACAAACTGGCGTCTGCTGACCGAAGAAGTGGACGACGCCTGGCAGAAGACATGGATGGAGGAGCAGCTTCGGTTTCGGTGGAGGGAAGACGTGGGCTTTTCTTTGATGCAAGCTGACCGAAGATTGAAGAAGCTGGATTCCTTTCTCTCTGCTGGTGCTGGCGTCGCACGAAGTAATTGGGAGAGAAGGGATGGTCGGTGGATGGGAGAAGGCAAGAAGATAAAGATGAGTGAGGTGGGGCCTTGGCTTTTAATTCTCACACAAATATCTCCCCAAAAACCACTCTTAGCCATGTATAGTTTCTTTGGCTCACAATGGACCACTCATGCACTCTTCTAGAAGCCAAAATGGTCCAAATGTTGTGGCTAGGTGGGGGTACACGAAATTGGGGAGGGGAATTGGCTTAAATGAATTCAATTTCTCTCTTGAATTAATCTCGAATGACCTCAACAAAAATCACTTGACCTCTGAATGCCTTAATTGATAATTTTCCTCATCCCAGAATCCATCATACTTCTCAATTTTGCAACCAAAGATCATCTTCAACATTGTCTGCACAAAAATGACCCGGCGACGACTTTTTCCCAAAAAGTGTTAGTTGTCAGAAAATCTTCTGAGACTGAGTCAACACTCCTAGAATTTATTGTAACATGGCCAAAACTTCAATTTATGAAATCGGACTTGAATTGGCGGTTAATTTTCATCGGCGCGTTTTTAGCATGACCTAGACTATCGGGGGTAACTTTCAGATATTTTTAAGAGCAAATGACCCGTGGTCGATTTTCTTCGAACCACTACGAACCCACTCGACTCATTGGCGACTCACGATTGTCGTGAAAATCTCGAGGACTCAAATACGAACACAGGGTACCAAAACAATCAGTCTAGTGCCGGTTAATGAGAATTTTCAATTTAATGGTGTCACTCATGATTAGCCACACATCTCTGTCGATCCAGTCTATCTCTAATTTCAAATCAATTTTCAACTGTGCCGTAATGGCCTCTAAAGACGAACACGGTCGAGAAGCCGATTCCTGATCGAGTTCTCAAGTCTATTGCCTTAAAATTCCTTAATGGTTTCCCCAGATAGTCTAGTTATCTCGAGAGTGATCGGCTCTGAGAATAACTCTATAGACGCGTCAATGAAATGCCCGATTTATTCAGTAGAAAACAGGTTGAGAAATTCATGATGTACAGAAGTGAGAGATTAGGGCATCGAGTGAGCAAATCTTCAAGTTCAGCGAAGAGGTGGCGCTCCATCCATGGCGGCGTCTTCTTCTCCGCGACAATCTCCACCAACAGCAAGCAGTCCGACTCCACCACCAGGCGCTCCAGATTAAGCCCCTGCTGGATCAGATGTTGGATCGACAAAATAAGGGCATAAATCTCTGCCTGGAAGGCCGATTGTGCTGGAGAGCTTCGAGTAAAAACATCAGTAAGTATTCCTATAAAATTCCTGGAAATACACGCCATTGATCCTTCCGCACTCCCTGATTGAAAAGCCCAATCAATATTACATTTGATGCTACCTTTTGAAGGAGGTGTCCATCGTCGATCTGGGCTCAAAGCTAATTTTTGATGACGCTGCACAAATGGGTCGACAATCACCAAGATCCGACTCTGAGCTAGGGCGTTCTCGACAGCTTGGATTGGGTCTGGATTCTACTACCTGAAGATTGCATTATTTCACTGGTGCCAGATCTCTCATAGCAAACCGGCGAGCACCTCAAAAACAGGGGAAGCCTTGGAATCAGTGGCCTTGGCTACGACCCACGCATCAAAACGTTGCACAGTGGTAAGTGAGATCCAAACCCTAATCTAGTATGAGTCCAGATGTCGCTAATCCATGTGCAATAGAAAAAGAGGTGTTCAATAGTCTCGGGCACGTTTTGGTTGCAAAGGCTACAGATAGGGGTAGGGGAGATATGTCTGTGAAAAAGGTTTCCTTTTGTGGCAAGGGCGTTTTGACAAGCTAACCACATAAAAACACGTATTTTAGGAGTAGTTTTCATATGCCATATTTTCCTCCATAACTTAACAGGATTCTGATAAGAGGTTGAGGCTACCATGTGTTGGGTATGTTGGGTCGAAGACACATAATGGTAACAACTTTTTACTGAGTAAACGCTTGATGAAGTACCAGTCCAAACCAATTGGTCATTAAGAATTGAAGGATTAATAAGGAGTTTTAAAATCTCTTCACTAACCTGGACATCAAAGAGGTTATAAATAAGATTGGAATTCCATGCGGTATGAGATGAAACAATTAGATCAGCGAATACAACTGGTTCACCCTGCGCTGCTGTTCCTCCTAATTTACCAATTGGAAGCCAAATGTCTTCTCTGATATTAATTTTGAAGCCATCCCCAAATAACCATCGAAGTCTAGGAAGAATGGTTTCTCTTCCCTTTAACAGACTCTGCCAACCCCATGAAAGACGATAGCTTAATTGCACACTTTGAAAAGAAGAATTCCTGAAAAATAAGCCTTTGAAAAGCTAACTCCATATAGCAATAGGTTGTTGAAAAAGACGCTAAGCTTGCTTACCAAGCATGGGCTTATTGAAATTGACAAGATCTCGGAATCCCATTCCCCCAGAGTCTTTTGATAGTTTTAAATTTGTCCAGTTTCACCAATGAATCCCTGACTTGCTATTGTTATTGCTCCACCAGAATGCTAATATCTTCATTTCTATTAATCTGCAGAGTGACAGGGGCAGCTTGAAGATGGACATGACATATTGAGGTAATGCCTGAATTACTGACTTCAGCAGAATCTCCTTGCCACTTTTTGATAAGAGTCTTTCCTTCCATCTAGCTAATTTAGCATTTACTTTGGCCATAATCCAGGAAAACATCTCCCGTTTTGAGCAGCCCCAATCTGAGGGGATTCCCAAGTACTTCTCATAATGACTCACCAAAGGTATTCTAAGTTCTCGTGCTAAATTGTTTTGTAAAGTCAGCAGGCAATTTTTGCTGAAAAACGGACTAGATTTGTTCCTACTGATGAGCTGACCCGTAGCTAGATAATACTAGTTTACAATATTTGCAAGATTTTGGCATTCAGAAATTGTGGCTTTTAGGAAGAAAACTGAGTCATCAGCGAAAAACAGATGGGACAAAGTAGGACAGGCTCTATTGAATTTAATCTCCTATAGTTGACCCATATCCACAGCTTGAGTAATGAGAATTGATAGAACATTGGCAAGTAAAATGAAAATATATGGAGAGAGGGGGTCACCTTGTCTAATGCCTCTAGTAGGTTGAAAATAAGGGAGCTATTCCCCATTAAAACGAACACTGAAAGAGGTCATTGTGATGCAAGTCATGACCAAAGTAACCCATCTGTCATTAAAACCCAACTGCTGCAAGTAAGCTTTGAGGAAATCCCACTCGACCCTATCATACGCTTTATGCATATCAGTTTTTAGAAGAAGATTGAATCTTTTCTTGCATGTTCTCACTTTAAACTGATGTAGCACTTCTTGCACCACCATTATGTTATCTTGGATATGCCTGTCACTAACAAAACCTGCTTGTTCTTTAGATATCAAGCTAGGAAGCCAAGGTTTAAGTCTGTTAGCCATAACTTTTGAAATGATCTTATAAGCAAAATTACAAAGACTTATGGGACGGTACTGATCAATGCTTTCTGGATGATGAACCTTAGGAACCAGTGCAATTATCGTTCTATTCAAACTAGGAGGCATACTACCTGAAGTGAAGAAATCTTGAACTATTTTAATGACATATGCTTTGATAATATTCCAATGATGATGAAAGAAAAGGTCGTTAAAGCCATCTAGCCCTGGAGCCTTGGAAGCACCCAGCTAAAAAGTAGCCTGGTATACCTCCTCTTGTGTTACCCCTTTCAGCAATTGTTCATTCATTTATGTTGTTACCACTTCAGGACATTGTTGTAAAAAGGGGCCAAAGTCACAATATCCCATTGACTGATATAATTGAGAAAAGAAACCCAAAGTCATCGCCTTTAGCTGTTTTGGCTCCCTTATCCAGTTCTGGTTTTCATCCTTAAGCATACATATTCTGTTTCATTGTCTTCTTTGCACTGTACTGGCATGAAAAAATTTTGAATTTTTATCTCCCCACTTCAGCCAGTTAATACGTGAACGCATAGCCCAGAACTGCTCCTCTTGATGCCAAAGTTTTTGAATTTCATCTTGGATGGAATTTGCTAGCTCCTTATCATTATTTTGATAGAATTTTCTGTTGGTGATTGTCTGTAGTTGGTGCTGTAGATGAAGTATGCGCAGATGGCCATTGCTGAACCGAGATTTACTCTAGCTTGCTAACTTGTGAGAAACTACCTGCAGTTTAGAGATCAGAGAGGTATTATTGCTTTGCCAGGAATTTTGAATTGCAGCTTTGCACTCTTGATCTTGACTCTAGAAAGCTTCATAATTGAAAGTCTTTGTTCGCTTGACAGGCTAAGAAGAAGCATTCAACAGAACAAGACAATGATCCGAGCCTATAAGTGGAAGGGCTAGCACTTCTGTAGAAGGATACGACAACCGCCACTCCAAAGAGCATAAAACTCGATCTAATCTCTCCTTTACCAAGTCATCCCCTGTTCTATTATTAGACCAGGTAAATTCACACCCTTTACTTTCCAACTCTAGTAAAGAACAATCACTAATCATAGCTTGAAAGGATGCCATACGAGAGTAAATAGCTGGTCTTTTTCCTATTTTCTCCCAGGGGAAAAGAAAGTCATTGAAATCCCCCACGCACAACCAAGGTAAGGAATTTGCTGCACAAATGTCTCTGATAGTATCCCAAAACTCTTACCTAGCCTGATAAGTTGAAGGGGCATGCAGACATGTTAAATGCATAGAAGCAGCAGAAACAGTATCAAAGCAGATGAGATCTAAATAATTCTCCTCCGAATGCAATAGAGCAATATCAAAAAGGTCAATCTAAAATACAGCAAGTCCACCAGCCAAGCCTACTGGATCCCTTAAAAAGGAGTGAGGGAAATGAAACCGACGTTGTAATCTCTTTACAACTGACTCTACATTCTTAGTTTCCATTAAGAACACTATATCAAGCTTTTTAGAGGCTAAAACAGCCTTAAGGGCTTGGATTGTCAGGGGATTGCTTAACCCCTGACAATTCCAGCTTAGTAGTTTCATTTGAGATGCGGTGGCTATTGAGGGCCAACCGCCAAAGCCCAACGTGTAGGTTCTTTTGTTGCAAACACAGGAGTATCCAAGAGTTGAGTCTCATCCAAATCTGAAGAGTAGCCCGCTGAGTTTCATACGGGGAGTATCTCTTATGTTTCTTACCTGATTCCACAGCAGTGATCGTTCGAGGGAGTTTTGGTTTCTTTTGTTTAGGGATCTCCAATGAAAGATGTTGAATACTCTTCAACTTGGCTCTTGTAGGTACCAGGTCAGTAGTTCGCATAACTGGATTGACTGGGTCCATCCAAGAGGAGGAACCTGAGGGGATAACAGGGGTCGAAGCAGGAGCCTCTGAGACAGGAATTATGGGAGGCAAAGCTGGAATAGGCAATTGCATGGCTGGGGGGATTTCAGGTACGGCCTCATCCATCTGCTCTATATGATTTGGAGGGTTATAAAAAGCATCCTAATATGGGTTAAGCTGTCTGACCTCAGCTCGCAACCACGGGCCATAAGCCATTTTCGATAAACCTTCAAATTGAGCTTCCTCGTAAGTATATTCTTTACATGTTGTTGTATAATGACCTAGCTTTCCACAAGAATAGCATAAATGGGATAGACGTTCATAGCGAAAATCCAGCCACAAAGTCTTTCCTTCTATACGAATGAGTTTTCCTGACCATAAAGGTTCTTTCAGGTCCAATTCAATCCAAACCCTCCCAGAAGTATCCGGTTTCACTTCAAGAACTTGACCCACCTGCTGAACAGCCCTACGGAGAAGCTGTGTTGTATTCCACTTCAGAGGTAAGCCTATCACATGTACCCAAAATGCACATTTAGAGAAATCATAACAGTGTAAGGGTGTATTGGGTTGCCAAGGACGCAGATGGACCAAATGGCCTGAGAACAACCAAGGACTCCCAGCTAATATTCTCTATTTTTCCATTTCTGATCGAAATTTAACTATATACAAACCACCATCGCTAGGAGAGATCTCAACTTGATCAACACCCCACGCTCGCTTCATAGCAATTTGAAATGCATGAAGATTTACAACAAGATTAGTGAAGATGTTACCCACCAGGATGAGGCGACACTCCTTGAGCTTGTCAGAGGAAGGTACGTCATCCCAAACCTCCAGTTCTTGTTCCGAGCGTAAACGTCCCAGACGTTGACATAGTGCAGCAATGCGCGAGGGGCTATCACTCTCATCGGTAGCCATAGCAAACATTCAAGTCACAGAAAACCTACAACTGACGGAAGCCCATGGCAGAAACGTTCGCCTTTGGGTTGCATGTCAAAGATTGAAGACATACTTCACTGTACCATCAAAATCAGAATAATTGGAGAAGACCAGGACCAAGCGGACATAGGAAAAGTGAAGAAAAAAAGCTTCGATGAAACCAGAGAGGGCTGGAACCTTCACATGCAAGTCAAGTGGAAGAAACAGGTGAATATGATGAAGAAAAAACAAGTGAAAGCTGAGACTCTATGGAGAAGTGGGATGGGAATTCAACTAGAAAGTGAAGTTCAGAGAGAGGATGGAGGAGAAGAAGGAAAGGTAGAGGATGATAGTGAAGAACTCGAGCATTTCGCGAGAGAGAGCTCTAACATAGACGAGAGAAAGTCTTGCCATTGCAAGGAGCAAAAAAAAAAAAATAGTTGATATGTCAGTTCAAAGATTGTTTATTTGCAAACTGTAAAAATAGTTGCTAATTTTACAAAACTGTGGGACAATTACCAACCAAAAAGTCACAAATCATTTTTCTACTAATAGTTTCTTTACACTAACCGATACTTATTGAAATTTACTAGCATTGAAAAATAAATCCATGTTTTTGGACTGAGAACAATAAGATTTTTCTTTTAAGAGCCCATAACTTACGTAGATTAAATAGGATTTTCATGAAACTTTGAACAAAGATGCGTTACGATAAAGTTAGACGTGACAGAAATTTATACGAGAGTTTCAATTATCTTCACGTAGGTTTCGGCCAAAAAACCTCACTTCGCCAACCATGGATGGTCAAAATGGTCAATGTAAATGAAATGGGACGGACCGACAATCACGCAAGACAAGCATAAAAAGAGATCAGGTTTTACATGCACCCGATGTATGCTCCGATGTATCCATTTCAATTCAGTTATGAGGTAATGTGAGTATGCAGGAGACCATAATATTTAATGACCGAAATAAAGTAGGATCTTGTGCTCCGGATGGAAACGAGAATTTTCTCGGAAGAATACCAACCAAAGCAAATAAAGGAAAGATGTAAGGAAGTTTCCTCTTGAATTGAGTCCCAAGTTTCCGGCCTAGACTTTCTCGTTGTAGAAGTCGAATTCTGTCCGTTAGTTTTCATTTAAACTTTTCCCAACCGAGTCGAGTAAAATTCTCAGTCTTTTAATGCTAATATAAGTCCCTTTCAAGTCTCTTGCTCGGAAAATGGCCTTGCTTTCATGACTTGGAAATTCTAACAATTAATCTATAATCCAATTTCAATTGAAACTACTTGACATCTTTCAATCTTATCCAAGAATATCTTATCCAAAAGTCCAATATAATCCCTAAAGCAATCAGATAAAGAACTAAATGATCACATTCTAAAATTCTAAATCTATCAAATTAAGATAAGATGTAAATCAAATCTTGACTCGTCGGGCATAAAAAAAGGTTGAATTATAATGTATCGAGTTTGTGTCAAATTGGAGTCTGGGTTGAAACATCAAGTCGAGAATCGGTTGAAGACGAGTCTTGCAAGGCATTCCTGATCCACGAATATAAGATGTGGTGTCTGGGCTACCGCCTGCCGATCCAAAATGCACAATGAATAATTTAAGGTTTTCTTTCTTTGCTAACTCTAGATGGGCTAACGGCGAGAAATTGTGAGAAAGAAACATTTTGTGAAATTGCTTGGATATAATCTAATGTTGGGAAACGCTTGATCGAATAATTAAGCGTGTAAATTCTTTAGACTCATAGTGATCCTCCTTTCCTAGTAAATGTAGATACCAGTTCAAACTGAACTGCATGAATCGTATTGTGACCTCTCTTTGTTTTCTGTCACAATTCCTAGGAATTGCTCTAATATTGTTGTTTGTGATTTATTGCACAATGTGCTAAAAGCGTAAGTTTCGTAACATGATCGTCAGTGTTCCATAGTAAAACTCAAATAATTAGTTTTCAGATAATCTTAATACGTGGTATTGATAAATCAGATAACTTCTCCGGTGCCTCTTTCTTTGTCACAAGCCTTGATCCACAGCTATTGATAACGTGTGAAAGAAATTGTAACTTCTCAGACTAGAAAAGGCATTCACTTCAAAAGCACAACCTTGCAAGAATACATCATCACTTCGATCGAACTGGAATGAGAACAACCCCAGAAGAAAGAAACTAAACAACGATCATCGAGGTTTTTTTTTAACAACCATCAAGAATGTTTAGGAATTCTGATGCTAATTCTTCGAGGTGGCCTGACTGAGGCCGGTTCTGACAGAGGTACTAGGGACGCTGCCTTTCAAGGGTGGCACCGGCAGGAGAAACGGCGGTGGAGGCATTGACGTTAGCCGTGCTATGGGTGGCCACGACGGTGCTTGCAGATGTCTTAGGTTGGCCCGCTTGCGGCACCGTGGTCTTTGCTCTCGGTCGAGCCACGGATCCCCCATGGTCCTTTCCCGGTGTGCTTCCAATCACACGAATTTTGGAATTGACTACATGCAACAGAACGATGGAGTAGACATGAATCAACGAGGTAGCATGGCTTATAGTCAGTAATTTGATCTTAATTGATTTGTACTGGTGAAACAATTGACCGTGTCTAGAGTACTCAGTTGATTTCCACCAATCACTTTGAATACAACAAATTTTTTTTAATGATAATTTTGTTAGTGTTTTTCGTACTAAAGAGTTAATTTTCTTATAATCTTTTTGCATTCCATATGTTGAGGAAAATACCTTCCAAAACCCAAAAATATAAAAGGTGTTGCACACATAAGAAGATCATATCCTCGACTACATCGGCATCGCATCTGAATTGCGGGACCATAGAAAATACTCCCAATTTGTCCACCATAGTAATGCACACATGACATAGGCAAATATTAGCAATAACCTAATAGAGGAAATGTAGAGAGCGAGAGCCAGAAAGAGAATACCAGAAGGATCAAATGCGGCCAGAATCCGGGATGCCATCGAAGCCTCAAGCATGAGAAGAGAGAAAACGAGGGTCAGAAGACAAAAGAGGTTCTTGCACTCCATTCCTTTCGTGGTTTCCTCGGCTCTTTTCTTTGTCGCTCAAATTATGTTCCTGACTACGAGCTATTCGCTATTCACTGATACCGATACGAAGCCTGCTATATAATGCAAGGAAAGCCACAGATGGGTAAGCAACACGGACAGCTCGTCCCCTAGTCGCTCCTCTCCTCTCCTTTCTTCCTTCTTCTTTTTAATGACCAACCGCGTCCCTTATTTAAACTGCAATCACACTGCTGATTCGAACTGTGAACGTCATCCCGAGCGTGGGACACAAGGAACAGAGCTTTATTGAAGCAAAGGCCGTTAAACTTCCGGGCCGGTGGCATAAAAAGAGACTTTGTGAGAAAATTAACGCGGGACAGAGCTTTACTTGCAGCTTCTGCGGGAGAGAACACGGTTTGAGATCAAGTGGAGACTAACGTTGGATCTCTCTCCTCTTCGCTTGCAATCTGTCACTTCATTTATTATATTAAAATTGTAAGCCAATCTTAATTAATCATATATATCCCCGTCTCTATATGTGCACGCCAAAAGGAAGCAGAAGATAGTTCACCCATCGCAATTGACATTGGCAAGCCATTGTTACACCTGCAACCGGAAACATTTGTAACTGTAAATTCCTATATCAAAGATTTCAAAATGAGAAAAAATTAGCCATATATTTTTTAGGGAACTCCAAAAATCTATCTACGATCAAATTTCTTATATAAATGGCTAAAACCGAACAGATAAAGAATAAGAAGATCAAATTATAAAAGCCTAAGTGCATCAAAGTAGTAAAATGTGTAAATCCAATCCCTATGTGCCACACATCACCAATGATGAAACGTAATATCTCAAGTTCTTGCCAACTTGGAGTTGGTCGAAACAAGCATGGAGTCGAGAATGGCTTATAGGCAAGTTTTAAGAAGCATCCCCCTACGAAATTAGGTGTCTGGGCTACTGCCCACCGATCTAGAGCCAAGATTAGGCTTCGTATCTGTTTTTTTAAGCAGACCCGAGGTGAACTGACCCTCGTAAACTTGTGTTTTCAAGTCTATTCCAGACCTATTTTCTTAAGATACGAATTAGAGCATTAGTTTAAGATTTTCTTTCTGTAATTTTTCTATGTGAGATATAGGGAGAAATTGTGAGAAAACACTTTATGAGATTGCTTAGTTATAATTTAGGGTGGGGAAATATTAAAGCGGTTGAACAACTGAGCACGTGGGTTCTCCGGGCTCATGGTAGAGCTTTTGCAACTGCTTCTCTCGTGGATGTAGATACAAATTCGGATTGAACCACATGAATCTTGGTGTGATCTCTCTACATTATTTTTTTTTTTTCTTTGACCTTTCTATGGAATTGTCTCTAATTTTATTGTTTTTGGTCCATCGCACGATATACTAAAAGCATAAATTTCCGTAACAACCAAGTTTATTAAGACCATTGATCATGCAACCACATGATAAGATCCATATTATTTATGTTTAGATAATCTAGGTCCATGTGGTTTATAAATCATGGGATAACTTCTCCGATATCTCTTTGCTTGCTTATGACAAATCTTGATACTCAGCTTTGGATAACCTACGAAAGGAAATTGCAACTTCTCAGAAGACTTAAAGACATTCACTTCTACACGTGAATCGGACGTGTTCCTTATACTAAAAAACACAACGCAACAAAGGAATACTTCATCACCTCAATCGAACAACAATGAAAATTTGTATTTTCACAAACTGAATCGGACATGGTCCTTATACATTTCCTCTTGTCGCCAAAAGTTTTTTATCTTCACAAACTCTCCATGACAAATAATGTGAAATTAACTAAGTTGTTTTTTATTTATGAAAAATTAAGGGCGAAATTTCCTTTATCTTTAGTGCAATCCTCCTAGAACTAGTTCATCTTACCCTTGAGATAGTGTAACTAAATGTCCCAACTTTCTTTTTTAAATTTTACTCTGATTGAAATTATTTGTATCGAAAAGGTTCTGCGTATGATCTACAATCACTATAGCTTATTTGTTATTCAGTTCGCCTTCATTATATATACATCGGCAGTGTTTTTACAATTAATTAAGTGAAAAGGAACTCGCCTTGTCCAAGAAAAGAAAAGGAACCTGTCCAGATCCGACCAAGAAGGGGCAATTTTCCTAGTTGTCTAAAAAAGCAGGGGCCGAATTGCAAAATGTGACTCTCTTTCTCTCTCTCTCTCTCTCTCTCTCTCTCTCTCTCTCTCAAAAGCAGGCAAAGCCATCAACAATGGACCGTCTCCCAAAATGCGAAAGCAGGCAAAGCCATCAACAATGGACCGTCTCCCAAAATGCGAAGAGAGAGAGAGAGAGAGAGAGAGAGAGAGAGAGAAGGGGGGGAGCGCGAGGGAGGGAGAATTGTGGAAGTTATCGGAGCAGCTGCGGAGAGATTGCGAGTTTGACGAAGAACAACCCGTTGACACCCCCAACCCACCCCAAAAAAAAAAAAAAAACCTTCCTCCTTTTTTCCAGATCTATCTTTTTGGAATTTTCACATCCGCGTTTAGGCTGGTTGACTTCGCAACCTGACCGTCGTAACCCACGGCTTTCATTTCTTTGTAGTTTAGTAAAAACGCGTCACGGTCGTCACATCACCTAGATTAAGATTGATCGTGCACATCTAATGTGAGGTCCCCAAAAAGATGACCAATCTAGCTAGATATTCCTAGCCAACACTTCCATTATATCGACCAACCTTTTCTTCCACGCACACAAAATGACTCCTGATTTTCCTTTATGGACTAACAGAACTCTAATGAAGGAAAACAAGTAGAGATGCATACATTTATGCAGAGTACCAGGAGGCCTATTTTCGGCCAGAACTCAGGATGCCATCGAATACTCAATCATGAGAAGAGAGAAAACAAGGATCAGAAGACGAGAGAATTTCTTGCTTTCCATTCTTTTTTTCTTTTTTTTTTTTTTTTTTTTTTTTTTTTCGCTGTTGATAGTCACTCTCAGTTTATGTTTCTGACGAAGAACCACTCGCCCATGCGAGGTCTATTTAACAATGCATGGTGGACTGAGGACAGGCCGCGGATGCATGAGCGACGCGGACAGTTCGTCCCTCCGAGCGACGGGCCTCCCCTTCTCCTTTCTACTTTCGAATTACCACACACGGTTCGCCTGGCGTCAACTCCGAGTGTGTGAAACGTAGAGCCTGCTTTTATTAAAGCAATCTCTTCCGGGCCAAAGCCTTGCGGGAGTGAGATGAGAAGGTGACGCTAATAAAAGATTGATTCGCACTGAAAGGGATAGAACTTCATTTGCCACCGGCATAATGGTAGGATCGTGTCTGGCGAGAAATCCGACGCGTGAAACAGGGACTCGAGTCGAGCGGAGACGTCCACTGTAGTCCGTCCCAACGTCCGTCGGACGTGAAGTTAATCATCGTTTGGCCCAAACCATGTGGAAGGGAGTTTGCACCCCCGTGTTTGAGTTTTGGCATTCTCATTTCTATTCGAAGTTGAAACGGCCGCTGTCGATCCTAGTCAGCTAAGCCCCTCGAGTCGAAGGAGATCACCGCTGGATGGCACTTATACATGTATTAATCAACAATTTCTCGAGATAATCACCAAAAAAAAAAATTATAGACATATTGAATAGATACCAATTCAATTGTAAATCTTCATTCGTCAATTTGGGTCTTGCCTTTTTTACGATTTGCCAATGTAGTCATTTCGGTTATTTTCATTCATAAATTACTAGTGTAGACACCGGCCATCCTATGTGATACGGTTGTCATTGACATTGACAATTTTTATTATTTTTAGAATTTTTGAAATTTTCTAAAAATTTTATTAGAAAATTGTTAAAAATGTCATAAACCTATTGTGTTTTTGCCAATTCAGTCATAATCATTTTCACCTTTTGCTAATTGAATCAATTCAATTAATTATGGCTGGAAATCTTGACTTGGATGCTAGCCATCTTGTGTGGTATGAACGGCATTGACATTGATAGTTTTTAATTTTTTTTTGGATTTTTTGGATTTTTTGGATTTTTTATTTTGCTTTTTTTCTTTGCTTTTCTTCTGTGTTTTTTTCCCTTTGCCAACATGGGTCGCCAAGACCTTGTTAGTTGCAAGAAAGACCAAGCGAGGGTTGCCGCATCGTGAGTTGAGCTCAAGCTCATGCCAACATGAGCTTGAAGCTCAAGTGTCCATGGCCACAAGCTTTAAATCTCATCTCGATGTCGAGCCTTGAGCTCTCACCATCACCGGCACGAGCTTGAAGCTCAAGTGGTGGGTGAGGCCAGGTGAGGGTCGCCGGGACCACATTAGTTGCAAGCGAGGGCCAAGATGTCCTCGCTAGTCGTGGGCAAGGGTCGCGGTATCATGAGTGAAGCTTCAGTTCTCAAGGCTCGCAGCCATGGACGCGAGTTCTGGAGCTTGTGGCCATGGACACTTGAGCTTCAAGCTCATGGCATCATTGTCAGCTAGGTTCATTCCTATGTGGAAGAAGCCCAATGAGTTGCAAGCCCAAACAGGGCTTGAGCCCATATGATAAATATAGAGAAATAGGGTTTCTCACTATCTTTATAAAGTGATAGCCGCAAAAAGAAATAGTAACAAGAGAAAAAGAGAAAGCATAAAATCGGGGAATTAGGGCAATATCTAATTTACATCAAGTTGGCATTGGAGGTCGATTCGTGGTTTGATTAAGCTAAAATTTTGTCAGCGTGTTCGTGGCGCGATTTTCTCAAATCTAAACGGTTTGATTTTCATTTGAAGCTCCCTACATCAAGTTTTTCATGGATTGATCAAAACCTGCATTTTTTGTCAAATTTATCATTGATTTCTTGTGAAATGCATGTGTATTGCCAAGAATTATGTTTTTGAGGTCTTTGCTGCTATGTACCTCTAGTATTTGCTAGAGAAGAACATTGTTCACCCAATTTTGTTGATAGTGAAGAATTTTGGGTGGACTCCGGTCCCGTGATTTTTGATCTCCTCACATTGAGGAGGTTTTTCATGTAAAAAAAAAAAGTATTTTGTTCGCATGCTTGGTATTTATTTTACTCTATTATATCGATTTCTATTAGGTTTACATAAGAATGGAAATTATTTTATTCCGCTGCGTTGATTCGATATTGTTCGAATTGTTACTGTTCTCCCATCAGAGTGGTATCAGAGCATCTGGTTATTGCTTAATTTTCCTGCCTTGTGTTAAACAATAGAAACGAATACAAGTAGAATGGTTACATCGAATGGTTCGAATTATCATATTCGAAAAGGGAAGATGAAAGACCTTTTATATATGAAAGATTTTTATATGCCCATATTTGCCGAGGAGAAACCGAAGAATAAAACCGATGCTCAATAGTCTATATTTCATCGTCAAGTGTGTGGTTATATTAGACAGTGGGTGGATGATAATATTTTGAACCATATTATTGAGGAAACACATGCACGCAGTTTATGGGATAAGCTCGAATAGTTATATGCTTAGAAGACTAGGAATAATAAGTTATTTTTGATAAAGTAGATGATGGCTCTAAGATATCAAGATGGTACTCGTTTGACTGATCATTTAAATTATTTTCAAGAAATTATAAATCAATTGGCTGCGATGGGAATCAAGTTTGATGATGAGATAGAAGCACTATGGTTGCTTGATACTTTGCCGAATGCCTAGGAGACGTTCCGAACATCTTTGTCTAATTCTGCCCCAGATGGTATGATTACCATATATTTGGCCAAGAGTAATATTTTGAATGAAAAGATGAGAAGAAAGACACAATGATCGCCTTCTTCACATTCTGATGTCTTAGTTGTCGAGAAAACGGGAATAAGTGAGTCTTGAGGTCCAAAAATAGAAATAAAAGTCAAGATAAAAGTAGAGGTAAGTATAATAAATTTGCTAATATTGAGTGTCATTATTGTCATCAGAAGAGATATATTTAGAGGTTTTGTCGCTAGTTAAAAAAGGGAGAAACAAAATGAGAAAGATAAAAAGAAGAAAAGTGATAATGACAATGATGACAATCAAATTGCTGCACTTAAAGAAAACTTTCTCATTATTTTTTATGGTGATGTGGTGAATTTTGTATCTCATGAGACCAGTTGGGTAATTGATAGTTGTGTATCCGTTCATGCTGAAAGTGCTAGTATGAATATCTAGAGGGGGTAAATAGGTGTAAAAACAGATTCTGCAAAATGCAGTGAAAACCTTTACTTATAACCTGAGTTTGAATAATAACAAACTTTTGAAACTGAGTTTGAAGAGCAACAGACTTTGAGCGAGTTTAGACTTTAGCAGTTAAATAGAATTATGAACAAAATAAAGAGATTCAGGGAAGAGAATAAGAACACAAGGTTTATAGTGGTTCGGTTTAATTCAAGCCTACGTTCACTCTTCCACGCTAACAGCCTTCTAGCTGGATTTCATTATGCAATCAACAAAAGATTACAACTTTGAGTGCAAATATTTAATATATCACACTATCTCACTAAGTCACTCTTTTGGTATTTCTCTCACGATCACAAATGTTTAAACTCACAAAAGATAAGTGTATGATCGAAGGTTGCTTAGACTTTGGAATTATAAATAATACACTCTGTCTTTTACTTACTCATCGGTCCTTCATCTCCTTAAATACTCCTCCACTTCCAAACTAGCCGTTGGACAGTATCTTGAGGATCATCTTCCAATCTACCCATTGGACAGATCTGTATCTAAAAGGTTTGGTAGCCGTTGAGTAATAGAAGTAGAATCCCAAATTGATTCCGATCGCCCATATAAACAGAGTCTTGGTTTCCATAAGTAAAGTTCATTCGTATAGAAAGTTCTTGTCTTCAAGATCCAATTGTCAATTAATTAGATTGAGTCAATCAAATCAATCTTGATGTAGAATCCAAACTAGATCACTAGCCGTTATATGTTTGAGGCTTGTGTTACGTTATGTCGAATTTGAATGTAAAATCTGAGTGCAATAGACTTTACAATCTGAGTCTAAATGCAATAGACTTTATAATATAGGTCTGAACATAGTTTGAATAAGTTCAACTTCAGTATAGAGTTTGTCTTCTAGTTTAGTTTCAGTATAGAGTTTGTCTTCTGGTTCTTCATTCATGTTTAGTCTGGAATCTGTCAGAGTGAACAGACTTTTGATGTAGAATAGACTTTGACACTAAAATCTGGCAGTTTTCAGACTTTGACATAGAAGTCTGGAAATTTTCAAAATATACTTTGAACATGTATTACGTTCAATCTTATGGCCGTCTTCAAACTTTGACAATATCATTTACATGTTCTTTCATATGCATAGTCTATTACTTAACCATTAAACACGTTAGTAGCCTTTAATTTATTTTGTCATCTTCAAAATATCATAAGGGATTTCCCTAACAATCTCCCCATTTTTTATGATGACAAAACAATTTTTAAATATGCAGATGTGTAATCACACTTTCTAAAATATTGATAAATCAATCATCAAAATTTAGATTTTCAAAAAATGCGATTTGAATCAAAAGACAGCAAATAGATTGAGCATAACAATATATAGAAAAATAATCGCAGCTCAATATTATAATATCAACCAATCAACACATATGCATATTTATATTCTCTCCCCATTTTTTTCATAATCAAAAAGCGATAATAATAGAAATAATATCACATAGAGAATGTAAAATTTATAACAAATATAGCTTGCACAATTTTAGAAAAATCAGCATTTATAAAGTAAGTCAAATATTAAAGATATGCAATATAACTCACTTCGATCATATATATCATCAAATATATAATAAAAATCACGGATGCATTATAAAATTCACTTGACCCATTTTGTCATAATAAATTGATAATATCAATAAAAGATTTGTTAATGACAAAAGGTAATAAAAGATGTACTAACCGGATTTTGTAGATCTTAACAAGTTCTGTCACATTTACCTTTTCCTTCCTTACATAATAATCAAGATCACGATCGATTCAAAAAGATTTTTCCATAATTGATCAAAGCTTCCCCTCAATTTGTTGCCTTTTTGAGATGTTCATGATACTTTCATTTCTCTTGAATTCGCTTTCTCCCCCTATCTTCATGACAATATTTGCAAATAGCACTAATTGTGGCTTGTGCACGTTGAATATAATATTTTTCCATTATTTCCTTCATAGCAACAATATCCACAACGATCATTTGCATTTTGAAATTCAAGGAAAAGATTTATTTTCTTCAATCAAGCTCGTCTTGAATTCAACCTGCATAAACTTAACAAACTTTTTTCACAAATAAGCTGTAATAATATCCACGTAATATATAATGCCCTTTCTTCAAATAAATAAATTGAATAGTATATATAAAATTATCAATTATTAAAATTATGAACTACTCAACCTTCCGTATGACACTAAGGGATTTCCTCAACAATTTGCAAAAACTTTGCACAATGAAGGGAATTTTTTAGCCTAAAAAAAAAAAGTACATAATATCCACAATTTTCTGATCGAGCTTTCCAAAATTCATATGGAAGATTCTATTGCCACCTGCAAAATCTAGTATAATAGATAATAATCTTTGCAAAAAAAAAATTACGTAATATCTTCCTTTGATTTGCGGATCTAACTTGCTAGATATAAGATATCTTTTAATAATATAGCAAGAATATCCATAAATATGCAATAATATTTTTCGAGATCAAAGGGATTTCCTTGAGCATAAATATCAGATATTGATGCATTTCGCAAAAAGAAAGATGATATTTATATCACGTGCTAAATCAAGTAAAATCTTGCAATACCTCAAATTTATGACAAAAGATATTTGCAATGCACCAACCTTCCATCCTATAAACAGGAGCAGCTTGCTCCTCATGTAGGTGTGAGTAAGAAGTCCAACTAAGAGGAGTGAGGGGGTGTGTGTATAATGTGTAAAGTGTGCGTGAGTGTGAGGGTCTTGTGTAATAGTGAGTGGTGAAAAAAAAGTGTTGTTGTGGTGTTGTGACGTGTGGAGAAGTGATAGTGTGTAATGTGTGAAGTGAGTGAAGTGAGAGTGGTGTGTGTGTGAGTGAGAGTTCTTTGTATGTTTATGATGTAATTGAGTGTTATTGTAATATCGAGAGAGTGTTTAGGATAGTCACTCTTTCGTAAAATCAACACTTTATTAAAGCAACGCTGTCCTCTTCCTGGCCAGAGACCTGGAAAGAGACTCTTGCGAGGATGTTGACGTTAAAAGAGCGAGGATGTGGCGCACTTCCGAAAGCAAGATCGGTTCCGGCTAAAAAGGACAGAACTTGCGACTTTTGTGGGAGTGTGGATCGCGTCGTCCCGACGTGAATCCGATGCGTGAAACCATGACTCGAAGCCAAGTGGAAACATCCATTGTAGTCCATCGCAACGTCCATCGTGCCTCGAGAGAAATCTCCCCGTCCGGCCTGAACCAGGTGTAAGAGAGCTTGACTCCCGTGCCGGATTTTCACTTACTCATATCTCTTCGAACTTGTGTCGATTCCCGACGGCTAGGCCCCTCAAAGGTGATACCCGGTGGATGGCACTTACCCATGTATTGCTTAAACGATTTCTACGTCGCTCCCCATGATGTACGGATGTTACAAACTCGCGCTATTGGAACATCGATGTTCTCATCGGAGGCTGCTACTGTATCTTGGAATTACACCGAGCACCTAGGATAAGTCTTGCACTCTCAATTGATCACACCACTTCCAATCCCGCATGTCAGTTCTCAAAGAGTACTCAAGATCGGAGGTGGACTGCACTTATAGAAAAAATATAATCTTCGAACACCATTTATCCAGTGACACTTGAGGTATTATGAAAATATTAATTGGATTGCTTATCTAGGCAACCTGATCTAATTTCACGAGATTCGGGAGGGAGCAAGAGTTAAATTATTACGTACGCAATATATTCTTCAACCATAAATTAGAAATTTTCTTTTTTTATTTCGGAAAGTACCGAGAACCACCTCAATTTTTTTTTTCTTGCCCTTGTTTTGCATCGCGGCCGAGCAAATTATACACTTCGTACTTAGGCATAAAGAACCCTACACTTTACATCTTGAGGAATCAGAAATTATGGGAAATCGGGAGTGTTAAAATATATGATTTGAAAGTCGATGATGACTTTTGTAAAAGTCTTTTTTCCTTTGTAATTTCATGGATTAAGGTTAGGAAAAGTGTCAAAAAAGTTATAAATCTATTGCATTATGCAAATTTAATTATTAAGTTTTTGATGGTGTCAATTTAATTGTAAATCCTTTCACTCTAGCCTAAATTGGCACTAGGACTAAATTGTCATTAGATCAAAGGGTTTTGGACTAAATTAGTATTATTAAAAGGTTTATGACTAAATTGATATGAATGCAAAGGGTTTAAAACTTTTTTAACACTTTTCCCCATTAAGGCCTATTTGTTTCACAAAAAATAGATAATTTAATAAATATTCTCCTAAAATTAATCGCTTGCATCGTTACAAAAATAAATGAACGAAATTTTTTCCATTATTTACGAAAATATTTAGATATAAATTGTTATCGATAATAAAAATAGTTTCGATTTAATTATTTTAAGTAAATTATTACACGCTGATTTCTTTTCAAAATCGTACCGATTTTCGTTGTTCCCGGACAGCTATGTCCCTCGAAAGAAGTACTTAAGGTGACGACCGTGAAGGTTGATAGCACTTCCATATGCATCGCTCCACAACTTCACTGTCTCTCCATATGGGACTCGAGTGTTAGAAAATCACATCAATCAAACATCGGCGTTCTCGTCGGTGGCTGCCGCTATGTCCTGTAATTACACCACGCACGTAGAATAAGTATTGCACTTCGATCGGTCACAACAGTTATAACAACTAGGGGTGAGCGCGGTTCCCGGGTAGAACCGGGAACCGGAGAACCGAACCGGAGGGTCCAGTTCGGTTCCCGGTTCCAAAGGGACCGGTTCCGGTTCCCGGTTCCTTTTTTCTGGGAACCGGAACCGGAACCGCCCCTGGGAACCGCTTATGGAACCTGTTATGGAACCGGTTAGAACTCAGACCTAGGGCTCCAAACCAAAAGCCCCAAATCTCTCGACGCTTTCAGCCTTTCTCGTTTCACTCTCGATTTCACACTCACCGATGCTGCCGCCGGACGCTCGCCCTCGACGCCGCCGCCGGACGCCGCTCGCCCTCGCCGGACGCCGCTGAACACGGTCGCCGACGCCGCTCGCCCTAACCCTCGCCACTCGACGCCAATCGACTCTTATTAGTTCTCTGCCTCTACCCGTTGCCGACGCCGTCGCCCTCGACGCCGCCGCCCGGACGCCGCTCGCTGGCCTGGGCCTCGTTTGAATCTTCTCCGCTAGTCGTATCTTCGCTTGTGAACAATTGTAAAAGCTTTCAATCACCAGCTCGTATGCTCGTTGCAGTCCGGCGTAGCTTAAAAAATCCAGGTAACTGTTCTCTTTGTGCTGCCCTGTTTCACTCAAGTCTAAGCTGAAGCTCGATTTCTTGAGATCGAGGACTATCGGGGAAGAGACGGTAATTGCTTGTCATAACCGTTGCTCACTGGATTCCCACTGTCATGAGTATTCATTTTTAGGTCCTTAAAAGTAGCACTACCAATTGTGTTCACAGAAAGCTGAAAATTATGAGTATTCATTTTTCCCCTCTAGTCTCTTATAAGATCTGTTTGAAGGACTCGCAATATGGGAAAAATAGGAATACTCTTTCTTGCATTTGAACAGCGTCATTATGAACAGTTTATTTTGAACAAGCTATGCATTCAACATCTGCTACTTTTATCCTACAAGTATTCTAATTTCATGGTTAGCTCAGCTTTGAGGTTTCTGTCCAGCAACTTTTAGTGGTGTTGGCTTTTCTTTGTCTTGTTTTCAATGCTAAATCTCATGAATGCTGGGTTTCCCCTTGCACTTCTTTTAACTTGGCTAGTGTTTTCAGTGTAGCCTGGAAAATTTACATGTCAGTCAAAACTGTTTGCTAAAGGCAGTTTCTTGCATGGTGCCAGCTAATCAACCATTTTATGGCCCTGGAGAACTTTAATCTGTTACCACAAATTGCAATTTCCTAGGTGTGCTGTGTGGACTGTTGGCTAGCAGTCATTGCTGAAAATTGATTTTAAATCGTTTGCTGTGAACTATTGTCGTTCAAACCATTTCATTTTCTATGGACTGTTTGCATTGACAGGTTCATTCATGATATTCCTTCAGGGAATTGTATCTGTATACAATGGTATGGCTAGATATAGTTGTGACTCGTATCTCTTGCAGTGTAAAAAGATTCGTATACATCTCTCGCAGCTGACTTTGGTGTCGTGAATTATTTACTCCAGGGATATTATGAGGGAAAGGTATTGTCTATAAAATTTACATCTTGTCAAGTGTACAGAATTTGGTAGTTAAAGCTTCGATTATTGGGAGGCCTTATTTATTATCCATAAATTGCTCTAATGCTTTTTGATGAAGCTTTTTTCAAGTGCAAGTTTAGTCGATATGAGTAAATGCTTTTCGAGTGCAATGCCAAATCTATAAGCTGGATTCAACTGCTTAATATATAGATGACATATGCTTCACATCAGCTTGAAGAATAATGAGCACTATGTTAGATTTCGATCTTACTGATTTCTCTTTCATTTATTTTGGCTACAGAGAGCTGCTGAAACAGAGCTGCTGACAAAGTTCCCTTATGGAGGTGATATAACTGTTTTTCCTTTACTTGTAAATAGGCCGTGTTAGGAATCTGCACACTAAAAAGGGCTAGTGATTTACTAAAGTGCCTTGCAACCTGTACCTGGATGAATTTTTATAGAATTGGGGTCAATAACTCTTGAGCGATTATCTTATTGTTGGATTAAGATTGATGTGCTTATGCAGGCCCTATGGTTTTTAAGTGCATGAACGGTAGAAGTCTTGTAAGACCGATTGTTGAAGATGGATGTTGTCGCGCTGTTCTAATCCTGTGAGCCTTGCGGGTATCAACCTAGAGTTTTCTGAACAGTGCTTGATGATGCATGTTGTCGCGCTATTCTAATCTTTTGAGGTTAACTGTCAATTGTTTGACTTTTCAAATTTGAAAATGAAAAAAAAGAAAAAAGAACCTGTTGGAACCTGGAACCGACCCGGAACCCGTGAGGTAGGTTCCGGGGTTCTTGGTTCTAACGGGTAGGTTCCTGGGTTCCAAAAAATGAGGAACTCGTACCCGAGGGTAGGTTCCAGGTTCCGGACGGAACCGAACCGGAACCGGGAACCGCTCACCCCTAATAACAACCGACCCAAATCTAGGTGTCTGGACTCCAAAACGGGAACTCAAGAGTGCGACCATTTTGGAGGTGGACTGCACTTTATGTATATCATTCAATAATCCCTCTCCCACTCCGAGTAGAACTTTTTTTTTTTTTTTGCTGTTGGGTCTGTACTCTGAGTAGAACTTGAGATGTTGCACAACTTAATATAGGGTGCATTTATTTCATAAAAAATTTAAAATTTGAAAAATTTGTATCGCTTAAAAAAACGGATGAATACAAAATATATTCAACACCCACGGAAATAATCAGTCATAATTGTTGTTGATAATAAAAATAATTTCCATTGACTAATTTTTCTAGGTGATATAACCAATCATTTTTGAGAAATTTTTTTTCTAAATTTAAAGTCTTCCATAAAACCAACGCATCCATAAATCGAATCCCTTATCTAGGCAACCGGATCTAACTTGAAAAGATTTAATATGGAGGAGCGAGAGTTATCTTATTAACTGGACAATCTATTCTTCATCCCCCCCCCCCCAACAAAAAAACAAAAAACAAAAAGAAAAAAAAACAAAAAAAACAAAAAGGCTTTTCTTTTGAGAAAATACCGTAAACCATCCCAGTTTTCTTTCACACTCATTTTGCATCGGGACCTAACCCACTTTGCAACTGGCTATCAAAAAACCCTATACTTTACACCTTGAAGAATGAGAAACTGTAGAAAATTGGGCGCGTAAGGTATATGATTCGAAACTAGAGGGTGCAAAATATAAGTTACAAAACTATAGGATGCATAGTGTCGCGGAGGATTGTAAATCTCATGTTTCTCTTGTAATTTCTCTTACATATTGAGTATTTCTCTTGTAATTTCTCTTACATATTGAGTATACTAAAATTGTCAACAAAACTATCGTATTAAGTTATTTAGCCAACATTTATCAAGTGTCGAACATTGTTCACTTGTTTAAAAATATACTTACAATCTGTCACGTCGGTTGATATATAGATTCCGTCGGCCAATCTTAATATAATCTGGCAATTTGATTTCGTGTCTTCATATGCAAGTGCGCATCGATGAAGTAAGAGAACGGTGGCGTCGTCATCGTCCGTATTGGGCCTTCTCTAGTCAAATAATTGCGGGCAATATGATCGTTGCTTGCCAATTGGCAGTTTCGGATGGGCCCAAAATTCATGTATTGTGCAGTGAAAACCAGTTTTCCTAAATAAATTTGCTGTGGATTATTACGAAATTCTATCGAAACCTCCGAAAACAACAGCTGAAGCGTATTGTCATTTGATGTAAAGCCACTCCCGAATCGCTTCGTGAGAACCGTACACAGTTTCTTCAGCATCACTTGCTTCTATTTTCAAAAGCTTGCATGAAGATATTTCTCTGTTAAGCCAATTCCATGATCGAGGAATCCTCAAGCGATTCCTGTTCTACGCAATATTATTCCTTAGCTAGAATGAGATTCCTTTTTCGATGGTTTAGATGGCAAAAATGATGCTCTCCCAGGGAAGAATGTGTCTCAGTTCCACGTTAGGTAATCCACGTTCCATGGAGTTGGAATTCTATTCCATGTGGAATCGGAATCTGCATTTCGATTTTACTCCAAATATGAAAATTATAGTAATTATCGATATCCTACTTGTTGAGGATTCCAGGTCCGCATTAAACCATACTTGGCCTCAGTGTTGTTGCCAGGATTATTTCAAAAGAAGCATTCCTAAATAACTACAAAGCCTGCGCAAAATCGTGTTATTGTCATTGATGTTGAAAATGAGGCGCACAAACTTGGTACTTTTTCAACAATAGTCAGCGAGAAAGAGACATGATTTGCTCATGGAAATTAGGGGCAAACATGCGTATATGCTACGTTGTAATTATGCTGTATGTCTTTGTCAATTCCATAAGATAAGATCGAATAAACAGTCTAGTTGTGTGCGGTCATTCAGGCTAAATACACTTGAATTAAGTCTCAAAAGGTGTGCATGAAAGTGCAATTCGATCCTAAGATATTTCGATACCATTGAGTCCTGGAACTTTCTAAAAAGGTTGAATCAGATAATTTGGTTAGTCTATGATGGAAATAATGCATGAATGGCCTGCGTAGCCTGGCTATGTATATAGGATTTCCATCCAATACAATTAATCAATGAAGTTCATATTGATAAAACATTTTTAAATAGCTTAATAATTTTCCTAAAAAGTTTTAAGATTTAATTGTATTTGCTACTTGAGTTCTAGAACTCTTGTAGTGAATTTATCTCACCTTGATATTGAGCGCTGATATCATGTTCTCTATTATTAGCAAATAATGTTAAGCGCCACGTGTTGCGAAGCGGGTCTTGTTAATCATTAGTACCCTTAATAAAGAAATAATCGTTAGATTTATAAATAGTTGATTGCACGTATCAATAGAAAACATTACCCTGCAACTACTAATCTTTCCTTATCTAGCTGCAACAAAATATCCACAATAGATTAGTTACTTAATTACTTGAGCACTGTTGCAGCACCCTGTTCGTTATGTCGAATTGATTCAACTTCCGGACAAGAATCGATTCCTTGCATACGTCTTCAGAAACCATACATATCAAGATCATTGCCAACAATTCAATCTGACTTTAAATAACACCCCGACATGTGGTATAAGTTCAACTCAGTTAAATTGGAAGTGGCTTTCAATCCAATCACAAAATTCTCCCCAGAACTCTCCGGAAGATTATCTTATTCATCATTAAACAAATAAGAAGAAAGAATCCGAATCGCTTCCAGGAGACATTTACCAGTGAAGGGATCATAGTCTGCAAGAAAGGTGCAAAGGCAAAGCATATACTCAATTACAGACCCTAGGTGGCTATGGTCTAATATTATCGTGACAAATAGGCTCCAAATATATATGATGAAGAAGGATGTTCTACTAGAATTAGTAAGACAAGTTTATGCTTGAATCGAATCATCGACATATACATGTTAGGAGGATAACACAGGTCCTGTTAATTAAAGAAAAACTACTTCCGAGATATTATTTTCTGACTTTTCAGTGTTTGAACAACAGAAAACTAACTGATATATGGAAAACATTATCCCTGGAGACAAAACAATAATATTAAATTAGGAGAAAACAGCTTCCCCTTCCCTCTTCTAATAGAAAGAAAATCACTTTTCCTAAATTACCAAACAAATGAAAACTTATGATTTTTCTTAAAAAATGACTTGCATGGAAAATAATTATTTTTTTATTAAGAGGTATCCATTCAAAAAAACGCACTCGAAGTTGCAGTCAGTCTCACTTCATAGGAGACAGGATGAGAATCTTTTCGCTCATTGATTAGGATACTCTCGTCTGGATAGAGGTGTCTCCACAAATTGGTTTTGAAGCATTTTCGCAGCACAATAATGAAGAATCTTATGCTAGGAATCATAATCGGTCACGAACTCTTTGGAACTTTGAACTGGATTACATTGCTTTCCATTTAACAATAGAAGCAAGAATAAGAATAATAGTAATAGCAATAGCAAGGTAATAAAAGACAGGTCCTATCTGGAATATTTCTTAGCACTTCCTCCGGCAAGAAAATCGCGTTTTACACAGAAAAACATAACATCCGAACATAACCATATCGAACATGAGATAAAGAACGCAATAATGCAAATAATAATAAAAAAAAAAGGAAAAAGAAAATAGGGAGTGTCATAATTCAACCAATTATTTTTTTACGTGAAAATATAAGAAATTATCACCAAAATCAAAAGAAATTCTTATTGAGATATCAAGACTAAAAACCCTTTGCTTAGGCCCTTTGGTGATTTAAGAAAATATTAGTTTTCCTTACAGAAATCATTGGACTTGAGCAGGTCAAACCCTAAGAATGAAAACAGACAAGCGATTTTACCCTTATGTACTTCTCAGTGTCCTCATGCTGGCTAGACTGAAAATCCACTTTGTTCACGTTCTTATTATATCAATTCTCAACCAAGAAGTCTTGGTGCACTCTCTTTATTTTTCATTTTTGGCAACAAGCTCTCGTGCAGAAGGGGCAACATTTGACAGCGTGCCTAACCAGCATCGCATGCGAATGGGAGAAGAAGCTAAGTATAGTCTTAGGGAAAAAAGGGAGAATATAAAGATGCTTTTAATTGCTCCAACTAGCACTTTTTTCCCATGAATCTCTATCAGGTTATGGCTAGATCTCCCGGTTCAACATAAAAGCATTTAGAAATAGAAGGATGCATCGAGGGTCGGGTAAATTGATTTAAAAGTCTATGCCCAAGCTTATCCCTAATATTTTAAAAAACAAAACTTAAACTTTTTTCACAAAATGATTAGATCTGGAGGGCTGCCAAACTTATGATCAAAACTAATTGAGAATAAATCATATATAATTGATGGAGATTAGAAATATTTCCTATTAGAAAATGGCTTTTCACGGGGTGTAGGTCGAGAAACTCGAAGTGAGTTGATCTGACTGACCGGCGGTGTGGAATTATGATGACAAGCAGTGGCCCACCCGTCCTCCGACATCGCCTGGGTCTTGGATGTAGCAAGCAAGCTTATGTACCCAATACGGTTATGTTAACATATCGAGGTGCATGTGTGAGTATGTTAGGCCAATAAAGGCGCACATGACAATATTTATGTTTATCTATTTCTTTGTTTTTTTGTTTCAATTGTTTTCTATAACAGGTTTGGAACAAAAATCCGTTTAATAATACAATTTCATTTTTCTATTTCTGAAACAGATTTCTATTTCAGAAATAGATTTGGAGCATAAATTAAAAATTAAAATTTTTAACTTTTCTATTTCTTGACCATTACTCGCCCGTCGCTCGGTTGTCACTCATGGGATGCTAGACGCGCCAATTGCTGGCTACCGGCCACATGGCCCGACCACCAAACATCGATCGCCGGCCACTGTACTCTGGCCGCCCATCGCCAACCACCAGTCGACGGATGCCGAACACCCACCTATTGTTGGCCGCTCATCGCCAATCATTAGATGCCGAGGTTCACCACCAACCACTAGATATTCGCTACCAACCATCCGCCACTCGCCATCGACCGCCCACCACCCACCGCCGGACTCCGACCACTAGCCACCCACCGCTAGCCTCTTGTCGTTGGACTCTAGATGTCGGACTTCAAACATCGAACTCCGGACTTTGGACACCAGTTGCCAGTCGCCGAATTCCAGCATTAAACTCCGGACTTTGGCCGCCCGCCACCGGTCACCGGACTTCTATGCTAGACACCAAACGTCGGACTTCAGACTTCAACCGCCCACCACCAGTCACTGAACGCCGAACGTCAGTCACCGAATGTTGGACTTTGGCCATCAGATGCCGGTCGTTGCCGCTCCTAGAAATAGAAATTTTATTCTGTTATCAAATGAATTTTTATTTCAAAAATAGAAATTTTGAATTGTTATCAAATGTGTTTCTTTCCTCAGAAACTCATCCGTGGAATAGAAATTGATTTCCGTTCTATAAATTTTGTCATGCATGCCCTAAAATTCCAGATCGAATCTATGATATAATACAAAGTAATTAATATATTATAATTAACTCTTAACTTAAATCTAAGTATTATATCAAAGTATAGGGCTACTGTTGATTGATTTTGTCGGAGATTTTATCTATCGTCAATTATTGCTTTGGCTTCTGCTAGATTTGAGTTGAAGAAATTCACTAGAGAAAATATTTGTATTTTCTGGCACATTAAGATGCAGGTGCGGCTTGAGACACAAGGCTTAGATTTAGCGTCATGGGAGATGATAGATTTCCCTAGGCATCAAAGCGGAAGAAGACGTCAAAATATTTGAAAAATGTTTAAACTTTTGAGTAAAAGCAAATCTAATTAAATATATTGACATGTTTGAATTTGAGCTCTTTCCTAGAAATCTTCTCACATAAGTATCGAAGTTTTGCTACATTAGCCCAACATATGGTACAAAAGCCAATGGTTTGGCTGCGCTAGGCCCAAAAATGTGTGAATCGGCATTTGGTGATTATCTCAAGTAAGATAATCCCAAGTGTGGCTCCTTAATCAAATTGATGGATGGGGTCCCTTTGCTCCCTGCTGGACCAAGCTAGGCCAAGGCGATTGAGGTATAATCTTTGGGAAGATGTTGTTCCGCTCTAAACGTGGCCAAGCTAAAATAAAGATTCGGTTTGAGACAATGTTGGTGCGGAAGGATGTCTACACTGAAAGGCAGTGGGCTAAACAGTAGGGTCACACTCAAGGAAAGATCTTTTGAGGTAAATGTATCCATTGAGGATATGGTGGAAAGTAGAGCCATTAATGTATATTAATCAGTCCATAATTCATGGATTTTAAGTGTTTTAATGACAGCGGGTTCAATTAGATATGTTGATAAACTTGAGCACAAATTCTCTCTTGATAATCTCTCCAGACCAAGGTATTAGATTTCCGCTTGGTGCTCCCAAACATAATCTATCCGGAGGGCTTTTGACACTCCAAGTGTCTCTCTGGATCGGAGGAGAGGTCTGGAAGTAAATAGAACGACTGTTGAGTCAACGTACACCAGGGTCACTTAGATATGTGGGGTCAAATCAAGACGCTTTTGGCCACACAAATTATAATATGATGGGATGATAATGTAATTAAAGATCTAGAGAAAATGGAACACAAAGGGGGTGGATTGCTTAGCTACGAGGGCGCACCCAAAAAAAAAAATGCTATCTGAATCGGACCATCATTTTCATGGTCTATGATTGGTCTGATTGACCCTAAAGACCTTAAATGATTAAATTCAAAAAATTTCGTTTCATTTGTGGGGCCAAAACTTTTCAATTTATCTTTACCTAAAGTTCTATGAGTGGTTGAGATATTTTTTCCAATAAGAATATATAAACTAAGATATCCTGAAAAAGTTAGTTTGGGAGCTTCTATGAAGAGAATGCTTACCCTAAAAGAAATCGGAGTCAGCTGAACATGTTCACCTGTTTTCCTTGTTTACGTTCTATAGTTCTGACCCAGTTGAAACGATTTGGCCAAGTATTAATGGCCTTTGCTAGGTATCTAGAAGGCACGTACGCTACGAGACATATGGCCTATTCATTTCATGAGTCGTGCTTGCTTACCATATTGTCGTGCGAATCAACACCTTTAAGGATTTGGTAGAAAAATTAGATTATTTTTTTGAGTGCGCGAGGGATATCGTTCAACATGCCGAGTAAACACACGCACGGCGTAGGTATTTGGCCAAAGCAAAGGGAAATAGCTCTGACTCATCGTCCGAACAAGTAGATGAACTAAAATTAATTGTGGTAAAAATAGGTCACTGGATGGTCAATTTGTTATTGGGAGAATTGTCCAAAAATCCTAAACTTTTCAATTTTATTAATTGAATTATAAACATTTTCACATTCTGCCAATTCATTCAATCCATCCAATTTTGGCTAGAAATTACTAATGTGAACGGTTAGTGCAAACTTGGCAATTTTTTAATTGTAATTTGAATTCTTATGATTTTTTTATTTTTTATTTTTACTTTTCTTTGTTTTTTTTCTTATTTAAGGCCGGTGAGGGTTGCTAGCCGGCCCTCACCAACAACAATCGAGGCCCAGCCGACCCTCACCAGCCCTAGGCAAGGGCACGCGAGCCCTCACCTAGAATCAGCAAGGGGCGCGGGCCCTTGCCTGGCCCCAGGCAAGGGCAACAACCTTGTTTGAGGCCCTCACTTGGCCAATCTAGCGAGGGCTTCACGACCCTCGCTAGCCTTCTCCAAAAATTGCATAAAAATTCAAAAAAAAAATTAAAATATCATTATATATTATTTTAAAAGAGCCATGTTAGTAATTTCCGATCAAAATTGACTAGATTGACTTAATTGACAAAAGATGAAAATCTTTATGACTCAATTAACAAAATCAAAAGATTTATGACTAAATTGGCAAAAGTGTAATATGTTTAGAACTTTTTAGACAATTTTCCCATTGGTTACAAGCTTTCACACTAGAAACGAACATGCATGTCGTGGACCAAATTCTCTTGTACCTTTGTGAGCTTAAGAGTGGAGTTTTGTACTATTAGGGTGAAAAGTGAAGTGATGCATAAGGGATGATACAACTGATTTGTAAGAGTAGCATCAAAGCATTTGTTTTAGCAGTTCTAGGATATAACGGCTATAACTCTAAGGAGTTCTAAAGGCGGGGTTGGCCTCTCGTGTACAAACAAGTTGGAAGATGATGTTGCTCTCTTGATAAGACCACAACATGCCGAAACAAATTGTTATGTTGAAGTGTTATGTCTCATTCAAGGGACTAGATGCTCGAACTAAAGTGGGCATGCTATGAACTAGTGTGAAGATGTGATTTGATATACTATTCGTAGGTACAATGTTTGGAAGGAAAGCTAGCCTAGTGTTCTCGGTTCACCAAACACCACACAGGTTATTTCATGGTTAAGAATCAGCTGGCCCGTGACAAATGGTATCAAAGCAAGATACCTCTAGTAGGTGAGTGACTGAGAGAAAGCTTGTGATCTACCCAATCTTATGAGGGCAAAGAGTAATCATTGAGGCTAAGAGGATTCGGACAATGTGTGACTCTCATCAAGATTCTATGATGGCAATAGAGGAAATAGGAATGAACCAAATTGCTCACCGAATAGGAAAAACATTCCTAGATCAATGGACAAATATCAAGAGGAGGTATGCTACCTCCTTTCCAACAAGGAGAGAAACCTCCATTGGTCTGCTAAGATCATGAGAAGCCTAGTAATGAAAGAAGGCATTACCAAGCGAGTACAGTTGGCTATGGATGCCACACATGTCAAGGAGAGCACAAGCAACTAGAGATTTACGAATAGTTCTAATTGAGGGAACCTACGGATGGAGTGTAATGACTTGTTCAGTAGGGCAAGCATTATCATTCATGGAAGTCTCAAGGAGGTGGCATTGAGGGTCATGGAACATACGGAAATGACAAAAAAAGCAGCAACTGAGGCGTTGTGAAATTGGATGGGGCAAAATGTCATGAACCGAATTCTTCCATACTCTTTTAAGCTAAAGAGTAGAACTTTGTGGAATTGAGGTGAAGAGTGAGTGATGTAAATGGGATGATACAATCGGTTTGTAGGAGTGGCATCAAGGAGTTTGTGTTATGAGTTCCGGGATAGAGCGCTTATAACTTTGAGGAGCTCTTAAGGTAAGGTTGACCTCCTGTGTATAAACTAGTCGGGATTGGCCATAGCAGGTCGATTTGTGCTGAGGTGTTCTGTATGTCTACTCAAGGGACTTGATGTTCAAGCTAAACTGGGCATAATACGATCTAATATGAGAATGCGATCTGCCATACCAATCTTAAAAGAATCTTTAGAATGAAGACAGGTGTGATCTTCTCAGTTTACCAGGCGCTGCACAAGCTATTTCACAGCCAAGAATCTATTGACCTGTGACACGTGCATATTGTTATTTGCAGATTTTGCATTAGACATCACTTCCCTAAAATTTTTAGAGTCAAAATTGAGAGCGCACACACGAAAAATATCCTAGTGCAGTGAGATTTTTTGCATAACTTTACATGGTTGGTGTCTACATTTCTTTGAAAAAAGCTTTTAGTTCTTCGACAGCACATGACATTTTCATCGTCATCAACGACAAATCAACATTTGCAAGCCTCTTATCTAACTTATTCGGTTTCCTAGAGCTAATATGGGAAGCTCGTAACACTTGCCAATTGGTCATTTGATTGAGTAAAATGGGCACATCTTGCTTTAGAAGCGCCTAAAAATCTCTCGTGTGCGGTCGTCGTGGGAAAGGCGGTGGGGGGGGGGGGGGAGAAGGGAGAGAAAAAGCACGGCAAGACAGGAACAATTGCGAATCTTTTGAGTCAGCCACCATAGGAACGTTGTCGATTCTCCACAATTATTTAATGATCTGACAGAGAGAGAGAGAGAGAGAGAGAGTATTAAATGGGAATATTTGGTTTCATGTGGACAGCAAGTTGGTGGCAGTTCAGAAATATGGGAACAGAGAACGCTGGGAACCAGCTTCTCGTAGTTCTTCCCAAACCAGCTACCCTGTTGCATATTTCATTCACAACTTCATTTATCTCCACATGGGTATAAAAGGGTTTAACAGATAAACTGCAGATATGTATATGACTGGAGTAATATAACTTTAGAGTACAATCATCAACTCTTTGTGCAGCACCGAGTGCTGCGCCAAGCTCGTTAAATTGGTTTTCATATACCCGACATTACTCGCTTTGAGAACTACCATTATGAGAAGGGGGAGAAGGTGGGGGGGCGAGGCGGGATTAATTTGCTTTTTCTATCATCAATAGTAGTGGAGATCGGGCTGGTCCAATTGGACTTGACAGGGGTGTTTTCATTAGCTAAGCCAATGATCGTTCTCTTCCGAAAGTTTTTGCAATCTCCAGGTACCATCACTAACGCTTCAGCTACCAAAAAAAATATATATATATATATCACCTAAATTTTTGCAGACTCCTGATGAAACAACAAGATTTGTTTCTGCACACACTAAGTGAAAAGCTAACAACATTCAAAGGGCACTTTATTTTCTCCCACACGCACATATGTTATTCTGTGCATGCTTCTTGGCCCCACTCATTCCAAACGAAACTTTAAATCCCCACCATTTCATAGCAGACACGCGTTTTGTAGAGAGAGAGAGAGAGAGGGAGAGGGAGAGAGAGAGGTGAAGGGGATAAAGAGAGGCGTCACCGCCACATGAGGCGGCAATTCGGTCATTTTCCAGCAAACCTCGACTGCTAACACTCTGTGTGTGTGCACGAGCGTGTGTTCAAGTGGAGGAAGCATAGGGATCCAATACTACGTGCAAAAAAGGAGGATATTATACGAATGGTGCTTGGGGTTGGAGCATCTCTCTGTACGGTCGTATCAATCAGTCACTCCCTTCTTTTGAAGGCCATAAATAGCACGATCATGGCCTTTCGCTGATACACTCATCACAGGCTATACGCTGAGTCCTACACATATCATCATCATCATTATTACGATCTCAAATTTTTCAAAGTGTTGAAAGAAAACAAGATGGTGAATTTTTCTAAGCAGTATGAAGACCAGCTTGTGCCTGAGTGGAAAGAGGCCTTTGTTGATTACGGGCAACTCAAGAAGGACCTGAAAAGAATCCATCTCTTTATAAACACCCAACCAACCTCATTGCCCAACAGAGAACATGAACATCATCCTAGTACTCCTGTCCCTGAGGCCGACACTTTCCTCTCATCTCTGAAGAAGCTCAGTCCTTTTGGGCATCATCAGTCTAGGACCCGTGGTGCCATTCAAGTATTTTCCTCACTTCCTCAAGCACCAAAAGGAAAAAAAAATATTTCATTTTGATGATTATTTCAGTAAAGAGAATGTGATGGCTTGTTCATGCTTGTCATTCTTAATTTCACACCAGGTGCACAAGAAACTTGCATCTTCAGACAGAGAGGGTGATTTGTATGAGACTGAGTTGGTGGAGCAATTTTCAGACCTTGAAGCAGCCAAGGAGTTCTTTGCATGCTTGGACTGCCAGCTCAACAAAGTGAACAAGTTCTTCAGGACCAAGGAGAAAGAGTTCTTGGACAGAGGAGAGTCCCTGAAGAGGCAGATAGAGATCCTAGTCGAGCTCAAAGCATTTGTCAGTGAACAAAGTGGAAAAGATCCGTCGTCGGTCCATGATGTTGGGGAGGAGGATAGTTCCATTTCCTCGGCCGTATCTTGTGGTAAATGAGGATAAAAATGGTTCTGTGCTGCACTACCAATGCCAAATTTTATGATCACATTATTTAACACATAAAACTTAAAATTTTCATTAAGCTCACGTCGAATCACATTTGCTTGATAATATTTTCCATTCCTTGGGTGGCAGAGGAGGAGTCCACAGTGAAAGGACAAGATCAAGAACAAATGCAAGAGAAAAAAGCCTTGGAATTGGATGAACTTGGGAAAAGTGACGAGCTGCCATTGACCGAGTCTGCAAAATGGGACGAGGTGGGGAAGTCTGGAACTCTAAAGAGGGAGTACAGTAATAAATTGAGGTCACTCTCAAGTCGGTCTTTCAGCTGCCAAGGGAAGAACTTGAAGGTGAACATTCCTCTGACAACGCCATCTCGAGCCTTCTCAGCGATCAGTGACCTGGTTTGGGAGGATCTGATCAGCCCGGTCTCAAAGAAGTCCAACTCTGAAGGCAATTATAAGACGCAAATTAACAGGACAAATCTGCAGCATGCAGAGAAGATGATTAAAAAAGCTCTCATTGAACTATACAAAGGGTTGGGTTATCTGGATACTTACAGGTACCTTGGCTTATATGTTTGGTTACCTTTTTATGCATTTACTTGTGTGAGCCTCATGCTTAATAAAGTTGTTATATTTTTCTTCAGGAACTTGAACATCCTTGCATTTGTAAAAATTTTAAAGAAGTTTGACAAAGTAAGTGGAACAGTAGTTCATTTTTCTCCTTTATCTTTGTATCCATAGGCATATATACTATAATTGTTACACATATAACAGAGAAATTGGGTTTTCTAACTTCTGTTAATTAATGATTTAGGTTACGGGAAAGCAAGTTCTCCCGATTTATCTGAAAGTGGCAGAGAGCTCCTATTTCAATAGCTCTGACAAGGTAAAAGAACATTCCTAATTTACTTACTTCCTGCAGCAGAATGCTGTGAAATCATGTGACCCATTGGATGATATTTATCCACTTATCCATTCGTCCTAAAATTTACCTGACCAAACCTAGCAGTCATTATACTAAATTTCTTGTCTGCGCAAGGAATGATCCTTGAATCATTTGTTCTTTCCCTGACTCTTATATAGATGTGCGTTTACAACTTTGTAAGGCAGGGGAGTTTTCTTATCGGGTGTCAGAATTGACAGGTGATGCATTTGGGAGATGAAGTTGAAGAGCTATTTGTCAAGCAGTTTGCTGAAGCTGACCGAAGAAAAGCCCTGAAGTACCTGAAGCCACTCCAGCATACAGAGTCACACGGCACTACCTTTTTTGTCGGTCAGTTTTATGGCTCAGATACAAAAAACTTAAATCTTCATGATAGTATCTTCAGACAACATATCTTTTGAAATCCACCTTGTATGTTCTCTTAACTTGGGACAATATTCTAGAGCAAGAGACTAAAAGAGAGAGTGGCTGGACCCATCAGACCATTATGCTCATAAAATGACTGCTGGTGCACACTGCACTAATTATTTTTGGTAGAACTATAGACCCTGGTCCCATGATACGACACATAGCTATCTTTGCACTGGGCATGGCCGTAGAGGATTGAAAAGTGGAAAGGCTTAACAAATCATTTTATAGACTCGTAATTTAAGGTCATGACAAATTAAGCTATTCCCAATGTAGAAAATGTGCATAGGTTGTCTTAGATATCAAGTTTTAGGCCTAACTTCTGTAGCAAAGAATTCATGATTAAATCTACTGAGTTAGGACGGTTTTCCAGTTATCAACTAACTGCAACTGAAATAAAAAAAGAAAAGGAATATTAGAATTAAGCAGAGCTTCCTTTGCAGCTCTGCCATGAGATGATAATGCCGTTGAAAAAAGCCAGCATCCTGTCTTGTGATTGAATCAAATATAGAGGAGAGAAGAGTGGTAGACTGCAAAATTATCTAATGAAAAATCGACGGAAATATAGCATACTTTAACTCGAAGTAATCAAAAGATGGAACAGCGAAACTAAATGATTACGTTATACAAAATTATCTAATGAAAAATCTATGGAAATATAGCATACTTTAACTCAAAGTAATCAAAAAACAGAAAAGATGGAACAGCGAAACTAAATGATTACGTTATACAAAATTATCTACTGAAAAATCTATGGAAATATAGCATACTTTAACTCAAAGTAATCAAAAAACAGAAAAGATGGAACAGCGAAACTAAATGATTACTTTATGCATAAAAACTCAAAATGTTTTCCCACACTGTTGCACATCAGGGCTGTTCACCGGTTGCTTCATTGCGCTCTTCACTGGATATGTCATCATGGCTCACGTCACCGGCATATACAGAAGACAGGGAGAGGGAGATCAAGTTTACATGGAAACTGTGTACCGCGTTCTCAGGTAAGTACCGTTAATTTTTAGCGTTTCTCTTTATAATAATGGGCGAAAAGAAGCTAAAAGAAGTGATCCTGTCCGTGCAGCATGTTCAGCCTGTTCTTTCTGCACTTCTTTCTCTATGGATGCAACATTTTTGCATGGCGAAAGGCACGTATAAATTATAGCTTCATCTTTGAACTGACCCCTACCGAGGAGCTCAAGTACAGAGATGTGTTCCTAATTTGTGCCGCGTCGATGGCTGTTGTGGTAGGTGTCATGTTTGCCCATCTGTCTCTTCTCACAAAAAGGTCTTCGTACGAACAAGTCCAGTCAATTCCCGGGCTTCTGCTAGTGGTACTTATCTCTTCTCTCTTAGCAAATTAAGTACAACAAATACCTCCAATAGGATGGAAAAGCACAAATACACACGAACATGATTGTATAAGATTCTACTACCGATGCATAGCCTCCTATACTGATCACTATTGTTGCTGATAAAAGTGTGATCTCTGAACGTGCAGAGTTTCCTTCTATTACTCGTATGTCCATGCAATATCTTCCACCGATCTAGTCGATACCGTCTCCTTAAAGTGCTAAGGAACATCATCCTCTCACCCCTCTACAAGGTACAATATTTTTGTATCCCCATTTGGTGAAATAATATGCATACAGCAAGAAAGTGGGTTGATAGGCTCTGACTTCAGAAGATGAACATGAATCCCAGTTTAACATGACTGCCCAGCGACGTCCAGTAATTCTGACTGAACAAAGACTATCCACTGGATAAACAATCTGACTGACTAATTCGATTTTGAATTTTCCACAGGTGGTTATGCTGGACTTCTTCATGGCTGATCAACTCTGTAGTCAGGTAGAGCTTTGCTCAATAGAAATTTTACACAAGGATTGGCGCATAGAGAAATCAAATCGTTGACTTCCCCAGTACATGATTGATATTTTTGGCAGATTCCAATGCTCAGACACTTAGAGTACTTAACCTGTTATTACATAACCGGAAGCTATAAGACTCAGGACTACGGATATTGCATGCAGAACAAGCATTACCGAGACCTCGCCTATGCAGTGTCCTTTCTTCCCTACTACTTGAGGGCAATGCAGGTTGATCTCAAACCCTCCACTTTTTCTTAGGCAATTGTTGACTACTTTAGGAAATCAGCAGACATATAATGGCCCGATTGAGTATTATCTATCAAATATGCAGTGCGCTAGGCGATGGTTTGATGAAGGACACACAAGCGATCTCGTGAATCTAGGAAAGTATGTATCGGCGATGTTAGCAGCCGGAGCCAAAGTTTTTTATGAGAAAGAACAGAGCCTCGGATGGCTCATCCTTCTTGTGGTCATCTCGAGTGGTGCCACGATTTACCAATTGTACTGGGACTTTGCAAAAGATTGGGGCTTGCTCCAGATGAACTCGAAGAACCAATGGCTGAGGAACGAATTGATGCTTCGCCAAAAGTCCATTTACTACTTGTCAATGGTATCTACTATGGCCTCTCTCTTTCTCACTTATCGCACACAAAACAAAGGATTGAAGAAACAAAAGCATAGGAAGAAAAATCTAATGCAGGACATTAGGACAATATCAATTCTCACAGCTCAAAAGATGAATATGAATATATTCCTCTAACACAGTACAATAACGGTTCCAAGGAATCAAGGATGAAAATATAAGAGAACCCAACTTGATGATAAACAGAACGAGATGCCTAAGGTGCTTCGCATCATGGGAGACAGGATAGAGAACTAGATGTTTGGTGAGAACAAGCATTTCGCAATTGATTCCAACTAACCATATTTATCCTTGCAGTTTTTAAGAGTTCTGAATTATCATGCAGGGTTTGAACCTCGTTCTCAGGCTCGCTTGGTTACAAACGGTCCTCCACTATCATTTTGAAAATGTTGATTATAGAGTGACGGGGCTATTTTTAGCGGCCCTGGAAGTACTCAGAAGAGGCCTGTGGAATTTCTTCAGGTAATGAAATTTCAGCTTTTCAAGTTTTGTATGGACGTTGGAGATATTCGTGCATTCAGGTTTTATGAATTATGATCTGCATCGACTATGTCAATTGATTAGGAGTACTTCTGATTGGCTCAGGTTGGAGAATGAGCATCTAAACAATGCAGGAAATTTCAGAGCAGTTAAGACAGTACCCCTTCCCTTCCATGAAGTGGATGAAGAAGGGTGATCAACCACTTGGCCTGAGTTGCAAGCAGAATACAATTCGGAATTCGAAATTTTCAACTTCTGTCAAGAAATGGATATTGGGTTTTCTCGCCTTAGCATTAGTTGATGGAACAACTTGGCCGAATCAATTTTTGTGCGTTCGGTGTACTTTAGGAACATGCTTCAAACTTGTAACATTTTTTTTTTGCTCCCTTTTCCCCAGAATGAAGTGGATGAAATAGAAAGCCGTCAATGCATCCATACCCAGTTAATGCATCCTCCTCGTCGCCTCTTTCTGTTTAGTTGTTTGACAGCATGTCGGCAGCGGAAAATTGCAACGTACTTTGGTCGCTCTCCTCTGTTTCCATTCACATATCTGATATTTTAAGTAGAATCAAGGGGAAACAATTGACACAAGCACAGAGCTTATTTGGAAGATGTGGTCAACTGATCAAGAGAAAAGGGAAAAGAACAGTTAACTTAATGCCATAAATTAATCGCTGCCGAAACAGCGGAACCACATACTGAAAAGAAGTTATCCCAATTCCGTAGCAAGACCACCTTTGGTCAGGATGGATCAGCCATCGCCAGGTTCGGCAAGACCGATGACAACCCCAACGACGATGCTCGAAATGAGCACCAGAGCAGCTCCCATCACAACCACGTTCCCAATCACCTCCACCTGTTCGTCCTCATCGATCTCCATCAGGAAGAGACCAGGTAAAAAAAGGCGAAGAATCAATCGTTTCCTTTTTCCTCTCACTTTCCAGTCTTCCCAAACTGAGAAGAAATGAAGCTTTTTCCCTGTTTTTTTACTTTCATTCGGGTGATTAAACCATTTACACGATCCATGATCATCGATTGCAGATTGCCTACAGATCCCCTGCCAGCGCATGATCCGTTTCGCGCCAAACCGAAGGGAAAAAATTTTCTAGATGTGTCAAACTAGGATCAGGTATATATGCCTCCAGTTTTTATGAAAGGTGTCTAGGACCAGGCGACAGCGAAACTTATGTGGGACGGGTCCGAAAGAGAAGCCCTGCCACAAGCCAAGCTCTGTATAGGCCAACTTTGACAAGTTCATATGTGGAAGCTGTTCAGCTGAATCACTTGCTCAAATGGCCAGGAAACATGGTTGTTAGGCTTTGCCTCAACACCTCCAATGGCTCCATATCCTCTGACATCATCTCATGTTTCGCGCTTGCATGTGTAAAAATAACTCCATTGGCCCTAGAGTCTATTCAAATCTGTAATGAAACTGCAAGTGCCAAACAAAGATAAAAATTGTCCCTTTAAGTGAATCTACCTGTCTAACTCTGAAAAATAGCCAGGCAGTTATAGCGGATGAAATTTGGACAATCGAATTCCTATCAATTACTTAACAAGATAATTCTATAGTCCTAGGAATAGGTCTTGATTGTAACTTATCATAACTCTTTGCATTTTTATGGAGATTCTTTCCAAAATATTGCAATACACTGAAATTAAAGGTTTTATTGGTTTTACTCTTTTTAAATCCCATAGTTGAGGGATTAGGGATTTATTTTCCAGAAAATCTTTAGAAACAACTTTAGCCATTCTTTTGTTAATTCGTTGTTTCAATCGTTTCCCATGGGGACGGTGATAGATTTGCTTTAAAAAAAAAAAAAAAGAGTGATTATAGCTTGAACTGAACATTCCCTTACAAATATGAAACTTCTATAATAATGTTGAGAGGGGCCTTTCTTTCTACCATTTTTGGCACATGTGCACATCAGTTCTAATGTACAAAATGAAATTTTGAATTTCTTCGAGTTCTAACAAATCAAATAAAATGACCATGTCCGTGTAAAATCATTTATGGAAAACTTAAATTCCGCAGCCGAAATCAAATTAAAAGGCCAGGACACATTTTATCTTCTATTTTTTGAGTTTTTACAAAAATTAAAATAAAATAAAAATAAATAAAGATCACTGGTTGAAGGTGAGAAGGAAGTAGAACTGCATCAAAGGAGTGTTTCCGTTTCCCGGTGGCGCTGCAGAAAGCAGAAGAACGCTCGCAGTGCAACACCGCAAAAGAAAAGCTCGCGTAAATCCCTCCAATGGCGGCAATGGTAACTACCGGTTACCAGCCGACCGTTCGCCCTCTATCCTCTTCCCGACAAGCCCTTCTTCATCGGCCCTCCTCCTTCTCGTGCTGTCCTCTTCGGCCTCCGAGAGACGAGCCCGCCCTCGCCTCCTCCAGGTCGCCGGCCAAGGCTGAACACTCTCTCTCTCTCTCTCTCTCTCGTCTTGGTTTCGCTGTCGTCCGAGGGTCCTGCTCGATTTAGTGGCCCTGAGGTTGGTTTGCGCCGCAGGTTGCGCGTTTCGCTCTCGACGGTCGGACCGAGAAAGCGGGGATTGGGTTTGCCTCTGGTGCTCTGCTCGCTCGAGGGTCAATCCGAGACGGACCCGGCATCGCCCCCGAGTGATTCGACCGCGGTACGTGATGATTTCGGGTTCGGGATTGTGTTTTCTGTTGACTGTGTCGATGTGTATTCAATGCCTTGTCCCCAAATCCCTTTGTAGGAGGATGTCCATGCGTTCTTTATTAATTGTGTGCCTGAATTGGAACGCTTGTTCCGTCGAGTTGCTGAATTGATAGGAGGGAAATGTGCTATGTCAGGTTGTCATGAAATCCCAATTTTGGGTAGGTTCAGGTATGAAGTACGTGGACATGTGATCAGAGCGTGCCATGATACTTGTGATGAACTGTTATGTTAATCTAAGTGAGTTGATGTGCATTGAAAGGGCCTGAATCTTTTAGAGGTGTCACTTTGCGAACCTAATTCGTTGTGCAGATGTAGTATATATTTCTGACGAGTGTGTCCATGTGACGGCTTTAAGGCTTAGTATTTGCTTTTGAAGAAGAATGAACGTCCGTAGTCAATCCCTAGGACGACTTTGATATGGTGCCTTTTATTTTCGTTTCTTTATTGTAGTTGAACAACTGCTTAGGTAGTATCCTCTGGAAGCGTAAGTTGGGGTTTATAGCTGGCCAACCACAAAGATGATGCAAGAGAATGATGCTGTCAGGAGAGGGAGAAAGTCTACATCATATTTCATGTTTCTAGCTAACATGCTTGTGAGAGCAGTAATCTTGCTATGTTATCACTTCCCTGCAGAATGTGGATGCTTCGAGCTTCTTATCAACTTATGTTATCTACCTTTGCCACATCATAACCTTCTAGTAGCCTAGCAGTCTTACCTTGATCCCTTGAATTTCACATGAGTGAAACATATAATCCATGAGATTCATTTATAAAGGTGAATTTCTTGCAAGATTAGATTGTAGGATCTCCCTTAGACATATGTGTGAAAGAAGGGGCAAAGTACGATTGAATCAACTCCAAAAGTTCTTTCTGAGGAAAAAGTCAGATTTGCCAACCACTTATTGTCTTCTTATTCAATGAGTTCCAAATTTTTAACTCTTTCTGTGTAGAATTTCCATTTTTCTTTCTCCTGCAAGAGAAAAGGCATGGATGTACATTGTTCTTTTGACTTCTGTCATTTTTCCTTTAATAATTGAAGATTTATCTACCCTTGAGCATTTATGCTATGAATAAAGGGGCTTATACCATTTGCATGCTTGGTCTTAGATGGAGAACAATTGATGCATGCTTCTTTGCTATTTCATGCCTCAAGCATTTCTCGCTGTTGGCCTCTTTTAATTAATTAATGTCCTCTTGGCAGCGTCTTCATCTTAATTTGGAACACCCGAGGAGAAGATTGCTTGTACAATTCACTTGCAATGAATGCGGTGAAAGAACACAAAGGCTCGTGAATAAGTTAGCCTATGAACGAGGTCTTATATTTGTACAGGTAATTCTATGTGCACTATTTCATTGTATCTGTGATCCATCTTGTTTTTTTTTTTTTTTTTTTTTTTGGTAAGTTGTGATCCATCTTGTTGTTTTGTGATGATTAGAATAAAAGTTGTCACATTTCACAAGAAATTGAATGCTTTGAGGGTAAGCTAGCACAGTAGTAAATTCTTCTTTGAGCAACCTATTCATTAATTTTCTCTTGGCATTGGCAAAATCTGTCTTTTAAATTGTGAATCTAAAAAGATTTCTTGGGTACTGAAAAGAACATATGCAATTTTTGGGGGATTTACTACTTTGGTTCAAATAAACTCATTCTGCTCACTGTTTTCTCTTTTTTAACCAAAATGAATATTACCAAATAGAAGTTCTAGTTGCCTGACCTGCATATGCTGAAAAGATAATTAAAAATAGATTATCAGTGTATTTCAAAAATAATAATAATACTCGGTCTATTGATCATTGGATTGTATTTTAGGCACACCTTTCAGGAGGCTTTAAAGTCCGAAGAGTGACATTTGGTAGTTGGTCAACTTTTGGCATTCCATTACATCCTCGTTTGTCTTTTTCAATCACGAAGTGTCCTCAGGTGCTTGAAAAAGAAATAAGACAACTAGAAAGGAAATTTCATTTATCCATATAATATTGCTTTGCATCAATATGAAGGTGAGTTGTGAAATTTGACGTCAGGGCTGTCCCTTTTTATTGCAGTTTTTTTTTTTTTTTTTTTATAAGTTGTGATCATAACGTTAAGATGCCACAGTGGCAACTCATGTTTTTACTTCTTACTGGTGTTTCTTTGGCTTAACTTTGCATCTTTTTAAATCAGTCTTTTCTATTATGTTGATGTTTTGTCTATGCTTCTCATCAGTGTGCTGGTTGTCTTCGGCATCACAAGTTAGTTGACAATCTTGGCCTTGTAGTGGACTATGACTTGCGAGAAGAAATTGAGATGGAGCAATAAAGATCAGGCCTGTTAAAGTTCAAAATGGCGAGGACCTCTCCATGCTGTACTTACTCTTGTTGAATTGACTGACTTTGTAAAGGTCTTGGTTTGAATGAAAAAAGAATTGGAATTGTCCAATAGTATATCATCATGGAGAAAGAATACAAAAATGCCTTACAATTCTCAGTCATATTTTCTTTATTTATTCTAGTGACTTCATTTTTTCTTATAAAGCCAACTTCTTCAAGTGTAAACATGTCCTGTGGAAGCAAATTGCTCTAGAAGCCACAGCCTCTGACCGCCAGCAGAATGGCCATGGAAAATCCAATCCTTGCCCACATCCACAGCTTTCCTTGTTGATGGAAGGCAAATCCTCCATTCTGTAAACAAGCAAGAAATAGTTTGTTATAACATGCTGCTGATTGGTATCGTGATTTAAACTTGATCATGCATCAATTGTTTGCTATATTACCAGATCTAAGTTTGGTGAAGGTGCTGGGGATGTATCCTCTGTGTCTGAAACCGTAGGTGGAGCTGGGGGGCTGGGTGGAGTGGGTGCTGGTGCTGGTGCATGTGCATGATGCCTTTTGTGCTTGTGCTTGTGCCTTCTCTTGTGTTTGGTGGGTGCTGGTGCGGGAGATGGCACTACTGGCGGAGGTGCAGGGGCTGGTGGTGGTGGTGGTGGTGGTGATGGGGGTGGTACAGGGGGTGCTGGTGCTGGTGCTGGTGGCACTTTTACAGGAGCTGGGGCAGGTGGCACTTGGGCTGGTGACGGGGATACTTTTGGTGGCGAAACAGGCGGTGGCAGCGGGGGTGGCAAAGCAACAGGCGGCGGAGGCAATGCTGGTGGTTGTGCAGGAGTAGAGGTGGGAGGGCTCTGTGGCGGTTGAGGTGGTGGAAGCTGAGGGGCTGAAACTGGTGGGTTGGACACTGGTGCAACTTTTGGGGTTGGGGATGCCGTCGGACTGGAAGTCGGTGGAGTTGGTGTCACAGGGATGGTTGGTGCTGAACTTGCTGGTGGCGGTGTTGTGGAAGCTGGTGGTGCTAGCGGAAGAGTAGCAGGTGAGGCAGCCGGTGCTTGTGCATATGTGATCACCAGTTGACAAGCGAGGATAATAGCTGAAACTTGATACCAATGTAGGAGGGCCATTTTATGCAGATGGGGGTCCTGAAGGAGGGACTTGGTGGCTCTATATATGCAAATCACGAAAGAGGGGAACCTAAGAAGATCAAATGTACTCGGTGGAGGGAGAGATGTCGCCCTCCTGCGATGGGTACATCGTTTCTAAGGTTCTTGTAGTGCAATGAAGGAATTTTAAAATGAGGTTGTTTGGGGAAACAGTTACGCCATCTTGTCAGCCAACCTGCTAGCTCCTGGTGCAGGGGCCTCGCATGAACTCCTACCTTTAAGATTGGAGTAACAGGGGAATGAGGCTTAGGTGCAGTTCTTTTGTGATGGTGGTTCTAACGGAGTGTGGCTGGTTTTTTTTTTCTTGTCATCGCTGGAATAGGACTCTCTCTTGCACATTCACCAAATGATTATTGAATTGCTAGTGCTTTTATGTTGGGTTGCAAGCAGAGATAATTACCAAATCAATTGTAAACTTTCATTATACAAATACTAATTAAATCCTAAACTTTTTAATTTTTTCAATGTAGTCTTAAATCTTTTGTGCGAAATTTCAATGTAACTCTTCCGTCTAATTGCTATCGGAAATTGGTGTGATATGACGTCCAATCATCGTCACTGACATGGACTACTTTACTCAAAACATTCTATATTTAGTTTTATTTTATTTTTTTTCATAGAAACATCTTATTGGATCACTAGAGCAAAAATTTAGGATTACATTGGCAACATTAAAAAATTTAAGACCATATGGATTTAAGATTGAATTAGTAATTTTCCATTTATTAGTAGGATAACATGGAATTTTTTCCTATTTTCTACGTCAACAAGTTGTTTATTCCAGTGGCTTGGTTGGTACTAGTAGTCTTAAAACCTCCTTCATGACAAAGGCATCTTGTTCAAATTTAGCTCAAAGTTAAATTTAATAAAGTATGGTTCTCCTGATTAAGCCTTACGTGTCTATTAGTGCATTGAGATATCTCTCTCTCTCTCTCTCTCTCTCTCTCTCTCTCTCTCCTGATTAAGCCTTAATATAGTATGGTTCTCCTGTGATGACAAGAACATTGGGGTCGATTCATGATTTCTAAGTTGGGAGTATACAGAGCACAGCAATGTCCTCCCAAAAGTTCAATATCTTCTGAATTTAATTACTGCAACAATACCTTTTGCCGCCCTCAAAAGTTTGATTTCCTATGAAGGCTCCATTCGTTTCACGAAAAATAAGCGTTTTTTGAAAATATTTTCTAAATAAATATCATTATTTCCCATGTTCATCCAAAACTTGAAAATAAAGTGGAAAGTATTTTTTGTTGTTCGGTAAGGAAAATATTTTCCTCTACATATTTTTTTTGAATAATTTTATTATTTTTTAAATCAATTTTTGAAAATATATTGTAAAAAATCAATTTTTTAAATTATTTTTATTTTTTTTTCTTTTTATCTTCTTCTTCTTCTTTAGTCGTTCGCCGACCATGTGACAGTTGGTGACTAGCTAAAGGCCAACTTCCGTTGGCTCGTCGATCTCACGAGCAATGAGTAGATCAACTGAGTAGCAAACTTGAGCTCGCCGACCTCTAGCCTTGCCAGAGGCTCGCGCTCACTACTGGCTCACCAATTTGGTGAGCGGCATGCCTCGAGCTTGCCACTTGCTAGAGATTGGCGAGCACTAGGGTCTAAGGATGAGGGCGAGCCTCAAGCTCGTCGGCCTTTGGCCTCACTAAAGGCTCACGCCGCGTGGTTCGCCGATCCGACGAGCAGCAAGCTAGAGCTCGCTAGAGGTCGGCAAGCCTTGAGCTCATCGCTCACCAAAGATCAGCAAGCCTCAAGCTCACCTAATGGCTAGTCGCCAACTGTAGCCATGCCGACAACTGGCCAAAGAAGAAGGTGGAAAAAAAAAAGGAAAAAGAAAAAGAATTTAAAATTCAAATTATTGAAAAAGAGAACAAGAAAGAAAGGGGCTAATAGGTTACGAGAGGAGAGAGTAAGGAAAATGTTTTTCCCAATTTGAAAAATGAAAAATATTTTCATCTCTTTTAAAAGACTTTTTTCCTTGATAGACTATAATTTCCACAATTAGTTCATTTTCCGTGAAACGAACATTAAAAAATTCGAAAAATATTTTTTCGGGAAATTATTTTTCGCAAAGCAAACAAACCCAAAGTATTTCCAGCTTTTCCTGAAAGCTGCTAAGCAAGAGATTCGCCAACCGCTCATCTTCTGCTTTCAATTCGAAAATAAAAATTTCCATTTTTGGAAGGCTGAATTGCCACCTTACCAAACAGACGAGTTCAACTTTTTTCTCTTGCTGTTCCTCAAATCTCACTCCAAGTGGTTTTCTTGAATCTGCCATCGTGTAGCAAAAGAAAAGAAGCCACATTAAAGAGCAATTGATAAATATTTACCAAATTGCAGCACCAACCCTTTCCACCCACAATTTGGATTAAACCTCGGATCTAATCATTGGTATGCAGTCTTCATCATAATCAGCTGGAAAATGACATATCAATTACTTCTTTGCGTCTATTGGCTTCCCTTACACTAAGTGTACGAGCTCATTCCTGAGCTAAATGCTCGACCACTTGTATTGCTCGTAATCACGACAAATAAGACGGCATTAAAAGAGTCAACAATCAGGATGAATGACGCATGATCTTGCATGACAGCTACAAATATGTTTGTACAAGAACAAAAAGAATTCCTCGCATTTTATCCCTCTTGGTTACAAGAATCTCTGCCGAATTAAAGGACCGTGCAAAAACCTCAAAATTTACATATGAGACGAGTAATTTCACAAGGACAATCACACAGGGTTTTCACCATGGTTTATGTGCTCATCCCACAAAAGTATGATACAGGGTTTTCTCACGTGCTTCTGGATTGGTGACTATTTTTGCAATCATCATTGTTCTTTCACAAACAAAACATGAGGTGGAACATGTCATGCATCTTGTTGAGCAGCTTTGATGGGTGGGGCGAGATGGGAAGACATGAAGGTGGGCTCTCTGATTTCTTCTCTTTCTTCTTCCTTCTCAGCTGGAAGAACTGCTGCATCGCATCTGCGCACTCTGATTCTAACACCCCGCGCCTGATGGTCATTTTTGGATGAAATGGGTGCACAGGAGGAGACGGCTTGTCTGTGCCTCCAGATGCAGTCGCCCCTTCACCAATTGGGAAAAGCCTGCAAAAAAGCAGAGGGAGATGAATTCTTTGTACTCAGTTCTTAACAGAGGTCGAGTAATAATGTCCACATGCGATTCGCAATGCATTGTTTGAGAATTTATTGATTTGGCGAGGAAAGAATATTAGGGAAACTTTCAAATTTCCCCCCCTTATCTCAAGAAAACTTCAATCTTCTTCCTATTTTCGATCCCAATTTAAGTCACCTCCCCTTTCTCTCCTTCCAACATGAAGCATAAAAGAAATTTTGACAAAGAAAAACTTTGAGTAGAAGTTGCCCCCTTAGGATGGGTCTTCAGGATATGCTACAGGAAAGAAGCCCGTAGCATCATGTGTTGGTGATGCTCATAGTAGCCAATAAGATTCTTTAAAGTATGGATGCTAGACAGCTACTACTTAACAATTCTTGCCCTATAGCAATAGAAGCCAAATTGTCATCTGGCTTTATCTAGGCCAATAGAGCGATCTAAGTGGAGCCCTGAAAAGTGTCTTGCAACCACCATACATGCAACAAAAAAACCAACTGGGAACCAGAAAATATTACAGAAACAAAGATAACTGATAATCTCTGCTGGGAAAAACATCAAAAAGTAGCAGAATGAACTCAACATACCTGACCCAGCTGCCATCAGCTCCAAGAAGCTTGTTGGGAGCTCCCCAAACAAGAGTGTCAACTCGAGCTTGAAGAATTGCCCCAGCACACATGGGACAAGGCTCCAATGTCACGTATAATGTTGTCTCCTGGGGAAATAATAGATATTAGGTTCACAAATACACAGTTGTGGCAACGAAGCAAAAACTTAGTTTAATGTGGTCTCACTGGCACTCAGTTATTTCACAACAAAAGAGGCTCAAAATACGCAAATCCAGATGAATATCAAATTTCTATCTTATATGCTTAGGCATCACTTTCCATGCCTTTTTTCATGCTATTTACAGAAATTGTACCAGAAAATTACAGGTTTTGGCTTCTAAAACTTATTACGAAAAGTGCTAGCCCCAAGGTTCGAATAGGGTATGTTTTATGCTAGAAACAGCTAGTAAGTAACAACATCTAAAACTTAGATACCAATAACTAAGGAGCTTTGGAGCAGAGTTCTACCGCAAGTCTCCATGACTGAAGAACATTCGATGCCTCCTTTATACATATCATTTCAGCATGGGCCGTAGAGTCCCTCAACTGTTCCACTCTACATATTATATTTCCTTGTCAAGTGATTTTGAAGTAACATCAATTGATTACAGAAAGCATAAGCCATTAAAGTTCTAAGACTTACAGGTTGAATCCACGAGCAATAATCTTCCCATGTTGCACCAGTACTGCTCCAACTGGCACTTCCCACTTTTCAGCAGCTTTCTTTGCTTCCACTAGTGCTTCCCTCATGAACATTTCATCAATCTTCCGCTGCTCGCTTTCAAGCCTGTATGCCTCTTCCCATTCATCAAATCTATCTCTTGTTACTTGCTTGGCCCGTTGGAACTTCCTCTGTTTCAAGAGTGAACTTGTAACCTCCGCTCCTCCAACTTCAATTAACTTTTTGGCATTTTGGTCCAACCCTTCATGAAGGCCACTACCAGCTAAAAGGTTCTCACCAGTATCTGAAGATGCTTCTCCTCTTGGAGGAGTTGTTACTCTCGGAGGCTGAGGTAATGAGGATTCCACCAATTCCAAAGCAAGAGGAGGGCTATTGGTGTCCTGTACTTTTTCATGCCAACGGAAGTCTTCTTCCTGTTGTGCTGAACCTGAGGAGATCGTCTTTGCCGAACTGCTTCCTGATTTAACAGGAGATGGAATCTCAGCTTCAGATGGTGTTCTTTTTTCGCCTCTTGGTGAATATGTACGGTTTCTAGTTAAAGAATGCAAGGGCTGTAGCTGGTCAGAAGAGGTTACTTTCTGCGGTGGGCTTCTTTCCTGCTTGACATTGTCACCATTGTTTTCGTTGTGCTCATGGCCAGAAAACCATGTGTCACTGCTAACAGACTCATTCATTGTACTCTTTCTACCTGAACGTGAAGCTAAAGTGGATGATTCAGCTCGTGAACCCCAGCGCAGGCGAACAATATCTGCCATGATATTCCACAAGGACCTGCCAGATCTATTGACAGCAACAGGACCACTTGTTGTACTGCTGTCAGGTTCCTCCAACTTCAAAACTTCATGAATAGATGGATCAATTTCGTGCCATATTTCATCAGAAGGGCCTTTTGATCCAGGACTCCTAGAAAGATGTGTTGAGTCATGATTCTTTAGCTGAATGTCTTCTGAACCACCTTGAGTGGAAATAGCTTCAATGTTATCTTTGCTAACGTATCCTGACTTAGCATCAGATGTATCTACTTCGGCCTCACTGCTAATTTCACGCCTGGCCTTCTCAATGTACTCCCTGACAAACTTTCCAGATGATTCCTCCATACGAAGAGCTGATCCAAGAGCATCTTCATGAGTTCTAATATACAACAATTCCTCATGGTTCCCATCTCTTCTGCCTCCACTATCAAGTTGAGCATGCAAAGCAGAAGTTTGAGTTTCTCTGTGTGTACTTAAGGTATTAGAACCACTTTCCAAGAAATTCTCTTCAGTTGGCATGCCACTCGTCTTATCAGCATAAGAAGGGCCCCTGGCTACCAATTGAGAAGGTGGAGGTGTCAATAAAGATTGTGAATTTACTCTGTTGACCTCCTGGTTTGTCACTTGCACATTCTGTTGGTAAACCAAATTAATATTCTGGTTACTAGAAGGCCGTTCTAGAACTTTTTGATGAGAACTAGATTGTTTAGTAAGTCTTGGAGGCATGCTGCCTGAAGCTGAGTCAGACTGCACGACTTTTCCTCTGCTTTCCTTTTGTCTGTCTTGGGCTTCCCCAGACAGGGTCACAACTGATGTTAAATTCGTATCTTGATCAGCAATTCTTTTTTCAGAGGTTTGCTGGGAGCTACCACTAGCATGAAATTTTGACTTATTCACGTCATCTTGGGATTCACCACTTGAGTGTGCCAATTGGAGGGCCTGTGAATCTGTGTGGTAATATTGTTCCCTCTCACTTGGATATGAATATGAAACCACGTTTGTTTTCTGTTGCAAATTTATCCTACTAGAGTGTACAATGGACATCCCCTCAGCTGTCTGATTGCTTTCTGATGGCCCAGTAAACTGTTGGGATTTCCCAGATTTACCTTTTATGGTGATCTGATCATCTGGGTGGCTTTGCTCTTCTCTCTTCCGAGGCGAGCTAGAGCCCAAATTCACAGTTACCTCCCAATCATTCCTCCTAGACTTTCTATGCAAGCTGGAAGTCTCCTCAGTGTCCATCTCCTGGATATCCAGCTTTTGAGAAAATTCCTGGGTATTTCTAGCAAATTCATCTCTTTCTGCCACATGGCCAGCCGGTTTCCTGCGTTCATTTCTATTCTTCAAAATAGAACCAGATGAAGCCATTGGTTTCTCCTCCCTGCTACTGATCTGCTTTTCAGATTGGGACGACACTTTAACCTTACTGCCGCAGGCTCTACAAACTTCTTTATTCCTTTTGCTTTTCCTTTCCAATTCAGAGATGTTAACATCTTCATTTCCATTTTGTCTGTGACTAATAGATGCTCTAGGATCCAAGTTCGTAGAAAAAGTCGATTTCTTTTCCGCACCAGTGAATTGCATCTGGGACGTGGAAGATTTTCTATCATCATAATCATGGGTTCTCGACATTGTACTGCAACCTTCCAAGGATTCCTTCTGATATTGTGCTTCTTCAACCGTCTGTTCATCAAGTTTCTTCTCTGACTTCTTTCTCCAATCCCAGTCACCATTACTCCTGGCCATGGCTTTTTTCTTCTCCAAGGTCTCATTTTTCTCCCTTTCTTCTCTATATATTCTGTCTTCTTCTGACATCTCATTGTCGGTTTTACTTTCTTGTCTCCTTCTTAACTCTTTACAGTGGCGACTTGATGTTTCCCCTGCAAATCCATCATCTTTAATCTCTTCTAGATCACTCCCAAAACCACCAGAAGATGAAAATGAATGATAAGATGAACAACTAGAGGCCTCTTTCTTTGCCCTGCGATTCTCCTCTCTCCTAAAATCTCCTCTTCGTCCATCCTGCGTGCGAACATCATCCCTTGACTCAATCTCAATTCTCTCAAGTTTGCATTTCGAATTATTCTCCTTAGAAGCTGACCCCTTTTTCTTTCTACCCCTCGAATGTTCACTGCCATGAATCTTTTTCCTCTCCACTTCATATCTCTTGAACGAACTGCTCCCGCGTTTCCCTCTCGAATCAAAACACCCTCATCCACTTCTTCACTCAACAGACTAAGCACAGCCTCTGCATCCTCAAAACATCTCAACCGGCGAATTTGATTATTTTCCTCCGAAACCATACACTTGATTCTCCTCCTCCTCCCCCCATTTCTTCCCCCACCACTTCTCTCCCTAAAAGCACAAGAACCCTCCTCATACAAATCCGAGACCTCCCAGTCAATGCCATGGACTGGGAGCCGACAATAGTACCGGTCTGCCCCCCAAAGTACAGCCTCCTAGAAGCTGAACACTGAAGCAAAGAGGATTGCCTCAACCCATACAACAACGAAGGGCTTATAGACACCCTATAGTTACCATGCCCACAACAAGCAGGACGCGCGCAGCAACAAGAACAAGCACAGCAACACGACGGCGACGGCGAATGGGCAGATGGGTACTTGTCGAACCGATCAGTCAACAAGTAGGAACTGTCATTGAAAGAGAGAGGAAGAGGCCCTTTGCTCCTATAGCACAGAAAGTTCGAGCTATACATGAATTCGCGCGGCGTGCGGCGAAAAGGCAGGCGAAAGGGCTCACCTTGATAGGCAAATTCCGGAGCTTTTTCTACTACGTCGGTGCTGAAAACACCATGAGCGAGCGAGCGATCTCAGTGAGTCTGTGCTGTAGATCGGATGGCATAGAGATTCGGTTGAAGAAGAGACGACCAGCTGGAGACAGGATGGTCACGCGTGGCTGAGCCGAGTCGCCGAGTCGGACGAATTCGGGTTGAATTTATCTTAGATTTGAGGCTTGGACTCCACCAGATTTGGGCTATCTCCATTCTATGAAATTGGGCTCCATGACAATGCAAAACTGCTCGATGAAACCCGGTTGGGTATAACATTCGGATCTATCTTTCGTTTCCGGTGATAAAAATCGGATCATCCAACTTTCGACTCTGTTGATTTACACCGATGCAATAAAAATATTGCCTGAAGTCTATTTCGTGTTTATGATGTTATCTTGATCCCAATCCTTGAATCAAATCGCTGGTTGCGATTGTTTAACACCAATTGAAGAATATATATATATATGTACATTTGATTTAACTTTCTCAAAAGGCTTTCGACCTCACAAAACTCTTGAGGAAATACTGAGGTACTTAGCAAGTTTTTATAAGTGGCTTTAAGAAAGTTAAAGGCTTAATACTGATCCCCACTAACATTAAGCTTTCAACATTTGAGGAATGCCGCAACTAGAGTTAAATAATTTTTTTCGGCCAAAACTACTCTCACCAATTATTTCAGTTTTCGGTTTTGTCTCTTATTATTATTGTACATATCGCGGCTTGAAGTTGCTTGACCATCATCTCAAGTGGCCCTCACCTAGGTTATACAACTCGGCCGACAATTATTGATGTTAGATCTGGCTCACCTGCAACTTAAGCCTTTCACCAACTCTGGCAAAGAGCTTGAGTGTTTTTATAATAAAAATATATTTTAAAAATGCAATCAAAGCCATTTGTAATTTTTTTTTTTGGCCAAACATTATTTCAATCCAAGATCGCTTTGCAAAAAGTTTTTATCAAATACTATTCGCATCCCCTAAAGGATTTTGGCTTTTAGCATTTACATTATATCTGAAGCTCATTTGGAAAGTTAAGACCAAACCCGCCTTACATGTCATATGAAAGGATTCTAACCTAGATTGGATGTGAATGACTAAGATCATGCAAAATAAGAAGTTTGGAAGATAAGGAGTACGTTTTTTGAGGCGCTTCTGTAGGTGTTTTCGCCCATCCAAATTAATTATTGCATGTCGAGCGTTATAATCTTCTGTTTTTTTTTTTTTCCGATCGGTTTGGCGAATCGCAACATCGTGTCCTTGGGAGCACCGACAAACCCTTCGATGTTTCAGGACATAATGACAAAGAGCTAATCAATCCTAGAGTACTCGGGACGTCATTGCGTCTGTTGAAGAAAAGTTCTCCGTCTGGACATGGTTCAGGTAAAGTTGGAGTGGTTGAAAGGCTACTCGTTTAGGAACTCCTCGGTCCTCACAATGTGCCGGGCCCGGTTTGTTTTCTTCTTTCTTTCATTTTCTTTAATTTAAAAAGTTGTTAACGAAATTTAAAAAATAATAATAATATTAGAGATTCTTATAACTTGGTCTTTTTATACTAATTTCGCAAGGAGAATTAATCAAATCAACACATACTAATACCTTCGAGTATCAAAGACAATACATGTGAATACACCACCTTACATGAAACACATGTTTTACCGTGTCAAAAAACCTCCTTTTGTGCCTTAATTATTGGAGAATGGCAATCTCCCTGTAGGTGTCAACAAACCAGTCATTTTTATAGCTGGTGGTATTCACTTTTTTATTAATTAATATATATTGCAAAACACAAATATAGTTGGGTGAAAGACAAACACATCATAATAATACAATTTCAGATAATTATAATTATATTCAAGCTTTCAAAAATGATTAAAGTACAATCGAATACTGGCGTGAGCAACACCCGAAGTGTAACCACCATGATATAGAATCATCATTCACTGTGCACATTGTTAAACACATTCTTGTGGCATCATTTCCTCATGGAGCCACAAGAGGAGTAGACGACGGTCATTTCTAGATCCTAATCATTCAACCTTTGCCATATTGACCCCCATGATCGGTCCATTGGTGCTGAAAATTGGACTCCGACGGTGCAGTTGATGTCGGTGAGGTAAGCATGTCACAAGCCACGGAAAGAACAGAAAACGCAAAGTTTTGGCCTTCTTACCCCACCCAAAACATTGACGGTGTCTTCCTTGACTTTTTCAATGAACTTAGGATCACGGTTGTTGAGATTTTTAACCACCTTATCGAAAACCAAACTGAAATGCTTAATAAAACATGCGGATGTTGTTTTTCTTAATCAATGTGAGGTTCCAAACTCTCATGGTTAGTTTACTTGATGATTAATGGGTCTCTATTCGTATCGAGCATCATACATATCATAGAGATTGTTGAGTCAAAACCTCACCATTGCCAAGATTTGTCATACATCAATCAAATTACCTAGACCTGAATTTTCATAATGTTTCACAAATAGAGCTTCCAGTCCATTCAAAATGGATAACCTTATAATATTTCAACATGTTGGAGATTTCCTCAAACTACTAGTTTAAACTTTGGGATCGAACTTTCTAACCTAATATCATAATAAATTTTACTCTTTTTACATGTGTGTCTATTCTCATTAGTCAAATTCCACATATCACTTATGATCCAACTCACACATAAAAAAAGGATGTTAAAGTATCTCCCCACCTATTAATTTAAATTTTTGGATTGAACTTTATAACACAACAGTTTATTGTTAGTTTCATCATAATCAAGAACATAAACGAGAACGCTTAATTGCTTGATGGATAATTACTTGTGGACGGAGAAGAAAATAAAGTCAGCATGTCCATCCATCTGATTGCGTACCTTCTCCAACATCAAATAAGTGGATTCCACCTAGCTTTCACATCAACGGGTTAGCTTGTCGAGTTCTCTTCTATTTTGCATGCGGAGCAGCTCCCACATCCTAATTCCTATGAGGCACTTGAGCCAATGTTCCGGGCCCCCTCCGTATCCAACTTTCGGAATTGTAAAACACTCAGCAATCCATCTTTGCATGTAGAGATTAATTATGTGGCACACGCATCGTACATGGATGGTCTGAGCTATGCAGACAAGCTCCTGGTGACGGGATTCGTTACAGTGGTAATATCTAGGGTAAATGTCGGAGTCATTGACAGCTCTCGTAATTTCTATGTAGAATGCAGACATGACAACCTCTTAAACGACATAGTACAATGACGTGACTTCCAATTTGGGCCCGGTTCAGTGGCCCGTAATAGAATAGTACGCAAAAGTATTATGGCTCGAGCACGAGTCTAGAGTCAATGAGACCCGAAAGTTACCCATAGTAAACAGGTGCACCAACGCTCTTTTTTTTCCTCTTTGTACTGGCCTTGCTCTTCCTCTTGCCCATCAATCGCGGAATGGACCTAAAATGCAGTTGCTATGTTCACATACTTGTCTCTACAAATCTTTCCAAATCATATTGAGATTAATGCTCTATTCAATTTTCTGTCGAAGATGCATGGCGAGTTCACGCATACGATGGATTGCGAAACGGTTCAGGTGAGCTGGGACCTCCTCGTAAGACTCGACAACTTCTCCTGAACCTCCCTACAAGTCAAATTGAACGATCGTGCTGCTCAACGACTGGCTCGGCACCAAAGCTATAAATGCACGAGTCAGGATCTATCTCACACCATCTGGTTGGTGGGACGCCACCCACCACGTGAATCTCGCTTTTTACTCCAATAATCGCAAAAATTGACTGTACAAAGAAAAGATGGCCAATAATGTTTGCCACCATGCTATGCTCTATTGGCCTTTTTGAAAAGCTTTTGGCAAATTGACGGGGTTTGAAGCCTTTTTGACGTCGGAAATGAATGGCGATTCGCCAACAGGATTGAAGATGATTCGCGCTTTATCGTCCGAGCTCGTGTGGAAAGATTCTTAATCTGTCAATTGCCATCCACGACTCCCCCACCCACCACTGATTCTGCTTCAGAGTCGTCTCGATTGACTTGGCTTTTCTCTTCTCTGCTAAGTCCCAAAGCTTTGGACGAGCGTGCTCGACTGAACGAATCGAGGTGACTATCGTTAGTCATATTGTTAAGTGTTTTTTTTTTTTCGCAGCGACATGTATGGGAGAGCACGAACAAAAGAGGGTGTACATTAGTTTTGCGCCATGTGCGTCCTTCGGACATCGAGTCGATGATCCGACGGAGGGGCCGAATTGAATAAGGCGACTGAAACCGTGTAAATATAACCTTATTAGCAGCTGTTAATTTAATATTTCTAATGTCTGTCGGGTTCCTTTTGTCTCCTCTTCATTGTATTCTTGTGACCAGACGGCTAATGTTTATAATGATAACAAACAGTTTCCGGATTAGTGATCGGCTGTAGCTGGACAGCTAAGAAGTTGACAAAGCCGTCCGTGCGTACAACGTAGTGACGTATAGACTCCCCCGAGTCGCCTCTTCCTCACATGCTTCCTAGTCAAACGAGAGATGAATGTTTCGGTCGGAAAAGGAGTTTCAAACAGTGGCTTTGGCATTGAATTTGAACCCTAAATTATAAAATGATTTACTCTTTCTATAGTTGGATTCTTTAGGGGAAGTAGAGAAGCGAAGGCTGTGGAAGAAAGAAGAAGTAACTCGGGTTTGCTTTTAGCTTTTAGGGTTTCAGGATAATAGGCGGGAGAGAGAGAGAGAGAGAGAGAGAGAGAGAGAGAGAGTATTTAACCAGTGAAGCGTGTATCTACACATATAGGTATTTTCATTTGATTAACAATCAACCAACCATGACTCAAAAGAGTAAAACTAATCCAATCATCACGAGGGATAAGTTTTGTCTATATGATAAAAGCGTCGATGGCTTACCAAAAAAAGGAGAGTATGTGAATAGTCTACTAATCTTGCTGGGTTCCTTAACGCATCAACAAATCCAAACGGGCCCAAAAAAGAACGCGTAGTGTTTCGGCATCAAGTAATGTACATAGAGATTAGGCGGACAAGTGGCTTCATCTTGAATTTTCTGATAAAGCGAGAGGATGAATTAGATCCAAGTCGTGCATGTGAGTTTGTGATGTTCAATGGTTCATATCGTGTTCTTGAGTTCGACCTGAACCTCTATAGGTAGTTGGGAAAATTATCCAAAAAGTCCTAAACCTATTGTACTTTTGTCAATTTAATCTTAAACTTTTTAACTTTGTCAATTCAGTCATAAACATTTTCACTTCTTGCCGATTCAGTCCATCCGAGCATTTTTTGCTGGAAAATGCTGACGTGAATGCCGGAAGTACCACATAGGACCGCCGGCATAGACATGGATAATTTTTAATGATATTTTAATATTTTTTTGAATTATTATTATTTATTGTTTTTTGCCCTTTTTTTTTTCCTTTTCTTTCTTTTCTTTTTGGCTTTCTTTGCCTTTTCCAATGGCTGGCCACCGGCCACAGCTAGCCAGTTGGCCTCACCCGTCACAAGCGAGGCTCGGCTGGGCAAGTAGGAGCCCCAGCGCGTCTCGGCAAGTGTCGCCTGGGCGAGGCTGACCTTCACCCAAGCTAGGGTGGCCTTGCCAGCCATCGGTTGGGCGACGGTGACGCCGGCAAGGGTTGGCCTCGCCGAAGGAAGCCTTCGTTGAGGCTCGCCCTCATCTAGACCAAATCTGGCAAGGCTGGCCCTCGCCCAGGCTAGGGCAACTTCATTGGGCGTCATCCAGCCGGGGGCAAGGGCCGGCCTCGGCAAATCTAGTCTAGGTGAGGCTGACACTCGCATGGAAGAGGGCGAGCCTTGGCGAGGGCTCCCCTCGCCAAATCTGGGGAGGCCGGTCCTCACCTAGGCCAGGTGGCCTTACCTGGCATTGCCATCCCCCAGCCAACGCCTGACAAGGCTATCCTAGCTTGGGCGAGGGCCCCCCTCGCTGGGGCTCCTCTTCGCTCGGTTGGGCCTCTGCTGTGGCGAGCGAGGTTAGCCATAGGAAAAGGCAAAGAAAGCCAAAAAATAAAAAAAAGAAAAAAAAAGGGAAAAAACATTAAAAAAATAATACTATTCAAAAAAATTTAAAAAAATATTAAAATATTATTAAAAATTGTCCATGTTAGCGCTGGCAATCCTACGTGGCATTGCTAGCGTTCACGTCAGCATTTTCCAACCAAAATTGGTCGTATGAACTAAATCGACAAGAAGTGAAAATGTTTAGGACTAAATTAGCAAAGTTAAGAGGTTTAGGACTAAATTGGCAATGTTAAGAGGTTTATGACTAAATTGGCAAAAGTGCAATAGGTTTAGGACTTTTTGGACAATTTTCCCATAGGTAGTATGTCAACCTCTCACATAATAAACAATGCATAATTCACGTAACGAAAATAGAAAGTAAACCTAATATCTAATACGAACGACCATTTTTGGCCGGCCTTCCACCGAAACGTCCTTACAATTTTTATCGTTGTTAGGTTACCAAAGTTACTTAATTACACGGCGTGTCGTGGATGATTCGTTTTGGATTCGTTGCATCCGAGTCTTCGAGAGAGAAAATCATTAATAAAACTAGCTTCTGCTAATGGTTCGACGCTTAATGGCGGAGCCACTTTAGGAATAAAGATGGATGCCAATTCCTCTCGTATGAAAAGGATAAAGTGCGAGAGAGACTTCCATGCGAAGCTGACGCCAGAGCCAACTGTTTATGATTTTTCCTCTCCAACCGTTTTATGTTTAATTCGGTTTGTTGTAGAGAAATTTATATTTGCTATAATGATAATAATAGTGCAATTAAATGAAGATAAAGACACCACAAGACATTCATTTGAGTGCTATAATTTTCTTTTTCAATCACTTAAATGTCATAATTTCTAGAAAATAATTACTTGAGAATCGTAATTTTGAATATATCACTTGAGTACTAAAAACTTTTTAAAACGTTGACCCAAGTGTCGGAAATCTAACGTGGCATAATACTTATGGTGAACATTTCTAAAAGGTTATGGTACTCAATTGATCAATTGAAAAGTTATAACCCACTTAAGTGATTAGAAAAAAAAATATGATATTTAAGTAAGCACTGCGCACAAGACATGACATTCAAAGGATTATAACAAAATTATGACATTACCAATATTATTATCCCCAATCGAATGCCACTTTTCCAAAGACCTCTTAAGTTTTTCTTCGTTTCCTTCTTTGGGTTTGGTAAGTGGGAAGTGCAAATTGGAAAGAAAATCAGCAATTGGTCTTAGCCATGTTGGAAAATCTATGTACGGAATAGTCTTCATTTCCTTCTTTGGATTTGGTAAGTGGGAAGTGCAAATTGGAAAGAAAATCAGCAATTGGTCTTAGACTCTTAGCCATGTTGGAAAGTCTATGTACGGAAAGTCGTACCATGTGTCATCTTTTGATGAGACTATTCCCCTCAATTTTTTTTCAAAAAAATCATCCAATTAATCATCAACATATTTATACATATAATAATTCGATTTTAAATTTTTCAATTTTACTAATATTCTTAAATTTTGCGCAAAATATCATATAGTATTTCGATTGGCCAATATTAAAAATTTTATGATCAAATTAGCATCTGTATAATAGGCATATAATTGAAAGAACAATTTCTCCCTAATTTTTCTTAGATTACATTAGTAGATTCAGCTCAATTAACCTCCATTATTTATCCTATTTGGCCAACAAGCCATTATCATCAATTATAACCAGAATACAACCTAAACTCGTGTCTATAACATGAAAGCTTCACCAACCCACTAGAAGATCGTGAGTCCCCACCATTGGAGAAGCTTCTGCTGCTCCTTTTCTTGACTCCCCATTTGCCCGTATCCCTACCTCATTCTTCAACTTCTAGAAAAACGCCGCCTTTCTTTCTTTCTTTCGTCGCTCTTGATCCGACGGGCGTATTCGATTCCCGCGGATATCGGGACGATCTCGCCATCTCGAGAAAACGAATTTTCCGTCCGGTCCGGTTCGAGAAAAGACGAACGCAAAATTCTACGGCGTGGGAAGCAAGGATGGTCGTTTTACTTATGGCGCTGAATCCGCCAAAGCCTTCTTTTTCCAATTTTGATTCTTTTCTCCATTTCTTGGCGTTCTTCTTTTTTGGGTCGGACTTTTCCTCAGTGTGACTGTACGAGGGGCAGTTAAGGCCGTTCGGACTTTTTCCTCAGTATGAACGTACGAGGGACAGTTACGGCCGAATACGCGTAATGAGAGAGAGAGAGAGAGAGAGAGAGGGGACAGGAAAAGCACAAGAAATGAAAATGAAACGCTGGGATGATGATGAGATGTCAAGACTCAAGAAAGCAGGCGAGAGAGAAGAGAGAACCCATTCGAAGCCTCTGGCTTGCGCCGTCTTAGAGAGAAAACATCGTTCGCACCACGTTCTTGGTCGCCGATCGCTGCGTTGTAGGTGGGTTCTGCTTCGACTCGGTCTTCTGTAGCATAAACTATAAAGTTTGGATTTTTTTGGTTTAGATCGGCGGTTCTTTCTGGGGCGGGAGATTACATTCCGAGCTTCTGCGTAGCTCGGTGATGTGGTTGTCCGTACGAACGGACATCGTCGCCTGTGGGGAAGAGCTGGGCCCGATTATTTTATTCAGCTTCACTCCTCTCTTTCTTCTCCTCTCCAAGATTATTCTTTTCTTGAGGCTTTTCTTGGAGAAATCTCGCTTTTTGGGTCCTTCCTCTCTCTCCCCCTCCCTTTGCATTGTCGCTCGCGACGTTCGCTCGGCTCATCTTTTTGCGCCCCTTCCATTTTCTGGGTTTCTCTTCGCGATCTGGGGTGCGACCGGCGCGTTGGGTTCGGGCGTGTTCCTTCGTTCTCTGTTGTGGAGGATCTATCTGATGCCTTCTGAGCTGTGTTTATGTGGGATCATCAGCTAGGAAAGAGCATTGTTCGTTTTAGCAATTGGGTCTCTCTGGTTGGGGTTGTTTCTTTCAGTGTTTCGTGGCGCCGGTCCGAGAAAGAATTGATTGATGGCGGTGGAACAAGAAGGAAGCTCCTTCTGAGCAAACTCTACTCCTTCGCATGTTTGAAAGGTCCTTCGCAAGAAAGATGATCCCCGAATTGGAAGGCCGGGGTTTTCGAGGGTGGTTTACTGCAACGAACCGGAGTCTTTCGAGTCTAGCATTAGAAATTACGGGACCAATTATGTTAGGACGACAAAGTACACAGTTGCAACTTTCTTGCCTAAGTCATTGTTTGAGCAGTTCAGAAGAGTGGCCAATTTTTACTTCCTCATTGTCGGTACCCTGGCCTTCACTCCCCTGGCGCCTTATACAGCTGTTAGTGCCATTATCCCTCTTATCATTGTTATAGGGCAAGCATGACCAAGGAAGGCATTGAAGACTGGCGGCGGAGACTGCAGGTGCTGATTATGCTTTCTCGATTTGACTTGTTTGTGTTTAATTATGTTCCACCCACCTTCATTATCTGTTCCTAAATATGAAACTCCATATTGTGTTGTATACTTGGCATCTTAGGAGCTTTGTGATAATATTAGAAAGTTAGTCTCCAAAACTATAGGTGCTGAACATTTTTACTGCTGAATGCTCTAGATTTTGAAACCGCTGGGAAGATACATGTTTGGTGGCACCTTAAATTTGAGCAATGCATCTAGTTAAGCATTTGGCAATCATCGGATTAAGATGTGAAACAATTGAACTTTCCATTCTAGTAGGTTGTTGAAATTTCATGAGAGACAGCAATCTGCGAGCATTTTCATCAAAGAAGAATCCCAAAAAAGATATCATGTGTGATGTTTAGGATGTTATCATAATGTATAAGACAGATTTGAATGCCAGCATGTTCCCTGATTTAATGTGGTATGTATGTTCATGCATGCTCATAATTTTGAGTCCTGTATCATAATTATTCTCACATACATTTGTTAATTCTTCATTTCATTTTCAGTCTAAATGTGTATTTAGAAATTACAAGGAGGGAGGAATCTGAAAATGCAAATCTCAGATAACAAACACAGAGATGCTTATTTAATGAATTGAGAATGACCTAAGGGTAGATTGTATGTGCTGATGATGATGATTACTCTTCATTCATTAAGCTGTCAAACATAGCCTTCTTAAATGAGTAATTTGGCCTGTGATTTATTTTTCAGGATATTGAGGTAAACAATAGAAAGGTGAAAGTGCATAAGTATAATGGAGTATTTCATGACATTGAATGGAAGAACCTGAGAGTGGGAGATATAGTGAAGGTACAGAAGGATGAATTCTTTCCTGCAGACCTTCTTTTGCTTTCGTCTACTAATGAAGATGCCATTTGTTATGTTGAGACCATGAACCTTGATGGGGAGACGAATTTGAAACTCAAACAAGGTTTGGTGTTAACATCTGGCTATTGTATGGACCAAATGTTTATGGATTTCAAGGCAACTGTCAAATGTGAAGACCCAAATGCACATCTGTATTCTTTTGTTGGAAGCATGGAGTTTGAAGAAAATCAGTATCCCCTTTCTCTGCGGCAACTTCTACTCCGGGGCTCGAAATTGCAAAACACGGATTTTATATATGGGGCTGTCATATTCACTGGTCACGATACAAAAGTCATGCAAAATGCAACAGATCCCCCTTCAAAGAGGAGTAAAATTGAGAGGAAGATGGATAAGATCATCTATCTCCTCTTCTCAATAGTATTTTCCATGTCTCTTGTTGGATCTATTTGCTTTGGCATTTGGACTAAAGATGACCTAGAAAATGGGAGGATGAACAGGTGGTATCTTAGGCCGGACGACTCCACCATCTTTTTTGACCCTAAAAGAGCTCCTGCAGCTGCCATCTATCACTTCCTGACATGTTTGATGTTATTTAACTATTTCATCCCGATCTCCTTATACGTGTCTATAGAAATTGTCAAAATTCTTCAAAGCACATTCATTAATCAAGACATTGACATGTACTATGAAGAAGCTAACAAACCGGCTCGTGCTCGCACCTCAAACTTGAATGAGGAACTTGGCCAAGTTGATACGATACTTTCAGACAAAACAGGAACTCTGACCTGCAATGAAATGGAATTCATCAAATGTTCAATTGCCGGGACAGCTTATGGTCACAATGTCACAGAGGTAGAGAGGGCTATGTATAGGAGGAATGGCTTACCTTTAGCTCATGACAAGCTGAATGGCTGTAACCTCATGGAGTGTTCACCTGTTCAAGAGTCACTTATTAAAGGCTTCAACTTTATGATGAGAGGATTATGAATGGAAAATGGGTAGAAGTGCCTCATGCAGATGTCATACAGAAGTTCTTTCGTTTGCTGGCACTTTGTCATACTGTCATACCTACACAAAGTACAGGAAAAGTCTCATTTGAAGCTGAATCACCAGATGAATCTGCTTTAGTTGTTGCGGCAAGAGAACTTGGGTTTGAGTTCTGCGAGAGGACACAGAGAATCTTATCTCGTGAGCTGGATGCAGAATCTGGAAGGACACAGATGAGTATCCCACTTCGTGAGCTGGATCCAAAATCTAAAAGGACACAGATGAGAGTCGCACTTCGTGAGCTGGATCCAAAATCTGGAAGGAAAGTTGAAAGGTAGATGGAAATAAAAAATGATCTTTTGTGATATCAGATGAACTTCCTTTGCTGGATGGCAATGTGTGATTTGTCTTGATATTTATCGCTCTGCACTAGAATAATAATTCACTGCATTAAACATCTTTCCACTTTTTTTTCCTTTTTAACTGGAAAGATCTTTTTTTGCTATCAATCTCAAGTCCCGAAATGCATATTCTGTTTATGTTCTGTGGGTGCATATCTGAATTCTGACATTCAGGTTGATTATTTTCATTCTTAATCTCTATTATTCTCTTTGTATGTAAAACTTGCTGTTTGCAGGGTATATCAGGTTCTAAATGTCTTAGAATTCAACAGCTTAAGAAAGCGGATGTCTGTTGTTGTAAGAGATGAGAAGGAAAAATATTACTGCTCTGTAAAGGTGCTGACAGGTTTGTTTTAGGACCATGACTACTTGAAGGTTTTAGTATTCTTCTTCCTTGTGTTCTGAGCCATCATTTGTGCATATTCAATGCAGTGTCATGTTTGAAAGGCTTTCCGAGGACAGCAATGATTTAAAGAGGTTACGAGGAATCATGTGAATGAATATGCTGATGCAGGCTTGAGGACATTGATACTTGCTTATCGTGAACTCAATGAGGAAGAATACTACAAGTTCAACAAGAAATTCAATGAGGCAAAGAACTCAGTTAGTGCCGATCGTGATGATTTGATTGCTGTAGCAACAGAGATGATTGAAAACAAATTGACTCTTCTTGGTGCCACTGCTATTGAGGACAAATTGCAGAATGGGGTGGGTTTCTTATATGCCTAATGCTCTTAGAGGAATGTCAGTCAGCCTTGGAAAATGCTTTGGATCTTGAGAATAATTTTCCTCTTTCCTTCTTGTCAGGTGCCAAATTGCATTTTCAAGCTTGCCCAAGCTGGAATTAAGATCTGGGTTTTGACTGGAGACAAGATGGAGACTGCTATCAACATTGGGTACACTAAATGTCATAGTTTGAAGATGAATCTATCTATATTTGCATGTCTGGTTTATTCACTTGGAAAAATAAATTTGCAGGATTGCTTGCAGTCTGCTCAGACGAGAGAATGAATCAGATAATAATCAGTTTAGAAACACCAGATATTCAGGCTCTAGAAAAGTCAAATGATAAGTATGCTATAATGCAAAGGTATCCCTTTGAATACTAAATGATTTCCAGTTATCTTTTAAACTGTTTCATCCACCAAACTATACATGCTCTCACCTGTTTATGAAGTTTTAGGGAGTATAGTTACAAGTCCACTGAACTATGCAAATATCAGGCTGCCTTATTTGCTTAGGGATTTTGCATGACTTAGTAAAAAAGTCTTGTCTAATTTAACTTGGTCTCGGTATCAATGCTAGAATGGTTCTACACCAGACATGGTTTTGAAGTGAGATCTTGAAGACAGCAAAAGATGGAATTTTAGTTGGACACAAGAAATGCATATTGAGCTTAACTTTGTAACAAACCATGGTTGAAGGCATCTTCAGTTCTAAATGAGTTGAAAAGATGCATCAACAATGAAAATGCAGAAACATTTAGCTTCCTCCTGAAGTGCTAGTTATGCATGCTGACTCAAAAATCAAAACTGTGGCTGGCTTTCCTCCAGTAAAATCAATTTCTAACTCGTTATACAATTTCATAATCCAATTAGATTTTGGGCTCATTGTTAATTATACCCGATGAAGTATTCAGCAGTTTATAGAATGGACATCTGCTGCTCCCTGGCTCTGGCTGATGACTCCATTCTGTTGCAAGACCAAGAGAAGACAGTTGTATGACCTACCTTTTATATATATATAAGGAAACGTATGACCTAATGTTGGCATTGGTTAAATACATTGTTAAGATGATTCTACATGGATACTAAATAAAGTGATGGTTGTCTTTTAGGCATCAAAGGAGAGTTTTCGCCATCAGATCACAAGAGGGAAGGCTTCATTGGCCACATCAAGTGGGGCCTCTGAAGAATCTGCTTTAATCATTGATGGAAAATCACTAGTTTATGCTCTGGAAGATGACATGAAGAACACGTTTCTAAATCTTGCACTTGGCTGTGCATCTGTTATTTGCTGTCGCTCATCACCAAAACAGAAGGCATTGGTGAGTTATAATATTCGTCTCAACTTTCCATGCTCACTTGCATAAATGTTTTTTTTTTTGCCAAACTTAGCAAAACAAATGAGCCTTTGAAATAACTTGCACAGTGTTTTATTGTAATAAACTTAGCATAATAGATGATCCTTTGAAATCATTTGATTTTATTGCCTGTACTGATAAAACATAGGTCACAAGACTGGTCAAGTCTGGAACTGGGAAAGTAACATTGGCTATAGGTGACGGTGCCAATGATGTGGGAATGCTTCAAGAAGCAGATATTGGAGTTGGAATTAGTGGTGCTGAAGGAATGCAGGTGCCTAACATGCCATTACAAGACCTTCAGAATTATGTAATCCACCTGCAACGATTGTGTTGGTTTCTGATGCCTTTTATGTTTCTCTTTGGTTGTTATTCAAACCCTTCAGGCAGTCATGGCCAGTGATATTGCAATTGCACAGTTTCGATTCTCGAACGCCTGCTACTCGTTCATGGGCATTGGTGTTACAGAAGGATTTCAATGATGGTAAGTCCTTTTACAATCGATTTGAAGATAAGGACATGATCATCTGTCAGCATGTTATTATCTCTTTGGCAAAAGGAATGTAGATAAATAAATAAATAAATAATTTGGTCTCTTGAATGAGGGACAAGTATACCATCCACAGGATGAAGACAAATGTTGTTTTTATCAGGTAAAGCTTCGTGTGGTAATGCTGCTCAGTTTTTTTTTTTTTTTTTCTGCCAGATATGCTACTTTTTCTTCAAGAACATCACGTTTGGTTTCTCCCTCTTCTTATATGAGGCACATGCAGCCTTTTCAGCACAACCTGCATACAATGACTGGTTTTTGTCACTTTATAATGTCTTCTTCTCATCACTGCCTGTGGTTGCTCTGGGAGTTTTTGAACAGGATGTATCAGCAAGGTTGTGTCTAGAGGTATGCCTGGCTTCTTAATATGTAACTTTTATTACTGTTTGAAAACATTTTATGGCCAAGCTATTCATATCACAAATATCATGTGTTATGATCCTCCAGACTATGCGATTTTGATTTTCTTTCTGGGGCATGGACATAATTAGAGCATCCAGGGAATTTTTAAGTTCATCTTTTTTAGCTTTCTGAATGTCTTCGATTTTATTTATTTTTTTATATGATTAGAAGCTTTGGATTGACTTTAAGTCATTTGAGATCTCTCAGCATTCTAGCAGGGTCTTTGATCATTGGGACCTATTTGCTTTGCCTTCCCATGCTAATTGAGAACAGCTGGAAGCAGTAATTGATATTTTTTGGTTTTTTGGAGTATTTTTATTTAGTTCAATTCATATTCAACTTTCATGTGGCAGTTCCCCCAGATATACCAAGAAGGGGTTCAAAATCTCCTCTTCCACTGGGTCCGGATACTAGGCTGGATGTTTAATGGGTTCTGTAGCGCAGCCATAATTTTCTTCTTGTGCACAAGGGCACTGGAGCACCAAGCATTCAACAGCAATGGACATGTTGCTGGGAGGGACATCTTCGGTACAACAATGTACACCTGCGTCGTATGGTCGGTGAATCTGCAGATGGCACTAACTGCAAGGTACTTAACCTTAATACATCATATGGTCATCTGGGGCTCAATCATATTTTGGTACCTCTTCTGTTTGGTGTATGGAGCCATGTCTCCCACTCTGTCTACTACTGCCTACAAGCTCCTTATTGAAGCCCTCGCGTACCATCGCCAGCCTTCTGGGTCGTGACGCTTGTCGTGACAATTGGCTCCCTTATCCCATATTTCACTTACTCAGTGATTCAGATGGAGTTTTTCCCCATGTACAATCAAAGGATCCAGTGGTTGAGTATGAAACAAGATCGATTGATGATAGGTTGAGGCAAATGTGATTATGACCGACAGATGGCTTCATGGGTCAATTCATCCTGTAAATCTTGCAGTCCAGGAATACTTATTCCTGCAGACCCGTCTAATTTTGTAGAATCCTCGGTATAGATTTTATGGGCATGGAAATCCACCCACTGGCTCGTGCCAAGCTCTGGATGTGGTGGACAGAGTAAATAGGTTTCGAAGATTTATCTAGTGTCACGCTTCAGATGTGCTTGATTCTGGGGAGAAAAAAAAAAGCAGAGGAGAAAAAGCTGTACCATATGTTAGCTTTGCTGTAGATTCTGTAGATTCTCAGATTATAGGAGACCTGTGCTATACACAATCTTCTTCTCTTTGTGATGAATTATAGGGGGCGCATAATATTGTCATTTCAGGTTGGGCAGCTTCTTTTGTTATCATAAATTTATTTTGTCGAAGAGTGCCTCGCCACCTGTTAAACAATCAATTTGAAAGATATTATAGTTTTCAATTCACTGATTGGCTTTGTATACTGCACTGTCAGTGCCATGAAAACTGAATTATTTCGCATATAGTATACTTAAAATGTCCATCTATTATTACAAACATCTTCTAAGAATTGTCTCTATTGATGACATGTAGGACTTCATATTATTAGATCTTTCTTCTTAGTGCAAGGGATTTGTTGCATTCTTAACAAGGGGGTATGAATAATTATTGCTGTGCCATATGTCGTGATACTCGAGTATATAAATCACGATGCGACAATATTTATCAACAAGTCGACCAATTTGTATTGTGCTAGCGACGTTTGAATATTGATGTGTAAGCCATATTTAATTGCCACATGTAACAAATTTAATTGCTTTTAGTTCATAACTGAATTGAATTAAAAGGCAAGTGTGATTTTGGATCGATTTCAAATAAATAAATTTTATTTATTCAATTCTTTTGTTTAATTAAAGATAATATCATCAAACCAAATTCATTTATTTAACTTCCAAGTTTAAACTATTATTATCTTTAATATCCATAAGCCTATACATGACGAATGCATTTTTTCGAGCCATTCTAAAGTACATTCAAGAAGGTCTCTGAAGAAGTCATAGAGGATTTTGTTTGCATTAAGAAAACATCCCATTTTCCTCATCTCAATTTATTCCACATATCTACAAATTACATGGACTAAATAATTGACATTAAACGTTTGTTTTAATTATTCACTAAATACATTGAGGTTCTAATCCATTGGAATGTTTTGTAAATATGAGCTTTCGACCTTTTCACTATAAACGATCTTGATAGATTATCTAGATCAGCTAGACTATATCAAATGTTTTGAATGTGTTTATCATAGATAATTATTACACCTAGATTTGCTCTGTTTGTTTTATGGAAAATGAATAATTAGGAGAACATTTTTATTGAAAATGATTGTTTGCATTACTTGCAAAAATGAATAAAAGAAAAATGTATTCATCATCCATGGAGATGTTTAGATTAAATTGTCCTCAATATTGAAAAATTTTTGATTAACTAAATTCTTTAAGTAATATTAATGATATTTTTTAAAAAAAATATTTTTTAAAGTATTAATAAATGAAGCACAATTTAAAATTATTTACTCACAGCTTGCGGGTTTTAAATGTCTAGTTCATTGGGGGTAACAATGAAGGATCAGCAATTCAGGATTTTACTATATCCTTTCTCTATTTATTTCGCATCATAGCTCTTCTGGTTTTCTGCTACATATGGCATCCATGTTTTTTCCATGCTGTGCAAGAAACTGTAGATATTTACCGTAAATGGTACACAGGCTTAAGGTAATGGCACCAACATTTTATTGCATCAACCGGACAAAAATGCAAGTTCGACTCCGTGTGGTGATTTGATTCGGACTGTGAAATCGGAAATCATGAATTGCAGGACGAACGGATCATCTGTTAAGCAAGTAGATAATTTGGAAGAAATTTGGTGAGAAAATGAATAATTTACATACAGAAAACTTGGAGAAAGGGTTGGCCTTCAATTTTCTTTGTACATAACTCTCCTTCTCCACCCTGGACAATAGCCTTGCAGGCCAGGGACACGTTCAAGCTAAATCCTAAAAGTCAACCAGGACCAAGTCAAATCATTCACAATCGTCCTTGGGCGGATCTCGGTTCTTGATCGGCCATGGAAGCTGAATCGTGATGAACCGCCACCTCCTAAGCTAACGCAAGCCAAGAAAATCCACGGCGGACCGGGCCATGATGGTGGCGAACTCCTGGAAGCTGATGACGCCATCGCCGTTGGTGTCGGCCTCCCTCATCATCTCCGACAGCTCGCGGTACGTCAGGGGATGGCCCATCTTGGCCATCGCTCCAGCCAGCTCCGCCGGCGTGATGTACCCGTTGCCGTCGCGGTCGAACAGCTGGAACACCTCTGCCAGCTGCTCCTGGTTGATGAAGACCTGCTTGGTCATGTCAGGCAGCAGGGCGCCGACCAGCTCGTCGAACTCGACCGAGCCGTTGCCGTTGGCGTCCATGTCGGCGAGCATGGCGTGGATCTGGTCCCCGGTCGGCTTGAGGCCGAGCGAACGGAGGAGGGCGGCGAGCTCGAGATGCGTGAGGCTGCCGTCGCCGTCCATGTCGAAGCGTGTGAAGATGTCCTGGAGCTGCTTCAGCTGCTCGGATTGGAGGGCAGCGGAAGCAGCAGCCATCGGGGAGGATCAGATCGGATGATGCCTGGTTCGTTTCGTTTCGTTTGAGACGAGGGGCTGAACTTTCCTTGTTTTTGTGGCGGAGGCCTACTAGAGAACGGCTTAGAATGGTTCAAAACCAGAATGCGCGTTGCGGTGGATATGGAAAAATGAAAACTTGCAGGGTTGAATGGTCTTTGAGTTTTGGACAAGGGTCGGAACTACATGCGATCCTTCGGCCAACCATCATTAGTAAAAATTAAGAAGGTTTTGCTGGCGTATCGGCTTCCGTTGACTATTCAAGATTCTCTCGTCCAAGTGACCGAAAATCATGGCGAAACTTCTAATTTCGGAGGCTATTCAAGCCAGGCTGTAAGACTGAATTTGTTTTGCGTCTCCATCCATAACGTGGGTCGGCTATAAATATAGGATGGCACGAGAAGATCTATAATTGACATGTCGGATATCGCGAGTGGACTATTATTTATAGGGTGAATAATTTAAAGAGGGCGCGTTTAGAAAGCCGAATCGAAAGGATCGGTGAAAAGGTCCGAGGAAAATGGGTCGCGATCTTGGTTTTTCCACTCCATCCTTCCATTCAGGTCACGAGGTCTGTGGCTTTGTCCGAATTTGTTTTTCACTCACAGAAGCTGATCTTGACATTGGGATAACTCGACTGTTGATTTGTCCCTTTTTGCCAAATCACTCTTGGGACATCTCCTCCTTAAACCTTTAATCTTCCAGCAGAGATCGTGAACGTCGTACGCAGTATTCCAGTCCCTTTGCTTGTCCACATTGTCCGACTCCTCATCTGGTCGAGGACGGGCTCTTTTACTGTGAAGTCGGCTCATAACTTGTTGCTTGGATCTGTTATCGCTGCTGGGAGTGATGCTTGGATGTCGATGAATAAGAATCTGACATAGCCACAAGCATGGAGAGCAGCCCACGAGGCAAAAGAATCAGTTGACAAAAATTTGCCTCGCCATAACTATGTTGGAGCTTGCAAGTCCAGTCTTAATGAATAAGGAACTGACAAAATCTCGGATAAGTGGCGGAAGGGGAATGACAAGGCTTGATGGAAGAGCAGAGTCGATTAGACACGATGGAGGGCGTCGCATTCACAGATGACTCGACAGAAACCCAAGTTCAATGCCATGGAAAATCCTTGAATAGCGACCAACTCGGCAATGACACTATAGCACCAGCCCAGAGGAACGATAAACCCAGATGATAGGCATTGACCCTCAACATCATGCAAAATGCCGCAGGCAATGCAGATTTGAAACGCATTACCATCTGCGTTAATTTCAGTCCATCCGCAGCTAGGCGGCATCCAATTCACAGCAAGCTGATGGTGATGACTAGGACGAGTCAAGGAGAACGACGTAGAAGTTTTCCTTGACAGAAGTTTTACTTAAAGATGATGATACAAGCAAATTATTATGCATGTTAGTCGTCAGACAGCGAATGTCGGCGTAGTAATGCTTTTTCACAAATTCAGGTGTATGATGGCTTTTAGGAACCGAAAATTGAATAAAGAGCTTGATTACCCTGATGAGATTTTGATTGGTAGAAGACAACATCTCGACAGAAAAGTGGAAGAGCCGCTTAGATGAAATGCGTGTGCGTGAACTGAGAGAAAAATCAATCTTGTTCATCGAGATCGCTCTCATTGAAAGTCGACATCTTTAAGGGGCTTCAACACCATGACCTGCTTCTAAACTCCCCTGCTTTTCGACTGAATACTTGCTTCTCCAAAACCACATACATACAGAGATGTGCGTATCCAGGACCTAAGACAACTTTTATCTGATGGCAAGGCGAAAAATGGATGGCAATCTCTCTTTCGTTCAAATGGGGAAAGAACTTGTTTAAAAACAAAGGAAAGAACTTGTCAACGGGCTAGAAGAATGTTTGTCACAATGAATGTGAAAACTAACGAGAGAGCACAAGCAAGTGAAGTACTAAAACTAGCAACTATGGTTCGATGCTAGCAGGAGAGTGAATGCGGATTGCACATGTACATAAAAACTCAAAAAATTAATGAACAGGGACATTGTTCGTGACTGCAGAAGAAACGAAAAATTCACGATATAACAGTCACAATGCATACTAATCTGCAGGGATGATCTTGAAGAAGGAGGTTGATCTACTTATAAATATAGGGTTATGTTAGTTTTTTAGAGTGTGAGAGTGTTTGTAAAAGTAAGAGAAAGTGAGATTTTAGAGAAAGCATGTAGTGCACTTTGGATGCTGCAAGTCAGATAACATGTTCCAGTACACTAAGAATACGAGGCGATCTTATGTGCATTGAACTTCCGACAAATAAAGAAGCGTGGGATATATTGCAAAAATCCTACAAAGGTGATGATAACAACATATGATCAGTAATGCGACTTTCTCTTCCCATAGTATACTACTAGGATATAATCACGTGAAGTTCCAACTGAATCTGCTTCACGAGTTAAACATGATTCAATGACAGTATGTTGTCTACCAAATCAAAAGGTCTGCATTTCAAGGAAAGAGCCCTATACTCATAAAAAATGTGAAAAGGGGGACCATGGATAAGATGCATGAACAAAAAGGTCCTACTAAATTGATGTGTGATAACAAGTCAGCGATTGCATTGGCCAAGAACATGGCAGGAGCAAACATATCGACATGTATCATTATATTCATGAGCTGATTAAAGAAGGTGAGATTGAACTTGATGTTGTCAGATATTTTGACAAAACCATTGAAGGCGGACTTGTTCGAAAATTGAAGACAATGCTTGGTGTCGTTGTTTTTCAAAATCAATTTTAAGGGAGGCTGTTAGAAATAGTAAAATTGTTTTTGTGTTTTGATTAGCCTATTTGTCTTTTAATTATTTTTTGGCTAAGTGTGTGAAAGCAAGAGTTAGTCGATTTGTAAAAAGCCAAAGAAAAGTGGGCTGCAAAGGAGAGAATTCTTGAAGAAGCAAAGGAGAGAATTCTTGAAGAAGCTAAGTGGTACTTGTTGCTCAAGTCTTGAAGAGTAGGAAGGACTTTGTAAACTTGAGCTTGGAAAATTTGAACCTTCTTCATCCTCTTGCTCTCGACATTGTAAGACAACAAATATGCCTCAGACTGCTTGTATATAAAAAAGGGGATGAGCAAAATGTCGCCGTAGCCGTTACGTGGAATGCTAATGCATAATGATCTACGAAAACCTATGCACTCCTTCCAACTACCGGGCAACACCATTCTCAGCTCCTTCCAAGCCCGACTCCCATAATCATCCAGAACATACATCGTTATGGTGTCGTCGTCCCAAAGGCGTCGACGTTCTAGCAAGGCCAGATGCCCTCTGAATAGCTTCAGCTCGACCTTAACCGCGTGGACACCTTCAGGAAGCAATAACATCCTGAACTTCTCACTCGCGAGATCGAGCGTACCAACAATGTTCCCCTTCATCGAGTCACGTGTCAGGATATGTATAGCCCCTTCTTCACTGATGCAATCATCCCAGGGAAACTTAACAAGGCAATTATCCACTGTCCTCCATGAATCAGTACCTAGCGTCAGAACCTTATGAGCAGCGGCTACACCACCGTATGGGCTGTACAGAATCCACGTCTTGAGGACCTTGTACTGTTTCGAGGCCGGATCATAACCTAATGCAGCGAAGCTGCTGATCTCACCCTGGAGATCGTCGGGGAAATCGGGGCTGGTGAGAGGGAGGGCTACGACTTCCCTGGTGCTGGGGTTACACACGCGAGTGAGACCCCCGGCGTCGAAGCAAACGAAGCCATGGATGCCTTCTGAGATCTTCACGGTTTCAGAGGGCATGTCCGGCAGAGGTACAGGAGCGGAGAGCCCCGTCTGGTGGTCCAACCTGAAGAACTGGCAAAGCGACGGGCCCGGCTGGCTCAGGTCGGAGATGGAAACGAGGGAGGCGACGGCCGGGCGAGCGAAGGAACGAGCCAGGAACGAACTGGCGAAGGAAGGGTCGGAGATAAGGGAATGCCAGGGCCTGGAGACGCACTTGAATTGCAGCAGGGTCTTCACGGGCAGCCTGACAAGTATGTCGGTGATGATGCCGACGGGCAATTCTGGCGAGACCGCCTCGCCATCTCTCCCACTCACCTCGTCGCCCTCCTTAGTTCTCAGCTTCTTCTCGCTATTATCCGCCATCTTCGCCGAGGCCCTTCTAGCAAGCACGTGAATCACCGAACCAGCGACAGGAGGGAGCCTCACCTAGCTTTTAAACAGAGGGAAGAACACTCACTCACAAGGTAATACACTCAATGGAAGGCAAATTCATACTCAAGCTCAAAGTTGAGAGGGGATGATAGAGGTAAGTAGGGATTTCTTAGGGTAAAAGATATTTTGAAAATTTCACGGATATCTCCATTGATTATCATATCTTGATGGAGATATTATATTATAATAGTTATCTAACAAAGGGAAGATGTACTTTTAAATATACACATAAATTCTTTGTTCCTTTCTTCTTCTGCATTATTTTATTCTCAATTATATTAAATCATTGAAAATTGAGAAGATAGTGTTGCCAATTGAGCATAAGTGGAATCGGATGAGTTTCTCCAATCAAGAAGTGGGAATCTTCCAAAACACCTTAACGCAAGGAAACTTTCATGAGCAAAAGATCAACCCTTTGAAGATGATGCAGAGATGGATTTGCAAATAAGCAGTTCTCATCAGAGAAATGCCGAACAAACAGGGCATGCCATTTGCAGGATCCTTCAGGACAAATGTAATTTGGCTTGGAATGTGATGAACCGCCTCCTTCCCACTAAAGAAATTTCTGATTTACAGGATACAATACAAAGTGGTACTTATTTACAAAATATCATATCATATAAAGAATTGATGTACGCGATTTGCTTTTAAGTATTGACTAAATGCCATATGCCTAATACATACATACATACATACATACATACAGCTGCTTGTAAATCATCAGGTGCTATCTTATTTAATGTTTATAAAATTGTTCTTTTACTTGCGAATGCAATGTGAGCACTCGGTATATACTTATATAAGAGGCATATGATGATTAGCCTCTGAGCACAATAGAATGTTTACGTTTTAGGTAAGATACTTCATCATATTAAAAAATAATGCACGATGATGTTGGCCCTTAGATACGATTGAATGTCATGCGCCTTGGCCAAACGTCGGCTAAAATTACAACAAAAAATACGGCAATTGACTTCAAGTACAACCAAACGTTGTACATTCTAGTACGACGTCATTCAAAATTATAAAAAGTAACATACCGCAATTTTGGATTGGAACACGGGGAACCTTATACAATCATACAACATAGAATTCCCATTTTATGACGGTACAATGTCAGGGCGCATGTACAAGGATTTTGACAATTAGTGCTACGGTAACTTGTACCGACATACTAAAGAAAGTATGTTTGGCGAGGCTTGAAGCCTGGAAAAGTAGTGCTTCAGAGCACACGGTAAGAGTCATCTGGTATGGAGGTGGAAAAGGAACTCCGTGATTATCACTTAATCGGAACCGACTACATTGATTCTGATATACAGCTGCTAAAAATGTTTTAGGCTCTACAAGGAGTTTAAATTCTGCAGATGGGGATATAGAACAGGTATTTCACTAGTATCAATCCTGGAATCTACACTGCAATGAAATAGTTATGCGAGCACTGCACATGCTAGCTAGTGACGTCAACTTGAGGATCGCACAAAGCGGCCACATAATTGCAGCAGATTGCAGCAGAAGTCATTAATTTGATCTCTGCTAATCATCTATCAATCTGTTGCATCTGCTAATGTTGGCGGTCTTTGTACCCAGTAACACCAATCTACAATGCCAGCACGCAACTGACCAATGGACAAAATTTTTGCCGATCGAACGAGTTGTTACTCTTCCAGTTGTTCTTCTCAATGCAATATCAAAACAACTTAGGATGTAAGCGACTATTACAAGTTATAAAAGATTAGCTAGGGGGAGAACTTTGGCTTTCGGACAATCCCCCTGATGTGATGACTGTAGAAAAACACTCCTCAAGAAGAAGAGTTTAAAGGAAAAAAATTTACTTGTCTAGGAATGGAATAAACACCTAAGATGATGTAGACAAATATCTATATCAGCTTAGTGCCAAGCAGTGATAACTCTCAGCTGACTCACTTTGTAATATATGATGGAGGCTCTTTACTTTAATCACTAATTCTAAAATAATGCACACCAGCAGGTGTAAAAACCCTTTATGAATGTAATAGCTGAACGGGTAATGGCGACAACAACAATAAGCAGAAAATTGCAGTCATCTTCCGTGAGAGCAAGGAATAACATAAGCATAAGGAAGTTCAATGCTTAATAATTGGGTCACATTGTGCAGATTGATGATCTCTTTTCAGTTCAAGACTAAATAGGAAAGACTTGTAAATTCGCCAAGAGAGAGATTTGACTAATAAATGCGTTCAAATTAGAAGAGATAAGGCTTCTTATGGCCCATTCGGACAAAACAATTTCACTTTCTTTCCTCTGAAAGAGTTGTTTCAGCGCCTACCCCTGGAAATCTCCATCGATCACTCTAGTTGACCATAACAGAAATGAGTCAAAATATTTGAGGAGCCTACTTAGGAATGAAAATCGTAGAAATCCTAACATGCGAAGCCAATCAAGCACGATATGAACAATTGGCTGTGCCTATAAACATGAAAAGTAATGCTATGAAAAGAACCAATTGTATACAGCACAATGTTAAGAGATGTAAACCAGCTCCAAATGTCAAAGTAAACATGCAACTTATATGAAGGAATTCTTCAGAAGACCATAACCTGAAAGCACATCAGATGATCAAATTTGTGCACCGATGCTATTTGCCTGCACTACTGCTATATAAAGAAGGCCTAAACCTCACTCAAAGCCAAAATGCTATGCACATATCCGATGGGTGCGCAAGCAATGATCACAGGACTCCTCAATAGAGATGGTGGAAGACCATGGACTTGAACCTTCTTCAGAGTCCTCTTCTCTACATCATAAGACAGGAAGTACACTTCGCCAGCCGTAACCTTTGGAGCAAGCAAGATTTCTCCAGCACGGACGCTACCGATGAGAAACCGCTCAGAACGACTTAGATCCTCTTTCCAACTACGGGGCAGCACAATTGGACGTTCCATCCAAACTCGATTTTTGTAATCCTCTAGTACATATATTGACATGCTGTTTTCATCCTCAAGATGTTCATAGTCTACCACCGTCAGACAGCCTCCAAATGTTATTAACTTCATCTTTTGCACCTGATTCAGGGCACCATCGGGTAATGTTAAAGTCCTAAACTTCTCGGTCTCGACATCGAACGCCACTATTATTTTGTTGCTCATCAAGTCAAGCGTGAGGAAATGAATGCTTCCATTAATGCAAACGCTGCCTCCGCAGGGAAAATCGATAGGGCCGCTATCGATTTTCCTCCACGAATTGGTTCCCAACGTCAGAATCTTGTGCGCGGTGATAACTTCGCCCGCACGGTTGAGGGCGTTCGAAACCCACGTCTTCATGACCTTGTACCGTCTCGTGACGGGATCGAAGCCCAAGGCGCTGAAGCTGTGCATGCCGCGGTGCAAGTGGACGGGGAAATCGGGACCCGTGGGCGGAAGGGCCCTGACCTCTCTGGTGCTGATGTTGCACGCGTACGTAAGGTCCCCGATGTCGAAGCAAATCAACCCGTTCACGCTTTGCCAGTCCTGCCCGGTCGAGTTGATGGTCTGGTCCAGTTGGCCCAAGGGAACCGCGAATCCAGTCTGATGGTCCAAGCTGAAGAACCTGCGGCCGAAGCGAGTCGGCTCGATGTTGCCGACGATGGATATGAGCGAGGTGACGTCGGAGCAACCGAGCGACTGAGCCAGGACTAAATCAGCGAACGACCGGTGGTCGATGATGGAGCGCCAGCCCTTCGAAACGGACCTGATCCGCAGGAGCGTCTTCACCGGCAGCCTCGACAGTATGTTGGAGATTATCTCGGTGGGCAGCTCCGTCAACCCCGCGTTCTCTCCAGTAGCCTCCTCCTCGCGAGTTCTTCTTGGCTGCTTCTTCGTCGGACCCTGTGAAAGCAAACCTCATCAATCGATGACCCTTTTCATTCCACCGCATTCTATTGCTCTGTTTCTTGATGGGACCTGTAAGTTTCGAACCCTGACAAAGAAGAAAACCCGAAAACACAACCGAGGCAGTCCTCTGTTCCGGTGAAGCAACAAAAGGAGCTTCTTTTTATAAAAGAAGATCAAGAAGAGAATGCCATTCATGCGCAAAAAAAAACACAGGCGAGATATGCGATTCGCCCTATGCATTTCGAAGGAAATCGGGCATCAACAATGCCGGCGAAATCTGTCTCCAAAACCAAGCAACGCGAATGGAACAGGTCCGAACGACGACAACGACGGGTGACCCATTTCGTCTCGGTATACCGTTGAGCAAAACGAGCCGGAAAAAGCCGTTCTTTTTCTATCCTCTGTGTCCCGTCGAACGCAGAGAAAAAAAAGAAGAAGAAGAAGAAGAAAACAAAGAAGGATGGAGAAGGAGATCTCAGGCAGCGCACGCAAGACAAGTCTCAACGGCGATCGCGCTGATGAAACGGAGCTCGCGACATGGTTCGGTACCAGTGGAATGCGAAGCGATTCCGCGCCCAGAGCGCCCCCCGAGGGTGGTTCGCCGCCGCCGCCGCCGCCGCCGCCGTCTTGCGCCGCCATTTTTCACAGAGAGAGGGAGAGGGAGAGAGAGAGAGACTGGGAGGAAGGACGCCGTTATCGACAAAAATGCACGGAGCCGCGGCCGCGGAGGAGGAGGAGGAGCAGGATCAGGACCAGGTATTGCATTGCATGCAGGAACTTTTCGCCAACGACCAGGCCCAATGAACGTGCTCCACGTGGATTAAAGAGATTAGTGGTGGACTTCCTTCCGAACGATGCCTCGTCATCACAATTCACTCTCACCAAAAAAATAAAAAAATAAAAGAGGTCCCGCAGGATTGGTGGGAAAAAAAAGGTATATCATCCTCTCTCTCTCTCTCTCTCTCTCTCTCTCTCTCTCTCTCTCTTAATTTAATTCTCTCGCGTAATTCGTCTCGTAAATTCTTACGTACGTATAGTGATCTTGCAAATCCAAAGACTGATTCAATTGTTAAACATCTTGAGTAGCGATCATTTATAGTGACATTGGTTTTTCTCGGTTGATCATGGGAAAATGAGATCTTAGACCAGCACTTATGCAAAATAATTTCCTCATTTTGTGTAGAGTTTCTTTCATGGGGGCGAATTATTGATTGAAGCATCAAATTCTGAAGTACTTGCCAATTATAAGATCGGGATTAACTTACAGCAATTATTTTATCGCCTAAGGAGACCGGTAGCAGCGAGAAGCTGCTCCATTGCTTAGCAGTTAGCATTGTTCGGGTTAAACATAATTATTAGCTAATTAGTTTACTGAGTGATATAACAAGTTCCAAGCAGGGAATTGAATGTGGCTCACTAACTTCAACATTCTTCCGCAATCTGCCACAAAACTTGATATGCCAATTTTATGCACGAATTGATAATATCAAGCGTAGCTCATCCTTCACGCTATTATAATAATGCTCAAGCTTTTATAATATTTTAAAACAAATTATAGGAGAATCCGCATACCCATTTTTATGTGTTATGAAAAACTTAAGTATATTGAGAAAGCAAAATAAAGCGGTTGAGCAAAAAGAATAAGTGCGTTTGTTTTGTGTAAAATAAATGAATCAAAACATATGTTTCCAAAAAAATCTCTTCCACTGCTTAATTATAATATTCAATGAAAATATTTTCATGATCGACCATAATATATGTCTATTAATTTTCATGGGCAACAAAAATATCTTTTGTTGATTTATTTTTATAAGAGATATAAGTAATCGTTTTTATGAAAATACTTTTCAAATCATTTATTTTCTATAAAATAAATGCACTCTCTAAGTGAAATTTTAAAGGGTGAAACATCAATTCATAATCACAACACTATAAATTTTTTGAAAAGAAATCCCTTCTCCTAAGATTTAATGGCTTCCGTTCCAAAAAACCAAACAGAAAAACGGGCCCAAGTTGCTCTCCCAAGACGATTATTTGGGCCTGGCCCGTTCAAAAGAAGCTGCCCAAACCGTTCTTCCACGGCTTGCGCCTTTCTCGATCCTCATCGTTACTCAGGAATTCCCTAGGAAAATGCTCTTCGTATTTCGTAAGAAAATCCTTGAAAAAGATCCCAATGGGGCCGCCCAAGACTTTGTCTTGATGCTGAGCTTGTCTAAGAACCTGACGATAGTGTAGTATCATCAAGCATAGATTTTTTTGAGGGAATACTTTTGTCTTAGAATGACTAGTCAATGTAAAATATCGAGATATGGACTTGAAAATGCTCTTTGTATTTCGTAAGAAAATCCTTGAAAAAGATCCCAACGGGGCCGCCCAAGACTTTGTCCTGATGCCGAGCTTGTCTAAGAACCTGACGATAGTGTAGTATCATCAAGCATAGATTTTTTTGAGGGAATACTTTTGTCTTAGAATGACTAGTCAATGTAAAATATCGAGATATGGACTTGAAAATGCTCTTCGTATTTCGTAAGAAAATCCTTGAAAAAGATCCCAACGGGGCCGCCCAAGACTTTGTCCTGATGCCAAGCTTGTCTAAGAACCTGATGATAGTGTAGTATCATCAAGCATAGATTTTTTTGAGGGAATACTTGTGTCTTAGAATGACTAGTCAATGTAAAATATCGAGATATGGACTTGATCCATCGTCCATTACAAGACTATCATAATCAAATGTTAATGTAAGGCTAAAAAAAAAAAAAAAAACTTGTCCCATCAATAATTGAGATATAAAGGATCCGTATTCCGAGCCAGTCATTATTTGCCATTGCCTTTTAGATATTCTCAAGAAATTCGAGAAATATTCCCTATGGACGGTTCTAAATCCACCACTAGAATGGCCTCATTCACCCCTCTTAGAAGATGGCAAAGAAGAAAGTGTCCAACTTGAGGGTCCCATTCCTTACATTCTCTCTCCACCAAGTCTATTATATATATACTTCTTCTAATAATAGCAGGCAAGGGGCCCTTTTTTTTTTGGGTGCTTTAAGGTTGTTTTGGGTACATGGAAGCAAAGTGCGTGATTAACAAAACTGTATCTGTGAGCCAAGGTTGAGCCCTTTGCTAAAATTGCCAGTGATGAGTGCAACTTGGGACTTGTTACTTGAGAGAATGATGAGAAGAAATTATGTCTCGTTGTAAAGTGAGAAAGAGATATGTGACGCAGCTTGTGAAAGGGAGAAAGGCAATCTCGATTGATATCGCACTCCAGGTACCTCCATGTATCACTGCTACCCCCTCCACCTATCAATCCTAGCTTCAACACCTAGACTTCCAACCCTATGACCACCTCCTCAGCCTTGCCGCCCCCACCTTTTCCATTAGTTAAGAATTTTCTCCTAGGTTTTTTTTTTTTTCTTTCTAAGGAAACGATGTCATTCTTTATTGACATTGCAACCGATTATATGATCAATTACCTCATGTCATAGGAGGAGGTTGTTGCGGGATACACTATTACTCTTTAAGAGGTGCTGAAATCATGGAAATGGAGAATATCGTGGAAACATGGAGGACTTAAAAGAAGGGATTGCGCATGAATTAAGGACCATTGAAAGGAATCCTATGAGTATAAAAGGAGAGAACCCAAAGGAAGAAAATGTGCTCAAATTACGCGCAATCTGATCCCAAGAAAAAAACCCATGCAAAAACTCTAGTGAATTTTACCTATGCAAAAATTTTAGTGAATTTTTCTTTGACGTATTCCTTTTGAAGCAATACCTTCAGAAACTATTGTTTATGGCGTTCATTGTGAATGCCAGTGTTGTGTTCATTTCAATGTACTTGTTTAAGCGTCAATTTATCTAAACTTTCAATTCATTTTAATTCCAATGAAGTTTACTTCTCGGTGATTTTCTTGCTAAGTTCTGCAATTTAATTTCTGTATATTTATGCGTTCTTCGCTTTAGCTCCCCTTGCATTTTCATTAATGTCAACATCGTCTCTTGAATACCTTTAAGTTTCCAGTATTGGAATTTATTTTTCGAGTACTTTGAAAATCCTTGCCATCCACATCGAAGTAACATTTATTACGAAGTCCCTTGCTCTTAGGAGCTGGCACGGTTTGCTCTTGCACATTCACATCTCCTCCATCTTTGGAAGAACTTGTTTTGTAGAAGTTTGATCACTTTATGGTCAAACTAGAACCAAAGAACAAATTCGAATATGTTTTCCCAATTATTTATTCCTCGGATGTACGTTAAATCGACTCAGATTTAAAAGAAGCACTTGAGGATATGCAGCATTCAAATTGAACACTATATGACTTTCCAATCATAACTTATAGGTAGTATTGCTCATTTAATTTGTAGATTCAACTGGAGACAAGATTTGCGCGTGTCCTTTGCGATAGAGGAGACAGGACATGCTCATCTCCTCTGCCGATGGAGGAGACGAGGTGGCAACGCGAACTAAGGCAGCATTTTTTGTGGTGCATCGGCGGCGGGGACGAGGCCGTGGCTCGTCTGGGCGTGGACAGGGACGAGGGGATGACGAGGCTATGGCTCAAGAGTGGTGGCGACAGCGGCGCGACGGTTGCAGTGGTGGCGACGCAGGTAGCTTCGACGGCAGCATAGTGCCTGTGGGCTAACACCACCGGAGAGAGAGAGAGAGAGAAAAAATGAAGAAGATAAAGTGCGCTTCCCTTTTTTATTTTGTTTCTTGAGAATTCTTCATTTGCCAGGGATTGCCATATGGCATGTTCTGGAAGCCTAGCCGAAGTTGGAAAGATTCGAGGCTTATCCAACCTTTTCTTCCACGTATAAAACTAAAAGGTGCTTTGCAAGAGCGGAACCACATAAGCCGGGAACCAGTTTTCCATACCAGCGACCCCATTCCCAATGAACCAAAACAAGACCTTAGTAATTAAAGCTATGTTTTGGAACTATGACTGAATTGAAAGGATGGTCAATGCCGATGGATCCCTCTAGACATTATTATCAAAATTTCACAGCTGTTAGAATATTATATATGAAATACAATAACCCACAACTTGAAAGTCCGAGATTTGTGAGTTCATTATTGAAATCTTATCAAAATGCTAAGACGAGTTGTCCACCTTGAGGCACGCGCTGTTAGATAATGCAACGTAAGATCAACGGCGTGAAAAGTGTTTTGGAATTGGGACTCCCAGGAGAATACGAAAGCCAAATAACAAAAGGGAACTACGGGTCTACATAGACGAAGCTGAAAGAGCTGCCATGTCTTCCTATATTAGGAACGAAAAAATATCCGAAGGAAAATAACAGGAACCTCGTGTTTCATAGCTCAGACAGCTACTCGTTGACGACTACTGGCCACCCGAATTCTCGTACGCTGCTGTGGCTGTTACTGACGTAGTGATGTGAACGCGCTCGTTTAATTTTGACCAGACAGTAGAAGGCCAAATCCCGGATGATCTCCTGCTTGCTCCCGAGAACGATTGGCCAAAGGAGTCACGCTCCAATGAGCTTAACGCATAAGTAACGTCACGGCGTGCGACACATGTTCCGGCCATGATGTAACCCCTCACGGCGTGGAAACGACGGTAAGTATCAGAGGTCGTTGCTTAAGTACTCATTCCAACGCTCGGTACAGAGTCGGATAGGATGAAAACATGTTGCATTTGATCAACACATCTCTTTCCCGTTACGTCTCATCTCCTAATGCGTTCGACGATTGGAAATGAAGAAGCATATAACGTTGGTCGCGTCGGGCTGCTCGCATGGCTCTTTTTTTTTTTGTTCCTCCGGTTGCTTCGATTACATGGTTAATATACGGACTTCTTCTACAGACTTCTTCTAGTACATTAAGCTAATCACTACCAACACAATTCGTGGAACATTATGATCCGGCCTTTTAATGAAAAGGCATATTTTCCGATCCTAGGATCGGAATTTCATCCTGGACCATATTATAATGAAGTGGCGGTCGTTAGAAACAATCCCACAGACTAGAACGTGTTTCAAGCCGCTGCTCTTGAAGGACAAACGCCCCATGTTCCTTCCTAAGAATCCCGCAGCCGGACAAGAAACAAAGTCCCCGAAAGTGACCTCCGGTTCAGCATCGGCCACACCTTTAAAGTCCCCGAAAGACCCGGCCAATATTTTCTCCACGTGATGGCAGGACCTCGTTCAGAAATTAGCACAATTATGCACTCAGGCGAGGACGGGAATGGGACCAAGACTAGGAGGAACCCGACGGTCGGTTCTTTCTCCTTACCATCCTCGCTAATGAAGGGGGTCAAACACGTGAAACAGGCAAAGATTGAGGAAGGAGGCTGCTGAAGTAGAGCGATGTTCTCCGTCGCAAGTAAACTCATCCCAATCCGTCATGTAACTTCCTCCTCTCTTCCACGCGGCTTACCTGTTTTTATATGGCGTGTCCGATGCCAATTGGTTATCGCTTAATCATCGAGTGTTGTGGTTTTCTCCATCCGCACGACACCGGGTAATTCATAGAGTCCCGCTGCCAGTCCGTGACTCCTAGAGAGCTGCTCCAAAGTCTAAGGGAATCGGCAACGGTGGATGCTTAGACTTTGGCCAACCGTGAATTGAACCGTAAGCAGAGCACAACCATACGTTGGATCCAAAATCTCTGGTCGCCCGATCTACCATGGACCAGGAGACAAGTTCTTCATTTTTCTTAAATGGTGACAATTTAATGAAAATATCTAAAACTAGTGCGCTAAAATTGTACATGCTAGGGACAAGCGGCTTCAAATTCCTTCCACCTAAAACTTGAAATCCGATTCCATTATTTTTGGAAAATGAAACGTATCCTACATACCTAGGAACTTAGAACCTACCCTATCGCAAATATTAAAGTCTATCTAGATTCCACTTGTACTCTTAATTGAATGATTGTAGTAAATAATCATTTGATATCATAACTCATATTAGACACACGAAAATTATGAAATATTCATAAAGTAAAAGTTTCACACATAGACATCACCAAAAATGGAAACTTAGACTAGTGGTTTTAGATTACTCACCGTGGAATGCTGTAGAATCGCGTGAAAACATGAAGCGAGAAAAATATAAAGACTTGTTCCAGTTCTAGGTAGTTTTGGAACTTGAAATCTATCTTACATATTATGGAACCTAGAACTAGATTGGCGGGCACCGATCCAACTCTCTGGTCCTGGTTCTTTCCTGGAATTATGCTCATCCTTGATACATTCATGACTATTTATTTATTTATTTATTGAACATTGAATATAAATGCACATATAAAACCTATTAATAGTATGTCATATCACTTAATCTGTCGATTCAGTATCAGAGTTAATGCACGTCTAACGTCACTCTAGTTTCGCAATTTACAACCAAGTGATCTTCGTCGGGAAAAGTACCAAAAAGTCCTAAACTTATTGCATTGGTACCAATTCAGTCCTAAACTTTTCAATTGAACCAATTCAGTCCTAAACCTTTTATTATTGGTATCAATTTAGTATCCGGCCAAATTTGGCCGGCCGATGCTGACGTGGACGCCGGCCGGATGCTAACGTGGCAATTTTTATAAATTTTTAATTATTTTTTGAAATTTTTATTATTTTTTTATTAATTTTTTTCTTTTCTTTTTCCTTTTTTTTTTCTGTCTTCTTCCTTGCGTTGGCCGGCGAGCCTCCGGTGAGGCTCGCTGGCCACTGGGCGAGGGCCGCGACCCTCGCTGGCTCGCCCGGCCTCTCCCAGGGCCGCGGGCGAGGCTGGCCTCGCCCAGATCGGCCGCCGGCGAGGCGGCTTCGCCCGGATCCGGGCGGGGCCAGCCTCCCCGCGCGGCCCCGGGCGAGGCCGAGCGGCCCTCGCCGGCCGCCGGCGAGGGTCACGGCCCTCGCTCGGCCTCTCCGGGCCGCGGGTGAGGCGGCTTAGCCGGATCCGGGCGAGGCTAGCCTCGGCCGCGGCCCCGGGCGAGGCCGAGCGAGGGCCGCGACCCTCGCCGGCGGCCGGCGAGGGCCGCTCGGCTCGCCAGATCCGGCGAAGCCTCTCCGCACCGCGGCCACGGGAGAGGCCGGGCGAGGGCCGCGACCCTCGCCGGTGGCAGGCGAGGGCTTCGCGGCCCTCGCCCAGTGGCCGGCGAGCCTCACCGGAGGCTCGCCGGCTAGGAAGAAGACAGAAAAAAGAAAAAAATTAAAAAAAATTAAAAAAATCGAAAAAATAATTAAAAAATCATAAAAATTTCCACATCGATATCTGTCACCGCCAACGTCCACGTCAGCGTCGGCCGGCCAAAATTGGCCGGATGGACTGAATTGGTACCAATAGTAAAAGGTTTAGGACTTAATTGGTTCAATTGAAAAGTTTAGGACTGAATTGGTACCAATGCAATAGGTTTAGGACTTTTTTGGCACTTTTCCCGATCTTCGTCTATAAAAGGGCACACGCACGGCCTCTTCAACGACGGAAGAGACACACGTTCCAACTGAAGCTTCCTCGTCATTTTCTCGCGACAAACCATGTCTTCTTCACTCATCTTCACCCTCTCTCCCCTCGCACTCTTGGCCGCGCTCTGGGCGATCTCCTCCTCCCTCGCTCGCAATGTCCCCAAGCTCCTCCCTCTCAAAGCTGCCGTGGCAGATCGCCTGTCCGCCCTCGTCGGGCCGCTCAAATGGGCCTTGGACTACTCCCTCAGGTCCTCCGTCCTCGGCCACTCGCACGGCCATGGCGAGCCAGGAGCCTTAGCAATAATCCACAGGCTCGGCACGGCCCAGTACGGCAGGGGACCGCCCACGGAGTGCACGGTGTGCCTGTGCGAGGTCGAGGTCGGGGAAGAGGTGAGGGAGTTGAAGTGCTGCGACCATGTCTTCCACAGGGCCTGCATGGACCAGTGGCTCGGCAACAAGAACGCGACGTGCCCTCTGTGCCGCAGGTTCGTGGCTTACCGGGCGAGCATGAGCGTCGTCGCCGATGTCGGGGCGGAGGTCATATCCTTTGCGTTCTGCGACCTCGGCTCCGGTGGCGACCGCGAAACGTGGTGGCTACGATGACTGCGGAAGTGATATGAAGTTACCCCAATGGTCGGTGTGCTTTTTTCCCTCGAATATTGAAAGCGGGCCGACCCCATGCGTACAATCGACCACGTTTTCTGTGTACAATTGCGAATGGGATGTATGGTATTTTCATGGGACAGAGAGCGGTGTTGTCGTGAACCTCGACTCACGTTAAATGAAATAATGTTGTAGTAGACTGAGTTTTTTTTTTTTTTTTGAACGAGTTGTAGTAGACTGAGTTTAAATGCTTTCTTTTTGTCTATGGTTTTGTTCGCTTTAAGGAGTATCGGCTCGTGATCTTTTCGATGCATCTTTTTAGCAGATGAACCTCAAGAAGATGAACTTCTGAAGTTATCATCGCTCCATGTAGACTTTTAAACAGAGATTACCATGATCCAAAGGTTAAATCTGTGGCATTTCCTGCATCTGTATAATTAAGCACGCTCCACGTGTATTTCCCTCGAAAAGTTGAGGAAAAGCGATAAAGGCCGGCGGCCTTGGCTCATGAAAATCTACTTCTGATAAAATTGGTTGCGAACGAACGAAGCATCTCACCTACCGTCTTTAGTTACTTATTCAAGACTCGCTCGTCTTCAGCATGAGAAAGGCTTAACGAACCTTGACAATTTGCGAATGTACAAAAGCTGAGTTCGGTTTGGTCTGGAATTTTTTTCTAGATAGAGTGCAACGTTATATCAATCCAAGTATATATTGTCTTTATAAGACTTTCTTTTAAGTTTTTTGGGGTTGTTTCGGTCAATTAACTAATTAATTAGTCATTGAGCTTGCTGAATAGTCCAACCTAAATGCTTAAGTAAATAGGTGAAGAGAGACATATATATATATATAAAGAACATATAAGTCCTATTGTCAAGGAACGTAGGATATTTCAAAGAGCTGAGCATTCGATTTGATTCTTTATTGGATCAGTCTTGCGCTTGACCGAACCCACAAATTCAGCCCTAAACAAATACTTAATTTGATTTGATTTCGTTTGTCCGAAATTAGCATCGATTCGCTTCGATCTTCCATAGGGTTTCAAAACATGACTAAACTGAGGCCGTCTTGACTCTAAAAAAAAAAAAAATCCAGAAATCTTTTGAAGCATGGCGTTTTTCCATCTGTCCATCCAAGTTATGCGTCATACTTGTCACACCATGATCGGTTTGAGTGAACAAAGACGTCGAGTTCTTTGCAGAAAAATGCCCCTAAAATCGAAAAAACTTCCTACCGACAGAAAATGACACACGTTTTCTGAACTTTTGGCTTAGGGCGTGTTTGGCAATTGGCCAAATAGTAAAATTTCTATTATTTTGTTTTCAGGAATAGATTTAGAATAGAAATCCGTTTGGTAAAATTTTTGTTTTCAGAAACAAATTTGTTCCCGAGATTGGAACAGAATCAAGGAATAGAAAAAAGCTGATTCTTTGTTCTCAAGAACAATTTTAGAATTAAAGCCAACTTATTTTTTCTCTTTTCTCTTCTTTCTTCTTGTTCTTCTTCCCCCTCTCTTCTTCTTCCACTACCGCTGTCGTCAGCCACCGCCGCCAACCGATTGGGTGAGATCCGATGAGCTCACCAAAGGCTCGCTTGGCCAGGGCAAAGTCTAGCAAGCTTGCCAAAGGCTCGCCCAGCCATTAGTGAGGCTCGACCTCACCCAACTGCTGGCAAGGCTCGACCGACAAGACGCGGCCTTGCTAGAGACCGACAAGGCGCGGCCTCCCCGGGGACCGGCGAGGTTGCCAACGCTCATCTGGCCGATCACCGGTCATCCCCTGGTTGGCGCTCGGCCAAAGCTTGAATAAGAAGAAGAGAAAAAAGAAAAAGAAAAAAGTAATAAAGTTATTTAAAAATTAAAAGAAAATTATTTGGATTATGAATTTTGAGAACGGTATCAAACACAATTCTATCTTGAGAGTAAAAATTTTGAACAATTACCAAACACCTTAAAATGCTTATAAATTATTCCTAGGAATATAATAAAAAATAATCATTTCTTATCATAATTTTTTCTTGGGAGTAGAATGGTTACCAAACGCACCTTTAGTGTGCACTAATCTTTGAACTTTTAATCTATTCAATGTGATCCCTAAACTTTAGCATAATGCGAGATGTGGTCTGTGAACTTTTAATTTATTCAATGTAGTCCCTAAGCTTTTAAATTGTTCAATGTAGTCTATGAACTTTTGATATATATTCAATTTAGTCTTTGATTGTCTCTGATATGGAATTAATGCAATGACTACATTGAACGTTTTCATATAGTTGAAAGACTATATTAAATATATGCAAAAAGTTTATGAATCATATTAAATAAAACAAAAGTTCAAGAGCTACATTGAGGATTAGGTTAGAGTTTATGGACTAAATTAAAAGTTTAGGAATTATAAAAATTAAGAGATTATATGTGTCATTATCACTTTCACCAACTAAGGCCATTATCACCCCCAAAGACTTGAACCCACCTATAAGCACGCCTGATGTCGCTGTGGCCATTCAATTCAATCGCAAAGGGACTGTCACTTCAAACTTGTAGCAGTACAGACCTACTAATTCCTCATACTGCATAGAGAAAGAGTAGAGTCATTAACTGTGAATGGCCTGATTCTTCCATGTCGGGATAAAAGACAATTAGACATTTCCCCTCAATGACTTGAAATTCCTCGATATTGCTATATTGCCTTCCTTTTTCATGTCTATCTTCTTTAAACGAAATGAATTCTTGCGGCCTCACATATGTAGATGTTTAAAACGTTTAGACGGTAGGGGCGGTTTTTCCCTAGGCCCTTGAGACGGAATCTTATCGTTCACCCACTCTTTTGAGGGCTTGACTCGCGCGAATCTAAATTTAGCTCGTTACAGAATAATCCTCGCACGGGTCGTTGTTTATTTCACCGTCATCTCTATCTCTACCGGTGCTTTGCATTTCTATTCTCTTGCATGAACTACCTTGCCCTGTATAGCTTCTGGAGGGAATGTCTACCATAATGCCCAACCCCATCAACTATATAGGTGAAACCTGTGAACGAAAGGAGAGGGTCTTAAAGGGTCTGACACCTTCAAGCCAAAATCAGGAAGTATAGCATCGATCAGATTGCGCAGAACTCGGAAACGGTCACATGCGCTTTGATTGAAAGCTGAATTTCACTGATGCAACTTAACCACCCCTGCTCGCAGCCCCTTCAGCCGCAGTAGTCAACGCGATGGCATCAGTAGATATAAATGGCTCGATTGTTCAGGCATAGCAGTAGCCAGGAACAAACAAGGTAGGGAACAGTATGCGCTAGACGAACAGACAGTGAAACCTTTGTTAAAATATTTAATATATTTTATTTTTGATTCCAATATTCTTATTCCCAATGAATTCCCAATAAATTCCCTCTATTAATTCCAATTATTGCCCAATTATTACCCACGTGTATTAAGTGATATTTGTCCGTTATTACATTACCATAATGGTCTTGATGGGAGATACTGGTAACGTAACCAACGGAATAAAATCGTCAGGTCGTCTGTTTTCAAACCCTAACAATACAGAAAAACACACACCATCAAGTTTTGGAAGGGGATTGAGCAGTAGAACAGGACGAAAGCGGTTTTGTTTTCAATTTTGCAGATCGCTCGCGTTGTGTGGATTCAAGGATTTTGAGGTTTCCCACTTCTAAGATTTCATCAATGGTTGGAGGTACGTTGGTATTTATGTTTCCGCTATTCGATCCCGAATTACATATGAATTTACCTGTGATGAGTAAATCGGGATCTCCAAGTTTGTTTATATTAAATCTAACAACCTGGAGATATTTTTTCCGCTGTTTAATATGGCAGCGGCTTTACTGCAGTCACTTTTGGTGAAAATTTAACTAGCACTGCTCGTTGGGTAAGTGGAGTGGCAGGTGATCAATAAATAGCACTAGCCAGGTCATTTAGCTTTCGAGGATGCAAGGTTGGGGACGAGTAGCCGGCGCTCATAGCTCGTGGGTCACGTTCATAATAAATGAGGATCATGTGCAGATTGAGAAATTATTGTATATTAAACAATGAAGAATACATGATGTGGCATTATAAGGTGACTATCAAGACTAGCTAAATTTTACATTATCAATCACAATCAGAATCAATCAAAGAACATATCGCGCAATCCACCATATGTTGTCCATAGCACAATGTTCTACTTTCATGCTAGATCAAGCAACCTAATATGTTTCTTGCTATACCATAAGATAAGTGAGTTACCTAAATAGGAGGTGGATTAAATCAATCAAGTACGATCAAGGATATGCACAATTGGAGATGTGAAGAACCTCCTATATATGCATAATTACAATATATATGAAAAATATCTTAAAAATCTCTAGAAAATATCTTAATTTTCTAATATCCCCAAACTCAAAGTATGAAACCAAAATAAAATCATAATAATGCTTGGGTGAGCAGTTCAATGTTGGCTATAGGGTCTAGCTCGTCTAAAGGCGAGTGGCGATATCTATTTTCAAAACGAATAGCAACTGAAGCTATGGACTTGGCAAAAAAACGAGAGCTATGTACCCTATACAAGGTGATGTTGTCAACGAAATTTTAGGATCTGGCTCGTCAGATGGTGATAAATCTGATGGCAATATCTATTTTTCAAAAAAAAAAAAAAAGAGCAGAAAAGTCTAGAATTGCGGCTGAAACTATGGACTTGTTGAAGAAACGAGAGCAATGTAGTCTATGTCATCGTCAATGATAATTTAGGATTTGGTTCGTCCAAGGACAATGAGTCTGGTGGTGATATTTGTATTCCAAAGCGTCTCAAACAAGTGAAGTTGTGGACTCAGTGAAGAAGCAAGAGCCACCTAGTCCATGCAATTGGCTGCCGGCGGAGTCGCATGCACACTTAGTCGTGCATTGCGAAAACAGATAACTATGAACTTTTTTTTACATTTCAATATGTTAATAAAGAAAGGACATGAGCTTATTTATAGTCATTGCATGATGACTATTTAGAGTAACAAAATAGTACATTATCAAGTACAATCAATGAGGATCAATCAAGGAAGCTAATGCACAATCCTAAAAAATATACAATCAGAATCAAGGGAAAAATTACCTCTAACAACAATAATTGTTCATCCATTGCAAAATGCTCAGTTTGAATTACAATTATTCAAATTCATTTGTGAGGCTAAGGTTTGAGACTAATGAGCTCGTCACCAAAACTGTATTTCATTCGTAGGGATGGGCACGGGAAGGGGCGAGGCCATGGATCAAAGATAATCCAAAGGCAGGCAGGTGGTCAGCTTGAGCTACCCAATCCCAGAAGATAACTGGGCGAACTTGGGCAAAGGCCTTACATAAGTTCAGCTTGCCAATCTTGGGTCCGGTCCTAGACTCCTAATCGAGCGTGATGATCACCTCTATCGAGTATTGCAGTGCTTTGTGCTTGCCATGTGGAGGTACAAGTGTCAGTACAATCGAAATATTCCACTGAACCAGTTGCGCCCTTTTCTCGCGCGTTAGCTGGCTCGCATAAGTGCAGCAGATGGGAGGTGTAACCACGTAAGACAGACAACCGTGAAAATCAACCGTTAAAAGTAGCAAGAGTCGTCGGCACATCCACAAAACCAGGAGGGCTTATCAGAGTTCGTACTCATGCCATACATTCTTAGATCATATTCGACAACCATATATCTAAAAGCTTTAAATTTTTAAGGAAATGTGTGGGTGTTATACAGTTGCAAGTAAATCGAAGTACAACAAAAGATGTGGCCAAGGAAGAGAACGCATGCTAAAAAATCCCTACAAGGTTATAAAAGTTCCTATTTTGTATTTTTCATTTAAGATGTTCCTTTGTCTTTATTTTCGTATTCACTTATTTTTTGCCACGAAAATGGTTAGAAGTTCGTGATGTCAAGCAACGCATAAAATCAAAAGACCGATCTTATTGGATCCTATCCTCTGTACGCACCCCATTTGGTCCAGTACGACGACTGAAGCAGCAAAACAATATGTCGGATCCGTGCCTATCCACCACCTACAATCCTTGAAATAAACGGGCGAAATCTGAGGTCCAGAAAATCGGTCTGTCTTGGACCACATGATGTAGGGTCGGGCCGCGTCGTGTCTCCTTGTTATTTTAGTCAAAACTAATGCACGTACATCTGGAAAGAAAGCTTAGGCAAATAGGGAGCAGCTAGCATGACCATCCTTTACAAAGTGACGGTCTGACGATCAAAGGGAAGCCACAAACATGGTTTTTGGAAATCGGTAGACTTCCTCCACTTCCTCAACTGGTTTCAATTTTTGACCGTATGTTTCCTTTTCTTTTCTTTTTTTGACTTATATGTTTCCTTATTGCAAACTCAAATCGAGAGACAAAATCATAAGAGAGTTCACAAAAATCAATTTTCTTAAATATGAAGAAATAAAAAAAAAATTAGATACCAAAATATAAATAAATAAAAGTACATAAATCATTATCACTATATAGATTTATTAAATTTAATAGATGAAAAAATATTGCATATTCTCTTGTGTTGTGACATTTTCATCAGTAGCATCTTCAGTTGCATTATTGATTTCGTCTTCATCACCACCATTATTTTCATTAGTGGAGTTGCTTTCAATATGAATTCCATCCATCTTAATGAGATTAGTAGAAAAAATTAAGCATTATATGTTTAAAATATATAGATACAAACTAAAATTTGACGACAATGAATACCTCTTTCTTTCTTGCAATAAAAAATAAAAAAAAAAAGATTAACAAACCTTTCTCCACATTTATGACTTATTCGATTACAAAATCTTACAATAATCGGAAATTCAAAATATACAAGATAATTACATTCCAATTTTTTAAGTTATTAAGTTATTTATTTATTTGGCAACAATATCCATTGAATCTTTTTCTTATCCAATATCCATTATTTTAATAGTTGTAACTGATTTCTTCATATATTTCTTATTATTTGAATAGTATCACTTTGTAAGAAGATCTATTTTATAAGTCTCCATATGAATCATTCTAGACAATCTGAACTTTTTTTTTTTGAATATTTTCTCAACAAATTTGATCATGACCTGCTTTAGAAAACGTATTTTTACATAACAAAAATGAAAACCTTTTAAGTAAATCTCCCAATTTGAAGATGGAAAATATGCGGCTGAGGTTTGGCCATTCCTATTCAAAGCTAACGGCATAGTTATCTCAGCATTTTCCAGGAAAATATGGGTCCATGCCTGGGCCAGAGTACCGCATAAATGGACTTTGGACTGACGACCTGGGCCAGTCGGTTTTGGTTAGTTCCTATCATATCAGACAGGTTTACATCAACTTCAAAGACGACTTGACTGTCGGTGCGCGAATCTGACCACTACGCTCGCCCATGTAATCTGCACGACCGTGTAGATGTTCCTCCGATGTTAAGGTCAATGCATGTACGTAGGAGAGAGGGAAAGATAACAAAGCTTTAGGCCACGTATGATAAAATTTTTATTTTCTATTTATTTGTTCTCCGAAACAGGTTTGGAATATAAATCTGTTTGGTAAAGCAATTTGATTTTTCTATTTTTGGAACAGATTTCTATTCTAGAAATAAATTTGAAGAAGAAATCAGAAATTAAAATTTCTAACTCCTTAATTTTTATTTAGAAATTGAGAAATTAATTTCTGACCAGAAATCAATTTCTATTTCAGAAATTTTGTTATATGCACCCTTAGGTAGGCCTAAAACACTAATTGAGCCTTAACTTGGGCTCGAAGTTTTGAAGTCCATCATATTACTACTCTTTTAGAAACAAATGTAAGATAAAATAATACATGATGCAGAAGCAAGGATCATTTATAGACAAACCTCCAGCCATTGTTCGTATTCACGTTCGTCGAATGTCCTGAAAAATCAAGAAAAACAATAGGGACACTCTACTAACCAAATTTCCTCACGTCGATGGTGTATTCTAAATGTAAGGATTTTGTGTTAGACCTTGTGATCGCCGTCGAAATGAACGTACGTTCCTTATATATATCGTCTCCCATCAAGACGAGCGGTTGTCACGGTATGAAGCATGTCGAATAGTCGCAACAATTGAGTCTAAATGTGGGATCACAAAAGAAAAATAAATAACATTCTCCCACTTGATCCCATCATTTTCATCATATGGATTATCCAACTAATTCCACGAAAACTTAATGCTTAAAGAAAAGAAACAAAACACATGAATCATGGCGACATGTCCTCTAAGAATGAGTAATACCTTCCATGTATCACAATGCATCTTATTTCTTTAATGTCAGCCAATATGTGACAACATATCTTAATGAATAAACCCCATGTTTATTCCAAAACCAAGGATAAATGTTATTCTCATAAACAACAAAATGTGTACACAAAAATTGAGAATCAACATTACAACTAAATAAGAGTTTCATACAACAAAAATCGTTCATATGTCGACAAATCACATGATGGGACCTATTCCCATACTAGTTACATGATCCTTATACTTTATTGGTGGCATGCCTTTAGTTAAAGGATCGGCTATCATCAATTCAGTGCTAACGTGTTCAACGACCACTTTATTCTCCTTAACACGCTCCCTTATGGCTAAATACTTAATGTCGATATGCTTACTTCGACTGCCACTTTTGGCATTTTTAGCCATAAAAACTGCAGCTGAATTGTCACAATATATTCTTAATGGCCTAGAAATAGAATCAACAATTCTAAGCCCAGCAATGAAACTCTTCAACCATACACCATGCGAGGTAGCCTCAAAACAAGAAACGAACTCAGCCTCCATAGTGAAAGTAGTGAGTCAAAGTGCAGCTTGGCACTTCTCCATGACACGGCTCCGCCAGCTAACATGAAAATGTATCCAGATGTTGATTTTCGTGAATCAATGCAACCCGCGAAGTCCGCATCCGAATAATCAACCACTTCCAGGTTGTCAGTCCATCTATACATAAGCATATAGTCTTTGGTACCTTGAAGGTATCTCAACACTTTCTTTGCAGCTCTCCAATGGTCTAAACCTGGATTACTCTGATATCTTCCCAACATTCTAACAGCAAAAGCGATGTCAGGTCGAGTGCAAACCTGAGCATACATCAAGCTTCTAACAGCAGAAGCATATGGAATGTTGTACATTTGTTCCCTTTCTAGATCATTCTTCGGGCATTGGTTCAAATTGAACCTGTCACCCTTCACAATGGGTGCTATACTTGGTGAACAATCTTTCATCCGAAATCTCTCTAGGACCTTATTGATATAGGTTTCTTGAGATAGTCCTAAAATTCCTCGAGATCTATCTCTATGTATCTTAATGCCAATGACATAAGATGCCTCACACATATCCTTCATGTCAAAACTCTTAGAGAGGAATTGTTTCACCTCATGTAGCAACCCCTTATCATTGGTTGCAAGTAATATATCATCCACATACAGCACAAGGAAACAAATTTTGCTCCCACTGACCTTCTGGTATATACATTGATCCATGACATTATCTATAAAACCAAATGAAGAAATGACATCATGAAACCTTAAGTACCATTGGCGAGATGCTTGTTTCAAGCCATATATAGATTTCTTAAGCTTGCACACAAAATGCTCACCTTTACTAGAGGAAAATCCTTTAGGTTGTTTCATGTAAACCTCCTCCTCTAGTTCTCCATTGAGGAACGCCGTTTTCACATCCATCTGATGTAATTCCATATCAAAATGGGCAACCAAAGCCAAAACAATATGAAGAGAATCTTTCTTACATACAGGAGAAAAAGTCTCTGTGTAGTCGATTCCTTCCTTTTGAGTGAATCCTTTGGCAACAAGTCTAGCTTTATATCTTTCAATGTTACCCAATGAATCCTTCTTAGTTTTGAAGACCCATTTACAACCAATAGCCTTCGCACTATCGGTAACTCAACCAAATCCCAGACTTTGTTAGATGCCATAGAACTCATCTCTTCCTTTATGGCATTGTACCACAAATTGGATTTATCACTATCCATGGCTTGTGAAAACGTTTCGGGATCATTCTCAGCTCCAATATTGTAGTCAGACTCTTATAAATACACAATATAATCACTAGGAATAGCCGATTTCTTTATTCTAGTAGATCTTCTCAATGTTGAATCAACATTCTCTTGAGGAGCATGTTGCTCAACTGGTTGTTCAATAGTTTACGGTAATTGCTGAACAACTGGATCTACTTTGGATCAATATCGCCAGGTTGTGGAACTTCAACAATTGGTTGTTCAATAGCCGGCTGAACTGAAGGGGCATTATGAGCAACAACCAATCTTAAACTTGAGGTGGAAAGTTGAGTGTCTGAATGATCTTCCTTAGAAACAAGATCCCTTAGCCGATCGCTCCCACTGATCAAGTCATTTTCAAGAAATTTAGCATTTCTTGATTCCACAATCCTAGTGGTATGAGATTGACAATAAAACCTGTATCCCTTAGACCTTTCGGCATATCCAATGAAATACCCACTTATGGTCCTTGGGTCCAACTTCTTTTCTTATGGATTATAAATTCTCACTTCAGACGGGCATCCCCAAACGCGCACATGATGTAAACTTGGTTTCTAACCCTTAAATAACTCAAAAGGTGTCTTTGGGACAGCCTTGGTTGGAACTCGGTTTAATATGTACACTGCCGTCTTAAGTGCTTCAGTCCATAAGAATTTAGGAAGTTTGGAGCTACTAAGCATACTACGCACCATGTCTAATAAGGTCCGATTTCTTCTTTCCGCTACGCCATTTTGGTCCGGAGAACCAGGCATAGTATATTGGGCAATTATCTCATGCTCTTGAAGAAATCTTGCAAATGGACCAGTGCTTGTCCATCTTCAGTATATCTACCATAGAATTCTCCACCTCTGTCTGATCTCACGATCCTAATTTGCTTATTGTATTGTTTCTCTACTTCCGCCTTAAATACTTTAAAGGCATCTAATGCTTCATATTTATTATGAATCAAGTAGAGATACATATAACGTGAATAATCATCTATAAAGAGATGAAGTATTTCGACCACATGAGTCCATATCCGAACTACAAATATCCGTATGTATGATTTCTAATATTTCGTACTCCTCTTGGCACCTTTCTTTGACTTGTTAGTCTCCGCTTTCCCTTTATGCAGTCCACACAAGTATCACAATCAGTAAAATCTAATGTACCAAGTACTCCATCATTTACTAATCGCTTAATTCTTTCTATGGAGATATGTCACAATCTCCGGTGCCACAACATAGAGGAATGTTCTTTCACAACACATCATTTCATACCAGCTTTATCATGAACATGCATCGCATCATAATAGGCATTGTCTTGTAAATTAATTCGAAAAAGACCATCAGACAAAATACCACTCCCAATAATTTCAGATTTAAATGATAAACAAAAGTTTGAATCTGAAAAGTTAAAAGAGTATCCTAAAGGTACAAGTCTTGAAACTGAAATTAAGTTTCTAAAAAAACTAGGAACATAAAAGGTCTTTTCCAAATCTAAAACAAAACCACTATTGAGAACTAGTCTATATGTCCCAATAGCTTCCACATGCGAACGCATCTTGTTTCATGAATAGATGCTTTGTTCACTTCCGACTGGCTTCCTGTGGTTTTGAAAACCCTGCAAGGAATTCGAAATATGGATTGTAGATCCAGAATCAATCCACCAAGTGTTGTGACTTACATCAGTCATATTAGATTCATAACAAACACAAGAGATTGGATTACCTTTCTTCTCGAGCTAGGCCTTAAATTTGACACAATCCTTCCTTATATGCCCCTTCTCTTTACAGAAGAAACACTTGGATTCTTTCTTAATGTCAGCTTGGGGAGGTATTTTACCTTTTCCGTTATGCTTGCCATAGCTCTTATTCTTTCCTTGTGTTGCCAAATGAGCACTTTCTCCCAATTCCATAATCAGTCTTTCTTCCTCTTGAACACACATGGTCATGAGTTCATTAATAGACAATTTATTCTTATGTGTGTTATAAGAGATCTTAAAAGGTGCATACTGTTGTGGGAGAGTGTTCAGAACATAATACACAAGAAAAGATTCAGATATCTCAACTTCAAGATTCTTAAGCTGAGCTGCAATGTTCCTCATTTGCATGATGTGCTCACGCACACCTCTAACACTAGTGAGCTTCAATGATGAAAACTTCATAATCAAGGTCATGGCATGCGCCTTCTCGAACTCTCGAATCTGCGCATCTATGGCCTCCAATAAAGCCTTAGCATTACTATGCTTTGAGTAAATCTGAACCACGAATACTAGGAGATATCTTAGCTCTTATAAACATGGCACAAACATGGTTGGACCGCTCCCATTGGTTATAAAGAGCTATCTCAGCTGGAGTGCTCGAATCAGTAAGAGCAGGTGGTTCGTCTTTCCTTATAGCATAGTCAATGTCCATCTACCCCAATTGAAGAAGAATCGACTCTTCCAAACTTTATAATTCTCACCATTCGGTATAGGAACATCAAACTTAAATTCGAGAGAAATTCACGGGTTGCGAAACTACATATCAAATAATCATACTTATGTCACAAAAATTGAGGCAAATATAAATAAATCATGTTTTACCAATGTAAACATGTCACAATATGAATCACATAACATAAAAACTACCTGTGGGCTAAGTTTTTAATTTAAATAGATTCATAATTACTTCATGAAGAAACTACCATATTATATGCCTTTTCTTAATCTCTGTGGGTAAATTAAGAAAATAATATGATATTTCTTCCTAATTAATTACATTAATATAATGAAAATTCCTGTGGGATAAAATTCATCATATTAATATAATTAATTACAATCAATGTCCATTTCTAAATATGATCCGAAGGCTCTTAATATATAATTTAATTAATTAAAGATGCTGTGGCTACTCTCTAATTAATTAATTATATGAATCATTGGACATTAAATTTCATGCATAAAATATTCATAACAATGCATGAAATGACATAATAAATAAATACATCAAGGGCATAATAGTAAATAAATAAATTGGCCAAGGGCAAGATTGCAAAATACGAAAAATTTGGGGCAAAAGTGTAAAAAGGAGCCGCGGTGGGAGAACGACAGGCGCGTGCCGAGCACGTGCGCGTCCAGCGCACAGGCGCATGCTCGACACGCGCCAGAATCCGCGCGGGCGCGTGCCCCGCACGCGCGCGGTTCAGCGCGCAGGCGCGTGCATAGCACGCGCCTGGCAACTGCCGCGAGCGTGGATCCCACGCGCGCAACGGTTGCCACGCGCGTGAGAGCGCGTGGGGCGTGGATTCCACGCGCCTGCAACCGCAGCGCGCGCGTGGGCTCCACGCGCCTTCTTCCTCGCGTGAACAGAAGCATTTCTTCGCTGTTTTTCGCCGTTCCGCCGCGGTTTCGCCGGCCGTTTCTTCTCCGGCAACCCATCTAAGACCAAAATAAATGATGGGTTTTGAAGAGCATGCCGGCACGACTACATGGGTTCAAGTTTCGGCGAAAATGACGAAGAAATAAGCCCCAAATCATAAGAAAATTCCCAAAAACACAAATCCTCAACCACAGAGACTTCTGCCGCCCGATTAGCCTCTGGCGAACACCAATATACCGGAAAAACTCATGGCCAACGTTCCTCATGGCAGTGCGACCGTATGGGTCCGAAATCAAAGGGTGGGTCGTGCGGATTTTGCCCGGAATCGTCGAATCTCTCTTGGCCTCAAAACTTCAAAGTTACTGTTCATCTCTCCAATACCCGAAAAATACACCCAAAAATTCGAAAAAACAGGGCAGAGGCAATAATCATGCTCTGATACCAAATGTAAGATAAAATAATACATGATGCGGAAGCAAGGATCGTTTATAGACAAACCTCCAGCCATTGTTCGTATTCACGTTCGTCGAATGTCCTGAAAAATCAAGAAAAACAATAGGGACACTCTACTAACCAAATTTCCTCACGCATCTTGATGGTGTATTCTAAATGTAAGGATTTTGTATTAGACCTTGTGATCGTCCGTCGAGAAATGAACGTACGTTCCTTATATATATCGTCTCCCATCAAAACGAGCGGTTGTCACGAAAGGGTATGAAGCATGTCGAATAGTCGCAACAATTGAGTTTAAATGTGGGATCACAAAAGAAAAATAAATAACAACAAAGTGATCTTACGTTTTTACAACAATTTACACTGATAAAAAATATGACAACTTATACTTAACAAATCTCAAATTAATCTTGTTAATAACCACGAGGGTTGGCGTTCCTCATCAAGGTCTATCATGTGATCTCGAATTCCGAAGGGCGCCCGTCTACGGATACCCAGTGCCATCGCCGCCGCTGAAGTCGCCTTCCTTGAGAGAGAAAATCCTTTTGGTTCGCAGAACTCGGAAACGGTCACATGTGCTCTGATCGAAAGCTGAATTTCCCTGGTGCAACTCAACCACCCCTGTTCGCATCCCCCTTCAGCCGCCGTAGTCAACACGATGGCATCAGCAGACCGGTCCTAATTGAGCCCACGAATTCCTTTGTAAATTTTATGGTATCGGCGGGCTCAGGCAACACGTTAAGCTTGATTCTAGCCCGATGATCACCTCTATCGAGTACTACAGTGCTTGTGCTAAATATTCCACTGAACTAGTTGCGCCCTTTCTTGCGTGTTAGCTGGGTCGCATAAGTGCAACAGATCAGAGGTGGCATAACCACGTTAGACAGGCAATCATGAAAATTAACCGCTAAAGTAGCAAGAGTCATGGGCACATCAATAATAAAAACAGAAGGAGTTATCGAGGTTCGCACTCATACCAAACATTCCGAGGACATATTCGACAAACCATATGCCTAAACCTTCAGTATTTGAGGAAACGTGCGCGTGTTATACCGTTGCAAGTAAATCGGAGTACGACAAGAGATGTGGAGTGATGATCTTTAAGCGTTTCTGACCCACACGGCAAGGTTGTCGCTGAAGCATAATGCCATTGTTGTTCTGTTGTGGCGAGGGAAGAGAACGTACACAAAACATCTCTGCAACGTTATAAACGGTCTGGTTTTGTATCCTTAATTCAAGATGTTCGTTGTCTTTATTTTCGTAGCCACTTATTTTCAGCCACGAAGATAGCTAGAAGTTCACGATATCAAGCAACGCATAAAATCAAAAGACCGATCTTATTGAATCCTACCCTTCATGTGCACCCCATTTGCTCCTAGACTCCAGTACGACGACGGAAGCAGCAAAACAATATGTCGGATCCGTCTCTATCCACCTGCAATCCTTGAAATAAACGAGCGAAATCCGAGGTCCAAAAAATCGCTCTGTCTTGAGCCACATGATGTAGGGTCGGGCCGCGTCATGTCTGCCTGTTGTTTTAGACAAAACTAATGCACGTACATCACGAAAAAAAGCTTAGGAAAATAGGGAGCAGCTAGCATGACCATCCTTAGCAAAGTGACTGTCCATCGGAGGGCAGCCACAAACATGTTTTGAGGAGATCAGTAGACTTTCTCTAACTGGTTTCAATTTTTGACTGTATGTTTCCTTTTCTTTTTATTTTTATTTTTTACTTATATATTTCCTTATTGCAAGCTCAAATTGAGAGACAAGATCATAAGTGGGTTCACAAAAATCAATATTCTTAAATATAAAGAAATAAAAAATAAATTAGATACCAAAATATAAATAAATACGAGTAGAAAAATATTATTACTTACAAAAAAGAAATCATTAATGTCACTATATAGATCTATTAAATTTAAAAGATGGAAAAAAATTTCATATTCTTTGGTAACGTGGCACTTTCATCACTAGCCTCTTTGGTTATATTGTTGATCTCGTCTTCATTAACATCATTATTTTCATTACTAAAGTTACTTTCAATACAAACTCCATCCATTTTAACAAGATTAAAAGAAAAAATTAAGTATTATATGTCTAAAATATATAGATACAAATTAAAATTCGACGACAATGAATACCTTTTACTTTCTTGCAATCAAAGAAGTAGAGATTAACGGATCTTTCTCCACAGCTATGATTTATTTGATTACAAAATCCTAGAATAATTAGAAGTTCAAAATATTCAAGATAATTACATTCCTATTTTTTTCCCAAATTTATCAAGTTTTTTTTTTTTTAATCTGGGAACAATATCCACCTAATCTTTTTCTTATGGTTGGAGAATAATATCCACTATATTAAAAAAGTTGTAACTAAGTTCTTCATATATTTCTTATTATTTGAATATTATCACTTTGATTTGTTATTTTAAATAAGGCAAGAAGATTTGCTTTATAAATCTCCTTGTGAATGATTCTAGACATTCGGAACCTTCTTTGAATATTTTCTCAACAAATTTGGTGGTGACCTCCTTTGGAAAATGCATTTATATAATAAAAATGGGAAACCTTTTAACAAAATCTCCCATTTTGAAGATGGAAAATGTGTGGCTGAGGTTTGGCCATTCCTATTCAAAGCTAACGGCGTAGTTATCTCAGCATTTTCCAGGAGAATATGGGTCCATTTTCCAGGAGAATATGGGTCCATGCATGGGCTACAGTACCTCATATATGGACTCTGGACTAACGTCCCAAGCCAGTCGGTTTTGGTTATTTCTAGTACATAAGACGGGTTTACATCAACTTTAAAGACGACTTAAATGTCTATGCGCCAATCCGACCACTACGCTCGCCCATGTAATCTGCTTGGCGCCGTGTGGATGGCCCTCCGATGCTTAAGTCAATACATGCATGTAGGAGAGAGGGAAAGATAACAGAGTTTGAATTAGCTTGGACCGATCCTGGACCAGCCAAACCCTGCTAGTTCTAGTCTAGTTTGTAGGAGGATTGGATCGGTTCTTGATCTTGAGATCTCTGGACCAACACTATGCAAATTAATCCTCAATTTTGGGAGTTTAGGGTTGGTCCAATCGGACCAACCCTAAATATATATATAGTTTAGGGAGTTTAGGGTTGGTCCTCTAGTACTCTTGTTCTTCTTTCTTATTTATCCTCTGCTTTCTTCTTTAATATAGTTTGGAAGGGACGTTGGACCCTTAAGCCAAATATTCAATGTTTGGCAAAAAAATTTGCAAACCCCATTGGAGAAAAGTGGGCATCTAGAAGGCTGAAAGCCCAAAGCAGATCCTAAACTGCCTTGGGCTTTCATATTTCTCGGCATGCCCACGCCGGTACTGTGCAATCCTTTTTTTTTTCCCAAAATTATCTTCACGAACTTTTTGTTTATCCATTTTTACCCTTGTTATGTGACATTGTTAATCGTCTCCATTGAGGGTGGCCGGCTTGGTTGTACCTAGTTGCAAAGGGCCAACAACAGCTAGAGAAACATCAATGTGGTCACGACGACCCATGCGACCATCGCCAGTAAGTCATGTGACCTCCCTAAGTCAAGGCGTCGTGCAACCCCTCTCGAGTCGCAACGACCCAAATCTAAGTCGTTGTACAACCACGGCGAGGCGCCACTGATCTAGGCTGCATGACCCCCGCGAGTCGCAACAACCCAAATCTGAGTCACGATGACCTAGATCTATGTTCACAACGACTAGATTTGGGTTCGCTGCAACTAAGATTCGCCCGGCAACAGTGAAGAATTGGTGACGCAGAGGGCGAGGGAGTAAAGGGCGTCCTCACGGACGGTGGCAACGATAGCAAAGGAGGCGTTGTTGATGCCAGGGTAGAGGGACATGTCGAGGGCAGTAGCATTGGGGTACCGAGTGAGGGCGGTGGGGAGGTGCTCGGTGCGAAGGGAGTGGAGGAACTTGCAGTGGCGGGACTTGTTGGCATGGAAGGAGCAGTAGATGAGGGAGGACTTGCGATTGAGCAGGTCCTGGTCAAGGAAATCGAGGATCAGGAGGATGATCTCCTCGGATAGGAGGTCGAAGAGAATGAAGCCCTCCAGCATTGGGACCGTTGAGCTTCTACCTCTTCATGGTCCTAGACAAGAGAGATTGAGATTGTGGAGAAGAAGATGGAGCAGAAGGTGGTGGTGGTTTAAGATGAAGAGGAGGAGAAGATGTTGTCCTTGGTGGCTGCCTGAGATCTTGCAACCTAAAATGTTGATCACCGGTGACAAATTTTGAAAGCCGCTAATGGCCACCTACCCTTCGCCAGCCAACTATTTTTTTTCTTTTTTTCTTTTTTTAATCACAAAAGTCATTTGTAAACATAAATTTCTCCAAACACTATTTTGCTTAAAGGTACTTCCTAATGGACTTACAAATTATAATTTACCAAACACAATTTATATTTTAGAAAACTCCTTTAATTTAAAGTTCTTTGTATTTTCCCAAAAGTTTTCCCCAAAAATTTAACCAAACACGCCCTAAGAGGGACCCAATGGGATTCTTTCTCCATCCTATCCTTGTTGGTGAGGGGTCAGACTCGTGAAGCGTGCAAAGATTGAGGAAAGGGACTGTTGAAGTCGACTAATGTTGTCCGTTATGAATTTAGACCCGTTAAACGGGTGGGTTGGGTCGGGTTTGGGTCGGGTCATAAATGGTCCTACTCAAATCGACTCATTTAACCCGTCCATAACCCATTTACTGTAATGCAAAAATTTTAACCCATACCCGACCCATTTAACTAAACTTAATTATTATTATTATTATTATTATTATTATTATTATTATTATTATTATTATTATTATTATTATTATTATTATTATTATTATTATTATTATATTTAGAAAAATGGTATTGCTAAAATAAATTTATATAACACAAATTTAATGGATAATTTTTATAATTTTTAAAATAATTATTTTAAAAAATATAATTTTAATTATTTTTTATTTTTAAAAAAATAAATTTTAATTAATTTTATTTTTTTAAATATAACTTTTCTTTTTTTTTTTTCTTCTTCTTCTTCTTTGGCTGGCTGCTAGCCACGATAACGGCCGGTGGCCGGCCACAAGCAAGCCTTGAGCTTGCCCAGCTCGCCAATGCCGGCGAGCTCGAGGCTTGCCAGATCGGTGAGGCTCGAGCCTCGCCAAACATTGGCGAGGCCTCCGCCTCACCAAATCTGGTGAGCTTGAGGCTTGCCTGGCCGGTCGCCCTCCATTGCTATGCCGGTGATCAGAGGAAGAAGAAAGAAAAATAAAAAATAATTATAATTTCGATTTAAAAAAATTGTAAAGTTAAAGAGAGAAGAGAGAGATTGTGAGGTTTTGGCTTTGAGTGAAAATAAATGGGTTGATAAATGGGTCTTAAATGGGTGCGGAGCTGACCCATTTAAGACCCATATATCTCACTCTATTTAATTTTAAAACCCATTATGGGTGTTTTAGAAAATAAAGCTTGACCCATTAATGACCCATTTAAATATTAATGACCCATTTTAACACCTCTAGTTGTGATATTTTAACTATTAGACGGGGTGTTAGACGCCAATTGGTTATCGCTTAATCATCATGAGTTATCAGTCATCTAATCATCATCAATTGATTATCGCTTAATCATCATCGAGTATTCGAGGCCAATTGGTTATCACTTAACCATCATCGAGTGTTGCAGTCATCTCCATCTGCACGATGCTAGGTGATTCTAGAGTCGCACGGGGCCATGACTTTTGAGAGGAGCTCCAAAGTCTAAGAAATCGGCAGATGGTGGATGAATGGAACTCAACCCAAACGTCTTAGTCACTGCGCCAACATACGAGGATGATCGCTCACTCCAGTTCCTATGGATTAACTTATGTTCTTACTTAGACATAAAACCATGAATTGAACCAGAGCACAACGACAAGTTAAATCCAAAATCTCTGGTCGCTCGATCTATCATGAACCAAGAGACAAGTTCTTCATTTTTCTTAAACGGTGACAATTCCATGAAAATATCTATTTGAATATCAAAACTAGTGCACTAAAATTGCATAAGCTAGGGGTGAGCAGTTTTAAGTTCCGTCTAAATTTCACTTGAAACATACTCATCATAATAAATTCATTATTTTTTAGAACCCGAAACCTACTTTATTGCAAGTTCGAGAGTCTGCCCAGATTCCACATATACTCTCAATTGAATGATCGCGCAATGAATCATCATCTACAATCTACTAATCATAACTCATATTAGATACGTGAAAATTATGAAGTTTTAATAAAGTAAAAGTTTTAGTATGAATATTGCCAGAAATAGAAGTTTAGACTAGTGATTTTCATATTATGTATTCATCATTTTGATGCTATGGAATGCTGTAAAATTACGTGAAACTATAGAAAAAGACAAATACAAAGACTTGTTCTAGGTTCTACATTCAAGGTTCCTAATTTTACCTGGAATCCAGAACATACCCATCAAAACGAGTTCCATATTCTAGGACTGGTGTACTATAGCATCACTGCATTGTACTGTAGCAGTACTACAGCAAAAGTGAAAATTGTGTAATAAGTCGAGCGAGAAAGTCAGGTAAAATTAGCATGTCAATATAGGAGTCAGCATATACAAATTATTGGCTAACCCTGGAACTATGCTGACCCCTAATATGTACTTTTTTTATTGAACATTGAATTAAATACACATTTAAAAACCTACGTACAGTATGTCAATTAAGGTAATATGTCATTTTAGCATAAGAGTTACGTGCGTCCAACGTTATTCTTGTTACGCAATTTATCGCCGGGTGATCTTCGCCTATAAAAGGCGCGCGCGCACCGTCGCTCCAACAACAAAGGCGACACACGTTCCAGCTTAAGCTTTCACGTCATTTTCTCGCGACAAACCATGTCTTCTTCACTCATCTTCACCCTCTCTCCCCTCGCACTCTTGGCCGCGCTCTGGGCGCTCTCCTCCTCCCTCTCTCGCAAGGTCCCGAAGCTCCTGCCCCTCAAAGCGGCCGTGGCAGCTCGCCTGTCCGCCCTCCTCGGGCCGCTCAAATGGGCCTTGGACTACTCCCTCAGGTCCTCCGTCCTTGGCCACTCGCACGGTTACGGCGAGCCAGGAGCCTTCAGAATAATCCACGGGCTCGGCACAGGCCAGTACGGTGGCGGACCGCCCGCGGAGTGTGCAGTGTGCCTGTGTGAGGTCAGGGCCGGGGAAGAGATGAGGGAGCTGAAGTGCTGCGACCATGTCTTCCACAGGGCCTGCCTGGACCAGTGGCTCGGCTACAAGAACGTGACGTGCCCTCTGTGCCGAAGGTTCGTGGCTTGCCGGGCGAGCGTGAGCGTCATCGCTGAGGCAGGGGTGGAGACCATATTCCTCACGTTCTGCGACCTCGGCTCCGGTGGCGACCGTGAAACGTGGTGGCTACGCTGACTGCGGAGGTGATATGAAGTCACCCTAATGGTCGGTGTTCCTTTCCCTCGAATGTCGAATGCAGGCCGACCCCAGGCGTACAATCGATCATGGTCTCTGTGTACGATTGCGGTGACATGTATAATATTTTCATGGGACAGAGAGCGGGGTTGTCGTGAACCTCGACTCCCGTTAAATAAAATGATGTAGTAGTAGACTGAGTAGTAAATGCTTTTTCTCTTTAGCTATGGCTTTGTTCGCTTAAAGGAGTAAAAAACTCATCATCTTTTCAATGCGTCTTTTATCAGTCGAAGATGACCTTCTGAAGTTATCATCAATCCATGTGGAATTTTAAACAGAGATTACCATGATCCAAAGATTAATCTGGGGCATTTCTTGCATTGCAGCTTTCGCTCATGAAAATCTACTTTCAATAAATTGGTTACGAACGAACGAACGAAGCATCTGACCTACGATCTTTAGTTACTTATTCAAGCCTTGCTGGTCTCAAGTATGATAAAGGAAAAAATGGCTTAATCAACCTCGAAAAGTTTTGAATTGATTTTTGAGATAGAGTGCAACGATATATCAATCTGAGTGTATCTTCTATTTCTATAAGAAATTTGTTACAAAATATGATAGTAATGTATAATCATATTTATATGACTCGCTCTAAGTATGTATGGTTTTTTTCTATCAATTAACTAATTAATTAGGCATTGAGCTTGTTAGAAAATCCAATCTAAACGTTTAAATGACTAGTTAAACGTTTATATGTCGATTATCTTAAATGTTTATATGACTAGCTTTTAAGTATGTATGGTCTTTTCTGTTGATTAACTAATTAATTAGGCATTGAGCTTGTTGGAAAGTCCAACCTAAACGTCTAAACCAAAAAGAATATATAAGCCTCACTGTCAAAGTATGTAGGATATTTCGAAGAGCTGAACATTAGATTTGGTTTTGTATTGGATCAATCTCGAGCTTGATCAAATCCACCAATTCGGTCCCAAACAATTACTTAATTTGACTGGATTTCGCTCATCCGCAATCAGCACCGATTCGCTTCGATCTTCCATTGGGTTTCAAAACCTAACTAAACTGGGGCTCTCTTGAGAAGCAATATTGCTGTGCTCTTTGTCAAATCCTCTGGGGACTAGACGCCGGAAAACATTTCCAAAAAATCTTTCGAAGCACGGCGTTTTTCCATCCATCCATCCAAGTTATTCATGGTACTTTTAACGCCGTGATCAATATGGGTGAACAGGGATGCCGAGTTCTTTGCATAAACATGCCCCTACAATCGAGAAATCTTTCCACCAACTAAGGCCATTATCACCCCTAAGATTTCAACCCATCAATAAGCATGTACGATGTTGCTGTGTGCATTCAATCTAATCGCAAAGGGCTTGTCGTTTCAATCTTGTCGCTGTGCAAGCCTACTAAATTTTCGTACTGCACCGAGAAAGAGTAGTGCCGTTAACTGTGAATGGCCTGATTCTTCCACGTCGAGATGAAATTCGTTGGACTTTTCTCCCCAATTATTTGAAATGCCACGATGTTGCTATATTGCCTTCCCTTTTCATGTCTATTTTCTTCGAACGGAATGAATTCTTGCGGCCCCACATATGTGCATGTTTAAAACGTTTACACATTAGGGGCGGGTTTTCCCTAGGCCTTTGAGACGGAATCTTATCGTTCGCGCACTCCTTTCGAGGGTTTGGCTGGCGTGAATCTAAAATTTAGATTCTAAATATAACTCATTCCAGAATAATCCTCGCGCGGGTCCTAGTTTATTTCGTCTCTATCTCCACCAGTGATTCGCTGCTCTCTTCTCTTGCGCGAACCACCTTGCCCTAGATAGTTTCTGTAGGGAGTGTCTATCGTAATGTATTATCCTTCTCTTACGCCCAAACTAACCCCATCAAATATAGGTGAAACCCGTTAATGAAAGGGTCCTGAAGGATCTGACAACTTCGAAGCCAAATTTAGGAAATACAGCATCGATCACGATTGCGCAGGGCTCGGGGCCGGTCACATGTGCGCTTTGATTGAAAGCTGAATCTCACTGATCCAACTCAACCACCCCTGTTCGCAGCCCCTTCAGCCGCAGTAGTCGACGCGATGGCATCAGAAGATATAAATGGCTTGATTGTTCAGGCATAGCAGTAGCCAAGAACGAACAAGGTAGAGAACAGTATGCCAAGCGTGCATGCAGTTAAACATTGAATATTTTTTCTGCTGTTTAAATGGCGGCTGCTTTTCTGTAGTCGCTTCCGGCGAAAACTCGACTGGCACTGCACCTTTAGTGAGTACAGTGGTGGGTGATCAATAAATAGCACTAGCCAGGTCACGTAGCTTTCGAGGATGCAGGGTTGGGGATGAGTAGCAGGCGCTCATAGCTCGTGGGTCATATTTATAATAAATAACGATGACACCGGTAGAGAAATTTATGTATATTTCAATATGTTAACGATGAAGAGTACATCAATCTATTCACAAGACGATGTAAACTAACTGAATTTTACAATATCAATTACGGTCAATCAAAGAACATAATGTGCAATCCATCGTATGATAGGCGATGTTCTATTTTTGTGCTAGATCAAGCAACATAATATGTTTCTTACTATGTCACAAGATAAGTGAGTTAAAAAGGTGAAGTGAATCAATCAAATATGACCAAGGATATGCGCAATTACAAGAAATATGAGAAATATATTAAATATATCTGGAAAATATCTTAAATATCTCAAACATCCCCAAACTCAAAATATGTAGTAAAATAAAATCATAATAATGCTTGGGTGGGCAATTCGGTGTTGGCTAAGCAACTCAATGAAATTTCAAGATCTGACTCATCTGAGGGGCGATAAATGGCGATATATAGTGTTATATATATATATTATTTATTTGTTTGTTTAAAACGAACAGCAGAAAAATCTCGAATATCACTAGAGTGATGCAACTTATACAAGATGATATTGTCAATGAAATTTCAAGATCTGGCTCGCCTTAGGGCAATGAATTTGATGGCAATTTATGTTTTTCAAAATGTGCAGTGAAATAATCTCGAATAGCAACTGAAGTTGTGGACTTGGCGAAGCAATAAGAGCAATGCAGCCTATGTTGCTGTCAATGAAATTTCAAGATTTGGTTTGGATGAACTAGGTGGCGATATATGTTTTTCAAAATGAGCAGCGGAAGAGTTGTGGAGTTGGCAAAGATGCAAGTAATAATAAAAAAAAATTAAAAAAAAAAATCCGATCAGTGCCCGGATGGGTAGTTTGGTGTTGGCTACATGACAAAAGGCTAGATGCAATTGTCAACAAAATTTTGGGATCTGGTTCGTCTAAGGACGATAATCCAACGGCAATATCTATATTCCAAAACGAGCAGCAAAAAAGTCAACAGCGATGCAGCCTATGCAAAATGCTTCTGTCAACAAAATTTTATGATTTGGTTAGTTTGAGGGCGATGAATATGGTGGTGATATCTATTTTCTGAAATGAATAGTGGAAGAGTCTCAAATAATTGAAACTGTGAAGCAACCGTGAAGGAACGAAACACGGCTGGCAGGGCCATGTGACCCCCCGGATGCACCCACGGGTGTGTACTGTGGAAAGAGAGAAACTTGAAACTATTGTACATTTCTATATATTAATAATGAAAGTACATGAGTCTATTTACCGTCATCACATGATGACTATTTAGAGAAACAAAATATTATAATATCAATTACAATCAACTAGGATCAATCAAGAAAGATAATGTGCAATCCTGAGAGATATATAGAATCTGAATCGAATGATGTATTATCTCTAATTATAATAATTGTTCATCTATTGCAAAATGCTCGGTTTGAACTATAAATACTCTATCCATTTGTGAGACTGAGGCTTGAGATTAATGAGTTCATCGTCAAAACTATACTGCATGTGGTGGGATGGGCACGGGAAGGGGCGAGGCCATGGATCAGAGATCATCCAAAGGCAGTTGGTCAGCTTGAGCTGCCTAGTCCCGGAAGATAGATGAGCGAACTTGGGCAAAGGTCTTACGTGAGAAAGTTCAGCTTACCCATCTTGGGTCCGGTCCTAATTGAGCCCGCCAATTCCTTTGTAAATTTTGTGATATGGGCGGGCTCAGGCAACAAGTGAGGCCTGATCTTAGCCCAATGGTCACCTCTATCGAGTATTGCATTCCCGTCCTTGCCGTGCGGAGGTAGAAGTGCTGGTACAACTGAAATATTCCACCGAGCTAGTCGCGCCCTTTCCCTTGTACTAGTCGGGTCGCATAAGTGCAAGCGTAACCATGTTAGATAGACAACCGTGAAATTTACCTGATAAATAATAAGAGCCATAGGCATATTGATAAACACAGGAGAGCTTATTGGCATTCGCACTCATACCATACATTCCGATGTCATATTAGACCATCTATATTATGTCGGTATTGTACCGTTGTGAGTGGATCGGGGTACAACAAAATATGTGTGGCAGTAATCTTTAGGCATTTCTGACCCACGCGACAAGGGCCGTCGCGGAAGCGTAATGGCAACGTAGTTCTGTTGCGACCAGGGGAAAGAACACATGCAAAGCATCTCTGCAACGTTATAAACGGTCCTATTTTGTATCTTTCGTTAAAGATGTTCATTGTCTTTATTTTCGTAGTCACTTTTTTCGGCCACGAAGATGGATAGAAGTTCGCGATATCAAGCAACACACAGAATCAGAAGACCGATCTCATTGAATCCTACCCTTCAAATACACCCCATTTCCTAGAAGCAGCAAGGAGATACGTCGGATCCGTCCCTGTCCACCGGCAATCCTCGAAATAAAAGGGGGAAATCCGAGGTCCGGAAAATCGGTCCGACTTGGGCCACACGATGTAGGGTCGGGCCACGTCGTGTCCTCGTGACATTTTAGTCGAAGCTACACGCATACATCTGGAAGGAAAGCTAAGAAAAATATGGGTCCACGCATGGGCCAGAGTACCGCATAAATGGGCTGTGGATCGACGTCCCGAGGCAGGCGGTTTTTGTTATTTTCTAGTACAGGAGACGGATTTACATCAATTTCCGACCGCTGCGCTTGTCCCATGTAATCTGCACGATGCAGGTATGGGTGGCCCCCCCGTGATTAACTCACCGCATGTATGTACGAGACTGGGGAGAGATAAGCAGAGTTGCTAAAACAATGGGCCTAAAACACTAGTGGGCCTCAGCCTGGGCCTAGAGGTTTGAAGCCTAATTGTCTTGTCGCTCAGGTTTAGAAACGAAATGCTCTTACCCTTTTTATAACAATTTACACTTGCAAAAAAGATGACAATTTACAATTTAACGAGTCTTGATTCAGTCTTTATAATAAATAGAAGGAGCATAGAGGTGAGAATAGTGTCATAATAGAACCTGAAACTTGAAAACCAAACTAGTGGCCCAGAATTTGAAAATCGGATTGATAGGAACCTATCATGTTGCAGGTTAGATAGATTCCAAATTCCAAAAATTCAAGTACTTATTTCGACAGATAGATTTCAAATATTAGGTTGGTGGAACCTAAAATCTAGAACTTGGAACTTGTAACCTCAACTTTGGATCAAGTTTTTGTATTTTTATTTTTATTTTTTTTATCTATGTCTTCACACAATCCAACGGTATTCCGTGGCGATGAATGATGAGTATATAATTATGAACCATTGGTATAAGCTTTCATTTTATAACTTAGACTTTTACATTGTTAATATGTCATAATACTTATGTGTCTAAATATAAGCTATGGTCAATGAATTATAACATGATAATCATTAAAGACAATGATTCATTGCAATCGTTTAATTAATTATATAAGTCAAATCTTGGTAAACCATAAAACTTGTGATAGGATAAGTCTTAGGTTCCAAGGTATGCAAGGTAAATTTTAAGTTCCAAATTGAAACCTATTAATACATATAGGTTCCAGGTGGAACATGTACGGAATCTAGAATCACTTACCCCTAGATCGATATTTCTCATCAAGGTCTATTATGTAATGTGTGCTCGTTCGAGTTTTCTAACTTGAGATTGAAGTAGACACACTCAGAGCGCTCGAGGCATGTGGCGTGAGAAGGCGTCTCTCGTCACGGTGGTGCGAGGGTAAACTATGCATCCTCACCTCCACCACCTGGTCGCCCCCCATCGACATTGATGCTAAAGGGAAGAAGTACATTTTCAGTGTCATAAGTTGTGTATGACACTCACTTTAGTGTCAAAAGTTTCAATCAAATCACTTAAGTGCCAAATCGGAGGAAAAACGATCACTTTGGTGCCACCGGCGAGAGATTCCGATCAAAATGATTACGTGACTTTTATATTTTAAAAAAATCAACATGGCTTGAGAAACGACGTCGTTTTGCCGTCCTAAGTGGATGGCCTCATAAAAACGATTCCGCACAACTCATTTTGGGATTTTTTTTTTTATTTGGAGATTGAAATTAGGGTTTCGATCCTCGTCGACTGCCGACCTAGCTTGCTTGGCCACCGTCGCTCGGCCGTTAACCTAGCTTGCTCGACCACCGTTGCTCGACGACATGAGGTTTGCACTTTAGCGAGATCACAGCCTTCAACTTGGCCGTCGAGTGGCCAAGTTGGGGTCGGGGTCGAAGCCGCGGCTGCTGAGCACAGGGGCTGTCGATGACGGCGACTGGCCCATCACCAGCGGAGGCGAAGGCGAGGGATGTGGGCAGTTGAAGGGGGAGGAGGAGGGAAAACCATCGTAATTTTTAAAACAACACCGAGGAGTGGTCAAGATTATCCAGTAGGTCGAATCGAAACCAGTTGTCGTTGATGAAAACGGTGTCCAGATCCTTGTCAAAGAGCTCCTGCGAGACCAACCCCTCGAACTTGTTGAACTGGAGGTCCAAGAACTTGAGTGCCGGGAGCTCCAACATGACCCTCGGGAACTTCCCGGCGAATTGGTTGTTGCTCAAATCCGGCTTGAAGAGCCTCTTCAGGTTGCGGATCTTCTGCGGCATGCTACTGCAGAAGCGATTGGAGTTGAGGTGGAAAAGCATGAGGTCGGCGAGCAGGCCAAGCTCCTCAAGGAGGTACCCAGCGATGTCACCGTGGTTGAGGTCAACGCCAGCAACGGTGCAAAGCCGGGGTTGTCGAGGGCGGGGGAGCAAAAGACATTGGAGTAGCCACAGACGTCGGGGCTGACCCAGTTGGCAGTGAAGTTGTTGGGGTAAGAGAGGATGGCCTGCTTTAGGGCCTGGAGGGCAACGTAGGCGTTGCGAAGGTGCAAGTTCTCGAAGGAGGCAGAGGGGTCGACAGCGACTTACTCACCATGGTCACCGAACTCGTCGAGGTAGTGGAGGAGGTGGCGGTGCTTGGCGATGCCATGGGCAGCGGCAGAGAGGATGGCAAGGGAGAAGAAGAGGACGAAGAGGGCGGCAATGGCCGAGATTATCCGACAGATTTAGGGTTAAGAGTTTTGAATTGGGGGAGAGACACCAAACGACGTCATTTTATGGTTTACATGTTGACTGTACTCTCCGTCGAGCCACATCAACATAAAAAATTAATAAAAGAGTGTCACATCGGATTTCCAGTCAATCTTATCGGAGTTAGTACTAAAATGATCGTTTTTCAAACTTTTTGGCACTTAAGTGATCCGACAGAAACTTTTGGCACCAAAGTGAGTGCCGTACACAATTTATGGCATTAATAGTGTACTTCTCCTGATGCTAAATTGAGCAATGCAGAAGGCAGAGAAGATGCACACACAAATCAATATGTTAACTTTTGAAAATCATTTGTTTCCTTCCTCTGTTTCCTTGTTACTTTGGACCTTGAGAGAGCTGGACCGACTATGGAGATCGATGGTGTTGTGCTATAGTAGGACACTCTAAAGATAGTAATTTCGGCACAAGAATAAAAACAGACAAAAACAAAGCAAATGAAGTAACAAATTTTTATTTCCTCCATGACTGTCTGTTTAAGCACACTATCTTTATTCAGCTACAGCGCGATCAATAAGCAATTCCCATGCGTTTGAATAAAGGAGAGAGAAAATAGAGTGCCCAAGACCGTTATTGTTTCCCTCGCTTTGTTCCTTATTATTTCATCTTTCAATGATGATCCCACACCGTCGCTTAAAAACAAAACGACTATAGGATACAAAGAGCTAGACAGTGGCAAAATATTGGAAATAGCAGTGAAGCAATCAACTCTAATAAGCCAAAAAGGACTATATCGATTCGATCTGATCCGGTCTTCGCTCAACATGGTGGCATTATCCTCGACACTATCTTGTCCTTCACTCTTTACACAGCACAGCCTCGTCCTTCTTCTTCGCAGCCATCATCCAATTTGGGTGCTGATGATGCCAAAAATACCACCTCCACCCCATGAGCTCCTCCTACACTGCTTCACCTTCACGTCCTTCTCGTTCACCATGACCCAACATGACTTGTTCCTGAAATCACCCCCCTGCGTGGTACCGGTGCCACCACCCTCGCTGGCCCCTCCTCTTATGCTTCCGAATGTCGATCTTTAATTCCAAAGGGCACCCATCTTCGGATCCTACCTCAACTAGGTCGACAAGAACTTCAAGTCGATGAATCCCGTGTCGCCGCGGCTAGTGAAGTCGTTTTCCTTGAGAGAGAAAATCCTCTTGGTGGCGGGTTTATTGCCAATGGGGTATAAGGTAGAAGTGGCATGATGCTCGAGGAGCAGCCCATTCTCCTTCCTCTCACTACCATCAAAGCCGCTCTTCCAAGGCTCGGCCTCGCTGAATCCGCTCCTCCTAGGCTCTGCCTCACTAAAGTAGCTCCTCCTGATCGTGTCCGATTCACTAAACCCACTTCGCTTGAACTCCACCTCACTGAAGCAGCTCTTCCTCTTGAGAACAAGAAGGAGATTGCCATTGACGCTAGAGGTCCTGGCCCCTGAAAACATCCAGTGATCGCCCCCATCCTCTGAGCCGTAACAGTTCTTGCCTCCCTTGATGCTACTAAGGGATCTTAATCTAGACATGCCCGATTGGTGATCTGCAACCCACATCTCACTCTTTGCATCAAACACATTATCAACACTCTTCTTGCGATCCTTCTTCTAGAAGAGTTTTCATAATATAGACTACATTAATTTATATTGTAATTTACAATTTTACGTTTACCATTTTTACGGGATTGGTCTAAGGTGAGATAGAAGGTTTCTTAAGTAGTCTAATATGGACGGCTAGTGTAAGCTGAATTGAGCTTAGTCCGTAATGAGATGGCTTGGTTGGAAATTCTATAAATAGTATTCAAATCTCTCCTCTAACTCTAATTCTCACAAGTATCCTCACATAAGAGGTGTTTACCTAGCGTTAAAGGGTGAGAGGGCCATCTCATTGAGCCAGATATATGGAGGGCAACAGAGGAGTATGACTTGTGCATGAATCATCGATTTTCGCTTCCGTATCAAGAACGATGAATTCCAAATCAAGTATATTAATCTTTCGACTAATCATCTGTGTTCTTGTTCTAATTATGGAGATCTTGGGGTTGCACATTTGTATCCAACATGTGGTATTAGAGCAACCATAACCTAAAACTTGAAGGTATAGAATTTTGCCTTAATTTTGAGATTTTCATGATTTTTTGTTCAATAAAAATTAAATTAAATTGTAAATTCGGATTGTACTCAGTGAGATGAGCAAATATGTGGGCAGCACGTCGCCAAGGGAGGCCCCACGCGCCGCCAAGGCATTGAACACATGCCCCACACGTGTGGCGCCGCACGTGCATTGCACACGCGAGGGCTAACGTCATGATGACGTCAGCAACCCGGGCCCAACCCGACTCGAGGATCCAACCCGACTTGGTCCACTGGTTAGACCGGACGGCTAGACCAAACGGTTGAATCGAACGGTCAAGTAGGGAACTAGTCAAACCGCTACTAGTCAAACTAGTTTTGACTGGCCTTTTAATCCCGCGCATGGTTCATGGCTGCAAATTTGTATGAGCATTCTCTATCTTATGGTGTATTTATTTTACATGTTTGATGATTTCATAGAGGTGAATATATAAAACCCTAAATACATGTATTTTTAGTATATTTTTACATATTTTTCTTATATTTTTCTGTGATTTTGCAAATACAGGTATTGTGTTAATAGTATGTTATCACATAAATATTATAAAAGTGTGATTCATTATTAATATACAATAAAGTTTAATTTTTATTAATGAATAAAGTAGTGTAATTAGCATGATATGTGATTTTAGTGATTTACTGCCCCAATCACTAAAGTTAATCACATGTATATAGTGTATATAAAAAGTAAAGTTTATATCCCTAGTATGAGAGAGTTTAAATGATTCAATTAAGTTATGACCGCCAAAATGGCATGCTTGATTGAGTTTGAGAAATATTAGTCTCGTATAATGATTGGGTTGTCTCTTAATCTAATGCGTAGTCATACTCCCAAAGGAGGTGATTGTGTATTAGTTTCTGGAGAGATACATAATGGTGTGATAGAGGAGTGACTGATCATAATGGTTCATATATCCAAAGGTAATGAATTCATGAAGATTAAAATATATTCTCATAACCACTATTATGTGGGGAGTGTACAATTTCATGTAATGTATTCTACCTAAAGATGATTATATGATTTTGCATGTAACTCTCTGGATGTGTACTTGTACATTGATACATTGCTATTTTTCAGTCACATTTTTTGTAATTAATAATTTCACTATTATTGAGGTTTTTATTGATTCAAATTTTAAGTAGTGGACATATGAGTTGCTACTTGGGAAATGAGTAATAAAATTTGCTTACTGTCCATGAAGTGCTCTATTCAGGAACACTTGAAAAATGATTTACCAACTAACTGTATTGCTAAAAGATGATAAAAACCTTAGTAACTTGAATTTATGTCTTATCTAATACCGAAATTAGAATACATCTGCAAGGACTTTTTAACATAATGATATATACATCTCGTATATGATTAAAAATATTATTTCCAAAAGTTTTATGTCTAAGGAATAATCTCACATGTCTAAAGGAAAAGTAGAAAAATTGACCATGTTGATATTCTATCTACTCTTAACGGTTATCTAAAGATTTTTATAGATTATTGTGGAAGTAAAATGGTCGAGATAAATAATAAAACAGCAGTATGTAGTTCTGACATGTTAGAGGTCATTTAAGTTAATCTTAGTAAATCCTATGCAGAAATTTTATTTCAACAAAGTCATTGATGACTATTATTCTGTACTTAATTAAAGAATAAAATAGTTAGAATTAGTCTTAAAGGTTGTTAGGCTTAATAGTGGCGGTGAGTATTTTGGCAAATATGGTGATGCTAGACAACTTAAAGGGTCATTTGCTAAATACTTAGAGGATTTTTCGATGATAAATCAATTTATTATGCTTGAAAGTCCTGAACAAAATGGTGTGCTTAAAAGGCGCAATCGCACTTTTATGGACATGATGAGAAGTATGATTAGTACGACCAATTTACCTGATTTTCTTGGGGTGAAGCTTTGAAAGCAATTCTTTATATTCTAAATCGTGTTCATACTAAAGCGGTTCCATTGACTCATTTTGAGTTGTGGACTTGACGTAAACCTAGCTTGAATCATCTTAGAATTTGGAGATGTTTGGCAAAAGTGAAGTTATATAATTCAACATTGAGCAAGTTGGATTCTAAGGGCGTGTTTGGTAACGATTTTGTTCCCGGGAGTAGATTCTGATCAGAATTGATTCTTTTTTATTACGTTTCCGGGGCGATTCTAAGAATTTTAAGCCGTCGATAACTGTCCAATATTTCGATTCGGAATAGAATTGCGTTTGGTACCATATTCATTAATTCTGTTCCAAATCAATTTTTTTAATTTTTAAATAATTTTTTACTTTTTTCCTTTTTTCTTTTCTTTTTTCATTTTTTCATTTTTTCATTTTTTTCTTTTCATTTTTCTTTTTTTCTTTTTTTTTTTTTTCTTTTCTTTTTTTTTTTTCTTTTCTTTTTTTTTTTTTTTCCTTTTTCTCATCTTCTTCTTCTTCTTGTGGCCGGTTGCCAAACCAGCAACTGGCCAAACGAGGGCCGGTGACCTCACTAGAGCGTTGCCGGCCCTCGGCGAGGCTGGCCCTCATCGGCCGAGCCTTGCCGGCAGCTGGGCGAGGCTTGCCTAGTCACGTCGGTGGCCAAGCGAGCCTCGCTTGGCCACTGGTGGGGCTGGGCGACGCGAGGCTTGCCCGAAGACCTACCCGGCTCCCGGCGAGGCTCGGCCTCGCTAGATCCGGGGAGGCCGAGCCTCGCCGGTGGCGCAAGCCGTCTCGAGCTCGCCGGTGGGCTGGGCTTGCCTCCGACGAGCTCGCCGGACCTCGCCCTAGTCTGGCGAGCCTCCAGCAAGCTCGTCGAATCAGCAGCCGACGGCAACGGTGGACGACGGCGGCGGACGGTGGACAGTGGACAGTGGCGGGCAGTAGTGGACGACAATCGCGAGATGGCCGAAGGGAAGAAGAAGATTTCTTGATTTTGATTCTCAAATTCGTTCCCGGAATAAGAATCAACTTTTTTTTTTTTATTCTTGATTCTATTCCCAATCTGTTCGCGGGAACAAAAATTTTACTAAACGCGATTCTAAGCCCAAACTGATTATGGGAACAAAGAATCAGAATTTGTCCATGTTTGGATGGTTACCAAACAGGGCCTAAAACTACCCGGTGTTACTTTGTATCCTACCCAAATCATTTAAAGATGTATCGTTTTTATAACCCTATTGGAGGTACAAGAATTATGGAATCTCAAACAGCAAAATTTTTGGAATTTGATGTAGCTGAAAAGGATAGCTGCTCACAAACTATTGAAGATGATAGTATGGTAAGAATTACTAGATCTCTATCTTATCCTGTACAGACAACTATAGAGCCTCCCGCGCCACAAACTGAGCCTATTGCAGCCCAGGATCCTATTGTTGAGGCAGTTCCTGATGAAATCGCTCAAGCCCCTCAGATTCAAAATGAGGTTGAAGTAGCTCCACTCAAAAGGTCGACAAGGGAAAGACATTTAGCTATACCACCATACTATGTTGTCTACCTAGGAGAACATGATTATGATATTGGCTGCATTGTTGATCATGTAACTTATACAAATGCTATTTCATGTCCTCAATCAGATTTGTGGCTAGATACGATGAAAGATGAGATGCAATCTATGAAACACAATGGTGTTTGGGAGCTTGCTGAATTGCCTAAAGGTTGTAAACCTATTGGGTGCAACTGGGTATACAAGACTAAAAGGGATTTCAAAAGGAAGATTGAAAAGTTTAAAGCTAGACTGGTAGCTAAGGATTTGACTCAAAAAGAAGAAATAAATTATGAAGTAACATATTTTTAGTTTATTCTAAAGATTCCTTTAAAGTGATTTTGGTATTAGTAGCTCATTTTAATATGGAGTTACATCATATGAATGTTAAGACTGCTAGTCTAAATTGAGACCTTAATGATGAGGTTTATATGGTGCAGCCTGAAGGTTTTGCAGCAAATGACTCAGGTAAGCTTGTATGTAAATTGAAAAAATCTATTTATTGCCTTAAACAAGCTTCTAAACAGTGATATTTAAAGTTTCATAGTATTGTCACTTTATTCGGATTTATTAATAACCAAGGTCAGTGGGAGGAAATACATTTTTCTCATACTTTATATGGATAATATCTTACTTGCTAGTAGTGACATTAGTTTATTGCATGAGACAAAGCAGATATTATCGAAAATTTTTTACCAGAAAGACTTTGGTGATGCATCTTTTGTTCTTGGCATTGAGGTCCATAATGATCATTCTCGTCGTTCATTGGGTTTGTTTTAGAGGGCATATAATGATCGCATTTTAGAAAGATTCAATATGCAACATTGCAAACCAGGAAATGCTCTTGTTATTAAGGGTGATAAATTGAGTCTTTCACAATGCCCTAATTCAAATTGTATTGTATTAAGGCTTTGATAAATTGAGCTTCCCGATCCTCCAGATCTCGTGAACCCTCTTCATCTCCACACAGCTGCTACTGCTCCTCTTGAACACCACAGCTTCCTCTACCTTGTTGTTCCTATACTCTGCCCCACCAACTCTGGGCTTCGAGGAGGTGCTGATATGGCACGAGAGCAAGAGCTCGCTCTTGTTGCTCTCGAGCAAAAAGGAGATGCAGCCAATGCTGCCGACCTCCACGGTGCGGGAGTTGCGATTGGAGGAGATGTCGGAGGAGCAGGAGCAGGAGGAGGAGAGGCGCTGCTCCCCTCTTCATCTCCATGCAGATGCTACTGCTCCTCTTGAACACCATAGCTTCCTCTGCTTTGTTGTGAATTATGCGCTCGGGCGAGGACGGGAATGGGACCAGGTCTAGGAGGGATCCGACGGGATTCTTTCTCCATCCAATCCTCGTTGGTGAAGGGGTGAAACCCGTGAAGCAGGCAAAGATCGAGGAAAGGGGCTGTCGAAGTCGACTGATGTTCTCCATCGCAACTTTCTTATTTTCGTACCGAGTGTCCGACGCCAATTGGTTATCGCTTAATCGTCATGGAGTGTTACAGTCCTCTCCATCCTCACGATGCCGGTGATTCATAAAGTCGCGCGGGTCCATGACTTTTTGAGAGGAGCTCCAGAGTCTAAGAAACCCCCAATGGTGGATGAATGGAACTCGACCCAAACGTCTTAATCACTGCGCCAACATACGAGGATGATCGCTCGCTCTAGTTCCTATGGATTAACTTATTTTCTTACCTAGACATGGCCAACCATGAATTGAACCATGAGCAGAGCACAACCACATGTTGGATCCGAAGTCTCTGGTCGCTCGATCTAACATGGACCAAGAGACAAGTTCTTCATTTTTCTTGAACGGTGACAATTCCATGAAAATATCTATTTGAATATCAAAACTAGTGCACTAATATTGCATAAGCCAGAGGTGAGCAATTTCAAGTTCTGTCCAAGTTCCACCTGAAACCTACCCATTAGAATAAATTTTCTAGTTTTTGGAACCCAAAACCTATCTTATTGCAAGTTCCAAGGTCTACCCAAGTTTCACATGTACTATTAATTGAATGATTGCAATAAATCATTATCTATAATCTACTAACCATAACTCATATTAAATATTTGAAAATTATGAAATTTTAATAAAGTAAAAGTCTCAGTCTAGATATCGTCAGAAATAGAAGTTTAGGCTAGTGGTTTTCAAATTATGCAATCATCATTTGATGTCATGGATGCCGTAAAATCACGCGAAGTTATAGAAAAAGAAAAACACAAGGACTTGCTACAGTTTCTACATTTAAGGTTTCTAGTTCCATCTAGAACCTAAACATACCCATCAAAACGGGTTTCACATTCTAGGACTGGTGTAATGTAGCATCACTGCAGCAGAAGCAAAAATTCTGTAATAAGTCGAGCGCGAAAGTCAGGTAAAATTAGCATGTCAGTGTAAGGGTCAACATGTACAAATTATCGGTCAATCATGAAACTATGCTCAGCCCTAATATAAACCTTTTTTTATTGAACTTTGAATTAAACACATATTTAAAAACCTACTTATAGTATGTCAATTAACCTAATATGCCGTTTTAGCATAAGAGTTATGTACGTCCAACGTTACTCTAGTCTGGCAATTTATCGCCGAGTGATCGCCGTCTATAAAAGGCGCGCACGCATTGCCGCTTCAACGACAGAAGTGGCACACGTCCCAGCTCGAGCTTCCTCGTCATTTTCTCGCGACAAGCCATGTCTTCTTCACTCATCTTCACCCTCTCTCCCCTCGCACTCTTGGCCGCGCTCTGGGCGATCTCCTCCTCCCTCGCTCGCAAGGTCCCGAAGCTCCTGCCTCTCAAAGCCGCCGTGGCAGCTCGCCTGTCCGCCCTCCTCGGGCCACTCAAATGGGCCTTGGACTACTCCCTCAGGTCCTCCGTCCTCGGCCACTCGCACGGCCAAGGCAAGCCAGGAGCCTTCAGAATAATCCACGGGCTCGGCACGACCCAGTACGGTGGCAGACCGCCCGCAGAGTGCACGGTGTGCCTGTGTGAGGTCAGGGCCGGGGAAGAGGTGAGGGAGCTGAAGTGCTGCGACCATGTCTTCCACATGGCCTGCCTGGACCAGTGGCTCGGCTACAAGAACGCAACGTGCCCTCTGTGCCGAAGGTTCGTGGCTTGCTGGGCGAGCGTGAGCGTCATCGCCGAGGCAGGGGTGGAGATCATATCCCTCACTTCTGCGACCTCAGCTCCGGTGGCGACCGTGAAACGTGGTGGCTACGCTGACTGCGGAGGTGATATGAAGTCACCCTAATGGTCGGTGTTCCTTTCCCTCGATCGTCGAATGCGGGCCGACCCCATGCGTACAATCGATCACGGTCTCCGTGTACGATTGCGGTGACATGTATGGTATTTTCATGGGACAGGGAGCGGGGTTGTCGTGAACCTCCACTCACGTTAAATAAAACGATGTAGTAGGAGACTGAGTTGTAAATGCTTTTACTCTTCAGCTATGGCTTTGTCCGCTTAAAGGAGTAAAGGTTCATCATCTTTTCGATGCGTCTTTTATCAGTCGAAGATGACCTTCTGAAGTTATCATCAATCCATGTGCACTTTTAAACAGAGATTGCCATGATCCAAAGATTAATCTGGGGCATTTCTTGCACTGTGACTTCCGCTCATGAAATTCTACTTTCGATAAATTGGTTACGAACGAACGAAGCAGTTGTCCTACCATCTTTAGTTACTAGTTCAAGCCTCACCGGTCTTAAGCATGAAAAAGGAAAAAACAGCTTAATCAACCTCAAAAGTTTCGAATTGATTTTTGAAATAGAGCGAAACAATATATCAATCTAAGTGTATCTTCTCTTTTTATAAGAAATTTTTTACAAAATATGATAGTACTGTATAATCTTATTTATATGACTAGCTTTAAGTATGTATGTATTTTTTTTTTTTTGTCAATTAATTAATTAACTAGGCATTGAGCTTTTTAGAAAGTCCAATCTAAACGTTTATATGACTAGCTTTTAACTATGTATGGTTTTTTCTGTCGATTAACTAATTAATTAGGCATTGAGCTTATTAGAAAGTCCAACCTAAACGTTTAAACCAATTGGTGAAGAAAGATAAGTATCTATAAAGAATATATAAGCCTCATTATCAAAGAATGTAGAATATTTCAAAGAGCTGAACATTTGATTTGGTTTTTTTATTGGATTGGTCCCAAGCTTGATCAAATCCACCAATTCGGTCCTAGACAATTACTTAACTTGATTGGATTTCGCTTGTCTGCAGTTAGCATTGATTCGCTTCGACCTTTCATTGGGTTTCAAAACATAACTAAAATGCGGCAATCTTGAGAGGCAATAATGTCGCTCTCTTTGTCAAATCCTCCGGGGACTACACTCCGAATAACATTTCCAAAAGAAAAATCAGCGCACGGCATTTTTCCATCCGTTCATCCAAGTTATTCATCGTACTTTTCACGCCATGATCAATTTGGGTGAACAGGGATGCCGACTTCTTTGCACAAAAATGCCCCTAAAATCGAGAATTCTTTCCGACAACTAAGGCCATTATCACCCCTAAGATTTCAACCCACCTATAAGCATGGCCGACGTTGCTGTGTCCATTCAATCTAATCGCAAAGGGCTTTTCGTTTCAAACTTGTCATTGTACGAAACTAGTAAACTTTCATACGGCACCTAGAAAGAGCGGTGTGATGAACTGTGAATGGCCTGATTATTCCATGTCGGGATAAAATTCATTTAGACTTTTCTCCCAGTGACTTGAAATGCCACGATATTGATATATCACCTTCCCTTTTCATGTCTATTTTCTTCGAACGAAATGAATTATTGCGGCCTCACATCTGCGCATGTTTAAAACTTTTAGACAGCAGGGCCGGGTTTTCCCTAGGCCTTTGAGACGGGATCTTATCGTTCGTGCACTCCTTTCGAGGGTTTGGCTGGCGTGAATCTAAATGTCATCGAGACCTCAACTATTCCAAAGCCAGGATCTTCTCGATCGCATCAGAGCAAGAGCATCGGAGCGGCTGTAGATGGAAGAATCGAACAGGTCTGTATCATCGTCACCTCTAACATCCTCACATGGGAGTCACCAACGTCGGCGGGAAATGACATATTTAACGCGCGACAGTGATTGTTGATGTACTAGCTCCCGAAGTTCCTAAGAATTTAAGCCGTAAAACAGGATCGCACACCCGATGAACAACACTGGATCGCTGCTTAATAGCCTCCCGATTCACCATGACCACATAACTCATTCCAGAATAATCCTCGCGCGGGTCCTAGTTTATTTCGTCTCTATCTCCACCAGTGATTCGCTGCTCTCTTCTCTTGCATGAACCACCTTGCCTTAGATAGTTTCTATTGCGAAAAAACAAGCGATCGAATAATAATATAAACAGAAGAAGAAAATAAATCGGACACCAGATTTACATGGTTTGGTCATAAAGACCTACGTCCACGAGAAAGCAGCGATGAATTTCACTATAGATCAAACACTCGAGTTATTCAAATACACACTCGAGTTACTCAAACACTCTCTCGGTATTTCCCAAACTCCAATTACACCCAATAACGCACGCAGTGTTTAGTCTCAAAATTTCTCACGAAATAATATCTCAATCTCACGAAGGAATTACACGCAAATCTTACCACAACATTTGATCGGCTACAAACACTAATGTTTCTTGGATGTAATTGCATGATCGAAAACCCGCCAAGCACTCGCTAGAATAACGGCACTTCAACAATCTTTGACAACGGCAAGCTCTTCTGCAACAAACGAACAGCCCATATAAATATGTGCATGTATCTCAATCTCAACAATAGGCATGCTCGTCGACTAACTCCAACATGGAAAAGAATCCCATGCAATCCGAGGTAAATTTGGTCAACAAAGTCAATAGATAACAACTATCTCTTCACCGACTACAATTGATAGAGGAAAATCCAAAGTCCAAATCTCCTTTTGAATCCTTCTTTGTGATAATAATTAGGAAATCATTATCTATAATTTCCTTTTACCCTTTCTTCCATCGCCAACACTAATTCGCCAAAAGAAGTTAACTTTGTTCAATTTCAGACTTCCGTAAAATATCAAATTTGAAATATTTAGACTTTCGGATTGAGCTCAAACTCAAGACATATTTTAACAGTTTGTGAGGAATGACTATCACAATGAATTATCCTTCTCTTACGCCCAAATTAACCCCATCAAATATAGGTGAGAATAAGAGGTCTTAAAGGATCTGACACCTTCGAAGCCAATCACTCTCAATCCTCAACTTCAGTAACTACAAGTAAATTTTACTTATTGAGCCGTTCGCTGCTTGCTTCTGGCTTGATTTGCAAGTTCAGCAGGGCATCATTTGGATTTCAGAATTGCCCTCACGCTTCCTCCTCGTTGTAAATGAAGAGAATTTATCCAAAAAAAAGTCAAAATCCATCATTGATGAGGCTACTCTAGGGTGCTAAAATAACATAAAAGTGAAGGTCAGTGGCTCTTGTCCTTATCTCCAAACTTTTCTAAAACCTTGACCCGTTCCATTCTCGGGTCACATCACCAACCTCCGCCACAATATGATCAACAAAAGAAAAACCAAACTAGCCCATAATGCGTACAACATTTATTTTAAGGAAAATCACATAAATAGTCAGACCCAAGATATTGTATTTTTAATTTATACTAAAAAAATTGACCTATGATACGAGTCAAGAAAAACGAAAATAGAATTTGTGACCATCCCATATTCACAACCCTTCCTTGACCTCATAATGGGGATGGCTTGTTAGCCACAAAATTCTTCTTCATTTTTGTGGCTTGTATCATAGAAAATTTTAAAGTAGTAAAATTCTAATACGCAGATTCCACATTGTGGCAAGTACGGAACATACTACCAAAATTGATCAAAACATTTCTAGTTTTAAAGAATCTTGCCAAGCAGAAAAGAAGAGGGATAAGAGGTTTTAGAGATTCATAACAAACTACCCGATTTTATTTCTAAAGAGGGTGCGTTCTGTCCCTTAACGGTTACATACGTGCCTACATAGGCAGAAAACAACACGCTAGAACATTACAAACTCCGTTTGGCTGACAAAAGGCCAATTATTTGTGCATGCTAAATTTTTCTACTGACGGAATGACTTTTGCGCTCATTAAACCGCTTTCTTTTGCTTCTGCTATAGTGTTACAGTAATAAACAGTGTCAAACAGCACATGAACAGTGCCAAACTGTACATAAATAGTGTGCTACAAGTACTTTAGGTCAAATTTTTTGCCTCATTCACGTGATTCATCTGTCTCTTCTGATTTGTTTTGTATAAGTCTTTGGAAGAGTCTTCTTTCCCTTTACTTATTATGCCTATGAATAGCTTTAGTACTGTCATCGGAGTCGTCCGAGTCTTCTCCGTATTTTTGTCTCCGATATTCTTTGAGCATTCTTTCAATTTCTAGAGTTTCAAGATGTTCGTTACCTGTATCATCTAGAGGCTAATATGAGTTGTACAGAATGTCAGAAGGATTGGGAGTGTTTTTCTTTTTTTTGTCTAGATGTTGTTGCCTAAGTGTTTCGAGGAGTTTTTCTTGTTCTTTAATTACTTCAGTCCGCCATGGTCTTTTGGACGTTTGGTGAGAACTTGTAAGAGCATCAGTGGAACTAGCTGGAATACCAAACTAAGGTAAATACCCAAGTTGGAGTGATGGACTTTCTTTGTCAAGACCCAGACTGAGTGCAAGTTGTAATTCAGTATAATTAAAAGGATCCTATGATAGTGGATCTCCTCATAGATCTTGTGATGATGAAATTGAATCCTGTGAATTTGCTAGTGACTCAGAAGTATCTAGTACATCCATTCCGTGGTATCTCCTTAGGTTTACGTAATAGTCATCACTGTGATCCCAAGAAATAGGATTATCTTTTTCTTGGCCAAACTTCTGGCGGAATAAGTTGATTGTGCTAGCATAATCTCCTCTATAATTCCCAATGATAAGGCTAGTAAGGACATCTAGAGGGGAGTGAATAGGTGTTCTGGAAAATTTACGCCAGACTTTTAACAAGTTAACTCGTTTTTCAATAATAACATATTGAATATGCAAATAACTATAAGCAGTTAGATAAAGTTACGAATTAAAGTAAGGAATATAGGGAAAGAGAATTGAAACGCAAGGTTTATAGTGGTTCGGCTTACACCAAACTTACGTCAACTCTCCTGTACTGACAACCCACTGGCTGGATTTTACTATGAACCAAAAGAGATTTTTACAACTCATGTCATTGATTCGATAGTTTAGAAACTCTACTACACTTCCCTAAGGTCTCAAAAGTATTTAATCTCTCTTTTGAGGACAACTTAAGCTCAGCGATTGAAATAGCAAAGAACTAGGAGCTTCAGACTTTAGAATTTTTCTTTCACACACACACTCGAACAACTTGAGCGTCTTTCTTATATAATCCTTCATGTCTCTATAACCGTTGGCACTTTCCAAAGGAGTTCTTCCAATATACCCTTTGGATAGAATCAATCAAGGAGATCTCAAGTCGTTTAGGGACTGTGATGATAGCCCACCAATCCTGCTCGTTCATACAATCAAGATCTAGGTTTCCATAAGTAGAACCTTTCAAGTATACTTCGCCTTTCAAAAGATCTTGATTATCCGAACTGATTTCAATAAGAATAATTGATCATGAGGCGTTATCTCTAGCCGTAAGATCTTCTTCAAACTGTATGAACCGAATCCATCAAGATAAGCTCGCATCTGGCTAAGTCTTCTCTTTGTCGGTCTAGAAATTATTAGTGAGGGTAGACTTTAAATCTTGAGTCTGGAGGTCTTCAGACTTTGACGAAAGAGTCTGCAAGTCTTTAAACTAGACTAATGGAAACATTTTGTCCACTTCAAAACAATGAGGAAGTTTTCTCCAACACCCAATACTATCGAGAATAAGCTAAGATTCTATAAGAGAGTGTTTCAAAAATCTCATTTTGAACAGGTTGGGGCTTATATGTGAATGCTCCAACATTTGCTGAAGTTTTATACATATCTCCATTGAATCGAACAAATATCCATGGCTTGAAAAATAAAATAAAAACCATATAACCTGCATGCTCTAAGTTGGGCTTAAAAAATATTTTTCTATGCACCTAATGGTTTAAACCAACTAAGCATGTCCCCAAGATATTTATGCTTGGCTTCTCCTTGAATAATTCTATTGATAATAAGAGGTATCTTGGCTATTAGAAATTCAATGGCAATGGTATAAAAATTAAACAAATACCAATAAAACCATTTGAGTTTTTAAGGAAATTCTTCCTCCGGAAAGAATGTGAGAGGATGAATAAATGGATATTTTGGATGCAATCCATCTAGCCTAAGGATAAGACCACCATATTCACTAGAAATATAGAAATAATATTGCCATATAAGTCTTCCAAGATTTTCAAGAAGAACATTATTTTGGATAAGCCTAGGGATTTCTAGCAGGTGTGAATATGAAGGCAATATGGGCTTGATTTATCAAGCCTTGAAACTACCTCTTGGATTTCTTATCACATACATATTTATGGAGGTCGTAGCTACAAATTCTTTTGATCTTGATAGAAAATTAGTCAGTACATTCTTTTTCCCTCAATAAAACGATGTCCTATAAGATGGAATCCAAATTTCATGATACCTATTTTACTGCTAAGGTTTCTTTGAACGTAGAGTGATAATGCATTTCTGCTTGTGTAAATTTCCCACTCTTATGTCCACAGACTTGTCTCTTTCCATCAATTTCTTCAAAAAGAACAACAACCCAATACTCATCACCGGTGTCTATTTGCAATATTCCCGTGGAGGAGATTTGCAAAAGAGAGAGATGTTGCAAAATTTCCTTAAGTCTTCATACAGACTTAGTTTATTGTGGTCCCCATGGAGTAGCATCTTTCTTGAGCAATTGTTGTAGTAGACTTACAAACTCTGTCATTTTTATAACAAAATCTCGGAGGTAAATTACAATCCTTAAGAATTGTTGAACCTTCTTGTGAGAGAGATTTTCACCAAGAAATTTTTGCAATTCCTCAGCAATATAAGGACTAGGATAATAAGTTCCATCTTTAATATGCATCCCAAGAAATTCAATTTCCTTCTAAGCAATGATCATCTTCTTTTGGGATAGCATGATGTCATGTTTTTGCACCAAGTCTATAAATTGGGTAATGATTTACAATGAGAATCATCATCTAGGCTGTAAAGGAGGATATCATTAATGTAAATTTGAGCATTAGTCAGGATGGGTTGAAAAATTTTGTACACGACCTTCTAAAACAAAGAAGAAGCTGTTTTGAGGCCAAAGGGAGTTGTCCACTGGAAATGTTGATTCAGGATGCAAAATCCAGTTTTATACCTATATTCAGGGTAAATTCTCAACTACCAAAATCTAGCTTTAAGATCAAACTTGGAATATAATTTGGCTTAGTGAGATTGGAAACTAAAGAATTTCAATGTGACAGAAGAAACTTATCACTATGTAAGAATTAATTGAGAGGCTAATAATTGATAACTAGCCTCATCTTTCCTCTGTTCTACTATGCTCGTTTGTTAACATAAAATGCTTCGCAAGCTCATTGAGAATCTAAGGGCTCGATTAATCCTTGATGAAGTAAATCCGTACATTCTTTTTGGACTAAAAGCAAATGTTTTGAAGTCATTCCAAAGTAACTAGTTTTGGTGGGATTGACGTACTCATTTTTTCTTAAAAAGAAGATTAATAAAGAAATCAAGATTTTTCCACAAAAGGTTGGAGCATTTTTGGACAAAGTTTGAATGAAAGTCCACACATGCCCGTAGAAGGATTTGCATAATCAAATCTAAAATGCTCATTTGAATGGTGAAGAATCTTTGGATATCTACAAATTCATGGAACTACCCTTTGAACCGTAATCTATTAGACAAAATTCTGAGTTTAGGAATTTGTGTGAAGATATCCCAACCAATAATGACATCTTTATCTAGAGAGCTCGAGCCAAAGATTTTAGTAGTAACTGAACACTGGAGAAAGAACCATATGGTGATGGGTTTGCTTCGTACTATTATAGCAAAGGTATCTCCAGAAGCAGAGTTAAAATACGGGGTGTATGACGTCCACTATTTTTCTAGAAGTATTTTTGTATCAAGAATAGAAGCACTGGCTCTAGTGTCAATAAGTGCAATAAGAGGAATAGGCTTGTCATACTTAGATGGATATATCTTTATAGGAAAACATAAGAGGATAAAAGGAGTTTATGCGCAAAGACCTTGGATTGTGGGGGTTTATAGAAAACAAATACCTCTTCTTCTAGGTCGTCAAACGAGCTTTCAGTGTCACTAGTTTGTGACCATGTCTGGATAGCACACACAGTATGCTTGGTTGGTTCATATTCCAGAGACAAGACCAATTCAACATCATCATCCCCGAGTGATAGTTTGCTTCTCTATCTTCTGAATTAAATTGGAATTTATTCCCTTAGCCTTTGGACAATTCTTGGCAAAATGGCATTTCTTGTTGCAAATATAATACTTGTCGGATTTTCTACGTCTTCCAGAAGAGCTTCATTTAAAGCGATTTTTTCGCTAGAATCACCTTTTGCGTCTCTTCTTTGCATGTATTAAGGAGAATCTTTTGAAATACCTATATTTCTTGCATCGATCTCCACAGGAAGGATTGTCCCGGGAGTCTTTTTTTGAACACTTGATTCTTAACTCAGGCTTTTGGCAAGCTCGATCGGGTTCCTTGTTGCTGTTGAGATAACTTCTAAAAGCCTTTCTTCAAATGCAATGATCATCAAGAGCAAAATGTATCTCTTGGTGGAGTTCTCCAAGGCAAAATTTGCGACAATTTGTTGTTTGCTTTGAATGGATCTTTTCACCATTTGGCTAATCTCCTTTGGAATGGAGGCCAAAAATACCTGCTTCAACAAACACATAGAATAATTTAAGCATTTTTTGGAGATGCCTATTGAGATGATTCTCCGTAGAAAGCAGCATTTCCTTTCAAAAATTTATCTTCTTCTAAGCTCAAGGAGATCTTCTAGTTTACCAATAAAGAATTGATGAATAACCCAGATAACATCATGAAAGTCTGTTTGAAGCAAGAATATCATTTGATCTTGGTCAGAAATAGATCTCCACCAATCTTTTAGGCTTCCAATAAATTTGCTTACGAACTCAATCAGTATGTCATATCGGTGTTCAATAAATAGTGCTTTAGTGTTGAGCCAAGCATGAAATTCTTGCAATCTATCTGGCCATTTAGAATATGGAATATCATCGAGTGTGAAGTAGTATTTTGAAGTTGAAGACTTTTGCTCAGGATTTGAGTGATGAACGTGTACTACTTCTAGCTTGGATGAATTTGATTCCATTTCTGCTTTAGGGGGTTGGCCATAAAAATAGCAAGTACATGGGATTTTGGTGTTTGTGGCTCAGAGGTTGAATTAGTTTCAGAGAAAGTGAATCCGGTTCTTTGGTTAATTCAGAGGTTTTTACAAGTGGCTCAGAGGTTGGTATACTTTGTCTGCCTTGATCTTGTAGGAACGCCTCAAGTGGATTTTAGACTATATGAGCATAAGGAGGTTCTGGAAAAGGTTAAGGGGCCGGCTTCTTTTCTTCACTAACCTTTCTTTGATTTTCCATTTTTCTAATACAATTTCAAAGGGTAACAATATCCCTTTGATCCTGCCTTGGAGCTTCGTCAATAATTGAAGTAATTGATGTAGCCCTAAAAGAGCCAACATCCTTTGGAATCGTTTGCCAAGGCTGGGAAAATAGATCTGGAAAATGAATAAATTTTCTATCCTACAAGAGCTTAATTTGTCTCCTCAATTTTTTTCATTTTAGCCATTTGATCTCCAAAATAATGATGAGAGACATATCTTACAAATTCCATATGCTATATTTTTTTTTTTTTTTTTTGGAATGTCTCGAGCAATATATTTGTGACCAAAGCCGTTTGATCAACCTTCTAGTCGACATGATCAAGATGAGCTTAGACAGTTGAAAGCTTGGTATCAATTATCTTGAGAACATTGTTCTGGGCCAATGCATTTTCTGACTGTCAATTCAGGACAGCTTTAGCAGCTGTAACTTTCTGTTGCCTGCCATAGTTGTCAATATCTGTAAGATTCGATACCTTAGAGATATGACAAAATCGATTGTGAACATCTGTAAATTCTTCTTGTGCCAAGAATAGGGCACTAGAATTAGACCTTTTCAACGGTGGAAAGTCTGAGGACTGGAACATACACATATATGAAAGGACAGTTGATGGTTCTAGTTTTGGGAAATATGAGGACTGAGGTGTTTTGGATACTTCAAGAGGAAAGAAATTCTTTTTAACCCATTTGTAAATGGGTTTATAGAAGGGTAAGACAACTGGCTTTTTGGGCAAAAGTTTCTTTCTAGGTGGTGACTAAGGAGGTGGAGGAGGTTCACACGGTTCAAGGATTTTTGGAGAAGGGTCGAGGTGGTCCGCACGAGATCATGAATTGATATTTTCCTCCATCTACACTAAGAGGTTCGACAGTGGGGTCTCCAACAAGATACCTCTAGTAAAGTTTCTCTTTTGACCGCTTCTTTTTTCTGGATAGCCTATCATCTTCTTTGTCATCCGAGGGATTTGTGCAATGCAAGCACTGACAATATAGATCCCAGAAACAGTGTCCTATCTGATTTATAATAATGAATAGGACGTCCCTCCCGGTCAAAAGATTTAATCATAAATTTTGGGTTTGGATGGCCTTTGTCAACTGGAACATTGGCTACAGAATGTCACATTATAAAAATAGTAGGAAAGATAGAAGATGCAGACTCTTCCTTTTCTTTACTAAATTTGATGATAATCGTGCCATCTTTCTTCTTAGTAAACTGAGACTATGTGGATTAGATCGGTTTGGAGTTCTGGTGGATTTTTTCATAGTTAGTTACTCACGTATTTGGGAGCAACTTAATTAACCGATCCCAATAGATCTATCTGGGAATATGGATACGGGAAGTTTGGTCATTATCCATCGAGATGAATAGGGCATCTTCAAAACCAGGGAAGTCGAGGTCAATGGCACGATTCTGGACCCGATAAACCATTTGATAATGTAAGATAGCCGCAATAGAATATGGAGTTTAAGGTTCCCCGTAATATGTAGTTGAACCTTAAGAGCTGAGACAAGATAGCCATGTTGAAATTTGGAAACAGTGTAACAAATATTGTTCCTGCATTAAGGGTGGTATGGATGGTACCAATGCAAGCATGCTGGTAGTCCAAGAAACGGGTGTTTAAGAGGGCCATTTAAGCGACCATGAGTAATCCATTTCTTCCATGAAAGGATAAAGTAAGTCAAATGACACCAAAGTAAAGGTGAATATAACCTTGTTGTATCCACTAGCATGGAAAATCAGAAGGGATCTAAAGGATGAAAAAGTGTTCTTGTTGCATGCATTATGAGTGAAAGTTTTTAGCGCCGGTTTTTTGTATAGTTGGCTTTTGCTCTATATATTCTTACCTTACCAAAAAAAAAAAAAAAAAAAAAAAAAAAAAAAGTGTTCTTGCTGAGTAACTGGAATAGGATGCTGGTCGAATTTTGAGGACTAAACATAATCTTTAACTTCCTTAGAAGTATGCTTAATAAGCTGCTTAATGGAACGAATAGGAGAAAAAGATGATGGTTTAGCAAAAGCATAATACAAATTTATAAGTGGAAGATAAGTCTCAGAGATTTTGCTATCTTTATTGAGGTAGGAAACTTCATAAAGATAGTCAATTTCAAGAGGAGGACTAAGAGAGCCAAGAGCATTTACAGTGGAGGGTGTGGAAATTTCAGAAGATTCAATTATGGTATGGAAATTCTCCCCCTTCCTGCACTGAATAATCAACTTCAAACTAAAAATATGTTGACAAATGTTGTCACTCTGATACCATAAAATTGACTTATGATACGAGTCGGGGAAAACGAAAACAGAATTTATGGCAAGTATGCTATATAATATAGTCTCTAAACTTTTGTTAGACTTTTAGACCAAAATATTCAATATTCTCGAACACATATCAAGAGTCTACAAACCATATTATACAAATTAATAGTTGAGAGTTTACATTACATGTTGGACTACAGTTAAGGATTCACAATAAAAAAATTAGAAATTTGGGCATCACATTGCATATCGAGCCAAAATTTGGTATTAATTATATTATTATTTCTTCTTTCTTAGCACATGAATCGCGATGTCGTCGCGCTAATATCTCCAAAACAAAACGTTTCTCCACATTCGTTCACCTGTGTCGGTTTGGGGTTTCCCGAACCAGCTAAATAAACCACCCCCCCAACCCCCCAAAACACTCCTTCTCTAGAAGCCACCATCTATCTCCCTCTCTCCCTCTCTACCTCTGCAAGCACAAATCTTCTTCCACACGGAGCTCCTTCTCCTTCCTCGATCGCGCATGCGAGCCTCACGGTCATCGGCTCGATCGTCGCTGGAGATGGCATCCGGTTCATCTGGTCGGCCCGGCATGGGCTGCAAGGGCTTCAATTTCGCTTCGGATGACATCCTCTGCTCCTACGAGGACTACAGCAACAACCAAGACGCCTCCAATGGGAGCCACTCCGATTCCGCCCTCAACACGGCCAATCCGGCAATGTTCTTCTTGCTTCCCCCAATCAGCCTCGCCTCTTTCTGCCCTTCTTTTTTTCTTCCTTGATTCTGCATCAGAAGATATAAATGGCTCGATTGTTCAGGCATGGCGGTAGCCAAGAACGAACAAGGTAGAGAACAGTATGCCAAGCGTGCATGCAGTTAAACATTGAATATTTTTTCTTCTGTTTAAATGGCCGAAAACTTTACTAGCACTGCTCGTTCTGTGAGTGCAGCGGTGGGTGATCAATAAATAGCACTAACCAAATCACGTGGCTTTCAAGGATGCAAGGTTGGGGACGAGTAGCTGGCGCTCATAGCTCGTGGGTCATGTTCATAATAAATAAGGATGACGCGGGTTGAGAAATTTGTGTATATTTGGATATGTTAACGATGAAGAGTACATGAACCTATTCACAAACTTTATAAGATGACTATGTAGACTAATTGAATTTTACAATATCAATTACAATCAATCAAAGAACATAATACGTAATCCATCGTATGACAAGCAATGTTCTACTTTCGTGCTAGATCAAGCAACATAATATGTTTCTCATTGTGCCATGAGATAATTGACTTAAAGAGGTGGAGTGAATCAATCAAATACGACCAAGGCTATGCACAATTGGAGATATGAAGAACCTACCGTGTATTTATGCATAATTACCAAAAATACGAGAAATATATTAAATATATACAAAAAAATATCTTAAATATCTCCAGCATCCCCAAAACAAAGTATGTAAGTAAAATAAAATTGTAATAACGCCTGGATGGGCAATTTGGTGTTGGCTAAGTGACTCAATGAAATTTCAAGATCTGGCTCATTTGAGGTTGATAAATGGCAGTATCTTTTTTTTTCTTTTTTAAACAAGCAGTGGAAAAGTTTTGAATATCACGAGAGCAATGTAGCCTATACAAAATGATGTTGTCAACGAAATTTCAAGGTCTGGCTCGTTTGAGGGCGATGAACTGGATGGTGATATCTGCTTTTCAAAACATGCAGTAAAATAATCTCAAATAGCAGTTGAAGCTGTGGACTTGGCGAAGAAATGAGAGCAATGCAACCTATGTTGTTGTCAACGAAATTTCAGGATTTGGTTTGGATGAACCTGGTGGTGATATCTGTTTTCCAAAATGAGTAGCGGAAGGGTCTCAAGAAACTGAAGCTGTGGAGTTGGCGAAGATGTAAGTAAAAGAAAAGCTGAATAGCGCCCGGTGGGTAGTTCGATGTTGGCTAGGCGACAAAAGGCTAAATGCAATCGTTAACAAAATTTCAGGATCTAGCTCATATAAGGGCGATGAATCCAATGGCGATATTTGTACTCCAAAACGAGCGGCAAAAAAGTCAACAACGATGCAGCCTATGCAAAATGCTACTGGCAACAAAATCTTAGGATTTGGTTCGTCTAAGGGCGATGAATCTAATGGTGGTATTTGTTTTCCGGAGTAAATAGCAGAAGAGTCTTAAATAACTGAAGCTATGGAGCAACCGTGGAGAAACAAAACACGATTGGCAGAGCAATGTGACCCCGGATGCACAGACGGGTGTGCACTGCAGAAAGAGAGATATGTGAAATTTCTATACATTTTAATATGTTAATAATGAAAGTACATGAGTCTTTTTATAATCATTACATGATGAATATTTAGAGTAACAAAATATTATAATATCAATTACAATCAAGTAGAATCAATCAAGAAAGATAATGTGCAATCCTAAGAGATATACAGAATCCGAATTAAAAGATATATTATCTCTAAATTGTTCATCTGTTGCAAAATGCTTGTTTTGAATTATAATTACTCTATCCATTTGTGAGACTAGGGCTTGGGATTAATGAGCTCATCGTAAAAACCGTACTGCATGTGTAGGGATGGGCACGGGAAGGGGCGAGGTCATGGATTACAGATAATCCGAAGGTAGCTGGTCAGCTTGAGCTGCCTAGTCCCGGAAGATAGATGAGCGAACTTGGGCAAAGATCTTAAGTGAGAAAGTTCGGTTTGCCCATCTTGGGTCCGGTCCTAATTGAGCACGCAAATCCCTTTGTAAATTTTATGATATGGGCGAGCTCAGGCAACAATTTTAGGCTCGATCTTAGCCCAGTGATCATCTCCATCGAGTATTGCAGTCCCGTCGTTGCCATGTGGAGGTACAAGTGTTTGTACGACCGAAATGTTCCACCAAACTAGTCGCGCCCTTTCCCTTCTATTAGTGGGGTCGCATAAGTGCAAGCGTAACCATGTTAGATAGATAACCGTGAAATTTACCAGATGAATAACAAGAGCCATAGGTACATTGATAAACACAAGAGGGCTCATTGATATTCACACTCATATCATACATCCGATGTCATATTCGACCAACCATATTCATAAAAGCTTAAGCTATTGACACAATGTGCCCAATGAATGTGTCAATGTTGTCCCATTGAGAGTGGATCGGAGTACAACAAAAGATGTACGGCGGTTATCTGTAGGCGTTTTGACCCACATGACAAGGGCTGTCACGGAAGCGTAATGGCAACGTCATTTTGTTGCGGCTAGGGGAAAGGACGCACGCAAAACACCTCTGCAACATAATAAACAGTCCTATTTGGTATCCTTCGTTAAAGATGTTCGTTGTCTTTATTTTCGTAGTCACTTTTTTTGGCCACGAAGATGGGTAGAAGTTTGCGATATCAAGCAACGCACAGAATCAGAAGACCGATCTCGTTGAATCCTACCCTTCAAATACACCCCATTTCCTCGTAGACACTAGTACGACGATAGAAGTCAGCAAGGAGATACGTCGGATCCTTCCCTATCCACCGGCAATCCTCGAAATAAACGGGGGAAATCCGAGGTCCGAAAATCGGTCCAACTTGGACCACACGATGTAGGGTCGGGCCACGTTGTGTCTTCGTGACATTTTGGTCGAAACTAACGCGCATACATCTGGAATGAAAGCTAAGGAAAATATGGGTCCACGCATGGGCCAGAGTACCGCATAAATGGGCTATGGATCGACGTCCCGAGGCAGTCGGTTTTTGTTATTTTCTAGTACATAAGACGGATTTACATCAATTTCCGACCCCTGCGCTTGTCCCATGTAATCTGCACGATGCAAATATGGGTGGCCCGCCCCTGATTAAAGTCACCGCATGTACGTACGAGAGAGGGGAGAGATAAGCAGAGCAGAGTGGCTAAAACAATTGGCCTAAAACACTAGTGGGCCTTGCCCTGGGCCTAGAGGGTTGAAGCCTAATTATGTTGTCGCTCAGGGTTAGAAACGAAGAGCTCTTGCCCTTTTTATGACAATTTACACTTGCAAAAAAAGATGACAATTTACACTTCAACGAGCCTCAATTCAGTCTTTGTAATAACCAGGAGGGTCCACATAGGAGGGAGTGCGGTTTCAAAGTAGAACTTGACAGCTGAGAACCAAATCGGTGGGAATTTGTCTAGTATGCAGGATAGGTTTCAAGTTTCAAAAAATGAAAAATCTATTTTAACCGGTAAGTTGTAGGTTCTAGATTGGTGGAACCCAAAACTTAAAACTTGAAATTTGTAACCTAAAATTTAGAACAAGTTTTTATATTCTTCTTGGCCTATGTCTTCGTGCGATCCAACAATATTTCATTACATTAAATCGGTATATAATTTGGAACCACTAGTTTGAATTTTTATTTTATAATTTAAACTTTTACTTTGTTATTATTTCATATTTTTTGTGTATCTAAGTATAAATTATGGTCAATAAATTATAATAACAAATGATGATCATTAATCATAATCATGCAATTAATGATACAAGAGGGAACCGGATAGATCTTAAAACCTATAACATAGTAGGTTATAAGTTTTATGATATATAGGATATGTTTCAAGTTCCAAAAAATAAAGCACATGTTCAAACGGACAAGTTCCAATTTCTAGAGGAAACCTCTACGAAATTTGGAACTACTTACCCCTAAGTCGGCATTCCTCATCAAGGTCTATCATGTAATGTCAAATTGTGCTCATTTGACTTTTCTATACCGAAGAGAAACCCGCAGTGCCGGACGCATGCGGCGTGAAATGGCGTCTCTATCATGTATGTCAAACTGTGCTCATTTGACTTTTCTAAACCTGAGATTGAAGAAGAGAAACTCGCAGTGCCGGACGCATGCGGCGTGAAATGGCATCTCTCATGACGGTGGCACGGGGATAGATTATGCATCCTCGCCTCTGCCGCTCGGTCGCCTCCACCGACACTCCTAGCGATGCTAAAGTGAGCAATGCAGAAGGCAGAGAAGATGCAATACACGAATCAATCTGTCAAAACTTCTGATGAATCATTCATTTCCTTCCTCTGTTTCTCCCCGCTGCTTTAGACCTCGAGAGAGCCAGATCGACCATAGAGATCGACCGTGCTGTACCGTAGCAGCATACTCTAAAGACAGTAATTTCGGTACCAGAATAAGAACACGCGATAAGAAAGCAAATGAAGCAGCAGATTTTTATTTCCTCCATGACTTGACTGTTTAAGCACACTCTCTTTATTCAGCTGCAGCGCGATCAAGAAGCAATTCCCATGCGTTTTGAATAAAGGAGAGAGAAAACAGAGAGCCCAAGACCGTTATTGTTTCCCCCACTTTCGTTCCTTACTTATTATTTCGTCTTTCGATGATGATCCCACACCGTCGGTTTAAAACGAAACGACTATCAGATACAAAGAGCTGGACTGTGGCAAAATATTGGAAATAGCAAGTGAAGTAATCAACTCTAATAACCCAAAAAGGACGATAGTAATGGAGAAGGATCGGTCCGATCCGATCCGGTCTTGGCTCGACGCGGCGGCGGCATTGTCCTCGGCAGCGTGTCGTCCTTCATTCTTTACACAGCACGGCCTCGTCCCTCTTCTTCGCGGCCATCATCCAATTCGGGTGGTGCTGGTGATGCCCGAAGCCCCACCTCCACCCCATGAAGCTCCTCCTGCCCTGCTTCACCTTCACCTCCTTCTCGCTCACCGTGACCCGACACGACCCGCTCCTGAAATCGCCTCCCTGCGCGGTGCCGCCGCCGCCGCCGCCGCCACTGCCCTCGCCGACCCCTCCTCTTATGCTCCCGTACGCTGATCTCGAATTCCCGAGGGCGCCCATCTTCGGATCCTGCCTCGCCTCGTTCGAGAAGAACTTCAAGTCGATGAACCCCGTGTCGTCGCCGCCGGTGAAGTCGCCTTCCTTGAGAGAGAAAATCCTCCTGGTGGCGGGTTTATTGCCAATGGGGTCAAAGCTAGGAGTGACATGATGCTCGAGGGGCAGCCCGTTCTCCTTCCTCTCGCCGCCGTCGAAGCCGCTCTTCCTAGGCTCGGCCTCGCTGAACCCGCTCCTCCTAGGCTCCGCCTCGCTGAAGCAGCTCCTCCTGATCGTGTCCGATTCGCTGAACCCGCTTCGCCTGAACTCCGCTTCGCTGAAGCAACTCTTCCTCTCGGGATCAAAAAGGAGACCGCCATTGACGCTAGAGGTCCTAGCCCCAGAAATGGAGCTCCTGGCCCCTGAAAACGTCCAGTGATCGCCCCCGTCCTCTGAGCCGTAACAGTTCTTGCCTCCCCTGAAGCTGCTGAGGGATCTCGATCTGGACACGCCCGACTGGTGATCCACGACCCACATCTCGCTCTTCGCATCGAACCCATTATCGACGCTCTTCTTGCGATCCTTTTTCTTCTTCCTGAAGAGCTTCCCGATCCTCCAAATCCCGTGAACCCTCTTTATCTCCACGCAGCTGCTACTGCTCCTCTTGAACATCATAGCTTCCTCTGACTTGTTGTTACTGTACTCTGCCCCACCAACTCTGGGCTTCGAGGAGGTGCTGATCTGGCGCGAGAGCAAGAGCTCGCTCTTGTCGCTCTCGAGCAAGAAGGAGATGCGGCCGACGCTGCCGACCTCGACGGTGCAGGAGTTGCGGTTGGAGGAGATGTCGGAGGAGCAGGAGCAGGAGGAGAGGCGCTGCTCCCCGCACTCGGAGCAGACGAGCCTCGCGAGGCGGTCCTTGAGGCATTGGGCGCAGACCCCGACGGAGGACGACCCCGGGTGCTTCCGGCACGGGTTCTCCGACGACGACGAGTAGTAGTTGTCGGCGAAGAACCCGTCGCCGTCTCCTCCGCCGCCGCCCTTGTACGCTTCCACAGCTTTGCCCCTGTCTTTCATATCTTCACTCACTCTGTGATGCAGAGAAGGCGAAAATGCACAGCTCTCACCCACAAATGCAAGAACTTGAGCTAATCAACATCAAGAAAGAAGACACGGAGCGAAGACACCGCAATTCAAGAAGAGAGAGAGAAAGGGAAGGAGAGAGAGAGAGAAAGTGAGAGCAGAATTTTCAAATTGGAAAAAAGGGTATTGAACGAGAGCTTTTCTTGATGACAAAAGGGAGGAGTGCGAGGTACAATGACGCACATATTGGGAGTGGGACTGAGGGAGAGAGAGAGAGAGACTGACAGACAGATACAAAGGCGTCAACTTTACGTCTTCTTTTTTCAACCGCGAGTACTGGAACAGTGCCCCGCCCCCCAGCAGCGACGAAAGCCGAAAGATGATTGAAAAAGGGACTGGTGTCGCATTGTCGCTGTTCCTGCTCTGCAGCTAGTATCATTGTGTTCGGGCACTAAAGGGAGGGGCTTCCATCGGTTCCCGATTCGTCGTCGTTCTCCTCCCGATGCATCCCGCCATTTCAATTGTATTAAAAAAAAAAGAGAAAAAAGCTTTGTTCATGATTTGAAGGATCCGTGTGGCATCGCATCTGTCAATTCCCCTGCGCGTTTTCTGTTGACTTTTTTGTGTAAGAAGACATGCTATCTTTTCTCTCTGTAAGAGAGAGAGAGAGAGAGAGAGAAGAAGGGGTTGTCTGCGTCCCAGCTTTTTGACAGTCGTTGTTGGGTTGTTGGGATTGAAATTAACCCGTCGAAGGAGCATGAGGAGAAGAGAGCACGCATACGTTTGTTCCCCTTCCCCTCTTTGTCTGGTTCGGCTTTTTCTGCGTTCGGACAGGCGATGATGGAACGTGGACACGAGTGTCGTCTCACCCGGTGGATCGCCACCACGTGTCTCCTTCCCCCCGACGGACGGTGCCGCGCCGTGCCGCTTGTGTGGGTCGCCTTTGAATTTTCCCTACTTTATCTGCTTCCAAATTGACAATTTCATTGATTTTACTGAGATTCGATTTCGAGAATAGACCCCATGGAATTGCACTGACACGTTTGAGCGAACTCGTGCTACATCACTTAATTTTCTATCATAAGATTGTGACACATGTTTATTTTATTTTGAATTTATCAATTCAATCACCATCTATTAAGATTACTAGAATACAAATATTTTGTTGTTTCTATCGATATTTTCAAGATAAATCGGTAAAATTCATTCGCTGATTTCAAAATGTAATCACGATGATTGATTTAGATTTATTACGTTGCATTGTGGCTAAGGCTAGATAAGAGGGGACCATCTTTCAAATGAGACCAAAAATCGGAGGTTAGGAATGCTTGGGAGGGACCATGATGAAGCAAAGAGGCAGTGATGAGCAGCATGATAGCCTTCCAACTTTCAAGGCATGCCCTAGTTGGATCACGCCGGTGCAATACCAAAAGTCCCACATGAAATTTGAGTGTTGATTAGGAAGACCTTGGTCAACGCACTCCACGGCCCGTTAGAGCAAATTGGAGCTCATCATTGAGATTGATCGAGGATGTACGGATTCAACGGCATAGATCGATTGATTGCTTGCTTTCTCGCTTGCTCGCTCCATAGGCCACCTAAACTACTGACCTAAACTCTATTGAAACACACCCAACACACTCGATTGGAAATGGGAGTATGGACAGATTTGCATGGGTCGCGGCGTCAACAAAATAAGAGACGATATCAAAGATGTTGTTGAGGTGTCATGACAGACTAATGAAAGTAAAATTTCATTTTTCCTCCATTGAGCATTACATTGAATAGTTTTTGATTAATGGTTCAATTCCCGGCTCTAGGTGGTTCCCAAAGGGATTGGTCAAGTTCCCGGTTCCACAAAAGAAACTAGACCGATGGGTTTATTAACATTTCTTATTAGATTTATTTAGTACATCCTAATTAAATAATTGTTGGAAACTCTCATTTGTATGTACTAGAAAAACAAAAGAAGAAAAATAAGAAGTCGCCCTCATTTCTACAATCAACTAAATGGGTCGATTTAGTTCCAAGATCGAGTAAGCAAGTTTCATAAATCAAAAGCTAACCCCATCTAGTTTGACTTCAGAACTGAACCAATCCACTTTAGAATAAATTACTCCCAAATTTTGTCTTTTAATGGAGACGATCGATATCTCAATCCCTTGTCCTTTTAGCTTGATGATTTTATAGGATAAGTCGTTACCAACTCAGCACATCATGCTGTGCACGGAACGAACGAAAACGAACGCTTAAGATAAACGACCATCATATACAAATCCAAGATAGTGGCTCGGCCAGAGAATCCGTTCACGTCAAGGACTCCCCGAAAATGATTAAAAAAGGGGTAAAAAAAAAAAAAAGACTGAGCGGAACGGAAGCGTAGGGAAGACAACAACATCCGTCCGGGGAGTTTCATCCCAAAGCACGTCTGCTGGCTAATTGACCAGCGACCATGATTGGGCCGGCTCGCATGCCCCGAAATCATAAACCCGCCCGAACCATCATTCCACGGGTCCCAAGGGAATTAAACAAGGTACGTTTAAGGAAATTAATGCGTGCCTGTCAGAAAATTATTGGCAAGTGTTCTTCAATTTTTCTTTTTATTTCCGAGGCGAGAGGGGAGGGTGGGAGGCCCTCGCCATCATCGCCATCATTATGTCCCCTCCCTTGCCCCGTCTAATCTCCACTAATTATTTTGTTGCTACTGCCATTAATGTCTCCCTCCCTAAGTTTTCACCACCACCCCCGCCCCCCAAAAAAAATGAAAAAAAGATTTAAAATTTGCGAGGAAGAACGATAGAATAATGGGAAAGGAACGGATGGTATGGAGGAGGTCATGATTATGGACAGCTTGGCCGACACATTTAAGGGGGAAGGACGCATAAATACGCGACACCGCTTTTTGGGTTTTTAGGGTTTTTAGGGGGGGGGGGGGGGGCCTCCTTCTTTTTGGCCGCTCTACGGGCCGGGCCAGCACCGCCGTGGCACGATGGTCCGCGGGCGTTTCGTGCGGGTGGTCATCATTGGCGTCGCTGAATTAAAGCGTAAAGCCTAGCCTCCATTTCGAGGTTTAAAGTCGAACATCCTCCGCCAATTCTCATTTCGTCCGTAGAGGAGAATCCCCTTTTGTCCTCGGCTTTTTGGCCTGCCCTCCCGATCACATGTTTTCCGAACGTTTCCAATGCGTCCCTGTTGACAGTGCGATCGCATGCCCATGTCTGTGAGGAGCGCACCGTTGTCTCGTTCGGCTCGTGGTGCCCATTTTTTGGGACACTCGCGGTTCGCTCTGCCCATCTAATGCGAAATGCAAACGAGTAGATGGGGAAGTTTCTTTGCCTTTACAATGCCAGCTAGACATGGCCAAACTCAATTCAGCTCGGTCCGACCAAGTTTTCTCCCGAAATAAAAGTTAGTAATGACCACTTGATACAGACATTAGTTTCGCTCGTAAAGAAATTATTCTCTTGGCATTTCATCTTGACTAAACAGAAGCTTAGTATACCTAATTTGTCTTGGTATAACAAAGCATTCCGAGTAGGCTTTAGCTTGAGCTTGGAAATTTTCGTTCTGGTCGAATGGACTTTTTGCCAGCCGTGTCCAAAGTAAAGTGCTATGACATCTTGTATACTCATTGTCAAATTGACCAGAAAAGAAGCATTCGAGCAAAAATATGATTTCTTGTTTCGAAATCTAAAGACTCTTTCGACGTCCGACATTTTAAAGTCGATTAAGAATCACAGCTGCCTAATAAGAACTAGAGAACTGTGTGAATTTGGAAAGAATCAGACAATTTCATGCGAATCGACTTTGGAAATATGCCATCATTCTTCATCTTCAATTCAAGCCCATGGAAGCGTCGTCTAGCTTGGACCAGTTCTGCTGAGTTGTTAGCACTGGCCCATGATTTCAACCGGTGTTTCGAACATGGCCCGGCCATTCTCTGTTCTGCTCTGCTCTCTCTCTCTCTCTCTTCCTCGTTTCCCGTTGGTTGGCTGCCACTCCGGTCTTCCACCATGAATCTCCTGAGAATTCACCATGACCGTACGTCCTTCCTCCTGCACCGCGCCGCCCCTCGTCGTCCCTCGCCTCCGTTTCCTCGGCCGCCCTGGTTGCGCTCCAGCCCCGCCTCCGTCTCCGTCTCCCGCCGCTCTCCGCGGCCTGCCGCGGCTTCAGAGCTCGCGGCGTCTCGGAACGCGCCCCGCAGGCGTGCGGCGATGGGAGGGGCGAGAGCTTCGGCGGCGGGGCCGTGGGGTTGGAGGAGGAGGAGGACCTGTCGGTCGACGGGGTCGTGTATCGGAACACGCTGAGACTGGTGGAATGCTCCATGTTCGCGGCGCTCTCGGGCTTGGTGTATTTCCTCAGCAATTCGCTCTCGATTGAGGTTAGTTTGGGCTGATATGATAATGGGTCGTCGTTAGATGAGCTTAGTTCTCGACTCATGCCTCAAAGTTTAGATTTTCGGTGGCAATGCATTGTGGTTGATCGGGAAGCCATTGGTCTTGGTGGGTTGTTTGACCGGGTTTCTCGGACATTCTTCGAGGCTGGTTCGGTGCAAATTTCTTGATGTTCATTTTGCTCTGTGGGCTGACATTGTTTTACTTTGGACAGAATTACTTTGGTTGTTTCTTCGGATTGCCGATAGTGATCTCCTCGATGAGATGGGGCATTGCAGCTGGGAGGAAAACCATGGTTCGAATCCAATTGGCTGTTAAATATTTTCATCTTCTTGAGTTGAGCTGTGACTGATCGTATTGGCAAACACCTGTTTATCTCCACAGGTTGCCACAGCTGTGCTGTTACTTGTCCTCTCTGGTCCTCTGAAAGCATTAACTTATCTGGTCAGTTCCCTTTCAGGATGCCACAGAACTCTGCCTGATGGGCATATATCTCTTCGCATGCTTGTGCTAATTTGCAAGGGCGAAGATATTTTTCAGTGCTTATGTGTGCTTGGTTATTCATGTAACGGTTGAGCCACAATATGATTTCCTGGGCTCGACTTTTTTGGCCTAAAAGAGAGTATCATCCCTCGTGGTATTGCTTGATAGTAAACTCAATCTTGTAGACCTTGTGGATTTTGTCATGCACTTCTTCACATATCTCGCTGATAATTGGTTCTCTTCCTAGGCTTGTTGAGGCAGGTTTTCTGGTGGTACCAAATTTGTCATTGTGTGAATTATTGTTATGGTCATCACCGAGAGACTGGTCTTGTCTATCTGCTCAGACATATTTGTCTCTAAAAAAAATGGTTTTCAATGTTTTATATTTATGTCTCTGACATTTTAGTTCAGACTTCACAATCTGAAGCAATATATCTGTAGCATTCTTTGCTCAACGAAATTTTTCTGTTGCAGCTTATGCATGGGATACTTGGTTTCACAATCGGTTCTTTATGGAGGTAAGAACGTAATTCACTGTGTTTTCACATGTACTACTACAACTATCCTTCTCCTTCTGCAAGTGCATTATTTGATACAGTTCTTAGCCCCAAGTTTCCACATCCATTGAAATTTGGATCCATGGAGATACTCAAATAGGTTGTTACACAGCTATAAGATATTTGTTGTGCACAGAAAGTTGTTTCATTTTCTGGAAAAAAAAGAATTCAACATGAAGATGCAATTGGTAGAGAACTGTCTAGAGTATTTGTTAACGCTATTACTGTCTTGCCATATGACAAAAACTTCTTTTGTTTTCATAGAAATACTGATTAGTGCTTTTAGTTCTCAATATGTGACAATCAATTGGAATCTGAATCAAGAGCTTTCATATTGTGAGTACACGGAATTGAAGTCTTTCATTTGACAGGCTTGACACATTTTTGATAGTTAATGCATGCTTTGTTGACTTGCTTCATGGTTGCGTGTTTTCCTGGTGAACCATATGTGATTGATTAACAACTAACTTCAGCTTCACATATGGCTTTTTAACAGGTTGGGAGCCAGTTGGGGTGCTTCAATCTTCATCTGCACACTTGTATAAGTGCTAGTTATTCCCTGATTTCTTAGCATCTTTCCAAAGCTGAGGTGTTATATAGCTGTTTTCAGGTTCATTCTGACTCATGTTGGTTCGATATGCAGGTTCGGGCGCTGTGTGCCATGGGTTATGTTTTCATATCCTCATTCTTAATAAGGGAAAATATACTTGATCTTGTAATTCCTTATGTCCTTCATAGTAAATTATCTCGACTAGTTTACGTGCGCCAGTTAACTGACAACATTCTCTATTCCTGTAGATCACCATAAATCTTCATGCTTCCATTTCCTTCTTGTTCACTGCTTCGGGCATCAACACAGTTCCATCAATGAATCTAATATATGCGATATTTGGAAGCGTGGTATAATCTCTTCTCTCTCTTTCAATTCCTCCCATCATCGGTCATCTTTCCTGCTCATCCATTGTTTTCATGCATGAAAATATCTCATGTGATTGCTACTTTGTTCAACAGCTTCTGCTGAACTCCATATTTCTAGTTTTCCTGCTACACCTATTGTACTCGGTGTTCCTTACAAGGCTTGGAATGAGAACTTCGCTGAAGCTTCCGAGATGGCTGGAGAAGGCATTATAGAGATGTCACATCTATTTTTATTTTGTTCGGGGCAAATACAATAACCATTATACAACATTGAGGGGAACAGATGCCAACTGCCAAGTACATGTTATCAGAGCCCAACGTGCTTGCAATCACCTCTACAAGCTGCATCCTCTCCTCATCCACTATCAATTGCCTCCACCAGGTTGGTGTTCTTTAATACTGAATACACGATGCATCCATGTTGCCCCGGTGCCAGTACCTGGTGCATTGATTCGGAAAGATGAGAAGAAAATATATTGGCCAGTGGACTGGGCTTAAAGTTGCTGACCCTTCAAGTGAAGCAAGTGCAATAGTTTGCATGCATTCATTTTGTCTGCAAACTCCTATCCTGCAATGCTAGACAGTACCGCAATTATGATCGATATCGTTCGAGACTCTTAACAAGCTGTCGATGTCATGTATAAGTTAAAAAAGTATTCATAGGTGTCATATATCATAGTCAGCTTTTGCGTTAGAATTTTGAAACTCTCGATTCTTATTGGATGGCTTGTCCACTAGTTACTTTTACGTGGCATGGCTGTTGTACAAAAACACTAATACAATTTGGCACTTGAGATTGTAGTCATCACCTATTCACCTACATCTGTGAAGTTTACTTTGTGCACTATGAGAGAGACCTCTTTTATGGGGTTATAATAACTGCGGTTGTCCAATCCCAAGAGAACAAAAACAAAAGTTGGCATTGCCATTTTATTCTCCACGAATCAAAGTAGTTTAATACCTACGAGTCACGATGGTATTATTGGTAAAAGCGCACGGAGATCACCTTCTCTAGCGCGCCCCGGTAAGAACTTATTTTCATCTCTTACCATATACGGTTGAAGAACACAGAGACAACGTCTCTCCCGCCTTACATAAAGGGACCCATAACAACAATCAATATATCAAATTGTAAGTAGCAGCTTAGATTGCTGCAAAAATCTAATGATCTCTTCACATGGAGTCAGTAGGCTCATGCTTCAGGTGCATCTTAAGCATGGGGTATCCAACACCGTTGTGTTTGCCTCTGCACACAAAGTCGATGAATAGGCATTAGGCACAAGCACAACCAAAGGCGTAAGCACATTGGGCATTGGAATCAAACGACACCCGTGGCAACATATCTTCTGTTTAACAATTAAATATCCTGGGAAGAAGGAAAAACACAATAATATTAAATGCTTTGAATATGTATTTTATAAAGTATAGAATGGTTGCAAAAAATTGGGGAATTAGCAGAATTAGCAGTAAAGGGATACTCGACGGTCAATAATTGCTTATAGATATCGCTCAGCCCTTTAATCAGAAAGCTGAAAAACCTCTCTCAGAGCTCGAACAGCCATCTCGATAAAAAGCCAATACAGCACACTGTTTTAGGATATTTTACATGCCTAAAACCCCAAATAGTATCATTCAAAAGTATAGCGCTATGCGTCGTCGAGCTAGACCCCTCATGCTCACAGCTTCGCAACCATCATTGGGCAAAAACATGAGCCACTTCCTCCAGTTCTCTTCGGAAATTCTTGATCTACTGCATAATTTCAACAAAGGTAGATGACAGTAATAAGAAGGCTTCATTAATAAACTTAACTCTGTAAAGCATACCGGAACCAAAAATTTTCATTTCATCATAAAAAAGACAGAAAAACAGGAACGCAATGAATAGAGTTATACCCAAAAGCCAACCGCATCATGAGCTTAAGCTTCCTTCCTAGTTATCCTGTAAATTGAGAAATAACAATGAGTCAGTCACGAATAATGGCATATTGCATGAACATCGACACAGTGATGTGAACGAGATGTGACAGTCATAAGGCAGAAAATGTACAGTCACTAGGAACCCAAGGCAGGTCAACATTCTTTTATGCAACTTCAGAAGAGAAGTGATGCTAGCAAGTAGGAGAAAAAATCAACGGAAAAAATCAAGACCACTGAAATCTTATGACTCGCAACCAATCGAGGCACAGAAATGTGGAAGTCCAAGTATGTTGACAATAAACAAATACATGTGAATAGTGTGATTTACCAGACCATAGATTGAGTTCTCCATAAATCCTATATTAAATAAGCATCAGAGTTTTCAGACTCGTCTGTCCCCACTACCAGTATTTCCACTCAACAAATCATATATACGAGACGAGTTCAGCCACGAAGAACATAACCAAGATAAGGAGCGCATTGCATACTTTCTTCAATATATTGCATCCATACCTGAAGCAGTAGATTCCCAAGGCTGCTGTAATTTCATGTATAACAGATGTAGCAAAATGTAGGTAGAGCCCCGCTGTATTAAACAAGAGAGTGTCAAAAAGTTAGTATATGAAACATGAAACTTTTATATAGGCAAATTAAAAATGAGGTTTCTTACAGCAACAGACAAATTATCCAATTGCCAAAAGAAAAATAAATGCATATTGCAGCCACAACTTTCTTGTAATGAGACTAAGGCTTTATCATGTTAATCACCATCAGAAATAGATAATTGCATCAATTAAATTGATTAAGAAAGCAAGCCATGTACCTGTGAAAATACAGAAACCCAGGAGAACCCACAACTCATCCACTAAAGGAACTCTGTGATATGACAGTGAATGTAAGCAGTGGTATCTCATTACCAAAACATTCAAAACACAAACATTTAATTAAGTGAACGCCACCATGACATACCCGTCATTCAGTTTAGCAGTCAGGACGTTGGCAATGGCAAAAGGAAGGTACAACAGAGACTACGCCAAAGTAAAGACAGATATAAGTAATTCTGTTTTCCATAAAAATTGACTCTATAACTCTCACAAGTCAAATTCTCAAGCAACCAACAAGGACAATAAGTTCCAAGGACTACCAACCATTCCCCTTATCAATGCTAAATCATCTGTCTCATATACCTCATGATTGAATTGGACAAAATTTGCTTCCCACACCATCACAAATTACATATATTAGTGAGTTTGTGTAGACATGACTAAATACACAAGTAATTCCTTGCTTAATTTTTGCTATACTTCTAGCTTATTTTTAAATTTCCAAAGTTAGCCAAACACTAGAAATAAATCAGTTTTTCCCTCAATGTGAAGCATATCAACAATGTCCAGGAGGCACATTAATAATACAAGCCCAACACCAGCCAAAGAGATCGTGTTTTTCACTTGTCAAATAGTTTTCTCTTGTGATGAATAACAATAATGTCTGAGAAAGACATGCTGGACCAGTGACACTCCACTAACTTCCCAGAGGCACATCGTTAATAAGCCCAACACCAGCCAACATGAGATCTGCTTTGTACTTCTCACCCAAAAAAAGATCCTTTTTTTTTTTTTGGGGGGGTGAGTAAACTGTGGACCATATAATTCTGGGATGCTATGTCCAGAATCACTCATTTGAATAATTCTGTGATGTTCTAGGTCCACAACAATTCTCCCCCAGAAAAAGGATCAAAGTCTTTACTAACTGAAATTGCCAAGTGAAATGCTACCTAGTTTCAATAAGAACCTAAACCATCAAATAAGGGAGCATATTTTCCTCTGAACATACGTATCTTATAAATTCTGGCAAAGAGAAAAGAATAAAATGTCCAAACTATAGTCATCTTAGCACTGAAATGCTTCTTACCATGCACATATTAGTTTTTAAACCTTTCGGTTCATCGCACAAATGGGCCAAAATCATCCTTCCCTGTCAAAAGATCTTATGTCAAGTCAGGCAATAATGTAGAAAAAGAAAGGGAACCAATGTGCAGACGTGCTAGTTTCAAAAAAAAAAATAGCGCATAAGTTTGACACTGCAAGAGCAATAACAATGTGCTCTAAATTACATGTCACTACACAAATACCATAAGGACCGCTGTCTTTCAACCTATGTATAGGAAATAAAACATACCTAAAAATCAAAAATCTAAAAAGCTCAAAACACAATTTTTTCAAGATGATGTTTAACTCATCAAAAATAATCATCAAAATCATTTAAAAGGGTGAAGTGCAGATTAGTAATCCTAAGAACTAGAACACACTAAATTTCAACTTTGCCTCATTCATCAAAGGAAAGGTGAAAGCAACTGTAGGAGATGAAAATACAGTTTTAAGGCCTAAAGGCCAGAAAGCAGTATTCTACACAGCAAAAGTAGCAGGGGCCATTCGAGAAAGAAAAAAGAAAAAGGAAATGTTGGCAAAAGGCTGAATGCTAGATATGATAATTCTTATTAGGACCACCATTCTTCTAGAGAATGATGATTTGTGAATAATTCTTCACAGATACATGAAATGCATTGCTGTCTAATGGTGGAATTGTCCTATATATCAAGCAAGTATTTGTTGCCACGCTTCCTCATCCTTGCCAACCTTGAAGCACTTGGGACACATATCATAGCATACAATGATGGTAAGAATATAAAGAGATGTAGAGCTACTACTCTCTGACAAAGAATGGTAAAACCGGCTGGCAAGCTATTACGAGAAGAATGGTATCCAGTAATTCCGGAGGACTTTTCATAAAAAAGATTCCCCAATGGAAAGGAACAGGAGGTAAGAATTGCAAATGCTTTAAAAAAAACACGCCAAAATTTTTCAAACTAATTACTGATACCTATATGTACCAGCTTTTTCTTCAACATAACAAAAAAATATAGTTTTCCTCGTCACATGGAGCTCCACCACTCAAGGTAGATAAAATTGAATTACTCTCTACCCTAACATCAGCAAGTTAAATTTTCATGTGGTTTTCTAGGGAAGATGTAATCATGCTGATACTGCTAAGAAAAATTAATCACCTCAATCTTCTTCACATGGTTTTTCCTGTAAAATTTTAGAAAACAAGAAGACTTGAGGAGTACACAATCCCAAAACATGTTACCTACCACAAGGAACCCAAATGCAAGTCCAGTTCCGATGACAACCAAATGAGGATATCTACCCATTATATCTGATGGTGACAAATAATCCCTGTGTAGATCAAGAAGTAGCCATGAGAAGGACCATTACACCACAAAAGAGTTCATAAAATGCATGATGGTTAAGCCATACCATGTGAGCACTCCTGTCAGGAGAATGGCAAAAGGGTAAAGCTGAGGGGAAAACAAAATAGATCAGTCAAGCAATTGTACGTTCGCGTAACAGACTTAGAGAACAAAAGAGCAGGTCACATTGGTACCATCGCTAGTGCCAGCAACATGTTTCCTTTCCTTGCCTGAACTACCTTATAAACATTTGAGACGCTACAAAGACCATAACAAAGATGAAGTCAAACATATGAGGTACCGAAAGAGAATAGAGTTCGTCTCTTTCTCCCAATGATGATGTACGTCAAGGTACAAGCTTATCCTTATTTTAACAACTGTCTAAAACACTGATGAGACTAGATGCCACAGTTTCGTATGGTAGTGTCTTCTGCTTAAATTTTCAAGAGATGGCCCACTCAGTACTGATGAACTCAGCAATGAACTGCTAGTATAACACCGCCAAGAACAGTGATAATGAGACCAAAAAAATGAACTGTAATACAAATAAATGCAGCTAAGGAAAAGTAAAAGCAATAAGATTTTGCTTACTTGAATGTAACTGTGGGTATGACAGCAAAAGCTATCATCAAAAACAGCACAACTTTAAAGGTAGGAACTTCTGTAGCCAAAAGGGAAAAAATGCTACGTAAATATAGAGAAGAAATAGATGATGTGAAGTATCAAAAACTAGAAGAAAAGCATCAGCCAGACAAAAAGAATTGCATTAAGAAAAAAAGTAACCGGTAAACATTGATGAGACCTAAAACAAAAGGTAAGGCTGCATCTAGAAAATCATAAAACGAAGAAACCATTCTAATCATTTTGTGTCTGGTAATTTATTCCAGATGCATAGTAAATAAAATACACCCCTCCAATTTAAAGCATGAAAGCATCAATAGGCTCACATAAATATTGTTAGATCATACTTAATATGCCGAATGGATGAAACAGACATATCAAGCCTTTTCTACTATGAGTCATGCATATCAAGCAACAGAAGGCTTCTCTTGGAACCCTCATGGCTATATTGATAGCAACCAAAAAAAAAAAGTAGCAGGTGCTACAATAACTTTCTTCCATGCACCCAAACGAATGAAAGAATCTTGCAACGAATGAAAGAATCTCAAAAGACTGTTCCTAAAGGACTAATCTACTGATTAATTTCGCAAAATATTAATACACACCATTATGTAGATAAAATAAAAGATACAAGATGGAACCACTGCAGTCTTACCGCTTAGGAAGGGCACCCAACCAATAAGTGGGATGGATTTCCCAAATTGTTGGGCCCACCACTCAGCACCTGAATGAGAAAGATATATGCAAAATCTATTACCATGAAAGTAGAAAGATTTAAACAAAACCTAGCATTCAAATCAAAGTTACAAGGAGTACTCAAGCTCAAGGAAGTATCAGCTGCTAAAAGATCATACCAACAATAGCCGTGAAAAAATGGCTCACGTAAATCATCATGAGACCCTCGGTCGGTCCATTAATTGCTGGAAGAATAAGAGTGTTGGTAAAGTAGCTGCATCCAAAAGACAATGAGGGCCCTCTTTTAGTAACTTCTTCTGATTGTCCACAATACTAAAACCAAAGACAACAAAACTTCATATATGTCCACATACTAAGAGAACCAACATGACCACCATATCTACACTAGCAAGAAAAGGCATGAACTTATAAATAAAAGAAAACCACATGTCCAGGGGCATAAAGAAGCCATTCCATTTAACCTAGAAAATTTTGTCAACCTAAGGTCCCAACCAAGTAGTCACAACTTAAATAACCAACTCTACTAACTCTAATTATCAAAATGGGAATAAAGATGCAATTTTTGAATTACTTACTGTTCCCATGTGGCACAATAAAATGGTACAGCTGAAATCACCCAGAACCAGAAAGCGTATCTTCCACACATGGTAGTGCTCGCAAAAGCCAAGGCTTCAAACTGAACAATAGCAAACAGAACTTGGGTATATTTATCTTGCAAAGGGTAACCAGTGTCCCAAAGAAAATGCCAGAACATACCGCACATGCAAGTGCATCACATCCTGCAAGAAGTTGGCAATAACAGGAATCAGTGGATTATACTTCCACAGCAAGTGTTAAGTAGCATATAGTTGTCTAGTACATGAAAAGGGAATCACCATGATCAAAAAGCTCCCCAAGTGGACTAGAAGAATTTGTCCGTCGAGCTTGCTTCCCATCAACGGCATCAAATGTCTGGCGACATCAGAAGTTAATTAGGTGATTCCATATAAAGATCACTAGAGAAAAGGAAGACATGGGATGCCCATCACATACAAACAATCATTCAGACGAGGAAAAATGTTTAAAATCTAAGGGAGTTCTCACAACCTATAGAGGTGAAAAATCATGCTTATAACATGATTAAAGAGGAAGACTGCTCATCAAAAGATTAAACAGAAGATCTGATGTGTGTTCGGCAACACTAAGAAGATTTGCAATATAAATATGTAACTTCAGCAGTAGACTTTATTTGAATTGGTTCTGCCAACTTCTTTTGGTGCAACGCATGTGCATTCATTTTGGGTGCATGCATCACACATCTAATTCCCCCATATCAGCAAATGTCAAAGTTTGTCTTATTTGAAAAACTTAAAGAGAGAAAAGGAGGTTAACATCTGCATGTAATTATCCCTATCTCTTCAAAATAGAGAAAAGAAAAGAGGGTTACAGTACTTAAAAAATCTAAAAGGATGTGGCATGACATAATGCCCCGTTCGTAAACATGGTATCACATTTGTCCCAGATAATTATACTCTCTCAACTGAAAAGGGAGAGATGAGGGGATGGATTGAGACATAGTTTTCACGCGAGAAAGAAGAAATATCAAAAGAATATGCAAGAATAGATTGTGTGTTAACACATACTTGTGCGCAACGTGATTTTCATATACATGAGCATACCTGGTAGAGAAATAAAAGTATTCCATGTGCAAAATGAACCCATCTAGGCGGAGGTGAATCCAATTGAGGAGAATATATCTGGAGGAAAGATGTAGCAAAAGTAAAATGCAGCAGAGAGACTGATCTTCAGATGCTTACCCAAATAAGCAAAGCCTTCAAAGAATCTTATAGGCCTTATCACAAACATAAGCATGGAATTAATCTAAGAAACCTGTTTCTAGCATCATTTGTCCATTTTCAGGTATAAAAGCTTCAAGCATCTCTCATTGTGTTTAGGCCGCTCTCACATGAATTTCTTTCAGAAACAAATACATCTAGCAACAATTTGGCAAGGAAGTGGAGATGTATGCAAGAAAACTGTCAACTGGAGACTGCTTTTTGTGAGGTAAAAAATTTAGCCACTAAGAGCAAAGCTAGGTCTCTGCACTAAACCAACAAACAGAAAAAGTGTCTCCAAACATCTTAAATGAGAGACAATAAAAGAAAACCATCAATGACAATTTCAAGGAATATTTTGATTTCCTTTCAAGGCATCATAAATACAAAAAAGACGTTCATATTTTTATTGATTCATATCTTCAAAGAAGTGAGAATCCTGGTCTAAATCCTTAAGGGCACAACTGGCTACACACCTGTTCTGATTTTAGACACATGCATAAAATTCATATATCGAGATATAAGCAGATTCAGAGTAAAACTAGTTGACCTCAGGAGACACAGCTATCTATAATTGATGATGCAAATTTATTATAGTCACTAGCAACAAAGGAACCACACTAATGTTTCATTGAATGAGCCCTGTCCCAAATTGGTCATCTTTAAAGAGAAGTCACTCACATAGCCAAGCAACGCAGAGATCAACAGGAACAAAAATCCGGTCAGCGTAATCTGAGAAAAGCAATGAGGGAGTCAATTTCATCAACCAATCAGAATTACTTGCAAGAAACTCCAATCGAAATACTCAAGCGCAACACAGAATATCTTACCATATTTGGCCTGGAGATGGCGCAGAAAGCCATGCACAGCAACAGGTTCAGAGGGTCAGCAATTACCACCAATAGGAAAAATAATTATGTAATGGCAGCACAATGAAAGCATTGTAAACACGAAGAGTGAGCGAATCGTATTCTGATACGCATAGAAGCCATTTACCCTTCTCTGAATGATTATATAGACACACTGATTACTGCAAAAGGAAGCGAAAGGCGTTTCCGAATCCAAGATTGGAAAGTAGAAATGTTCAATGACCAAGCAAGGAAGCGTAACTAAGACTCGGAATAAATCGAGAACAGTAATCATGCTTTTACATGCAACCAAGTCCTGTTTTAGATCATGACAAACATCTCTGTTCCATCGGCAACGAAGCTTATTGATAATTTCGGCGAAGAGAAGTACTCACGGCATCCATAGCGGGAAGAAGTTGACGAAACGGCTCCAGAAAGGCTGCAGCACGTATTTCGCAAGGTAAGAATGGTCCACGCCACTGTACTTGTACCTATGCAAGGCGGCCACTCCATGCGCTCCGATATAACCCATTCCCGTCCCTTCCCAGAGCACGCACGCGGGCACTCAAAGGAACCTCCTCCGCGACACCTGCCTCACAAGAAGCACACAACCGACCAGAATTCAGCAAAGCAGGCAGGCCCCCTTTATGCATTTCAATTCACGGGCCACAGGACCCGAAACACAACTACCCACAGCCTAATCTTCACTTCAGGGTCGACACGACCGAACCCGCCCCCGAAAACCCAAGTGGGCAAACGACCCAACAGATCGGGAAGCTAAAATGCACGAACTTGACGCCAACCCACGACGGCAAATGGGCAGGCGAGTCGAGACCGCGCGGAATTAGGCCGACAAGGATCTGGTCGGGCAGGGTTGATGAGGGGAGAGAGAGAGAGAGAGAGAGAGAGAGAGAGAGAGAGAGACGGAAGCAAGCAGATCTGAGGGAAACGGGGAGAAGCAGGGACGACGATGGCGGCGGCAGCAGAAGACTCGGCGGAGAGGATGGGAGGGAGACGAAGAGATTTTTACCTTCTCCTCTTCCCTGAAGAAGGTCGAGGGGTGTCGAGGATCGGCTCCTTCTCTTTTTCGCAGACCAAAAAGCTACGACGGCGAATAGAGAGAGAAAAAAGAGAGAGGGAGACGGTAAAGTACTAAAGTTCCTTTAGATCTCCCGCCCTAAAAGCTAGAAGGAGAATAAAATTGGGGAGGACGGCCAGCTGTTTTCCCCATGAATTTGATTTTTGTTCACAAACTACTTTTACTTTCTTTTTATTTTTAAGTGCACAAATCCTCGGACTTTTCGGATACCTGCAACTTGGGTTCTCTTAATTTTTATTTTGTCCAACCAAATCTTCCTACTTTTTCTTGCGATGTTTTGTTTACCTTATGTAACTTGTATTGTACAATTAAGGTTTATTTCGGTGGTTTAATTAAAGCAGCTGATCGAGAGTTTATAATTGCACGGAATAAGATTTATCGGACCGGCTTGCGTGAATTTGAAAAATTAAATGACTTGATTTGACAAAATAAAAAGTTGGAGGGCCAAATTGCATGATGCTAAAATCTAATGGATTGAATTTGTACTTAACTCGAAATATATGAATGATTAGGTGATAATTTTTTTCTTAATAGATCACCATAGAAAGGCAAATATACAAAAATTTAATGTTGAAAAACAAGAGAGATTGTCATTACGTAACTTGTCACGGGTTTGATATAAAAAATCAGTAATCAAAGATATATTCAATGGCATAGGGGAACGAAGTTTGATTTTCCCTCTCAAATTTGCGCAAATATATTTCTTTAATTGTTGGCGAACATTCTTTAGAGTTTCTCAGAAAGCATATCCGGCCTTAAGAGAATCTCCATTCAGTTAGCTTGATTTCGACGGGAATCTATGTATCGATTCTGCGTACTTTAGTCCCACGAGTTCTTGCTTTCTTTAGTTACTTTAATAAAAAGTCGAGCCAACGAAGAAATTCGCATAAAACCCTTTAGAAATGGAGCGAAAGGACATATATTCCATGGAGAATATCTTATACCAAACGGCATATATTCTTTATGTTAGAACTTCCAATCATTTCAGGTATGTCCGTGCTAAGTATACTTACCTAGTCAACTCAACATGGTTAAGTTATTCCGTTCCCTATTTAACAAATCTTTCTTTCTGGAGACCCAATGGAATGTCTCCCGACCTCACGGACCAATCAAAACGCAAGTCTTCCCTCAATCCAGACCGGTCTACACGGCAGCTCGTGGGATCTTGAATTCCCGAACCGAACCCCCGACAACCTAAGTCGACCGTGCCGGCCTCGTGGATTCTTTCGCAAAAGTCCAGTGCAGACTCCAGTGGAGCGACTCCTGACTTTGCCTTCTCGCGCGGGAGTCGACAGGATGCCGACGTTCGCCTGCGGAATCCACGCGAAGACTCTCTCCAACAAGAGCCAGCGAGAACGCCATATGGAAGGCGAAGGTCGGGAATGATCCGCGGCATCTTATGATCAGATTCCTTCGGACCGTGTCCCGCCCGCTTTTCCCCGACGATTTTGACCTTTACTTTGAATTTGACGGGACGTCAGTTCTCCTTCACCGTGCGATCGCACGCGAGAGTCCGGCGAATCCTCGCTCGCCCGGTCAACGTCAGCAGATCGTTGAATTCTTCTCCCTTCCCTCGTTCGTGGAGGGTGGAGATTTTGTTGACCCCCTCCCTCTGTCTTGCCCTTTTGACCTTTGACCCTTGTAGATACTTCTCCCCCACCCTCAAGCAAGTCTGTCGGAGGGGGCAAACGGAATGGCCACGTTTTCTCGACTTGACCGACTTGTGCGGGGAAATTTGTCCAAAAAGGTCATGAACTCATCGTGCAGCAATTAATTCAATTCTAAATCTTCGAACTGTGTCAATTTAGCAATTTGCCTATTTAGTTTTAAAATTTTTAACTATGTCGATTTAATTCTAAATCTTTTGATAATTTGCCAACTTAGTCCTAATGCTTTTGATGATTTATCAATTTAGCTATGCTGGCTAATTTTGGCTGAAAATTACCAACGTCACTAATTTTTGCATTTTGTTTTAATTGTCTATGTTAACATCGAATGTGCAACATAAGACGATTGAAGTTAACTAGATTGCCATGTCAATAATTTTTTCATCAAAGTTAGCCCTAAAGACTAAATTAACAAATCATCAAAATGTTTATGAGTTAATTAACAACTTGTCAAAAGATTTAAGGTTAAATTAGATAACTGAAAGGTTTATGACTAGATTGACCATCATAAAATATAGATTTAGAGGCTTTTTGGAGAATTTTCCTTATATATGCATAACTTGTTTTCCCCTATCGAGCTCCTATACTATATGTAGCTCGTGTATGTCGTCTTCAAATAGATACGATTCAAATGACAGATAAATTAAGGTAGATTACAACATAGTACGAGCAATGAAAAGCCGGCTCCTAGCCTCATAGCTTTTAGCACTATAGAATTTTAATAAAGCAAGCGTTTTGAACGTTAAATCGGCTTTAAACTTTTTTGTTCCACCAACAAATTTTAGGCAGCAAATCATTTCCTAGTCAGACGTTTTCTGAAGAACCAATGAGGCTAAAATCAGGCAAGAGTCTTATTCCAAACCCTAAAACTCAACAAATGAAATCTTAGAGATGGGATTCTTTCCCTGCTCTTCTATTGTTGTGAGGGTTGCCTTTGTGGTGTTTGTTTTCCTTGTTAGCAACCTTGTGCTTTTGCTGCTGTTTTGGCTTTGCCTTCGATCCTTTTACTTTGGCACCCTTCCACTTGCTATGACCTTTGTCTTTGTGAGTGTAAGTTTTTAGAACCGAGTTCTTGCTATATAGTTATATATAGTTATATAATCTTACATTTTACCAAAAAAAAAAAAACAAATGAAATCTCGTGGATTACCTCTCTAACCTTTCCCCTTTGGGATTCGATTTTCTTTGCATTTTAGGATTCATGAGATATTATAGGAGATCTTTGGAAAAAAAAAAGAAAATAACTTTCTAATACTCTTATAGTGACAAATAAAGTCGTATGATCATTTATTTCTCCTTTTAGTCAAGTATTGATAAGTATTAATTCACAAAGTCGTAACTTGGAAGTTACTACATAAATTGACAAAATTATATAGTATTACAATGTGGAAGTTAACCACCAGCTTGGGATGCTTCCATCTTATGCTTTATAACACGGGAGTGTTGAGAGAGGAATTGGGAGCCACGTCGGAAAAATTCTTAAATGATCTCGATGCACGTGAGATCAATGCATTTGACTCATTAAAATGGGCGAGCCCAACGTGGGACTTATATGTTCTAAGGAACCAAACATGTGCTGGGTTCGCATGCATTCGACGCACCGCAAAGTGTTTTCGAATAAAGAACTTATGTCGACGTCACTCTCCGACAGGATCATTGAAGCAGGCGGCTCCGATGGGAGTGAATGGTCAAAGAAGACCATTTGATTGAGCTGTCTGCGGCCTTGGAATCAATGCACCTCGGATGGAAGCTTGCATATGTCCGGTGCATGAACATAGGTCTAATTAATTTGCCTAGCTATCTTCTTGACCATTTGAAAGCTGTCAATAGCAAGTTGACATGGTGCCTTAAATTAATACCACTAATTATAGCCTATAGAGAAATGGCCATCGATATGGGCCAATGCCTTGCACGCACATCGACGTGCACCATTTCCTGAGAACTTGTCTCCTTCCTAGTTGCATTTTATGTTTTTAATACAGATTTCTCGGGAAAATTACCAAAAAAATGTTATAAATGTATTATACCCGTATCAGTTCAATTCTAAAATTTTTAAATACATTGATCGAGTCCTAAATATTTTAATGAGAATTTTCCTGATTTTCACATGTATTTGAAGATAATATTAGTAATATCATGATGGTTAGGATACTTATGAGTTATGAGCTGTACAATGAAATTTTCTGAGAGGAAAAGGAGAATCACTTGATTTAAAGTAGAGAATGGATACATGCATAAACAAGCTATGGCCAGCTCACAATGTCTCCCACTTTTGTTTCGATTCGGACGTCTTCCCCTGTTTCTGTTTACTTGTAAGAGTAGGAATTATTCCCTTGGATTGGAATCCCTCCTCCATTCTAATAGTTAAAAATTCGGCTCAGGACAATTTTTGTGGCGAGATTATGTATTGGTAATCAGGTCATGTTTAAAATATTAATGTTTTTGCCAAAAAAATGTGGAACATTTGGTGGGCACGAACTTTAAAATATGATCTCAAATAAGATGATAGTCAACTAACAAGTGACATAATAATGACATAATACGATATGATATTGACTCCGGGGCAAATCTGAAAAAAAAAAAATCATGAAAACTTTCATCCATAAGTCAAAAAAGAAAATCCTCATTTCTCAAATGATTCGAAAGAACTTTAGAACTTTTACCCAAGAGACAAATACCCACTTGTAAATTTTTCGTCTATGCAAGCTCTTGTGGAAACGCTTCAACAAGAGCCAAAAAAGACGCTGGGGACGTTTCAGCAAAAATCAGCCGCTTCTCTAAAACGCCATCCTTTCCTATTCCTCTGAATTGGGATTTACATGCTTAGGGTCCCAACCTTCTTGATTTGGACTCATTCGCTTCCTCTTTCAATCTGTGAAGCTTTTTAACAGTTCACACGTTGAACTTCGATTCTAGCAAATTTGCCGCGGGTACTTTTGTCGCTAGAGTGAAAAGTCCATAAGCTCTTGTTAGCTGTTCTGAAAAGTTAGGATCATTTATCCTCCTCAATGGTCCCACTTCTATGATTCCAACCTATTTTGTGGACGGAAAGGAAAAAGAAAAATGTCGGATATAAAGTAACTATATGCCATTTCATTTCTATTGAAGTATTGTCTCATATCACTTGATATTGTATTTTAAATGTTTTTTTATAATTATGTGATTTTCTCCACCTATCAATTTGAACTTTTTGGTTGAATTTTCCTATCATGGTAGCAAAGCGCACCATTCATAGATTGTCAGTAAGAAGAGTGTTGAAGTAAGCCATAAATGTTTTTTATATTCATAATCTTCCTCTCTTTTTTGGGTTTGACTTTCTATCAAACTGTTCTCTCTCCTGCTGTTTCATTAATTATTCCAAACACAAAACGGTTGCAATGAATATGCTGCCACTCCGTGATGAACAAGGGGGGACGTTCTCGAGAGCAAGTTGTTCTTTGACTGGGTTTTGGTTCGCCATTCAGCCATGGCCCCTTGAAATTAAATAGGGTTCTTACCATTTTGACGAAGTTTCCCAGCGCAATGCAATAAAGCCTAATTAATCATCGACGAGTACCCGATTGATTAATTTATCATATACCATAGCAGAGATTGGATGAGCTTTCTAAGTGTTGATAAAGTCATTGCCCCAATGGCTATCTTGAAGGAAGTGGGGGATTCAAGTCTCCACTTTCTCAGGGAGGATTAGAGTTAAGATGATTTAGTTTTTGGTGTGGATTTCGACTCTCATATCCTACAAGAATGTATAACAAAAGTCTGAAAATAAGAGTTAGAATAAAAATAAAGGATGATCAATAAAAAAAAAGTATTGATAAAAAAATAGAATTAAAAACTTGGGATCGAGTTCATCCAATTGCAAGTGAAGATCTAGAGGGTTTGCTCGTTTATAAAAGTTTTGGTAAAACTAATTTACGAATCGGCGAGCATGTATTAATGGCATTTAATGAATGATTATGAATGTTTAGAAAAAAAAAAAACGTACTAACTACAAATTTGTAATCCCTATATATATATACTTGGTATTAAGAGTTATCGAGATATATATAAACTATATAAGATAGCTATTTAGATAAGTATATTCAAACTATTCATATCTGATTTACATTATTCAACCCCAATCAATCAAAAAGAGATAGGCAGTCAAAAAGGGTTGACCTTGGATTTTTTTTTTTTTTTTTTTTTTTTTTTTTTTTTTGGTCAGATTGACCTTGGAATTGGAACGGTTCACTCGGGCCCGTGTCCCTCTTCCGTGTGCAATTTATTCTTTTTTTATCTTTCCTAATTCAAAGGCGCGACCATAATGAGTGCGCGGGAGGGAATTAGTACAGCAACCCGTCCTTGACATTTCGATTCACCGGCTCTTTTCCTTAGTCTGTGCCGTCAAATTGGCCGGCCTTATTCTAATGTGCATTTAATGAAAGAGTATTTAAATAAATATCTAAAACTCATTTGTCTTTAAAATAATGGATAGCTAGGCAACATCACTGTCCTGGTCTCTGGTCCAATCTGCCTGGAATTCACTTGGAGACATGAGAATGGTCACTATAATGTCTCTAAAACAATTTTCCTGTTACATGCTATGACCACCGGGGTTTCCAGAGCACCTAAAGTTTACTCATGACAAAAAAAATTATCTAAAAAATCTTAAATATACTATACAAAGTAATTCAATCGTAGACTTTTCAATTATATCAATTTAATTTTAAGTATTTTAATTGTGTTAATTTAATCTTAAACGTTTTCAGAATTTGTCAATTTAGTCATAAATATTTTAATAAATTATTAATATAGTCTTTCGATTAATTTTGGGCAAAAATCGTTAATGTGACGTCGCGCAACTAAGGTTGATTTATAATTTTTTTATTGATTTATTTTAAATTTCTCTTCTTCTTTTTTTCCGCAATTTTTACACAGGACCAACGAGGCCGCGAAGCCCTTGCCGGCCACAGGTGAGGGCGGGTGAGGGTTGTGATGCCATCACTTGTAGCTAGCAAGGGCCAACGGGGATTGTTGTCCCTTGGCCAGTGGCCAGCTTTGGGTAAAAAGAAGAAAAAAAGAAATAAAATAAAAAATTAGATTTTTTTTCAAAAACATTTAAAAATTATCAATATGAATCCTTGGGCACCATGTAGAATGATTGGGATTGAGTGGAGTACCATGTCAGTCAATCAAAATTAGCCGGAATGACTATATTAGTAATTTGCTAAAACGTTTAACATTAAATTGGTATAATTAAAAGATTTATGACCGAATTAACTACCGTATAATAAATTCATAACACTTTCTCCGTTTACTTATTTACAATCACGAGAAACCACTGGGGGTTCGCCCTAGTGGCCACCCTTCCAACTTGGAAGGAGGAGGTGTGGGGTTCAAATCTCTACCTCCTCAGGAGGGATTGGGGTGGGGACGGTTTCATTTTAAGAGTGGGTTTCGACTCCCACGCCCTGGAGGCAGGGCAAAAGTCTGAGAGTGAGTGTTAGAGTAGGATTAGAGTAGGACTGATAAAAAAAAAAAAATTACAATCACGAGAGACTCAATATTTGTATGCATGCATGAATTTATGTATCCCTTAATTACAAGCAGAGATTCTTTCCTCGAGCGCATTTACCCGATCGCATTTATGAATGCTGACTGTCATTTGACCCATATGATATAGTAGTATTTTTTCATATAAGAGTTTGGATGGGGCCAATTAGAAAGAACGGACGACATCTTTCGCGCCGTGCTGGAGCTTCGATCCAAGGCATTATTAGGGTATGTAGGTGACGCATTAAAGACCCCCGATCCTGTGCGTTTCACACGCGCTGCTAACATGATTTCCCCAGCTATGGGCTGCGTATGGACGCATTCTCCTATGCATGCCAATGTATGGCTAGGGGTGACTTTTGCTTGTAATACCAACTATTTACTTTTATTTCAACTTTCTGAAAGTGAAAGTTAAAAGAGAATGGGAAGAAAATATTATGTTTTTCATTTTTTCTAATTTGTTATTTTTAATATTGATTTTTATTTTTTCACACACACATAATATATATTTGGAATTCTTTTTGTAAATTTATATATTTTGACCCTTCATTTATTGAATATTTTTAAAATTGACATTACATGTCAAAATCTTGTGTTGAAAATTTGTATATCCGAATTCTGACTCGAGTGTCGAAAAAATTGATCAGGTATCGGATTTTCCAATACATATTAATCGAGTATCTGATAGTATGGAAGAGTATCGAACACGTGTCGAAGTGTTCGACATGACATGAAGGCTTTTGGAGAGTGTCGGTATCTCCTAACCGAGCAGTCGGAGGGAGAGAGATAGACAAGAGCATCCAAATTCTCGATCACTTTTCTTTTTATAAGTATGGACATCACTTCACATTCCACGACACGCGACATTCCTCTGCAACAGCATAGTGCCGAAGCAAAAGAGAAGAGACCACACACGCCATGAACCCACTTCTTAAACGCGGCCCTCCCTCTTTCTCCTTCTTGTTCGTTGCCATGCTCGTTGCCCTCCAAGTTTGGTTTTGTCGTTCAAGACGTTGTCCACGAGCCAACTCGGGAACAGGTACCACCAGCTGGCCCTCCCGAAGGTCGCCGGCCCCGAGAGCATCGCCTTCGACTGCGAAGGACAAGGCCCGTACGTTGGCGTCTCGGACGGAGGATCCTCAAGTGGGAAGGGTCTCGCCTTGGGTGGAGGGAGTTCTCCGTGCCTACCGCGCACAGGCACGTCTTTTCTATTCCGAGAAAACCCTAGTTTAGCTTCATGCACGACATTCATGCAGGCACGGTACTTTAGGCACTTCCTTTCCCTTCACGAGTTTCATCTTCTCCACAATACACGCATCCCGCATTATGGTTCGCGTTTTACGTGAGCTTAAAGTCGACGGAATACGTCGCTGAACTGTTTCCTGGGAAAAAGAATAAGCAATGGGAAAAGAATACTCAACCTCTTGGACGTTGGACCGGATTAACTTCATGTAATAATCTCCATTTCAGTTCTATTTTCCCCCAACTGTATGGAGGACTATTGTTAAAAAAAGATGGTCCAAAATTCAAGGATTAAAACTCTTTACTTATCACACATGTAACGTTGACGAAGTCAAAAATGGCTTGGAAATTCATCCACCAACCGGGTAGGTGCTGCATTTCTTCTTTTCTCCTCCTCCTCCTCCTCTTCTTCTTGTTTTCTTTCTACCAAAATATTTTTAGGTACTCCACTTAAAGCACGTTATATGATGGAAGCGTCCTGAAGTTTTTCCTGAAGTTTTTCAGCGACAATGCAAATGGTTAGGGCACTTTATCCGATTCGAGTCGAGGTCATTGTTCAGGATGTCCCAAAGCGGTTGATCTACAAATCATCTTTATTAGTTGTCAATTCTAGATGGAAAGAACTTCATAATTTTAGGGTGTAAGGAGAGAGAAATTATCTTCTATTTGAAACAAATTAAATTTGTTTCTATGACTTGCTCGATCTATGTTTCTTTCGAGATTCATGTTTAATCTATTATAGATATGAATTATTCGTCAGAATTTATAGCATCACAGATAACGACTCTTCAGCAGAATATGATGGACAAATCACTATTCATTTTAATATAGTATCATGGACAGCAGAACATGACATACAGATCACTATTTACTTTTTACAGTAGCACACTTGACAATCACGTGCACTTGCTCTAGAAATGAATGGGCATTTGCTTTCGCTTATCAGGCTGGCCTTTCTTTACCCTATTTCAGAAGCTCTCTCTCTCTCTCTCTCTCTCTCTCTCTCTCTCTCTCTCTCTCGTAGTTTTTCCTCATTAATCCTGCAGTCCTTCCCTTCTGAATTTGTATCACTTATTCCTTCTTGAGCGTGCATTACCACCCTTGCGGATCGTTTTACTTTTTTTTTTTTAATCTATTTAAACACCAGTCATCTACAGTAAGAAATAACTAGAGTAGGTAGCTACACCTAACTAGCCAGTTCCTAATCAAGGAACTCCAAATGAGCTTCGGCCGCTAAATTATTGAGCATGGATCATCAAGATAATTATTAGATGCATGCCGCCAACTGTTAAACCTATTTTTTTACTAGAAATAACTGCTAAATGCGAAGACCAAACCTTTCATTTTTGTAAGGGTGAAAAGGACCATGGGCGATCTCGAAAGGCATGATGGCGACCATCTTGCATGGGACTGAAACAAGTTTCTGTCGTTCATCATCAGGGACAGGAAATTGTGCGACGGCTCCAAGGACCCTGATAAGGAACAGATATGCGGGAGGCCGCTGGGGCTCAAATTCAACAGCGCGACGTGCGATCTCTATGTGGCGGATGCCTACTATGGACTTCTGAAGGTCGGGCCCTGCGGCGGCATCGCCCACCAGCTCGCAACTTCCGGCGGTGGAGTCCCTTTCAACCTCACCAATGCGCTCGATATCGACGCTTGGACGGGAGCTGTTTATTTCACGGACAGTACGATTGCCTACCAGAGAAGGTACATTTAGCATATTGATTTCTCTTTGTTCTCTTTCTCTTTCTTTCTAACATTAAGTATTAGGGTGATCGGTTCTTGGTTCGGTTTGGTTCCACCTTGGAACCGGGAACCGGATTGGGAGCACCGGTTCCCAAAATTGCGAACCATGGACTGGACCGTTTGGTCCTAGGATCGGACCATCGGTTCCGGTTTGGTCCGGTCCGGTCCAACAAAATCAGCTCTACTTTTTGCACTAAAGAGTTATTGCGCTCTGGATCGATCAATCTAATTCTGTTCTTGGGCGATTCAACAAAACTAATTATACATGTTTCTACGTGCAAAATATTTAAACTTCACTTGTGTGATTCACACTTTGTGTGTTTCACACTTAACTTTAACCATGAAGGCCATGAACAATTTGGCTAAAGGTTGTGCTTAGCTTAGATTTATAGACAATCTCTCTTCTACTCTTTGAATGTTTAGTCGATGTGAGACTCTTGGAGGCTTAAAGTGCCTTATGGGTCTCTTGGAGTCTTAGTCTTACATCGAGTAGAAGATGAAACTAACAAGGAGATTTTTTCTATAAATGAAAGAGTAACAAAAGGGGTTTTAATCTTTACAAAAAAAAAAAAACAAAAAGGGTTTTAATGGTCTCTTGGCCACATAAGAGGTTGCTACCTCAAATTGCAATTTTGGTTGCAATAAGTAATCATGTTTATATATTTTATTACTTCCATGCATATAAATTATATATAAAAAAATTTGTTTCGGTCCGGTCGGTCTAGTTCGGTCCGGTTCCCACCTTGGAACCGGGAACTGGACCGACCGGCCACCGGTTCCAAGATTAGGAACCGGGAACCGGACCGCCGACAATGGGAACCGCCCAAAATCAACCGGTTCCCGGTTCGGGTGGTTCCCGTTGCACACCCCCAATTAGGTATAGAAATTTATTCTCACCCGTCATTTTCATGGCCTTTTTGCTTCCTGGGAATTTCGAAGTTCTGACATGATTAGGCCCTCCTTGGTCCGCTCCTAATTTCTGAATTTAGATTCAGAATCCCTACAATATTTATTTAATTAATCTCACACGTCGCATTAGAGATAGAAATTATAATACTTAAATGAATAAATTACACATGACTTTATATGACCAATGACAATGACGATAAAGCTCACAATTTGTGAATGATTTTTCATATCACTTAATCTACAGATTGTACACACTTATAAAGAGAAGGAAAAATACAATCTTTGATAAAGCAAGAATCATGGAATGCCAACTCATCTAAAGTTGGTATGCTAATATGAAATTAAAAAAGATATAAAAAAGATTTCATATTCAAAAAATAATATCAAAAAAAGATTTCATATCTTAACAAATGATACAAAGGAATTTAAATTTATCAATATACCATTTTTGATCGTTACAACGACTTCACAACATTAGTTTCTAAGATCTTATGGTGCAAGATTTCGACTTAGCCATGAGGGAGGATAGGTGTAGGTGATCCATGAAGGACAAAGAGAGGATTTGGCCCTTGCATTCTAAATTGCAACGTCATCCGTCAAGCTCTCTATACTATGTGGAGTTGCAACTTGCTCGGGTCGGTGCATAATTGCGTCGGTGGGAAATCTTTATGCTCCTTATTAAAGGTCTAGCAAGTTCTATCACTTATACAGCTTCTCGTGTACGTGCGTACGCGAACACACATGTATACAGTCCTTTTTGTGACGACAAACCTCAGCTAGATGAGCGCGTCTCGTACTAGGGAAATGCTCTGATAACGAACCGGCTCAAAACCCATGTGATTGGCTTCTATGGATGGCATTGCCAGCACTCGTCGGTCGGCCGTAGAAAAATGAGCGTTTGTTGATGTCGACTTGTGCCTAAATGACGCGCTAATGTCTTTCTAAGAATGAGTTTCTCATGTGATGATTAAAGCTCTACCTTTGGAAGCTATGATGTTGGAATTCCATGTTCCAATTTAGCAAACCTTCACATGAGGATGTCTCATCTGGGTTGCGCATGATTTCAATCAGGAACTACATGTTGTCCATTGAGAATGGAGACAAAACGGGAAGATTGCTCAAGTATGACCCCCACACCAAGAGAGTGACGGTCCTGCTCAATGGGCTGTCCTTCCCCAACGGACTGGCCCTAAGCAAGGACGGCTCTTTCCTTGTGGTGGCTGAAACTGGCAAACTTCCAGCTCCTCAAGATTCCTCTCGGACCCACCAAGACAGGAGGACATCATGCGACGCCTGCACAGGTTTTCTACTCTCAGCTCGCAAGGTACCCGGACAACATCAAGAGGAACGACAAGGGTGAGTTCTGGGTTGCCCTCAACAGTGGAAGAGGACTGGTCCTTCCCAAGACGGAGGGTCCTGATCAGGGCTCATTAGCGCAGGTTCAGGATCATGTTGATGGTGATGAGATCCCTTGGTTCACCAAAGACCCAGTTGCAATCAAAATTAGTGAAGGAGGGAGAGTAGTGGAGATGTTGGATGGGGGATTTGGGACGGCATTTGAGTCGGTGAGTGAGGTTGAAGAGTTTGGAGGGATGCTGTGGATTGGGTCTGTGACAATGCCTTATGTGGGTAAGCTCAAGGCGTATTAAGGCTTTTCTTGGTTGTTTATACTTTGTGCTTGGCTAGTGAGCCAGTGCTTGTTGTGGCCTCTCCCTGTCTAATATATTTGTGATTTCAGTCTCTCTTGATGGTTTTCTAGCTCATATCAGTTCGATATTCTGTCTCTGTATCAATCAATGTAGTCGTACAATTTTTCTCCCCTCTGCAGCTCAACGCCAGGTGACATTTAAAACTGTTTTATGCATCGTACTTGATCGAGCTTGTCGATCTTAACTTTATAATAATTCCACACAATATTTGGGTACAGGTCTCCATTACTAATGGCTGTGTTGAGACCAGTCCACGTCTCCATTACAAGAATAGTTCTAACATCCAAATGAATTTGCTAATCATAATTAGCTCAAGTTCGCATACGATAAATATAACAGCAGAAATTAGAAATAAAATGAGTCTTCATATCATATTGATCATGCATTGATGAATCTGCAACTCTTCCTCACTTCTCCATTGAGAAAGCTATCCGGATTCGTGAGGTTCCCCATCTTTACCATGGAATCGGAGAACTGCTGAAAGAAGGCTGCCACGTCAAGTGCATATTGTTCCACAAGCTGCTTGGTCTGAAGGGCCAACACACTTGAGTATAGTTCCTGGTCAGAATTGAGCAATCCCTCTCCATTCAGGAGCAAATGGTAGTAGGAGTTGTCGAACGTGTAGGGCGTTTCGTAGTCCAAAGGCGCGGTGTTGTTATCTCCCCCTCCTGCGGCCGGGCATGTGGACTTTAATTGGCTCAGGTGCACTTCAGATAATGGACTACTGCCCGACGTCAATTCGTAATCCCCATATATTCTTGCACGGAAGTTCTCACAGCGTGCCACGCCGATCGTGTGAGCCCCTATCGATTCACATGTGCATATAGTTAAATGGAAAATCTCATGCAATGTACTATATACAAGTCTTAATCAGCGTGCTTTCTTCTGCGGCAATAAGCTCACCTTGGGTGAGTAATTCGATCTATCACTTAAAGAGGAGTAGGAACTTAATAATTACCAGAAAGTGCGACGGTGTCGGTGACGGAGAGGCCGAGGTAAAGAAACTTGTAAATGATGGAAATGAGGCCTTGATTCGGAGTAGGAATATTGGTGTTTGCAAGCTCGTAGCTTGCGCTTCTCGAGTCTTTTCTCCCCACCGGAACATCCCAATACGGTCCGCCCACCTAACAAGTACGAAAGAGAATCGATATCGGTCACATTGATTTTCTGATATTTCTCCTTGGTTAGCAAGTAATAACTACAGGAGTTGTAATTCAGAACATTATTTGACAGGTCAATGAGGAATTCAGAGAGAAAGAGAGGGGACAATCTATACCAGAATGACAGCATCTCTAGCAGCAATGGTCAATATATCAGCGCAAGAGACAATTCCAGGGCATTGTGATTCAACCTTGCTCTTGATCCTATCGATGATTTCAAAACCTTTTAGAGAGTTTATATTTGGGGAAGCTGTCTTCTCTCCTCGTAGCATGACCGTATCATCCAACAGGACCGAACCATCGCATCCCTAATAAAACATTGCATTCAAAACATTCAGAAAACACTCTCCCTTTGCAGATTGATCCATGCTTCATGATGGTTGTCACTACTCACGCATACTTTCATCCCAAAGTACATGTTCAATTTAACACAACAGAATATAAAATTGCATAGAGTTACGATATAAGCAATGCACCTGAACGAAGCAGTCATGGAAGTGTAGACGGAGTACTAAAGCAGCGTTATGCGGATCAGAGAGCACCTCACGTTCCATTTCTTGGTGGATTATTTCGAGCACGTTTGGGCACGAGGATGCATAGTAATCGAGCGTCAGTGGAGGGTCGCTTGCACCGGAATGTATAATGCCAGAAATGAAGGCGATGGCTGCCAAGAACTGCATCGTGAGGATTCTTGGATGATATAAAGCCGCCATTGTCGGTTCTTTGGCTCACCGTGCATTCCCTGAAACTGTGCAATATATAAAGGAGCAAACGGAGAGAAGTACAAACATAGAGAAGTACAATTTCAGTTCTTGCATGGCTGACTTGAGGATTTTGCATGAAGTTTTGTTAAAGTCAAGAGGGGATGCAACTAATGTTGTTCTGTTTGGTGGGTAATACCAAGACTAAAATTACTTATAATCGTTCTGACTTCAGAGAGAGAGAGAGAGAGAGAGAGAGAGAGAGAGAGAGAGAGAGAGAGAGAGAGAGAGAGAGAGAGAGAGAGAGAGAGAGAGAGAGAGAGACGTGCGCATGTGGCTCAAGAGAATAAATGTTTTAGATTTGGGAAGTCACCAAACGAATCGCGGTGATAGCTGCTATTAGGGGACCAATTTTAGCTTCTTGTTTTGAACAGAGTTTTCTCCGGGTTTTGGCCACAAAAGTGGGGAAATTTTGTCCAAATGATTATAAATCTTTACCTTTTGCCAATTGAGTTCTAAACATTTTCACATTTTTCCAATTGGATCTATTCGGTCAATTTATACTTGAAAGTACTGATGTGGACGCCGACCATCCTATGTAAAATGGCCGGCATTAAGGTGAACAATTTTTATAATATTTTTTTTCTTTCTTTCTTTCTTTCTTTTTTTTTTCCGAACCCAGCTGGCCAACCCTTGGTGATCACAGGTGAGGGCCGCGAGCGAGGGCCGTGAAGCCCTCACCAGCCCTCATGAGATCTGGGTGAGGGCTGCGATCCTCACCCAGTGATCGACGAGGGTCGCTGGTCCTTGCCGGACTTGGTAGAAGAGAAGAAAAAGGAAAGAAAGATTTGATTAAGCAGCTCTTGAGCGTGGAATTCATCGAACGGCCAGTCTTACTCTAAACAGACTAGAAATCTTATTCATGTAACACGCAGTTAGTATACGTATGCATACTCAAAAGTTTTGAGTCATCAACTAAAAATGCGATGTTCCTTGTCACTAATTCTTGGTGTGTACTTGAAGGAAAAGAATGTGAAAGTTTGGAATGGCTCTCCTTGAACTTTGACGAAGTCATGAGATAGCCAATGTAGATCAACCATCGAAGGACCTACCGGCCTATACCTACAGAATTTGACTATGCAGATCCATATCTAAGGCCAGTAGCTATGTTGTGCACTGGAAATTTAGCACAAATGTTTTGTTACATCTTTAATCGAGTAAATACAGATCCTGTTCCTTCAATTCAGGGGCATAAATCATCATAAGCGCAAGAGACTTTGAATCTTCCGAAAGAACCATCTCTTCTCTGGACCAGAATCTGCTAATTCCACAATATACTACAAGTTACATGCTTCTCGGGAAGATAAGAATCATGTCTGAGTTGCGACCATCTCGGCGCTCTTGGCCATTGAGACCTGTCCATTCTGAGGATGTGCTTCCCAGCAAGTTCCTCGAACGATTTTTCATATCCAATGGTGATATATTCAAGGGTGCCGAATAGGCCTAGTTAATCATCACCTCTTCCAATAGCTTCAACGCTTGAACATGACGTTAGACATATCCCTACAAACTGGTATCAGCTTCAAAAGCATAGTGGGAAAACAACCTCTACTCGTCCAAAAAAATTGTTGAAAAAGCAGAAAAAAGAAAAAGAACTCCATGAAGTACTGTAGTAAGAAAATGAGAAAACAAATATTACCGACGAGGATGAAAATCGGAGACTCGTCGCTCACAAACTAGCAAGATATGTCATGGAGGATGAATATTCCGCAAAAAAGCTCTGGACCCTTTTACTTAGCTAATTGCACAACTTGTTGACAGAATTTATGAAGCCCGGGACTGAGCCAAAAGTTTACTAAAATGGAAGTGCTTCATTCGGAGCAATAAAAGTTTGGCGTCTTTTGGAGGTGAGAGTGGTTGCTTTGGCGTCGGTGAACACCAGTTTTAGACAACAACAAAAACATTTTTTCCTGGAAAGTTCCTTTTCTAATGAACCAGAAAAGAAACACGGGTTATCTGAAAGGAAGGAGAAGGCAAACTCTTTCCCCAGGCACTCTCTCCCTCTCCCTCTCTCTCTCTCTCTCTCTCTCTCTCTCTCTCTCCCCCCACGCGGGGGTACGTGCCAACTGCCAGAATGATTTCTGGACAAATTCGCCGACCACTTTTTGTCTATATGGAATTACGTAGGCATATCCACATTGGGAATCAAGTTTTGTCCTAGATATGCAGATGAACTTGCAGGTTTTAAGAGTAATCATTTGGTGGAGCTCGCATTTCATTATGTACTATGTGGACTCAGACGGGTGGATCATCAAGAGGGAAGGGTCTGCCCTCTGGTGGACAACATTAATTCGGGGAAACTCTAATTTTGCTTCGTGCACAACACTCTGGCATGCATGCGTGGTACTTTAGACATTTTAATTCGGATATATTGTTTAAGTTTCCCATGCATTCGAATTCTGTTTCGCGTTTTTTGTGGCCTTGAAATCAACGGAGTATGTCATGGAACTGTTGAGAGAGACAGTATGATGCATTTAAATGCAAGCGACCGGGAGGTGTCGGAGTAATGGAAGTAAAAGAGTTGGATTTGGAGTAGCTTATATTACAATTTGAGAGATGATATGCATGCAAATTGAAACTATTTCCACTGGCATGCATCAGTGCACCACGATCTCCAGTCCTACAATGCTTCTTTCTTCAATTGTGTGCATGAGCTATAAAAAAACCAGCTCTGCTACGTCGGACTGGATTGTCTCCATCAGATAATCTCGATTTCAGCTACCAAGCAGGTAGTTACACCTCCTGTTCTTCTTCTTTTTCTTCTTCTTCTTGGTTTTCTCTTTTTTATATTCTAGGTACTCTATTTAATGCACGTTAAATAAGGTATTTCCTGCGGTTTTTTCAGCGACAATGCAACTTGTTAGAGACCTCTGCAAAGATGTGACTTGAAGTCAACGTCCAAGATGTCTGAAAGATATTCATCTACAGAAATTCTCTATTTTCTTAGATAAAGTCGGCAATACTAGATAAAATGTTGGAAATTGGTGATCCATTTTCAACAAAATCTAGAAACGTATTTTTCTTCCTTAAGAAGTAACCGAACGAAAGCAAGCAAGCGGCAGCTAAAGAAATGTCCAGAGTCAACTAGATTTGTGTAGAAAAGTTCACAATATTACCCCTGCAAATGGAGATATATGTCTTGACAAAGGTCTATGATAAAGCTGGCTAGGGCAGAGAGCTAGAGAAACAAAGATTTTGACATGACTTAGTGCAACTTCCCATGTAAGAGGGTGTGAGGAGTGGAGCTCATATTGCTTACATCTCTTGCACTCCTCCACCAATACCTTACTAGTGAAACTATCTTTATCCCATCAAACCTTACTTATTCCTTTGAATTCATATCTCTTGTCCATCCTCTTCGAAATATATTCAATATAATTACACATTTGCACATTGAATCAAAAACTATCATCGATACCAAAACAATACTTTTGCGCAACAGTCAAATTTTCAAAATGGTATTAGAGCTTCAAAACACCAATGATGGTATTGGAGCTAGGTAAGTTCGGATGGGTTTGGGTGTTTGTCCTAATCATCCTCAACTAAAATCAAAGCTTGAGCCCAAGCCTGAGAATAGAGCTAAAGCCACAACCAGAGTCAAAGCAAAAGCTAGAGCCAGAGCCGGGGTTAGAGCAAGAGCTTACAAGAGCCAAAACTAGAACTAACAACTACAACTAGAAACATTTTTGATGGCCCGATGTATATGGGACCTCGTTGGAAAAAAGGGATGCTGATTTGAAAGAAAGTGCAAGAGTCTAGCAAAAGGATGCAAATGATCTTGAACGCAAAGATACACTAAGAAGAATTTTAGGGTACAATCAAAACTATACAAAACATATCCGGAATACTACAAAAATGGATCAAGGGGAGGGTTGGAAATTAGCTATCAATTTTCAACAAAATCTAGAAACTTATTTTCTTCCTCAAGAAGTAACTGGATGAAAGCAAGCAAGTAGCAGCTAAAGAAATGTCCGGAGTCAACCAGAATTTGTGTAGAAGAGTCCACAAAATTATCTTTGCAAATGGCAAAGATATATGCCTTGAAAGTTGGTTGACAAAGCTCTATGATAAAGTTGGTGAAGGCTAAGAGCTACAGAAAAATCTCTGATTTGAATAGAGATTTTTCCACGACTTAGTCGGTGCAACTTGCTTATAGATAGGCAAAGGAGTCACTCATGTAAGAGGGTGTGAGGAGTAGAGCTCATATTGCCTACATTTCTTGTACTCCATCAATACCTCCTCTGACTATTGGAAAATCACTTTTATAAATCAATGAAACTATCTTTGTCCCACGAAATCTTACCTATTCCTTTGAATTCATATACCTTATCCATCCTCTCCCAAATATATTTAACATAGCTACACATTTGCACATTAAACCAAAAACTATTATCCATATTAAAATTATGCTTTTGTGCAACAGTCGAATTTTCAACATAAAATAATCTTATATGGATTAGCCATCCCTGATTAATCATGCTTCTGTGCGACAGTCAAATTTTCAACATAGAAGAACTTTATATGGATTAGCCGTTCGTGGTTGGCCAAACAAGTGTTCAACTTTCAGGCTATATAGTTATGACTTTCTCCTTTTTGCAGCTCAACGCCAGGTGACATTTAAAGCATTTTTAAGTATCAAACTTGATCGACTTGTCAATCTTTTCTTCACAATAATTACTCATGATAGTTGAGTCCACCATTACAATGGCTGTGTGTAGAGAAATGTACGTCTCTATTACAAGAATCGTTTTAACTTCCAAATGAATTTGCTAATTAGCTTGAGTTTGCATATGTCCGACTCTGGATAAATAACCAACAAAGATGAAAAATCAAACGAGTCTATTACACATGACTCAGCGATCATGTATTGATAAATCTGCAGTTCTTCCTCACTTCTCCATTGACAAAGCTATCCGAATTCGTGATGTTGCCCATCTTGACCATGGATTCGGAGAACTGCTGGAAGAAAGCCGCCGTGTCATGCGCATACTGTACCGCAATCTTCTTGGTCTGAATCGCCAATACACTTGAATACAGTTCTTGGTCGGAGTTGAGTAATCCCTCTCCATTCAGGAGCAAGTGGTAGTAGGAGTTGTCGAATACATTGGGCGTTTCGTAGTCCATCGGCGCGATGTTGTCCTCTCCCCCTCCTGCGGCTGGGCACGTGGACTTCAATTTGCTGAGGCGCGCTTCAGAGGATGGACTACCGCCCGACGTTGATTCGTAGTCGCCGTATATCCTCGCACGGTAGTTCTCACAGCGTGCCATGCCGATCGTGTGAGCCCCTAGTGATTGGAATGTGCACATAATAAAGGAAAATTTAACGTAATTGACAGCATACACGCCTTGATCATTGCGCTTTAGAATATGTGGCAGTAAGCTCAACTTGAGAAAGTAATCTGATCAATCACATAAGAGGAATAGGAACTAAATAATTACCGGAGAGCGCGACGGTGTCGGTGACAGAGAGGCCGAGGGAAAGGAACTTGGAAATGATGGAAGTGAGACCTTCGTTCGCAGTTGGAATGTTGGTGTTTGCGAGCTCGTAGCTTGCAGTTCTCGAGTCCTTCCTCCCCACCGGAACATCCCAATACGGTCCGCCCACCTATAAAGTACGAAAGAGGATCGATATTAATCACGTTGATTTGCTGATATTTCTCCTTGGTTAAGAAGTACAGCAAGATAGATTATAATTCAAAACATTGTTTGACAAGTAAATGAGGAATTCAGAGAAATAAGACGATCTATACCAGAATGACCGCATCTCTAGCAGCAATTGTCAATATATCAGCGCACGAGACAATTCCAGGGCAGTCGGATTCAACTTTGTTCTTGATCTTATCGATGATACCAAAACCATCTAGAGAGTTTATATTTGGGGACGCTGTCTTCTCTCCTTGCAGCGTGACTGTATCGTCTAACAGAACTGAACCGTCGCATCCCTAGTAAAAATTGCAACCAAAAGATTACAAAAAAGAAGAAGAAAAAGAATTCTCCCTTTGCAGTTTGATCCATGCTTCATGATTGATGTCACTATTGTCCCACTTTCATTCCCAAGTCCATGTTTAATTTAACTATAGAGAATGGAAATATGCACAGAATTACGATATACGCAATGCACCTGGACGAAGCAGTCATGAAAGTGTAGTCGGACTACAAACGCAGCATTGCGCGGATCTGAGAGCACCGCGCATTCCATTTCTTTATGGATGACGTCAAACACGGTCGGGCACGAAGATGCATAGTAATCAAGCGTCAGTGGAGGGTCGCTTGCACCGGAGCGTAGAATACCAGAAATGAAGGCGATCGTGCCCAAGAACTGCATCGCGAGGACTCTTGGATGAATCGAAGCTGCCATTCTCGGTTGTTTGGCCGACATGCATTCCCTGAACTGTGCAAATATATATATGAACAAACGTAGAAAAGGTCAACCTCTTTTTTTGCATGGCTGCTTGAGGATTTTGCATGACGTTTTCTCAAAGTCAAGAGGGGATGCAACTAATGTTTCTCTGTTTGGTGGTAACACCGAGACTAAAATTGCCAAGAATTCTTTAGAGAGAGAGAGACGTGCACATGTGGCTCAAAAGTTTCGAGGTTTTAGATTTGGGCTAGTCACCAAACCAAATGCAGAACAGCTGCCATATTAGTGTAATTGCTTTAGCTTCTTGTTTTGAACAGAGTTTCCCATGTTTCGGTTCTCAAAACGTGCGAGGTCTCTTAGGCAACTAATATATTAGCAAAGTCATTCGAGGGTGGGTGGCCACCCAAGCCCACCTAGACCCGAGGAATAATTGGACGGATTTGGGCAACTCTCACATGAACCAGCCTGCTAATCTTCGGCCGAGCCTCAAACTTACTATATAAATTTTGTTTAATGGGCATGTTTTGGCTGTACTTAAGCCTGAGTTTCAAGTCCGGCTTGGCCCGAACTTGCCTAATAATCATCTCTATTCAATAGCAACGAGTGCGGATTAAGATAACTAATTTAAGCAGCTCATAATTTTGATGTTGTGCATTGGAAATTCAGCGTGAATAATTTTCATCATTAATCAAGTAAGTATTGATCTTGTTCCTTCAAATTAGGGGGTATAAATCATATAAATGCGAGATGAAATCTACCATGACATCCAATGCTGCACGTATTGCACTTGGGAGAAGAAAATTAGACATTTTTAAACAGAAAACTTGCACAAAACAAATTGGCTTTCTTATTGTACACAAGCAACCGAAACACGGATATTTCATCTTCCAGAAGAACTACTCTTCTCTAAACCAAAATCTGGTCTCTAACACTGCTGCGCCTGTCAAATAATGTTAACTCCCAACAACATAGGTTTGTAATTCAAGACCTGCCCATTCTGAGAATGTGCTTCCCAGCGAGTTCCTCAAACAATTCCATATGAGATGGTGATCTAACAATGGCGCCGAATCATAATGCCAAAATCTCATATTAACCACCAGGCCCACCTAATCATCACATCTTCTAATTGCTTCAGCAATTGACTGAATGACAGACAAATTCCTACAAACTGGTATTAGCTTCAAAAAGAATAGTAGTACAGCAACCTCTCAGCAATGTACATTTTAGCACATCACAGCCTGCACAAAAAAAGCGATCCATCAGGTTGAATAACAAAAAGTAACAGGCTGGGTTTAAACTATTCACTCATGTTTAATGTAGGAGTCATGCAGGAGGCAACATGCTCAGGCAAATTTTCTGAGCTGTTTGACTACAGTACAACAAGTAAACAATATGGAAGTTTTCTATTCACACGTCTTGTCGAGAACAAATCATTTATGCAGCCTTCACTTTTAAAGGTGCTTCCTGTTCTGGGGGCTTAATGCACGATAAGAAACAAAAACTTTAAAGCAGGCTAAATGTCCAGGTAAATTTTCCGAATCTTTTTTTACCTGCTCGTGGCAATATCTCCATAAACATTCCCTGGCTGCTCAATCTTCATGATCATCTTCACCTTCAGAATCTGCAAATGACGAAAATTATTCATAGACAAGATGACTAATTAGAAAAGTCCAGCATACATCATAAACATGAATGACGAAGTGGACAAAGCACATTATCTAATTGCCTCCTTTTCATTTACATTACAGGTTTCATGTTTCATAGGAAAAAAAGGTCCATCCACTGAGTAAAATGTTGATAAGGCCAATTTTACAGAAGTGCTATGCAAGCTAATAGGACGAACTGGGTGAGAAAGAAGTGGAAAATGTTTTAGTCTCCTTATCAAGAATCCATGGCAGGGTACACTTTTAACAGAATTCTTGTCTACACAAAAACCAATGATTGCAAGAACCAAAGACTGATATCTGGGAAACTAATGATATACTCACCAGATCTAACGTCATCACTGACTTTCCCTCTTGCTTGAATTTGCTTGACAAGCATTCTATACATCAAGACCCACCAATAAATATGAAGAACAAGCAAGCAATACAGCAGAGAGTTGAAAATATAGTAGTAGACCGGTCCATCTACTCGGTGTTTTTCCTTGTCCAATGTAAGAATAACCTCATAGCTGCATGAAAAATAAGGATATTCAGTAGTCAAAGAATGGACAGCAACTACTTGTCCACGAAATTTTTTGAAAAACAAAAAACTCCATGAATGACTGTATTAAGAAAATGAGAAAATAACTACTATAAAACAAGGGTGAAAATCACACTCGTTGCTCACAAACTAGCAAGAAGTGTCATGGAGGATGATTTTTCTGTAAGAAGCTCTGGACTCTTTTACTTATCCAATTGCAAAACTCATTGGCAGAATTTATGCAACCTGGGACTGAGCCAAAAGTTTACTAAAATGGAAGTGCTTCATCATTAAAAGCAAAAAATGCTGATGTCTTTTGGAGGCTCGTTTCATAGTAGTTGCTTGGGCATCAGTAAACACCAGTTTTAGGTAACTAGAAAGACATGTTTTTCTGAAAGGTTCTTTTCTTATGAACCAGAAAAGAAACATGGAGTATCTGCTCTGGCTTATGTCAGAGAAAAACACAAACTACCCCAGTGCATGTGTATGTGCCAACTGCCAGAATGATTTCTGAACAAATTTGCCTATCACTTTTTGCCTAAAATGGACTTACATAGGCATATCCACAATGTGAAGAAAAATTGTCCTAGATTAACAATGAATATGTATGTTTCAAGAACAACCACTCAGTGAAGCTCGCATTCGATTATGTGCTATGTGGAGCAAAGGTTAGGAATCCTAGGCACAGACTTTTAGTCATGTCCAAATCCGTTGTAGCAAACAATTTGCCAAACACAATTTGCACCAAGAGATAACCCAGAATTGGTTTTTATTTATTTATTCTGAAAACAGGTTTTTAAAACCAAAATTTCAGAAAGAATTTGCCAAGTCCATGTTACAAGCTATCTACAAAATGAGACTCACCTTGTACTCCAAAGGATCCAGAAAGGGTAGTAAATGAGGCGTAATATTATCCAAGACAGGACAAAGAGTATAAAAGAGAAACTTGCTAACGTCTCAGCACCACCATATTTGGACATCTTCCCTACCTCCAAAAAGACATCACTGGCGTCATGAAGAGCCAAAACAACTGAACCAACTCGAGCAAACCTGCCAGTAAGCATTAAAGGAGAACAAAACAATAAGTGTTTCAGTAGACCATTTAGACCTAATCTTCAGAACAAATTCTCCAGTGATCATATTAGGCCTCTAAAGTTGTCCTATGCATCTAGATGAACAACGAAGGAAAAGCGCACACAAACAAATCCGAGCAACTGAATAATGCACGGTTGCAACCCTACCATTGTCTCATGCATCCTTTTCTTTTTTTTGGGTCTGGTTATGCATCCAAATAAACAAAGATGGAAAAAAAAAAAAAAAAAAAAAAAGCATACATAAAAAGACGGAACAGCTGATGAGGCACTGTTGCTCATCTCATTCTTTGATCTAAACACAGACTGAAGTTTCTACCATTCTCTACTCGACTCTTAAGGATTTCACCCTCTGAAAACTGCCAAGAATCGGGAGTTTACTGTTTATAATGCCTAGGGTTCACTGTGAAGGATAGAAAAGTGGCTACAATGTGATTAGCTTTCCCCATAACTTTTTTAGAATAAATTCTCGATTTTGCTTATTGAAAATAGTTAATGAAGGTGAACAGCCAGATCTTGTAAAACTTAATTCATTCAATCCACATACATGCAACTAAGGCAAAATACATCACAAAAAGGAAAAAGCTTTCTGGGAAAAATATTGAAGCTGCTTGAAAGGAAATATCAAACCTATGAATGGTTTTCAGGGTTCAGTTATGCCAAAGATTGATATGGATCTATTAATTAGACATCTTGAACAGCGATTCTCATAAGGACCCTAAGCACGCCACTCCCAGACAAAAAGGCACCTTTAAAACTAATCAGAAGCATATATATATACACATGTATGTATGTATGTATGTATGTATGTATATTGTGTTTTTTCCTAAATTTCCATCCTGAATTTTGTTGAAAGATCCCTCTCAGTTTATTAAGTTTCAATTTTCATCTTTTGTTTGCTTGTTTGTTCAATTCTATTGCAGAGGCCATCTTGGTCCATTTATTTTTGTTAAATCATTTGGGCATAAAACTTGATCATACTAAATATTAAAGGTACTATACAACTTTGCACCGAATAGTGGTAACATATAATAGGCTCGCTATTAAGAGAAGAAGAGGAAGCCACAAAATAGGTAGAAAGTTACCTCAATATGTAAGACAGCACAATGAGAATGAGAGTTGCTACATGGTGACTCATTGACACCCCAAAGTCAGATCGCCTTGTTTCCCAAAAGATCAGAGCGAATATGGAATATGCATAAAATCCAGCTGCATACATATACAATCCCTTCAGTTTGAACCTGAGGTGCAAAAACCAGTCAGAAAATTGCCTTCATGAAATGAAACAGCCAGACATGATGTTCAGAATCTCACTTAATTTTCTGGTCAGGCCAGGCCTGGTTTCCTGGTCCTACCCAAAAATGTATCGTCTTAGAGAACCAAGGCTCATCATAAGTGACAGAGAGAGCCAACAGTTCAGCTGAAAGATAGTAAATACATTTCCATGCTGATTCTTTGAATTTCCTTATCCTCTTCTTTCCATCATGTGTCTCAAGATCCTTTCTCTGATATCCCTTTCCAAAGATTAACCTTCTGCCTGCTTTCTGCAAAGTTGGATGCAGATATTATAAGGAATTCAAGGAGAAACCACAAAGAAATGTATATCAAGAGCAAATGGTTGCGACAAAAAGGATGCAGCATCCATGTAGAAAGGGAGCATTATATATATTTTACAGATAACACATAATTCTAAGTTTCTTGTATTATGAAAAAAAAGAAAAAGGAGATGTTGTGAAGCTGCCCAGATATGATGGTAGTACTTCTTGCAGTATATTCATCTCACAGGTAAAAGGGATGACAGAAGAGATTAAAGAAGAAAGTTCTTGTAAGTTGATAGAGTGCAAACACACTCACACAACCAGCTGATAAAACATAATCCAAAACTAACACAGTATGTTTCTGGAATTCCAAATGGTATACACATAAGTAATTACACTAGACCAGAGTGATTTTAAAGTTCTTCTAAGACATTGAAGACTGGCTGGAAACACACACAAGTTGAATCAAATGAATGCCACATAGGATTTGAGATATATAAAGACCTTCAATTGATCATTTCCCAATCCATGAGACCATATAGCTCTTGATCACAATTTATTTTGCAATTCTTTTGCAAGAGTTGCCGGATTTTTTCAAGACAAGCTCCCCACTTTCAGTGCCGTAAATGCTTGGAAATTTTGCACAGCACCAAGGGAAAACATTTTCCAGAGGAATTGTAAATTGGAAGCGACCAGCTAAAACACCATCCTGAACATTGCTAGCTTCTGCAATACTACACCATAAGCATCCATGCAACTGCGCAGCTCATAGTGATCGACACGACACTTCTTTCTCTTGTCCCATTGGCCTAACACCAAAATACGACATCACTCTCTGCACCTTTCCAGCTAAATAGAAATTCAACTAACTCGCAAACAGTTACTTCCGAAACAGCAAAGAGAATCCCACTGACTACTAATCAGCTCAGGAAAAGGAAGCCAAGATCACATTCATTTTAAACCTTAACCACAACCCTTTAGTACAAAGGAGAAGGCCGCTTTCGGGAGCAGGGACCAATCGATCAAGAAAACAAACCAACGGTACGGCGCAGCGACGCGCGACGTACCTCGAACACGAATCGGTCGAGGAAGAACCGGACGGAAGGGAAGAAGACGGCGAAGAGCGGGAGGAGGGCGAAATCCGCGTACGCCGGGTAGGATTCGCGCTCCCATTCCGCGGACAGAGCTTCTTGGATCAAACCCATGTCTTTTCTTGAAAAAAGAAGGAAAATTTATCCCACCCGATCCGGAGCTCCCGATTCAGAAGCAAACCAAGAAGATCACAGCGAGCGGTGTTGCATCATGGGGGGTAATGGGGATGCTTCCTGGAACGAGGGGATCCCTATCCTCGATGGGTTCAAGAACGAGTGGACGAGGACGAGATCGATATCGACATCGACCCGGGAATTAAATATGATTGCCCGGTCCAAGAGGGCAAGAACGAGAAAGAGCGAAGACGCCGACGACGAGGAAGAAGAAGGTTAGCCGGGAATGTTTGATCGGTCAAAGCCGTGCCCACGATGCAATAGTGCCACGATGACTCCGTTTCTTCTCCATCTAGGAAACTCTCCTTTCGGGGATAAAAAGGTTGTTTTTCTTTTGAGTCCTAAATCGATGCGTACGACGTTCTTGTTTGGCGAAAAAGCGTGACTTTGAGGCATTTTTGTGAAGATTCGCATGGCTATTGAGAGTGATCAAACATGAGTTGGACGAGGTTCTTTCTTTTTAGAGAAAATTTAGAATTTTGCTTTACTTTTTTGTTCCGTAGAAAGCATGAAAATTTATAAAATCACAAGTAATACAAAACAAATTGGATGGTCTGTTTGGGTAATTTTTAAAAAAGATAGTAAGTCATTTGACAATATAATAATAACGAACACCAGATTAGTGGGTCATATTTAATGTTCAATAATAGTTCATCGCATTGTTTAATTGTAATATGCTTAGCATTTTCTCAATATTTTATAATGGATTCTTAATGTAGGTTAACAAGCTTGTGATAATGCGTTACCGTATAATTGTTTTCTTTTTCTGGAATGATTTTTCATAAACATCTTCATGTAAGTGGTTGATTAGTTACCCGAAGTGTACACTTTGACGTTGAAGCTTCATGTTTCGGTTGCAGGTCCTTCCTCTCTCTCTCCTCTCAGTTCCTGCAACTGTCGCGGAGAGTACTTATGGAGTGCGAAGGAAAGGGGACAGAGAAGGGTGACATGGTTACTCAATTCTCGTCCACTTGCTTCTACTTTATTCGCAGAAGATGGTCCCGCCTCGCCCCTTCGAGCAGAGGATGAACTCAGCTCGCTGTTATTATCCAGATACAAGTCGCTTGATTTCGTGACCTGCGAAATCTATATTGCGTTGAGCAATATGCATTCAAGAAGTCATCTAGTAAGATAGAAAGTTTAGCGTAAGGCCGCCGCATTCAAAGTAGTAGACCCCGACTGAAAGTTTAGCGTGCAAACAGAATCGATAAACTGCTCTGCGCCGAGCGATGACAGTTAGAAGAAAGTTATACACCTTTAGGCTTTTCAACATGTACACTTTACATGATTCTAATAAACTAGAGCTGCTTTTACTTCTTATGAATGTAAAACGAGTATACACATCGAGTGTCGAGAAAAAGACAAACGATAGTAATAACTCAAATTAGTAAGATAGATTACCAGAAACTTATTCCAAGTTCACATCCCAATCAAAGACAGGACTTAGGAAAGGAAGAAACGCAATCCAAACCAAAAAAAGAAAGAAAGAGAGGACGAGAAAAAAGAGAGTTAGATCATCACATACGTATCTTTGATGAAGAAGCTTGCTTGGCGCATCGAAAGAAAGCGACAGAGCGGAGAACGGAGGTGACGAAAACCCAGAACCCGAATCCGATCACCAGAGAAACCCCAGCGACGATCATATCCAAAACGCCTCTCACACTCAACCCAGCTATCAGTCTCAAGCCCAGCATCTCTCCTCTGGTCTGCTCAAGCTCTTTTGTCTAGTCTCTTTCAACGACAGGGACGCACTCTAAGTAACGCGGAAGCTTGTTTCTTTCTTGAATATACTTCATCTCGGTGACACGGTTATCGAGCTCTTTCTAGAGCGGTGTCGTGTGGCGTTATTGTTATGTCCATATATGTAAGCTCGAGAAAGAAAAGAGTATCCAGAAGAAGAGCAGAAGATAGGGGAAGCGCAAAACTTTAAAGCAGACGAAGGAGGCTAGCAGAGATAAGAGTACGCTTGTCTTGGGATTGTCAACACATTATCTGGGTTAGGATTACTCGTGGATCTGGCTCTGTGGACCGACTCTACCTCAACTGTTCGATTAAGTGAGACCCGTGTGAAATCCACATCATTTTGGTAAAGGGTCTAGGCAAGAATTTGCCATTCAGAATGCGCTCAATTGGTGTTCTGCCTGTGGCCCATTTGTCCTTTTGCTAATCATCATTCACAGTTTCATTAATTTGGATAGAAGGAGAAAAATCTGCAAGTGATCGAGCTTACTCAACCGAATGTTACATTCTGCAAATTGCAAACCCAAAACAATATCGGATGTGGTGTTGAACTAAACCTTTTCTTAGGTAGTTGGTGATCTTTCGTGAACTGAACATTACCATCTATTCATATTAGTTCCAACCAAAAGCCGAGCCCTTTTGAGGACAACATTTGTGAATTGTGATAAGCCCGATGAATGGAAAGGCTGCGTCGGTATGTCACCAATCGGTTAAGCTTGTCCACATGTAGTTATTGCGCACAGTTGCTCGTATGGAAAATAAAATATAAAAAGAGGGAGAAGGTGAAAAGATCAACATAAGATACAGAGTCTATGAGTAGTAATTCTTGTAAGATACATCAAACACCTGTTTGGCTCTGGAAAAGAACTCTCACCATGATTCAATCAATAAGGAATGCGTAGCACCTTGCTTCTATGCGTATTTATTCACTTCTAATTAGTTGCAGTTGTACATCAACTCATACCATGTATCAACTAATAAGAGTAATTATTGAATGCATCGCGTTCATGTGGGCCAAGTGCGCTATGACCGTAGGACTATTATATAAGGTCCTACATAGGATCCCCCAAAACAGAAGGTTGTGATGCATTAGGGTCACATGAACCCTCCCATAGCTTACTATGTCCATAAGAACAACACTGCATTACTCCAGTGCCCACAGATGAAGGGATTGGAGACTGATACGTGGTAAGGGAAAAGAATGGAGATTGTGAATGAATCTGAGTGCTCCAAGTATCTACCCAGTTTCTTCTTCCAGAACTTTAGCACCACATAGAAGGTGCTTGTAAGCAAGTGGTTATTCCCGTAAATTGTGACATGAATGCGAGCTTCCATCGAAAAGAGTCAAGATGGTGCCGATAGATGAAATCCGACATCGTAAAAGGAGAGTTTGAAGTTGAAATTTCCTATGAATTTGCATCAGGTCACAATGAGTTATGTCTTTCTTCTTTAATTTGCAGTCTCTCTGCTGCTAGTGATATACAGATGAGCAATCACTCTCTTCAGAGGTAAGAGGCCGTGTACTGACCATTTCTCCCGTGATATCTGCTCCATCGTTGATACAAAGCTTTGTTGACAAGTTTCCTGTACAAGCTTCTAATTCGAGTAAAACCAAGAGCAGTTGTGTGACCAGCATGTTACTGCCATTGAAGTACCGCAAGGAAAAGGGCATCTCCCTGTGAAGGCGTGGTACTTCAAGCATTTGTGAGTCCGGAACAGCTTAACTCTCTATACAATAAGTGGCAAACCCGCCCGGGGAATACCTGCAGAAAGATAGACTAGAATCCAGTGAATCATAGCAGTAATTGATGATATTTGTGCGAACGATTAGGTGAATCTAGAGAAGAAGTAACATTACCCGGCTTTCTAAGAGGCTTTCTTATTGGCATCGGCATCGGCATCCGTATGGGCTGCTCTACTTCCTTAATGTCGACTACTACTGCATCAGAGGTTAGAAAAGTTTTTGCCACAGATGCTGCGTGCTCCAAAGAGCATCTTACCACCTGCATACCACTTACACTTTGAATCATAAGCCTTCCCGAATCTAAGCAAAATAAACTAGATGATTATTACATATTTACATTTGGATATAGGTTACAATGTCTAAGGGCACATGCATGAGCTATATCTAGCTGCGGGGAAATATTTTCATTTAAAGAAGGAAAACTTTTTCCAACCCTTTGCTTCAGGATTGTCTACAAACACTTCGTCTGAGTTCAATATCAATTGTATCAAATCTATCTCAAAGAGTTTCCTTATATATTGGCAGATTGAAGAATTATCTGATAGTCAGCCAATTGTACTCAATATTTAACACATCAAGCTATTACAAAATAACCTCCTACATATGACATGCTGATCGGCCTTGATTAAAACTGGCTAGATTATGCTTTGCACACAAGTTACATCTGTAGGATTAAGTACCTTTGTCGGATCCATGATTCCAGCTGCCAGTAAATCCTCATAGCAGTCCCTTGCGGCATTATATCCATAGTTCATGACGTTACTTGATAGGACCTGCAAAACGCAGACTGTTTGAAGAATTGCGTTTTGCTTTTGACCTCAATATCGAGCAAAATCAGTTGAGAAAGCACTAGAAGTCATAATTTTCTATTAAGACACTTGTAACAAAATGATGCATCTCTAAGAAAGTACCTTCTCCACTACCACACTTCCATTGACACCAGCATTTTTGGCTATCTGCCTTGCAGGGTAGCTAAGAGCTTTCTTGAAAATCTCTGCTCCTATCTGCATTGAAGGTTTTAGGAAAAACAATTTAAGATGTATTGTTTGAATAGTTGTAAGGAAAAAAAATGGAAAGAAGAAGGAATCCTATTTTAATTGGATAGTGAACATCTTCGTTCATTTTATTTTGAGTGACTTATTCTCTTTATTATACTTTTTTAAACAATAGGGAACAAAGAACGTGTGGAGAGCATCAAAATGATCTTTATAGGACATTTAATGACGGAAAATTCTCTTAAAGTATCAGGTAATTCAAGTATTCAATTAGATATCTAAGAAAAAAATTACCTTCTGCTCTTCATTGTCTAGATGTTCTTTAATGCAATCGACTTTTGTAGACAGTCTCAGAAGACTACAGCCCCCACCAACTACAACACCTTCCTCAATAGCTGCCTGCAATATGCTAATTTATTGGCTGTGACATTGGTGCTGGAAAACTGAAGCCGGTCAGAGATTTAAGGATATGATTATACACCTTTGTTGCATTCAAGGCATCCTCAATTCTCAGCTGTTTATCCTTCAACTCCACTTGTGTTTGAGCTCCCACCTTTATTTTAACGAGTATAATTTGTCAGCTTGAATGGAAGACAGTGGTCTCAGAATTTATATTAAACCAAGAAGCCGACAAGGAGATATACTCAAATTACTTGAAGAATAGCAATTCCCCCCGATAACCTCGCTATTCTTTCATTCAGTATCTTCTTTTGAAAATTTTCGTCAGTGTTCTGCCAAAGAGAAAAAAGGTAACGCATTAGGTGTCTCAGAGTAGCTACATTAGGAGTTAGGACCATGTCAAAAGTGATAATCACTAGAAGATGCATGAATATGTGCTGTCATCATTTTGCAATATTTCGCTCGAAATCCACCTCGAAGTTCAATACTTTCTAGCCTGAGCTGAATATCAAGTTTTATTTCACATATAATGAATTTTTACCCCGGATTTTTTCAATGATTTTCTCTGTCATCAGCACAATATTCTTGTTAGGATGGAGAGGCACCTTGACAAGGCCTCTGATTTGAGAAACTCTCTCCTCGACAGCTTTTCTTGTGCTTCCATCTGTAACTATCAATGTCGAATTTTTGGTTACCACAACCTTAGAAGCTGTTCCCAGTACTTCCTTCGTGGCTTTTTCCAGAGTCAACCCCATATCATCTCTGATGACAGTGCCTGTAAGATGAGTAAAGGGAACATTCAAAAGTGAAAGAATTAGTCTGAGCTCTGAAGTGCAACACGTGATGAGACCAAAGATTTAAGTATGATGTGGCACATGATACCTCCTGTTAATATGGCAATATCATCTAAGCAATGGCTCTTGCGTTCACCAAATGCAGGAGCCTTAATAGCTGCCACCTTCAGCACGCCTCTGAGCTTGTTCCTTATTAGAGGAGCCAGAGCTTCCTGCTCTATGCCTTCCGCAACTACGAGGATTGGATACTTCTCTTTGACAGCACCATCCATAATTTTAAACATGTCCTTTGGGTTTGTGATTTTCTTGTCAACCAAAAGTAACTGTAAAGAAATTCCGTACCCCCTCATCATTCAACAAATAACAAATTGAGGTAAAATTATAGATTTCTACCTTGCAATTGTGAAATTCCACTGTCATCTTCTTTCTGTCATTCACGAAGTAAGGAGACAGATATCCACGGTCAAATTGCATGCCTTCAACTATCTGTAGGCTGCTTTCAGCACACTCCCCTTTCTCTATAGTGACAAGGCCTCTCCGACCCACTTGCCGAAAAGCATCAAATATCATGCTTCCAACCGCATGATCATTTCCCGCACTAACTGCAGCAACGTCTACGAGTTCATCATCCTCGACCTGTATCGTGGACATTTCTGTACTTTATGAGAAGCAAGTACCAAGATTATGCAAACTCTTCCATCAGTCATGCAAGATTTATCATCACTCTCTGCTCAAAGCCTCCGCTGTATGTCATCATTTACAGTATTACTTTTGCTAACTTCGAGAGGTAACTCGGAGAGGAAGAAGAAGAAGAAAAGAATTATTACCTCTCTGGACATCTTCTTCAGCTCAGTAACAAGGGCCTTTGCAGTGTTTTCAATCCCACGAGCAACTTGGACAGGATTCACACCAGCTGCAACAACCTTTGCAAGTTTAAAGTTAAAATGAAGAAGTTGGCATAACGCAATGAGAATTTCGCACAAAGTCCCAAGGCTTGATCAAGTAAAAGAGTTCACTAAAAGGTCTAAAATGAAGGGAGAAAAGCGTGGGCTATCCAAAGATATTGGCCATTGAGGAAAGGAATGTCTCTCTCCCAGCAAAAGGGAGGCAATAGGCTATCCAAAAGAACAGATGAAACATACCTTCACACCCTCAGAGATCAGGCCATGAGCAAGAACCACAGAGGTAGTGGACCCATCGCCAGCAAGATCATTTGTTCTTGCACCAGCTTGCCTCACCAATTTCACCCCGACATTCTCCAGAGGATCCTCCAACTCTATCTGCATTTTCGTATCACGTAAGGGGTAATACTATAAACATCTAATCCCAGTTGAAAACTTCTACAAATCACGTGATCCATCACCCAAGGTGCCCTACCATTAGTGAAGCTAAATTTGCTGTGAAAAACGCAACTCTGATCAATTAATTTATAACATTTGTCAACTAACTGCTAAGAACTCCCTTTCAGCGCTGCCACACCAGTGACCTTTCTTGCACATTCATCCTCCATTAGAAGAAGCAAGAATTTTTTTACCTCAATTTATTCTAAGGCACCAATAAGCACGCAGGACCGAACCAATCCTAGCGGCAATCAAATTAGGATGACATCATCCCCCGAGTCGACAATTGCCAAAGACAAGACAGAATTCAAAGCACACATGGGGAAGACAAGCAACAGCTAGGACATGGCAATACCTCTTTGAGAACAGTCTCGCCATCGTTGACAATCTTGGGAGGCCCATACTTGTTCTGCAAGACCACATTCCGTCCTTTCGGTCCCAACGTCACGCCCACAAGCTCTGCCACCATGTTCACACCAGCCTGCACCAAAACAGGTGAAGAACAGAAAAAAACTTCAGAGCTAATCACATATTGCGGGTCAGACCAAGAAAAAGAGGAGAAAAAGGAAATGGGTTTCTGATTTTGGGTCGTTCTGATTGAACGTTCAGAGTTGAGCCGGACCAGGAGTTTCTTGGTGGCTGAACCATCGCGGTTGAAGTGGAGCTCTTTGGCAACGGCTTTGGGAGCCAATGCTGGCCTTACGTACGAAGATTGTGAACTGGGAGGAGAGCGGGTGTTGAAGGAGAGTGCAGAGATTGGCGTCGGGGAAGACGCCATGGTCTTGATTCAGTTCAGGTTGGTGCAAAAAGATCAAAGGAACAGCTTGCGAATGAAGTGCTCATCAGCCTATACTGTCTCACCAGGATAAGATAGTTTGGCACTGTAAGAGAGAGAGAGAGTTTTGAAGGCAAAAATATCCAACTGATTTTGGCGGTATTCCAACGATCTGGGGCAGGCCCATCTTTTCGCTTGCTTGATTTTAAGCAGGCCCCCAAAATTCGGGTCTTTTGAGTTTTATTAATCTGAAACGTTCGAAACAATTCAATATTGAAGAGGGTGAAATCTTATATAATTTTATTGTGAAAGAAATACAGGAGGAAGATCCTTCTTTGGGAAAGTCCACTTTATAAGTCCGACTCGAGTTACGCCGAAATTTATCATATGACAACTCATTACTCATTATTTTATATGATTATGAGGGAACTCACATCATTTTAACTTGCGTGCCGCAAATTAACTACTTATGAGACATTAGGAGGGCCCCAACCCGGCTAACAAATAAGTTTGAATTAAAAACATAAGGAAGGATTCGATTCACACTTGAAGGTGGGATCAAAGCAGCACCAATTGACACACCTCATTTCGTGAGGCCAAGTTTATTAGGTGGGGATTGAACCCCACACCTCCGGGATCTCATATGAGATCGATCGCAATATGATGACTCTAGCATGTGATTTCTTTCTTTTGGAATACAAAAGTCAAATTAACGCTTGTATAAATAAGTAGAGACTAGTTTTTGCTGGATTGGCAAATTTCTTCTCTTCACACAAACACGCAAACAGATTTGAAGCCTGCTTTGTAACCTCATCAAGTGCTAAAAATTGAAAATTCAGCACTTAATGATAGTAAATTTTTCGATGACTTTAATGGACATTGAGTAAAAAGACTCAAACAAGTTAAAAATTCACTTAATTTGGAAAGTAAGAAAGTGGATACTTAATTCATTTAGAGAATATCTAATTGATGGTAATTAAAGTCTCGCTAAAATTAATATTATGAAAACATACCAATAAAGATCATTATATGTTACGTTGTAAATTGATAATACTCTGGTTACTATTTTGCTAGTTTTATGAGAAACTTGAACTTTATATTTCTATTTTGAGTACTTTAGATATTAACACTTAAAATTCGGTTATTAAATTTCTTGCGTTTATTTTTCAATTTTATCATACAGAAGTCCAATGGGCTTATGAAAATTAGTTTGCAGTATACATTTCTTTTTTGTCTCTCTCTCTCTTCTGTTTTGTTTTTTTTTTAGAGTGCGGAGTCAAACTCTACATTTGTGATATTGGCATCCCCACCCCTCAAATTCCCCTAGTATTGGACCGTGTGCTTAGTGGGGTTTGCCGTATATGTTACACCTTCCCTTTTGAATGTAACTGTGCTCATGGGAAATTATTACATGAACGGAGCATAAATGCTTAATTAAATTTGGATTGTTGAAAATAATGGGTCCCACTAGATCTGATGGTTCGAATTCATTTCCGTAGATATATGATTCTCAAAGAAATTTCTTTGGTACTCGTAAGTTCAATTCCCTCGCTTCTACTCCTCATCCTGTCTATGAAAAAAAGAGAGACAAAATCACTTAACTATAAGCAAAAAGAGTAACAAGCCCACGCTTAAAACCCCCTTCAACTAGTTGGAGACCGTCCGTTCATTTAAAAAACCTTGGTTAAATATGAAGGACTCAGTGGGCACGCAGACTACTCACAAAAACATAGTCCGAGGAAATGCTCTTATCCAATCCGATGCAGGTGCCGCCTGATCTAGAAAAAAACTCGAAAACCTCTTCTTTATGTCTGAACGGAAACGTGAACATGGAGCACGTTGCTCTGCGTCTCATGCCGTGCAACGAGGAGATACGAGGGGGAAGGAGCATTTCGGACATCACGTGAACGGGCCCGTGCTTCTATGCAGCTGCAGCACAGTCCAAACAGCTTGCATGAAGGAGAGGAGACATTGGAGAGCGGCACTCTCAGTTGATGTCGCCTGAAGAGTTGATGTTCCCAACGACGAAGAAAATGTAGTTTGACCTGGGCGTCGGTCCTGCCCGATGCTCTTGACTTTGGGGGCGTTGCAACTGCATGAAATTCAATGCTCCTTCATGTGGTCCGATGAATAAACTATCGAGCGAGCATCATCCCCACCAAGTTTTTTTTTTTCTCATTTTATGAGGGTTTTGCTAGCTACGAACTTTGAAGTATATAACTCCAAGATCTCTAAGATGTGTCCGTTCTCTCAGTTCAAGCAGAAATGGCGAAAAGCTCGAGTGTTCTCACCGTTATTAATGCCCTCCTGATCCTGCTATTGTTATCAGTAAAATTAGCAGAGGCTGCGCTTGTTTTCGCTAGTCATGACGGGCAAGAGTCTGTCCCGAGTATGCCTGCTTCTCAGTTTCAGCTCAAACCAGAAGCTGTAAGTGAATACCAGGACTTTCCTTGCCAAAAAAACTAGACTTGCGATTGTCTCTATCTGACTGTTTTTGAATTTTTTATCCTCTTCTTGCAGGAGGAGGAATGGGATGGGAGTGTCAACGAGGAAGCGTGCGGTGTGGCAGAAAGTGAAGAGTGCTTGATGAGAAGAGCTTTAGCTGATGATCACTTGGACTACATCTATACTCAAGACATCAAGAGCTGATTCTTCTCTCCACTCCCTTTTTCTTTTCTTCCAAGCTTGGATCCTTTCTTGCCGTTCTTGTTTTCGAGAATCTGTGAAATAGAACCAGAGAAGCACTTTCAAGTTGGTGAATGGCTTTGTTTCTTTGCTTTATATAGATATCTTTCATCTGATCTTCATCCATACTTTGTCCAGAGAAGCACTCTATCCTCCCCAATGGAGCTGAGAGCTCAATCCATTGCCAGTGCCTTAAGCTCAGATTTCTGTGACTCTACTGTGGTTATAAGAAAATTTTTGAACAGAAATCCACTGCAAACCCTCAAGTCGTTGAAGAGAATCAAGATAGGCAAGTTTTCCTTCACGTGCGAAATGGATGTATAGCCAATTTATGTAAGGGAGAGGGGTCCCGATATGGATCTTCGGCCAAAATTTATCGATTTGTGTCCTCATATGTTCTTGGGAGGAGGAGGGAAGTATGTAACGTGGGTTATCTTAAGAGTATGAAGATATACAGGAGTGCAATTCACATCCAAGCCAAAGTACACAAGGTTTTTGCCACAATCTACCCAAAAGTTCAAATTTTTCATATTTAATGAGTTTAATGTGCATAAAGAGTGTCCATAATCTACTGGTTGAAAGCTAGGTTGGTTCGGTTTTGAGCATTTAATCGTAGAGATCTTAGGGTCAAAACTCCACAGCTGCTAGGGTCTTGTGCTATTTTCCCTAGGTATTGACGCTTGGTCCGGGGTGCACCGTGCACTCTACGGGCCGTGGGCTGCCCGGTGGGCTCGGCGGATCCTGGGCATAAAAAAAAAAAAAGAGTGTTTATAGATTTTTCGGATTTTTATGAATTACCCATGTTATACTAGTTGAGAGATCACAAAAATGTTTGCACTGATTTTACACGGGTAACTTTTACATGAACAGAGAAATCAAATCAAATAAGTTGAAATAACATTGCTGCTCGTAGGTCTAAGTAAGTTCCAAGAACCTCTCAAAAAGATAAGTCAATGGCGTGAGCAAGCACGTAAGCTCTGTCATCCGAGCCATGTTCGAGCAGACCTTATCACCACAGCTCTCATAATGCTTGGATAAGAGATGTCAAACGGGCCGGGCATTACACAGCTTAATGTCGGTGGGTTGTGTTGTGCCGAGCCGGCCTGATCGATTTTGCGTCGGGCCAATTTTTGCAAATCTTTTGCCCATAATGGCTATTGATCAAAACAAATTTTTGCCCCGAGCATAGCCTGAGTGACTTCGTTTCCTCTTTAGTTGAGCCGAAGTGAAACCAAAATTTAATACATAATTTGATTTTTCTTTTTTGGTAAGTAGAAGGTAAAGATAAAGTCGATTTAGACAAGTCTAAATATTGAATCACCGATTAATTTGGTTTGGGCGGCTTCAGCATTGCCTTTACAACTCGAACCAAGCCTCACCCACCCCGCCATTGAGTCTTCCTCCTTTACTAAGAATGCATTTGGTAATTATTTTATCTCCGAAAATAATTTCTAATCAGAAATGATTCTCTTTTATTCTATTTCTAATATCAATTTCTAAGCATTTCAAAGCATTTGGTAACTACCAAAAATTTCTATTGCTAAAATAAAATTGCATTTCATACCGTTCTCAAAATTTTTAAGCAAAACTATCTTCTTTTTACTTTTTAAATAATTTTATTACTTTTTTATTTTCTTTCTCTTCTTATTTAAGCTTTAATTAAGTTGTCAGTCTTGGGATAACTAGCAACCGGCTAGACGAGGGCCGGTGACCTTGCTGGAGAGTCACCAATCCCTAGCGAGGCCGCATCTTGTCGGTTGAGTCTCGCTGGCAACTAGGTAAGGCTTGTTGATGGTTGGGGGAGGCTCGGGTGAGACTCGCTTGGCCATTGGTGAGTCTCTAAGAGCCTCTAATGAGCTTGCCAAATCTCGCCCAACTGGTTGCTAGCTAGATAGTGGCGACGGTGGCGGTGGAAGAAGAAGAGAGAATGAAGAATTAAAGAAGAAGAAAAAAGAGAAGAGAAAAAAAAGAAATTTGGGTTGGCTTAATTCTAAAATTATTTATGAGGATTAAAAATCAACTTTTTTTATTGCTTGATTCCGTTGCAAATTTATTTTCAAGAATAAAATGATAAAATCATTTATTATTTTTTTTTGGACAAGTAAGCAGGATATCATTACTAGCTAAGGGGGTGAATGATAACTATTCTGTTTTAGAAATAGGTTCTCGAAGAGAAATAGATTTTTCTATTTCTATTTCTAGAAGAGTTTCTATGTAAAAATAATTGTTTAATAACGACATAAAATTTCTACTCTAAAAATAGAAATTCATTTGATAACGATGTAAACTTTTTTTATTTTCGGACGATAGCGGATTGGCAACCAACGGTCAACGACTAGCGACTAGTGGCGGTCGGTGGCCCGGTGGCGCGGCCATCGGGCGGTGCCGTGGCGGCGGCAATGATCAACGGACGATGGTCGGTGGCGACGAACGATGAGAATAATTTTTATTTCTCATTTCTATTATAGAAATAGAGAAGTAGAAAATTTTTACTTTAATTTTTATTTCAAACTTATTTCTAAAATAAAAATCTATTTTAGAAATAGAAAAATAAAAAAGTTTACTAAATGGACTTTTATTCCAGGAACAGGTTTGGAATAGAAAAGTTATTTTTGAAACAGAAATAAAAGTTTGTCATGCACCCCCTAATAATTTGAGCAAATACAGTGTATGCATCAGTACAAAGTAAATTCAAAAGAGCATAGGGGAGTTAGAACTTAGTGGCCCAGTTTTTAGGAAGAAAACCCATACGCTCGGATTTAGCTAACCAGTCAGCCACTTTGTTAGTATTTCGACTATGGTAGGCGAAAGTTGTAAACGCGATCTAAAAATACCATAAACAGCCTCTCCGCTTATCCGTTCGAAGTCAGAACAACACTTCTCTCTCTCTCTCTCTCTCTCTCTCTCTCTCTCACCTCCCCCCATGCACAAAGTTCGATAGCTGCGTCAGCACCCTCCATCTTCAACCTCCGAAGCCTTCCGCCGACTCTTCACGCGCATTCCCCTCTCGCGACCCTTTTGATGGGTCCTCCTCTAACGCTGTCGCAAGCGGCCGCCTCCCTTCCCCGGACGTCGACCCTCCATTGCCCCTCCGTCCCGTCTCTCTCGCCCTCTCTCTCCACCTCCTCGCCGCTTCTCTGCACGACTTCATTCGACTCTCGTCCCCCCGCTCTTCGCATCCGTCGGATGCGGAATGCAGAGGTCGGTCTTCTTACTCGTTCCACCCGTTTTTGTAATTCGAGTGTCAATACGGGTCGGATTGCTTCGGGCAGGATCTTTCCATTTTCGCGGTATTAGATTTGTGAGAAAGTCGGTAACTTTACGGTTTGCAGTCATTAGATGTTAGAATGAGAAGCGTTGTAGGATGAGGGTGTCGCATTATGTGATCGTGGGATTATGCGGTGCCATTGCCTGTTATAAATTCGTTTTGTGCTTCTTATGGATTGTGGTTTTACTCTACTGCTTTGCCGTGCCTTCAGGTGGCCGAGGCGGTGAGATTCGACGGTCCTGTTATTGATGTCGATGCGTTATCTGCTATCGAGGACGATGAATTGTTGGTGGAGAACTGCATTACGCGAACTCTGCCCCCTGCATTGACCCTCGAACGCGGTCTCCAGAGTGTTAAAGAAGCTGTGGAGAAGCTGAAGTTGGATCCTCCTCCTTCTGCTAGCGGATTTTTCAGATTCTCGGTATGGCCCATATTGAATGCCTGGACTTGGGGTTGCGATCGATTTTGTTTTAGGAGTTGAGGCATATAAGAACTCTTGACATTGATTGGAAAAGTGCCCTTACGCTAAAAGGAGCAAAAAACTGTTATTAGAAAATTGGAGGGTTCTAAGTACATTTTTATCAAGAGAAGAAAACTATGATGGGTAATATGAATTTGCAGGTTATGGTACCCCCTAGTGCGAAAGCTCTATATTGGTTTTGCGTTCAACCTGAGTCATCCGAGGTCTTTCCTCTCTTTTTTATGTCTGAAGAGGAAGAGCCAACCTATAAATCATTGTACTTGAATGAGACCAGGGGAACTTTTGGAATTGGGGCAGCTGCTTATTTCAGGTACTCTTCTTCGGAAGCCACTGGAGAATCCACTCAGATCAAAAGGTTAGTTTGATACCTTTTCCATCTGTAACCTTTTTCTTTAGAATGCGAGTTTAATTGCATTTTCTGTTAGCAGATTAGACCATTACTTCTGACAATGCTAATTAGCTGGAATAAGCTCATTTTACCAGTATCAGATAGCTTTTCCCACTTATGGCTTACAAAATTGTTGCATTGGATTTTTTTGTTTTAAAGAATATCATGGAGGTTAATGTCTATGTAGTACATGGATTTAATGATGCCCATCAAACTGTCCACGATTCAATAGCTATATTTGCAGCATCTGAAGAAAGTCTGTCGAAAGTCATTGTCAGTTCTACCTGGGGCCTTTAGATTACCTGCCGAGGTCTAAGGGGATTTGCCCACGTGGTTCTTTGTCGTCAAAATGGGTGGAAGTTTGACCAGTCTTACAAATTTCTTTCAGCAACTGAGGAGAAGTTGCTTCTATTATCAATTTCTATGTAGTTTCCCATGTTCTGCCTTATGAAGCTGATTGAGAAGTTGTGTAGTCTGTGTATTTCCTTTTAACTATAATTTCCATTTGTGGTAAGAGCTGGCTAGCCACTTTCTCTGTGGTGAGTATGCTTTCCTTTCCATCGTAGTTAAGGCTTATCAATTATCTGGACTTCCTTTTCATGGGAACTGAAAATCTTCATGCCAAATAACTGGAACGAAACTGAATCCTTGAAGTAGGTTTACGCTTTAGATCATGCCCCTTAAATAGCCATGAGCTTTCATGCCCAGTGGATTGAGACAAACTCTTGTTCATGGATTTCAGTGGTCTATTTTCCTATCATCAGTAAGGTCATTTCCTATGTAATAATTTCCCATACTCGTGAAATTAATCTTTTAGCAGTTTGTCTGGTTTGTTACTCTGTTACGATTATTGTCTTTGCTCTTAATATAAAGAATGATTGCATATTTCATCTGCAGATATTTATCGAATGATTCGGCACTGATAAAGGCTTATGGTTTTCTGGATGTTAATTTCAACGCAGAGTTGTCTTCCATGGAACATGAGGCAGGCTCATTTTACTTTTTCATTCCTCAGGTAAAATAGCTCCTCGTACACATCCTCGAACTTCTGATCTGTAAATATCCCTATTTTTATTTTTTTCACCACAACGGCACATTCTTGTCGTGGAGAAAACTAAAAGCGTTGCACTATATGTGAGAGAAGCATAAAATCCTTCATTAATTATAAGAGACTATCTTGACAGATCGAGCTGGATGAATGTGAGGATGTTTCTATTTTGTCAGCAACACTGGCCTGGAGTGGGCCTTCCTCCTGTCCATTTGAGGAGGCTATTGTTTCTTTCGAGTCATCTTCACAGCAGGTAATCTGTGATTGTTGTGCCAGTTCTATTGAGGACTGTGCTATCTAACCATGTCAGGTCTTCGAATTGTGGGATCTGAACAGTGTCTTGGTCCAGAATTATACTTATTTGTGGGGGGTCATGAAAGACAACATTTAGGTTAAAATTTTGGCTTGTCTTTGGTGCCTGTCATCAAGAATATTATTTACTACAGGTGCTAATCCAGCAGAACAGCAGGGCATAGTGGCTCTTTTATATTGTCGTTGATGAAAATTCACATTTTTGTTTGGATGTATGCTCCATGTCTTGTTGCACAACTTCTCACTAAAATTTATGCTGGACAATATTGTAATCTAATTTTGTTAACTATGTACCACCAGCTCCTGCAATCAATTGCATGTGGAAGAAAAGGGTCTTAATGTATACTTAAGAGGTCTTTGATAATTGACTATCCTTCACAGACCATCCTATGGTGATACTCATTATATCGAGTAGTACTCTGGAACTTGCTCATCTTATGTCATGTCTGTTCTCTTTATTGTTCTGTCCCTCTTCACACATTGTTTTCCTTTTCCTTATATCAGGTGATTTCATATATTCAGAATACTGGAGAGAAATTCCCTGTTGCTCGTATATGGTCTACTCTTGGAAAGCTCAATGTGGTGGAGAATCCTTTAACCTCGATGGTACAAGGCCACTCTTCTTCCCAGTTACATACATATTTTTTTAGACTAAGTCAAACTAGATGACAAGCAGCTTATTTGTTATTAGGATTTCAATAACATAATATGCAAGAATATGTTGTGTGATTGGAATGTAAATTTAATTGAAATACAGCATAACGCACCTTCATCTAGGGTGCAAGTAAGGTGCCTGCATCATATCACGTCTTCTGAAGATATACATATATGAACCATGCATATCCTTAATAATGAGATATCTTCTCCTGACCTCCTTTTACAAATTCAGCCCAATTATCACTGTGTTTGTCCTGTGTAGGTCCAGAGATATGTGACATCACCAGATGCAATCAATGTTTTATCTGACCCGATGGATCTGGTATTTCCTTCTTTGTGGTGATTGTTCATTTTTGACAATTGCCTCATCATTACTTTGACTGTTTTATGTTCGCAAATGAGTTCAACTTTATATGAACTCAATTCTTCTTTTTGTCAACATTATTGCAGGAAGTGGCTTCATCTTCCTCTCAGTTTACTGTCAGGCTTTCACCGAAGATTACTGTATCGAATAATATGGTATGCTGCCTTTCTCCTTGCAATTGATGATAGTGGAATTTCTAATTTTGTAGCAAGACTTTGTACTTCTCTAGTTGTACTTCTCTAGTTTAAGCACAGTTGGACAGCAGATAGCGGCATACTTAAGTTGAGAAGAAGGAAAATAGAACTGGCCTAGGTGTTCATGGCCACAAAGCTTCTTAAGTGTGAAGAGATAATATGAGTCTTTGTTTTAATAAGGTCTTTTCCTTTGATGTGAAACCGCCTTCTCAACTGATTGAAGCTGATTCGATGCATATGCTTCGAGTCTTATGGTACCTCGTGCTTTTAATGGAATACAAGATCTGTAATGAATTTGGTTTGTTAAAGGTTTTTTTTTTTTTTTTTTTGCTAGAAGGTTTGTTAAAGGTACTATAGGTGTAATTCAACTTCGATTTAGCATATGATGCTTGAAGTCTGGTGGTAATTGTGGGATTTGGTTGGCTGCTCCATCAGCACAGATGAAAGAAAAACTATCACAAACCTCGGATGTGAACATTTTCAATTTACATCTCTTTCTGTTGCCAGCTGTCACAAGCAACCAAAAGAAGTTACTCAGTGCGGGATCTTGCCAACATTAATGCAGTTTGGGCTTCACTTATCATTGAGGAATGCTTCCGACTTGGCTTGACGGTGAGACATATATATTACCTGATTAGCTTATAGCTTAAAAGCTTGCCTGATTGTTTTTCACTACAGTACTTTTGTATAGCTCCGGGATCGAGATCATCTCCGCTTGCTATTGCTGCAGCGAGTCATCCTTTGGCTATGTGTATTGCTTGCTTTGATGAGCGTTCACTGGCATTTCACGCTATTGGTTATGCAAGAGGATCTCGGAGACCAGCCGTTGTAATAACGACATCAGGCACTGCAGTATCAAATCTTCTTCCTGCGGTGAGTTCTAATATATAGCTAAAAATCTGTAAATTTGAAATGCCTATAAATTTTGGTCATTTTGAGTATGTTAGATAGGTGCAAGAATAATTTGTCTGAACTTCCCAGAAAATAACGTTCATAGCACGATTTCAATTGTTAGCACTTAAAAAGGAAAGGTTTTCCCTTTCCCCCTGAATTGGCTTGGCTGTATCATAGTCAACCTTGGTTTTCTTCAGTGTTTTGGGATTTGCATTGAACACCTTCTGCTCAGAAAGTTTGATTATTGATGCTGTTTAGTTGTAATTAATGTTTTTAATTGTTGATTATATTGTGATTTCCATCTTGACACAGGTTGTTGAGGCCAGCCAAGATTTTATGCCTCTTCTATTACTCACTGCTGACCGTCCTCCGGAGCTGCAGGATGTTGGAGCAAACCAATCAGTCAATCAGGTATAGTTTAATCACTCACTGGAATACCCACTTAATTTGGCAATACTTGATGTACTTGTAAACATCCAATTATACTGTGCATCCTTGTGAATCACGCCTAAATTTCTATACTAGGTAAACCATTTTGGTTCTTTTGTGAGATACTTCTTCAGTCTTCCTGTGCCAAGCGATCATATTCCTGCACGAATGGTACTTACAACACTTGATTCTGCTGTGCATTGGGCGACCTCTGCGCCTTGTGGCCCTGTTCATCTTAACTGTCCTTTTCGGGAACCTCTAGATGGAAGACCAGAGAAGTGGATGCTTAGCTGTTTGAATGGGTTAGATTTTTGGATGGCCAATGTTGAACCATTTACTAAGTATATCCAAGTGCAACATTACCACTCAAACACTGATGCTGCAAGTCGAATGGAAGAGATTTCAAAGTCAATTCAAGCTTCGGACAGAGGGCTTCTATTACTTGGTGCAATCCACTCAGAGGATGACATATGGGCAGTTCTTCTCTTGGCTAAGCACCTTTGTTGGCCTGTTGTAGCTGACATATTATCTGGTTTAAGGTTAAGAAGGCTTTCATCTGTGGAGAACATTTTGTTTCTGGATCATTTTGATCATGCTCTGGTCTCAAATTCCTTTAAAAATTGGATGCAGGTTGATGCGGTAATTCAGGTATGCATGGTTTTTTGTTTTGGCTCGATGTATATGTTCTCACTATTCTTTGGTAGACAATTGCAGGATAAATAGTGCTTGGTATAACACTTAAAAAGTGGTAGATACATCAAATGGTACTGTGCAATACTCTCGCTGTACTCACATATGGCTAATCTATGTACTCCTTTCTGAAGTATTATCTCGCTTCGGGGGATACTAGTTGGAATATTGGTAAAGATGGAAGTTTTCCTGTAAAGTGTTCTTACAGTTTCCTAGAAAAGAAAATAGATGGAGGCAGTGATCATTTCCTTGGTAAGCAACTTGGAAAGTGAGAGTACTGACCAGGCTTGGGGAAGAACTTGGAAATGTATTCTGATCTTATTGTTACTTGTTGATTATGAAGCATTCTTTAAATGCCGACCCATGTTCATTTTGCCTTACTTTCTTTTTGTTTACAGATTGGAAGTAAAATTACAAGCAAAAGAGTTTCTCAAATGCTAGAGAATTCCCCCCACGTTTGTATATCATGGTTGATGAGCATCCATGTCGCCATGACCCATCACACATGATGACGCACAGGATCCAGAGTTCCATTGTTGGATTTGTTGATGTCCTTCTTAGAGGTCACTTTTTATACAAAAGCAGTATATGGAGTGACTATCTACAAGCTCTGAATAATATGGTAAAGGACTTATGTTGATGGTGCTCCACTTGATCATCTGGAAATTCTTAATCTTATCTACTGCTTAATGTTGATTTAATTAAAAAAAAATTCTTTAACATAAAAAGTTATCTATGACTGGACAAAAACTACCATTCATCAAGCAAGCAGCTAGAAATAAAACCTCAAATATCACCTTATGTTCTCAATAATCTTTGGATTTTCTAAATACACTTTCTGCACCAAATACTTTTTCACAGCCCAGTACACTGTCCACATTTAACAAACTGCTCTTTTGCTTTTTAATTAATATTCGTCTCCTTGCCTGCCTTTTCCCCCTATTCCACAGGTTGCACGGGAGTTATCTTTTCAAATTGATGCTGAACACTCTTTAACTGAACCTCAAGTTGCTCGTGTGATTTCAAAAACGCTCTCACCTGCGAAAGCTCTATTTGTTGGAAACAGCATGGTAATTCGGGATATGGACATGTATGGACAGAGTCGGACAAATTTTACTGATAAAGTCACTTTGACATTGCTCAACTCGAGACTGCAGTATCAGCTGATACAGATAGCTGGAAATAGAGGGGCTAGTGGCATTGATGGTTTACTTAGCACAGCCGTTGGCTTTGCTCTTGGTAGCAACAAACAAGTAAGTAATCAGGATTAAACTGCTTCCCTACTATTATAGTCTTCACTCTTGTTTGGAATACTTTAAAGTGGTTTTTATCTTATAATAAAGTGTAACTGCGAAATCCTTTTCCTAGTTCAGCCATTTGTGGAACCTCTTTGTCCTGGTACTGTTAAGAGTAATTTTCACCATCGGCTGAATAGTTAGCTGCTCAAAAGTGAAAGTTCTCTAGGGGTATTCGTCAAAAGGGAGTGAGGTATGGAACTCATGCTCCAGCACTCAATGTTATCCACAGAGAAGATGCATCTACTGCCCAGTGCAGGCCGTTAGACTACATCGACAATTTTAGCAGTCAATTATGCTGTTCATAAATTTATTATCTGAAACCACGCTTCCTAGATTAGGTTTTGCAAGCCAACTGTTGAAAAGTTGTGATTAGAGATTTCTCCTGAATATTTGGTTGAAGATTAGCTTCTGTGAAATTTTAGATGAAGAGAAATTGTTATTCTCATTCATATCTTCTGGTGCTTTACAATGCTGTATTTATAGGCTAATACACAGATAAATCCTAGCAAACAAAAATAAAGGAAAGAAATTTAAAAAAGGAGAAAAACTAAAATCCCACAATTTGTGGGTTAACAGCTATAATCCCATGGTGTGTGGGATTTAATCAGAATCAAATCAAAATAAAAATCTCCTAAAAAATCCTATGTATTTACAGCCATATAATTTGTCTATTTACAGCTCAACCCTTCTTCAAGTTTCTCCTTGATGAAGTGCCTATCAAATCTCAATATGTTTCACGAAGGAACATAAGACAAACAAATCAACCCTTCGTGAAGTGCCTATCAAACACAGGATTATGAGCAATATTAATTGCAGACTTATTGTCACAAAATAGCTTCATAGGACTCTGCCACTCAATCTTCAAGTTATCAAGAATGATCTTGATCCATAATAACTCACATATTCCTTGAGCTGCTGCCCTAAACTTAGATTCTGCACTTGAATCTTGCCACCACATTCTGTTTTTCACTCCTCCAAGTTACCAAATTAGCTCCAAGGAAGGTATAATAACCAGTCGTAGACCTCCTGTCAACCGTTGAGCCTGCATAATCCGCATCTATATAAGCCTTGAGCTTGAGATCTGGGCTCCTCTTGAAAAGTATTCCCTTTCCTGGACTACCTTTTAAGTAGTGTAGGACTCGATGAAAAGCCTGTAGATGTGATTCCTTTAGATTACGCATGAATTGAGTAATCAAGCTGACGGCATAGGAGATATCTAGTTGGGTATGAGTAAGATAAATTAACTTTCCTACCAATCGCTGATACATTTCTTGATCCACTGTTGCCTCCTCTTTTGCTTCTGTTAGCCTCTGGTTCGGCTCAATTGGAGTAGCTATTGGTTTACAACCAAGCTTCCTAGTTTCTTTCAAAAGATCCGTCACATACTTTCGTTGTGATATAAGGATTTATTGCCTGGAATACGAAACCTCAATTCTTAGAAAATACCGTAGCTTCCCTATCTCCTTTATTTCAAATTCCTTAATCAAGCACTATTTCAGCCGCTGTTTCTCCCTTTTATCATTGCCTGTGACTATTATGTCATCAACATACATCAATAATGCTGTAACTCTCCCCATGTCCGAGTGTTTTGTGAACATTGTATGATCTCCCTGGCTTTGTTTATACCCGGATGCCTTCATAACTCTAGCAAACAGTCCAAACCAGGCTCTAGGTGATTGCTTGAGCCCTATAATGCTTTCTTAAGTCTACAAACCTTTTCTATTTTTTCCTTTCCTTCAAAACCAGGTGGGATGTTCATGTAGATTTCTTCTTCCAAATTTCGCATTCTTTACATCATACTATTGAAGTTCCTAATCAAAATGAGCAGCTAAAGACAATAAAATTTTTACAGTATTCATTTTAGCCACTGGTGTAAATGTCTCTTGTTAATCCATTCCATATGTTTGAGTGTAACCCTTCGCAACCAATCTTGCCTCGTATCTCTCCAAAGAGCCATCTGCCTTGTACTTTACAGTGAATACCTACTTGTAACCAACTGGATTTTTCCCCTTTGGCTTGTCAACAATTTCCCATATTTTATTTTTTCGAGTGCTTCCATCTCTTCTTTCATGGCATTCCTCCATTCATCTTTTGACAGTGCTTTAGACACAACAATTGTGTTTAAACTCACAATAAAGTTTCTGCATGATGATGATAACCTATTAAGGGACACATAATTTGATAGTGGATATACCGGTTTCTTGGTATACTCTCTAGTCCATTTTCTAACAGTAATAGGTAAATCAAGATCACTCTCAAGTGTATTACTAAGCTGTTCATTCAAAGGAGATTCAAAACTTATTGCGTTTTCATTGACAGTACCCAGAGTGGTATTTTGGACCTGCTCTTGTGTTGGAATGGCTGTCCTCCTTGAATACACATGAGAAAATCTCTTAAAATCATGAATGAGTTGGACTAGTGGGAATAGGAATAGAGATAGGTTGGTGTGTGGGACTAGTTGATGAGTTTTGGTTGATAGGGACATTAGACGATAAATCTAAGTTATCGATGACACCAAGGTCCTTATCTTCCATGATTGAAAAATTCCCTTGAAAATAAGATTGTGAGAAATAGGGTTTATTTTCAACAAAAGTGACATTTGCAGAGAGATAATTTTTTAGAAGGAGGATGGTAACATTTATAGCCTTTTTGTGTTTGTGAGTAACCAAGAAACACACATTTGATTGCACGAGGATCTAACTTTCCTCGTTGATGATGATGAATGTGGACATAGGAAGTGCAACTAAAGACTCGAGGTGTAAGACCATTAGATGTACGAAGGTGAGGATAGAATTGAGAAAAAACTTCCATAGGAGTCTTGTGGTCTAATGTACATGAGGGTAGTCTATTGATCATGTGTGTAGCTGTAAGAACAGCTTCCTCCCAATATGTTTTAGGAACTTGTCCATAAAACAATAAGGCACGAGTTGTGTTAAGGAGATGGTCATTTTTCCTTTCAGCAACCCTGTTTTGTTATGGTGTATTCACACAAGATGACTCATGGATAATGCCTTCCTTTTGAAAATAAGGGAACGATACTTGATTAAAGTATTCTCTACCATTATCCGATCGAAAGACCTTGATCTTGACCCCAAATTGAGTTTGAATCATGGAATGAAAAGAAGGAATAATGCTACTCACATCGGATTTATGTTTGAGTAAGAAAGTCCACGTGATCCTAGAGCAATCATTAATTAGAGTGACAAACCAACAAGCTCCAGAGATGTTTGGAATCGTGGAAGGTCCCCAAATGTCACTGTGGATTAAGCCAAAAGGATTAGAACTATGGTGATTGCTACTAGGAAATGGTACACGATTATGCTTGGCTAATTCACAAACATCACAATGGAAGTTTTTAATATTCAGATTTTTAAATAAGGATAGAAACATAATGCTCAAGACTTGAAAGGACGGATGACCAAAATGAAAATGATGAAGCCAAATAGCTTCTTTATTTGAAGTACTAAGAAATGACATAGACAGATTATTCATGATTCTTCTTGTAGTGAGAGGTGTCTCAAGGTAGTATAGCCCATTTTGTTCCTTAGCAAGTCCAATCCTCCTCTTCGAGTCTTGATCCTGAAAAATACAGTAAGATGGGTAAAAAACAGCTTGACAATGAAGAGCTTTTGTGAATTTCTGTATTGAGATAAGACTAGCAGATAGTTTAGGGACATGAAGAACATTTTTAGGGACAAGATTAGGTGTGATAGGAACATTTCGAACCCTTGCAATAGTAGCAAGAGACCCATTTGCCACAATAATCTTCTTATTGCTAGGACAAAGTGTATAAATGTTGAAATGGGATGAGGTGTGAGTCATGTGGTCGGTAGATCCTCAATCAATAACCCAAGAATTACCTGAGAGTGCTAGTGAGCATGCACTAAGAGACCCTAACAAACCTCTTAATTTCTCAATTTCTTCACTGCTGAAGGTTACTTTCTCCTGAACTTCTTCTTGACCAGCTTTCTCAGTTAGGCGAACCCGAGGCCTTGGCTATGTTGCCCGATTCACCCACTTTCGGCCTAAAATAGTTGGTCTGCTATTCAATTTCCAGCATTGTTCTTTTGTATGTCTGGGCTTCTTGTAGTAGGCACACCACAAGCTGTCCTTTTCAATAAAACTCTTTAGAATGGCCGCATCATTTGGACACCGCATCTGAAATACTCAATAATGATCGAGTTCTTGTCATAAGTTCTGCAGAGAATTAGCATACTCGGTAACAGTCTTACCTCCTTGCTTTCTCCCATTAGTTTTCTCCTTAATTTCATACACTTGGGCTGCATCACGAGCCTTTGAGTACGTTCGTTGAACGGAATCCCAGATCTCCTTTGCGGTTGGTAGAAACATACAAGTGTCGCTTATGGCTGGTTCCGTGGAATTCCATAACCATGACATGATCATGGAATCAGCCTCATCCCACGCATCAAAATCAGGATCTCCTTTCTTGGGTCCCGTTCCAAGTAAATGGCTGAGTTTTCCTTTCCCCTTTAGATACGTCTTGACAAATTGTGACCACTTGAGGTAGTTCTTCTCATTCAATCTATAGGTTGGCCTGATATTCTGAAGATCATTTGTCTTGTGTGTTGAGGCGACCTCCTCAGATTGGGTCATGGTAGGATCTGTGGCTTTGGATGTGGCCACTTTGGAGAGTGAATGTTAAGAAGAGAACAAGGGAAATAGTGCAACAATGAAGGCTGCAATTGAAATCTAGAAATCTATTTCTAGAGAATAATAGACAACAACAAAGGCTGAAAAAGAATGCAGCAATGAAGATTGCAATTTTAAATTCAAAAATTTTAAATTCAGGAATTTTAAATTCAGGAATCTAGCTTAGAGCTTTGATATCATGTGAAATTTTAGATGGAGAGAAATTGTTATTCTCATTCATATCTTCTGGTGCTTTACAATGTTGTATTTATAGGCTAATACACAGATAAATCCTAGCAAACAAAAATAAAGGAAATAAATTTAAAAAAGGAGAAAAACTAAAATCCCACAATTTGTGGGTTAACGGCTATAATCCCATGATGTGTGGGATTTAATCAGAATCAAATCATAATAAAAACCTTCTAAAAAATCCTATGTAATTACAGCCATATAATTTGTCTATTTACAGCTCAACAGCTTCACTTGTTCATCTATGTTTTGTCACATATGTATTAGTTATGTGGTACTCTCTCTCTCTCTCTCTCTCTCTCTCTCTCTCTCTCTCTCTCTCTCTGTTTTATGATTACAGGCTTATTGTGTTGGGGTTTTCATTTTTTCACAATGTGAAGGGGGCCACTATTATGTAATGGATTTGATCCACTCGGTGCTTATGATGTTGTTACTGCTTTTCATGTATCTGATTTGTTTGATTGATGTTTTCGCATCTGTGAATTTTTTAGGTAGTTTGTCTAATCGGTGATGTCTCTTTCCTTCATGATACAAATGGCTTGGCAATTTTGAGCCAAAGGTAACAGCTTTCTCTTAGTTGTGAAATGTTTGGTCATCTTCTTGCAATTGGGTTATTCTGTAAACTTGTTAGTTCTGTCTGTATTTCCCTCATATCCTGCAATGTGTTACTTTTTTTCTCCTTATTATAACTGGTCCCCTAATCACTGAACCTGCTATATTTTGATCTTTTATGAAACTCATTCTGTTAGAAGGACATCAAGAAAACCGATGACAATTATTGCCATAAACAATCACGGTGGTGCAATTTTCAGTCTCCTTCCTATTGCAAAAAATGCCGATCCTCAAGTGCTGGATAAGTATTTTTATACTTCCCATAACGTCTCAATTAGGGAGCTGTGCCTTGCTCATGGGTAATTGCTCAACCTTCGCAGTGGAGTGCGTCAAATATGTTTTCTATTATGAATTGATTATGATTTGTAACTTTGGCTCTTCTCTGGCGCTTTTACATTCATCATTTCTGACATTTATTGATAATTTTATCACTGAATGGGTTGTGATTTTCCTACAAAAACCTTCCAGGTGTACTGAAAAAATTTGATAATGAAAAAGTAAAGTTTGCAAAGTTGTACTGCCAAGTAGAATGTCAAAACCAGTGATCCAAAAGATAAAGATGTTTCCTCTATTCTTTTTTAAATCAAGTGGGCATGAAGAGTTTGCCCTGAAAAGACAGTAGTGTATGAAGAAAGAGAGATTAAAAAAATGACACGTGCCATGCGCACAGCCTGAAAAAGGTAAGGTTAGAGTGGGACTTTTACTAAAACCAGGTTTGCTCAAAATAAATCAAATTTAGCAGCAAGTTTGCGAATTGATTATTTAAATGAGTCATAATGGTACATATAATGCAGCAGAGACAGAGGAACAGTTTTTGAATCATCTGAAGCTCCCCTTCACTTTAAGAAAATCAATGCAACTATTGTTTTTACTCACTGAAGAGTTTACTTATTTGCCAAATTGTGGAATAGAAATAGGCTTTTTGGGTTGACATTAACTAGTTTTAAATTACATTCTGCTGAAAGCAATTCTCTGCTAAAACAGTCACAAACTAGTCTGTTGCCTTTTTAGATGTGCTTCGAGGGATAAAATTTGAGAACTCTGCCTATGACGAGTTATTCCTTTTAAAGAGATAGGTGATTAAAACCTGAAGAGGATCATTGTGCTTAGATGCATGCAACAACGCTTGTGATGATGACTTTAGATATCCAACAGAGTATTAAGTGCATTCTGTCTTGGGCAAATTCACAAAAGAAAACAATCCCTCTTAACTCAAAAATGATTTTGCATCATGGAAAGAGAACGTGTTTGTGGGACTTTTCATACTTTGCATAACAAATAAGATAATCAACGGACATTTTCAGCAAAAATGAGCCAGAGCCAAGCTTGTATATGAAATGCCCCTACTTGGGAAGCCATTCCAAATTCCATGCAGGACATTATAGCGAACTACTTTATTTCCTTGTTTGTATCAGTTATAATGAGTTTTATTGTTGCTTCTTTTGACTAAAAAAAACTTATGCAGCGTGAAGCATGTCCTGGTGCATGCGAAGAAAGAATTTCAAGATGCTCTAAACAAATCTAACTATGAAAGAATGGATTGTGTCATTGAAGTCCAAAGCGACATTGAAGCAAATGCAGTTACTCACAGGTTATTAGATTCTATGCTGTGAGATTTATATCCTTCATTACATAGACCTCCTGTTTCCCTTTACTGATGTAGCTTGTACTTTTCCAGTTCTTTGAGAAGTTTTGCTTCACAAGCAGCAAATGGTGCTTTACGTATCCTTATGAAGATTCCTGCACCAGGCACTGTTTCACTTTCACCTCAGTTCCTGGTTTGTGAAATTCTCAGGGTGGAATTCTCCATGTACAGGTCAGGCTTCACTTTGAGTCCCTAGTATGAGATTAATTCTGCTGACTAAGAAGGCTCTATATGCTGTCACTGTTTAAAACTTCTTGGTGGCAGAATTCCGCTAGTGGCGCCACCCACTTCAGCTGATCCTGATTGTGATTGTGCAACTTCATACAGAGAGGGCTTTCTTTGCATTTGTATCTTGAAGATAATATTGTTGGGCTTGGCGAGGTGAGTTTTACTGACCTATCAATGCATCCAAATTCATTCTTCTCCATAGAAATAGCAGGTTTATAATGCAGATTCACTTGATATCCATCCAAGTGGGATTATGTTACCCTGATTTGCCTTCTAGAAAGCTTAAGTATGTCAACTCATCCACAAAATGTTGTGGGAAGGTGGTTGGATGCTCAGTGAGGCATTCTTATGGCTATTATCTATTTTCTTGGAATTTTCATACAAAATCAGCACCAAAAGGGTTATTCCTCTGATCATCTTCAGTTATCCCGACAAAAACACAAAAAAATCAACACCTTGTGAAAGAAGTACATGTGCTCCCTTACATAGCATACTCTGACATTGATTCTTGGACTTTAACTGTTTAGGGTAGAATTTTGATTATTGATGTCAAAAAGTAAATTGGTTTGTTGTCTTGGCAGATTGCACCCCTTGAAATTCATGAAGAAAACCTGCAAGATGTAGAAGAGCAGCTTCGGTTTCTCATCCATGTGATGAAAGGAGCTAAGATTAATTATATGCTTCCTACACTTCAGGGGTCATATTCTTCTTGGATAAGGAGTGAATTGGGAATTATGGTAGGTGTAGTGGTTCCATTCAGTGTTGATATGTCTAGGGCCTAGTCTGGTAATGCATAAGAAAGGAGAGGCAAATTAGTTTGAATATATAGAAGTAAAATTCCCTAATTTCGAACATTTTGACATCATTAATCTTGTCACTTTTGTACAGCCAAGTTCAATCTTTCCAAGTGTCAGATGTGGTCTGGAAATGGCTATCCTCAATGCCATTGCAGGAAAACAAGATTCTAATTTGTCAAGCATACTTAGTTGCCATACCAATAGAGATGTAGTATCTGAGAAGTCACAGGGTGTCAAGATATGTGCTTTACTAAATCCACATGGGACTCCTGAAGAGGTGGCTCAAGTTGCTAGTATGCTTGTCCAGGAGGGATTTACAGCAATAAAGTTGAAAGTGAGTTGAATTCATCAAAAGCATTATTTGTTTTGCGCATTGTGAAATTTGGCTGATCCATCTTTTGTTGCACTTTATTCTGATTGTGACTTTTATTACCTAGTTTGCCATGTTGCAAATGGTCAGTCCGAAGTTGATCTTGATCTTGATCAACTCTAGCTCCCTTCCAATAGAGAAAGACTGCCGATGACCATGAATAAAGACAAGAAATGGTGTATCTATGTATTGATAGCTTGACCCATGCCGTTATTGTCAATGAAGATAGACGTGTGCCCCCTGAATAGTCAATTGTTGCGTTTCCCGGCAATATACATATAAGGCACCCATATAGTCCTAGCTCTGTTATGTTGTCATCCTATTTTAAAGCATCAGACTGTCACCTATTAGCTTTTGGATGACTGCATTGTTCCCATTTTATTTTAGAACTTTGCTCTAGTGGCACACCATTAATTATGTTGGTGTTTGCAATTTTTTTTTTCACACACAGGTAGCACGCCAGGCAGATCCAATTCAAGATGCTCTTATTATACAGGAAGTGAGAAAGAAGGTTGGGTACAAGATTCAACTCCGTGCAGATGCCAATAGGAAGTGGACTTATGAAGAAGCAATCCGATTTTCCTCTTCTGTTAAAAACTGTGATTTGCAGTATATTGAGGTAATGATGCCAGTGAAATTGCCACTTTAATGGTGGCCACAGTGGCTTCTTTTGGACTGGCAGAAAGTGCTTTCGAGTAAAGTTAAATGGTAGAAATGTCGGACAACATTGGAGATAAACTGCAGAGACCCTTTTATATGAGTGCACCGATGTCTTTGGCATGTTTTTCTCAATCAATTTTGGATCAACGTCTCCACTGACAAGTTACTGAAGGTGGTTTTTTTGCCCCCATCTGGTCTTTCTTGTCCATGTAGGAACCTGTCCAAGATGAACATGATATTGTAAAGTTCTGCGAAGAGAGTGGATTATCCGTTGCTCTGGATGAGACTATTGATAACTGTCGACATGACCCTCTCAAAATGCTTGCAAATCATGTTCACCCAGGAATAGTTGCTGTTGTAAGTGTTTGTTAGGCTGGAAGCCCTTTTATTCGCTCAAGTATTCTCCTAGTACTTAACTACATTGGGAAGCTCTGAAAAAATAATTTATTACTCAAGCCCTTTTGGAAATTTTCATGTTTTATTTATGCACATGTCTCGCAGGTCCTCAAACCAAGTGTGCTTGGTGGATTTGAAACCTCAGCTATGGTTGCTCGGTGGGCTCAGCATCAGGGGAAGATGGCTGTCATAAGCTCTACATTCGAAAGTGGTGTGGGTTTAGCGGCGTACATTTTGTTTTCCCATTATATTGATCTACATCAAGCAAAGTTATTCAAAATGAGGAGCCACAAAGTTGATCCACCCATAGCACATGGTCTTGGGACTTATCAGTGGCTCAAAGATGATGTGACAACTGATCCTCTGAAGATTTCTCATCATCTGAATAGTGAGTGCGTAGAAGCAAATATAGCTGATGCTAGTAGACTGCTTCAGAATTTTCAGGTCAATCACAAGGTCATAGCTAGAAAATCTACTGATGAGGAAGTCCGTAGATACAACTTGATGGTGAAATTGAAGGGCAATCAATATTTAATCAATGCGATTGAAGTTGGGCATGAAACTGTAAGTGAAAATCCCTGAAATATTTCTTATTGACAACTGGATATCCTCATGATGATAACTGTTCCACTGCCTGAGCACACAGTCTTTCTTCTGATTGTTGTCTTTTATGTAATTATCACTCTATTTGGTTCTATATATGTTCCTTGTGTGCTTGGTAGTGTCAATCGTGTTCAAAAAAGCATCTCATAGGTGAGATACTTGGTATCAAGAAGTATCTCGTTGATGTTTTCACCACAAATGCGGGTGCATATTCATGGCGCTCTGGTGCATGTGGTTTTCTTAATGTTTGAAGATCATCCTCTGTAATAATTTGAGAAAGACTGGTAATATCTTAAAATTATCAAACTTGCAGTATGACATGAAAGATGAAACTATCTGAACTGTAATCTGGTGCTAGCTTACGTCTCATGTGTAAGTGAAAATAAAGTTCTTATTTCTACTTTTGTTTCTGTTTGTCATTTGATACCAAATCTTAGCGAAATGGCTCAAGTGTGATGGGGAACAAAATTGATCTCTAGCTATTGACTACTCTAAGATAGTGAGATATGTAGCAGCATTCTAGGCAGCCTCGTTATTTATTAATCCAATGTTAATGTGCCAAATGCTGCAGCAGGACAATGTACTTGTGTTCCTTCACGGTTTTCTAGGAACTTGTGAAGAATGGATACCAATAATGAAGGCCATTTCAGGAACAGCGAGATGCATTTCTATCAATCTTCCTGGCCACGGGAATTCAGTTGGCCAATCACATGCGACTGAAGAACCAGCTGAGACACCAAGACTGTCTATTGAGATTATTGCAGATGTGTTACGCAACGTACTACAGCAGATAACTTCTAAGAAGATTATTCTTATCGGATATTCGATGGGAGCAAGGATATCATTGTATATGACCTTAAAATTTACTGACAAGGTAGGTTCCTCATGGTCAAAATGCTGATTTATTATTTGATGAATGCATGATGCGTCTGATTAAGATAGCTAACTAAGGAGAATGTTTGTTGTAAAGATTAAAGGAGCCACAATTATATCCGGAAGCCCTGGGTTGAAGAATGCCAGTGCAAGAAAAGTTCGCCGTGCTAAAGATGACAACAGAGCGCAAATTCTTGTTACATATGGCTTACCAGTCTTTCTTCATTCTTGGTATGAAGGAGAGCTGTGGAAGAGGTATTCTTGATCCCATTTGTTTGTAATCAACTCTGGATTCATGCTTGTTCAGGTGAAAGTATCACTTAGGCATGTGTTCTACTTGACAGCTTAAGGAGCCATCCACATTTTCAGAAGATAGTTTCAAGCCGCTTACGGCACAATGATGTACATGGTCTTGCAAAAGCTCTATCCGATTTGAGCATTGGGAGGCAACCGTGAGTTTATTCAAGTCTTTTCATGGTTAAACCTAATAGAACAATGTTAGTTCATGGCTGTTTTTGTTTATAAACTGAATTGAGTGATTAATAAGCTCGCCATTTGTAAAACTGATGTTTTGGCCCCTGATTTTCTCTCTCTCTCTCTCTCTCTCTCTCTCTGCGTTTAGGTCACTTTGGGAAGACTTAAAGCACTGCAAGACTCCTCTTTTGCTTGTTGTGGGGGAAAGTGATGCGAAGTTCAAGGCAATTGCTCAAAAAATGTTTGATGAATTTGGCCACAACAGAGAAGTCTGGGATGGCTCAGGCTCGCCAGATTCTAGCTGCGAGATCTTCGAGGTTCCTGGGAGTGGGCATGCCGCTCATTTGGAGAACCCTCTTGCGGTTGCTCGGGCATTGAGAAAGTTCTTGACAAGAGTAAATAAAGAGTTCATAGACTAAAACAGCAAGAGTCAACAATTAGACCCTCTCCGTTTCATTTGGTTCCTTACCTTGTGCAGGTTACTGCTGTAAGTATTTTGCCTGGAGGCTCTGCTTTTGCGTTGGAAAGGTTGCTCTCTTCCATCAAATAAAATCTAATATCTCTTCTCCTCCCCATTTTTGTGTCTATTCTTTTGGCAACAAAATGAACTTAAACATGTTTCCATGAGCATCTCTTCCGAAGTGATCAGATCTTGACAGAAACACATGATGTTACGCTTTAATGTTGGTAACTGGTTGATCCCTTGGGCCGAAGTCATGAGCCTTGCTAGAGTCTCTCAGAATTGACCAAAAACAGAAAAAAAGAACTGAGATTACAAAAGGAGAAGGTTGCATGTATCGTCACAATCTTCGTAATTAGTGCGTGTATATAGATGTATATGCCTAGGCAAGTTAACCTACACGTGAATTTATTTACTTTTTGCACTTTGGACTATTTATAGTGTCACTGATCATGAAAAAACTGGCTAGCGATGCAAATACTACAAACATCATCAGCTTTCACCTTTCATTCTCCTCTATATTCCCGTGAACTCAAAGCCCGGAAGCTTCTGCCACCTGACTCACAGGGAAGTTAACAGGTCCTAAGCTTGCCGCTGCTGCAGACCAAGCCAAAGCTCCGACTGCCACTGTGGCAGCCAAGCAAGCAAGCCTCCGGCACAGGGCAGCGGCTTTGGGGCACTTTTTGCAGAACGACATGGTCATCACAGCCCCTGTGAATGTGAAGTTGAGAGCCAGGAGGTAGGCATGGAAGCATGCGGGTCTCTTCAAGAATACAACTCTCGGAACTGGGTTTCCATTGACTTCCTCGAAGGGAAGTTGGAGAAGCAAGAAAGCCGCCATGAAGGAGAGGACGAGGATGAGTTCATCGACCCTGGTTCTAGTGATGAAATGGCTGCTCATCTTTGTGAAGAGAAATGGAGCAGGGATGTTGGTGGATTACTGGGTCGGGTCAGGCGAGCCTGCTCATCCAGAGTTGCTGGCGGTCGTAGGAGGATGTGACGGTGGTTTTGTGGGCATTGGTGGTGGGTGAAGTCCTCCTATTTATATATTTACAAAGGCAAACGACTTTTTCTGAGAGTGTAGGAGTTTCCTTTCGGCAAAGGGGACGTGCGGACCCCTCAAGTGCCATAACTTTGGCCAAAGGGACACTTAAGTGCCATAACTTACAAAATGTACACTTAAGTGCCAAAATTAGAGTAAAATGGATCACTTAAGTGCGAATCCGGCCAAAGTCCAGCCAAAATGCTGACGTGGCATTTTTTCGGTGAAGCACACCCAAAATGATGCCGTTTTGCATGCTGACGTGGTGAAATAATGCAAAAACGGCGTCGTTTTGGCCTGACGTGACCAAAAAAAAAAAAATTTAAAATTAAATTTAGTTAAAATATTCAAAAAATAATAATTAAAAAAATTAAAAAAATCCAAAAAAACTTGAAAAAAAAAGGGAATGGGGGGAGGCGGCTGAGGGATCAGCCCTTAGCTGTCGCCGCCGGGAAGTGCCGGCGACGGCAGGGGGAGGGTTAGTCGGGGTTGCCGGGCCACGGCTAGGGCCGGCGACCCCGGCTGATTGGCAGCGAGGGCTTGCGAGCCCTCGCCCCAATTTGGGGCGAGGGTCGCGGCCCTTGCCCAAATCCGGCGAGGGTTGGCGGCCCTCACCGGCCGGCCAAGGGCCGCCGCCGCCGGGGGTCGCCCCGGCGGGCGGTGGCCCTTGGCCCAACCGGGTGAGGATTGGATGCGGGCGAGGTAGCGAGCTCTCGTCGTTGGATTTGGGGGCTCGCGGCCTTTGCCTAGATCCGGCGAGGGTTGGTGGCCCTCGCTGGTCGGGCCAAGGGCCGTCGCCGCCGGGGTCGCCCCAACGGGCGGCGGCCCTTGGCCCGGCCGAGTGAGGGCCGCCGACCCTCGCTCGATCGGGTGAGGGCTCGTGAGCCCTCGTCGCCGACATTTGGGCCCTTGGCCGGGGCCGGCCGACCTCGATCGACCCTCCCCGTCGTCACGGCCCTTCTGGCGGCGGCGGGGGGCGGCGGGCGAGGGTTGATCCCTCAGCCACCTTCCCCCCCCCAATTTTTTTTTAATTTTAAATTATATATATTTTAATTATTATTATTTAAATATTTTAACTAAAATTAATTTTAAAATTATTAATTTTTAATATTTTAACTAAAATTAATTAATTAATTAATTAATTTTTACCACGTCAGCCCAAAATGACGCCATTTTTGTATTATTTTGCCATGTTAGCGTGCAAAACGGCGTCGTTTTGGGCGCGTTTTCGCGAGAAAAATGCCACGTCGGCATTTTGGCAATATTTTGGTCGGAGTGACACTCAAGTGATCCATTTTTCTTCAAATGTGGCACTTAAGTGTACCTTTCGTAAGTTATGGCACTTAAGTGTCCCTTTGGCCAAAGTGATGGCATTTGAAGCGTTCTTTTGCTGCCAAGAAAGTTAAGCGTTTGATATTCTCTGAAACTCAACTTGGACATTTTGGCAACTTGTTTCCATCTAATAAATGGAGAATTATGTCCCTAAGATAGGGACGTACTAAAAAAAATTCATCTTGGGGTCTTGAACAAATAAAAGGGACAAAATATTGGTGAAAATCATGTAAGTTTAACCCTTTTTTTTCATCTTCTATAAACATAAATATTTTTCCCAAGAGAACGCTACGATCTTTGAGCGAAATCAAGGATATCTTCATTGATTTAGAAATGGAGTCGTGTTTCCCTCCATCTTTAATTAGAGGATAGGAGGAAAGTCTCTCTAACCTGGTTGGGGGACAAATTGGTATGATAGGAGGAAAGTCTCTCTAACCCTGGTTGGGGGACAAATTGGTATGCTATGTGATGTAGCAGGCATTTGAATAAGTGTGTTATAATTAAATTAATAGTATCATCCATTTATTTCAAGGAAAATTGTTTTTGAAAAATTGTTTTCCAACTTTATGATATTTAGATGACGGAAAACTAATTGATCTTATGAAAAACATATTCCAAGATTGAAAACAACAAGCTTAGATTAGGAGAAAACAACTTCCCTATTGATAGGAAGGAAAATCACTTTCCCTAAATTACAAAACAAATGAAAACTAATTATTTTCCTTGGAATTGATTTTTATCAAAAATATTTTTCTCTATTATAAAGTTTCCAGTAAAACAAATGCATCTTTAAGGTGTGGTTATTTAAGTTCCAGTGAGTTCATTTTTTGGACCTTCATGCATTTGATTTGTTGAAATTTATATTTATAGTTAAGAAAAATCATAACAGTCAGAGAAAACATGTATACTTAAGAAAATGAATTTTCTAACTTGAAAATGAGAAATTAATTTTATTTTTAAAAAATATTTTCTTTTATCATCATTTTTTTTTTCAAAATAAATATGCCATTAATTCGTAAACATATTAGGAGGTGATTTCTTGACTTCAAGATTGAAATGTGACCAGTGAAGTTTTAAAGTTCAATCATAATCTCTCGAGGATGAGATGGAAATGACCCTACTAAGGTCAGGATTGGACTGTTGGCTCTGTGTGTGTGGGACCAGTTCGATGGATCTTTAAATCGCGAGGATCGTTCAAAGTCAAGTCCTTTTAAACTAAATCCAATTACAATCTTTTTGCACATCTTTTCTTAAATTTTTATTTCACCCCTCGTTTTAGGAGAAACCCTTGCATGAACCCGGATTCATGGATCCAAAGCAATTATAGCTGTCGATCATGTGAGAATTATACATGGAATGCACATAATCAACGGCTATTGATGGATTTATGAGATGGGCTTAAGGACCATCCGCTCAAGTTGGGCCCAAAAAGCCCGGCCCATGGGAATAGGGCCCGTGGATGGGGGAAGGTATAAAAGGGAGGAGAGAGAGAGAGAGAGAAGACACCTCTTGGAAAATCAGAACGTACGTACGTTCCTCTCCCTCTCTCCCTCCAAGAAAAAGAAAAGAAAAATGTCTTCCCTTCAAGGCAAATTGGCATTATCGGATCAGAATTTCTTCCTCGGTCTTCGGCATTGATGTTTAATCTGTGGCTAACAAGATACGCTCGAATCCGTGGTGTGCTTTACGATCGGTGATACGTGTTATTCCCGGGCTTCGTCTTCCGCATCGATTTAGGAGTTCGATTTAAATTTGGATCCGTTATTCCCAACAGCTATAATAAACCTTGTTTATGTAGACTCTAGTCTAAACAAAATTTGGCTCACATCATATGAGATTTTACATGCTTAAAATTTTCCCCATTGTATATACTCATATTAGTCTATTGGGATAAAGCCACCGGAGATTTTTTTTTTTTTTTATTGTACAATTTCATCCTTTTTTTTTAGTGTAATCGCATCCTCGAACTGTGTATTTATTTGTTTGAGTTAATACTTCAGAGAGTTAGAGCATAAGTTGACATGGCCGTCTATGTCACCACAACGTCAGACTGCTTCTTCAACTTATTTCTTAGGTGGAACTAAAGATTTTTATTAGAAAAAAAAAACAAAATTGCAACCCTGAGAAAGAGAGAGAGAGAGAGAGAGGATAGAGGGGAAGGGCGGACCAGTGGCGGCGGCGGTGCCGCCCAGCCACTATCCAAGATCCATCAATTGTCGCGGGCGGTTGGGTCCTCACGTAAACTGGCCAACATCAGACGAACGTTTGTTTCCGTCTCATCTTTCCCTCTCTTTACCTCATCCTCGTGGATTCTTACATGCTTTACTGTTATACAATGGAAGCCTCTTCTGGCCGTTGTCCGCTTAAAGTGTCTTTTCAAATTAGCTATTCAGACATATTTGACCAACCAAAAAAGAGAAAAAAAGAAAAAGAAGAAGAAGCTATTGAGACATATTCGGGTTCTTGATAGTAATACACATAGAAATTCTCTGTATTATCCCAATTTAGGTTTAAATGACAAGAAAAATGTTTCGTGATGCGTTTAAGTCTAGAAGTGCTCCATTGAATAATGCATCAAAAATCGAGCAAGCTCTGGCGGGATAAGAAGTGCATGTGAAAATTCCAATAAATTTTACTGACTTTGCTTCTCTAATGATGCTCTTTGCATAGTGTTGGCCGCTAGAAAAATTATATACAACAATTTCTGGACTAGGTACACAATTACGTGACCTAAAGATGGGGTAAATAGAATGTTGCTGTCTAGCGTGCTCCGAGGCTTGCTTCTATTAAGACTAATCGGTGATCAATTATTGCATATCTGATAATGTTGAACTGTCGTTAATTAATTTATCAATGACCATAGTCTATAAATTTGACATGGATTATCTTTTGCGTTATTATACTGTAATTGCAGTTGTATATATGCATCATGCAAGAGGGTTTTGGTAAATATCCGTAGGGAATGACCTGTTCCAAAATGACCAGCATTCAATAGATATTATAATTTTTTTTTTTTTTAACGGAAGAGTAATGTTCAAGTTTCCGAAGGTCACATCTGCAAAGCCGAAGTCATTCTCCCTATATTCGAAGGGATAAATTTATTAATGAAGGGTTGTTTTTCCTGCTGATATCCCGGGGTGGAGGGATTAGTCAATTGTTAATTGGTGAGTCATGGATATGGACATCCTTCATATTTTAATTTACCTTAAAACAAATGTGGGTTATGTGTATATTTGGAATCCACCAATCGAAAACTTGATTGGAGGAAGTTCTACCAATCAATAATGGAGGAACATATGGTCCATCGTTAGTGTGGTAATGAACTACATCTATTGCCAAAATGTGGTGATGCATTTGAAAAGGGCCTATCTTGTTGCCTGTTTACTAAATTAATTTCACCCTTCTATTGTTACATAAGAACATGATTATTTGATATGTAAAATTTTATGAAATCACTAATTTGTCATAAATGTTTCACTGCATGAGCACGAGTAGTCTTTTTTCTGATACTTGTCTTTTCTGTAATCATCACACTATTTGCTTCTATATATGTTCCATGTGTGCTTGGTATCGTCAATCGTGTTCAAAAAAGCATCTCACAGGTGAGATACTTGGTAACAAGAAGTATCTCATTGATGTTTTCACCACAAATGCAGGTGCATATTCATGGTACTCAGGTGCATATGGTTTCCTCAATGTTTGAAGATTATCCTCTGTAATAATTTGAGAAAGACTGGTAGTATCTAAAAATGATCAAACTTGCAGTACGACATGAAAGATGAAACTATCTGAACTGTAATCTGGTGCTAGCTTACATCTCATGTGTAATTGAAAATGAAGTTCTTATTTCTGCTTCTGTTTCTGTCTGCCATTTGATACCAAATCTTAGCGAAATGGCTCAAGTGTGATGGGGAACAAAATCGATCTCTAGCTATTGACTACTCTAAGATAGTGAGATACGTAGCTGCGTTCTAGGCAGCCTCGTTATTTATTAATCCAATGTTAATGTGCCAAATGCTGCAGCAGGACAATGTCCTTGTGTTCCTTCACGGTTTTCTAGGAACTTGTGAAGAATGGATATCAATAATGAGGCCATTTCTGGAACAGCTAGATGCATTTCTATTGACCTTCCTGGCCACGGGAATTCAGTTGGCCAATCACATGCAACTGAGGAAACAGCTGAGAAACCAAGACTGTCTATTGAGATTATTGCAGATGTGTTATGCAATGCACTACAACAGATGACTTCTAAGAAGATCATTCTTTTTGGATATTCGATGGGAGCAAGGATAGTGTTGTATATGACCTTGAAATTTACTGACAAGGTAGGTTCCTCATGGTCAAAATGCCAATTTATTATTTGATGAATGCATGATGCGTCTGATAAACATAGCTAAGGAGAATGCTTGTTATGAAGATTAAAGGAGCCACCATTATATCTGGCAGCCCTGGGTTGAAGATTGCCAGTGCAAGAAAAGTTCGCTGTGCTAAAGATGATAACAGAGCACAAATTCTTATCACATCACATATGGCTTACCAGTCTTTCTCAATTCTTGGTATGAAGGAGAGCTGTGGAAGAGGTATTCTGGATCCCATTTGTTTGTAATTAACTGAGGATTCATGCTTGTTCAGGTAGAAGTATTACTGCATTCGAATCAATGTTCACTTATGTGTGTGTTCTACTTGACAGCTTAAGGAGCCATCCACATGTTCAGAAGATAGTTTCAAGCCGCTTACAGCACACTGATGTACATGGTCTTGCAAAAGCTCTATCTGATTTTAACATAGGGAGGCAACCGGGAGTTTATTCCAATCTTTTCATGGTCAAACCTAATAGAACAATCTGAGCTCATGGCTGTTTTTGTTTATACACCTAATTGACTGATTAATTAGCTTGCCATTTGCAAAGTTGATGTTTTGGCCCCTGATTCTCTGCTTTCTCTCTCCCTCTCTCTGCATTTAGGTCACTTTGGGAAGACTTGAAGCACTGCGAGACTCCTCTTTTGCTTGTTTTGGGGGAAAGCGATGCAAAGTTTAAGGCAATTGCTCGAAAAATATTTGATGAAATTGGCCACAATAGGGAAGTCAGGGATGGCTCAGGCTTGCCAGATTCTAGCTGCGAGATCTTCAAAGTACCTGGGAGTGGGCATGCCGCTCATTTGGAGAATCCTCTCGCCATTGCTCGGGCATTGAGAAAGTTCTTGACAAGAGTAAATAAAGAGTTCATACACTAAAACAGCAAGGTCGACAATTAGACCCTCTCCCTATCTTTTGCTTCTTTGCCTTGTGTAAGTTTACTGCTGTAATTATTTTGTCCGGAGGCTTTTGCCTTGGAAAGGTTGCTCTCTTCCATCAAATAAGACAATACTTCTCCCCATTTTTGTGTCTATTCTTTTGGCAAGAAAATGAATCGAAACATGTTTCCATGAACAACTCTTCCGAAGCAATCAGATCTTGACAGAAACACATGATGTTATGCTTTTAATGGTGGTAACTGGTTGATCCCTTGGGCCAAAGTCATGAGCCTTGCAAGAGTCTCAGAATTGATCAAAAACAGAAAAAACAGAACTGAGATTACAGGAGGAGAAGGCTGCGTGTATCGTCATGATCTTGGCAATTAGTGCGCGTGCGTGTACATAGATGTATAAACCTAGGCAAGTTAATTTACAGTATGTCACCGATCATGAAAAAAACTAGCTAGCGATGCAAATACTACAAACATCATCAGTTTTCTCCTTTTATTCTCCTCTATATTCCTGGTGAACTCAAAGCCCAGAAGCTTCCGCCACCTGACTCACAGAAAAGTCCGCAGGTCCTAAGCTCGCTGCCGCCACAGACCAAGCCAAAATTCCTACTGCCGCCGCGGCAGCCAAGCAAGCAAGCCTCCGGCAATGGGCGGCTGCTTTGGGCCACTTCTCGCGCAGCGACATGGTCATCACGGCCCCCGTGAACGCGAAGTTGAGAGCCAGGACGTAGGCGTGGAAGCAGGCGGGTCTCTTCGAGAATACGACTCTGGGAACCGGGTTTCCATCGACTTCCTCGAAGGGGAGTGGGAGAAGCAAGAAAACCGCCGCGAAGGAGAGGACGAGGATGAGCCCTTCGACCCCAGTTATAGTGATGAGATGGCTGCTCATCTCTGTGAAGAGAAATGGCGCAGGGGATGATGGTGGATCACTGGGTCTGGCCGGGCGAGCCTGCGCATCCAGAGTCGCTGGCGGCCGTCGGAGGATGTGACGGTGGTTGCGTGGGCATCGGGGGGGCGGATGAAGATAGGGACGTACTAAGAAATTTCATCCTTGGGGTCAGGTGCTTTAGATTCTCCAAAACTCAACCAAGTCAACTTTGGCGTCCCGAAGATACTTCATCTTGGGGTCTTGAGTAAAACAAAAGGGACAAAATAAATATTAGCAAAAATCATGTTGAATTTGCATGAACTTGGGTTCATCCAAATTAGTCATAACTATTGATAATGTGAGACTCATACATGGACATACATAACCAACGGCTATAAAAGACCTTGTTTATGTGGACCCAAGTCCAAATGAAAATTTATCTCACATAAGATTAGATTGGACATGTTAAATATTTTTTCCACTTGGCTTTTTGGTAGATAGTAAAGATATGTTGAATGCAATCATATTAGTTTATTGGGATAAACTCACCGGAAATTTTCAAATAATTTCAATTGTATAGTCTTGTCTTTTATTTTTTATTTTTTGGTTTGGTGTGATCGTGTCATTAGATGATGTATTTATTTTTTTTAGGGTTAGTCCTTCCGTTAAAGAGTTAGACCAAAATGTTGACATGCCCGTCTAGGTCATCGCTAGGTCGGGGCGCTTCTCCGACAAATTTCTTAGGTGGAACTAAAAATTTAGTAAATCCAAAATTGCAACTTAAAAGAGAGAGAGGACGGAAGGGAAGGGTGGACCGGCAATGGCGGCTGTGCCGCTCAGCCATCAACCGTCCCCGGCGGCTGGTTGCTCACTGGCAGAACGAAATCGTGAGATGGATCGATGGCTTTATTCATAATTTTCTTAGACCCACGTAAATTGACAACATCCGAGGGTCTTTTTTTTCCCTCTCTGCGTCTCATCCTCGTGGACTGTTACATCTCTTTAATGTCATACAATGGAAGCCTCATCTGACCGCTGTCCACCTTTAGTGTTTTCTCAAATCAGCTATTCAGACATGCTCGGGTACTTAACAAGGATGCATTATAAACTTATCAAAATGGGTTTTAAATTAATATATGACCCACATAAAATATAAATTGATCATATATGGGTCATTAAAGAGTTTATTTTAAATGGGTTTTAAAACTAAAGACTAAAATATATGAGTTTTTAAAAATTTTACATTATTTATAAATGTGTCATAAATGAGTTAATAGATCAATTTAGGTCAAACCATTTATGATTGGACTCAAACCCGATCTAACCCACCTATTTAACATGTTTATATGCACACGGCAATTCTCTATTTTATTCTAATCTAAGCCAAACAAAAATAAATCCTATCCACAAGGATTCGGTACTCGGAAAATATTCCATGATGCGGTCAAGTCCAGAAGTCCTCCACCGAACATTTCATCCCAAATGATTCTTGAATAGTGCGGTCGTTCCACGGTGTTGTCTACTAGAAAAATAATGCACAGCAAATTCCCGACTGAGAACACAATGACGTCACCTAATATGGAGTTAAGTGGAATGTTGCCGTCTCGCGTGCTCCGACGCATGCTTTATATCAAGACAAATCCGTGATCAATTATTCCACACCTCGTGAAATTGAACTGTTGCTAACCAAATTTGTCAAGACAATAATGTAAGTGGGCTCCAAAAGTTTTGACATTTATCAGAGATTTCTTCGGAGTTTCCAGTATGCACCGTGCCGAAAGGGTTTGGAAAATGTAAGGCATGACTTAGTTTCCAAATTGACTAGCCCTCGATGGATCTGGGAATATTATATTTATGTAGAGGAAGAGTAATGTGCAAGTTTCAGCAGTCACATCTCCAGCGCTGATGGAAAACGAAGGGGCCTCATGCGTCCAATTCGTTTGGCAATTCATTGACTAATTCATTCTCTCCAAATTCGGAGGGTAAGTTTATTAAAGAAGGGTTGTTTTTTCCTGCCCATAACCCGGGACGGAGGGATTAATCCATGGATGATTAACAAATTACAGATATGAAGATCTTTCAGATTTTAATTTACTTAACCGTCAATGCGGATTATGTGTATATTTGTAATCCACCAATTAGAGACTTGATTTGAGGAAGTTTCATCAATCAATAATGGAGGAAAATATGAGTTATCATAAATGTCATAGTGACTATATTTATTGGCCAAAATGTCGTAATGCCTTTGAAAAGTGCCTATCTTGCCTATCTTGTTGGCTTTTTACTAAATTAATTTCACGCTTCTATTGTTTCATGATAGTACAATTATTTGGTAGTAAAATTTTATGAAATCACTAAATTGTTATATGAGTTTAAGCTATTAGATGAAGACATAATTCAATACATAAAAAAAAAAAAATTCAAAAGTACACTTGATATACCATAACTCTATTTTGTATTCTCTATTTTCAAAACTCCAACTATAAGCGTTCAACCCTAATTTGAAAAAAGTGATCTAAGATTACGTGACTTGAGATGGACCAAAGAAGAACATTACGGTCTCGGGGTGCTCTGAGGCATGCCTACATCAATCTCTTAATTCACGCATCTTCTGTCAATTAACTATAGTATATATGATATAATGTTGATTGCTGTTAATAAAGAATTGGGGAAAAAGTGTTAGAAAAGTCCTAAACCTATTGTGTTGGTGTTAAGTTAGTCTTAAACCTTTTATTGATGCTAATTTAGTCATAAATTTTTTGATCTATTACCAATTTAGTTCTTTAGGCTTTTTGACCGGATATTATTGACGTGTGGATGTCGATTGGCTTACGAGGCACGGTTGGTGCTGATATGAACAGCTTTTAATAATATTTTAATATTTTTTTCGAACGTTTTGTATTTTATGTTTCCTTTCCTTTATTTCTGTTTTTCCCGTTCTCTTCCTTCTTCAAAGAGGAGGAAAAAAAAGGGAAAGAAAAAGAAAATAAAAGAATAAATAAAAAAAATTGAAAGAAATATTAAAATATTATTAAAATTTATCCACATTAGGATTGGTCATGCCATAAAAGTTGATCGGCATCCACGTTAGTGATATTCAGCTAAAATTAGCCAGAATGACTAAATTAAAAATAAGTGAAAATGTTTAATATTAAAATTGGTAAATTAGGACTTTTCTGATGCTTTTCTAGATGAATTGATGAAGACGCTAACTAAACCCTGGAAACTTTGACACTGATTCTCTTGACATCCTGCGAAAGAGTTTGGTATGTCTACGTAAGGCGTGACTTTGGGTCCAAAATGACCAGCGTTTTCCACAAGGAGGAAGAGTAATGTGCAAGTTTTGGACGGTCACATCTCAAAAGCTGATAGAAGCCGAAGGCCTCATGCGTCCGACTCGGGTAGTAGACGTACGACTAATTCATTCTCCCTAAATTCGAGATAATTAATTATTGAAGGTTTGCGTTTTCCGCTGATATGTGGATGGGGGGATTAGTCTTCTGGTAATCAGCAGGTTATAGAATATAAGCATAATATCATATATTAATTTAGTTAAAAATAAAAGTAGAGTATGTGCATATCTGGAACCCACCGATCGGAAACTTGATTTGAGGAAGTTCCATCAATCACTGATGTCGAGATGAGCTATATTTATTGACCAAGCGCTGTGTTTGAAAAGTGCATATATTGTCGTTTGTCTACTAAACTAATTTCACACTTCTATTGTTACATGATAGCACGGTTGTTTGGTACCCAAAATTCCGTGGATTACTGCATTGTTACACGAGATTAAGCTATGGAAAGTTTGGAGATCGTATCTGACAATAAAAAAAAAAAAAAAAGTCGTTGGCCGCGTTGCGTGGAGGTTTCCTCGAAACTCCAGCAATTTGACCATCTCTTCGTCTTCGTCGTCGTCGTCGTCGGATACCATACCCAAACGATCAAATTGCTTCTTTCTTTAAATGCAGCAACTGCTACTCTCAGTCTCATCCCAGACTAACTCCTATCTTTCAAACCCTGCTCTCTCTCTCTCTCTCTCTTTCTCTCTCTCACTTCTCTCTCATGTCGTCGAGCTTCCAAGATTCGGCCGTGCGAGGGGCTTGCTCTTCCCTGCCAAAGCCTCCAGACATCCGCGCTCGAACCTGATCCACTACTAATTACGGTAATTAGCTGACCTTTCGTGTAATTTACTTTCATAGGCCATGGTTGCACCTGGAAAGCTGAGCTTCGCCGGACGAAACGCTGCCGTCCCATGGGCTTCAGCAACTTGCTCGCGGCTTGTCTCATACTTTCGGAGCTTCTTCACTTCCAGCGATGGGTCGCCCGCAGGGCTGTCGTGCTCGCCGGTGGCGGACGAGTTCCCCGTTGTAATTGACATCCCACCATCTGGCAATGCCGAGTGCGCCAACCCAGTGAGCCCTCCTGAGCAAACGGCCACAACTGCCCGGCGCAGGTGCTGCAGGATCTGTATCGGGGGCTTCGCGCCTGACCCGGCTCACCCGATACTCGTCCTGTTCCAGAGCCAGGAGCTGGGGAAGGCAGTGCTCGGATTGTCCGTGCCCATAATCACAGGCCTCCTCTCCAACCAATTCGGCCACCTGAGCCACCTACATTCAAGCCTGATCGCGCTCGGGCTCTGCATCGGATTCACTGCCACGTGGTCCGGCATGATGCTGCGAGGAGCATGGCCAAGGGTCGGGAGCACGTCGGAGAATATCGGGGTGGTGTCCATTTTCGCGGCCTTCTTTGGGCTGGTGGCGTCCTTCCTCCCGCCGAGCCTCGTGTGGGCATCCTGGCTGTGCTGCGGCTTGTCGTGCTTGCCCTTCTTCTTCCTCTGTATGAAGCCCCCGACGGTACAAACACCCGTGGCTTAACATGATTGGTGGGTTATAAATTATGTTGGTGGGGTTCATATGTGTAAACTACCAATTAAAAATATTCCACGTCAGTCATTATGGTCTGAATATATAGCACAAATACCACTCAGAAGTTGGGAAGGGAGTGCGTGCAGGTCGTTGGCTCTGTAATAGCGTTTGATATGCAAGAATGGAATGGATTGCAAATACCTATTATTATATATCCTAAAAGATATAAACTTCAATTTAATTATTTCGGTCATTGATTTGACTTGAATTTCACAAGAATAAGTGTTGCTTCCATAATAAATGCAATAAATGAGTTATTATTATACAATTTTTCTCTTATGGATTGGAAAAATTATTTAAAAAGTTCTAAACTTATTGCGTTTTGGTCAATTCAATCACAAACTTTTTAATTTTGTCAATTGAATTATTATTAAATAATGAAAGCTTTAATTTTTCATGCTTGACGAGTTTAAAAAATGGACAAACTTTGATGACTTGGACTGATGGGAAGTGAGAAATCTATCCAAAAGACATTTTATGCTTTTTTCACTTACCCCATAAGAGATAATTGTTGGGTATTGCACAATCTTTCAAACTATTTTAAGATGTAATGGAATTGATAGATACGAGTTGATTAATCTGCACTGATAGGAATACGGACATAAGTACCGCATTCTAAGACAAATTTCACGATGAACCATTAACTCAGTTTCTAATAATTAAAAAGTCAAAGTCTGTTTTTTTTTTTTTTTGATCGAGGAATAGCAGAAGATCACCCTTTGGGATTACACAATCCCTTCTAATATCCGGTGGCACTGTTGGGCCTCGTTGCAAGTCGCTATTTAGATGTAAACCTCGGAGGAGGCTAGTTCAGGATCCCAATATCAGGACCCCCACTTTAGATACTTTAACAACAAGAGGGTTTGGACCTCGATCTTTACGATAAAAGAAAAGAACTCAAACCAACTGCGCTGCTCGTGGTTGGGTGTCAAAGGTTGTTTTTCTCATAAACAAAACGAATAATTTAATACTCTCAAAGCACTAGGAAACCCCAGTTATCAGGCGAAATCTGAAGAAGTAAAAAATATCAAATATAAGCGGGACAAACATAAGCAAAACAAAGCGCGTCGAAAATATAAAATAGCAAGGTCGAAAACAACATCGATTGGGGTTTCTCTGCCTCGGCACAGTAGCAAGTTCTGCAATAGCTTTTTGAATCTGTATTGGGAGCTTCGAAACTTGTCCACTTATAAACGGTCATGGCCCGTTAATGACGTAGCGGGAGATTTTATCGTTTTGGACCCCCATCGAAATATTCCCAAAAAAAGTCTCAGGGGAAAATTGCATCAGCAGTGGCATCAGTTTGGATCCGGCATGATGCCTTGATTAGGCTGCGGTCTCCTTCCATCTCTTATTACCTACCGAAGTTTAGTCGTCGTCGATTTGATCTTCTTGAGAGTCCAGGATCACGGTCGACAACTGGGAAAATTTCACGCGTGTGGCTCGTATCGTGGCACAACATCAATCCGATAGCGATGTGTGTTCCCGCCCAGATCAGATGGAGTACGACCGGTGACAACTTGCGAATGAAGACGGCGACGGTTCTCTCAAGTTTTGTGTAGGCTAAGCAGGAAACTTAAGGAAAAGAACTAGCCGGTTCGTAAGAGGAGAGTGGGTTTAGGCGGTTTTTCTGACCTTACAACGAGGAAAAGGTCGGCCCAAACAGCTTTGTTAGGTTCATTTGACAAATATCTCTTGGCCTAAAGTTCCCCACGGCTCCCGTTTTATAAATACAACACCGATCGGAACCTCGTTTCACTACCTTCCTCAAGTCTCAAACGAACATCTTCTGAGCACTCCTCTCTCTCTCATTCATGTCGTGCGTCTTGAAGGATCGTGCCTCGACGGAGTCCCGCTCTTCCCAACCAGAACCTCCGGATATCTGCGCAACATCATCTCCGGCGGATTGAACGGTGAGATCTCTCCGGATGCGAGAAATGGCCGGTCACTGGACTTGGGCGACTTGCTCGTGGTTCATTTCGTTCTTCTCCAACATCGCTTCCCATGTTCCATGGCTCGCGTCGTCATGTAAGGATCAGTTCTCGGACCGCGCCAACGCTTCTACTTCACATGGTGGAGTCGGCCCGACAAATTGGCCAGAGGTGGACGATTCCATCTCCATCGTTGTCGACGTCTCATTGCCGACGGATGATCGAGCCATATGCGCAGCGTCGAGCAATAAGAATGCCTGTGGAACCAGAAGCACCACGACGACCGTGGCCGCCTCATCCCAGCCCGGCCCGGTTCACCCGATAGCAGCCCTTTTCCGGAGTCAGGAGCTGGGGAAGGCGGTGCTGGGGTTCACCGTGCCCATGATCACGGGGCTCCTCTTCAACCAGCACCAGGACCAGGGGTTGACCCACCTGCAAGCCAGCTGGATCGCACTCGGGCTCTCGGTTGGGTTCGCCGCCACATGGAACGGCATGCTACTGCAGGAAGTCTGCCCTCGGGTTGCGCGCACGTTGGAGCATTTCGGAGTGGGGTCGATCTTTGTCGCCTTCTTCGGGCTGGTTAGCTCTTTTCTTCCGCCCACCCTCGTGTGGGTGTGTTGGCTGTGTTGCGGCTTGTCGTGCTTGCCCTTCCTCCTGTGCCTTGCTCCTCAGGCGGCCGCTGAGGAAGAGAGAAGCGTGGAATGGGTGGATCAATGCATTGTTTAGCATGAGCATGCTAGCCGGATTTAACAGTCGACACGGATGTCAAGAGCATGGCACTCGGTGCAACATGCATGGCGGCGGCGTATGATAACTCTCCCCGGTTGAGCCTCTCGTCTTGTTGACGCTCGTAGAGAACAGATCAGAAAGACAGCCAAATAAAGTCATATGTGCACGTTCATGCATGTCTTGAAGCGAAGATTGCGTCTTATCGTAATTACCATCTTCACAATGTTTTGGAATGTGTTACCAGGGGGAGTACTTGCTGGCTTCGACAAATCAGTAGTGTCAAAGTAATTCATTTATGTATGTACTTTTCTTGATTTGATCAAGTAGAGAAATATGAAATATGTAAGATTGACACTAATTTAGGAAATTGATATATTAAGCGACGTGATGGATCATGATTAGCGTGGTATTTGATCCACTTATTTAAAGGTCCACTTATGGTCTCTCATAATGCTTTACATCTTGATTTTGTAGACTGATATTGATATATTGCAAAAACGTGTATGTTATAACATGACCACTTGATGAACGCACCTCATCTATGCGTTATAGGTTGCCAGTGAGGTATTCTTATAAAAACAGATAATAAAAAAATCTTCTGTAGTTATCAGACATTATCTTCAAAATGAGGGAAATGCCTTGGCAGATTTTACCCAAAAACCTAAACCAAAGCTGCTATGAAGCAAATAGGGAACTTGTAGTGGTTGCCAAGCCTCAGCGACACCAAATTTATGATTGTCTGAAGCATGGCGAAATCAATAGTGTCACGCAATAATTTTTACTTTCGATGAAATCAGTAACGTCAGCTCAAGTAGTTTCTAATTGTCTAAGCATCGTCTATGGGGAAAGAAAAGTCAACGAAGCCTTTGATTGTCCTTCCTTGGACCATAGACAACCTCTTCGATTCGTTCCCATAAATGGATATATCGCTTGTATCGGAAAATCTAGACGTGAGAACATCTGATTTGGAACAGTAGCCACTCGTTTTTCGATTTGCTGTCCTCTAAAATGGGAAAGCTTAGGACACTTCGAATTCAAATCAAACACTCATCGTCATCTTAATATCTATTTTCGAGAACCCAAAGTTAGACTTCGGATGTTTGATGTTGAGCAGCCATCATCAGAGATCCGAAAGGACAACGATGTCCACCTCAAGGCAGGCAATTTTGAGCGAACATCGGACAAGTAACTAAACATCATCTTGAGTTCTCTCATGCCTCGTCCTCAAATCCCACCAGATCACGACCTTTAATTGAAAAAGTTCCTTTCGAACTCCCAGGTTAACGTAGTTGGTCGAGAGACTGGGAATTTCGAGGTCGGTATAAATAGTTTCGTGTTTCAAAACCTTATTCCTCAGGCTGCCGATTGTATTGATTCAAGGTTTCTGCTTTCCTCTGTCCAAATCTATTTCTTCCCCACATCTTACAAGGAAAACGAAGCGCACTTTCCGTGCCAGGCGCAGGACTATTGCTTTATTTTTCATTATTGTAACATAACCCCGTAATTTCTTATAATATGATAGTAGACCCGTCAAATTGGTGGGTTGGGTCGAAAATGGGTCGACCCATATTTGACTAATTTAATCCGTTTTGACCCATATTCATGTAGTGTAAATCAAGTAAGCCATATCCAACCCATATCCAACCCATATCCGATCCAACCTGTATTGCTAAAACCTATTAATATTCTAAGGAAAACCCATCTCTTCTATATGGTAATTGGATTAAAAATTTAATTTTTTTTTGGTCAGTCTATTCTATTCCTACTCAACACTTACTCTCAGACTTTTGCTCTGCCTCTTGCAGGGCGTGGGAGTCGAAACTCATTCCTAAAACTTACGCGTCCCCACTCCATCCCCCCTGAGAAGGTGGGGATTTGAACCCCTCACCTCCCCCTTCTATGTTGGAAGGGTGGCCACTGGAGCGAATCCCAATGGTTGATTAAAACTTTAAATTAAATTAAAAATGGTAAATAAAATAAAAAATTTAAAAAACCTATAAATTGAAATATTTATAACGAATTAGATCATGCACATGCTTCTCTTATTTGAAGTGAACATACCATTGAATAACTAAAAACCGTAACATGAAATTTTTTTAACTAAACCTAAAAAAAAGCTCATTTTTATGCAATACAAATTTAATGGAAAATTTTTGTAATTCTTTTTAAAATATTTTTTAAATTATATTTTAAAAAATTATAAATTCGCTTTTTAATTATTTTATATTTTTAAATATAAATTTTAATTTTTAATAATTATTTTTTCTTTTTCTCTTTTCTTTTTTCTTCTTCTTCGGGCCGAGCACCAACCACTGCGATGGCGATGATCGGCCACAGCAAGATCGAGCTTGCCGATATCGAGCAGGGCTTAATCTCGCCAATCCAGCGAGGCTAAGGCCCCGCTAGATGCTAGCAAGCTTGAGTCTCGCTAGATCCGGTGAGGCCAAGGCTTTGCTGGCATTGCGCAAGGCTTGATCTCACCGATCCTGGCAAGGTTGAGGCCTCACCCGACGCCGGTGAGCTCAAGTCTCACCGATTTTATGAGGCCAAGGCCCCACTCGACGCTGGGGAGCTCGAGTCTTCCTAGATTCGGCGAGGCTCGAGCCTCACTAGTCATCGGCAACCTCAAGCTTGCGTGTCGGCGAGCTCGAGCCTCGCATAGCCTTTTGCCGGCTAGCGTCCTACCGGCTGCCGGCTAAGGAAGGAAGCAAAAGAAAGAAAAAAGAAAAAGAAAATAAAGAAAATTGAAATACGAAAAATAATTATAATTTTATTTTTATTAAAAATTATAAAATTAAAGAGAAAAGGCCATGAGTTCAAAATGGATTTCCTAATAACCCATTCAGACCCATTTCTTTTTGTACTTTATTTTCTCAAACCCATTTATGACCTATATTTAACTTTCACTTGACCCATATTATGATTCATTTAACTAAAAATGAGTCATAATATGGGTTTATGACCCATTTTGCCAGCTTTATATGGTATCAACAGCACATAAACCATCAAATTATTTTCCTTGACGATGTTTTTATGATATTAGAATGCCCTAAATCAAGAGCATCCCAATATAGTTATGTCTTTTTTTATGATTCTTATTTAGTGGGGTTTTAAGTATAGTTATTTAGTGATCAACCTTATTAAATACTAAGTATCAATACTTATCGTGCACACACCTTTTTGTTTCTTATTTAGTTGCATATTTACGAAATCACTATTGAATTTTACTTTGGTTGTAATTCGCCATTTTCCTCTAATTGTAATTTTGAGCGAGTTAATGTAATTAAGTTTAAATTTTAGTATTTCTCCTAATTATATCTATGATTTTACTTATATCCGGTTGATGAGTTTCGCATTTAATATCAATCCATCATTTAGTCCAACTAAATTACAACTTTTGGGGCCACCTTTTAGTTGGTTAACTATGATGAGTCTTTTTTTAGTACTTACCCCATAATTTGACTGAAATTTCGAAGGCTCTTCTTTTAGTTAGAGTTTTCTAATTTAGATTCTCATATAAATAAGTAAAAGATTTTTCTGTTATATATTTTATTATTAACTATTTTTTCCTCACGTTAACAAAGATTTCGTATTAAATATTCTTTTGATTTATCTTGTCCGCGTGGAGTCACAATCTCTTTATAAGTGGATATTGACACTCGCCTAACAACAAAAGCTTGGCCTGTCGAATCACTATTCAAGCTCGAAAAGCTTGTAAGTTACAATATCTCACAAGATAATAAAATAAAATTGAAGTTTGTTCAGGAAATTTTTATCCGACGACTCTTGTTCATGTTGATAATAACCCTAATTAAAATCTCTGGCTGGGATCGCCCCGCAGATCGGAAGCAAAGTAGAATCAATAGACGTGGAGCAAAAGCTTCTCTGTTCGTGAAGTTGCATTCACACGAACGTCACTGCGACCCGTTCCTACTGGCACAAAGTTTGAGGTTAACTTGTGTTGCTTAGCAACGAAGTATGTACAGGTCAGTCCATTTACTTCCAATTTGATTGTTCTTGGTGCCTAAAGTTAGGTCCAATCAGTTACATCATCTCTTGTTGTTCACATCAAGTCTGTGATTCAATCTACGACCCATAAATGTTCTAATACGTCAGCTTAAACGGTACATTTTACGATGATAGGATCAAAAAAAGTTCTATCACAAAAGTGTATGTATTCCTTAATTTTCTTTTCTTTCGGGAGATATTTATAATATCTCTCCCTTCATCTCATGATATCCAGTGCAGCGCACGGGGTTCATCCTGGCCTATCTTTCAAAGATAGAACGAATGGGCAACGCAAACCACAACCCGACGCCCAGCGTAAGCACGAGTTTCTGGGTAACGTGTTAGCAGCACGTTAGATCACAATAACTAAAGAAGCATTGCCAGAGCATTTTATTGAATGCATAGCACTGTAAATAACTCGTAAAAGAGAGTTTTTTTCGACGGTTGTAATGTCCCGCGAAATGCCCATCGCTTCTTTCGATGCTACTGCAGAGCTCGTCTCTTTCTGAAGAAGCTGTTCGCTCGTCGGTGGCCAAATCCATCCACTGGAGCTTGTGGGTGTCCTAGTTTTAGCCACGGCTATGGCGAAGAAAACAAGAGGTTGAAGAAGAATAGAGAAAGGCGAGAGAATCGATTCTTTATGTAGCACCTGTAATTCTCGTCGCTTTTCCCGGAAGCCGTTCATTCGCCGGTGGCCAAATCCTCTATTGGAGCTTGTGGATGTCCTAGTTTTAGCAATCGCTAGATGGTCAAGAAACAAGAGGTTTCTGAAGAACAGTGAAAAGAGTCCAAAAATTTTGGAAAGAGAGAGAGAATCATTTTCTTTTAAACGTTGCCGTTTTGGACTCCCAAACGCCATGGCATTTCAGCCATTTTCCGCTCTAGATTTGAATGTTTATTTTTTTTTTTTAAAAAGCCACATTGATTCATTAGAAAAGTCACGTACGACTCTTGTCAAAATATGTAATCGGAGGCATGATCATTTTTTCAATAACGCATTCTTTTCGTCAGAGTAGATTTATAAGACAATATAATTGATGCACATACACACATATAACGCGGCAGCATGGAAAACTTAATTATTTATTGAATTCATGACACTGAGTATATCATAAGATTTTATTTCAAGCTTGTAGCTGTATTTGCGCATATTGAATCATGCGTTCGTGGCTTTCGTTGGGCTCTTCTCGTCGGTTCTCACGACACCCGACGAAGGAACCGTTGGAGGAAATTCGCAGACACATATGTTGAGATGCTCCGGACAATTGCAATATGTTTGACTAGGACAATCCCGAACAGTATCGCACGTTTGAGCATCTTGTGCTTCAACCCTCATCTCCCAACCTGCCAATTCGTGTTTATTTCACGGTCAACATTCACTAAAACTTATCCCTGAGTCCCTGAGAGAGAGAGAGAGAGAGAGAGAGAGAGAGAGAGAGAGAGAGAGAGAGAGAGAGAGAGAGAGACCATATACAACTAGGAGGAACACCAGCAGCGCAATACGCTTGGAACAGAGCTTGTCCATCGCTCTCTCTGCCGATGAAAATGCAGCACGCAAGACTCTTCTGGTACGTGCTCTGGTTTGTGCTTTGATGGAGTATCCGGATGTTGTGTTGGGTCCTTTGCTTTCGCCACACGATTTATATAGGCGTAACCACTCCCATGCAAATCCAATTTTCTCGACGTGTAAATAATTTTTTGTTCTTAAAATAAATATCGAGAGGATTTCTTGCGATAACTTCAGGTATTATTAATGGAATATGGTAATGGTGCAATTATTCATCTTCCACAAAAATTGTTTTCTGCTTTGATTTGCACAATCTTGGAAGGTAATGAAATCTGATTTAGATTAGAAGTTTAATTAGGGAAATTAATGACTATTAGAAGTTTAAGTGTGGAAATCAATGACTTTATTACCGAATTAAATGCATCAACATATTGAATTTTATTACGACTTGTTTATTTCATAAAAAATAATGATTTGAAAAGTATTTTTCAAAAACAATCACTCGAATGGTTTACAAAATTTAATGAATAAAAAATATATTCATCATTTACAAAATGTTTAGACATTTGTACAATAGATCTTATACTTTTTTTTAAAATGATTTTCACAGTTAAAATCTAAAAATGCCACGCCCACATGTGTCTCAATGATTCGCGTGATAAGTAGGGGTGTGAGCAATTTCCACATACCTCTCTTTCGCAAATCCAATGAATTCACCATTGGACTGCATTTTCTGCCTTATGTCAAGGGGATATTATTTTAGGATTTGCACTATTCTTCTAACTCCAGCCAGGAGTTACAACACGGTTTTTGTTTTTCTGGCAGCTCTTCCATTTATTGGCATAGTATGAATCCAGAATATTGCGATTTGGCTGATACTAGTGTTGAACTCATCTAAGTTGCGTCGACTTTTGGATGACATGGGAGTTGCTCGAAATTAACCCACTATGATTTGGTGCGATAACAAAACAGCCGTTCAGATCGCCAGAGATGATGGAAAATATAACTGTTCATTTGAACGCATGACACCATAAATTACTGGTCATAATATATTTATTTCAAACTCGAGAAATATTTGCAGATATCGAATCAAGGAATAATAGGCTTCATGAGGTTCCTCTTATCGGCTTCCACAACATCCGGTGGAGGATAAAGCAAACACAGATGCTGATGGCCGTCGACACTTGCAATATTTTGGATCTCCACAATCCTTCACTGCTCTGCACGGATAACTCCACGCCTCTTGCTTCCACGCTCATCTCCCAACCTGCCAATTGACAATCTTTTCACAATTGGCATTTACTGAAACTGATCCCTTACACATAGAGAGAGATAGAGATACCGAATGGCTCGAATCGGTCTTCTTCATCGTGCTTGCCTACTCTTGAAACCTATCGAGGCAGGGATTCAGAATCTAAAGTAGAACAAAAAAATACCAATGAGCTGTTAGATGTATGCCATAAAGCTACTATGTAATAGTTACATATTAGGATTTCGGTTGTAATATAATTATTATTATTTAATTAATGGTAATGACATATTCATTCATTTGTCCAATTATTTTATATTTATGAATGATTCCATAAGATAAGTTACAACTAGACCTATTTTTGAGACGTTAATAATATATGTGACGGGTTCATAGTTAGGCTGAATCTTTAAACCGTTCTTGGTCAATGGATTATTGAGTGGATATTAATAATCTTGTTGAGACCAGTGTGCTCTTAACTTCACAATTAAGTATTAGACACTTAAGGGAATGATGAGTCGCATGTCATTGGGTATTATGATGCCTGAGTTAGAATACAAGTGTTTGTATTAGACAAGTTCATTAAACGTGACACATATGGAACGATTAGCTACATGGAAGCTTTTAGTGTGGTCAATGTATAATTGTTCATGCTTTGGTCTTGTGTAAATAATTCTTAGACCTTAGGCACAGTGTCAACTTGTGTGTCGAACAACTATGGTTCACAGGTGTACATAATGTCGGGTTGTTGGTCCGTCTTTATACCTGATGGTCATGTTTGTTTATATACGAAGTTGCACGTGTGTGCAATATGGAATCTGTCTCTTTGTTACATGCGGTATAATAATGATGTCCTATGCGATCTAACTATGACACTGCATTGAAATCCTCAGTCGAGGTTGTAACCGAGCATAAATTGTTTATGTCTCAAATAAAATGTATGTCGATTAGATTTTTGTATATGATCGAATTGGTGACTTAACAAGTATTCAACGGACTTTGTTTGATCGGGACATAGTAAGACAGAGGGATTGAATTACATCGTAACCAAAGCTGACATGTTTTTTTTTTTTTTTTGGTCGGTAAGCTGACATGTTCATTATGTTCTTAAAACATTCACACTATTTGGGTAGTCATGACTTATTGCTAGATGTAAATTATGGCTTGTAGGACATAAAGATTAATCGGGACAATTAATTCTTTTGGGAGTACTAATGTGTTAGTACAAATCTTACTACCAGCTTAGTGATGAATTTAGAGATGTCACATACCATAAACAATTAGGATAACGTGGAACAAGAGAGAAATAATGTTGCAAATTGAATTGTGTCGACTTGAAATTAAATTATATGAGATTTAATTTAATTTGTATTATAGTCACGAGCATACTTGTATCTGATGCACGTGCATGCCCAAAGTGAATACATATTACTGTATTCCAAATGTACATATAAAAATTATGTTCTTTTTATTTTTAAGGGAATTGATTAATTAATTAATTAATTAATTATTTAATTAATTAAAGTGGAAATGCACCATTTGGCACGAATCATCGTGCACATGCACGAAGCATGAATGGTCAGCAAACCGCTGACCGTTCATGCACGAAATTGTGCATGAATCAGCGGTTGCTGACCGCATGCACGATCGTGCATGTTCGAGAGTGATCAGCAACGGTTGCTGATCCCACGATTAGCAACCGTTGCTGATTTTAAAAAACCGTTCCAATAAATGCTGCAAAAAGGGCTGCAAAAAAATAGAGAGAAAGTGGGCATTTTGTTTTGTATATCAGAGACGCGAAATAGAAAAGGAATTTTCTCTAGTTCGGGCCGTGACTAAAACATCAAAGATACGACGGATTATTTTCACGAGATTGCTAGCACGATCATAATAGTGATTATCTAAAAGTTCTCTTTTTCATTCGATGTCCATTGTTAGTGTATCTGAATTAGAGGTCCGATGTTTGTGGGACTCTAACTGAAGAACATCCGAACCAATTCATTTAAAGCACGCTTCGAAAGGTAATTCGTTTAACTCCCTTTTTATGTTCATATATTTTTTTTTTATTAAAACGCACGAATAATGCATTCGGAGAATCATGTATAAAATATATCTTATTTGTTTCCGCTGCGTTCTTTTGGTTAATTTAACCTATACATGATTCATGAAACCTCAATAGGGATCTCATCAATTGTCGTGGTAAGCCAATAGAGATCGAATGGAAATGCCCATCGCTTGTTTGGACGGCAATGAATTTGGAGCTCTGTCTCTTTCTCAGGAAGATGTTCGTTCGTTGTCGGCCAAATCCATCTAATGGAGCTTGTGGGTGTCCTAGTTGTAGCCATGGCTATGGCCAAAAAAAAAAAAAAAAACTAGAGGTTGAAGAAGAACAGAGCAAAGAAATGCAAGAAAATCTTTTTTTTTTTTTTGGGGGGGGGGGAGAGAGAGAGAAAGAATCGATTTCTTTATTTAGCAGATGTGGCGACCGTGGAGCTCGTCTCTTTCTTAGGAAGCCGTTCATTCGCCGGTGGCCAAATGCCTACATTGGAACTCGTAGGTGTCCTAGTTTCAGCGTGGCTATGGTGAAGTAACAAGAGGTTGTAGAAAGACAGAAAATTTAGGGATGAGACAGGGAATCAATAACCTCAAAAGTCGTCGTTGTGGACTCCCAATTGCCATGACATTTCATCCAGTTTCCGCTTTAGACTTGATTTTTTTATAATAAAAAAAAGTCACATCTGACTTAAAAATTCATTATATAAGCCATGTAAGACTCTTTGCTGGTATATGTTGCCGGATGCATGATTATTTATTTATTTTTTTATCAATGTGATATCTGAGTGATCAATTGAAAAAATATTATATTAAAGTGAATGCCACACGAAACTTATGACCTTTATATTATCTTTTTTTTTTTCAGAATAAATCTATAAGAAAATACCGTTTGGCGTGCGCACATGCATATAAAGAGACGAGCAAATTGCAAGTAGAGTTCTGTAGGGACTTAATAGTTTAATTGGTTGAAACGTACTGCTCATAACATTTATACTGTAGGTTCGAACCCTACTAAGCCTAGCACCCTCTTCTCTTCACCCAACACAAGGCAGTCGAAGTCCCCAGTACCCCTCAGATCTCAATTTAGCAATGACACTTGGAACTGCACTGCTGCTGCTGCCCGGTGTGGAAAATTCAAGTATTCATCGAATGCATGGCGCTGTGAAAATGCAGCACAGCAGACTCTTCTGGCACGTGCTCAGGTTTATGCTTTATGCTTTGATGTAGTATTCAGATGTTGTGTTGGGTCCTTTGCTTTCGCAACGAGATTTATATAGGCTCAAGCACTCCCATGCGAATTCAATTTTCTTGGCAATTAAGGGTGCATTTAGTAACATTTCTGTTTAAAAATTGTTTAGAAACAGAAATAGAAAAAAATGTTTATGTTCGAGAAACAATTTTTGAATAAAAAAATACGTTTGGTAAACTTGTTCCGGAGATAAAAAATAAACAGAAACACGTTTGGTAAATTTGTATAATTATTTTATTTCTTTTAATTTTTTAATATTTTTTTTTAATATTTTTTTATTTTATTTTTCTTATTTTCTTTTTCCTTTTTTCTTTTTTCTTCTTTTGGCCGGTCGCTAGCCTCGGCCATGGCCGGCAACCGGCCGATGAGGGCCGGTGGCCTCGCGCAGCCACGGTGAGGCTCGCCGGCCCTCGGCGAGGCTTGGTCTTGGTTGGGCCAGCCGCCGCGCGATCCGGCGAGCCTCGTCCGGTGGCCTCCCGAGGGCGGGCGAGCTCGGCCTTGTCGAATTTGGGCAAGATCGAGCTCGCCTCATCGGGCCCGGCGTGAGGTTGGCCTCGGCCGGCGTGAGGGGCCTCGCCGGGCGACGCTCTGGCAAGGTCGCTGGCCCTCGACGGCTGGTCGCCGGCCATGGCCGAGGTCGGCGACTGGTCAAAGAAAAAAGAAAGAAAAAAGAACAAGAAAAGAAGAAGAAAAAAGAGATAAGAAAATGGAAGAAAGAGAAAAAGTGTTCCTAAATTTTGTTCCAGAAACAAGAAACATTTTTTTTTTTTGTTTCTTGTTTTTGTTCTAGATGTGTTTCGAGAACAAAAAAATAATTTTGGAACAAAAACGCAAACAAACGTGTTTCTGTTCTTTTTTTGTTCTCAGGAATAAAAAAAACAAAAATTTGTGTTCCTGGGAACAGAAACATATTTTAACAAACAGGCCCTAAATAATTGTTTGTGTTGGAAATAGATTCCTAAAAAAATCGAATCGATACTTGAACAATCTAATACCAAAAATGAACATAACGTGCTTGGGAAAACATGTAACACCAATCGAAAGATAAAACATGGAGATGTACATATCTTATTTGCTACAGATTAAGTATCGTTGTAGTCTTAGAGAAATCATTTGAAGCCTTGAAATTCCACTCTTCAATAGGGAGTATATTGTTTCAAAAGAAAGAAAATAGAGGAGCGTATTTTCTCTCTATTGATAAATGTTCTACCCTTTTTTTTATTATTTTATATTTTGCAGTTATTTTCAATTAGAAAATAACTGCATTTTCCTCTTATAAGCCCTTCTCTTATGGGTTGGGTTTGATCCAACATGGGCGGATATGCTTAACTTGGCCCATCAAATAAAAAATCTATCAGTTTGTTTTAAAATTAACATGGAGAGGATTTCTTGCAACAACTTCGGATATTATTTACGGAATATGGGGATAGGACAATTATTTATCTCCCATGAAAACGTGATCACCAATTGTTTTCTGCTTCATTTGCGCAACATCAAAAGGGAATTAAATCCTATTTACGTTAAAAGTTCAGCAGGGCAACGAATGACTGCAACAGCATATTTGAATTATATTATATCATGATCCTTTTTACCCAGTTAGATTTGAGGCAAGTTATTAAATGGAGATTTTAAAGCATCCATTTCTTCCCAGTATATGAACCCAAGTTCAGATTTCTCTATGTCATAAAGTACAATAAGGTAGGCAAGCGAACACTAAAAATATTTTATTTCTGGTTTGAAAATTAAAGAAGAAAATACCTCACATAATTCCTTTTCAACGTTAAAATGAAATTTTATTTCTGCCTATTTTTAATAAAACTAAAATTTTATGACCTTATTTTTGGGAAATGCGAAAACTATGTGGTTGAATGTAGAACTTAAAATCAGGATAAATGTAAAAAAAAAAAATGGTCCAAAATTATTAGATGGATGCCAATTCAGTAATAATTTTTTCAATTTAGTCAATTTAGTGCTAAATATTTTGATGATTTGCCAATGTAGTTTTTCTGGTTAATGCTGGAAAAAATTGCTAATGTGGAAATTTAAAAAATTATATGAATTTTTCATATTTATTTCATATTTCTTCCCCCCCTTTTTTCCATTGTGGCTGGCAAGGAAAAAAGAAAAGAAAGAAATAATGTAAAAATTTGAATAAATTGCAAAAATTATTCACATCAGGTTCAGTTATGCCATACAGAATGGTCAACATTCACATTAGCAATTTTTGCCAAAATTGATTGAAATGATTACATTGGTAAATTGTCAAAAGGTTTTAGACTAAATTGGCCAAATTGAAAGATTTAAAATAAAATTGACATTCGCATAATAGATTTATGACTGTTTTAATCATTCTTAGTTAAAATCTAATCGGCCAGCCCCATATACATGCATCTCAATGATCCATGTGATAACTATGAGTCTGAACAATTTCTAGATACCTCTATTTCACAAATCCGAAAAATTCACTATGTTTTATTGAACAATTTTAATCTAAAGGCCCCATCTAGTGCGTTTGTTCACTACTTTTTATTTTTTGGTCAAAAAGGAGTTTATAGCATTCTCATTCAAGTAAGAGTTTGGGTAATATAAGCATGAGCTTCAGAACATAACAAGTCCAAAAGACAAGAGGGGGATAAAAAACCAAATTAGCTGTATATGCAACCTTCTCCAAGCTATGATTGTCCTCTTGATTAGGTCTATCCCCGCCGAAGATGCCTGTATGGATTAAAGCATGTATCACGCACATGGTTAACAAATTCAATACTGTATGCAACCTGAAATCAAATCCGGCTCTTATAATGAAGCATCATTTGTTCATCATAGTGATCGAGGCTTTTTTTCTTCTTTTTTTTGCTATATGTGGATGACATGATTATTACGTGAGATGACATTAGGGAATTACTAATCTTGAACAATATCTCAATCTTCATTTTGAGATGGAAGATCGTGGGTTGCTTCATTATTTCCAGGACAAAGAAGTTTCTTTTGGCTCAAATGACTATTATATCATATAAGCCAAACATATCTCCAATCTTACCTCTCGAGCAAGTTTGATTGATGATAGGGTAACTTCTACCTCACTAGAGTGGCCATTGCCAAGTTGGACCTCCTTGATGGCACCCCTTGGGATATACTGCACTCTTTTAATAGTTGGTTTGCAATTCAGTATATCTCACTATAGCCAGTCGTTAACATAGCCTTCGTAGTCCATACACTGATTGAGATTATGTTTACCTTACGTTCTACTCACCATGCTATTATACTACATTTTTTCCCCTTATGTCAAGAGGGCATTATTTTAGGATCTTCACTATTCTTCTAACTCCACCCTTGAGTTAAAAGCCTACTTGGATTCAGACAATGTCGGGGGTGTCGATGATCACATTTCTTCAACACGTTTTGATGTTTTTCTGGGCAGTTCTTCCATTTATTGACGTAGTAAGAAGCCTGCCATTTACTCATACTCCAGCTATGAATCCGAATATCGTTGCTTTTGCTGATACTAATGTTGAACCTGTCTAAGTTGTGTTGGCTTTTGGAAGACATGGCAGATCCTCGAAATTAATTGCACCATGTTTTGATGAAATAGTAAAATTATCATTCAAATGATCAGAGATTAAGGAAAATTTAACTATTTAGTTGAATGCGTTTGACAAAAAAAAAAAAAATTGAACGCACGACACCATAAATTATTTGGTTATAATAATTTTATTTCAAATTTGAGATATATTTGTTTATATCAAGTCAAGGACTAATAGGTTTCACAAGGTTCCTCTTGTGGGCTCCGATAACACCCGGTGGATAATATTGGCAAAGACAGATGTTGACGGGCGCACCACATGCAATATCTTGGATCTCCACAATCTTCGACGGTTTGGCACGGATGACTCACATTTCTTGCTTCCACATTCGTCTCGCAACCTGCCAATCAATGATCTTTTCACAGTTAACATTCACTGAAGCTAATCCCTTAGTTCCTGCAATATTTGAGAGAGGAGAGAGAGAGAGAGAGAGAGAGAGAGAGAGAGAGAGAGAGAGAGAGAGAGAGAGAGAGATACCACATGCAAATATGAGAACGACAAGTAGCACAATAGACTTTGAACCAAACTTGTCCATCGCTCTGCTGCTGAAACTGCAACTGCCAATAAGACTCTGCTAGTATAAACTCCTTTTTATGCCTTGGTGCGGTATCTGGATGTGGTGTTGGGTGTCTCACAGAGAGTTATTTATAGGCTAAAAGAGTACTCACATACGAAATCAACTTTATTGGGATATGAATTAATATTTTTGTCACCTTAATGCTTGGCTAGATCTCCATCATTGTATTTCTATAAAGTTAGGATCAAGAGGATTTCATAATGGTAATGACATAACAATCAATCTTCCATATACGCGAACTTGTGATTATTTTGCGCAACATCAAGGGAATTTTTTTTTTTTTTTTTGAGGACAATAGTCTTAGTAAGCAATGATTGAGTTCATTAGCAAATTAAATGCATGAATATATAGAAATTATGGTACCTCATGCTTCTCCTCTTTATACCAAAATGTGGCAAATTGCTATTGGATGTTATATATGGCACACTTACTTAATTAATTAGAGAAAATTACCAAAAAGAAAGTCTTAAACATATTGCACTTATGTTAATTTAATCATAAATCTTTCAATTTAGATATTTTCTTTCTACGTGGCGTGGTTGGCATTGACAAGGACAATTTTTGCAATTTTTAAAAATATCTGGTGAATTTTTTATAATTTTTTTCTTTTATTTTTGTTTTCTTTTTTCCTCCACAGTGGTTCGGCTTCATTAATGGCTCGCAACCGGCCATAGGCAAGGGCACCCTTGCAAGGGTACATGATCACCCGAGTCAAGTAAGGTCACTCTCCAATTTTTGGGGAGGGTCAACCTTGCCGCCCTCGAGCAAGGCTTGCCTTGCCAGATCCAATGAGGTCAAGCCTCGTTAGAGGCTGACAAGGGGCAACCTTTGCTGAGCCTTGCCCAAATCTTGTGACGGCAAGCCTCACTTGAGACTAGCAAGGTTCCACCTTAAGCAACATCGCCCCTGCGAGGCAAGCCTCACTTCGCGAGTGAGATTGGCCCTCACCCAATCCAGAGGAGGTGAGCCTCCCCAATGGCTAGATGTTGGCCATTGAGGAGGCCTGCAGAAGAAGGGGGAAAAGAAGAAGAAAGAAAAGACAACGAAAATTCAAAAAAATAATAAAAAATTATTGAAAAAAATATTCATGTTAGTGCTAGCGGTGCCACGTAAAACGACCAACATCAACCGAAATGATTAAACTGGCAAGTCACTAAAAAATTTAGGACTAAATTAGCAAATCATTAAAAAATTTATGATTATAGCGGCAAATTATCAAAACGTTTAAAACTAAATTGATATAAATGAAAGATTTAACAGTAAATTAGTAAGCTGTCAAAGGACCAAATTAGTACAATTGAAAAATTTAGAACTAAATTGGTTACCTTACAATAAGTTTAAGACCTTTTTGACAATTTTCCCTTACCTATAAAACATGACTATAATAGCATGCATCTAACAACAATAATAGTATGCATCTAACTGCAATAAGAATCTCCCAGCGTTATTTTCTCTTTTTTTCAGCGGAACTATTGATGCATTTGGAGTCGAACCGACGAAGTTTTGTTGCCCAAGGTCTGTCGACGACTACGGAATTTGCAACTAAAATTTGTGCAGCAAAAGAACGCAAATAAGGCGTGGACCTTTAACGACGAATTAAAATTTAATTCATAACTTTTTGCAAAAGATACGGAATTTGAAATTTTTATCAATGATAGTAATGTAAAGTGACGAAATTAAGTGTCTCCTTATTTGCGTAAATCTTTTAGCAATATTTGTTTCATGATAAACCAACCCTTTTACCGACGAAACTTGCGTCACTACAGCCCCATCTTGTTGGTATGAATTGAATATTTCTTTGCTAGAGTAAAAAATAATTAGCAATAAGGTTAATTTCCTACGTAGTCATGCAAGAGAAAAGAATTATTGAATATATACAGTTGTGTTTGGCCACCGGCCCTAATTCACTCCTTGTAGGTCAATGAGCCCGTCCGTCTAACTCTTTTTCGCACGCGCGTGAGGAGGGAGGGAGGGAGGGAGGGAGATATCTTTAGCTTAATTTCTTCTTCAACGCAACAACAGGTAAATGTTTATTTTGATATGATAAGAGAGTAAAGACTTCCAATTCTTTTCAATAGACCTGTTAAACAAGTAGACCGGATTAGATTTGGTTCGAGTTATAATTGGACGTTTGACCTAAATTGACCCATTCACCCAAATTGATCCATTCAACCCATTTATGATCAACTTATCGTTATGCAAATTTCCCGACCTATATGCAATCCAACCCATTTAACCAAATTTAAGAAAGCTTATTTTCATTATTTTTTCAAAAAATTATATTGCTAAAACACTTTCATGTAATACAAATCTTTGTTTGCTTGAAACATGAAAATAAATTTGAAAATACTTTTTGCGATTTGATATGAAAAATTTGATTTGATTTTCCTCCATGCACTCCTTTCAATATATATATATTTACAAAGTCGAATTTTTAATCATTTTTTCTTTTTCCTTCTTCTACGGCCACTTGTTGGCAAGGCTCGAGCTTGCCTGATCTCAATGAGGTCAAGCTCGCTCGAGGTCGACAAGCTCGAGGCTCGCCAAATTGGTGAGGCTCGAGCTTCACCAGATTGGCAAGCTCAAGTCATATAGGACAATTAATGTCTACGTTAACAATTTCTAATCTAAATTGATTGGAGAATTGAATTGATATTGATACGAAAAGATTTAAATTAAATTGGTCTAATTAAAAGGTCTATGACAGAATTGATAGCGACGTAATATGTTCAGGAATTAGTACTTTTCAATTTCCTTTTCTCTGGGGATGGTATTAATTGAAAAGTTTCTCAAATGCTAGCAACCATGCTTGAAAATAAACATATCCAATCACACATTGAACGCTTTCATGAGATTTTTATTTCGAACTTGTGCTGCATATGCCTACATCGGATCATGGAATCCTAGGTTTCATTGGGTTCTTCTTGTTAGCTCTCCCAACACCCGCGGGAGGATAAGTGCAAGTACAGATGCCGAGGGGAAGAGGACACTGGCAGTATCTTGGATCTCCACAATCTCGCACAGTTTTGCACGGAGGACTCACATCTCTTGCTTCCACACCCGTCTCCCAACCTGCCAATCAATAATCTTTTCACAGTTAACATTCACTGAAACTTAGAGAGAGAGAGAGAGAGAGAGAGAGAGAGAGAGAGAGATACCGAATGCAAATATGAGAAGGATAAGCAGAGCAATAGACTTTGAACAAAACTTCTTCATCGCTCTCTGCTGATGAAACTGCAACGCTCGATATGACTCTGATACTGTGTTCTCTTGTTTATGCTATGATGTAGGGTCTGGATTGGTGTTGGGTGTCTCCCAATGAGTTATATATAGGCTCAAGCTCGTCATTGTATTGCCATAAAATGAACGTCGGAAAGGATTTCATACTTCATAATACTGTAATGAATCTCACCATAAATGTCAAAAGTAGTGGTTTTCTGATAGATTTGCACAACAAAGGAATAAAATCTTATTTAGGACCAAAGTTTTGGTAGGGCAATGAGTGACTTTCGTCTTTATATGTTCTCTGGAAAATTAGATTGGAAGGAAGTTATTAGATCGAGATTGCAGAGCGTCAATTTCCTTACGTTGCATCGTACCCAATTTCAGATATTTTTACATCATAAATTACAATAGGACGTGGCTAAGAGAACGGCACCGTTACTAAGAGGGAATAATGGCGCATTGTTGACCATTAATTTGGCACCCAGGATTTCATATCAAGTCACTTGACTTGCTTTAAATTCATATTATAATTAAATTTCAATAAAGTTGAATCATAAGAAACTGAACTGCACCCAACTCTATTTATTATAAAACTTTGTTCCTTACACATCGGGAGATGAGGCTAAGGAGGGGGATTTCTAAAAAAAAGAATACTAGGCGCCACAAACACTAAGGCCCTGTTTGGCAACCATCCAAACAGTGCCTGATTCTAATTTTTTGTTCTCAGAATCAGTTTGGGAACAGAATCGCGTTTGGTCAATTTTTTGTCCAAAACTGATTCTAGGAACAAATTTACTCCCAGAATCAGTTTTGGACAAGAATTCAGAATCAAAAAAAATATGATTCTCCGTCCGAGAATCAAAAAAGATAATCAAAAGTGCCAAATCAAAAAAAAATTATTTCTATATTTTATTTTTATTTCTTCCTAGTATGAAATATATATTTGTTGTATATAGAATACATATTTAATTTTATGTTATAATTTAGTATTTTTATTTATTACATATTGTAGGGATATTAGTATAGTTTATACTATGATTTATTATTTACTATGTAATAAAAATTGATTAGTTAATATTTTTATTACTTAGTATAAAAATATAATTAATCGAGTGAATGGTTTATGAAAATTCAATATCAAATTTATTTTAATCTAAAAAGGTAATTAAAAAAGAATTGGAATAGAAATTTTATATAGTTACCAAACACGTTTCTATTATTTTTCTATTCCGAGTCAGAAATTTTATTTGTTACCAAACGCATTTTTTTACTCGGAATCGGTTCGAGAACGAGAATCGAAATAATCATTTCGGTCGAATTAGTTCCCCGAGGAACGAATCGTTACCAAACGCGCCCTAAACATCCCGCCTCCTGTCTAGTATGTACATACTGTCAAAACAACCAAAAAACAAAATTCTCCCACACGTTGAGTGCTCCTCAGTCACCTCCTACACCGTAGGACTACCACCATGGCCCGGTCCGTTGTCGTACAATGACAAGGGCCTCACTAGCTGACCATCCACACGTGCATAAAGGGCTACGAAGGCCAGGTATGCCGGCCCCGTGCAGGTGCCCCCGTGTCTACCGTCAAGCAGGATGTGCACTTGATGAAGACTACACCCTAGAAGTGTTGGTCATGGATCTCCTCTTGCCGCCATACAAAATCGGAGGGGACACCACATAGGATGGTTGTTGTGGTAGCAAGCGGTGCAAAAGACATCTTCTAATCTGAAGAAAAGACACAATAAATAAGTGTGAGTTTTCAAAATAAAAACTTAGCAAGTAGGTGGTTAGTCCTAACTTGGATTTGGCCAATAGCAAGATAAATAGGTAAACAAACTATCAATTTGTCGAATCCATGGAACTCTAGTTGCAACAATCACCCAAGAGGAGATGACACTCCGCCCTGAACCCCTCATTGGCATCGCGAGGTCCACAATCACCCAGGGGAAGATGACACTCCACCCTATAGCCCCTCTCACCCAACCTAGCATCACGAGATCCCTTGAGAAGCTATTCAACCCTTCTTAGTCCTTTGAAGAGAATATCACTACTCCTCGTCACCCCTTTCCAGGCATCCCGACACCCAGGGTCTCTCATTGGCTCCTTAGCCAATTACACACATTCATAATTCCGCCTTGTTGCAGCACCAACAACTCTAATATACTAACAATCACATCAAGCTCTAAACATACATTATTAAATACTACAAGGTATATAAGAAAAGAACTCTCATTAAAGGTGACAAAGTAAGAGTCCAACATTTTCTTGCAAAAAACTCAGAATCTACTATCCTGGATAGAACTAGACGAAAGCGACTAGTCTTAGTATTTAGAGCCAAAACCATAGTAAACCATCACAGAAAACTCTCAAATTTTAACATGTGATAGTAAGGCCCTAAATGAACACTTTTCAAGAAGGAAACCAAGTCTGGTTCCTTCTGTAAAGAGAGCAGCAATGTGGCGATGTGGTCTATGCAGCTCAAAATTCCTTCCACCAAACAGAATCAACAACCGGGAGGTTTAGTCCATTTTGAAGTTCAAAACTTAGCAAAATGTGTTGAAATTTTGATATGTTCTACACCTAGATGTCTCCTACTATTTTCAAGAAGGAAGTAAGTCCATATTCTAACTCAAGAATTTTACAAAAACTTGAAAGCACACTGAGGTCGGGATTCTATAATTCTGGACAGCTCACAAACGATATAAAATCAAGTCCTCGGGTGGATCAATTTAACCTAAAAAAATCTCAATTAAATATATGTCGTAGGTCAGGATGTAATGCAAAACTCTCTAGAAGGTAAGTCCATCCAACTCTCAAAGCATTTGATGACGGAAAATCGACAAATTAGCATCCTCAACTGGCTTTTCTTCTTGGACAGATCATCTATGGACTTTAACATCTGCGCTCAGCTATTCCCAGCTATTTAGCCCTCTCACGAGCCCACGGCTTTCACTACTTCATTGACCCATCCATGGAACCCAAACCAATTAACCAAACTCACATCTTTCTGAACCATGGCCTTCATACGAATCACCTAAGTTCACAGCTCACCACTTGTAGAGCTCACAGTTTTGGTCGCACTGCGCGGCCTCATTCCTTTGTGTTCTTGCTCACGCTCTTTGGCCCTATTTGGTTCAACATTTGGAATGCTCTTTGGGACTCTAAAGGGGTTTGGGCAAAAGCGAAGGTGTTTGGTTCAATTTTTTGAGCACTTTGGGGAAATGCAATTGCATCTCCAAGGGGGTTGAAAGGCCTTCGGGGGAATGAAGGGGTAGAGGTCCATTGGGAACTTGCATTTTCAGAATGCAACTTCCGATACTATTCATCACTATTCATGGAGAAGCTAATTGGAGGCCGACAACTGCTGGTCAAGGGGTCGTGTGCATCGGCAACCACTGGCCAAGGGTTGCCCGACCCCGACAACCGTTGTCGGACCTCAGGCGACTCCTGGGTCGCGCGACCTAGGCGGCCAGATCTGGCCATCTGATCGCCAAATCCGGTGATCCAGCCACTAGATTTGGCGTTCGATGACCAGACTTCAAAAAAGAAAATATTTTTTTTTGTTTTTTAATTTAATAAATGTGAGTTACAAATGTAAATTTTACCAAACGGTATTTTGGCCAAAGTTGTATCTCAATTTAAATTTTACCGAACGATATTTGAATTTTGGAAAACCCCCTACATCCAAAGGTATTTGCATTTTAGCAAATGCATTCCCCAAAAGTTGAACCAATCGGGCTCTCTATCTCACCTACACCCGACCACACCTACTCATCCGAACTCAAACCCACTATACTAAAACCAGCTTTAGTGACCTCATTGACTCACCTCAGAACCTAGTAGATCAAACCAGACCTGCAACTCTTTCTCGCTATCCTCCTAACTCGCGGCTCACACTCTTCTACCTCGCCCGCGGTTCCATCTCGTGAAGAAGACCAACAACCAACAATCAATTCTCAAAATTTAAGCATAATAAAAACTGCACTTCATCATGCATGTGGGAAATAAAGAAGAAGATGGAGGGGTGAGCCGAGCTCGTGGCCCCCCTCAATGCCACATTCTCACTGACCCGCATAGCAAAACGACCCAAAATAGGTGGCGACTCCCTTCCACCAATCAACTGGATGGCCTACACAGCAAACCCATGGCCTCTTGCCACTGCGGCTTCATCAATAGAGCAACTGTATCCCACCTTCGAACAGAGCTTTAGTTCCCAAATTTTCTTGCACCTAACCCCGAAATCTACATCGATTGTCACATGCACAGCTAGGCACAGCCATTACATGAACCCAGAACCTTAATCACAGCTGCACTTGCCTGGATCTTTCACCAATGGAAGAGGGAGGAGGCATCGAGCGAGCTGGGGCTTTGCGGCCAGTGGCGGGGCTCTGAATGAAACAAGGCAGCGGCGATTCCACTGTTGGACGGAGGCGCCGGTTATGAGAGGCTGAGATGGGGTCGGGCTCGGCGAAGATGAATGGAAGTGAGAGGAAAGGAAGGTGGTGTGTCTTGGCTCAGAAGAAAGAAAAGAACGCGGGTCTATTCATGAGCTGGGGGGGGGTGTCGAGCTATTCAAGGAAGGAAAAGGATTAAAAGAGAAAATAGAAAAAAGAAAGAAAGAAAGAAATGATACAAGTGTCACCTCCCCCAGAACCACTTGGCTGCAACGTGGGAAACAAGAAAAAAATTTTTTCTCACAAATAATCCCCCCACTCCCATGTACGAAGTGAGTCATGGCTAGATTATTAGTATTATTATTATAATTATTATTTTGAATTTAGACTTAAATATGCTTAATCTAACTAACGAGAAACGAAAAAGAAATCGGGCGTCACAAACCTTCCCCTCTTAGAGAATTTTGTCCTTGAAATTGGACCTTAACTAAACAAATGAGGGCATCGCTGACGAATTTCTTCTTCACTTTCCCATGTCGCTTCTTCAAGGCCATGATGTCACCATAACACTTTAACTAGTGGGATCACTTTCGTCCTCAACACTTGTTGTCTTTGGCTCAAAATTTGTACTTGCTCTTCCGTATAATTCACGTTTTGATCCACCTCGATGGTCTCGTAGTCCAACACATGAGTAGGGTCGGGATGATATTTTCTTAACATGGAAACGTGAAACACGTCATGAATCCCCGCTAACTTTGAGGTTAATGCTAATATGTAGGCTACTTCCCCAACTATATCAAGTATTTCAAAATGTCCAATAAAACGTGGGCTCAACTTGCCATTTTTACCAAATCTCGACACGCCTTTAACCGGTGAGGCTTTGAGAAAAACTTTATCTCCCACAATAAATTCTAGAGGCCTCCTGTGTCTATCTGCATAACTCCTCTATCGACTTTGGGTAGTCCTTAGTTGCTCCTTAATAGTTTTCATAGGGTCTACAGTAACTTGGACTAATTCGGGCCCAATTAATCTTCGCTTGCCTACCTCATTCCAACACATTGGGGTTCTACAAGCTCTCCCGTACAGTGCCTCAAATGGGGCAGCTCCAATACTTTGTTGAAAACTATTATTGTATGCAAATTCCGCCAAATGTAATTTTTCATCCCAGTTGAAATAGCTAGTGCGAGTACCTAGAGGGGGGTGAATAGGTGTACAAAAAAAAAATTTTCTCGAAACTTGTACGATATTTAAGCAATTAGAGGATTTGCAACAATTAAAAATTTAATCGCAAGACTGAGTAAGGGAAAGAGAGAATTGAACGCTCGGTTTATAGTGGTTCGGCTTGATTCAAGCCTACGTCCACTCTTTCGCACCGACAGCCGATTGGCTGGATTCCACTATGATCAAAGAGATGTTACAAAGTTGATCTTCCTTGATTTCTAGGTGTAGATGATCTACCACACTCACTCAAGGTGTCACCAAGTATAAACACTCTCGTATACAATTTCGCCGCCTCAACTAACAATCAAGGGTCTTCGACTCGGAATTTTTCTATCGATCACACACTTAAAACAGCTAGACGTCTTCCTTTTATACTCCTTCATGCCATCATAGCCGTTGGCACTTACCAAAGGAATTCCTCCAATCTACCCGTTGGACGGAATCAATCAAGAAGATCATCCGAGCTATTTAAGGAATCGATGATAGCCCATCAACCGTTCGCCCATACAATCAGGATCTCGGTTTCCAAGAATAGAATATTCCAAGATTGTTTCGTCGACCATCGGATCTTCAATCGATCTTAGATAAGAATTAAAGAATCCGAAATGATTATCCAACCAAAGAATCTATTCCAGAAGATAGGATCGAATCCTCAACCATAAACCTCGGTTTTGGATTTCCTTCGTTCATCGGATCGAAAGATCGACAAAGTGAGAATAGACTTAAGTCTTAAGTCCCGAGTCTTAAGTCTTTGAGTCTTGAGACTTGGGTCTTGAGTCTTGAGTCTTGAGAGAACAAAGTCTTCGACTTTAAACCGACGGTCTCCGAACATCCAGACTTTAGATCGAAAGAAACGTTTTGTCGCCTTCAAAATATTCTGGAAAGATTTCTCCAACAATCTCCCCCTTTTTGATGGTGACAAAACTTTCTTGAAGATTTGAACAACTTTGACGTGCAAAACATTTCTCAAGTAATATGGCTAACTCATAAAGATTAATAAAACAACCAGACTCGCATCCACAGAAAATTGGTTAGTCTTTCATGAGAAACACCACATAACAACATAACAACACTTGAATAAATGCAACCAGTCAAGTTCATAATCAAATCCGCAGTCAATTCAGTCAAATTCACACCCAAGTTCAAGTTCTCAAGTCATAAACATAACCACAAAGGTCAAAGATTAAAAAAAATGAAAGTTCAAATTGATTCTCCCCTTTTGTCGCATTGAAAAGGGTGAGAAAGGAGTCATGTCTCGCTTGGGAATGCGCACGATCCGGAAATCCCCAATGGACTGGACTACTCCTTCAAGCTTCTTCAGTCTTCTCGCAGACGAGCTACCTCTTCTCCCTTGGCATTGGCTTGGAGTTGCCGAGCGAGGTCTTTGAATTTATCTTCCGTAGAGACCGAAGATTCTTGTCCAGCATGCTTTAAAGCTTGGATTTCACAAGTCCGTAACATATATCCGGTTACGCATTTCCGAAGAATATTCATGATACCGCGAAGATCCGCAGAATTATCCGTCGTGTACCGGCATTGACTTTCTCGCAGACGATGGCGCTTCGTACGATCCGGCAGATTTCGAATCGACGTACCACCTTCTTCGTGCAATGGAGAGACCTGAACTTCTTTTCGGGTCTTCGGAGATTGTCGTAGATCTTCAGCAGCATGAGGTGTAGACCTCTCTTGCTCACTAACTCCCCCGTCACTAGGACATCGAGAGGGGAAGAGTGATGATCATGCTTTTGAGTTCCCTTCTCTCCGCATTTGTCGCCAGACCGTTCTTTTTCTTCTTCTCCTTCTTCCTCAACTTCTTTCTCCTTCTCTTTCGTTCTTCTTCTTCTCTCGCTTCCGCTGAAGTTCTCGTCGGATAAGACACGTAACGTCTTGTTCTTGTCGCGTGCAGAATAGTGGGATCTTCATCATCTTCATCTTCATCCTCATCCTCCAGATAAGAGTTCTTTTTCTCCTTTTCGATGAGACACCAATGGCCTCCTTCCCTTTCCTTTTGAAGCAGATCGGATCGGAGATTTCACCTTGAATTTCTCCATTGCCTTAGAGAGTTCTTTCGACGCATCTTCATTAACATTTTCAACCCTACCACCATCTTGTCACACGATCGAACACAAAAAGTATGTGGCAGTTCAATATTCGATGTCTCGAAGATCTTGGTCACCGCACTCAGATAAGGCAATTGTCCTTTGTCTTTTGACACCGCTTCCGTACATGTGGAAAAGGATAGTGTGCGGGAGAGAAAATTTCCGTCCCGAGTTGATCGCATACATCAACTTTGCTTCGAGAAAGACACAAGTCTTTGACGTAGACTTCGGTCCGAGACAATTGATCACAATCTTGTGAAGCACAATGTTGATTGCATTCATCCCGGAATAGATAATTTTCTTATCTACATCCCTATCTTTGACAAGATCCGAGTAGTGCGAGCAGGTGAGACTTTGATTGGGAGATAGCCCCTTTCAACTCCAATTATGTCCGCCAACATATTCACATCTACTACATAGACTTGGTCTCGGACATCGAATGAAATTCTATTCGCATCCAAAAAGCTAAGATTTGAATAGAAGTAAGCGGTCGATGATCATACCCGTCTCAGAGTCGAGCAAAAAGTCTCAAGTTGAAGCAAATTCAACTTCTCCCTTAAGTTCAAGTTGATGGAATCCAGAAGTCAAAGTCGACACTTCTAGGGTTGATTACCCCTCTTTTCAACAGCCTTAGATACACTTTTTCCCGATCCTTGGATTTAAACAAATCCATCCGATTTCCTTTCACCTTTGCAGCCACACCCATTCTAGGTTTAAATTCAAGGAACATTTTGTCATCATCGTTCCCGTCAATCGATTCTCGTCCCGGCATACGAGGATCACTAGGAGTGTTCGCAAGAGCCTCCTCTCGCTCTTCCTTTCGGAGCAATTCCCAACTCTTCCATTTTCCGCAGAAAAAGATACTCATTCCCATAATTTTTGTCCTTAAGAAAGTCATCTATATACTTTAATGAAGAACCGGTGCTTTTCAACGCACGATAAAGCTTATAGATAACAGAGGGTTTTTGGACTCTTACCGGGTCGGCATCCTCGATTATGTCTTCTTCTAGATTTTGACTTGCACCTTGTGGGTCGAGATGCTGAATGACGTGGAGGAGAGCGAATCGGACTTTGTCGCCGACTTGGAAAGTCTTCTTCCTCGCAAGATCGAAGTGAGTCGGTCCCTTCTCCATTCTTTGTGGTCCCCCGTTTGCGATTCTTGATGATTTCCTCGAAGACGACATCTTTCTTTGTCTATTGGAGGATTCCTTCACTTGCTTTTCCCAAGAAAAATGACAACTTTCTCGACGATGAACAGAGAGTAGAAACAAAGATCGGGAGGAGAGTGTCTTTTTAGGGTTTTGAAAATTGGGGGAAGAATGACTGTGAATTTATATGTGCCTCGGATTTGAAAAGAGAAGATTAAACGGCACAAGGAAAGTGTACGAACACTTCTTTTTCAAAATCAATAACGCCAAAAATAACTTCCTCTAAAAAGACAAGTTTTCAAATTTCACACGAATTATAAAAGAACGTACCTTTTTGAGATAGAATAAGCGAGAATTCGTACCTTTTAGATAGCAACTTACGTCTTTAGCAATGAATGATTGAGTCTCGTGGATTTAGAGTCTAAGAGATCGAGTCTTTAGAGTTGGTGAGTCTCTAGACTTTAACTTCTTCAAGCTTCAAAATGTTGAGTCTTGAGCGGATGAAGTCGAATTGATTCTTCTCCAAAGGCTTTGTGAATATGTCCGCTAGTTGACTTTTTGAATCAACAAATTGAATTGAGATTTCTCCGTTTTGAATGTGATCTCTAATGAAGTGATGACGAATCTCAATATGCTTTGCTCTTGAATGAAGGATTGGATTTTTGGTGAGATTGATCGCGCTGGTGTTGTCACATCTCGATTTCGTGCATGAGTCTTCAATGCCAAAGTCTTGTAGTTGTTGTTTTATCCATAGAATTTGCGAACAGCAGCTTCCAAGAGCTACATACTCGCTTTCGTCGTTGAGAGAGAGCTAAAGTGCTTTGCTTCCTTGAAAACCAAGACACCGTCCCGTTTCCAAGTAGCCGACAAGTTCCGAAGTGCTCTTTCTATCGACTCGAACCGGCCAGATCTCGCATCCGAGTATCCTAGAAGATTAAAGTCTCCCTCTTTGGATACCAAAGACCGATGCTTGAAGATGAAGCAACGTATTTGATAATACGCTTCACAAAGCAATGAGATGTGATTCTCTAGGATCCGATTGAAACCTAGCACGATACAAACACTAAACAAAATATCAGGTCTAGAAGCGTAAGATAAAGAAGTGAACCGATCATGCTCCCCGTACAGCTTTTGATCTACTTTCTTCCCTTCTTCATCCTTGTCTATCTTCTCGAGAACATGACATTGGTATGTCGGTCTTTTTGCACTTTTCCAATCCAAACCTTTTAACAAGATCATTCGCATATTTTTCTTGATGAATGAAAATTCCTTCCTTCATTTGTTTCACTTGAAGTCCAAGGAAGAATGTTAACTCTCCCATCATACTCATTTCAAATTCATCCCGCATAGACTTAGAGAATTTCTTGCGTAGACTTTCATTAGAGGATCCAAAAATAATGTCATCAACATATATTTGAACAAGTAAGAAGTTTTTGTTTTCCTTTTTGATAAACAAAGTAGTATCTACTTTACCTTTGACAAAACCATTCTCGTAATAAAAACTTACTTAGTCTGTCGTACCAAGCCCGAGGTGCTTGCTTTAGACCATACAGAGCCTTTTTCGCCTCAAGACCGAGTCCGGCTTCTTTGGGTCTTCAAATCCAGGCGGTTGTTCCACATAAACTTCCTCATGGATAAATCCATTTAGGAAAGCACTTTTCACGTCCATTTGGAATAACCTGAAATTTTTGTAACAAGCAAATGCAAGTAATAGTCGAATAGCTTCTAACCTTGCAACTGGTGCATATGTCTCGTCATAGTCTATTCCTTCTTCTTGCGTATAGCCTTTGGCCACGAGTCTTGCTTTGTTTCGTACGACTTTTCCTTTTTCGTCCATCTTGTTCCCGAAAACCCATTTGGTTCCAACAACAGCTTTGCCTTTTGGTTTAGATGTCAATTCCGTGACATCATTGATGTTGAACTGTCTCGAGCTCTTCTTGCATAGCTTCGATCCAGCTTTCATCGGATAAAGCTTCTTCTATGCTTTTTGGTTCAATTTCGAGATGAGAGCCACAGCACTAGATTCTTCATGCCTTTTTGATCTGGTACGGATTCCTTCATCAAGTTCACCAATAATAAGATCTTTAGGATGACCGGATTTGTGCTTCCAGTTGCTAGTTGATTTTCCAGGTTGATGATCTCTTTCTTTATTTGATTCTCCATGAGCGTCTTGATGATGGACTTCCAAACTCGAGATGATTCTTGAGATGTAGACATTTGAAGGTCTAGAGCGGGTTCACTCTCTTCGTACCGAGTCTTGCTGGATTCATCTTGCACCGAGTCTTGGAATTTTACATTCATTGATTCTTCCACATACTGGCTTTTCTTGTTGTAGACTCGTAGGCTTTGCTTGATGTAGAATATCCAAGGAAGATACCTTCATCTGATCTTTCTTCGAACTTACCAACTCGATCATTTGCATTTTTCAAAATAAAGCATTTGCAACCAAATACATGAAAGTATGAAACAATAGGCTTCTTACCTTTGAACAATTCATAGGGGGTTTTCTCAAGAATAGGTCTTAGAAAGACTCTATTTATAATATAGCAAGCAGTTGAAAACAGCTTCAGCCCAAAATCGTGAAGAAATTTTACTTTCAATTAAAAGTGTTCTAGCCATTTCTTGAAGAGATCTATTCTTTCTTTCCACAACTCCATTTTGCTCGGAGTATATGGAGAGGAAAACATGTGATTAACACCAGATTTATCACGTAATCTCGTAAAATCTTGATTTTCAAATTCACTTCCATGATCTGTTCTTATGCTAGAAATAGCACATCCTTTTTCATTTTGAACCTTTTTAGCAAACTTCTCAAAGTACGAAAAGGTTTCGATTTATTTGCAAGAAAATATACCCAAGTAAAACGAGAGTAATCGTCTACAATTACTAGACAATATTTCTTACCTCCAATGCTCGGGTTCTTGTTGGTCCGAAGAGATCCATATGAAGCAATCGCAGTGCATGATTAGTAGATACATGATTTATTTGCTTAAATGAATTTCTTACCCGCTTTCCCGTAATGCATGGAGTACATAAGTCGACTTTTGGTAAGGCAATTTAGGTAGACCTCGAACAAGCTGCTTTGAAGAGATTTTGGCTAATTGCTTCTTGTTGATATGGCCAAGTTTTCTGTGCCATAGAACCGCTTCATCTTGAATTGAGATTAAGCATTGATCTTCATTTGGCTTTACATCAAGGAGATAGATGTTTCCATGCCTTCGACCCATGAAAGACTCGAGTCGTATCTTTGCTAATTCCAGAACATATGCCTTCTTGAAAGGAGATCTTGTAACCGCATCACACAATTGGCTAATGCTGAGTAGATTATAGTTGAGTCCTTCCACTAGAGAGACATTGCTTATTGTGAGATTTCCAATTTTCACAGCTCCGAATCCCACAATGCTTCCTTTGCTATTTCCTCCGAATGAAACTTTTCCACCATTTACTTGAATAAGCTTTACGAAACAATTTGAGTCTCCCGTCATGTGTCTTGAGCATCCGCTGTCAAGATACCACTTTACCTTCTTTTTGACAGAGACCCGCATTCAAAAGAGAGTCTCAAGCTTTCTTTGGTACCCAAATTTTCTTGGGTCCTTTGGTGTTAGTAGGATGAGCATTATTAGGCCATACTCTCTTAACAGCTTCCAAACCATAGGACACTCTTTTTCAAAATGATCCCGACTATTACACTTAGAACACCTTAAGGCATTTCGACCTATGTGTTTTACAAAAACTCTTTTAAAATGATTTCTATAAGCCTCTCTCGATGGTCTTTTCTTAATTCTTTCTTTTACTTTCGGAAAATCAATCAAAGGAATTGTTTCAGCTGTCATACCTAGACCCGACTTATTGAAGTAAGGTCTTTGGATTGAAAGAACTTTTTCAAGTTTTTCAGACCCTATTGAAAATTTCTTTGAAATATTTGATAAATCAGTTTTTAAGAAAGCATTTTCTTTTGAAAGATTGTCTTCACTTTCTTTAAGAGTAGAAACTTCCAAATCTAAATTTTTTACCTTTTCTTCTAAAGTATTTTCCTTTTGTTTTAAAACTGAGTTTTCCTTTTAAGTTCGGAAATCTTTTTAAGAGAAGTCTTAAGACCGAAACATAACTCATCAATATATTTAGAGACTTTGACAGGGATTTTATAATCACTTACCTCAAATTCACTGTCCGAGTCCGATCCAGAAGTCCGATCCCAGTCGAGTCCGATTGTGCCATTAGACACAGGTTGGCATATTCCTCATCACTCTCTTCACACTCGTATCGCTCCGTGTCTCGGCTTTGAGAGCTTTTCGAGACTTCTCAACTTTTCCTCTTTTCTTTTTCGAAGAGGACAGTTGGGTCCGATGTGTCCCTTCTTTTTACACTCGGCGTACTACATCTTTGTTTGGTTCCACATCATCAACAGACTTGGTCTCGCTGTCTCGTAAACTCGTTTCTTTGGAATGAACCTTCGCCTTTTCTATTCAGTTTTCTGAATCTTCTTATCATGAGGGCGAGCTCCTCATCATCCATATCATCTTCGAATCTGCATCATCGAATCATCATTTGATTTTAGTGCAATTGATTTCTTACCTCTTGGATCTTCGTCTTCATTAATTCGTTCCACTTCGTAAGATCGAAGAGTTCCAATCGTTCGTCTACGAGATAATGGCATGATTCTTTGCGTCTCTCTTATTGAAGTCTTTATATGATTCCAATCCTTGGAGAGTCCACGCAGAAGCTTGTTCACCTTCATGGGATCAGAAATTTTTTGTCCTTGATTCTCAAGACCATTGACAATATCTCGTAAAACGACTAAACATGTCGCTTATAGATTCTCCGATTTCATTTTGAAGGATTCATATTGACCAAGAAGAATGTTAATTCTGGTCTCCTTCACTCGACCGTCCCTTCATAAGTGATATGTAACCTGTCCCACTTCTTTTGCTGTAACACAAGAAGATATTCGTTATATTCAGTTGGTGATAAAGCACAATATAAAGAATAAATCGCTTTTGCATCGAGTGCTTGTCTCTTGTTTAATTCTTCTTGAGACATTCCTGGCTTCAACAGTTTCTTTCCCTCTTTCGAGATTGATGCAGCAGCAGGAGTGATTCCTCTTTCCACAACGTCCCATTCCGTGAGGATCCTTTGATCGTAGGAAAGCTTTCATCTTGTTCTTCCGTGATGTTGTAATCCTTTCCATCGAAGTAGGGAGGTCTGGTATTGCTTTGCCCCTCCATCAGCCCCGGTGCTAGCATACTAGCCATGGATCTTTTACTCAAGTAAAACACTTCAAACAAAGTAAGAACACGAGCTCTGATACCAATTGAAATAGCTAGTGCGAGTACCTAGAGGGGGGTGAATAGGTGTACAAAAAAAAAAAATTTTCTCGAAACTTGTACGATATTTAAGCAATTAGAGGATTTGCAACAATTAAAAATTTAATCGCAAGACTGAGTAAGGGAAAGAGAGAATTGAACGCTCGGTTTATAGTGGTTCGGCTTGATTCAAGCCTACGTCCACTCTTTCGCACCGACAGCCGATTGGCTGGATTCCACTATGATCAAAGAGATGTTACAAAGTTGATCTTCCTTGATTTCTAGGTGTAGATGATCTACCACACTCACTCAAGGTGTCACCAAGTATAAACACTCGTATACAATTTCGCCGCCTCAACTAACAATCAAGGGTCTTCGACTCGGAATTTTTCTATCGATCACACACTTAAAACAGCTAGACGTCTTCCTTTTATACTCCTTCATGCCATCATAGCCGTTGGCACTTACCAAAGGAATTCCTCCAATCTACCCGTTGGACGGAATCAATCAAGAAGATCATCCGAGCTATTTAAGGAATCGATGATAGCCCATCAATCCCGTTCGCCCATACAATCGGGATCTCGGTTTCCAAGAATAGAATATTCCAAGATTGTTTCGTCGACCATCGGATCTTCAATCGATCTTAGATAAGAATTAAAGAATCCGAAATGATTATCCAACCAAAGAATCTATTCCAGAAGATAGGATCGAATCCTCAACCATAAACCTCGGTTTTGGATTTCCTTCGTCATCGGATCGAAAGATCGACAAAGTGAGAATAGACTTAAGTCTTAAGTCCCGAGTCTTAAGTCTTTGAGTCTTGAGACTTGGGTCTTGAGTCTTGAGTCTTGAGAGAACAAAGTCTTCGACTTTAAACCGACGGTCTCCGAACATCCAGACTTTAGACCGAAAGAAACGTTTTGTCGCCTTCAAAATATTCTCGGAAAGATTTCTCCAACAAAATTGGCAAGTCACTAAAAAATTTAGGACTAAATTAGCAAATCATTAAAAAATTTATGATTATAGCGGCAAATTATCAAAACGTTTAAAACTAAATTGATATAAATGAAAGATTTAACAATAAATTAGTAAGTTGTCAAAGGACCAAATTGGTACAATTGAAAAATTTAGAATTGAACTGGCCACTTTACAATAAATTTAGGACTTTTTTTTGACAATTTTCCCTTACCTATAAAACATGACTATAATAGCGTGCATCTAACAACAATAATAGTATGCGTCTAACTGCAATAAGAATCTCCCAGCGTTATTTTCTCTATTTTCAGAGAAACTATTGATGCATTTGGAGTCGAACTGACGAAGTTTTGTTGCCCAAGGTCTGTCGACGACTACGGAATTTGCAATTAAAATTTGTGCAGCAAAAGAATGCTAGAAATAAGGTTTTTGGCTGGCGGCGAATCATCCGCTTCGGAGCTAAAGGCGTGGACCTTTAACGACGAATTAAAATTTCATTCCTAACTTTTTGCAAAAGACACGGAATTTGAAATTTTTATCAATGATAGTAAAGTAAAGTGACGAAATTAAGTGTCTCCTTATATGCGTAAATCTTTTAGCAATATTTGTTTCATGATAAACCAACCCTTTTGCCGACGAAACTTGCGTTACTACAGCCCCATCTTGTTGGTGCAAATTGAATATTTCTTTGCTAGAGTAAAAAATAATTAGCAATAAGTTAATTTCCTACGTAGTCATGCAAGAGAAAAGAATTATTGAATATATACAGTTGTGTTTGGCCACCGGCCCTAATTCACTCCATGTAGATCAATGAGCCCGTCCATCTAACTCTCTTTCGCACGCACGTGAGGAGGGAGGGAGGGAGGAAGGGAGAGGGAGGGAGAGAGATATCTTTAGCTTATTTTCTTCTTCCACGCAACAACAGGTAAATATTTGTTTTGATACGATAAGAGAGTAAAGACTTCCAATTCTTTTCAATAGACCTATCAAACGAGTGGACTAGATTGGATTTGGGTCAAGTTATAATTAGCGTTTGATCCAAATTGATTAACCCGTTTATGATCCATTTATCATTATGCAAATTTCCCGACCTATGTGCAATCCAATCCATTTAACCAAATCTAAGAAAGCTTATTTCTCATTATTTTTTCAAAAAATTATATTGCTAAAACACTTTCATATAATACAAATCTAGTGGACAATTTTTAGATTAAGATGTTATTTGTTTTGTGAAAAATATTTTTAAAGTAATCATTTTTCAAGAAAATAATAATATTGTCTTTTGTTTGCCTGAAATATAAAAATAAATTTGAAAATACTTTTTACAATTTGATATATAAAACACAATTCGCTAGACTTTTGAACCTGCACAAAAGAGGAAATATAAAATTCAACGGAATCCGGATGTTATCTTCGGAAGCCTGCAAAAGCTGAAGACTTTAACTTCGTGGGGCCCAAACGCACACACACAATATTCAAAGGATGGGCTGATGGATAAATTAATAAATAAAAGGAAGTCTCTCCGCACGTATGCGTGATTCCAAGCGCTGGTGGGCCCAGGTCAACTATTTGTCCTTTTGGGCAGACGATTTTTTTTTTTTTGGCGTGCGTGAAGTGGCTTAAAGAAACCCTACGAAGCTGCACAGCCACGATCAACGAAGCCGCAAGTCCTCTGCGAGAAGCTTTGAAGAGATATGCAAAGTCCTACGTACGCAGACCAAATACGAACGCTGGAGTTCCTGATTTTGGCGTATGTAGAGTGTTTATGTTTTGAGTTAGAACGTGCGGTATTTTTCTACCATGAGTTTATGTCTAAGTAAGTTGTTTATTTCTAAACACTTTGGGTTTTGGGTTAAAATGGTGTGGGAAACACTTGAGCGTGTGAGTGATTATAAACTCTGATTCTCCAATTATAGTGGATTATTTGCTATTAGACTCTCCCCGTGGATATAGGTACCAATACTCGGATCGAACCACATAAATTTCTAGTGTCTTTATTATTTCTCGTTTATTTATTTTTTTTGTGATTTCGCATTGACGTAAATTGCAAGATTTTATCATTTCCACGTATTATATCCCAACAATTGGTATCGGAGCTTGGGGTTGGATTTCTTGATTATGATTTGGAGCTTTTACTTGTCTGATTATAATCTGGAAATTCTGTTATAGCAATTATGTTTGAGAGGAAATCTAAAATTGAGAAGTTTAATGGGAATAACAACTTTGTGTTATAGAGCATCAAGATGCGGGCATTATTAACAATATAAGGTTTGGCCAAGACATTGAATGGTGAAGATGAGTTGCCGATTATAATGAAATTCTCAAAGGTAGAACTAATGGAAAAAGCAAAGAGCACAATTCTGTTAAATTTGTTAGATGAGGTCTTAATGGAGGTTACTGAAGAGAATGATGCCACAATATTATGGGCAAAACTTCAAGCACTATATGTGAAGAAAGGTTTGAACACTCGCTTGTACATGTTAAAGAAGATATTTCAATTTAGATATACTGAAAGTACGTCTATCGGAACTCACCTAGATGAATTTAATACACTCATGATGGATTTGAAGAATGTCGGTAAGATACTTGATGATGAAGAACATGACATAATGTTGTTAGCTTCTTTATTAGAGTCATGGGAGCACTTTACTGATTTACCATTGCAGGGGCGTACTATAATTACTTCAGAAGAGGTAAAGTCCGTCTTATTCTCTAAGGAGTAGCAGAGAAAGTTGCAAGATGATAGTCAAGCGCAAGGAGTAGCGTAAGCACTGACGATTCGGGGTAGATAATGACATCGATGGTCTAGTAATAATAGAGGTAAAAACAGATCAAAATCACACCATAGAAAGTCCAAAGGACGCGTGAAGTGCTTTGAGTGTCATGAGAAGGAGCACATCAGAAGAGATTGTCCAAAGCGAAGGAATAAAACTGATAGGCAAATGCCACAAGCAGTGTGGGAAACGTTGCCGAGGGGAGCAATAGTGATGCAGAAATTGTTTTATGTGTGACTGCTACTTCATTAGGAGACGAATGGATGTTGGATTTGGGGTGTTCTTGTCATATGACGCCTCATAAAAATTGATTTACTACTTACCTGACTGCAAATGGTGGTAGAGTTTTTTTGGGGGAATAATGCAGTTTGTAAGGCTGTGGGGATAGGGACAATTTGGATTCAAATGCACAATGGGGTGTTGCACACATTAATGGATGTGAGGCATGTATCGAAGCTAAAAAAGAACCTTATTTCTCTAGGGACACTCGATGACATCGGGTGTAGGCACACCGCTGAAGGTGGAGTACTGAAGATCTCTCGAGATTCCATGATAGTAATGAAGATGAAGAAAGTGAATACTCTCTATTATCTACTGGGAGAGACGATGATTAGAACTGCTGCAGTTTTATCAGATGAGTCAGACTCTAACTTGACTCAATTGTAACATATGCATTTAGGGCACATGAATGAGGCAAGTATGATGATGCTGAGTGAAAAGGGGATTGTTGAAGGGTCGGAAGACAGAAAAGCTGGACTTATGTGAGCACTGCATCTATGGAAAGTAGCATCGAGTTAAGTTTACTACAGATATTCATTCGACCAAATGACCAGTTGAATATATTCATTTAGACGTATGGGGTCCGTCTTCGGTTCATTTGAAAGGAGGTGCCCGATATATGCTGATATTTATCGATGATTATTCGAGGAATGTATGGATTTACTTTTTGAAGCACAAATATAAAGTATTTGACCAGTTCAAGAAATTTAAGGCATTAATTGAGAAGCAGTCAGATAAACAAATCAAGTGCCTGAGAACTGATAATAACATAGAGTTTTGTGATAAATATTTTATCGAGTTCTGCGAGAAAGAATGTATTGTGAGACACCACATAGTACCTGGGACACCACAACAAAATGGCATAACAGAACAAAAGAACAGAACTTTGTTTGAGTAAGCTCGATGCATGCTTTTGCATGTAGGAATTGGCAAGGAATTTTGAGCCGAAGCAGTGAACATGGCATGTTACCTAGTTAATCGATCACCGTCATCTGCTATTGAGTGGAAGACTCTTGAGGAAGTATGGTCGGGGAAACCTGTTGATTATTTCGAATTACATATATTCGGATGTCTTATGTATGCTCATGCAAGTGATGGTAAGCTTGAGCCAAGGACGAAAAAGTGCATATTTTTGGGTTACAAACATGGGGTGAAAGGCACTGGCTGTGGTGCACCGATCCTAAATCACCTGGTTTTCTAATAAGCAGAAATGTGATCTTCAATGAGATTGCAATGCTTTAACAGAAGGATTCTTAGACATAAACAGCAAAAGAAGATAGATCATGGTGTCATTAGTGAGGTGGAGCTTTAGGTCGAGACTTTGAAGATCTTCGAAGGTAACATAAGTTGAGACTGCAGATGAAGCCGCAGTTCCTGAAATCAGTGATAATGAACAACTAGCAAAGCCACAGCACACTATAGCCGCAAATAGATAAAGAAGACAAATTAAATCACTGGTACGTTATGTTTATACACATATTGCTTATGCATTGACTATAGGTGATGAGATGGAGACAGATGAGCTTTCGTCTTATTCTGAGGCGATGGCTAGTTTGGAGTTGTCACAGTTGCTAGGAGTTATAAGTGAAGAGATAGAGTCACTCTATCGAAATCAGACATGAGAGCTGGTCAAAGTACCTAAGAGCCAAAAGATTGTCGGTAGTAAATGGGTCTTCAAATGGAAAGAGGGCATTCCCAATGTTGAGGCAACAAGGTATAAGGCGAGACTTGTGGTGAATGGATATACACAGTGTAAGGGCATTGACTACAATGAGGTGTTCTTTTTTGTGGTAAGACATGCTTCTATTCATGTTTTACTTACCTTAGTTGCTCCACAGGATCTCGAGTTAGAGCAGCTAGATGTGAAATCTGCGTTTCTTCATGGTGAGTTGGAGAAGCAAATTTACATGAGGCAACCAGAGGAATTTGATATTTTGGGTAAGGAATATCATGTTTACTTGTTGAAAAATATTTGTATGGGCTAAAACAATCTCCCAGGCAATGGTATAAACGTTTTGATGCTTTCATGGCTAGTCAAGACTACACGAAAAGTCAGATGGATAGCTGTGTTTACTTTAGGAGATTGGAGAATGGTTCTTTGATTTATCTACTCTTATATGTAGATGATATGCTGATAGCAGCTAAGAATATGTTTGATATTGATGTGCTGAAGAGGCAGTTAAATGTTAAATTTGAAATGAAAGATTTAGGTACTATAAAGAAAATATTGGGTATGGAGATTTTGCGTGACAGGACTACAAGAGTTTTATGTCTATTTCAGAAGAAATATATTGAGAAGATTGTAGTGCATTTTAATATGCAATCAGCAAAATCTGTAAGTACACTTTTAGCGAAGCACTTTAAACTTTCAAATAAATTATCATCGCAGACTGAGGAGGAGGAGGAGCATATGTCTCGTGTTCCTTATTCTAGTATCGTGGGTAGTATTATGTATGCTATGGCGTGCACTAAGCCTGATATTTCACAAGTTGTGAGCGTGGTTAGTCGATACATGAAGCGTCCTAGTAAAGCTCATTGGGAAGATATGAAGTGGATCCTTAAATATTTGAAGGGGACAACAGACATAGGTATAGTGTACTAGAGGGACAGTAATGGTAGTAAGACCACTGGTTTTGTGGATTCGGATCATGCCGGTGGCTTGGATGATTGTAGGTCTTTAGTAGGGTACGTATTTACTTTAGCAAGTGGTGCAGTTAGTTGAAAAGCATTCTTACAGGATCACATTGCTTTGTCTTCTACTAAGGCAAAGTACATGACACGACCTTTGTAGCGAATGAGGCGATATGGTTACAAAGTTTGCTCTTGGACTTTGGTTTAGAACAAAAAAGTGTGAATATATACTGTGATAACCAAAGTACAATATATTTGGTGTATAATCCAGTTTATCACGAGTAAATGAAGCATATCAACATTAGGTACTACTTCATCTGTGATGTCTTAGCTAAGGGTAATGTTATTGTCAAAAAATTTGTTACAGCAGATAACCCGGCAGACATGATGACTAAGTTTGTTTCTTTTGCGAAGCTTAAGCTCTACTTGAGCTCTATTGGCGCCTGTGGAGAGTGAGCGTCCGTCGGGGCGTTGGGAGAGTAGCATGGATGATGAACATTATAACTTGGCTTCAAATATCGAGCCAATGTGGAGAATTATTAAATCATGACTCGAGTTTGAGCGTTTACAAAATGCGATTCATTTGACTCTTGAAGATGCACAAAAGAGGAAATATAAAATTCAATGGAATCTGAAAGATGTTATCATCGGAAGCTTGCAGAAGTCAAAGACGTTACACACACACACAATATTCAAAGGATGGGCTGATGGATAAATAAAAAAAAAAAAAAAAGGAAGTCTCTTCGCACGTACGCGTGAATCCAAGTGCTGGTGGGCTTAGGTCAACTATTTGACCTTTTGGGCACACGAATTTCCTTTTTTTTTTTTTTTTAATCGGCATGCGTGAAGTGGCTTAAAGAAACCCTACGAAGCCACGCAACCACGATTAACAAAGCCGCAAGTCCTCCGCGAGAAGCTTTGAAGAGATACACAAAGTCCTACATACGCAGACCAAATACGAACGTTGGAGTTCTTGATTTTGGCATACATAGAGCATTTCTATTTTGAACTTGAACGCGTAGTATTTTTGTACCGTGAGTTTATGTCTAAGTGTGTTATTTATTTCTAAATATTTTGGGTTTGGGGTTAAAATAGTGTAAGAAACACTTGAGCGTGTGAGTAATTGTAAATTATGATTTTCCGATTATAATGGATTATTTGCTGCTAGTTCTCCCATGGATGTAGGTACTGATACTCGGACCGAACAATGTAAATTTTTGGTGTTATTATTATTTCGCGTTAACGTAAATTGCAAGATCCCGTCGTTTTCGTATATTATATCCCAACATGATATGAAAATTTTGATTTGATTTTCCTCCATACACTCTTTTTAATATTTTTTTTAAAGTCGAATTTTTAATCATTTTTTTCTTTTTCCTTCTTCTATGGCCACTCATTGGCAAGGCTCAAGCTTGCCTGATCTCAATGAGGTCAAGCTCACTCGAGGTCAACAAGCTCGAGGCTCGCCAGATTGGTGAGGCTCGAGCTTCACCAGATTGGCAAGCTCAAGTCACATAGGACGATTAACGTCTATGTTAACAATTTCCACTCTAAATTGATTGGAGAATTGAATTAATATTGATATGAAAAGATTTAAAATTAAATTGGTCTAATTAAAAGGTCTATGACAAAATTGATAGTGATGCAATATGTTTAGGAATTAGTACTTTTTCGTTTCCTTTTCTCTGGGGATGGTATTAATTGAAAAGTTTCTCAAATGCTAGCAACCATGCTTGAAAATAAACATATCCAATCACTCATTGAACGCTTTCATGAGATTTTTATTTCGAACTTGTGCTGCATTTGCCTACATCGGATCATGGAATCCTAGGTTTCATTTGGTTCTTCTTGTTAGTTTTCCCAACACCTGCGGGAGGATAAGTGCAAGTACAGATGCCGAGGGGAAGAGGACACTGGCAGTATCTTGGATCTCCACAATCTCGCACAGTTTTGCACGGATGACTCACATCTCTTGCTTCCACACCCGTCTCCCAACCTGCCAATCAATGATCTTTTCACAGTTAACATTCACTGAAACTTAGAGAGAGAGAGAGAGAGAGAGAGAGAGAGAGAGAGAGAGATACCGAATGCAAATATGAGGAGGACGAGCAGAGCAATAGACTTTGAACAAAACTTCTTCATCGCTCTCTGCTGATGAAACTGCAACGCTCGATATGACTCTGCTACTGTGTTCTCTTGTTTATGCTATGTAGGGTCTGGATGTGGTATTGGGTGTCTCACAATGAGTTATATATAGGTTCAAGCTCATCATTGTATCGCCACAAATGAACATCGAAAAGGATTTCATACTTCATAATACAGTAATTAATCTTACCATAAATGTCAAAAGTAGTCATTTTCTGATAGATTTGTGCAACAAAGGAATAAAATCTAATTTAGGACCAAAGTTTTGGTAGGGCAATGAGCGACTTTCGTCTTTATATGTTTTCTAGAAAATTAGATTGGAAGGAAGTTATTAGATCGAGATTGCAGAGCGTCAATTTCCTTACATTGCATCGTACCCAATTTCAGATATTTTTACATCATAAATTCCAATAGGACGTTACAAAGAGAACGGCACCGTTACTGAGAGGGAATAACGGTGCGTTGTTGACCATTAATTCCCATTCAATGGGAATGGGCAACCGGTGGAACAAATTTGGGAAACAAATCTTGATAGAAAATTCTGAAATATCAATCATTATTTTTTTCATAAAGAAAAATGAAAACTCCTATTTGGCCCATCCAGTACTTTGTATAACTATTTAAATAGAAAACTCAATTCAAATTATTCCTAAATGTGCAATTTCTAAACAATATGTGAACTAATTCTATGCGACACTCGCATGATATTTTTTTTTATGTTTTCTTTTAATTAAAATTCGGAATTAAACGTACCTAATATTTAAACATGCAAACTATTTCTAAGAAAGGAAAATTTAAAAAAAATTGGAATAAATAAATACATAATTTAACATGCAATCTAGTCCAAAATTAGCAACGTTATCAATAAGAATCAAATCAAACTCCAATAATTTTGTACTTTTCTATGAGGCAAAATCAATTCAAATCAATCAAAGGTAGAAAGAAATCAGATTCACATCAAACACGGAACCAAATCATACAAGATATTATCGATATCCATTTAACTTTGAAAACAAAACGAATTGTATGCGACATCCGAGTTTCGCCCCACGGAATCGCAAGCCTCAACCGCATGACAATTAACACCACTTCGCCAAGCTTGTCATTGGGTTTCACCACTGGATCTTGCTGTGCCTTGCCTTAGCTCGTCCCCATCATCGTCAAGCCACCTCAGCCTCCCCACGACACCAACCCGGTCCTTCCGCTCTTCGACTCGTCACCCCACCACATCGCCACCACTATAGCACCTAGCCTCATCCACCTTCCTTTCTCGCCATCTGTCTGCCCCCCAGGTGATAAAATTTCCCAAAGCTGGGGATCGACAAGTCTATTAGAGAAAACTTTCTTATTATTTTGAAGTTGACAAAATGTTTCCATTAGTTTAGTCTGAAGACTTTCAGACTCAAGTGTTAAAGTCTGAAGAATTCCATACTCTGTTGTCAATGTCTAAAGATTGCAAGACTCAAGACTCAAAGTTTACTGTCATTGATAGTTTCTTGACCGACAAAGAGAAGACTTATCCAGATGTAAGTTTATCTTTAAGGATTTAGTTCGTACGGTTTGTAGAAAATCTTATGGTTGGAGATAACACCTCGTGATCAATTATTGGAATCAATTCGGATAATTAGATTTGTTGAAAGGTGAAGTATTTTTGGAAGGTTCTACTTATGGAAACTTAGATCTCGATTGTATGGGCGAGCAGTATTGGTGGGCTATCATCATATTCCTTAAATGACTTGAGATCTCCTTAATTGATTCTGTCAAATGGATAAATTAGAAGAACTCCTTTGGAAAGTGCCAACAGTTGAAAATGCATGGAGGAGTATATAAGGTGGACGCTTAAGTTATTCAAGTGTGTGCGTGAAAGAAGAATTCCAAAGTCTGACGCTTTCTAGTTCTTGCTGTTTCAATCATAGAGCTTTATTTATACTCAAAAGAGAGAGAACAAACACTTGTGAGACTTTGAAAAAGTGTAGTAGAGCCTCTACACTGTAAATTCAAGGACATAAGACTGTAAAATATCTTTTGATCCTTAGTAAAATCTAGCTAGTGGGCTATCAGCGCGGGAGAGTAGACATAGGCTTGATCTAAGTTGAACCACTATAAACATTATGTCTCTATTCTCTTTCCCTTAAACTCCTTATTTCAATTTACAGTTTCATATAATTGTTTACTATTGTTTACATCGCTAGCAAATTATTTTGAAGTTTTGTAAAAATTTCCTTACCAGCTATTCACCTCCCTCTAGGTGATCTTACTAACTCTTTCAATTGGTATCAGAGCTTGTGTACTCGTTTTATTGAAGTGTTTTTACTTTTAAGCTAAAGATCTATGGCTAGTATTTTGGCTTCAGGTTTGGTTGAAGGCCAAAGCAACACCAGACCTCTTTACTTTGATGGAAATAAATATAATGTTTGGAAAAACAAAATGAATACATTTCTAAGATCGAAAGATTCTCCAGAATGGGATGTGGTAGAAAAGGGAATCATTCCTAAAGTTGCATCAGTCTCAGAAAGAGGAAAAGAGGCTGTAGATGCTGGCGAAATGTCACAAAAAGAAATAACCAAGAGACAAGCTCTTGATGCTAAAGCAATCTACTCTTTATATTGTGCTTTATCTCCTACTGAATATAACAAAATTTCATCTTGTGAAACAGCCAAAGAAGTTTGGGATAGGTTGCATGTTACCTATGAAGGAACTTACCAAGTTAAATAAACAAAAATCAATATCTTACTCAGACAGTATGAAGCCTTCAAGATGAAACCAGGATAATCTATTACTGACATGTTTAGTTGATTCACGGAGATTGTAAATGGTCTATCATATCAGGGGTAGCCAATCTCAGGACCAATGAAAGTAAATAAATTGCTGCGTGGACTATCTAAAGATTGGAATCACGTGAAAACTTTAATAAGAGAAACCCAAAGGATCATGCTTCTTACAGTTGATGAACTTGTAGGCATACTTCAGTCATACGAAGTGGAGCAACTCAATGAAGAAGAAGATCCCAAAGATAAGAAATCAATTGCTTTAAAATCTAACGATGATTCTGATGATACAGATTCTGAAAATGACATGGATGATGAAGAGCTAGCACTCATGATAAGGAGATTCAGGAGCAAGGCTCTTAAAGATTCCAGAACAAGTCAATTGAGGATGAGGAGATCAACAAAGATGTGGTCTGTTTTGAATGTAAGAAAAAAAAAAAGGCACACCAAACCCAACTACCCTTTGTTGAAGAAAAAGAAAGCAAGAACTGAAAAGTTCAAGAAGGCTCTCAAAGCAGAAGCATGGAGTTATACAGAATGTGAGGAAAGTGATGAAGAATATGCCAACATATGTCTAATGGCAAACTCAGAATTAGACTCAGATTTTGGAACAGATTCAGATTTAAATTCAGATAGTGAAATCTAGGTCACTATCAAGAAAAAGATAAAATAATATTTGGATAGTGGTTGCTCAAGACACATGATAGGAGATCTAATTTGTTTTATAAAAATTGTGCAAATAAAAGGAGGAAAAGTTTCTTTTGGTGGAAATAGCAAAGGAAGAATCATTGAATGTGGAATTGCAAAAATTGGAAGTCTCACAATCAACAATGTCTCATTGGTGAAAGGTCTAAATTACAATTTACTTAGCATCAGTCAATTGTGTGACATTGGATTCAAAATTAACTTCTAAGAAGGCATTTGTTCGGGAACTAGTAAGGATTTATCTCAATCTTTCACTAGACGAAGACATTGAAATATCTATTTTCTGGATATAAAACCAGAAATCTCTCTGTGTCTAATATCCATTCAAGATGAAGCAAACCTATAGCATAGAAAACTTGGCCATGTCAACATGAAACAAATTGCCAAGATCTCATCCAAGAAGCTTATTTGTAGACTACCCAATTTGATGTATCAAAAATGTGACTTATGCACACCATGTGTTTTGGGAAAATAGGTTAGAAGCTCTTTCAAACCTATAAATAAAGTTTCTACTAATCGAGTTTTGCAGCTTTTGCATCTGGATCTCTTCGGACCAACTAGAACTCAAAGTATTGGTGGAAAGAGACACTTCCTAGTAATCGTGGATGATTATTCTCATTTTATTTGGGTATACTTCTTGGTAAGTAAGTCTGAAACATTTTCTTATTTGTCAAAATTTGCAAAGAAAGTTCAGAATGAAAAATGATATGCTATTTCGAGTATTAGGACAGACCATAGAGGTGAGTTTGAAAACCAAGATTTTGCAAAATTCTATGATAACTCTGGTTTTCAGCATGTTTTCTCTTCTCTATATACTCTAGAACAAAATGGAGTTGTAGAAAGAGAAATAGATCTTTACAGGAAATGGCTAGAACACTCTTAATTGAAGTAATATTTCTTTTCGTTTTTGGGCTGAAACAATTTCTACAGCTTGTTACATTATTAACAGAGTATTTTTAAGGCCTATTTTGGAGAAAACTCCTTATGATTTATTTAAAGGAAAGAAGCTAATTGTTTCTTATTTTCATGTGTTTGGTTGTAAGTGTTTTATTTTAAAGAATGTAAATTATCGAACTAGTAAGTTTGAAGAAAGATTGGACGAATGAATTTTTCTTAGCTACTCAACCTCAAGCAAAGCGTACATAGTATTCAACAAGAAGAGTCAGTCTGTGGAAGAATCTATGAACGTTAAGTTTCAAGAGTCAATGCAGAATCAAATGATTTAGGCTCAACTTGAAGAATCTAAACGTACACCAAATCCTACAAAGTTTACTTCTTTCAAAGTGGCTTAGACTCATGAAGTTCAACAACAAGATGAACCGGAAGATTCAAGTGAAATAGAGGATTAGCAAACTCACAAACCAACTAGCAATCGGAAACATAAGTCAAGTCATCCCAAGGAACTCATCATTGGCAACATCAATGAAGGAATTCGTACCATATCCAAAGGCGTGAAGAGTCTAATACTTTAGCACTTGTTTCTGAAATTGAACCCACAATTTTAGAAGAAGCCTTGGCTGAAGAAAGTTGGATTGAAGCTATGTAAGAAGAGCTCAGACAGTTCAACATTAATGATGTTTGAGAATTTATTCCTAAACCTAAAGGTAAGTCTATTATTGGAACTAAATGGATTTTCAGGAACAAGATGGACAAGAAAGGAAAAGAGGTTAGGAACAAAGCAAGACTCGTAGCCAAATGATATATGCAAGAATAAGGGATAGACTATGACGAGACATATGCACCAGTAGCAAGAAGTCTATGTGGAACAACTACCTCATTTTGAAGATCCAAGAAAGCTAGACTCAGTCTTCAAACTGAAAAATGTTCTTTATGGACTAAAGCAGGCACCTCGGGCTTGATATGACAGGTTAAGTAAATTTCTTTCAAAATTGTTTTGATAAAGGTAAAGTAAATACCACCTTGTTTATTAAGAAAGAAGGTAAAGATTTTCAACTCGTTCAAATTTATGTTGATGATATTATTTTTGGATCACCTAATGAAAATATGTGCAAGAAGGTTTCTAAATCTATGCGGGATGAATTCAAGATGAGTATGATGGATGAATTAACCTTCTTTCTCGAATTACAAGTCAAACAATTGAAGAAGATAATTTTCATTCACCAAGAGAAATATGCAAAAGATCTCATCAAAAAGTTCAGTTTTGAGAATTGCAAAAAGACTGAGATACCTATATCAAGTTCTTCAAAGCTAAATAAAGATGATGAAGGAAAGAGTGTAGATTAGAAGTTATATAGGAGCATAATTGATTCACTTCTTTACCTTACTGCATCTAGACCTGATATTTTGTTTAGCGTTTGCATTTGTGCTAAATTTCAATCAAATCCCAAAGAATCTCACTTAATTACTACAAATCGCATCATGAAATACATTAAAACAACTCCAAAGTTAGGACTATGGTATCCAAAAGAAAGAGACATTACTCTCATTGGATATTCAAATGCAGACTTAGCAGGTTACAAAGTGGATGAAAGAGTACTTATGGTATATGTCAACTGCTTGATAACAAGCTGGTATCATGGTTTTCAAGAAAACAAAGTGCCGTAGCTCTTTCAACAACCGAAGTAGAATATGTAGCTCTTGGAAGTTGCTGCTTTCAAATCTTATGGATACGGCAACAACTAAGAGACTTTGGAATTGAAAAATCATGCACCGAGATCAAATGTGACAACACCAGCACCATAAATCTCACAAAGAATCCAATTATGCATTTAAGGGCAAGGCATATATAGATTCGACATCACTTTATTAGAAATTATGTTCAAAATGGAGAATTTATGATTCGGTTCATTGACTCAAAGAATCAACTACCAAACATATTTACAAAGCCGCTGAAGAAAAGCCTGCTTGAGTCTATTCGCACCAGACTGAACATCACATCTTTTATCAAGTAAAGTCTGGAAGTGTTCAAGACTGAGAGGCAAAGTCTGAAGGTATTCAGACTCAGAAAGACAAAGAGTTACAACTATAGGTCATTTCCATACTAGCAATTTAATAAAAATTTGAAAATGTATGATTACTTTTTAATCGCTAATTAATTGTTATATTTTTAGAAATTATCTTTTCTAAGTTTTTGAATTTATAGCAGTTTTTTTTTTTTAAAAATGTAGTTATTCATTTTCAAAAAGGCAATTTTATTTTTCCTTAATGACGATTCGTTTACCTCGCTTCACTTGCTTTATAAACTATTGAGATTCGTCTTCTCCATTTTCAATCTCAAACCCTAGAATACAAAAATCGCACCTGCTCTCACTTTCTCTATAGTTTATTCCGAAAAATTTTTACCTTTTCGAGCAAGTTTGAGAATTTCTCCCTTAAAGTGACAATGTTTTCAAGAAAATCTTTGAGAATCGCAAGCAGGGGACCATGACACATGCATGAGGGTCCTATGCACTTCGATTTGACCGATGAAAAAGATTCTTTTCAATGGTAGCAACCAACTCAGCATCAACCTTCTCAACAACATCAGTCTCCTCAACCGACTCAACCAGAAAAAGAAATTTTGGAAGAAATTGAACTTGTAAGAACGCTGACACCTAAAGTTGCTTTCAAGATTTATTCTAAGTTGAAAGAAAGAGGTACTGCTATGTCTTTGATTGATGAATATCTAAGAGAGAGAGAGAGGTTACAAAAATGAAACTCTATTCTTGCGCAATATGGAGAAGATGGGCATTGTGAAAAAAGGGTCGGCTGAAAAGGCTTTGCTAACTTTCCTAGTGACCCGAATTATGGCATATTTAATCAGCCAAAAAGAAAGGATGATGACGAATGAATGTTTACACATTTTCAGCCTTGGATGGGATTGGTTGCAAATATTGGAGGTGATGGAACAAGTTTATTCCGATCTAAGGACCACAAAAAGATTTATTCAAAACTGATGAAGAGAAGGGTTATAAACTCTAGAAGCGTTGATTTTGATTTTCTTGATTCCATGCAAGTAAATCTGAGGGAAAAGTTTGCACTTCTTCAATTGGAGCGTTTTTGTTCTAAATCTATAATGGTTTATCAAGAACTCACAACCTACTTCTATTTGAATCTATTCTTTTTGGATGCAAATAGTTTCTATTTTACAATCAGGGATAAAGAGTTTTTAGTGGATATAGACACTTTGGCTGACTTGATTGGGGTGAAAAGAGCATGTTTCCAACCAATCAATATGTCCATTGCTCATGCTACACTGGCATTGGTAAAAGATAGGTTTGCTGAAAGTAAGATATTCTACTCTAGGATTAATGCCTCTAACATTTTGCTGCATAAAATCATGAAACTGCATCCGTCCAAATCAACATCCAAGATTGATGTTTCTCATTCTAAAACAAAGTTGATGTATGCCATCAATATTGGCTACAAATTCTCTCTACCTCATATTATCATGTTTTATGTGAACAGGACAGTGGTGAAAGACAAGGAACAACTCCTTTATTATGCTTTTATCACGCGCTTTTTCAAACATTTCACATTCTTGCATCTTTGTGTTTGACAAGCATTACTCAAATGGTGATTGGATTTAAAATGGTCACAAAGATGCGTCTGAAAGAGCTTAACAAGGTGTTAAAGCGCATGAAGGAGAAGTCTCCGTTAAAGCTAAAAAGGACTCTACAGCGGCCAAAAGAAAAGGCAAAGAACCCATGAATGCTCTAGCAAAAAGGAAGAGACCTCTCATCTTATAGGATGAAGAAGATGAGGTCGAGATGACTCTTTCAGCCTTAAGGAATTTGAAGAGGTTTTTAGCTTTCAAGAGACAGTTGAACGAGAAACTAGAAAAGAGATAGAAAAAAAAAAGGAAGAAGAGAAGGAAAAAAAGAGGAAGGAAGAAGAAGAAGAAGAAGGAGAGGAAGAAAGAAGAGAAGAAGAGGAAGTAGAGGCTTGAGAAGATTCCTTTGAGCCTACCTTGACTGTATCCTTGTCAAGCAACTTAGAACAGATAAGGAGTGGAACTGCTGGAGTGAAAGAAAAAGAAAAACATCACTCTCTTGTTGAGGTAGAACAAGAAGAAGAATTTACTTCTCCACCTAAATGCACAAAAATAGAGGGAGATGCTAAAAAACGCAGTATTTCTTCACTTGTTATAACTAGTGATGTTAGTTGATCTGCAGCAGATCTAGATGACGTGTATGCATCTCACCATCCAGAACCAAACCTTGAGGCATACATGTCCTTTAGATCTACTGCAGATCGACTAACATCACTAGTTATAACAGGTGAAGAAATATCACATTTTTAGCAGCTCCCCATGTTTTTGTGCCTTCAGGTAGAAAAGTAAATTCTTCTTCCTATTTTGCCTCAGCAAAAGAGTGATGTTTTTCTTTTCCTTTTACTCCAACAGTTCAACTCTTTGTCTATTCTAAGTTGCTTGACAAGGATACAGCCAAGGTAGGCTCAAAAGAATCTTCTTGAGATTCTACTTCCTCTTCTTCTCTTCTTTCTTCCTCTCCTTCTTCTTCTCTTCTTCCTTCCTCTTTTTCTTCTTCTTTCCTTCCTTCCTTTTTTTTCTTCTTCTCTCCTTCCTTCTTTTTTTTTTCTTCTTCTCTTCTTCCTTTTCTTTTTCCTCTATCTCTTTTTTGGTTTCTCGTTCAATTGTCTCTTGAAAGCTGACAAAACTCTTTAAATTCCTTATGGCTGAAAGAGTCATCTTGTCCTCATCTTTTTCATCTTGCAAGATGAGAGTTCTCTTCCTTTTTGTTGGAGCATCCATGGGCTCTTTGCCTTTCATTTTGGCCGCTACAGAGTCTTGTTTAGCTTTGATGAGAGACTTCTCATTCATATGCTTTAACACCTTGTTAAGCTCTTTTAGACGCATCTTGGTAATCATTTTAAATCCAATCACCATTTGTGTAATGCTTGTCAAACACAAAGATGTAGGAATGTGAAATGTCTGAAAAGGCACGTGATAAGAACATAATAAAGGAGCTGTCCCTTGTCTTTCACCACTGTCCTGTACATGTAAAATAAGATGGTGTGAGGCAGAGAGAATTTGTAACTAGCACTGATGGCATACATCAACTTTGCTTCAAAACGAGACACATCAGTCTTGGATGTTGATTTTGGACAGATGCAATTTCACGATTTTATATAGCAAGATGTTGGAGACATTCATCCTAGAGTAGGATATCTTGCCTTCAGTAAACCTATCTTTTACCAATGCTAGCATAGCGTGAACAACTAACACATTGATTGGTTGGAAACACGCTCTTTCCACCCCCAATCAAGTCAGCCAAAGTGTCCATATCCACCAAAAACTCTTTATCTTAACTGTGAAAGTGAAACTGTTTGCATCCAAAAAAATAGATTTGAATAGAAGTAGGCTGTGAGTTCTGGATAAGCAATTGTAGATTTAGAACAAAAACGCTCCAATTGAAGAAGTGCAAACTTTTCCCTCAAATTTACTTGCATAAAATCAAGAAAATCAAAATCAACGCTTCTAAGATTCATAACCCCTCTCTTCATCAATTTTGAATAAATCTTTTTGTGATCCTTAGACTAAAATAAACTTGCTCCATCACCTCCAACATTTGCAACCACTCCTATTTGAGGCTGGAAATGTGTAAACATTCGTTCATCATCATCCTTTCATTCTAGCTTATTAAACGTGCCATAATTCAAGTCACTAGGAAAAATAGCAAAAGCCTTTTTAGTCGACCATTTTTCCGTAATGCCTATCTTCTCCATATCGCGCAAGAATAGAGTTTCATTTTTGTAGCCTCTCTCTCTCTCTCTCAAATATTCATCAATCAAAGACATAGCAGTACCTTCTTCTTTCAACTTAGAATAAAGCTTGAAAGCAACTTTAGGTGTCAGCGTTCCTACGGGTTCAATTTCTTCCAAAATTTCTTCTTCTAGTTGAGTCGGTGGAGGAGACTAACGCTGTTGAGAAGGTTGATATTAAGTTAGTCACTGCGGTTGAGAAGAATCTTCTTGCTTGGTCAAATCGAAGTGCATAGGACCCTCAAGCATTTTCATGGTCCCCTGCTTGCGATTCTCGAAAACTTTCTTGAAGACATTGTCGTTTTAAGGGAGAAATTCTCAAACTTGCTCGAAAAGGTGAAAACTTTTTAGAATAAACTGCAGAGAAAGTGAGAGCAAGTGCGATTTTTGTATTTTAAGGTTTGAGATTGAAAATGGAGAAGACGAATCTCAACTGTTAATAAAGCAAGTGAAGCGAGGTAAATGAATCGTCATAAAGGAAAAATAAAACTGCCTTTTTAAAAATGAATAACTGCTTTTTTGAAAAAGAAAAACTGCTATAAATTCAAAAACTTGGAAAAGATCATTTCTAAAAATATAACAATCAATTAGCAATTAAAAAGTAACCGTACGTTTTCAAATTTTTATTAAATTGCTAGTACAAAAATGACTTACAGTTGTAACTCTTTGTCTTTCTGAGTCTGAATACCTGTAGACTTTGCCTCCGAGTCTTGAACACTTCCAGACTTTACTTGATAAAAGACGTGATGTTCAGTCTGGTGCAAATAGACTCAAATAGGCTTTTCTCCAGCGGCTTTGTAAATATGTCTGTCAATTGATTCTTTGAGTCAATGAACTGAATCTTAACTTCTTTATTTTGAACATGATCTCTAATAAAGTGATATCGAATCTCTATATGCTTTGCTTTTGAATGCATAATTGGATTCTTTGTGAGATTTATGGCACTGGTGTTGTCACATTTGATCTCGGTGCATGATTCTTGAATTCCAAAGTCTCTTAGTTGTTGTCGTATCCACAAGATATGAGAGTAGTAACTTCCAAAAGCTACATATTATGCTTCGGCTGTTGAAAGGGCTACGGCACTCTATTTTCTTGAAAACCATGATACCGACTTGTTACCAAGTAGTTGACATGTACCAGAAGTACTATTTCTATCCACTTTGCAACCTGCTAAGTCTACGTCTGAATATCCAAGGAGAGTAAGGTCTCTTTCTTTTGGATACCATAGTCCTAGCTTTGGAGTTGTTGCAATGTATTTGATGATGCTCTTTGCAACAATTAAGGATTTGATTAGAACCTAGCACAAATGCAAACCCTAAACAAAATATCAGGTCTAGATGCAGTAAGGTAAAGAAGTGAACCAATTATGCTCCTGTATAGCTTCTGATCTACACTCTTTCCTTCTTCATCTTTATCCAAATTTGAAGAACTTGACATAGGTATCTCTGTCTTTTTGTAATTCTCCAAACCGAACTTTTTGATGAAATCTTTCGCATATTTCTCTTAGTGAATAAAAATTCCCTTCTTCAATTGTTTGACTTGTAATCCGAGAAAGAAGGTTAATTCATCATATCGAATTCATCCTACATAGACTTAGAAAACTTCTTACACAGATTTTCATTAGGTGATCCGAAAATAATATCATCAACATAGATTTGAACGAGTAGAAAATCTTTACCTTCTCTCTTAATGAATAAGGTGGTATTTACTTCACCTTTATCAAAACCATTTTGAATTAGAAATTTCCTTAACCTGTCATACCAAGCACAAGGTGTCTGCTTTAGTCCATAAAGAGCCTTTTTCAGTTTGAAGACTGAGTTTAGCTTTTTTGGATCTTCAAAACCAAGTGGTTGTTCCATATAAACTACTCGCTACTAGTGCATATGTCCCGTCATAGTCTATCCCTTCTTCTTGCGTATATCCTTTGGCTACGAGTCTTGCTTTATTCCTGACCACTTTTCCTTTTTCGTCCATCTTGTTCTTGAAAACCCATTTAGTTCCAATAATAGACTTACCTTTAGGTTTAGGAATAAATTCTCAAACATCATTAATGCTGAACTATCTGAGTTCTTCTTGCATAGCTTTAATCCAACTTTCTTCAACCAAGGCTTCTTCTACAGTTTTGGGTTCAATTTCAAAAGCAAGTGATAAAGCACTAGACTATTCACGCCTTTCAGATCCAGTACGAATTCCTTCATCGATGTTGCCAATGATGAGTTCCTTGGGATGACTTGACTTATGTTTCCAATTGCTGGTTGGTTTGTGAGTCTACTGATCCTCTATTTCAATTGAATCTTCTGGTTCATCTTGTGAGTCGAGCCACTTTGGGAGAAGTAGACTTTGTAGGATTTGGTGTAGGTTCAAATTCTTCAAGTTGAGCCTGAATCATTTGATTCTGCATTGACTCTTGAAAATTAATGTTCATAGATTCTTCCACAGACCGACTCTTCTTGTTGAATACTCTGTAGGCTTTGCTTGAGGTTGAGTAGCCAAGAAAAATTCCTTCGTCTGATCTTTCTTCAAACTTACTGGTTCGATCATTTGTATTCTTTAAAATAAAACACTTGCAATTAAATACATGGAAATAAGAAACAATTGGCTTCTTTCTTTTGAATAACTCATAATGAGTTTTTTCCATAATAGACCTTAAGAATACTCTGTTAATAATGTAACAAGCTGTAGAACTACTTCAGCCCAAAAACGAGAATAAATATTACTTTCAATTAAGAGTGTTCTAGCCATTTCCTGTAAAGATCTATTTTTTCTTTCTATAACTCCATTTTGTTTTAGAGTATATGGAGAAGAGAAAACATGCTGAAAACCAGAGTCATCGTAAATTTTGTAAAATCTTGGTTTTCAAACTCACCTCCATGATTTGTCCTAATACTCGAAATAACATATCATTTTTCATTCTGAACTTTTTTGCAAATCTTGAAAAATAAGAAAATGTTTCAGACTTATTTGCCAAGAAGTATACCCAAGTAAAACAAGAATAATCATCCACGATTACTAGGGCAGTATCTCTTTCCACTAATGTTTTGAGTTTTGGTTGGTCCGAAGAGATCCAGATGCAAAAGCTGCAAAACTTGATTAGGAGAAACTTTATTTATAGGTTTTTAAGAGCTTTTAACCTGTTTTCCAAAAACACATGATGTGCATAAATCACATTTTTGATACATCAAATTGGGTAGTCCACGAACAAACTTCTTGGATGAGATCTTGGCAATTTGCTTCATGTTGACATGGCCAAGTTTTCTATGCTAGAGGTTTACTTCATCTTGAATAGATATTAGACATTGAGAGATTTCTGGTTTTATATCCAGAAAATAGATATTTCCATGTCTTCCTCCAGTGAAAGATTGAGATAAATCATTACTAGTTCCCGAACAAATGCCTTCTTGGAAGTTAATTTTGAATCCAGTGATCACACAATTGACTAATGTTGAGTAGATTATAATTTAGACCTTCCACCAAAAAGAGATTGTTGACTGTGAGACTTTCATTTTTTACTGTTCCACATCCAACGATTCTTCCTTTGCTATTTGCACAAATTTTATAAAACAATTTGGATCTCCCGTCATATGTCTCGAGCAGCGACTATTCAAATACCACTTTATCTTTTTCTTGATAGTGACCTCGATTTCATTGTTTAAGTCTGAATCTGAATCTGTTCCAAAATCTGTGTCTGATTCTAAGTTTGCCATTAGACATATGTTAGCATATTCTTCATCACTTTCCTCACATTCTGTATCATTTCATGTTTCTGCTTTGAAAACATTCTTGAATTTTTTAGTTCTTGCTTTCTTTTTCTTCAACAGAGGGTAGTTGGGTTCGATGTGTCCTTTTTTTTTCTTACATTCAAAACAGACCACATCTTTGTTGATCTCGTCATCCTCATTTGATTTGTTCTGGAATCTTTGAGAGCCTTACTTCTTCTAATTAAATCTTCTTCCATTTCTGTTCAGTTTCCTAAATATCATTATCATGAGTGCTAACTTTTCATCATCCATGTCATCTTCAAAATCTGTATCATCAGAATTATCGTTAGATTTTAAAGAAATTGATTTCTTACCTTTGGGATCTTCTTCTTCATTGACTTGCTCCACTTCGTATGACTGAAGTGTGCCTACAAGTTCATTAACTATAAGAGGCATGATCCTTTGGGTTTCTCTTATTGAAGTCTTCATGTGATTCCAATCTTTGGATAGTCCACGCAACAATTTATTGACCTTCATTGGTCTTGAGATTGGCTGCCCTAATATGATAGACCATTTACAATCTCTATGAAGTGACTAAACATGTCAGTAATAGATTCTCTTGATTTCATCTTAAAGGCTTAATACTGTCCAAGTAAGATATTGATTTTTGTTTCTTTAACTCGATCAGTTCCTTCATAGGTAACGTGCAACCTATCTCAGACTTTTTTGGTTGTTTCACAAGATGAAATTCTATTATATTTAGTAGGAGATAAATCACAGTATAAAGAATAGACTACTTTAGCATTAAGAGCTTGTCTCTTGGTTATTTCTTTTTGTGCCATTTCTCCAGCATCTACAGCTTCTTTTCCTCTTTCTAAGACTGATGTAGCTTTAGGAATAATTTCATTTTCTACCACATCCCATTCCAGAGGATCTTTAGATCTTAGGAATGCCTTCATCTTATTTTTTCAAACATTGTATTCCTTTCCATCAAAGTAAGGAGGTTTGGTGTTGCTTTGACTTTCGACCAAACTTGGAGTCAAAATACTAGCCATAGATCTTTAACTCAAAAGTAAAAATACTTCAATAAAACGAGCATCCAAGCTTTGATACCAATTAAAAAGGCTAGTAAGATCACATAGAGAGGGGTGAATAGGTGATAAGGAAATTTTTACAAAACTTCAAAATAATTTGCTAACAATGTAAACAGTGTAAACGGTTATATGAAGCTGTAAATTGAAATAAGGAGTTTAAGGAAAAGAGAATAGAGACACAATATTTATAGTGGTTCAGCTTAGATCAAGCCTATGTCCACTCTCCCGCACTGACAGCCCACTAGCTGGATTTTACTAAGGATCAAAAGAGATGTTACAGTCTTATGTCATTGACTTTATAGTGTAGAGACTCTACTACACTTTTTCAAAGTCTCACAAGTGTTTGCTCTATCTCTCTCTTTTGAATACAAATAAAGTTCTATGAATGAAACAGCAAGAACTAGAAAGCTCTAGATTTTGGAATTCTTCTTTCACGCACACACTTGAATAACTTGAGCATTCTCCTTATATACTCCTCCATGCATTTTCAACCGTTGGCATGTTCTAAAGGAGTTCTTCCAATCTATCCGTTGGACAGAATCAATCAAGGAGATCTCGAGTCATTTAAGGAATGTAATGATAGCCTACCAATCTTGCTTGCCCATACAATTAGGATCTAAGTTTCCATAAGTAGAACTTTCAAGAATACTTCACCTTTCAACATATCTAATTATCCAAATTGATTCCAATAATTGATCATGATGTGCTATCTCCAGCCGTAAGATCTTCTATAAACTGTACGAACCAAATCCTTAAAGATAAACTTGCATTTGGATAAGTCTTCTCTTCGTCAATCTGGAAACTATCAGTGAGAGTAAACTTTGAGTCTTGAGTCTTGCGGTCTTCAAACTTTGATGACAAAGTTTGGAATTCTTCAGACTTTAACACTTGAGTCTAAAAGTATTTAGACTAAACTAATGGAAACGTTTTGTCAACTTCAAAACAATAAGGAAGTTTTCTCCAACGAACTTGTCGATCCCCAGCTTTGGGAAATTTTATCGTTTAGGGGGCAGATAGATGGCGAGAAAGGAAGGCGGATTAGGCTGGGTGCTACAGTGGCGGGCGATGTGGTGGGGTGACGAGTCAAAGAGCGGAAGGACCGGGTTGGTGTCGTGGGGAGGCTGAGGTGGCTTGACGATGATGGGGACAAGCTGAGGCAAGGCACAGCAAAATCCAATGGTGAAACCCAATGACGAGCTTGGCTAAGTGGTGTTAATTGTCATGCGGTTGAGGCTTGCAATTCCGTGGGCGAAACTCGGATGTCGCATACAATTCATTTTGTTTTCAAAGTTAAATGGGTATCGATAATATCTTGTATGATTTGGTTCCGTGTTTGATGTGAATCTGATTTCTTTCTACCTTTGATTGATTTGAATTGATTTTGCCTCATAGAAAAGTACAAAATTATTGGAGTTTGATTTGATTCTTGTTGATAACATTGCTAATTTTGGACTAGATCGCATGTTAAATTATTTATTTATTTATTCCATTTTTTTTTTAATTTTCCTTTCTTAGAAATAGTTTGCATGTTTAGATATTAGGTACTTTTAATTCCGATTTTTTTTTGGTAAGATTTAATTCCGAATTTTAATTAAAAGAAAACATAAGAAAAATATCATGCGAGTGTCACATAGAATTAGTTCACATATTGTTTAGAAATTGCACATTTAGGAATAATTTGAATTGAGTTTTCTATTTAAATAGTTATACAAAGTACTGGATGGGCCAAATAGGATTTTTCATTTTTCTTTATGAAAAAAATAATGATTGATATTTCACAATTTTCTATCAAGATTTGTTTCCCAAATTTGTTCCACCGGTTGCCCATTCCCATTGAATGGGAATCAATGGTCAACAACGCACCGTTATTCCCTCTCAGTAACGGTGCCGTTCTCTTTGTAACGTCCTATTGTAATTTATGATGTAAAAATATCTGAAATTGGGTACGATGCAATGTAAGGAAATTGACGCTCTGCAATCTCGATCTAATAACTTCCTTCCAATCTAATTTTCCAGAAAACATATAAAGACGAAAGTCGCTCATTGCCCTACCAAAACTTTGGTCCTAAATTAGATTTTATTCCTTTGTTGCGCAAATCTATCAGAAAATGACTACTTTTGACATTTATGGTAAGATTAATTACTGTATTATGAAGTATGAAATCCTTTTCGATGTTCATTTGTGGCAATACAATGATGAGCTTGAGCCTATATATAACTCACTGTGAGACACCCAATTCCACATCCAGACCCTACATAGCATAAACAAGAGAACACAGTACCAGAGTCATATCGAGCGTTGCAGTTTCATCAGCAGAGAGCGATGAAGAAGTTTTGTTCAAAGTCTATTGCTCTGCTCGTCCTCCTCATATTTGCATTCGGTATCTCTCTCTCTCTCTCTCTCTCTCTATCTCTCTCTCTCTCTCTCTCTCTCTCTCTCTCTCTCTCTCTCTCTCTAAGTTTCAGTGAATGTTAACTGTGAAAAGATTATTGATTGGCAGGTTGGGAGACGGGTGTGGAAGCAAGAGATGTGAGTCATCCGTGCAAAACTGTGCGAGATTGTGGAGATCCAAGATACTGCCAGTGTCCTCTTCCCCTCGGCATCTGTACTTGCACTTATCCTCCCGCGGGTGTTGGGAGAGCTAACAAGAAGAACCAAATGAAACCTAGGATTCCATGATCCGATGTAGGCAAATGCAGCACAAGTTCGAAATAAAAATCTCATGAAAGCGTTCAATGAGTGATTGGATATGTTTATTTTCAAGCATGGTTGTAGCATTTGAGAAACTTTTCAATTAATACCATCCCCAGAGAAAAGGAAACGGAAAAGTACTAATTCTTGAACATATTGCATCGCTATCAATTTTGTCATAGACCTTTTAATTAGACTAATTTAATTTTAAATCTTTTCATATCAATATCAATTCAATTCTTCAATCAATTTAGAGTGGAAATTGTTAACATAGACATTAATGGTCCTATGTGACTTGAGTTTGCCAATCTGGTGAAGCTCGAGCCTCACCAATCTGGCGAGCCTCAAGCTTGTTGACCTCGAGCAAGCTTGACCTCATTGAGATCAAGTGAGCTCGAGCCTTGCCAACGAGTGGCCGTAGAAGAAGGAAAAAGAAAAAAATGATTAAAAATTCGACTTTAAAAAAATATATATTAAAAGGAATGTATGGAGGAATAATAATGACACCAGAAATTTACGTCAACGCGAAATCGCCAAAGAAATAAACGAGAAATAATAATGACACCAAAACTTATGTTATTTGGTCCAAGTATCGGTACCTACATCCACGGAAGAGCTAGCAATAAATAATCCACTATAATCGGAGAATCAGAGTTTACAATCACTCACATGCTCAAGTGTTTCTCACACCATTTTAACCCCAAACCCAAAGTGTTTAGAAATAAACAACTCACTTGAACATAAACTTATGGTACAAAAATACCGCGCATTCAACCACAAAACAGAAACGCTCTACGTATGCCAAAATCAGGAACTCCAGCATTCGTATTTGATCTGCGTACGTAGGACTTTGCATATCTCTTCAAAGCTTCTCGCAAAGGACTTGCGGCTTCGTTGATCGTGGTTGTGCAGCTTCGTAGGGTTTCTTTAAGCAACTTCACACACCGAAAAAAAAAAAAAAAGGAAATTCGTGTGCCCAAAAGGTCAAATAGTTGACCTGGGCCCAGCAGCGCTTGGATTCACGTGTACGTGCAGAGAGACTTCCTTTTTTTTTTTTTTATCCATCAGCCCATCCTTTGAATATTGTGTGTGTGTGTTTGGGCCCCACGAAGCTAACGTCTTCGGCTTCTATAGGCTTCTGAAGATAACATCTTTCAGATTCCATTGAATTTTATATTTCCTCTTTTGTGCAACTTCAAGAGTCTAACGAATCGCGTTTTGTAAGCGCTCAAACTCGAGTCATAATTTAACAATTCTTCCACATTGGCTCGATATTTAAAGCTAAGTTATAGTGCTCATCATCCATGTTGCTCTCCCAACACCCCGACGGGCACTCACCCTCCACAGGCCAATAGAGCTCAAGTAGAGCTTGAGCTTCGCTAAAGGAACAGACATAATTATCATGTTTGTCGGGTTATTTGTTGTAACAATCTTTTTGACAATAACATTACCCTTAGCTAAGACATCACAGATGAAGTAGTACCTAATGTTGATATGCTTCGTTTACTCGTGATAAACTGGATTATACGCCAAATATATCATACTTTGGTTATCACAATATATATTCACACTTTTTTGTTCTAAACTAAAGTCCAAGAGCAAACTTTGTAACCATATCGCCTCATTCGCAAAAAAGGTTAATGTCATGTACTTTGTCTTCTACAAAGTAATGTGATCATGTAAGAACGCTTTTTAGCTAATTGCACCACCTGCTAGAGTAAATACGTACCCTACTAAAGACCTACAATCATCCAAGTCATCGGCATGATCCTAAATCACAAAACCAGTGGTCTCATTGCCATTACTGTCCCTCCAGTACACTATACCCATATCTATTGTCCCCTTCAAATATCTGATGATCCACTTCACAGCTTCCTAATGAGCTTTACTAGGACGCTTCATGTAGCGACTAACCACGTTCACAGCTTGTGAAATATGAGGCCTAGTGCACACCATAGCATACATAATACTACCCATGGCACTAGAATAAGGAACACGAGACATGTGCTCCTCCTCATTCTTAGTCCACAGTGATAATTTATTTGAAAGTTTAAAGTGCTTTGCTAAAGGTGTACTTATAGATTTTGCTAACTACATATTTAAACGCACTACGATCTTCTCAATATATTTTTTTTGAGATAGACATAAAACTCTTACAGTCCTGTCACGCAAAATCTCCATACCCAATATTTTATTTATAGTACATAAATCTTTCATCTCAAATTCAGTATTTAACTGTCTCTTCAGCACATCAATATCGGACATATTTTTAACTGCTATCAACATATCATCAACATATAAGAGTAGATAAATCAAAGAACCATTCTCCAATCTCCTAAAGTAAACGCAGCTATTTATCTGACTTTTCATGTAATCTTGACTAGCCATGAAAGCATTAAAACATTTATACCACTGCCTAAGAAACTGTTTTAGCCTATACAAAGATTTATTCAACAAGCAAACATGATCTTCCTTACCTGAAATAGCAAATCCCTCCGGTTGCCTCATGTAAATTTACTCCTCCAACTCATCATAAAGAAATGCAGTTTTTACATCTAGCTACTCTAACTCGAGATCCTATGAAGTAACTAAGGCAAGTAAAACACGAATAGAAGTATATCTTACAGCAGCTGAAGGAGACTATTGGGAAGCTTGAGAAGACAGTGAGCTTTATGGGGGAATTTCAGCTTGTTCGTTTGCCAAAACAGCCATGATTTTCACACCAATTTTTTCATACAACTCTTTTGCTTATTCTCCACTTTTTGCTGCTGACAAAAAGTCATGCAAATTTGTCTTTACTTTTAAAGATCTTTATGACTTTTAAACTTTTGGTCTTTAGTATTTTTGTTTGGTTGTGGACTTTTGACTTTGGATCTTGACTGCTTGACTGTTATCTTGATTTGAATTTTTATGCTTACAATAACTTAGCCTAAGATACTAATTGTGGATGGATAGTTATCTTAGAGGATTAACATGTTTTCAATGGTTGCAAAATTGATACTATCTAAGTCTTAATTAACTTATTTTTATAAGTTATCACGTATTGCTTAAGTTTTGTTTTGCAGGAAATTTTTTTTCAAATACACAAGAAAGTTTTATCACCATAAAAAATGGAGAGATTGTTGGAGAAAACTTCTTTATTGTTTTGAAGTTGACAAAACATTTCCATCAGTCTAATCTGAAGATTTCCAGACTCAACTTTTTTTTTTTTTTTTGGTAAAGAAAGAATGTTCCAGACTCAACTGTTAAAATCTGAAGAATTCCAAACTCTATCGTCAAAGTCTGAAGACCGCAAGACTTAAGACTCAAAGTTTACTCTCACTAACAGTTTTCAGACCGATGAAGAGAAGACTTATCCAGATGCAATTTTATTTTTAAAGATTCGGTTCGTACAGTTTGTAGAAGATCTTATGGCTGGAGATAGCACCTCGTGATCAATTATTAGAATCAATTTGGATAATAGATTTGTTAAAAGGCGAAGTATTCTTAGAAAGTTCTAATTTATGGAAACCTAGATCCTAATTGTATGGACGAGTAAGATTGGTGGGCTATCATCACATTCCTTAAATGACTCGAGATCTCCTTGATTGATTTTGTGTAACAGATAGATTGGAAGAACTCCTTTGGAAAGTGCCACGATTGAAAAGGCATGGAGGAGTATATAAGGAGGACACTAAAGTTATTCAAGCGTATGGGTGAAAGAAGAATTCCAAAGTCTGAAACTTTCTAGTTCTCGCTGTTTCAATCGTAGAGCTTTGTTTGTACTCAAAAGAGAGAGAACAAACACTTGTGAGACTTTGAAAAAGTGTAGTAGAGTCTCTACATTGTAAAGTCAAGAACATAAGACTGTAACATCTCTTTTGATCCTTAGTGAAATCCAGCCAATGGGTTGTCAGCGTAGGAAAGTGGATGTAGATTTGATCTAAACCGAACCACTATAAATATTGTGTCTCTATTCTCTTTCCCTTAAACTCCTTATTTCAATTTACAGCTTCATATAACTGTTTACTACTGTTTACATCGCTAGCAAATTATTTTGAAGTTTTGTAAAAATTTCCTTATCACCTATTCACCCCCTCTAAGTGATCTTACTAGCCCTTTCAAAGTCAACCGCCACCTTCGCTTCGCAAGGCATAGCCACATTCTTTGCTTAGTTGTCGATCAAATGGACTGTCGAGTCAACACTGACATGCTCGTGGGAGAGGGAAGACCAAACGAAGACATCACCGTGCCATGTCCTCCTCATCCATCTCATTAAACGGCAACAACACGACGGGTTCAAGCGATAGCAGAAGGAGGAGTCAACAATATAAAGGCCGACGTCTCTATTTTCCTATTTTTGTGAATTCCAACCCCCCTTCATTTCCTTCGTTGCCTTGCCAAGTTACTCGCATTGCTTTCACGCTCCCTCTCAGCTCGCACTCGCCGGAGGATGACCATGAGTCGAGATTCCTAAATGTTTGCCAAATCATGACCGTAGCCCACCTAGGATCAAAGGAAAGTGAATTACTGCCCATTTATGCTATGCAAGTTAGGATGTGTTTGCTAACATTTCTGTTCCGGGAACAATTTTTTAACAGAAATAGTTTTTTTCGTTTCTGTTCTAGGGAACAATTTCTAAGTATAAGAATGCATTTGGTAACTGCAAAAAAATTATACTCCAAGAATTAAAACACGTTTGGTAAACTTGTATAATTTTTTTGTTTCTTTAATTTTTTAATATTTTTATTACATTTTTCCTTTTTTTTTCTTAATTCTTCCTTTTGGCCGGTCGCTAGCCTTGGCCATGGCCAGCGACCTTGCGAGGCCATTACTAGGTTGGCATCGCCTAGCGGTGGCTCGGCGAGACCAAGCCTCGTTAGTGGCTGAGCGAGCTTGGCCTTGCCAAATTTGGGCGAGTTGGAGCTCACCCAGCCAAGATGAGGCCAAGCCTTGCCGGTGACCTTGCCTAGCCACCAAGGCCACCGGTGAGGCTTGGCCTTGCCTAGGCGGCACGAGGTCGGCCTCACCCAGGTGGAGTGAGGTTGGCCTTGCCTTGGCTGGGCGAGCTCAACCTCGCCTAGGCGGAACAAGGTCGGCCTCACCCAAGCGGCGTGAGGTTGGCCTTGCCTTGGCTGGGCGAGCTCGGCCTCACTAGATCTAGGCAAGCTCGAATTCACCCAGCCAAGGTGAGGCTGAGCCTCGCCAGGGGCTGGTGACGCTTCGGCGAGGTCACGGCCATGGCCGAGGCCGGCGAACGGCCAAAAGGAAGAAAAAAGAAAAAGAAAAAAGTGTTTTTTGGAAGGGTTCCGGGAACAAGAAATAAGTTTTTTTCAATTTTTTTGTTTCTGTTCCAAATCTATTCTTGAGAACAAAAAAAAGAAATTTTTTGTTCCCGGTAACAAAAGTGTAAACAAACGCATTTCTGTTCTTTTTTGTTCCCCGGAACAAAAGAACAAAAATTTGTGTTCCAAGGAACAAAAACACATTTTGCCAAACACACCCTTAATTTCCATACGCTAAGATCGATTCCCTCTAGTTTTAGTCACCTCGGTCAAATTCGTGCTTACTTATGTTCATCGATGGTTTCAAGATATTCGTGTTGCAAGTAGTGTTAATAACTCAGTACACTAAGTATATTACTATGCTATCGGAGTGTTGGATATGGTTTGAGTTAATTGATATGAGTCGTGGACAAATTCGAAATTATGCCAATTTTCGGGTCTATTTATCGTTGACCGAATTTTGCTAATTTTGTGTAGGTCTTTTTGGTATAAATTTGATGGTACTTTCTCATGAAATTGTGCGTTTGACTTGTTCTATGACATACTTAGGTTTCAGATATTTTGGAATTTGTACATACTAATTATATTTCAAAAACTATGTGGGTTTGAAATTGTTTTTTTAGGCCGTTTCTGAATGTTTGCTCGGTTTTCATTTTCTATCGGATTTTGACAAACAAGTTGGACTAATGTCCTCCATAAAAATTTTAGACCACATCTTAAACTATTACATGGAAATTTTTTCATGATTTTTGGAGTTCATTTAGATGTCCAAAATGCGATTTCCTAACCCAATGCAATCTGGATATGTGCTATATTTTGACCCGAACTTTAGAAAATTATTGGGACCCATACAAGCTAAAGCGAACCTCAAGTTGTTCAAGAAAAACGTTTCTCAGAGTCTCATCAACATTGCATTAAAATTTCATGATTTGTCAAACAAATTTTCTTGGTAAATGCCACTGGTTCCTAAGGATAGGCAAACTACCATTTTTATTGAATTTGGCACTTGGAATTCCCCTTTTTGCACTTGTCTTTTAGGTAGATACTGATGGCCAACCTTCCTATTTCATTTTTTGATTTTCAAGTGGACAGAGAGTTGATGATTGTGAAATTAAGTGAGTCTTTGTGTTTTAACTCATTGGCATGTTTAAATTGAATTAAGAAATAGTTGTAGCATGTGATGGGTGTGTGATTTGGGAATATTGTCAGTCGATCCTTGGGATAACGATGCCCCAATTAGAAGGGATGTCCAAAGGGGTAACTAGGTTTCTCCAGATGCCTGGAAGGTGTAACACAGTTCTCCTAGAAGTCCTTGTGATGCTGAATGGGTGTGAGATGCCCAAGGGGTAATGGGGTTCTTGGAAGATAGTGGCAGCTAATTTATAGTAACGATGACCAAGTGCTATTTCAAAGTTTATTTAAGATTTATTGAGTCTTGTTTTTAGAAGAAACATTTTCTCTCTTACTATCCAAATTTGGAAAAAAGGTTCTCAAGCAAGTTGATATTATAGCAATCTTTTGTCTTTTATGTCTAAACTGCCTTGTATGTGCTCTTATTGACTTATGTGGTATAGATTGGTTAGTAATTTGGTTGCTAAGTGTTATGCTCACTTTTGGTGGATTACTATCTTTTAGATCAATAGACATGTCACTCCCACCTACATTTCACATGATTTGATATGGTGCCCCTATGGATTTTATGTGGCACTAGACCGAGATTGTCGAGCCTGACCTTCCAAATGTCATCTTTTACCGATACATGTCCACCCTAATGGTCGATAGCAAAGTACCTACATTGTCACGCATCGATCCTAAAGCACATGCTCATCCCTCGGTGGTTGATTAAATAGCGACGTCTCAGGACGCGTCGCCAACCTATTCATTTTAATGCGCATGCGGAAGCAAAATAATTAAATCCCTAGACGACACCAAAATGGGATCGAAAAGTAGGGCTACAAATTTTGAAAACCACAACACACTTTATACACATCAGACTAAGTCATATACAATATTAGTTAATATATACAAGGTCTACAAAAAGGGGTAGAGGGCTACAGATCCTCTAAGCATTCAAGTCCTCAACTAAATACTTCGAGGACTCTGGATCCAAAAGACTCAGGTCTACCACTGAACCACTAGGAGGGTCAATCGTGTCCTTGCCAAAAGCGATCTCCAACACCAACATAGGAATCTCAGACTTTAGGAGAGGGCCTTTTTTGGGTCCATTTTGCTCGTAACAATACCACGATCTAAATTGATGGGGTACCTTCCACGATAGACCCGCATCAACCTAGACAGTGGATCTCACGAGTTCGTAGACCCAGGCTCCTTGGCTTCCAAGGAGAGGAATCTGAGAGTGCTGTTCGGTAGCCTTCTTCGGCTGGCCAAAACGCTTAGGAAGTACAACCATCTAAGGACGTGTAAATGTTAGCCCGCGATAGGGTGAAACAACGTCTTAGTAAGTTCACCCCCTAAACTCCAACTAGGAAAGAAATACGCTCGGAGGCTACCTATGCACATAAGAGATATGTGACTTACATTTACCTCAATTCCTTCCTACAAGTCAATATAGTTCATAAATCTTAACCAACCAATCACTCCATCCAATTCATACTATCTATCAAACGATACTATCTATCAAATCGCTTCTTAGAAGCGATCACTGCTCACCTAAGCTGATATATAATAAATGCTCACCTAAGCTGATATAAATAGATAGTATAGCTCACCGAAGCTGATCTAGATAGATAGCATAGTTCGCTGAAGCTAATATATGCTCACCGAAGCTAATTTATGTATATTATAACTCACCGAAGCTGATTATGTATATTATAGCTTATTGAAGCTGATATAGATATATCACACTCATCAATTGACAAATTCATTGTTTCCATAATTAGTTGATAAAAATAATCGTGTGTGGGTACATGATAGGCCTGAGCCAAAAATAAAATATCTTTACTTTATAAAATATCACTAATTATATAATCTATAAAAATATTTTTTGTATTGTAAACCGACGCCCGGTAACTTTCTAATTAAATACTGAAATTACTAAAATTTTGGGATAAATACCCAAAATTACAATTAACACATAATTTGCACAATTTAGCACTCAATTAAATAAACCAATCATACCATTGCAATCAGCACGAAATTCCAATCACCGGCTATCCCAATCTAATTTTCAAAATAATAATTAATTAAATAATTACTATAATTAATTAATTAATTAATTATAGATAAATGCCATAAATGCAACTTAGGCCGGAAAAGCCGAATTAAATATTGAAACGGGCTCAGAAAATTTTCAAACCAATCTAGATAAATACTATAGCTTATCTAGTCTTTAATTACGCTACTCTAACCACCTAACATGCAAAAACGAATAATTAAATTGTTAATCCATTTTAACTAACCACATAATTCATGCTTAACATGAACTAATCAACTCTTAAGTATAATTAACTCCCTAAGTGGAAATTAGTGAGTAAACTCACCGATTTTGAAATTCGATGAGTTCACGGCGATGATAAGGCGGAGATGAGCAACAAACTTCGAAGTGGCGACACCAAGTGACGCCCGGAAGGGGTCCAAAGCCCGCCAAACGATACACTGCTAGGTTAAGGGGGTTTGGTTCTATCCTTGGACCGAAGGAGAGGAACCAATGGTTGAAACGACGAGGGAAGGGACACGGCTAAACTGCGAGGTTGCTACAGGGCTAGGCGAAGGCGGACGGCAGCTCAGGCAACCACAAGGGCAACCACAACAGTCGGACGATGCTGGACGATGGCAAGCAGGGCGCGAACGTGAGCAGGGGACTCACGGACAAGTGCATGAGTAGGCTGGGTGAGCGAGCAACCGGTGGGCGAGCGACGGTCAGACGGACGTGTGAGGGCTTGGACGGTTGCTAGCTCGGTTTTCTCTGGTTCTTGGAAGCTTCAAGGGTTGGAAATGGAGAAAGTGGTTGGCTGAGGGAAGAAAAAGGGGACAACTCTAGCTTTGAGGGTCCCTCCAAGCTTCTTTCTATCCTTTTGTCCCCTTGGAGAGGCCCCACCTTGGTTGGCTGGCTTCCTCCATTTGCAACTGCCAAGGCTTCCTTAGCAAGCTTCCTAGGGGTCCAAAAGTTGCACACCATTGGGGGCTACGAATTTGTGCATGGTCCACTCAATTGGATTCAATTCCCTACCAATTCTCCTTCAAATTCACTCAATTCTAAAAGTGCTAGTATGAACACATAGAAGGGGGTGAATAGGTGTGAAAAAAATTTCTGAAATAGCTAGTACGAGTACCTAGAGGGGGGTGAATAGGTATAGAAAAAAATTTCTCGAAACTTGCACGATATTTAAACAGTTAGAGGATTTGCAACAGTTAAAAATTCAATCGCAAGACTGAGTAAGGGAAAGAGAGAATTGAACACGCGGTTTTATAGTGGTTCGGCTTGATTCAAGCCTACGTCCACTCTTTCGCACCGACAGCCAATTGGCTGGATTCCACTATGATCAAAGAGATGTTACAGTGTTGATCTTCCTTGATTTCTAGGTGTAGATGATCTACCACACTCACTCAAGGCGTCACCAAGTATAAACACTCTCTCGTATACAATTTCGCTCGAACAAGATCGACTAACAATCAAGGTTCTTCAGACTCTGGAATTTTTCTATCGATCACACACTCAAAATAGCTAGAACGTCTTCCTTTTATACTCCTTTATGCCATCATAGCCGTTGGCACTTACCAAAGGAATTCCTCCAATCTACCCGTTGGACGGAATCAATCAAGAAGATCTTCCGAGCTATTTAAGGAATCGATGATAGCCCATCAATCTCGTTCGCCCATACAATCGGGATCTTGGTTTCCAAGAATAGAACATTCCAAGAATATTTCGTCGACTTATCGATAAGAAATAAAGAATCCGAAATAATTATCCAACCAAAGAATCTATTCCAGAGGATAGGATCGAATCCTCAACCATAAACCTCGGCTTTGGATTTCCTTCGTCACCGGATTAGAAAGATCGTCGGTGAGAATAGACTTAAGTTTTGAGTCCCGAGTCTTAAGTCTTGGGTCTTGAGTCTTGAGTCTTGGGTCTTGAGTCTTCGGTCTTGAGACTTTAAACCGACGGTCTCCGAACATCCAGACTTAGATCGAAAGAAACGTTTTGTAGCTTCAAAATATTCTCGGAAAGATTTCTCCAACAATCTCCCCCTTTTTGATGGTGACAAAACTTTCTTGTAGATTTGAACAACTTTGACCGCAAAAACATTTCTCAAGCAATATGGCTAACTCAAAAGGATTAATAAAGCAACCAGACTCTGCATCCACAGAAAATTGGTTAGTCTTTCATGAGTAATACCATATAACAACACTTGATAAGAATGCAACCAGTCAAACATCAAAATCCACAGCCAATTCAGTCAAATTCACACCCAAGTTCAAGTTCTCAAGTCATACTCAAAAATAAACATAACCAAAAATATTGAAAGTTGTTGGTTCAAATTGATTCTCCCCTTTTTGTCATCATTAAAAAGGGTGAGAAGGAGTCATGTCTCGCTTGGGAATGCGCACGATCTGGAAATCCCCAATGGACTGGATTACTCCTTCGAGCTTCTTCAGGTCTTCCCTCAGATGAGCTACCTCTTCTCCTTTAGCATTGGCTTGAAGTTGCAGAGCGAGGTCTTTGAATTTATCCTCCAGAGAGACCGAAGATGCTTGTCCAGCATGCTTCAAGGCTTGGATTTCACGATCAGAACATATATCCGGTTACGCATTTCCGTAAGAATATTCATGATGCTACGAAAATCTGCAGAATCGTCCGTCTGCGTACCGGCATGAGCTTTCTCTGATGAAGTAAATGCAGACGATGGTGTATAGTCTGGCAGATTTGGAATCGATGTATCACCTTCTTCAGGCAATTGAGAAACCTGAACTTCTTCTGGGTCTTCTGGAGATTGTCTTAGATCTTCAGCAGCATGAGGTGTAGACCTCTCTTGCTCGCTAACTCCCCCTGTCTCTAGGACATCGAAAGGGGAAGAGTGATGATCATGCTCTTGATTTCCCTTCTCTCCGCATTTATCAGCAGACTGTTCTTTTTCTTCTTCTCCTTCTTCTTCAACTTCTTTCTCCTTCTCTCTCTGTTCTTCTTCTTTCTCGCTTCCGCTGAAGTTCGTCGGATAAGACAGAACGTCTTGTTCTTGTCGGTCTTTGGGATAGTGGGATCTTCATCATCTTCATCTTCATCTTCATCCTCCAGGATAAGAGTTCTTTTCCTCTTTTTCGATGAGGCACCAATGGCCTCCTTTCCTTTCCTTTTGAAGGCATCGGACTGGAGATTTCACTTTGAATTTCTCCATTGTCTTGGACAGTTCTTGCACGCATTTTTGATAACATTTTCAAACCTACCACCATTTTATCACACGGTCGAACACAAAATGTTTGTGGCGGTTCAATGTTCATATGTCTCGAAGATCTTGGTCACCAGACCAAGATAAGGCAATTGTCCTTTGTCTTTTGACATTGCTCGTACATATGAAAGAGAATAGTGTGCGGGAGAGAGAACTTCCGTCCCGAGTTGATCGCGTACATCAACTTTGCTTCGAAAAGAGACACGAAGTCTTTGATGTAGACTTCGGTCTAAGACAGTTGATCACAATCTTATGAAGCACAATGTTGATGGCATTCATCCTGGAATAGGTAATTTTCTTGTCTACGTCCCTATTTTTGACAAGTTCCGCAGTAATACGAGCAGGTGAGACTTTGATTGGCGATAACGTCCCGTTCAACTCCAACTATGTCTCCGCCAACATATTCACATCTACCACATAGACTTGATCTCGTACACTAAATGAAATTCTATTCGCATCCAGAAAACTAAGATTTGAATAGAAATAAGCGGTCGATTGAGCATACCCGTCCGTAGAGTCAGAGCAAAAAGTCTCCAGTTGAAGCAAATTCAACTTCTCTCTTAAGTTTACGTTGATGGTGTCCAGAAAGTCAAAATCAACACTTCTAGGGTTGATTACCCCTCTTTTCAACAGCCTTAAATACACTTTTTCCTGATCCTTGGACTTAAATAAATCCATCCGATTTCCTTTCACTTTTGCTGCCACACCCATTTTAGGTTGAAATTCAAGGAACATTTTGTCATCATCGTTCCCGTCAATCGATTACGTCCCGGCATACGAGGGTCACTTGGAATGTTCGCAAGAGCCTCCTCTCGCTCTTCCTTTTGGAGCAATTCCCAACTCTTCCATTTTCCGCAGAAAAAGATACTCATTTCCATAATTTTTGTCCTTAAGGAATTCATCTATATATTTTAATGGAGTACCGGTGCTTTTCAACGCACGATAAAGCTTATAGATAAAGGAGGGTCTTTGGACTCTTACTGGGTCGGCATCCTCGATTATCTCTTCTTCCAGATTTTGACTTGCACCTTGTGGGGCAGGAGATGCTGAATGACGTGGAGGAGAGCGAATCGGACTTTGTCGCTGACTTGGTAAGTCTTCTTCCTCGCAAGATCGAAGTGAGTCGGTCCCTTCTCCATTCTTTGTGGTCCCCCGCTTGCGATTCTTGATGATTTCCTTGAAGACGACATCTTTCTTTGTCTATTGGAGGATTCCTTCACTTGCTTTTCCCAAGAAAAATGACCACTTTCTCGACGATGAACAAAGAGTAGAAAAAGATATCGGGAGGAGAGTGTTTTTTAGGGTTTTGAAAATTGGGGGTAGAATGACTGTGTATTTATATATGCCTCGGATTTGAAAAGAGAAGTTTAAACGGCACAAGGAAAGTGTACGAACACTTCTTTTCAAAATCAATAACTGCCAAAATTAACTTCCTCTAAAAAAGACAAGTTTTCAAATTTCACACGAATTATATCTGAATAAAAGAACGTACCTTTTCGAGATAAGATAAACGAGAATTCGTACCTTTTAGATAAAATAGCAACTTACAGTCTATAGCCAAGCACGTCTGAGTCTGAGAGTTTAACGTCTGAGAGATTAGAGTCTTGAATTTGGTGAGTCTCTAGACTTTAACTTCTTCAAGCTTCAAAATGTTGAGTCTTGAACGGATAAAGTCAAATTGATTTTTCTCCAAAGGCTTTGTGAATATATCCGCTAGTTGACTCTTTGAATCAACAAATTGAATTGAGATTTCTCCATTTTGAATGTGATCTCTAATGAAGTGATGTCGAATCTCAATATGTTTTGCTCTTGAATGGAGGATTGGATTTTTGGTGAGATTGATCGCACTTTGGTGTTGTCACATTTGATTTCGTGCATGAGTCTTCAATGCCAAAGTCTTGTAGCTGTTGTTTTATCCATAGAATTTGCGAACAACAGCTTCCAAGAGCTACATACTCTGCTTCTGTCGTTGAGAGAGCTACCGTGCTTTGCTTCCTTGAAAACCAAGACACTGTCCTGTTTCCAAGCAGTTGACAAGTCCCCGAAGTGCTCTTTCTATCGACTCGAACCGGCCAGATCCGCATCCGAGTATCCTAGAAGATTAAAGTCTCCTTTCTTGGGATACCGAGACCGATGCTTGAAGATGAGGCAACGTATTTGATAACACGTTTTGCAGCACCGAGATGGGATTCTCTAGGATCCGATTGAAACCTAGCACAGATGCAAACACTAAACAAAATATCAGGTCTAGCGGTGAGATAAAGAAGTGAACCGATCATGCTCCCCATGTACAGCTTTTGATCTACTTTCTTCCCTTCTTCATCCTTGTCTATCTTTCGAGAACATGACATTGGTATGTCGATCTTTTTGCACTTTTCCAATCCAAACCTTTTGACAAGATCATTTGCATATTTTTCTTGATAAATAAAAGTTCCTTCCTTCATTTGTTTCACTTGGAGTCCAAGAAAGAATGTTAATTCTCCCATCATACTCATTTCAAACTCATCCTGCATAGACTTAGAAAATTTCTTGCATAGACTTTCGTTTGGTGATCCAAAAATAATATCGTCCACATATATTTGAACAAGTAAAAAGCTTTTGTTTTCCTTTTTGATAAACAAAGTAGTATCCACTTTACCTTTGACAAAACCATTTAAAAACGTAATAAAAACTTACTTAGTCCGTCGTACCAAGCTCGAGGTGCTTGCTTTAAGCCATACAAGGCCTTTTTCGGTCCAAGACCGAGTCGGCTTCTTTGGGTCTTCAAACCCAGGTGGTTGTTCCACATAAACTTCCTCATGGATAAATCCATTTAGGAATGCACTTTTGACGTCCATCCGGAATAACCTGAAATTTTTATAACAAGCAAACGCAAGTAATAGACGAATAGCTTCTAACCTTGCTACCGGTGCGTAAGTCTCGTCATAATCTATTCCTTCTTCTTGCGTATATCCTTTGGCCACGAGTCTTGCTTTATTTCGTACGACTTTTCCTTCTTCATTCATCTTGTTCCCGAATACCCATTTGGCTCCAATAACAGTTTTACCTTTTGGTTTAGATGTCAATTCCCGAGACATCATTGATGTTGAACTGTCGAGTTCTTCTTGCATAGCTTCTATCCAACTTTCATCGATAGAGCTTCTTCTATGCTTTTTGGTTCAATTTCAGAAATGAGAGCCGAGCACTAGATTCTTCATGCCTTTTTGATCTGGTGCGGATTCCTTCATTAAGTTCACCAATAATGAGATCTTTGGGATGACTGGATTTGTGCTTCCGAGTTACTAGTTGATTTGCCCGGTTGATGATCTCTTTCTTTATTTGATTCATCATGAGCATCTTGATGATGGACTTCCAGAATCCGAGATGCTTCTTGAGATGTAGACGTTTGAAGGTCTAGAGCAGATTCGAGTCTCTTCGTCGAGTCCGGGCTGGATTCATCTTGCTCGAGTCTTGGAATTTGACATTCATTGATTCTTCCACAGACTGGCTTTTCTTGTTATAGACTCGTAGGCTTTGCTTGATGTAGAATATCCAAGGAAGATGCCTTCATCGATCTTTCTTCAAACTTACCAACTTGATCATTTGCATTTTTCAAAATAAAGCATTTGCAACCAAACACATGAAAGTATGAAACAATAGGCTTCTTACCTTTGAACAATTCATAGGGGTTTTCTCAAGAATAGGTCTTAGAAAGACTCTATTTATAATATAGCAAGCAGTTGAAACAGCTTCAGCCCAAAATCGTGAAGAAATTTTACTTTCAATTAAAAGTGTTCTAGCCATTTCTTGAAGAGATCTATTCTTTCTTTCTACAACTCCATTTTGCTCTGGAGTATACGGAGAGGAGAACATGTGATTAAAACCAGATTTATCACATAATTTCGTAAAGTCTTGATTTTCAAATTCACTTCCATGATCTGTTCTTATACTAGAAATAGCACATCCTTTTTCATTTTGAACCTTTTTAGCAAACTTCTCAAAGTACGAAAAGGTTTCTGACTTACTTGCAAGAAAGAATACCCAGGTAAAGCGAGAATAATCGTCTACAATTACTAGACAATATTTCTTACCTCCAATGCTCTAGGTTCTTGTTGGTCCGAAGAGATCCATATGAAGCAACTGTAGTAAATGATTAGTAGACACATGATTCATTGGCTTAAATGAATTTCTTACCTGCTTTCCCGAATGCATGGAGTGCATAAATCGGATTTTTGGTATGGCAATTTAGGTAGACCTCGAACAAGCTTCTTTGAAGAGATTTTGGCTAATTGCTTCTTGTTGATATGACCAAGTTTTCTGTGCCATAGGACTGCTTCATCTTGAATTGAAAACAGACATTGATCTTCATTTGGCTTTACATCAAGGAGATAGATATTTCCATGCCTTCGTCCCATGAAAGGCGAGTTGAGTCTTTGCTAATTCCAGAACATATGCCTTCTTGAAAGGAGATCTTGTAACCAGTATCACACAGTTGGCTAATGCTGAGTAGATTGTAGTTAAGTCCATCCACTAGAGAGACGTTGTTTATTGTGAGATTTCCAATTTTCACAGCTCCGAATCCTACAATGCTTCCTTTGCTGTTTCCTCCGAATGAAACTTTTCCTCCATTTACTTGAATAAGCTTTATGAAGCAATTTGAGTCTCCTGTCATGTGTCTTGAGCATCCGCTGTCAAGATACCATTTTACTTTCTTTTTGACAGAGACCTGCGTTCAAAAGAGAGTCTCAAGCTTTCTTTGGTACCCAAATTTTCTTGGGTCCTTTGACGTTAGTAGAATGAGCATTATTAGGCCATACTTTCTTAACAGGCTTCCAAACCATAGGACACTCTTTTTCAAAATGATCCCGATCTGTTACATTTTGAACACCTTAAAGCATTTCGACCTACGAGACTTTACAAAAATTCTTTTGAAATGATTTTTGTAAACCTCTTTCGACGGTCTTTTCTTAATTCTTTCTTTTACTTTCGGAAAATCAATCAAGGGGATAGTTTCTGCTGTCATACCTAGACCAGACTTATTAAAGTAAGGTCTTTGGATTGAAAGAACTTTTTCAAGTTTTTCGGACCCTATTGAAAATTTCTTTGAAATATTTGATAAGTCAGTTTTTAAGAAAGCATTTTCTTTTGAAAGTTTGTCTCCATTCTCTTCAAGAGAAGAAACATTTGACTCTAAACTTTTTAATTTTTCTTCTAAAATATTTTCCTTTTGTTTTAAAGCTAAGTTTTCCTTTTTAAGTTCGGAAATCTTTTTGAGAGAAGTCTTGAGACTAAAACATAGTTCGTCAATATATTTAGAGACTTTGACAGGGATTTTATAATCACTTACCTCAAATTCACCGTCTGAGTCTGATCCAGAGTCTGATCCAGAGTTTGAGTCTGATTGCGCCATCAGACACAGGTTGGCATATTCCTCATCACTATCTTCACACTCTGTATCGCTCCAGGTTTCGGCTTTAAGAGCTTTTCGAGACTTCTCAGCTTTTCCTCTTTTCTTTTTCAGAAGAGGACAGTTGGGTCTGATGTGTCCCTTCTTTTTACATTCGAAGCAAACTACATCTTTGTTTGGTTCCTCATCATCAACAGACTTGGTCTGCTGTCTCTGAAAACTTTGTTTCTTTGGGATGAATCTTCTGCCTTTTCTATTCAGTTTTCTGAATCTTCTTATCATGAGGGCGAGCTCCTCATCATCCATATCATCTTGGAATCTGCATCATCGAATCATCATTTGATTTTAGTGCAATAGATTTCTTACCTCTTGGATCTTCGTCTTCATTAATTCGTTCCACTTCGTAAGACTGAAGAGTTCCAATCAGTTCGTCTACGGATAATGGCATGATCCTTTGCGTCTCTCTTATTGAAGTCTTTATATGATTCCAATCCTTGGAGAGTCCACGCGAAGCTTGTTCACCTTCATGGGATCAGAAATTTTTTGTCCTTGGTTCTCAAGACCATTGACAATATCTGTAAAACGACTAAACATGTCAGTTATAGATTCTCCTGGTTTCATTTTGAAGGATTCATATTGACCAAGAAGAATGTTAATTCTGGTCTCCTTCACTCGGTCTGTCCCTTCATAAGTGATATGTAACCTGTCCCAGACTTCTTTTGCTGTAACACAAGAAGATATTCTGTTATATTCAGTTGGTGACAAAGCACAATATAAAGAATAAATTGCTTTAGCATCGAGTGCTTGTCTCTTGTTTATTTCTTCTTGAGACATTCCGCTGGCTTCAACAGTTTCTTTCCCTCTTTCAGAGATTGATGCAGCAGCAGGAGTGATTCCTCTTTCCACAACGTCCCATTCCAGAGGATCCTTTGATCGTAGGAAAGCTTTCATCTTGTTTTTCCAGATGTTGTAATCCTTTCCATCGAAGTAGGGAGGTCTGGTATTGCTTTGCCCTTCCACCAGCCCGGTGCTAGCATACTAGCCATGGATCTTTTACTCGAAGTAAAACACTTCAAACAAAGTAAGAACACGAGCTCGATACCAATTGAAATAGCTAGTACGAGTACCTAGAGGGGGTGAATAGGTATAAAAAAAATTTCTCGAAACTTGCACGATATTTAAACAGTTAGAGGATTTGAGTTAAAAATTCAATCGCAAGACCGAGTAAGGGAAAGAGAGAATTGAACACGCGGTTTTATAGTGGTTCGGCTTGATTCAAGCCTACGTCCACTCTTCGCACCGACAGCCAATTGGCTGGATTCCACTATGATCAAAGAGATGTTACGGTGTTGATCTTCCTTGATTTCTAGGTGTAGATGATCTACCACACTCACTCAAGGCGTCACCAAGTATAAACACTCTCTCGTATACAATTTCGCTCGAAAGATCGACTAACAATCAAGGTTCTTCGACTGGAATTTTTCTATCGATCACACACTCAAAATAGCTAGAACGTCTTCCTTTTATACTCCTTTATGCCATCATAGCCGTTGGCACTTACCAAAGGAATTCCTCCAATCTACCCGTTGGACGGAATCAATCAAGAAGATCTTCCGAGCTATTTAAGGAATTGATGATAGCCCATCAATCGTTCGCCCATACAATCAGGATCTTGGTTTCCAAGAATAGAACATTCCAAGAATATTTTGTCGACTTATCAGATAAGAAATAAAGAATCCGAAATAATTATCCAACCAAAGAATCTATTCCAGAGGATAGGATCGAATCCTCAACCATAAACCTCGGCTTTGGATTTCCTTCGTCACCGGATTAGAAAGACTGTCAGTGAGAATAGACTTAAGTTTTGAGTCCCGAGTCTTAAGTCTTGGGTCTTGAGTCTTGAGTCTTGGGTCTTGAGTCTTCGGTCTTGAGACTTTAAACCGACGGTCTCCGAACATCCAGACTTAGACCGAAAGAAACGTTTTGTCGGCTTCAAAATATTCTGGAAAGATTTCTCCAACAACTAGCAATTGGATAGTATCTTGAGAATCGTCTTCCAATCTATCCATTGGACAGATCTGTATTTAGAAGATTTGATAGCCGTTGAGTGATAAAAGTACAATCCCAAATTGATTATGATCGCCCATACAAACAGAATCTTAGTTTCCATAAGTAGAGCTTCTTCGTATAGAAAGTTCTTGTCTTCAAGATCTAATTGTCAATTAATTAGATTGAGTCAATCAAATCAATCTTGATGTAAAATTCAAACCAGATCACTAGCCGTTATATCTTTGGGGTTTATGTTACGATCTGTCAAGTTGTTTCGTTCTGAACAGCCTCGTTTTGAATCTGCTATGTTTTGAACTTGTGTCTCATTCTGGATATAAAAGTCTTCAGACTGAAGTGGAGTTTGAGTGTCTTTTGTTTAAAATAGACTTTATAATCTGTACGTAAGTCTGAACATAATTTTCTTCTGAACAGATTTAGCTTTAAGGTCTGGACACGGTCTGAATAAGTTCAGCTTCAGCATAGAGTTTGTCTTCTAGTTCTTCGTTCACGTTTAATCTAGAATTTGTCAAAGTAGGCAGACTTCTGATGTAGAACAGACTTTGACACTAAAGTCTCGTGATCTTCAGATTTTGACAATATCCTTTACATGTTCTATCATTTGCATAGTCTATTACTTAACCATTAAACACGTTAGTAGCCTTTGATTTATTTTGTCATCTTCAAAACATCATAAGGGATTTCCCTAACAAATTCGAAGTCCATAAATCCCACCAAGATGTCCACGATCAAACTAACATTTTTTCTCGCTCATAAAACCGACTTGCATTACAAAAACACGATAAATAACGGTCTCCTGAATTTTCCGAACAAAAACAACCCTATTTTGAATTTCCGCCAAAAATCTCGGTTTTGAGAAAAATATTCGGAGGATGAATCGACGTTCCTAGAATGACTCGTAACATAATAGAACTTTCATTTTCTAAAATCAAATTCAATTTCATGATTGTGATTTTAGCGTAACTTAGCTTACCGGGTAGCTTTTAGAAATTTTTAGTGCAATTGACTCGTGGTTGATTATTTTCAAGCCATAACGCAGATCTTCGACACATTAGCAACTTTCGGTTGTTGTAAAAATCTTGAAGTTTCAAATGCAGACATAGGGTACCAAAATGACAGAAAAATCAGTTTAGTACCGATCAACAAGAATTTTGCAATTTGGTGGAATCACCCACACTTAGTCACATATCTCAGTCGAATCGACCTATCTCTAATTTCTGATCGATTTTTAATTGTGCTGTAATAATCTCTACAGATGAGTATGGTCGAATGGTCGGTTCCTGGTCAAATTCTCAAATATATTGCATTAAAATCCCTTAATAGCTTCACCCAATAATCTAGTTATCTCTTGAGTGATCAGCTCATAAAATATAACTATAGGCGCATCGATGAAAGGCCAAATTCATTTAATTGAAAACAGAACTGGAATTCCAAGATGTCACATACATGACCTGTGCTCCTTAGCTTCATCGTGTTGTACACTCGAGTGAATAGGCATGTTATGGGGCCCCTCCCACTTTACGACGACAACAATGGGTTGGAGGACGGCGGTAGCATGGTTAAGCGATGGAGGCAAGCAAAGAAAGAAGTTTTTAGGACGTGGATGATTTTTGTTGGAGCCAAGGTAAGACTTAGGTGACTATGTGTATAGTTAGGTTGGGATGGGATGATTGATGTATAGCCAGATGTCGTTAGGAAACTGACTCTTTTGTTTTTCCCCAATGTACCCAACCCCATCACCTAACATACATAATTAAAAAATGAAATGATATTGCCCCATTTATAGCAGCTCACATACATTCCTAGGATGTTTTAGCCATTTACACTTCCACATGATTCAAAAAAAGTGGAAAGATTTTAGTAATTATGTTAGTCATGACGTCTTGGGGATGTCATAGCTCTAGTGGTTTCAGAGCATAGATTTGACTAGAGTGAAAGGTGAGATAGTAGTAGAAGAAGTCAGGATGAACACCTACGATAAGATACCAAATGCATATATTTGATTTGTTATGAATAATGGGTGATGGACTGTCACTCGCAAGGTGCGGGTAATGATTGTAAGTTACCTTTGTGTTCCGGTAACATGCATATGTTACTAGTATGATTCCATTTACATTTATACGATTAATGATATCAGGTCACTGATCATTTACGTGGGTAATGCTTGTAGGGAAATATATTAAGATCAACAAGTTCTCTATTGAGGACGGAAGCCACTACTTCGAGATTAGAACCTTGGATGGAGGATGTCCTAGAGGTGCTTGCCAACATAGAGAATCTAATGGAAAGGCAGGCTCAACAGCAACTTGGAGCAGATGTCACACCCAGGGATTGCTAGAACAATTCCTAAAATTGAAGCCACCCACATATATCGAAACGGGTAGCTCTAAAGAGGCAGAACAATGGATTGATTGGATTGAGAGGATCTTTCGGCTATTGAACAATAGTGACACAAAAAGTTTAACTCTAGCGAAGTACCAGTTGAAAGGAAATGCCAAGTATTGGTGGAGATTCTCTAGGGACATGATTTTCCTGGCTGGCACAACAGTGGTGTGGGATGAGTTTGTCAGGGCTTTCTACGGAAAGCATTTTTCGGACTACACCAAGGACAGGAAGATAACATAATTTGTCCAATTAAGCCAGAAGGAGCTAACTGTGGACCAATATGAAGCAAAATTTAATGAACTCTTTAGGTACGCCCCTAAATTTGTAGATGATTAAGAGGAGAAAGCCAAGAGATTTTTAAAAGGCCTAAGGACAGACATCACGAAATAACTAGTACCCTTAATATCAAGGATTATAATGAAATTTACGAGCGAGCCCAGCTCGTAGTAAAAGAATTGATGAGGGAACATGCAGAAAGTGAACGACGAAAGGGATTTGGATGCCAAATGGCACCGAGTTATGCTCGACGTGATAAGAGTCCCCACCCTTCTCAAGGACAGGCTGGCCCCTCCCTTAAGAAAAGGAATTTTGGAAGTTACGGAGGAACTGGGAAATGCTGGACTATGAATCAGGTACTGTATCCAAATGACTCATGCCAAAAGTGTGGCGAACGGTATGGACCACGACCCTATCAAAATCCAAGGAGATGTTTTGGATGCGGACATCAGGATCACATTACGAGAGACTATCCATAGGAAAGGACCCAAGCGAATGCCTCCTGCTTGAGTGGCAAAGGTCATCAAGGGTATTTTGCAGGATCTTTAGATTTATAAAAGCCTTATCATTGGAATAAGTGCATCAGAATACATAAGATTAGTGTATAAAACCAGTATAATGGCCTTTTTTTTTAATTCTTTTCATATTGGAATGTTCAAACTTTGTCGTCACTTCCTTAGTAAGCTAAGTTGCCTTGCCTATAAAATATGACTAAATGTGCGTTTTGAAAATTGATCGATTTTTGCAAAGTTCATAACCAAATTCATCTTATAGGCGGTCAACTGCAGATTAGACTGTCTATAAAAATTCTACAAGATATGCTCAATGGTAATTATTTGTCAAATGAATTGCGCACGCTAAAATACTATATTTCTTGTTAAAAAGATTAAAGAAAAAAGTGGATTGTTAAAAGTCTAAATTAGCTATATCTATGCGTGAAAATTTGCTTGGAAACTTGCAAGAATTCATTAAAGTTCGATCTCTACTTATCTCTTGACCGTGGCACTCTCGTCATGTGGCATAGTCTATAGTTTATACACCCAACGACACCAGCTTTTAATTGTATTTTAAGTTGTTTTTCACGAAAGATATTATAGAAGATACATCCTTTTGAATTGATTTGGGGCAAAGCAGCGGAAAGAGCAAGAGCCAGACATGGGATTAAGGTTGTTTCCGATGGTTGGCCACTCCCATATTTTGTAACGATCTATGCGAAGGATGAGTATTACTTGGTGCATATATGTCTATAGTTATACCGCATGCTATTTTCCGAAGTATCAATGAGACTTGCATGCTCCAACGGTGCATGTGAATTAGGCTCACTAAATGATGTATAATCGATAATCTGGCGTGCTTTGTTCACGAGGCTCACTAAATGATGTATAATCGATAATCTGGCGTGCTTTGTTCACGAGAGAGAGAGAGAGAGAGAGAGAGAGAGAGAGAGAGAGAGAGAGATTCATAAGATTTTATTTCAAGCTTGTGCTGCATATGCATACATTAATCAAGGGAGGATAGATTTGATTTGTTTCTTGTCGTTGGCTCTCAGGAAACCCAGTGGAGGATCATCCCCCGGGCAAACACATCTGCCGAGGGGGATGGGACACTGGCAGTTATTTGGATCAGGACATTCTTGAACAACCTTGCAAGGGATCCAACGAACCACATGTCGCGCTTCAACTCTCGTCTCCAAACCTTTCCATGGATAACATTTTTCACAGTTAACAGCAAATTCAGAAGTATTTCACAAATTCATGCAACTCACAACAATATTTGAGAGAGAGGGAGAGGGAGATATATACCGCATGCAAATATGAGAAGGGCAAGTAGTACAACAATACACGTCGAGCCAAATTTCGCCATTGCTTTCTTCTGGTGTGTAATCTTGTTATATACTTTGATGTAGTATATGTATGTTATGTTAGGGCTGTTGTTTCGCAATGAGTTATATATAGGCTGAAGCATTCACATGCGAATCCAGATTTCTCGACAAGTAAATTAATTTTTTTCTAAATTTTCGTGCCCATTAAAAATATGCTCATGCTAGGCTAGATCTCCATCATTGAATTTCCATAAAATTAACGTCGGAAGGATTCTTTCATTAAGAACTTCCATTGCTTTTATATCTATTTGCCCAACACCAAAGGAAGAAAATCTAATAGGATGGAAAGATTTAGTAGAGCACTGAATGACCCCACTAACAAATTAAATGCACCTACATGTTGAACTAACTCAAGCCTTTGTCTTTACATCTTGTTTATAGCCAATTTCAGATGTATCTTTAATTAGGCTAGTGCCATATAATCTCTCTTCTTTTTGTATATCCTCAGCCGCTGTCAATTGTTCCCTCTGATTCCTGAAAGAAAGATAAATTTCATTCTTGGACTTGCAAGGAGCTCCCGGTAGAACCTATCCTTGTAATTCAATTTTGTAGAAATCAGAGAAATGACATCCACGAGGGAGTGAGCGATACTTTCATCCGGACCCGGGGTCTATGGATCCAATATAACCTTATTCATTTGACCATGTGGGACCCACACACGACGATGGAGCCGACAAAAATGCCATTTGAAAGGTGTACTTCTTTTGGAGGAAGCTAGTCTTACATACACCAATGGAGTTCTTTGAAATAATGTTTGATACACTCCATCTGGTTTGCAGAAGAGAAATATTAAGGTTGCAAATTGTTTTTAGGTATTGTCAACGTCTAAAAATACCTCTGCAAACACGTACCGGCCACAAGGAGCAGAAAACTCTAAAATCACTCTCGTTGCCGCATGTGGGCTGTAATGTACATCATCCTAGTCTCTAATGATTATGAAAGCAAAGAATAGCCTAGGATTTTGAGAATCCTTAGGCTAGATTTCTATAGACATATAAGCAAAGTTACATAATTCTATAATGAAGCAATTGATTGCCACGTGTTGAAACCAAAAGACATTGTTGAAGACATAACATTGACAGTGAATTTAGGCAAGAATGGTTAAAAGTGTGCTAAACTCAAGAGAAGCAATTAATACTTACTAGACAAGTCATGAGAGTATTATCGAACAAGTTAGGAATTAGATGTGAATAAGGCGGTTCAACATAAAACATGAAGTGACTCTTGAGGAGGAAGCAACTGACCATAGATGATTACCAAATTAGCCTATAAATACCATAGACAATCCAACATAGAGCCCCCAAACAACACACAAAACTACCATATCTTACTTCTATCCCTGCTTAGTTTAACTTAGTTGTAGCTTAAGATTCTCTCATAGATTCAATTCTAACAAGTGTTTATATCCTAGACAATATTATTGATTAGATTCTAGTGCTAACCCATTGTCCAACGTTGTCGATTAAATTCTAACGTCATGTCCTCATACAAATCTAGGAGCAGTGTTTGCTAGGAGTTGCTACAATAATCCAGCATCGTCAATTAGATTCCAACGTTGTGTCCTCATACTCATCTAAGAGCAGTGTTTACTAGGTGTAGTTACTACTGTCTAGTATCGTCGATTAGATTCTAACATTGTGTCCTCATATCCATCTAGGAGCTATGTTTACTAAGTATTATCCTCCTTGTCTGGCATCATTGATTAAATTCTGACGTTATGTCCTTGAATTTATTAGAAAGTAGTGCTCTTTGGATGCTTTTGTTAATATCCAACATTGTCAAGTCATCTTCGATACTGTATAAACCGCTCTAATTGTAATGGGCTTTTATTATTATATTAAAGTGAGTTTAGATGGCATTATTGATTAGATTTCGATACTGATTTTCGTTGGTATTAAGCTTGTGTTGAGGGTATTAAGCGACTTCTTTAGATTCGGGATTATATAGTAGATATAGTTTTGCTCGCATTTGACCTTCTCTATCTAAAATTAACACAAAACCTGAGTCTCGCTTAATAAAAATCAAAATATAACACATGGTGAAGATATTTCATTGTGGAATTCAAAATCAGCAAAACGGGTGTTAAATATGATCCATTAATTAAATGTCCAATTACAATATGCTACATCACTAATGTAGATTTTAGTATACTAGTCTTGGTATATTGAGATCGTTCTTTTATTATGAGCGCATGTGCGACAAAACATGTCAAATATATAAATAGTTTCAGCAGAAAAAAAAAAAAAAGAGCCTAACCAGGCATTTTCACTTATTTCCAACTTAACATTTACTTTAAAATTCTGAAAGAAAAAAGTTAAAGACATTGTCCCTCAATCCTACCAGACAATAGATGTGGACAAACCTGAAAAAGGCACAAAAGCACTTTACGAAGTTGAGCAATCAAATTGAGGTAAACTTGAATTTCCTTGAAATTTCATCATTTACAAAGCTCGTGCTCTTTTCTTTTTTTTTTCTTTTTTTTTTTTTATAGATTTCAGTGATTATTTTCAAAAGCAAAATTGATAGTTTTAAAGTTAAATGCACGCACACCACGTAATTGGACGCATGGAAACCCAAATTCTCATGTAACAACATATGCTCAAATTGTCATTTACACAAGCTTGGGTCATCATCAGCAGCATGGTCTGCACCAAGTTTTATCTTGTGATTTATGGTTGGCAGATGAGTAGAAAGGAAAAAAATAAAATCGTGTTAGAGACTGGAAGCCATGTAGGAAAATATTTATGAGCGTAATTATTCTCCGAAAAAATTTGAAATAGAGGTCTGAAATGGTCATATCTATCTCAAATAAGGCTCTGTGCTCTTCGGCCGACCAAAACATCACTGGCAACAATATTCCGGCAGTCGGAGCATGGGCAATCAAGATTTTCTTGCTTAAACTTGCGTCTTTACAACTTTTTTATAGCTAATTTCAAATATTTTTCCATGTCACAGTTTACAGCATAGTCATGCGGGGGCCCACAAATATCGCCACATTCATTTCTCGTTTGCATTCTCCACATTACGTCACAATAGCTGTCCAATCAAGATTTTCTTTCCTAAACTCACGTACCCAATATGAATCGGGTTAAATGCTAATGGTGATGGTTGGATTGCACTATGATCCATTAATTATAAATGCATCTTTAATTAGGGCAGTGCTAATATATTCTCTCTTCTCTTTGTATATCCTTAGCCATGTTTCCTTTCTATCCATGAAAGATGAATTTGAGATAAATTTATCGGGAATTTGATGGTTTATAAAGCCCAGTCTCTCTTTTTCTTGAATTTCGAGGGTTATTTTCGAGAGTAGAGTAGACAATCTTGAAGTCAAATGCATGCATACCATGTAATTCAACACATGTAAACCAAACTTCACGTGTAACAAAGTATGCTTAGATTAGCATTTAGACACCCTCACGTCATCAATAGCACGGTCTGCATCCAATTTTATCTCCTGACTTAGAGTTGGAAAATGAGTAGAACGAAAAAAAAAAAGTGTTAGAAACTGAATGCCTTGTAGAAAAACTGAAAAACATTTATGAACATAATTTATTCTTGGGAGATCGCCCTAAAGCAATCAGTACCGTTATAAAGACCTAACAAATAATTCATCGAGTGACTTTTTTTTTTTTTTTTTTTGGGGGGGGGGGGGGGGGGAATTCAACATGGTGAAATTTCTATTCTAGTAAGACATACAGTAGAAAAACTCCTAACGACAGGCTAGAATTCGACACATAATTAGAAGAATGGGACTAGCTAGAGCTTGAAGCTTGGTGGCTTAGGGGTGGGAAGTCTTCGCGGCAGATGAACTTCCTGTTCACGCAGCGGGAAGCGAAGCCTTGGCACACTTGAGTTCAATTGATCATGCTCGGACACTAGAAATCGCCTCTCGCTTCAACTGCAGGGATCATCGGGCCATCGATGTATAGAATGTCTGAAAAATAAATTTGCGGGAAACCACGCGACGCCGTAGATAATAAAACCGTCCGGAACATTGATAAGATTAGATAATAAATTTGAGAAACGTACCGAGTGCAAGAGCTGAGGGCATGACACAGAAAACAAGCTTGGACGAAGTAAGTTTCTCCATCTTGGCCTCCATGCTTGAGTGGCAAAGGCCATCAAGGGTACTTTACAGGATCTTTAGATTTATAAAAGCCTCGTCATTGGAATAAGTGCATCGGAATACATAACGTTAGTGTGTAATACCAGTATAATGGCCTTTTTTTCTTTACCATATGTGCATTTTGAAAATTGATCGATTTTTGCAAAGTTCATAGCCAAATTCATCTTATAGGCGGTCAACTTTAGATTAGACTGTCTATCAAAATTCTACAAGATATGACTCAATTGTAATTATTTTTCAAATCAATTGCGCACGCTAAAATACTTTATTTCTTGTTAAAAAGATTAAGAAAATAATGGATGTCCATAGTTAGAAGTCTAAATTAACTATTTCTACGCCTGAAAAATTTCTTGAAAACTCGCAAGAATTCATTAAAGTTCGATTTCTATTTATCTATTGACCATGGCACTCTCGTCGTGTGGCATAGTCTATAGTTTATACTCTCAACGACACTAGCTTTTAATTGTATTTTAAGTTGTTTCTCACGAAAGATATTAAAGAAGATACACCCTTTTGAATTGATTTGGGTCAAAGCAGCGGAAAGAGCAAGAGCCAGACATGGTATTAAGGTTGTTTCCGATGGTTGGCCACTCCCATGTTTTGTAACGATCTATGCGAAGGATGAGTATTACTTGGTGGTGCATATATGTCTATAGTTATACCGCGTTCTATTTTCCAAAGTATCAATGAGACTCGCATGCTCCGACGGTGCATGTGAATTAGGCTCATTAAATGATGTATAATCAATAATCTGGCGTGCTTTGTGAGAGAGAGAGAGAGGGAGAGAGGGAGATTCATAAGATTTTATTTCAAGCTTGTGCTGCATATGCATACATTAATCATGGGATAGGTTTCATTTGTTTCCTATCGTTGGCTCTCAAGAAACCCGGTGGAGGATCCCCAGGGCAAACACATCTGCCGAGGGGGATGGGACACTGGCAGTTATTTGGATCAGGACATTCTTGAACAACCTTGCAAGGGATCCAACGAATCACATGTCGCACTTCAACTCTCGTCTCCAAACCTTTTCGTGAATAACATTTTTCACAGTTAACAGCAAATTCAGAAGTATGTCACAAATTCATGCAACTCACAACAATATTTGAGGGAGAGGGAGAGAGAGATATATACCGCATGCAAATATGAGAAGCGCAAGTAGTACAACAATGCACTTCGAGCTAAATTTCGCCATTGCTTTCTTCTGGTATGTAATCTTGCTAAATACTTTGACGTAGTTTATGTATGTTATGTTAGGTCTGTTGTTTCGCAATGAGTTATATATAGGCTGAACCATTCACCTGCGAATCCAATTTTCTTGACAAGTAAATTAATTTTTTTCTAAATTTTCGTGACTATTAAAAATATGCTCATGATAGGCTAGATCTCCATCATTTAATTTCCATAAAATTAACGTCGGAGGGATTCTTTCATTAAGAACTTCCATTGTTTTTTATATCTATTTGCCCCACACCAAAGGAAGAAAATCTTATAGGATGGAAAGATTTAGTATAGCATTGAATGACCCCACTAACAAATTAAATGCACCTACATGTTGAACTAACTCAAGCCTTCGTAATTGTCTTTACATCTTGTTTATAGCCAATTTCAGATGTATCTTTAATTAGGCTCGTGCCATATAATCTCTCTTCTTTTTGTATATCCTCAGCCGCTGTCGATTGTTCCCTTTGATTCCTGAAAGAAGAAAGATAAATTTCATTCTTGGACTTGCAAGGAGCTCCCGGTAAAACCTATCCTTGTAATTCAATTTTGTAGAAATCAGAGAAATGACATCCACGAGGGAGTGAGCGATACTTTCATCCGGACCCGGGGTCTACGGATCCAATATAACAATTTCATTTGAGCATGTGGGACCCACACACGAGGCCCATACAATTAATAGTTACGATGGAGCCGACAAAAATGCCATTTGAAAGGTGGACTTCTTTTGGAGGAAGCTAGTCTTAAATGGAGTTCTTGAAATAATGTTTGATACACTCCATCTGGTTCGCAAAAGAGAAATATTAAGGTTGCAAATTGTTTTTAGGTATTGTCGCACCTCTTTTTTTCGGAGACCGCAATCGGGCACGGGCTCCGCGGAGGCTAATGGTTCGGCTATATCTATTTTAGCCCGGACTCTCCCAAGTCCACCAATTCACGATTTAATGGTTCAAATTTTTAACTTGTAAATTAATTTTAAAATAGAGTCGTCACTAATCGATTTGGGGTGGGTCGATTAGAAACCCAAGCAAAGTATCAGGAGAAATACTCGCTCGCGCAATCGGAGTAATTAGGATCGGAGACTTGATTACACTAGTTAATCACTAATGCCCTTTCGGTACCTAGTCTTGTTTAAACCTTGAGGTTTTTTGGATTTTTGAGGGTTTTCCATGCATTTGGGGATGAAAAAACATTCTTTGGGTCTTTTCCTCATTTTTTGGACATAAAATGGATTTTTGAATTTTTGGGTATTTTTAGAAAATACATGTCTTTTTGGCTTTTTTATGAATTTTTTGGCTTTTTTTTGGATTTTTGGCATTTTTTGGAAAATATGATATATTTTTTATTTTTTTTATTTTTTTGGAAAATAAATATTTTTTAATATTTTTTGGAAAATAAATTATTTTTTATCTTTTCTTGATTTTTTTGGAAAATAAAATATTTTTACTATTTTAAATATTTTTCGAAAATAAATCATTTTTTATCATTTTTTTTTTTGAAAATAAATTATTTATTTATTAAGACATTATTTTAAATAATAAAAACGGCCCGATGGCCCTGTCATTTTGGGAGCAATTTGGCCCGACCCGATGACAACCCGGTGAAACCCTACCCGGATCCAACCCGAATTCCAGCAATGACCCGGTTCACGCGAGGAACCCTACCCGACCCAAATCCAACCCCACGACCCAATTTCTAGCCGCCCCAAATCGCGCAAAATCCTACCCGGTTCCCCTGGCTTGGGTCCGACCGACGACCCGAGATCACGACCAAGAAAATCGAGAACCCTAGGGTTTCGATTTGTGGCATCGAGGGGGAACGAAGTGTCGCCAAGGCAACGGCGGCGCGATTGCAATGGACTTGACAACGGCGACGGTGACAAATTGCTTACGAGGACGGCAAGGACGAGCGACAACGCGACTGTGTTGGTGTGGTCAGTGGCGACACGGTTCGAGAAGGGGAATGCAAAGCGATGCGGTCGAGCATGGCGTTGTACCCGTTTGCAACGAGGGCACGGCAAGGCAGCTGCAGGTCGGCAAGACAGCGTCGGGGATGCGAGATCGAGTGGAGTCATTGGTGGCAACGAATTAGCTGGAGTCGCCGATCAATAGAGTGGCGGTCGCGGCATCAACGGGCCTTCAACTTCGCGGATCCGGGTGGCGACGACGTCGGGCATGACTCGAGGTGGCGTCGGTGTCGGGCACGACTCGAGGTGGCGTGGGTGCAACGGAGCTAGATTAACCCTAAATCTGGGCCTTCACTAACCCCTGCTCTCTGAAACCCACTCGCTCAGCCCCTTTCGCCGCTGATTTCCCTCCTCTCCGCAGGTTCACTTGCCCTGGCGGCCTCCCCCGATGTCTCTCGGTGGGAGGTCGTTTAAGCTCACAACCCACTCTCTCCCTCTCGCTCGCTCGCTCTTCAGCCTTCCCCTGAAGTCTCTCAGGCGAAGGTTTCCGAGCTTGCGATCTCTGTGTCGCCTGATCTCGGCCTGCTCGTCCTCGACCCCCCTCTAAAGTCTCTCAGTGGGAGGTTCAAAGCTTTGTAGCCCTTGATCTTTCGCTCTCTCTATGTCTTCTCCTCCTCGCAGATCTAGGTTTACACGCCGCCGGCCTCCCCCGAAGTCTCTCGGAAGGAGGTCGTCAAGCTCACGAATCAATTGCTTCGCCCTTGCTCTCTCTTTGAGTTCCCCAAAGTCTCTCAGAGGATCTCTCGGAGCTTGCCGGCCTCTCTCTCTCCTCTATGTCTGTTTTTCGACGAAGGTAGAGGGCCTATTTATAGGTGAGGGGGGCGACTAGTCGTCGACCACTGATCCCCACGTGATGGACGGCCTCCATTGGCCGAACCGATGTCCCATCCGCCACCTGTTCGCCAGCTGCCCCCCACGCGCGTCGCCATTCGTCCGCTCATCCGACGTCGCGCCCTCTACGTGTGTGCTACAAAGGCGGACGGAGGAAGATGACCGAAGAGGGCCAGGCTGGAGGAGGAGGAAAATGGGTTGTAGGGGCCCACACGGAGGGAGAAGAGATGGAGAAAAAATGGGCTGCTTTTTTTTTTTTTTTTGTTTTTGTTTGTTTTTTTATCCGAAAAAGGCAAAATAAATAATAAAAAAACCCTAATTAATTAAAAAAACTAAATTTAGACGTCAACAGCTACCCCTCTTTGAAGGTGAGTTCCTAAAAGTTGTATTTAAAGACAAACTGATGCCTAAATTTTATCCATGCACGCGTAGCAGATTATATTTTGTTTGGGACCTAGTGTCCTATGTAGAAAATGAGCATATAACATTACACATACTAAAACAAATAAGAAAATACCTATAGTTACTTACCAAGAGTGAGGGAGATAGGATATGAACCCTGAGTTTGGCAAGTATCAAGGCGTCATCTTACCTGATGATATGAGGAGGTTACTTTTCCAAGACTTAAACCATTGTTCGATCACCTATTAAAACAATCAATAATTTGTCTAAGACCCAAACCTCTTTTCGGTCGTCTTGACAGGAAATTGCCTTTTTAGGACCCGAACCATTCTTCGATCGCTTGTTAGAGCAATAAGTGATTTGCCTCGGACCCGAACCTTTCTTCGATCACCGTGACGGTATAATGCTTTTCCAAGGCTCGAACCATTCTTCAGTCGCCCGTCAGAGTAGTAAGTGGTTTGTCTCGGACCCGAACCTTTCTTCGGTCACGGTGACAGGAGATGCGCCAACCTTTCTCAAGGCATCTATTTGTGGGTGTCCAATCTGTATCGAGGACACCAATCAGTACTCGACTTTTCTCGGGAGATACGCTGACCTTTCTCAGGGCATCATATTTGTTGGGGTGTCTGACTTTTGTTAAAGACACCGGTAGGAACTCGACCTTTCTCGAGAGGATGCGCCGACCTTTCTCAGGGCATCGATTTGTGGGGTGCTTGATCTCTATCAAGGACACCAGTTGGTGTCCGACCTTTCTCGGGAGATGTGCCAACCTTTCTCAGGGCATCGATTTGTTGGAGTGTCTAACCTTAGTCAAGGACACCAGTTGGTACTCGACCTTTCTCGGGAGATGCGCCAACATTTCTCAGGGCATCTGGTTCTGGAAGATACCTAGACATTCACAGGTATATCAAAGAGTACCTCGATATTCATAAATACTAACCTAGAGGATATTTGGGCCTTTGCAGGCATCGAAAGGGGTACTTGGATGATTACAAGTACAAACTCTTAGAGGATACCTGAATGATCACAAGTATCGAAGGAGTACTTGGATGATCACAAGTACAAACTCTTTTGGGATACCTAGATGATCACAAGTATCGAAGGGGTACCTAGATGATCACAAGTACAAAACTCTAAAGGAAGAATCAAAGCATACCCGAGATATTCGTGAAGGTCTCTTACCTCCTGGTATGTGGAAATATTGAGGATGGGTCTCGCATATTCATGAAGGTCTCTTCACCTCCTAATAGTAGGAATATCGAGGGCGTGCCCCGCATATTTGTGAAAGTATCTCACCTTCTAGTAGTGGGAATATCGAGGGCGTGTCCCGCATATTCGTGAAGGTCTTTCACCTCCTAGTATTATAAACTTGAATGTGGTATGAGGCTTACCTGGATTGCCGCAAGCACTTGAAAGGAGCGGAACACTTGGGTAGCTGCCGGTGTACAAATTACTAGAATACTTAAATGAATACAAGTATTTAATGATACGACCTGGGACCACTCAGCTGGTCCAAGTGTAAGAAAGCATACCTAGGTAGACACAAGCACATAAAGCAGTGGAATGCTTGAACAGCTGCTACTATTTGGAGACAACTCGGGCAAGTTAAGTGTCATGAAAAGGGAGTACTTGAACGGTGGCTGATACTCTAAGACAATGGGGATACCTAGACAGTAGTAGGTATTCAACGATAAAGGGATACTTGGTCAATCACAAGTATCAATACTCTAGGGACAACTCGAATAGGTCGAGTGTCAATAAGAGGGAGTACCCGATAAGTGGTGGGTACTCAAAGACAATGGGGATACCTAGACAGTAGTAGGTATTCAACAATAAAATGGATACTTGGTCAGTCACAAGTATCAATACTCTGGAGACAACTCGAACAGGTCAAGTGTCAGGAAAAAGGAGTATCCGAACGGTGGCCGGTATTCAAAGACAATGGAGATACCTAAACAGCAGTAAGCACCTAAACTCAAAGGACGACTCAAATAGGTAGAGTGTCAATAAGAGAGTACCTGGATAGTAGTAGGTACTTTAAGACAAATGGGGATAAGGATATGCTTACCTGGCAATATCTTTGATTTCTGAGAGTATGTCTACTATTCGCACAATATGCACACAATATTGTATATGCTGTAAATTCATGAGTTTAAATGGGATTCATGCATGACAATTTTGTCAATTTTGCATCATCTAAGTTCCACTGGGGAAGATTTTGAAAGACAACCTTTATTTAAAATGTAGATGTCTTGAGCATGCTAACTGAGGGACTTTCAGTTTGAAAGGACTTTTTCACTCACTCTCATGGAAAAGGCTATCCTGACCATTGATGCAGGATTTATAAGGACCACACTATCTCACTGTCATCATGTCAACAGGGGTTCGAGTATTCTCGCAAGTGGTACGACTTTACCAATGTGAGAGGTCTTTTTTGAAATTATGATGAAGATTTGGTCAACAACTCATCAAATGGGACCGTTGAGGTTAAGGCTTATGAACAAAGTACCGCACGATCATCTCCGAGTTTGCAAGTCAAGAATCCTGCAAAAAGAGATAGAGTAATCTTGCTCGTATTTCTTCGAGCGATGCTTATGTACACATGAAATCCTACGTTAATTGAAGTGCTCTAGTCTGAAGAGACTTCCACAATGGGAATGTAACATAAACTTGGCTCGCATGTAAGAGGGTGAGAGTTAGTGACTATCTTGGCATTTGTCATTGGTCTTTCTTGTTAAATAAAGGTTCTATGGACCACAACAGCAATTTTTTCTTAGCTGTTTTTTTGATTGGGGGGGCATTGGCCTTGCTTTTACCAAGCACACTGCTTTTTAATGCCCTTATTTTTTATTCCAGTTCTTCATTTATGGGTATTAACCTTGTTTTTACTAGGTACACTGCTTTTTTATGTCCCTGTTTTTTCATTCTTGTCGTTAAAGGAACTAGCCTAGGCAAGTTCAATCGAAGCATGATATATTAGACTCTTGAGTCTTCATCTTCAACCGGGCTCTAGGCTATAGCAATGACTTCTACTTTGTCTCAATGTGAGGGTAAAATTACAGACTCACTTGGATTGTACAATGAATGTAAGTGCGTAGAGAAAGAATTGCTCTTTTGTCATTCTAGGGCACTGAAATTAACACGAGTTTTCATATGCAATAAAGACACCCGAAGATTGATGCAAGTGGGAGCAAGAAAATTTCTATCCCCTTTCTCACCTTGGGACGCTGCTTCACCTCCGATCTGCTCTAGTGTGGGGTGGTTCTTGACGGGGGTAGGATAGAAATTTCACCAGTGTATGGGGCTCAATGGAGTGAGCGATGGAATGCCTCTCACTATTTTGGTTATCATACCATTCGCGAGAGAACTCTTTACCTTGCAGTCATGGAATCTTCTGCACTCATCTCACAAGTGTATAGATGGGGTTCTGTGTATAGGATATAGCTTGCCTGTCATCATTCTGACACACCTCATCCAGCATGCTCAATCAATCTTGTATTCTTCAATTAGCTGCCTATTCTAATAATTCTCAATGGAATCAATGATTTAGAAAGACAAAATCATCATGCAAAATCCATTTGGAAAAGGCATGCAGCATTTTAAATGTGACGGGGTTTGTACTTTCAAAACAAATGAATGGTCTTGACACAAAAAAGACCCTATTGACAACTTTAGGGGTTAACATAATGTTTGATTTTGAACATCAAAAGGGTTATTCGCATATGGGTGCCGATGGTTGTCCCTATTGATTAGGGATATGACATATGAATGATCAACCAAGAATTGTGAATCTGATCATTGATTTGATAGGCCTTTCTACTTTTGCCCCTGCAGAAGAGAAGATGTACAAGTAGATCAATTAGTCTGACCAAAATCAAATGTGAGTTGAGGCCTGAAGATTTTCTATCATTTGCTTTGGCGATACTTGAGACATCATTTTTCTTAGGAGAGTTTGTCATGCCTCTCATTGATTTGTTATCTGTGTTTTTGACGGTCAGGTGATCCTGCAACAAACAAGAGGGAATGTATTAGTCATGAACTCTTTCAAGAGTCAAATAACTGGAAGCGATACAACTTTACCCTTCATTAGTTTGCAAATGGTTGGGTAAACCTGAAGTGAGAGGGGGACACGAAGTCCTACATCCCTTGCTTAGTTAGGTCAATTATTCTCTTAATTGGCTCTTGGATGACACGTCTTTTTATACGAAGTCAGGTGAATTTGATATGGGTCATTTCCACGTACTAGCTTGGCCAATATTGATTTGCCAAAACTAACCATCAAGTTTGGCTCTTGAATCCTGATGCTTCTTGCCAATAAGGGGAATATGTCAAAAGTGAATTCAAAGAGAGGGGAGTATTGGAAACAATACCAAATTACTCTTCTCCAAAGTTTGTATTTACTGACTCCTAGGGATATTTGAATATCGATGACAGCCTTTTCGTCTCAGCACAGTTTGACATTTATTTCAATTGGCCTTCCTCACTCATGGCCATGTATGCATGATTGATGGTTGTCGATTTATTTTCAACACCTTTCTTCTATGGAATTTTTCTTCTGTCTTTGACTATGGCAACATTGAGCAAACTCATGTATTTCAAGCTTTTATGGAATCTAAGATGGACAATCAAAACTTCCAATTCTCTAATGGCAATTACTTCTTGGGAGAGCATGCGTCTGGTGCACGAAGCGAGGTTTCTAGGCCCTTAGTCATCATTTGAAATAAGCGGCTAGAGACTATCTCAACTATCTAGATTTCCTCCCTGTTGACAGTAGTCAATTCAAAGGAAGAGAAGAAATTCATTTTCTGCGCTTCTTGGCTTGTCGAAGCCGGAAATCCCATTGATGAAACCGCAGCATCTAGTTGCTCGGGCACATTGAAGGAAGAAGATGCTGCTCCGGCTTAAGAAGGAGTTGGGCAGGAGCGAGATGGAGTGCACAGAGCTCCTGGGGACAACTTGATTTCAACCGTATGCCTATACTTATTACGTCCTATCTTTTGTTTCCTGTAAACATAAGAGAGAGGACATCATTTCCAAAATTATATTCAGAGAATAAAACTTACCTTCTTTGAAGTGGGATGATCTTTTATTTGCCCCACTGTCTTCTTAGAAGAGTGTATTTGAATTCAGCGAGTTCACATGACATGCCACTTAAAATGGCCCCCTGTCACACTAAGTCAAGGGGGATGGGGATGATATTCTGAGACACGAAAGAAGTGAGTCAGAAAAATAAATATAATTTAACATCTTGTTTTGGCGAAAGCTTTTGGTAATGAAACATTTTTTGGTTTTTAAAAGTATATATCTTTGGGGAAAGAAAGCATGAGGAAGCCTAGCCCTCAGTATTCTCCTTGGATGATATTTTTTCATGGTTGGATAGCATCACCGGGCTAGTTTGGAATACCGCCTCATGCTCTCAAAACAAAATATTAGAACTATACATTAGATTACTGGAAAATACAACAGTAGCACACTAGACAGGATGAGAAACATGAACTTATAAAAACAAGCAAGACCCATGAAAACTCCTATGAAAAAGGAGCACTTTAATAATGTTGATTCTGAAATCAAGCGCTTGAGAGTTCCTCGCCTCCAGTAGACTCAAAATATTCGCATGAGAGGATCACTTCATTGAAGCTACGGAAGTGCAAACCATGTAACCAACAACAATGCTTACGAGATAAAGCTCCTATGAACAACTTCATCATTTCTTCTTCGGCCGGTTGAGAGTAGATTTGCATCATAAAAGCCTTCCACCTCCTTGCATATGCTCGAAAATCTTCCATTGGTCTTCTTCTAAAGTAAACCAAGTTCTGGCAAGGCAGTTCAGTTCCAATCTAGCTTTGAAACTGAAATGCAAAAGACAGCTCATTCCAATCTCTCATGAGGTAGATATCTGCTGTGATGAACCATTGCAATGTATGCCCTATAAGACTTTCTTGGAAGGCCCGAGTTGTGAATGACATTGGGTTATGGTACCGACTCATTTCAGCATGGAGATATTGCAAATGAGCCACGGGACAAGTCGTACCATTATACTTGTGGAGATTAGGTATCCGCATCTCTCCAGGGGTCATGATCCTATGAGTGCAAGACGGGCTTGATATATCTTGGTTAGGCCACTGATTTTCCCATTGCATATTCGTTGTAGTGGTGAATTTTTCTGTTTCAGGGAAACTAGACTCTGCCGAGATTATCCCATTGCTTTCTTCCGGGTTAAAATCACCAAACGAGGATAAGGCATTTAAGCTATCTTCATGGTCAGGTGACAAGCTTAATAGTTCATTGGGATCATAGCGGATAAGGACGAATGTTCTTCTGACAAGCTTTCGACCCTGTGTATGGGTAGAAAGCAGTTATACGATGAATGGCCGATTTCATCTATATAACACTAGTAGTCCTTGGGATTGTATCCTAGGGACTAGAAGTCTTCAGGGTTATACTCTAAGCGATGGTAGCCTTTAGAGTTATATTCTAGGGAATGCTCGAAGTTTTGGTGCGGCGGCTCATCAGCTATCAAATTTTGCCTATACTCAGTGGTAGATGTTGAATTGATTTGTTTAGGCTTTCTTTTCTTGGCTCTTGGTCTAGACCTTTTGAGTAAGGCCCTTCGTTTTGCCAGTTCGATTCTGTCAAGGGGAGTGAGAGATAGTGGAGCTTCACTCTCTACTTCCCTCTCTAGGTTAATAGGGGTCAGTATTCTTTGAACCCTAGCTCTTGTAGTAAGCTTGGGGAGCTGTCCTGTCGTGCCCCGGTCTTGAACGGGTTCTGTGTTTTTGACTTCGTACATAGGCTCTTTGTCTTTCCCAGTGGGAAACTTTTCAATAATAGGATGCTACTCAGTTGCCCATTTATCATGCGAGACTTCATTGACATCTTCTTCCCCTATCTCAACGACTAACGGCTCCTCGTGCTCCGCGACCATCGGTTCTTCGTAAGGCAAGGCGATGTCAGGATTGATGTCAATATTATATTCTTCGTGGAAAACATGAACTAGTTCTCCCCAGGTCTTAAGGGGACTAATCCTCCTAATAATGTATCATCGCAAGGCGAGGCCAGTCAAGCTTGATTGGTACAATTGAATCATCTTTCGGACCAGGTAGGCCTACAAGTTGGTCTCTGGGCGGGAGGTATCAGCATATCTTTCGCATTCAGGTGCTTTGAGCTCTTCAGGGATCTCAATGCTAGAGTAATTGGACAAGTTCATGGGATTTTGCCCCTGCAACTGGTTTAACTTTTTCATGATCTTTTCAAACTGTCTATGGTGTTGGTTAATCTCTGGCAAATTCACGGGTATCATGACGGTGCTTAAAGCGGCTACGGAGTTAGGCTCAGCTTGAGTGGATTCCATTTGCCTTGAGAGTTGTCGAAGAACAATGGACATCTATCCTACGCCATCTTCAATGTTGGCGAGGTGATTTTGTACATCATTTAAATCAGGCCCTATTACGTGAGGCCATTCGCGGGTGGTTAATAGTCGACAATTCATAATTACCTGTCGTCGCGAAAACAACGAATGAGAACAAAAGTAAACAAAGATTGACCAATGGCAATGGTCTAACTGCTTTTTTATTTATCAAAAGAGGATTTTATAGACCGCAAACTTCTAACATCTAAAACTTGAAATTGAAATAACAGAAGGAAGTACTAGATATTAAACAAAAGTCCCTAAACAATGGGACAAAACTTTCACGATATTAACACTAAAGGGCACATGATTGCTATTTTATATGCGACGGGGAGCCTTGTTCTTGCGAGGATGCCTACTTCCTTGAATTGGCTCTAAGATAGGTATCCAGTCTATTCCCAAATCCTTTTGCATAAGCTCTGCTTGCTCGTGCTGGCTAATCTCGCTGATTGGGTGAGGGACTGATGGCTTCAATTTTGTCGGGATACGATGGTTGTGGATGTAGGATGTGGAGGCGTGGTGGGCTTTTTCTTCTCCCTCAAGCCCTTCAGGTACCACAATCCTTTTGCAATGGCACTTGTCCCAGGTTTCCTCAGCAATAGAAATTTCGAATGCATAGTCATGGCTTGTGTTGAAAAGAACTGGAGAGATCATCCTCTTGAAAGGCGGTGGGATCTCCTGAAGGGCTCCATATTGTTGTGCCACCCGATATGGGTTATAAGGAATGGCGCCGGTGAGGCCGAGCAACGGAATTGGGTGGCAGCGTTTATAAGCAAAGCGAGCTCTCTTTTCATGGAACCAACCAGCATACCATTGGAATGCCCCAGGAGCTGGGTCTCTTAGGAAGTTTATCCAATTTAAACATTGATTGGAAATGTATGGTTCTAAAACCATAAATTTTTGTAATGGATTTTCGAAATCATTCATTTCAGACGATCGCATGAAGCCTTAGAATTTACTTAGGTGAGAAAAGAACCAGACTTGTAAAATTTCCGGAGAGACCCGCATGATTTTTTCCGTGTTTTCTTTAAAATGATTAAAGGACAAGAATGTTTCAGTTAAAATCATGTTGACATAATTTTGCCCCCTCAAGATCTGATCAACTATCCATACCATCTTAGGACTTATGACATTTCTTTGATGAGGGAAAATGATGAACCCAAAAAAGGCCAGGAGGAAAATCTCACTTTTTTGGGTCATAGGCTGATTTTGAAAACATGCATCCATAAATTCTAGTGGGCAAGTATTATGGTTGTTTTCAAGAATTTGTCTCATAACATGAACTTTAGTTCTTAAAAGTCACGCTAACCCATGTAACGGGATGATGCTTGTTGATGGCCTAACAAGCTTATTCTCGAGAGGCATTCCAGTGATGATGTTGTATTCTTCTAGAGTTGGGGTTAGCTCAAACCTACCAAACACAAAAGTAGATGTCTTCGGGCAACAGAAATGAGCCATGGCTTGTATGACTTCAAGATGAACAATGATTTGAATCAATGATAGGAGATGACCGACTTTGGCTTTCACATGCTCTTGGGCATACTGGTCCAATTGACCCCACCATTTGAAGAGCTCTGCTTTGGGAGTGGGAATAAACTAGAAATCGTCTTCTCCCATCGCATATAAACTGGGACTCAAAATCCTACCTTAAACTGCCATGGGCCAATAACAAGATTGAGTAAAAGTAAAGAAATCACTTTGCTTTTAAAGAAAATGGCAAGCACAAAGACATGTGCATGGGATGTGTGGCTCGATTTCTAACTGAGAAGGTTTGTTAAAATTAAAAAGGTATTCGCCCATCGTAGTCTTGCGTTGGCAGCATACCCTCCTAACCTCGGCTGAGAAATTTGGGGAAAAGAAAGGCAACTTCTACATTGCAGTCTCGCATTTGAGGTCGTATCTTTCTTAACACCATCCTAGAAATCCTATGGCGGCCGAGGTCCGGTGACCGGGTTGTGTGTGCCATGTGTAGTGTTTAAAATAGTAAAGCATGCACAACAGTTTATAATCACAAGCTAATCTATTTTAAGCAAAATTAAAGTAAACTTCTAAGCTACTGACCTGCATAAAAAAAAAAAAAAAGTTAGTAAAGTGTTTAAACAAGATAAAATGGCCTAAGTCCTCGAATGTCCCCAGCGGAGTCGCCAAGCTATCTCTTAAATGTCCAGAGGCTAATGGTTCGACTATATCTATCTTAGCTCGGACTCTCCCAAGTCCACCAATTCGCGACTTAATGGTTCAAATTTTTAACTTGTAAATTAATTTTAAAACGGAGTTGCCACTAATCGATTTGGGGTGGGTAATTCAGCGAAGTATCGAGAGAAAATACGCCCAGAGAAATTAGAATCGGGGACTTGATTATACTAGTTAATCACAAATACCCTTTCGGTAACGAATCTTGTTTAAACCTTGAGGCTTTTTAGAGTTTTTAGGGATTTTCCATGCATTTGGGGATGAAAAAACATTCTTTGGGTCTTTTCCTCATTTTTTGGACATAAAAGGGATTTTTGGATTTTTGGATATTTTTTAGAAAATACAAGTCTTTTTGGCTTTTTATGAATTTTTTGCTTTTTTTTGGATTTTTGGCATTTTTTGGAAAATATGAAATATTTTTATTTTTTATTTTTTTTGAAAATAAATATTTTTAATATTTTTTGGAAAATAAATTATTTTTATATTTTCTTATTTTTTTGGAAAATAAAATATTTTTACTATTTTTAATATTTTTTGAAAATTAATCATTTTTTATCATTTTTTATTTTTTGAAAATAAATTATTTATTTATTTTTATTTATTAGGACATTATTTTAAATAATAAAAACCAACCCGGGTTAGATCCGCGGGTTGCATTCGACCCGGGTCGTTGACCCAAAATGCGACGAGCGGGCCTAACTCGTTTTTTATAATTAAAACGGCCCGATGGCCTTTCGTTTTGGGAGCAATCTAGCCCCGACCTGATGACCTGGCGAAACCCTACCCGGATCCAACCCGAATTCCGGCGATGACCCGGTTCGCACGAGGAACCCTACCCAACCCGAATCCGACCCCACGACTTGGTTTCCAGCCGCCCCAAATCGCGCAAAACCCTACCCGGTTCCTGGCCGTAGTCCGACCCGACGACCCGAAATCGCGACCAGGAAAATCGGGAACCCTAGGGTTTCTGATTCTCGGCGCCGAGGGGGGAACGAAGTGTCGTCGAGGCAACGGCGCGCGGCTGCGATGGACTTGATGGCGACGGCGGCGATAGTGACAAATTGCTATAAGAACGGCGAGGACGAGCAACAACGTGGGCGTGTGTTGGTGTGGTCGGTGGCGACACAGTTCGAGAAGGGGAATGCAAAGCGACGCGGTCAAGCACGGCCGTTACCTATTGCAACGAGGGCACGATAAGGCGGCTGCAAGTCAGCAAGACTGCGTCGAGGATGCAAGATCGGCTGGAGTCATCGGTGGCGACGGATCAGCTAGAGTCACCGGTTAGCAGAGTGGCGGTCCGGCGTCAGCGGGCCTTCAGCTTCGTAGATTTGGGTGGCGGCGGCATCGAGGCATGACTCGAGGTGGTGTCGGGGTGCAACGGAGCTAGATCAACCCCAAATCTGGGCCTTCACCGACCCCTGCTCTCTAAAACCCACTCGCCCAGCCCCTTTCGCTTGCTGATTTCCCTCCTCTCCGCGGGTTTGCTTGCCGGCGGCCTCCCCCGATGTCTTTCGGTGGGAGGTCGTTTAAGCTCACGACCCACTCTCTCTCTCGCTCACTCGCTCTTTAGCCTTCCCCTAAAGTCTCTCAGGCGAAGGTTTCCGAGCTTGCGATCTCTATGTCACCGGATCTCGGCCTGCTCGTCCTTGACCCCCCCTCTGAAGTCTCTCAGTGGGAGGTTCAAAGCTTTGCAGCCCTTGATCTTTCGCTCTCTTTGTGTCTTCTCCTCCTCGCAAATCTGGGTTCGCATGCCATTGACCTCCCTCGAAGTCTCTCGGAAGGAGGTTGTCGAGCTCACGACCCGATCGCTTCGCCCTTGCTCGCTCTTTGAGTTCCCCGAAGTCTCTCAAGGAGACTCTCTAGAGCATGCCAGCCTCTCTCTCTCTCTCCTCTGTGTCTGTTTTTCGACGAAGGTGCAGGGCCTATATATAGGCGAGGGGGGCAATTAGTCGACAGAGCTTCAATCGCCAATCCCGGCGTGATGGACGGCCTCTGCCAGCCGAACTGACGTCCCATCCGCCACCTGTCCGCCAGCTACCCCCCACGCACGCCACCATCCATTCGCCCATCCGGCGTCGCGCCCTCTGCGGGTGTGCTGCAGAGGTGGACGAAGGAAGAAGATGACCGAAGAGGGCCAAGCTGGAGGAGGAGGAGGAAAATGGGCCATAGGGGCCCACACGAAGGGGGAAGAGAGGGAGAAAAAATGGGCTGCTTTTTTTTGTTTTATTTTTGTTTTTGTTTGTTTTGTTATCCGAAAAAGGCAAAATAAATAAAAAAACCTAATTAATTAAAAAAACAAAATTTTGGCATCAACAAGGTATTGTCAACATCTAAAAATACCTCTACAAACACGTACTGGCCACGAGGAGCAGAAAACTCTAAAATCACTATCGTTGCCGCATGTGGGCTGTAATTTACATCATCCTAGTCTCTAATGATTATGAAAGCAAAGAATAGCCTAGGATTTTGAGAATCCTTAGGCTAGATTTCTATAGACATATAAGCAAAGTTACATAATTCTATAATGAAGCAATTGATTGCCACGTGTTGAAACCAAAACACATTGTTGAAGACATAACATTGATAGTGAATTTAGGCAAGAACGGTTAAAAGGATGCTAAACTCAAGAGAAGCAGTTAATACTTGCTAGACAAATCATGAGAGCATTATCAAACAAGTTAGGAACCATATGTGAATAAGGCGGTTCAACATAAAACATGAAGCGGCTCTTGAGAAGGAAGCAACTGACCATAGAAGATTACCAAATTAGCCTATAAATACCATAGGCAATCCAACAGAGAGCCCCCAAACAACACACAAAACTACCATATCTTACTTCTATCCTTGCTTAGTTTAACTTAGTTGTAGCTTAAGATTCTCTCGTCGATTCAATTCTGACAAGTGTCTATATCCCGAACAATATTATTGATTAGATTATAATGCTAACCCATTGTCCAACGTCGTCGATTAAATTCTAACGCCATGCCCTCATACGAATCTAGGAGCAGTGTTTGCTAGGAGTTGCTACAATAATCCAGCATCGTCGATTAGATTCTAACGATGTGTCCTCATACTCATCTAAGAGCAGTGTTTACTAGGTGTAGTTACTACTGTCCAGTATCGTCAATTAGATTCTAACATTGTGTCCTCATATCCATCTAGGAGCTATGTTTACAAAGTATCATCCTCATTGTTCGGCATCATTGATTAAATTCTAACATTATGTCCTTGAATTTATTACAAAGTAGTGCTCTTCGGATGCTTTTGTTAATATCCAACATTGTCAAATCATGTTCGATATCATATAAACCGCTCTAATTGTAATGGGCTTTTATTATTATATTAAAGTGAGTTTAGATGGCACTATTGATTAGATTTCAATACTGATTTTCGTTGGTATTAAGCTTGTGTTGAGGGTATTAAGCGACTTCTTTAGATTCGGGATTATATAGTAGATATAGTTTTGCTCGTATTTGATCTTTTCTATCTAAAATTAACACCGAACCTGAGTCTCCCTTAATAAAAATCAAAATATAACACTTGGTGAAGATATTTCATTGTGGAATTCAAAATCAACGAGATGGCTATTAAATATGATCCATTAATTAAATGTCCAATTACAATATGCTACATCACTAATGTAGATTTTAGTATACTAGTCTTGGTATATTGAGATTGTTCTTTTATTATGAGTGCATGTGCGACAAAACATGTAAAATAAATAAATAGTTTCAGTAGTAAAAATAAATAAAAAATAAAAAATAGAGCCTAACCAGGCATTTTCATTAATTTCCAAATTAACATTTGCTTTAAAATTCTAAAAGAAAAAAGTTAAGGACATTGTCCCCCAATCCTACCAAACAATAGATGTGGACAAACCTGACAAAGGCACAAAAGCACTTTACTAAGTTTTTTTTTTGTCGAAAAAAGATGATATTCATTCATTCCTATAAGAGAAGCTTCAGTACACAATAAGTCCAGAAGACAAGGAGGATAATAAACCCAATTAGCTGGGAGGGCTTTTCTTCGGTGGGCCTTACAAACCTAGTCTGCGATGGTGTTGCATTCTCTTCGGCAGTGTTTTATTTTTAACCGTGTGAAAGACTTCACACGTGCCTGGAGTTCGCTGAACAGTGTGTCGAGACCCCTTGAGACCGAAGTACTTTCCTCCAAAGACTTCACCAATTCCAAGCTATCTGACTCCACCTCTATCTCTTTTTCCTTTTTTCCCTCAAAGTACTTTAGGGTTTGCAAAAGAGCTTGTGCTTTCGCCTGAAGAGCTTAAGACAATCAGACTATGCACATAAAGCCATCGACGAGAACTCCTCTGCTATCTCTGCAGACACAAGCCATGGCCGCTTCCCCTATTTCTGGAAGAAAGGAACCATCCACGTTTACCTTTAGCACACCCTTCGCTCGAGGAGTCCAGATCTAAGGGGAACCGTTCACCGGAGGGTTGCGGATCTGAGGCGAATCGTGCGTTGTAGCAATTTCAGTGCGGTGAGAGTTGTGTTGCAAGGGTGTCTCATTTGAAAAGGCACGATTTGGTGGGATATCCCCAATTCAAAGGGGGTTGGGAGGGGAGGCGTCACTGTCCGAGGTGAGTGGTGGCTCGGAGGGGGATCTGTTGGAGGCGAGTTATGGCTCAGCTGAAGATCTGTCGGTGGCGAAGCTTGTTGCCGATTACACAGGGGCGTCTCGTTCGAACTTGCATGATTTAGTGGAATTTCCCCTGTCTGAGGGGGATTAAACAGAGGAGGCGTCTCTGTCCAAAGCGAGTTGAGGCTCGGAGGAGGATCCGTCGGAGGCGTGTTGTGGCTCAGAGGAGGATCTGGCGAAGGCGGGGCTTGTTGCAGAGTACGCCGAGGTTGCGACAGGTTGTGCATTGAAGTGGGCGAAGTCTGGGCCAATTGAGGCATCGAACTCTGAGGTGGGTATTGCTGTGCATGAGTTTGTTTGCTTTGTTTACCCACCCACCTATTAAAGTTATCTTCCATGGCTTGTGCTGAGATGATGATGTGCTGAGGACTCAGTGGTTTTGCTCTAAAACACCAATCATTGCGGGATTTCCAGATTTGCCATAGTAAGAGGGTGAGTCGCTCAAAAGAGATGGAGGTATGCTTGAAATTGGTCAGCCATTCCTCTATTCGAGTTATCCCCTGACCTTCTTTATGTATTTTCACATCAGCAGCAGCCCATATTTGGTGCGTCCATGGACAGAGGAGGAAAAGATGCTCGATTGATTCTGGATTTCTATTGCAGATCATGCATGTTGCCTCAGGTATGATATGTTTGCGATACAAGTTTTCCTTTGTTGCTAAGGCATTTTGGCAGATTTGCCATGGGAAAAATCGCACTTTAGGCGGAAGTTGGGCATGCCATATTTTGTTCCAAAATGATCTTGGCGTTCGATATGACAATGAGGCCTGGTTTTGCTGCTACTTTGCTTCTTGTGCCTTGAACTGATTATATGCACTCTTGATTATGAATTGCCCTATTTTGATTGGCTTCCATACCAGTTTGTCCTCCGAAAATTGGGGGTTAAGGTGAATTGCTAGAATTTTGTTGCTCACTTCGTGGACGAATAGATGTCGTATCCTGTCTTCCTTCCACGTAGCAAAATCTCTGTTTATAAGTTCTAAAACTTGTGTTGGGTCATCTCTATTGGCAAGGCCTCCTATTAATCCTTTTGGTAACCATTAATCGTTTCTTATACTTATTTTTTCACCATTTCCAATAACCTACTGAGATAGGGAGTTGATAGCATTTCTACCCAAGATTAGACTTTGCCAACCCCATGATGGCCTGGAACCTTTTTCAGCATGTAGTAGGTCTATGTGGGGGAAATATAGGCCTTTGAAAAGTCGGCTCCAAAGAGAAGTTGGATTTTGCATTAATCTCCAAGCTTGCCGACCCAATAATGCCTCGTTGAATTTAATTAGATATCGAAAGCCTAGCCCGCCTTCATCCTTTCTTGACTTAAGAGTGTCCCAGCTTTTCCAATGCAAACCAGCTCTGTTCTCGTTATTTTTCCATCAAAAATATGCTATTTTCTATTCAATTGCTCGGCAAATAGATAAAGGGATCTTGAAAATGGACATTGCATATTGCAATAGAACTTGAACCACCGTTTTAAGAAGAATTTCTTTCCCTGCCTTTGATAAAAAAATTCTCTTTCCAGCCCTCAAGTTTCATGTTAACTCTTGCAAGAATCAAGTCAAACATTTGTTTTTTAGATCCACCCTAATCAGAAGGTATTCCGAGGTATTTCCTTGTCTTTTCCAGCTCCAATACCCTCATTTCTCTAGTCAAGTTACTTCTCAATGCTCTTGGACAGTCTTTACTAAAAAGCATCCCAAATTTGTTTAAATTTATAGCTTGTCCAAACGCAAAGCAATATTGATGCAGGGTCATTGCTACATTTTGACATTCGACTAACTTGCTTTCCAAGAATAAAATTAAATCATCCACAAATAGTAGATGAGATAGTGAGGAGCAATATCTATTGAGTTTAATTCCCTTAATGCTGCCATTCTCCATTTCTCTTTTCAACAACATAGATGGAACATTTGCCACAATAATAAATAGATATGGAGATAGAGGGTCACCTTGTCTTATCCCGCAAGTAGGGTTAAAAGACTCTGAAGGTTCGCCATTTACCTTAACCTTGAATGACACTGTAGAGACACATTCCATGACCCATGAGACCCACATATCACAGAATCCCATTTTTTGCATGCTTGCTTTGAGGAAGTCTCATTCGACACGATCATTCAGCACCGCATGAAATTTCTTTTTCCGTTTCCGAATACGTAGCTGATGAAGTACTTCCTGCACAATTAGTATATTGTCTTGTATTTGTCTCCCACTTACAAATGCACTTTGCTCATTTGCTATTAAGTCAGGTAGCCACTGTTTAAGTCGGTTTGCCATGATTTTTGAGATAATTTTATATGTAAAGTTACACAGGCTGATAGGGCGAAACTGTTCTAACCTCTCCAGATTACGTACTTTCGGAGAGCCAATGATGTTGATAGAACTTTCCACACAAACCATCTGGCCCAAGAGCATTGAGAGCCCCTAATTGAAAGATTGATGTAGTTACCTCTTGTAGCGTTACATCTCCAGTTAGGCTGTGGTTCATCTCATCGTTGACTATGCATGAGATTTGATCTATGACTAGTTGGAAGTTTCTTGGCCTTGTTGAAGTATATAGCTCTTTGAAATACTTGGCTATCATCTCCTTTAATAGTATGGGGTCTCGACACCATTCATTTTGGTCATTTTGCAGCATTACTATTCTGTTTCTTTGACGCCTTTGCACTGTGGTTGTATGGAAATATTTAGAGTTTTTATCTCCCCATTTAAGCCAATTGATCCTGGATCTCATGCCCCAATATATTTCCTCCTGTCTCCATAACCTCTCTATCTCCATTTTTAGCCAATTCATCCCTGTGTTTGTCATAATGTGAGGTAGAATGATTTGTGATGGCTTGCATCTCTCTTTTCAGCACTGAGATTTGTTTTTCTGCATTCTTGAACTTTCTTCTACTCCAGCCTATCAGCTCATCAGCCACCTTTTTTGATCTAATTGATAGAGGTACGGTCTCCCCTCCAAAAGATTTCCAGGCTTCCAAGACAATATGTTCATACTTCTCATCATCTACCTAGAAAACTTCAAATTTAAATTATTTTTTGCATTTGAGCTGTTAGGGAAACAGGTTTAATAAAATAGGCCTATAATCCGACCCGATAGCTGGTAAGGTAAAGACTTCCGCAGAGGGGAAAGAAACTCTCCAATCCATACTTAACAAAGCTCGATCCAGCCTCTTCCTAATCAACTCATCCCCATCTCTGTTGTCTGCCCATGTATAGGCACAACCCTTACCTTCTAGGTCCATGAGGCCACATTCATTAATAAATTCTTGGAAGGCTTTACATCTGTAGTATTCAGCCATTCTTCCTCCTACTTTCTCCCACTAATATAAGATTTCATTAAAGTCCCTAGCACATAGCCACGGATCCCGATTCAGCCTGGTCATCTGATAAATTTCCTCCCCCAGCTATACTCTTTGCTGAAAATCAGTTGGTGCATAAACAAAAGTAACCCTCATTCTCTGTTTTGTCTCTTCCAAATGACAAATTAAGTCAATATAAGACATAGTGGTAGATATAATGGAAATGGTAACCTGTTCATTCCAAAAAAGTGTTAAACCCCCCACCAAGCCTCTAGGACTTACAGTGAATTGATGCTGAAACTTGAGTCTTTTTTGCATTCTTTTAACCACATCTTCTCTATTCTTTGTTTCCAATAAACACAGAACTGTAGGCTTTTCTTGAGCTACTAAAGCTCGTAGCGATTGAATTGTCAGGGGGGGAGCCTAAACCCTAACAATTCCAGCATATAAGTTTCATGTGTAACCCGGTGGCTTATTAAGGCCAGCCACCATAGCCCATTGTTGTGCTTCTTCCCATGTTTGAATAGGCGTCTCCAGCAATTGAGTCGCATCTAATATTTCATTGTTTGAGTGCTGCACTCCATATGGAGAGTATCGCTTCTGTTTTTTATTAACATGCATTTTCATTTTTTTGCATGCTTTCAGGTTTCGATCTTCCAGAGATTCTGGTTGGGTGCCCTTGAGGGAAACTCCTCTTAATTTCAGTGAGTGGTGTTGCTCATCCATGTTCTCTTCCCAAACCATGGGATCCTTCAGCTTTGCCTTTCCACATTCAGTTGCCTTGCTGGTGCTAGTTTTTTGCAAATCTATTGGTGAGCCCTTATACACCACAATTGTGGCTGCATCCATTGGTGTTTCAAGTATGACTTCTTCCCTCAATTCCTCTATGGACTTTCCATAAAAAATATCCCAATAAGGGCTGACTTCATTAACTTCCACTTTCAACCATGGGCCAAAGGGTAGCTCTTTCATGTTTCTAGATTTGTCCTCATTAAAAGGGACCTCTGCATAGGTTTGAGAGTAATGTCCTACCTTCCCGCATGAGTAACAATAGTGAGGCAGTCTTTCATATTGAAAATCCAGCCATAAGTGCTTTCTCTTGTTACTGAAAATTGACCTTGAGAGCACAGGGTTTGTAAGGTCTATCTTTACCCTGGCTTTTTCTATCTTGTAGGACGTATATCCCTTAGATTCAATTTTGACCTCTGAGACACTACCAATATCCCCAGCCACCTTAGCTATCACTTCTCTGAGATCCATTCAATCGGCAAATCATGTATGTGCACCCAACAAGCTGGAGGTATATTAGGCTCCCATAAATTCAGTAAGAGTAAGTTATTTGCAAAAGACCAGGGACCCTGGTGAAGAACCCTATCCCTGTCTGTTTCCGACCCAAATCTAAACCCGAAAATACTTGGAGCTAATGGGGATATCTCTACATTTTCCATTTTCCATACGCGTCGCATTGTGCTGTAAAATGCTTGGATGTTTACCTTTGGATTCTGATACAGTGGCCAATTAAAGATAGTCTACATTCTTCGATCTTCTCTAGGGTTATTTCATCATCAACTATGGTGATCTTGTTCTTTGTCCATAGCTTTCCCAGTCGCTTACAGAGGGCAACAAGGTGAACTTCAGATTCTTCCATATCCTCCATGAAGAGAGTGTATAGCAATGTTGAGACCAAAGGCTGGCTAAAGACCAAAACAGAACAAAATGGACGAAGAAAGGGAAGGATCAGCAAAGCAGACACCAGAGACTGCAATGTCATCCAAAGAAAAGCTTATATGTAGCACGAAGCAGATTCAGAGGAGATGAAGATAGGAAAGGGTTAGGGTTTTGTAGATGAAATAGGTAGGGATTCTAAGGGGGGGGACGTGATTTTTGGGTATTGGCTGAGTGGATTAGCCATGATTTCACAAAGAAACAGTGGAGACTAGAGGAATAAGGTTAGGGTTTTGGATTTCAGTGACTACCTAAAGATAGAGGGAGCTCTCCAGCGAGAGAGAAGACTGGAAGCAGTATCCAGAGTTTTTAGTTTTATAACTTTACACTTTACTAAGTTGAGTGATCAAATTGAGGTAAACTTGAATTTGCTTGAAATTTCATCATTTACAAAGCTCGTGCTCCCTTTTTTTTTTTTTTATAGATTTCACGGATTATTTTCAAAAGCAAAATTGACAGTTTTAAAGTTAAATGCATGCATATCACGTAATTCAACGCATGGAAACCCAAATTCTCATGTAACAACATATGCTCAAACTGTCATTTACACAAGCTTGGGTCATCGGCAGCATGGTCTGCACCAAGTTTTATCTTGTGATTTATGGTTGGCAGATGAGTAGAAAGGAAAAAAATAATATCGTGTTAGAGACTCGAAGCCATGTAGGAAAACATTTATGAGCGTAATTATTCTCCGAAAAAAAATTGAAATAGAGGTTTGAAATGGTCATATCTATCTCAAATAAGGCTCTGTGCTCTTCGGCCGACCAAAACATCACTGGCAACAATATGCCGGCAGTCGGAGCATGGGCAATCAAGATTTTCTTGCTTAAACTTGCGTCTTTACAACTTTTTTATAGCCAATTTCAAATATTTTTCCATGTCACAGTTTACAGCATAGTCATGCGGGGGCCCACAAATATCGCCACATTAATTTCTCGTTTGCATTCTCCACATCACGTCACAATACCTGTCCAATCAAGATTTTCTTTCCTAAACTCACGTACCCAACATGAATCGGGTTAAATGCTAACGGTGATGGTTGGATTGCACTATGATCCATTAATTATAAATGCATCTTTAATTAGGGCAGTGCTAAAATATTCTCTCTTCCCTTTGTATATCCTTAGCCGCTGTGAAATGTTTCCTTTCTATCCATCAAAGATGAATCTGAGATGAATTTATTGGGAATTTGATCGTTTATAAAGTCCAGGCTCTCTTTTTCTTGAATTTCAAGGGTTATTTTCGAGAGTAGAGTAGACAATCTTGAAGTCAAATGCATGCATACCATGTAATTCAACACATGTAAACCAAACTTCACGTGTAACAAAGTATGCTTAGATTAGCATTTAGACACGCTCACGTCATCAATAGCATGGTCTGCATCCAATTTTATCTCCTGACTTAGAGTTGGAAAATGAGTAGAACGAAAACCAAACAAAAAAGTGTTAGAAACTGAATGCCTTTTAGAAAAACTGAAAAACATTTATGAACATAATTTATTCTCGGGAGATCGCCCTAAAGCAATCAGTACCGTTATAAAGACCTAACAAATAATTCCTCGAGTGACTTTTTTTTTTTTTTTTTTTTTGGGGGGGGGGGAATTCAACATGGTGAAATTTCTATTCTAGTAAGACATACAGTAGAAAAACTCCTAACGACAGGCTGGAATTCGACACACATAATTAGAAGAATGGGACTAGCTAGAGCTTGAAGCTTGGTGGCTTAGGGGTGGGAAGTCTTCGCGGCAGATGAACTTCCTGTTCACGCAGCGGGAAGCGAAGCCTTGGCACATTTGAGTTCAATTGATCATGCTCGGACACTGGAAATCGCCTCTCGCTTCAACTGCCGGCATCATCGGGCCATCGATGTATAGAATGTCTGAAAATAAATTTGCGGGAAACCACGCGACGCCGTAGACAATAAAACCGTCCGGAACATTGATAAGATTAGATAATAAATTTGAGAAACGTACCGAGTGCAAGAGCTGAGGGCATGACACAGAAAACAAGCTTGGACGAAGTAAGTTTCTCCATCTTGGCCTCCATGCTTGAGTGGCAAAGGCCATCAAGGGTACTTTACAGGATCTTTAGATTTATAAAAGCCTCGTCATCGGAATAAGTGCATCGGAATACATAACGTTAGTGTGTAATACCAGTATAATGGCCTTTTTTCTTTAATTCTTTACATATTGGCAGGCGGTCAACTTTAGATTAGACTGTCTATCAAAATTCTACAAGATATGACTCAATTGTAATTATTTTTCAAATCAATTGCGCACGCTAAAATACTTTATTTCTCGTTAAAAAGATTAAGAAAAAAATGGATGTCCATAGTTAGAAGTCTAAATAAACTATTTCTACGCCTGAAAAATTTCTTGAAAACTCGCAAGAATTCATTAAAGTTCGATTTCTATTTATATTGACCATGGCACTCTCGTCATGTGGCATAGTCTATAGTTTATACTCTCAACGACACTAGCTTTTAATTGTATTTCAAGTTGTTTTTCACGAAAGATATTAAAGAAGATACACCCTTTTGAATTGATTTGGGGCAAAGCAGCGGAAAAAGCAAGAGCCAGACATGGTATTAAGGTTGTTTCCGATGGTTGGCCTCTCCCATGTTTTGTAACGATCTATGCGAAGGATGAGTATTACTTGGTGGTGCATATATGTCTATAGTTATACCGCATTCTATTTTCCAAAGTATCAATGAGACTCGCATGCTCCAACGGTGCATGTGAATTAGGCTCAGTAAATGATGTATAATCCATAATCTGGCGTGCTTTGTGAGAGAGAGAGAGAGAGAGAGAGAGAGAGAGAGAGAGAGAGAGAGAGAGAGATTCATAAGATTTTATTTCAAGCTTGTGCTGCATATGCATACATTAATCATGGGATAGGTTTCATTTGTTTCCTATCGTTGGCTCTCAAGAAACCCGGTGGAGGATCCCCCGGGCAAACACATCTGCCGAGGGGGATGGGACACTGGCAGTTATTTGGATCAGGACAATCTTGAACAACCTTGCATGGGATCCAACGAACCACATGTCGCGCTTCAACTCTCGTCTCCAAACCTTTCCATCAATAACATTTTTCACAGTTAACAGCAAATTCAGAAGTATTTCACAAATTCATGCAACTCACAACGATATTTTAGAGAGAGGGAGAGAGAGAGATATACCGCATGCAAATATGAGAAGCGCAAGTAGTACAACAATACACTTTGAGCCAAATTTCGTCATCGCTCTCGTCTGGTTTGTAATCTTGTTATATACTTTGATTCAGTATATGTATGCTGTGTTAGGTCTGCTGTTTTGCAATGAATTATATATAGGCTGAACCATTCACCTGCGAATCCAGTTTTCTTGACAAGTAAATTAATGTCTTTCTAAATTTTCGTGCCTATTAAAAATATGCTCATGAAGGTTAGATCTCCACCATTGAATTTCCATAAAAGTAACGTCGAGGGGATTCTTTCATTAAGAATTTCCATTGTTTTTATATCTATTGGCCCCACACCAAAGGAAGAAAATTTTATAGGATGGAAAGATTTAGTATAGCATTGAATGACCCCACTAACAAATTAAATGCACCTACATGTTGAACTGACTCAAGCTTTTGTTTTTACGTCTTTTTTATGGCCAATTTCAGATGTATCTTTAATTAGGCTCGTGCTATATACTCTCTCTTCTTTTTGTATATCCTCAGCCGCTGTGAATTGTTTCCCTTCTATCCCTGAAAGAAGAAAGATGCATTTCATCCTTGGACTTGCATGGAGCTCCCGATAGAAACTATCCTCGTAATTCAATTCTGCAGAAATTAGTGAAATGATATCCAGAAGGGAGTGTGCGATACTTTTAACCGGACCTGGGTCTGTGGATCCAAAATAGTCATATTCATTTGACCACGCGGGATCCACACATGAGGCTCATATGAGTAAGACTGTGTTTGGTAGTCAGAATAGGATAAAATTTATCATATCATGTGTTTGATGCTTACTTAAGATAAGAGAAATATAGGTTAGATAAAATTATCTCATGAAAAAGTGAGATAAAGGTAAATAAGATTTCTAATATCCAAAATAAGAAAGTTATTTTTCTTGAATATAAACTTATTAAATTAAAAAATATATATTTAAATGTAAATAATATGTGAAATTTAATATAAGAAATTCAAAATAACAAAAAAAATAGTTTTAAAATTTATATTTTTGTTTATTTATATATTTGACTTTAATTCTATGTTGTAGTATAAATTCATTATATAAATATAATATATATTACACTAGAATGATGGAAGGGGAAAAATAAATAAAAAGAAAATAATAAAAAAGATGAAGAATAAAATAAAATAGGCAATAGTGTTGTGAAGATTTTTACTATATCCGTTTGTGAACTTTTAGATTCATTTACACTGATATGTCGTTTATACTAAAAAAATATACATGATGTAATGCAAATATATCCAGTTTTACTATTACAATTCACGAAGCATTGGATTGAATACGATAAAATCTCTAAATTTCTTATCATATCCTATCCAGTTTTATCATTATTAGAAATTTGGATGACTAAATATAATAGTAACATTTCTCATTCTCTGTTCTTTTACTCTTTTGCTCCATATAACAGAAAAAGAACAGAAATATGTTTGATAATGAAAACTAACTTTCTCTCTTCTTTTTTTTTTTTTTTTTTTGGAATGGAAAATTAATTAGGAATAGATTTGGAAGAGGAACAAGAAGTATAAAAAAGTAGTTTCTTATTCCAAAAAATTTTTTTAGAAACAAGTCATTTTCTTCATGCCATCGCTTGCCATCGCCCCCACTACCACCCACCATTGATTGCCAAACGTCGGTCATCATCACCGACGGTTGCCAGTTGGCGATTGCAGGCCGCTAGTGAGGAGCAAGAAGAAGAAGAGAGGGAAAAAAGAAAAAAACTAAAAAAAAATTAACAAATTAAAAGAAATTCTATATTACAAAAAAAAAATTGTGGGTCATGTTAAACACATTCTTATTCTTTTTCTATTCCAAGAATAGAAATTTTGTGTAATTACTAAACGCTTTCTTTTACTTAAAAATTTGTTCCAAAGAGTAGAAATAATAAAAATTATTTCTGAAAAAATTGTTTCCTAGAATAAAAATATTACCAAATGCACCCTAATAATAACGATGGAGTTGACAAGAATGCCATTTGAAAGGTGTATTTCTTTTGGAGGAAGCTAGTCTTACATCACCCAATGGAGTTCTTTGAAAAAATATTTGATATACTACGTCTGTTTTGCAATACTGAAATATTGAGGACGTAGCAAGCTGTTTTTAGGTATTGAGTATGATCCACTTATTAAACGTCCACTTATAGTCTACTGCATCACTAATGTAGATTTTAGTAGAGTGGTCTTAGTATACCAAGATTGTTCTTTTATGATGCAGGCATGTTGACAGAACATGTAAAAAATAAAAAGAAATAGTTTCAGTAGTATAAAAATGAGCCAAACCAGGCATTTTCATTTATTTCCAAATTAACATATACTTTATAATTCATAAACAAAAAAGATAAGGACATTGGCCTCAATCCTACCGGACAATAGATGTGGACAAATATGATAAAGGCACAAAAGCGCTTTATTAAATTGAGTGACCAAATTGAGATAAACTTGAATTTCCTTGGAATTTCATCATTTACAAAGCCCGTGCTCACTTTTTCTTGAATTTCAATGGTTATTTTCAAAAGCAAAATCGACATTTTTGAAGTCAAATGCACGCCTACCATCAAATTCAACACATGGAAACCCAAATTTTCATGTAACGACATATGCTCGGATTGGCACTTAGACAAGCTTAGGTCATCAATAGCATGGTTTGCACCCAATTTTAACTCGTGATTTATGGTTGGCAGACGAGTAAAAGGAAAACATTTTATGCATTTTTTCTTCAGAAACTTTCAAATAAAGGATTGAAATAGCCATATCTATCTAAAATAAGGCTCTATGCTCTTCGGCCGACCAAAACGTCGCTGGTGACAATATTCCGACGGTCAGAGCAAGGGCAATCTCATCAAATGTGGTTTCCGATGCTTCTCTTTCAAGCTCTCTTCCGTCTTCTTCTTCCAATTTCTTACGCTTCCAACTGCACGCTACTTCGTGCGAAACATCAGAAAATGTAAAGAAGAAGCTTTTGCTTGTCGGATTCGGGTTTTCATTTCCATCATGTCACTATGGAAGACGAGAAAGTGCTCGTCTCATGTCCCCCGCGTTTGACCTTTGGTATTGCTGCCTTCTTTGCTTCGAATAGAGAATTGGATGGAGGATGATTTCGCAGCGACACAAACATGCTCTCGGCCTTTAACTGCATTCTGTCCTTCTCTCTTCCTCCCTCCAATTGTGGTTCGGTTCACAGACATTTCGAAAATATTTTTGATTTGATACATTCAAGAAGAGTGCGTGTTACAGACCCCGTCATTAAACACGACCAAAAAGACCTGCTTCTTCCTCCCAAATCCGCTGACAACCGGAGCTACTGAGGGTTTTCGATTTCTTCCCTTTTGAGTGATATGGTTTAGGAAAAAAGAACACGAAATGGAATTTTATAGTAGCTTGCTATTCTATTTTTTATCATTGATGGTGCGCAAGTCTAAGCGCTATGCGAACTCGTTGAGGAGAGCCTCGAAGAACCCTAGTTTCAATTTGGGGTTTCTTGGAATTGGAGTGAGGCTAAAATTTTCGAATTAAATCACCCCTTTTTTGGCTACCGGAATCAGTTGCCGGATAAAGGTTTGACTGGCCGGTGAGCTTGGAATTTTACTTGAGATAAAAATGGCCACTTTTAGCTCTTATTATTTTAGATAATATTACTCTCTGCCAACGATCTCACTGAAACCTTTATTTGAAATTTTTCATTTATTCGCGGCAGATCACTCTAAAATTATGAAGACCAAAAAAGTAATTCCTCAAGTGACTGGCCAGAATTTGACACATAATCTAAACTTTATTCCATTAGAATAATGGGACTAGCTACAGCCTAAAGCTTGGTGGATTAGGGGGTGGGAAGTCTTTGCCGCAGATGCACTTCCCGTTTACGCAGCGTGAAGGGTAGCCTTGGCATACTTGAGTGCAGTTGATCATGCGCGGACACCGGAAATCGCTACTCGCTTCGACTGTCGGCGTCATTGGACCGTCGATATATAGAATACCTGGAAATACATTCACAGAAAACTACTTGATGCCATAGACGATAGAATCGTTCGAAATATAGACAGATTGGATAAGAAATTTCGAGGAACGTACCAAGTGCAAGGGCTGAGAGCATGACACAGAAAACAAGCTTGGACGAAGTGAGTTTCTCCATCTTGGCCTCTATGCTTGAATGGCAAAAGCGTTCGAGGGTATTTTGCAGGATCTATAGATTTATAAAAGCCTTGTCATTAAAACCCTATCAAATATGGCAATCCAGGTTTATTAAATTACCTAACAAGTGAATCTCAGCTTTCTGACCCCAAAAAAGAAAAAAAAAAAAAAATCTCGGCTTTAATGGCTAGCTATATCTTCATGATTCCTTCAATTTGACCCGTGAGTAAATAGAATTCAATGGAAGATTTTATGCCAGTGATACTCCTTTTCTATAAATATGCTTGTTCCAAAGAAGGAAAATGGTAAAATTATCAAAACAATCATAAATTTATTATAATTGTGTCAATTCAGTGCTAAACTTCTTTTTTGTCAATTCAATCTTAAATTTTTTGTATTTGTACAAATTCAGTCCTTCTGACCAATTTTGATCGGCCAATGTTAGTGTGACAATTTTATATATTTTTTTTTAACTTTATTTTTTCCTTCTTTTTTTTCTTTCTCTTTCTTTTGTTTTTTTCTTTCCTTCTTCCTTTGGACCAACTAGAGGCTAAGGCCAACAACTTGACCTCGCTGACCACCCCTATCGAGGGCTAGCCTCACCATGGTTGGGTGAGCTTGAGAAGGATCGCCCTCACCAAGCGGCTCGCCTCACCATGGTTGGGCAAGGGCTAGCCTCACCATGGTTGGGCGAGCTTGACCTCACCTTCACCTAGCAAACCTCACCCGCAACCATGGCAAGACTCATTCTCGCCTAGATCTAGCGAGGTCATGCCTCACCAAGGCTGCGGGCAAGGTGGAGCTTGCCTAGCCATGGTGAGGCAAGTCCTCGCCCAGCAATGGCAAAGGTGAGGCCTCGTCAACCCTAGCCTCTAACTGGTCTGACAACTGGCTAGACGAACAAGGAAAGGAAAAACAAGAAAAAAAATAGAAAATTACCATGTTAGCGTTGCCAAATGGCCAACACCAGCCAATCAAAATAGGCTAGACAGACTAAATTAGCACAAATGTAAAAGATTTTGAATTAGCAAAAAAAATTATGATTGAATTGACACAATTATAATAGGTTTATGACTATTATTGTAATTTTCTAAAACTACAACACCTTGGTATTGTAGCCATTTAGAATTTTATCTACACACTTATCATGTTATAAAAATTAGCAGATAAAATCCACTCGACTATGGTCAAAGTCCAATACATGAAATGTTATGTTATGATTCGTTCAATTTTTCTTATGTTGACACATGAAGTTAGGGAATAGTATCAAAAAAATCATAAACTTATTACATTGATATTAATTTACTTATAATTCTTTTAATTTTATTAATTTAACCATAAACATTTTCACATTGATATTAAATCCATCTAGCTAATTTAGAATGGAAATTATTAATGTAGACACCGGCAATCTTACATGGCATGACTAAGGCTAACATGAACAACTATTATATTTTTTAATAATTTTAAAAAAAATTATTGTTATTTCTCTCTCTCTTTTTTTTTTTATTTCCCCTTTCTTGTCAATCTTCTTCTTTTCCTGTACAGTATTAGCAGGCAAGGCCACTAGTTGACCATCGCCAACCATGGGCTAGGGTTTGGCTCTCAACCCAAATCCAAGCGAGGCCAGAAACCCTTGCCTATTGGCCAACGAGGGCCACAACACTCTTGCGTGGTTAGGGCAAGGCATCTAGAAAGGCATGGCATTTTCATCTCCAAGATGTTCGAACATCTCTCTCTAAATTTCTTCTACAGTCTTCCAGAAAAAATTTACCTGTAGTTACTAGAACATCGGTAATGACTGATGACCATAGTTAAGACACTTTTTGGTAGATATAGATGGAGATTTTTTTTGTGGAGATGATTTTGTATATTAATCTTATTGCAAGGATAATATGTGTACAAATGCATATAGTAAAACCCGATTCTTTTTCCTCCGCGAATTTTTCTTCTAAATCGATTAAGGTTTGATTGCACAAATCATTGTAACAAGACCCACCTCATGAGATAAAACTATTTGAAAGGACAGATTCCTATGGATTTGCTTTGTATCTATAGAAATATAAGAACGCGTTTAGTAATAATTATGTTCCTGAAAACAAATTCTGATTAAAAATGATTCTTTTTCATTCTGTTCCAAAAAAACAATTTCTGAGCATTTTAAGCCGTTTTGTAACTATCCAAAAAAATTTATTCTGGAATAGAATTGTATTTAGTATCGTGCTTAAAATTTCTACTCCAAATCATTTTTTAAATTTTTAAATATTTTTTTCTTTTTTCCTTTTTTCTTTTCTTTTTTTCCTTTCTCTCTCTTGTTTTTCTTCTTCAAGTGGCCAGTTGCCAAGCTAGCAACCTCACCAGAGCATCGCCGCCCTCGTCGACCGAGCCTCACCGATGGCCAGGCGGGCCTCATCGGGCCGGGCGAGGCGCGCTTGGCAACCGGGGTTGGCCGAGCCTCGTCGAAGCTAGGCAAGGCCCACCTAGCTATCGACAAGGCTCGGCCGAGCCAAATCGCGAGGCTCGCCCAACCCCGCTAAGGCTCGGCCTCGCCAATGGCCGGGCGGGCCCCACCAGGGTTGGGCGAGACCTGTCTAGCCACCAACTAGGCTAGGTGAGCCTCACCCAACCCCAGTGAGGCCCGCCTAGCCGATAGCTGGGCTTGCCTCCGACGAGCTCGTTAAACTAGTTACCAGCGACCGGCGGCAATGGGCAGCGGATGGCAACCATGGGATGGCGGTAGATGAAGAAGAAGAAAAGAAATATGGTCTTGATTCTTAAATTTGTTCCCGAGAACAAGAATTAACTTTTTTTTTATTCTTGATTATATTCCAAATCTACTTCTGGGAACATAAAAAATAGAAATGTGTTCCCCGGAACAAAAATTTTACCAAATACAACTCTGTTTCCAAACTGCTTCCGAGAACAAAAAATAAAAATCGGGTACTATTTGGAAGGTTAACAAATAGCCCCTAAGAAGCTCAATTAAGATTTACATCTGTTGAGCAAGTGAATATGCTGCAATCACGATTTTAATTCTTTCCTCTTTGGGAGGCAGTGACCTCAATATCCTATCAATTAAGGACCATCAGTTAGTTCATCATATTTCCGTGTCGTCTTAATTAAGACCACAGATTTGTACGGCTATGTAATTACCCGATATGGTCGGAGCGATGATTCTCACGTCCCACGGAGGACCAATCCGTTGCCAACTGAACTTGATTTCTCCGAAGTTATAAAAAGATAATTGATATCTTGATCTTGCAAAAGGCAAAAGGTGTAGATTGATGATGTTTAAAAAGGACTAGAAAACTATCCTGCCCAAAGTCAGCTTCTTCTTTGCGATGCCCATTTCTCACCAAATCAAGTCCGCCAACCAATTCGAAATGAGCAAAGACACAGAACATTAGTGATGCTTGATTTTTCTAGGGTATCTTCAGGGCTAAGTTCAACTGGAAGAGAATTTGATCCCCTGAATGCCATGATTTACACTTGGTCTGATGATACAAATTGACTGAGTAAAGCCAGAGAGCTTCACTTAGACTGGAATTAGAGAAACATAATGACTGACTAAAAGCAGAGAGCTTCAACTGTCTTTGGTTTCAAACAAGAAGAAATCGATAGAACAACCGTTCATATTCACTTAAGCCCGCTGATGTGTATGTGTCAACACATCCATTGCAAGGCACGTTATAATCTCAAGCAGAGGATATCGCATTTATAAAAGAATTTGTAAGGAACATGACATTGCCACAAAACAATCATATAATTTACATATCAGAATGAATGTGCATACAAACAATGCAAACACAATGACAGAGAGAAGCATATAAGGACTTCACAAGATCAATCACTCTGAGCAGCACATCTGCACTAAAGATATGCCTTCTTGAATAAATCAATGAACATCATGTAACTGGAAATTAGCTTCTTTTGAATGAGCGCAGAACAAACACCAAACATAATGTGACCAAAAAAAGAAAGAAAAAAAAATCCATGATAATGTACATCAACCTGGAATGCCTTGCATCTTCATTGGATTTACAGGTGCCTGCCAAGATGGAAAACCAACTTTGCGGGCCACCTCAAGGTGCATCTCTGAATGGATCATCCACCTCACTGAAAATGTAACCAACAAGGTATGAATGACAGCTCACATCCGCCATAAAGAGGGAGAAGGCAGAAAGTATTGTTAATCTTTTAAATTAAGCTCTGTTGGTTTTGCAGAAATAATTTGGAAAATATTTTCCTAATTTTTATCATTTATATTGCTTATGAAAATGAGATAACGGACAAGAATTATCATGAACTACCTAAGCGATATAAACAATAAATATACGGAAAACATTATTGACTTTCAGTGAAACAAAAGAAACCCGACAATTAACACAACTTCAAACCATCATCAGGTTGGGCTCTGGCATTTAGCAGGAAACCATCCTCATAAATACAGTAAACAATCATAACCAACTTCAGTTGTTACCAAAGCCCTGATAACAAGACATTTGCAATAAAAAGAGACAAAAGAAAAGAAACCCATGCTCAGGTTTTGATAAATACAATACCCTCTCACCAACCGTTTTATACTATAAACCTGTCAAGTGAACAAAGATAGAGACTGAAGCAAAATTAACAGGAAAGGATGAAAAAAATTTCCACTGATTCCCCTTAGTTTTGTTAATCACTCGAATAATTTATCTGGAAAAGGGAGAAAATTATGATAAGATCATTTCAGTTTGACTTATGCTTACTACTAAATACAGTCCAAAAATTTCATTGTTCAAACATTCAGCATTTGGTCTTGTTAGCGAATGTATCTATTGCAAGATGTGATTAGAGCCTTGTACTTTCAAGTATGTAATACCTAATCAACGATATGCTAAAAAGTAGTCTTCACAATTTGACTAGAAGTATCAGGTACAGTACCTGTCTCGGAAGTTCTATGCAATGGTACCCCTGACTCTGAGATGTATCATCATAAGCACCAGCTTGTGAACCACTATAATGGAGGCTCTCTTTCATTGAAATCCTTATCATGGGATATGGAATTCAGTGACTCTTCCCTCACATTTTTTAACTTCCCAACCAACATTTTGTCATCCTTTGTCAAAAAGTATAGCTGCCAATAACACCAAACAGTGAATTGAGTTGCGATGGTAATTTCATTATCCTGGGCAAATTGCAAACTAGAGTAACTCAACCATACGTATCTTGTTGGCCATTCCTTTCTATGCACAAAAGTGCAAATGGAAGCAATATATCAAAGGCACCTGCTCCTACAGAGATAAACTTACCTGAAGATATACAATGAACTTGAACGTTAAAAGAAAATTTACGAACAAGTGATAATTGATTTTTCATGACATCATTTGAGAATATCCCAGTGTATGGCAGCTTAACCACTACCAACGTGCATCTATGAAAAAAATAAGAGCGAAAGGAAGGAAAAAAGAAACCACAATACCTGCTTCTGGATCCGCTCCCTCTCAAAGGCTAGGTGCATGACCGTATCCATCATGATTTTAGTTCTTAGATTGACTTCATCAGCAATGGCAACTTTGGAACTATTGGCATCATCCAGTGACATCTCCAAGTCTCTTATCTTAGCCCTCAGCAGGCTGACTTCTTTCTTAAGCTCGAAATTGGCTTCAGATAGTTCAATACATTGCTCTTCCACGCTATCAGTCTTGCTTTCTGCTTTTGACACCTTTGATTTCAAATCTTCAATAAGAGTTTCCATATCCCATATAGCAGAATACAACAAGTTCTGCTGCTCTTGACTTGCTTCTGAGGATGCCCTTGCATGCTGTAATTGCAACTCTAATTCCCTCGACTGCTTTTCGAGTACACTAACCTTCTCGGTCTTACTATTAACGCTACCCTTAAGAAAATTTAACTCCTCCGTGAGTTCCAGGTTTGAGTCGGTTAAATGTGTCACCTTACCTTCTGCAGCATCTGCCTTGCTTTCGGCGGCTTCAATACCTTCTTTAAGTGTCTCAACTACATGTTCCATCTCATCGATTTGATTTTGACTTGCTTCCCATGAAGCATTTGCTTCCTTCAGATGGAACCTGGTTTCTTTGAGCTGCTCCTCAAGTACCTTCACTTTATTGCTCAAATTTACAACCTCAGAGCATTTGGCGACATAATCGACATTTACACTTTCAAGCTTTTGCACGATGATATCCTTAGCTTTCAGCTGTTCTGCTAGATCCTCAATTTTAGATACAAACTGTGCTTCACGTTGTACTGAGCTGTTAAGGTTAAATTGAATGACTTGAGATTTTCCTACCAGCTCCTTGGATATACCCATCAGTATCTCCCAAGCATTTTCTGCTTCTAGAAACCTTCCCCACACAACTTCTGCTGCTTCTTCCATGTGAAGAGCCACCTGTTCTGTATAATGCAGTTTCCGTTTCAGATCCTCTTCATTCTGTCTGGATTCCGACAATTTCTTCTCAAGAGCTTGCTCCCTAGCAAGAGACTTCTCTAGCATCCTTGAGACATATCTGGGTAGCTCTTTCGTTTTTGCTCTAAAACTTGAATTGAAGAGTTGATTTTTGTCAGACAGATCCAAACCGTTGTCCTTCTCGCCTGCAAAAGTATAGCTTAGGAGTAAGCAGGAATTTATCAAGGAATTTAATGGATCATCAAATTTTTCAACAAAAAAGTAGATGGGTGATCACTTACTTTTGTCAGATTGGACAGCCGCAAAGTCCTTCTGAAGATTGGCTATGTGTCTCTTTACCTCTAAAGCCTGCTCCCGAGATTGCTTCAGAGATTCTCGACACTTATGCAACTTCTCATCCATAACAATATATACCTCTTGGAAATGTCTGCATGAAGATATTTCATGATGGCCATCATCGATTTCTGCTGGTAAAGTAGCCAAGAAAATGTCCACCTCTCTTACCTCAGAATCTAGAATGCCAATTAACAAATCATATCTCAATGCTTTCTCAAGAAAATCTTCTTTGAAGTAGCCATTACCCACTGCCCTTGGGTCAAGTTCATCATTTAATGCAAGTAAATGCATCAGAAGAAAGTGTAAATTGAGTAATTTCTCTGACGAATAGGCCAAGTCCATGTCAACTTTTGTCAAAACTTTGATAGCATTTTCTAGCTCTCGACCACCCCCCGGTATAGAAATTGTATCTAGATCCAAACTAATGTCACTAATTGCCAGGTCATCCATACCGGCAGCTTAATCGAAAGTTCAGCAATCTGCGCAAGCAAAGGGAGAAAATGAGATCTCTTAACTCATATATTATTTGTTTGCTTCAGTCGTCTCTTTGATGAGTATACTCTACAAAGCAATAAAGGATCAGAGACCAAAATAAATCAAGCATGGAATGCAGCAACCTTAAAAAGCAAACCTAATACTCTTCAGCTATACTTGCTAGTGTTGAGAAAACCATTATCAATATTTCATATGAGACTGAACGGCGGAGAAATTATGACCAGAGACAGATGGCAAATTGGCCTCAAAAGACCAGTTATCACCTAGGCTATCCATTTTTTGCTGAATAAATACTGCTGCTCAATGCTGGTAATCAGAATTTAATTAGATTTTCATATTATGAGGAGCATACAAAGAGCACTTATCCTTACCCAACAGAGAGAGAATGAAGATAAATATTCCACCGCCTCCCTATACCTTTCAGTCAGCACCCATGATTGTAGTGAAAAATACTAAACGTTTAGTCTTGAACTATCTCTCCAATGAAAGAGATACATGAATGGGGATCAAGATGTTCTAGCTCTCATATGGCTGAATAAAAAAGTTTGGAAGGCTGTCTAGGACATTGATTGTCCACCTAAAATGAGAGTTTTTGTGGGGAAGCTTTGTGTTACAGCCGTGGCATCTGGCAGCAACCTTTTCAAAAGAAGAATTAGTTTTTCTTGTGCTTGTCAGAGGTGAGGATACACTCCTGAAAATATGATGTTACTTTGTGACTGGTTGCAATATGTTTAATTTAGTTGCTTAGCTCTGACAATAGAAAGGGAGGGAAATCTCAACTGTTGATAAATGGCTGCCTGAGATTACAGATCAAAAGTTTAGAAGAAGTCTATGATAAAAGAATTGATTGCCAAGATAGCTATGGTATGTCGGCTGATATGGAAAGAGAGATGTCATTTAGTGTTTCAAAGGGTAAATCCTAATCCTGAAAGTGTGCTTGGTAAGCTTAATACTACTTGGCACGAGTTTTGCTTGTTGACAAAGGTAGCTTATATACTTCACAAAAAAACATGAATGCTGGGGGTAGTAGTAAGCAGAGGCGCACCAGGGAACCTCTTTCAGCAGATACTATTAGATCAATTGTGATTGAGCCTTTTAGAATCCACATACTGATGCAGCAATTGGCATTGTTTTCAAGAGAGCAGGTCCGAATTGGTTGGTGGTCTGGTTTGCTTGTGAAAGCTTCCGGTTTGGAGGTTGATGAGGCTTTACCTGTGCTTGAAGATTTGAGGTTGGCCAAAGATAGTAACTGGAGGAAGTGGTCTGATGCTAAGGCAGTGTCAAAGATATAAGAAGTGCACCAGAGAAGAGGAATTGGGAAACTGCTGATGTGTTGAGAAAGCGGAACAATTTCGAAAATCTTTTGTCAATTGTCTTTTTCTTTTCTAAAAAGAAGTGGAAAAGAGTGCAAGTTGGGAAGCTACCGGTGTTAGGAGGATGTGCCCTAGGGATTGGGCGTCTTCACCCCCATTTTCCCTTTTAGATTTGCTTCTCTCTGATGCAAGCTAAGCCTCCTCATGGCAGGACTCCGGAAGGCATTTTGATGGGCTGAATGAAAGCTATGATTTTGGGCCAAAAAAAAATATCTCTTTAATGAGTTTCCTACTCCAGTGAATGCATCTCAAGAACTCCAAAGTTCCACCTTCCCATCGCATGGGACATGCTTCAAAACCACCTTCCCATTCACTAAACTCGACACAGGCAAACCTCCATTCTTCAAAGAAAAGACCCCGCACCTCAACCTGAAAAACCGATCACCAGCAAACAATCGTGCACCACTCCCAATATTCATAATTAGAACAGAGCCGTAGAGGAGTGCTACCATGAATTCAATCGAAAAATTTAACATTGATCTGCTCAATCTAATAGTTGACATTTCTAGAATAAGCCGTCCACGAACTCCGCTTCTGGGACGGTGCTGGATAAATCCGACAGCGATAACTCAATCCTCTAACAAACAGCCGTCAACTAAGTTCCCAAGTCTTAGGTGTCTCCATAGTTGTCAAATTCAGATCAAGAATCGCGGCAAAAAGCACACTCATTGAAGGAAAACGCAAGAACCGGCCCAAAAACAGCTCTGTCAACTCACTAACCAAGGACACCGGAGCTCATCCGGCCACTACCCGCCAACCCACGAGTAGCATTTTCGCAGCCAAGACTCCATAATCAAGCAAAAATCAGAATCCAGCGCAGAGGCATGATAATTACCTGGCCGCGAGAGAATCCCAGAACGGTCTTCGGGAGAGGATCAGCAAGAAACGAAATTGGTCGGCCAAGATTGGCCAGATGGACCGGGTGAATCTGGGGAATTGGAGGAGTTCCAGATGACCCAGAAAGCGAGGAGAGAAGGTGAGCTGGGGAAAAGTCAACAAAGGGAATCCATGGCAAGTGTTAAAGAACGCGGTGTGGTGCGCGTTGGGCCAGACCGCGCTCCCATGTTCCAATCATTGTACTTTCGTTCCGGGTGAGACCAAAAAGCAACGTTTGACAGATGACGCGACGCGACACCCATGTAGCCCGAAGCTCAAGAATGACATCAAGATTGGAAACTCTATCGAGAATCGTAATTACTTTTCGCTGACAAAAATGTAAACTTGAGTTATTATCGATATTCATGCCTCTCCAGCTGGCAGCTGTTGTCCTGATCTTGAATGTTGGAATTAGAAATTGTAGATGAGCAGTAACTCTGCATCAGAAGAATAATGCCTAAAGCTAACGTCTTTTTATGTTAAAAAGCTGTTTCTCGAGATCCCGGAAACGAGAAGATCGTTATAAGAATTCAATTTTTTTACACGGGCACCGCAGAATTTTATAAGCCCTAAAGTATCATGTCAAAAAGGTAAAAGTGTGATCAAATTTATATTTTTCAAGGATTGATCATCATAGTATCATTAGGCAACCCGATCCTTAGCTATTATCCAATCAGGTGGAAGTATAGATTCTAAAGAAATTAACAGATTTGGGCCTATCAAGAAACACAAATTCATTAGAATGTTTAATATATTATATCGATAATTGGGTTTTGCTACTTACAACCATTTAATGTAAGTACACTAATTAATTTTCTTTTAGCTGGATTATTATGTAAAAGTGAAAGTTATTTTAGTTTCTATCTTTTGGGTCTAATTTTCCTCTTTGTATGCAACGTTATGTCCTTAACATTGAAGCGATTGTTGTTCAAATAAAATGTATCCACAATCTTGTAGGAGCTTTTTTGTTGAACTTAATTTAATTACCTAAGTCCATTGATATTTGCAAAACCTCTACTACACTTGACTCTAGTGTTTTGATAAGGTTGGTTTGATAATCATTAGCAAACCCAATTGACAGCCTTACTAGATATGGCAATGCTTTTAAAGCTCCCTTTATTTCAAAAAAAAAAAATTGATTTAGAAAATTTTTTCTTAAAAATGACTATATATATCACTTGAGATAAACAATCAATAAAAAAAAATGTTTTCATTATCAACCGCAATTTGTCTAAATATTTTCATAAATAATATTCATTTATTCATTTCCATAAGCAATCATTTTAAGGAAAATATATATATCAAATCATTCATTTTCCGTGTAACAAATCGAGCTTCAATCGCTAAAAATGCTCCCTTCGATTATTTCGAACAAACAAGAGATAGTGCTTTCTGACCATGGATATATATAGGTGGCATTATTTAGAATCAAATGGATAAATGACCATGGATTTCCCAAACTGACCATTTCAAACTACATCTTCATCGGTGTTTTCTTGTAAATCTTTTATGGCGACCTACCTTGACCAGTAAACCATTTCGTGTGAATGATCCGAAAGCATGTTGTGGTCTCTCTCTCTCCTAGCAGAAGATGGAGCAGAGCTTTCAAGGAGATCACACAAGAAACTGAGGACCTAAACCTTAAATTTTTGCAACATTTTCCCTTTCATGCGGCCATTGTAATTGTCAATTGTGACATCTCCAATTTGCGCAGAGAGGATAATGATATTGTCGAAAGAAGAGAGCCAATTTACTCATCAAGATTTGGTGCAGCCGCCTTTGAACTCTAAAGCGTAGAATCATCCTGTCCTCCGTGACTTGAATGCCGCAAATTAGTTTATTAAACATCACTATTTTGGTAGTTGAGTTTGAGGATTAGAACAGCAATCGAAACTGAGTGCATCATTAGTAAGGCAAGAACTCTCCAAATGCCAGTCATTTCATTCAGGCAAAAACTGCAACTTCAAACCTCATTGATGAATAAACTAATGAAACCAAAGAATGTTCACAGCTTAGTCTATGCTGATCCTCACAACAAAACTGTCTCTTTCGTTTGCAGAATTCACAGCAACATAAGACCAGAACTCGTTACAAAAGACGAACTTCATTCATATTCATGTGAAGGCTCCCCTTGATTGAGATATTGATTCTGCAGTCAAAAGAGATGCACAATCAGTAAAAGAAAAGTAACTTGTATCGAAGAAGTGTCAGATTGACTGCGTTATGAACCAGAGAAAAATCTGCGTATATTCACCTGCAATTGACTACAGATCTCGACAACTTCAGCTAGAGGAGCCCAATCACCAAAGTTCCTCTCAATGAACTGATAAGCAATCCCACTCTTGCCACTTCCAACTATAAAGAGCCCACCTTTTATCTCACCTTCTCCTTTGAAATTCTGCTTGACCCCAATTGCTTTTGCGCGCTTGTAATTAGCTATTGCTATCGGATTGAGAAGGAACCCCGACAAGAATTTGTCCTTGAGCAGCTTTCCGCCGCCAAGCGCTTTGAAAAACTCCATCCCAGGATCGTAGAGCACCGCGCTGCCCCAGTACCGGGGCCAGAAATCTTTAACCTTTTGCATTGGAATTTTTGTTTACCAGAGAGAATATAAAATAAGAGGATGGGGAGAAAAAAGAGAATGAGAGGATGATCAGTGAATTACCTCTGATTCTATGTGTTCATGAAGAACTGCAAATAGTTGGACCCCGAGAGCATCAAAGATGGGCTTTTTTGAATAGAGTTGGTAGGCTTCGGCTCTACACATGATGCACCTGTTTTGCCATTCACAGAATGTGAAGCAGAAAGCAGTATCAGAACATATATGTTTTACAATTTGGGATATCGATAATGACAATCGCAAAACTTGCTCAGCAACCCTTGAATGGAAGAAACCAGATAATCCAATGTATCTTTCGCTTCATTCTTTCACCTTTCTGAAATTTCATTCTGTCCAATTATGTGATTGTATAAATTTGTAATCATTACAGCTAAAAGTGGTAGCGATCTGGATGGAATGTGAATTTGGAAAGCAAAAACCATAATATAAAGCAACCTTGACTGTGGAAAGAAAGTATGACTTTTCAAATTAAGGGTCTCTTGTCTATCTATCCCAAGTACGATCCGGATGTTTTGCTATGATTTTACAAGACAAGAAACTCACCCTGGCCGTCTCATGCAGAGGAAGATGGCTGGCTTGTCTTGCCAGAGCTCCGAGGCCTTCATCGGAGGTGTTCTAGTCTTCACCAGGGGCTCCATCGCTATCTTATGCTCTGGCGCTAATTTCTGGACCGAGATGTTCTCGATGGCAGAGTATGGAGCAATCTGATTGGTTACAGGAGGAGCATTGACGCAGCCACATGCTCGAGGCTCAGCAGGCCCTGCTGCAACAATCCCTCTAAAGACATGCCCGTCCTTGATCCTAAGATCAGACAGTGACTTCTCCAGAGACCTATCATTGCTACCAGTACTTCTCATGGATAACCTTGTCACGCTCATCTTCCTAAAGTTTGCTGATGAAAGACTTTTGTACATGCTATTGGTCCTGGAAGGCTTATCAGCATGAGATCCTCCTTGTGCCGAAACCATGTAGGATTTAGGCAGAGGGTCTGCACAGGCGTTTGTCCTGTCCATAAACCGGGCAACATGGCCTCTCTTCATCCCGAACTGTGAAGAAAGATCGCTGGTGCTCAGGTTCAAAAGCTGAGGCAGGGATCTTCCAGAGGCCTCGAGCCGGTCTCCATACTGCAACAATGCTCGGTCATGCAGGTAGGCTCTCATCTCCAGCGCATCCTAAGAAATAAGTGAAGAAGCCTTTTCAATCGATCAGGTTGGCATGGCAATTACAGTGCATAGAAATGGAGATGATACAGTTAATTCATTGGTCTTCTAGATGAAAGAATATGATTGATCTCTTCGCACAGAAAATTTATTTAGACTGGTTGAGGTATCCTGTGATCGTAGGAATCATAAAGGACCATGGATTCTTGATCAGACATCTGAAAAATTACAACCAACCTTTTGCTGTTGTGTCATGGAAACTGCATCCATGTCCTCTGCATTCATGATCTTCAAGGTCGGGACATCATCCCAACCTTCTTCAATCAACCTCGGTAGCAGCTCTTTTAGAGCTCCACGTCCAACAAAATCCTCCATGGAGAAAGATGCCATTTCTTTCTGCTATTTCTGTCCGAAGTCAGACTTTTGATTCAAATGATATATGTGTTTCTGTCAATGAGCTTTGTTCGAATCGAAGCTTGTGTATTGTGTTGTTGGGCCTGACTTTGCGTGGCTGATGGAAACTTTAAAGGTTAATATATAATTGTAATTAATATCCAGCCGGTCACATCTGTGTCAATGACCTACCTATTTGGTCATATTCTCTCTCCTCATTCAAGCTAAAATTCAATAAAAAATTGATGGGGTTTGTCTCATATGTCAATGAAGTTCTAATTACAGGAACCGGATCTTAATTTTCAGATATTATAATGTCATTGATTAACCGGTCCATTAGAACCTGCCCTGTGCAGTTCGGAAAAATAAAAGAGAGAAGGTCAAGGGAGAAGAATTCGATGAATCGATCCATTCAAAATTTTCCTTAGAGGCAGAAAAGTAAAGGGCTGTAATTGGTTCATGCTTAAACATTCTGGAAGATCTTTGATTAGTGAAAACACAGAAATACCAAGAGAACAACATAGTTTGAACCCTTCATTTAGAATTGGTCAAGAGTCACCAACCTGGATTGATTTCTTCTCGAGGAAAATCTGCCGGCATCTGCCTGTACAGAAGATTGCATAAATTAAGAGGCATCACAGCAAGTTGATTTAAGACATCTTCAGTCTAAGGAAATGCTTGTTTATCAAGATAGGCGGTTCTGTTTGGCCACCAAAGGTTACTTACAATGATATTAAAACCATTATAAAAGTTCAGGTGGTGACGTACGATCCGAACTTCGAATTCAATATGAAATTGTCAAATTTACAGTGTCTTTCCCGATCAGTCTTCTCTAAACTATGCAGATATTTCTCCAGGTTGAATTACTCATAGCACAAAGGGAAAAGATCGCTTCCACGCCCGCTAGCTACAAATTTTCAAGGCCTAGAAGCTTGATTGGAGTACATAACCATCTTATCTTAAACAATAAATTACATAGAACAAAGGGAAGTAGTGCAATATGGCATCTTATTCAAATGCCTCAAGATCCTCTCCGCCATCTGCTTGGTAGTAACATCTCCGTGATGGAAGGCACTGACCAAGGTCGAGGGAAACAACCTATCCTGAGAGATGTACGAAGCTGAAGTATCACTTCCTTTGCTCAAGAACCTCTCGATAACCCAAAATGACTTCTGCCTCAGTCCTTCATGCCTATGATCCTTGACCACATTCAGCACATGTTGTATGGTGTTGGCACCACTTAACATGTCCACACTCTTTTCCACATCGACTTTGTCATCTAACAAGGTACACAAGGCAGATAACGCAGCTTCAACCACCTCAACTTTTTCATGGTCTAAGCATGTTAAGAGCCTTCCACTGCATTTGCCTCAATAAGGCAGAATGTACTCTGGGAAGAACAAACCCCTCGGTGAACCGGACATATTGACAACTTCTTCCTCTTTGAGAAATTAAAGGAGAGTGACTTTGGCAAGTGAAATAGCTTCCTTGTTTTGGTCTTCTTGATTTCAGGGGGTTTTGATAAATGCGCAGATTCTGCTGACAGATTCTCCAATCCGATAGCCGATAACCTCTGCACTTCGTCACTTGATGTTCTCATGAGCAGCTCTGTAAAAACAGAGGTGAAGTTGTAGTTTCTCACAAGAGCCAATAGATGAGGTTCATATAATGTTGTGGTGAACCGAACTAGAATGCCTACTAGACCTTCTAAGTACGTGATTGCATACCTACTTGTCCTTGTTCCGCTTACTTGCATTCGATTAATTCTTTGTAGGACATCGGGGATCAAGCCCTTGTTAAAAAGGGCTAGATTAAGTGTCACGTTCTTGTGGGGTAGCTTGGCAAGAAATTTTGCTGAAATTGATTGCTTCTCCGTCACATGATTCAGTTCATCCAGGCTCCGGATCAGGTTCTCGGGCAAACCTCTAGTTTTGCAGAGTCTTTCGGCAAATGTATGGCCCATAAATGATGATAGGATTATGAGAAGCTTGATTGCAACGACCACGAGTTCTTCATGCGGGTTATTGATAAGTTCAATCAGAACATAGCTCGCTTCAGTCTCTTTGACGACAGAAACAATTGTTGCTGTTGATTTAGGAGACTTGGTCATGCACAACAGAATCTTCACAAGGTTGATGTTGAGCTCTTCTGGCGTAGAGTTCTTCATCATGCAGACAATGTTATAGATGATGTAATCCGAAGCCATCGTGTGTCCATGCACGTTCACCTGAAGTTTCTCCAAATCGAGCCCTGAGTCAATTATGTTGGTGATTATCGAGGCTGCTTCCACCCTCGAGTTCATCGTTTCATCAGTAATTTGGCGACTGAACATTTCTTCGACCATTATCTGCAAAATTCCTGCCTCCACGAGCGCTTTGCTATTTGGATGGTAAGAAGAGATCCTAGCTAGAGCCTTAAAAGCTGCCCTCCTAATCAATCCATGTCCGCTGTGCACCATTGAGATAAGTGACGGAGCGGCTCTTACCGCCACATAGTTTTGGCTGTCATAGCCGAGAAAAATTTCCTCAAGATAGCTCGCCATTTCCAGTTTGATTTCTTCACTACCTACATTTCCAAAGACAATGAGATCAAACTTTTGAAGTTTAACAATGCTTAAGGACTCTGTATAACGTACCGTACCAATATGTCGAAACCTCTATGGATATTAAGTACTAGTGAGTGGTTAGTTAAAAGTTCCTATATTGTGGTCTGAGTGATGTACCTTGGATTAGATGTTCTAGAAGAGGTTCCACGTAACCGTTTTCGGCCATGATCTTTATATTAATTGGATGGCTCTCCAGATTCCTTAAGATTTCGCTGGCTTTCTCAGAACCAAAAGCATCAAGCGAGTTGTACCTGTTCGTGATCAGGATCAAAATGGCACCAGTTACAGACCCGATGCTCTCGCATAGAGACTGAGATTCGGAAAGCTCCAGCAGAAATTGCAATGTCGAATGTCTCGTGGGCTGGTGACTGCTAGAAAGCAACTTGATCAGAGCCGCCGTATCTACTGCTCTGGCGATCATTTCCTGTGTTTATAACACCGATAATGACAATTCGCCCAGAAATGTCATAGGCAATAACCTCTTGGAAAGAGTAGTTTGTGCTTATGATGCGCCAGAAAAATGATTACTCGAAAACAATTAATTGCTCTCTTCACTAAAGCTACAAAATGATCATCTTTCACCCAAACCTACACTCCACGTTTAATGTATGGTTGTTGGTCTATGTTCATCACTTTTAAAAGGCATTAGATGTTCTTATTTTCCTGTCTAGACTAGCTTCTCCTTCCATACCAATTCAAATCAGTACATAGTTCATCAAGTTTAAATAAATGAATGTCGCGTATCACTTCATAATCACTCTATATCCTTCCTATCTCCAACTCTATTTGTACCAGAAAGACTGATTAAGAAAAGGTCAAACCTTGTTATCTTCATCTTCCTCTGCCAACTGTCTCAGTATGTCCAACGCCATACATCTCGCATTTCTATCCTTGTACTCCACGAACTTGACCAGCAAAGGGATCATTCCGATATTACGAACTTGAATCATGTTATAACCTCTCTGTCGGCAGATGCTTTGGACATCTTTTAAAGCTTCGATAACCATTGCTGGTGAACTCGCTAAAGTGAGCGCAGCGCATGCCACTTTGATTCTCGCCGCTTCATTCCTCTCCTTCCACTCTTCTATCGTGGTCTTCAACGCTAAATTAGTGCTTAGAACTCGAGAAATCAGCTTTTTACCTGTCACTGGACAACCTATTTGTTCCGAGTTTTCGTGCTTCTTAAGCCACTCGTCAATTGCTTCTCTTTCATAGGTCACTCCACTTTCTATGGTTACTGGGTCTTCCATGAACTTCTTTGTCAGTGGACAGAAGAAGGTCCCATACATTGGCTCGATAATCTCAGCAACTTGGCTCGATGTTATTGATGCCCTACTCGTGCTTCTCTGCTTATTGTGGCTGCCACTCATGCTTGTGCTCGTGCTCGTGCTATGAAGGAACTGGACGAATTGCGATGTGTCCAAGGACCGCGAATTATCCACCAAAGCTGCGGTGTTGATAGAATATAAATCTGTTTCGTACGGTACTTGTTCGCTCTGCTTTTCCATAGTTGCAACCTCTTTAGGATGTTGGACTTCCGATTCATCGCCTACCTCAAATTGAGCTTTCTTCATTTCCAGCGACAGCGACTTCACGGCCTGCGCTGCAAAATTTTGGTCCCCATATGTTGAAGCAGGTATCATCGTCAAGTCCTCCCCAATATGATTTATAATGCTCTCTAACTGAACTATGACACTTCTCAGCTCATGATCTTTGATCGGATTTCTGTCCCTTTGGCACTTGCTGACCACATCCTTGGCGAAATCGATCTTCTTCGAAATGGATTGTACAATCTCTAGCGCATTAGGTGGAGTATGTTTACTCGTCTGCAACTCCATGACGGCAAAAGTAGCTCGGTATATATAGCACGCGATTGCAGCGAAGCTCTCTCGTTCAAACCCAATGCATAGTAAAGACTCCGAGACCTCAGAAGTAGATTGAAGTAATGACTTGGCAAGATCTGTCGCTAGAGAACAATCTGTTTTCAACTGCAAGAGGAGTAGAATAGTTGCAATTGTTTCCAAGATCTAAAAAACACTGATGATATATACTAACAACATCATGCTAAGGTCTTCTTTCTACAGCATAAAAGATAGGCCTTGGCGACTTCACTCTTACCAGCAGATGAACATGAACTAAACCTTTAAGCTACTGCCATGTACGAAATCGAACTTTTTTCCCGTTAGACGGCTCAAACAATTCTCAGAAAAAAAAAAAGGGACTTTGCCCGAATTTTCCTTTCACAAAGAAATGCAAAATCCAAGCATCAGAACATCTTTACCAAACTATCTGTATTTCATATTCCAACGATTATATGGGACGAAGGACGAAAGCAGATATGGAACGAGGTATAGTTCTCATACCGACATCAAATTAGTCTCACGCTGTTCAATGGCTTCCGAGTGTTAGATCCAACCTTGGAGATGAAGATCTGCAACTTCAACTCATGAGTCATAAGTCGAATTCTGCACAATGAAGGAGGTTGCTTCTTATAGAACGGCTAGTGCTGTAAGTGAAGATTCAGTCGCAAAGAGCTTAGGATTTTAGTATTCCCTATGGGTTGTTGTTTAGCTGCTGCTGACTAAAACGCGGAACTGGTCATACCATTCTCGATCAATCATGTAAGCTAAACATAATTAAAACTTGCGGTAAACCTCATCTGCAATTTTTTAATGATATACCATCGCTGTCTCGAGACATAGAGGGAAATGAAAATTCATGTCCTAGGATTGGTGTGGCCTCAACCTAATTTTCATTTCTTTCCGGTGAACTTTCCCGAGATAAGTTGTCCATTCCTCAAGATAAACAAAACCCTTTTCTAGTGTCTTGAATTCACCGACCTGCAGCTTATTTAGTTCGATGCTGCTATCGTGTTTGACATCACACAACTGATCAAGGATGCACGATGATGGTAAATGAAAACTTCTTGGAGATATTTTAATGTAGATGAATATCGATAGAAGAGTTCATAATCAAGAATCGGTCTAGACACCGATAGACCTCCTCCTGGTTTTTCTACGACACCCCAACAGACACCGATGATTTGGTAAGAGGACATTAACTACTGGGTTGACTTGGATCGGGTACCATCTACGCCGCGGACAATGCAAATTACGAACATGATGTCAGAATTGGTGGCAACCTAGATTGCAAGAGGTGGTCTAAAACGGGGAGAAAAGAATTTATATCAAGACGGACTTCTAATTCGAATTATAAAGGGCGAACACAGTGAACAAATCCAATAGTTGGTTGGTATTTTCAAGACTTTATCGTGAACTGGAGCTGGACGATCCAGACTAGATCTCCATGTGTGCCGTGGCATCAGACAGGACAAAAGTGATGGTTGTTGGAAGGAAATAAATCGATTGAAGTAAGACAAGTACGAAAAGTAAGAGCGGCACTTGAATGAGTGGACGACGCAGTCCTGCCAAGCCAGTTAACGTTAGCGCGTCGATCTTCCTTATCCGTCCCAAAAGCAAATCTACAAGGTCTACAAGAGTACACGCGAGCTCAAGAAACACTCGGTAGCTCAAGCAAACACGTCAAGCTCAATTGACGGCTGTCATCAAGGTCAACAAACCCAATCAAGGGCTGAAAAGGTTGGGCGACCCCAAGCAAGACAACACTAGAGTTGCGTAACCCAGGCTACGTGCCACCAAAGTAGAGCAACCCTAGGTAACACTGCCTAGATTTGGCACTTTGATAGTGCAACCACCCTAAACAAGGGCCGCCAAGATCACACAACCTAGCCGAGCGCCACTAATGTCGCGTGACCCCAATGGAGTCACTGTTGAGGTTGCAAGAGCTCGAGTGACCCAGCTCTTGCCCTTCAAGAGTTGGCATGACCTTAGGTAAGGGCCACGGAGATCACACGACTCTAGGTGACTCTAGGCCAATGTCGTGTGACCCCACTCTAACGCTCCTCCAACTCTTTTATGACCAAGTTGCCATATATACTTGTAATGGTAAAAATGGAACCCAAAAAATTAATGAGGGTAAAGTTGGGAAGAAAAAGAGGTCATTAAATCCATGAATAGCATTTTAAAAATGCTAAAATGTGAAAAATTGGGAGTTGCATGAGGCTGTGAGATGCTAAATTTTACTTGAAGGCCTTTAGAATTGTGTTAAATAGATATCCTAACTTTTGGCACAATGTCTTTGAAGGCCCACAATCCTTTTAAAAAATTGAACCGAAGGCATCTGTGCATCACTAAAGTATTGCTTGGGCCCACGCCATGTGGGTGTTGGGCCACTTCATCAATTCATTTGTCAACCAAACTCTTTTGACATTCGTCACAAAACTTGTAGAAATTTAATCATCAAATAGTTTACAACATCTCAGTTCAAGGTATCTCGTATTATCCACAAGTCAAACGTGGTTATATGCATTCCTCACCCACTTATCTTCAATTAGAAAACGGCCTAGAGTGTCCTATTTTTCTTAAATAGAACCTTATTTTAAATAAGTATCTAAAATGCACTTATTTTTTCAAAGTCTAAAGTATATCTTGTTCCAAATCAGAGTCTCATGTGACTATGTCAATTTTAAAGAAATGCTTGACTTTTCAACTAATTAAGAACATTTTCATCATTTACCTTCTTTTTCTAATTTTCTTTTTCTTTCTTCTTGGTGGCTAGTCTCTAGCCGTGGCGGCCAACTATGTTGCCCAAAGAGGGCTGAGTAAGGGTTGCCCTCGCCTGATTTGGCAAGAGCCACTCCATCGACTAAAGAAGAGGCAACCCTCACCTTGGTGAAGCCGCCCTCACTATCCATAGGCAAGGGCTTGCAAGCCCTCACCAATGGTCAACGAGGGCTTGTAGCCCCTTGTCCAATGACCGACAAAGATCCAATCCGGATCAATCCTGACTATATATTTAATATATTATTTATAATTTTTTTATATAGAGAAAACTCTAAAACAAATGACGTCAACAATATTAAATAACTCCTTAGTGAGGAGTCCAAGGAACTTTATACTATTCTTTAATATCTTAGATATTTAATTTTTTTTACAACGTCAATGTGATAATTTATAAATGAGGAAAATATTTTTGTAAGAAATCATCATGGCGTCCAAAAGGGAATAAACAGATCCCCATGGCATCCTTCTATAGTACTCGTTCTCTTTTGTCTTATTTGTACTCTTAATCTTCAATTTATCAAAATCAAAATAAACAATTTCTCTGCTCGCCACTCAACACTCGACTCACTCTCTTTTGGTCATTCGTGCCACTCACCGCCCAATGCTCGCCCTACTTGTTGCTCACTACTCACCTCGCTCGACGCTCACCCCACTCAACACTCGCTGCCTCACTCGTCACCGAATGCATTGAGTCAATTCAGTCCTCAGTCACCTTTTTAGGAGTAAACAAAATGAAATAAAAAAATTATCGGTCGGTCCCAAATTGACTTTAGACCTTGAAATCGGACCAAACCCATTGGATCAATCCAGTTCTCAATCCCAAACTTAATAGAGTCGGTATTCTTTTTCAAAAATTGAGAACCAACACTATATAGGTTAGGCTGGTCCTAATCCTAGGATTAGGGGATGAATGCACATAACCAACACACAATAGGAGACAGTCATTAGCCGTCCTACTCCCATTCAGAATAAGCAAACGTTGCTCCCCTCGATAGATTGTCTTTACCAACTTGCCCCATCGCCAACCTCAGAAAAATCACTACCCAAACCCTAACCCTCCCCGCTCTCCCGGCCTGTTAAAGCTCCCTCTCATGCATCAGAACATCCAACAGAGAAATCAAAAATTAGCATTCCCTCTCTTTTCTTCTTCTTCAATCTCCATGAAGTCTCCACATCCGCACGTACTGCTATTCCCCTTCCCAGCGCAGGGCCACATGCTCCCGCTCCTGGACCTCGCCCGCCAGCTCTCCCTCCGCGGACTCGCCCTCACCGTACTAGTCACGCCCAAGAACCTCCCCATCCTCGCCTCTCTCCTGTCCGCCCACCCTTCCATCCAGACCCTCGTCCTCCCCCTCCCTCCCCACCCCAAACTCCCCCCGGGCGTCGAGAACGTACGCGACATCGGCAACGCCGGCAACGTCCACGTCATCTCCGCCCTCTCCGCCCTCCGCCTCCCCATCGCCCGGTGGTTCGCCTCCCACCCCGACCCCCCGTTGCCATCCTCTCCGACTTCTTCCTCGGCTGGACCCTCGACTTGGCGGACGAGCTCGGCGTCCGCCCGATCGCTTTCTTCTCCTCCGGTGCCTTCTTTACGTCGGTCAGCGACTTCTGCTGGCGGAACATGGAGAGCGTGAGGGGGGCCAGCGCCGACGCTGTGGAGCTCTCCGATCTGCCCGGAGCGCCGTCGTTCCGGAAGGAGCACCTGCCGGGACTGTTCCGCTTCTACCAGGAGTCCGACCCGGATTGGCAGATTGTGAAGAGAGGCTTATTCGGGAATATGGCCTCCTGGGCTTGCGTTTTCAATTCGTTCGATCACTTGGAAGGCCGATATTTGGAGCACCTGAGGCAGAAAATGGGCCATGGGCGTGTTTACGGGGTTGGCCCACTTAATCTGATTGGGCTTGACGATGTCTGGGGCTGGGGAGTCCCGGGAGCGGAAGCAGGCGGCGACGTGCTGGGCTGGCTCGACGGGTGCCCTGATGGGTCGGTCCTCTACGTGTGCTTTGGTAGCCAGAAGCTGATGGCCCAGATGCAGATGGACGCCCTGGCGTCCGGGCTCGAGAGGAGTGGGGCCCGGTTCGTGTGGGTCGTCAAGGCCACCATGGCCCAACAGGCAGAGGAAGGATACAGGGCGGTCCCAGATGGCTTCGAGGCCCGGGTAGCAGGTAGGGGGAGGGTCGTGATGGGGTGGGCCCCACAGGTGCAGATACTTGGCCACCGGGCCGTGGGCGGGTTCCTGAGCCACTGCGGGTGGAACTCGGTCCAGGAGGCGGTGGTGGCGGGGAAGGTGGTGCTGGCATGGCCAATGGAGGCGGACCAGTTTGTGAATGCACGGCTGCTGGTGGAGGACATGGGCGTGGCCGTGAGGGTGTGCGACGGGGCGGTCACAGTGCCAGACCCAGACGAGCTGAGCCGGGTGATTGCACGGACAATGAGGGAGGACTTGCCGGAGCGGGCGAGGGTGCAGGAGCTGAGGAGGAAGGCGTTTGATGCGGTGGAGCCCGGTGGTGGGAGCTCCTGGACAGGCCTGGACGAATTTGTGAAGGCGTTGGGCCAATTGCCAAAGCAATGAGTGTAATCATACCATTGGCCTTTCGTTGTGATGAACAAGAAAGATGAAAGATGACCCAATCGTAGAATAAAGTATTCTAGAATTAGCACTTAGAATATTACAATAGTGTAAATCCACGTGTCTGGACTTCCGGTGGACCGATTAGAATCCAACTTTGCAATCAAATTGAAGTCGATTCAGCCACATTTATTTCAGGACTAGTCTCAAAATTCCAAACTGTACAAAAGATCTTATAGTCTGATTCCAGGTAATCACAATCTTTATATCACTTGGATGGCTCTCTAGATTATCTCAAGCGAGCTATACTTGTTCGTGATCAGAATCAAAATGGCACCAATGCCAAACCCTATGCTCTCACATAGGGACTGATTCAAAAAAGCTCCAGTAGAATTTTCGATATCAAATGTCTAAATCAAAATGGCACCAATGCCAAACCCTATGTATACAAAACCAATGGTGAATATTCACCTAAGAATGTCATTGACCATAATCTCTTGGAGAGTGAGAACATCTTGACACAAAACTTCAAAATTGGACTGAGTAGTGATTAATGCTTATGATGCACCAGAAAAAAGATAGCTTTTAAAAAAACATCAATTGTTTCTATTTGCACCAATTATGAGATATCTTTCATCTTGAAACTACACTCTACATAAGATGTGTTGTAATTGGTCTATGTTCATTGCTTTTGAAGAGGCTTTCGATGTTCTGATGTTCCTGTCTAAAAGGTTTTGTGCACTCGCTCAACCTAAATATGAAGCTGTAGTTCCTCATTTATATTAGATAGAATTTTAATTTTACTTTGTACTTAATACAAATCATGTAATGGGTAAACTGACTCTCCATTAACCCGTAACACCTAAAACTGTTAGATTATAAAAAGTTTGACACGTAAATCTTGCGATTTGGTTGAGCGTGTGTATCCTTCTTCTCTTTAAGACATCATTTTTTTAGTCATGAACTTCTGGATCTCATTTTCACAATCATCTTATTTCCAAACTCTTAAGTCTTGAATGAGAGCTAGGGGTGTCAAGACCCGAACCGAAAACCGAACCGAACCGCGAACCGAACCGAACCAAACTGAAAATTTTGATTTTTTCGGTTCGGTTCGGTTTTCGGTCGGTTTTCATCAAAATCCGAAATTTTTTTTCTTCTCTTTAAGACATCATTTCCGTCTCCCGTTCGAATTTTGAGCGTCGATTGCTGTTTCCATCGGATTAGTTTTAGGGTGTTTAGTTGTGACATGAACTGAGAATCGGTGTTCTGGAATCCTGAGAAGTAGCATGCTCGGAATTTTACTTTTCTTCGTTTGATAGTGCACGGACTTCGGGCTCTAGTCTGCAGGGTTCTATTAGTTGAAAAATTTTCATTCAGTTGTTGTATGTGGGATTTCTGATGGAATCGATGCAAAGGGGCTGTTTTCTGGTTTTCTTGGTGGAATTTTTAGGTCCTCTTTCATGTTCAGTGTAGTTCATCCTTGTTTAACATTGTAGCGGTGATGAGCTACAATGTTAACATTGTAGGGGAGATTTGCTGGTATGAGCATTAACTTTATGGTGTCTGTTGATGGTTGGTCAACTTGGTTTTGATGCACCTGATGCTTCTTCCATTGAGGAAAAGAATGCTTTAGCCTTGGCAATAGTTCCCTCAGAACCTGGTAAGCATTTTGTGTATGACTCATGTCTACTTTTTTGTTGTTATGCTTGCTTGAGAGAAGTTTGGTGGGTTGACAGGTGCTGCTTCTTCAGCATTTGGTTCTGGTGCTACTCAATCTAAAGGCTTCAATCCCACTGGATGGGAGCTTGCTCTGCGGCTAATGAGAGGCAACTGGTAATCTCTGTCTTTATCTTCTATGATTCTTGAATGCATTAACATCACGAACTGTTTGTTTGCTGCTGTTGCTTGACTTTTATTACATGGTTAGGAATTCAAAGGGCAATTTCAATGTCTTTTCTTCTGGCCTCGGTAGTCCAAAAAACTCTGAATTAGTAATAGCAGTTCTTTTTGTCATTCATAACGCTGTTATGTTGTTATATTAGTTGTGTTTTGGGTGCTCTGGTCTTTATTTAATGACTATGCCTCCATAGATTCAATGGGAACTAATAGTTTAGTTTGAGGCTTTAAGACTTCCAAAAAAATGTCTTTTAGCACATGCATACTCACATCTGCTTACACTTGGACAATACATAATTATGTAAATGGTAAGTAGCCATGAGCTTTGATACTAGGTTACATTTTTCTTTTCAGCTTTCTGTTTTTGAACATTCTGAAAATGGCTTGCAATGCTCAAACTCTGCTGATTGCACTTTTCAGAAAATGAAGCCGGTGCTGTCCCGCGCTTGAATCTCAAGGTATAAGGGAAATCTAAGCTCGGCTTCAAGTAATTATTCAGACTAGCCTAATAATTGCAATCCCTAATTTGTGCTTTTTGCATTGTTGCAGGGTTACATTCTTGGATGCCCACGAGTTGATGCAGACATTAACGAGAACTAGAAAATTATATTTTCTCATCGGATTGGCCTTATAAATGATGAGCTCTATGAGGTATTTTGCTTTGTGAAATAGCCAACTTGATGTATTGAATTCTTGGGAAAATCGTATTTCAAGCAATAAATAGAATTACAGTTGGCCAACTCTTCTTGCGCTGAATGTCTTGATTTGAACCCACAAGCATGTAGGACCAAATATTCCTTCTGGGAACAAATTAAGATTGGAAAAGCTAAAAGCATGGCAGTTTTTGATCCAAACCAGTTGCCCATGAAACCTAAAAAGTCAAAAGTGAAGCTTTCGCTTCCTTTTGAAACCCAACTAGATTGGAAGCAATGCAAAACTCAAGCCATTTCCAAGCTCAACTGGGACAAGCCCACAAAAGAAACCACATCTCAGGACGCCATCCTCCGTCCAAAGAATTCTCACGTAACATTTCGAGCTCCCGTCCTCATCGTCGCTTCTTATCCTCCTTGGTTTCTTCTTGCTTGACTTCTCTTCGAAGAGAAGTCATCTCGCTTCTCTTGATGTGATAATTTCAGGAGAGTGAAAGGGTTGTAACAAGAGAAGAAGGAAGAGATCTAGCTCAAAGACATGGATGTTTGTTTCTTGAATATAGCACGAAAACTAGAGAGAATGTCAATCAATGCTTTAAGGAGCTTACACAGAAGGTAAGCCCAGGCGAACCGAAAACCGTCTACGATAGCCAAAGGCCTAGACTAAAATGGTTCGTGAAACTAGCGTGCCCAGGCGAATGCCGTCTACGATAGCCAAAGGCCTAGACTAAAATGGTTCGTGAAACTAACGTGTTCCGCGGGAATTAGTACAGGAGAACGATGTGACAAAGCGCGAGAAGGCGTTTCGGTCGGTGGATCACAACTCAACAAAAGGCCATCAAATCCTTGTCGATCCAACCCCGAAACACACCCTTTTGTGGACCATAAAAAAGAAGAAAAAAAACTTGACTTACCAAACCATGAAAAACGTTAGAGGTGACTTTGATTCGTTGACTGACTAGTGCTCCACGTGCCTCCCCCTCATCCAAAAACCCGCTCACCCGTTTGATAAAAGCGCCGTTATCTCTTTTATCTTCTCTTGTCAAAATCAAATTTCACACGAAGCAAAGCAGATTATAAATTATTGTGTCCAAGACACGAAGGTTTTCGAAAAATGTGGATGCTTCATGGGTTATAACGACACTATAGAGGAATTCTCAACTCCATCAACAGAAAATCAACACTATAGGAGTTCAAAGATCCTTATTTTGAGGACGATGAGTCGAGAGATGACTATCGCAGGACGGCCAAAAAAGCCTGGAAAAGTCAGGCCGAGCTTCGACAAGTCTTCCACGTTACTCCTTTTTATTATACGTTGACTGACTGGGCCCACTTGAAGAGAAAGAGAAACCCTACCTTCTCTCAACTCTCCTATCAAAATAACCTCGAATGCACGCGGAGCATCTGAGTCCTTGTCTCAGTGTATTTGCAGTCTGCTTCCCCTTCCCAGAGAAATCAAAATAGACATCTCTTTTTCTTCTCTTCTTCTTCCTCTTCAGCTTCTTCATCTTCATTTCCATGGAGTCTCCACATCCGCACCTACTGCTATTCCCCCACCCGGCGCAAGGCCACATGCTCCCGATGCTGGACCTCGCCCACCAGCTCCTCCTCCGCGGGCTCGCCCTCACCGTACTGGTCACTCCCAAGAACCTCCCCAATCTCAACCCTCTCCTCTCCGCCCACCCCTCCGTCCAGACCCTCGTCCTCCCCCTCCCTCCCCACCCCAAACTCCCCCGGGCGTCGAGAACGTCCGCGACCTCGGTCCGCTCGGCAACCCCGCCATCATCGCCGCCCTCTCCGCCCTCCGCCTCCCCATCGCCCGGTGGTTCGCCTCCCACCCCAACCCCCCCGTCGCCATCCTCTCCGACTTCTTCCTGGGCTGGACCCTCGACTTGGCGAACGATCTCGGCATCCCCCGGATCGCCTTCTTCTCCTCCGGCGCGTTCTTGACGTCGGTCGCCGACTTCTGCTGGCGAAACATGGAGAGCGTGAGGAGGGCCAGCGCCGACGCCTTGGAGCTCTCCGATCTGCCCGGAGCGCCGTCGTTCCGGGAGGAGCACCTGCCGTCGTTGTTCCGCTTCTACCGGGAGTCCGACCCGGATTGGGAGATTGTTAGGAAGGGCATGATGTGGAATATGGCCTCTTGGGGTTGCGTTTTCAATACGTTCGATCACTTGGAAGGCCAGTATTTGGAGCACCTGAGGCGGAGAGTTGGCCACGGGCGTGTTTATGGAGTCGGCCCATTGAATCTGATCGGACTCGATGACCTCTCGGGCCGGGGCGACCTGGGCGCGGGCGCCGGAGCCGGCAGCGACGTGCTGGGCTGGCTCGACGGGTGCCCCGACGGGTCAGTCCTCTACGTCTGCTTCGGCAGCCAGAAGCTGATGACCCGGGAGCAGATGCAGGCCCTGGCGTCCGGGCTCGAGACGAGCGGGGCGCGGTTCGTGTGGGTGGTCAAGACCGGCTCGGCCAAGCAGGCGGAGGAAGGGTACGGGGCGGTGCCGGATGGCTTCGAGGCCCGGGTGGCCGGCCGGGGAGGGTCGTGGGGGGTGGGCCCCGCAGGTGCCGATACTGGGCCACCGGGCCGTGGGCGGGTTCCTGAGCCACTGCGGGTGGAACTCGGTCCAGGAGGCGGTGGTGGCGGGGAAGCTGGTGGCGGGGTGGCCGATGGAGGCGGACCAGTTCGTGAACGCGCGGCTGCTGGTGGAGGACATGGGCGTGGCGGTCAGGGTGTGCGAGGGGACGGACACGGTGCCGGACGCAGACGAGCTGGGCCGGGCGATCGCGGGTTCGATGAGGGAGGGCTTGCCGGAGCGGGCGAGGGCGCAGGAGCTGAGGAGGAAGGCGCTGGAGGCGGTGGAGCCCGGCGGTGGGAGTTCATGGAGGGGCTTGGACGAACTTGTGAAGGAGTTGCGCCGACTGCAAAAGCAATGATTTGTAATCGTCATTAGCAGCCTTTCACTGCGGCGCGCACTAATGGTGAAAGACGGACCCCAATCGTTGAAAAAAGCGATCGTGGAATTTGCGTTTGGAAGATTACAATCGTGAACGTCCACATGTTTGGTTACTTCTAGAAAAGTTATCATGGACTCTTTTCTTTCCCCAAAACTGGGGCGATTAGAATTTAATATTACAATAGAATCAAACGCAGTTCAAACATATTTATCTAAATGAATTTTCTATCCTTTTTTTTTATTAGTGTAGGTTGTTATCATAGAGTAGTGGAAATCTTGCTCGATGAAATTAAAAGCCCTCGGCCGTACTACAGAACGTTTGGCAATAGCCATTTGGCTCTGGACGAATTGCCCGGTCCCCCATGAACAGGTTTTAATCCGGATTCGTTACGGACGTCTGGTGTGTGGGACCAAGAGCATTCAATCGCTCATGGGCCGTCCCCTACTTAAAAGAGGAATCGCTGAAGCACGAATGATAAGTTGAACGCAAATCACCCAAATTAAAAGACCTCTGCATACTTAGGTGACAGTAGCATAGGTTTGGTTGGAACCGATCATGGGTTTGAGCGAGGGTAGTTGAGTCGATCGCAGCCTTTAATTATATAGCTGTGCAAAAGATATTTGTTGTTGTTGCGTATGGTATGGTTGTAATAAAGGACGGGAATGTCCCATGAGAAATTACCACCTAAGGACTTTCCACCTTCCCATGGGGTAGACCTAGGAATCATAGACAATGATGTTGCTAGACGATCTTTCTTCTTTGTATACTCATGAAGCTCTATGTTATTTACTCATGAAGCTCTATGTTATTTCAAGATTCAATCTGTAAAATCACCAGCGCCTGCCTTGACTAAGTTTCAGTCGAATATGCACCCGTTTTTTTCAAACTTGGGTCAAAATCTCCGGAAAGCAAAGATTAAAAAAGCCACCCAAGAAGGATTACTCATTATGGTTATATATCATTGACACCCAGAAAAGACTTTTTGTAAAGTTGGAAAATGCCGCACCATTTTCAATCAATCCACTCAATTCCCTAAAAAATCTCGAATCTAACATCCGCTAACCTTCCTTGAAAGTCACCATTAAGGCTATGTTTAGTGGTTCGGATTTCTAATGGCATAAAATATGATATGAAATTCCGAGATTTTTTTGTATCTTGTTCATTATTTGGTGAATCATAGTATTAAAGTCAGATATGTTCATACCATATTATGTACATTTTTTTTTATATAAACGGCATATTATTGTAAATGAACTCAAATATTCATAAACGGAGATGGTAAAAATATCTCATAACACTATTCCTTAATTTAATTTAATTTATTTTCATCTTTTTTATATCATTTTATTTATTATTTCTTTTTTCCCATTTCATCATTCTTTAATAAAATTTTATCAAATAGTAAACTGTACTAACATACCTAAATTACAAAAACACCTAAATAAATATATATATATATATATATATATTAAATTTATAGATTGAATTTTTATTATAAGATAGAATTAAAGTTGAATATATAAATTAAAATAAGATTAATTAAAAATAATTTTTTTTATTTTAAATTTCTTAAATTAGAATTCAAATTTTATTTATATTGAAATATAATTTCAATTTTTTTAATTTAATAAGTTTGTTATTCGAGAAAAATAACTTTCTTATTATGGACATTAGAAATCCTATCCACATTTATCCCACTTCTCCCATAGGATAATTTTATTATGTTTATATCCATTTTATGTCCGATTTTATCCTATCTTAAGCGAGCACCAAATATAGTATAAAATAAATCATATTCTATCCCGAATTTTATCCCGATTGCCAAACGCAGCATAATAGTCCAAAATGATATTTTCACGTTAGCAATAAATCCACCTCAGCAAGCTGATGTGGATTTAAAGCAATCAGTTGACTTCCCCTTCTATTTGTTTTTTGTGTGAGTGTTGAGTCTTTAATCGTTAGCTTTTCTCTTCGAATTTCAGAACTACTCATTGTGTTTGTACAATCGTTCTCATTAAAGAAATCAGAACATACAGTTATTCAAGATTAGGAACATTTCCGCATGAATGAATGGCAGGGGCTGTTTACTATTGGATCTTATCTGGCTCTGGGTAGGGTATTTTGCTTTGGTTCGCCTTGGGCCGGGAAGAGGAAACTATTTTTTGATTGAATCGGCCTTTAAGAATCCGCAAGACCTATTAACCACTTGATTCTATTCTGGGCCAATTTGGTCTTTCGAAAAGAGTCCATCCATGTAGCTTGAGGGATTGTGCTGGAAATAATTTGATATGCTGCTTTTGATATATGGTCATAAGTGTTTCCCTTTTGACTAATTAATAGTTAGATTATGATCTGCAGCATCTTAGAGCAGCCAGGATATGCTATTCTCACTTGGATATGCGGCTGTAGGCCTAGCCAACAAGACTTCTTCGGTTAGTTTGAGAATCTCTTTTGCCAGTTGACAAAATGGAGTTTTAAGCTTGGAACAAGATGGTCCTTTCTTTATATTAATCGAAATCCCTTGTCCGCCGGTGGTGATCTTGGAAAAGAAATTGCTTACCCAGCCTGCTTGAATTTTTTATACGGGTCATCTGCGATTCAAGTTGGGTTCAAGTCAGACAAAACACACATCTTTATGGGTCGGGTCAAGTCGAATTGCAAGAAACCCGTCCCAGCCCATTACACCCCTAATATATAATATGTTGTATACTGGATTTAGGATAAATAAGTTCAGATATAATTTTGCAAATGTGCATAGTGAATAATCTACTTAAAACACGTATGTACTATTCACTGTGTTATGGTTACTCATACCATTTGCCTTGAGTGCTTTTCAAATTCTTTAATTAGTAACAAGTACGTTGAGAGTGCTATTAGTAGGAAACTTTCTTACAGTGAGATTTTTTTTTTTTTTTTTTTGCACGAGCTGTATATGATTAGATGAGTTTATTTGGTTTAGTTTTTGGTTTAAAGATGTACATATTAGTTTTTTGTTATATTTTGGAAACTCTAATATTGTAACTAACAAGTCGGTTTATCTTTTATAAGTATAGTTGATGTTGGTTTGTATTTGAGGTTGCATACTTCGAGTGGAAGGATAGCCATGTCATTGCTCTATTCTTGTTGGAGTCGGGGTGTAAGAGTTTTCACCCAACACTACACTCCATATATAATGTGCAATAATTGGTCTATATTAATTGGTCTTGAAAAGGCATTGGATGCTCTGATTTTCTTGTCTAGAAGGCATTGGGCACTCACTCTCGTAATGGGTGTAGTCCTCGTCTGTGCACTCACTCATTCTCCATATCGAGATAAACTTTTAAATTTTACTTTGTGGTCCATAACACCTAAAACTTTCAGATTATGGAAAGTATGACACGTAGAGTCACAAGCAAACCATAAACAAACATGCTCTAAATCTTGCGATTTGGTCGAGTGTATGTCCTTATTCTCTTTTAAGACATCCTTTGTCTCTAGATCTTACTTCCATGTTTTAAGGCGCATTCCCCATTTTCTCAACATGCTTCCATCAAATGAATGAGTCGAGTCAAAAATTGTCCTACGTAAATCAACTCATTTAACCCATTTTGACATATTTATATGAATGCAAATTTAGTGATTCATACATAATCCAATTCATTTACTAAAATACTTCCATATATAATCTAACATATGAAAATCCATATCCACCTAGTTAACCCACTTTAAGCTCTTCATGTGTATATGATGCTAGATAATCGGCTTTCAACATTGCATAGAATTTTCAACTTTTGTATTAATTCACAATGAAGAATAAAAGAAAGGGAGTGCTTGGTGGTAAATTTATGAGATCGCAGCAACAACTAATATGGAGGAATTGAAATTTTAATTAAATTGAATGTGAATACCGAATAAAATAATTCTGACCATATATTGCAATGACAAGAACTAAAATTAGAATGTTACATCGATAAACAATGCCAAATACAACCAAGGAAAGATACATTCCAATAATTAAAAGATTAAACTTACAAGATTAATAAAAATTTAAAAGTAAATGGGACAAAAAGGAGCCGTCTTAATATTTTCAGTAGGAGTGAAGTCAAGCCCATCTTGCGGGCTGACCGGGACTCCTCAAAACTTGGAACAATTAGATAAGTCCATTTTTTCCTTATAAAATGTGAAGAAATAATCACAAAGATGGGTTAGGTCTAGACAAACTATAAACCCATTTAACATATATATATATATATATATATATATATATATATATATATATTTTGGTGGTTCTAAACTTACTTATAATTTATTTATTGAATAGAGATAACCCATATAATTACTCGACGCATCAAATATCAGCTTTGAATTGAATCTACAGTTCATTTTGATGTGCCTATCTAAGCTTAAAACATGGGCTGGCAGAATTTAGTTTATGAAAAAAGATTTAGTATTCATCCTAACCGGTTCTCCATATATGTCAATCTTTATATACCATGTATCTAGTCACAATCTCCATCGCTCCTTTATCTTAGGACGACATTTGATGAGGAAGTCCTCGTCTTCGTACTCTTTTCGAACTTTAACCCGTGTTGGCATCATGCCAAATGCAATTCCACGCAGGCCACTCGCACTGTCCAAAAGCACGGAAAACGGGGGTCAACGGGGTCAATGTCCAAACACTCGGGGGAAGTTCTCGTATGCACGGAACAGATTCCTCCACTCTGCTTCTCTTTTTTTCTCTCTCCGACCCCACGTACAGGAGAAAATATCAGAACCAAACTTTAAAACTTTTGACAATTATCCATGACGGCCCACCTATCAAAAGTCTCTAATTATTAAAATTCATTTAATTACTTTTTATAAAAAAAACAAATGACCCATTTTAACACCTCTACTCATGACCTACCAATCATCCTAAACCACCTCTTCATCTTCATCCTCTTCATCTCCATGGAGCCTACGCCTCCGCCTCCGCCGCCGCACGTCCTGATATTCCCATACCCGGCGCAAGGCCACATGCTCGCCCACCTCGACCTCGCCCACCAGCTCTCCCTCCGCGGGCTCGCCCTCACCGTACTGGTCACCCCCAAGAACCTCCCCCTCCTCGCCCCTCTCCTCTCCGCCCACCCCTCCGTCCAGACCCTCGTCCTCCCCTTCCCTCCCCACCCCAACCTCCCGCCGGGCGTCGAGCACGTCCGCGACGTCGGCAACGCCGGCAACGTCCGCGTCATCTCCGCCCTCTCCGCCCTCCGCCTACCCCTCGCCCGGTGGTTCGCCTCCCACCCCGACCCTCCCGTGGCCATCTTCTCCGACTTCTTCCTCGGCTGGACCCAGGACCTGGCCGCCGAGCTCGGCATCGCCCGGATCGCCTTCTTCTCCGTCGCTGCGTTCTTGCCGCTGGTCATTGACTTCTGCTTCCGGAACGTGGAGAGCGTGAGGAGCGTGAGCACCGACGCCGCGGTGGAGCTCCCCGATCTGCCCGGAGCGCCGTCGTTCCGGGAGGAGCACCTGCCGTCCATATTCCGCCTCTACAAGGAGTCCGACCCGGATTGGGAGATTGTTAAGAATAGTATGTTTGGGAATATGGCCTCTTGGGGTTGCGTGTTCAATACGCTCGATCACTTGGAAGGCCGGTATTTGGAGCACCTGAGGCGGAAAATGGGCCACGGCCGGGTTTACAGCGTCGGCCCGCTGAATCTGATCGGGCTCGATGATGTCTTCAGCCGGGGAGACCCGGGCACCGGTGCGGGACCAGGCGGCGACGTCCTGGGCTGGCTCGATGGGTGCCCGGACGGGTCGGTCCTCTACGTTTGCTTCGGCAGCCAGAAGCTGATGTCCCGGGAGCAGATGGAGGCCCTGGCGTCCGGGCTCGAGAGGAGCGGGGCCCGGTTTGTGTGGGTCGTCAAGGCCGCCACGGCCCAACAGGCGGAGGAAGGGTATGGGGCCGCCCCGGACGGCTTCGAGGCCCGGGTGGCGGGCCGGGGGAGGGTCGTGACGGGGTGGGCCCCGCAGGTGCCCATACTGCGCCACCGGGCGGTGGGCGGGTTCCTGAGCCACTGCGGGTGGAACTCGGTCCAGGAGGCGATGGTGGCGGGGAAGGTGGTGCTAGCATGGCCGATGGAGGCGGACCAGTTCGTGAACGCACGGCTGCTGGTAGAGGACATGGGCGTGGCGGTGAGGGCGTGTGAGGGGACGCACACGGTGCCAAACCCAGAGGAGCTGGGCCGGGCGATCGCAGGGTCGATGAGGGAGGACTTGCCGGAGCGGGCGAGGGTGCAGGAGCTGAGGAGGAAGGCGCTGGAGGCAGTGGAGCCCGGCGGCGGGAGCTCTTGGGGAGGCTTGGACGAATTTGTGAAGGAGTTGGGCCGACTGCAAAAGCAACGAACGTGATCATGTGACTGGCCTTTCGTTGTGACGAGTAGAATTTGCATTAGAAATTGCAATTGCCTACTTCCCCATGTTTGTACTTCTAGAAAAGTAACTATGCACTCTTTTCTCCCACAAAACTGGAGTGTGTTCAGTATTAAGTTTAACGATAAAATTAAACTCAGTTCAGCTACATATGTTCATTTATCTAAATGAATTTTCTCCCATATTTACGAGGGAAGGCTATCGTTATCCTCATTTATATCAAATAAAATGACAGAGTAACAGTCATAGATTACTAAAGGAGATATGCACATCAATTTCCAAGCCGAGGCAAGTGGATGACAGACCCTCTCAAGCCTTTTAACTACCGAATGCCTACCCGTATATGTGCCGGATAAATTGTCAATGCAGTAAGGATGAAGAAACCATCACAATATTGGAGCCGACAATCTCGGATACAACTGTCGGAGAGACATTCATAAAAGGGGTAATTCGACACAATTGTCGAGTAGTTGATATGCACTATTTGGACATTGTTAGATGGGTGCTCCTGCCCGTGTAGTCATCCACGCTGTTCATGACCCAGAGGGAACCTGATGAACCCGTGTTTCGCGAGAGAGAGAGAGAGATGGCCCTGCTGCAGAAGACGAAGACTTGACCCTGGTGGTCGAGAGAGAGATGGCCCCGCTACAGAAGACGAAGACTTGACCCTGGTGGTAGTGGAGGAAAGATAGACTTGACGAAGGAGGCGAGGACTGGGTGGCGGGGGCAGTCGTCATTGCAATGACAAATGCTTGTGGCATCACCAAACGTGTTGAGAGGGCAATGGGAGGGCCCAATGATGTGGTGGAGACATGGTGCATGGCATCACCAAACGTGTTGTGAGGGAGAAAGACCTAGGTTTTCCTTATATATCAAATGACTTACAAGATGAAGACATGATTTATTCTACGAACCTGAGTAGTACCCATACTAAGACACATCCAAATCAGTTTCTTGTGATGCTTGACACCTTTGTAAATATATAATCAAGAAGTACTTTTCTTAAAATTCACCTCTAGGAGTTTACATATAAGACTCTAATTTGTAAGGCGTCGATCATTTACCTTACACGATATATTTTCTTACGTTGTCCACTCATTTCACTCTAATTGGAATTTGTGCTTGGTACCATGCTTTGTTCCAACAAAAAAGTTATTAGTTGTAGTGACTTTCAATGCCATAAATTAGCAATTTTTGAATGTTTTATTATATGTAATTGCTCTTCCTAAGCATAGGGTCCTAGGCCCCTCCTCAATTAACCCAAACTTGGGCACCAAGGACCCAAGCCAGGGTACCGGGAATCCAAGCACATGCATTGGGTCTCGAGCCTTGTCTTTATGGACCAGGCCCAGCCTCAATGGACCCAAGCTTGGGCGTCAAGGAGCCTAGACACATGCATTGAAGTCTTAGGCCTAGCTTTTGTAGACCTTGACCCAGCCTCGATAGACCTATTCTTTTTATGTTTTTGGTCAGTCGATAGACCTATTCTTTAGTCACTACAATTTGAGGAGAAATATTACTAAGAATTGAATCGTGCATTGGATTAGGTGTGGGTCACCAAAATCTTTTTATGTAAAAATGGGTCAATTTCAATTGGACCATCTTCGATCTAATCCATCCATTTAATGGGCCTACATGAGACCAAGGACAGAGTGGATTGTGGATTTGCCTGAGCGTCATTCATTTGCTTATGGGCTTTACCATACTTCAAAAGGATTGACTGAAGCACTGAGTGTACGGTGCCAATCACCCAAACTAGAAAACTCTGCACGATTAGCTGACAGGACCATAGGCTTTGTTAGAAACAACCATGGGCTTGATTGAAGGGTATTTGGGGCGAGGCTTGCCCAGAACCTGGTCAACATGGACCGGATCAATCTCGACTATCAATTTATGTAGGTCTTTTTAAAGACATTCGTGATGATTGCACATGGTCTGGTATAGTTCGAAAACCCTTCAGCTTATAATGATCGTTGACAGGTGTGTTCCGGAAACTACCGGCGAAATTCCTTTCAAAACATGGATGAATGAGTGAATCGGCAGGAGTTGTGAAAGGCCTGATTCTCAAACAAGAAACTTAAATGACAAGAAAATTAAAAGTATTGAGATGGGAGGCAATTGTGTAAAGTCATGTAAAAGATAGTAGAAGTAAAACTGAACAACCGTCATTCTTTCATTAATGACGATCCTTTCTACAAATTACTATTCAAGTATTTATACCTATTGCTAACACTAAACAGCAGAAATGGTTATAAAGAAATCAAACACAACCTGCATTACTCCCACAATTCAGCAATTCTATTTACAAATGGTTACTTAGTAGTAACCAACTCCTGCTATTTGATATTTGTGTCTTGTCCATTCTTTCACAATTGTCTTCTCCAGTTGCCCTCGGAAGCTTTGGTTCCACTACTTGACGGTTGCATCGGATTACCCTTTTTACGAATGTCTCTCCAACACTTGTATCTGAAATTATTGACATCAACACTAGGATGGTTTCTTCATCCTTGCTGCACCAACACTTAAGTCAATCGTGGCCTTTTGTTTCTTGAATCAACCTTCATTTGTCAACATTACACTCCTCATTTTAGGCTACTTTCACATGTACCCTCAACCGGCTAAAACCAGTTTCCTTGTCGACTAACTGAATTTGCCGATTAAGAGTTCTCAACACTACTTCCACATCTTGCTCGGGCTCTTCCGGTCCAAGTCAAGGTCAATGGCTTGGACATCTTTTGGCGTCAACGACAGGACTGTCCCTCGATATGTGTAACTAGTAAGACTGTTGAACTTCCCATGTGGTAGGCATAGGAATAATAGACAATGATGTTAGTCCCGCCTTCTCTTTCTGCAAACTCATATAACTCCATGTTACTTTCAAACTCAATCAATGGGAATCGCCAAGCATGTGCCTTCACCAACTTGCATTAGAACAAGGACCGGTTTGTGCCAAGCTTGGGTCAGAATCTTCCTCAAAGCAAGGATTATAAAAGCCAAGTCAAGAGGGATATATTCATTACGGTGAGATATCCTTGAAGTGACAGTGAGTGGCTTGAGTGTATTACTTGTGGGCGTGGCTATCGCTTTTTTGCTTCAGAATCCAGATTAGGTATTCCACAAGGGGACAACCAGACAGGTTCTGGTCCCATTTTGTTATCTCAATCTTTTTTGCTCACGGGTCTCTGCTCATCCTCATCATTCGATGCTTTCATTACAAGACATTTAAAGGCTGTACCCACCACGAAACCACTTGATAATATTTATGCAACTCCAAGCAAAAGAGATCAGGCCGCCACGTTCGCATGCTATTCTCTTGTCCGGAGCCCACGCTTTCCTCATCAGTTCCAGCGTTCCTTCTCACCGATTCAAAAGTCCAATTGGGGAAAATCGTGACCACCTCGACAGAGAGTCCTGATCTGCTGAGGAATAGACTGTTAGGTGGAGAACCTTCGCCAAACCTTAAAAAGGCCAATCGATTTTTTTTAATGCTTTGGATGAAATCTTGTCTGCTGTAGATTAGACCTTCAAACTGGATAGGTTTTGGTGCTAGACGACAACAGATCAGCCTGAGCGTCGGGATCAATGCAAGTTAAACATTATTACCGATATAACGTAACGTCGATGCCGGGTCGATGCTTCTATAACTGCATCAATGAGCTTCCTTGGATGCTACAACGATGCTCCAAGCCTCCCAATGTCACTCAATAGAATGGGATAATCCTTGAACTTTGATTTATTGTACAATATCATCCCGATGTCGCTCTCGGACTATTGATCTATTCAACGTCGTCCCTAAACTATTAATAATAATTGAGTGCAATCCTTCCGTTTGCATCATGCTCATATAGTCTAAGAACTAAATAGAACATTTATCAATAATTTAAAAATCACATTGAACAAATTTAGAGTTAGAGATAACATTGCACATTACGTTAATATTTAAGAATCATATTGAATAAATTAAAAGTTTAAAGGACAACATTATACATTAGACCAAAATTCATCAATTATTTGTGTCATTTTCCTAAACATATTTGGCATGCTCGATGGGTAGACCAATCTTTTCAAGTGCATATGCTTGTTCTAATTGTTAATCATGTTCTTGCTAACTCAATCAAAAGCTTTAGCTAGCGATTAAGCAAGCGGGAATTCAAGTACCGTTGGCATTTTCCAAATGGGAAGAAGAGAAAGGGGCAGGAATTCAACAAGACTGACTCGTTTGACCATTCCACCAAGTTGAAAAGCCAATCTAATCCCGCGTATTTATAACCCGGAACAACTCTTTAATGGTTCCCAGCATGTGATGATCCCTCGGTTGGTCGTCTGGTATACATTTATTTCCTTGCTGTGTCAGCATCAATGGCGTTTTCTTGGCAATCCTTCGCTCCTGAACAGTGGAATTGAACAACCATGACGCCTTGCCTACATAAATAAAGACTAGAGTCCCTTTCGGCATCGGTAGTATCAATTAGAAAAACCAATCACTTCATCGCCTGATTTGAGACGATAAGAGGATGCGTTTTTGGCTAGAATAATATAATCGCAACATCCAGCCAGACAAAAGATGCAACCGAAAGAAGAAAAATGTCAACAGGACATATGAAGCCCTGTTTGGTAAAAATTATTTATGTTTTCCGGAATAACTATTTCTATTCTTTTGTTTCGGAGAACAAAAAAAGAATAAAAACCTATTTGGTAAAAATTTTGTTCTCGAGAAATAAAAAAATCTATTTTTTTGTTCCCGATAATAGCTTTGAAATAAAATAAGAAGTAGAAAAAAATAACTTCTTATTCTTGAAAACAAAATCTAAAATATATTTTTTTTTTTCTCTCCTCTCTTCTTCTCTTTTCTTCTTCTCTTTCTTTTTTTCTTCTTATTCTTCTTCCTTTTAGCCGATCGTTGGCCTTGACCATGGCCGATGCTAGCAACCAACCAAATGAGGGACAGGTCACTGGAGTGTCGCCAGCCTCCAAAGACGCCGAGTCACGACGAGGTCAACCTCGCCTAGCCAAGACGAAGCCGAGCCTCACATGACCATAGCGAGGCTCAACCTCCCCAGCCAGCACAAGATTGGGCCTAGCGCTAAGGCTTGCCGTGGCCAAGCTAGCCTCTGGCAAGCTTGTCAAGCCGAACCTCACGAACCAATCGTCAACCACGACAATAGCCAGCGATCGGCCAAAAGAAAAAGAAAAAAGAAAAATATATATAATAAAAGAATTTTTAAAAAAAAATCTAAGAATCCTATCAAACATATTTTTATTTTGGAAATAGAAATTTTGAAAAATTACCAAACGCATTCTTTTTGCTTAAAAATTCTTCCTAAAAATAAAATCAGAAAAATCATTTCTAATAAAAAATTATTCTTCGCAATAAAATTATTACCAAACGCACCCTAAGTAGCTAATCTCAGCTTTTTGCCTAACTGTCCCTCAAGCAAAGAGAACGAGATTCCTGCCCTCTTCTTGTTTTTATTTAAGGCTAGAGTCGTTTCAAGAAGCAAGCTTATTCACAAGAACCACTCCTAGAAACAAAAACCAAAAATTGTTTCGCACTGCAATAGTATTCAAAAAAGGAAATCCGGCGGGACAATTGAAATCCAATCCCAACACCACCATCACAGTGTCAAATTTTACCTATCAACCTGAAACTTGATAAAGCTCGAAGAAGACATTCGAAAGATGACCTCATATTAGCCAACATTCAGCGTATAATTTTTTACACTCAACAGCTGCAGCTAAACAAGATAAATAATTGAGACACGCCCATTAGATTTACATATCATCTTTTCATTCCACAAATTATTTATCCAACAAAGTTCATGAGGGAGAGTTAAAAGCAAGAAAACTAACTTATATAAGAAATAAAAAAGGAAAAAAAAGAAAATACAACCGACTCTACCCAGCTTGCCACTTAGTCGATGGCAAAAACATATACACGTCCTACTAACAACACTCCACTTCCGCAAACCCACTTCCTGGAGAATATTATCTGCCGTCGGGACATATTACTAACTTGTAAGTCTCAAAACTGGCAAGAAGTCCCAAGCCTCAGCCTCTGCCTCTGCCCTAAGGTAGCAGACTTCCTGTTCTCAAATACAGGACCCAGCAGCTCCTGGAACTTCTCCAGAAACAGAAGCCATTCATCCTCACTCATGTCAGCGAGATTCACAAAGCTTACACTTGGAGGAAGCTGCTCATTTGCACTTCTGTGCCCAGATGACGAATTAGCCATGAAGCCATTTTCCTGCATCCTACCAGAATATTTAGGTTGCTTTGGACTCTTCTTACCCAAGACTATGTTTTTTAAGGACATGGAAAGTTTTGGCACTGAGGGAAGCCTCTCAAATGCCTCAACCCCAGCAACATCCTCCCTCTTCTTCTCTTCTTCACATTCACTCTCTTCTTCCTCCTCGCTTGCCTCCTCCAGTCTAGACAGAGGATTCCATCCATTACTACCTATTCCAAAATCAAGATACATATAATCATCCACGCGTGACTCAATATCCTCACAGTCAATATCAAATAGAAACTCATCCTCTCCCACGTCTGGCTTGGGGGACAAAAGATCCCTCTCAGCCATAGACCTTCTCGCCTCAATGCACACGACCTCCAGTTCACTTGGTTCTTCCTCACCACTGTGAAATTCCCTGCTCATCATTTCACCAATTTCAGCAAGACAGAGGCCATATGCAGCAGCTCTCTTCAGGAAAATGGTGCAGAGGGTCAGCACCGAAGACAAGCTTCTCGGATCATGGGAAGCTCCTTCTGCAGCATTTTACAATCATCTTTATAGTCCAGCTTTTCTATGTACTCCAATTCATCCTCAGAAAAAGGAATTGAAGCCTGAGGCCAGTGAATCCACTCGAAGTATGGGTCCTCCAAAGTTTCTGGCAAGCAAAGGCCATGATCGATAGGAATTAGTTTCACCTGACCAAAACTTCCCATGCTGTCAAGTTTACTTACTAAAAGGTTTCCAGCATGCCTGTCCGTGTTAAAAATTCTAATGTCTAATATTCCAATTCGATGCACAGCAGAAACAGGAAAGCTTGAGGTCCCATGATCACTGGCATCAAAATCATGTGGTATGAACTGCTGAAGAGATGCGATCTTGCTAACCTTCTTCTTTTTATTTGGCTTGTCAGGATTCACTCCATTAATATTGAAGATATGGTGAGTGATCTTCACCAGAGCAGTTGGAGGCACATCAGCAGGAAGTCCAGAGTCTAGAAGATAAGCTGCAACCTCTCTGATCCCTGTTTCTCCAACTCGCACAGATCTTTTTAAGCCCGGTTGTCCTAGAGCTTTGCCAACAAACCCTTTAGGATTATTGGGGGCAAATGGTTCTTCATCAGTCGGCTTTATAATAGCAACAGAATCACCTCTACTATTTCGGAAGTAGTACGCACCCCCAAGGCCACCGTGAACGGGGAGTGGATCAACTCCCATGTTAATCCCCTTCACGACGTCCTCCAACAATTGCTTGAATCTATCATCAAATCGATCTGACCGGCCAAGTATTTCTATCGGACCACTCTTATCTCTATGCTGGATATCCCTCCCAGTTGGTGAAAGACAAGGTGTCGATGAGCTCCTATGAAGAAAATTCCTTGTAAGGAGAAGTGGCGAATCGTTTAGGACAGCACTGAGATCATTTTTCAGTTCCTTGTCCCCGAAAGTCAAACAGCTCTGCTCTATAGGGAAATTAAGAGCGATCTGCAACCGCCTTTTCACAGTGTGGGCATTGTCACTGCGATCCAGCTCCATACCCAGCACACAGCCGGTTTCAGTCTGCACGAAAACCCGTCTCCTCCCAGTAGATTGCTTCCCCTCATTTCTGTTAGTCCCGTGGTACTCCCTGCCAAGTGGGCTCTTGAAAAAAGCCACAGCCATCTGAGTCTGGACAGGGCTGTCCAACTCACGAGACATGAAATGGAGAGGGAGAGCCTGAGCTTCGCAGCCAGCAACAGCGGCAGGCGGCTGAAGAGCAATTCCCTCCCAAGATCGCACCAGACTGCAACACCGGGGACGAATGGATGCACTGAACCCGACGTGAGTATCATCAATCGGTAAATCCTTTATCAGATCCCATCGGCAACCACTGAAACCACAATCGAGGCAAAAGACATGCCAGCGGAGAGAGATCACAGAGGCTGCTCGATGCTAATTGGCTACATGTAGCGCGCCATCTTGCCAGACCCCAGACAGACAGGGAAGAAAATCTGCACAACATGAGAGGAACGATTGTCATTCAGATGGAATGCCAAGCATTTCGACCCACTTTTATGCGAATCGCCGCCAAGAGTTTCACCCGCCAAGCAACTAAAGTGCATGAACGATACACGGATTTCAGACAACACAGAGCGTGCGCGAACAGCGAGCATCGGTTACGCAATCAGTTCACTCTCCAAGTGCAGTAACTGCAACATTTCCTGTCACCAGTTCGTGAATGCAGCAAGCACCAAAATACATCGCAATAAAACCAACGCGCGGAAAAAGAAACGTACGAATTAGGAAAACCAGCAGTCAATAGACACGGCGGCGGAAGCTCGGATTCAGATTTGCTAACCATCTCGCGCTACTAGCGCCGCGGGATTAACTCGAGCACGATCTCGCCGCGGTGCCCCGACATTCCACCGGACCGCCTCCGCGGCTCGCGACGGCGCCGGTGCAGACAACGGACTCAAATCGAAAACTGAGGTCGGCGGGGGACTCACCAGATCATGAGATCCGAATCGCGACCCGGCTCGCGGATAGCTAGCTCCCCGGAACGGGAGAGCTAGGGAGACAGACCCCGGCCTCCTCGAAACGGGATCGGGCCGAGGGCCAGCGCCAGCGGACGGGAAGAACGGGGGCAAACGGCTCGCGCGCGGACGAGGAGCAGCGGGCGGGCAGGCAGGCGGGCGACGAGCGGCGGAGGCGGCGGCGGAGGCGGAGGCGGAGGCGGAGCAGCGGCGGGATAGCCGGAGCTCCGGCACGGTCGCGTGGAGGATGCAATTCCTTGTCCCACGGGGTGCCACCAGAAACCAGGACAAAACCCTCTTTTGCTCCTCTCTTCTCTTCCTCCCTGCCTTTTTTCTTCTTCGTTTTACTTCAGCCTCGGCTCTCTTTCTCGCTCGCTCTGTTCGGAGCACTAGGGAAATCATAAGACGTAACGCGGCCATCTCTGGTTAAGATTTAACCAACCCTGGTTACGCGCTCACCATCCCCCGTCTCTCGCACACTTTTTCTCAGGAGATTCGAAGAGTCTAGAACACGAGATCGGAGCCGCTGGATGAGGGATGAGGAAGCGGTGAGAAATCTGGGACGTTGGAATTCCTTCTTTTCTTTTTCCTTTTTTTCTTTTTGGGCCCCGGTTTTTTGGCTCCGAGTGCTCGGCCCGTTGGAATATGTTATCCGAGAGTGGGGCGCATCGGGGACTGGGACTGAGTTTGGGAGGGAAAAAGGGGACGAAGGGATTGGGGGCGTCACGTGGAGATAAGGGATTGGGCCGTGACGGGGCGGGGTCGCCGCCTGTGCGGGTAAACATGTCCGCCAATGGGACGCTTTTTCCCCGGCAGTTTTTCGGCCCCCGGCTTAATAGGTTCCGCCCGTGCCGAGGGCAGAATGCTACAGTTTGCGTGATCGCCGCAATGGACGCGCGACGGGCAGTACGGTACTGGTTTCTTAACTCTTGAAAAAAATAATATGCTCTTAACCTATAAAGAAAGCAAACAGTTCTAGATTTTCTTTTCTTTTCTTTCAATCTTCTTCTTTTTTACTTTCTTAGTTTGAGTGATCGAGTCATTACGTCACTTTTCAATCGATCAAGCATAAGCCAACACTAGTGATCAGACCTGATTGAGGATAGACTGAAAATGAGACATGCCTAATTTTGGATTTAGAAGTTCCTGTCGAGACTCATTGGGGCTTTAAAAATGATAATTGTTTACGTAAAAATTAATTGGATACAAGCGATTCTAAGCAAGTCGAGGTTGGGAGGAAAATTGTTCACCTAGACTTGCCCATCTTGTCCTTAGGGCACATTGAACTTAGGTTGGTCTAGGGAGTAGCTTGACCATTAATCAAACATACTAATAATATGACTTAAAAGAAAAAAGGAATAGGAAGGAAAGAGAAGGGGCAGTTGCCACCGCCCCGATTGTTGTCAAGGATTGAAGACTCTTTGCTTAATATCACTTGCCTATGTGGAGGATAAGTTTGCCCAATTTTCAATAGTGGCCAGCAATGGCCACCGAATTCAAGCGTATTGATAGTCTCAACTACTTCATCTAGTTGATGTTAAATCTAAGACGAGGGGACCCCTAAAATTTTTACTTAGTTTATATGGATTTTCTATAAAGTCAGCAGTCATATATTAGCTCTGAGCACATTAACCTTAAAATGTTGGTGAAGTTAATTGCATATAATAAAATGAATATGGGGTACAAAGAGATTTATATAAAGCTCCAAGATTATTACACTAGTTTAATGGGGAGGATACATACATATTTCAACTTTTATATGACTTGTCATTAATTAATTTTTTGAGTAAGGTTGAATAAATAATATACCGATACGCATTAATCAAGTGACTCTGTAGCGTGTACAGTCCGACACACACAAAATTAGCTAATTTGCTTATAAATCATCTCTGTAACCACGCACGATTTTTAGATTAACAGACCTTTTCTAGCTTATGCGTATTTTGCCCTGCGATTTCTTAATCAGTAAACTGAAAATGACTTTCTCACCAAAAAATTAAAAAAAAAAATAATATATTCAAGGGACGAGGTAGGTCACGCTGGTGCTAGGTACGTGCAAAGGCGGCAAGATGTGCCGGCACGTGCAACGTGCTGGGCGGTCGGAGCGTCGAGATATTTTTCGTTCCTCGCGAGGATTATAAAAAAGAATAAAAAGAAATGGTAAAATCCGTAATTCTCTTTAGTCAACCAAGATGATAACAATCCCGACCTAACCCAAAAAAAAAAAAGGGTAAAAATTCGAAAAAAAAGGACTGCACGTGACGGCGACTCGCGGACTGCTGCTCATATGCGACCTGTCGGTATTATCCTGCCACGTATTTCTGTCGTTATCTGATTTTCGTTTTTTTTTAAGGAAAAAAATCGTTCAAGGGGGTCACCGTTGGACCCACGCACACGCAGTTTTGCTGATTATAAAACCAAGATTTCCCCGATGATCACCACTCCACGTGAGGAGGAGGGAGTGGGGGTTTTGAATTTCTATATTTTCGAGAGTTGAGTTAAGAATAATTTAATTTTAAATATGAAATTTGACTCTTATGTCCGGTAAAAAAGCAAGGTAATAGCTTGAAAATAAGAGTTATAGTAAGATTAGTAGGTTCGATAAAAATAGAAAATATAGTGTAAATCTTTTTTATTTAAAGTGCATGACTTTGCATCTTTTTCGAATACGTGTTTTTTTTTTTCTGATGATTTTTTGAAGTGTTGATTCTAATTCTCCTTAATCCAAGTACCCAAGGATTCTTAGTAGTAAATAATAAAATATTTCAAAAATTTTGATTAATTGTCCTCGGATTCTCGCAAATCAACTGTCAATGCATTTAATGATGGGTTTGTTTTGCAGAAAATGAATAATTAAAAAAATTTCTTACTAAAGAAAATCAATGATGTCAATTATAAAATAAACGAGTGAAAAAAATTTAGACATAAATTATTATCGATAATAAAATATTTTTTATCAATTAATTATTTTGAATGACATAAATGATTACTTTTAAAAAAAATTTTCCAAGTCATCTATTTTTTTTTGAAATTAAACTGAGATAAGAAAATGTTAATTGCTTTTTAATAGGCATTTCAATTAAAACGGGGATAAAGACATTGGAATATTAATCATAGCAAAAAGTTAACTCGGATCCCCAAAAAGGAATTCCGGCAAAAATGAGCCCAAGATCATGTGGCTTTTTTGCTCTAAGTTAATCCTTTTGTTAAAAAAAGAGTAAATGAAAACGCTAATAAGACATAAAATTACTATTAATCGACGACATGTCATGCCAATGTCCCTAATTTGTAACAACGACAGCGGCAACAACAATGGAGGCTTTGTTTCTTAGGCATCAATGAGACGGAGCTCAGGCGAATCGAAAAGGGTTATCGATGATACCTTTGTCAGCAAGAGCAAAGACATGCAAAGAGCATCTCGCCAACCACTAAGCCGAGACAAGCGAGGTCAAAGCCACCTTGGCCTTGCCACATTTGGACCACTTCACTATGATGGAGAGGGCCGCAAGCCTAGCCGAATTTGCGAGGAGGGTTAGCGGCCCCTCGACGCTTGGCATGGTGAGGGCCACAACCTTGCTTGAAATCAACAGCTTTGCTATGGCGGCGGCGGCGGCGTTGAGCGGGGGAAGGGGGGGGTTGGTTGTTGGGGAGACCTGACCCCACTCAACCTAAATGGGAGTTAAGAGTGCGTTGATCGGTGGGCTTGACCTTGACGGCTCCAATATTTACTTTGATCGGGACTCCTTAAGACAGGTAGAGCCCACCTTCGTCAAAGTCAAAAAGAAGGCGTCACTTTGGCGGGTCGCATTTCTCGGTTCGTCCATAACATCATCTTCGAAGTACTCTTGATTCTCCCTTTGAGTAATTTTAAGTATTTTGTCGAAATCCTCTTTTTGACCCAAACCTAAAAAGCTTATATGTTTTCTTTTTTTTTTCTTTTTGGGAATAAGAAACCGAGAGTTTTTTTTTTTTATATAGATTCGCCAAATCAGATGAGAAATCAACATGCGATAGCTTATTAACATATATCAAGAAAAGACATTTGACATTATTGATAATAAGGTGGTCACGTGACAATTTGAGATGGGATCAATAATTCGTGAAGAAAATCTGTGAATGTACTATTTTGTGATTGATACTTGTACTTTTTGGTTGTATGTTCCATCTACTTTTAAAATATATGCTTTTGCCTCATTTTGGGTTGGTTTTTGTCATTTTCTAAAATAATAATTGCGTATTTTCTTTTTCATAGATTCTTCATCTATCAATTGACTGACCGCAATGAAAATTTATTTTGGCCTCGTCAGGCAGCCTCCCTCCCCTTCTCTCAAAATGTCCTCATTCTACCACGAACGACCTCCACCATAGCGTCCACATGGAACAGCGATCATCATTGGCGTCGGAATGGCGCCGCCGCCCCTCCGCCATCCTCGGCCTGCCATCCATGCAGCTCTGTCACGGTGGCCTGCCTTCCCTCCGCCGTCCTCGAAAATGCATGCATACTTATCAGGATTAAAAGTGCCAGGAGCGAAACGACTTGGGAAAGACTGATGGGAATATACATGGGAGATCGAATTCAACAGGATAATGCCAATGTCTCGACATTGTTGCAGTCGAGGAGACGATGATGATTGAAGGAAGAGAGAGAGAAGGTGATGGAGAGAGGTGGGGAAGAATGCAGAGTTTGGAAGGACGTGGGAACTTTCGTGGCCTGTGCCGTGCAGCGATGAGCGAAGGGTGGAGACCAACTTTCAGCGCCACATCCTAAGCACCAAATACAAAAACAGCATCTTGAATGCGCATTGGCAGAAACCAGCAAGGCAGGTTTGGCACAGATGTTACCGAACCTCAACTAAAATCGGCCAAACTCTTAACAAGTAAATAATAATATAAATAAAAAAAAATATTGATCGAAGAGATACGTAACATGTCCATGATCATAGTGGCAATTCCTCGAACGAAACAAGTGCACGGTACAAAATACTAGGAAGATTTTGAACTTGAAAGGACATGACAATGCTCAACTCAAAATAGATATGCCGTCATGACACGAATTGCCACCCTTTCGACGGCCAAGGAGAATCCTAGGAGAATCCTACTTCTTGAGGGAGTGAAATTAAATCAAGGGCTTTGTGAGTTTAGCTCAAGCTTAGGTCGATGGTCACTTAAGATAAGTGGCTTGATTTTGAATCAAGCTCGAGTAACTTCAGTATCTTATTGAGTCAGTCTCGATTGTAAACAACTTGACGAGTCCCTAGACCCAGTTGAGCTTTTCTTTCATTAGACTTGAATTAATGATGAAATACCTTTTAAATATATATGGATTAGTATGTGAATCGACAAAAGTTATGAAGGGTCATTTGCTAATATTGGACAAGAAAGTAAATGACAATATTTAAAGATACAAAAACCGAAGGCAATCATGGCCAGCCATTAAAATTGCGAAAAAGTATAATAGATAACATTGAGTGTTATAATAAAGCTTACAATCGACAGTTGCAAACAATTTTTGAATTAAAAAGATAACTTCTTAATCCTATCTTCAAAACTAATAAATTCCTAAGCCTATTTGCGGTTATAAGAAGTTACAACAATAGGTATCTACAAAAAGTTACAAATCTGGAATTATTACTACTCAGTAATTACATATCAATGTCAATAACTTCATCCTAAATAATTGATATTTGTTATCAACTATTTCGTTGGTGAATTGTCAATACTTTTCAAGTTGTGGATTGTTCTTTTCATAGTGGTTTCTACGGTTCACCAAACTTTGCTATAACCGATTAACTCTATCACTTGTTGAATGTCCTTTATATAAGATAATCAAGATGCATCCTATACCTTATCATCAGCAAATTTTATTTCTCCTTACCAAATTGCCTCTGTATAGTGGCCAACATGCGAGGACTTGATGCAACTTCTCTCGACTATTCTTCAGTGAGACATCGAGAAAGGTTTGCCCCTCGTGTTGGCCTTCTTCTACTGTTCAATTAAAAGGTGGAGATTCAAAGTGCGAAGCAACTTCGTCACAAGTTTGTGGTGCTGGATTGTTGTTGCCAACAGTATTATCGGACTATTGTTGATTTTTTTTTCCTTGCCATTGTAGTCTCTTCGAATCAACAAAATGTATCCCACCAAGCGTGCCAAAAATATGTTTCATAGACAAAATACCTTTTAAATATATATGAATTGACGTGTGAACCAACAAAGGAAACGAAGAGTCCTTTGTTAATTTTGGATAGGAAAGTATATGACAATAAATTAAAGGTACGAAGATGACCAACCCTCGTGGCCAACCATGTAAATTGTGGAAAAGTAAATATAAAGATAAAGAGCGTTGAGTTTTGTGATTTATTATGGTTTTATAAAGAGTACGATATGGTTATTTAAAGCCTATAATTGACAATTACAAATAACTTTTGAATAAAAAAGATAATTTTCTAATCCTATGTTCAAAACAAATAACTTCCTTATTCTATCTGCGGTTATAATAAATTGACGACAATAATTTGAAACTATAGCTACTCGATAGTTATTTGTCGATGTTGATGAGTTTTTTTCTAAATTACTAATGTTTGCTATCAAAAAGTTTTTTAGAGAGTTGTCGATACTCTTCAAGTTGTCAACTATTTTTCTAATAAAACTCTACTATTATCGATTAAATCTGTCAATTTTTATTTTTATTTTTTGGTATCAACAATTTCTATCATTATTTCATGAATACCTAATAATTACAGAAGTGGACATGGAATTCCTTAAAATAACATGGCTGTGCATAATATATGAACACAAACATAGACATTTCAATTTGTTTAAGTCGAACTCGGGCTTATCCATCCCAAGTTGGAGATTGAGTTCATTTATATCTCCATTGTAATCAAGTCATATTGCAATCCTTGATTTTCTACTTCAGCTGAGCTCATGCTGGAAACAGAATGCTTGATCGAGCATGAATCAAGCTCTAAACATTGAATGCACAAATTGAGTTGAGATGAAACTTGATGCTACATCGGCTAGACTCGGCTCGATTAAACTCGTACCTATCTCTCTCTATGGCCTCTTAAATCCGGTTTTCTTAACCAACCGGGCATTGACAAAGCTGCGCGAGAACCTCGCGGGGCAGAATTTTTCAAGATCCGCGTCTTGTCTGATGTGGCAGGTGCATCGAATCCGAAGCGGATTAGACAAATTGAGAGCCAAGTGCATCGCCGATGGCAGAAGCAGACAAAAAGAGCGAAGACTCCAAGGCCTCGGCCCCCACCAATCATTTCGTCTCATCTCAACTTCCCACTCGCCCATCGCACGGTCGAGGTTGTCCGGCTCCTTCCGATTCGCCTGCAACAATCTTTCGGTGGGCGATGCTTTGCCGGCGCACGCAGATTCGCCATTGAATAATAGCCATTTTTGGCCTCCTGCTTCCGTAAACGATCCTCACTAAAACTAGAAACAGCCGTTTAAACATGAGCAGAAATTGTTGGATCAGCATGCAGCAGGACGAAGTCGAACGGATTTGTGGCTTTTGGGTCGCTTTTCTTTGCCGTGAAATTTGAAATTTGTATGTGCTGACGATTAGAACTTAGTAAACAAATTTGACACCGCGGTTCTCGCAAGAATCAGCTGTTAATTCAGGCCATGACTCAACCCGGCGTGTCGTTCGTTATCATCTTGCATTTTTCCTTCTTGCGTGCCGCCGTGGCGTTGAGAATCTCACGCCAGCGCTCTACATCTTCTGCAACTCCATGGAATATGCTGGCAGTAATAATTTTCTAAATACTTAGGCTGAGGTCGACTACTTCCCGTACGGCGTCGACTTCAATGGCGTGATAAAAGGTTGCTTCGCCAACGGCAAGACAATCGACTTCACCGGTTCTTAGAGTTGCTCGACATCATTCCATCTTTCAGTATGCAAATGTGGACACAAAGCATTTGTATCACAATGAAATCACTCGTGTCTAACCAAAATACCTAAGAAAATGTTGCATCACATGCCTTAAAACCCGACATAATCATGCTCTCAATGTATGGATACGTGGTTATTGAGATAATTTTCGCAACTAGAAAAATTGTGCTATTCCTTGACAACACGGTAATCAAGCATTTGTAAAATTCTATTTACAGCGATATAAATTATTTGATCTGGTTAATGTTGCAGCCAAACTTCTCGGCTTACCATTGCCACCTTTACACTCGAGTGTCGCCACTGTCGTCGAGAGAAGCAAGATCACGACCCGCATGAGCTACGCCTCTGGATCTAGCGGGATTCTTCCTGAAACTGGATGTTTTCGGTGAGACTGAAGTGAATTACCCATTGTTTTCTTATACCTCAAGACACAACGTGACTTATTTGTCCATGATTTCTGAGGGAAATGCTTGTTGCTAGCCGATCCAGTAAATCTGTTCCGAGACACCACGAAGAGTGGTTCGCCGAGACGAATCGAGAACGGGAAAGGACCAAAAGAACCACCCGGCTGCGTCCATTTTTTATCATTTCTATGTCAGGCAATGACTATACATCTTGAGCTATTTTCTCCGTCCAAGCATGACAAAACCTCACTCCTGTTGCCTTCCCTCAGTCGCCCATAGATAGGCTTAAAGTTGTGGCCCTCTTGAATTAGTCATGGGATCGTGATGAAGAATTTCATCAGATCTCTAGATTTCCTCTCCTAAACGTGCAAATTCATTCGCAGTACTGATAGTTTATTTTGGGATTGCCATATCTATTGCTGCAGAATTCGTATGAATTAGGAGCGATGAAAATTCGTGTCGTTCAGCATGAGCCAAAGGGGTTGTTTCACAGTGTTCGGGATGACAAACAGAGGGCAGCGCGACTAGTCAGTAAACAAACTCATTATGCTCGACAACGACTTGCAAGCAGAAATGATGCAAAAGCTAGAGTGTGAATGACCTGGCACTTTCTTCGTGCTGTTACAATTGCACGATCACATCAAAGAGTTGACATGACATCTAGAACGATCCAGTTCTAAATTATCTATGCCATATTGCTCTCAATCATTGCGATGAATCTACCTTAAGAGAGCCTTCTGTGTAACCGACAATCCTCTTGATTCACAGGAATGAAATACACAGTAGAACCTTGACGCCGTGTGTGGATCGGATGGAACTTTGCATCAGTGATGCGACTACTTGCTCAAACAGAGACGAACATATATACTTCGATGTGGTGCCATCCGCATCAACTTGCTCATAACCTTGCGGCAAAGTTGTGCTTCAACGGCAACGATGCGTAGTCCCTCGAATGTCAAAGACCTTGTTCAGTTCAGGCCATTTTAGCAGCTCATACACTGATATCATTTCATGCACTCTTAATGTAATTGTCAACTGAGATAGCCTAAAAATAAATAAGTAAAAAGTCTGCAGCTAGATTCAATCATCCTTGAAAGGGCCTGCCTAGATCAAGCCTTCTTGAATTTCTAGTTAATCACGTGTAAAGAGCGCTAATTTCATTGTGCTATCTTAATCTATTAAGCGTGAATCAGCTTGCGTAAGCTGATGAAACATTATTGAGGCTTGAGGGGGCAAAGAATCCTTTTTGAATTATGTGATGTTTATATCGTGAAATAAATTTGCAGATCATGCACTAAACTATCAACTATGTGAATTTTTCAACAATAACGGTATATGAAATATAAGATCATAGTTTCTCCATCGATCTTGTAGACTTTGATATATCTCTCATTTTTCTTTTCTTTGCCAAAATGATAGGACCTCGTCGAACTGCAGAAAGATGAAGGAATACTAACATCGGCAAATCAACAATAATATCACACTGAAATAAAAGCATACAAAGTGCATTCCAAAACACAATAAGCCTGTGCACATTCTAAGTCTCTAACCCTTATGTACTGAAACTGGAATTTACATTCTTAAGTCTCTAATCCTTATATAATCAATGTGAGCACAAAATTCAAATGAAAGTTGGTAATCTTTCTTCTTCTTCTTTTTTTCTGGTTGAAAAGAGTTTGGCAATCTAAAATTAATTAATTTGACATAAGTTGATAAGTATTCTAATGTAGATTGAAAATCTCAAATTTTGAAACAACAGTGAATTATACAAACAAAAATCGGCAAGTTGTGAAAGAAATCATCACTATAAAGACAAATAGGTAATTGGATAAAAGTATAGCAATAATCCCCTCCCTTTTTTTTCAACCAACAGTCCTTTTGCACTTATCTATAGTGAAATTTACCGGCACAGGAAAAATGTGTACTTTTTACACGGAACAATAAAAATTCTGCATCTTGAATGCACTTAGCTTTCATTTGGGGATACAGGTGATTGGCATTTCCTCTCTTTAATATTGATCATGCAGCATCATCATTTCATATGAGGATTTACAATAAAATTGAGGAAATTCATCACAAAAACCAATGACACATCGTGGGCAATCCGTTCACTGTCACAAATTAAATTGCCATCGTAAAAGAATTTCAATTATGGCACATACCGATCTGCAACTATAGGTTTTGCTGTTGATAGAATCCGGAAAAAGGAACTGCCAACAGCCACCATCTTTGTCCTCCGATTCATGCCGACATCGAATCTCTCTAGTATCAAACTCCACTGTGCTCACTCATTGATTATACCCTAGTCTCGAGTCGAGCTCGCCAGACTTTTTAAACATCTGATCTGACGCCATCTTACAAATCTTGCAAACCACCGTTTCAAGATCTTGAACAAGAATTATATCCGCAATCTTACATGAGATATAAGTGGAAAGTAGAACACAAAGGAGTGGTGAGATCAGGAGGATGAAAACATGGTAGAAACGAGAGCAAATAAAACTGATAGGAGGACTAATCTTCCAAGAAAATACAGTTTAACCCTGAGCTTTATTAGCCTTGAAGAGAAGCGCAGCACTCTCTATAGTACAGACACAAGGATCGAGTTCTTTAGTGTTGATTCGTAAAACCAGTAAAGCATGCATGATTGGATTGAGTGTCTGATTATTTTCAGTTCGAGTAAGCAGGCACTGTCCATATTATCTGCAACCAAGAGAAGAGAAGATCCTGATAAACCTAATGCTATGGCATAGAGACGACGATGATGATAGACGTGTAGTGCTTGTAAGGTTCCCAACACCTATTTTGAGGAACAGAATTGGACTAAATTTGTAAAAATAAAGAAAGCAACGATTTTGAGCAGGTTTTCACTATAATCGCTTGAGAAAAATTTTTCAATATAGAGGATTCAAATCTGATCATGCGCAGTCGAAAGATCATGCAAGCAACACCTGCTAATCTGAATCAGTCAAAGATTTTCGCTACACATTTTCATGGGCAGCAGACAACACAAATGCTCATTTGGAATTACTAGTTATGCTACTAAAAGAAAATCTTTGACTGATTCAGATTAGCAGGTGTTGCTTGCATTATGGCAGTGATGATATTCCAATGTCCGTAAAAATGCACTTTGCTGTCGGTGGCAGAAGATAGAGTCAGAGAATGCCTGATTTTGGTTTAAGTTGTAGAGCACACGTTTGACCAAATAATAAGGACGTAAGTGCTTCAACTGTCGAAAATGCTTTGGCCGAGACATTAACCTATTCACGAATAATGTCCATTTTCTATCTTCATTTTACAATTATCGAATTCAGTGTCATGTGGCGATTCACACCAACTAAAATAAAGAAATCCTAGTAAGACTCACCCTTCTCACTCCCTTCTGCCTGAGACCGTGCCTCCGTCCTCACCGCTGCTTGACCCCGAGCCGGCCGCCGATCGGGCTACCCGGTCCCCGCCAATTGGCCGTCCGGTTCGTTTATTTGCAGATAATTTTCAAGGGGCTTTCGTGCGTCTTCCGAGGGCGACATTCATTTACTTTTCTTGGGAGGTCGAGCTCCCCGCGCACGCATGCCAGGACTCTAGTATGTGGATCCAGTTCCCAACACAAGACAGTTTCCGAAACAACAACTCCACTGGAAACTTCGAAAAGATGACCTCATTCAAATTGGTTTAATTACATGAGGAACGGGAAAAACGTTGGCATTAATTTTACCTAAAACGTATCTTCGAATTCTAACTCGATGCTAGCTGCTTTCACTAGTGCCCCAGTAATAAGTTCGGTGGCCGTGAACCGGTTCGGATGAAGATTAGCCCTAATCTGTGACGACCCAGGAACCTTTGGAGCAAGAGCAAAAGGTGGTTTAGAGATAAGTTCTTGGATTGTCTGTAGCGGATTTCGTGTCTTGGATTGAATGATGATTAACGATTATTCGGAAAATTACATCTTCATCTTCTTTTCTTTCTTTACTTTTTTCCTTCTTTAAGGGTTTCGAGTGTTGCCTCCGACCCCTTTGGAATGCTGAGTTGGATTTTTTTCCCCACCCCAGTTTGTGACGCCTCCTACTACGGATACGCCTGCAGAATTTATTCGGTGGGCAACCCCTTGCTGGCACATGCAGATCCGCCATTGAATGATTGCCATTTTCGGCCTTCTGCTTCTGTTAACGATCCCCCCTAAAACTAGAAACGGCCGTTTAAACATGAGCAGAAATTGTTGGATTAGCATGCAGCAGGACGACGTTGAACGGATTAGTGGCTTTTGGGTAGCGTTTCTTTGCCTTGAAATTTGGAATTTGTATGCGCAGATGACGAGAACTTAGTAAACAAATTTGACTCCGCAATTCTCGCAAGAATCAGCTGTTAATTCAGGCCGTGACTCGACCCGGCGTGTCATTCATTATCATCTTGCTTTTTTCCTTCTCACGCGCCGCTGTGGCGTTGAGAATGTCATGCCGGCGCTCTCCGTTTTCTGCAACTCCATGGAAGATACTGGCAACAACAACTTTCTAAATACTGAGGCTAAGGTCAACTACTTCCTGTACAGCGCCGACTTCAATGGCGTGATAAAAGGCCACTTCGCCAGTGTAAAACGACCGCTGACTTCACTTCACCGGTTCTTAGAGTTGCTTGACATCAATCCATCTTTCAGTATGCAAATGTGAACACAAAGCATTTGCATCACAGTGAAATCACTCTGTCTAACCAAACTACCTAAGGAAATGGTGCACCACACGGCTTAAAACCCGACCTAATCATGCTCCGACTTTACGAACACATGGCTATTGAGATAATTTTTGCATCTAGGAAAATTGTGCGATTTCCCAACAGCATGAGAATTAAGCATTTGTAAAATTTTATTCACAGCTATACAAATTATTTGATCTGGTTAATTTTGCAGCCAAACTTCTCGGCTTACTGTTGTCACCTCCACACTCGCATTTCACTGCCAACGTCGAGACAAGCAAGATCACGATTCGCATGAGCTACTCCTCTGGATCTAGTGGGATTCTTCCTGAAACTGGATTTTTTCCGCAAGACTAAAGTTTATTACCCATTGTTTTCCTATACCTCAATACACAGCTTGATGTATTTAGCCATGTTTTCTGGGGGAAATGCTTGTTGCTAGCCGATCAAGTAAACCTGTTCCGAGACACTGCGAAGAACGATTCGCTGGGACGAATCAAGAATGGGAAAGGACCTAAAGAAGCACCTGGCCGAGTCCCTTTTTTTCTCATTTCTATGTCAGGCAACGACTATAAAACTTGAGCTATTTTCTCAGTCCCAACATGTAAAATCCTTGCACTCCCGTTGCCTTCCACTCAGTCGCTCATAGCCAGGCTTCAAGTAAGCTTGCTGGCAAATAAGTTGTGGCCCTCTTGAATTAGTCATGGGATCCTGATGAAGAATTTCATCAGATCTCCAGATTTGCTCTCCTAAACGTGCAAATTCATTCGCACTACTGATGGTTTATTTTGGGATTGCCGTATATGTTGTTGCAGAATTTGTATGAATCAGGAGCGATGAAAATTCGTGATGGTCGGCATGAGCTAAATAGGGTGTTTCGCAGCGTTTGGGATGAGAAACGGAGGGCACTGCGACGAGTCGGTAAACAAACTCATGATGCTCCGCAACGACTCGCAAGCAGAAATGATGCAAAAGCTAGAGCGTGAACGACCCGGCACTTCTTCGTACTGTTACAAGCGCACGATTACATCAAAAAGTTGAAATGACATCTACATCAATCCAGTTCTAAATTGTCGTCGAAAATAAGATTATTTATGCCATTTTGCTCACAACCCTTACGAGATGAATCTACCTTAAGAGAGCCTTCCGTGTAACCGACATTCTTCTTGATTCACAGGAGGAATGAAATACACAATAGAACATTGTTGCTGTGTGCAGATCAGATGGAACTTTGCATCAACGATGCGACTCCTTGCTCGAACAGAGACAAACATATATACTTCGACACGGTGCATCCCCGTCAACTTGCTCATAACCTTGCGGTGAAGTTGGGCTTCACTGCACATTGCGTAGTCCCCTGAATGTCGAAGACCTTGTTCAGTCCAGGCCTTTTTAGCAGCTCATGCACTGATATCATTTCATGTACGCTTAATGTAATTGTCAACTCAGATAGCCCAAAAATAAATAAGTAAAAAATCATTAACTAGATTCAATCATCCCTGAAAGGGCTTGCCCTAGATCAAGCCTTCTTGAATTTCTAGTTAATCACGTGTAAAAGAGTGCTAATTTCATTGTGCTAAGTTAATCTATTAAGCTCATTGAAAATGAATCAGCTTGCATAAATTGATAAATTTCACATTATAGAGGCTTGAAGGGGAAACAGATCCTTTTGAATTATGTGATGTTTACAAAGTGAATTAAATTTGCAGAAATGCACTAAACTATCGACCATGTGAATTTATCTATAGTAACAATATATGAAAAACAAGATGATAGTTTCTTCATCGATCTTGTGGACTTTGCCATGTCTCTCCTTTTTCTTTTATTTGCCAAAATGATAGGACTTCGTTGAACTATAGAAACATGAAGGAATAATAACATCAGCAAATCAACAATAATATCACACTCAAATAAGCCCGTGTACATTCTAAGTCTCTAACCCTTCTATACTGAAACTTGACAATAGTGATTCCTGTGAATTCACATTCTAAGTCTTAATGCTAGATGTCATTCAAATGAGAATTGGTAATCTTTTTTCTTTTCTTTTCTTTTTTTTGGTTGAAAGAGTTGGTAATCTATAACTATTTTAATGTTGGTTGGATAAAAGTATATCAATAATCCCCAGTTTTTTTTTTTACCAACTGTCTTATTGCACTTACCAACATTTAGTGAAATTTACCAACACAGGAAAAATGTATACTTCTTACCCGGAACTATAAAAATTCTGCATCTTGAATGCACTTAGCTTCCACATGAGGAAACAGGTGATTGGTATTCAATCTCTTCAATAGTGATCATGCAGCATCCTGATTTCATGTGAGGATTTACGAGAAAATTGAGGAAATTTATCGCAAAAACCAACAACACATCATGTCCAATCCATTCACGATCACAAATAAAATCACCATCGTAAAAGAATTTCAATTATGGCCCATACCGATCCGCAACTGTGAGTTTCACTATTGATGGATTCAGGAAAAAAGAAACCGTCAAGAGCCACCATCTTTGTCCTCCAATTCATGCTGACATTGAACCTCTCTAGTGTCAAACTTCTCCGTACTCACTCGTCAATTCTGCTGAAGTCTCGAATCAGGCTCACTACGCTTTTCAAACAGCTGATTCAACGCCATCTTATGAATCCTGCAAACCACCGTTCGGGAACTCCAACGAGAATTATATCCGTGATCTAACACGAGATGTAAGTAGAAAGTAGAACATGAAGGAGTGGCGAGATCAAGAGGATGAAAAGCAAGGTAGAAACGAGAGCAACTAAACTGGTAGGAGGACTGATGTTCCAAGAAAATACGAAGTAACACTGAGCTTTATCAGTCTCGAAGCAAAGGGAAGCACTGTGTTTAGAATAGATAAGAAGTGAAGATTCTGATAGCCTAATTCTATAGCATAAAGACGAAAATGATATGCGCGGAGTGCTTGTAGGGCTCCCACCACTTATTTTGCGGAACAGAATCAGACTAAATAAATTTGTAGCAATAAAGAAAGCATCGATTTTGAGCGGGTTTCCACTATAATCGTCTGGGAAAATCTCTTCGATGTAGAGTGTTCGAATCCAATCATGTGCAGTCGTAGATCAATTCATAAAACGATAGATTTTTGCTACACGTTTTCATGGGCAGCAGACAACAAAAATGCTCATTTGGAATTTACTGGTTATGCTCTACAAAATGAAAATCTTTGGGTGATTCTGATTAGCAGGCAATGCTTGCATTATGGCAGCGATGATGTTCCTGAGAATAGGATCCTAAGCGAAAGGAACCGGTCCAATATACGTAACAAGACACTCGGTGGCAGAAGATGGAGACGGAGATTGCTTGATTTTGGTATAGGTTGTAGGCCACACAGTTTAATCAAGTAACGGGGATGTAAGTGCTTTAATTGTCCAAAAATGCTTTAGCCGAAATGGTAGCGAACTCTTGTACAATCCCCATTTTCTATCTCAATTTTACAATTATTGGATTCGCATCATGTTGCGATCTACGTTAACTAAAGAAAAGAAACCCTAATAGCACCCATCCTTCTCTCTCAGACCATGCCTCCATCCTCACCGCTGCTTGACCCCTGCCATCTCCGACAAGCTGATCGAGCTACCCCGTCCCGGCCCATTGGCCGTCCGGTTGGTTTATTTGTAGTTAGGTCTTCCGAGGGCGACATTTATTTACTTTTCTTGGGAGGTCGAGCTTCCCCATGCATGCTTGTATGCAAAGACTCACCGAAATGTTGATTTGGGGTTTAGTTGCATCGATCGAGTTCGCAACAAAAGATGGTTTAGAAAACAACACCTTCACAGTAAACGTTGACTTTAACTTTACCTAAAATGCCACTAACTCTAACTCGATGCTAGATGCTTTATTAGCGCCCTAGGAATCTGTTCGGTGACCACGAACCGGTTCGGGTGAAGATTAACCCTAATATTCGATAACCCAGGAATCTTCGGAGCAAGAGCAAAGGTGGGGAGATGAAAAGTTCACTGGTATGCTCGATGCTTTGGTTGAGAGATAAGTTCTTGGATGTCTTTGCTAGAATAATGATTAACCAAAATTTGGAAAATAACATCTTCTTTTTTTCTTTCTTTCTTTTTAATGGTTCGTGTGTTGCCTCCAACTCTTTGGAATGCTGAGTTGGATTTTTCCCCACCCCATTTCGTGACCCCTTCTACTGTGGAATAAGTAGATCCTGCTAATTAACGTTAGGTCGTTACATAGACGGTCCAGATCTCTAACATACATAAGATGATAGGTCATATTGAGTGATATATAAGTTAGTACCCACTCTCAAATGATCACCATCTTTTATGGTTATTTTGAGTACTCCATTGGAGGGATGAATCCACATGTACAGGCAGGGTCATTATAGGAACCTAAAGTGCAACACTATATTTGAATTGTGCCCATGATGTCTGGTGCAAATTGTAATATTTTTCCAAATTAGGGAAGACTAACGCAATTTGGAAATGAATTTTTGGAAAGACCCGGATAATAGGAAACTAGGAATGATGAACATGAAAGCCCTATGCAATATTCATCGAGAAAGCCCCATGCAATATTCATCGAGGAATGAGGCCACTTTCTTCAGCTTCAACGTCAATCAAGATTTGATAAAAGATGGTGTGAAGTACCACAATCTTCAACATGGGGAACCTACCATTTCACCATGGGACTAATGCGGTTGCAGGCCCATTGCATCCATAAATTTCTTACGAGCCTAAGCTCTAATAAGTATCTTGAATGCCATAATTGCGAAAAGCATTTGAGGGTAGATTAGCGGCGGATAGTTATCCACCTCTAAATTTAAGCATTTATTTTGAATAGAGATATACTATAGAAAATCCAATTCACAAGATAATAAATAATCTGATCGAAGAATGAGTTAAGACAGACATAGAAATTGACTACTCTTTTGACGTTGTTGATCAGCACTTGCTTCGGATACCAAAATTATTTTGAGGCGCGCCCTTCTGATAGAACTGAAACCACATATTAGCATTAACCACGAGAATCTGAGTACAAAGTGTACCACACAAAAGACACCATGCAAAGCCAAAAGAAAGACATTGAGACCGCACACGCAACAACACAAATTCCTCGTTTTACTTTAGTAGCTGTGGCGACTACTTCTTGCGCAGGTCGCGGAAGTAGGACGCTGTGTTCTTCTCGAAGTCGTCCCGGAAGATGCGCGTGCCCCTCCCAGGAGCTTTCATGGTCCTTCTTCCGCTGGACCCAGACGAGTCGCCCATCAGACCCGCCACGCCCATGCCCAAGGCCAAGATCGCCAAGCCGGCGATCACTCCCGCGGCTGTGGTAGCGCCACTGCTTTTGCTCTCGCTCCCTCCCATATGGGTTCTGATCGATATCAATATGCCTTCGGAAATGATAATCTATGAGGTCTCTCCAGCGTTCTATGTGACTTGTTGCTTTTGGGAAGATGAGTTTTTGGCTCAATTTATAGGGGGCTCTGGTGGCTTTGGAATTTCGACTTGGAGTTGTCCATTTACTCAATGCTCTCTCTCTCACCGCTTATATTTCGGAGATCAAATTTCAAATGAAATCCCCGATTCCCCACTGACCTCTTCAACTTTAACATGAAAGCTGCGTAGCATAGACTCTATAAAGCTATTCAAGTTGGAGGGAATGTTTAAAAGCAGGTTTTTTTTTTTAAAGGCGCTTCCGGGTTCTCACTAATCTCAAAAGTATTTTGTTAAAGAAGCAATTCACCTCAATTGGTAAATTCGTTCCACTAAGGCCACTAAGTGTGAGAAGTCAGCAGTCACGAGACTTCAGGCGTAATTCTTGTAAAAGCAAAAAAAAAAAAAAAAAAACTCTAACTTTAGATCTTATCTCAATAATATTGCCCTAAACTTTTCTTTATCTAAAAAGAAACCCAACTTTAAGTCTGATCCCTAATATACCCGATTTCTTTTTTGTCAAAGAGAAAATTCATCAATTTTTACTCTATTCCTGATTTCTACATCTACCCCTATTAACTCTCTATTTGAAAATTGCAATAAATTGTCCCAAATTTTCATATTCTAAAACGGTTTCATTGTAGATATAATTTTCCAATTGATGTGGATGTATTTTCAACATGAAACTGTCACATCAAGTTAGGACTAGACCACGAAAATAGATTGGAGAATAAATTAAAGGTTTGTGATTTTTTTAAGACAAACAAAATTTAGGACAATTTTGAAATTAAAGCTAAAATTTTGAGGTTTTTCCAAGACAAGAAAAAATTCATGATAGTTTTGGCACTTAACTTAAAGTTTGGGATTTTTTCTGAAGTCAAATAAAAGTTCGAAACATCCAAGACCTAATGTTAAGAATTAGGCCCGAAACTTTATTGCTGCAACGAATCGGGCGCAGTGCAAGCGTCTGATTTACTTTTACGAACCGTGTGACTGATAAATGGCAAGAGTCTGCCTTTCCACCTTCTCCCACCTTCACCATCATCATTCAAAGTCAGTCAATAGTCCACGCCTGGCATATCAAACTCCAATATAACTGTCTAAATCTAATGTGAAAATCTCGGGTGGGGGATAAAGATCAGAAGAAACCAAACAAGTGAAAATTTTCATGTTCATGTTCTCTTACCATTTCTTATGCCTGAGAAGGAAAAGCGCGGGGGGGGGGGGGGGGGGGGGGGGGTTGGGGGTTTAGGTTTGTAAGGGAGAGTCCAAAACAGCAACAAGGAGACAGCAAGTTCACTCCAGACACTATACATCAGCAATTGAAAAGCACCGACAGGAGTGGGAAAACATGCATATTTACAAATATTATCGATCCAACATCTAGTAAACAACCACGATGGAAAGTTCCTCCAAGTCTTCTATCATGTTGGTTTCTGCAGATCCTCCTCATCCTGCAGATTTCCATCGATTAGTTGCCATCAAGAATCAAAGTCTGGGGAAAGATCGTTGACCGAAAGAAAAACCACATTTCGACGGGAAAGGAAGTTGAGATACCAAGATAGACTTACCAGACTGTCGATCTTATTAAAATCATCAGCAAAGCTCCCTTCCCCATCATCCAGAAGACCAGAAAAAAGGTTAACAAATGAATGATTGCATATGGATCTATTAGAAGACTTGCACAACAAATTCACCAACACATCTGCACTCCCCCTTAGATGGACAAGCAGCTTAGATAAATATATGAACATATAAACATTTCCATATGTCAGCATGGCGGGGGTGGGAGCTCCTGCCACTCTCTTTATAGAGCATCAACCCACACGCATGTTTCCTACACTACGAACATTTGCATACGTCAGCATGGCGGGGGTGGGGGCTCATGCCTCTCTCTCTCTCTCTCTCTCCTCCCACATTCACAGTCGAATACATGTAAATTTGTGAGAATAACCATACATAGAAATCAACAGTAAATCCACGCACAATATTGGTCCCATGAGTGGGCGTACGTATGATGGATAGCTTGATTCTGTATCGACATTTACTAAGGCATCGTTAACCAGCTCAAGTAAACAAGCGACAAACCCAAATATTAAGAAAGAAATGCTGTAAAACACAAAATCAATCGGCTAGCTCAATCAGCCGAGTCCAGATCTGCATTTGGTGTATTCAATAAAACTCATATAGAACCCTGACTGAAGTGGGACTTAATAAATCTGAATCAGCCAAGTTTGTGAAGTTTTAACACTCGATCGGTGTTTTCAGATGAAAAAGAACATCAAGGCGCTGTGGGCGAGTCGCGAACTTTATATGTCAGCATTACAGGCAACACTTGCCATAGGCTGACCATTTGAGGCACTACACTTAGTTTTCTCATATTTGCGAATCTCTAATAATTGTAAAACAGATCTGGCAGCTGAACTGGTTGGACAAATCGACATCACTTAAGCATTTAGTGTATTGGCCCAGTTATGAAGTGATTTACTTTTAAGGGAATTGAGCACGCTAAAACAATCATCTCCTTGCAATAAAATTGTTTAATGGGTCTTTTATCAAGTTCATTCTGTTTGCAATAAAAAGAACAGAGAGGCATGCCACTGTTTGAGACCAATTATGTCCCGGGGAAAAAAATGCAACTATCTTTAGCTTCTTAGACCTTAAAACACAAAATGAAGGATAGAAGATATCTTTCGCATTTCCAATCAATACTCTTGTAGGGATACTCTGCAGAGGGACACATTTAACAGCATAAAATATTTCATAACCTTTAGCAATGTACGGAGACTAGATGTCTGCGTTCAAAACACAAAGGCTTTCAAGGAAACGCAATAAACAACCTAAAAAAAAGAGAAAAAAGAAAAGTCTATGGCGAGATTCAATCAACCCTGAAAGGGCTTCTCCTAGATCAAGCCTTCTTGAATTTCTAGTTAATCACGTGTAAAAGTCTAATTTCGTTGTGCTAACTTAATCCATTAGGCTCATCAATAATGAATCAGCCTGTATAAGTTGATAAATTTCACATTATAGAGGCTTGAGGAGGAAAAGAATCCTTTTGAATTATGTGATGTTTACAAAGTGAATTAAATCTGCAGATCATGCACTAAACTATCAACTATGCGAATTTATTGACATCGATAGTATATGGAAAACAAGATCATAGTTTCTTCATCAATTTTGTTTACTTCGCTATATCTCTCCTTTTTTTTTGTGGCCAAAATGACAGGACCTCATTGAACTGCAGAAACATGAAGGAATATTACCATCAGCAAATCAACAATAATATCACACTCAAATAAGAGTTGGTAATTTTTTTTTTCTTGGTCAAAAGAGTTGGTAATCTAAAACTAGTTAATCTAACAAAAGTTGATAAGTACGCAGGTTGGATAAAACCATAACAATTATCCCACTTTTTTTTTTTTTCCCTTTTCAAACATTTGATCTGACGCGGTCCTATGATTCTTGCAAACCACCGTTTCAAGAGCTCAAGTGACAATTATATCCACAATCTTACATGAGATGTAACTGGAAAGTAGAACACGAAGGAGTTGTGAGATCAAGAGGATGAAAAGTATAGTAGAAACGAGAGCAAATAAAAACACACTTTGTTGTCGGTGACTGAAGATAGAGAGAGATTGCTTGATTCTGGTTTAGGTTGGAGACCAAATATATTTGATCAAATAATGGAGACGTGAGTCCTTGAATTGTCCGAAATGCTTTAGCCAAAACGATAGCTTACTCATGTACAATTCCCATTTTCTGTCTCAATCCACATCAACTAAAAAAAAAAGAAATCCTAATAAAACTCACCCTTCTCTCTCCCTTTTGCCTCAGACCGTGCCTTCGTCCTCACCGCCGATCGAGCTACCCCGTGCATGCAAGTAAAGTCTCCTTGAGTGTGTCGATCCAGTCCCAACAAAAGATGGTATCCGAAACAACACCTTCACTGGAAACTTCGAAAAATATGACCCCCATTCAAATTGGTTTAATTTCCTGAGGAACGGGAAAAACGTTGGCATCAATTTTACCTAAAACGTCTCTTTGAATTCTAACTCGGTGCTAGCTGCTTTTATTAGCGCCCTAGTAATAAGTTCGGCGGCCTTGAACCGGTTCGGATGAAGATTGACCCTAATCTTCGATGACCCGGGAACCTTGGGAGCAAGAGCAAAGGTGATGGGAGATGAAGAGTTCCATAGTATACTCGATGCTTTGGTTGAGAGATAAGTTCTTGGATTGTTTATATCGGATTTCGTGTCTTTGCTTGAATAATGATTAGCGAATATTTGGAAAATTACATCTTCTTTTCTTTCTATATTTTTTCCCTCTTAAGGGTTAGAGTGTTGCCTCCGCCCCCTTTGGAATGCTGAGTTGGATTTTTCCTCACCCCATTTTGTGACACCTCCCGCCATGGAACAAGTAGGTCCTACTAATTAACGTCAAGTCAATACATACTCAATACACACATGATTCAAATCTCTAGCATACACCATCTTCTGTGGTTATTTTTAGTACTCCATTTGAGGGCGAATACACATGGAACAGACTGAATCGTTATTGAATTTGTTCCATGTCATAATGTGCAATGCAAATCACAACTTTTTTTTCTAAATTAGGACGATTTTATTATAGTACAAAGGGAGACTAACGTGACTTCAAAATGAAATTTGGGAAAGAATTGGAGCATAGTAAACTAGGAATGATTCATTGCGGAACGATGCACTTTCTTCAGCTTCAACATCAATAAAAATATGATAAAAGATGGTGTGAAGTCAAGTGCTAGAGACTTCAATGTGGGGCAACCTACCATTTCACTATGGGACTAATGGGGTTGCATCCATTAATTTCTTTCGGGCCTAAGCTCTGATATGTGAATTTTAAATATCTTGAATGCCCAGATGGCGAAATGTATTTGACGGAAGATTAGGGGCGGATATTTAACAACCTTTAAATTGAAGTATTTATTCGATTTTCTTTTTTTTGTAGAGATACTATAAAAAATCCAATTCATACATTAAAAAATGACTGCTTCTTTGATTAAGTTGATCAGCACTTGCTTCGGATGCCAAAATGATTTTCGGGCGCACCGTTCTGATTGAATTGAAACTACATACTAGCCTTAACCACGAGAATCGAGTACGAAACGTACCACATAAAGAAACCATGCAAAGCCAAAAGAGAGACATCAAGACCACACCCAACTACACGAATTCCTCGTTTTACTTCAGTAGCTATGGCGATTACTTCTTGCGCAGGTTGCGGAAGTAGGACGCCGTGTCCTTCTCGAAGTCGTCCCGAAAGATGCGCATGTCCCGCCCGGGAGCTTTCATGGTCCTTCTTCCGCTGGACCTGGACGAGTCACCCATCAGACTCGCCACACCCACGGCCAAGATGGCCAAGCCTGCAATAGCTCCCGCGGCGTGGCAGCACCACTCGACTCCTCGCCCTCACCATTTTCCTCTCTGCCTTTGCTCTCGCTCCCTCCCATATCTATTCTAATCGATATGCCTTCGGATATGACCAGCAATGAGGTCTCTCTAATGTTCTATGTGACTTGTTGCTTTGGTGGAGATCAAGCTGACTTTTGGGCGTCTATTTATAGGGGCTTTGGTGGCTTTGGAGTTTGGTCTGGGAGTAATTTCAATACTCGATGCTCTCTCACTCTGGAAGACATATGAGGCTTCCACTGCTTAAATTTCCGAGATCGACTTTAAATGAATCCTCGACTCCCCACCATCCTCTTCTACTTTATGAACAAATAGGTGTAGCAACCACCATCCGCAGTGGCGCAGTTGGCTTGAGCTCTCTCCCCCTCACGAAGGAGAGAAGTTCGAATCTCAGATGCGTCGTTAGGGATTCTTACCTGGAGTACTGTGGTGGTGGGTCCTGCAGTCGCTCCCCCAGGATTTGCTCGCCGACTGTCGGTGAGTTATCAAAAAAAAAAAAAAAGTGTAGCATAAGACTATAAAGCTACTCAAGTTGTAGTAAATGTTCAAAAGGATCTCTTTTCCAGGCGTCAGCACAAGTTTTTATTAATCTCAAAAGTATTTTGTTAAAGGCGCAATTCACTTGATCCGGTAAATTTGTTCAACCGAGGACATTAAGTGCGGGAAGTCATCAGTCACTAGATTTTATTGCCACAATGAATCGGGCTCAGCGCAGGCGTCTGATTTTGACGGAGCGTCTAACTGATAAATGGTGAGGCTTTGCCTCTCCACCTTCTTCATCATCATTCAAAGACAATGGTCAATGTCAGGCAAATCAAACTCCAATTTCACCTGTTTTAAATCTGATGCGAAAATCTCGGGGCGGGAATAAAAATCAGAAGAAACCAAGCATGTGAAATTTTCATATTCATGTTCCAAGCGGGTAAATTAAGGGAGTGTCCAAAACAGCAACAAGGAGAGAGCAAGTTCACTCCAGATATATTATACATCAGTAATTGAAAAGCACCGACTGGAGAGGGAAAACATGGATATTTACATATATTATCGATCTAGCCTCTAGTAAACAACCACCATGGAAAGTTCCTCCAAGTCTTTGATCATGTTGGTTTCTGCTAATCCTCCTCATCCTCATCATCCTGCAGATTTCCATTGATTAGTTTCCTTCAAGAATCAAAGTCTGGGGAAAGATCATCAACCGAACGAAAAACCACATTTCAACGGGAAAGGAGGTTGAGATACCAAGATAGACTTACCAGATTATCGATCTTATCAAATTCATCAGCAAAGCTCCCTTCACCATAATCTGGAAGACCAGCACAAAGGTTAACAGCTGGTTGGCTGGGGTTGCGGCCTTGGCCGGCGACGGCAAGAAGGTGGTGACGGCGAGGGCTCACCCCTGACCGCATGTTGCCTCCTTTTTAAATTTTTTCAAAATAAATTTAATTTAATTAATTTTTACATTAACTATTTTCCATGTCAGTAGCAAAACAACATTGTTTTTTCACTTGTTTAGTTTTGCACTTAGCTCATTGGAAAATTGTTACATCAGCATTTTGGCCAGATTTTCTCGCCATCGACACTTTAGTGATTAATTTTACTCCAATTTTGGCACTTAAGTATCACTATCCTAACTTTTGGCACTTAAGGGCACGCATGATAAAATTTCTACTTCTTTATTTCTCTATTTCTCTATTCCCTGGAAGCAGATTTGAAATAAAAATCCGTTTGATAACGCAATTTGATTTTTCTATTTCGGAATAGATTTCTATTTCGAGAAATAGATTTGAAGAAGAAATCGGAAGTTAATATTTTTAACTTCTCAATTTCTAAAATAGAAATTGAGAAATCAATTTCTTACCATAAATCAATTTCTATTCCATAAATTTTGTCATGCACACCCTAAAGGCACGTTTGGTAACGATTTTGTTCCTAGGAGTAGATTCTGATCAGAAATGATTCTTTTTTATTCTGTTCCCGGGAACAGATTCTAAGCATTTTAAACCGTTTGGTAACTGTTCAAAATTTTTTATTTTGGAATAAAATTGTATTTAGTATCGTGCTCATTGATTATATTCCAAATCAATTTCTTTTAATTTTTTATACTTTTTCGTTTTTTCCTTGTCTTTTTTCGTTTTTTTCATTTTTTTTTCTTTTTTCTCCTATTCTTCTTCTTCTTCTTCAGGCCAATTGTCAGACCGGTGATCGGCCAAACGAGGGCCGATGACCTCACCGGAGCATTGCTGGCCCTTGGTGAGGTTGGCGCTCGTCAGCCAAGCCTCACCAACACTGGGCGAGGCTCACCCAGCCCTCACCCAGCCTCGTCAATGGCCAGGCGAGCTTCGCCGGGGCTAGGTGAGCCTCGCCGGTGGCTGGGCTTGCCTCCAGTGAGCTTGTTAGACCGATTGTCGGCAACCGGTGATGGTGGCGACAGCGGACGACAACCACGGATGGCAGTCGATGAAGAAGAAAAAAAGAGAAGAAGAAGAGAAAATGGAAGAAGAAGAGTTGGTTTTGATTCTTAGATTTGTTTCCGGAACAAGAATCAACTTTTTTTTTATTATTGATTCTATTCCAAATCCACTTCCTGGAACAAAAAATCAAAATCAGTCATTGTTGGAATGGTTACCAAATGGACACTAAATGTCCCTCCGTGCTAAGTTTTGGCATTTCAAGTGTCTAACACTCATTTTTATCTGGAACTATAAAAATTCTGCATCTTGAATGTACTTAGCTTCCACATGAGGAAACGGGTGATTGGTATTCAATTTCTTCAATAGTGATCATGCGACATCTTGATTTCGTGTGAGGATTTACGAGAAAATTGAGGAAATTTATCGCAAAAACCAACAACACATCATGTGTAAATCATTCACGATCACAAATAAAATCACCATCTTAAAAGAATTTCAATTATGGCCCATACCGATCCACGATTGTAAGTTTCGCTGTTGATAGATTCAGGAAAAAGGAACCGCCAAGAGCCACCATCTTCGTCCTCCAATTCACGCCAACATCAAACCTCTCTAGTTTCAAACTTCTCCGTGCTCACTCGTGGATCCTGCTGAAGTCTCAAGTCAGGCTCACTAGACTTTTCGAATAGCTGATTTGACGTCGTCTTATGAATCTCGTAGACCACCATTCAAGAACTCCAACAAGAATTATATCCGCGATCTTACATGAGATGTACGTGGAAAACAGAACGCAAAGGAGTGGTGAGATCAAGAGGATGAAAAGCAAGGTAGAAACGAGAACAACTAAACTAGTGAGAGGACTAATGTTCCGAGAAAATACAAAGTAACACTGAGCTTTATTAGTCTTGAAGAGAAGGGAAGCACCATGTTTAGAATAGACGAGAAGAGAAGATTCTGATAACCTAATTCTATAGCATAGAGACGATGATGATATACGCGAAGTGCTTGTAGGTTCCCACCACCTATTTTGCGGAACAGAATCGGACTAAATAAATTTGTAGCAATAAAGAAAGCATTGATTTTGGGCAGGTTTTCACTATAATTGTCGGGGAAAATCTCTTCGACATAGAGTGTTCGAACCCGATCATGCGCAATCGAAATCAATTCATAAAACGATTAGATTTTCGCTACACCTTTTCATGGGCAGCAGACATCACTAATGCTCATTTGGAATTTACTGGTTATGCTCTACAAAATGAAAATCTTTGAGTGATTCTGATTAGCCGGTTATGCTTGCATTATGGCAGCGATGATGTTCCTGAGAATAGGATCCTGAGCGAAAGGAACCGGTCCAATATACGTAACAAGACACTTTGCTGTCGGTGGCAGAAGATGGAGACGGAGATTGCTTGATTTTGGTATCGTTTGTAGGCCACACAGTTTAATCAAGTAATGGGGACGTAAGTGCTTTGATTGTCCGAAATGCTTTAGCCGAAATGGTAGCGAACTCGTGTACAATCCCCATTTTCTATCTCCATTTTATAATTATTGGATTCGCATCATGTGGCGATCTACATTAACTAAAGAAAAGAAACCCTAACAGCACCCATCCTTCTCTCTCAGACCATGCCTCCATCCTCACCGCTGCTTGACCCCTACCATCTCCAACAGGCCAGCCGCCGGCAAGCTGATCGAGCTACCCTGTCCCTGCCCATTGGCCGTCCGGTTGGTTTATTTGTAGGTAGTTTTCAAGGGGCTTTTTTGGGTCTTCCGAGGGCGACATTTATCTACTTTTCTTGGGAGGTCGAGCTCCCCCATGCATGCTTGTTTGCAAAGACTCACCGAAATTTTGATTTGGGGTTTAGTTGCATCGCTCGAGTTCCCAACAAAAGATGGTTTAGAAAACAACACCTTCACAGTAAACGTTGACTTTAACTTTACCTAAAATGCCACTTTGAACTCTAACTCGATGCTAGATGCTTTATTAGTGCTCTAGGAATCTGTTCGGTGACCACGAACCGGTTCGGGTGAAGATTAAACCTAATATTCGATAACCCAGGAATCTTCGGAGCAAGAGCAAAGGTGGGGAGATGAGAAGTTCACTGGAATGCTCGATGCTTTGGTTGAGAGATAAGTTCTTGGATTGGATTTCGCATCTTTGCTAGAATAATGATTAACCAATATTTGGAAAATTACATATTCTTTTTCTTCTTTCTTTCTTTTTAATGGTTCGTGAGTTGCCTCCAACTCCTTGGAATGCTGAGTTGGATTTTTCCCCACCCCATTTAGTGACCCCTCCTACTATGGAATAAGTAGATCCTACTAATTAACATTACGTCGATACATAGATAGTTGAGATCTCTAGCATACATTAGATGAGAGAGGTCGTATTGAGTGATATATAAATCAACACCCACTCTCAAATTTTAATCATCTTTTATGGTCATTTTGAGTACTCCATTTGAGAGATAAATTCACGTAGATGGACGGGGTCGTTACAGGAGCCTAAAGTGCAACATTATGTTTGAATTGTGTATGTTAAATTAATGTCTCGAATTTGAATTAGGATAACGATTTGTTAAATCAAATTTAACGATAAAAATTTTTCAAATAGATTTCAGGCTGCATGAAGGAATAAAAGAGAAAATAAAAATAAAAAAAAGGAGTAAAGTTTTTTTCTTTATATGCAAGGGGGGCCGAATAAGGTTAGTTAACGTGGGGCCGTCAAGTCTTCACTTTTGGGCACACATATAAATATAAAGTAACGTCCAGGAGGGGGGCGGCGGAAACCCTACGTTGAAAAGTGTGAAGCCGCCGAAGACTATAAAAGCAGAGAAAGAAAAAGGAGCCGCAAGCCGCACAAGTCAAGCTTAAGAGAGTAGTGCGTTTTTGTTTGCAGCTTCAATGCGCAATAATTTTGTGTCATAAATTTATATTTAATTAAATTATTTATTTATAAATACTTTAAATTTAAAATTAAATTTAGGTATAAGAAATATTTGAGCATGTAAGTAATTATAAACTCAGATTCTCCATTTATAATAAAGTATTTACTGCTGACTCCTCCCATGGACATAAGTATCAGTATTCGAATCGATCTACGTAAATTTCTGGTATCCTTATTTTTCTTGTTTATTTCTCTGACGATTTCGCATTAAAGTAAATTGCAAGATCATATTGTTTCCAGGTATTATATTCCAACGGTACCCATAATGTGCAGTGCAAATCATAATATTTTCCCAAATTAGAGGACTATTATCATGGTATAAGGGGAGACTAACGCGATTTGGAAATGAATTTTGGTAAAGAATTGGACAGTAGGAAATTAGGAATGATGAACATGAAAGCCCTATGCAATATTCATCAAGGAATGAGGCCACTTTCTTCAGCTTCAACATCAATCAAGATTTGACAAAAGATGGTGTGAAGTACCACACTCTTCAACATGGGGAACCTACCATTTCACCGTGGGACTAATGCAGTTGCTGTTACGAAATCACATGTCAATTCCAGAAAAATAACGCTCGCAAACAATTCACCAGATGGAATATAATAATAAAAGAACATAATCAAATGAACACGCTAGAAAATTTGTTATCGAAGTTCATCCAAACCTGGGCTATGTCTCCGCGTAGAGGCACTCTACGAATCCACTAGACTTCAGAAAAAGTTGGAATACAACGATAACCTTTTCTCAAGATCGCGGCACAAAGAAATTGAAAACCCTCATCAAGAAAAAAACTCACTTTTTTCTTTGTTCTTTTTCTTGCCTCTTTATTTCCTTTTTCAGCGTCTTGACAGCTAGAGTCTTGCCATCACTAATATAAAGATACAATTTTTAACCTAAGAGGAAATCTAATAGAAAAGACAAAAAAGCCCCTAAAAACAAATATTTGGCTTCATCTATAACAATATCTCACTTGAAGACAAATATACCCAAGCATCAAGCAACTTTGAATCCATCTTCTTCAAAAAAATAGTAGTTGAAAAACTTATGCCTCTACGATACTCCTCATCAATTAGCAAGGAGTAATATCAATGGTAGTAGTACAGAAGATATGATTTTCTCTATCTACTGCCTTGGTCATCATGTCAGCTGGATTCTTCGAGCCATCAATCTTCTGTAACTTTAATTCATTATCTTTCAATGTTGACCTGATAAAGTGATAACGCTTCTTGATATGTCTAGTCATTAAGTGATAAGCTGCATTCTTTGCTAAGTGCACTGCACTTTAACTATCACTCCATAGAGTACTAACTAGTTGTTTTCGATATAACTCCTCCATATAATCTTGTAACCACATGATTTCCTTGGAGGCTTCTATTCTGCTTCTGTTGTCGATAAAGTCACTACTTTTTATAGTTGAGATACCCAATTCACTGCTGTACCTGCAATTGTAAAAATATATCCAGCGGTACTCTTACCACTATCTCGATCACCTGAATGATCTGCATCTATATAACCCTGCAACTCTAGAGATGTACCACCATAACAAAGTAAATAATTGGAAGTACCTACAAGATATCTCAATATCCATTTAACTGCATTCCAATGCTCTCTACATGAGTTCTGCATATATCGACTCACAGCTCTCACTACTTGTGCAATGTCTGGTCTCATGCTCACCATGGCATACATCAAACTCTCCACCGCTGATGCATATGAAACTACCGCCATCTCATCTTTCAAAGTCTGAGTGCTTGGACACATATCCTTGGAAAGTTTGAAGTGACTCCCTAGAGGAGTTGCAACCGGTTTTGCCTTGTCCATGTTAAATCTCTTTAACACCTTGTTCACATAATCTTCCTGCGACAACCATAATTTCTTATTTTTCCTGTCCCTAATGATTTTCATGCCTAAAATATTATTGGCATCTCCCAAGTCTTTCATAGCAAACTGTGATGATAACATCTTTTTCACTTCCACGATTCTCTTCATATTGGAACTAGCCACCAGCGTGTCATCAACATATAAAGATAGATACACAATGTCACCATCATCATATTTGCGAAAATAAACACAGTGATCAGACTCACAGTGTGCAAATCCTTTTTCTTGCATGAAACCATCAAATTTTAAGTACCATTGCCGTGGAGCTTGTTTCAAGCCATACAAGCTTTTCTTCAAGTGACATACCATGTGCTCCTTATCTTTAACTTCAAAACCTTTAAGTTGTGCCATGTATAGTTCTTCATCTAAGTCACCGTGTAAAAACGCTGTTTTTATGTCTAACTGCTTAAGACAAAGATCCTCCATTGCAACTATACTCAGCAGAACTCTAATTGATGTCATTGTCACTACGGGTGAAAATATCTCGGAATAGTCGATCCATTCCTTTTTAGAAAAGCCCTTGACTACAAGCCTTGCCTTGTATCTAATACTACCATTTGCTTCATTCTTAACCATGTACACCAATTTGTTTAATAAAGCTTTTTTACCTGTGGGTAACTTAGTCAACTCCCAAGTTTTGTTCTGAAGTAACTAGTTCATCTCGTCTTTCATAGCACACTTCTAATGCAAGTGAGACGTTTCTGCCTTTGTCTCATCGTAAGTCTCTGGTTCTTCTGAATCTGTATATAAGACATGGCTCAGAACAGTATTAACTGATGGATCAAAAATTACCTTTGGCTTTCTCACACGTGTAGACCTTCTCAAAACAGGTACTTCAGGGTCATTCATTTGCTCTGAATCATTTCGTTCTTCTTGAACTACCTCTTCATTGATAATAGGCTCATCTTGAACCTCTCTTTCAGGTGAACTTTGATCTACTGGAAAAATCTTCACGGGCATTGTGTCTAATTCAACATATTCTAGTTGTACTACCTTCTCATGCTCTGTCTCTATCTGACGATCATTGTACATCTTTTCTTCATGGAATACCACATTGCGACCACGGATGACTTTGTTATTCTCATAATCCCAAAGCCTATAGCCATACTCATCGCCACTGTATCCGATAAAGACACACTTCTGGGACTTAGCATCAAGCTTTTTCCTATCCTCCCTGTCAATCAAAGCATATGCAATACAAACAAACACCTTTAGATGTGAATAATTAATTCTTTTACCTGACCACCGTTCTTGTGGTATTTCTCCATCCAACGCACCAGATGGACTTCTGTTGATAAGATAAATAGCTACATCAACGGTGGCAGCCCATAAGTGTAGCGGGAGACCTGCGTGTAGTCTCATGCATCTCGCACGTTCTAGAATAGTCATGTTCATTCTTTCAGTTACACTGTTCTCTTGAGGAGTTCTAGAAACAGTCTTTAACTCATGTATGCCTTCTCGACTCAAATAATCTACAAATTCTTTACTCGTATATTCACCACCATTATAAGATTTCAAAGCTTTAATCTGATAACATGTTTCTTTTTCTACCATGGTCTTCCACATTCTGAACATCCCAAATACTTCTGACTTTTCTCTAAGAGCATAGACCCAAGTCTTCCTTGTTGCATCATCAGTAAATGTAACAAAATATCTCTTACCACCATAAGAGAGTTCCTAAGCAGGTCCCCATACATCAGTATGAACCAACTCTAACTTCTGGCCTTTATTTTGTCGCCCATTCAATTGAAAACTAACAGTCTTATTTTTTTAATAAATGCAACTCTCACAATAATCTAACTCAACTTTTTGTAAACCTGGGAATAATTTTCTCTAGTGTAACTGCTTTACACCTTTTTTCACTAAGATGTCCCAAACGATAATGCCAAGAAGTAGATAAATTACCTGTACCCATTATAGTTGCAACCATATCACTGATAGTGTCTCTTTGGAGAAGGCAAAGTGTACCCATACGCTTTCCCTTTGCTACTACTCTTATCTTTGAGGTTATCTTCCACTCTCCGCAACCAAAAGTTATTACCAAACCTTCTTGGTCAAATTTACTGGTTGAAATCAAATTTTTCTTTAATTTTGAAATATACCTAGTTTCACGCAAAACTAGACGTCCTCCACCTGAGATGTTCATAGTCGCGGTTCCTTTCCCAACAATTGGACACATGTGGCCGTTTCCCACAACCACTTGTCCAAAATCTCCACTAGCATAATCATCAAATATGTCTCTTTGCGAGGTGCAATGAAAAGAAGCGCCAGAATCAATAAATCATTTATCTATCGTCAAGTCAAACTCTGCAGATAAACACAAGTTATCTAGCAAAGACTCATCGCTAACCACATTAGCTCCTTGATTCTCATCTTGCTGCTTCTTTTTATAGGCTTTACACTGAAACCTCCGATGTCCGGTTTTGTGACAAAACCAACACTTATCTTTTGCAACCTATCTCTTACCCCTTAATAGTGATCTGCCACGCATGCTAAAATTTCCTCTACTTTTACTTCTTCAACGGTTCTCCACTGCGAGTGCCGTTGAAGATGTAGATGCAAAAAAATTATCTCCACTTGAGACTTTCCTTCACATCTCTTCATTCATGATACTACTCACAGCATCATTAAGAGTTACATCATCCTTCATGGTGCTTGAAATTCCCTGCACTGCAGTATTGTAGCTTTCTGGAAGAGAGCATAAAAATAATAAGGCTTGAAGCTTCATGTCTAAATTTATTCCTGCAGATTCCAATTGACCCGTGACCTGCGTGAAACTATTAATATGATCTGCCACAAAACCTCTATCAGATAACTTCATATTAACCAGTTTCTTCAGCAAAAATACCTGATTTGATGTGGACAGCTTCTCATAAATATTCGTTAGAATATCCATGGCTTCTTTTGCAGTTTTTGCTTTCGTGATGTGGTACCCTGTCTTTTTTGTCAGCCCTAGATGAATTGCACGTAATGCTTTTCGATCAAGAATTTTCCATCCGGCTTCTACTGTCGGATCCACTTCCACCATCTCGGCTTTCCAACCCTCAAGTAGTGCATAAAGATCTTTTTGATAAAGATAATCCTCTATCAGTAGTTTCCACCATCCGAAATCCTCCCCATTGAACTTATCAGTTCTGATTTTATCTTCTGTCATCCTGTTTGTTTTCAATCGAACGTCACCGAAAACCCTCGATGTTCTCGATTAGCCAACCTAGGCTCTAATACCAATTGTTACGAAATCACACGTTGATTCTAGAAAAAAAATGCTCGCAAACAATTCACCAGATAGAATATAATAATAAAATAATAAAATCCCGTATGTGGTAACCCAGTTGGATAATGCTCTCATGATCCTTTGCGAGGAGGAGAGGAGTTCGAATCCCGCTAGCCGCACGGGATCTTAAGTGCGACGTCGGGGTGGTGGGTCCTCCGCTAGCATCGCCCCAGGGTTTTGCTTGCGGGCTGTCAACTTACAGGGTTCCCTAGGTCATCAAAAAAAAAAAAAAAACAGAATCAGATGATCACGCTAGAAATTTGTTATCGAAGTTCACCCAAACCTGGGCTATGTCTCCGCGCAGAGGCACTCTGCGAATCCACTAGACTTCAAAAAAAGTTAGAATACAATGAGGATCTTCTCTCAAGATCATGGTACAAAGAGATTGAGAACCCACATCAAGAAAAAACTCACTTTTTTCTTATCTCTTTTTCTTGCCTCTCTATTTCCTTTTTCAACGTCTTGATGGCTAGAGTCTTGCCATTGCTAATATAAAGATACCACTTTCAACCTAAGAAGAAATCTAATAGAAAAGACAAAAAAAACCCCTAAAAACAAATATTTGGCTTCATCTTTAACAGTTGTAAGCTCATTGCATCCATAAACTTCTTACGAGCCTAAGCTCTAATGTGTGAATTTTAAGTATCTTGAATGCCGTAATCACAAAAAGCATTTGAGGGTAGATTAGTAATCGCAAAAAGCATCTGATCGAAGAATGAGTTAAGACAGAGAAATTGACTACTCTTTTGACGTTGTTGATCAGCACTTGCTTCGGATTAAAAGAACTGAAACCACATATTAGCATTAACCGCGAGAATCTGAGTACAAAGTGTACCACACAAAAGACACCATGCAAAGCCAAAAGAGAGGATGTACGTCTTATGTATCAACGTGGCAAACAAGAAGGCGGTGGGAACGCGACACGTGTCCTCGTGGGACCCATAAAGTCAGGCGTCTGCTCCTCGACTCGCGCTTCTTCCTCTCTCCTCTAACTCTCGTCTCGGCTGGTGGCTCGGCTCGGCCGGGCAAAAGAAAGGACGTCCTCTCCTCGTGACCGCACGCTCTCTCTCCCGTCGAGCATTTATGGCGGAAACTTTTCTCTTTCCTTCGTTTGAGAAAGAAAATGGCCGTTCGTTCCTCTTTCCCTCTCCATTTCTTTCCTTTCGAATTTTTGAATCTGAAATCCTCTCTCCGCGCTCGTTGTTGCTCCGCCGTGCATCAAGCGGCCGTTCTCCCGCCATCACCGACGAACCACGTTACGGCCGCCGCTACTCCGGTGCTCACTCGCTTCTCTCTTCGGGTTCGTTGCTGCTCCGTCATTCGTTCCGGCGTTCCGGATCGCAGATGCAGCACGCGGAGGAGAAGCAAGCCTCTTCGAGCTCCCCTCAACGTCGGCGACGTCGCCCGCCAAGCGAGACCCGCACACACGGAAGGCTCGGAGGCGAGGTTGCTTTGGAGAAGCGGTGCCGAGCGCCTCGTCGTGTTCGACGCTCCTCCGCCTCCCTCTCGCGACGTCCGCTCCGCTCTCTCTCTCTCTCCCCCTCGCGAAGTCGTGACTCTCTTCCGGCGAAACGCGACGCCGACGGCCCTCCACCTCTCGCCGCTTGACTCCGTCGCCCTCGACTCCGACTCCGACTCCGACGCCGACGCCGACGCCGCCTCCTCCCTCGAACCCGACTACGCGCCGACGCCCCTTCGCGGTTGCCTCCGTCGGCGTCGGAGTCCGTCGCCCGACGCGACGCCTCGGCCTCCGCCTATGCGCCGACGCCGACGCCGACGCCGATGCCCCTTCGCCAAGTCCATGCATCGCGAGAAAATGGTGATGCCGACCCAACATTACTTATTCGTTATTTCCTTTTGTCTGCCGAAAAGGAGAGATCATTCAGTCGAGCCAGATGATCAGGATATGACTTAAAGCCAAATGCTCTGTCATTAAGATTCAAGACATCAACAGGATATCAAGTTCTTTACGAGCTTCACTTATCGATATGACTTGATTTCAAGTTCCATCTTCCTCACCTCCAAATCTTCACTTGATGAAAGCCATTTGTCCATTTCCTCAAAGACGCAGAAGTTTGCCTTCTTCTCTATCGTCAAGCACTAGCGGTTGCATCCGCAAGATAAGAGGTAAAAATGTCGATCATCCCGCTTCAAACTAAATTTGGCTACCACATGAAATCGATAGCTTACGAGAAAGTTTTTCGTGGTACGCATGATCCAACCTCATGTTTTGTAGGGACAGATGAAACAGTTAATGAAAAAGTTCAGAGAGAGATAGCACGGCTATCCTTAAAACAGTCACTATCCAAAAGTCTACTTGGATTGGCAAAACAGAGACTACCATGGGATCAATATGACTTGCTGAAAGCTTTTAGTTTACCTTACATCAAGTCAATTAAAACCATGGCTATCTCAAAATAAAAAACTAGGGCTACAATTGTGCGCGAGGGCACACCAATGACACCACACATGCAGTGCACCCACTACCATGCCTATAATCTACCATAACCCAACAATGGTCAAGAGACATTCTTGTTTTCCATTCATTTTCCTTGAAGCACTTTGACAAAACTAGTCTTTCCATGTTCACCTTGAGAACCCGACTGCCAATTGAAAGATGAAAATTGACAAACGACTTCCTTCACTCAACAGGGGCAGCTAAGCACAAGCATGAATATAAAGAACATCCAGTCAGGAAGGTGGCTCATATCTGTTATCTGTGAGATCTGGTTTGGTCTCTCGTGGATTCTGGATCAATTCCCAAAATGGCTCCCTATTGATCGGGAGACATACCTCGACAGACTGTCCCTGAGGTAATAGATTTTGCCTTCCATTTCATGCTATTTGCCTGATCTTTATGTGGATTTGTAAAATTATGAATTTGGCATTGTTCTTTAGGTATGAGAAGGAAGGCCAACCTTCTCAACTTGCTCCAGTAGATATATTTGTGAGTACTGTCGACCCGCTGAAGGAACCCCCCCTGGTGACGGCAAATACTGTCTTATCGATTCTCGCTGTGGACTACCCTGTTGATAAGGTGTCCTATTATGTTTCTGATGATGGTGCTGCTATGCTGACATTTGAAGCACTCTCAGAAACATCGGAATTTGCAAGAAAATGGGCCCCTCTTTGTAAGAAATTCAACATTGAGCCACGGGCACCTGAGTTTTATTTTGCTCAGAAGATAGATTATCTCAAAGATAAGATTGAGGCATCTTTTGTGAAGGAGCAAAGAGCAATGAAGGTAGTAGGAGTGCCAAATTTAATTTATCAATTGCTCTTTGCAGATGATAGTCAAAGTCTTAATTCTGTTCTTGCTGTGTTTGCAGAGAGAATATGAGGAGTTTAAGGTTCGTATAAATGCTTTGGTGGCCAAAGCCCAGAAGGTTCCTGAAGAAGGGTGGACGATGCAGGACAGAACACCATGGCCTGGAAATAACGTCCGTGATCATCCTGGCATGATTCAGGTATGCAAAGTTGTCATTTTCAGTTTTAGAACTCTTTGTTGATGTGAGATGAGATTAACTGCTTATTTCTGCTATCTTTAATAGGTTTTTCTTGGCCAAAGTGGAGGACATGACTCTGACGGGAATGAATTACCTCTCCTTGTCTATGTTTCCGGAGAGAAGAGGCATCTGCGATCCCGGGAACGCCGGAACGAATGACGGAGCAGCAACGAACCCGAAGAGAGAAGCGAGTGAGCACCGGAGTAGCGGCGGCCGTAACGTGGTTCGTCGATGATGGCAGGAGAACGGCCGCTTGATGCACGGCGGAGCAACAACGAGCGCGGAGAGAGGATTTCAGATTCAAAAATTCGAAAGGAAAGAAATGGAGAGGGAAAGAGGAACGAACGGCCATTTTCTTTCTCAAACGAAGGAAAGAGAAAAGTTTCCGCCATAAATGCTCTGACAGGAGAGAGAGCGTGCAGGTCACGAGGAGAGGACGTCCTTTCTTTTGCCAGCCGAGCCGAGCCACCAGCCGAGACGAGAGTTAGAGGAGAGAGGAAGAAGCGCTGAGTCGAGGAGCAGACGCCTGACTTTATGGGTCCCACGAGGACACGTGTCGCGTTCCCACCGCCTTCTTGTTTGCCACGTTGATACATAAGACGTACCCAATATTTTCTCAAAAGAGAGACATCGAGACCGCACACACAACAACACAAATTCCTCGTTTTACTTTAGTAGCTGTGGCGACTACTTCTTGCGCAGGTTGCGGAGGTAGGATGCTGGGTCCTTCTCGAAGTCGTCCCGGAAGATGCGCGTGTCCATCCCAGGAGCTTTCATGGTCCTTCTTCCGCTGGCGATCAGACGCGTCACGCCCATGCCCAAGGCCAAGATCGCAAAGCCGGCGATCACTACCGCGGCCGTGGTAGCACCACTACTTTTGCTCTCGCTCCCTCCCTCCCATATGGGTTCTGATCGCCGGTGCAGACAACGACGGGCGACGAGCGGCGGCGGAGGCGGCGGTGGAGCCCGGGGGGGGGGAATCGCCGGAGCTCCGGCACGGTCGCGTAGGAGATGCGATTCCTTGTCCCACGTGGCCACCGGAAACCAGGACAAAACCCTCTTCTGCTCCTCTCTTCTCTCCCTCTCTGCCTTCCTCCTCCTTCTTCTTCTTTAGCCTTCGCTCTCTTTCTCGCTCGCTCTGTTGGGGAGCAGGGACAAGGGACATTACTTAACGCGGCTTCGACTCATCTCTGGTTAAGATTTAACCAACCCTGGTTACGCGCCACCAACCCCCTCACTTTGTTGTTGGTGACTGAAGATAATGGGGACGTGAGTGCTTAAATTTTCCGAAATGCTTTAGCCAAAGTGATAGCTTTACTCATGTACAATTCCCATTTTCTGTCTCAATTCTATAATTATCGGACATGCGTCACATGGCGATCCACACCAACTAAAGAAAAGAAGTCCTAATAACAGTCATCCTTCTCTCTCCCTTCTGCCTCAGACCGTGCCTTCGTCCTCCCCGCCGATCGAGCTACCCTGTGCATGCATGTAAAGTCTCCTTGAGTGTGTCCGAGACGACGCCTTCACTGGAAACTTCGAAAAAGATGACCCCCGTTCAAATTGGTTTAATTGCCTGAGGAACGGGAAAAACGTTGGCATCAATTTTACGTAACACACGTCTCTTTGAATTCTAACTCGATGCTAGCTGCTTTTGTTAGTGCCCTAGTAATAAGTTCGGCCGCCATGAACCGGTTCGGATGAAGATTAATCCAAGTCTTCGATGACCCGGGAACTTTTGGAGCAAGAGCAAAGGTGGTGAGAAATGAAGAGTTCCATAGTATAATCGATGCTTTGGTCGAGAGATAAGTTCTTGGATTGTTTGTATCGGATTTCGTGGCTTTGCTTAAATAATGATTAGTGAATATTTGAAAAATTACATCTTCTTTTCTTTCTTTATTTTTTCCCTCTCGAGGGTTCGAGTGTTGCCTCCGCCCCCTTTGGTATGCTGAGTTGGATTTTTACCCACCCCATATTGTGGCACCTCCTGCCATGGAACAAGTAGATCCTACCAATTAACGTCAGATCAATACACACATGATTTAGATCTCTAACATACATCAAATGGAAGAGATCATGTCGAGTGATATATAAGTCAACATCCACTCTTAAATGGTCACCATCTTCTGTAGTTATTTTGAATACTCCATTTGAAGGCGAATTCACATAAAATAGATTGGATTGTTACTAAATTTGAATTATACCATAACGTGCAATACGGATCACAACTTTTTCCTAAATTAGGGGGACTGTTATTATAGTACAAAGGGAAATTAATGTAACTTCAAAATGAAATTTGGGAAAGAACTGGAGTATAGAAAACTAGGAATGATTGATTACGGAACGATGCACTTTCTTCAGCTTCAACGCCAATAAAAATATGATAAAAGATGGTGTGAAGTGCTAGAGACTTCAACATGGGGTAACCTACCATTTCACCGTGGGACTAATATTGTTGCATCCATTAATTTCTTTTTCGGGCCTAAGCTCTGATATGTGAATTTTAAATATCTTGAAAGCCCCGATGGCAAAAAGTATTTGACAGTAGAATTGGGGCGGATGGTTATCCACCTCTAAATTGAAGTATTTATTCTTTATTTTTCTTTTTTTGTAGAGATACTATAGAAAATCCAATTCATACATAAAAAGTGACAGATCCTTTGATCAAGTTGATCAGCTCTTGCTTCGGATGCCAAAATGATTTTGAGGCGCACCCTTCTGATTGAACAGAAATCACATACTAGCATTAACGACGAGAATCAAGTACGAAACGTACCACATAAAGAAACCATGCAAAGCCAAAAGAGAGACATCAAGACCACACCCAACTACACGAGTTCCTCGTTTTACTTCAGTTGCGCAGGTTGCGGAAGTAGGATGCCGTGTCCTCCTCGAAGTCGTCCCGGAAGATGCGCATGTCCCTCTCGGGAGCTTTCATGGTCCTCCTTCCGCTAGAACTGGACGAGTCGCCCATCAGAATCGCCACACCCACGGCCAAGATGGCCAAGCCGGCAATCGCTCCCGCGGCTGTGGCAGCGTCACTCGACTCCTCGCCCTTACCATTTTCCTCTCTGCCTTTGCTCTCGCTCCCTCCCATATCGATTCTAATCGATATCGATATGCCTTCGGATATGACCAGCAATGAGGTCTCTCTAATGTTCCATGTGACTTGTTGCTTTGGTGGAGACCAAGGTGACTTTTGGGTGTCTATTTATGGGGGCTTTGGTGGCTTTGGAGTTTGGTCTGGGAGTAATTTCAACACTCGATGCTCTCTCACTCTGGAAGACGTATGACGCGTCCACTGCTTAAATTTCCGAGATCGACTTTAAATGAATCCCCGACTCCCCACCAACCTCTTCTACTTTATGAACGAAGTAGTGTAGTATAGACTCTATAAAGCTACTCAAGTTGTAGTAAATGTTCAAAAGGATCTCTTTTCCATGCGCCAGCACAAGTTTTTATTAATCCCAAAGGTGTTTTATTAAAAAAGCAATTCCCTTTGATCCGGTAAATTTGTTCAACCGAGGACATTAAGTGGGGGAAGTCATCAGTCGCTAGACTTTATTGCCGCAATGAATCAGGCTCAGCGCAGCCGTCTGATTTTGACGGCCCGTGTAACTGATAAATGGTGAGGCTTTGCCCCTCCATCTTCTTCATCATCATTCAAAGACAATGGTCAAAGTCAGGCAAATCAACCTCCAATTTCACCTGTTTTAAATCTGGTGCGATCATCTCGGGCGGGAATAAAGATGAGAAGAAACCAAGCATGTGGAATTTTCATATTCATGTTCCAAGCGAATAAATTAAGGGAGTGTCCAAAACAGCAACAAGGAGAGAGCAAGTTCACTCCAGATACTATACATCAGTAATTGAAAAGCACCGACTGGAGAGGAAAAACATGGATATTTACATATATTATTGATCTAGGCTCTAGTAAACAACCACGATGGAAAGTTCCTCCAAGTCTTTGATCATGTTGGTTTCTGCTGATCCTCCTCATCCTCGTCATCCTGCAGATTTCCATTGATTAGCCCCCATCAGGAATCAAAGTCTGGGGGAAGATCATCAACCGAACAAAACCACATTTCAACGGGAAAGGAGGTTGAGATAACAAGATAGACTTACCAGATTGTCGATCTTATTAAAATCATCAGCAAAGCTCCCTTCACCATCATCTGGAAGACCAGAACAAAGGTTAACAGCTGAATGATTGCATATGGATCTATTAGAAGCCTCGCACAACAAATTCACCAACACATCTGCACTCCCCCTTAGATGGACAAGCAGCTTAGATAAATATATGAACATATAAACATTTGCACATGTCAGCATGGCGGGGGTGGGGGCTCATGTCTCCCCCCCTCAACATTCGCAGTCAAATACATGTAAATTTTTTTTTTTTTTTGGTAAAGCAAATACATGTAAATTTGTAAGGATAACCATACATAAAAACTAACAGTACATCCACGCACAATATTGATCCCATGAGGGGGCGTACCTATGATGAGTAGCTTGATTCTGTATCGACATTTAGTAAGGCATCATTAACCAGCTCAAGGGAACAAGCTACAAACCCGAATATTAAGAAAGAAATGCTGTAAAACACAAAATCGATCGGCTAGCTCAATCAGCCAAGTCCAGATCTCCATTTGGGCTGTTCGATAAAACTCATATAGAATCCTGACTGAAGTGGGACTTAATTAATCTGAATTAGCTTTATATTGGTGACCCAGCCAAGTTTGTGAAGGTTTAACAATCAATCGGTGCTTTCAGATGAAAAAGAACATCAAGGCGCTGCAGGTGTGTCATCAACATTATATGTCAGCATTACAGGCAACACTTGCCATAGGCTGACCATTTAAGCCACTATACTTAGTTTTCTCATGCTTGCGAATTTCTACTAATTATAAAACAGATCTGCCAGCTGAACTGGTTGGACAGATCAACATCACTTAAGCAGTTAGTGCACTGGCCCCATTATGAAGTGATTTCCTTTTAAGGGAATTGAGCACGCTAAAACAATCATCTCCTTGCAATAAATTTGTTTAATAGGTCGTTTATCAAGTTCATTCTGTTTGCAATAAAAAGAAGAGAGAGGCACGCCACTGTTTGAGACCAATTATGTCCCGGGGAAAAAAAACAACTATCTTTAGCTTCTTAGACCATAAAACACAAGATGAAGGATAGAAGATATCTTTCGTATTTCCAATCAATGCTCTTGTAGGGATGTTCTGCAGAGGGACACATTTAGCAACATGATATATTTCATTAACTTTAGCAATGTACGGAGACTAGATGTCTGACAAAGGCTTTCAAGGAAGCGCAATAAACAACCAGAAAAAAGAAAAAGAACAGTCTACGGCGAGATTCAATCACCCCTGAAAGGCCTTGCCCTAGATCAAGCCTTTTTGAATTGCTAGTTAATCACGTGCAAAGAGCGCTAATTTCATTGTGTTAACTTAATCTATTAAGCTCATTGATAATGAATCAGCTTGTATAAGTTGATAAATTTCACATTATAAAGGCTTGAAGAGGAAAAGAATCCTTTTGAATTATGTGATGTTTACAAAGTAAATTAAATCTGTAGATCATGCACTAAATTATCAATTGTGCAAATTTATTAACAATGACAGTATATGAAAAACAAGATCATAGTTTCTTTATGGATTTTGTGGACTTCGCTATATCTATCCTTTTTCTTTTCTTTGCCAAAATGACAGGACCTCATCGGACTGCAGAAACATGAAGGAATACTAACATTAGCAAATCAACAATAATATCACACGTAAATAAAAGTATACAATGTACATTACAAAACACAATAAGCTTGTGCACATTCTAAGTCTCTAACCTTTCTATACTAAACTTGACAATAGTGATTGCTATCAATTTACATTCTAAGTTTCTAATCCTTATATGATTAATCCTAGCACGTAATTCAAATGAAAGTTGGTAATCTTTTTTTTTTTGGGTTGAAAGAGTTGGTAATCTAAAACTAATTAATCTAACAAAAGTTGACAAGTATTCTAATGGAGGTTGGATAAAAGTATAACAATTATCCCAATTTTTTTCCTTTTCGAATATCTGATGCTACGCCCTCGTATGATTCTTGTAGACCGCTGTTTCAAGAGCTCAAGCGACAATTATATCAACAATCTTACAGGAGATGTAAGTGGAAAGTAGAATGCAAAGGAGATGTGAGATCAAGAGGATGACAAGTATAGTAGAAACGAGAGCAAATAAAAAGACACTTTGTTGTTGGTGACCGAAGATAGAGAGAGAGAAAGAGTGCTTGATTTTGGTTTAGGTTGGGGACCACACGTTTGATCAAATAATGGTGACGTGAGTGCTTCAATTTTCCGAAATGCTTTAGCCGAAGTGATGGCTTACTCATGTACAATTCCCATTTTCCGTCTCAATTTTACAATTATCAGATATGCGTCACGTCGCGATCCACACCAACTAAAGAAAAGAAATCCTAATAACAGTCTCTCTCCCTTCTGCCTCAGACCGTGCCTTCGTCCTCACCGCCGATCGAGCTACCCCGTGCATGCATGTAAAGTCTGCTTGAGTGAGTCGATCCAGTCCCAACAAAAGATGGTTTCCGAGACAACACCTTCACTGGAAACTTCGAAAAAGATGACCCCATTCAAATTGGTCTATTTACCTGAAGAACGGGAAAAACGTTGGCATCATTTTTACGTAAAACGCCTCTTTGAATTCTGACTCGATGCTAGCTGCTTTTGTTAGTGCCCTAGTAATAAGTTCGACCGCCATGAACCGGTCAGGATGAAGATTAACCCTAGTCTTCGATGACCGGGAACCTTTGGAAAAAGAGCAAAGGCGGTGGGAGATGAAGAGTTCCATAGCATACTCGATGCTTTGGTTGAGAGATAAGTTCTTGGATTGTTTATATCGGATTTCGTGTCTTTGCTTGAATAATGATTAGCGAATATTTGGAAAATTACATCTTCTTTTCTTTCTTTATTTTTTTCCTCTTAAGGGTTCGAGTGTTGCCTCCGCCCCCTTTGGAATGCTGAGTTGGATTTTTCCCCACCCCATCTTGTGGCACCTCCTGTCATGGAACAAGTAGGTCCTACTAATTAACGTTAGGTCAATACATACATCATTCAGATCTCTAGCATATATTGGATGAGAGAGACCGTGTCAAGTGATATATAAATCAATACTCACTCTCAAATGGTCACTATCTTCTGTGGTTATTTTGAGTACTCCATTTGAGGACGAATTACATAAAATAAATTGGATCATTACTAAATTTGAATAGTACCATAAGGTGTGAAGCAGATCACAACTTTTTCCTAAATTAAGGGGACTGTTATTATAGCATGAAGGGAAACTAACGTGACTTTGAAATGAAATTTGGTAAATAATTGGAGTATAGGAAACTAGGAATGATCCATTGTGGAACGATGCACTTTCTTCAGATTCAACATCAATAAAAATATGACAAAAGATGGTCTGAAGTGCTAGAGACTTCAACATGGGGTAACCTACCGTTTCACCGTGGGACTAATGTGGTTGCATCCATTAATTTCTTTTGAACCTAAGCTTTGATATTTGAATTTTAAATATCTTGAATGCCCTGATGGCGAAAAGTATTTGACAGTAGAATTGGGGCGGATAGTTGTCCACCTCTACATTGAAGTATTTATTCTTCTTCTTCTTCTTCTTCTTCTTCTTCTTCTTTTTGTAGAGATACTACAGAAAATCCAATTCATAAGTAAAAACTGACTGCTCCTTTGATTAAGTTGATCAGCACTTGCTTCGGATGCCAAAATGATTTTGAGGCGCCCCCTTCTGGTTGAACTGAAACCACATACTAGCATTAACCACGAGAATCAAGTACGAAACGTAACACATAAAGAAACCATGCAAAGCCAAAAGAGGGACATCAAGACCACACGCAACTACACGAATTCCTCGTTTTACTCCAGTAGCTATGGCGACTACTTCTTGCGCAGGTTGCGGAAGTAGGATGCCGTGTCCTTCTCGAAGTCGTCCCGAAAGATGCGCATGTCCCTCCCCGGACCTTTCATGGTCCTCCTTCCGCTAGACCTGGACGAGTCGCCCATCAGACTCGCCACACCCACGGCCAAGATGGCCAAGCGGGCAATCGCTCCCGCGGCTGTGGCAGCGCCACTCGACACCTCGCCCTTACCATTTTCCTCTCTGCCTTTGCTTTCGCTCCCTCCCATATCGATTATAATCTATATCCATATGCCTTCGGATATGACCAGCAATGAGGTCTCTCTAATGTTCTATGTGACTTGTTGCTTTGGTGGAGATCAAGGTGACTTTTGGGGGTCTATTTATAGGGGCTTTGGTGGCTTAGGAATTTGGTCTGGAAGTAATTTCAAAACTCTATGCTCTCTCACTCTGGAGGACGTATGAGGCTTCCACCGCTTAAATTTCCGAGATCGACTTTAAATGAATCCTCGACTCCCCACCAACCCCTTCTACTACATGAACGAAGTAGTGTAGTATGGATTCTGTAGACCTACTCAAGTTGTAGTAAATGTTCGAAAGGATCTCTTTTCCAGGCGCCAGCACGAGTTTTTATTAATCCCAAAGGTATTTTATTAAAGAAGCAATTCCCTTGATCCGGTAAATTTGTTTAACCGAGGAGATTAAGTGCGGGAAGTCATTAGTCGCTAGACTTTATTGACGCAATGAATCAGGCTCAGCGCAGGCGTCTGATTTTGACGGAGCGTCTAACTGATAAATGGTGAGGCTTTGCCTCTCCACCTTCTTCATCATCATTCAAAGACAATGGTCAATGTCAGGCAAATCAAACTCCAATTTCACCTGTTTTAAATCTGATGCGAAAATCTCAGGCGGGAATAAAGATCAGAAGAAACCAAGCATGTGAAATTTTCATATTCATGTTCCAAGCGAATAAATAAAGGGAGTGTCCAAAACAGCAACAAGGAGAGAGCAAGTTCACTCCAGATACTATACATCAGTAATTGAAAAGCACCGACTGGAGAGGGAAAACATGGATATTTACATATATCATCGATCTAGCCTCTAGTAAACAACCACCATGGGAAGTTCCTTCAAGTCTTTGATCATGTTGGTTTCTGCTGATCCTCCTCATCCTCATCATCCTGCATATTTCCATTGATTAGTTCCCATCAGGAATCAAAGTCTGGGGGATGATCATCAACCAAATGAAAACCACATTTCAACGGGAATGGAGGTTGAGATACCAAGATGGACTTACCAGATTATCAATCTTATCAAAATCATCAGCAAACTCCCTTCACCATCATCTGGAAGCACAGAACAAAGGTTAACAGCTGAATGATTGCATATGGATCTATTAGAAGACTTGCATAACAAATTCACCAACACAACTGCACTCCCCCATATATGGACAGGCAGCTTAGATAAATATATGAACATATAAACATTTGCCTGTGTCAGCATGACAGGCAGCTTAGATAAATGTATGAACATATAAACATTTGCATGAGTCAGCATGGCCGAACCCATGCTACACGCCTGTTTTTGGCACTACAATTGTCGCTCCATAGATAACAACTTCAATGCAGTCAAGGGTTTAAAATAACAAGAGGTTTACCAAGAAAAGAGGTTAGTGGAAGTGGAAGTATCAATGATTTAAGAGGGTGAGAGACCAAAAGTGATCTCTTGCTTACTACATATATACATAGTCACTAAAGTTTGGGCACATTCACGGTCAAATGCATGAAAATTGTAAGAAAAACCATACATAAAAATCAACAGTACATCCACGCACTATAATGGTCCCCCAAGTAGGGGTACCTATGATAAGTAGCTTGATTCTGTATCAACATTTACTAAGCATCGTTAACCAGCTCATGGGAACAAGCCACAAACCCAAATAAATGCTGCAAAACACAAAATTGATTAGCTAGCTCAATCAGCCAGACTGTTCGATAAAACTCATATAGATTCCTGACTGAAGTGGGACCCAATCAATCTGAATAGCTCTATTTTGGTGGACTCAGCCAAGTTTGTGCAGGTTTAACACTGGATCAGTGCTTTCAGATGAAAAAGAACATCAAGGCGCTGCAGGTGTGTCGTCAACATTACAGGCAACACTTGCCATAGGCTGACCATCTGAGCCACAACACTTAGTTTTCTCATGCTTGTGAATTTTTACTAATTATAAAACAGATCTGGCAGCTGAACTGGTAGGGCAGATCAACATCACTTAAGCAGTTAGTGCTTTGGCCCGGTAATGAAGTGAATTACTTTAAGGGAGATGAGCAAGCTACAACTATCGTCTACTAGCAATAAAATTGTTTGATAGGTCATTTATCAAGGTCATTCTGCATTTAACTTCCTAAAAGATAACACTTGAATTTAGTAGAGACAGTTCACATGAATTACTGATCACACAGTTCCCACTCAATGGCTCCAGACAAAATGCCAGTCAGAAATGCAGCCAGTCTGCAGGCACAGCCAAATTTAATAACTTTCTTAGGAGGAAGTCATTCAGGTATAAGAGGTGAGAACAGCAGGGCAACAGTTATATTTTGCAACTTCTTCAATAATATTTGAACCAAGCATAGGTCCAGTTGTAATAATCATGAGAAGACACCTGCAATCAAAAATTTGTATGAACTACAGTAAGGAATCAAAAGCATGTACCTGCGCCTCCATCACTGTCCTCAAGATCTCCTAGAAGAAAAGTATCCAAGTCTTGCTGAGCAGACAAACTTGATGTACTGCTTTTGCGTTCTTCTCCACCGCATTAGGATTTTGGATCTCTGCAACTGGGGCCTGCATCATCTTCTCAGCTTTAGCCTGCTCCACAGCCTTGAGCTTAGCGTCCTCCAAGTACCTTTTCTCAAACCTAGAAAAGAAGAAAGAGGCATGCCACTGTTTGAGACCAATTATGTCCCAGGTAAAAGAAAATAAAAAAAAAAAAAAAAACTTTATCTTCTTAGACCTTAAAACCCAAAATGAAGGATAGAAGATATCTTTCGCATTTTCAATCACTACTCTTGCAGGGATGCTCCGCAGAGGGACACATTTATTATTAACTTTAGAAATGTAGGGAGACTAGATGCCTGAATTCAAGACACAAAGGCTCTCAAGGAAACGCAATAAACAACCAAAATGCGTCTTTCTCATCAATCACCACACAGAATTCTTTTGTTATATGACCTAAAAAAAAAAAGCCATTTATATCAAACGAAGACTAAGCGCAGCAACATTGCACAGAGCTTAATTGTATGGCGACGGTAGCTCATACGGCATATCAACTAAAGAGCAAAGGAGACATTCTCCCCCAAACTAGTTAAATTTACTTGGTTTCCTCCCAATCCACGAAGCAAAATGAATGACTTACGGGGCCACGTGAGTGCTCACAAGAGTAAAATAGATCCTCCAAAATCTCCTCTCTTTCATGACCCGAGGACACAATTGATAGCGCAGCCGCGAAATTTCCTGCATAACGAGATCAACATTAAGCAAAGAGAAGTCATCGTGGCTTCTCGGAGCAAAAACGCGGACAAAGATCACCGAGGCAAACATTAGACCAGAGCTAGCATAGGGAACTCTTTCAATTGTAAACGACATTGATCAGAACGATAACTCCTCTCCAAACACAACTCATTTGCCCCGATCTGAAACACTCACAAGCACTTCTCTTACCAAGCCGTAAGAACTCGGCGCCGTACCTTCACGGTGGTGAGAACGAGAGTCGCGTGCTTCGTTTGCCACTCCGTAAGATCCCGCCTCACGTTCGAACCAGCCGCGGCGGCATCGCCCTCCTCCTCCTTCTCCTCGTCATCTACCATCAAAACGACCACGGCCCAAAATCAATCCCCGAAACCACACCGATCCCCTCCCCTACGAAGCCGGTCGGGATCAAAAGAAACGCACCTCGGATCGGGAAGTTCTGGAACGTGGCGGGCGTGAACCCCTTGACGAACTCCCGCAGGTCGCCGGTGACGCCGAGCTTCTCGAGCTCCTCCTCCGCCGCCTCCGGGGCAGCGGCATTGCCGGAGGGGCCGGCGAGGAGCGGCGAGGGGAGGGCGGCGATGGACTTGATCTGGTCGGCCTGCTGGAGGGCGGCGGCCTTGAGGTCGTCGGCCTTCTTGGAGGCCTCGAGGGCGAGCTCGCGGGACTTCTTGGCGGTCTCGGAGATGAGATCGGAGATCTTGGCGGAGGCGGCGGAGGAGGCGGCGGAGGAGGCGAGGGTCTGGGACGTCTTCGCGGCCTCCTCGGCGAAGGTCTTGGCTCGCTTCCACCAGTCCTCCATTCTTCCCTTGCAGAAGCGAGAACCGAAGCGAAGCGCTCCCTCGCTCGCCTGCCTTTTTGACGGGATCCGATCCTGCTTTGCGTCGGGATCGAGGGAGCTCCGATTCTGGATCTCTTCACCCCGCCCGAAACGGCGCCGTTTCGAGCGGCGGGGGGGGGCCGAGCGATGAGGTGCTTTGGAAGAGGACGACTGACCTTGTGCGCTGCACCGTGCTTCCTCCGTCCTTTGCACGTGGACGTTGCGTCGAAAATGCCGAGATGATGTGTGGTTCGGACTTCGATCGTAAGATGAAATGGGCATGTCTAGCGTGCCATAGAATGTATCCTCACGTTGATTTTGCCATTTTTTAACGTCATTTTTTTTGAGACGCTGCGACGTTATTTAAGTTCTTGCAATCATCGATGGGTGCCTGGCAATGACGAGAATGGAATAAGGAGCGATTGGGAATGAACAAAAAGAGTTCGGGCGTTAGATTGAAAAAACAAGCGAAATTGAAGGACAAGAAATCAATAGACGAATGAAAATGTATGGACTCCACGTAATAGTTTGTCCACGTCAAATTCCATTAATTGTTTTGGTTGGGAGACCGACCTGAAGCAAGTTTATAAGTTTTACGGTGGCATTGAAAAAAATAATCATCTAGGAGCTACACTGAAAGATTCCCTTAGCATATGTTATTCACATAAATTAACGAATAGGTTAATCGCAATTTTGACACGACATGAATAGGATTTTAAGGGCGTAACATCATTGACATTTTACCGACATATTAAAATTCAGGCCGAATGTTTCTTCACGTAAAGTTTGTACTTTTTTACTGTATGGTTTCTTCAACAAAATAAAAACACCCGACATCATCGAATCCAAGCCCAGCACGCCTATAGAGAATTTCTATGATTCCTCGAGGGACCGATCTACATCAAAACAAGCTGTATCGAGGTGACGCTTCATTTTAATATCTAAACAAACGTCATCACGCACAGATGCTTAAAACTCTTCCTCCAATAACCGAGATCGATTCATTCTGTGTTCAAAGGGTTACCAATCTCTAAAGGGACAACTCCCCAGGGAATCATAGAAAACCACCGCAGCACAGAACTCAATCAGAGAAAGAGAACAGAGAGAAAATGGGGGGGAGCTAGAACATATCACTGCATAACTTTAGACATGGCACGAACGAAACCACGAACACCAACCAAAGAACTCTCTTATCTATCAAACCCTCAAATCCTCCAAGGGCAATCAAGAGAGGGCAACAATAGAAAAGAAGCAGATGTATACATCTATCTAACAACTAGACTAATGAACTAGAGAAATTTCTGGAGAGGAGATGCCATTCAGAATTTACAGCATAGGAATCGCCCCCAACTCTTGTCCTTCCCAAGCTGTCGCCTATCCGATCTCGCCATCCTCACTGGGCTGCTATTCCACTCAGATTGCAATCTATACGCCAAAGGAAAACAAAGAAACAAAAATGGAAGTCAATTCCAATCAAACAAAGTATGTAGCCAAAAGTCTTCGAGTTGGAACACGAGCATTGTAGCTTACACTGGAAAGGCAAAGGATCTAGCACTGGTCGTGCTGCTATCCGATCTGATAGAGAGGGATCTGAGAGAGAGGCTTCCTGAATAAGCTATCGGTCCCGAGTAAGTTATCGAGCCCGATGCGGGGCCTGCCACAGAGAAACTCGACTCTCCGAGATCATGCCGTCCTAGGCAAGAATCAGTCCGCCTACCGGAAGCTCCATCCGGTTTATGCACATTCTGGTCCTCATGCTGTTCTTTATTGCCATTACTAGAACTTGCCCCTCTATCACTCGATTCAGATGCTGAAGCATTGAAACTGAAGGTAATACTTCCACTCTCCACTTTCCTGCGGTAAGATAACTCGTTGGCAAGATCCTTGTATTCCACCGTTTCGGATGGAGATGGGTCAGTTGCGACCTGGTTATCGGGGCTCCTGTTATCCATCTGGCTGTTATCTCGCAAATCATGGACTTGGGCAGTATCATTCGCTTCTTTGACGATAGAAGAAGGGGATGGGGGAGCATTCTCCCTGCTCCTTTCGACTGATTCTTGCATTTTAACTGAGGACAAATTCGAGCATGCCATCACAGATTCATCGTTTGAGCCCTGTATTCAGGATAAAAAAATAAAAGATTAGCCTACAGAGCCAACTCCATGCATCATACTTATATGAATTCCAATTGACGATGACAAAGTATCTCAATCTCAACTCCAGAACCAGAACAGACAAAAGAACAAAAGGTTAAACCCTCGGTTGACATGGAGATCACACTTGAAACTTAGCAATGAGACATTATGACTAGTAACAAGATTGTCACTTCTTTTCTCAGATCCAAAGAATTCCAATGTTGGAACACACGTACAAGGCTACACCCATGCCGTCATATCATCTTTCAAAAGCAGCACGTTACAAAGCTACACCAGAAACCTGACAGGCTTTGTTTAATATTACAAATTGAGGAAATACATACCACGGCAGAGGGTGGCTTCATTTTATCAGCAAGATCATCAGAAGACTCTTGGTCAAGATTTTGTGAAGTCAGCTCTTGGACTGAAGGAACCACTTTCTCTTTGGATGACTCATCCACAAATTTGTCTCCAGTTGTGTCTGCCTGCACTAAATCCTCAGAACCATTTTTGGAACACTCAAGTGCATCTAAGTCACTATTTGCAGCCTTCTCTAAAGGCAAAAAGGCATCCAGGCCCTTATTTCCATCAGTTTCTGACAAGGTAGCCTTGTGAGAGGGCACGCCTTCATCTACGCAGATATCTTTGACTTCACATGAAGGGTTTCCTTCGTGACAAGGTATCGACTTATCAACCTCACATTCCGTGACAGTTTTATCAGTGAAAAGGTCCAAGGGCTCTTTAACCAGTTCGGTTTCTCCAGTAGAATCTGTATTTGAAGCAAACAAACTTGTTACAGTCAATTTGTCACTCCCAGTGAGAACCTCGTCAGGCTCCAGATTGCTCAATCCTTGCACTGGCCAAAATCCATCTCCAGAATTGACATCAATCGGCAACGGAGCAGCAATATTCTCGTTGTACTTCATATCATCTAGGTTTTCCTTCATGCTGTCCTTGTTTGACTTTTGTTCAACAGTTGTCATGGGGTCATCATTATGCTGAAAGGACTTTGCAGTAGGATTATTGACCAGATGTTGAACCACCGTCTCACCATCTGCAATGCAACACACCACTGAAGTGTAAAAAAATGCAACTGAGGAATTATAGATGACTTAGAATGGTGACCGCAAACTTCCTGCGTGAAGCAAAAATTCCAGAAACTCATTATGACTATTAAGTTCCAATCAAGTCAACCAGACTAAATGAGTGAGATGGTTGGCAAGTGCTTGGAGCCCCCATTCATGAAGATATCATCTTTTAGGAAAATAATTTTTCCACCCTTTTTGCTCTGGGATGAGACAGTCAAAGGCTGCAACCATTCGCAAAACAGAATTCTTTTTTATGCATGTAAAAACGTATTAATACCAATTCTTAACAATTTCCACTAGGTTAACATGCAGGACATACATAAGAAAAAGGTTCAGTACCAATCTTCATAGTTGAAAATATAGCCAAATGTCAGAAGAACTCTTCCAGAACCACGAGCTATTTATGTCATTCGTCACACTGGAATTCTCTGCAACAAGGAGATCCTGAAATTGAACAGAGTTATGTCAGCAAGTAACTATTGTGTACATATGAGTGAGCCTTCAGGGAACCTCACATAACAGGAAAACCATATGAGTCTAAAAGTTCGAATCCTAAAGGACGACTAGAAGAACTTGAAACCGGACAATGACCAGCAGATTCTTTTCAGCATCCAGCAATACCAGCACAGTTCAACCAGCAATAAGCTCGACCGGCATCATTCGTTTATCAGAGTTAGTCATTACCATTCGAAAAAGAACGCAAAAAGGTAGAAGGATCACCGAAAAGAAGTCTAGCCCATTTCAAAGTCTTCTTTTCTTTTCCAAAAAAGTTCGTGATAGCCCACCGAGACGAATGATTCTAGAACAGGCATCGGCTTATATAGACAGGTCAGTCCCAATCTTGATCCAGGCACCATTCGATATTTAGACAGAGATGAAGCCTCAAATACAAAACTGTAGAAAAAGGCCAAAAGCACGACTGGGAAACAGGGGAGACACTGAGAGAGTTGAGATGGCCCTGTTAAGCCTATCAAAAAGGAAGCCAATATCGTCTTCTGATAATGCGCACTCAGTTTGCGAATATAAAAAATAAAAAAATGCCCCAAAAATCTGAAAAGCACTGTCCTACGGAAATCCAGTAGATATATGAAATGCGTATACATATACCCGGATTGGTCCATGATGGGGTGAATTGCGAAGACAAGAGGATAGTGGCCAATGCATCTGCACTCATCCCAAAGGGGCGGAGAAAAAGTAGAAGAGAAAACAGTAATTGGCTGATGTACAAAAGGACAAGGGGAAACAAAAGTTTTCAACTTTCCAAAAGCTTCCAAAACTTTCAACCCCCGAATGATTCCCCCTCCCAATTCTTTTATTCTCCAAAAAGGTTAAAAAAACCTTAGACGACCCTCTATTGGAGCGGTTCCATCAGTTCACCACCTTTGTCCCACCGGGAGAGAAGGTCTGACCAGATCGAAACTCGAAGTCAAGCCCAAAACCCAGAACGCAAACGAGAAATTAGAACGGCAGGGGAAAAGGGAAAGTGAGAACACCCAAATGGGTTCGGCCGGAATCACCGAGAGAGACAAGCAAAAATCGGAAAAGGAAGGGGAACACAGCAAGACCCGAAACCAGATCCGACAAGAGAACAACCTCAAAATCCAACAAAAATACAAGGATCCAAAACTGGACAGGAAACCCAAGTACCTTTTGCCCCCGATCAGCTACAAGAGGACAACCATCTATCCTTCCAGTGCTTGCACCTCTCGCTCTGTTCCGGAAGAGGCGTGTCACTCTCTGGAGCCCCCCACTGCCGCAAAAAAAAGGAAAAAAATCTTAGAAAAAGGGAAAGAAAACACCAAGAAAAACGGCGCTCCTGAGGAACACGGCGAAATCCGGGACAAAGATGACGAGCAAAAGAAAAAGCATCGGACTGTTCCCGCAACTGATTCGCGGATCAAGACGTGGAGATTCCGGACCCGGCAAAAAAGCAAAAGATGGGGGAGAGAGAGAGAGACAGACAGAGACAGAGGGGACAACCTGCGCTTCGGAACGGCAGATGGGTTCGAACCGAACTCGACGGCGAAGGAAAGAGATCGCGGGTGGCGGAAGGGACGACAGCAAAAGCCCCGGCTCCAGAGGACAAGAAAGACTTCGTTGAAGCAGGGGAGATAAAGTGAAGGAGGGAAGGAACGAGAGGGAGAGAAGAGCGTGTAAAGTAAAAGACAGAGCGGGGGGTGATGCTACATAAAGTAGGTGGTAGAGATAGAGAGAGAAAGGGTGAGTTGTACCCGTTTTATCGAACTCCTCCCAATTACGAGGTCAACTAATATAGTTGATTTAATTATTATTATTATTATTATTATTATTATTATTATTAGTTATTATTATTGTTATTATCATAATGGTGTTCTAAGTAGGACAACCGACGAATCTTAGATGTTATTTTTACCTTAATTAGTGGCTAGAGGATTCTTATTTCTACATACTCAGGAATGCATTTTAAGAAAGGAAATCTAATCTTTCAATTTGGATTATTTATTTCTAAATAAACCAATGTGATGTATAATTTTACCATTTTGTTATTATTGCGCTCTAGACGCCTCATGAGCGCTGATTAGAGTCGTCGGACGGATAGTAAGCGACGTGACTAGACTTGTTAAATGAACTTGAGAATAAAATATTTTGGTGATTGGCTTTGCTCGTCGCGAGAGTCAAGAGAAAGTCGGAAATTAGAAACTAATCTTGTTTGATTTTATTACTTTATAAGCCCATCCAAAGCACTCTCGTATTCAAATATTTTTTACCAATTTCTAGGATTGAGCTTATCTTTTGGAGACCGCTTGACACCTTAACACATAAGTCTCTATTTATGAAAACGTTACTTTCGATAATTAAATATGAAAATATCGCACTCAATTGTAACCCTAGAGAAAAAAATATTTTGACAATTGAGTCCGCTAGTCACGTAAGAAAAACTCATAACTTGGAAAGTAATTGTGTATGATTGTATTACTTAATAAGCCCATTCAAAACACCAATTACTCACATATATATAAACGCACAAATACCAAATATGTATGCAAAGCTGACCTTTGGAGACGGCCCGACACTTTCGCATTCAATTCTCCATCTACGAAAATATCATTGTCTCTGAGAAATCATCCTTCATCAAAAATCAAATTATACACTTGAAATCAACTAAAAACTCCAAAACATTTCGATCCAAAAAAAAAAAAAGAAGTTCAAGATCACTCGAAACTAGGGTTTAGCATTTAATGTGTCTATCCCCCGTTCCAACTAATAAAAGGCCAAAAAGCGACACCCTTTAAATGCGCCAACCCCTCACTCTCCCTTTCGTTTTCCTCTTCTCTCTTCTCCCCAATCCTCTTTCGCTTTTCGTCGCCGCATTAGCTGTTCACCACTACCCATTTTTCTCTTTTTCCTTCTCCATTTCCTCGTCTTGTCGCCTGTCGCCTTCCGTTTCTCACCAATTTTCCCGAGAAAATACCCCTCGGAAAGTCAAAGCTTAAAAATGCCGTCTTGCATGTTGGGGGGGATGAATTGGAGAATTTATCAACGGACGAAGAAACGGATTATTATAATTTTTTTTTTGTGGTCCTCGATGCAACCTCGTCTTTTGCGAAGCGCCTTGCGGGAAGGGGATTAACTAAAAACCCTAGTTAATCCCCCCCTTCCCCTCCCTATAAGCAGCCTCTAATCATCGTCTGCAGAAAAAAGAAATGGTATTTTAATAATGGTTCGTTTCTTACTGCAGCGCCGATCCCGAACCAATTCGCCGCCTTTTTGGCTTTACATCCGAGTTTCTTACTCTTTTTCTCCGTTTTCTTCGTCTTTTCCTCTTTTTTTTTTTTTTCCTTTTGCGTGGGACCACGTTTGGCCGTCGAGACGAGGATTGGATTTGCGGTGCGGCGCGATATGCCAACAGATGCAAGGGGGGATTTATCGAATCTTACGCTTTTGTTTTGTTTGGTACGTGAATGGACTAAGTAGATAGTCAAGAATTAGGTAACTTGAAATGTGGAAATAGAAAAGCTCAATCTACTATACACGTTAGGAATGTACAATCAGATTAGTTCTACTTGGATTGCCTTGAAATTAGGTTTGGCTCTGCGTTCCAAAATTTGGAAGCGATTTGACTTTGAATTAGTAAAGATTAACTCAAGAACCAGATCAGTTTCATAAAGGTGAAAAAAAGAAGAAGCAAAAACCCTAGTTTCCTTTAGGCCGAGGTTTTATGAGTTTATTGCAAATCTAACTATGTTGTTTGTTTTGTTTTTAGGTAGCTAGAATTTGGAAGAGTATCGTTACGGATGAATGAATGATGGAGTTTTATCATTTTTGTTTTCAGTATTAAAATTGAATATATTCACATTATATAATGTACATTTTATAAACGATATATAAGTATAAATAAATCGAAAGTTCATAAACGGAGGTGGTAAAAATCTCACAATATTTTTCCTAATTTATTGTTATTTGTTTTTTCATCTCTTTTTAAATTATTTTATTTTTTAAAAATACTTTCCACTTCAATTAATTTCTAATAAAATTTTATTAAATATCAAAACGTACTAATATAATGTAATAAATATAAATATATATTTTTATTTTTTATATCATAATTCAAATATTATTTATGTTGAAATATAATTTCAATTTTGTTAATTTAAGAATTTTGTACTTCAAGAAAAAATAACTTTCATACTATAGGTATAATAATTTATCCACATTTATCCCGTCTATCTCCCACTGAATAATTTTATCAGATTTGTATTTTTTTTTATATCCGATTTTATCTTGTCATGAGCAAGTTGCAAGACACAAGATAGAATCATCCATGAATTTTATCATGATTGCATTCCATAATTGATTTAAACGCCAAAAAAGCAAGTTTCCGTTTGAGGGACCGAATTCGGAATCTACCCATCCGAAAACCAATTGGGCCTAGTGCATGTAAGACAAACATCGCTTATGATGATCGCCATTTCCAACAACGACATCCAAGGCGGCAACGTGCGTTTGCCGCTGTCGTAGGGGTGTGATCCCGGCTGCGGTGGTCCGTGATGGCCGGATTTGATCGTGCATGGATCGGAAGAGAAAGGCTCCCGGTGGCGGTCGCCAGAGACCGAGCAGCGGTTGACAGCGACCCATGATTTTTTTTTGGGTCTCCTTGGTTCCATTCCTAAGGTTGGCACGACTCGTCCAGCCTGTTATCCGATACATCCAAGCTTTGTCCAATGAGGTGATAACGCATGCTGTTTATTTCAATCCGTAATCTTCTCTCGCGACTGGCCTTTTACTTAATAAAAAACATTCGCAATCTATCAAAACACAAAGATGTTTCCGTTATAAGACCATATTTCAACGGTCTTCAAGAACGAATTCCCTTTTCCTTTTCGAGATTTTAAAGGAAAAATCAAAAGGGAAAATAAAAAGATTATATTGCAAATGATTTATATTACGAAAAGCCTGGAATTTGTATATTTACAATAAATTTATCCTCCATTAATTTCGTTAAGTTTGATTAATATTATGAAAATCACAAATGGTTACACATGTAATAAACGTAGAGTTAAATCCCAAAATGATACATCCATTAATTGTTACTTATAATCTAACTTAACGATTCAATAATAAAATTTAATTAAAAACTAACAAATAGTAAATTTACCACAAGTGTAATAATTTAGGAAAATTTATCACATAAATCGTATCGCAAATGAAGCCTTGATTTTTCTTCCCCTTTTCGGCCCTATTATTTATGGGCGGGCGATTTAACTACGACGATCAGACCAATTCCTAAAAAAGAAAAATTAAAGGTCATATATGAAATCATTATATGTCTCGATGAAATTTACTAAGAAAAAGATAAAATAGGAAAGAAAATTTTGAATGGAGACAGAATCATCATTTTTGACCATTCCTTGCGTGGGAGGAAGGGGCACCGGCCGGGCGTCATGGTACTAGCATATGATCGCGTACACGTGCGGTGTGCCCCGCGGCTCTGTCGATAGCTAAAGTGCGCCGTGGGAGTTTTGATTTGACATATGGCTGACGAATGTGCGTTGGCCCCTTCTCCAATTCTGAAATCGGACCAGACCGAATCGACGGTTTTCCGATCCAGAAGGACTCGCGCCAACCAAATTAGACGGGACATTTTTCCGGTTCTTTATGAGTCTATTTCGTTTTCCTTTAAATTTTTATAGCAAATATAAAAAAATAAGAATAAAAATAACGCCATTGATTTTAGGGTAAACAGAATCAGTTTCTAGTTTTACACACTTAGAACCAACCTTGTTTGGTCCATTCTTGATTCAAGGTAAGAATTAACCTATCTTGAAAACAAACACTCCTATAATGTCTTATAGATTTTTTAAGTGGGTGTATCTTCACTATTGCATCCTTGAGTTATCAAACAATAATGTTGATACGGAGATTCGAGTTATGATAAGATGGAAGGAGATATTTTCTCTTTTTTGTGAGGCCTTTTGCAATATAGTTGGTGAACATTGAGAATGCGAAATATGACCCGATAAAAGATTAAGGATCTCTTAATTTTTGGTAGTTGAAGGGACCACCAGGGGCTCACAATATAGCCCAAGCATATTTTTGGCCTAAATCGAGATTATTATGTCCGATTTTAAAGCATTTAAAATACACAATCAAATTGAGAGTTCTATTACCAATAATTATAGATGCGACCAAATCTCCGTTGACAATTTGATGATTCTAAACAAAGAAAGATTTTCCCGAATAAAAGTTAGGTTGTCCGGTAGATACGCTAAAGATTGCAAAAATGTTTGCATTAATTTACTTTATCTTTGGTACTAAGACATGAGTTATAATGGCAAGAACTTGGATTTGTCGGTAGCGTTGCCTGACGTCGTTTGATGAGGTGGCCACACCAACTTAAACCAAACCAAACCTCCCAACTTTAGGTTCTATGACCAGACACGTACTGAATTATATTAGTAACGAAGACATTTACTGAAATTCGAGATGAGGAATTGGTTTACTATTGACACGTGTAATTGGTTTACTGAAACAAGAACCCGCATCTTCTTTACTATTGACACGTGCAATTGGTTTAAATTTTCGATCTATTTTCAAAGCGATTATTTATTAACGCGAAATTCGTCGATTTCTTTCCAAATGGAGGGCAATCTTCCAAATGGCTCGGTAGACTTTCTCGATGGCCGCCGTCTGCAGTCTTCTTATCTTTTCCCAAAAAATCATCTTATAATTATCACGAACGGTTCATTAAATAATATTGTCCGGAAAATTAAAGGACTCGTTAAAATAGTGACGGTAAAATATTTGACTCGTCCTCATTCGTGCCCTCCACGGAAGACCTTATGCAGCAGTCTCTCGCTTTGGACCACATACCCATGATTCATGACTTCGCACGTCCACGATGATTAACTTCTATTTCTACTTTTGGTGTTAAAAAGGCAATCGATTCTGACTAGTTCCCGATTCTGCAACCTGAAAATCAATCTTACCGGATCAAGTTCTAAATAATGGATAGGAACTGACCCGCCTAATCTTAGAATCAGATTAAACCCATTAATCAAATTCCAAAGTTGGTCTGGAAACTGATTATTTTTCTACTTATATATTTTGGCTGCTCATCCCCCCTTTGGTACGCGGTAGAATCAACGACTGAATTCTACTTTACAAACGATTTTACTGTTCCTTTAAAATCTCATTTCTTGCACCTGTACATTTTTGAAGACTTGGCTACGCTTGAAAACGTGTCAATGAAAGAAGTTGCTGATTCCATATTGTTGAAAATTTTACCGATGCTTTGAAAATATCATCGACTTCCCTTCATATAGTTTTCTAGTTACCTATTTTTCTCATTTTTCAGTCGGAAAAAATTTATTGGTGACTTATCAACACTCATTAAAGGTCATATGTTTAATAGCGAAGTCCTACTCATACAAGACCAAGAATCACTCACGTTATCAAAAAATCTAACCCGAAAAGTTTAGGCACATGTACCTATGAAGAGTATGTACAAGATTACGATATGAGACGATATTTCAAATGCATGCAATGGAAAAAACCCTGAAGTGCAAGGAGCTAGCATTGTCGCTCTCGAATTATCACAATAATAGGTCCCACCTTCGATTACAAATGCCACGATGTACTTCGTTCCTAACATTAAAGATTGGTGTCCTCACATACCCCATTTGATCTCGCACGAAACGTGCTAAAGACAAGAAGAGAGAAATTTCTTTGAAAAACACATATCAAATTTCATGTATATGCACCGGATAATTATTGGCTAGATAAAATAGCAAAATAGAATAAGCAAATAAAAAAAATGAGGAAATTAGAAACTTCCTCGCGAATCAATCGGATAAAGGGGGACAGTTCCTTATCGCTTAAGTAATTAACTCTCGGGGGAAAAAAAAAAAACTTAGGAAAAATTCTCATGGCCCCGTTGCTGCGAATAAACTATTAATTGGGTCTGAAGATATCGACATCCATTTGTGATCGCGCGATTTTTCTCGGCATTTGCTAAGAAATCTTACGGAAGAACAACCTTAGTCCTATCTTCTCAAATTTATTATTATTAATTTCCTTTTTCCTATGCCGTGGACATCATCTTCGATGATGGTTCCAGGTAAATGCCATAAAAAAAAATGTCCTCTCGGTCTTCATGACGTTCTTTTGACTAGCGCGATACTGCAAACTGATAATATGGAGAAAATTTCATAGGATGTGAAATCAGCAATTGAAATCTCAAGGTCAGAGGGGTTGAATTTCTAATTATCCTACATCGACTCCACGTTTTCAACCTTGTCAACGCATGCCCACGTTGCTGACAGGCGAAATCTTAAAACAAAAGATCTCGAAAAATATCGTATTGTTTAGTTCGTTTGAAGACTACGTAATCCTTTGAGACTCAATAAATGATAAGTATATATGAAAATGCATGAATTGTCTCTTGTGACGTTGTGACAATCCAAAAAAAAACTGGAATAAGAACATCGGATGCCCCATCAATTTGCTTTGACTGAATCGGATTTATGAATCGATTAGGTATAGGGATCCTTCCTTTCATTTTGTTTTGTAGACCATCTAATCTAGCATTTTTCCACCTAATTCACATCTCACTATTGACATAAGCACCCAATATTTTATTGGGTCCTCTTTTATCATTAATTTTTTTAATATATATATATTGCGGAGAGGTGCTTGCGAATAAGGAAGAGACAATTCATTTGAAGACTATGTAATCCTTTGAGACTCGATAAATGATAAGTATATATGAAAATGCATGAATTGTCTCTTGTGACGTTGTGACAATCCAAAAGAAAACTGGAATAAGAACATCGGATGCCCCATCAATTTGCTTTGACTGAATTAGATTTATGAATCGATTAGGTATAAGGATCCTTCCTTTCATTTCGTTTTGTAGACCATCTGATCTAGCATTTTTCCACCTAATTCACATCTCACTACTGACATAAGCACCTGATATTTTATTAGGTTCCTTATATATATGCGGAGAGGCGCTTGCGAATAAGAAGAAAGAGACAATTCCAATTGACAGGGGAAAAAAATCTGGCAACGGGGCCAAAAAAGGAAAGAAAGAAAGAGAGAAAAAGAGGGCACTTGGAAGATACTTGTCTTCCTTTTGGATATGGGCCTTGCCGAACCCATTGGCCCGTTTCTCGGCCCATATTTTTCGGCGACATGGAATGGGCTGGCCCAGATCTTCAAAAATACTCGTTGCTGAAAGAGACTTTGTTGTGTTCTTCCAAAGCACAGTAATATCCAACCTAGCCTTTTCCACTTAAACAAAAATTACATTTCATATTGATTATTTCCCTCTCTAACTTGCAAAAAGAAAGAAAGAAAGCACATTAGCATCCCTCTTGATCGAATATGTTGAGATTAACGTGGTCGGACAAATTAAGTTCCGAAAGTGCTCACCTTAAATTTCTCACAATGTAATTGAACATTTGAATAAATTAGTTCTAACAAAATTGGCAATGGAGATTTCATTTCAATAATAATTATTAACTCGACATTTGATATGACATGTGTTGGCATATTAATGGCTTATATGTTGATATGATATTATAATTTTTTCATTATCTACCTTAGAAATATATATATAATATAAATTGAAAGAAGTTTTGAAATCAAGTTGAATGGATCTTTTTTAATTCTTGAAAAATAAATAATGTGTAAAATATTTTGTTAAAAATTATTATTATTCAGAAAAATAAATGAATGAAAAATATTTTCTTAAAGAATGTTAAGATAAAAATTATTGTCGATATTATTTTTACTAATTAATTTCTAAAGCGATCCGAGTGAACGATTGTAGGAATATTTTTTCGCAAAATGAAACAAAGAACATGCTTACCAAAAATGAAAAAAGAGAGAAAATTAACTGAGAGAGAAGGGAAGGACAGATGTGGGGACAAGAGGGAAGGAGATGAAGTGCTGCTCCGCGATCCAGAAGATCGTTTTAATGGCCTCCGACTCCAAGCCCCAGCGCCTCCGTCAATGTCCGCCGCTCCTGCATCTTCTTCTTCTTCTCCTTCTCCTTCCTGCTTTCTCCTTGGCAATTTGCTCTCGCTTTCCTGCACAACAACCCTAGGATTCACCCTCTCTCCGCTGCTTGTGTCGCTCATACTGGCTGCATAACACGGCTTCGCAGGGGCAGGCTTCCAGAGCTCGGCAGCTAAGAAGGCCAGGACGATGACGACCCAGTCTTCTTTCAAGGACGCCTTCTCCTCCTACGCCGATTACCTCAACCATCTCGTAAACGCTCTTTCGCTCTCCCCCTCCCTCCCTCTCTCTCCCTCTCTCTCTCTCTTCGTTGGTTCATTGTTATCGAGATGTGGGCATAGGTAGCAGCGAGCGAGTGTGATTAACCCATTTTCTGAGTGTAGGGAGAAAGTGGAAGGGGCGAGGTTCTGGGTAGTAGTAAGCTTTCTAGGGCTGTCTTTTCACTCGAGAGGCTGGTGTTGAAGCTGTGCGCAAAAAAGTTTTTTTTTTTTTTTTTGGGTGCCCAATGTGGTGAGTAAGTCGGCCGGCACTAGCCTTCACTTGCATAAGAACTAAGCTACACTGGAATATTGAGGTTTAGGGTATTCCTCACTTGGCCCTTTTCTGTGATAGCTTAAACTATGAGCATGATACAGATAAAGCTGTATGCTTTGGGCACGATACGTGATGCTCCTTCGAATTGCATATAGATGGTAGTCATTTTGCTCTGTGATCAGTGGCCTTTTATCCAAATCGTGCTTACATACCTTGGTCTTTTGTTGTTGCTATATGGCCTTTCCCTACTATTTGGTTCTCTTGTTTCTGTTTGAATGTTTGTCTGACACGGCCACAATTTGCATTCGTAGAATGATAAACGCGAAAGGGTAGTCAAAGCAAGTCGAGACATAACCTCGAACAGCAAGAAGGTCATATTTCAGGTGCACAGGTAATATTTATTGGTATATCTTCTTATCTTTAGTGCCGTACCCTTTAAAAAGGGTCCAATGATCTAATTCTTTGATTCTTGCTGAAATTGATAAAATTGTAAGTAGCAGGCATTACCAAAGCTAGTTTTGCATGATCAATTCTTAAAATTAACTTCCCAGTTTTCTTGGAACTGAACCGTGTCCCATATCATGCTCATTGCAGAATCAGTAAAAGCAACAAAGAGGAGGTCTTGGAGAAGGCCCACAAGGATTTAGCAGCTGTTGTGGATCAGTACGTAGCCAGATTGGTAAAAGAGTTGCAAGGCAGTGACTTTTGGAAACTCCGACGGGCATACTCTCCAGGGGTTTGTGATAGTTTATCTATCTGCTTAAAAGGCCCAAATAGATTACTGCAATTGCTTAAAGTTGCCCTTTGTTTTGCAGATACAGGAGTATGTTGAGGCCGCCACTCTCTGTAGATTTTGTAAATCTGGGACCCTTTTAAATCTCGAGGAGATGAATGCTTCTTTATCATCACTGAGTGATCCATCTCATGAACCTCTGCAGATTAATATCCTTGACTATATTCTTGGGGTAATGGCCTAAATTTTCATAATCTATGGGCTTCTGACTACTTTAGGGACTAGAGTAGATTAATCTTCACCCTTTATGTTATCGAAGTTTGAGATGGATGGTGAAGTGCATGCAAAATATATAAGTGCACTCCACCATAAGGTTTTTAGTCAGAGAGTATATGAAAACATGTAATAGCATCACAGCATTGGCATACGAAAAGCAATCAGGATGAAGCATTGAAATATCTTTTTTTTTTTTTGCTCTGTCAATTGATCTTTTGAACTAGGTCGGTCTATTTAAAACATTGAGTTAGTTGATTCTGGTTATCTACAGGACTCAAATGTGTCCTTGAATGAGCAAAGGTTGTGCATGTACTGGCAAACACTTGAAATGCTTGCAAGCTAACTTACTCGAGCTTGTATTTCTTATAAGAAACTTAATGCTGGTATTTGTTCATATGAAGCTTGCAGATTTGACAGGAGAGCTTATGAGGTTGGCTATTGGTCGGATATCGGATGGTGAACTTGAATATGCGCAAAAGATATGTACATTTGTGCGCGAAATACACCGTGAGCTGACCCTTTTAGTGCCACACATGGACGAACCTTATGATATGAAGACAAAGATGGAGACAATGCTTCAGAGTGTGATGAAAATTGAGAATGGTACTATGCTGCCACTTTCCTAGCTAATATCTGTCTATCTACTTTTGCTCAATGATCATTTCAGGTCTTCTTGTTTGATGGCTGTAGAGATCACTTAGCTGAGTCTGAGGCTTTAAATCGTCACTTCACTGAGTTAGTCATGAACTTTACTTCAGTTATAAAAATGTGCTAAGTGAGTAGCTTTCTCCTCCAAATGATTTAAGCTTGAACCTTTGCTAGTTTGAGCTTTGTGAATTTCCTTTTGCATTACAATACTCTTCCCTTTTCTTTTCTAACCTTGTTAGAGTTGTGCTGTGACCGAAAGGGACTAGCTGTCATGTACTTCAAAATATCAGAGTGAATGTAAAATCTTATTATGTGCTTGGTTGCTTTGGAACACACTTCCTCTTCATGCATCAGAATTGAATTCCCCCCAAGCTTTGACGGGTTCTTCCTTGTTTAGCTTGCTTTGGCGTCCACGTGAGAAAATCAGAATATAACCCGCTGCTCAGATCTGGTGACCCAAGCTACCCTCTGATGGGGGTTGCCGGGGGAATTGATCTATGAAGTACACTCTCTTCACATCCCAAGTCCTTACATTATGGTCATTTCTTTTCCTCTTATAATAGAATAATAACAAGAAATGCTCGTGTCTTGCAGGCGGCCAAGGCCAAGATGTTTGGAGTTGCTCCCAATGAAGGTCTTGGGGCCCCAAAAACAAGAATCTTCTGCAACAACTTTAAGTGAATGTAGTGCCGCCACTGCCATGGATCCCATCGAAAGCATCCTGGCTGGATATTTACTTGTGACAGATGGTAAAGGGTAGATTGTAATTGAGCTTATGGGGGAGCTTTAAAGGAGATTTTGACATGAGATGCTTGATTCTGAAGTTGGACGAGCTTTCTTGACGACTTAAAAAGGACTATTGCCCCTCTTTTCTCTCAACTTTTGTTGGTTTTCTCTCAACTTTGTCTCGTTCAAAGCACTTATGTTCGGTCGAATCAAACTAGTTCGAAAAGGCCCAGCTTCATCCGAGCTTTTGAGCTTCAGCCCAATGCAGGAGCCCCACTCGGCTCTCTCGACATAAACCCAAACTACTTCTTGGGAGAGAGCGTTGTGATTACTCTGGGCCATCACGATCATTCTCGATCAAGGACGTGCCTCTGTCGAGAAGGCCGGAGTCCAATTTCTCTTTCGCTCGCACGCCACTCGATCCGAAGAATCGGCGGGAGGGCATGAATGTCGCGGATAGGACTCTAGCTGAACGAGGTGTTCGATGCAATCCACGATGAAATGACAGTTGCCCAGATCTATCGTCCGGATCATACTAATGAACAATTTGCAAGCATCTAGGGCACGAGCTCGTGAAAACACTCAAAAGATTTTTATCTTCCTTGCTTCGAATTGCTTTATATTCTTCCTTTAATTTTTTCTTTGGAAGCAGCAAAAGTGAACGCATGTGGAATTTAATTCTAGCCAAGCTGGCATTGTCAGCCTCCTAAATAGGTTGTGGGCCAAAACCGAGTGACGTGGGCCCTTTCTATACATCTGTCCCGACCAAAAAAACAGCTTGCAAGATGGGCCGTACAACACCGTATACGTTCTCGGACGGCACGGCACGATCGAACGACCCTGCCTTTCCATATCGCGTTAGCCCGACACGCACGTCGCGCGAATCGTACAGAACGTAAGTGAGCTGTTTCCTTTTTAACGTACGGAACATTTGCTTTGCCAAGGTAGAGAACGAGATGTTTATTTTGGTTAGAAGTCTAGTCGACATCACGGCCTCCCCTTCCGTGACGTTTGCCCATACCGCATCCTCGTCGTTTCGGGCTTGTTCTGTAGTTTTTGATGCGATTGGAAATCCGTTGCTATTCGCACAAATTGGTCAGCTGCTATTAGGAATCAATCATCATTTTGTGTAATCTGCTTGTCGCATAAGCTAACTCTTAGGATGGGACAATTTCTTCTCAGAGACTGTATACCGTGGCATTAGGCACAAATGATCGAGAAGGAGTAGATGCAACCGATGGGCTTTTAATCAGACGGTAGTTAGGTGAAACCAAATCGTGTGCATTATTAGTTAAAGCGCAACTAAGGTACGAAGTGGAGACGCCAGGCAAATCTTTTGGAAGTTTGCCACGTGCATTTGTACGTCCGTTGTCTCCTCGGTGGTCACGATGCAATGAATGCGGTCGTCACATCACCAGCCCGCAACGTCGCGTTCCAGCAATCAGCGTACTCGTCCTTTCGTCCAGTATTTCAAGTTCGCTACATACATAAACCCCACTTATTTGACAATTTGGACAAGCCCCTCTGCCCCTCGGTCGACGGTGGAGGGCTCGATTGCGGCTTCGATGGTTGATGGCTCAGGTGCGACCGGGGGCGACGGAGTGCAGGACGCGACGGACGGAGAAGGCACGGGCATAGCGAACAAGGCGGAGGGGGCGGAGGGTGGCGGAGGGCGGCGGTGGGTGATGCTAAGATCGCCATCGAGATCTAGATAAAGTCGGTAGAGAACGGAAGCAGGTTCCTGCTATTAAAGCTTATCGCTTGGGGCGGGACATCGGACGTGGCTGACAAAAAATATCTTGACTTCGGTGGCCACTGTAGCCTTAAAAGACAGAGAACGTGCGTGTTTAATGATGGTGAATTCTTTGCTAAAAAAAAATAAAAAAATGAAGGTGAATTCTGGCCTTTGCCCGTCGTGAAGAGGTGCGGGCGAAATCTTTCTGTCTTTGTCCCGCCCCCAGCTACGCACGTCCGGACGTACGTAGGGAGGTTGGTGTTGTAGCCGACAACAGAGAGCGTTCATCATCAGTACGTTAATCATTCGGCCGTCGATGTTCGAGACTGACGTAGAGCCCTACGTTAGAGCTAGGTTTAGCAACTAAGCCGGCTCTCTACTCGACTGTTGAGGCTCTCTAACACGACGAGGTAATTGATTCCGTAGATTCTACCTCTAGAAAAGCCTAGAAGACTTTCTTTTTTTAGGAAAATAATGAGCGACCCAAGAGTCCCGAGGACGAGTGTTAGCTAGAAGTATGTTAAAGAACTGGCAAGTTGTCTGAAATTGGATTGAATTGGTCTAGAACCAACAATCCCGTGAAGACCAAATCGGTTCTTGAATTCAATTTACTGAAATGGCCCATCCAAATCGGATCAGTATATTATATATAATACATAAGTGCACCTACAATTTGAAATGTTAAAAACTCAAGTGAGTTTTATGTTATTTACTAAACAGTTAATTACACCTCTTAAGTAATATGTTGTCCACCCTATTTAATGTGAAAATGATGTCGTGATGTCTTGTATGTGATTCTTTAAATTCCTCTTGCCAACTCATTGAAAAATCTCCCTTTTCAGTTGTGATGATTGGAGAACACCATCCGATGGAGGAGACTTTGTTTCTCACCAACAGCAAAAGTAGTGGTGAGAGATGGGTACTGCCTGCACCTGGACATCTCAGCTACTCCATCTCGCTTGAAGCATGTGAGGGATGTGAAAGCGGCAATTAAGGATGGGGATTGGACCAATTCCATGGACCTACCTGAAATCAGACAGGATTGGTGATTCGGTTCCTGGTGAATCCATAAAATCAATGAGTAATTATCAAGTCTAATTTTTCGAAACTAATTCTTAGTAGGTAGAACATCCACCCATGCCATATTCACTTTTAGTATTAGCTTTAGACCTATCAAACAAATGGGTTGGGTTGGGTTAGGTTAAGGTAAAGTAAAAAATGGTTCAACTAAATATGCTTATTTAACCCATTTTGATCATTTTCCATACAATGCACACATTTTGACCCATGTTTGATTTGACCCATTCTTAATACCTACCTAACTCGACTCCACTCAATTTTACCTATATTGCTAAAATACTTTGGTATTTAACACCATTTGGAAAACTCATATTTAAATCAAGGTAAAAGTGTATAGCTATGAGGACGAGAAAGAATAAATAGATAATCATAGAAGTGATAAATTTTAAATCCATTAACACTCATGTTAATCCACACGTGATCCGTTTATTATAAATAATTAACCTATAGAACAATTTACTATATCTTGTATGGGTTGGGTAGTTCCCATTTAAATCATAATTTCTTCAAGTCACGTGCTCCTTAGAGTCCAAAATTGGCAAATTCATCGTCGCAGCCACGCCAACGTGTCACTAACCATGAAATCTCCTCGTTTAGAGGCTCGTTCACGACATTAATCGAATTCCCAGTCCCGTGAATTTGGACCGGTGGGTTTTCGGCATTGAAGAGAGGATGAGCCTCTCTCTCTCTCTCTCTGTTATATTCTTGTTTTTTTCCTTTATTCGTGGGGTTATGTGTGAATTGCCGTGGCCATCGCGCTATCAACGAAAAAACGACGTGAACGGGGAAAATGTCCGTCGACCAAAACGACAGTGTCGCTCCTCTCAAAGATCCGATTCTCTGCCGCCCCCACCTCCCCTAGCACGCCAGCTGTCGCTCGCCCCTTTCCCCCCCCCGCCTCCGGTCCACCAACCCACCCCAACTAGACCGGTCCAGCTTGACCCCATCATCCCTCCCTCCATCGCTCTGACCTTTTGTCGCTGTCAAAAGTCAAATTCCTCCGTGCGCCTTTTCCAAATTCCAATCCATGCGCCCTGCCCGCCTGTGCCATGTTCATGGGGAAATCACTGATTGCCCCCGGTCGACGCACCTTCCGATTTAAATTAATGCCTTTTCCGGTCAGACAATTTAAATTAATGTTGAATATTTGCTATGGTCGATATAATTAGTGAATTTACCATTCTATGGCATCACTTTCTGTATCCATGCGAATAATCGTCGATCCATAAGAATAATCGTCTCAACAGTATTGTGATCTTCTATTCGATATGAGAACTAGCTCTTTAAAAGTTTATTTGAGGGCCACAAATTATGTCGATGCAACACGTCACCTTTCGTCTCAAAATTTCTAAAAAAGTCATCAATACAATATTATATGAGGAAGGTTGGGACCCAAATAAACATACATGGATGTAGAGAGTTTTTTCTTTCTTTTTTTCTTGATTTTTATATACTTCGATCATCCCGTGATTTTTTTAATCAAGAGTTCACAATGGTTAGTATAGGACTCAAGATAAGAAGGCCGTACAAGTCGAGAGTGGCCAAAATAACGTTGGAACTTTAAATGATTCCATGGGAATGGAATATGTATCATTAACGTTCTTTTAAAAAAAAAAATATTAGGTCTTTCAAACAAAGGAACTCTTTTAACTTATGAAAACAATTAGCTCATTTTTTTAACGGCAATCAGGAGATGGCAGCGTCTCTTTTACAATATCTAAAGTGCATACATCTCAATAAATTGGCTCGGATAACCAACAATCTTCCATCTCATCCGTTGAAATATCTCACATTATTTGATAGGAGATTTACATACTCTTTATACATATGTGATTTTCCTTTACTCATCGATTTAATTTTTTTTTAATGAATATTTTAACATGACATCAAAGTTAGATTTTTATTAGAGAGATCTTTAGAATATAATATATATTTTTTATATATATGCTGTTATCCTCGTCGGAACTCAAATTCGCTCTTGCAATTTTATTTTTCTCTTTAGATGCAATTTAGTAAATTTACGATTACAGTCTTTCGAGATTAGTGGTGCAATTATGGGCCGGGTTCGGACTCTAGTCTCGGAGCCTAATTCGTGGGTCACAGAATAGAGGGTGGCCCCGGGTGTCGCTTCGATAGGTGACGTGGCAGGTCGACAAATCGAAACGTGTACAAGGGGCTCGCGGCTCCACCTTGTTGGAGGGAGAACACGGCTACGGCTGTCCCCTACGCTTTTTCTGGGACGGGATTTCCGGCGTGTCGGGGCTCTGATGGCTGCCTTGTCGGTCTTTTCCTTCCAACTGCCTCCTTTTTCTAAATCAAAAATCTCAAAAATTCCTCATTTTTAATACTTTTTTTCTTCGAAATTCTCACTAAAATGAATTTTAAAAGAAAAATATCCATTGTAGTTGGCGTCTGTACCACAAAATCGGAGAAATTTGCTGATTTTTTGCTTCGAATTGGTGCGCTTTGGGTCAAATTAGTCGATATAGTCAACAACTTCTTGGAGCTCTTTCGAAATTTCAAGCGAATGACGCGACTGCGGGAGAATTATTGGAATTTTCCTTATTCTACACGCACCCTCTTAAAAAGAACCCAAAGAAGTTTAAAAAAAATAAAAATCGATGGCACGATGGATGGAAGAGGCCAAACCATTTACCCCACTAAACACATTACATAGGAGCATGAGATTTGATGTTAGAATAAGTGTAAGCATAACAATACGGATGAATGCACCCCTACGAATATGTCAATTGAGTTAGGCAATTCGAGATCGAGTAACATTGAGGTGACTAAGAGCAACGATTGCATCGAAAGATGAGTTATTGCGTAAAAATGTTATTTTGATATCTTATCAAGTTTTGATTGACAGTTGAATTTCTATTTTCACAAAATGAATCTGTTAAGATTATGAAAGTATCGTAGATGGGCGACCGGTTTCTATAAAAACATTTCGTCTGATTTTTTGTGTGTTCAGTATGTATCATGATGATGTTTCGTAGCACCACGTGAACCGTGTTTGGAAAATAAAAATGCTGATGGTTCGGTTGTCACTGCACATAGTATCTCCAAACCCCAGATTCTTGCCGATCCGCGTTCCAACGGCTCCTTTCTAAGACGGTTGCTGTTGCTACGGTTGAAGAGGTGGTTGTACCCATAACCTTAGCAAACCATCTCGGCTAAGCTATTTGATGGGAAACCGATGCATTTCACGTGGTTTGGTCCAGTTGTTAGCTGAATCTTGTTCTCTAATTTAATATATAATTTTCAGATGCTATTTCAAAGATCACCTTTACAAAAAAAAAATTCACTTGTACTGCATGAAAATAATTAGCTAGTGAAAAAATGTCCATTATTAATAATAATTGTTGTGTAAACATTCTTGTGGACAATGAAAAATATCTTTCGTTATAATCACGTTTTGAGAAATATTTATTAAATCCTTTATTTTTTGCCAAACAAATGAACCCTTTAGTAATCAAATCCAGTAGATGAGTTTCAATTGTGCAATGTCATCCTATTTCAAATTCCAAATCAAAATGTCGAATAAGTTTTTTTTTTTTAATAATAATGAACAAATTGCATGGGGACAACATGGTATGATTGATCATTATTGTTCAAGTGCAATGGATTCCATCCCGATTAGCACCATTAGTATATGTATTACATTTTCGATTGGTCGGTTACATCACGTATTGTGATGTATTTAACCAATAAAAAATATTCTCAAAAACTTCGAGTCATAATCTCTCTAGAGTGTTTTCTTTATAAACTTTTCCCAGCATTTTTCATGTACACGATTATTTTTGACTTTTATTTTTCGTTTTTCGACTTAAATCCAATGTAGAGAATAATAGCCTTGTACTCATCGAGAAAGGAGGGAAGAAGAAAAAAGGAAAAATCGACCCATCTAAAATGGCGAGGACGGCCGGGCCGGCCACGCCCGTCACTTTCCGACGTGGATGATGAGCTGGCAAACAGGCGACCCTTCGCAGGCGCGAAGAGTGCCCTTTCGTCTCGTCCCTCCAGAATCACCGAACCGACTCCTGAAGCTTCTTTCTTTCAAAAGACGTGGCGGAAAAAAAGGTTTAATAAATAAAATAAAATAAAATAAAATAAGATCGAAGAAAAGGGAAAAAGGGGGAAAAGGAAGATGAGACTTTATCATGTGCACGTCCGACGGGCGTGACCGCCATGCTGTATCCCCATGTGTGTCTGCTCACGGGTCTGCCGCTCCCTCACGTGACCCTGAGTCACCCCTCCCTGCCCGACTCTCGAGAAAAATATAAAAATATAAAATATGAAATTAATAATAATAATAATAATAATAATAATAATAATAATAATAATTATTATTATTATTATTATTATCTAATCGATACCTTTACTTTTTAAATGGTTTTAAAAAAATGGGTCGAGTGCAGTGCGGCCACCCCCCAAAAAAGAAAGAAGTAATTAAAAGAAAAGGGCGGTTCGGTCGACCTTTGACCCGGGAGTCAATTCGGCGACGGGTGGAGGCACGGGAGTCGGGAGAAGCACGTTTTGACTCCTTTTTTTTTAGCTTAAACGAGAGGGTTACACCGTTAATGATCTTGTTAACGAATGCCGCGGACCACTTAATCAATTTCCCAATAAGGAAAATTCTTCATTTTTTAAAATGCTGTTTTGAAGATGTAAGATCAATATGACAAAAATGAAAATCTTTCTTTATTAGATATGGTTAACGGGTTATCATTAAGAAGGCCCATCTCTTAAATAAATCGGACTAAATTAAATAGTATGGGAAGAGAAAGGGGCTCTAGAGATGATAGGATAGGTAGCTGGTAGTTAGCTAGGCTTTTTATCATGGATGTGTGAACATATAATCATCAAGAGTGCTCAACTCGTGAGTTCTTAGAGAGATGAAAGTGCTAGGACATGTTTGGTAAACTTGAAATTTAGGTGCTGGAATTTAAATGCCTACAATGGACATAATTCTCTTTTAATTACAAATTGATAGTCAAATATTACCAATCTCTTACAATATTTCGATAGTCTTAGTCATTGTGTTATTTAAATTACTAACTATCATCAATTATATAGACGTTGAACGTGTTAAGTAAAATTTCAATCACTAATCAAATTGAATGTATTTTTGAATTTATTGAGTCATCTAAGCGGATTCTATGAGGTTATCAAGCAAACCCAATTTCATATACTGCAAAACTTTTTTCGTCACTTAATTAGATTATCCAATCAATTGTTATTGTCGATATCCTTTGGAGATGAACGTGTGATATCTCCCTTTTTTTTTGTACTAAGATTAGACTCCAAAAATGCACCCTCTTTTCTTCTTTTCTATTTTTTTGGGAAACTTTTGCACACTAATCTGACATGAATCGGTACATATAAATTGTGGTCCTAGCTGAATTGGATTTTTCCTAAAGAGCAAATTAAAACCCTCCCTTAATTTTCACACGTGACAAAAAAAATACGGCACGATGCTTTTTAGCTCTTTCGACCTTTATAACTACAAGTAGGTTGAACAATCCTAGCAATTAGCAACGGATGGTATTAGAATCAATGCACAGTTATTAATGTGGGCCTAAGTCTTAACTCATTCTCATGCCAGTTGCTACATACATTTACATAAATGGAAAAAAAAAAAGGATATGAATATTACACGTCAATATTTGCATAATTAGAAAGATTAGTGGTACTAAGCAAAAGTTAGAGCATGGGACCGCAATGTTTACAAAAAAACGTGAAGCGTAAAAGTCATATGGTCATATCGAAATAATAGTGTGGAGCTTTACCTAATACATTGACTGACCGAAACATTAAATTCCGGGCCACTTTTTTTTTTTTTCTCTTTCAAAGTGTTAAAACGTGGTTTAGCACGTGCCATGTGGGATTTATCGTAGCCTAGTGAGCAGTTCAGCTAAACACGGCCGAAACCGGCATTATCATATAAGCATCGATGAGAAACTTATTCTTACACAAGGCACTCATAGTACAATACGAACACAGCCGACATTAGTTTGAAATACGATAATGTTAGTAATTAAATATGCAATAACATTGCTGGTTTTCCTTATAAATGCAGGTGATTTGCATGTGATAATCATTAAAAGAAAAGTCATAAACATGTTATACGGATGCTAATTCAATTCTAAATCTTTTTGACGATTCGTCAATGCAATTCTTTTAATCAATTTTAGCCGGAAATAACTGATATGGAAGTCGGTTGTTCAACGTAGCATGACTAGTGTTGACATTAACAGTTTTTGCTATTTTAAATAATTTTCTTATTTTTTATTTTATTTTTCTTATTGTGTTTTGTGGGGCTCGTCGAAAGAAAATAAAAAAATAAAAAATTTTGAAGAAAAACAATTAAAATGCTACAAAAATCTATCACGTAGAACGATCGATGTCCATATTAACGATTTCTGGTCAAAATTGATCGGAATGACATCATTGACAAATTATAAAAAAAAGTTCAAAATTAAATTAGTCAAATTAAAGGATTTTATAATTGATTTGATATTTATGCAATAAGTTCATTATTATATTTTATTTTTTTTGTGCATTGTCTTTATCCACGACTCATTGACTACTGTTGGCTTTTTCGAATAGGGTTTTGAGGGCGTTTGTCGACCGGCCCTCGTTCCCGACATGAACATACATCCAAACCTTCAGCACACCTCCGCCGACAACGAAAGACAATGCTTCGTTGCCTCCATTAACGGGCGTGGGTCTCTCCCCGTTGCTGCCATACCAAAGCCAAAAAGGTTCAGGTGCCCGACCCCAATCACTTGTGTCGCCCACGACACAAGCCGCCCCGAATTGAAACACACTCGGTTCACACCATGACCCCATCCTTTTCCGGCACGTCTCGGTAATGGAAGGTGAATAAGACGGCAGCTCTCTCGCAGGCGCATCTACGGACGGCACTTTAGATAAGTTCACTTTAGATAAGTTCACTTTCCCATGGGGAAAAAAGTAGTGGAGTCAAGGGAATATTTCATTTGCATCTCGGTGGTGTTCATGGCCGGCACTCGACGACAAGGATCGCGAAAGCGACGTTCGGGATGAGATAAGTCCGGACTGAGAGAACCGGGCGAGACTGAAAGTGGAAAATCCCTTTGAGATTTCGAAGCCGGTTCGCCGACCGTCTCGTGTGATTCGTGTTCGGCGACTTCGGACTTGATTTCTGAACTCGATGCGTGCCCGGGAGATTTCTTTACTGAACTAGTAGGACGAATAGGTAGATCCAGTGCAAAGATCCTGCATTATATTTTACTTGTGGTGCTTCTCGAGGAGGGTTTTCGTCTTTCTTGTTTTCCCCCCCCTTTGCCTTGGTGAAATAAAATCATTATGTACATATATGTAAGTTGGCGCCAAAGACAATAGTCAGTAAATAAAGTATAAAAAATAAGAAGAAATGAAGGATCTTGGTCCAACTCTTGTCCTTGCTTCTCTGCAGTCAACCCTAAGTAGGACCAAGTTGTTAGTTTATTTAATCTGAGCACAACCTCAATCTACTCAATAGTCCATGTGTATCTATATATTTACATATATTATTAAAATCTGAAAAATTCCCACATATGTCAGGTTCATCATTTATGAATAGACAATCCATATTCATAGAAATGATAACTGAACTATAGACTTTGCAAGAGCGCTTTTGTTTTTCCAATGCTTTTAAATTTTTGAAGTATAAAAGATTGGAGATTGTTTATTTGATCTTAAACCTCCTGTTTGAATGTTGTTGGTTTAAACTTTCAAATTTTATCAATTTAATTATAAATTTTCACATGAAATTTTAATGCGATATTTCCTGTCAATTTTCTTGGAATCACACGGTCAGCAACCACCAAATCACCACATTGGTTATTTCCGACAAAAAATTGAGCGCATATCAAGTCAAATTTCTATGAAAGACGATATCAAGTCAGATCCCACGGTAAGTGGAATATTTCAGGGCAAGCAATGGGACCGCGTAGGAGGAGGCAATTGAGCCCGGCACGAACCGTAAGACACGCGTAGGTGCGCCCACGCCGCACGCCAACCATTTCTTGATTGACCCCTCCTAGGCTCGAGGGCTGATATTTTAGTCTGCTTTGGCTGGGCCATGTTTCACTTTTACATGTACATTTTCATTGATATTTATATTCATATTTGTATATTATAATATATAACATTTATATTATTTTATTTTGCGGTTTTAGGGTTTGCAATAGAGAGAGAGGAGGCACCCGTTGCTAATATTTAAGTACCGGCCGCTGACTTTAGGGGCTAGGGGCAGTGCTTAACGAGGAGAATTCATCGAGATTGGGGTTGGTTAATTATGTTTTTATGCATTTCTATGCCGGTGATAGATTTGTCTTCTCTTCTTTTTTTAAATATAATTATTTGCTATGAGCAGAGATTAATTTATAATGGTCGGAGCTCGTGAATTTCCACACTAGATAGGCTAAGAGGTTATGAAAGTTTTAAGTAATTTATTTTTCAGCCTCCTACTTTAAAAGGTTCATCGATATTAAAAAAAGAAAATCATCTCACGCAAAAAAAATTTATTCATGCTGTGTCCGAATATTTCGATAAATTTTTCTATAGATAAATTTTTCTACAAACATCTATTCAAAAATCGCATGTTTAGATCTTTTATTTAGTAGTTCATGTGTGCATAGGCTGCGCGATATCAAATGTTGCTAATTAGGTTATTTTTTTTGGGTGTCCATTGGAAAATAGTCATAAATGACAGTAAATGCGTTTCAATGAGGCAAGAAGATAACGAACTTCGTTAGTAATGAGATCGCGGAGAATTGATTAATCGTCATAAGTTCAGATTCAGCGATGCAATGGCAATCAAGCATTAATTAGACCTATCCAAGCAAGTTTGTAACTCGAGAACAAAAAAAAAAAAAAACAAGTTTGTAACTCATCGAATGAGGCTGTAATGTAATAACTATCATGTTATAAAGTAATCGAGCTATAACGATTATTACAGTATTTGATTAAGTAATGTAACATTCATTACACTGTTTGGTTTCATGAATGACGGGAATAATTAGAAAGGATAGCCAAAAATCCCAAAAAGCCCATAAAATTAGAATTACAATCAATATAATGGTTATCATTTTAATAATTAGTTGTGATTCTCGAGTTTAGTACTCCATATATATCATTAGTATATTTCAAATTCATTAATGACTGCAGTTGAAAAGTTAAACACATAGCATATGAATATATTTAAAAATACATGACTATAAACAAACATGAATGTAAGACCCTGTATTTAATATCAAGATATCACGATTGAATACGTATATTTATCTATTATTTAAGATATACTTTATGATTATATCTCATATTTTATCATATAATACATGACCACATTGAGATAAGTATTGTTTATCACGTAATTAGTAGTATGATGGAAATTACAATAAATAATTATTTGAGCATGAATTTATTATAATAAAGAGAATCATAAGATGAATTATAATATTTAATGATGAAAGTTTAGGTTAGGTACGAAACGGTAAGCAATTGATATAATGCCAATTCTAATACTATAAATAACTCCTTAAAACAATATAAATAATGTATTATCAAGATAATACAATCGTTATCACATCAATTTTTTTGCTCTCTATTCAATTGCTTATTTATTCGTCGTTCAAAAAAATACCAATTAGTGTCATCCTTACAAGAGTTACACAAATAGCTTGTCATAAATCATATAAATTTAACTCATGATCAATAGTTTAAGATTGATAAACTGGGTGAATGAGACAAACGGGACACAACCGGATTGGAAGTGTTATTGCATAGACGGAAACCGCAAGCAAACATGATACTCGGCAATCAACATATGATAGACCTGAAATGAAATAACTGTTGCATTGACATCCCATTGGCGATCAATGTGCCCCTGCCGGCGATCGACATCATGGGGTGTATTATTTAGTGAACTGAGGAGAGTCCTCTCCCTAGGGTCTAAGATGGTTTTTATGGTTGGTCATCTCCGCAAACCGTGGAGAGATTTATTTACTGTTCCCCTGTCCACGTCCTTCCCTCTCACTTTTCATTCAGCACGTGACGATGGTTCCTTTCCCTTTCCTAGAGAAACCAAACCAAACCAGAGAAAGAAAAAAAGGGCCTGGAAAGAAAAAGGAAATTAAGGTCCACCGGTGCGCCGTTTAGCAGCAGCCACCCGTCAAGTCCTTTCCCCCGTGTACCCTTCGCCCCACGCTAAGATGCGCCGCGGTCAGATTCGGATTCTCTCTCTCTCTCTCTCTCTCGTTTGAGGAAGTTGCTCTTTAAGTACCGAAACATACCCATTGAGAGCGAAACCGAAACCAGCCACACATCAGCAGCACAGAGAGAAAGAGGGAGAGATAGGTTGTGGGTACTTTTAAGGAGTCGCAGGTTTTGGGGAATATGATGTCGGGGCTGTTCTGATTTAGGAGGGTTTTCTTTTCTTGTTTTTGGGGGTTCGTGTTCGTTTTCGTGTTTTTTTCGTCTCTCCAAGGTCTCTGCAATTTACCAAAACATACATTACGGAACATGTGATTGTCATAAAATACTTTATTTCCTTCCTTTGTAGGCAGTGGAGCAATCTGGTCCGTCACAGAAGTATAGAGAAAGGAATAGAAGGAGAGAGAGAGAGAGGGACCTGGTGAAAGATCTCGCCTTGGTCCGTGTATATATATATATCTCATATGTGTACACGCGCTGTTCAGAGTTTGGTGTTATAGTTGTTGGCACGAATCCTCTTTCCTCCCTCCCATCCTTTTTCTAATACCGAGAGGACCGAGAAAAGAAACTCGGGGAGCGAGAGCAGATCACGAAGAGATCCCTCAAAATACTGAAATGGGTACGTCCTGTCTTCTTTGTTCTGCAAGCCCTTTGCGCTTCTCGTGCTCTGTACTTCTTCTGATGGTCGTCTCATGATTTCAGAGCCTTTTTTGCTTTTGTTTGGTTGGGTTAATCCTCCCTTGTTTTCGTATAAAATTTTGCGGTGAGTGCTGTTCGTGGTGGGACATTGTCTTTTGTCCTTGGTCATTGTTCCATTGCTCTGTCAACTAATTCCATGAACCCTTTTGGATTTATGGTGTCAAACGCCAGATTTAGCTCTCCGCTTTGGCTTTGGAGTCCTTTTTAAGGAACTTTCCAGCCGTCCTGCATATCTGTTATGTGAATTAAAAATCTCTGGTTTTTCGCCGTTTCGTTTTTCGGTTTTTCGTTGAGGGGAGCGGGTTTGGTGACGATTTTTATGTTATAATTTTCTCTAGATTTTGGAGATGTTGTTGAATGGCCTGGTCTGTCTTATTAAACACCACCTAGTCTTTAAGGAACTTTCTGCGAATGTCTCTTTTCTTCTGTAGTGTTTGTGGGAAGCTCACAAAAGGGTATCTAAATCTCTGATTCCTCGGTATCTTTTCTCTGATTGGTGTTGGGGGATTCTAGTCAACTGCCTTCTTTTTTTTCACTTGACTTGATTGGTTCTTTCCATTCATTAGTATCTGCTTCACCTAAGGAAGTAACTTTGAAATTTGCTTCCTTTTTTCTTGCCTTTTCTGCTTCTGCAGACATCAACATGAGCTTTTCGCCTAACATGGATGACGAATATGAGAAACTCATCCGAAGAATGAATCCACCCAGGTTTGCAGTTTCCTTTTCTCTCATATCTCAATTTGATTTTTGCTTATACGTAAGACGACTAGGTATTCATGTTTTTGCTCTGTTTAACTGCTCTGTTTTTGCAGGGTTGTGATTGACAACGAGACTTGCAAGAATGCAACAGTGATACAGGCATGGCTTTTGTTTGTTCTCTCCTTTTCTCTTTCACAAATTTGTCTTTTTTCTGACCGTTTGGGACCTTTTCTGTTCATGGTTCAGGTCGATAGTGCAAACAGACCTGGAATACTACTGGAAGTTGTACAAGTCCTCACTGATCTCAACCTTATCATTACCAAAGCATACATTTCCTCTGATTGTGGATGGTTTATGGACGGTAGGCCTTCGCATATTTTTCATGTTTTTTCTTGATAGAGCAGTTCATCAATTATGACTCTGAGAAGCATCGCCTAACTGTCCTTATTTTACCCCGACCAGTCTTTAACGTCACTGATCAAGATGGAAACAAAATAATGAATGATGAGATCCTTGATTATATCAAGAAGGTAAGTTGTAGTCAGCGCTATCAATTAGTCCTTTCCCATTGGTGTTCTTATCTTGCTCTTTCTTCTGCTCCTTGAACTCTCCGCTCATAGTTTTACCATTTCATCTTCAGGTTCTCGAGACAGACTCATGTTTCACTTCCTCCTTAAGATCCGTAGGGGTTAAGCCCTCTGATGACCACACTGCCATTGAGTTGACCGGAAGTGACCGACCAGGTCTCCTATCTGAAGTGAGCGCCGTCCTCACGCATCTCAAGTGCAACGTGGTGAGCGCTGAGGTGTGGACCCATAACAGGCGTGCGGCGGCGGTAATGCATGTCACGGACGAGGAAACTGGGTCTGCTGTTACCGACCCAGAGAGGCTAACCAGAATCAAGGAACTGCTGTGCAACGTCCTCAGGGGAAGCAACAAATCCCGGGGAGCGAAGACCGTGGTCTCCCATGGGGTCACTCTCACTACAAGAAGGCTTCACCAGATGATGTTTGCTGACCGGGATTATGAACGAACTGATGATGACATTTTGGATGAGAAGCAAAGGCCTAATGTAGAGGTTGTTAATTGGTATGACAAAGACTACTCGGTTGTCACTATTCGGAGCAAAGATCGGCCTAAGCTTCTGTTCGACACGGTTTTCACGTTGACTGACATGCAGTATGTTGTGTTTCATGCGAACATCGATGCAGAGGGGCCTGAAGCTTATCAGGTACACGTTTTTGTAGCCTTGATATACGAATGAATGATTTATGGCACATGGACTGCAGTTAGAGTGTTTTCTTATTGACATTGTTGGTCGATTGTGCAGGAGTACTATATCAGGCACCAGGATGGATCCCCTGTGAATTCAGACGCAGAAAGGGAAAGGTTGATGCATTGTCTTGAAGCTGCTATTGAGAGAAGGGTATCTGAGGTAAGGGGAATCTTGTGAATATATTATCACTGCTAGTGGTTGATGGTGCATATGAGATGATGAACTGAAGCCGTCCTATTTGTGGAATTCCATAAGCTTGTCCTGTTTAGCTTTCACTGAATTTTCATTTAAAAACTTATTTAGAAAACAAAGGATGCATCTAGCATGGTCGATCTCTTTACTGAACTTTTGCTGAATTGATTATCTACATGTATTATTTGAATTTCTGTACTTGCCTACTTTTAAATTTCAGGGACTACCTTCACAATCTTATTGAGAGTTTTTTATAAGATTAATGCCTTTCTCTGGAGCCCTGAAACAGACAAAAGTCTGTTGATGTCTTTTTTTCACACTTTTGTTGTGTTCTCACGTGTTTGCCAAGATTCCAGAACACCTTTAAGACAATTTTCTGCTTTCTGTTTCATTGATCAGTTGGATTTGCAGCATTTTTCTGACGGTGAGTTTTTGTATCAATGCAGGGCTTGAAGTTAGAATTGTGCACGACAGACAGAGTAGGGCTTCTTTCCAATGTCACTCGCATTTTCAGAGAAAACAGCCTCACCGTCACTAGAGCAGAAGTCAGCACCAAAGACGGAAAAGCAGTAAACACATTTTACGTGCGAGATGCATCAGGGTACCCTGTGGACCCCAAGACAATCGATTCCATTCGTGAAACTATTGGCCAGACCATACTTCACGTCAAAGGTAATTCCGGAGAGTCAAAGCCCGCTCAGGAATCTCCCTCTAGGTTCCTCTTTGGTGGTCTCTTCAAGTCGAGATCCTTCGTCAACTTCGGTTTAGTTAGGTCGTACTCTTGACAAATCTCACAGTTAGCTTATCTTCTCATGTATATGACTAGCCAGTTTTCTGGAATTCGCCCAGAAAATATCTTTACGGTTTTCTCCTTTGAAGTAGATGCAAGTACTGATGTTAGGAAGAGCCATTTTCCTGAAGGAAGGTGGTTTTAGCCATTAGAATAGTGTGAGGCTTTGTAAATTTCTGCCGGTCACCTACCTGATCTTTAGTTGTTTACTGTGGAGCCAAACTCGCATTGGAACCACAAAAGTGAAGAGAGACCTGATTTGTGTAAGGTTTTTCGTCTAACCATTGTATATGATCATTCTTTGCACTTTAGTTTTCTTACTCTTCCGTTGGGGCAGTTAGAGTACGTGTTTCACATGACACTTCTGTGGTGATGGTGAAGATGGTTCCTGCATCAGTTGACCTTTTTCAGATCCAATTTTTAAGTTTGGCAAATGGGAGAGTTGAGGTCAAATCTTTTTATGTTGTGTCCTTTGTTTATTGGATTTGAGTGAACGAATTCTCTGTGTCATCGGATATACCAAGATGCCGTGGAAATCAGCTCAGATGGTTTGTTCGTTAAAGTTGGCCGTTCACATCAGACAGAATTAGCAGTTAGGTGAACCTACCAACCTTGAATTTTTCCATTTGCTACGACTGGTCAATCAAACAGGACGTGGCTGGATATGTGCTGGAACACCAGGAATTGGGTGTTCCATCTGCAATTGGATTCGGATGGGGCGTCTAACATCTCTATCTGACAGTGGCGACCATTTAAAATCTCATTCCGTGGATACCAAAGCAGTACCACCTTTGGCCATGGCCGATCGACATAAATGCTTCCTCAGTAGGGCAACTTGATATGGTACCGAATGAACAAACATACCTAAATTTTGGATATGTCAATCTCTCGTGAACTGAGAGCTTGCTTCTGTGAGGTTCATATAGCCTCCTTTTCCTAGGCACATTTAAAAGAGAGACGAAGATAATTAGATGGCTTGGCCATTTGAATGTCTGTCAATATCAGTTGATGATTTTCGGGGTCGCTGCAGAATGCAGCACTGTATGAAAAGAGAAATTGGGAATGCTTCAAACTCTACTGATGTTGTCATATCTTGCTTTTTGCTTTTTCTCGGGCTGTAGATCATATTATAGATACGCTTCAATTTTATGCACTGAAGTGATGTGAAGGTTCGATTCTGGGTGATGATTGTTGGTGCGACCAAACTGTTAGTTGGATATGTAATGAGTCCAGTCCACCGATTTCTTTCCGAGGCAGCTCAAAACGGTCCTACTAAAATCCTTTCGTGTTCCAAATGAGAAAGCGACTCGAACAGCCTTTACGACCATGTTTTCTGGAGTTGGTGTGAAGTAGAGAGAGACGAATGCTTAACCCTCATCTCACATGTTCTCAACAGCGACCGATTGGCATAACCATGATCTGTCCCATGCAACCGTTGCAAGGGGGTTTTGCCATGTGGACCGCCGTTTGTAGTCTAAAATTCCAAATGGCCTCTCAGGATTAATCCGAAGCCACGCCAAATGATCCCAAGTTAATTGAATTTTACTGTTGTTCGATGACTCTAGATTCTGGAACTAGCCTCCTAATTTAGCCTCATACCAGTTGCTAGGGATACCGAAAGATGTGCTTTGAATTTAGACTGCTATTGAACAGTCAACGATCGCATTTTTTTCTTGCAAAGGGTTCATGCTTTGCCAGTGCTGTGATTGCCGTTCGATGAACTAGGTTGGCAAGACAATCATTGCAGAATCTACGGTGTTTGACCGGTCAAAGCCGACTTGAATGATTATACTAATCAACGCAACATCAGTTCCCTATGTACATCAACTGTGGGCTTACCGAAGTCGAATAAGATAATACCCACTATCCGTCCATTCCCTAAGGAGCGTGTCGATAAGTCTCAAAGTTGATGAAGAAAAATGTCAGAGCCAGAGCAACTGATATATTCAAATGGCGTTCATGTGCTTCTTCTGCATCTTCAATCAGTCACTGAAAAAAAAAAAAAAGTTTGCCGTTTGATTCTACCGTCACATGAAGCGGCCCGAGAAAAACAATTCATTGTTCCTTAACGCAAAGGCAATCAATACTCCCCCACATGAATCGTTCACTGAAAACTAAGTTCATCACCATCACCACCGTTCACTGTTTCTCTTCTTTTTTTATTATAAAGATGCTGTGCCGTCGTACAATGATTCGATCCTCTATATCCGCGCAGTGGATGTGCCACTTTCTCGAGTGCCGATTAGTCCTCAATGTCTAGATCGGATAGAGAGCCTATTGCTGAGACTCTGAGAGTCACATACTCAAGCTAGGAAAACATAATTGAGCTTATAACCATCGCAGTCGTAGCACTGACAATTTTCTCTCTTGGGTCATTCATTGGCCAGATGAGATCAGCTCGAGGAAGCAATGCCGAGGACTCAGGTTCTGAGTTTCCGGGCTTCCAAATGTGCATTCACAAGGATGTCCATGCCTGCAGGAGGCCTACTAGCCGGTTGCGGCAGAAAGCTCCGTGTCCTCTGCCACTGAAGCCGCAGATTTCACTCCACGGGAGGGACGAATCCGGTGAAAGGGGATGGAGCTTAAGTCCGTCGATGTCCTCCTCCTCTTCGTCGTCTTCGTTTTATCAGAATAAAGATCCAATCCCTCTGCTATCGCCTCTGGTGATGCCTTCCGTGATGAGTAATGTGGCCGCTTGTGCTTCCCAGGATAATGCGACAAGATCTCATTGAATGGAGCAGGTAAAATGGGAAGGGAGTGCCTGGTGATCTCCATGAAAATGGATATGTGTTGCTGTGTAAATTCTCTTTGGTCCGTGAAATAAGATATCAAAGAACTATCGGATGTTGTAGCTTTTGCTGTCCTTTTCCTTAGCTTGGTGTGACTGCAACTTCACTACCATTCAATTTGCAAATATAGACCTTTGCGATCAAGGACATCAAATTCCTGAAGACAGCTTCAGGTTCACAGAAGTCCTATATAAGGACCATTGACCGAAATCTGATCTTGTTTTTCGTTTTCTGTGGTTGAAACCTCACAAATTCCAGCACGAACTTTCTTCCCCAAACCTAAAGATTAGGAAATTTCCAGTGTTAAAAGAGTCCTGTTGCCCACTTCAGATGATGGGATTGGCCTTCGCACATGCAGTATTCACAGACCAAAACGGATCACGAAAACTGGTCTAGATTGATTGAATGTTCAATCCTGCCGGTTCTTGGTGTTCCGGAGTCTCTTGCTGCATGAACTGAAAATCATTCGCACCACCTCAGCTCTCGACATTGTTCTTCTAGTTATTTTACTGATACGCGATTAAGCCACACATAGGAAGCACGATATCTTACTACCTTGAAACACAAAACATCAGCTCGGGGATGGGAACTCCCTGGTGACCCTGAATGTTCATGTTGAATTTCAAATGCACTGAGAGGAGCAGTGTCTGTGTGTGGGCAATGCTAGCCTAGGATGACAAGCAAACCAGATCCAAATCCGAGCTCATTTATGCTCATCTTCCAAGACAATCCTTGTCGACCACTGTAGTTATCATATGGTGAGAAAAGGATGTGATCAATTAATGGTTGCCTACTATATCCTCTATTTCCAGACACTTTCATAAGTTAAAAAATTATATACTTGTGTATGTTTTTTCTTGCTAGGATCGTTCACGAATTGCCTGAAGGGTGAGATACTAGCTAATGGAGAATTTCAGGACTCCCATTGAAGTGCTTTGTGCCCTGGACTTTTCCCCCTCACAGAGTTGACCAAAATCTCCAGTGACAATCTGCAATTAAAAGGAACTGCCCCTCAATCCACAGAGCAGAACAAATGGACCATTTTGCAGGGGTCATGTCCAAATGCTGTGTGTGGGATACAGATCAAGAAGGCCCACAAAGATTAGCAGATGGGCTTTTGTCCTTGTATTGGCCCTTGGGCTTGCCCATGAATATACTTATTAAAAGAAAAAAAATATAATTAATACATATTTTCTTTTTATATGCTGCATTTTCATCGAAACTAGAAGTTGACTTGCCATTTCTTCATTGTCCTGAACTTTCCCCCTTGTCGGCTTGCCCTCCACCCCACCCCAAACTTCCATTATGCAAAGAACGACTAGGAAATCTTGAATACATTGCATAGAAGCGTATCGAATAATTTAATTATGAGAAGTAACGATAATTGACTAATTCAAATCGAATCTCGCACAATTCGAGTTCATTATCCCTAACAAGTGCTCTAGATTTTATAATTTGTCCTTTTTTTTTTTGTGGTGAAAATCCGAAATGCGTGTACGAAAAAAGCCCGAAAAGTCAAAAAAGACCAAGAAATGTAGACCTCGACTCTGCCGAACCAAACTCCCGACCGCCCCACCCGTAGTCCATCACTTTCCTCGTCTTTTCCCGCGCCGCGGACACGTCGGTGACGACCTCCGACGGCAACGACCAATCACGGACCCCTCGGTGGGCCCCGCCGCCTGCGTCATAACGGCGCAGTGAGAACCCGGTCACGTCACCGACCGGTCTGTCTCTCTCCCTCTCCGTATCGCCGTAACTCGCGTGGGAAAAAAAAAAGAAGATAAAAACTCGCCCCCGTCGCTACGCCCGTCTCCATGTCCCCCAGAAATTGCCCGAGAAATAGTAAGGAAAAAGGAGAGGAGGAGAAGAGCTCGAATGCGGGGTTAAATTTCGGAACCCTAGCTCTCGATCGGTGTTCGCAGTTCGCCGCCGATTCGCAATTGCCGGATGAGCAGCAGGGCCGCCGCTGCGCCGAGGTGAGTTCCCGGTTTCCCTTTCCTCCGTCTTGGGGTCCCCGATTCGGATTCGGGTTAGGGATTGGGCTTTGCTCGATCGTTTCCGGGTTCGATTTCGGTGGTGATTCCGTCGTCTTGGAGGTCGTTCCGTCTTCCTTGTCCTTGTTCTCGCCTGATTTTTGCGCCGGCGAGAGGGGATTGTGCCCTGTAATCATGGGTTTTTGTTTTTTTTTTTGGGTACTACGGCGGGACGTGGTACTGGCGTCGATCCCGATGAAGCTTGATATGCGCTTGGTGGCTGAATCTCGAACATGCATCGCGGCTTCTATTTTGCTGATTTGTCCTGTAGTTTGATCTTCTGATAGGTGGAAAATAGGTTCCTTTTGATTACTGGGAGCATTTGGTAGTCCTAATTATGATTGTGCGCCTGCTTATGTATTGGTTTTCGCTTTTGTCGCTAGCGGTGGGATTGTATTGGAGCTGGGCTCTGATAACATCGTAAACTCCAGGAATTGGATTGGGTTGGAAGGAGTTGACGGTTTGTATAGTTATAATCTCCCATTCGTGTGTAGCTATTGGATTCGGTTTTTGAATGTCTAGAAGGATCAGGCTAATGAAGATTTTTCGGTTAGCAGTTTACTGTATTCGAGTATAGAAGGACGGACATTTATGGAGATGTTCGAATGAAGAGTCAATTTGGATTTAGTAGTTCTAACACGTGATCAGTCCGTGCTTTGATAATTTTTTGTGTGCTAATAAATGATCTGTACTTTTTTACGGTTAGGTCAATGGTTTGTTCTCTGTCGAGTCTTCAAGTCATCTGGAAAAACTATTGTCTATACATTTTCACTTTGCATGATTTCAACATGAAGTGTTTTCTGTTACTAGTAGCGACATTTCGTTTCTTTTCCTAGCAAAGTTTGGGACATGGAACAAATTCTGTTTTCTAATTTTCTAAACTTGTGCTTATTTTTGAGTGGAAACTCATGCATCTGTGACATCTGTCTTTGCAGAAGGAAATGAGAGGAAAAAGAATATCCACAGATTGGCATCCTAGAGCTTGTGCTGGCAAGACAATTCCAGTTAGTTGCAATGTGAAAAGGAATTTTGAAAACATTGTTCTCATCGATGTAGATTGTGATGATTTCGATGAGGTTATTATTATTGATGCCCCTGAATCTGTAGAGGAGAAGTTGCGAGGTGCTGGTGTATCGCAAAAGAATAGGGGGTTTCCATATGAGGGTGTAATTAGTATTGATGATGACGATGACGGGGATGTTGAACTTCCTGGACCTAGTGTGGCAGGTAGTGGTGAGTCAGATAGTGATGCCACATCAAGCAGAAGGTCCTCTCCCTCCTCCAACTTGGGAGAATCTGCTGACTCCGATGCCAATGAATGTCGTGTTGTTCCTGAGGACTGTTGTGCTTCGAAGTCATCTAGGAGCAAGAACTCCCCTAGCAGTGAAGGTGAAGTTCCCTGTAGAAATCGATATGGTCTCAGTCCTGTTTCAGAAGATGTCTCCTTTGATAGTGATTTCTCTGATTGTGAGGTTGTGGAAGATCCCTGTGGGAAGCTTCGTGAACAGTGGGAAAGTGCTTTTTCAAAAAGAAAACACGATACCTTTAATAAGCATCTTCATTCGGAAGATCAAGTTAAGGCTTCTGGCTTACATACTGATGCTTGTGTGAGTGGAGAAGAACATAACTCGTCTAATCCAGCATGTTCTAGTTCACACAGTACAAAAGCAAAAGAAAATTTTTCTTCTGGTGAGGGGTTTCCTGTCAATTCAGGAGTCGGACATGATCACAAGGAGCCCTCTTTATCGTTTAGTGAAGACAGAGCAAATAGACCAAATAATACTGTGGGCAAAGAATACAAAGGTATGGGAAAATCTTGTTTTGACAATGTTAACCCGGCCAGGGACATCCCCAATGAATCTGATGGTGAAAGAGATATTCATGCGGGTGATGGGTTACAGAATAAGCGCTTTCACAGTAACAGTTCTGTTCCAGATGAAGTAGTGCATGAAAGAACTGTTCCTGGCACAGAGATTCTTGCTGGCAAACCATTGGTGCCAAACTCCTGCCATACAGGCAAAGTACAAGCTGATTGTGGTGCAAAATACCAAGATGGTGATTATGTGTCTAGTGTCCAAAAGGACATTATTAATGGACGGGAAATGCTCAAGGAAACTGATGAATACAAGCGAGCAGTAGAGGAAGAATGGGCATCTCGGCAGCGGCAATTACAACTACAGGTTGGACCATACTTAACAACTTAATGTTTAAGTAGGTTAAGTACATGCTATCTTCTGCATGGGTTTTTACCGATTTGTTCTGATCATTTTTTTGTCCGAGATGTACTTATTCTTGCCCTTCATCTTTGATCTGGGATGCTAATAGGCATTGATGGACTCCCGATTGCATGTATATAGGTCGAATGTCCTGTTCTGAATGTATGGTGATTGATTTTACCTCCTTAACTTTACGTAATGGTTCCGAATTTATTACATCTTTTGTGCTTTGAGAAGTCTTTGCTGTTGTTGATGACGCTGTGTTGAAATGGAAGATCAGCTTCATTGATGGCTGACATAGACATTCCTGTACTAAAAGAGTTTTATATCCGAGATGATGAAGTACTTGAAATATTAATCTTTTGGTTATTCAGAAGACATTCTTGTGAAAAAAGTTGTGGCCTTGAATCTTTGCCATGCACTTCCAGTCTCAGTTCTTGACCTACTTTTCTCGGTACCTCTATGCCTATGTTGATCTATGGCATCAGGAAAAGTGTTGGTAGGGTGTAATGCAGTTTATTTGTATTTGAAATAACTTTTTCTTGTTTTCAAAAGCATGCTTTGTATGATTTACCTTGTATTTGTTAAAGTCAGCAATTTTAATGAGTTAATTGTTCTCTTGATATTGCTATGCAAGAACATGTGCTTATTTACAGGTGTTGTTCTGCAGGCAGAAGAGGCCCAAAGGTTGCGGAAAAAAAAAAAAGCTGAAACTATGCGATTATTGGACATGGAAAGAAGGCAAAAGCAGCGGGTAGAAGAAGTGAGGCGGTCACAAAAGAAGGTTGATATTATAATCGTCATATATATGTGCTCTGAAGCTATTTTCATCTAACATGTGCCCATTTTTTTTCAGAGGAGTGACTTTATTTACTGTCCATTTCCCTTTTAAACAAAAAAACATGAAACTTTTCATGTCGTGTAATATTTATTACTGAAAATGATAAATGCTCCTACTTGGACAAGCAAAACTAAGTCCGTTTGCGCTATCGGCATTTTAAAAGTCCTCGAGTTGGTTGTAATATAGCCATGCCATCCTGTCTCTGTCAGACCGTTTCAGAATGCTTATTCAGGATATGTGGCATGGCTCGTCTATTGATTGGAAGCATTTCTCATAGAAATGGATGAGAGAGATGTGACATTTTGATGATTTCATTAAATTGGTCATCGCAAATTGGCAGTATATAATATCATTTTGTGATGTAAAAGTTTTTCCTTCTTTAAATGCTGCAACTAAATCTTTTTTGTTTATTGGAACTGATTTAATGTGCAGGATGAGGAAAATATGAACCTGAAAGAGCAACATCGTGCTGAAATAAGGAAGGAGATATCTAAACTGGAAATAACTTGCACTGATATGGCCTCTTTGCTTCGTGGACTGGGGATACATATCGGAGGCAGTTTTTGTCCCTTACCACAGGAGGCAAGTTACTTATTTCTTTATTAGACGGGAATGGCTTCCACAGGAGTTGACTGAAATTTCATCGGTCTCATATTTCTTTCTATCAGCCTTTGTAACGAGGATTACGATGTTGGTTTTTCAGGTACATGCAGCTTATAAACGAGCCTTGCTGAAATTTCACCCAGACCGGGCGTCAAGAGATGACATTCGCCAGCAGGTTGAAGCTGAAGAGAAATTTAAATTATTAGCACGCATGAAGGAGAAATTTAGGTGGACTTAACGGTCATCATACTACACAGCAGTAAGTAGGGGTGCTGCTGCCTCGATTTCTTCTTTCTTCTCCGACACCCTGATCAGATAGCGATTTTTTGTTGTCCATAATGTGTCATTCTTAAATTCTCTAAGATATATGTATAAAGTGGACTATAACACACACCAGAACCAGCAGTCCTTCATTGAAGAAGTTTAGTCTTTTGACGTGCTGACAACTTTAAGCTTTATGCTGTAAGGGTGAGAATTGGTGTCTTCTGTAGACTCGGATTTCACTATTGAGTTCCTTGTTGGCCAAAGCCTCTTGTCGACTGGAACAGCCTGATTGAGTTTGGTCATGGTTGGATTTACTCATGGGTTTATTGTTGGGTGGAGTCTGGAGATTGGTCTGTTAATGCTATCCTGGCTCCATTTCCTTGGGCCAATACTAAAGATTTTCGGTTCATGTTCCAGTCACGTTTATTTCAGTTGCTCTTAAGATGCACAACAGCTTAATGTTCACTTCGGCTAGAGTGATTTTTCGTAGAGTATTCATTGAAATGGGAAGGAAGGCTTTGGCCCATAAAATTGGAAAATCAAAAGAAGAAACAAGGGCGTGCGAGAGCTTACAGGCACAATCTAATTTAAAGGTGATTGCTCAAGACGACGTGTCTACCAGGATGCCGTGGCCAATTTTGGAGGGAGATGGCAGGAATAGTGAGTCGATCAAAGTGATTAATCTTATTTGCTAGCGGTATGTCGGGACTTTCCAGGAGGTGAACTGCTGAAACGAAAGTTATAGGATTCCTAGACAAACACTGACGGTGTTGTTGCGGCCAATCTGTGGAGGGAGATGACGGGAGTCTGAGGTAATCAAATTGATCGATCTTGTTTGCGGCAAATTGCAGCGGTACGTCGTGACCGTTTCTAGAGTTTAGCCACCGAAAGGAAAGTTAATGGATTACTAAGGGTGCATATGATAATAATTATATATCTTATCAAATTTATTTTTCAATTCTTAGGAATAAGTTTGGAGTATAAATCTGTTTAATAACGTAATTTTATATTTCTAGTTTTGGAATAAATTTTTAGTCCATAATTAGATTTGAAACAAAAATAAGAAGTAAGAAGTTTATATTTTTCTATTTTTGGGATAAAATTAAGGAATAAAAATTCTTTTTATCACTCGCTCTCACTACCAGGTAGGCCTCTCTCCTTGGTTGCCTCTTGCTGTTTGTTGTCCACTTGCTTTTTGGCTGCCTCCCACTGCACTTAGGAGGGAGAAATTTTATGTCATTATCAATTAAATTTTTGTTTTCGGAACGGAAATTTTGTGTCATTATATTGTGGACCGTTTAGGGCCACTCTATTGGAGAAATCTCACGTATTTGTTGAAATCAACGGCGTTCTGGAAAGAAGAATCAAGAGTCTCCAATGCCCATAACTTTGTCATGTCTTCTCCCTTCACTTCCCCAATCTTTAGATATTGCAAGTTTGCCAAACCTACCCAATTCCCTTCCACTAATCTTTCTATACCTGATTTGGATAAGTCGAGGTGATTGGGGAGATTTTCATACTCCCAATCGCTATATAGACTCCCTCTTGTTGGAATGCATGTTGGCTGCTGTTCAATATCATGTATCTATCGTCACTGAGATTGTTCTTCTGCTGATTTGTGCGTGATGATATTTGTCAATGTTGAGGAAGTATGAGTCTGACCCGATCCACATGCTTAATTTTGAGGAATTGGACGTGAACGATCATGTGCCGTACGTTGAAAGCCTGATTCAGATCGTTGATTGAAAAGAGTAGATTCTGTGTACAAAAACCAAAAAATATTTAGGCATATGTTTTTTTTGTTGACGACAAGAATATTTCCGTTAACTAATTTTTCTAAGTGATATGAACAATTATCTTTATAGAAATATATATTTTTTCAAATTGCTGAATTTCTGCGAAAAATTTCAAGCATGAGACATTGGCATGTCCGAACATAAGTACTTGGTCCATCATCAAGGGGCTGCTAAGTTCCACCATGTATGTTAAATCTTAGTTTAACACAATCCGATTAAGTCGGCCCATAAAGTAATCCTATCATAGTGCTCATGAACTCCTTTATTTTATTCGGAGTTTTATTTAATTGCTAAAATTTGAATTCGTCAAAGTCTGTTGCTCTTTAGACTCAGTTTCAAAAGCAAAATACTTCTACAATTCTTTGCGAAAATTTTTCTTAACCTATTCACCCCCCTTTGTTTTTTTCTTAGAAACTCGTCCAAAGAATAGGAATGGTAAAATCTATTTTTACCAGAAATTGTGTCTAAAATAAAATTGTTATCATTTGTGTCCTAAGCAAACACTTAGTGTAGATTCTCTTAAGCTCATACCAGTTGCAATTTGGGGTTTTGTTTAATTAATTATACATTCAAATCACCTCAATTTAGAGTTGCCACTGATCTATTAGGCTATGTTTGGTTGTTAGGATAAAATTTATCTTATTCTGTATTTTGTACCTATTCAAGACAGAATAAGGTCGGATATAAGAGAGATATAAGTCGAGATAAAATTATCTAGAATAAGAGATCATAGAGTACCAGACACATGAAGTGTCAAAACTACTTGACATGAGGGATATTTAAATGTCAAAATTTACGAAAGTAACACTTAGATATCACTTTTTTTTTTTTTTTGAAAAATGGGAGACTTGAGTGTCAAGTCCAGCAAAGGTGATCAAAAATGCTACGTGGCAATTTTTTGTAGAACTTGCGTATATGGTACACTAGAGAGTTGAGTTAGCGACGAAGAAACAAAACGGTGTTGTTTTGTCTTCTTCTTTTTTTTTTTTGATATAAATTTTAATTAAATTAAAATATTTATACTTATAAAAATAAAAATAAAAAATAAAAAGTGAGAAAAACGAGGAGGAGGCAGAAGGTAAGGGCTAAGCCCTCACTACTGCCTCCCCACCATTGTTGGGGGCGGAGGGGTGGCTAGGTTCATCGGGCCGGCTAGGGGCTTGCGACCTCGACCAACCGATGATGAGAGCTTGTGAGCCCTCGCGAGATCTAAGGCGAGGGTCACAACCATCCCCTAGATCTAGTAAGGGTCACCGGCCCTACTCGACCAAGCTAAGGGCAATCACCCGCTAGGGAGCCTGCAATCTTCGTCTTCTTCCTCTTCTTGTTCTTCTTCCTTTTCTTGTTCTTCTTTTAATATATAAAAAAATTTATTTTAATTAATTTTTATATTAATTATCTAGCCAGTCAGCAAAATAACGTCGTTTTTGCATTTGTCCAGCCACATAGCAAAACAATATCGTTTTGTACATATCTCATAAAAAATCGCCATGTCAAAATTTTAGTTGGATTTTCATGTCATTAACACTTAACGATCCATTTTGCTCCAATTTTAATATTTAAGTGTCACTTTCGTAATTTTTAGCACTTAAATGTCCCTTATGCCAAGATTTGATACTCTAGGTATTCTTTTGTCAAAGTTTATTTGAATTTCAATATTTATAATAGGAAAATTATTTTTCTCAAATGACAAACTTATTAAATAATAAAATTTAAATTATATTTCAATGTAAATAATATTTGAACTCTAATATAAGAATTTCAAAATGTCAAAAAAATAAAAATTTAGTTTTTAATTTAATCTTAATTTTATTTTATATTTGACTTTAATGTATTTTGTAATATACATACATATATATATATATATATATATATATATATATATATATATATCACATATTTTAGGTTTATTTGTACAATTTGCTATTTAATAAAATTTTATTAGAGAATGAAGGAATGGGAAAAAAGAAATATTTTTTTTTAAAAAAGAGTAGAAAAATAAAATAGAATATGAAAATAAAAAGTATATTAGGCAATAGTTTCACAAGAGATTTTTACAATCCGCATTTGTGAAATTTTAGGTTTATTTACATTTATGTGCTGTTTATATAAAAAAAATGTACATGACATGATGTAGATATTTCCTATTTTATTATTGTGATTCACCAAATAATATCTAGGATATAACAAAATCCTCGAATTTCATATTTTATTCTATCCAGTCCTATCTTGATTATAAATTTAGACGACTAAATGTAACTTTGAAAGTCAATTAAAATTCCAAGTAAATTGTGGGAGAACATTTTAATTTTGCAAATTAGAAATTTCTAAATACAAGCATTTGGTTATGTTGGATTAATCTAACGCATTCAAAGATATTTTGCAAGCAATCTCGATCAATTTCAATCTCAAAGCACCAATCGGTGATGAGTGATCATGTGCATGCGCAGACAAAAATTTAACAAAAGCATTAAATAAATTTATAAAAAGAAATAGAGAACCTGAGATGCAAGGAGCCAACAAAGCAGAGTCCCGTGATCAAATGCCAGGACACCTGTTAACTATATAGATCAAACAAAAAGATTACAGTGGTATAATATACATATGTGTGTGTGTGTGTGTGTGAGACCTATATGTAATCTAAAATTTTTTCTATCTTTTCCAATTTACCACTAGCCGTTCAATAATAATGCGATCTACAATTACGACCATGCAAGATGCGATTTTTTTTTTTTTTTTGTATATATATTTTTTATGACATGTAGATGAGGCATGCACTGATATATGGAACTTACACCCTACTCAGGGAAGATTCTAGTAATGCAAAATGATCCATGTGCACCAATTTGACCAAAATTCTCATCCATCTTCTAATTCCTCCCTTGATCGTATAATTCCAGCACGACACCTTCACGAATCGATGTCATCGCGTTGCTCAAAGACGATAAGGCATAGGACATGAAGAACATTAAGAAGTATTTTGTGATCAGATGGTTACCGAATCGTAGATCCGTGGCGTCGACGCTTGGACTTTCATGAATTGGTAATGACAATGAAAATAGCTGACTCGTGGGGACGTGACTCCGGCGAATGGCGGCGGTGTGCGGGCTGCACAGGAAATCGGCGACGTCAAAGAGATTGTGAGGACACCGGCTAGTACCATGGGACAAGGGACTGGCGCCAGGCTTGCCGGTCGAGCCGAACACTGCAGCGATAAAAAACCGGTGGAAGCATAGGGATCTCCCCAGGGACGGAGGACCGAGGGCCGGTGATGCCGGTCTGGGAAGTCAAGGAAAGCAAGGCGGCTAGGATCCCAGGACTGGTGGGCATTCCGAGGTGGCCGTGAATGCTGCGGGCCAGCTGACATCGGGACCGAAGGTGCGAATAAGCTACGCGGCGGCGGCGGCGGCGCGAGAGACACACAGCGGTCTTGCGGGCGCCGCAACGCCGGAGGCCACGGCCATCGTCAGGAAAAGCTATCTCGGATACGAATCCTTTTCTTTGGCATGAGCGTATGTTGGTTTTGTATATTGGTTTTCCTATCTTTAATCTCTTCGAGCACGACTCCCTTCCTTTCCTATTTTGAACCCCAAAAGAGATATATCCTATCTTTCACAGTAGGAAGATCCTTTATTATCGCTTACGATTCAAATTGTCACAGTACCAAATTAAAATTACCCTCGATATTTTCCCTCCGCATTCCTCGAGCTCGAGATTTTCAGCCCCTTATAAAACTGTGGGTCGATTCCAATTTTCCACTTAGTTAAGCTCAAAACTGCATGCATCGGTCTGTTAACTCTGATGCCGTTATATAGACTTAATTAAAACGCTCAAATAACCATATGCAATTTAACTAATGTTTTTGTTTAGGAGCCAAGATCGATCCCTAATTTTTCTATTTAATGAATAATTAAACTGGTTGCCAAAATTTAGGTATGAATAATATATGAAAAACTTTAAAAAAAAAAAGAAAAGGGAGAGGAAAAAAAGATAGAAGAGCTCGTGGATGGAGAAGTGGCTTCTTTTCTTAAAGTACCATGGCGACAAAAAGTAGGGGTGAGTATGGTTAGGGTAATAGTTCTCACCTTAGAATCAAAGTCGTTCACTAATGATTGATTCCGAAAAATTAGAATCAGGTGAAAGGAAGCAGGAAGAAACAGAAAAGTTCAGTAAAAAATCTTTTTTATATTTCTTCAACTACTCTATAATTATAATACAAGATGTATATTGCAATGAAATATTTTACAAATTAATCTTAATCTCAATCTAATCTCTAATTGATTTAGTGTATAATTATGAACAAAATGGATTCTCAGACATATCTTTCGGATTCTCGAGCATATCTTCCAAGAACCACCAATTGATTCTATAGACCCACTCAGAAACTGGTCCCTAATCCCTACGAAATTGCATTTGTCGATTTCCTCCCCATCCCCTCAAATTATAATGCAACCTGCTCAATGATGAACCCCATTGCCTTGCCATTGTCCTTTCCTTGGCCATAATTTGCCCCCGGGCTACCCCATGTGTGAAGGACCAGCAGTCCCAGAAAAACCTTTTTTTCACAGCCGACAACTGCACACGACGTACCCAGTAATGGTCGCGCTTTTGGAGGTCGTTTGGTACCGTCTTTACCCTAAAGCAGCTGGAGCTGTGAAGAATGTTTTTGTAGCTTGGGAAAAAGTATTCTCGCCACAGCCCTTTTTTTTTTTTTTTTCTCGAACAACCTCCGAGACCGAAACGTGGTTCGCGTTTTGATAACTTTAGTATGTACATAGTATATGAATTGGGGAGTAGAAAGTGAAGAAAGAACAATTTCGACATCGAGGCCCCGGAAACAGAGTGAAAAAACGGTAGATTCGATTCAAGCGAGGAGCCAGAAATCCTTCTGGCGCTTGGTGGTGATCAGGTAGCCGCCGAGCTTCTTGCTCTTCCGCCTCACGGCGATGGCCATGCACTCGGCGTTCTGGATGCAGTACTCCACGACCCCTCCGCCGGCCGCACCCCCGCCCATTCGGTTCCCTCCGACCCACATCATCAGCAGCCTCCAGCTTATCGACCTCTTCTTTTGGCCCATCACCAGCAGGGATGCTCCGCTCTTTCTTGCCTCCTCCAGGATCTTTGGACCCTTCTCTTTCCCTTGCACTAACACCGTCTCAATTTGCACCTACGAAAACCCAAGAAACATATATACAAATTCGAAATTAATATCCAACAGATGCAGCTAACTAAATAAGGAATGCTCCTAGGTGAGAAAGACTACTACTTTGAGTTCACTTATAGATGTGAACCCCACAATGAGGTGGGATGAGAATTTTGCACATTTGTTTATGCTCTTGCTTTCTTTTTTCCCCTCATAATCATAACTCGAAGAAAGCATCAAAAGCAAGTGAAACTAGAAAGAAAAATGAATATGAAAATGCAGGGTACAATGGAGAGAAAGAGAACTTATATTTCCCTCAAGGACATGAAAATTAGTGAAGAAAGCATTCTAAAAAAATGCACAAGATCCTTTAAGAAAGGGAGAGAGCAAATCTTGGTTTAATGGATTGTAAGCAGAGTTCTTGATGTCTAGTGAGTTACGATTATAATTACCCACCTCAGGTCTCTTTAACTGGCACATATTCTTCAGGGACTGAACAAGCTGGTAAGCCCTTGGAGCTGTCTTTTGGTTGCACTCTTCACTGGTTCCTGCATTCATTCAAATCAACATATTTGCTTCAAAAATCACTCATCAAGACATGTGCTCACACGGAAATAAATCCCAGAAAGAACTTGTGCATGAAGAATTCAGACCTTGTTGAGCTGGTTTCGTCACGTGCAAAAGTATCATGGTGTCCTGGCTCTGAACTGTGTGAGACAGAGCCCACTGGAGAGCTCCCTTCGCTTCGATGCTTGAATCCACCACGATCATAATCCGCCGCCCCGTCGCCTGCCCAGGTTTCTCCCCGTTCCCAGGCTTCTCTTCCTCAACACTGCCACCCTTCAGATTTTCTGTCTTTTCATCAGGCTTGATGGCATCTGGTTCTGGCTTTGATTGTATCGGAGGCGACCGGACTCTCACATGAGGCCTGATCCTGTTGAGGCAGAATCCTGGCAATCTCGTTCCCGTCCTCCCCATTTTTCCTCAGGTGCAAATGTTCAGGCGAGATACACCAAACAGAAAGACGCTGAAAGCTAAATCTGTACAAATGCTGCGCCGATTCTTAGAGGTTGGTCTCGGCCAAATTTTTCACAACCCTGCTCTGCTTTTATTTTCTCCTCATCCCTCGTTTCTTCTCTGCCCTTTTGGGCAATCTAATCATGCTGGTTGCTTTGTTGCTTTAAAATTATCTTGTGGGGGCTCTTCCTGAACGTGCCTGTCATGAATCTGTAGGGCCAGGACCCCTTGGACCAGCAATCCCAGCTCAAAGTGGCTTTTTCTTTAGAACTAGTCATAATCTCGGGTGGTTAAGTAAGCTTGATTTGCTCTCTGGTCTTTCTTTATGTTTCTGATGATGTCATCGAAGCAAGTTGAATTGCGTTTCTTTTCTTTTCTTTTCTTCTGTTTTAATCAAGAACAGCTTTCACTTTCTGGAGGGAGAATATGTGAGGGCCACTGTATGCAATTTGCTCTTCTTTTGCTCTACACAAACGTGAAATTCGATGTCAGAAACATTCATCTGGCTAGGACAGAATTACTTTCTGAGAAATCACGCCGTCAATTATGCATTCACAGTAATTGCAAGAACCAAACTGACAATTCGATTAAAATTTTTTCACTTTGATCTGCAAGCTGGTGCCTCACTGATTTCTCTGGATCATTTAAAATATTCATGGAAAATGTATAGAATTAGGCTTCTGGTAGCTGGAAAAGAAAAAGAACCAGCTGCATAATGTGGGACAATTCATTTTTCCTTGAATATGTGTGGGGCATTTGCAGAGCTTATTGTATTAAAATGGATATATTGACTTTTTCTTGACCAACCATGAGGGAGAGTATCATTAGTCTCACCTTTTTTTTTTTTTTTTTTTTTTTTTTTTTTTTTTTTTTAGGTCGAATTACTCTCACCTTCACCTGCTCCCATTTTCATGCTTTTTCCCCTAGAAGAAAGTGTTTTTGTGTATTTTTCCTATATTTTATGCATTGTCTAAAAATTTTATTCGTCATGTACTTGGTAATAATTGAAATGATAAAATACGGTATGTTCTAATGCACTATGTATGAGAATACATTAAATTTGACTATTACCAGATGTGCATGCATTGTTAATTTCTTGCCATGTAGCAACAAAGTGTAAAATATAGTGATAGCAAAGACGATAATTTCGATAGTGTCTCCAAGGGGAAAATTACCAAAAAAGTTCAAACCTATTGTACTCGTATATATTTAGTCCTAAACTTTTTTAATTTAGTCAATTTAATCCTAAATATTTTGACAAGTTGTTAATTTAATTACTTTGGTCAATTTTTGTTGGAAATCTTAACGTGGATGCCGACTGCGTTACATATGATGTTCGGTGCTGACTTGGAAATTTTTTTTATAACTTTTAAAACTTTTTATAATTTTTAAAACTTTTTATAATTTTTTTCTTTTCTTTATTTTTTTCTTCAATTCCTTACCAAGTTCAGTGATGGTCGCCGGCCACTAGGCAAGGACTGCAATCATTGGCCACGGCTAGTGTTGAGCTTAGAAAAAAAAAAAAAAAGAAAAGGAAAAGAGAGAAAAAAATAAAAAAGAGAAGAAAAAACAAAAAAAATTAGAAAAATTCTTAAAACTGTTTATATCAACACTAACCGTACCACTTAGGATAGCTGGCATTTATGTTAGCGATTTTCTACCAATTTTAGCCGAAATGACTATTGATAAATCGTTAAAAGGTTTATAATGAAATGTTTATGACTGAATTGATACAAGTACAATAAGCTTATGATTTATTTGTTAATTTCCCTAGCCCTGTGCTACATCAAATAGAAGTGCCATACATCATCTCGATTTGTAAGACTACCACAGTTCTTAATTGAGCAATGATAGCCAAATAGGGCCGAGGTTGGAGATTAAGGGTTAAATCACATAAAAGCATCAATAATCTAGGGGCAAAAAGTTACATAAAGCATCTATTGCTCCTTTTCTTTTCTCAAGCGGTACCTTCTTGAACATTTCACACCAATATAGGCCCAACATCTTTAAAATATGGAGAAAGGGCAATAATCACGTCCAATTTAAGTATAAATTTCCAGCTAGCTCTTAATATATTTATTTACCCTTTTATGGAAAATAAAAGAAAATTGAGTTGTTTTTATTATTATTATTATGATGTAACCTGCTTGCAGAATAAGCAAGCATACACGATACCAAATAGTAGCTGGCACACTTAAAGAGTCATGATGGTTCGTAGGGAAACATGTCACTTGTTAAGAGAATATTAAAAAGCATACCCAAAATAAGAACCTCTCGTTGGCTATCATTATATTCTCTTCCAGAAAAAGGGCACACCCCTAATTAACGTTTCAAAAGAATCTTTGCAAAATCGATTCTGTACTAAATATTTGTATCTCAATTGGTCATTTCATATATACCCATTGAATAATCAAAATATAAATTGATGATTCTACTTTATCTCTTACATAGTTCAATTTTAACAATCAAATCTTTTGTTTTTTTTAATCTTATATACAACCTTACCAAAAAAAAAAAAAAAAAAAGAAAGATAAAATCTTCAAGCAATTTTCTTTTTTCACAAACGCATGCGTGCATATATGTGCAATGTCTTTATATTGTATCTTTAATTTCAATTTGAAAATTAATTAATCAAATATTTTGCAAGAGGGAAATTTTGTAAAAATCTATTATATATCAAATTTTGCATACGCACAATGCGTGCAAACATTTGCCAGTTAACATAATATCAAGAAATTGTACACATACGTATGGAAAGAGAATAAAATTTCGTAGTTAATTTTTCTTGTAAGGTCATGTTAGAAAGGACTCAAAATTTAAAATTAAGATACGATATAGAGAAGATAAAATTTTTTAATTTACAAACTTGTGCATTGTTGGAATATTAATATATACTAATTGAGAATTTTTTTTTGGGGTTAGAAGATTGTAATCCCTTAAAAATAGGAAATCCTCTTTGTTATATAAGACAGTATAGATGAAGTGGTCAATCTCTTTACATATTTTAATTTTTCCTTTTTTTATAATGACATTATCATATATTATTCATGATTTCTTAAGGCCCGATTTGGAAGAGAAGATAGGCTTAATAATCTCTTAAACCGGGCTCAATCAATACCAGAAACATATCAATGACTAACCATATGCACATAAACCATAACCAATCGAAATTCCAATATTCATTTGATTTTTCTTATTGACTATAGGCTCTTGAAAATTTAATACCAAATGGAACCCGGATTACACGACGTGATAAATCATATAGTACCAAAATGCTTTGAAGGAAAGAAAGAGAGGAAAATCTCCGAGTGGCGAAATCCAAGATGCTCTCCTAGTTCATTATGCAAATGCAATGCACCACGTTCATGGGAACTATGTCAATTGATGAAGAAGGACGATATTCCCATTTTACAAAGGTGGATGAACCAACCACTCTTTTTGACTTTTATCGAGAAGACGACCAAATTCCAATCGACAACCAAAAGAGGGCTTTCATGGTTTCGCTAATGATTCCCATGAGGCTAGCCAACCGAGGCCTCTCGACTGCTTTCCTCGAAGTAAAAGGAGAGAGAAAAAGGGGCTTTTGGAAAAGGGCTCGACAGGACCCGTGCAAATCATCTTTAACCAGGTCTAATCAGATCTATCTCAACATCTCTACATGTCTAATCTAATTGGTGAGCAAACTAGTAAAAACATATCTCATCAAAAATAAAATATTTCGCGATTTTAATATTGCCGTCTCTTCTAATCTTCGAGATATAGCTCGTGGATGAATTGTTCATGTACGCATAGGAGTTGATGGATTATGGACATGGGATATATGTCGAAGCTTCTTGACATACTCTTTAACATCTAGCCCTCAAGAACGAAGTATTTCTCGGTATGAACATGTTACAATCATAACTTTCTTCCACATCAAGAATGATGCCACAATTGTATTGATAGTTAAATTTTGGCAATCCCCATCTAGTCAATCATTGCGTAAGAAAATCGCGGATTGATCCCGACCCTCAAATAAAAATATTAATTAAATTAAATATAGATATTATCAGCATTTTAATGAAGCCAATATAATTGCATTGGAGTTAACTTAAGTGAGGGAGGTTCTAAGCTTAATTGAATTAATTAGGCTTAGCTCATTGTAAAATTCAGCCAAGCCCTTTAGTCCGACATATTGGCCGAAATTTGTGTATGGGAGTGCCGGTAAAAATATTAAATAATTGAAGTTAAACTTGGGGAGTAATCAAACTTGGTATCATCACAATATAGATCATGAGATAATAGAAGAGTTTATCTATTGTTAAAGATAGAGTATATCTCCTTTGTAATGACATGGAATTAATGCAAATAATCTATAAAACAGTTGGTAGTGATCCTACAAAATTTCATAAACATATTTAGACTCATATAAATTATAGATTGCATGTCATGCTAGATTAGTTTATAATTTTTGCCCATCATTAAAAGTTAACATGTTGTTAGTTCATTAACCCATACTTGTTAAACTTAGATTAAAATTGCATAAAATTTAGTTTCATAAACAAGAAAAACCCAAAAAAGAAGTAGTTAAAATTGCATAATCGTTTATAAGTCATGTTTAGGACATGCGTGCATTTATTGGGCTTTTGCTTACTTGAGATATTTATGTTCTTGCCCTATCTCCAGCAATTTATTTGTCACTTCATTGAGTGTTAAATTCTTATTTATCAAACTTATGTTAGTGGTTTAAGTTTAAAATTGACCATGACTGCATGCAAAAGTACTTTTGAAATAAGAGAATGTATCGAAATGACCTTAGATTTTTCTAGCATAACCAAGATCTTATATTCACAAATCTCTAATTCGCAAAAGTAAAATAATCTTTCATACTTTGCTTAGGTGGCTAATTGACCCACAATAACATATCAGTGACAACTCCTAATTGGCATGTTAAATTAATAAAATCGAGACCCCAAAGTTACGACTAGTATGTGCTAAGTCTTTGGACTTAGTAATCTCATTAGTTTTCCTTTGGGTGGTTCACCTTTGGAAAGGTCGCACTAGGGTGTTGCCTTCTCTAACTTGACTATAACTAAAATTGATTGATGATTTTTTCACTCGCCCTTTTGACACGGGCCTATACTTGCTTGGCAACGAATAGCCTGTGTCGCATCCAACATCATCTTTGCACTGAACCAGCCATGCTACCTCTGTTAGAGAAAACTCCTTTATTATTTTGAAGTTGACAAAACGTTTCTATCAGTCTAGTCTAAAGACCTCCAAGACTCAAGTGTTAAGGTTTGAAGAACTCCAGACTATGTTGTCAAAGTCTGAAGATCGCCAGACTTAAGACTCAAAGTCTACTCTCACAGTATCCAGACGAAGAAAGAAGACTTATCTAGATGATGGATTATCTTCAAGGATTTGATTCGCATGGTTTTTGGAAGACCTTTTTGGCTAGATACATCATTAGTAAGATTGATTATTCTTATTGGAATCTACCCCGATTTGAAGATCTTTTGAAAGGTGAGCAAACTTGGAAGGTTCTACTTATGGAAATCAATGATCTTAATTGTATGGGTGAACATGATTGACGGGCTTTCATCACCAATATTTCAACGACTCGAGATCACCTTAATTGATTCTGTCCAACGGGTAGATTGGAAAAATTCATTTGGAAAGTGCCAATGTTCGTGAAGGCATAAATGAGTATTTAAGGCGAACTCTTCAGTTGTTCGAAGCAATGTGTGAAAGAAGAATTTCAAAGTCTGAATCTCTTAATTCCTCCATTTTTCAATTCATCGAGCTCAAATTGTATACAAAAGAGAGAAGCACATAGTGAGACTTTGTGAAGAGACTAGCTGAGACTCTCCATTGAGGAAGTCGAATATTACAAGCTGTATAATCTCTTTTGATTCATAGTGGAATTCAGCCAGTGGGCTATCAGTGTGAGAGAGTGGACGTAAGCTTGGATTAAGCCGAACCACTATAAATCTTGTGTTCCAATTCTCTTTCCTTAACTCCTCCTTATCTCATTGCTTTATATAATTGTTTTATAGAATCATTCAAAGCTGTTTACATCCCTAGTCAATCATTTTAAGAGGCAATTTATTTTATTAAGTCTTGCGAATAAATTTTTTATGTACACCTATTCACCCTCCTCTAGGTGTGCATACTAGGCCTTTCAACCTCATTATCGTGCCCAAAAGCAATATAACAATTGACTTGTGCCCATAAAGAGAGTCGGGTCAGCTCTCGTCTAACTTGCGCTCGGACGGCCAAGCCAATCTTAAGTACAAAAAGATACTACAACCCAAGCTCGTAGCACAAATTTTTGACACTACTCCACCAACTTAGCTGTATCTTTTCGCTTCCATGCATGACTCTTCAACTTCACCCTTGATACTTAAAACCGCATTCTTGGTTTACGAAAGAACCTTAGATCGTGGCATACGCATTACACTATGCATTGATGCTTCGTTATTATTAATCTCGGTAAGTTTCCCAGTAGCAACTAAGCTTTCTAGTTATCATACTATATCTTTTAAAAGTTGTTAAGGTAACCAAGTCTAGATAATAAGAAAATTACTGAACAAGAGAGATTTTTGAATAGATTTAAAACGTTTGAGAGACGTACAAGGACTACCATATTTGTTCTGCTTCACTTGTCAAGATACGATTTTGCCCATATTATAACTACACATCGTGATGTGCGAAGACAACAGCGTATCCCTCTCTTTTGCTTGTATTGGACTATCAAAGACTGAAAAATGAGAGTGTCCCTAGAGCACTTGTTTAGCGTCACTGAATATACTTTGCAAATGTAAAATGTTCCATTTGAAGTAACTAATAACTTTCTTAAAACACGTGCTTCTTGGTGTTCCTTTATAAAATGTACATCCTAGGCTAGCTAGTTCATCTTATGTTGTTATCATCAGAATTAAGTGGAAAAGAAGGAGATGAACAGACAAAGCATATTAATATAGCTTATATCAAAAGGCAACAATCTTGGGATAACATAATTCAAGATTGATGTTAGCATTCGAATTCTAGGGTCTCGTAGGATCGTGATGGATCATGGGGTGGCTGATAAGAGTTCAACAAGTATTGAGTCATGAGAGAGCCACTGTGATATTTTGGAAATTTGGATGAACTTCGAAGTTCAGTTACAGAAATGAAGGCGACTCGAAAATCACCAGCCAGGGCGTGATCATAAGTAAGTTCTTTGCTAGAATGAGGAACACGAGTTACCCCCTAGTCACCAATAATTGAACTCGTAATGAAGCTGAAAACCCAATGGAAAAACAGGCTAAGAAATGGTAAAATGGATGAGTTATACAGACTATTCGAAATTCCAAACACAGCAAACACAAAATAAGTCCTCCTAAGCTCTTATTGGCAACCCCAACTCATTTCTCATCAGTCACAGCGGGACTATTACATAGTAATTATATTCCAAGAACGACAAAATATACATTAGGCCATTCATTTTGTAAATTGCTCCTTGTTTGAATGGCCATTAGAGGCCATCTACAATACCAGACTTATTAATCTCCTCCAGAAGCGTGCCAATACTTATATTTTGTGAACACACACCGTGGTTGGTCGTGAATTTAGAAGCAATTACATTGAAATCAAAGCATCCATCCGGGGATGTACCGAGTAGTGCCAGTTTGAGCTGAGCTTGCCAGGTTGTTCCGCTGCTCGGTAGACATAGGATTGAAACTGCATGACAAGAAATTTTCTTTAAAAAAGAACGTCAGGGAACTGTGTGCCAACATGCGTGAAGAATTTTCCGTTACCGAGTGAAAAATTCTTCCCACGGTCAGCGTCAATGAAATTTACAAGAGTATGTCGGAGTTGAGATCAAATGTTGGACATAATAGTCGATCGACCAACGCTGCTTGTTAGGAAGTCGTTTATTTTCGAGTGGTGTGGTACACCATAAGTCTATGACAATAAACAATCTTTGGACTGAGGAAAATTGCTGAAACTTTACCCGATCTGCGATGCATCATTATAGTTGAGGGGTTCAAAGTTATATTGCAACTGCGCAGCTTGATTGTTGTAAATCACGTTTCGCTCTCCTGCATTTGCATTCCACGACAATTGAAGCTCCGCATCAATCTGCTCTATCTGCCAAATCAGTTCACGTAACCACTGCTCAATTAAATCGTTTCTTGATAACATAACATGGCACTTATGTATTGGGCTTAAGCAGAAACGAATCAAACTTGGCCATCAATTATGTTTATTCAAGCATGCTCAAATACATTTTTTTTGCAATTATTTTAGGTAAGCACCATTTTAATGCAACTAATGAACTTTCTGATATACTCAAATTTGCATTATCCAGCACTAGGAAAAGTATTGGTAAGGTGTACAAGTACTTGAAGACATGTACAAGCATGCGTGTGTGTGTGTCTATATATATATATAATTCTAGGGATTGGCTGTGCACCCATCGTTATGGACACAGCCAGCTAGTTATTGGCAAAATATTGGCCAATCATAAAGTTATCTTGGTGCAACATTTATCATTCAACCACTTCGAACAATCATGGCGCTTTCCTAAAGACTAGAACTGTAACCTATGGCACTTATCTCTCCAACTCTGAAGGAGCAAAGAGGTGGCTAAACACACGTCTTTAGCAAAATGATATACGGTAGCCAATTGTTTAACAGAAGGAAGACAGAAAGTTGTCACAGCGGAGAAATTGTGGATGGGCGAAGATCAACAAGACATCTTTTTATTGCAATGTGAAAGTACGCAAGTGAACTGATCGTGCCATAACTTAGGGTAAAGTAAAATGCAACAACTTCTTACACTTTTACACTTCAATAGAAGTTAGTATTACTGTTACCTTTCTTTTGAGGGCATTGTTGGCCTCAAGTAGCATGTCCTCCTGTGAATTAAGAAAACTAAGCTGATTACGTAGGACGTTCATACTGGTTGCAAATCGGCCACACCGAAAAACGAATATTAATTTTTTTTTTACCTTTTTGCGAAGTTCATCCACTTGGCCGAGCATGAACTTAGTCTGCTTACGGTATAAAACTAGAAGTTCAGATAGCATTCTCCATTTCCAGAGCAACTAAACTTTCAAATATCTAGACGAGCAAACATCTTATGGAGCTATAAGAAGTATGTTGATTTCAAAGCATGACGACTTTTTGAAAACGTGATTAAGGAAAACATAGATAACAAAATAAAAATGCAATAACACGATAATCTTTGGGAGTACCTTGGAAGACCTGATTTGCCTTAGGGACTTGTCCAACTTATCCTCCAGCTGGTCCAGATCCTTCATGTTTAATTCCACTAGGTCCTCCCCTAGAAGATTCCTGAGAAACGCCAAGCATTTAAGTTTTCTCAAGGAAACTTCCTTAAATACTCGTTGAGTTATCTCTAGCAATACGAGCAAATAAATTATTTTCCCCACTAGATCGATGTTGCGCATACCTTTGTGCATGTTGCAGCGATTCAACTTTCATCTTCAATTCAACGTATTTTTGGTAACAGTGCTGCTTGGAATAAAGGACAGACACGAGAAATGAGTCAACACACTAATTCATCAAGAAACTTTTCCACTAAATGTCACGCAAAAACAATTCAATTATTGAAAGTAAAAAAGTCTTCATGCTGGAGAAGAGAAGAAGCTAGCCCTAAGGTAAAAATCGTAAAGACATCAAAGTAACACCTGAATCTTTTTCGGATCTTGGTTCGCTTCCATTTCCAGAACATCATAACTGCATCTTTGGAACTTCTCGATGGTCTCAGCCATGCTAGAGAAAAGGACCCAATTCATCAGCTTGAGATATTGCCTTGACTTTAAAGGCTTAGATATTTGGTGATCAGCAATTTTTGCACAATACAGAAGTTGCAATTGAGCAAGGAGGTTTGGCTTTTATAGCATTCAGAATCACATGGACAAAGAAAGAAGAGAAAATGTGATCGGTTTTATTAGCTTTTGATTAAAGTGAACATAGAAAACCCATAATTTCTTAAAAAAAAAAGTATCTAAAGTTATATCACTTACAAAAATGAATGAATCAAAGTTATTTTCATTATGAAAAAAAATATTTAGGTAAAGATTGTTGTTGATAGTGAAAGTATTTATTGTTTACTGATTTTTCTAAGCGATACAAACAATCTTAGGAAAGTGGTTTCGATATAATCCATTATCCATGAAACTAGCAAGCCCTAAGAGCCAAACAAAAGTAATATAACGAATCCATTCAAGAAGATCATCTTGGTAGAAGATTATGTGTTTCCTGCCTTCAACTCTACGAGGCAATTTTGTCATGCCCCATGTACAAGAGCCAAGCATTGAGCAATCAAACATTAAAACCAGCGATCGCGTATGTTTACGTGTAACAACAATAACCATTGTCTACTTGACTAAACGTAAGACCTAAAATTTAACTCATGATTTTTTGTGACCATAGACACGCCTAAGATAAGTTGAAATGAAGATATGTACCAAATGGAAGGAAAGAAAATATTTCTTAGTCACAAAGTTCTCCCTTTTTTCTTAAGAAATAACTCTCGTAGGATTCAATAGCCATATATAGTTGGAGCTTCACTCTAACAGGAGAAACGGGTTAAGTAGTTGCTGCTCAACGCTCAATCTTTGTCTATGGAAATACTCCAAGTTGTTGGAGTCATGAACTAACGAGTCACAACATGGCTTATTACTGACTTTGACATCATCATGTTAAGTGGCCACGACACACGACATTTTCTCCGTGCATAGCGAATTCTACAACGTAAGACCTCCATCAAACCTAGTTGTAGTATTAAGTGAGATTGTCTGAGTCTTCACCAACCTGCAGATTATGCTTAGTTGAGACGTAAGGGGAAGCTGGGAAACCATACACGAGATTCGTCACTCCATACGTCAGTATGTACATAGTGATATATCCAATCCAATCATCTAAATCAAACCCAAAAATGTTTGTATGTAGCACGCTATAGTAGAGAGTTCTAAACAGCATTTATTTGCACTAGCTAACATTTGTGTTAGGTCTGCTACTAAGGACGACTTACCTTTGTATGAAGAATAAGTATGCATTTCATCTATTGGTGCTAAGTGTTTTGATATTTGCTGTGAGCTTAATAGAGATATTTATGATGAAGATAGCGAAGTTGTTGAGGTCTAAAAATAGAGTAACAAGGAAAAGGACCAAATGAGACAAACACTGCAGTAAGGTCTAAGGATTGAGATCATTAAACGAGAGGAAGAAAATTCAATAGATGAAGGTCAAGAACTAGGTGGAAACCAGGAGATAGAAACAGCAAAAATATCAAAGAAATAAAAAGTCGATATGTGGATATCTTTCATTTTCAATCATAGCAAAAAGCTTTGAATCTATGGAAGCACACGATCATCTAAAACTAAAGAATCCTAGAAAAATAAGTAACTAAACAAACTGATCGTAAGAATATTAGAAGACATCAAATCCTGTCATAAAATGTAAAAAGTATACGAATGTTTTGTTGAATTCGCCCATTCTAAGTCACCACGTCATAGTCCCATGTGAGATGACACTTACCGTCATCTTTGAGGAAAAAAGGTGAGGGAATTTACATAATCAGCATAGTTATCTCGATAGACTTAGAATAAATGGCCAAATTTGCCTTAAAAGGAAGTTCAAACAACTAGCATCTTACTTTGGAAGCTCCTGTTGGCCTATTTGAGTCGGTGGACAGCAAATTGGGTCGAAACAAAAGCTAATAAGATTGCTCTTTTATCTTTGGAATATATTTACATGTAAGTGTATGTTTATGTCACATAATCATGTTTAAAATGTAATATAGCCCTCGAATAACTTACATATTTCAGCTTAATTAATAGGGCTTAGTGTGTCCGCAGTTGCTTCTAAGGGGAAAATGAAAAGTTTATGGTCCATCAGGTATGTATAACAGTCTCTGTTAAAAGTGGGAATTTCATAGTACATGGAGGCAAACTAAAGGTGACCATCAAAAGCTTGAAAGATGGAAAAAGAATGACTGAAAAGCCGCGAGAAATTGTATCATGAAAACATCAACAAAACAATAGTACGACAAAGAACAAACGATGGGTAGATTTGATTAATCAGTGTCTGTTTTGACAAAGGAAAGACCACTTGCATGCTTAAACAAATTCGCAAGAGACCATACGGATGTAAGGATGCATCCAGGGTTTCTCCCCCATAAAACCTTTCGGCAAAAGCTGAGCAAAATATAAAAAAGAATTACAGTTGCAAGGGAAAAAACTTCAAGAAAAATTAAGAAAAGCTCTTCATCTGTGGTTACACTCAAGCTGCGAATTGTGATTGCTGGAAACACAAGCTATATAAGCATAACTTCGTTCTTTTGCCTGACAGTTCCTGATTATACTGGAAAATGGTTTTTTTTTCCCTTTTTCTGGGACATCCCACCACTGAATAGTAGGCAGAGGCAAAATCAAAGGCCTAGAACGACGATGCATCGCTCAAAGGAAAATTTGACAAGACAACACTGTTTTTACGCATGATTTTCGCAAGAACTTCTATAAGAAACATGCCTCTTGTTGTAATTCTGAAAGAGCGTTTCAGTTCCGTACAAGTTGTTAAACCGTGTGTATCTGCCGATGTATTGAAGGCCAGACAGAGGAAGACGAGCAAAGCCCACCTCTTAAAAAAAGAGAAGATCAGAAACCCCAGGAAGCAAGAAAACTGTGCGTCTGAAAGCTTTTTTTCAAGTAGAACGGAAAGATCGCAAAAAGAGTCAAGAAACTTAAACCCAAAAAAGAAAAAAAAAACAATAAATCACCATCTCCTTAGGGCAGCACCAAGATCCAGATCACCAGGATCTGAGGGTTTCCCGAAAGAATTCGGACGAGAGAATTTAATGAAACAGTGTGATCTCAGTTCTGGGTTTCTCCCCCTGATGTCACGTCATAACATTAATGAGAAAAACAAGTGATAACATACAAATACGCGATACCTTGGGCCGCTACAGAATTCATGGAGCTTGCCGCGGCTGGAGAAGATGATGAGCGCGACCTCGGCGTCGCAGAGCACCGAGAGCTCGTACGCCTTCTTGAGCAGCCCGTTCTTCCGCTTCGCGAACGTCACTTGCCGATTTATCTTGTTCTCGATCCTCTTCAGCTCCACCCTCCCTCTTCCCATATTTTTATCTTTTCCTTTTTTTCTCTCGCTCGGAAAGGTCAAAAAACCCTCCTGATCAGTTATTCTAATTCTTAAAATAGAAGTATGACCATCAGTCTATTACCCCAAAACCCAACCCTTTCCTCTCTGATCTCTCCCTCTTAGACCAACATAGGATTCCTTTTCTTGTGGTATGAATCTGTTGTAGCACAATAAATGGTTTCCCTCTCTCTCGCCCCCTCCTTCTTCTTAAGGAAACTCCTTCCTTTTCACTCCGTTCGTAGGTATCGGGTTTCTTATTGCGTACCAGACAGACCTCATTTCGCAAGCCAGTTAGCCACTTAGAGTGAGTGAGAGAGAGAGAGAGAGAGAGAGAGAGAGGGGGGGAAGGAGAGAGATATTTGTTGTTTGCCGGTTAAAATAGCGTATCTAGAAACCCTCGGCACGATCCTGAGTTCACATTCAGAAGCAACAGTGAACTCTTTTATTCTGGTGATAAGTAACTGTGGAGTTGTTCCAAGAGTAGTAGTGAGTATTAACCGGCGAGGATTAATGTCCACACATGCTCAGGTATCCAAATTTACTGTAGACAGTACACATTGAAAGGGGTGCCACTAATATATCGTCCAAAAAAGATTTTTGAATTGATTGAATAAGTATGAACTGTCTACATCGTCCTTACATGGATTATTGATAACTTTATCGAAAAAAGTGTCGCATAATTTGGTGAGATTACTATCCTATAAAAATAAAAATATGAAGTTTTGGATTCGGGAATTCTTGAATATTTGCGATGAATGCGTGAGTGTTTACCTAATGTTGGTGCTCACTTCATTGAATCAACTGGAAGAAGGCAGGAAAAATAAAACTCATTCGGCAACGCAGTTCCCTCACAAAAGCAGGTCCTAACGAGCCATGGAATAGGAAAGAACGTAGGGTTTTCCTCTTGTGAAATGAATTGAAGGGATGATGCTGTGTCTTAATTAGTACAACACTTCCTGGAGAAAGGGTAGTTAAATTATCTTTCTACCAAGAAGGAAAAGAAAAATGAAGGAACGGTTCAAATGAGTCCTCGCTTCTTGCATTTTCAGATGGCTCCAAATCACTTTGTATCATGCTAATAAGACAGGCTTTCTCGTTGTGGGGCGTGATGATGCCGCTCTCGATCACGAGCATTGCCCTAACTAGCTACACGCAAGAGAGAATCATTGCACATGCGAGCAGAATCGTGATGCAGGGTTAAACACTCCTATCCTCAAAAGCATCCGAGACACGGACCAGAGCAGTCCAATCACTCCCCTCCCGATCCGATGGCTCTGGGTGGGGGAGAAAGCTGGTCGGGAGGTAAGGAAATGGTGTTGACGAGTAACGACACAACAGGTTTATCCTACAAATTAAGAAAATCGAACCCGTCACGTCATTCGAGTTGAAGCTCCGTTAAAACAATTTCCCGTTAAAAAAGAGTCCCTCAATCTCTCCGTTCTCTTCCTAATAAAAGAAATATCTCCGCCTTCTAACCCTAACGGTGGTTAGCAAGGCATGATTGCGATGTGAAAATCGATGCTTATCACCACCCCAAGGTGCATCCCCCAAGGGTCAAGCTTTGCCATCAGGTGGGGTTAAATCCTTTTGGAGGGGTCGCATCTTGCGTTCCATCAAAGTCCACAAAGCACAAAGCTTAGAGCGTCCCGTTGAAACAAGCTGCCTCTTCCCCGCTCTTTTGGGGACGGAGGAGGAGACGCTGAAGGGCATGTCATGCCCGCACTTGTCATAAGGACAAAACCAGATGCGGACGGCCAAGATTCTCGTGCGTGTCGACCTCGGATTCGCGGTCGCGACTTAATGGCATGTGCTGATGAAGAATTAGCGACTGGTGGAGGCTCTTCGATCATTACAGCAGTAGAGCGGGTCTCGTAGAGTAGCCCCACGGGGGTACGTGCACTGATGATGCCTAAGTTGACACGCACGTCGTCCGAGGAGGACGGTACCACGCCCCGCTTGGAAGACGATGCGGGTAAAAGATGGGGTCGCCCCCTGTGCGGCCGTACGCCCTCCCTCGATACGTGTCGAGTTCAGCCCCCCGTCCGTACGCTTTCCCCCTCCTGGGGCCACTCCTTTTTCATCCTCCGCTTTCTCGTTTTCCTTTGTTAGTTTCTTTCTTTGGGCTTCTTTCCCTTTTTTCACCCTTTTTCTTTCCCCTCCCGAGTGGAAAGAGCAATGGGGTGGAAATTTAAAAAAAAAAAAAAAATACCAATGTTTCGTAGGTTACCACTAGCTACAGCTGGCGACTTCCTTGTATACTTCCCTCTCTTCCGAAAACTCAGAAAAGAAAAGAAATCTGCGTTAGTGATTTTTGTTGGATATTTGAAGAGGTTATGACAGTCAGGATCTTACAGAGATTCGATTTAATTTCAGATTTCATATTTTTTGAAACATGTGTTATGTAGTTTTGTTTTTTTATTTCTGATAGGAACCAAACTAGACCAAGCCACTAAATAGCCCTTGTTTATAGGTTATTCCCATGTACACATATTTTTAACAACATCTAATAGTTTCTTATACACTTAAGTTATGGACAAAAGTCACAAAAAACTTAAATTACATCCTCTGTAATATATTTATCCTAAACTTTTTTCTCTGATACCAAAAATTTCAAACTTATACTCAAGTGACGCATTTCTCTTTGTTAAAGTTATGTTAATGAGAATCATTAAAAAATTGCCTACATGGATTTTAGCTAGTAAACGGTATTAATATGATGCCCACGTAGCTTAAGTGGCGTAAAAATTCATGTTATTTTGATTGAAAAATCATCTAGCGGAAACATTGATAAAAGGGTCAATATGTTATATACATACAAATTTGGGGTTTTTTTTATACCTAAAAATTTTTTAGATAAATGTATCGCAATGGATATAGTAAAGGATTCTTAATGTCATAAATTTTATGATAAATATGTCACAATGGATATAGTTTGAGGTAATTTGTGGCTTTTTCCATTAAAACAAACACCAAATGCCCCAACTTATTTCAATCTAACCACTTTATTAAAAAGAAACAACACTATAGTTTTTGATTTCATTTAAATTTTAAAAAAAAATCATCTTGAATTAATGTCTTTATTGGGTGCAATTATTCACTTAATTGAATAAAAAATACTTTGTAAAGAATTAGTAATAATGAAAAGCAAAAGTAGAGCTAGCTTTTTGTCATGAAAAGAAACAAAGTGTAGTCCAAATTTCTTTGATCATTCGCTCTATCTGACCAAGACTTCTTTTGTCTTTGGTTCTTTGAAGAATTCATGCTTAAATTGTAAATGAGTTATTATCGGCCAAATTTCCATGGATGATTGAGGACCGGAATTCTATAATTTAGAGTTTGTGTTATATGTTTTGAATTTTTATTGTTTATTTTATTAAATTTCTTTTACATGTTCATCTTTTATGAATTCTTGCTTTTTTTTTTTTTTTGGTAATAGAATTATTGCTATTGACAAATAGAGAATTTTCATTTTTGTTGTTGTGTTTACTTTCATTTTGCTTGACTAAAAATGAAATAAAGAATAGGAATTTGTTCAGTTCCTAGATAGATTTCGAGACTTGTGACATGGTAAGTGTCCTAATATATAAAGTAGATTTTAGGTTTCAAAAGCTGGAGAACCAATTCGACAAATAGGTTTTCATGTTTCTAATGGAACTTGAACCGACCCTTAGACTGCTTGCCCTATAAAAGGTATTAATTTGTAATGGTTTTGATAGCCATCAATTTATAACAGTTTTCAATGTCATATAAAAATTGATGAAAGAAAAACAACTCTTTCTTCATTTCACTTGCAAATTGTTACTTCAAACATAATCCAATAAAAAAAAGAATTTCTTTTCTTAGCTTCCATTTTCTTTCCTTTCTGTTAAGCTTTGAACACAAATTTGTTGTTCTTGTTTCCTTTATCATTCATATAGAGTATAGAGGAAGCTATGTTGTATCTTGAGAGAATAGATGCTAGACCTTGTACCAAGTTTCATACTCTAAAGAGCAATAATTATGTTTAAGGATAGTGTTTGGACAACTCAAACAATTGATCCTTTTTTTTTTTCATCTTTTCAAATAATTTTGACATAATTTTCTCAAACCATAAAATGCATAATAAAGATTAGAATTATAACCATAAAGGATCCGACACCCCTACGTAATTTTTACCCTAAATTAATTTTTCATCATGGTAAAATTTAATTAAGTACACTCGTGATAAAATCTACTCTGGGCTTGCTTCTATCCAATGTAGTGTTGAATTTTTTACGTAGAATTACATGTGACAAGCAATTCATTTGGCATGGATCTAACATGGAAATTAAGCATAAATGGCTCTTAGAATTGACGTTATCTAGTGATTCAGGCTTGTTCGATGGACCTCAGTTCCACGAGGGAGAAAAGATCTTGGAAAGAGTCATGAAAGTTAGGCCTTTTTTGGGCGACCATTTGGATTGTTGACAACGTATCCCTTCGCAGATTCTCCTTTACCTTATCTCCATTGAGTACCCTCTTAATGGCCGTGGATAGCAACTCCTCTCCATTGTACCATCTTCAGCAGCTTTCCTTCGAAGGGAGAGCTCCCTTGGATTTCGAAAATCTGTGGAGATAATTTGCATATTCAATTTGGCCCTAATTTGCAGTGTCGGTTTATTTCCTTCAAATTTGGCTTCCCATACGGTGCCATTTCTGTTGATTTCCATGCCGGATGCATGTTAGACGGGTTGCTTGTCCCGTGTGATTCCACGCTGGCAATTTAACCTTCCACATTCCTCTTAGTCTCAATTTTAGGGATTTTTTTTTTTTTGTTACTTTTCCCGCGAACCACCTAAAGTTCCAGCTAAAAAAAGTCATTTTTCATTATATTAATTGAATTGAAGTAATGTTAGGCGGCTCATTACTTCAACTAGTTCTCATGTTCTTTGAATGGATCTCTTAATTGTTGGGAAGGTTGCCCAAAAGTAGTATATAAGGCATACCCAATAAAACTTACAAATAAATCAGATAAAGAGATGGTAACTAGTTTTTTTTTTTTTTAGTGGAAAGATGGTTACAAGGGTTGTTGTTTCCTTTATTATACACTATAAGACCAAAATGGATCTATGATAAGATCATTTAAGATTTAGAGAAATGATTGTGTGACGGTTTTTAATGTACTATAAGAATAATAGTCTATTTTATACCATAAAAAATAAAATTACAAATAATTATAAATTGTTATGGGATCCACTTCTTTAAAAATTTGTAGCTTACAATAAACTATTATTTTCACAGTATCTAATGACTATTGTGCTATATGGCCCTAGGATTTATGGCTACACAAACTATTGAGGGTATTTCTAGATCCAAATTAAGACAAACCATTATTGAAACCATTGAATTCATGATATGGTAAACTAGCTCCTTGATGGGAACTACTCCTTTGATGGGTGTCACAATAGGCTTATTTGTAGTATTCCTATCTATTATTTTAGAAAATTACAATTATTCCATTTTACAGGACAGAATTTCAATAAATTAGATTCACAAGAAACGTGAATGCTTAGCTTTTCAATACAAAATAAAGCTTTTAGATTTTGGATTTTTATCTAATTTTTTCTTCTTTTTTTTATATATCTATGTCGATCGACCAATGCTGCTTGTTAGGAAGTTGTTTGTTTTCAAAGGTGGTTTACCCAAAGATGATAGTAAACAATCTCTGGACGAAGGAAAATTGTTGAAATTTTGCCCGATCCGCGGTGCATGTTATAGCTGAGGGGTTCAAAGTTATACTGCAACTGAGTAGCTTGACTGCTGTAAATCACGTTTAGGTCTCCCCCATCTGAGTTCTGCGACGATTGAAGCTTAGAATCAATCTCCTCTGGCTGCCGAATCAGTTCGAGAAACCACTGCTTAATTAGATCGTTTCTTGATAGCATAGCACGGCGCTTCTGCATTGGATTTAAGTGGAAACAAATCACAATCGGCCATCAGTTATGTTCATTCAAGCATGCTTAGTCGCATTTTTTTTTGCTGTAGTTTTAGATTAATGCCATTTGAATGCAACTGATAAGCTTTCTGATTTACCCAAATTTGCGTTATCCAGCACTAGGAAAAGTATTTGTGAGATGTAAAAGTACTTGGAAACACATACAAGCATGCGCATATACGGACTCACAGACATTTATTTTTTTCACATCACATACCAGGGACTGGATGCACGCCTGTTTATTGGCAAACTAATCTTTAATACAATGGTTATCCCTCTTGCTAACAATGAACAATCACAGTGCTATCCCGAAGGACCAGAACTGTAACTAGTGGCGCTTCCTCTCCAACTCTGAAGGAACAAAGAGGCGGATACACACAAATCTTTAGCACAATGATATAAAGCCAGAAAATTGTTTTGAGGGGCGGAAGACAGAAAGACGTCATGTCAGAGAAAGCGAGGATGGGCGAAGATCATCAAAACATTCTTTTACTGCAATGTGTAAGTATAGAGGTGAACTGATCGTGCTGCAACTTAGGGTAAAGTAATATGCAACTTTTATACTTGTACACTTCAACAGATGTTGGTATTGCTGTTACTTTTCTTTTTAGGGCATTGCTAGTCTCAAGTAGCATGTCCTCCTGTAAATCAAGAAAACTATGCTAGTTACATGGCACATTAACGCCAGTTGTAAATCAGCCACACCGGATAGCGAATATTCACACACACACACACACACACACACACACACACACATATTTATATATTTTTTTACCTATTTGCGAAGTTCATCCAGTTAACAGTATATGACTTAAAGTTCAAATAGCATTCTACTTTTCCAGAGCAACTAAACTTTAAAAACCTTGACCAGCAAACATCTTATGCTCTATTAGAAGTAAAGAGCATCGTGAAATTTTGCACAATTAATTAAGGAAATTATAGATAACAAAAGTAACGTGATAATCTTTGGCAGTAACTCAGAAGATGTCTTAAGGAACTTTTCCTCCTTGCTCGTCAAATCATTTCTAGCAATACAAGCGAACAAATTATTTTTTCTCTAGATCGATGTTGCGCCTACCTTTGTGTACACTGTAGAGCTTCGATTTGAGTCTTCACTTTTACTTATTCTTGGTAATAGCTCTGCTTGAAATCCAGTGCATGAGAGATGTGTCAACACGCTAATTTATCAAGAAGTACAAATTTCAGGTAAAAACAATTCAATTATCGAGAGGGATATAGTCTTCATGCTGGAGAATAGAAGGGAACTAGCCCTAAGTTTCATTAAGTTAACACCTGAATTTTTTCGGATCTTGGGTCGATTTCATTTCCAGAAACGTGGCTGCGTCTTTGGTACTTCTAGATGGTTGCAGCCATGCCAGGAAAGAAAAAAAAAACTAGGCAATTCATCAGTTCTAGCTATTGCCTCGACTTGAAAGGCTTTGGTCTAGGGTGATAAGCAACATTTGCACCACATTAATGTAGCAATTCAGCAAAGAGGTTTGGCCTTTATAGCATTTAGAATCACACTGGCAAAGAAAGAAGCAATAATGCAATTGAAATGTTTCAAGTTTTCGAGGTCATCAACTAATTGAGTTGTAAATTGGCTTGTTACCGATACCAACTTTGACATTTTAGTGTTTGGTTCGGGACTTGCAACATTGTTTCTGCACATAGTGAATTGTACATTACATATTTGGCATCGGCAACATTAGACCTCCATCAAAATTAATTGCAATATTAAGAGAGATTGTCTTGATTCTTCACCAACCCGCACATTATGCCGGTTTGAGAGGTAAGGAGAGGCTGGAAAATAACATTCACCGGAGATGTCGCTACATATGAAATGAGGGGAAATTGAATGGCCAGTCAAAACCAAACTCAAATAAATGTTTATGCAAACTATATGCACAGCATAGTACAATAGATAGTTGTACAGTCAACATCTATTCACACAACATAACAATTGTATTAGGTCTGCTATTAAGGAAATTTTACCATTGCATGAAGGATGAGTACGCATTTCTTCTATTGGTGCTTGTGCGACTTGTTTTAACATTAGCAGTGAGCTTAATGAAGATTTATTTGATGAAGATTATGCAGTTGCTGAGATCTAACAAAAGGGTAATGAGGAAAAGGACCGAGCTAGACAAACACTGCATTTAGGTTTTAAGGTACAAGATCGCTCAACTGAGGGAGAAAATTCAATAGATGAACATCAAGAACCAGATGGAAACCAGGAGATAGAACCCACAAAAAGATCAGGGAGAATAGAGATTAATATGCCCAATATTCTTCACATTCAGTCATACCAAAAAAATCAAGCATGAGGTCATTTAAACTAAGAATCCTGAGAAAAGAATCCTGAGAAAATAAATAGCTAAACAAAATTATCATCAGACCGTTAAAAGATGTCAAATTCTATGTAACTGTGTGTTGAATTCTCTTATTCTACGTTGCTGTCCTAGGTGGATTGTTAATTGATTACACCTACGCTTAATTTTGGGGACAAGAGGCGAGAGGATTGACTTAAACTGGACACTCTCTCTCAATAGCCTTTAACAATAATTGATTGAGTAAAAGGCAATTCAAACGATCAATATTTGACTCCAGAAGCCCCCACTTGCCGGTTTAAGTTAGCAACAAGCAAGGAGTTGGATCGAAATGAAAGCTATTGAAATCGTTTGCTTATCATCGGAATATACACGTACATGGATGTTTATCTCACATGATCATGGTCCACACTTGCTAATCGCTTCGGAGGGGAAACGAAACGCACATGGTGCATCATCAGGTGTGCTATGGCAGAAGCTTTTCGAAGCGGGAAAAGCTCATGAGTCAGTGTTCGCTGAGTAGAATGCGACTGGGGGCTTCGTCCGTCAGAAGAAGTAAGCGCATGGCGCGGCGCTTTTTGACGTACGAAATACCGGGACACAGTACCGATGATGTCTGTCTTGTTGACACGCACGTCGTCTGAGACGGTACGGCCTCCCGAGAAGATGGTGGGAAAACGGGAGGGGCCTGTGCGCGGTACGGGGTCCCCTTCGATACGTGTCGAGTTCGGACCCGACTCCGTGCGGTTTCCGTCTCGGGGCCACGCACCCTTTCCGCCCTCTCTGCTTGTTTACCCTTTTCCAACCTACCTTTATTTTTCTTTCCCGCTTCCGAAAGAAAAAGGAGATACCATGTTTATGTCATTTACTACCTATTGACGTCATTGTCTCTCTCTCTCTCGTAAATGCTATAAAAAAAAAAAAAGAAAAAGAAAAAGAGACCCATGTTGGCAATTCTGAGACAATTTTCCAAATTTCTCGGTAACAATGCATAATAATAAAGATTGCAGATAATAACATCAAAAGAACCAATACGCTTGCGACACGTTTATTTTGAATTAATTTTCGTGTTGCGATAAATTTCAAGCAAATCTCTCTCCCTTAGCTTCCATTTCATATGCCGTCAAATTCCTAATGTGAAAGTAAATGTCCATTGGAGATGATTTCATCTTAGAAATTCAGGCTCATTAGAAAAGAAGATCTCGTAAAGAGTCACGAATTGTTGGGCTTCTTAGGGCGAGCATTAGGATTATTGGCAACATATTTCCAGGTCAACTTTGGCACGCCAAGTTCATATAGTAATCGTTATAGAGTAAAGAATTTATTAAGTCTTGCATATCTCCATTGCCTTATCTCTATTAGAGAGTCGAGGATCCTCTTGATGGATGGCACTTCCATTTATTCTTGCCATTTTCAGTAGCTTCCCTCCTAAACAAAAGCTCTCTCTCATGTTTTGGAAATTTGTCGAAATCTCTAATTTTCCCAAAAGATTTGGTGATTGAAGGAGAGAAAAGCATATTCAGTTTTGCCATAATTCACAATCTTAGTTTATTTTCTTCATATTTGGCTTCCCAATGACGTTGTTTAAAACCATTTATGCCAAATTTCCCCATTGGATCCACGTCAAACAAATTGCTTGTTGTGTGTATTTTCATGTCAATAACTTAAAGGAATATTGACAAAAGTAATAGAGAGATTTGTTAATCATGAATGTATCAGTTTAGAATTTTATAACAAAAAAATTAATTTGGGGTAATATGAGTTATGGGTGTATTGATTGGGAACTTTTATTAGTATTATTCCTAAAAATTAATTTTTTAGGAGATGGTAACTTCTTCATGTGGCTATAGTAATTTTTTAATGTAGATCAGCCTGATCCTATGTTGGAGTGTTAATAAATAGGCCTTCAATGTGGTGAATGATTTCATAGCTGAAAAAATGAGCAACCACCTATCTATTTATAACTAGTAATTCCCCAACTATTAAGGTTTACTCTAGTGGTCACTCTTTCCACATGGGAAGGGGAGTAGGGGATTTAGGGTGAGTTTGGAAAGGCTTTTGGGAAAAACCTTTAAAGAAATGTAATGACCTTTAGTTTAAAGAACTTTGATGAAATGCAAAGACTATGATGCCTTTGAAAGCAACTTTGAGGAAATGTTATTTGACAAACACATTTCGGAAGTGCTTTGGTGTGACCAATTTAAGGTTTTCTAATTTTTATTTTTAAAAAATGAAAATAAAAACAACGACCTTTTTTTTATTTTCGCTCCGAGATGTAATGTAAAATACATATCTTAACAAATTCATAAGTAAAAAATTACATTAAAGTGGATTTTTTCTCAATTAAAAAAAAGAATAATTTCATTATAATAGACATGGTTACATATATATCGAAGAAAGAAATAGGTTTTCATTGAAAATTACAAGCATCCTTAAGTATTTACTAAACTCATTGCTATTCGATCACATAAATGCGCCATGTTAGAAAATAAATTATCATTTGAAATACTAGGCCTCTCATTTGTATTATCAAGGTCAACTGAATATCCATAATTGGGATCAAAATCCACCATTGCAAAATGTCTATCATTGACGGCGTTTCATCGTATATAATTATGTAAAGTCATTGCTACTATAACAATTTTTAGTTGCTTTTCAAACGGAAAACTTGGCATGTACTTTAGAATCTTCCACTTATTCTTCAATACACCAAAGGCTTGCTCAATTTCCGATCATAGTGAGAAATGAGCACGATTGAATACCTCTCAATAACTTGTACGGTTAGAACCTTGTTGAAATTCTAGCAAGTGATATCTAACTTCTTTATATGGTCCCAAATAACCTATCAAATTTGGATATCTGGTATCTACTAAATAATATTTACTTACACAAATATAATGTAAATTTAATCAACATATGCCATATTAATACATATTAATGTACAAAAACCATTAATTAGCAGATCTGGAGGAGAATGAGGAAATTGCACATCACGTCTTCCTAGGGCTTCATAGAAAGTACGAGTGTCATGGGCTTATCCCTCCCAACTAGCCCAAACGAATTCCATGTTAAAATTACACACCGTTAAGTCATTTTGAGTCAGTATATCTTTTTGATCAATAAAACGAATCTGATCTTTTGTAAGTATCACCACTGAGATATCTATGCCATCAATAACCCCAATACAATCCTAAAACAAAAAAGGAAAATATTTATACATAAACAAAATTTGCATTTAGTTCTTTCTTCCTATTGTATAATCTAAACATACCTTAAAATAAAGATAAAATCTTTGATTATTCTTGATTTTCTTTGGAACATCCATAAATTGTCAATCAACTAGTTGGATCAAATCTCTACCTATTTCACATATTTGATCTAATACTAAGTTAAAATACTTGCTTCTGGTTTTCTTAGAGCGTTGAAAGCGCTCTTGTATTAATCTATTACCTATACCATGTCCTAAAATATGAAGAAATATTCTAAGCATTTCTATAACATCAATATTCTTAGTTCCTTGAAGACCGTATCATGTTACTAAATCATGCATTAAATTATTAAAAACATTCTTATCAATTTTAAACATTTGATAACATCTTATTGGATTAGTATCTTCGCCCATGAACTCTCATAACCATGCATTTCCTATATATGATGATGTCCTACACGGTTTTTTTTTTTTTAATTGTATGTTGCCTGATAATCAATTACTGCTTGAGTAATTCCCACAAGTTGCCAATATCCCTTGTCCTCTTTTTCATGGATTTCTCTTTCAAGAGAATTGTCCATATTTTTGTTTTTTTTTTTTTTTTTGGGTAAGAAAATTGTCCATATTTGTTTAAAGTAATAAAACAGCAAGAAAAGTGACGAATAATCATCCATCAATGGAACATTTATCATCCATAATATATATGCAAACTCCACAAAATCAAAAGCACAAAATAAAAACACAGGTCTCACATTAAAACATAATTAGGAAAAGAGTTCACAAGTAGTGCAAATCATCAATCCAAACTAAGTCTCACATTACAACATAAATTAATATGAAAAAGCTCAAACAAGTAACTAACATCCTAGCGAGGACTATTATGCTCTTCCAACTTATATTTCAGCCATTCGACTTTTTCTTCATTTCCATCCAAGTTCATAAAAATCTACCAGTTGTCTTTCTTTTCAGAAAAATGTGAGAGTGCAAAGAAAAATAATTTTCTGTCTTGCTTGACCTCAAGTTAGGCTTTTAATGTTTGCATAATTCTTTGTAAGGATCAAATTCCCTTGCAATTGATGTTGCATTGCTCCTACTTTCAACAGCTGAACAAAGTCTATCGATTTGTTATGCTAACTTATCAAGTTCAGTCAATTCTTTTTCTTTCTTTCCTCCAACTTGCTTTGTTAAACTTTCTACCACTCTTTTATAACTCTTACTTTGATTTGGTTAGGTATTCGTTTCACCTACATCACGCTCTAATGAATCATTAGTAGATCCTACACAACCACTAATATTGGCTTATATGGCCTAAACATTCTCATTATTGCATAAACCTTGTGCACGATTTTAAGTAATGCTTCTAGTAGCAATTGTACCCTGAAACATTTGATCCAACAAAACTTCAACATCCGGATGTATGCCTTTGGTTCAAAAGACTTTAAGTTTAGGATTGACCTGTTGTAATTAAATATTTTTAGGAGTTGCATTATAAAATATGAACTTACAAAAAAAAAAAAAAAGTAACAAAATAATAGATAAACACTTGGATTTTTCTCTCCACCATTCATCACTTGCATCAATAGTTTTCTTTCTTGAATGCCACCCTAGTTCTATTTCTCGTTGAACCAATTGTTTCCATCTTTTCCATTATTCCTTTAAATTGTCCCATTTACTATTCATTTGTTTTTTATTATACTTTTTTCCCCTCAACTCCTTAAACTTGTTAATTATAACGGTCCATCCATCCTTTTTGTTGCTTGCAGGATGATTGCTTTTTTCGATTTGTTCAATGCACAATCGACAAAAAGTTCTACATCTTCAGGGCTCCAATATGCCTTTTCCTTCGATGACTTGCCATCTTCCAATAAAATGAACACAAACATATTTGAAAAATGAAAACAAATGAGATTAACTATGACCTAATTTCTAAACATGGATGAACACATACGTATGTATATTTTGACATAACATTAAGATAGACATGAGGCCACTTAATTTTTACAAAGGGCTTCACTAAATATACATTTTTCCTTGAAGACGACCCTCTAAAATTTACAAAGTAAGGGGCATTGGAAATAAATCAAAATCCAATTCACATGAACCCAAGAAAGAGCACACCAAGCCGGACATGAGTGGGGAAAAAGAATAGAAACATAATGAATAGAAGTGAAAGAACCTGGATTCAAGACCTTCTGAGCGAAGAGAGGGGCGAGAATTTTCTGCTTAATATGTCTCTAAAATTTCGACGTCTCCACAAGTCAAGAGTTTATCTACATGATAAACATGGAATTGTAAATCAAAATATTATCTCATTCTCTTCTTCAGCTAAAAGAGTGATCCCAATCATTAAGTTCTATCATGTCATTGACTCTAACACCAAAACCTTAGCACCACCACAAAAAGTAGAGACAGCTAAAAAAAAAAAAAAACAAAATGTAAGTGTACATATTATCAATAGGACTCCTAATCAGCAACTTGAAGTTCGCTAAAAGAGGAAAACAAGATTTTGCAATATCTAAGAGAGGTGAAGTGTGACGCTGATATTACCCATCAACTCAAAAAGTGAGAAACCGTTTTAGATTGTTGGTGAGGTACCTAATAATTTGATATTATCCATTGCTTGTATTCTCTATGTCTTTGAGCCTAGTAAAGATATAGCAAAGCAACATGAAACCAGCTTCCTCATGGAAACCTCAAAAAAATTGACATGGTTGTAAACCCTAATGCCTCAAGAAACTACAAGTGACGCATGAAGTAGGAAACTACACCCTCAAACACACACAAGCATACAAAGATGCATTTTGAAATTGAGAAGAAAAGAAATATTAGCAAATCTTAAAACTGAGTATTTTTTTTTATTAATTGGTGGCACAAGGCATTTTACCTAGGCCCGATTGAATGAGATATTATCATCTAACAAGATATGAACACATCCAAGCATTAACCCGGATTACTCGTATTGCATCAATCAAGCTTGGAATATGCCAGTCTTTGGAGTGCCGATGTTCCGCCTCGTGTCCAAGCTGAAATTGGTTAAAGCTCGCCTCATATTACTCAACAAAGAGTTTTTCTCCGACATTTCGATGAAGACGGCTGAAGCTAGAGAAGCCCTTCGCATCACTCAGGTTGGGCTTCATGATGATCCTTCTAATTCATCTCTAGCTGACTTGGAAAAAAACCAGCGACGTGCCTTTGTCCAACTGCGGGCCCATGAGGAGTCTTTTTACCGCCAAAAGTCTCGTGTGACTTGGCTGAAAGAGGGTGATCGGAACACTAGATTCTTCCACAACTCGGTTAAGAACGGACGAGACTAGAAACCACATCCTCTCGATTATGGATTCATCTCGGGTGTTCTCATAGATGATCCAGCCCTTGTGCCTCAAGTGTTTGTGTCCTACTTCTCAAAGTTGCTCTCACCTCAGGCGTGCCTCTCAAAACCGTCTCTTCATGAGATGAAGGAGCTCATCCATCAACCTCTCTCGGATACTCAATGCAGCTCCATCTCTTGCCTGGTCACAGATTCGGAGATCAAGGATACTCTTTTCTCTTTAGCAAGAGGAAAAGCTCCGGGTCCTGATGGCTTTTCGGTTGAATTTTACAAGACCAACTGGGATCTTGTTGGGCCATTGGTTATTGAAGCTGTTCGGGATTTCTTTGCTTCGGGCTTCCTCCTAAAAGAGGTAAACGGTACTATCCTTACGTTGATTCCCAAAGTTCGAATGCTACCTGCATCACGAGACTTTAGACCTATCGCATGTTGTAATACCATCTACAAGGTTATTACAAAAATTCTAGCTAATCGTGTGGCTCTTGTTTTGAATGTTTTGGTTGGATCATCTCAAAATGCATTTGTTAAAGGAAGGAGAATTAGAGATAACATTCTTCTTGTTCGGGAATTGTTCTCTCGGTTTTCACTTAGATCCTTACCTTCCGAAATGTCTTTGTTAAGGTAGACTTTCAAAAGGCGTATGATCCGTAGATTGGGATTTTTGGAACTCACTCGCAAGCTTTGATTCCGGAATGGATCATCCATTTGATAATGGTGTGTGTGAGAACACCCAAGTTTTCAGTTTCTATTAATGGCGAACTTCATGGCTTCTTTTCTCCGGAGGTCGAGGCCTTCGCCAAGGGGACCCTTTGTCGCCGTACCTCTTTACCCTTGTTATGGATGTGTTCTCGGGGATTTTAAATGCCCGTACTTCGGCGAAAGGTTTCAAATACTTTTGGAGGTGCAAGAAGGTAAAGTTGACCCATCTTTTCTTTGCCGACGATGTCTTTCTCTTTTGTCAAGCTGATTGGGTTTCCGCCACGATCCTCAAGAGAAGTCTTGATATATTCTCATCTTGGAGTGGATCGAGTCCGAACAAAAACAAGAGCGAGGTGTTTCTCTCGGGAGGCCCTGTTTCCATCGAGAGAATATTCGACTTGCATTTGGCTTTCGGAAGGTCGACTCCGGTCCGGTACTTAGGGGTGCCCATCATTACTTCAAGACTTGGGAAAGCTGATTGTGCTTCGTTGATTGATCGTATTACCGCAAGAATTCAATCGTGGGCTCACCGATTTTTATCCTTTGCTGGAAGACTCCAACTTATAAGGTCGGTGCTGCATTCTATCCAAGCCTTTTGGGCTAGTGTGTTTTCTCTGCCTATCGCTGTTCTTGATAGAATTGAACAACTGCTAAGACAGTTTCTGTGGAAGGGTACCTCGCTTGGCCGAGGCGGTGCCAAAGTATCTTGGGATGACATTTGCCTCCCAAAAAATGAAGGTGGCTTGGGTATTCGGAAATTGAGAGACGCAATCCGCTTCCTTGCTTAAGTACATCTGGTTTCTCTTCACCGATAGAGAATCTCTCTGGTGTCGTTGGATCCATTCTTATTTTTTAAAGAAGGACAACTTTTGGAACTCCTCCACACCCACTACGTGTTCATGGGCGTGGAAAAAAATCCTTCAACTTCGAAGACACTTTAGGCTCTCTTTCTTTTGGAAGATTGGCCACGGCTCCTCTGTTTCTTTATGGCACGACAATTGGCTGGAGTGTGGCCCGCTTATCTTACTTATCCCACTGGACCTTGTAGAGAGCTGTCGCCTTCCAAGCTCTTCTGTAGTGGCGGACTTTATTCTCCCGTGGGTGCTTCTTTGAGAGAATCCCTTGCAAATATGGGAATTACTATACCCATTCTTTCTACTGATTTGACCGCTTCACCTGGCAAGAAGATCCATCGGTTCGTTTTCTGTTGCCTCCGCTGGAAATACATCGGGGTTAAAAAGAATCGAGTGTCTTGGGCTCCTCTTATTTGGGACAATGACCTTGCACCCAGATTTGAATTTCATTTGTGGTTGCTCGCAAAAAAATAGGCTGCCAACTCGACTCTTCTTCTCTCTTATGGGAGGATTGAGTTTCTCGTTTGTGCTTTTTCTTTGCTCCGTTCCCGACTCCGTGGACCACTTGTTCTTTCAGTGCACAACGTCTGCGACTCTTGCGTTCTTTTGGGCTTCTAGATGTAATTTACCTTGGAAGAACAGAGTTTGGAAGGACAACCTCTCTTGGGCTCTCAAATTCCTATCCGGCAAAGACTTCTTTCACAAAAGTATTGCCCGTTTCTCCTTTGGGGCTTTATGCCACTTCATATGGAAAAAAAGGAATTCTATAATCTTTCGAGGTGATTCTTTGGCAATTCCGGCCATGAAGAATCACTTGATTAGGGTTGTAAAGGACAGGGCTCTTTTGTTCTCTAATGTTCCGCCTACTCCAAGAAACAAGCGACTCCAAAGAAGTTGGGGGTTCGATTCGTCCATCTTCAGCTCGGCGTCCTCTTCCTAGCTCTCCTCCATCTCTTCAATCTTTGGAGGGGTGCCTGTGGGTCTTTAGTCTGTTTTTTGTTAATTGTAGTTCAGCCGAGTAATTGCTGCTTTGTTTCCTTCTCTCTGTTTCTTTTTGTTTCGGCACCCTCACACTCTCCCCCCCCCCACGCCTAAAGTGTGAGTTATGGTGCCGAATTCTTGTTCATTTCTCCAAAGTTTAATATATATTCTTACCTTTTACCAAAAAAAAAAACACATCCAAGCATTAACACTCGATAGAATGATTGCTGCAACAATAGTTTCAAAAAGAACATATCGAAGTAAAGTTTTTGACACTCTAGTCTAGTTCAACACAAGAATCAAGTTCAGACTAATAGTAAGCACTTCAATGAATTAGACCACATTGGGTATTCATATTTGCTATATCTCTCCATTCTGAAAAAAACAAAGAAAATGGCCGATCTTGTGCAAATCGACCAGCATAAAAAGGCTTAGTGGTGACTTATATGAACAAAATCCAACATTCCAACTCCTAGGGTCACCAAAGCTGCTACCACCCCTTAATCCCTGAAAAACATAAAACAAGTTGACTAACATAAACACCAAACACATTTGCAGGTGCCAAGCTTTTCCCAAACTAGCAAAGTTGGGAATTCCAATGATGGTAAATTTACTGTAAAATTCATAACAAAGATGTTGGTTTGCTTCGCTGCCTTGAAATTTGCCTTAATTACTGGCGTGTCTCTTTATTGCATTCAATTATTACAATTTTTGGCAGGATTTCTCATTCCAAACATACAATCCAATGATGGGAAGTCCAAACCATTAAAGATGATAATGGTTATCCTTTACACAAATAAATGCAGATGTTAAGAGTATTGGTTTATAAATTTCAAAGTGTCTAATCAGTGTTTATGCTCTAATTCTTGCTTTCTACCATCTAGTAGTATGAAAGGGTAGGACCTTTAAGCAAGCCTTTCCAAAGCAAAAGTGCTCACACACACTCTAATTACCAAATAGCAATGACAAGTATTGTCAATTTCTAGCATTGTAGAACTTCTTTGTCGGGATGGAACCATTGAAATTTAAAGAAACTAGTAATTGCTAAACGAAAAGAGACGCTACTAGAGAGAGGCGGCCGAAGAGGCAAGATTCGGCGGGCAACTGGAGAGGCGAGCTTTGGCGGGTGACCTTCGACAACCAAAGAGGCGAGCTTTGGCAAGCAATCAAATAGGCATGCTTCGGTAGACGATCAAGAGGCGAACTTTGGTGACTGGAGAGGCGAGCTTGGGTAAGTGATCGGAGAAATGAGCTTCACTGATAGAAGAGGTGAGCTTGAAGAGCAAGATCTGAAGAAGCATCCAAAAGAGGAGAGAAGAGACAAGAGCAAAGAAGAGACGAATGCAAGCGGCTCATTGGCATTAGGGATTAGGGTTTCTATTTTAAAATGGTCAAATTTGAAATTTTAATAAAATTCTAAGGGCAACAACGGAAGAATAAAATTTTTCTTTAATCCCTCTTGTAGCATGTCAAGAATGCTAGAAAGCCCAAGGCAGCTCCCTAGTTGCCTTGGGCTTTAAGCCTTCAAAAGGCTAGCCTTTACATAAGGGGACTTGAAAAAAATTAGCCAAACATCACATATTTGGCTCAAGGGGCTTTGAATGCCCAAAAGCCTTTGGAAATGTTAGTCCCAAACGCACCCTTAGTGGGATTGGGGTGGAGATATTTAGTTTTAAATATGGGTTTCGACTTTCAGGCTTTGCAAAGAGGCATGATAAAAGTTTGATAGTGAGTTGAGGGTTAGAATATGACCGACCAAAAAAAAAAAAAACTAATAACTCTCCCATTAGTTTGGCATGCAATTTTTAACATTCGAGTACTAGTAAAATCTAGACCTATCAAAATGGGCTATAGACCCATTTCTTAGCCCATATTTGATGAACTAGGTTGTTATATAATTATGTTATATTCAATAAATAGGTCATACATAGATTTAAAATTGTAAAGCTTGAATAATATACGTGTCAAATGAGCCACAACTTACTTGACTCAACCCTACTTCTATGACTTTCTCTCAGTTCACTCAATTTTACGCTTGTTCACTCCATGCTCTTATCTCATTTGAATATAAGTTTTTTTAGATTAAGTTAAATATGAAGTGTTTAAACAATACAAGTAGGGTTTTGTATCGATCATTAGATTTATCTTACATGGATTTGGATCAATTTTGGTTGGATCATTTTTTGATTTGGCCAAAACTTGACCCGATTTGATCGTTTGATGGGATTAGGGAAAGTGGGAAAGGTTGATGAAGTTTATTTAAAATTGCTCTGCCGCTCCGTCACATCCTTGTCGTTGTAGTATAGTGGTAAGTATCCCCGCCTGTCACGCGGGAGACCCGGGTTCGATCCCCGGCAACGGCGATTTTGATTTTTTTCCCCTTCTTCGCATTTTTTGGTCCGTCGATCAGTCCCTCTGGGTCGAACATCTCAACGGACTAAACTCACCCCCAACTCTATCGGACGGTCATCGGCACTCCACGAGTGCTGTTGTTTATTTAGATGCATACCTGCGTTACAGGTGATCCTGTCCCCTGCCATTTCTCTTTCCCGCCATATCGTTCCCCTCCGCTGTCTCCCTCTCTACTCGCTATTTCCCTCGCTTCTTCTTCTATTTTGCTTTTCTTTTTTTTTTTTTCTCCTTCAACCTCAGGTCAGCGACGTCAATGGCGAAATCGAAGCAGGAGGAAGACGAAGTGGCGAAGGCGGACGGTCTGGAGATAATCTCGATCGGGCGCTTGTACAAAGGACCGTGGGATAAGAAGTACTGGAGCTGCTCTAGGGTTCGTTCCCACTCGGATCCTTTTGTTTTGTTTTTTGTTTTTTTTTTCGTTTTTTCTTTTGCGTGTTCTCTCGATCAAGCATCGTCAGTGCTTCTGTATCGATTTCATAAGCACGCCTGATTTACAGTCGCTTCTCGTCTTGGATTGCGACGGACTTGTCGTTGCTGGGGATAGGTTGCTTCCGTGTGCACCGATGACTTGGATTTTGGACGATGCGATGGTTTAGCGAGCTGTATCGGGTTTGATATGACGTGGAACTTGCATCTTAGAGACGGGGGCTAGATTTGCTTAGCTGTCGGCTAACAATGTAGATGGGGGCTATAGTCAGGATGGAGTTGTGTGCACCGTGCAAGGTGTTGAGAGAATTCAGCTCCGGAAGAGAAGCAGAGTCCAATTCACCGTGATGTCTATGTTTTCTGTGAATTTCGTGTGGCATTGTATGCCGCGATGGGGTGGGGAGGGGGAGAATGACTCAATTAATGCGAAGATGGTATAAAAAGTGAGAGCGATGGGAGCTAGAACAGATTCCGTATGGTAGCAGCTGTTGAGTATATATTATAATTTTGACGAAGAAAACAAGTTCTTCAGAAGCTGTATTCATGTTCATGCTTACCAATTTACTGTTGCAAGAATCTGTTTGATTTTAACTTTTACATTGAGAGTTTCATTAAATCCCTTCCTGCTTCATTGAGATTGTGTGAGATAAGGATCAACTCTAAAGCGCATCAATAAGAACCCATGCCTAGAGCTAGCATCACATATGCTGCTAACTGGAACTTTCGTCTTCACTTACTTTCCTTACAAGGGAACCTTTAGCATGATAACATGATTATTCATCCAGAGCTTCTTTTTAGAAGTCAGATCATCATTTAGCAGAAACCATGTGTACCTTGCCCTCAAGCAGACTGCTCGAGGTTTCCACGTGACGTGGACCTTTGAGTACGTGCACATTACAACTTACCCATACACCATACTAACATTTGTTATACTCGTTTCATCATCCAAATGCATCTCATAGGGGGCCCTTAGTATTTCTTGGTACAACTCTTAAGTACCCTTATTTGTAACTATGCCACAGAAATTGAAAATTGATTTTCCTTCTAACTCCAAAGCATTAGAGAAGGATGGGCACAGTGGTTGGCTCTAACTCTATGCATAGCAATATTATGTGCATCGCATGTTATGTCTATCATCCTAGGTAAATCTAAATCTATATTAAGTAGATCTCATCATCAACTTCCCTCCCTTTTTGTAGGGAAAAGACCGATACCCTTATCCGATTGGATATCAAGCTGTCCGAGCTCATGGTGGGAGCAGATGTAAGATAGAAGTTTGTGAAGGTTCTAAAGGGCCTTTGTTTATGGTGTGTGGCTATATACTTGGTAATTTTGTTGAGGTCTTGCTTCAGAAATCAATCCAATTGACTTCACTCTTATCCAGGTTACTGCTGCGGAAGGACATTCATGCTCTGGGCAAACCCCAAACATTGCCTGGGATAGGTTTCAAAAGAAAGGTTTCCCCCGTATGAAGATATGGCATGGAAAGAGATTTTCTTGCAAGATAGATGGCACTGAGGTATACTGGTACTTCAGTATTAAACTTCAGAATTTCACATGTTTAGTAATGTGTTGCTTTCCAGTTTGTGCTCTCACTTTTAGTCATTGAGAGATCTTCATTTTCTTAATTTGATGTAGAGGCGAGTTCAGAAAATCACAGTTAATTAAATGGAAGCTTTCTCACTCCATCCCCCTTGCCCTTCCTCCCCTTCTTGGTCTGAGTACAGGGCACTGACCTTGATCAATAGGTTTCAAGAGTTTTTTGGTTTCATTTAGACTCGACTTCAAAATCAATAAAGGAATAAAACGCACTTGACTAATTAATTGGCAGGATTGAAAATCATCGAGGAATAGTCTGCATTGCAATTAGTTGTGTGTTGGCCTTGTGTCATTGGATGAAACCAAATATTCTTGCATAATCCAGAAAAATTAACATATCTCCTCTCTTTCCAGAAATACAGGAGGCTTTAAAGAGTTGAACACATTCCTTAGACTTCATATATTATCTCATCATCTTGTTTTCTCATCTTTTGACATTCTTATGACATGCCTACTTATAATTCTATGAGCTTGGCATTTTAGTGTGATGGGTTGGGCTCCATAGAATATGAATAAGATAGGATCCGGATGCTGTAATCACTATATTCCTCAGGAAATGTATCAAATACATGTTTGATGCTGAGACCTCTTAAATTAATCCCCAAATTGATATTGCTGGTGCTGTTATCTTTTGCTACCAGTTGATAAGGCATGGGTGTCATCTTTGAAGTTTTGATAAAATAGGTACCCACTGCTGTTGTTTCATCTGGAAGTATTTCAAATAACTAGATTGCAATATGTTAGCAAACTTGATCCAAATATGTCATATTCTCCTGTATGTGCATTTTGAACTTGTTGGTTCCTCCGAGAGAGCATGTCATGTAGCTCTTGGGTATTTGATTCTTCGACCAAATCTCTTTCTACAACAATGTTCGCTAGTCAAAATGATCTTTAATATCACAGAAGCATTAGCTAGAGCTCCTGAAATATTTAAGAAATCTACAGTGAGCTTTTCCACAAAGGTCTTTTGATGCTTCTTTTGTTTCATATAATTTTTTAGAGTGATTGCTTCAGTAATATCTTTTTGGTATTGGTGCAAAGGAATGCAAACGCTTTACTTTTCTTTACTCATCTCTGATTTGAATATGCAGCATGATTAAGCAATTACTCTTGCTGCTGAACATAAATTCCCATCTATTTATATGGTATGCAGTTCTTTGGCTTTAAGGATCCATTGGTCCAACGATTGCTTAGGGAGCTAGTGGCCAATGTAGATGGAATTGCAGAACCAAATCTGCTAATCTCCAGCTTCTGCAGTGGCCCTTCCCTAACAGAGCAAGAACTTAGATGCCCTGATTCATGCTCATATCCTGATTTACTGGCATGTTTGGTTGAGCCACGAACTACGAGAAAGAGAAGTAAGAGACTGGAAAACACAGGTACGAGGTCCAGCTCTGAAGTTCTCTGTAAAAGACTGCAAACATCAGTTCTGGAAAATGCTAAGGACTTGAATCCAGGAGGACCAGGTCAGGGAAGTCAGTGGAAGCGTAACAGTGTTGGCTCATCCATTTACTCAGCTTCAGGTGGAGATAAAATCATTTGCGGATCTCCAGGAATATTGTCGAAGCAAATGAACTCAAACATTGTGACCGAGTATGATAAGGTTGAAGATGCAGATGAAAAGAACCTTGAATGCCCCAAAGATCACAAATCTACTGGCCTAATCCAATGTGTATCCACAGCAGAAGAATCCGTAAGTCCCTTGTTTTCATGGAAATCGCCTGACAGTTTTGAGAGTCCTGTTCTCGTTAATGTCTTAGCTATGATATTGAGTACTTCCCCTGGACCTTATTGTGTTACGAATAACTCCCATATTGAGGTGGGAATGTCTATATTAGCTTCCTTTTCATCGTCAGAATTTCTGGAAAAGCTTTTTTCTTGTGTAAGCTAAAAATGAGGTTTTCTACTTTGCGCATTGGATGGAGAAACATTCTTAATGCCTCACAGCTTGATAGGTTAGAAGATGGTGCAGCCCCTGGGTTCAGCTACTCTGTGGTAATGCACAACATTGAAGAACCTGCATCTGTGAATGATGCTGGTGTCAATGGCAGTGACATGCCTCTTTGTGCACTTGATACTTATGATAGTTTGCAAGGTATACCTAATCTGGGTTAATATTATAGAAGGAAGTCATATCACGTCATAATGTGGTGGCTAATTTCCCTCAATTTATGACTTGCAGTAGACAATGGAGATAAATTGCATGATTGTGAGTTGGCTAGTCTTGGCAAAACAGCTCTCAATTCGGAAGGCGTGGTAGCTGCAAACCACAAGTCTGATTTTGGTGAATTGGCTTCTAAATCACATCCCAGAGGGGAGATGGACAAGGACCCTTTGAATTGTAGCTATGAGAATAGTGATCTTGATTCTGTTGGTCAAGATGTAGCCAAGTCTATGATGACAGTTCTGCTTCCACAAGCACTCCCTCTGCTCAAGAAGTTCTCAAGAAAGAAGACTAAAGCAAAGCAAGGTGTTAGTGATCCAGGACATATTTTAGGTGCTGTGGAGTTCGAGGATAAAAATGCTGGTTCGTTTGTTAACGCATCATCCACTGGTACGGGGAAACACCAGTTATCACTGCTAGACTAACATACATATTACACAATTCACAGATTGGTTGCATGCTTTGTGTAATTTGTACTGAATGATAATTTTCTCTTTTATGTTGCAGATCTAGCAAACTATGAAAATGCACGAGTAGAAAGGGAAGAAAACATGCTAGTCCTAGCTGCAGATTCAGCTTCTATCATCAGAAGTTCTAAGAATAGCAATGCAGCAGCTCCTGACAGCTTTAAGGTAGATCAATGTGGTGGCAATTTGAATTACTTGCTAAATTTTCTTTATTGGCTCACTATGAGGCTACTATGTGCTCACATACTTCATTCACAGATCGAAAGCTTGTTTTATTTTTTTGCAGAATAAACCTAATGATATCAATATGAGTGCCACAAATAGTATTGTTTGTCTTGATGAAATGCATGCGCTCTCCAGTGAAAAAATTCAAGGAGATCGTGTTGATTCCAGGAATGTTTTTCACTATGGATCTCCGGACCTTCCACCCGAATGGGCTAATATGAGCGCAGACTCATTTTCATTTGAAGAGGGCCTCATAGCTGCATCTGATTGTATTTCAGGTGCTTTCATTTTCTGTTCTTGCTTGAAGATCATTCATTTAGCATGCCTATAATGGTGTGACAAGCAGGCAGTAGAAACAGACTGTAAATTATGATGAACCTAATTTCTAACTTATGTAAAAAAAGCAGTTTTATATACCATTTCTCTGACAGTGAGCTTTGAAAAGCGTTCATCATTTTTGCCAGAAAATGTAGGAAGATGATTTATTCTTAGGGATAAGTTATATGTCAGTGTGGGATTTTCATTGATATCAAGGAGTTGGAACAAGGAGCAGAATGTCCAACTTCATAAATCTAACAGGCTTCTTTTTAAGGTCACAAGTTTAATCATCCATGTGTTTTTTTTCTTTTGCGTGCAGATGCATATGATCACAGTAGGACTAACCGTGAAGCTGATGCCAAAGCAGGTCTTGCAGACAATGACTGTGCCATGATTGAGTCTAAAACACTTTTGACTGGCAAGTCTCAATGCCCACCATCAGAAGGCACTGCGTGCAGGATTTTCAGAAATGATTGCATTGCTGAAACATGTACTGCCACTGGAGCCATCCTTTGCCAAGATATAAATGATGAACCAGGCAGTAGCGATATTGCAAAAGTCCTGACGATTGGACATTCCGATAATTTGCCTATAGAGATGCCTACTACAAATGTTAAGTGTGATAGAAATGAGGATCCCCCTGGTTCACAAGTTCAAGCGTTTGCCTGTGCATCAGTCAAGAAGAATATCTTGAGCTTCCCTTCATCTCAACCCTCGATTGACGAGAAACCAAGAAACTCTTTACCATCCACAGTTATGCTTGATAGCGTGAGAGATACTGCTAAGAAAGATCCGGCTGTTCCACAGTTAAAATCATCTGGGAATGTGCAGCTCAATAATGAGCAGCAGAGCATATGTCAGCTTGTTGGTTGCTATATTCATCCTCTTCCAATTGTGGCAGTGTGGTTGAGTACACACGAAAATGAGATATATATTTGTACTCTCTCTGGCCTTGAAGAGGATAAAGTGAAAACCTTGTTTCTTTACAAGGTACCCACTGAACATGCAGGGGCAGGATGCCCTTCGTTTCTTGGTCATACGCCAGTTACCTTCCCGATCCCACAAAAGATATATGGTGGTCAGGTAAGTTTCTTTTTGTAAGAATTCTGGCACATCTTTTTGGTTATTCTGAGCTGCATATGATTAGTGTATTGTTTGGTATGTGCTTCTCTTTCACTAGATTGCGCCAGAAAGATCTTACTTTCAGTTCACACCGCATGGAAAAGGCCTCGTTTTTCTTGGCTGTGTGGAAGCACCGTGTTGCAGGTATAATTTACTTTCATATTTGGATGATTAATGTTTGAAGGTCATGAGAAAGACATTATTTATGACATTAATGCTTGCAGGGAAAGAAGAATTTCATGTTCATGCTCAACATGTGCATTGGTCTCATTTGATGAGAATGCCATAAGGATTGTTCAAGCAAACATGGGTTTTGTAACTCTCGTGGCAAATCTGAAAGCTATTGACAGGGTACACTCAATATTGGTCTGCGAACCTGACTATCTGGTTGCTGTTGGGGGGAGTGGGAGACTGCATCTGTGGGCCATGAATTCTGCCTGGAGGTTATTACTAATACCTGCTTTAATTGAAGCTAGTTCTTGTTGTTGTTGTGCTTGCTGCAAAGAAAACCACTGGACTATTGCTTGTAACATGTCTTCTGCAGAGGTGTAAATTCTTGGCAGTATATTAAATGCTGTAATAAATAGCTGTGGAGTTAGTTTCATCTCTGAAGTGAAGCCCTTCCAGAGTTTCTACCAAGAAGATGATTTCTACATTAGTGCGTAACCTCATTTAATATAAAATGTCCATGCACAGTCAGGGCAGTCTGTCTTGGTCTAGGAACGATTAGACTTATAATGTGTCACAATATAACCGGCTATAGTGAATCTTGTTTGCTACCCATACTTCTATACTTGGCAATGATACCTGCTAATACCAATACAGTGTAGGCATTTTAATCTATATATATTTCGGTGCTGTCCTAGCAAGATACACAGTAACCTAATTGTGAAAATAAAAGTTATGTAAATTTCCAAGCTCCTTGTCTTTATGAACTAGAGAGGTATCTTGTGGCATTCTCCATACAGACTTGACATTCTGAGAAGTGGGGAAATTATGGGTACATGCCACATGGGGATATGGAAAAGCATTTGATCGCTCTTCCCCCTACCTTTCCTTTATGCCGGCGTTATATCTGGAACCTTGAACTTATGTACTGCATTACTTGGTCTTTAAGTGTATGCTTAATACTGCAAAATAATGCCTATTTATATCTGAAAAATGCTTTTTTACAGTGCTGAAACAGAAGAATTTGATATACCAACCAGTGATTGCGATTCTCCTTGCATTGTGGAGTTGAAGAAAATCCCAAGACATGCATACTTAATTGTTGGACATAATGGCCTTGGGGAATTTAGTCTGTGGTATGTTGCTATATTTCTGAGGTCCAGGTCCTGCTTAAACATCCATTTTTAATCTGTTGCATGATTGTAAGTGGAGTTAAGAATTAGTGAAATGGTTGTGCATTAGTTAATGTGTGAGAGGACACAAAAGTTTGAATAGGATGAGAAAAACTGTGTAATACTTGTAAGGACATACAAGAATTTTGGGCAAAAACTTAAAGAGAAGAAGTATTACAATCGGGTCCTCAAGAATGTTGTACTCATAACCCCTCCTTTCCCTTTATCGCATCAGCTTTTGGTTGTTTTGTTATCCTGCAGCACTTCTCAATTTTCATTGGCATATTTTCTTCATTGCATTAACTTGTCAGTTTTTTTGTGATTCTTTCAGGGATGTATCAAAGCGCATTTTCTTGTCTAAGTTCTCTCATCCCAATCCTTCAATCTGTAGCTTCCTTCCAATCAGCTTATTTAGATGGAGAAGGGAAGATTTTATTTCGGGTAATAGAAATTTAGAGGAGCATGTCGATGTAATTATGGAAGCAACAATGAAGGACTCCTCGGGGCATGATGTAAACTGCAACTTTCTTCATTTAGAAGAAGAAGATATTGCTTTATGGCTTCTAGTCGCTGCTGTTTCTGAGGCTGAACATGACTATCAATCAAATGTCTGCCAAACAGATTCAGTTGTAGGATGGAGACTAGCTCTATTGGCAGAGAAAATGGTTATCTTGGGAAATACGTTGGATCAAAGGTGCCCAACTTGGAAGTTTAAAGCCTTCTTTAGTTTATATTCTCCGGCATTCATGAATGCCTTAAGTGATCACTAAGCACCTTGCTTGATTCTTATGAAATTACTCCCTAGGTGTTATAAAACATGTTGACATCAAGACCTATTGTTTTTGCTAATTGAGACTTTTGGCTTCCCTTTCAGGTTAGGTTCCTTGTGCTTGTTGTAATGGTTTGAAGGTGGATATGTTTCTTTTTAGATGGACCATTTTATGCTTATGAAGATGGGCATGTTGCTTATTGTATATTATCTTAGGGTCACAGTTACTGTTATAGGCAGAATTATATCAATTTATCAGAAACAAAACACAAGAATATAGACTGAAAACATCCTATTGCTCTCTGCAAAGTTTCTTCTATACAAAGATTTGGAGGATTTATTCTGGCAATGGCTTTTTCAGATTTTCTTTGTCATGAAGGTGGTAGTTTGCTCGTCAACAGAAGGGTGGACGTGGATATGAACTCTTTAAGCCTGTGATGCATGTGCTAACCATTTGTACTGTTTGGTTTCAAAGAGCTCTAAGCTTTTAGGATGCTGTCATGTGTGACTGTGCTTGATTAGTAGCCTAATATGTTATTCCAGATTTTATGCAAATCTTTGAGGCAGACTCTGTATTTCACATAGCAGATGCTTAATGTATAGGATTGCCTTTGCAGGGCTACTTCAGTTGGTGTATTATCTGGTCAAGGGATCATTGCTACAAATGGAGGATGCATTTACATGTGGGAGTTATCTACTGGAAAAAGACTGGGGACTCTTCATCAATTCCCAGGTATATGTTTGGCTTTTGTTCTTTGCATTTGTTTATGAAAGTCATCAAGATCTCTGTACATATGAATTCTCGATTGAGCTTCAGTGAAGTTCAATAAACCTGGGAGTCTCTCTTGTGCTAAGGTCCTTTGCCTACATATCCATATGTATGTGTATGTGTTGTGTCCTAGATACACATGATTTAGAATCATGACCGTGGCACTAGCCTCATTTGGATTGGTTAGTTAATAATCTGTGAAACTATCTGCTTCTCCGGCATTGTCGAAGTAGAATGATTCTCTTTTCTATCTTTTTTCTCTTTCTTTCTTTTCTTTGTCATCGTAAATGAATTCACTTACTAATTCGTCATGATTTATTATCATTTCTTTGTCTAACGACACACAACAGTCATACTCACCCCTTCTCATGATACTTTCTCATTCCTTTGACTTTGAAGAGTCATGAATTTTGATAGTAATTCTAGCATATTTTATTTGTTGCAATTCACTAACAAGGACCCTATTCTGGCTTGTCTTAAAACATCTGGAAGTCTCATTTACCAAATTAGCTCCCTGGTTTTGATGGGAAAGGAAACGGAGTCCAGAACTACAAGGTTAGCGTGAGTAATCATGTGAAATATGTCACGGGTGACACAGCAGCAAGCAAGAGGAGAATATCATAGTTCCTTTTTCAGGCCATTATCCCCATCCCCAAACTCTGTAGTAGCTACTGATTTCGTCACGAGGGAAAACCTTGCGGTGCTTATAAAGTGGGAGTTGGTGCCATTGCACGAACAGCCACTTTGCACGAACAGCCACTATTGGTGATGGAGGCAGTGCACGCTGGCCTTAAACATCCATTGAAATTCGAATGGCTTTGTACCCTTTCCCAATATCTGTCCTAAATTTCTAAGGATCAGAACCCCAGTTCGAATTTAATCTAGGAATTAATTGGATATTGTCATCAAACTAAGAACTTGATACGATAGAGTTTTCCTTGTGGACTGCAGCTGCCTAAACAATTTGAGTATCGTGAATGTTGCCTAAAAAGCCCTGCACTAATGTTACCATACCATAATCTAAGAATTTAGAAGCCCTGCAGTTATGTTATGATTCCATATCTTGGTACCATGGGCGATGTAATTCCCTGTCTAATCAGTCTTATGTGGCAGGTGGCAGCGTCTCTTGTATTGCTACCAGTGATTCTACTCCAGCTGTCTTTGCAGCTGCTGGTGATGGAGGGAAGTTGCTGGTTTATAGGCATTCTCAGTTCAAGGCAATTGACAGGGAAATGATGCAACCATAGGATTTGGGTCTTCCCAAGTTTTCAGGTTTTTTCTTTTGGCCAGTGATTTCAGATCTTCCATTAACTTGACGTGGAGACTTATCGTGGGGTTCCATAGACATGCTCATTTTTTGCAGTCGAGGAATCGGGACGCTCCTGGCCAGACATCTGAATTGTTCATAATCTCTGAAGGTGGTTTCTCAAAAACGTGTATACTTAACGGTTGGAAGACATCAAGCTGCCATTTGGTCAACGAGTGTGCTCTTTCCCCAACTTTAGTTTGGGCAATTCACTTTTAAAGCTACTCATAGTGTTGTAATTGTGAATAACATGCAAAACTGATACGATTAGAGCACAGTTGGCTAGTTAATTTGCCTCCCTTTGACAAGCTCTTGGCGCAATGAGTCGAGCATGATGTATAAGGGTGTGATTAAGAGCCCTTGAACTTTCGTGTCAAGCCACATCCACTCTGCTTTTGAGCTACTGTGAGGATTCCCCAGATGAACGAAGTTTTTCTCTAACCCTTGTCTCTCAAATCTGCAGAGGGCTCGTGCAAATTGATATCGTGCAGCTTCAATTATTCCCGCAAACTGCATTCTGTCCCTTGATCCCAGAGACTAGTCACACATGCGCGTTCGGCACTCTTGGGCGTGCATGGTTGCACTTTTATTTTTTGTTCATGAACAGATTTTCTTTTTTTTTTTTTTGGGAAAAAAAAGAACAGAAATGCGTTTGTTTGCGTTTTTATTCAAAATCTGTTTTTTTTGCTTTCGGAACAAAATTGGAATGGAAATAAGAAACAAAAAAAAGTTGTTTTTTTGTTCTAGAAACATTTTTGAGAACAAATTTTCTCTCTCATTTATTCTCTCTCTCTCTTTTTTTTTCTTCTTCTTTTTTCTTTGACCGGTCGCTAGCTTTGGCCATGGTCGGCGACCGGCCGTCGAGGGCTGGCTGCCTCGCTGGAGCGTCGCCGGCCTCTGGTAAGACTTGGCCGAGCGTCGCCGGCGCCGGTGACACTCGAGCTCGCCTAGATCTAGCAAGGCCAAACTCGCTCAACCATTAGCGAGTAGACCCGTTAAACGGGTGGGTCGGGTCGGGTTTGGGTCGGGTCATAAATGGTCCGACCCAAATCGACCCATTTAACCCGTTTATGACCCGTTTAATGTATTGCAAAAATTTTGACCCATACCCGACCCGACCCATACCCAACCCATACCCGACCCATTTAATTAAACTTAATTTATTATATATATAGATATATATATATTTAAAAAAATGATATTGCTAAAATAATTTTATAGAACACAAATTTAATTGACAATTTTTATAATTTTTAAAATAAATATTTTAAAAAATCGAATTTTAATTATTTTTAAAAAATAAAATTTTAATTATTTTAATTTTTTAAATATATTTTTTTTTTTTTCTTTCTTCTTCTTCTTCTTCTTTTTCATTGGCCAGCGGCGGCCACGACGATGGCCGGCGGCGGCCACGGCCTCGAGCCTCGAGCTCGCCACCGCTCGCGACGCCGGCGAGCTCGAGGCTCACCAGATCCGGCGAGCTCGAGCTCGCCCGACGCCAGCGAGCTCGAGTCTCGCCGGATCGGTGAGGCTCGAGCCTCGCCGGACGTCGGCCGAGCCCCGCCTCGCCAGATCGGGGCAAGATTCGAGCTCGCCGACGTCGAGTGAGCTCGAGCTCGCGGATCCGACGAGCTCGAGTCTCGCCAGATCCGGCAAGCTCGAGCTCGCCCGACGCCGCGAGCTCGAGTCTCGCCAGATCGGCGAGGCTCGAGCCTCGCCGGACGTCGGCGAGGCCTCCGCCTCCCAGATTCGGCGAGCTCGAGGCTCGCCGACGTCGGCGAGGCCTCCACCTCGCCCGGATCCGGGAGCTCAAGGCCGCCGGCGTCGGGCGAGGCTCGAGCCTTGCCGTCGGGCGAGCCTCGAGGTCGCCGACATCGCGGGCCGACGCCGCGAGCTCGCGACCTCGAGGCTCGCTGGTCGGTGGCCGGCCGTCGCGCGCGCCGGCGACCGGAGGAAGAGGAAAGAAAAAAAGAAGAAAGAAAAATAAAAGAAGAAAGAAAAATAAAAAAAGAAAAGAAAAATAAATGGGTTGCACAACTCATCTTTAGACTTTAATGGGTTTGTAAATGGGTCTTAAATGGGTGCCATTTAAGACCCATTTATTTTAGTTCTTTTATTTTTAAAACCCATCGTACCTTATTTCTCAAGGCTGACCCATTAACGACCCATTTATGCTTAAATGGGTCCATAAATGGGTTGCACAACCCATTTAACACTCTACTAGCTAGGTTTTGTCGGCCAAAAGAAGAAAAAAAGAAAAAATAAAGAAAAAAAGGAAAAATAAAATAAAATAATTAAAAAATTAAAAGAAACAAAAAAAGAATATAAATTTACCAAACGTGTTTTTATTAATATTTTATTACTAGAACAAGTTTACCAAATGCGTCCTTTTGATCAAAAATTATTTCCCGGAGCAGAAATAGTTTTTTCTATTTATGTTCCCTAAAACACCTTTTGAATGAAAACACAAACAAATGCACCCCTGAAGTCCAAGAGATCTGATCCCCCATAAAAAATCTAATGCGATGTCAAATGCATTGTTATCAGTGAGCGCCTCTAGACTCTGACAAATGACTACGGGATAATAGTAATATTGTACTCGATCAAATGCATTTTCGTGGAGCTAGTATGTCTCAATCAAAAACCTATACGCAATGTGGCACGGCCCACGGATAAAGCATGATTCAAGACCGTTCGTGATTTGCCTGTGTCATGCACAAGGGCTTTGCCTGTGAACAACCCTAATCGATCCATGAACGATCCACGAACCATGCACAATCAGCGCATGCGCAATACGAGCAAAAGCCCGTGCACGACCAATGACTAACCAATGATCAATGTTCGGCCAGCCCATGTGCAACCTGCCGTGTCAAGCGGCCATGTTGACCTTGATCTTACTTCTAACATGCACCCATGGGCTATTCCAAGGGCTAGAGCGTGGCTTGCTAAGTAAACTTGACATGATGATACGTATTCAAACTCCACCGTTGGATTGGAGAGACAATCAACGGTCGGAATAAGACTTGAACTTGTATAAATATGGGTCCTTCTCCCTCATTGAGCTCAGTTCGTTCAGAAGTGAATATACTTGCTTCTTGCTCATACGACCTTGTGTTTGTGCGTGTGTATAAGGCTGACTTGGGATTGATAATCCCAAGGCCACACGGGTGCGTGATCGGTCGGAAACAACCGACCCGTGACACAATGGGCCTAAGTTCTTCCAATCCCACATGGGCTCACGCTCAAAGCCTCCTCCTCCCTCCGAGTAGGCCTGATCATGGGCCTCTACACCCACAGGCCCACTCAGTCCCGCATCGGGCCGCCCATTGATCCACCTCTACTCCAGAGTCGAGTCCTCTCCTCCATCGCCCCTCCTCAATCGCGCTCGGTCGAAACCGACGCTGAACGGAGAGAGGAAAAAGCCGAGAGTCGAAGCTCGAGCGCAAGCTTCAATGGCCGCCAACTTTCCCGTCCAGAAGAACACTCTCTACGTCGGTAAGTCCGTTGCGCATTTTACTCCTCCTCCTTCTTCCTCCTTTGATCTTCTGAGCTGAATCACGGAGAGAAGAGACGCGGCGACTGGGCAGGTGGACTGGCGGAGGAGGTGAACGAGGCGATCCTGCACGCCGCCTTCATCCCGTTCGGCGACATCAAGGACGTGAAGACGCCGCTCGACCAGGCGACGCAGAAGCACCGGTCCTTCGGCTTCGTCACCTTCCTCGAGAGGGAGGACGCCGCCGCCGCCATGGACAACATGGACGGCGCTGAGCTCTACGGCCGCGTCCTCACCGTCAACTACGCCCTCCCCGAGAAGATCAAGGGCGGTGAACAGGGATGGGCCGCTCAGCCTAGTACGTCCCCCCCTCTCTTTGCGATCTCTTTGCTCTCTCTCCCCTTTTCTTTCTTGGCTAAAACCCTAACTTTCTTGTCGAGGCTGGAGGGCGATTATTGTCTGTAGTATGTGGGTTGCTGTTAGAGTCGGATTGAACGTGTTAAAATTTTTGTTGGTGTTGTAGGATTCTGCAGGAGTAGTTCATAAGCTAAGTTAGAGTTTTTGCTTAATTTTTCTCAAGTTTTGCTCCTGCAGTGAGTTTTTGCTTGGTTGGCATAGATGGCATTCGTGTATATGTCTTGCTATATCTCAGTCGATGGACTGAATTACGAGAAACTGAAATCGAGTTTCAGATGAAAATGGTAGTGTTTCAGTGCTGTGTTGCCACCGTGAGGTGCTAACACTAGGTTGTTGCCTTTTTGTTGCTTGTGTTAAGGATATCTGGTAATAAAAGCAGCACACATTTTGCTGTGCGGCCATCCTCGTTCAACTGTGTAGCGAAATCAAGGTTCCCATTTGGGGTCTCTTGTTGGAGAGGAAACTCATCTTGACTTGACATGTGCTATTGGAGTATTGTGGCTGGACTTATTTGTGGAATTCTGATGTTTTTCATTTCTATGCTTCATTCGAATTATGGCAGTGCTGCACGTATGTGAATTATGTTGGACCCTTGTTTGGATGGACTGTTGTGTCATTGCATGTGTGGCTTCACAAACTTGTTTATCTGACTTAAGTAACGCCTTGTTGGCTCGAATACTGGATATCTAGGGGCAAAAGAGCTACCTAAATGGCTTTACCTTTTTTCCCCATTTTTCAGGTTAATGTGTTTAGTAACAATGTGCTTTTGACTGTATTTCTAGACTACTCTGCCCTAAGAAGAATATGACAGGGAAAGGAAAGAAAGATTTATTTGATACTTATTTTGTTCTGCTCTCCTATGCTCAGAAGCTCAATATGGCATTCACATGTGACTATTATTTTTTGCAAATCACAAGCATGATTTTTTTTTACTGATTTTTATTCGACTTTCCTAATGCAGTTTGGGCGGATGCTGACACATGGTTTGAGCGTCAGCAACAAGAGGAGGAGATGCAGCGTATGCAGGCAGAGAACAAGGCAGCTATGCAGGCTGCAGAGGAGTTGCATAGGAAGAAAATGGCACAAGAGCGTGAAGGGGAAAAGGAAGATGATGCAGAGAAGGATGACCCGATGGCTATGGCAGAAGCAGAGGCTTTGAAACAGCAGAGCTGAAGTCGCTGGTGTTAAAGTGAGTTTGGATTTACGGATATGGTAACATCACATTTTAGCATTTGGCATTGTAACATAGCTGATCAATTTTGCCAACGGGTTACCTAACCTGAGCATTGGATTTTGTAACTACTGGTCCTTAGGTTGTCATTTATATTGACCGCACTGGGTATACTACGGGCTAAAAAGCTTATGGATAATTATGCATATTGTTGGAGATAAGAGAGGAAGCAATTGTTCTCTAAAATATAAGATTTCCATGATGCGAAGATGTAGTCTGTATCGGTGCCTATTATGGGAGTCCCTTTTCAATGAGTGAAATTTATCTTTGCGCTGTTTAAATAATGTGGGCAGCGTGTTTGACGACAATTGCTCTCTCCTACTGTGATCTTCTACTTGAAAAGTCTCACCATCTTGTTTCCCATACTTGAATTTTGATGATTTTGTCCATCGCTAAGTGTGTTCACAGGAGTGAAAAAGGTGCTCTTCTTTTTCTTAGATACTTAAAGCAATCAGGATCAGGATATGATGGCTTGCCATAGCAACCGAAATAGAGAAAAGAGTCCAACCACGAGTCCTAAATTCCTTCTTAATCGAAGTTCGGAGGGGGTCATGCGACAGATTTATACGTTTGAACTTATGAGGTAGTACAATTGCAATGAGATGCTAAGTAAAGGGAGTAAAGTTGCCTTCCCAAGTGCACGTCACTGCGGCAAAAAGTCAATGTATTGCCCATAACAATCAGAGGTTCATACTGAAAAACACGACTTATACTGTCGAGAACTCTTGGTTTTACTTATTCAGTTGTGCAGATAAATCACCACAAGCTAGTGGATTCCAATTCCTGTTCCTATTTTAGCAAATGTCTCTGTAGAGATTCCAGTCCCTTCCTATTTTCCAGGTGCAATCCACAGTAGAGTTGCTGAAAGTCACCTGTGGCCATCTTTTGAACTACAATAACATAAGCATACAGAATACAAAGAGTTCATCTGTTTGAATTTCAATCCATCGATCTCCCAATACAAAGAGTCTAAGAGAGATCATTAGAGGTTTTGCCATGAGAAGTTGAGAACTGCGGCATCCGGCTTCACCCGATGGTGAGTTCCAGGATCTCGAGCAACCGGAGAACAGCAGAAGGGGCTTTCAGCTGAGGGTCAGGACTCTGTTAGAAGGGTGTGATCATGCTGCCTCTAAATGAAGAGGATTAGAAATACAACCGAAGGAAAATAATTTTTTCCAGTTGGACAATAGGAAAGGGGGCAAAAAAAAGAAGATATTGCTGAAAATTTCCTTTGCTACATCAAAAGCTCCACTTTATCTGCAAGATCTCGACCCTACTAAGAAGATGAAGAAACGTCGAGTTGCGAAGCAGCTGCACTGTCCAGGAACCACACCAACTTACCTGAAGTTGGCCTTACCATCTGTGCAGGCAGCGACGGGCAGTCGTTTCCTGCACCGTTCATTACCGACTTAACAGCCTCCGCTTTGTTCTCCCCCGTTACAACTAGAGCAACATGGGATGCCGAGTTGATCACCGGTAAGGTGAATGTGATCCTCTCCGGAGGGGGATTCGGCGAGTCGGTTAGGAAGGTAATCCATTCGTCTTTCTCGTTGAGTGCATCGTGGTCAGGGAACAGCGAGGCCACATGGCCGTGGGGCCCCATTCCCAGAAGAACAAGGTCGAATTTGGGACAGTCACTTATCTCTGATACGTCTATCACGCGGGTCCGTACTAGCTGCCGAATAGTGAATTCATACTCATTTGCGGCCGCTTCGGCGGACACTGCGTCATTCATTGGATGCACGTGGCTGGGAATAACTGGCACCTGCCGAGCAGTTCGGATAACTATGAAATTTGCATGAATACTGAGAGTAGTAGCATAGTAAGGACTAGATTGGATGATTTAATTCTGTTTTTCTCTATAGACGTAAAGTCAAATCTGGTTCCTGGAATGTCCCATGTATGTTTGAACGTGTTTATAGCAAATATTTAAGTTCTTACTGTGAACTTCAACCTAGTTCTAGCTCAAAAGTAAAGACACATGCAGATTTTGATTGTATGGTCCTATTTGTTCTATTTGATCCCGGTGAGCTAAAACTAACAAGATGTGAATGATTGATGCGTTTTCCACAACTTATTCAGTTTCCAGGATATCCTCAACAGCCTTCATCCAGATCTCAATAGCACTAGCAACAGTTCCATAATTCACAAGCATAGGAATTGAAGAAAACAAGAATCAAACACCATTCCAGAAGGTTCATACTTCTGGAAGTTGAACCCAAAACTCAAGCAACCATTTCAGAGAACCTACAGTAAAATCATCACCCAACACGCGCTCAAGGTTCAAGAACGCTAAACACCATCTATTATCTCTGGAGGCTCTTCTTTTTGCATGTTCCTGGCTGAATCACTAGCCAACTCTCATCAAAAGAACCATTTCAAGTTTGAACCATGTGATGACTATGAACAGGATGTGCTATGCCTTTCCAAACTACAAGATGCATCATGATGATAACGTGGTCATAATAGAACTTGTTGGAAAAACCTAGAATCCTCTTTAAGTTCTCCCACATGGAGACATCACATGCCGTTGCGCTGCAAACTCATACTAAAAGCTTAGATGGCTAAACCATTAAACAACATTATAGTAACAAACCTTAATCTTTGACATGCCGGAAGCAAACTAACTTGCAAAAAGAGACGTACCTTTGACAAAATTCCATCCTTTGCCAATTTGTAATTGCTGTCGGGGTGGTTTTTTGAGACGACACGCTCGTCAGCCCAAAAGAAATGCCATCTAGCCCAGTCAACAGTCTTGTTGTAAGGTGCTTCACAAATTTTTCTGTTTAGCCAGCAAAATTTAGAGAAATGTGTTTCGAATACAAAATAATAATGCAGAGCTGCTAATACCTCAGTAAACCAACGAGAGAGCCACCAGATAAAGCAATACAGAAGAAGCCTCTCTCCTTAACACATGACTCTGATAATTCAGCAATATAGTCTGCTAAATCAGTGCTAAGCTCATCCAAACTCTCATGTATTCTCAGTTCTCTTGTATCTTTGTGAATCACCGAGGAAAGTGCCATTTTTTTTGCAGCTCAAATTGGATAGGGATTTCCGATCAGGAAGAGCTGTCTAGTTATGAAGCCAAGATTCAGAAATGAGAGACACAGCAGAAGAATCCAAGAAAGCATCAATAAGCTCTCTTTTAAAGGTAAAGAGACTTACAACCATTGGAGAACAATATTTGGAAACTGAAATTTAATGAAGGGACAGTAACTTAATGAGAAGTGAGCTGAAACAGAAAACTAAATGGAAAAATAAGAAGAAATAAGGACAACAGCAGCAGGAGTGGAGTTATAATGCAATAAGAACTGGCAAAATATGAGATGAGTAATGGCAGAAGTTGAATTGCAAGTTAGACGAAGCAAAATCAATGGGGTCTTCAAACACTTGCAGCTAACAAAATGACAAGGATCTAACTTTCCTAAAGATGTAATTATCATTAACTTCTTACAGATGGTTATCTAATATGTCTGGGTATGGTCACCTTGTAAGGTACCAATATCAAGGCCAGAGAACCAAATTCAAATGCCGATCACTGCAGGAATCTCATAAAATAACATTGACATTACCATTGACGGCATTGTGAAAATATTGAAATGGTTTATCAAGTAAATTTGGCAAGCTTTTCTGACAAAAATAATAATCATTGTCAGATTCTCAGCATGTTGAAGGAAGAAAGACTTGTGCAAGAACAATCCTTACCATGACATTATCTTGACTTTAAACTAGAAAAGCTGTTAAAAATCAGATTAAAACGATGCAAAAAATACAACGAGAGGTCAAACGTAGGAGGAGGAAGAAGAATAGGAGGAGAGGCAAACAGATGGAGACTCACGTATAAGGATTAAGAGGAAGAAGATGGAGTTGAAGTGGTGAAGTTATACAAAGAGGCGACCTACTAGGATAAACATACATGATTTTATATGAGTAACAAAGAAACGGCCTGTTAACATGTTAGGCTTACTGTTTTGGCTTACAGTGGAAGACTTTTGGTTCGCTTGTTTATTTAATTGTCGCCGTAGCTTTTACATGCCCAAATACAATAAGGCTCGCTAGAGACAAAGGGGAATTTGTTTTCTGAGCTTCCACGTGCATGTCGGCGGTTGCTTGAGACCAAACCCTAAACTTTGTCTCTTGATCAACAGTTTCTAGCCTAGATCCGGTTCACGATGGATTGCGTAACACATACTCTCTCTCTCTCTCTCTCTCTCTCTGTGAGTTAACTAGGTACTATGTATCATGTCATGTTACAATGACAAGTCTTCTGGGCACCATATACACCTGTCTTTCCAAGTCACATTGATGAAGCAATGTCCCCAGTAAGTACTCTCCCGTTTGTCTGTATAATATTAAAGAGGGACAGTGACCCGAACTGCCAACATACTTTCCTCCAAACAGAAACGCCATTGATGCCTGCAACAACTCATGATTCCAAGGTTGTTGCTCCGGCATTGAAGAGGGCTTTGATGCCTGGAATTTCGCAATTCATTTATCTATTTATCTATTTCTCTGAGGCTGAGATTCCAGCTAATTTTGAGGCAATCTACTGGTGCCGCCCAACCCCTCTGCATATCTTTTAAATTAAGGAACCGAAATCCCCTTGCTGCTCAATCATGGCATGATGTAGAACCGAATATTTAATGGCTCAATGCTTAGCCTCAGGTTCTTGGCTGCATGTTATGATCCAGAATTAGAAAATGTCTTGTCACTTACCTTATCTACACGCTTTTACGTTATAAATTTTCTTATTTTTGGCTTTAGTCTATCACACTAGGGTTATTCTTTTGGTCAAAGAAATCATACTGACATCCTAGAATCAACTTCTGTGGTCCCTTTCGTTTTTGCTGCAGAGCATTTTTATATGTCGAATTAGCTGCTGTGTACATTCAACCTAGCAAGTCACGCCACAAGTACATCTCGAGCTTTATTTCGTGAAACCTTTTAAGTATATTTAGCAATAAGTTTGAAAAGAAAATTGACGAGGATTGAGGGATGCTTCGCGCATGCAGTTTGCAGAGTCAATCTCGCTAAAAACGGAGATAATTGGAAAGAGAGTTCTTCCAACATCAGGAAAAGGCCATAATAAACCAAGAACCAATAATCAATGATGGGCATACTAATCAGATTCCCTCTTAAACTGTAAAATTTGACAGATGGTGTTTGTAAGTGGGCGGACTAGGCACAAGAAGGAAAATGAGTTGCCTAGCCCCACCCATTTTCCTTTTGAGGTTCACCGGGCTTAGGCGAGCCAAGCACGCCCGTCCATTGATCAGGTCGCTCGAAGTCTCAATTTTGGACCGAAGAGGGTGGGGTCGGACAAGACGCGGTATGATGGAGAAAGAAGAGATGGAACGAATCGCGCATCAAAAAGCAGAGGCGTCGCCAGACAAACATGAAATCGACATCAGCTGATGCCGACAAGCACGTTGGTGCCTTAAGCACTCCTTTTAGGAAAATACTCCTTCACCTCACCCCACCTAAGGACCAAAAACTCATCTCCTGATCTTCTTTCCCATCCAAGGAAAGGAGTGGCCCCTGAAGCAGCAAAAATTCTAATCTGTAATAAAATATTTTCATCCCATCGACTGCCCACTGAAATGCTCAATATGCTGCCGTAAACTGCATCGTCACCTCCCTCTCCTCTTAAAGCATCAACCCAATTAGACATCTTTCACGATGCACATGGCCCCCTCTTAATCAGTTTAACATAATCTAATACGTGATTATTATTGGTCAGCAGCCCGACAAATACTAGTGTTAACGCGTTGGCGGTCATTATTTTAATTAGTGATCAGAATTCTTCAGCTGGAATTAGCTTCTTAAACTGTTTGCTTTGATCGCCAATGTCTAAGACATTACACATAAACCAACGGACTCAATGGTCAGCTGTTCTATCAGAGCTGAAAACTTGGACCGATGCACTTACTTTCCCATTTTGTGTTTGGTGTCTAGCACTAATTTTCTTTATTGCGATAAAAGTAGGAACATGTCGATTTTAATGCCATGCATTATTAACGGCTTGAAAAATTTTTAACGGCTGACTTTGTCTGAATGAGAATTTAGGTAAGGCCTCCAAAGGCCGATGATTCTTTGTGCCTCCTTTTTTTCCCTGAATTATTCCTGTAAATAAACTATCCATCGCACTGGGTCGAAGTGAAAAATATTCTCTTTTCAGCGTCATTATCAGTGATGCATCTTCACATTAATTTGGTACCACAAACTAGTAGGGTTTTGCTTTTTCTTTGGGGGCAATAGGGGTAAGGTCATAACACCTGTTAATGTCAACATTCAACGTCTTTATCGATTGCGTAATATGCAGCGTCTCTGAGACGTTCACGAAAGGAAGATACCACGAAGTAGAAAGTTAAATTCAGCGTGAAGCATGGGATTCTCAACGTTTCAATTGAAGCAATTAAATGTGAAATCTTTTCAAAAAAAATGTAATGGACAAATTCCTTATAAGAAATCAGAGGACAGATGACAATTGACGGGGTTTGACCGTGCTTTTTCAAAAAGGCTTATGATCAGACTTGATTCAACTAAAAAGTCTACAGCTCAATTGCATGCCGGTTGTAAAGTTCATGATTTTTTGTGCATATTTTGCGATAAAGAAGACCATATGAAGTATAAGTAGGAGGCCAACCCACTTATTGTCTAACAATTTCTGCTCCCTCAACGTACTTCTTCCTTGCCCTTCCAGTTTCTGTAGATTTCTTGTTCATGTCACTCCAGATTCTACGTAGTTCCAGCCCTCGCACTCTTTCCTGGAAATGACTTCATCCAGATGCCTCAAACTCTTAATCTCTTTCTTTCCATGTAATCAAATGTAATTAACTAAAATGCATGATGAAGTATTATCGTTCCGCAGATGGGTCATGCATCTGACATCAATTATTGGCGAAACAAGGTTATGGGTCACTTGATAATTAAAGATTAATTTATACTCATCGCAATATAAACAACACATAAAATCGGGTTAGTTGGCTGTCAATCTTATCTGTAATCAACCTGCTTGGTAGCTGGGGTTCCGCCAAACATGTGCAAGACAAATTCTCTTGGGTTGTATGAACAAGCCTTATCTGTTCATACTGTGGACATTTTCAATGTTCAGTATCCTCATATAGATATTACTAATGTATCTATCTACGTACAATGTATGTGTCTATGAAAGTATGTATGAGATACAAGAATGTACGCAGACAGAGAAAGGCCACGTCATGGGTGGATTCATATTGCTAAGCTGCGTCTTTTAGGCTGGGTATCCAAAATATCACAGAGCTAACGCTAACAAGAAGCAGCAGTTTGAGAATTATACAGTTGGAGTGGCAGAATAGACACAAGTGTGAATGTAAGGTAAGAAAAGGAAGACAAAAATCCTAGAGGAAAAGATCCGTGCGGCCCGAATCTTTGGCCAAGAACTAAGAAGAAGACGACAAAAGAAATGAGTTCAAAATTCTCTGTGACAAAGCTTGACTTTCAAAATTCTCTGAGACAAAGCTTGACGTTGTCAAAATGTTTACTACACAATTCGCATGGACATCAGATCCTTAAAGTTCAGATCGCCTAGGTTGCTCGTAAAGGATGAACTGAAACATGATAGATGCAAGAAAGAGGCATTCGTTACCTAGTAATGTAATACATAAAGGGTCTTGCTTTCGAGAAGATGTAATAGCGCGTTAGCGCATGGATCCCAATTTTGCGTTCTGACGTGTCTACCAGAGTGAACCTGTACAAAATAACAAATATTAACACAATTCCACGAGCCTGCATCATGCTTTCCATTAGCTTCGGTCTCCAATTTTCCGAGTTCATACTGCTAGAGCAGAGGGTTTGATTCAAGAATTTTCCGCTACATACTTCTTTTCACGAGATCTTCTACTAAAAGAGATGAGCCGCCCAAAATACTGTGAAATGTTTTGTCCTCGACATCTTCCATGAAAGGTAGCAAACTACTCACATTATACAAGAAGAAAATGTCTAGGCTGCTGTCAAAATCAAAAATCAAGATAGAGGGTCACTCTTCTGCTCATTGAATATGGAAGCTTTAATCTCCAGTCTTTCTGCTTACGGCTCAAAGCTCTACCTTTGCTCTGCGGATTCCTGTTTTCCTTGACATCAGCCAACCTCCATATACAAGTTTCTGAATCCGTTTCAACAGAGTCCAGGAAGAAAACTCCATGTTTTTCTTGGCAATGAGGCTCTTCATCTTCGATGTAGCATACATTCATTGGCATCTCACGGAATTGATACAAGTCATCTGGCACCTTCAGTAACCTTTCTGCGCCAGGAGATGATACCTTGTACAGAAAAATTTTGTCAGATGTGCATACGGCACCATGCTGCTTAAAAAATCTGTAACATTACGATGAACAGTAAATGAATTGCATGCTGGAAAAAAGCATAGCACGATTACCTCCAGAGCCAAATTTTCAGGAATTTTGCCAAGTGCCCCATCTTCATCTAGTCTCTTCTTGTATTCTTTACTAAAGCTTTCAATCTCCTCCATGCCGGGACATCCATATCTGGTGAAAAGGCAGACAAAATGTTAAGGATTTGGAATGGAACTGTTCAAAATCTGAGATGGATCCACTAGTTTCTAGCAACACATCAGAAAAGAAGGAAGTGCTATAAATGTCAGCGCAGCCTTCATTGATCCTATAGAGAAGCAAATTTAAACATATACAAATATCAAATCCAGGTGAGAGGTGAACAGCCTTCTTATGTGAAAAATTGTCATTTCAGTCCGTGTTGCTCACATTTGAAAAGGAAAGTCTGAACAAGAGTTGGTTGACATCTACACAACAAAAGGTTAATTTCCAACTTAAGAGAAAGTGATGTATAGGTGTATATATATCATTGACATGGTAACGTGAATTCATGTAACATTGTGCAAGGCTTAAAGAAGACAAGCATCTATAAACTTAACAAAAAATGGGCTTGCATTTACAATGAGAGAGACTTGTGCAACATAACTCAAAAGAGCAACTGTTACTTTGATTTAGAAGTCTCACTTGTTAGACATGTTGTCAATTCTCACATAGATATATCCACGAGGTGTAGTCTTGAAGGCATAGAGCTTCATGTCATCACCATAATGTGACAACACCTCTCGGGCAATAGAAAGAGCATGCTCTCCCCATGGCACATTTTGCAAGACAATTCCACCACCATCGGCTCCATCGCCAAGCTGTGATTACACAACTTCCTTAATGCACTGTTGAACAACATAAGCAAACTCGTGCAACAAAATGCTCAAAACAAAAGATGAACCTTTGGCTCAGCCTCCTCCTCCTCTTCCCACTCGACGGTAAGTTCTCCATCTTCTTCCACTTCATCTGCAGATCTTTACGTCATTGACAAACATTTTACAATTTGTCATTTATGAGAAACAGCATATGCATCAAGCAGCATATGTGGTGAAACATTGGGATAGTTAAAAAATCGGCCGACAGAAAAGGCTTAAAATTTTAACAAATTTATGTAATGCACACGCATTAGACAGCTTTCTTCTCAATAAAGAAAACACGAGAAGTGCAAATAATTCAAGTACAATTAAAGATAGTTGATGGGCACTAGAGAAGAAAATTGAATTTCCATAACAACATCTATTCCAAATACAATTAGACACCTACAAAATCACAAAACTCGACACTTAACATTATCCACAGCACTCTGATTTTCATGTACTCTCACTTGCCCACAAAAAATCACTGCACTTATAGCGGGTCCTAAAGTCATTCTTTATACACTCAACTACATGCCATCCAACTCACCATCACTTGAGCTCACCGATGCACTTGAGCACATTAATAAACACAAGCAGGAGCTTCACACTACTCACCCACGAGTACATTCTCACGCTCTTTTATTGCTTCTATGCAAGTTTTTATTGCTTGCTTCTTGCTTGATGAAAACCAATAAGGTTCCTCTTCAAACTACAAAAAGAACACATGGACACGAAACAGCTACATGGTAAGGTTGGTAACTACACAGGATAGAACTACTTCGCTCAATTGATGTTCTTCATGTTGAAGTAGAGCCAAGGTTCTCGAACATGTCTTTCCACATTAATGACAAAATTCAGGAAGAATAAGCTAGTTTAGAGAGTTGATTCTATCTTGTTTAATGCTCTACCTTAACATGGAAACTATTTTCTACAATGGTGATACCATATGCCATACTAACGTGATATCACCAAGCCAATAATGTTCCTCTATTTTGCAGACACCATAGTGACCCTTGTTTTGAATTTGAAATTTGGAGGGACTTGTTAGCTTAGTAATACCACGTTAGCACGACATGTGGTACTGCCATTGCACAAGTTACCTTTTCTTCATTGCCACCACATCTTCATTTTGTTATCATGCCTGCTAATATTTGAATGCTGTGAATTTGGAAGTGAGCAATCCCATCCTAGATATGTCATCAACATGATCTTTTCTGTCAATGGATATCATTTCCACAGCTCCCAATAGAACCTTCTCTCCGATAAATTGATGGGAACCTCTGTATGTATTGTTTGAGCATGGAATAATGGATGTTAACTAGTCTACAATATGGTCCTAGCCAAGCGACTACCATTTTGTTGGATGGCTACTTGAAAGAAATAGAGTAGTCAACCATATCGTTAACTACTAAAACATAGAGTAGTTAACAGCTCGATGCAAGTTCCCATCAATTTTACCAGCCACAACTTCTTTCGACCATTGTTGTTCCTCTATATGTAGCCTTATCAATTGATGGACATACAGGAACAGTCCTTTATTACATTAAGCAATCACTCCTAAAACTAGGTTGAGCACATAACCAGTAGTCGGCCTACACATAATGTTCTTCAACTAGTCAGCATCACGATATCCACCAATTTCAGATCTCACTCCTTTCAACATGAAATGCCCTAATCTATGCTTACCTTGGGTAACTTAGGCTTTTCAACATGAAAGGTCTAACCATACCCTTCATATAATATTTTGTGCTCAACATATTCACGGAGGACAACCCATTTTGCAGCATTCAAAGATCGCGACTTGGGATGATAACAAAATCCAAACTACTTTGTTTTCAGGTAGATTGTTAAACAATGCAAAATCAACTCCTTAAACTAGCTTTTGTAAAGACCAAAAGGGGAAAAAAATAGCTTTTGTCGAATACTGATAAGTCATGATATGAAAGAAAATGTTCTAAAACCTCAACTCTTCTAAGACATGGAAAAAAGTCAATTTTAGGTGCCAGTATCTGTAAGCCTATGTGAGTCTTTCATATTCATGTATCAATACTACTATGTGAGTCATCTGCATCCGGGTATTTGTGTTTTGCAATATGTATGAATGGGGATCCTTGTCGCTAGTTCTCCATCAAGCAAGAAACAAGTAATAAGAGCTTGCATAGAAAGAATAAGAGAGTGAAGCTTGTGCTGAAGTGTGTAGCATGAGACTCCTATGATTGGAAAATAATGTCCTTGAGCACAAGAGATGAGTGAAGTGTATGACTTTTAGCTAAGTGAATTTTAAGGGTGTACTAGTATGAGTGCCACAAGAGAACTCGGTTGGTTGGTGCAAATAAGTGCAAATAAGTGCAATGTGTATCAACAGGAAGTGCCGAATATGTGTCAAGTGTAACCTCGTAAGTCAGCTGCAAATGTGCAGATGCACTTGATATTACAGTTCCATCATTTCTAGTATAATCCCCATCTTTTGATTTTCACAATGCCAAAATGCACCAACATAATCAACCCATCAAGTGTCAAAGCATAAAATGGCACCAAACATCACTTTACTCGATCACAGCAACAAACTAGTAACTAGCTATTCAGTTAACTCCAATCCCATCAAGAACTAGACTTCTTGCTCAGCTCCGCAGAATCACAATAAGAAACTCTCTCAAACCACGAGAATTACAAAAGGAGGGAGAAAAATAGGACCCTTCGCTACTCAATGCAGTTATGAGCCCTCCCGAGTCAATGCCAGGATGTAAATGCAAAAGCAGCAGTGTCATGCATCCTCTACTATTTGAAGACAATGGGAGATTCAACTGGTTCGATGAATGCGTACAACATCAAATGGAAGTTACACTTCCCTTTGACCACGACAACACAGCCCAATAGAGAGCTAAATTCATGATTTTTCAGTTCGAACTTTTCTTCTTCCCAGAGCAAGCAAACAACAACACTTAAATAGCCACTGGAGGAGCGAAATAACAACGAAAGCGGGCATCGTACATAGCAACTTTTGAACACGGGAGGGGTGGAATCTGAAGTGGGTAAAAATCAGACTAGACGGTTCACGGCAGCAACACACATAAAATCCCTAAGAATTCACGGAAAGAAACGACTGTAAAAACGAGGAAACGAAAAACGAGGAAACGAAGGGCTGACCGACCAGGAAGCAGGGCCTCGTCGAGATCCTCGGAATCGTCAGCGGAAGAGGAGGCCTCGGTGCTCAAAAGCAGGCGAGGAGCGTGAGAAGGGAGCAGGCCCGAGCCGGCTCTTGAGGAGGGACGGGCGGAGCGCGGACGAGAGACGGAGGAGCTACGGAAGTCGCCAGCAGCGGGGGAGAGGCTCCTCGCGGACGACAAGGCTCGCGAAGAAGCGGCGGCGGCGGCGGCGGAAATGGTTCCGCAGCCGCGAGGAGAATAATGTCGAAGGAGAGAGCCCAGGAGGATCCTGCCCATCGGATTCGCCATCTCGCCTTACGCGACCCTCCGTTCTCTTTCGAGTCCCGCTCCGCATGAGCGTCTCCGGCTTTTATAGAACTCCGGCGGTTCGGTTCGTTTCGGTCGAGGGTTCTAGGCGCACCGCCATCGCAGCAGCCGCCGCCTCCGCATCCCAGGCCCGACACCGTAGTCGTCGGGTAACCGACCTCTGATGAGCTCGAGATCAAAATGAGGTCTTTCTAGGTACGTTTTTGCAAACCTTGCAAAAGCTGACGACGAGACGTGTCGCCATGGACCTCATTCTCAGCACGGAGAGAAGGAGAGAGAGATGAGAAGGATCTTGAAAAATATTACGCGTGATGCATTCGGGGGATTCGCTCATTTAGGGGAACAACGAGGGTTGCAGAGCTGACGATGTTTCCACGTTTGTTTCAGAAGCAAATACTACGTAGGTTGGACCGCGACAGACCTTGATAATCCTTACATCACGATACGATTCGCGTACAAATGTAACGACTGCGCTCGACTTATCGAGAATCGGTCGACTGTTTAGGTTCCAATCGTTGTAACGCGATACCGAGAAATGTCTCGCGCGATCTTCCATTCCACAGAAATGTCTCAATGGTGGATATTCTCTCCATTTCATGGATGCATACGGCCCTAAAATCGAACAGTGACAGCGATCAAATTATCCGTTGATCTTGGTAAGGTCTGTATACGGAGGATTGTTCTTGTTCAGATGGAAGAATTCCTACGAACACAGTCCATCCCTTGCAAATATTTGAGTAAAATTACTAAATGGGGTATGCTCGGTGGTTGTATCAACCCAGGATATGCTTCAGGCAGAAAAACCATTGCGCTTCATTTCGAGTAGAACATCAGCTCACCAAAGGTTGGCCAAAGCTGGCTTCTCGGTGCTCTCGAAACTCTACCCACATGAAAATTAAGTAAAGAAAAGGAGATGGAAAAGAAGAGCAACGAACGAAAACAACAAACAATTATGTACACTTTCTTGATGCCATTATCTACAAACGGAGTATAGTGCGGAGTGTGTCCGAGAGATTTTGAATAGTCTGTTGTGCTTGCACTGCTTGCAGTTCCTGGAGGGGCATCTCTTCATGACACCTGAGAATTGAAAGAGGAACGAGTGAATGAGCTGACCAGTTTAGTTACAAGGAGAAATAAGCAAATCAGGCACAAGAATGAAAGCACATGGCCAACATGATCGTACATTTTGTGGTAGGCTAAAGCTTGGGCCAAATTCAGCAGGGTGGAGCTTGAAGTGAGTCTTCGATAAACACTGGGAGGAAGAGGCATCTGTCGCATAGCCAAGCGGAAGTTCCTTTAATTAATGATTTGACAAGCACACACAGGCAACGTGCAGAATGATGAATACACATGCATGTGTTGAGAGAGAGAGAGAGAGAGAGAGAGAGAGAAAGCACCTCATTTTGCCCCCTTCGGCCCTTCTTCATCTGTCCATCACCAGCAAAAAGCTCCTGCAACGTTTCTGTAGTTATGCTACCACTATTATCTCTTTGTGCACTGCCAAGAACATTATCAGACAAGAGAGCAATTGGGGAAATATCGGTTGCCCTCAAGAAAGGAATCGGCACAGTGTTACCAGCTGCATATATTGACCAAAGCTGCAAGATAAACAGAACTCATGTGAGACAGCCAACAAGCAGCATTTGATCTAAGAAGCTTGCCTTAAGCACACAAGCTAAACCCTGAAAGAACCAAAAGAGAAAATAATGATGAGGAGAATCTGCTAAATGCATTTCTCCATAGTAATAATGAGAGAGGCAAATACAGGCTGCAAGATAAATAAGAAGCTTGCATTTCTGTTATGGCCATAAGGAGGCATACCTTATCCTGCAATGCAAAAGCCTTCTTACTGAAGGTCTCATTCTTCAAAAGGCTGTTGTTCGCATCATTCCTGCTTCCAACTTGTGTTTGACTCTCTGCCATCTTCACATTTTGCTCAGGAGAGCCAAATAACAGTGAAGCTGCTTCAAGGCCGCGAGCATTTTGATGTAATTCTCCAACTGAAGCACTATTTACGGCAACACCAACACTACCATCCACCCTGACAAAATATCTCATCAATCCCTTGGATGATACAAAAACGAGGAAAGAGGAAATATCCAAGAAAAAAGTAGATGCATAAGGATGGGGAGATCTGGCAAAGTGCAGATTATCTTGGAAACTAGCCTTCTTAAACAGATGGACGGGTCATCAGTCACAGGAATTAGCAGAGATTCAACATGCATAACAAAAGCATCATCCACAAGCAGATAACTGGATTGTTTAGTCTATTCCACATCAGAATACCCAGCACCTGAAATGAGCCGATTTGCTGCCATCTTGGAGCAATGAAGGGCTATCTACATGTGAAAGTGCAGGCAACTGTATGGCATTTAAAGTCTCTGTTGATGGAACTTTCTTGTCGATCTTCTCCCCATCATGAACTATGACAGTCCCAAAATCACCTGTTCAACACCAGCTTTATGTGTGAAGAGTCTTCTTAAGACAGCATCCCCCAAAAAAAATTTCAACATCATCTTTGTGGCATCGTACTTCGAATGATGGGTGCAATATTCTCTGGTATAAGAACTTTAGGCAGCACACTAGTTTATAAGACAAGTCCCAAATTGATATTTGACTACAACTTGTACTTTGCATAATTGAGCACGTGTTATAAAAATCCATACATAATACTCTATACCTGAATAAGGAAGTGTCTCAGATTGATTAAGCAGTTTCAATATTAATAAATTCAAATACAGATATCTTTTCAAAAGGAAAAGTAGGGAAAAAAGAATTTTTGTTGGAGAAAATCTTCAGATGACAACTTACTGACACCGGTTTTACTAACTAGGTCAGCATGAAAGATCTCTTTCCTAATTGCATAAACAACAACATGCAAGGAAATAAGGCAACAGGTACATTTTGCATCATTAGCGTTATCACCTAATACAGAAAAAAATGTTAAATGGTTAAGATCGCTATCACTTGCCCCTTCATTAAGAGAGAAAATAATTGACTTTTTTCTCAAACAAATTTTGATGTGCATGAACCAGTACAACAGCAAGGTTTGTCATTATGAACCATGACATCTACAGGTCATAGATATATCCTCTATGCAACGAAGGGGTAATATTGCTGTAGCTATTTGACATAAGAACATCCAATGTGGAAGTCTCAGATTCCAGGCTGCATTCTTCATGAATTCTAATCCATAAAGATTGAGTACTACTCACGGTGAAATATGCAAGTGCTAACCTTCTTTGGTTTCTTCCAAGCTACCCAATGCCGGCTGCTTCTTAATAGTGCCACTTGCCAATATCTCATTTGTTACTTTTGGTCCAACAATGTGAGGCTTGGAAGGAACAGTATCACCATAGTCCTCATTAAATTGTGGACCTTCAGGTACCTGTTACATGGGAATATGTAAATAAGAAAAAACACAATGATTCATGCAGGAGAAAGGAGTAAAATTATCCATACCCCATCCACGGACAAAATTGGAGCAACACTTTGTGCCAGTTCCATCGAAGCCCTCATTTTCTTTGCTTCTTCAAGCTTTGGCAACATTGCAGAAGCTCCACATTGGCATTTTTCAATGAATTTGTGCTAAATTTTATCACAAAAGAATAGATATCAATAATGAATCCACACCAGATTGATCAAAAGAAAAGATACCAGAAAGAAAGGGACATGATATTAATGAATTTGTGCTAAAGTGTATTATCCAAGGTTGACGTGGAAAATAACTCCTGGAGACGACCCTAAATTCGGTTTTAAGCTCCGAAAACCTTGAACCAAAGACACATGGTATTACCACAAAAATTTCCATTATAGAGCATCTTCATGCAGCTTAATCTAATTACTCAGTTTAATACCTTTGGAGCACGTGAGGCTTGGATAAACTCAACAGGTAAATAAGAATCTAAAAAAATCAATTTTTTTTTTTAAAAAGCCATACGAAACTCCAGAGATTACTAAAAAAATAAAAAAACTAAACAGGAACCATTGGCATGATTTCAAAGATGAAATAGTTTTCTGGCAGTCTTCTAATTTCGAATGTTCAGGTGATATTCATGTTGCACTTACGTTCTTATTAAACAGGTAATGAAAAGTGCAGATATAAGTTTTATTGGATACCTTTAGCATCTCAGATGCAGTAGGGCGCAAACGCGGTTCTTTTGTAAGGCACTTTGCAACAAAATCATGGAAAACAAGGGACCTAAAGCATACAACAAGCAGAGATCAGAACAACCAATTTCCATTTCAAGCTCAAGCAATCTTCAAAACAGTTGCTATGGACAATATTATTGCACAAAGTCACCAGTATAAGATGTAAATAGGCATCAAATGCTAAATGTTCCATAATCTGTTTGCGTATGAGTCATTTTCTTTAGTATAGCAGAGAAAAGTCATTCACAGGTATAACTGTAAGCACAAAAAGAAGGAAAATTATATGCCAATATGAGGTGCATAAATGGCTTGAAATTAAATCTGCCGTCACAAGAGGCCTTCATAGCTCATATAATTCTATATTTGAAAGTTGAAACATCATGGTGCACCAATCAGACAAAAATGAAATTAAGAGAGTTTTCAGGCAAGTGGTCCAAGATATTATATCATATAACCACTTGACACCCAGAGTAAAAATTTGGGAGGCCAGCCAGAGCACCCAGTAAACATTCACAGAGTGTTCGGAAATTACCATTTTTCTTTGTCCTCGAGCATCGGAGCTGGTTCAATCGATATCATAAACAATACCTGTTAGAGAAAAAAATTGTATAATATATAAAGCACAAAAGAAAAATGAAAACCAACAAGACAAAGGAACTATAAAATACGAAAGAAAAGATGCATCATTCATTTGTTACTAATAGGTCACTTGATAGTCATAATAAGCATCTAACAGGCACAGGCCACAACAGCTACAGACATTTCTAAATGCTAAAGCATGAAATGGACTGGAAAGTTTTTGTCAAATTTGCACAAGCCAAAGATGCTACACTACTTCAAAAAAGGTCCAGGGGGTTGACAGGTCTCACATGGTCCAACGGGTAGTAACTAAAATGTTTAGTTAGAAACTTCTCTCAACCACATGACTTTTGGAAGTAGGTAGGTATGAGAAAGAACAATACAGCATACCACACATAACTTTGTGCAAATCTAGGATCCTCTACACATGCAAATACTTCCAAAGACGGTACAGCAGAGTCACATTTATCAGTATGTCAGTTCTTTAAACAATTCAGCATGTCAATCCCCTAGCAAAATAAAGGGAAACATTTGGATCTTCTCTCAATCTGGCTTCCATTGGAAAACTTATTATAGTAATCAATATATCCATGCTACTTAAGAATTGCATGGCATTATCAGACAGTGAGCCATATTAATAGCAGCTAAATTTTAATTGCATAAGATTTATCAACTTACCCTCATGGGATGGACTGATGCTCTAGGAGGAAGACCCTGAAAATTCAACAGAACAGCGAATTACATGCTATTCTGGTGTTACTGCTTATTTACGTCCAATTCCAAAACATTTTCAGGTAGATCAATAATTCTGAATCTAGCCTAAGAAGGCCCAATATCAAAGTCAATCTGATGAAAGTCAATTGTACACTTGCTTACCAAAAAAAGATAAAAAAAAAAAAAATTGTAAACTTGCTGAAGAGATAATTTTTAAGTTTTGAGCAGGTGTGCAACACAAGATTTTGCTTTGCAATTATTAAAAGTCAGCCTTTTATCTTTAATTAGTTACACAAGCTTTTTTCACTACTCCTTCTCTCTTTCTAGTAACAGTTGCAGCCTGAGCTAGACAAGAACCCAAAAAAGATGTACATGTTGCCCATGCTCACTGACAATAAGACTAAAATTCTAAATTTGTGTACCTCTGCCATTTCAATTGCAGACACACCAAGTGCCCAGACATCCACCTGAAGAAATAAACATACAGTTGCATTAAGATGTAAGTGAAATCAGCAATCTACTTTGGTATATGTCCTCATCGTCTTCTGGAAAATAAAATAATGAGGCTTCTAGTCAGTTTGACAAGAATTTGTCATTGTCTTTTGCTCCCTTGTTTATTGCTAACGTACATATAGAAGAAAAATCCCTTCCATCTAGTGCAGAGTATGATTGAGGTTCTAGAATACACTATAAAAGGCAAAATACAGGACACCATGCATTAAAAAGACATTCTCGAAAAAAAAAATTTTATTTATGACTGACAACAATTCTATCCAAAGATACTTGACAAGTATTCTAGGCATTCAGAGGACTAAATACTTCTGACCTCTTTCATCCATATTGAACCACGTGAACAGTGAACTTGCATATCTTGCAAACCTCTACAATTCTAATTTGCAAACATGAGGCAAGAAAGCACAAAGGCAAAAAATTACTCAAATGAAAAGAATTGCCCAGATCAATAAGCATATAAGATACCTTTCCATCATAGCGGTTTTCTTGAATAACTTCAGGAGCCATCCAGTGTGGAGTTCCAATAAACTGCATTATTATATATAGTCAAGTAAGATAGGGGCATATATAAGAAACCAATGTGGTCTCACAATTGTTGCCACAAGAACCAACATCTAAGCAGCAACTCGCTCAGCAAAATGGAAGAAAAATGTTAAGAAACAGCATGTGGTGAAAAGTGAGTACATAATTGAAGAGTGTTATCCGCACACAGATGAGGCATTGCATGAGATCTTTTACCGTGAGAAATCGCAGTTACAAAAGCAAATTTGTGATATGAAAACTTCAGGAGAAAAAAAATATCATTAGGAAACATAGATGGGGACGTGGACTACATGCTCACCAGTCAGAGACTTAAAGTTGATTCCTCAGTATATATTACCTCTTCTCTAGTTCAGCTCCTAAGCTACATGACATGCAATAACTTTCAATTTGTTAACCAGCCAAACACCCCAAGTGGAATAATAGAAGATAATTTTATTAGATGTCCTTGTCAATATCTAGGACTTAACTTCCTCCATAACTGAAACTTCTTCAACCACACAGTCCTTGAGATCATAGCAGCTTCATAATACTGTGATGAATGTTTTCATCTGAAACACTGACAGAAAGGTTGTGCTCTGCAGTGGAAAAACAGACAATTCTCTCTATCTACCCCACGTTAGTGTTTTCAGAAATTTTCAGATAATCTTTCTACGTGGAGCTTATTTTAGCTTGGCTCATTAAACATTCAGCATGATCCACTGACCAAACAGCTCCTGAACAAACTAATCGGAAATGTTTTTGATAAACAACTCACTTCCTTTTAAAGCAACGAACAACTCACTTAAAAGCCACCTGGAAATGTTAACAATAGAGTATGTACGCAAAACCCAATCTACCAACAACAGTATCCACTTAACAGTCCACAAAAATGCATAACAGAAAAGCCATAGTAAATATGTTCGCCCTCTCATTTTAAAAGCTAAAATAAACCATGCTTCAAATCAAACTGCCAAAAAGTATCCCAGAAAGATAATATTACTTCAAGACTTGCAGATTGGTAAGAGTGGTTTCATGCTACACTCACTGAAAATGGAAACTCTTGATCTATCAAGTGGCGAATATCTCCAGGTATTCTACTTTACCAAAAAAAGATATATATATCTCCAGGTATTCTAGCTTGTAATACAAGTCTTTTGAAATGTCGAAACTTTTTAAGCATTTGCACATTTGTATGATTCAGATCTCTATCAAACTTAAGATAAAATCTGTAAAAACCCAAATTGCAAAGCTCAAGATTTGCTTTGCAACTGGAAGACAGGAGAAGAGTTTTACCGTGTTACGCTTGGACATGGTCCTGGTAAGTTGCGCAGCTACCCCAAAATCACCTGCTCATTTCATAAAAATAATAAGTGTTAGTTTCCAGAAGATGCATTTTAAATCAAAAGAACGAGACACTCACACTGTTGAAGCTAACATACATCAGAAATTGGTATACTATTACTCTTAAAAGTCCTACTGATTCCATTTTCTCATAAGATTATCTACAGGTAGCTCAACTCATGTAAGTATCATGCACATGCTCCCCTCTATTTTTGAAGTAAGGAATCATTTATAATAAAATTACATAGCACAGTGAGGAGTGAAATATATGGTCTTTTTCTTCTTTATATTCAATTATTATTCAGATTTTATTAATTTAAGAAGTTTGTTATTCAGAAATTGCAACCACCGCCAACCCCCCAAAATTGTTTTAGCTCCATCATGAGGACTTACGCTAAATTGGAATGTCTCTCATGACCAACATTCTAGATTTATAGTGTTACTTATTTCATAAAAAGAAATTGCAGATGAGGATCTACAGATTCTCCTCCTAAATGCTGATGTTTGGGAGGGAAACTAGGGGACAAAATATGTCTTACTCATAAAATTTTTGAAATTTTTCCTATTTTCCAACCAAGTTTTCATTCGCCCCATTTTCCTTCAGTTTCCAACATAGCATAAAAGAATCTGTCACTGTTGTCATATCTCAACTTTAAAGTGTCAGATACATGAAGTGAGGACTTTGACACCGAGTTCATGAAATAAGATCATACAATGTTCTCTTAATGTGAGAATTGTGGAACCACTTTTTGGCTCTCCAATGTGGAAGCTCATATAGTATCATATTTATCTCATCATCATCACCCAAAACATAGTTCTTAGGATACCCTGTTGACGAGAAAAACCATTGATTACTTGCAGCTGAAAAAATATCAACCATACTTACCCAGCTTGACTTCCCCTTGTTCAGTCAACAAAATATTTCCCCCTTTAATATCTCTATGGACCTTGAAAATTGAATGCAGATAAGAGAGGCCCTACACAAGGATAAGAAAAGTGTAAGTGCAGATGAAACTACGTTTGAGATTCAGAAGATTGGCTAATGGCTGGCGAATGCGAGCATTAATCATGTACATGCTCTATAACCTCACAGTTCTTGGCAATAACATGCATCCATACACAAATGAGATGCCCTGGTTCACCAGTAGATGAGACAACCTTGTCAAAATTGACTAAAGATGGTTAAAAGTGACCATCTATAACAAACTCTGAAGAGAATAACGCATATCTATGATCAGGCTCACTCATTTTCACTATGTCAAATACTGACACTAGCGCCTGGCCACCATTACCTTCAAAGCTTCTCTGCAGATATATGCTATCTGATACTCCTCCAGAGGCTTTTCAGAGACATTCATTAGGTCAGCAACACTTCCACCCCCACAATACTCCATGACTATCTGTGACAAAATTAAGACGAGTGAACCCCAATGACCATGACCTCATTAATAAATTAAAAACAACATTTCACATGAGATTCAAAAACTTTATCCAGAAGAAAATAAGCTGGACCATGAGACATGATTGCAGAAGATCAATATGATTTCCCTACCCAAAGATACTCCTCCCCCTGGTAGCTTCCAAGATAGCGCACAACATTGGGATGATTACATTGCTGCAACATCTCAATCTCACCTCGAATTTCCTCGTATCCCTCCTCCTGTGCAACAAAACCAGCTGCTCTACTTAAAACAATTCAATCCAGTTCAAAGCAATCACAAACTCAACAAACTACAGAAGAGAAGCTGGAACACACCCCTTCACACAATGATATCACTTTGATGGCGACAAGTTCGGACGTTCTTCTATCTCTAGCCTTATAAACAGCACCATATGAACCTTTTCCTGCCAAACCCAAACGCCATCCTCACTCAACAAAAAACCAAAGCACAACAGCCAAGCGGGCAATTGCAATTTGCATTCCACCAAATCCACTAGTTTTAGAAAATTCTAACTCAGACATGCAACACACAAGTAAATCTTACCTAGCTCGCTAAGCAAATCATACTTGGTAGTAGGATCCTCTCTCGTGATGCTCTCCGGCATCGAACTTATAGAGATCTTACTGGCCAGCCTCGCCCCTTCATCTCCCTGCGAAGAAGAGGATCCACTTCGCTTCCTCTGCTGTTTACCTCCAAATCCCCCCTCTCCAACGGCCTGCATGCTCGCCACGGCCCTCCCCATGGTCGAATCCTTAAAACTACCGCCCTCGCCGCCGCCGCCGCCGCTACCACCGCCGGTTCTCCTCACCACCGTCCCGCTAACGGACTCCCTATCGTTCGTTTTCACTACGAACGTCGAGAAACCGTCGCCATTGCCGTCCTCGTCGTCATCTTCGAAAGTCTCGATCCTCTTCTTCAAGCTGCTATTGTGGAAATCCGAGTAATCCAGGTCCCTCCGCTTCACGGAGGCCGGCAACGGAGAAGAATAGGAGGAGTGCGAGGAGGAGGAGGCCTTGCTGTTCCGGTTGCGGCCGGTTTTGACGATCATGGTGCCGAAGTCCTCGGCTCCTTCATCGGGGTCGTTGTCGTAGTCGATAGAGGCTCCGCCGCCGAAGTCCTTGGGGAGGCGCTTGAGGAGCGGCGGCAGAGCGGAGTCGTCGTCCTCGTCCTCCTCCTCCTCCTCCTCCTGTCCTTCCTTCTCGCCGGCGTCGTTCTTGTAGACCATCGTGGCGTATATGTCGTCTCCCTCCGGTGGCCGCTTCTCCTCGTCCGAGTCGGAGTTGTTGTGGATGACGACGGTGGAGTAGAGGTCGGATCTCGTCGGAGGCGTGCGGCTCCTACGATCCATGGCGCCGGCGGCCGGTGGGGGGAGGGCGGAGGAGGGGAGTGGGAGTGAGGAGTACGGAGCGGAGAAATGACGCGCCGATTTGGCCGAGCTCGCCCGAGGCGACGATGAAGACCCGACCCGGATTCTGAGCTCCGACGAGTCCAGCTGGACGTGCCGTGATTTTTATTTTTTATTTTTGGTCAGAAACGTGCTGTGATGATCCGCTGATGATGGATATGCCCCCGATGTAAGATGGGCCTCGCCCAATTCCGACCTGGTCGTAGCTTGACCCGAGTATTTGTCTTTTTCCTACTCTGGATTACGAATGTGTATCGGTTCTGGGTGGGTGCTGATGGATAGGCCATGATTATTGATGGGCCTCGCCCGATTCCGACCGGGTCGTAGCTTGACCCGAGTATTTATCTTTTCTCCTATTCTAAATCGCAGATTTGGATCGGTCCGGTCCCATCCAGAAACCGGATTGGACCAGTCCGAACAAGCCGATTCAGGTGGCTGCTGATGGATAGACCTCGATATATGATGGGCCTCGCCCGATTTCGACCAAGTCCTAGCGTGACTCGATATTTGTCTTTTTTCCTACTATGAATTATGGACATGAATCAATCTGGTTCAACTCGAGAATCGGATTGGACTAGTCGAATGGCCAATCCTGTGTGGTTCCGTGGTGAACTAGAAATAATTAATATAATTCTCAATTCCATATAAGTTATCAGACTAATCAGATCAGATTGACAAATTGGCCCACATTAGTAAATTAGGTTTCAATTTTCACTAAAATATAATAACGACTTTTATCATATAAAAGCAAATCTACGCATTCCTCCATAATTTTGTCTATCTAGATATATACATTATATTATTATTTAACACATGCTAATACGATACTATATGATAGAGTAATAATTACAAAATTCAATGGAAACCTAGTCCATCGTCAATTAGCCTGCACACCCAATCATGAAAACATTTATTTAGCAAATAAATCTAAAATAATGCTCTTATTTAAAAAAAAAATTGAGAAATTCTCACTTATAGCGAATAAAAGATTTATCGATTTCGGTATTAACCTTGGAATCGATTTTCGTTTTCATAAACTAGGAACCGACCCTATCAGTTTGGTTTCAATAGAGTGAAAATTGACTTACTTTGAAACCGGTCACCTCTATTCTTAATCTAAAATGACAATTTGAAGCTAATGTAATTCATTTATCCTTGTCATGGTAGGTTACTTCATTCATCGCAAGCAGCACAGATATGCTCGTGAAGTCTCCTTCGGAACTCCAAGAAGCTAGCAAGAAGTGTTAAGTCTCGCGAATCAAGTATGATTGGTTAAATAATTTGGCTATCCGTTTGTTTTTCTTGCCAATGATTTTGCAGTCCGTTGAGTCAGTGACCATAAATACAGTATAGAACTAGAATCACTTGCAAACATGCTAAGGATCTAGTTCAGGAGATACTGATTGAGTCTGGGAGCTTTAACCTGCTAGAGAAAGGATTTGAATTGAGCTCTTGATTGATTCCCGAGCAAGATTTCAATTTCGTGATTGATACTGTAAATCAAAAGATTTGGAATATCTTTAGGGAAATGATATTGTATATATTTCTTTTGATTTCATTTCTTGTACTATAAAATACAGTCGCATAATTTTATATTGTATGAGACAAGAAATATACAAAAGCCTTTTTCTCCATTGTTTCACATTTCATTTCATGGTATTAAAGTTAAAGATCCTGAATTCAAATCTTGTCTAACCTCATTTGCTTCCCCAATTTAATATTTCCACTCTTAATACTAGGAAAAAAAAAAACTAAGCTCGAGGGGGAATATTAATATATATATTAGATCATGTTTTTATCTAACAATTCAAGCCTTTACTAACTATGATCTCACAAAATTTCACATGGTATGAGAGCAATTGGACAATGGTCATCTTCGAGTATTTGGCTGTCTTTGCTATGTGACAAATGTGAGACATCGACACAAACTATATCCTTGTGCTCTTTGATATATTAATATGAGATACCCTACTCTACAAAAGGATTACCAAGTTATGGAGATATCTAAAGACGGTTCTTTGTTAGCTGATATATTGTATTCGCTGAAGATATGTTGCCCTTCCAGGAATGGCGTCTCCAAATGAGCCACCAATGTCGACATCAAATCAACGGTAGCTCTTATTGGAAAAGGATATTTCTATGAAGCCACAATACGTATTGATTGCATCGAACCTGTTAGAATATAATACACGGAAATGACAGAATCTTGCAATTTATGTCAACGCAAAATCACTAGAGAAATAAACGAGAAATAATAAGGACATCAGAAATTTACGTGGTTTGGTCTAAATATCGATATGTACGTCCACAAGAAACGTACGAGGAAAGTCAACAACAAATAATCCACTATAATCAAAGAATTAGAGTTTACAATCACTCACATACTCAAATATTTCTCACACCTAAATTTAACCTCAAACTTAAAGTGTTTATAAATAAACACTCATTTGGACATAAACTCACGGCATAAAATCACCCCGTGTTCAAGCTTTAAACAAAACGCTCTACGTAAGGAAGAATTCACGCATGGCTCTCTTTAGCTTGACGTGTGCAACTTCTACGTGTAGCTCTTTTTCTTCTACATAGAGTTTTCAACTACTACCTCCTGGAGACATGCGTGTTCTGCTTTATATGTGTGTGCCCAAAAGTCAAAGTCTTGACTTTTGGGCCCACCTCTCCTTTTGTTTCACATGCAGAGGCTTCAACTTCCTTTTATTTCCATCGGCTAAAAGAAAAAAAACCCATGGTGTGGAATATTGTGTGTCCATACTCATATACTTGACTTTGAGCCCCACTTAGATGAATATAACTTGGATAGGGATTCGGCAAGTCCGTAGATAAAGGAAGCGAGAGGGATTTGACTCCTTTTATTTATTTTATTTTTTCCTTTTGTAAATCTTCATGGAGTCCCACGAACTTCTTCATCCAAGCGAATCACATTTTCCAAATGCTCAAACTCAAGACATAATTTAACAATTCCCCACCTTGGCTCGATGTTTGAAGCCAAGTTATAATGCACATCATTCATGCTGCTCTCCCAACGCCCCGATGGGCGCTCACTCTTCACAAACACCAATAGTCGCCAAAGGAACAAACTTAATCATCATATTTGTCGGGTTATCTACTGTAGTAATTTTTTTGACAATAACATTACCCTTAGCTAAGACATCTCAGATGAAGTAGTACCTTATGTTGATATATTTGTTCGCTCGTGATAAACTGAATTATATGTCAAATATATCGCACCTTGATTATCACAGTATATATCAACACTTTTCTATTTTAACCCAAAGTCCGAAAGCAAACTTTATAACCATATCGCCTCTTTCGCTACAAAAGTTAGTGTCATGTACTCTACTTCAGTCGAAGACAAGGCAATGTAATTTTGTAAGGACGATTTCCAACTAACTGCACCATCCGCTAATGTAAATATATACCCTGCTAAAGACCTGATCATCTAAGTCACTAGCATGATCCCAATCCACAAAACTAGTAATCTCACTATTATTACTGTCTCTCCGGTACACTAAACCCACGTCTGTTGTCCCTTTTAAATATCTGAGGATTCACTTCACAATTTCCTGATGAGCTTTACCAAAACGCTTCATATAGTGACTAACCACGCTCACAGCTTATAAAATATCATGTCTAGTACACACTATAGCATACATAATACTACCTACAGCACTAGAATAATGAACACGGAACATATGCTCATCCTTCTCCTCCTTGGTTTATGGTGATAATTTATCTGAAAGTTTAAAGTGCTTTGTTAAAGGTGTACTTACAGATTTGCTGACTGCATATTAAAAAGTGTCACGATCTTCTCAATATATTTCTTCTAAAATAAACGTAAAACTCTTGTAGTCCTATCACGCAAAATCTCCATACCCAATATTATCTTTGCAGCACCTAAATTTTTTATCTCAAATTCAGCATTTAACTGCCTCTTCAGCACATCAATATCAGACATATTCTTAATATTTATTAACATATCATCAACATATATGAGTAGATAAATCAAAGAACCATTCTCCAATCTCTTATAGTAAATGCAACTATCCATCTAACTTTTTGTGAAGTCTTGACTAGTTATGAAACCATCAAAACGTTTATACCACTATCTAGGAGACTGTTTTAACCCATACAAAGATTTTTTCAACAAACAAACATGATCTTTCTTACCCGAAATAACAAATACATCTAGTTGCCTTATGTAAATCTTATGTAAATCTACTCCTTCAACTCACTATGAAGAAACACAATTTTCACATATTATTATTATAACTCGAAATCCTGCGAAGCAACTAAGGTAAGTAAAACATGAATAGAAGTATGTCTTATCACAAGATAGAACACCTCATTGTAGTCAATACCCTCACACTGTGTATATCCCTTTGCCACAAGTCTCACTTTATACTTTGTTGTCTCGACACCGGGAATGTCCTCTTTCCTTTTAAAGACTCATTTACTTCCGACAATCTTTTGGTTTTGGGTATTTTGACCAGCTCCCATGTTTGATTTTGATTGAGTGATTTCATCTCTTAACTCATAGCCCTTAGCCACTACGACGATTCCGAACTAACCATCGCCTCAGAGTAAGATGAAGGCTCATCTGTCTCCACCTCATCACTTACAGTTAATGCGTAAGCAATATCTATATAACTATAACGTACCGGTGATTTAATTTGTCTTTTTTGTCTATTTGCGGCTATAGTATGCTGCAATTTTGCTGGTTATTCACTATTACCAACTTCAGGAACTACAGTTTCATTTGTAGTCTCAACTTTTATTACCTTCAAGGTCTCCGGAGTCTCCACCTAAAGCTCCACCTCACTAATGACACCGTGATCTACCTTCTCTGCTAATTGTGTCTCGGAACTCCTCTGTTGACGCATTGCAATTTCGTCGAAGATCACATATTTGCTGATTAGAAAATCGGGTGATCTGATATCAGTGCACCACGGTCGGTAACCTTTCACCCCATGTGCATAACCCATAAATATTCACTTCTTCGCCCTCGGCTCAAGCTTTCTATCACTCGCATGAGCATACGCGGGACATCCGAATATATGTAATTCGGAGTAATCAACAAGTTTCCCTGATCATACTTCCTCAGGAGTTTTCCACTTGATAGCAGATGATGGAGAACGATTAACCAGGTAACATGCCATGTTTATCGTTTTTGCCAAGTCCTACATGTGAAAGCATGCATCGAGCTCGCTCAAGCAAAGTTATGTTCTTCCGTTCTGCCATGCCATTCTGCTATGGTGTCCCAAATATTGTGTGGTGTTTTACAATACATTCTTTCTCACAGAACTTGATAAAATCTTTACCACAAAATTCCATGTCATTATCAGTTTTCAGACACTTGATTTGTTTATCTAACCGTTTCTCAATCAATACCTTAAGTTTCTTGAACCGATCAAACACTTCATATTTGTGCTTTAGAAAGTATACCATTACCTTCCTTAAATAGCCATCGATAAATGTCAGCATATATTGAGCACCTCTTTTCGAAGGAACCAAAGACGGCCCCCAAACATTTGAATGAATATATTCAACTGGTCGTTTGGTTGAATGAATAACTGTAATAAACTTAACTCGGTGCTACTTGAGATAGCTAGTATAAGCACCTAGAGGGAGTTGAATAGGTGTATAATAATTTCTCGTGATAAGTGAGCAATACGAAATAGACAATAGAAAGGAAGTTCGTCTTTTGTTAACAAAAACGCATTATGATCAAAGTAAAATAAAGTAAGGAAGAGAAAATGAACACAGAGATTATAGTGGTTCGGCTTATTCCAAGCCTACGTCCACTCTTCCGCACTGACAGCCCACTAGCTAGATTTCACTATGAACAAAAGAGTTGTTACAGCAAAGCTCTCCCTTGATTTCACAGTGTAGATACTCTACCACACTTCCTCAAGTTTCTCAAAGATATAGACTCTCTTTTGCGTACAAGATTTCACTCAACAAATGAATTGACTAAGAATAAAGAGCTTCAGACTTTGAAATTCTTCTATCGTGCACGCCCTCGAACAATTGGAACGTCTTCCTTATATACTCATTTATGCCATCATACCCGTTGGCACTTACCAAAGGAATTTCTCCAATCTACCGTTGGCGGAATCAATTAGGAAGATCATTCGAGCTATTTAAGGAACATGTCGATAGCTCATCAATCCTGCTCGCCCGTACAATCAATATCTCGGTTTTCATAAGTAGAACCTTCCAAATATACTTTGCAAATCATCGGATCCTTAATCTCTGAATCAATCATGATCAAATAAAGGATTCTGTTATGTCATATACAGCCAAGATATCTTCTCCAGTCGATAAGGTCAAATCATTAATGAAACATCCAGTTCTGGATAGCCATTCTTCGACGGACTAAAGACTATCAATGAGAATAAACTTTGAGTCTTGAGTCTGACAATCCGGAGGTCTTCAGACTTTAAATAGTAAAGTCTACAAATCTTCAAACTAGATTGATGGAAACGTTTTGTTAACTTCAAAATACTCTAGGAAGATTTCTCCAACAATCTCCTCCTTTTTGATAGTGACAAAACTTTCCTGCAAATTTGGATAATTTTGACCTGCAAAACATTACTCAAGCAAATATGGATATCTCATAAAAATAAATAGCTTAATGATAACACTAGAATCTGAAACCACAGAAAATAGGTTAATCTTTCATGTGAGTAAAGCCATTCATAAGATATCAATAGTACTTAATATAAGCAGTCAAACACAAATCCCAAATTTAGTCCACATCCAGACACAAAAGTCAAGTTAAACATCAAAATAAAATAAATCAAAAGTTCAAGTTCAAAGTTTCAAATCTCGCATCTCTCCCCCTTTTTGTCAACATAAAAAAGGTTTAAATGGGAAGAGAATGGAATCAAGAATGCTTGAGAACACGAACAAGCTAGAAATCTCCCATTGACTGGACGATGCCTTCTAGCTTTTTCAAGTCCTCCTTCAGTTGTGCCACATCTTCACCTTTAGCATTTGCCTGAATCTGAAGAGAAAGGGCTTGGATCTGACCATTCAAAGAAACTAAAGAAGCTTGACCTGCAGTCTGCAAATTCTGAACTTCGCATCCCAAAGCATATATCTGACCTCGCATTTCCAAGAGAACATTAAGAATTCTGCAAAAATCTACTAAATTATCGATGCAACGTCTTTGCGGCCGCGCGATCAGATGGAGTAAAGATAGACGATGGCAAATCAACATAGTTACGCAAATTGGGCGATGAAATATCATGTCCCTCCTTAGGAAATTGAGAGGCATAGATGTCCTCTAGATTTGCTGGAGAGCAATTGACTCCTTCACTGGTAGCAGGATATGAGGACATTTCTCTTTTTCATGGTCTCCCCCGGTTTCCATGCTTTCAGGTGGAGAAAAGAGTTCCTCATGCTCTTCTCCCTCTTGATTTCCTCTTTCCTCTTCTTTTTCTTCTTCAAATCTTTCCTCAGCTTCTCTCTCCTCTGTTTCTTTCTCTTCTGCTTCCAAATCTTCTCTTTCCCAGTCCTCTATTCTGAGTCTTTCTCTTGTCGTTCCGTTGATTCTGGAACAAAACGACTCAGGTTCTTCAATGCTATAGTAGAAATGGTGATGTCTTCCTCATCTTCTTTATCTTCAACGATGAGAGCTCTTCTTTTCTTGGATAAAGCAACCATGGGCTCCTTCCCTTTTCTTTTTGCAGCCGAAGAGATTTGATGAGTTTTGACATGGGTTTTCTCCTTGAATTTCTCCAACGCCTTGTTGAGTTCCTTCAGACGCATTTTGGAGACCATTTTCAGTCCCACCACCATTTGATCACAAGATCGAACACAGAGAGTTCGTGGAGGCTAAACATTCAAATGTCTGAATAACTTTGTCACAAGAGATGGATAAGGAAGTTGACCATTGTCCTTCACCACCGCTCCATACATGTGGAGCATAATAGTGTGAGGAAAGAGAAAACTTTTTCCCAGCATTGATGGCATACATCAGCTTTGCCTCTGAGTTTGAAACATTAATCTTTAAAGTAGATTTTGGTCTGAGACAATTAATCACAATATTGTGAAGCAGAATGTTAAATGCACTCATCCTCAAGTAGAAAATCTTTTTCTCTGTCTTTCTATCCTTAACAAGTTCTAACGGAGCACGAGCAATAGAGATATTGATAGGTTGATATCCCCCTCTCTCAACCCCAATCACATCAGCCAACATATTTACATCCACCACATAATCCTGATCTCGGATACTAAAAGAGAATTTATTCACATCCAAGAAACTGAGATTCGAATAAAAATATGCAGTGAGTTCAGCATAGGCTTCTATAGAGTCAGAACAAAACTATTCAAGTTGAAGAAGACTAAATTTTTCCCTCAAATTAACATTCACAGCATCAAGAAAATCAAAATCCACACTTCTAGGGTTTATCACCCCACGATTCAACAACTTAGAGTATAGATGCTTTTGTTCCTCCGATCGAAAAAAAAGTCTGTCATTTTTCCCTGAATTTTTGCCATAGCACCCATTCTCGGTTGAAACTGACTGTACAATTTATCATCATCATTCTCATCTATTTGATTCAGTCCTCTAACACGTGGATCGATTGGAATATTTGCCATTGCCTCTTAGGTTCTGCATCTTCGATTATTTCTTCCTCTTCTTGTCGAGCAACTTCCTGTTGTCTAGATGGAGAAGATGGACGCTACTGAGAATGTTGTGGGCTCAGTTGCTAACTAGGAGACTCTTCTTCCTCAATGAGATCAAAGTGCGTAGGTCTCTCACGCATTTGTTGTGATCCCCTGTTTGCAATCCTCGAAGACTTCCTTTGAAACGACATCTTTCACAGTCTTTGAAAGATTCCAAATTCAACTTTCTCAAGAAAGATGACAACTTTTCGAAGATTAAACAAAAGAAGAAAATAGAAATGGAAGATCAATGCTCTCTTAGGGTTTTAAGAGTAAAGCAAAGAAGAAACAACCGTATATAAAATAGTCGAAGAGAGGTATACGGAACGTCATAAAAAAGAAAGTAAAAAGATGCCTTTTAAAAAATAACTACCTTTTTCAAAAAATTAGATAATTGTCATTTCAAAAATAACTTCTTTTTTGAAAAGGAAATGTTGCAATAATCACGTCAATTAAAGATAGCAATAATCAAACACGGTTGATGATCTTACCTTTTCGAGATGAGATTCAAGAGATAATAAAGTAAAATAACTTACAAAAGAAAAACTTGATCGTCTGAGTCTGAGTATATTTAGACTTTTAGTCCTGAGTCTGAATTTCCTCAGACTTTAAGGGCGCATTTGGTAACGATTCTGTTCCCGGGAACTGATTCTGACAAGAAATGATTATTTTTGATTCTGTTCCCGAGAACTGATTCTGAGTAAAAACACGTGTTTGGTAACTGTCTAAAATTTCTGATTCTGGAATAAAATTGTGTTTGATAACGTATTTATTGATTCCGTTCCAAATTATTTTTTTTAATTTTTAAATAATTTTTTTTTACTTTTTTACTTTCTTTTCTTTTCTTTTCTTTTTCTTTTCCTTTTTTTCCTTTTTTTCATTTTTTCTTTTTTTTTTCCTTTTTCTCCTATTTTTCTTCTTCTTCTTATGGCCGGTCGTCGGACCGGCGACCCCGAACGAGGGCCGGCAACCTCACCCCGAGCGTCGCCGGCCCTCGGCGAGGCCGGCCCTCGTCGGCCAAGCCTCGCCGCGGGCCGGGCGAGGCTAGCCCTCCTCGGCCAAGCCTCGCCGCGGCGGGCGAGGCTCGCCAGCCCCACCGAGGCTGCGCCAGCCGGATCGGGCGAGGCCGAGCCTCGCCGTGGACAAGCGAGCCTCGCCGGCCGGGCGAGGCCCGCCCGGCCACCGGTCGAGGCTAAGGCGAGCTCGGCCGGTGGACGGGCGGGCCTCGCCGAGGCCGGGTGAGGCCCGCTTGGCCACCGGGATCGAGCTAGGTGAGCTCGGCCGGTGGTGGGCGAGCCTCCGGCGAGCTTGCCGAACCTCGCCTTGGCCAGGCGAGCCTCCAGCGAGCTCGCCGAACCGGCGGCGGGCGGCGGCGGGCGGTGGCGGACGGTCGTGGGATGGCCGAAGGAAAGAAAATGGGTTTTATTGTGTTGATTCTTTTCGATTCTCGGATGTAGAATCAATTTTTTTTTTATTCTCAAATCTTCTCCAAAAGCGATTCGGGAACAAAATTGTTCCCGGAACAAAAATTTTACCAAACGCGATTCTCGTCCCAAACCGATTCTAGGAACAAAAAATCGAGAATCGGTCACTGTTGGGCAAGTTGCTAAACAGGGCCTAAGATTTTGAGTCTGGAATGAATAGCTTCAAATTGATTTTTCTCCAGAGGTTTTGTAAAAATATCCGCCAGTTGGTTCTTTGAGTCAACAAACTGAATCGAAACTTCTCCATTTTGAACATGATCTCTAATGAAGTGATGTCGAATCTCTATATGTTTTGCTCTTGAATGAAGAATTGGATTCTTAGTGAAATTGATTGCGCTGGTGTTGTCACACTTGATTTTCGTGCATGAATCTTCAATTCCAAAGTCTCTTAGCTGTTGTTTTATCCATAAAATTTGTAAACAACAACTTTCAAGAGCTACATATTCTGCTTCTATTGTAGAGAGAGCTACTGTACTTTGCTTTCTTGAAAACCACGATAATGTTCTACTTCCAAGTAGTTGATAGGTACCTGAGGTGCTCTTTTTATCAACTCCGCATTCGGCTAGATCTGTGTCTGAGTATCCAAGAAGAGTAAAGTCTCCCTTTTTAGGATACCAAAGACCAAAGTTTAAAGTTGATGCGTAGATGCAATATATTTGATAATACATTTTGCAGCACTTAGATGAGATTCTTTAGGGTCTGCTTGAAATCTGGCACAAATGCAAACACTAAACAAAATATCAAGTCTAGAAGCAGTAAGATAAAGAAGTGAGCCAATGATACTCTTGTATAACTTCTGATCAACTTTGTTTCCTCCTTCATCTTTGTCTATCTTCAAGGAACTTGACATTGGTATATCAGCATTTTTGCAATTTTCTAGTCCAAACTTTTTAACAAGATCATTAGCATATTTTTCTTGATAAATAAAAGTTCATTCCTTGAGTTGTTTCACTTGAAGCCCGAGAAAGAAGGTTAACTCACCCATCATGCTCATTTCAAATTCATCCTGCATAGACTTAGAGAATTTCTTGCACAAACTTTCATTAGGGGATTTAAAAATAATATCATCAATATATATTTAAATAAGTAAAAAACTTTTATTTTCTCTTTTGATAAACAGAGTAGTGTCTACTTTACTTTTTGCAAAGGCATTATGAATTAAAAACTTACTCAGCCTGTCGTACCAAGCTCGAGGTACTTATTTTAGACCATATAAAGCTTTTTTGAGTTTGAATACTGAGTCTAGTTTCCTTGGGTCTTTAAACCCATGTGTTTGTTCCACATAGACTTCCTCTTGGATAAATCCATTTAGGAAAGCACTTTTGACGTCCATTTGAAATAACCTGAAATTCTTATAACAGGTAAAAGCAAGCAATAATCTAATTGCTTCTAACCTCGTTACTGGTACGTACATCTCGTCATAGTCTATCCATTCTTTTTGCGTATATCCCTTGGCCACGAGTCTTGCTTTGTTTCTTACGACCTTTTCTTTCTCATCATCTTGTTCCTGAAAACCCATTTAGCTCTAATAATAGATTTACCTTTCGGTTTAGGAGTCAACTCCCAGACATCATTAATACTGAATTGCATGAGTTCTTCTTGCATAACTTCAATCCATCTTTCATCAAATAAAGCTTCTTCTATGCTTTTGGGTTCTATTTCAGAAATAAGAGCCACAGCACTAGACTCTTCGCATCTTTTGAATCTTGTGCGAATTCCTTCATTAATGTCAAAAATAATAAGATCTTTGGGATGACTGGACTTATGCTTCCAGTTGCTGGTTGATTTGTCAGGTTGATGATCACTTCCTTCATTTGAATCTTCAACAATCATTTGTTGCTGGTCTTTCGAAATCTGAGCTGCTTCCTGAGATTTAGACTTTGTAGAGTCTGGAGCAGGTTCAAATTCTTCAAGATGAGTCTGAATAGATTCATTTTGCATAGAATCTTGGAATTTGACATTCATTAATTCTTCCACAGATTAAGTCTTCTTGTTGTAGACTCTATACGCTTTACTTGTGGTTGAATATCCAAGGAAAATGCCTTCGTCTGATTTTTCTTCAAACTTGCCAATTCGATCATTTGCATTTTTTAATATAAAGCATTTACATCTAAACACATGAAAATATGAAACAATAGGCTTCTTTTCTTTGAATAACTCATAGGGGTTTTTTTCTAGAATAGGCCTTAGAAAAACTTTATTAATAATATAACATGCTGTAAAAACTACTTCAACCCAAAAACATGAAGAGATGTTACTTTCAATTAAAAGAGTTCTAGCCACTTCTTGAAGCGACCTATTATTTCTTTCCACAACTCCGTTTTGCTTTGGAGTATATGGAGAGGAGAACAAATGCTGAAAACCAGATTCATCACAAAATTTTGTAAAATCTTGATTTCAAATTCACCTCCATGGTCTGTTTTTATACTTAAAATAACATACTCTTTTTCATTTTTGACATTTTTAGCAAACTTTTCAAAGTAAGAAAGGTTTCAGACTTACTCGCCAGGAAATATACCAAGTAAATCGTGAGTAGTCATCCACAATTACTAGGCAATATTTCTTACCTCCAATGCTCTGAGTTTTGGTTGGTCCAAAGAGATCCATATGCAGAAGCTGCAGTACACGATTAGTGGAAACTTGATTTATTGGTTTAAAGGAATTTCTTACATGCGTTCCCAATATGCATGGTGTACATAGATCAGACTTTTGGTATGATAGATTAGGTAAACCACGAACAAGCTTCTTTGCTGAAATTTTGGCTATCTGCTTCATATTGATATGCCCAAGCTTTCTGTGCCATAAGTTTGCTTCGTCTTGAATTGAGATTAGACATTGCGATTCATCTAGTTTCACATCCAAGAGGTAGATATTTTCATATATTCGACCCATGAATGACTGAGTAGAATCTTTACTGGTTCCTGAATATATTCCCTCTTGAAAGTTAATTTTAAAACTGGTATCACACAGCTGACTGATACTAAGCAAATTGTAGTTGAGTCCTTCCACTAAGGAAACATTGCTGATTGTGAGGTTTTCAATTTTTACAGTTCCGAATCCCATAATTCTTCCTTTGCTTTTTCCTCCAAATGAGATTTTTCCACCATTTATTTGTATGAGTTTTATGAAACAACTTGAATATCCTGTCATATGTCTTGAGCATCCACTATCCAAATATCATTTAACATTTTTCTTAATAGTGACATGCATTTAGAAAAGAGACTTAAGCTTTCTTTGGTACCTATATTTTCTTGGGTCCATTGGTGTTAGTATGATATGAGGTTTTTGCCCATACTTTCTTAACAAGTTTCCAAACCATAGGACATTCTTTTTCAAAATGATCTGCACTATTGCACTTTGAATATCTGAGAGCATTATGGCCTACTGGTTTTACAAAGATCTTTTTAAAATGATTTTTGTAAGCATCTCTTGTGGGTCTTTGCTTAATTCTTTCCTTCACTTTAGGAAAATCAATTAAAGGAATGGTTTCCACAATCATTCCCAAACCAGATTTATTGAAATAAGGTCTTTGAGCTGAAAGAATTTTCTCAAGTTTCTCAAATCCTATTGAAAATCTTTTGGAAATATTTGATATGTCATTTTTTAAAAATATATTTTCTTTCAAAAAATTATCTTCACTTTCTTTAAGAGTAGAAACATTCATGTCTAAACATTTCACTTTTTCTTTCAAAACATTTTCTTATTGTTTCGGTGCAGAGTTTTCCTTTTTGAGTTCGGAAATTCTTTTAAAAGAAGTCTTAAGACTAAAACACAACTCATTAATGTATTTAGAAACTTTAATAGGGATTTTTAAGTTACTCACCTCAAATTCACTGTCTGAATCTGAGTCTGTCTTGGAGTTTGAATCTGAATTCGATTGTGCCATTAAACATATATTGGCATAATCATCATCACTTTTTTCACACTCTGTATCACTCCAAGTTTCTGCTTTAAGAGCATTTCGATACTTTTAGCTTTTCCTTTCTTCTTACTCAGAAGAGGACAGTTGGGTTTGATATGTCCCTTTTTCTTACATTCAAAGTAGACTACATATTTGTTTGATTCATCATCCTCAACAGACTTAGTCTATTACTTTTGAAAACTTTATTTCTTTGAATTGAATCTTCTTCCTTTTCTGTTTAGTTTTCTGAATCTTCTTATCATGAGAGCAAGCTCATCATCATCCATATTGTCTTCAGAATCTGTAACATCAGAATCATCATTGGATTTTAATGCAATGGATTTATTACCTTTAGGGTCTTCATCTTCATTGATTCGTTCCACTTCATAAGACTGAAGAATCCCAACCAACTCATCAACAGATAGTGGCATGATTCTTTGTATCTCTCTTATTGAGGTCTTTATGTGATTCTAATCCTTGGAGAGTCCACGCAGTAGCTTGTTTACCTTCATAGGATCAGAAATTGGTTGGCCTTGATTTTCAAGACCATTTAGGATTTCTATAAAACGACTAAACATGTCAGTTATAGATTCTCCTGATTTCATTTTGAAAGCTTCGTATTGATCGAGAAGAATGTTGATTTTGGTCTCTTTCACTCGATCGGTTCCTTCATAGGTAATTTTTTTCTATCCCAAACTTCTTTCGCTGTAACACAAGAAGATATTCTGTTATATTCAGTAGGTGACGAAGCACAATATAAAGAATAAATTGCTTTTGCATCAAGAGCTTGTCTCTTGATTATCTCTTCCTGAGTCATTTCACTAGACTCAACAGCTTTTTTTCCTCTCTCTGAGACAGATGCAGCTTTAGGAATGATTCCATTTTCTACAACGTCCCATTCCAGAGGATCCTTTGATCTTAGGAACACATTCATCTTGTTTTTCCATATGTTGTAATCATTTCCATCAAAGTAAGGCGGTCTGGTATTGCTTTGCCCTTCTACCAGCCCTGGAGCTAACATACTAGCCAATTGAGATAGTTAGTATAAGCACCTAGAGGGGGGTGAATAGGTGTATAATAATTTCTCGTGATAAGTGAGCAATACAAAATAGACAATAGAAAGGAAGTTCGTCTTTTGTTAACAAAAACGGATTATGATCAAAGTAAAATAGAGTAAGGAAGAGAAAATGAACACAGAGATTATAGTGGTTCGGCTTATTCCAAGCCTACGTCCACTCTTCCGCACTGATAGTCCACTAGCTGGATTTCACTATGAATAAAAGAGTTGTTACAGTAAAGCTCTCCCTTGATTCCACAGTATAGATACTCTACCACACTTCCTCAAGGTTTCTCAAAGATATAGACTCTCTTTTGCGTACAAGATTTCACTCAACAAATGAATTGACCAAGAACAAAGAGTTTCAGACTTTGAAATTCTTCTATCGTGCACGCCCTCGAACAACTGGAACGTCTTCCTTATATACTCCTTTATGCCATCATACCCGTTGGCACTTACCAAAGGAATTTCTCTAATCTACCCGTTGGACGGAATCAATTAGGAAGATCATTCGAGCTATTTAAGGAACGTGTCGATAGCCCATCAATTCTGCTCGCCCATATAATTAGGATCTCGGTTTCCATAAGTAGAACCTTCCAAGTATACTTCGCCAATTATCGGATCCTTAATCTATGAATCAATCATGATCAAATAAAGGTTTTCGTTATGTCATATCCAGCCAAGAGATCTTCTCCAGTCGATAAGGTCAAATCCTTAATGAAACACCCAGTTCTGGATAGTCCTTCGACGGACTAAAGACTGTCGATGAGAATAGACTTTGAGTCTTAAGTCTGGCAATCCGAAGGTCTTCAGACTTTAAATAGTAGAGTCTACAAATCTTCAGACTAGACTGATGGAAACGTTTTGTCAGCTTCAAAATACTCTAGGAAGATTTCTCCAACACTACTTTCGAAAGATGCAGTGCTCACATAAATCTAACTCCCCTATCTTTTGACCATTCAACAACCCTCTTTCACTTAGTATCGTTATACCTATCTCACTTATGTGCCCCAAATGCATATGCTATAATTGAGTCAAGTTAGAATTTGACTCACCTGATGAAACTACAACGGTTCCGGTCTCAATCTCTCCTAGTAGATGATAGAGAGTATTCATATTCTTCCCCTTCATCATTATCATGGCATCTCGAGAGATCTTCAGTACTCCACCTTCAGCGGTGTACTTACACCCAATGTCATCGAGTGTCCCTAGAGAAATAAGATTATTCTTGAGCTCCAGTACATGCCTCACATATGTCAATGTACGCACCACCCCATCGTGCATCCAAATCCCAATTGTCCCTATCCCCATAGCCTTACAAACTGTATTATTCCCTAAAAGAACTCTACCACAATCTGCAGTTCGGTAAATGTTGAAAAAAGTATTAGAATACATAAAATAATAATAATTATTGGAAATACATTACATAATATTAGAAAATAAAAAGAAATATCTAAGGCGTGTAAGCACTGTTCTTAAGGATAATTCCGCTCCTCAAAGTATGAAACTCGGTGCATAAGACTTCAGCGGCTATCCTCCCAAGATACAACAGACCTTCCTCTATACTTCGTACTGAATATTAGAAGGAAATAGAGCAACTTTTGTGTATAACCCAGCAAAAAGAAAAAGGAAAAAATATGAGAACATATTGTATTTGCAAGGATTATGGTTTGAAGTTTAATTTATATTTAAACGATAAAAAAAGAGAGTCGTTAGGAGATTGTCATAATTCAATTGGTAATTAAAAAGATGACCGTTATAAGATAATGAAGAGTTTATGAAATAATAAATCAAACGTTACAAAGCTGTTAAACAACCGTTATACAACTATTAGAAAGTCGTTATATGATCGTTAAAAAACCGTTACAAAAATGATGACTTTCATAACGATCACAACTTCTAATAAGTATTTCAAAACTACTGAAATATCTAACAGTAAGTAGTAAACCACTTCTTATGAGGCATTATATGATAAAAACACCCCGAATCCAACACCCATTTGTCTCCTGACAAAGTAACGGTCACACATAAGACACAGCTTCTGCATCATTATTGCTCTCTTCGACAACGTTCGCCACACTGCTTGTGGCAATTTGCCTATCAATTTTATTCATCCGCTTTGGACTATCTCTCGTGATGCGCCCCTCCTTGTGATACTCAAAGTACTTCACGCATCCCTCGGACTTTCGATGGGGTGATTTCGATTTGCTTTTACCTCTACTACTACTAAGCCATCGATGTTGTTCTCTACCTCAAATCGTTAGTGCTTGCACTACTCCTTGCACCAGACTGTCATCTCGCAACTTTCTCTACCACTTCTTAAAGAATAAGGCGGACTTTACCTCTTCTGAGATAATTGTAATACACCTCTACAACAGTAAATCAGTAAAGTGCTCTCATGACTCTGGTAAAGAGGCTAACAATATCATGCCCTGTTCTTCATCATCAAATATCTTACCGACGTTCTTCAAATCGAACATGAGTTTATTAAGTTCATCTAGGTGGGTTCTAATAAACGTACTTTCAGTATATCTAAATTGAAACATTTTCTTCAACATGTACAAGTGATTGTTTAAAATTTTCTTCACATAGAGTGCTTGAAGTTTTGCCCATAATGCTACGGCATCCTTCTCCTTAACAATCTCTATTAAAACCTCATCCGACAAATTTAACAGAATTATGCTTTTTGCTCTATCCATTAGCTCTACCCTCTCAGAGACCTTCATTATAATTGGCAACTTATCTTCACCATCCAATGCCTTGACCAAACCTTGGGTTGTCAATAATGTTCACATCTTGATACTCTATAACACAAAATTGTTGCTCCCGTTAAACTTCTCAATTTCAGATTTCCTCTAAGACATAATTGCAATAACAGAATTTTTAGATAATAATCAAACAAGTAAAAGCTTTAAATCACGATCAAGAGATCTAAGTCCAAGCTCCAATACTAATTGTTGGAATATAATACGAGAATCTTGCAATTTACGTCAACGTGAAATCACCAGAGGAATAAATGAGAAATAATAAGGACACTAGAAATTTACGTGGTTCAGTCCGAGTATCAGTACCTACATCCATAGAGAGCTAACAGCAAATAATCCACTATAATCGGAGAATCAGAGTTTATAATTACTCACACGCTCAAGTGTTTCTCACACCTAAATTTAACCCCAAACCCAAAGTGTTTATAAATAAACATTCATTTGAACATAAACTCACAGCACAAAATCACCGCACGTTCAAGCTTTAAACAAAACGCTCTACGTAACGAAGAATTCACGCGTGGCTCTCTTTAGCTTGACGTGTGCAGCTTCTACATGCAGCTCCTTTTCTTTTACGTAGGGTTTTCAGCTGCTACCTCCTGGAGAAGTGCGTGTTCTGCTTTATATGTGTGTGCCCAAAAGTCAAAGTCTTGACTTTTGGGCCCACCTCCTTCTGTTTCACGTGCAGAGGCTTCAACTTCCTTTTATTTCCATCAGCTAAAAGAAGAAAACCCATGGCATGGAATATTGTGTGCCCATAGTCATATATTTGACTTTGGGCCCCACTTAGATGAATATAACTTGGATAGGGATTTGGCGAGTTTGCAGATAAAGGAAGCAAAAGGGATTCGACTCATTTTTATTTTATTTTATTTTTCCTTTTGTAAATCTTCATGGAGTCCCACGAACTTTCTCATCCAAGCGAATCATGTTTTGCAAACGCTCAAACTCGAGACATAATTTAACAAAACCAACAAACCTCCAACCCCTACCCTGCAACGACTTGTCCTGGATCCCTGAACATATTAGCTGAGACTCCTAATTCTCCCATTTCAGCATCACAACAAAACAAAAATGGGTCTCCATCATCGTCGTAGCAATATCGTATTGGCTCTTCATCACCAGCTACCGAACAATTACCAGCAAAAGGGCCTTGACGTTCAGGGCAACAAGTTTGCCCTCCAACATGGATCAAGAACTAAATTTGTCCTACTTTGGGGACTACAAGTACATAATATCTAGTATTTTCCTATGTTTCCTTTAGTCAATTATCACAAGAACACATGTGCTGCATCAGTCGAATTTCTGAAGAATAGGAACTTTCTTCTTATGAGAAAGCAGCACGCAATATTCCATGGCAAAGGGCCATGAAAGAAGAATTAGCTGCTCTTATAGAGAATTATACTTGGAAAATCATTCATTTCCTCTGTCATAGAAAGCCCATTGCCTATGGGGAAACAAAATAAAATATAAAGTAGATAGTTCAATTGAACGATATAAGGCTCAACTCATCGCTAAAGGATTTACTTAACGTGAAGGTTTTGATTATCATGAGACCTTCTCCCTTGTTGCTAAAGAAATCATTGTTCGTTCTTGTATGTCTGTTGCTGCATTGCGAAATTGGGAGCTACACCAAATGGATGTCAACAATGTTGATGATCTTGACAAGAAAATTTACATGGAACTTCCACAAGGATTACGTAGATAGGGGGAGTCTCGAATATGTCATCTCCGTAAATTCCTGTATGAACTTAAGCAAGCCTCTTGACAATGATATGTGAAATTTACTGCAACACTTACAAATACAGGTTTTCGACACTCCAAGCATGATTAGGCGTTATTCACATGGATCAGAGGTACCTCATTGATCTACTTATTGATTTATGTTGATGATATACTTATCATGGGACATAATGATGTTACAGTTCAAAACTTCAAAAGATACTTGCATTTGACCTTCCATATTAAAGACTTAGGACCTCCCAAATATTTTCTTGGTATTGAAATAGCTCAATCCAACGAGGGAATTTGTCTTATTTAGTGAAAATTCATACTAGAAATCATATTAGAAGCAAGAGTGTCAAGATGCAAACTAACTACTATACCCATTGAGCATAATGTCAAATTGACGACATATGAATATGATGCAAGTTCTTCCTTTCCAAATGAAGATCCATTGTTCAAGGATCTATTAGGATATCGGCGATTTGTTGGAAAATTGATCTTCTCACCATGACCAAGCCTAATATATGTTATGCAGTGCAAATACTTAACCAGCTTATGCACAATCTAAAGTAATCACATATGAATGCAATGTTGAATGTTGTAAAGTATTTAAAGGGATGTCTAGAACTTGAAATTCTATTATCATGTGACTGCAACATGAAGATGACAACCTATTATGCTATAGATTATGCTACTTGTTCAATGACAAGAAGATCCATTACTAGCTTTTGTATCAAATTGGGAAGGCCCTTGATTTCGTGGAAGATGAACACGCAGTCAACAATTTCATTGTTATCAGCTGAATCAGAATATTGAGCTATGTCAAAAACTAATTGCGAAACAATTTGGATATGAAGATTACTTTTAGATCTTAGTGTGCAAGTCAACGGCACAAGTGAATTATTTTGCAATAATGATGTTGCGCTTAAGTTAGCAGCGAATTCGATTTTCGCGGAAGAATGAAGCACGTTGAAGTTAATTGTCAGTAAAAATTCAAGAAGGGATTGTTACGACTCAAGAAATTGGAACTATTGAACAGCCTGCAAGTATTTTCACTAAGCCCTTATGTTAGAAACAACCCATATCTTTATTGAGCAAGTTAGGCGTCTTTGACATATACAAGCCGCTACTTTGGGGGGAGTATTGGAGAAAGGATTTGAATTGATCTCTTGATTGATTCCCTAGCTGGAATCCAATCTCGTTATTGATACAATAAATTATAGATTTGAAATATTTTTTAGGAAAATGATACTGTATATATTTCTTTGACTTCATTTCTTGTACTATAGAATACAGACGCATGCTTGTATATTATATGAGACAAGAAATGCATCCAAATAAGTCTTACCTGGTTTTTTATTGTCTTATCAGCTCCCTTATTTAATAAAAGTCTCACCACATCACTTCGTCGAGATTGGACAGCAAGATGCAAAGGTGTCCATTCTCAAGAACAGAGACAATATCCTCGGACATAAAGCTATGGGCCTGACACCCCATAAGACACTGTAGAGGCCTGCTACTAGTATTATCTCACCAACTATGCTGATAAAGAAACCAAACATGAGGTCACATTAGTCACAATTAATTGAAAGCCGTAGACTTATAAAATGAATTGGATAGATGTTTAGGTTTGCAAAGGCCAACCCCAATGCCCTATTTGTTTATTTGCTGTGATTGATATTGTATCCTCGATTGTCATTTGATTGTTCCTATGCTTTTAACTGTTTTGCCCTGTTTGAATAGTATGCCATGTTAATGTATTTTAGATTATCCGCATTTCATGATGAGCACATTGAACTATCTATGTGCTGTTGTAGTTCATCTCGAAATCAAGCGATGGGAAAACTCGAAATCTTCGGAATTCTTCGAGTTCTGGAGCCTGATCCGATTGAAATCCGATGAATGTTGACAAAGACAACCAGGCTAAAGCCTTTTTCTCCTTGTTCCACGTTTCCTTTTATGACCATTTTCAGTTTTTACAAATGCTAATATACAATCAAACCATTCAGGGACACCTGAAGGTGCCGCTTTTCACCACGTCACACCTAAGACCATGGAACCGCAGCATGCGACATGACGTGAATGCGATGCGCGGAAGCTAGTATATTGAAAACCAAACCCAAATGATTGCACCTAAACCTCTTCCATGGCTGATAAGGAGCTCCTTCCTCCATTGAATTGTTTTCGTCATCCACAGATGAAGACTTCTCGTGTAACCGGATAATTTGGGGTTTGCTTTTAGGAAATTTTTGAGATCTCTGTCAGAAACCTGTGGAGGGCTTGGGGCTTCGAGAAAAATGGAGAATGATCAGAGCCTTTGAGATGGAAAACCTTTTCAGGAGGATTAGACTTTATCATGGCCTCCTGCAAGGAAGCAGGAATGGCATAATCTTCCTGGGTTTCTATGTAAAATCGACGAATAGATCCGTAGTTTGCATCCGACAAAGTGAGCTTCTCCAGGATTGGTGCAAAAGGTATTGGCCTCATCGACACCGAGGCTAATGCAACATCCTGAGACAGTAAAGAATATTTACGTTAAGACAGGATAGTGTTAGAAATCAACAGCAGAAGAGATTTTGCAATTCTTTATCTGCACTCTACAAAAACCACTCCTTGTCAAAATTTCTAACTTTCTGTATTAGAATGGAACAGTCTTATCCAATGTCATACTACCCACGAAGGTATTAAGCTATCTGAAAATCCATATTCCAGATTCATCAAATAACCCTTCAAGGGCTTTTAGGAAGTAGGCAACAGATTTCTGTCTAACAGCATTTCAGGAGTCGTGGTGGGGCTGTTTTGCGTCACTGTAATTTAGATTCTCTAAGTATGTACCTTTGCAGGACTTTGATTGAATAACAAGTCTTCCAACAGTGCTTTCTCCAGATTGATAACAGTAGGAGGTTGATCCTTTCCATTTCCATATAAGAAGATCTGCGCTTGTCGCATCAGATCACTTGGACCTTCCTGCAGAAAAAAGTAAACATCAGTACTAGAACAAGCCACTGATAAGCCATCTGCGTCATTTTCTTTTTTTCAAACTTGATAAAGTATCGTTTGGAGCTTCCAGATTCAGCTCATCAAAATTATAATAAGTCGGCCTACTGTTTTATGTAACTTGTCTATGAAAGAAGCCCATACTGAATTCAGAGGGACGAAGTTCAGATATAGAGTGCTACACAGACGTCTTCAATTTCTTTTTCTCTCCTTTGTTATTTCTTTTCCCTCAAGGGTCTAGTAAAAGTAGGAAGCGTTCCAAAGAATTTAACCTGTAGAGAGAACATATCAAGGAAGCTTTGGCCATTCTTCAACATTGCTGCTGCAAGAAAAATGGCTTTTGCTATCTTATGAGGATACAACTCCATCAGATATGAGACGCAAGCACCGCCAAAATCATGTCCCACCAAGATCACCTGCATTCGTTTTGGATAATAATGAATGAAACGACAGTTGGCCGAAGATGAGTGACGATTAAAAGAGGAAAGAAGATCGATCAAAGTGACAGATCGAGAGAGTGAAAGTACCTTCTCCCCATCTCCTAACTTGTCAATTATGTCGATCAATGGTTTCACGTATTCTGCCATGCTGCTAATGTTGTTCGTATCAGTAGATTGAATTCCTGAACCCATTAAGTCGACTGCATCCACCTTAAATCCTCCTTGGCGTAGAAGTGCAATCGTTTTATACCAGCACCATGCGCCATACCCTCCCCCGTGAACAAGAACAAAATGGTTGGTCTCCACGCCATCAGCCTCCGAAGCCTAAGAAATACATCATTGTGTCGAAAAGAGGATATGAGAGAGAAATTAAAGCATTCGCATGTGCTCTGCCATATAAAAAAAACCAGCATTTCTATCTGTCTTTATTAGCAGGGCTGTATCTAATCAATGGAAAAGCTACAGGATCTGGATGAACGGAAACGACAGCATTAATGAGCATTGTTTGGACCACTGTCCCTAAATCCTCCCACACGTTTGATTAATGTACCTTAACCTTAGACGATTAACTATACATCATGGTTTTTGCAGCCACCGACTAGGAATTGGCATATCGTTACGAGAACAAGGGGCAGGTCTTGCTTTAAGGGAGAAGAACCTCACCACGCTTAGCGCATGGTTAACCCATTTGTAAGCCTGCGAAATCCTTCAGAGTTAGCTAGACGGGAATGACCCAAGTCACAATTTTGATCATCCGGCGCATGCCGGCCCGAGCCAGCTAGAAAAAGTTTCTAGACTTGATAATGCAGCATATTAAAAGACTAGAAAAGGACGTGAATAGGAATGAACCCATCCACGTCTGCATCTTATGGTCAGGTCGATACTGCTCACATGCTCGACAGTGACTGAAATCGCTCCAGTTTTCTAACGGTGCATGTAGAAAAGTCAGATGCGGATGTCTGTTTCGGCGTGACTAAGCGCGTTTGATTCGGTCGAGCAGGAAGGTCCAAGAGGAAACAAGACGGGAAGAGACATTTTCCGGTGCCAAAAGTCATTATCTCTACAGTTCCTCCTTTGTCAGCTCTTTGAAAGCAACCAAATGTTGACCACGACGCAAAGTTTGGCCGTGCGCATAGGAAAAGCCAATAGGAATTCGACAAATTCCAAAGGAGGAGGAGAAGAAATGATGCGCCGATCTCTAAGACTCCATGTTAATGGCAACAGAGCATTAATCCTAGAAACAAGCATCGTCGTGAAGGAACTAACGTAACTAATCCAGCGGAGACATGAACGTGTCTAGGGGAGTTTTAGCGTCGGCTCTCGATCGTACCTCATCAGCCAGAATTTGCTGCAGCGGCGGGAGGAGAACGTCGCTGCACGACCGCCTCCGAGCGGTGGAGCTCCTGGCGATGCTCTGCTTGACACCGCTCTTCCCCGAGGGCACGGAGGGAAAGAGACCCGGAGTGCTCGTGGACCGCCTGAACAAGTGAAGAGCATCACCGTTCCCGTCGCCGCCGCCGCTCCAGTGCTGCTTCAGGAGCATGACCGCCGCAAGCGCCTGCTCACGGATCAGAGCGTCGGCCGCCTCAGCCTCCGCCGCCGCCGCCTCGTCCCTCTTCTTCTTGTTCTTCTTGCACGAGGTCGAGCCCGGCAACCACGAGGCTGGACGAGGCGAAGCGTCGGGGCGGGCCGGGCCGGCGGAGTGGGAGGACCTCGCCGTGATCTTGGGAGAGAAGCAGGCGAGTGAGTTCCCCATGGTTACGGAGGATCGAGAGGCGAAGGTCGCGCCACTCCGGCGGGCTTTGGTTGGTAGGATTGTAGGAGAAGGTGTCGGAGGTTGTTGTTGCTTTGAAGGTGCATGGGATGGGCCTATGGCTTCTGGCATATAAAGAAAGGCGGAAAGAAGAGAGAGAAACCTTTTTTTTTTTTTTAATGAGGAAAATGAATAGTAAAAGCATGCGATGGAATCAACCACAATAATTAAAAATAAATAAAAAAAATCGGTTGTCAATCACTTTAGAGAAAATTCTAAATAAAAGCTCGAAGTACTTATATTTTCTAAAATAATGTTTTGAAATTGACCTTATCTCAAATAAAAAGCCTAAAGTGGCCGTACCAGTCTTAAAAAAAAAAGCCTGAAGTGTGTTTTAGATAAGGGCTTATCCTCGATCAAGGATATTTTTGTTAAAACACAATATAAATATAAATTAAAATTAAATTAGATTAAAAATTAAAAAAAAAGAAAAAAAGAAAAAGGGAAATTACATATGGGAGGGCGTCAATAGGGCAACGGCCACAGGCTGGAGGGAGCCTCCTGTGTGTGTTCCCTTTAAAAAAAAAATATATATATATATATATATATATATATATATAGAGTTTGTTTTTTTGGGAAAGAAAACTAGAAAAAAAGGAAAAATTAAAAAAAAAACTTAAAAGACGAAATTCCCTTTACCAAAAGTGAGTCAAATCCCTTTTTTGAGATCGATATAATTACTTTGCACTTTATTTGAAATAATATTCACTCCATACCTTTATTTGAGAAAATGAGAACATTTCATGTCCTTATTTGAAATAATATCTACTCTAAGCTCTTATTTGAATTGTAATTTTTCCTTTTTTTATTTATTTTTCCATTTTCTTTATTTTTGTTTTCTTGAATGAGGGCCAACAAGGCAAAGGCCACTACGCCCTCGAATCTAGGCCTAGCCTTGGCCTACAAGGGCCGCCAAGCCCTCACTTGGCCACAATGATAGCCGTGACACTCTTGCTTAGTACAACAAGGGTCACCAGCTTTCACCCTAAAGCCCTCCCCCCAAAATAAAGTAACTAAAAGGAAAAAAAATCATAAAAAATGAAAATATTTTATAATATTATTACAATGTCTATGTTAGTGTCGTAGTATGTCACATAAAATAACCGATGTCAACATTAGTAATTTTTTTATCAAAACTAGCCGAATGGACTCAGTTAGCAAAATTTGATAAAAAACTTAAAATTCAATCGGCATAATCACAAAGTTTGTGATTGAATTAGTAACAATACAATAGATTTATAACTTTTTTTTTTTTTGTAGCCGTCAATCTCTGCCCACCACCAACCCCGCTGCCGACCTACAGCCCCTCTCCCTTAACCACCGTCTTTGTCACCTGCGTAACACCTATCTCCGACTTCGACCCTGATTCAATCTGCTTTTCTTATTCCCTCTCTCTGAACTCTTCCTCTTCTTCCCGATTCTCGGAGGAAAATCAAGGACGAAAATAGTAATCGGTGTCAAGGTGTAAAGTGGTACGCAGAGCTAAAACTTGGGACGGTAAGATGTGATTTTTTGAAAATGTAATTAATTCCCTATGGTAAGATGAGTTTAGAGGATAATTTTTTATTTTTTTATATTTAGGCGAAATTATATTATATACAACTTTTCCTTGTCATTTCGAGTATATCATCACATGAAGACAATATGTATGACTCGTTCTAATTGACTTCTTTTTTTTCATTTTTCTTTTTTGCCACGTTTGTCATAAAACAAACTTGTATTGAACGGAATTTTTGTTAACGCTTGGTCAAAGTGAAGAAAATGGGGAGCAGCCAGCCCACGCCGACGACGGTTCTACGTCAATGCTGACCGGGGAATCCACCTCCTCTACCGCACGCTTTCAATGAGGGAGCGATCTGTATCGGCGGCCGATGCTTTTCTTAATTGCCGCATAGGATTTTAAACTCGCGATCAAGGTATCCGAATTAAGTCATGCCTGTTCTCCCGTTGAGCAATCCCGTTACCATCGAACCATTTAATGATTTGTAGGTTAGGTGCACAAGTTGAACATACTAGGAGTGAGCACTGGCCCATGATGGATCCCTAGTCAATGTTATCTAGCTAAATTTTGGTCCGGAACTCACAAATAAGTTTCAGTTTCAAAAAATCATAAAGCAATCCCGACATGATAAATTCCAAGTTTCAGATCTAGAACCGACTTGCTTGAACCGTGCACCTTTACTAGGTGAATGCTGGTCCCACTTGCTAGATTCCAGCTCCTAGCAATCTGTCTCCAACTTCGTGAATGCTAGCACATCAGGCAAACTTTTCAACAAAATGCACTGTTCGATCTCTACCTCCTTCAAATAATGCAATTTTTCCAAGCCGTTGACACAGCACTCCAAAATAATATAGCTGAAGTTGCTGTACTTTTTTTTTTTAATATATATTCTTATTATGGGTTGTTGTTTTGGCAGATTTTAATGTATGTTGTTTTAACTTTCATTTTGCTAGATTAGGGTTGAGTTAAATAATTCTCAATTGCTTTATATTTTCTTTATTACGTAACTGATATTTGTCTCGACTCTCGATTGTAAATAAAGGGATGTTCTATTAAAATTTACCCTTTCAAAGAATAAAAAAATGAAACAAAAAAAAAGGAATCCGTCAATTTCTTGATACACCCTGAAACCAAAACTAGTCTAACAGAGTCAGTTTACAAAGCAAGTTTTAGGGTGCATGTACTAGAAGCCAATCCCTACAAAGTTCCAATCCATCCTGACATTGCTCAGCTCCATGACACCGACAAGATAGAGCAGTGAACGATCAATTCGAACTTACAATTAAGAGTGCTTTCAAATCACTTGAAAAATAAGCCTACGCCGTTCTTGGCTGACCGACACGCCGGTCAATCAAACTCAAGAAGTGTTCCAACTCAACTGTTGACCAACTTCTGCTTCCACACATGGTACTACGTTGACCCACTGCAACTGCACTCCCGACCAAGTCATCGACAACATCCACATAAAACCTAGGAGGCTCGAAAAGGACAAGTGAATGATGCGAAAAAGGGAATAATATCGAGATTTTACACAGCAAGACTCTCCCTATAGACTAATTTACGTTGAATCAGATCCAAATCGAGCGTAAATAGTGATTTTTGTCGATCAAATCGACGGAGATGGGCCAATAAAACCCTCTTCTTCTTGTTGAAGAACTAATTAATTACATTTTTGCTGGAGGATAAACCTATACTAATTAATGGATCTCATGTGTATGGAGCAATTAATCCTGTCTTTCGAGGATGAATATGAAGGCCTTTTAACAACTGTGTTTTTTTTCATTTTTTTCTTGTCAAAATCATTTCAATTGCTGAGAACACTTTGCTTGTTATCCCTTTCCTCAACCAGAAGTCAGTCTTCTGCTTCCTTTTTGGCCATGGAGCTGTAATTTAGTCGAGTCAACTTAATTGACTGCTCAAATCGGATTCAGTATTTCGGCCAAAAAAACAAAAAACTCAACTCAGTATCCCTATATTAAAAGACTTTATGCTAGCCTTTCGAGCTCAAGGTCGAGTGAAAGAAGCGTCTAACAATCGAGCATACCTTGAGCGTACAAAAGGTGAATCTTAATTCGATCAAACTTGAGCTGGAATTTTGAAGGTCCTATAAGATTTATAGGAAGAATAGAGCACAAGTGTAAATATCTATCGAACATGCACATACCCAAATGATCAAGCGAACCGATTTCTCCTACACGCACGAGGATAGCTTCTATCTACAATGTGATTGGTATGACTCTTGAGATTAATCCAAAGAGGAAATATTATGATTCGAAACGAGATCTTCGTACCATCCAAATCAATCCGAAAGCTTGATTGCTCAGCCAATTTACAGGTACGGAAACTAATATGCAAGAGGAAAGAGTAGTGAAGTGAAAATCTTCCTTTTGTCGGTGGAACATCAAGCCCTCACAAGACGAGAATTATGAATTTGTGAGCTCAAAGAAATGCCGCGTAACGAGCTTCAAAAAACAAACATGTTTTTCTCTTTCGCGATACCCCAAGTAGGCAAAATGCTTTCATGATCCTCATAACTACTGGAAAAGTTAGCTCCGCATAAATGTGGATCCGAACAGGATTCTGACTGAGCTGGCGGTACGACGCCCAACCAACTTCGTGCATCACAATATTACGACAGCATATATCCAGACACAAGAAGAATGTTGTCAGGACAAATGGCGCATGCCAATATGCAGGACGAGGCTGGTCCTTTTCAACCGTCTGTCGTCCTCTGTGTTTCTGGTGAGGACTTTAAATGACAAGCATTATTGTTTTGGCTGGACAGGGGACATGCCCCGTTCTCCATAGTCTTTTCCATACCGTACAACTTAGAAGTAAAGGCATTCGAATTAGCACCTTACCATACCATCAACCTTACCCAAACATTCCACAATCCGAGCAAAGAACTCTCCCAAGCCTTTCAATTCGAAGGGGGCGCTCTGCAAATGGCTTGCATCAAATGGAAGTGCAAAAGAAGATGATAACAAACCGGGCTTTGCATATTGTAAATTATGAAAGCTGGAGGTGAATCCCGCATACAGTTGTTTGCTATAAATAACTGGACTAAGTCAAAATTATGCACTGATACAATTGACTAGCCCCGGAGTTCAGAATCATGCACAGCTTGATTTTCAGCTACTACCGAAGTCCCCATCTAAAGCTGTCGGTACATTATGTTGAAGTGTGCCACGCGGTGATTGTCCCCTTGAAAAAACTGGCGTATGAAAACATAATGCTCCAGGTCCTGCCTCAAAGCCGCAAGTTACCATACATGTCAAAACATGTAATCGTTTCCACCAAGGACCTAGAGCTACTGAAGACATCATCTGGCAATATGCCCCCTTGATATAGAATGGCTTCATCAACAATTATGCAAAGGCAACACCGAAACAGGGCTCTTCGGTTCCATTCAGTCTCCTGACTGCCGATAATCAAGTCACCATCTTAGCTAAATTTTGACCATGAAATAGAAGGCATCTTGGCCAAGAAACCAAAGAATCAGGCATGGAATTTCAAAAAATGCTGTGCCCTTCCTTGGCCGGTCCCAATTATCTAGACTGCACATACATCTAACGCAAGCTGCACCTTTCAGGTACATATTATCAGATAATTTAGTGGATAAGACATAAATCATTGAAAACAGCCTGAATCCCTTCCAATTCCCATCACAGTTCCCACCACGCAGTCTAGATATCAGCCCAATTTTTTTGGGTCAAAGGATATCAGTCCATCGAATAGTAAAGCTGTTGATGCATATCTTCTGCTGTTAATACGACGTCAAATACCTAAAAAAGAATTTCAACCAAATAATGACAAATAGTTAGGATGGCCTAGAGCAATTAAATAAATACAGCACAACCAAGGAAATGTTTCTTAAACAAGAAAAGCATACAAAATAAGTAATCCATCATCTTATAGTACTTTTCTTTACCATGGCACTTCTCCAGGAACAAAATATAGTAAAAATGGAAGGAAAGCACTGAAAACTCATCACATTTAAGGATAGGCCAAATACAATATACAACATTCAAAGATCACCAAGTATCCCCATACCTGTCAAAATTGATCCTGGGGATCCTATCTCTGCATGCTATAATATTGAGGAGCCAGCTCAGTCAACCACAAGTAATCAATTCTGGTTATGTTGCGAATGTACTTGTGATTAGTTTGAACTAATTCATTGAAGATAATGCAATCCGGTTTTGTCCGAAATAGTAAAGAAGAAGGATGGATCTGCACCACCTGACCACTTGCCAAAGCCCTATTTTCCACACCAAATATGTATTGTTAGGAAATAAAGTCTATAAGAGAACTGGAAAAAGACATTGATTAAAACTTGGATCTATGTTAACATATTAAAGCTAAGAGGAAGGGGTCTGAATCAACACCCAGCACCTGTATGAACCTTCTGGCTGCTTCAAAGCTGCGTTGAGGAAAAAGGAAGCAGCGAGGCATCTCCGAAACTGAACCATGTCATCTCCACACGACGCAATGTGAAGCCCCATTTGCTCTACATGTCCCTGAATCTGTCTGTATGACATCAAAAAAAATGCATAGTTGGAGGATCAATAATGCTTGTCCCAAGACATGGAGAACTAAAGGCAACATGCAATAGTTCATAGACAACCTGTGAATGTCACGCGCATGTCTAAGGGACCTGCTATTGATAAAATTTTCTTTGCACCATTTTTTGAGAAGTTTATTGTCTTTTTCTTTACTTTGACCACTCTTCCTCTTCTCCAAGAACTCATCAGCTGCTCGAAATACATTAATCAAGGTGATATGGTCACCATCTGCACTTGAAAAGCATTTCATTGCAGTTCTTGCCTGGCCCGGCAAAGTTAAGTAGTCAGCTCTCCAGTTACATACAGAGTAATGGAAGTCCATGTGGTGCAACCAAACATATCAACCAGCCAGAATGGTTGTTTCAAAAAGAGCCCAACAAAACAAGACCAAAACAGACAGAAGAGCCTATGAATATGTTTTCCGCTTATTGCAAATTAGTCAAGCAATAACCCACTGAAGGACTTGAATATGACATTAACACAGTTGAACTCACAGTTATGGACATCGGACGTTCATGAACTCACAAATCCTGTAAGATAACAATGCTGGCATATACTTGACCTTTCAAGCACATTATACTTGAGTACAATAACAACTCAAAGGAGATTTATATGGGGAAAAAGCCATTAAAAAAAACCCCAACTATGCCCATCGTGACACATTAACCCAAAACCTTTTTTATGACATCAAAAACCTCGAACTATGCACATTGTACACATTAACCCCAAACTTTTTTCCTGTGACACCAAAAACCTTAAACTTGTACTCATATAACAAATTTACCTCAATTTTATTTTGTGACAGAAAAAGCCCCGAACTTGTACCCGTGCGTCAAATTTACCCTCCATCAAGATTCCATTAATGCATGCCATTAATAATCTTATTTAGCTGCCTACATGGACGATCTAGTGAGAAAGCTAGCGAGATGCCCATGTGGCAACTAATTGTATTTTTTTTTTCTCATTTTCTTTTTTTCCTTCCTCCTTTGGCATCTTCCTTGGGTTGGCGACGATGAGGACGTGCCAATGGCACTAGTGAGGGCGGCAGCAACAGTGGTGGTTAAGATAAAGAAGGCACCAAAAAGGATCTTGATGGAAGGTAAATGTGTCACGCCTGTATAAGCTTGAGATTTTTGATGTCATAACAAAAGTCTAGAGTAAATGTGTCACATGGATACAAGTCTGAGGTTTTCAGTGTAACCAAAAAAAAAAATTGGAGTAAAAGAGCCACATGGGTACAAATTTGGTGTAAATGTGTGACATGATTATAAGTTTAAGATGTTTGGTGTCACAAATAAGTTTAGGGTACAAGTATCACAAGAGGCATAGTTTGGGATTTTTGGTGGGTTTTACCCATATATATACATAACCACATTTTTGTTACAACATACCTGGCTAATCCTTTCAGTAATACAATTTACATAATGTGCATGCACTCATTGCATAAACGAGTATAAGAAAAGCAAGATGAAAGGCTTCACAAGTATCAGTTCATAACTTACCTCTTCTAACTTCTCACGAGGGGCATAAAATATGGATTCTACTGAAAGCATCGCAACTGTAATCAGCACTTCTTCCACACAGTTGAACTGACTAGCCTGTATGAGTGCCTTTGAATACATGGGATCTAGGGGAAGCCGAGCCATCTGGTGCCCCAATGGATCCGATAGTTTACAGTCTTCTGTTAGAGCACCCAGCAAAAATAACTGCTCCAATGATTTCACAATAGCTGCCCTGATCAAAGCTTACAGGTGTCATTACCCAGCAAAAAGTACAGAGAAAAGTAGGTAATGTGATGCCACATCACAACCCATTTCATAACTTCTCTACAAATTATCAGCCTATTTGACCTGATGAAGCATCAGTACAAGAGAAGCACCATAACAAATTCATGTGGCAACAGTGTGACAACGTGGTGCACCCATATGTTCCATAAGAATATACAAACGTTTACCAAATTTTCTAGATTTTTCCGTCAGAGAAATTGTGAAAATGAAGGTGAAATAGAAAATTTCTGGGCATGAGAGACAGGATAATGTGAAATGAAGGATAATTTTCAAAGGACAATTTAATAGCCAGATTAAATCATTGATAAAGATGAATCCAACAAAACTAGATGAAATCACACTAATCCAGGCTTAAGAAAGATGACGCATCCACAGCCTAGTGGACACACTTAATATGCACAAGAGAGTAAATGATAAAGCAATGAGATCTCTCAGGGAATAACCTTGGTGGTTTTTCGATAAAGTCAAACCCAATAACATCATTTACACCCAAAGCCATGAGCTGCAAAACAACATTTGAAAGATTGCATCTCTTAATCTCAGGCTTTGTCGAATCCTCAAGTTTCTCAAATTCGGTTTCTGGGTAGAGGCGGAAACACTTCCCAGGTCCTTCACGCCCTGCTCGTCCACTGCAGTAGCAAGGTTTTAGTCTAATAACATGGGATTTTTATATGGTCAAAGTTTCAAATTGAATAGTTGAATAGACACAAAGATCCAAGACACGCAGACATGATAAAATCACTCCACGTTATCATGTTTTACTTAAAAAGAAGTAACCATGCAAATATTGAAGGCAAATTCAACTCCAGTATGATCCAGATCTTCAATTACAAGAAAGGAGATGAATTTGATTCAAAAAGTCCACGCATGGGCAACAAAACCCTCTTTCATGGCACAAGATACCTGTCTTTAAAACGTTAAAGACAAATTAAAGGACAGATATCCCAATTTCTGGACATTCGCACTGTCTGAAAGTATGCATCCACAGGAGAATGAAGAGAGACTGTCTACCATCCATATGTTGCCATTTTAGGACAGAAAGTTTTTCAGTCAAGGAATTTGTATGGCACCACATTGGGACTTCAATACCTGTGCATTTAAATGGTATCCCTTCCCCTATATCTTCTTTGGACTGTATTTGAAATGTGATCACACTACAAAAGCATAGATCAAAGTACAATAACTGCAGACTACCTTCTTTGAAGAGCCTGAGCCTTGGAAGTTGGTATGACAATTAATGATTCCATGCCTTTAGCCGGATCATATGACCGTGCTTTCACAAATCCAGGGTCTACAACATACTTTATCCCAGGTATTGTCACTGATGTCTCGGCTATATTCGTGGCCAATATAACCTGAAAGAGTTCAATCATATTAGTAATAATCATTACAAAAATAAATTTCTACAAAATTATTTTAGCTTGCCGAATGACAATGATGTAGCCTTATCTAAGCAATATTAGTGAATAAACCATAAAATAAGAGGAATATAAATATGACATATCAACAGTTCATAAATCCAATAGATTGTCTGAAGGTAATGAGAGGAAATAAATCATCTTGACCACCAACAGCACGTTGTTATGCTATCACAATAGAACCACAAACAACAACCAGATTCAAAGAGTTTGTCAATGTTAGAAACCCACTGCCAACAGCATAAAAGAGTTCTGCAACCAGTCTACATATGTCTAAATGTGAAGATACTGAGGATAAGAAAAGCTGAGAAATATCACAAAGAATACTTTTTTATCGCTTGTCCTACAAGGGAAGTAAATAGACATAAATATCAACCATTCTCTCATGCTTCACCATACTGAGACAAGAAAGATGTACAGACAGTGAGGCCTCACATAAAGTTAATGAAAAACATTGACGTGACTGCTACTAGAAAAAAACATCAAAGTGACAATGATCTTAATAAAGGTCCACACAATCCAAAATACAAATCCTTACTCTATAGTAAAGGATCTGACTTTAACAGGAGCACTGTACATAAAAAAATCGAAAAAAATTTGAGCAGCTTGGATAGTCACCTTACGAAATCCAGGAGGAGAGGGTGCAAAGACGCGCATTTGTTTCTCAGAGGGAAGAGATGAAAATATAGAAACAGTCAACATATTACGGTTGCCTTCAGGCAACTGCCGTAGTCGCTCCTGAATAAGTCTTTCAACGGATTCAATTTCCTCTTGACCAGTCAAGAATACAAGGACATCTCCTGGACCCTCCTCCAAATGGATCTGAGTATTGCAAAATGTGTACTTATCAAATACGGCAAATATTCCAAGCCAACTGATTGGGATCAAACAAAAGAGTAGCTCGCATGGTAATATTTCCAAGGAGAAATCCAATTGGCAAGCCTTATTGAGACCTCAATTAAATTAATGACATTGAGTGAATATATGCACCACATTCTACGTGGATACACTTAAAACGCCTTTTCATGAATCAAGTCAGATGGCAAATTATGTATCCTATCCTAGTCAAATAAACGAGAAGTGATTTTGGAAACCCGCAATGAATAGAATGTTTGGCAAGCCTTCAAAAGTTAAAAAATATGGAAGCTAAAGCAATCAAAAAACAAATTAACTGTAAACCCTGAGGCGCTGCTGCAGATTCTAGTTTATGAATCATCTATAAAAGTTCTATGATTTTGAACTTAAATGTATAAAGAGAGTTACACAATCGATACTGCATTTTATAGACACCACAACAAAGTTGCTGTTTAGCAAACATTCATTGCAGTCATACTTATGGCCCAACATCGAACAAAAAAGCGCCAAAACTACCCCATCAGATGTAAGAGCAGTGACATGTCGACTGTGAACCAAAACATGAACTTCCTAGAAAGGAGGTAATCCCTTTTCATAAAGACATAAAGAAGGCCTAAGCAAATAAGATTGAAAAACAACCTGGAATATGGTAATCAGGGTTGCATCTAAATAATCTGGTTGAGGATGAAGAGTATATAGTACATCCACAGGAAATTGCCGCCCCTGGACATGGACGGCTCTTGCACCACCAAAGTATTTGGAGAAGACACGTGCGTCTAAGCTAGCAGACATAATAATCAACTTCAATGTAGAAAACCGTCTGCTTTGGCCTTGTTTCAAAGTACTGGACCAAACACCTTGCCCTTTCTCCAAGAGCATGCCATTACTCAACTGCTTATTTTCAGTATTTGGACAATCATTGGCAGATGCAGACCTTTTATTTTGAACATCTTTCAACAAGCCCAACAGAACATCAGTGTGGACTGTTCTTTCATGGGCTTCATCCACAATAAGCACGGAGTACCTAGAAAGATATGGATCCAACAGTGCTTCCCTGTAGAGGAGTAGTATCAGCTCCGCAGGCAAAGACTGGAATCAACATAAGTTGCTAATTTTGCATAATACAAGTTTCACATGATCTCTCCATATACTGTAATTGGAAGCATGAAAATTCTACTGGTTAAACTTCCCTTGAGAATCTCAAAAAATAAGAACTAGAGCTTTCAGACCAATTCACAAGATATCTAAAATAATTTCAGCTAGGTAGTAGATCTTGCTCCACCTATAGATCTAAAGAAATAAGACCAGTAAGTCTCCTTTCTACAATCACATCTAGATTACGAAATGAATTCAGTAAAAATGACTCGAATCAGTGGACATCTTAGCCCACTGTAAAATAGCAATGCACCCAACTATTGAATCTTACAAGAATCTTCAACCTTCAAGAAATTGACTGAACATATTACACAAGTTGCAGGACAAAATAATGGCAGAAACTTTACCTTAGAAGCAGACCATCCGTCATGTACTTGATTCTTGTTGAACCAGATGTCATGTCATTGAATCTGATGGAATACCCGACCCTTTGGCCCAACTCAACCCCAGATTCCTCCGCCACTCTTTTGGCGACAGTAACAGCCGCCACACGCCGTGGTTGAGTAACCCCAATAACTTTCCCATCACGACAGAACCCAGCATTGAAAAGAAACTGTGGTATCTCTGAAAAAATTAAAATTGCAAAGGATATAACAACTCCCTCAGGGGGAAATAGCAAAAGGCAAATTCATACATGCCAAGGGATTTTCAGCAGTATCATGTTGGTACTGTGCAACCTCATTCTTTTGACCTCTCTACACTCGGATATGATTAAACATCATGAAACAAATATATCACATCGTACTATACTATGTACCTAATCGTGCTGAAATGCCGCACCATACATGGTATATACCCTACATGGATACTTACGTGTAGTTTTTCCGCTACCCGTCTCGCCGACAACGATCAGAGTGTCGTTGTTCCGCACCTCCTGGACGAGCCGCTTCTCCACTGGGGCAAAAAACAAAGCACCAGCCTAAAACTCAGTCCAAGCCCACAAACAGCTAAAGGGGGGGATTCACGGGGAAACAAACATTACCCGACGCAATCGGCAGAGACTTCCTCTGCTGCACAATCTTCTGCCTGCTGCATTCCATTCAAAAATTGGCCGGCATCCAATTAAAAAATAAAAATAAATTCTTTCCCTAGAACACGCTATAAAGAGTTCTTTTTTTCCTAAACTCCCGACATCCGCTAACCGCCCAGGAAAGCCCAGAACGCCTCGGAATTGCAAAGACTACTAGCTATGAGCCGGGATTGTAAAGCTAGTGCAAAGGAAAACATTGAGAGAGAGAGAAGAGAACCGGTTGAAGGAGTTTGGTTTGGCATTGTTGGCGAGGTTGGGATTGGAAGGCAAGCCGTTGAGGCGAGGAGGTCGAGTTGCATCACCTTCCACACCTTGAGCCATCGGTTCGGGAGAGTAGTCTTCTTTCCCGCAGGAGCCCTCAGTGCAGTCAGAACTGCGAAAAACGTATGTAGGTCTCTCTCTCTAACGAGGAGCGAAATTACATGGATTCCAAGGTTTTTTTGGTTTTTTTTTTTTTGCTTGGTTGTTAAGAGGTATTATTATACTTCGTTTCTGAGAATGATCAATTTCAGAATCGGTGCTTCTCGCCCTCTTTGGAATCTAGAATCTGAAACCGAACCAGTTTAGGAACTGCTTATTTGAAAAAAAGATATAAAAAACCTCCACTAATCAATCAGCAACACAAAACACAAAAAATTGCATCTTTCCAGAACACCCTCTAAACCATAGAATACGCGAAACCTCCCACACGAACCGCAACTAAATAAAACTCCGCCGAAACCTCGAAGCTGCGAATTAACTATTCCCAACGAAATCACCATTATAACTCCCCAAAAAAAGGCACAAGAAGCAACTGAATACACAAGCTAAGCGCCAAATACACACGCATCCTCAAAGAGAAGAGCCCAAAACACGCACACCCTCTCAAGCGGCGCAAGCCCAACAGCACAAAATCACCACTTTTCCCCTCTCTCCACCGCGACGATTGAAATTAAGAGCCTGGCAATTTGAAAAGAAAAAAAGGGAGAAGAAAGAAACCTGCTTTACGCGAATGCTGAGCGGAATGGCGCGGCGGGAATCAATTGGCGGCAGCGGCAGCGGCGGCGGCGGCGGCGGCGGGGCGGCCGATTCCGTCGTTCATTGCGGCGGAGCACCGGAGAGAGAGAGAGAGAGAGAGAGAGAGGTGAAATCGGGGCGAAAGAACACGAATTCGGAATGAAACGAGAGAGGAGAAGTAGGAGTAGCAGAAGAGAAGAAGGAGAAGAAGAAGCTGCGCGTTGAGGAGAACGTGGTTTAGAGAGAGAGAGAACTCCGGGTATATGGAATTTTCTCCAGTTTGCAGGTTTCCGTATATGGAATGGGGAATCGGACCGATTATTTCCAATTCCGAATTATAAGAACGAGGAACGGGCTGATCTCTCGAGAACTATTTAGAATTGCACGGTTCAACCCTAATTCCCTTATTGGATCAAGATTGTTTTGTCTCGACTTAATTTCATCTATTATAAGAGTTTGTCCCAGAGGTCACTCTTCCAATATAGAACAAGGAGGTGAGAGTTCGAACTTCCATCTTCTTAAGGAAAATTAGAGTGGAGACGAATTAATTTCAGGAATGAGTTTCGATTCCTACGCACGCATGTAAGGGAAGCAGCAAGACAAAAAGTTTCGAGAATAAAAGATTAAAATAAGAATAAAGTAAAACTTTAAAAAAACAAAAAAGAAAATTCATCTATTATAAAATTTTTAAGTTTTTCAAATAAATAAAAAGAAGTATGTGCATTGCAAGATTTAAAAATAAAAATAAAAAATGAAATCCCTTCAGCATAAATCCTTCAAATTACATGATAGTGAACCGTTGACGTTATATATTCTTTTCTGGATTTGTTTTTACTTTCAATAGATTTGAAATAGATCGAAAGATGAGGTTCCTTGATTTACTTCAAGAGCATATATACTAAAAGATACTAACCCTTATTTTTATTGAATTATTTGATATATTGAAATGTGCATTTTCATATTAAAAATCAATTTTCTCATCAAAGAAGTAACTAGTGCCTAATAGATTGCAATTATTGATAAATTACTCAAATAACTTCTCCATTATTATTATTTTTTTGGTCGGTACTTCTCCATGTGTAGTATGGTGAATCCTTGGAACTTTCAAGGACGATAGGAACTTTGCCTACAGAAAAAAAAATTAAAAAAAAAAATAAAGTCCAAAGCATCTAAGAATGTTCAGAAACTTTTCATATTGGAAGCATGCATCCTTCAACACTTTAATAATTTTTCATGTTTATTATTACCTTTCCAAGTTTCAGATTACCCCTAAATCTATCACCAGTTAGTAATTTTATATTTATTTGATTCACAGTACCTATACTTATATAAAACATAAGTTTTTTATATTGATTAAAGCTTGGTGCTTGGTCTATTATAAAAAGCAATAGTTTCAATCATCTTGTGTTATCTCCATGTACTCCCTGATAAAATTAAAATAAAAGCTAGTGAGTTATTGATCAACCAAATATTATTCCAATGTTAATAGAAACATTTGTCATATATCTACAGTAGCTTCATCTCAATAACAATGGTAGATGATACTAGCCAGCGGTCAAAAAGTAAGTTTGGTAACAAAAAAACTAAAAAATCAGAATATTCGGAGGTAAGTTTGTAATTTTCCAATTACACATTTCCAGCAACATCATGTTAACAAAATTTACTTGAATTCAAATGTAGGTCTATAAACACACCAATTAAAAAGATTAGCTACTGTGACTTCATATTATTAACTTTTTTGAATATTTGCAATAACTTTACCAGTAACGCCAGTAAATTTTGACAAACAGCGAGAAAATTCAAACATAAATAATTAACTTATAATCAACTATATATAAGTAATTTCAAATGTAAGTTGGCAACTTAACAACACAAACATTTTCCCAAGTACTGGATATCTACTAAAACTTTCGACAAAATTTACTGAAATTTATCAACTCACGGATCACATCCACCAGACATCAACAGATGACATTAGACAGATCGAAACATAAGAGGACCAAATTGTTCGACCATGCCGCATTTTCATGATGTCATCGCTAATCCCCATTTCCGCGAAAAATTCCCTTTCATGAGCTTTTGAACTCAACATTTGAAACTGCACTAAACACACCCCACTGCTTTTGCATCAAAAGGTAGGCCAAAAATTGCAATCAATAAGGCGAAGCTTGATCACAAGCTGCTATCGACACTCATAATCCAGATTCCTGGAGACCATAAACACCATTTATAATCCAGAATCCTCTGATCCGGGTGGAAAGACGTCTGGCTTCAAGTAGGGTCGTGTCAGTTTGGATCATTCGGTCACATGGCTTCAGCTATCGAGTCCTTCAGAATGATTCATAAGAATGAATGTCTGCTTCAGACAATGCTGGCTTCAAGGACTCCCTAACGATTTGGAAATGACGGTCATAAACAGCCATTGCGTGAATGTTTTCTCTTAAAGCGACTATTCCTGCTTCCCTGCACAGGCCCTCCAATTCAGCTCCTGTGAACCGTTCAGTATGTTCTGCTAAATCTCTGAGATCAACATCATCCCCTATTTTCATGTTTCGAGTATGCACGCGCAATATCTCATGGCGAGACACCAAATCTGGTGGGGGTACATAGAGCACCTATAAATTTAGAAAGGAAAAAGAAAAGGTAATCATGAGCTTGACAAGGTAGTCAAAAAGAATTAAATTGTTCCATCACAGAGTACACACTCCTAAACTAGGGAAAAAAAAAAATTCCTTCAACGGAACAGAATAAATTGCAAATAAATAAATAAACTACTCTCCATTAATGATTTGGAACTGCCACCATAGGGGGAAATGGTTAAAGAAACATAATTTCCCGAAAAGAATAAGATCACAAACATAATTTTTTTTTCCATATTAAAATTACTAGATTGAGTTTTAAACAATACTTCAAAGACACTTGAAAGTTGAAACAGAAATTAGTTCAACAAACATCTTATTAAGGCTAAAATGTAAAACTAAAAGTGAATAAAGAATTAGAACCATAATTATATGGAGAATAAGTAAATTGCCAATATTAAGGAATTATGTGAAAATATTAGCAAGCTAAAGCCAATCTGGACTCACTGGCTTAAGAAAGGTGGATCAGAAGTTCCAGTAATAAGCACTTAACAGAGTACATAATCCAGAAAGAACTCAGCAGACACGAGAAGAAGGTCGCAGTATTAAAGCCTGGAGTCTAGATCAAGAAGCAGTAATGTTCCTTACCAAATCAAAACGTCCAGGGCGCATAAGTGCTGCATCGATTGCATAAGGGCGATTTGTAGCAGCTAAAACAATGATTCCCTGCCCATATGAGGTAGCATGAGATGGAAGCTAATCATGATTTACTATTTATCAAACACTAATGCTCACATTTGCCAGTTCTAAACCGTCCATCTCAGTCAACAATGTGGATAGTAGCCTCTCTCCAACTACAGCATTGCTGCTTGATTTACCTCCACTGCAAGTGAACCAAAATAGAGAAGCCGCATTATACATCCACCTTTAGTTGCAATTGCCAACTATATTGTCCAACACTAAGTCAGATATCATGGAGAAGAAAATTAAACAGAAAGTCGACAAACATTAAGAACTTTTCACACAGTGGAAGGTTCACCCGAGAAATTAAATGAGAAAAGATATGAGGGTATCTTTCACACAACACATTGAATTAGCACTCTTCACTCATTCCTCAAAGTTCATTACATCAACCAAAACCACAATGTGTTCATTGTACTTCAATACCAGTGATGAGTACACTGCTTTCTAAGAAAATAAACTTCTTCAGCACTATATATAAAGACAATCATCCTGGTCTACGACTATAAGTGAACAGAACAAAATGAGAGCACCTTAGCTTATACGGAACACCCCAAGAATGATGTTATGTAACCCTCAATAGACTCACCGCTTGCCTGCCACAACGTCAGCCTCATCAAAAAATATGATGCTTGGTGCTGCAAGACGAGCTCTCCTGAAGGTATTCCTCAATAAGGCTTCCCCCTCTCCAACATACATTGAATATAATTCTGCTCCACTGAAATACAAAGTTTGTGAATTCTCAAGCTAAAGGAATGTGATAATCACATCAGAAAATCAGAAGGAAAAGCAGAACATTTGCACTGGTTACATCATCTCAACTTTTGGCTTACATAATGGCAAACGAACAGGAGATATTTTGTAGGGTCACAACTTCGATTTATCAACAGCAAAGAATTTTTGTTTTTTCTAACATCCAGTTTCTGGCGTAGTCATTGTGCTTGGCTAAAGTGAATCGTGTCATAAAGTTGGAATCTATTTCAAAATTATTTAAATGGGAAAGTACCCTTATTATCACACTATTACAACTTCCTTCTTTCAATGGCTGAAGAAATTAATTCCACCAGCAACTTCATAGATGATCAGGCCCTCATACCATTATCTTTACTACAAATTAGCAACAGCATATCGCCAAATTTAAGCTCCACTGCAGAATCAATTGATAAAGGATGGACTATCCTTTATGATAATTGAGTTAGAAGATTTACCAAGATGAGTAAGTTAAGAAAGATGCTATATCTCCAGCACAAGTCCTAATATTTTGGTATCCAACTTAGATTGAAGATCTAATGATTATGATTTGTAGTGTAATCGACTATCTTGCATAAGCACCAACTCAATTAGTAGCAATTTTTTTAAGAGAATGCAAGAAATTGATCCACCCACAGATTATTACTTTTCAGTCATCATTCATGTAAAAATAAAGTCATAACAGTTTGTTGACATGAACAAACTATATTGTGTGATGGTAGGTTTACTCATACTCGATGCAATAGCTGATCAATTCTCCAAGCCCATTCCACAGAGTTTCACATTCCACCTTTCTTGTCCATCCTGGCATAAAGTAAAGTTACTCCTCCAGACTTGTGAAACAACAAGCCATTGGATCTAGTGGAAGGTGGAACTTTGTTTTATTGCCTTGGGTGAAGGATGGAATTACAATCATGGCATTCCCCCCTCTTCTTAAAGTCTCAGAGCATATATAATTGTTCAGGGAGTTGTTGACGTCAAACCTTAAGGAAAAAAAAGAAGCTTGGGTAGCATGAGCAGCGGCTTTCGCAAGAGTAGTTTTTGAGCACCCTGGAGGCCCATGCAGAAGTACTCCACGTATTGGTGATATTCCCAGCCTTGAAAAAGCAGCAGAATGTTTGATAGGCCACTCAACAGCTTGCTGAATCTTCCTCTGATCAAAGTTAAGAAGGTACAAAAGTAAAAAAAAAAAAAAAAAAAAATGGACAACCAACGCCTGAGCACATAAAGATGAGTTCACTGACCTTCAATTCCTTATATCCACCTATATCATCCCATGATACCTTAGGAATTTCTACGGTAACACCTCTTGTTATACTTGGGCCAACAATAGTTCTAGCATAGTCCCAATCTTCCATTGTAAGCAAAAGTGCCTCTACATCTGAAAACCTTTTAAGAGCAAAAGCAGTTGCCTCGCGACATAAAGCTTCTAAATCAGCTCCAACATATCCATTGCACATTCGAGCAATGGATCTCAAGTCAACAGTAGGATCCAAAGGAACTTTTCTTGTGTAAAGCTGACAATCAAGAAACAAGGAATCAAACTGCTATATCCGCTTTGAGAAACCAAACATTCAATTCACTTAAACTCACAGCTCTCAGGTTTCAAAGATCTGTGCAGCCTTAGTAAAAGATAGTGAGGAAGATGCATATAGTGCGATCTTGGAAACAGCCTATTATGACAATAATTTCTATGATACCTGGAGAACTTCAAAGCGCTCTTCTTCATTGGGTGTTGTAACTTCTATTTCAACATCAAAACGCCCATACCTTCTAAGTGCAGGGTCAAGTGCATCCACTCTGCAAATACAAAAAAGCAAGTACTGAATGAAGAGAACAAACAACCAATGCAAATGGAGAAAATGTACTTAGGGAACCTCATCAAAATAGTCATCCAGGCGTCATTTTCCATTCTTAGAAAAAAATTGAAGCAATACAGGTTAGAGTTATTGGCTCTCAGATCAATGTGAGTCACTGAAATTCTTCTCAAAAGCAAGGGAAAAAAGTTCACACTAAGAACTGCAGAGATGAATGAAATATGGCTCCTCTTTTATAGTCTTCATAATATACTAATCTACAAAAGCTTAAGGTATTAAGCTTAAGGAGGCATGCTGATAGGGGCCAAGACTAAATATCATTATTAAACAATACACTAATATCTCATACAACAAAAGCCCTAGTCCACGTGAAGATTTAACCTGTTAGTCGATGCAACAACAATGACTTGTGGCAATGATCCTGATAATGGCTGAATAGAGTCCATCAGGGTACATAATTGAGATGTCAAACGAACATCTTGTTCTCTTCTGCACTTTAAGAAATAACTCAATTAAACTAAAGATTGCCAAGTAAGCTTTACAGTAAAGCAATAGCAAAATTGAGGCAAACAAACAGGAGAAATGGCAATTCAGTATAAAACTGATAATGGTCCAAAATGTCATTGTTCTGCTAGCTGCTTTTATGACTGCACCTATTTGCAGGTAAAGTCCTTGACCAAAACGCGCTAGCATATGCACATGGCAATAAACACTATGCTCGAGACAAATCAAATTATCTAAACTCACTGAATAAAGGAAATTTTGATAAAATTGCCAACCATGTTTCCCCTCATCAGAATGACAGTTACTAGGAACTTTTTTGTTTGATAACAGTAAAATAAAAAGGTCCACATAAAATCGGAGCAGCTCATGAACATCTTTTCATTTTTCACAAAAAGCAAAAAGGCTTTTGATACCAATACAAAGGCAAAGATGACATTTATGCCACCAACTAATTGCACTCAGCAAAATGATGTGCCAAAATTGAGCACCCAAATTTGATTTTGACTGCTATACGAGCTATCACATAGTTTGCACAATCACCAATATGACTATATAACAATTCATAGTCCCGTACCTACTAATTTCCGAGTGATGCCTAACACTGATTAAGAAGATCCTAATGCTGCTTATATCATATTCTCCTGTTTTCCACATTTCTAGCATTAAAACAATGCGAGTTTTGGGTTCTCCACAACTAAATGCTTCCCGTAGGAGATTCTTGGGATTCTTACCTAGAACTACGATGAGGGCAAAGAACATCTATTTCATCTATGAAGATAACCGATGGCTTGCCCGATGCTGCAACAGCAGATGCTTCAGAAAAAGATTCTCGCAGAACACTCTCACTTTCTCCAGCATGAGCCCTATGAACAGAGTACGGACTGCAGTACAGACCAAGAGGATTTAGCGGTAAGCAATTCGTTGCGTCTAAAGCAAGCCCCGAAGATTACAGAGCCAAGAGCGTAAATTCATCTGCAAACGGCAATCAGTCGAAAAGTGAACAGCCTTTTTTTTTCCCCTGTAGTTTTCCAGATTGTTTTATAGCATGAACAAGAATAGCTACCCCGAGAAAATCGAATGCGTGATGCAGAATTACATTAAAAGCACCTGATAACGGTCAACTGCGCAGAACATTCTCGTACAACGGCACGAACCAAGCTTGTCTAGCCAAGGAAGATGAAACCCAAACGAAAAAATCACTCGGATATGAGAGAAAAAAAAGAAAGAAAAAAAAAAAACCAATCGCGCTCCAGGAAAAGGAAACTAATCGCTCTAGATTACAAGGGAACGGGACATTGCCGATCGCGTACCTTTCCAGTGCCCGGCGGTCCGTACAGAAGCAAGCCCCGCGGCCACTGCGAGAAAGCGCCGCGAGAACGCGGTCACGTCAGGATCGAAACGGGGGCATTCTCGGGTTGCAGCGAGAGGTTTTAGCGGCTAAAGAAAAGCAAAGAAATGGACTTTGTGCGCGCGCGCGAGAATCGTATCGACGGAGCGAGCGGTACCTTGAGGCCGAGCAGCTGAGCTTCGCGGGAGTAGAGAAGAGGGAAGGTGATGAGCTCTCGGAGTGCCTCCAGCGCTTCTCGGTTGCCGCCGACGGCTTCTTCAGCTCTCCACCGGTCGCCGCCGCCGCCGTCGCGGCCATCGCCGCCGTCGGGATTGCCTCCGCTCGTCATTCTCTAGTCCTCCGTGTTTCTGTGCGCGCGCTCTTGTGGGGGCGAACCGGTGGGATTCAGGGTTTTATGCTACTTTCAAATTGGGTATTATGCATGTATATTATTTAATATCTCGATTGATTTTATTTGCTATGATGTTTATCTTATTACCTTAAATTGTTATTTAATAAAACTTATAAATAAATTTATATATTATTTATCAATATACATTGAAATATACAAAAATTCAATCACCCGCACTATTGTTAACTTGGGACAATTTTTTCCTCAAGCAAAATTAAAAAACAATAACTTTTCAAGTGCTCAGGGCAACGAAAGAATTGAGAAAAACTGCTCTGGTGAACAGCGAGTGAGAGTAAAAAGCAAAGCATTGAATAAATTAAAATTTATGAATCACGTTATACAAATTAAAATTTCAAATAGAGTCAGATCATTTTATAATTTTTCAGATCACGATTACTCATATTTTATTTTCTCGACTCTCTATCTCTCATCAATTTTTTTTCTTTTTCTCCATGAACATTTCTACCATTTTCTGAATATACTTCATTAAATCTCATGTTCTTATACATTCCAGAAAAAACACTATCATCGGTAATGTTTTACGAATACAGCTTATAATTTCTTTGTAATATTTGTCATTTTGATGGTTTACACAATAAACAAAGAAGATATTGATTTCAGTTTGTTATTCATTTTATGTCACATTCAACTATTTAGGTCAGGCTTGGAGGATTCAATTGTCATCAAAGAACCTCAAATCAAATTTCTTTCGGACTTGTTTCCAGCACAAACAAACACCACAAAATGGTTTGCTTAATTAAATCATGAGAGATGATGCAGTATTGAAAAACTCGAAATTCTTTCTGCTGAAGCGAGTTACTGTAAATCCGACAAGAAGTGACAAAAATATTACATAATCGATGTCACGCAGCCCATAAATCTGAAGAGGTCTAGTGAAGTTAGCATTAGCTTAAAAGGATCGCCTAGATCCGAAAAAACATCTCGTTCTTTCCTCAACATTTCCGATCTCTAATGAATTTCCCAGTAGGCTTCAAGCCTACCTAGGCCCACCTGGTGATAAAAAAAAATCAACCCGGAAGGTCTGCAAAAGCAACTAGTTTGAGTATGTTCGCCAAATTATCACCCAAAACTGTCTTTGATAACTTCGAGCTTGGGAAGATGATATATGCTGCTCTTCAACACCAAGAACTATCCGACGAGCAGAAATGAATACTTGAGCTGGTTCGTGGATCACATTCATCTATTCTTTCAGATCCTGGACCTGATACTGATATGTCAAAACCAAGAGGCATGGTGAAGCAATCAGAACCACAGAGGAGGAAGACTTCCAAAAAGTTTTGGTAATTCCTCAACTCAGCTCCTAAGGCATGTGAATTGTCACGCTTCCTGCAGATGCTTGGTTTGCTGCACGGTTACTTCTGAAGTTCTTCCGGTTTGATTCTCTTGCGATTCTTGAACCAAACTTTAAACAGTAAAACATATATCTGTTATTGTCTGCTTGATTTTTCTATATCATATGTAGGAGATTACTGCAAATTGCAGATTAAAGAGGTGCTAGCATAGAAACTGGACACTGTCATTTCAAAGCAACGAGGAGCCAAAATAATCACATTCTGATATGTAGCTGCAAACAAAGTTTCATATATCCGTGCTTGAGGTCTTGCCTCAGCATTCATCAAGGAAAATGATGAGTGCAAAGTGCTGCGAAAAATGAAGCGAGAGAGGGACAAATGTGAATCACTAGGATGAGCATTATAATTTGCACGTGTAGGGACATGTAACGATGACTCTGGCACACCATTCATAAAGCGGAATCCAGATACATTGCTATGCAAAAAAACTAGATATGGAAAGACTTAGATGTAAGCCTTGACCCTATCCTAAAGAATGCTTCCATAAATCAACTTAAGAAGATACTGAAAATACACAATTGCTTTCTCAAGAAAGAGAATAGTAACACGCCATGGAGCTCACACCCAAATTCCCCACAGGCACAAATGAATGGTCCAATGAAAGTGCAAACCTGAATTGCTCTTTTAGGTAGAGCTGATGCTTCATGTAAACCAAGCAACCTCGCAACCTTCAAAAAGAGAAGTAAAAAAAAAAATTGCATGTCAATGCAGTATGAAACATGACCCAAGAAAGAACTGTGATGTATATTGTATGTAATAAGCCATTGCATCATGGAGAATATAGTTGATGTGCTAAGGGCGTCAAAGTAAATAGAGTTGATGCTAGGTAAAAAAAAAAAAAAAAAAAAAAAAAATCAAAGTCCTGATTAGAGGAAAAGGATATACTCACAGCAAAATAAAATTCAAACAGAACATAGACAGAATTAGCAATTAAAAGACCACAAACATGGAAGAAACAATAGGAAGGAAGAACAGCAGCTATATTAATAAGATAGAAATCAATAGGTCCAAAACTTCCAATTGCTTTGTTCCAGGCTGCTCCATAGATGGTATCCCCTGTTATTGAACAGCAATTGTAGCCTGCTTCCTAAGTTCCAAGAGAAACCCAGGTTTCTCCCCACAACTACTTGTACTACTTGCTTGCAGTAGCTTCTTCACAGAATGGGTAGGTACCCTAAAAAGATCAACTGAATTTACTACAGAGAGAATCTAGAGTAATTGAATCCAGTAACATGTCTCTAATCCAAGAAACTCTTTAAAGCATTCGAACTCCATACACTTGCAAAAGCAGTAATTGAAAGTACCTCCCCAGTTTTCATCAACTCATTAAAGCAATATGTTATTTTGTTGTATGTCTCCTCAAAATGAGATAATCAGAAGTTCAACGAAAAAGATTACACCGACCTCTCTCAAAATCTTCTTGTCACCGATACCACTTGGTTGCTCAAGGTCCGCAATTTCCCACAAAGGAATATCAAGCAAAACTTTTATGAAATCTTCATCCAAGAAAGGGAATCTTGCCTGTCAGAATAGAGTTGAATCATCATCACACCAGTTAAAATCATGGAGGAACTGACAATGCATATGCTTATACGCACCTCTTTCCCATGATCAGCTATGCATCTATCATCTCTTCCCAGGTTCCTCTTCCAAATTCTCTGCATGTCCAATCTCATCTCCTCATCAAGCCCAAGCCAACTGATAACACCAAATCATTTCAAAGAGTTCTTGATTATGATAATCAAAGACAGGCTCTATCATCATCATCCTGGATGAGGAAATGCAAAAGCTGACATATGGATATGGCATGTGTCGCTTTGTAATTAAAGTAAACCCAACATATGTTCCACATTTAAACATAAGAGCACGCAATGATCAAATCGAATGCACAAGAGAGACCTATCCTGAATGTAGGAGTAACCCAATGCAAGAATGATTTATTCAAAGCACTACCTTCCATGTTTATATTTTGTTTTATGTCTGCCATAGCCAGCACACTGCTCATCAGCGCCAGAACCAACGAGGACAATTCTGGCATGGCTTTTGTAATTATGAAGTTGAAGATCCTCATCACTTTTATTATCTCTTTCTTCATACACCCAGCCATCACCACTAGCAGCCAGCCATAAAGCTATTCCAATATTCAGGTCCTGCAATGTGAGCTGAAAATTAATTCCACTTGGGTGAAGAAGTACATGAACTTTGACACAAGGAGAATTTTTATGACATTTAAACATGAAGAATTAATGACTATAATGTACATTCACAAAGGAGAAATTGTATCATATCTATGTCATGTGATAAATAAATCCTTCACATTTTAATAGAAATACACTATAAGAACTGTCTAACCACAGTACCATGTACGTATTAGCAGGATGAATAAGTGACATAACATGCTTCGTTTCGGAGCTCAAGTTTGACAAATCAGCATCTATCTCTACAAGTCTCCACCTGCACTCCAAAACCACTAAGAGTTAAGGGCTACCCCAACCATGCTAGAATAACAGTCAAATCTTTCCAATCAGATGGGTCAAACATAATTTTAGAGCCTTTCAAGTCATTATTCAGTAAGAAGAAAGTTAATCATCTTGCAGCTTTCCAGATATTATAACTCTCCACACAAACAATTAGCATCATAAAGATGGCAAATGTCACTATTAAAACAACATTCATCACATAATCAACAAACATAAGATTATTTATGAAGGATCAACAAAAAGAACTATTGAACATGTCCCGGGAATTGATTTTGACTAGAAAGATTATTACCAGATTCTGTCAGTCGATAAATTAATTTCTTTTGATTTTTAAATAAATTTTAAATAATTTTTTTACTTTTTTACTTTTTTACTTTTTTTTCCCTTTTTTCCTATTCTTCTTTTTCTTCATATTAACGATTATTTATGAAGGATCAATTCAATGCCCTTACATTGCTGACACCGTTTTGAGTGAATCAATTTTTTTTTATTCTCAAATCTTGACTCCGGAAACAAAAATTTTTACCCATTGCATTATCGAAAAAACTGATTACCCATTGCATTATCAAAAAAAGCACTGTTAAAATTCAAGTACAACCACCAAAGAAGATATTATTGTAAGAGTCTACACAATGCTAGATGCAGAGGCAAATAATTGAGCAACATCTCAGATATATTCTGCCATATTGAGGCCATTATCACATAAATCCAGCCATAAGAAGAAACACTCACATCTAGGCAACCAGAAATGACATTATGTTTCATCTTTGAACAACCAGACAGAGAATCACATGCTGATAAAAATGAGAGAAATTAAGTGAGTCATATAACCACCACTCTCACAGAGAAAAATATCCCCCCAAAAAAATTCGGTTTTCCCCACAATTTGCAATTATACCATAGAAATACTTTTTAAAATGAAGAAACACAGATTTTTTTTTTTTTAAATCATGGACAAAGCAAAAAGGGAACAAATTAAATATTGCTCAGGACAAGATTATCATGAAAAACTATCACAAGAGTGGCCTACAGAGCACTAGATCAAAGAAAGTGATGCCCATCTCACCAGTATATGCTATTGCAAGGTGTTTCTCCTACAAAAGATAAGTAAGGTTTCTAAATTATCCATTTTTCACTTATATACAAACGCTCTCAGAGAATTCTATGTACATTTTTCTAGAAATGCAGCAATCTTCTGACACAGCCTTATGACAAGCTGATTGATCTAGTTATATAAAGTCATCTTTACCTCCAGAAGGCTTGTGCTTACCTTCTCGAGGGAGCAATTCTTCCCAGCTCCTTCTTTCCTGCTCTTGCAGAGATTCGATCCGGAGCAGAAGGACCATCAAAGCTAACGTTAAGCAGATCAATGTCAACTGCCAAGAGAAATGTTATCAGTAGGCATGTCAATGATTCAAAAGTAATTCCTGTAGGGTACCACAGCAGGTTCTACAACTCTTTCAGCAGCTTTATAGAAAGCACAATTAAGACATAAGCCAATGCAAAAATAATCTGATCTTGTAGCAAAAGATTTTGTGGGCCAATTTTTTTCCTGCTAAAGGTGTGCGGGAGCACTTAAAATATCAAGTGACTTCCATCATCTTTAGCCATTTTAGGCAGAGAAATAATATACTCTCAGCACTGAATAAACTAGAGAAAGGACAAGAGGAAGAACACAACATTCTTGGGCTAACATAAAACTAGATGACCACCAATCCTAAGCAGAGAGTGAATACAAGGAAGTAAGAAGAGGACCATTGACCAATCCCATAGCCCCAAAAAAAAAAAAAAAAAAAAAAAAAAAAAAAAACTGAACGAAAAGAGAATTGATAACTGGAGAGAGGGGGGGGGGGGGAATCCCTCTATGCCATGGCCTACGTCCCTGAGAGCATTGACCCAAAAACATGTGATGGTGTTCGAAGCTTCAACATTCTCAGCCACCAAAGGGTACAATATTGAATTGTAATAGACTTACACCGAGGGTCTATGCACTGGTCCAAAATTGCTGCTATTATCATGGAATCCAACCCGCCCGAGAAAAGAACAGCCACAGGAGAGAATTGCTCTCTAAAATCACATGCAGTAGTCTGTCTCAAATTCCAAAAATTATATCAGTAAAAGTGACCAAACTATGTGAGTGTTATATGAGACAAAAGAAGAAAAGGAAAATGGAAAAGAAGTTCCATGTATAATCTTGGCATAAGCTTTCACACATGGACCATATCTGGTTATAATAACCAGAACCAGAGTAACGGTGCAAATGGAAAGTATGGCCTTTAATAGGTTGGGAATGATGATACAAGAAGGATAAACTTGGAATGGTGAAAACATGCATAATTCTGCAAAGGTCAAGGAAGTCTTTTGAAGAACAAAATGATGAAATCCTAGAAGATCTAAATTTATGTGAACTTCTGATTAAAAAAGACTTACCTGTTCAACAGACAAGAGAATTAGCCATATATAATCCATGTAAAAAAAAAAAACTTTCTGTTAAGATTGGTAGCTTAACAACCAAATTCAATCAAATGATACCTGAAAAAATTTATGAGAAGTCCGACGCAGGATAGATTCCCTCAAAGCAGTCAGAACTTTCTCAGCTAACACTGACGGAGAGGCTTTTCCAGACCCTATTTAAGGGGAGAACATATATAAAAAGATCCTCAGCAAGACAATAGGGCCAATATAGTTCACTATTATCTTTTTACAGATGAGGATAAAAAGCTACTTTCACATCTCAATTATGGGAGAAGAAAGAACTGCTTTCACTTTGCCACAGGTGGTTGAGAAAGTAAATATTTCTATTTCTCAACACTATTTACAATGTGAAAATGACATTGACAATCAAGGTGTTTTATGCCACTTTAACTTGATTTAGATGGCAAGGTGACAGTAGAAGTTGGTCCAATGTCATCGTTCTCACCATACCTCGGGACAAAAATAGCTCTTCAGCAGTTGGCTCAACATAAGTTCTTTCCCAGTGAATCAGTTCTTTAACCATGGAATTATTCCACTCATGTCTCTTGATCTCACCAACTAGACGGCCATTCAAAATTGAAGCATCAATTTTCATGCTATATATCCCACAGGTGAGCTCATCCCAATATTTCTGCTGGTTGACTCCATTTTCGAATTGCAAATCTGCAGCTGAAAGATATAACTTAACCAAAGCAAAATGGTGACACATACAAATCATTAATGACCATTGGTGATGGTTAACTCTACAAGCATTATGTACCAGAACTGTGCTCAACCAAAGTAGGCGCTACAGAAGAAAGCAGCAATCGCGGGTCTTCTGCAGTTGGCCAGTGAACAAGGAGGCTCCGTCTGCCGAATGCATCTCGACCAAACCAGAGGGTTCTTGTACTATCCTGATGCATCAAACAAAACCACAATGAGTAACAAAAGAGCAGATCTTCAACAAAAGCTCTCTTACAACCCCTCCCCCCCCCCAAAAAAAAAAAAAAAAAAAAAAGACAGTTTACAATTCTAAAAGAAAACACAGAGATTGCATAATGTATCAAACTAAAAGGAAAAGGTCAATACACTTTTGGCAGTTGAAGGGTAGGAGTGTAAACACATATATTATAAAGGAAGAACTCACAAAACACAAGTGGAAACTTACCACGCTAAGTTACCTGCCAATAAACGATAGCCCATGGACCCTTTAATCTCGAAAGAACATCTGGAACAGAATCTTCCTCATTGCCAGAACAGCAACATGAACAATCATCCTCCTGAGAGCTACCGAAGCAGCATTTTGCAAGATATTGTGAAAGAATTTCAGCATCATTTTCATCACATCCCACAGGTATTCCTCCAAAAATCTCACCTGCTTATTCATTACAAGTTCATCAAGAAAGAATGCAGAAGCAAAAAATAGATCGGATTAAGTTACAAGCTTCACACATAAGATTGGAATCAGCACAAAAAGGAAAAGGAAGAGCAAAAAAAGAAGGAGATGAAATGTGGACAAAGATGAAGAGCGACAGAGTTTCAGGATTGAAAGACAACTTCTGGACAGCCAATTCCACAGTTGTTGTCATAAGGAGTACATTATCATGAAAGCTCCATTTGTCTCAATAAAACTCTTTTCCTATTGAAAGGAGATTTCATCAAAGAACCTTTTCCATCAGAATTAACTTAGGAAAAAACATTTTATGCATTTGGATTGGCATCTTTACAAGAAGAAGTTCTAAAAAAATTTCAGAAAATGATCTGAGGTGATAGGTGACCAGCCACGGTACTGGCCACTGAAGATACTAGTAACTGGTGATGGTGGCAGCTACCTAGGGCTGTCTGATGCCAGTAAAAAACTGATGATCGGTCACAATTGACCACAGCACTAGTCAAAATGAAAACAAACGAAGGTAGCAACCAGTCAAGGGCACTGGTATGGTGACTGGCGGTAATTTCAATACAAGATGCATGAAACATCAAGCTACCACCAACAGAAGTCGAAAAACCTACTAACAATGTCAATTCATATGAGAAAACATACCAATAAATCTTACAAAGAAAAATGAAACAATTTAGCAGCATGTTCTACTAAGCACGTCATTGACCTGAATGCATCACAAAAACATTTCAAGTATCCAAGAGATAATCTCTGTGTATCATCAAAACAAATTCAATATCCATGCTAACACATACTTCACAAGCAATGCATTTTATCAAATTCAAAATGCATTCGGCCACGGAAACGCTTGGATGTAATTAATTTTCTATAAGAGATGATCTATGCATTGTATCCATGCATGTGACGATGGACATACCATTGTAAACAAGGATATTCTTGAATTTATCCACCAACGGCTGAACAATAGTAGTTACTCCCCTAAGTTGCAATGTGGCACCAAGAAAGAGCAGCTCTCCAGCAAATGAATGGATATCAAAGGTCTTCTCCTCCACAGGAGTTTCTCCATTTAGGGACAAACTGGAAAAACTTTCCTTTGCGGAATAGGAGTTTTCAGTATCTACAGTTACTTCATCTTTGAGAGAAGTAACAATCTCTTGCTTGTTGATTATGCTGGAACTATTTGAATGAAGCAATAGCCTTTTACTGCCCAGACTATCTGGTCCCCTCCTCAGCAGAGCCCCCTTAAGATCATCTAGGGACAGCGGGAGCTGAGGCCATTTACATACCAGTCAAAGAAATGTGAACAGATAGAGTAAAACTATGAAATTCACAGAAAAGAAAGACACCAAACGGCGTCTATTGAGCCTGAGAACAAGTGGTTTGGAAATGAAATGCATAAATGTAACTTTGGTCAGTCTAGTTTATGTCCGCCATGGCATTGGAGTGTGCTCGTTGATTCCGCGACGGCGACAAGTGACCGGCGTTCGCCGAGCGGCGGCGACGACCCATACGGCGAATCGACACTCTCAAAAGACAACCGAAAAAATGCGCAGATCAAACTACGAAAAGGAGGGACGAGGGGGACAACTCACGGGCTCAGTTGCCGGCGCGGACCCCGCCGGATCGAGATGGAGATGAATTCCAGATGCTATCAACGCAATTCCACACATCTCTCTCTCTCTCTCTCTCTCTCGTCGGCGGTGAAGGGTTTTTGGGAACTGAACGGTGGCCTGAGGTTTAGCTTAGCAGCAGCCGTTTTTATGATTTTTAAAAAAATTTCTAGCCCCTTAACGTCAACTGCCTCCGTAGCATAGTGGTAGTGCGTTCGCTTCGTAAGCGAAAGGTCGCGAGTTCGATCCTCGCCGGGGGCTCTTTTTTGTTCTTCCCCCCCCCCCCGGGCTTTTGTCAATTATCATTTTCAAGGTCGTTAAAGAAGAGAGTCAAACCCGTTGACCACACCATTTTTTTATCTACAGCCCCCCTTTTTCTTGGATAGAAAGAAAGGAAATTTTAAACGGCATTACCATTTAAACCAACCAATAAATGAAAAAGACCCGAAAGTTTCCTTTTTTCTGTGATGACTCAAAAACTTGCTCGATAGCCTAATTTACCTCCAATCGTGGATTTACCTTTCGCCTCATAGTGGGAATCACGTCATAAATTCTCCGATCTGCCTTATTGAGGACGGAGGAAGGCGGACAAACCCGACTTCGCAACGCTCCCGAATCCGCACGCGACTCGATCGCGGCCGTCCAAACGAGATCCGAGCGTAGATCCGACCCGACCGATCCGCCGGGGCCGAGCCCCCAGCCTCTCTCGCACGCGCCACACGTGCCCTTCCATAGGTCGTATAAAAACCTCGTGTTTCCGGGGACCTTAGATCGCTGGAATTCCTCTCTCCATCCGGCCCTCATTTGCCCTCGTGCGCCAACGACTTCAGGCGCTCTCCCCTCGCTAGCTCGCTTTCTCTCTCTCTGTCCGGCCGGCCACCCAACCGAGAGGTTTATCTCCGCTTCTTTCCTCTCTCTCCGATTTCGATTCGGCCTTGTGCTGTCGCGTCGATCTGCTCTCCCGGCCGGCCCCTCTTGATGTGGCGAAAGTTTGTCCTTTTGCTGACCGCCGGCGTCTTCGTCGTCGCGCCGAGAGATCCGTCGCCGGCGCCGCCGCTGCTGGGGTTGTTTTCGAACGGATCGCGAGTATCGAGGAGGGGGCTGGTTTCCTTGCTTGTGGGGGTTGTTGGGTAGTGATTGTTTGGACGTGGGTGTCGGGGTTGTGGGGGAAAGGTCGGGCCTTTGTGTGTCGTTCCGATAGATCTGGGGGTTTCGGTTGGTGGGTCACTCGTCGGGGGTTTCTTTGAATTTGTTTTGATCGGGTCGTTATCGAATTGTGAAGTGGCGGGCTGTTTTTTCTGCTGGGCTTTGCTTGCTTGTCTTGCAATTTTGAGAGTTCTTTTCAACGAGTAGGAAACTTGGATGCTCGATTGGTTTACTGTAGAGTATGAGACTACCAATTATGTTACTGCTCAATTTTACTTAGGTTGGAGAGTACTGTGCTATATGTTGCTTGAGGACCGTGGTTAGGGTGTTTTCTTTTCTTGGTTTCTTGCGTTACTATTTTCATTCGTATTCATTTCGCGGCTAATGTATTTGCTGTTGGGATGGATGCAGAGATGGCGACACAGACCAACGGCAGCCCACCTGACCCCAAATCTGAGGGCGGGGGCAGCGCACCCGACCCCAAATCTGTGGGCAACGCCTTCATCGAGCAGTACTATCCTGTTCTCCACAGCAACCCAACGGTTGCTCACAGATTCTATCACGAAGAAAGCCAGCTAGGTCGGCCCGGACCAGATGGGCAGATGATCTCTGTGACAACATTGCTGGTGAGGATTGATTGGAAAGGAGTGTTTTTCCACATGCTTTGTACTTGATCTCATTGCCTTTTTGGTAGCTGACTTTTTTTTGGGTGGAGGCTGGGGTGGATGTAAATCCAGATAAATATTGTGATTTGATAGGAAAGTGTGGTTGCTCTTTTGGGTCACACTATTTGTTTTACTTGTGACGGACAATTTTTTTTTTTTTCTAGCACGAGTTGCCATGAGTGGATTAAGTTTCAAGATTCTGAATTGTTCATTATATTGGCATGTTTCTTTTCATTGGAGTAGCATACTTGGGAGAGTTACTGAGCAGATGACAATCAGCTTTGCATACTAATAGAAACTCCCATTCTTTTTAATACTGTGCGTGCAGTGACTTGTCTCTACCATCAGACCCTTATGTCTATATACTTGTGCAGTGACTCTTTTACTTATCTCGGTGCAGGGAATTAATGAAAAAATCCTCTCATTGGATTATGAGAAGTACAAGATTGAGATTTTGACTGCTGATGCTCAGGCTTCTCACGAGGGTGGAGTTCAAGTTTTAGTTACAGGCTGTTTAATCGGAGAGGATAACATAAGGAGGATATTCACGCAGTCCTTTTTCTTGGCTCCGCAAAAAACTGGTGGCTATTTTGTCTTGAATGATATTTTTAGGTATGTGGAAGGTGAATCTCCCTTGCCTGTCTCTCCAGCAGAAATACATGAGGAGCTTAAGGCCGTTGAAGCTCCTCCTATGCCAGATCCTGGTTGGTTAATGTGTTCTTGATTTCTCTTTCTTATTTTCTTTTAAGTGATATATCTTCTTCTATAATGCTGATGTGATGTATTATGTTGATTATTTCGAGTGAGAAATTTGTTATTGCTTTCAATGCAGAGCTGGCTCAAATTGTTGATCCACCTGTGGAGGTGGTGACTCCTCAGGTCGAAGAAATCGTTCCTGCTGTGGAGAATGGGGAGGAGTCTGCTGATGGAAAAGAAATTGTTGTTGAGCCAATAGCTGATTCAAATGAAAAGGATGATAGCACGGTCGCTGTCCCTGTTCCTGATGTTCAAGTTGATGCCCCTAAGAAGTCTTTTGCATCAATTGTAAGTGTGGTTCAAGTGTTCCCTTTGATCTTACAGAGTTGACATGTCTAATATATTATTGATCTGGTTTAGGTAAGTGCTCTGAATGATAGTGCTGCACCATTTCAAATGAGGGCTCCAGTTTCCAAGCCTGTTGCACGACCGCGTGCATCTACAGCTCCCAAATCTCCTGTACCTAATGAAAGCAGTCCTGCTGAAAAGAGTGAAATTCAACCAGGTTCCTTTCTGATATTATGATGCCTGGACATCTCTATGGTTTGCTAAACATCTTCCTCTGCATGAGTGTAACTTCTGCTATTTATGGTGCCTTCCCTCAGTAAAGCGCCATTCTATATTTGTCGGCAACTTGCCTTTAGATGCAACACCAGATCAACTGGAGACTGCCTTCAAGAAATTCGGGTCCATCAAACCCAACGGCATTCAAGTTAGAAGTAGTAAGGTCAGAGATTGTCCTTTGTTGAAAAATCAGTGGCATGCCTTGATAATTTGTCTTGATGTCTCTGTAAGTCGTGAAACTTGTATGCATGTGGCAGGGCTCGTGTTATGGTTTTGTAGAATTTGAAGCTGAGAGTTCTATGCAAAGTGCTCTTGAGGTACTTTTTTATTTCCTTTAACCTGAAGCTATAATAGAAAATTCAGTTCATTCCTGCATTCTTGAAGTCAGATGTTCTCCACTATTTGATTACACAATGATTGAGGAGTCCGCTTTGGCAAGGAATAAAGTTGCATTGTTTTTCAAGTACAATTCTTCTGTGGTTTTACAAACTGTCTTCTTTTTTGCTTACATTCACCTTGTGTTGTAGCATTGTTCCATGCATTATCTTTGATTTCCTTGTCACAACTGAAATGTGGTAGATTCTTACATATTCTATAAGGAGTGCATGTTTTGGTCTGGCTTTTGCTTATTTATCGCATTACTTTGATGCTGTTGTTGCTGTCTGAGATAATGGAAGTCGACTTATTGCCTAAAATATAATCAATATGTCTTGAGTGGACCCTAGTGTTGTTTCTAATGTGTCAAGGGGTTAAATGAATGTTTGCTTTGTTTGACATGAATTTGCTAATAAGGAGCTGGAGTAACGTTACCATATTAATCCATATTGATGTGTCGAATGCTTTTGATACCAGGAAAACTCCATCATGATTGGTACCCGAAAGGCTCACATTGAGGAGCAGAAAAAAGGCAAGTCCCTGTATATTTCTCTTATGTTTCCACCGAACCTGAATCATCCATGAAAATAAAAGAAATGAATTCAGGAGACAGGTTTTTTTCCTTAAAAAAAAGTCATTTTTCTGCCATTTCTCGCTCTTTTCCTGGCTCTTTTTTCGGGTAAGAGTAATAGTATCGTGACTGACAGTCAATTCTGTGCTTTGCTTTAGATGGCGGTGACAGAAAGGCTACCCAAGGAAGGGGTGGCTTCCGGAATGATCATTTCAGAAGAGACGGTGGCTTCTCCGACAGGAAGCCTGACTTCTCAGGACGGAGTGGTGGTGGTGGCGCAGGGCGCAACAGCGGGACCTTCCAGAGGGGTGACTATCAGAACGGAGGAGGAAGAGGTCCCCGCCCAACACCCAAGACACGATAGTACCATCTCTATGCCGCCCAATGAATGCTTGCCTTGCTGATGAGTAGTAAAAATTCAAGATTCTTACAATTTTTAGGTTATCTTATAGTGAGATTCTGTGGGATTTAGATTTGCGGCTTTTCAGATTTTGATCGGTAGTATTCCAGAGAAATTGCATTTAAATTCCCTACCATGATGATTTTCTTCGGGCCTTCTCTTAGACTTTCTGGCTCCTTTTAGTGACGTTAGTTCGGGAAAAATTATTCCCCTTGTAACAGAATAATTATCTGCCCTTTTCTTTTTCTTTTCAAAAAGAATTTCCAACTATATAATTATCCGCCATGTCCTATGATTTATGTATTTGGCTTGCCTGCCTGCCTGCCTGTCTCTACCTTATCTTGTTGCCATCTTAGTGGGGTGGTTTAGTGATTAGTACATGTGTTTGAATGGATTTCCTAGGATGATTTGATCTGAATTTTGAAGGGGGATAGGTAAAGCCCTGAGGTGGTTGTTTGAATTGACGTCGGATTGTTGTGCGAAATGTGCGAAACGCATCTGGAACTAAGAGGCATCTGGAACTAAGACAGCCTCTTTTAAGTCCAAGAGGTATTTAAATTCAGGTTTTGCCTATTGAAATCCAATGCGAACCTCGTAATCGATTAAAGAAAATGAGTTTGTGACCTATTTTGATGGTCCTATTTCGATTCGTCTTTCTTGCCCTTGTCTTTGTGCCACGCATTAGCATTTTCTATTAGGTTTGATGTCGGACCTCGTAATCGATTTTTTACGAGCTTATGCTGAATTTAGAGTTTGCTCTTTATGATTCTGTAAGCACGCCCAGAAGTTGTTAGACTCACTAGTCGGCAGGGGAGAGGGCGGCCCGGCTCTCCAGGGGTGAAAAAATGGAAATCCGAAAACCCGATCAGGACCGGTCCGGCCCCGACTTCTACTTGAAGTTTTGGACTGGGCTTTTCTGGCTCAATGTGTAGCGCGAAATGGTCCGCCCCAGCCTGAACTTTTTGTTCTCATTCTCTTTATTCCTAGAATTATAAAAAAAAAAAATGATTACTATCACATCATAAAAAATATATATATATTAGATCTTCCATTTTAAAATGGTATGGAGAACAAACTAATACAAGCAAAGAGTCCAAATTGAAGTCGATTCAAAATCACAAACTAAGTAGCTGTGGTTTTACTTACTCGAGAATACGAATATTGAAATCTTCAAGTGAACTAATAAAATAATTTACTGGAGATATGAACAAAGTTAATCATCATGAATATGAATAATCCAAATCATAATAAATTTGAAATCAGAAATTGAGTTGAACATCATCAAAAGTAGTCATAATTTTCTCTCTAAAAAAAAAAAATTCTCCCGTTGAACATACTGTTCAATTGAATTGATAGGGCGAAAAATCATACAAAGAGAAAGATGAATGGCCTACACACTTAATATTTATGACAACTAATTAAAAAAAAAAACATAAGATATAGTGAGAAGAGTTAATCACGACAAAAGTAAATAATCCAAATTGAACAAGTTTTATTTGATCAAGCTAGTGAAATCAATTTTTTCAACAAAGATTACTGGAGTGCATGCCAAATCATGCCATGAAATCGCAAGAGAAAAAAACATATATACAACGATAAAATGCCGTGGGAAAAAAAAAAAAAAAGAGAGAGACAAATGGTCCTCGAACTCAAGGTTTAATATGTAATGTCGACTTTAAATTTTGAATGTTCCCTAAACTATAGCTAAGTACATAATGTAGTTTCCAAAATTTTAATTTGTTGAATGAAATTTTCGATATTTTTTTTTTTGTAATTGGGAATCTCCGTACGCCACTTCGCGGTGGAGTAAAACTCTAGAGGGAGTAGAATCACCACCATCCTTGCTCCATGGGTAAGTCGTGGGTTCTTTTTCAACAAGACAGATGATGCAGGGATTCGAACACTGGACCTATCGTGAAAAGAACCAATGTCCAACCACTACACCACCGCCACAAGTGGTAAATTCTGAAATTTTGATATACTTTTAATATAAAAATTTTCAATACTGATCTTGAATTGATTAGGAAAATATTGTGAATATTTTAATATAATTTATGGATTACATTGAATATATTAAAGTCTAAGAATTATATTAAGTAGATTTTTGGATAAATATATTAAATAGATTAAAAGTTCAATAATCACACATGAACACGAAATGAACACGAAGACACTACATGAAGACGTGGTTCGACGAATTAAAAGTGCACTTTATCAACTATTTTTGTCGTTTTCCGAGGAAGAAATATATTATATATATATATATACGGGCAAGTGGTGTTTAGTCTAGGCCATGGAAGAGGACAGATCCCCGCAAATTCCTAGAATTGCGCTCGTGTCCCAGACATTGTCGTGTCAGACCAATGTCATGTCGCCTTTATCTGACCGACACGTGTCGAGCAGAGCGCGGTTGCGAGGTTGGGAGAATCTTCTCTCTCTCTCTCTTTCTCCGTCGACGTCAACGACACGTCCCCACCAAAAGCATCCTGCAGGAGATTATCTGCCCGTCCCTTTTCCGTCCCTTTCCCGTTTCCACCCCCACGCTATCATTGCTGGCTCCGCTTAAATCGTAAAGAGATCAGATCACCATTGCTGCAAGCTACCCACTTCGCGAAGACTTTCTTCCTTGGAATGTCGTTCTTCTAGCGATTCACGCCTTTCGCCCGTATTAACCAAAAAGGGAAATAAAGTAACACAACAAAGGATGGTGATTAACCCCCTAAACCGACCCGACAGGCAAAGACATTCTCGTGGTCGCGATTCAAGAAGAGCTTATGATCACGAGTTTTGGTTTTTGCCCTAAGAAGCTCGAATTTAAACAGGAGATCATGGCCATGGATTGATAAATTAAGACGCGTTTGGTAATCATTTTATTTTTAATAATAATTTTTAAAAAGAAATAATTTTTTTATTCTACTATTGAAAATAATTTTTAAGCATTTTAAATATTTTGGTAACTATCCAAAACATTTATTCCTATAATAAAATTGCATTTGGTACCATTTTAAAAATTTCGAATCTAAATCACTTTCTTTTAATTTGTTAATAATTTTATTACTTTTTTTCTTTATTTTTATTTTTCTTTTCTTTCTCTTTTTCTTCTTCTTCAAGGGTTGCCAATTGCTAGCCTTGAAATGACCAGGGACCAGTCAAACAAGGGCCGATAACCTCATCGAAGTGTTGCTAGCCCTTGGCAAGGTTGCGCCTCATCGGCCGAGCATGCTCCCCCAAATCTGGCAAGCTTGAGCTCGCCCAACCATGACTTAACCAGGGGAGGCTTGAGCTTGTTGGTGACCGGGTGCTCTTCCGGAGAGCTCGCCATACCTCACCAAATCTAAGGCTAGTGAGTCCTCCGACAAGCTCGCCAAACCGATTGCTAACAAGCAACGCAGTGGTGGATAGTGGTGGGCTAAAGAAGAAGAGAGAGGAACGAAGAACGAGATGAAAGAAGAAAAAATAGAAAAAATAGGTTGACTTGATTTTGAAATTATTATCAGGAACAAAGAATTGACTATTTTTAACTTCTCGATTGTATTCAAAATCTACTTTTAGGAAAAAAAATATAGAAATTAGTTTATGAGAATAAAAAATTTGCTAAATAAATTTTTGTTCCAAATCTACCCCAAAAAGTAAAAGAACATAAATTATTATTATTTGGCAAGTTGCCAAATGTAGCCTTAGTTACCCTCTAGCAAGGAGGATTCGGGAAGCCAACTCGGTAATTATACGATGAAAATAATTAATTTCATTTCAAATATAAGGGCTAGGTAAGCCATTTTTAATTAGTATTTCGTTTATCTTTCGTAGATAGACATAATTATAATGGTTAGATAGCCATTTTCTACGTGTTTATTATAGGTAGAATTCTATTGGCTAAAATTCGAGAGATCGTAATGTCATTGAGTTTAGTTTACAGCATAAATGATTAACCTATATTGAAATCATCAAGAGGAAGAAAAAATTTGAGCATGTCGATCTATTGAGTTGGATTTAGCTTTACTTAATAACTCAAACTAATAATATGTGAGTGGACTATGATAATATTAACTACTCCACATTAAATGACATCTCTAATATAGGATTTCTTTATTTACACCTTCACAAGCACACCTTAAAAAATCTCCCTTTCAAGTTTGGCCAATGTTGGTGATGACGAATATATACTTTGGATTCCATCTCAATTGCCTTGGTGAGAAACAAGGGACACCATCTGCCACTTCGATTTGGGAGTCACATCAAAGATTTTCTTTTATCATGATATTCACCAATCATTGATGCACATTAGAAATTGATCACCAATCAACCAATGGCTTTGATACCATTTTATTGAATAAGTGCAACCCATTAATATATTAGATTGACCTATTTTCATCTACAATATTAAGTCAATAAGTAACAAGCCATCTAAAATGATATCCACCACTTTACATTACACCACTTCCCTAAGATGGGAATTCTTTCACTCAACACCTTCACATGCCCACTTGAACATTTACTGGTTGAAACTTTCCGAGGAGTTGTTTCTCCATATTGATATTAGTGGAAAAAATCAGAGAGATGATATGAAGATTTTTGCATGTAAAATATAATATATAGAAGACTTTGTTTGTTTCGTATAACATGAAGGACTTTCAGAATTTTTTTTTTAAAAAAAAAAACAATCGCTCATTACACAAATGAATGAATAGAAAACATTTCGATCGCTCATGATAAATTGTTGTCAATAATAAAAATATTTTTCATTGACAATTATACAAGAGCAAAACAACAAAAATGGTCTCTCAATTTTAACTTGATGCGCAGTAAGGTCCATAAGCTTTAAAGCAATATAATGTAGTTTATGAAATTTTAATTTATTCAATTGGTCTTTAAACCTTTTAGTAAATATTCAATTTAATCCCTACACTATATGAAAATGCCTAGTATATAAATTTAAAGTTTATAAACCATATTATAGATTGAGTCAAAATTCATGAGTCATTTGTGCAATTTTCAATTATACAGACTAAAATGAATCTGGAATAATTGAAACCGATGGATTTCACTTAAATTCCACAAGATTTGATGGTCCATTCTTATATCCACCGGTGAAAATTGAAACACACTCAACTTCTCATCTACTCCTCTCTCTCTCTCTCTCTCTCTCTCTCTCTCATGTCCCCCAACTTGCAAGAAAGAAGACCCGCGCAAGATACCACCTCGTCCTCCAGTTGATGTGGCCGTGACAGCCGCGGTGGTGAGGGCCCACCGCCTGACCCTTGACACGTGGGCGCTCCTCTCCCCCATCGAAACGTGGCGGATGTTGACGAGGAGTGGGACCCGGCGCCCCTGCCGCTACTGCTGCCCCGCCCTGCCCCCCTGCGTGCTTTTCGGGGACCACGTGGCTCACGCGCGCACGTGATCGCTGGTGTGCTGTCGGGGCGGTCAATCTCGCCCGCGCCCCCCTGTGTCCTGCGACCGGAGTCAACGGGCCGTGGGGCCCCCGGAGCTGGGACTTTGATCTGGGGTATTTCGACCGTTCGATCGACGGGGCGGTCAAGGTCCTCGTACGATCCAACGGCCTCGAGGGCCTTCCAAATGACGGGAAAACGGAGGAGGAGATTATTACATGTTTGGAAAGCACTGCATTATCAACCAATTGATAGGGTTTGCGATTTTTTTTATTTTTTTTTATATTTTCACCGAGTGGAATACGACTCTTGAGATCAATATAGAAATCTCACAATCACAAAATAATTTACATCTTTCAAAAGAGTTGAAAATTATAAACCGAAACCGAATATGTAAAATGGATTGACGAACATTGTTAGATTTATTGAAAATCGAAATATTCATTTTATTTATTTTCTTCTATTTATATTCCAAAGGCATGAGTGCAAAGACTTGGCTATGGAATACCTATAAAGCCGATGAAGTGATTACGTTCAAGCATTTAGCTAGTGCAATTCACCTAAACTCGAACAAATTTGCACATATTTGGTAGGATTTGAACAAATGGCGTTAAGTTCTTACGCTCAAAATCACCTAATATTCCAAACAGCTGCAGCAACCTCTAGAGGTTTAGATTTATGGAACCCTAAGCTCAACGGTGCAATTCTCATTTTTTCTATTTATAAATTAACAGCAGTTACAGATCTAATTCATTATGTCGTCAAAAAAATGGGATCCCATTTAAGTTCCAAGATATATGTGCACCGTTTCGTGCTTTCAATTATCCAAATCCACAGTGAATTGCAATTCTTTTGCTAGCTCGAGATGTCAGGTGTATCTTTCAATTTTTGATTTTTCAAAAGACCAAACCTATCGGTCCTCAAGATGCGGTCGTTGTCGTAAGTCCAAACCAAAGTCCTTGATTTTTAGAAGATCTAGATTTCATGGTGTAGGCAACCTTCCTCGAGCTGGTCGTGTTGTGTTTCATTGGTTGCAATCATGACTTCTGAGGCTGCATAAAGCTTCTTACAACAATCTTACCATTTCACGCAAGCTAAACCTCCCAAAAGATAGTTCGACAAAATAACAATTTTAGATGGGACATTAGATGTTACAAGTTCCCTTAATTAAAAGCTTGACATCCCTGTTAATGTTAGAATATATCATTTATTGCTACCCTCCCATATTTGATACGTGATATCGATTCTGTTATGAGTCTAATGTGTTTTCACACCACGAATTTATTGAAGGGATCATATTTTCATATCATTTGTAACAACTCGATCGTTTCCTCGTGAGCTAAAAGTTTCCAAAATAGATACTTTGAGTGTCCACATAAGGTGTTGCCCATTCAAAGTTGGTATTTATATATGAATCGCTCAATATGACTTTTCTCATCTGATACAAAACATTGAGATATTGTGCTTATCTACCACCATAGAGAACTAGACACCATTGGCATTAGGATAGGAAAAATATCCACGCTCAACATCACTGCTTGGCTCTACTATCATCGCAAGCAACCTTATTTGAGGTTTGTTATTGAATTAATATTTTTCCCATTCTAATCACAACTCAATCGCCTCGATACTATTTTAAAACGCACTACATTAGTTTGAAATTGCATGTCATTTGTCTGTCGAGATAATAATCCTAACACTCCCAAATTTTTATTTAAATGAGAATGTTATGAATGCTTTTTTGAGAAAATAAATAAATAAACAAAGTTGGATAAAAGATACATCCGATCCCCAACGCATGGAAATTCTAATAGATACTTTGATCATCGATTTTCGGAGCACGACTCATGAACAGTACTGGAGAACGTGGCGGTCAAATTGACACGAGGCTTGGAATGTGGCTTTTAGGCTATCGAAAGGCCAAGTTGCTTATAAAATCCAATCTCAATTAAGAAATGGATAAGTGGGTAGCAGCAAAGATTAACCTAAAAGCAAAGCAAAGCAAGAATAAATAATTGAAAAAAACCCAGGAAATGGGAATAAATAATCAAATCGATCGACCTTGTCCCACCATTTCGTTTTATCATTAAATTTCCCCACCACCTTTTCGAGGAAAACAAGAAAATAGGAATATTTTCCAAGTTGCCCCCACACGATCAATTTTGAAAATTTCGATTATTCGGAAGCCGCTTTCGTCTAGAAATTAAAGACCGTATCTTAATCATCGTATTGTCATCCTAAGCAATCATCATCGATTCACCAACTTGAGTTCGAGAATCGCTGTCAATTCCGCAAAAAATTTAAGTCAATAATAAAAGATCTAGCGGCCCTCGTTCGGGAAGAAAAAGAAGAGTTTAGTTGCAATAAATTTATCAACCAACTTGCGTAAAATCATTTTCCGAATCAACAGTCCCTAATATTCTATGTTGGACGGTCTGAAATTTTTTTGGAATCGTCCTACACTTGCAATTATTTTTATTGAAATCTCAAGTGGGGACAGCAAGTTGAGATAGTGGACGCTTATATCACCCTTTTTCTTTACGATAGCAACTGACCCCAAACACAACTTGCAACATATTTTATTTCGGGCGAAAAAATAATAATAAACAAAAGCAACATGAGCACAAATTGAAATTAAAAAAGATGCAAAAGAACGATGTTAAAAGATCAAGAAATATTGAATGGACTTATATATCATTGTCAAGTCATGTAAGTTTAAATCTTAAATATTGATATGAAAGTTCGTTTAATTTGAGCGTGATAAGGTTTCGTTTACTAAATGAATGATTACAGATACATGAATAATAATGTTTAAAAAATTGTCGGCAATTTTATTTTATCAATGGGATCGAAATTTGGGTTAGAAATCTTGCGCAAAATTCAAGTTCACCCGACAAGCATTATGTAAATGGATGGAGGAGGAGGAGCGAGTCCAGCTGTGGAGCAGGAAGGGCTACGAAGCGGGTCGGTTCGGGTCGGGTCGGGGGCGATCACCTCAGCTTGCAGCCAGAGAGGACAAACGGAGCCGCAGCTTCTTTTTAGCACCCCCGGGGGGCCAAGTTTATCTGGACACGTGGCGCGCCCCACCGTCCTCCCCCTAGAGCAGTAGGGGGCGACGCGTGGCCTGCTGCCGCGCCTGGTTCATTGTCGACACGTGTCGCCGCGTAGGCATCTCGTTGTCCCTCGGGGGGTGTGAAGAAAGGCGCCAAAAGGACACTGCCACTCCGGAAACAGTGCCTCGATCCCGCCACGTGTCGCCTCGACCCCCCGTCCGGACATCCACTTGGGGGGCTCTCCTCGTGGGCCCTCCCTCCCCACGGGGGTATTTTCGGTAATTCGCTCCCCTCCTCCTCCTCCTCCTGCTCCTCCTGTCTTCTCCCCTGTAACTCTCTCTCTCTCTCTCGTGTCCGGAAAGAACTCTCTCTCTCTCTCTCTCTTCCTCTCGCCCATCTGCGAGCTCTCCTTTTTCTCGTGTCTCTCTTTGCAAGTCGTGATCTTTTTCTTTCTCGGAACGAGGAAAGGAAGGAGAAATTGCAACCCACCTTTTATTTTTCTTTTTTCGCGTGTTTTGTCGTGAAATTCGGTCGATTTCTCCCCCTCGGTCTTCCTTCTCTGTCCGTCGCGAGAGGAGCGGCTGCACCAATTCGGAGGCTGAATCGGGAAGAATTAAGATTGAAAGTCGGAGTTTCGGGATGTGGGTACTGTTGAATCGGATCGGAGAAGCTGTTCTTCCTTCGCAGCGAGGGTGGTAGTTGCTGAAGCTGTCCAATTCTCGGTAGGAAAGGAGGACCAGAGTCAGTTGAAGCGTCAATTTTCTTCCTTTTTTGTTTTTTTTTTTGTTTTTTTCTGGGGGGAAAAGAAATGGAGAAGTGCTCGAGGGATCTGCTGCAGAAGTTCATGTGCTCGGGCAGCGGCGTGCACCGGCCGGAGTACAGGACGCCCAACGAGGAGACGGAGGAGCTCGAGCTGAGCCTCGGGCTGTCCCTCGGCGGCAAGTTCGGCGTCGATAAGAGCTCCGGCAAGCTGTTCCGGTCGTCGTCGATAGCCGGGGCGATGACCATCTTGGGCGACGAGGACAACCCCACGACGTCGCCGTCGGTGCCGTACCCGTCCCTCATGAGGACCTCCTCATTGCCCACGGAGACGGAGGAGGAGTGGAGGAAGAGGAAGGAAATGCAGACGCTGCGGCGGATGGAGGCAAAGAAGAGGCGGTTGGAGAGGCAGAGGAGCTTGAAGACCGAGAGGGAAGGCGGCTGTGACGACGAGAAGCCCGACATCGAGGGCAAATTGGGTTTGAATTCGAGGGATAAGCATCAGATTTTGGTGGCTAATGGGGTGTGCCATGTACGCGAAATCAAATCGTACATAAATGACGGAATCCTCCAACGCCCTGAAAGTTCCCTGAGGTGTTACAATAGTAAGCTGCCGCCTTTTGGGCTGGCCGGTTGGGCCGAAGCAGCCAAACAGGCCCTAATCGGTGCCGGGGTTGACGTGGGAATCAAAGGGAAGTGCAGGGCATCTGGCGGCTGCGGCGACGGCGGAGGATCGGCGGCGCCAGGGGCGGTGGCGGCGCCAGGGGTGGAGGCACAAGGAAAGATCTCATTAGATAGGTCAGAATCAGATATTAAAACTGCTCTAATTCAAGGTAATGTGGTGATTTTTCCTTCTTTGCTTCTGCTGGATCTGTTATCTACATTTCAAGTTAAGCAAATGTGCAGTGGTTTGTTGGCCTGTCTTATTCATGGTCATTGGAAATTGAGAACTGGGTTACTGTTCTGGAGTGCTAACGTGACAACTTGATCTGAGTTCTCTATCAACCAATGCTGAATGATTTAGATGTATTGATACGACGGTTATGGTGGAATTTGGTTTGAGAACAAGCAATGTAGGCAGTATATAGTCGAATGGGCAAGACATTTGCGGTTAGGATTGCCAAGATCTCCCTTTCATTGTCTCTTGTACGTTTCAGGGAACGAGTGAGCATGCTGCTGGCTTTTGCAGTTACAATGCATATAATTGATACATGTCCCTTTTGATGGCAGTTGCAAGCAAACCTCATTCCAAACAATGAAGTTGTTTAGTTTACTAATCTTGTTCCCGGAGCACGGGTCATTTTGATAAAGCTATCTTTGATGATAATGCTTTCATTCTTCTGCCATTATACCTGGAGATCAGTGACACTTGCCCTATGTTTGACTTTTCATTTGATAACTATGAGATGAATGCTCTCAGAGCAGAAGCGATAATTCATGTCTAGTACTGTCTTCTGTACATGTGGCTTCGGAAGGCAACAGTGATGAACTAGAATTCAGCTGGACTGAGCATTATGCAGACGTGGACATTCTTGCCAAATAGTAATGTCCATCTTGTGATGTGTAGGTAAAGAATTGGTAAAAGTGGGTTCGAACATAGTCGAGTATAATCCATCTGAATTGAGCTGAATTTACTTGGAAAAATTAATACTGAAAGATGACTTTGCTAGTGGGAACTTAAAATCTTTTTTTCTTTTGGCTGGGAAGGCATATTATATAAGATGATCTTTGCAAAATCTTCCCATTTGTGATGCAAATCACACTTCAATTGCATAATGGTTAGGTCTCTCGTATTGTGATCTTTGGTCAAGAAGCACTAGGACTGTAAAATTTAGCCACTTATTTCCTGACTTGCGTTGCTTGTTTGCTTAAATTAAGCTCTCAGGATAAATCTACTCGATGCATGGCAGTTTTAGAACCGAAGTTGATTGTGTTTAAGCAAAAACGGAATTACCTTAGATTTATTTGTATTGATTGGCTACAGGATAGTTTGCAGCATTTCAACTATCTGGACATAAAATATCGTCCTATCATTTGATTGCAACCTCTGCAACTGCAAAGAGCTACATTCATGACTTCTACATCTTCATTTCGTAGCCAATGGGTCGGGATATGTAATTCTTGTCCAATGGCAATCACTCATGGCTTCATCCTAACTTTTGTCCATTCTGTCCCCAGGATCGAGCAGTTGCAGGCATGACAACAGCTCCATTGTTAAGCAGCTCCTGCAAGAAGCAAACAATAAACTGGTGCGTACCCTTTCGTCTAAGGCAGATGAGAATCTGAACAATACTCTAATAAGAGCAGAAAATCAGAGTCCTCTCAAGAAATCCAATTCGATGGATAATGGGGGCAAAGATTTTGTGACAAACGCAACAGTGGATATGCCCTGGGTTTTCACGTGCGGTGATGGTCCAGACGGGAAGAGAATAGAAGGCATACTGTATAAGTATGGGAAGGGAGAGGAAGTTAGGATAGTGTGTGTGTGCCATGGAAATTTCCTCTCCCCCGCAGAGTTTGTCAAGCACGCCGGCGGAGGTGATGTGGCTAACCCTCGGAAGCATATATTTATCAGCACAAATCCTGTTATTTCTTAGTGATGGTAGTAGCTCTGTCGCCCCCGAAAGAAATAGTGGGGACGGACCTGGAAGGGATAGAGATTTTTCAAAATTTTCTTGTTTCTTTCTGGAATCTTTTGAATTCTTGATTTGCTTTTCCATTCTTCATCTGAATAGATCTATACAAATCCGAGATGCCCTCTTTCCCTGGATGATCAGTCAGGTGTGCAATGACACAAAAAAATTAAAAATTAAAAATTAACACCTTGATGACTGAAATTTCTCTCATTTTAGTTGGTCCCCAGGAAGTCTGATTTGTGTCGCTTTACCTAGTCAGTTTACGCAGTTTCGCGCATATGAATGAGTCATATATGTTCGAGAAATGGGTTTGTGTCGGATCTCCCCGCATTTGCTGGTCGAGGGCGGCCATTCAATGAAACTGCTTGAGAAATGAAGGAAAAACTAAAAAGAACCTCTGGCGGGCGGGGATTAGGCAAATTAATGCTTGTCACTGTTGCGAGCAAGGTGCTGGAATAAGTCGCATGAGCATGTCCATATTTGCTTATGGTCGAGGTCTTGATTTCCGTCATTGTTAGTAAACCTGTGTTTGGAATGACGATGAAAAGGGTCAGATGGAAAAGGGAACAGAAGAGAATTCCCTGACCATTTGATCAGTGGTCGAACTATAGCTATTTTCTTTTGTTTTTCCCCCTTAATGCGGCAAATCCCAAATCAAATTTTCTCATGAAGAGCAATACAAGGCGTTCGATTCTAAAAGGTCAACCTGGAGGATGCGATGTCTAGTTTCATCATACATCTCGCTTCGAAAGGAAGAGGGAAGCAGATGAACAATGATGCAGATGACAACGTCTCGATCCGAAAAAAAGTGGCAATTAGAAACAGTAAAGCGTGTATCGTGTTAATTTGAGTCGCGGGAATATCAACAGACGCCATGCGAAGGACTTGCATGCGCATGCAAAGTCCACGTTATCCATAGAGAAACAGAAAAGAATTGAAAATCTGATTTCTTTGGATGACCGCAACAGACTGCCGGATCTTTCTCGCGATTAGCCTCATCTGAAAGTTTGAATGCAGATTTTTAGTGGATAAGCAAACCAACAAATGCAGATCTCTAGCCCCTTATAAGCCAACTCGACCATAACAAAAAGAACGAAGCAAGCAAAACAAGGGGGCTCCAGAAGGCGTTGTGGAGCAAGTGGAGATGAGGAGAAACATGGCCTTGATCAGTAAAAGCCCAGATGCCATTACTCTCTTGATCTTCTTTTGTTTGTCATGTTTTGGCTTTCTCGTCCCATGCCACTGCTCATGATGGCCGTGGTTTACCGACTCGGACATGCACTGGACATGGAAAAGAGAATATAAAGGAAAGAGCACTGAATCACGCGTTGTCGATTCGCAGGTTGTGTGCTTTTTACGGTCATGTTGACGTCCGCTGTCGTTAGCGTTAGCGCTGGAAGACCCTTGACGTATCCTCTGCCGAGTAGTGTCTCTCAAGGCGAGAAACAAGCCCTCCAGACACTTCGCGCGTACAATGTCGCGCACCGAGGGTCGAACGGGGAGTTTCCAGAAGAAACGGCTCCTGCTTACATGGTGAAATCTCGCTTCTCGATTAGCTTTCTGTCGTTTTGGTTTCTGCCAGTACTCTGCTTTTCATATGGTTCACTGCTACCCCGGGAAATTGTTTCCAACTGAAGTATCAGAAAAGAGCAACAACAATCCGAGTTTTTGAGCTGAAGTAAATTGTACTTGACATATGTTCTGTAGTGGGAATTAGAAAAGGCGCCAATGGTGTTCTTTTCCTTCCCATTTTCTTCTTTGTCGAGCGGTCACTATAAGTTTTTTTCTGGCAATAGTAATTCTTCACTGGAACTAAGCACAGATGAATGGATTCGTGACAGAGAGCTATTGATGAGGGAGCAGACTTAATAGAAACAGATATCCAGGCCACGAAAGATGGGATCTTGGTCTGCAACCATGACGTGACGCTGGATGACACCACCGATGTCGCGGACCATAAAGAGTTTGCCGACCGGAGAACCACATACGAAGTTCAATGGGTCAACACCACCGGATGGTTTGTCGGTAAAGTACTCGTTTCTGTTTCGGCATTCTTTTTCGGGTTGTTGAGTTCGTCTATTTATAGCTACGTCATATTTACTTGGGCATGTGCAGTTGACTTCACTCTGGCAGAATTGAAAACACTGCGAGCCAAGCAACGATATGATTTCCGAGATCAGCAATACAATGGTTTGTTCTCTATCTGTATGTCATCGAACCTCGAGTCGTTTCATGTAAACACTCTTCTTGTTATCTTCTATAAAATTCATGAGAAAGGCACATGAACGGAGAAGCTATGTATATTAAAATCTCTCGGTCAGGCACAATCAACAGCCGCCTTTTTCCTTTTAAGAGCAAAATCAAGTTCTCTTTGTTCCTTATTCTCTGTTTCCGGCCCCTATTTGCTGGCAAAAGCTGGCTATTTATTCTGACCAGTGTAACTTTCAGGAAAGTTTCAGCTGATTACCTTTGAAGAGTACATCTCAATTGCACTTGATGCGAAAAGAACTGTGGGGATATATCCAGAGATAAAAAATCCGGTTTTTGTTAACAAACATGTACGCTATTTGCTTACTGTGCAATGTTGAGTTGACTTAGGATCTATTCTTTTGGTGTCTCATTCGCAAAACGTTATTTCTAGTCATCGGCAAGTCATAATTCTTGGAACAGGTCAAGTGGTCCGATGGAAAGAAGCTCGAGGACAGATTTGTGGAGACCCTCCAGAAATTTGGATACACAGGATCGTACCTGTCGGAAGACTGGCTGAAGCGACCTGCCTTCATCCAGAGCTTTGCGCCTAGTTCACTAGTGTATATCTCCAATCAAACAAAATTGCCGAAAATTTTCTTGATTGATGACGTGACAATACGAACAGAGGACACTAATCAGGTTTGACCTCTTTCTTGCCAGGGCTAGCCTTTGAATGCAGTTTATCTGCTTTGTTTTCTTCTCGATGACATTTGGCTTTGTGCAGACATATGACGAAATCACCTCAGACAGTTATTTTAACTACATCAAAGATTATGTGATGGGAATCGGACCATGGAAGGATACTGTTGTTCCTCCGCTGGATAATTACTTGCAGAGAGCAACTGATCTCATAGCAAAAGCACATGCTCTTGGCCTGCAGGTGAGTTCTTGGCCACTAAAGAATATTACACAATTGTTAGTGTGCCCTGTCGATGATGGTAATGAAAATTTCTGCAGAATGACTCTAACTTGATTGCTTTAGATTGATTATAACAAGCTAAGTTCATCCAGTCTACACTACACGGTATTCCATATTCCTTAGATTTGGCATTGTTTTCTCAGGATATTCCAATTCACAGAATACTACGAAGGCTATGTGTGTACACAACCATTCTTTCATTCACAGTAACTGCAGAGGTGAAAACCCGTAATCGTGCAGGAAATGTGATTGGTTGTGAATTCTGGTCTTTTGCTGCAGGTGCACCCTTACACGTTCCGCAACGAGAATTCGTTCTTACACTTTGACTTCCATCAAGATCCGTACGTTGAATATGATTTCTGGATAAACAAGATGGGAGTGGATGGACTCTTCACGGATTTCACGGGGAGCCTCCACAGGTATCAAGAATGGACCTCCTCTTTGGAGAAGCAGACATTGCAAAAGATTGCGTCGATGGTTTCGTCCTTCAAAAGGGGATAGATAATAGATTTTCCTTTTCTTCTTTTTGTGCCTTAAAGCAGCATGGAAACGAGCTCTAGCAAATTTTATTAGGATTGGTCAGTTGGTTTTGTCCTTCAAAAGTGGACGCACTTTTGAATTTTTCCTTGTAGTTTCTCTCCTAAATTCCAATAATTTTGGGCGTTAATCCCGTTGTACCTGTGTAATATAGCCAATGCATGTAAGGATTGAGGCAAGCAAAATCAGCTGAGAGCAGGTCGTAAAAACTGTTGGAAGAACTACTGTGATTGACAATTTATAAAGACTCTAGAATGCAAAAATTTAGCAACAGTGGCCAAGATCACGGCAACAGTCGCAAGAGTTACAGGAAAAGCAAGGGTGGCAAGAATGACAAGGGCGGCAAGAATGGCAAGAGCAAGGACGGCAGCAAGAATGGCAAGAGCAAGGGTGGCAGCAAGAATGGCAAGAGCAACAAGCATGCTCGCTGGCCGTCGATCTGGTATTAGTTTCTGTAGCAGAAGGCGGCTGATACCGTCCTCGAGCATCCGGTTTTGCATGATTGCTTTTCTCTACGTCTGTCAATCTGCACAAGTTAACAGACATTAAAATCCACAAAGAAAACCGTATGGTTTCATCAACTTTGGAGAAGCACACAAATGAGAAGCTTGGTTCACTAAACTATAAAATTGCAAGTCAAATGCTCAATGGTACAGAACATTGGACTCGTAAGTAGTTTGCTCCTAGTGAAATGACTAACAAATAGGTAAGAGGGCAGAGGATCATACATGGTAGAAGAACAACAACAAGACCATTTTCGGCAACAGTTCCAATGGTAGCAGGACGCACAGCTACACTCAGGACAAGAACAGCTCGGACATTTACAGTGGCAACCCGGCCACTTACAGCAGTGGCAACCCGGCCACTTACAGGAGCAACTCGGCCACTTACGGCAGTGGCAACTCGGCCACTTACAGCAGGAGCAGCTTGGCCATTTACAGGAGCAGCTCGGCCATTTATAGAAGCAACATGTCCACTTACGGTAGCAGGATGCCCGACTACAATTAGAACAGTAGCACGACGGCCACACACACTTCTTTCTCTGACACACACACATTTTCCTCATCCACCTAGGTTTCGGACATGAATTCTTCTTCCTTCTGCAACCACATGAAGGGTATACATTCTTAACAATCGTCAACTAGTTTCCTGAATTGAAATGCTGATTGAAAGATGATTCAAAGAGTAGGTTCTGCATCATAAATAAACAGAAAAGGCAACCAATTTTCACAATTGCAACCAGAAATGCACGATCAGATGGAATAAGCATTATTGGCAGTTTCTTTATTCACAAGCAACAGAATCTTTTACCTTTATGAATAACTAAAACTTGGAGGTGCTTGCTTATAAGGAGTTTTTCAAAGATCAATGCATTTCAAGTGCTTGTAGGATCCATATGCAAGAAATGTTTAGCTTTGTTCATATAAATACTTGAGCAAATAATGACATCAACTATATATTCATCTGCTCAAAGTTAGTATTGACTTACATAGGGAAAGAGAAAGATGGGGCACTCGTTCTACTCTCATTGGAAAGGCGAGAGGTATTCCAAGTCGCCACAGGAGAATTCACCTTTTCCCCGTATCCGCTATTTCCATTTTCCTTCTGTACGTCCTTTATAAATTCTGTGCTCTTGCTATTTGCTGCGGGGGTCTTTTCCATGTGGACGGTTTGGTCAAGCAATGCCACCTCGTGCAGAGGCGATGGGCTGATTGTAATGAACTCATTGGACCTGCCCGATTCCTCGGACTTCAGCAAATTTGCAGGCATACTGACATGTTCTCTTGAGAAGCTGTGGTTCCCTATGTGTAAGCTAAAGAGCGACTCATTGGAAGCAATGCTCCATTCGACAGGTGTCGAAGGTTTGCTAAATACAGAAGACGGAATCCTACAAGGGTTGTACCCGCCTGATCGATCCATCACCTGGATTGGAGGAGACTGTGTCGGTGACATACTACGAAGTAACGACTCTTGCGTGATGTCGGACATGGGTGATGCCGATGCGGCACCTGAGGAGGACTCCGAGTCGTGTCCTGCTTTCGAAGACACCTTAATGGTGTCCTTTTCTTTCTGTAACTTCAATAGACAATACTCATCATGTCCCGGCGAAGGAGCCATACCGTCTGTTCTGGGCTTAAGTGAGTCACTTGCCTCTACTTGGAGGAGATCGTCTAATAATGCATTGGACGAAGATGAAGACAGGGAAGTGATGGATCCTGATTTGGTCTTGGACAGTGCGGATAAATTGCGTTCACGACTTGAGGCCTCTAAATTTCCTGTTGACTGATTAGTGCTACTACTTCCCCTCCTATTGTTATACTTCGGACAGTTCTCGCCACTGCCAATCCTTTCCGTTATAACTCTATCTATTGCAGACGTCGACTGGGTGTTGCTTTGAGTTCCATTGAGATTCTCTGAATTCATCCTTAGAGGCTGAGTACTTTCAACCTTGAATCCCGGCTCCATTGCTGGAATACTTTCAATTTTTGATTCCTAAGTAACCTAGAAAAAAGAAAATGGGAAATAACAATCTTTCTTATCTTCACTGCCCAGGTCAATAATCCAGGAATTGCAAAGACATACGATATGAATTTTCTGCAACTGTGGGACGAACAGGAGTTGACTAGACAATTACCAAAGAACAAAACAAACACTAATTGCTGTAGAAAATTGTATGTATTCTAAGGAGAAGAGGAACATAATTGGAGCATATGACAGATGAGTCAAGTGCATTGTACAGAATAGTTATGCATCTTTCACGTGGAACCTGAAAACGAATGCAAATATACAGGAGAACAATGTAGGTAACACACGAAACTTCAAACCTCGAAATGTCGTAGTGTCCTGATGCAAATCCTATGACGTCTCCCCAAGTAAGAAAACATGACTCACCAGAAGCGATCGCCACCTGAAATCATTAGCTTCAAGTCAGCCGACCTAATCAACCATCCAGACAGAAAAACACATGAAAAAAAGAGGATGGTTTTGTAAGTAATAACGACCGTTTCTCGTGATCATTGCATTGCCGGAACCTCTATTGACGAATGGCTTCTTCTGTCGGGAAGGCCAGATGTGAATATAAATGTAAATGTAAGATAAAAAGTGCCAAACAAACGACGAGAATCAGATGAAACCGATGGATGTCCTTTCGTAATTCTCCTGCTGTTGTTGCTTCGAATGCCAATTATATTTACTCTGTTAATCCCGATTGCTTCCGTAAAAAAGGTAGGATCCAATTGAGCGAACACGCGAAAACTGAAAGTAAAAGAACAAAAGGAGCATCTGCAGGCTGCAATCCAATAGATGATGATGTAAGGCAGGGAGACACCTTCGGTGGGTCTTCAGGTTTGTTACTAACTAACCATCTCTTGTCTCTCGGGCACACAACGTCGTTTGGTCTTTGTTTTTTAGGTGTAACTGTGATAAATGTGATGACCCGCCCTCGAGAACAGGATTTGCTAAAATGCTTCTTGCTTGGACAAAAAAAAAAATGATACCGGCAAAAAGGAGAAAAAAAAGAAAGAAGCTTTTCCGGATGTCCTCGTATTGCCATAAAATTGGTTAAGATTTGATGGTGTCCTAACATAGCTCTTGCATCAAATTTAGGTTGGCAAGCTGCAATCTTGTCAAAAATATCAATGCAGACTGTAAAATTTATGGCGAAACCTCGGGCAGTGAATTTTCCATTCTCTATTTTACTTCCAGTATTTACTATTCTTGAGCTCTTATTAAGTATATTTACGGTTTGCCCTTGATGGTTTGTGATTGCAATCCATGTGCTTCTTGTCGAGAATGCATTTATCAGACGCAGAAAGAGTTTTCATATGGGAATGGCACGGATTTTTGAACCAGATAGCCCATGTCGATATTGCAAAACCTTTGTCTCGAGTAACACGTATTCCCGATATAGTCCCGACATACACGTACAAGCTAAGACTTGGATCCTAACACACAATACACACTTCAAAACTCATAAACTCATTTAAGCATTGTCTGCGAACAAGTCAGAATGTTTTCAAGATTAGGGACCGGAACTAATCGGCTTGCATGTCAATGTCAATACACAGCATGCCTACCGAGCACTGGATTATCCAATTAGTGACATCTCTCGATTGCGATCGGGAAGATGATTTAATGATCTGTCATTTGTACACATAACTTATATGAATAAATGGATTGCATGATGATGGTTTTATTTATGGAGATGGGCCTAAGTTGGCCCGTCCGCCCAAGTTGGGCCCAGAAAGCCCGATTCACGGGAATAGGGCCCGTGGAAGGGGAGAGGTATAAAAGGGAGGAGAAAGAGAGAGAAGACACCTTTTGGAATTAATGTACGTCTCCCTCTCTTTCAACGTTCTCTCTCTCCAAGGAACAGTAAGCAAAAAGGAAGCGACGTCGTCTTCCTTCCAAGCGAATCGTCGTCATCGGATCGAACAGGGCTAAATTCTCTTCCTCTTGTCGGCGTCGGTGTCTAATCTGTGGCTAACAAGGTACACTCGAATCCGTGGTGTGCTTTACGATCGGTGATACGTGATTTTCCCGGGCTTCGTCTTCCGCATTGATTTAGGGATTCGATTCAGTGTCGAATCCGGTTTTCGGGGATCCGTTATTCCCAACATTGGTATCAGAGCCTTAGTTCACGTTTTTCCCGATCAATTTAATGATTTTTGATTGATTTTTTGCAAAAGAACTTCGGCCGTACGGATCGGGGCGAGAAATCCCGACACCCGAGCGTTGTTCGGCCATTTTTCCGAATTTTCGTAAGTCGAAATCAAATTGTAATGGCATAGGAAGAAGGGCGACGTCGAGACGAGTCTGGTGATACGTCGAGCGCCGCCGGGCGTCGCCGCACGCGCCCACACGCACTGGCCGGAAGGCGCTACGCGTGGGCGCGACGCTACGGAAGCGCTGGATCGCCCGGTGCGTGCGGCACACGTGTCGTGTCGGCGAACCGGCGGCCGCGCGTGCACGCGGGCGGGCGACCGGCACGCGCCGGTCCACGGACCGACGCGTGCGACGTCATGCGATGACGTCATCGTGACGTCATCCAACGTCGGTAACCGCTCGGATGACGTCACCGATGATGTCATCACTGACGACGTTTCGCCGGGCGGTCACTGGCCGGTGACCCGACCGGCGATCTAACTCGACCCGAACCGCGACGCCCGGCACGCACCCGGCATGTGCCGGATGACGTCTGCGTGATGTCATCCCGCGCACGCGCGCGGCACATGCGGTCGGTCCGCTTGACCCTGTCCGACCGGCCCGAGCGATTCGACCGGTCCGTCTGGTCAGACCGCTCCGATCGGTCCGACGACCGACGACCGTTGACCGTTGACCGTTGACCACCGTTGACCGTTAACCGTTGACCACCATTGACCGTTGACAAAAAAAAAAAGGGGGAAAAGAATATGTTTCTTTTTCAATTAAGTCTATGTGGATTATAATGTGATCCCTTATTTGTTCTGCATTTGTTGCAGGAACAATGCCTCCCCTGAAGTTGCGCACTCCAATTCGTGCAGTTACCGATGAACAAAATGAAAGGCTGTCTTAAGTTGATAGCTGAGCTAACTGATCATCGATGGGAGAGTAGTGACTTAATTGATCACGTCCTTGAAGTCAACGGGAAAATTCAAAAGGTCATATGGAATGGTCGTCCCATTCCACAGTCAGAGATGGTGCGATTTTTCATAAACACTCTTCCACCTGAATGGCAAGATGTGTTGAATCGCATATGGGATGTCAACGGAGCTGCCTCATATAAGAAAATTGTGATGGATTTTGTAAATAAATATTACTGTATTGTTACAAGGGAAAATATCAAGAAATTAAACAAAAGAGGATCTTTCCCAGTTCGTGTGCTGACTTGGTGTTAATTGTATTGGCTGAACTTAATTAAGTGTGCTTTGTGGACATCTTAATGTAATGTTTACTACCCAATTATTGTTGATGTAGCAATCTATATATTGGTTGTATTAGTTGAAAACATTATTGTTTTATTGTATGTCAATTATCTGTTGCTTTCTGTTATTGCTGGTTGCTGTGGGTAATTAGCCGTGGATAGTTTTAGAAGCTTTTGTAGCTTCGTAGAATTGATTTTGCATATGACAATCATATTAATGATAGTTTTAAGTTAGGATTTTTGGAGGATGATTGAAAATGTAGTGACCTTTTGATTCTGAAGCCTTACTTGAAATTATTCATTAATATGATGGGTCTATGCAAATAGGGATGCATAAATGATAGGCATTAATAATTCGTGCATATATGTCTGATGTGTTCAGATCAATGGCTTCAGCCACAAAGAGCATAGTTGCCGAGTTGAACAAAGGTGAAAAGCTCAATGATAACAACTATGAAATTTGGCAAATGAAAATCCAATATGTGCTGGAAAAGCAAGAAGCACTAGAAGCTCTTGATCACATTATGAAAAATCTTGAGGATGCCATGTGCCACCTTGAGCTAGTAGAGGACCGCCTAACGGCATTTGAGTCGAAAGTAGACATTTACAATGCTGGTTCTAGCTCAGAAAGGGCTTTGAGCTCTAAGCGCAAGCGTATTGATTCGTTCAATACGTGGGATTGCAAAGGATCAAGTCCTTGTTGCAAGAAATCAAAAGTTAATCAACACAAGAGAGGAAAACGTCCTCCTCAAGGGTGAGGTGTTACAATTGTGATAAGAAGGGTCACTATGCTCGCAATTGTCGTGAGCCAAAGGAGGTAAACACCCCTTGTACTTTTCAGAACTTTACTTTTGTGTCGAATTATGTATTCTTGACTTAGTCTAATCCTTTGTGGACTATAGATTCAGGAGCAATAGACCATGTGGCGAATGATAGAGGATCCTTCGTAGAATTCCGACGAGTACCAACTGGAACTAAGTGGGTCTATGTGGGAAACAACTCTCGAGCTGAAGTAAAAGAAATTGGCACATGCCAACTGAATATGCGTGGTGGACGCACTTTATTCCTACATGATGTATTGTATGCTCCGGAGATTCTTCGGAATTTAGTGTCTGTTTTAGTGTTGGTTAGACTAGGTTTTAATATGAACTTCCATAATAGAGGTGTAGATTTGTATTTGGATACAAACTACTATGGTTGTGGTTATTTTCTGGATTGTTTCATTATATTGGATATTGAGTATGTTAATACAAATGTTTGTTATTCCCTTATCACATCTCCTAATACCTATGATAATGATGTGAATGTGTGGCATGCTAGACTTGGTCACATTGGCCAACAATGTATGAATAGACTAGCCAAAGAGGGCTTGTTGGGCAACATTGAAAAAGTCGATTTGCCCATATGTAAGCATTGCCTAGAAGGGAAAATAACACGGAAACCATTTGGAAAATGTAAAAGAGCTGAATTTCCTCTGCATTTAATCCATTCTGATGTCTGTGGTCCAATGAATGTGAGAGGAAGGCATGGGGCTGTTTATTTCATCACCTTTATTGATGATTACACTCGATTCGGATATGTCTATTTGATTTCTCATAAGTCTGAAGCAATAAGTTATTTCAAAAGGTTTATGAACCTAGTAGAAAATCAATTAGACAAGAAAATAAAAACATTGAGATCCGATCAAGGTCGAGCATATTTATCTGATGAGTTCAGAAAATTATGTGATGAAAAAGGAATAGAAAGACAGTTGTCTATTCCATATACTCATCAACAAAATGGTGTTACGGAGAGAAGAAACAGAACCCTACTGGAAATGGTTAGATCCATGATGGCGCATGCTAACTTACCTATCACTTTTTGGAGTGATGCATTGTTAACTGCTGCCTATATACTTAACCGGGTGCCTTCCAAATCAGTTACTTCCACTCCATATGAGTTATGGACAGGTAGAAAACCAGACTTGAGTTTTCTTAAGCCATGGGGTTGTGTTGCCTATACACATGAGTCCTCTCACAAGTTTGGGAAATTGGGTCCTAGAGGAAATAAGAGTATTTTCATAAGATACTCGGAACACTCAAAAGGGTATGTGTTCATTGGTGAGTAGGAAAGTGGGAGTATAACTGAATATGAATCACGAGATGTCACATTCTTAGAGGATGAGTTTCCTAAGAAGGGCGAAAAAGGGGAAGATCTCTCCCTATTTGAGACCTTGGGTCAAGATAATGATATTAGTGGAGTTCATCCAAGTGGGAGCATAATAGAGAATGATGTACAAAGTATACAATCTCCCATACGGCAAACAAATCGACAAAGTATTCCCCGTCGACGTTTTGACATTGAAGGGGAAACTTTTATGGTTGCTCCACAAGATGAGGATGAGCCAAGAAATATCAATGAGGCTCTGAATTGCCCTAGTAAAGAAGAATGGATTCATGCAATGAAAGAGGAAATGGAGTCAATGAAATCAAATCAAGTCTGGGAACTAGTTGATCTTCCAAAAGGACGCAGAGCTATTGGGAACAAATGAGTTCTCAAAATAAAGCGAAAAGCTGATGGCTCGATAGAAAGGCATAAGGCTCGCCTTGTGGCAAATGGGTATAATCAACAGGAAGAAATTGATTATGAAGATACATTTTCTCCTGTAGTGAGATTTACCTCGATTCGCATTATTCGGCAATAGTGGCTAGTCGGATCTTGAGTTACATCGATGGATGTAAAGACCGCTTTCCTCAATGGAGAATTAGAGGAAGAAATATATATGGAACAACCTGCTGGTTTCATAATGAAAGGCCAAGAAGAAAAAGTATGTCGACTTTTAAGGTCGATATATGGTCTTAAGCAGTCATCAAAACAATGGTATATACGTTTTCATAATGCCATAATGGCATATGATTTTAAAATGATTGATGAGGATCATTGTGTATATATCAAAAGATCCAAGGATCAATTTGTGATCATATCATTGTATGTTGATGATATACTGATTGCCGGAAGTAATAAGGAGTTGGTTAATACTGTCAAGAGATGGTTGTCTTCTAACTTTGAGATGAAGGATATGGGTGAGGCTGCATACATTCTTGGATTTAAGATTTCGAGATATCGTTCGAAGAGATCGTTGTCTCTTTCGTAAGAAACCTATATAAATAAGGTTCTTGAACGATTTCGTATGCAAGACTGTAAACCCATGGACACTCCTATTGCAAAAGGTGAATGATTGAGCCACAGACTGTGTCCAGAGACTCCACAAGAGAAGGAACAAATGAAACATGTTCCTTATGCTAGTGCTGTTGGAAGCTTGATGTACGCTATGATGTGTACAAGACCCGACATATGTTTTGCAGTTGGAATGGTGAGTAGATACCAATCCAACCCAGGTCCAGCACATTGGAAAGCCGTGAAGAGAATACTGAGGTATCTGAAGGGAACTGTTGATTTCAAGTTGAATTACCAAGAAAAGGACCTGCGACTTGAAGGCTATTCAGATGCTGATTGGGGAGGAGATTTAGATAAAAGGAAATTTACCTTTGGATTTGCTTTCTTACTGAACAATGGCACCATATCATGGAGCAGTAAGAAGAAAACGTGTATAGCCTTATCCACGATGGAAGCTGAGTTCATGACATTATCAGCAGCAGTACAAGAAGGAGTTTGGCTTAAGAGATTTTTGGATCATTTAGGTGTTAATGAGAAAGCTGCAAATCAATTATTGGTTAACTGTGATAGCCAAGCAATTATAGTGTACACGAAAGATCTAAAATATCATGGCAAGACCAAACATATAGATACCAAGTATAACTTTGTGAAAGATATGGTTGTATGAAAGGATGTGAACTTACAGTACATATCTACGCATAGAATGGTAGCAGATCCTATGACAAAACCAATACTTAGAGATGTGTTTTGTGGTCATGTAAAATATCTAAGATTGCGTAGAGTCTGATGTACTGAATTGTAATTTCCTTGAGTTGTTCACATCAATGAACTTGTGTTGTTTCATTATTAATGCCTATGAATCTATGTGTGATCTTTATGCATCTTAATGCTCAGTGCATTACTTTAAGTTGAGAAAGTATGTCGGACAGATATAAGATTGACCCACTCACACGGGTAATCGCCTCTATTTACTTTGTGATAAATAGAGATGAGACTGTTTTACTTTATCTATCTATGATGCCAGATGTGAGTTATGATGAATTTTGTGAATGAGTAGATACGTGAACTCAAGTTAGACATTGGGTATGTCTGAACTATCATCTGTACGGTATTGAAAAATGTAGACATACGCTCCATGGGAAAGGAGATAATACCGTAATACGTATTTCATACTACGTATGCATGAGACGACCAATAAGAGTGACAAAAGTTTGATCTCAACTTTTATGTCGTGTGAGACTCTTGAGGAAAAGAGTTCCTCAATTTTTAGTCCCCTCATGACTCTTACTTATTCTCAAGATTTCTATTTAGTGTTTGCTATCTTAGGGTGTTGCCAATGGTCATGAGTTGATTCGATCTAATGGGGCATTTCTAAAAAAGCAAGCTGAACTGAAATTGAGAGTTTGAAGGAAAAAGGAAGATCGAATTTGAAGAATCACATTGTAGTTTTGTATTCACTGGTTGATCAATTATGACTGTCTTTGTGATAATTATAATTGTGAATACAATATATATCATTGTTTAAAAGAGATCAAGAGAGATATAAATGTGATCGATCGATCTAGGGTCGCATACTAAATCTACTCGGAGTGTGACGCCCATTATGAGCTGCTATATATTCCTAACAGATGTATAGTAACGAGCTCTCAAAGTATGCTGGTCGCATGGATTATTCACCAGTATGGATGTTGAAGAGAGGTAAAGAGAATACTATTCGGCCCACCATGTGCGAGTGGGAGATAATGGTTTTATTTATGGAGATGGGCCTAAGTTGGCCCGTTCGCCCAAGTTGGGCCTAGAAAGCCCGACCCACGGGAATAGGGCCCGTGGAAGGGGAGAGGTATAAAAGGGAGGAGAAAGAGAGAGAAGACACCTTTTGGAATTAATGTACATCTCCCTCTCTTTCAACGTTCTCTCTCTCTCCAAGGAACAGTAAGCAAAAAGGAAGCGACGTCGTCTTCCTTCCAAGCGAATCGTCGTCATCGAATCGAACAGGGCTAAATTCTCTTCCTCTTGTCGGCGTCGGTGTCTAATCTGTGGCTAACAAGGTATGCTCGAATCTGTGGTGTGCTTTACGATCGGTGATACGTGATTTTCTTGGGCTTCGTCTTCCGCATTGATTTAGGGGTTCGATTCAGTGTCGAATCCGGTTTTCGGGGATCCGTTATTCCCAACACATGAAAAGAGACAGCACATGGGAAGGTCCAACCAAGCGTGTTAATAGGGTCAAGATGTCATCGTTTGGATATGACCGACTCATATTCTACTCATTTTGGAGTCGATATGTCAAGACAGATGATGCAACAGCCTAGAGAAATAACATCAGAGAGAAAAATATTAAGGCCTTATGCGATGCTTACAGAAATTGCACCCGAGGAGTAGCCACACGGTACAAAAATTCATGATACAAGAATGACAAAATCCGGTAACCATTTGGCTCTCTATCTGCCTTATGTTTCCGAGTTACGATGCCAATGTCGTGCTTGGACAACTATCAGCTGTGCAAGCCAAGATGTCTCTATAATCCCTACTGATTTTGAAGGAGTCGTAAACTTTTCCATCGCGGCTCTTCTTGTACTCAAATAATAGGTTGGAATGATCAAATGCAGTTAGTTTTACGAATCCGTAATCATAATCTTTGAACAAGCTCCATTTTGTTTGGAGAGTAGTGAACTCCGCAAGGCCTGCTCCTCCTCCGCCAGCCACGACATGTATCGTTCCATTCAGAGTTCCTTCGTAGTAATTTTTCTCTTGATTTGTGCAGATATTCTGTAGCCAAAACCAAAAAGGAGGATCGGAATTAAGTCTAAAATATTTAGACGAAGTCCATATCAAGACGAAGCCTTTTACGTCAGGAGAAAAATTCACAAGATGCGACCAAACAGGCATGTGTTTTAGTCGAAGAGCACTCACAGATTTGAAATTAAAAATGAAAGATCCATCTTCCTCCAATTCCCTCAGTAAGCTTCAACCAAGAACAATCAATTCGGATTCTCAATCTCAGCTAACTGAACTAACAATGTGTTTTAGTCGAAGAGCACTCACAGATATGGATCATCTTTCAGAACAACCACTCTGCGAGTTGACAGACTTCCACTTAGACAATGTATACCAAATGTTGACCATTTTCTAGACTATCAAACAGTGACATCAGAAACGAAATAAGACTAACATATTGAACAAGTTGCACAAGGAAATGAAAAGATTATCACTTACTGAAAACAAATAAATTGCTAATATAATTTCATCTTCTGTAAAATGAATTACATCGGAACAAAATTATAGTTTTTAGATGCAAAAATCAGATTTTTCACAACTAAGATAATTAAGATAATGTTTATTTGATTGCAAAAAAATAATGAAACGTTAGACTAGCCATTCAAGAACAGATTGACATGAGATCTAAGTGCTTAAGTTGATAATAGTGGAGCAATTATGCATAAGATGAAATTCCGTTACAGAATGAAGTCATAGGTATACCTGGTAAATAGGACAAGTCCTCTCATAATTATGAACATGGCCATAGAGAGCAATGTCGACCTTGTATTTCTGCCAAAGTTTTTGAAGACTCTCCCTGCCCATTGGTTCTTCAAATGATCCTTCCACAGCATAAAAGTCAGCAGAAGAATAACCCAATACCCGATGTGCAAGGAAAATCAGCCATGGTTGTTTTTGCCTATCAACAGATGCTAGACAGTTCTCGATGAACTTGTACTGTTCTGTCCCCTCCCTCCAGTCATGTTCTGTATCAGCAATGCAGAATCTGAACATGCCATAATCAGTGGAGTACCTAGATCAAGCACGGCAACATTCAGATCAGTCTGAGCTTTTGTTAGACAAGGTAAAAAGTTGTATTGGCAAAATCACGATGTGCTCTTTCTCATCCTTACCAAAACTTAGCCCTATTCTCTGCAGGAACATAAAACATTGTTTCAGCCAAGACACCACATTCACCTCCGGAGTCTGTATTTTCGTAAAAGGATCCAGTTCCAGGCCAATCCCGTTCATGATTACCACTGAAAAACCAAACTAGTAAGTCCAATAGAAAAAGCTGGATGACTCCAGTATCCAGATTGTAATATCAACCATTAAATTAATTCCTATACATAATTTCTCAGACCAAAAGCCAATAATAATCGTGGAAACTGCAATTCAACATTAGCCAAACCTCTGTGCCAAGAGGAGGAAGGGAGGAGGAGGAAAAATCAATACAAACCTCGCAATCATGTAAGGAACACTTGAGGCAATCGGCTCAACCTGCGCTGTAAACTGATCCCACTGCGAAATATATCCATTTGCATAGCATATATCTCCAATGTGGAAGACTATATCAATGTTCTTCAAGTCCTTAGAAAGCTGATAGGTGGTATTAAGAGAGCCAGGCTGGAAATCGTTGTACTCATTTGAGCCATCTGCTTCCTCCTGCAGTGAGATATGGTAGTCTATCATCCCGATAAGAATGACACAAATCAGCACAGGTTGCTTCTCAAACATTTTAGAATTGAAGATCACGTTAGCCCAACTATCAAGGTTCTCTGATCAGATCATGATAGATGGAGAGATAATGTCCTTCCAGACAAAATAAAACTATGAAAGGAATTGCCCAGTTAACCAAAATTCAAGAGTCTTGAATTCCCACTTAGAATTAGAAGAGTTTGCTATTGAGTACAGATCTTAGGGGTTACTAATAAGTGAAGGAGTTTCACATAAGGTTTCTTTGATCAGTGGAGGTTGTTTTTGGTAAATTAAGCAATAGCAAGTAATTAATGAATATTCTGAAAATGAGATTTCTCAATTAATTTCCTTCACCTAAGTGAACTGTCTTATGTCCATTGTCAACAATATGACTATATACGATCTATTCCCTTGCTCGAAGACAATACCAGAAAAAGCCACAAACAAAAGAAAGTGATCAAACAGTGACAAGCACTGCTAGTTCACTAGAGATCAAACCTTTCCCATGTCCCCAAAAATGACAACGCGCTGCAAGCTGTTTTGACCAGGATATGGAGATGCTTTAAACTGGTATTTCTGGCTCCAAATATAACTACCATTCAATAGCTTATGCCCCAACCGGTAATAATACCTAGATTATCAGTAAAAGTAGTACTCAGGTACAAATTGAAATTAATGTGGCTAAAAACTTGCATTAAATTCAAATAATCAATTCAAAACCATTAATCATGACAAGTCAACTCTAAGGCTGATACGCAAATAATCCATGATTTACACAACTATGATTCATTCAATAAGAAGACCGATTCAATATATTATCATACTGAAGGACGAAGCGGACTCAGGATTCAACTATCGGGAGGAGATGACAAGTAAAGTCTAAGGCTAATACAGCAAAATATCCATGATTCACACAACCACAATTAATTCAGTAAGATGGGTGATTCCATATATTATTGTACTGAAGGACAAAGCTGATTCAGGATCCTCCCTCCTCTCTGAGGAGGAGATGACAAGTAAGCTCTTAAGGCTGATACAGCAAATAATCCATTATTCACACAACTACAATTCATCCAGTAAGATGGCCGATTCAGTATATTATTGCACTGAAGGACGAAGCTGACCCATCACAATAGAAAAGGAGAGGAATTGAGGCGGTCAACTTATTTAAGGAGGCAAGGAGTTTCTTAGAAAAGTTACACTGAGATAGAATTCATAGTGGGTAATGAATAAAAATTGGCATCTTGGTTTAACATAAATTCTAAAGAGTCCAGTGTAAAATCGTAACCCTCTAGAAGAAATAACATACACACTTACACAGAGTTGGGCCATAATTCCTTCAAGAAACTGGTGTGGATGAATCCCGGATCACGCCATCCTACTGTCCTTGCAGGTGCTCCTGCAAATTTAGATTATTAAGAGAAGTATAATTTGTGAAACATCAAGAAGTCTACTTCTAAGTTCAAACCATGGCTGGAATCTTGAATTATCAGGTTCACGAAGCACTGTGTCGCTACAGTCCAAGTACTAAGGATCCCGAACAATGGGTAAAGTCAAAATTCTACCTTTCCACAATTGTGCATTGATTTGGAAGCAAAAATTTAGAATCATCAAGATGTGGACCTCACACAAGCCTTTAAAGAACCGTCAGTTAAACTCAAAATACACCTCAAACTGGTGCTTGAAGGATACAGAGGCTTGTCATGCATTACAATTCATTCCAACAATGTTCAAAAAAGAGTTTACTCACCACACATGCTACTACGGTCAAAAGTCAATGTTCCAGCTGGAGAACGCATTTTTCCTCCACCTTGAGTGCCCCACTCAACAAATGGCTCTGCTTCATCTATTCCATATCCACTTGTCCACGTTACAGTCATCTGATATCACATTCCAAACATGCTTTATCCCAGAAATTGGTATTTTTAGACAAAACAGGAAAACCCGTGTGCAAGCAGAGGCTGCCTAGCGTAAAAGCAGAAGCCTATAACATTGGTCAAAATCAATTGCACCGCCAATATCTGAAAGAACTACAAAACATGCTACACTTTTATACATGAAAAGGTGTTGGACATACTTCATTCCATTCTTTTCCTTGAGCTAGGCGAGGATAAACTGGAGCCTTTGGATTTGCAAATGCGATTGTATTTGATACTGCAACCAGTTTTGGCTGTGGTGCATCCAACATCACAGCAGACAAATGAGAAACACAAGTGAAAAAGTTGGAAAAGTCAGGAAAAAAGTAGCTACTGAGGTGGCGCAAACTTCAGCAACAAAATAATAAATCAAAACGCATGCTAGGCTAAGAGGAAATAAAAATAGCATCAGTCTTTCTAATGCAGTTTTCGTATTTAGGATCAACTTCAGCGGTCAGCAGATATCCATTAATGTACATCAAATATCATCTGAACTTGATAGCTCATTCATCCTGCTTCAATTGGAGTAGCTGATTCAGGCCAAAACCAGTCATGGAATTGCTACATGAAAATAATATAGAGCACTTACATTTAATATACCACCAGAAAAAAGTCCGAACGAAAAATCTGATCTCTGGTTGATCAACTGAAGCTTTAGGGACCCTTTTCCCGTACTTACATATGCAGGGCTTGAGTAATTTGCATATTGATACTGCAAAAGGCAACACAAACAACAGTTGAAGCTACAGATCACATAAGATGTTCTGAGAGTGATGGCAAGGAATGTGGTACTTACCTTGATCGGTGCGGAACATAGAACAGGTGGAAGAACTTTCGGATTTTCAGGTGAACAGGTGGAAGCACTGCAAAGTAGCGAAGTATAATTGAACATCAAGAAAACAGTATCCTCATCCTAACGGTCAACCATTAGAAAAAAGAAAGAACACAAGCCCTGCACCACGAATGCTGCAATGCAGAGCGATCTAATCACCTGAAATTCGCAGGAGAAAATACTCCGATCCAGTCATCGTTCGACGGGCTCGGAGAGCTATACTCCAATGATACCCACTCCGTATTTTGCCCCTAAAACAGTAAACGCAGCTTCCGTCAGCCTCGACCACCCATTCTCACTTTTCACAATCATGGATGACCCAAGAAAGAATCTTTCGAAGCATTTCGAGGACCCGACTGAATGACCAAGCCCACATCTCGGAACAGCCAGGAGCATTGAGCTCAACGAGCAAAATCGAGGGCCTTACCGCCGCTCCGAGAACCGAAGGAGACGCCTTGACGCTGGCTCTTCCGTCGAGAGCAGAGACCGTCTCGTGCACGGCGATCCTGGCCAGAGGCTGGCCCCCATGCGACCTCACCCGTCCGACGAAGCAGCTCCCGACCAACGCCAGAACAGCCAACGACACCCATCCCGCAGCTCTCGTGCCACCCCTCATCCCCATCCGCATCCAACACCCAGTTCGAGAGCTCGAACGCGAAGGCGGACCGTGAAGGCGTGTGCTCGAAGGAAGTCAGATGTAGGAATCGGAAAGTCGCAAAACGACGGAATCCGACAGCGACCCACTGCACAAAAAGTCAACTTTCCACGCCCATGAAAGGAGACGAGATATAAAGAGATATCGAGAGAGTACACAGTTGATGTGAGGCGGTGCTAACGGATCGATGAGGAATCGGAATATTGGCGGAGGATGATTCGATTCGCACGGCCGGGAATCGCTCGACGAATTTGGATAGAGATTATTTGCTATATATATATATATATATATATATATATATATATATATATATATATATATATATATATATATACATTCGCGCCGGAGTCTGGTCGGATGTCCGCCGACAAAGGACGCTGGCGGAGCAGTGGACGGATCATGCTCGTGCTCATGCATTATCGTAAAAGCTCTGCGGATTTTTTGTTCGATATAATTGTTTTTCAACTTTTTATTATAAGGAAGAAATCGTGAAAAAAGAGAAAAAAGGATAGAAGTTTCCGACATTTATTAGCAAAATCCTATTTTTCGTTGAGGCTAAGGTAGCCGGTTGCTATTAATAGGGAATTTATTGATGAAGGAAAAAAAATCAAAATAAAGGTGTCGGTACTGCATTAATGCGCCGGAATAAGCTCGATGAGGTCCCGTAGCCAATGGCAACTTGCGCTTCAGAATCAGAAGCTAGCCTACCACACACAGAGAGAGGTGGGGGAGATAAAAAAAATGGAAACAAATTCTTTTGCCGGGACTATCGTACGCGTTCCAATTAGTGCTCCTTCAACCGTCTGACCATGCGTTATAAATTCAGATCGATTTGGGTTTTTCTTGGTTACGGCATTTCATTTTGACTATGCTAAGAATCGCTTATTTTTTTAAGTTCATTTTCAGCATAAGTCGCAACCCTCGTCAGAAAATGATATGGAAACGGCGTATATGGAAATGGTGTGTTCCAATATCCCAGAGAGAACGGCTGCAACCAATTCTGCATCAAGTACTTGCAAGAAACAGGAGGGTCTTGCAGGGACCTGGACAAAGCATTTGTAAATTTACTTGGATAAAATTTCATAACATTGAGCCAAGTCAAATTGTTTCTTTTAATCGTTATCAACAAAATTCCATTTTCGATACGAATTGCCGCCCTTGTTTCTACTTTTACTACAAAATAAAAAATAAAAAATTTCATGTTGCATAGGCTTGTGGATCAGTGAAACTTCTGATTTTGTTTGAACGATGTCTTCCATGAGAGAGAAAATTGCACATAATAGCCATTTCATGTGTCCATAATGCAAAGAGAAGTCGATCAACGGGCCAACTGTGGTAACGCCTCAACATCAAAGAGGCTAGGCCGGCTTGAACATTTCAACACACATATAGGCTGCAGGGAAGCACGGATAACAGATTAGGCCTGATCTTTAAGTCCAATCATGCCATTGCCAAGCTTCCAAATGTGATCATTCAGATTCTTTTGATGTCATTCATATCCTAGAAAAATCCGATGAACCTAAATAATTACATACAAACCCAAACCCATAAGTATTCACAACAAAAAACAACGGTGGTAGGAAATCAACCAAATGCATTCAATTCCTAGGTGTCGGAGTTTCGTTGCCGATGGACAGCTAGGAAATTCCTTGATGTCTAGATCCCGGAAAGTCTGAACTTCCTTCCATTTCTCGGGTTGAAAATGATGATTCTTTCACCCAGTCTGTGGAATCCAATTGCATCTGGCATAAGCTTCTACATGAACCCGGGTGCAATTCCAGTACTCTATTAATGGTGGAATTCGCCACCATGCCTTACTAAATGAGACCGTTGTTTATGTAGACACCGGATCTTGCAAAGAACTAGGCAGTGGCGGTCTCGCTGCGTTGTCCTGCTGACGCAATGAGAAGCGCAACCGCCACAACAAACATGAACAGCATGCTGACAAGCAGCACATAGGTTCTCCTCGATGATCTGCGGTACTCTCCAAACAGAAGTATGCCCCAAAAAGTGCTAACAAGCGGGAGTGCCTGCATGAAGCTAAGATAAGACGAGGAGCAAATCTTTCCTGCAATTTTACAAAACTCTTCTATTTCTCATAAGCAGTAACTATACTTTTTGCCACGATAAGACTTTGACATTTCATATTTGGACCTTCTGTACATCAAACGATAATGAAAAGCACGTGTTAGAAGTAAATCACAGCCATAACCTCTTTAGTTGTTGCAACATTACAAAGCTATACTTAAGCACAAAGTGAGATATTTTAACATTTCAAATTTGGCTACTATAACAAAAATCCAAGGGTTTCATGTTGATTAATGTTGACTTGCATTTCTCGTGATAGCCAAAAAGCGGTGGACATATTAGCAATTTAACAGAGTGCCTGTTGTAGGCTTTCCGAACTAGGGGTATCAAGGAAAATATTGGCATCATCATGAGGATGTTGTCGTAATATTCTCTTGGTGAAATCACTCATACACGTACTTGTAAGCACAGAAACGAACCTCAACAGCATCTGCGGCAGCATATCCAGCAGCCTCACCTCCCATAAATTGGAGGCCATTACCAAATCCGCACAAAAGGCCAGATAAAAGAGCCCAACCTCTTCCATTCCAGTCACTTGCATAAGCTTTGAATGATGATCTGGGTAAATTAAGGATAGGATGGTAGAGGAAGCTGACATTCAGAACAGTGGCAATGATGAAGCACGATATCGAGAAGTAGAAAAATGCAGTGTAAACTGTCAAGTGAGGAACACCCTCCTTCAATGTATGCCACTGATCATTTGTTGCCAAATTAAATGCAGGTGAGAAAAAAGCAAAGCAGACACCACTGAAGAAAGCTATTCCAAGACCAGACAAAGTGTTCCTCCCAAGAACCTACAAGAAGTCACGAAGAATGAATTGTTAAGTCATCATTTGGAATACAATGCAGAAGAAAAACATGGATAACCTAAATTTCCTATAGCAGTTGGACGTGCATTTGCGGATAATCTCATACCGTAGTAGATGTAAAAAGTGCAAAATGTTCAGATGAGTTTAAACTCCTTTGGGTTCGAAAATCAATTCGGTGAAATAAAATCAACAACCTTAATTGCTCTTCGATACTCAAGCTCGATCAGAGAATCTGCTGTCCCTACTTCCACCTTCTCAGATAAACCACTTGCATATTCCATATCTTCTGTAAAGAAGCCTAATGTTAGAGCAGGCAGAAATGAAGAACCAAAGTTGCTGTTTTCGGGAAATGGAATCAATTTGATGAACAATTCTGTTACTGCATAATGAATCAAAGTTCTACCATCGTTTCGATGTACTCCTTTCAAGGCAGAAAAGCTTGAAGTCCTGTTTTCAATCAAAAGTGCCACAAGTCAAGCAAGATCAGTGAGAAAACCATGCTTTTTATCTTCTGATCATCTGAAGTGGCACCAAAGGGGATATATGACAGGAAGTTTCTTGGGAGCAATCATCATAAGAATCTTCAGAAAGATTCTCAAATTTGAAATCAGTGGAGGCAACCCAACTTTTCTAAGTGTTTAAGCAAAGAAATTCCAACGAATTCTTAAATGACTTTTTCTAGATGGCACTTCCATCTATTTTAGAAGTGAAATTCAAATCCATCTCATCATCATGCTTCCAGGAGAAAAGTGGATGAATCAGGCTGTAAGCTCGGAAAAAGACAGCACATTCACCATAGGCAGTTATACATACTTGGCATCAATATTGCCGAGACCTGACTGGTCAAGCTTCATTTTGGTATCGTCTGCATTCGATGCATGGACAGCTGAGGCCAGACAAACTGCAATGAAAAAGCAACCCACTCCCGGGAAAAGAATCTCCGCATTGTTGATCTTGTTATCCAAGAAGTAGTTTATAGTTGTGCCTGTCAAAGAGTCACAAACAAAAACAAAGACTAAGCTACAGAACTGATGCTATTAGCCAGTTGTATTATTTAGGAAGGAAGGTCAGCAAATTGCTTTGCACAGCTCGGGGTCCTTCTGGTTTGCACTAAATTAAGTGCCTCATTATACACTAGCATACAATGACCAAAACATCGAGCATGGAGAGGCATTGAGAAACGGATAAGTACCTATAACAACAGTCATGCTGCAAGTGATGACTAATGTCACTGATAAACCACCCAAAGCCAATGCATATTGTGTGGCAAGATTTCCTAGACTGAGGAGCACTCCACCTGCCATAGCAAACAGAACGGATGGCCAATTATCCTGCATCAATTACTTACTATAAGATTTCAAACAATAATTAGGGCTGACACGTACAAGCAGCGACAAAGTGTCAAGCACTCATAACACCTCTTTCAATAAGCATAGTCCAGAAAGCGTGAGGAAAAACAAAACAGGAGCACAAAGTTGCCCGTTAACCATCTCCGATAATTTGGAAGGAGAAAGTCACCTGAGAAAGCTGATCCAAAAAATTGGGTGAATCCGTGGTCCCCTTGCCTATCTCCCCAAGAGTGAAGGCAATAAATACAGCTGCCAGGAGATTGGTGATGCTGTAATCCAGATAAGTATGCTGCGGAAGGCGGCCTCGCCTCTCTAGAAAAGTGAAGATGGCAGGCCACGTTCCCAAGAAGAAAAGCGAAAGCAGCATGCATGCTATGGCTCCTACTTTGTTCTCCACGAGATACATTTTCAAACCACTTGAAGTTGTTCCTTCTATCGAAAAGAAATTCAAGAAAGGCGTCCACGAAAAATCCTGTGAGACAGAAATGGATAGTTGGAGACAAAGTTACTTGCTTTCTTTTGGCCTTTCAATCATGAAAGAACTTATATGGCAGACACTCCTAAACTCAGAATTACCGTGTTTCCTGCAAGTATCGCTAGGTTAGCAATCGCTGCTCTAGCTACGCGTCCACCCTTTTTGTCACCCACCACATCATTAAGCAACAACACATAACAGCATGCCAACCAACATGCTTGGAAAGGATTCCAAAAAATAGTGTTTATTTTGAATAATGAAGTCCAAATTATAATATCTTAAGCACCTATTTATAGGAGAGGTCGCTATCTAAAAAATAACCAAATAACCGAAATTGAATGACAAAATTAAAGAAAAGATATTGATAAAAGAGAAAGTTATCAAAACATAACTAGAAAATCTGTGATATCTCGAAAATAAGATAAACACATAAATCAAATATTGTAACCCATTTATAATTTCGAAGATCACGTAATCCTCTTTGATTCGTGGGACCGACAGCTCTTATAACGCTCCAATATTTCCATAAAGGCATTTGCATATTGTTCTATATCAATAGAGCAGAGGCCATCTATAGAGAATCATGGAGAAATTCACCAAGGGAAGCAGAAGAGGTGTAATCAGACACCATCGAGCTCATGATCACCCGACAGCCCCTACTTCCCAATTCTCTCTAACAACTAAAACGACCCAACAACACCACCTCAAAGAAAGTCACATTCCACATTGAATACTCAAGAGTTACATAGGCAATTCTAAAGCCAAGGAACATGGACCTGCATCTAAGCTCTCACACAAGAATCATCACCAACCAAACATTAGGATATCAGAAAACGCCAGATAGCAAGCAAGAAACAATCATTCGATACAAAAGCCGAAACCCATCTCGATTCTTCCGTCCGAGGACATAATACAGCATAGAACAGCTGATGGCACGATTCACTCACCATCCTCGCAGTGAATCCACGAAGACCCAGTCCCAAATCCAGCAAGAACAAGCGACAGGTGGAGAGCTCAGCGCATTCCGGACGCCAAGCTGAGCGTGTCGCATGGAAGCTAAGAGCTACAGGGAGGGAAACTGGAGAGTCACCAGCCGAATATTCAACGGCCGCCACAGTCAGACATCGTACCACGAGCGGAATTTATTTCTACATGCGATTTCCCCAGATAGTGCCGGAAGGTGGAAAGGGACAGATGTCATCTTTTTACCTGCGTCTTGCTGACGTGGCGCTGATTTGGCGCTGACGTGTGATAAACAAGTCGATAATCGTAATTACCACGCCACCTATTGCGTGTACGACTTTCCAGCGCGCCAAAGTACGGCCCTTGTCGCGTCCGTTCCGTTTCTAAACTCCAGCCTGGCTTGTTGGACAAATTGAGTTAAGGGCCGAAATATAAAATTTCAACGTTTGATGAGTTAACTGTGATTAACAATCTTAATTAATATTTGACTTAAAAGGTCCAATTAAGTCAGAAATTTAGCATAATACGATACTAAGGAAGGGATTACTTAACTTGTTCAAGTAGAAAAGTGATTGATGTTAATTGTGTCTTGTCAATTGTATTGTTAAAGCATGCTGATAATTTTGTTAAGATATCGATCAATGACTATTCCAATTTTACGTTTGATAAGGAATCAATGGTCTTGTCGCAGCACTTAAGAATCTCCATTTAATATTTATTGATTAAAATTATTGCACCTATTTCTTGAAAAAGCCTTGACCCTCATAAAAGCTAAGGATGTATTTTTTTTTTCTTCATTCCCTAATGAAACATGTCTTAGGCAAATCATGAGCCTAAAAGATATTACACTAATTTCACGGACCAAGTAAAACGAGAGCAAAATTTGTGTGAGAAGCTCAAACGCAAAACTATTTACATATGGCGACATGAAAAAATGAAATTATATTACTAAACGGATTATTGTTTCATATATAAGTTTAGAACAGAAAATTAGATTTGGAACAAAAATAAAATGGTTATCATGCGTACATTTAGACTCAAAGAGCTTCATGATAAGTTTCTCGAATACCAAATTTGACTCAAGAATTCCAAATAGATTTTCAAATTTTTCCTAGATTCGCTCTAAGCCACTCACAAAAGAGTCATTACTAGAGACGATTAATGAATGTGCTTGAACTAGGCTCAGACCAAACCTAATTCGTTGTTCAGATGCTTCAAATCAAAATGATTTTTTTGTTTAATTATTATTTTGTTTCGGGGGGTTGAATGTGCTCAGTTCAAGCTCAAACTAACCTGAATTTATGTTCTGGCCCTCGCGACAGAAGCCAACGTGGGCGGATTAATGCCATCATCATATCCATGATCACATTTAGTTTTTTGCCTTTTGGCACTGACCATCCTCTGGACCAGCTTTAGAGAGTGTTACTATATTTTCATTGGACAACAGGTACTGTCATCAATAAAGTGATTGATATATTTGTCATCACGCTAGTAATGATTGGAACCTTGATTTGATCGTTTCTGCTAATTAATCGGCATCGCATCATGGTCGTGTCTCAGCGAAATTGAATCGGTTCTATTCCCGAGTCACGACTCCCATGCGATCGAAACAGGATCGTGGTTGAAACTTGAATGGTTGATTCAGCCCGACAGATTAACAATCGGAAATTTTGCATCTACATTTGTTATTTTTTGTTTCTTCCCCTCAGAGGATGCGTGATGCGTATTTACACAAATATACACCGAAAGGTTCGCGAGGAATGCAAGTTTAGACAAAGTATCGACCCAGCAGCCAGAGTCTCATGACAATGTAGAGAAGTCCTCGAGGCAGCTCGGCTAGCTGGCATCAACCTTGGTAAAAGAATTCGCTCGTTTATTACCTTAAAAAAATGCATAGAGAGGCATGAGGAAATTAGTCAGTCCCGCACGACCGGCGTGTTACTGAGCAGGGACAGCTGCAGCCTTCTGAAAAAACAGGGCAAAGAATGTCACGGCGAAGTAAAACCGGGCTGACAATGACAAAAGCTTGAAATTTTCAGCTGGATAATGGTGATGTGCCAGCGCATATTCAGGATCTCATTTGGCTTGACGTGATGAGACGGGTGTTTTTAGATTGATTACGGAAGAGAAGAATGTCCTGAGCATTTTCCAGAGGCCGCGGTGCAATACTTCTCGCTTGCAGTCAAAAGATGTTTCGAAAACATATGAGAAGATGATTACTCGACAGGATTTACCCTTTTCTGCTATTCGATATTTTCCTTTATGAGGGAGTAGATGGCCACTCCAGCTATTGCTATCGCAGTTCCAATCCCAGTTCGAGTGGAGATCTTATTACCTGTAGTTTTGCAAGAACAGAATCTATGAGCACAAATGTGTTTGCAGTGCTAACACTGGTCAAAAATGCTAGCTATATGAAGTTGAGGTGGAGAAAATAGTACAGAGAAACCGATCACAAAAACTCTGTCCAGCACATTCCTGATAGCGTAAGTGGCACTACCCGTATATAGGGCTATGGAACACTTGAAATCTGTGTTGTTATCACCCATGGAGTCTTGAACTTTTCTTTATTGAGAGAGGGAACAACTAAAATAAATTATTAGCCCTTCCAATCTTTTCCCCATATAATGTTTTTCAGTTTTCTTCTTTCTGAAACATTGAACAGCAAAGCCAAGCCCAGCTGGAGATCCATACCATACCTGATTGTAGAGATGATAGAACATTCCAATCCAGAAAAGGTCTGACAGGAACTTGAAAAGACCCACTTTGGGAATGGCCTCCCTAAATACGTATTGCATCAGTTGAGGGGCCTCAATCTGAAAGTGAAGCAAGACAATGCTCAAAGGTTGCAGATGGCGCAATTAATTTAGAGAAGAGAAAGCCATTACATTTGTGGCTGATGGTCAAGAGGATTATACGCAAAGCAAATGAATTTGAAATCTCTGCTGTGATCAATGCTGATCACTTGTGAGAAGCTTACAATAACTGCTGGAGGGATGCAAAACACGAGCGATGATTGTTATATAAGCAGACACATTTGTACTGTCCATTCCTGTCTGCGGAAAAGAAAAAAAAAAAAGAAACTTCAATCTAAGAAAAAAGACTTGAGATATGTAGAGTGTGCAAATAAATTCAAGAAGAGCAACTACCAACTAGCATCCTTGTCCACCAGATGTTTTAACAAAGAAATAATTAAAACATAAGATGTGCTATCTTTACTTCCACGACGACTCGCCCTAAAATGAATCAGATTGCTGAACCAAAAGCCTTCTGATAAATTTCTCACCATTGCCTTCTTTGAGTAAATACTTCTGTAGGTAAATGCAAGATTTGAGATCACTGCACTAATGAAGCCAGTCCAGTTGAAAGAAAGCTCAGTTAAAGAAGCCATCGACACACCAGAGACAATATAATTGATACCATTTATATAAAAAAGCTAATCACTTTCAACTACTTTGGATTCAAAAGAAAAAAGGCAGAATAAAACTCAAGCGTGTCACATGCATGAGTAAGCAGTAAGCAGCAAAAACTAAATCCACAACTAACCTATTACAGCAGGAGCTAGTGATAGCCACAGGGAGAGTGGGATCTGGTGGCCTAGAACGAACTAAGAAGCAGCCGCATTGAAGAATGGGTCAAGGGTTGTTAATGGAATGACAAGAAAAACAATCAATGATAGAAAATACATCTTATGCTAATCAAAATAATTGCATGAGACTACAGAGCATTAGGTAAAGCAGAGGATGGCCTTGAGCACAACCCTTTTTTGCTGTTAAGAACTTGAAAGTATCTAAACAGCTTATAACAAGAGCTAGTAGCACTTATGGTAGCAGGATGAACGTCGTTCATCCCGCTTATGCTGAAAGAGTGAATTTATGTCCGCAAACATGATGATCTTTTCTTGACTCTGCTTACCTTTGATGGTATGCATGAAGGATACAGCAACTGCTGCAAAAGACACACTGGACATGACGCGTCCTAGGGCATGGCATAAAGCAAGAGGAGTCAGCAACACTAAGAGCTCCTTATCAATTGGCTGCTCAAGTGGGGAAAGCATGTCAATTGAATTTAAGTGGGACGACGCGCGTGACTAAGGACAAACACTCGGAGCATTGAACTTACTGCACGTTTGGGCAGACCAATGGCCCAACTAACCAGACAATATACAACTCCAATGAGAAGATGTATGACAGAAACGAAGCTGCAGGAGGTAAAAAGAGTGTGCCCAAAACATGTAGGAACAAAACATGCCAAAAATTACAAGTCTGCTCTTCTGGCATCAGGATTGATTCAAGTAACTGGAAATCTATATATGTTCCACAGAGGAAGTGAATCAGCGAGGACAACATACTATGGATATGGGAAATAATTATAGACCTTCTTGTTCAGTATGTTGAAGATGACATTCAAGAAATACTTGCATCAAAAGAAAATGTCCCACGATTATTTCCTTTTCTTTTTTGGCAAGCAATCACATGGCTATTTCAGTCCCCAATGTTCTTTGTCGTTTTCTTCTACATCTAATTTTCCCTCATGAGAAGCACATGATAATAGCTCAGTGCAAATTACAGAGAATCACCGCATTTCACTAAAATTATGAGGACCAAACTTAAAATGAAGGCTCGATGGTCGGAATTTCTCAAAATAAAACTTAAGCGCCAAATTAATGATTGTTAGCTGGGAATAATATAGAGAGATGTCATTGCAAGAGCATCTTCAGGTCAAGTATTGCTGCACTAGAGTTAGCAGCCCTGAAATGCTATGATAAAAGGACAAGAGGAAGGTTCAATTCAACCATCTCAGGACTTTAAGTGGACTACTATGACATTATGATCCAAAGACAGAATGAAATCATATACCACATGAAGAAATAAAAGCCAGTAACAAGTGCTGGGTATCTTTCTCCAAAGCTCTTGGATGGCTTTGCTAGCCTACACTCAGCATCAACCCATATTCAGAATAACCAGAAAGGGCAAGAAGAACGGAAGGCTTTGCTAGCAATGTGTCACGTCTAGCCTTGTCACCTTCACCGTCGCCAGAGCCTCTGAGATTCTTTGGCCAGAGCAGGCTGTTTAGACAGCGGTTTCTTGCCAATTCCCCGGTCACCAGAGCAGCAGCAGCCGATGCAGAGGGCAGGGATACTGGAGTTCCCGATGGGTGGGGATGATCTCTCTTTAGCTTCGCTTCGTTTCCTCTCTGTTTGTTGCTGAATTAAATGGAAAATGGGCAGGAAAAGGATGAATTAGGCCCATCAGCTCAGAAAAAGACAGCACATTCATCATAGGCAGGGATACAGACAAATATGCATACTTGGCATCAACGTTGCCAAGACCTGACTGGTTGAGCTTCATTCTGGTATATTGTCTGCATTCGATGCATGAACAGCTGAGGCCAGACAAACTGCAATAACAAAGCAACCAACTCCTGGGAAAAGAAGCTCCGCACCGTTGATCCTGTTGTCCAGGAAGTAGTTTACAGTTGTGCCTGTCAAAAATTCACGAAGAAAAAACAAAGACCATAAGCTACAGAACTGATACCATGACCCGGTTGTATCAGTTACTAAGGAAGGTCAGCAAATTCCTTTGCACAGGTTGGGGTCCTTCTGGTTCGCTCTAAATAAAGTCCCTCGTTATTTACTATCATACAATGACCAAACCATCAAGCATTGAGAAAGGGACAAGGGCCTATAACAACAGTAATGCTGCAAGTGATCACTAATGTCACTGACAAACCAACCAAAGCCAATGCATAGTGTAGCAAGATTTCCAAGACTGAGGAGCACTCCACCTGCCATAGCGAACGGAACTGATGGCCAATTATCCTGCATCAATTACTTCTGTAAGATTGCAAAATGATAATTACTACTTACATATACAAGCAGTGACAAAAAGTAGAGCGCTCAAACACTCCTTTTGGTAAGCTTAGTCCAGAAAGTGTGAGAGAAAACAAAATGGGCAGCTTGAAGTTGCACGTCAACCATATCTGATTGTTTGGAAGGAGAAAGTCACCTGAGAAATCTGCTCCAGGAAATTAGGTGAATCTGTGGTGCCCTTGCCAATCTCCCCGAGAGTAAAAGCAATAAATACAGCTGCCAGGAGAATGGCAACGCTGTAATCCAGATAAGTACGCTTATAACTTTTGAATAGCCTAATAGCTCATCATATCCAGGGTAGAAAACTTGACTCTATAATTGTTGATAGATAGAGCCAAAATGTCTGACGATACACTGATTAATAGCTAGATGAAACAGTCCCCTGTTTTCTGAACAAAGATGAGAGCTGGAAGGCTCCTTCACTCAAACATCTCAATAGACCAGACAACACAGAGAAAGCCGAGTTCACATGAACACAAATGCAGAAAAGGATTCCCACAACATCAACCTGTATCTCGTAAGGTTGTCTAGAATAAGCATGAATTAAAATGAAAATCATCACATTATGATCAAGGAACAGTTACAAACAGATACAAACAGGCAGAATATGGATTTAAATCAAAGATCGAAACTCAGAGACATGTATGGAGAACATAGATTGAACCAATTCTAAAACAAGATTTCACAAAGGACGGGGTGATAAGAAAAGTTAAAATCATAAAATACAAATGCTATCTGCTCGCTAGTGAGAGAAATCTAGAACATCGGAGAGCTCAACTGCAACCGAAAGAAAATGGAGCGTGTTAAAACAGGAGTTGGAACAGCAGACGTGATGCAACAGTTCCATTGCACCCGCTAATTGATATGCCAAAGATCATCTTGTCCTTCAGTGTGGATGCATCACGATCGCCCACAACACGAACAACAAAAACCTTGCCACCTCAAGAGCTCAAAGCTCGAACTCTTCTTCTCGTAGGGCCATTTCGGCTTCCTTCTCCTCCTCTTCATCAAGAGCAAAATACTCATTCCTCTCCACTGGCCTAAACATGTAAAACATCACAGCATAGAACGCGAGGCTCGCCGTCTCCTCTGCTGCATTGCTCACCCATTGATACTTATACGCCGCAATCGTCCTCAAAGCAAAGACCACGATCCTCGTGAAGTACAAGTACCCGATCACCACAATGTAAAACTGCCTAAACAGCTGCAGTTTTGCCAAGTTCCGAGCAGCCTTGCCGTCCGTCTTCGAGGTCTCCCTCAAAGACCTAATCGACCACACGATGGGGAATATAATTGCACAGCAGCAGATAATATCCACCAGCAAGAACACCTGATTCCAAGTGACCCAGTCCCTAATGAACGGCCCGGTCTCCCCAATCACAACAGAAGCCAAATTCGCCAACACCTGGAGCGGGATCACGATCATCAGCACCTTCTTCTCCCTCTCTTGCAAGAAGGGCTTCAAGAACGACCACCCCGTCCCGATCAACACGATCACCGTGAACAACAAGATGACGCGAAGGAACTGGAAGATGTAGAACAAGATGTCCCAACCGTGGGGCGTGCCGGTGACCTTGATGTAATGCTTGTCCTCGGCGGCACAGATCAGGTTAAGCGCCTTCATCAGGAGCAACCCGCCCATCAGCAGATGGATCCGGTGGACGGATCTGCGATTGCTGTGGCAGTTGTAGATCCAGAACCCTACGAAGGCGAGGTAGACGAGGGAAAAGAGGAAGAAGAGGGAAGGAAGCTGGGTTTGACCTGCGGAAAGGAAATCCCTGGATCCGTCGAGGTCGAGGTTGTAGAGCTCGGTGCGGACCTCCATGGAGACGCGGCTCTCCGGGGCGCAGTTGGCGAAGAAGAGGGAGTACTCGTTCGGGGAGGTGACCGGGTAGGCGCCGGCGTAGGAGGCGTGGGGCGGCGGGGAGAGCTCGCGGAAGGTGAAGAGGAGGGTGACGTAGCGGGATTGGAGGACGCAGGCGCGCGGGTCGCGCTGGAGCTCGAGCAGGACCTGGAGGAGGGACTCGTCGGAGAGGAGGAAGAAGCCGAGGTGGGAGGGGTCGGGCGCCACGGGGAGGGAGGAGGCCACGGACACGGAGGAGGCGGAGACGTTGACGTGGCCGGAGACGGTGAAGCCGAACTTCTCGAAGAGGATCATGGGGCGGGGGTCGGAGGCGATGGTCAGGGTCTTGATCTCGGCGACGGCCGGGGAGAGCTGGAGGAGGAGGAGGAGGAGGAGGAGGAGGAGCGGGAAGGCGGCGTGGAGGAGGACGAGGAGGAGGGGGCCGGTCTGGCCATTCTGAGGCGGTGGTTACGGCGGCGGCGGCGGTGGCGGAGGTGGGACGGCGGATTGGAGCTGTGAGGGGGAGAGAAGATGGAATTGGTGGTTCGTGAGGAGGTGGGAATCTGGAAATGGAAATGGAAATGGCGGAGGTTTGACTATTGACTGGTGAGTGGTGATTTTGATGGAGTGAGATTTGCTCCGTGGTGGGGCCCCAAGATGTTTCCGGATTTTAAACTCGTTTCTCTCTCTTTTTTCTTTTTTTGTTTCCCTCGTTAAACGGAAAAATAGGGAGTTCATAGAACTTTTAAAGATTGAAGATTCAATAAGGTGGCATTGCTTCGCGGAGAAGGCGGCGGGGGAGATCTCGCACGATTGGGAATTAATAAAGTTTAAAAAAAGTAAAAATAAATACATAAAATTAAAGAGATGATCCCGACTTTTCTTCACCCGTGATTCATTTATCCGTCTAATTCCCACGATCTTATAATCCATTAAAAAAAAATTCCTTTTGATAGCCATTTTAAATATTTAAAAAATTTGTCACTTTTTCTAGATGGACAATTTCTGTAGTCTTTTAAGTTTTTTTGAAAAAAGATCACCTTCACAAATCTTATGTGGCAACTACTGTGGATGATAATTTGTGACATGCTTGTCACATAACGGTACCTTATTATATTCAATTGTTATGGCCTTTGATCAAAAAATTGATTTTCTAATGGTTGTTGGATTAAGGTTTGAATTTGTTCTTTTACTCTAAGATTTAAATTTAAATTTAAGTGATAAACAAATGAGTATAAAGCTCTCTCCTTATCAATTTCACGGAGGGCCATTGGTAACAAATTGTCAATGCTAGCATTCAAGATTATAATGAAGACTAAGAAAGAGCAATCAAAATGGCTATAAGATGGTGAGAAAGAGCTTTCTCATTGTCTTTATCATATAAATTTGAACTTAAATCCAGTAATGGCTGGTTTATCACTGAATAATGTGCAATGACAATTTGGCATCCACACAAGTTGTGTAAAATTTTTTAGGCGAACTTTTTATGAAAAAATTTGATGTATGCCAAAATTGTCTCCCGAGTAAAATGATATGATCTTTTAAAAATGTTTGAAAAGTCATGTTAAGAGTGTCTTGTAAGTAAAGAATTTGATTATTTTGAATTGTGCTCAATATAAATATCTCACAAAAACAACAAATTAATTGAATTTATAGTATCTACAAGACCTCCAGCATAAGACCCACATGGCAAAACATTCAAAGACGGGAACAACTTTAAAAACAAGTTTACAAAAATAATAGAACATAAAGTCATAAAATTTTGAAGCGCCTTGTGCGGACAAACTCATGATCATGATGCACTTATTTTATATATCCATTATTATGCTGTAAATACATAATGATTTATGGAAATGACACTTTTATAGTCATTAACATGTACCATACGCAGCATCCTACAAGACATAAATGTAAGACGCAAATTGCGCAACCCCAAGATCTCCATAACTAGAACAAGAACATGTACAATTGAGTAGAAAGATTAACGCACCTGGATCCATCGAATATAGAGCGGAAGCATAAAAGGATTACCCACATATATCAAGGGGATCCACGCATCAAGTCCTTCTCCTCTATCGCCCTCCGTATCACTGGCTCAATGAGGCGGCCCCCCTCACGTTTAGGGTTAGGTAAACACCCCTTAGGTGAGGATACATGTGAGAATTAGGGTTAGAGGAGAGACTTGAGTACTATTTATAGAGTTTCCAGCCAGTCCCCCTCATTACGGGCCAGGCTCAACTCGGCTCACACTAGCCAGCCCCATATTAGACTAATTAAGAAACCTTCTATCTTACCTTAGACCAGCCCTGTTTTACGGTAACCGTAAAAACAGTAAATTACAATATCAATTAATGTAGTCCACATTAGGAAAACTCTTACATTCTCCCACTTGGACTATATTAATTGAAATCGTACCTTATGCGCGCGCATTGGTTCAGAGCTAATTCTTAATAGTCAATCCTATCCCATAAAGTCTTAAACAACGAATCATTGCGGTAACTGCATGTATACACACAGAGCCTTCTATGGTCACGAATGTTCTCAACTTTATTGATATGGATTCAATATGGTAGTGTGTCAAATGGATAACATCTCTCATAGAGAGATCCCATTTGTCAGTCACCATTCTCTTACCTTAGGTGTCACAAAAAACTTGTGCCACTAGAGAATGCTTTATGGTTCCAATGAACCCACATATGTCTTGTCCTTATGGTTAACCTTTCTTTATGTATTACAAGACATATGCACAAGGCTAATAACCGGATGCCCGGATGCCCCTAGCCTTCACTCAAGGTCTATACAATCCCTTGAGACTTTATCAATATGTATTCAACATAATAACAACACATTCAAAATATTTTATTGAATGCAAAAGTTGATACATATTAAACCGTTACTAAGTGTAACGAACCACAGATGTAAACTTTATCATAATAAAGCCAAGATAACTCCCATTAAACAACAATATCCGAAGATACTCCTAGGCCCATGCTAATGACATGTCACTCAAATACACATGGGTGTAGGCCTTTAGTTAGTGAAGCTGTAACCACATCATCTGTGAAAATATATTATATTATAAGTCACCTTTCGTACCGTTTCTATATGGTAAAAAAATATTTGACCACCATATATCTAGACCCCTTGAGACCCTCGTAGTAAATAAATAATACTACAAATTTGTTATCTCAATACAACCATATAGGCCTATCCATCAAGTTAAAACGATCAACTCCGTCATGAGGTTCGGAGCCTAAAAGCCCAAGTAATGTGACCCTAAAAGAATGTTACTAACACGCATATAGTAGAAGATGACATAAAACTTTATTTACTGCACTTTCTACTAACATAAATCTGTATTCCGTTATTGATTGCATGTCATCAAAACAGCCAGCAAAGTTTACATCTAAATACTCTACTAACTGCAAGAATTGAACATGCCTATAAATTAGTATGTAATCTCTTGTCTTCTTTAAGTACCTTAAAACCTTCTTGACAGCAACCCAGTGATCATGTCCTGAATTTGACCAACATCTGCCTAGAAGTCCCGTCACAAAGACAATATTTAGTTTAGTGCAAATTCGAGTATACATTATACTTTTAAGTGCACTGATACAAGGTACTCCCTTTAATTAGATTTTCTCAATATCTAAATAAGGACAATGTGATAAATTTAGTCCATCACCCTCAACAACAGGAGCAATTCACGGCTTGCAATGATGTATATTGAATATTTCCAAAATACGATCAGCAAATGTCCTCCAAGAAAATCTAATATAAAATCCGATATATATATATATGACAAGAACAATTCTTACAGACCTCAGTACAAAGGATATAAAATGTCTCAAGGTCACAACTTGTAAGCAAAATATCATGTACATAAAGTATGAGAAAAAATAAATTTCCTCCCACTGACCTTGCAGTATATTGAATTACTTTGTTCACAATTGAACAAAATAACAACACTATGAAACTTTAATAATATTGTCTCGGAAACTTGCTTAAGACCATGAATTAGAACTTTTCAGTCTACACACAAGTTTACTTGAATCTGCTGCAAAATCATCTAGTTGCACAATATAGATTTTGTATCTATTTGGCGTAACTTTATATCAAAATAAATTATTAATGCCACGTTCACTCTAAAAGAACATTTAAAGAAATAATTATTTCTTCACTATAAACAATCCACCCCTCTTTCGAGTTAAAGCGTTAGTTACAAATTTGGCTTTAAATTCCACAATATTTGTTTGAAATTCTTTTAGTTTTGTACGCCAATTTGCAACTAATAAACTTGTGATCTTTAGACAAGTCAGTAAGTTTCCAAACATGTTTCATAGATTGTATATCGCCTTTTATGACATCTAATCACATAATTGAGAATAAAAAACGACATTTATAAATATGTCATTACATCAACCATATAGTGGATATTGTAATCATGCTCTCACAAATAGACTATATAGTCTGATGGTATAACTGATCGTCTTTCCTTAACAAATCTCTCTAATAAAGCTGTAACCACTTCATTCTGCACTTGAGAGGTTTAAGAAATTTCATTATAAACTATATCAAGAATAGTACCTTGAACCTCAACAAGTTTAGTTTATGGTACAGGAGATTCCATAATTATCTCGTATAGGTAAAAACAAAAACATAGTAACCTCCATCATACTATTATCTTTAATAATCTAAGAGCAAACCTATCCTCTACAATTACGTCAATATTTAGAAACTTTAGAGTAAATGTGATTCCATAATTCTTGTACCTTCTTTAGGGTCATAAAATCAATACCCCTTTTGTATATGAAAAATTGCTTTCATAATATCAATCCACAAAAGACCAAATAAATTAGTCGTACTAATCATACTCATCACCATGTTCAATATGGTGCATTTATGCCTTTCGCCCAAATCTTTTTGTCAGAATTTTCAGGTATAGTAATTGAATTACCACCCCAGAATCTACCAAGTATTTGACAAATGACTCTTTAAGCTATTTTGCATTGTCATACTTGCCAAAATACTCATTGCCACTGTTAAACTTGACAACCTTTTAATCATATACGAGATGTATATGTCATTAGGACTTAAACACAATTTTTGCAGATGTATCCTAATTTCAATATCAAATAAAACATAATTTCAAGCAACTAAGGCTTCCATCATCTTATAGCAGTGCAGTCCGCAGGCAAACATCTTTTCAAGTGTTCCAGAATTGAACGTGTTATGGACAATAAGCAAATTCAATTGCTCTTTTCTCAAGCAATAAATTATATGTCCACAACTTAAAATTTGTAGCAGTAAAAAACCTCAATGATGACGGAATTACCATTTACGTAAAAGGTGACTCGAAAAACAAGCAAGTATATAATTAGCATCATGTGAGCATTGTGTAACTTGACGTACAAGTACACATCCAGAGAGTTACATGCAAAATCACATAATCACCTTTGGGCAGAATACATGACATGTAATTGTACACTCTCCCACATGATAAGGGTTATGAGAATATGTTCCAATTTTTCGTGAATTCATCACCTTTGGGCATATGAATCACTAGAATCAGTCACTCCTCCACCACACTATCATGTATCCCTCCATGAACTAATACACAATCACCTTCTTTGGGAGTATAACTATGCATTAGACCAGGAGACATCCCAATCATCATACGAGACCGAAATTTCTCAAACCCAATCAAGCGCGTGCCACTTTGGCGGTCACTACTCAATTGAATCATTGAAATTCTTTCATACCTAGAGATATAAGCTTTACTCCTCACATACACCATATATATGTGATTTTAACTTTAGTGATAGGGGCATCATATCACCAAAATCACATATCATGCTAATTATATTGCTTTATTCATTAATAAAAATTAATCATATATATATATATATATATATATCTAACCTGAAAGACAGATTCCAATGAGATCATTGATCACAAGAATACAAGAAAACTTCTCATAACAGAGAATAAAACATCTCTTATGCACCCCAATTACATATCACCATAACAACATAAAAAGAATGTTGATCTAAAATATCTCTCACAAATTAACATCAATAGTAATACAAGGTACACCAGATCGACAAGCTTGACAGCTGATCCATGATCACTCATGAGTTCATAAGGCAAAACATGACTCCAAGGCCAACATCTGATTTATTAGCCAATTTTAAGCAACAAATTATCATTGTAATCAACCAGTGGCCTATTAATTGAGTCAAACTAGAGAACCAAATATCTAAAATTTAACAAGTAGATACTATTGCTCTGCGTAAATATTGCCATACTCCTTTACCATAAAAATATTCAACTTGATAGACATTAACAAGTGACCAGATGAGTTCATGTACAATATGCAGTAATTTAATTAACATGCATTACTCACATTCAGCAGATGTGTTAATCAGTACATCAGTTTGGTCACAAGTCCTTAAGTTGTCTATCATTCAAAGATTACCAATGTGTAAAGGAGTATACTTAAGTAACAAAAGTTTCATAATCTTTATTATTTCTCATCAGCTCAATACATAGCTCAAATACAATATCATATGAATTGTATCGCATTAAGCCAGCTTCAATTCACAATAAAGTTTGATTTTTGTTGATGAATCACATCTTTTTATTATGTGATAACATACTAGTAACTCATCACCTGTATTTCCAAAATCACAGAAAATACAAGAAAAATACGCAAAAATACACTAAAAATTCACGTATTTAGGATTCCACATATATTTTCACATCCATAAGATCATCAAACATATAAAATAATTATACCACGACATAGGAAATCACCGTACGAGTCCAACGCCACCAGCCACGCGCCGATCGGAGTCTCCACGCGCCCACACGCGCCACCTGAGTGCGCGGCGCGTGGAGCTCACGCGCGGCGGGCGTTCGACGCCCAGGCGGCGCGTGGCCGCGCGTGGGGGCGCGTGCAGCCTTCTACGGCGACGCGCCGCCTACCCTCTTGCTCGTCTCGTCGAGCCCAGTCCGAATTTGTGATTTAATTTATTTTTTATTAAATAAAAAGTCTCGAAAATCACAAATTAGGGCAAGATCCGTACTAATTAGGGCTAATCCATACAAATTAGAGTAGACCGTACAAATTATGGTAAATCCGTACAAATTAGGGCAAAACTAATTGCGTTCGAGTTCTAGGGTTATGGTTGCTCTGATACCACATGTAAGACGCAAATTGCGCAACCCCAAAATCTCCATAACTAGAACAAGAACACGACAATCGATTGAGAAAGATTAACGCACCTGGATCCATCGAATATAGAGCGGAAGATAAAAGGATTACCCACATATATCAAGGGGATCCACGCATCAAGTCCTTCTCCTCTATCGCCCTCCGTATCACTCGGCTCAACGAGGGCGCCCCCCTCACGTTTAGCGTTAGGTAAACACCCCTTAGGTGAGGATACGTGAGAATTAGGGTTAGAGGAGAGGGAAAGACTATTTATAGAGTTTCCAGCCCCCTCATTACTGGTAGCCAGCTCAACTCGCTCACACTAGCCAGCCCCATATTAGACTAATTAAGAAACCTTCTATCTTATCTTAGACTGACCCTATTTTACGCAGAACCGTAAAACAAGTAAATTACAATATCAATTAATGTAGTCCACATTAGGAAAACTCTTACAATAAAAAGTTAAATATAATCAATGATTGACATTGAATTTGTTGTTAAAAGCGAGCGATTGAACAATAAATAGTGATTGAACAATAAATAGATAAAAAAGAAAATAAATTGGATATTAGATTTATGTGGTTTGATCGTAGAGACCTATGTCTATGAGAAGGGTAACGATAAATTCATTATAGATCAAGTGATACAATAGAGATTATACACTCGGGTCAATCAAATACTCTCAGTATTTCCTAAAACCCAATTACATCCAATAATACATGCAATATTTAGTTTCAAAAATTCCTTGTGAAATAATCTCTCGATTTCATGAAGGAATTATACATGCAAATCTTACTATAAGATTTAATCGGCTTCAATACTGAACTTCTTTGATGTAATTCATGAACAAGCTTCACCACACAAAAGACATGAAGATAGCCCATGCTTCTCAAGCACTCTTTCAAAGCTCCAAAGCTTTTTCTTCCTTTTGATCAACAACTGGGCAAAACATTTTTCTCCATGTCCTACCACACACACATATAAAAAATAATATATATGTGCACATGGTCCAAGTCAAAGTTGCAAGTCTACACCGACTACGATTACCACGATTTTGTTTCATTTTCTAGCACTCACAATCAAATTTCTTCAACTTGGCTCAAACGTTGCTTTATCTCTTGTAATTTACAAATTCACAGCTTTTGTGAGTCTTAACAAATCAGCAACTCGAACCACCCGTGGTGGCGGCGTAGTTGGTTAAGCACTTGTTCCTTTCGCGAGAAGTCCAGTATTCGACTTCTTGCGTTGTCTGCCTTGTTGGAAAGGAACCCACGACTTACCCAGCAGGGAAGGATGGTGGTGACTTTACCTGCTCCAGGGTTTACCTCACTGGGCTACCGGCTTATGGGGGTTCCCTGAGTTCCCAAAAAAAAACAAATCAGCAACTCAAATAATGTGAAGGATAATTTCCGTGGATATCAAAACAAAATCTAAATTCTGTTCTTCATCGCAATTTCAACAGACACAATTTTCGCATCATGAATTGCTTAATTTCGGACGTCTGTAAAATATCCAATACGGAATATTTAAGTTTTTTCATTGAGTTTAAAACTCGAGAAATATTTAAACAATCTCCACCTTGGCTCGACGTTTGAGCCAAGTCACAATCGCTTTACAAAAATTCAAGCTCTGCCACTGCTCTCCCATAGTCCCTAATGAGCTCAACAACCACAAATTTTATCCAAGTCCAAGCTTCGCTTGAACTTCGCCAGAACTGAGGACCTAATCAGAATACTAACTCCACATGTACCTTTAATTACTTCATAAGGATTTTCCAATGCAACATCCTCAATCGCAGATAAAGCAAAATCATTATTGCATTCATATATGTCGGGAGATCAAATATGCACCACGTTAATTTCAATAGTCACATCAACCATTAACTCTATAAACTCCATTTCGCTACAAATATCATCTATGTCAATTACCACGTTAGTTCTCATACTCGCTATCTCAAGAGTTTCTGATTGTAATCCACCTCAAGCTAAATACCATTCAGATCCATATAAACACTGCCATAAACACTTTTAACCGGAAGTATTGGAGACTCGTCAAACTTAACTTCTCTATTGATAACAAGTGAATTTAATTCCAAACACCACAATCGATAACCCCTCTTACCTTGTGCATAGCTTAGGAATATGCACTTTCCTACCCTTCCATCGAGCTTATCATCACTAACCCGAACATAACATGGGCAACTAAATATTTTAATAATAGAATAATCAACAGCATTACCTAACCATACTTTTTAGGAGTCCGACATCCAATCGCAGTCGATAGGGATCTATTTATCAAGTGGCTTCATCCACCAAGAATCCTCTAGCCATATTAGCACTATAGAACATTAGCATATATCCGACACTCATGCTTGAAGGAAATTGCAACAACTTATGAACATTCAAGTGAATTAACTCTGCAATTTCAATGGTTTATTTGACGGTTGTACTGAACTGCACTTTCTGCCGTTCATTTAAATCACAACACTTGCATATATTCAATTTGTTAGCATTATAACCACACAACAGCTTTCTTTCACTTAAAACCTTCAGGCTTCTCACGTCAATGTACTCTAAACGCATATGTCATAATTCAGACTCTTGAACAGATGCAGCCAATGTCTCTATAGAGAAACCTGTCACTATCTCACCTTAAAGTTCATACGAACTATTATGCTTGATTCATTTCATTATCACCAAAGTACCTTGAACAATTTTTAAAATTCCATATTCTGAAATATATCGACACCCAGCTGAATCTAGAGCACTCAAGAAAATTAAATTTCTTCTTCAACTCTAGAACATGTCTCACTTCAGTCAATGCCCCATGATACCATCATCAAATGGATTATGGATTCAATTAGTGAGTGACAAGACATAATCAACACTATCAGCTATAGCTACAACATCATTTGCAGAATCAACTATAATTCCCTTATCTTTCTCATTCTTCAGTTTAAGGCAATTCCTTCTAAGATGCCCCATTTTGTCACAGTTTCAACAAACAGCATTACTAATCCTAGACTGACTACACATGTTCATATTAGTATTACTCTTGTTGATACGTGTTCTAGATCTTCCTAGATTTTCCATCTACTAAAGCAGTAGATACAAGTTCACAAAATTCTATTCTACGAATATCCTTGATTAGAATCAAATCTCAAACTCCCTCAAACGTCAAGCTGTTGACTAAAATGAATTACTAATAATAGTAACAGTAATATTTCAACTATTTGGCAATGAAGATAATAAAATCAAAACACGTATCTTATCTTCAAAGTTAATCTTAATTAAATTCAATTGACTAACGATCACATTGAATTCATTAATTTAATATGCAATGACACACCTTCACTCATTTTCAAATTAAACAAATGTTGCATCAGACAAACCTTGTTGATCGTAGAGGGCTTCTTATAAATATCCGATAGGGCTTTCATCAAAGTAACAATGGTTTTTTCCTTCACGACATTAAACGCAATATTACAAGCCAACATCAGCCGAATAACAGCCGTAACTCGTTTATCAAACAAATCCCAATCAACTTGTTTTATCATCTCTAGTTTCTCCCCAGATAGGAGCAAGTGCAGTTTCATCTTATAATAATCTTCAATCTGCATCTTCTAGAAACCAAAATCTTTTACATCAAATCTGTCGATCTTCACTTTTCCTTCTTCTATTATCATTGATTTGCTTCAACTCAAGCAAGTTTGGCTCTGATACCAATTATTGTGGAAGGGAGAGATCAAACAATAAATAGATAGAATAAGAAAATAAATTGAATACCAGATTTATATGGTTCGGTCATGGATACCTATGTCCACAGGCAGAGCAACGATGAATTATTATGGATCAAGTGATACAACGGAGATCATACATTCGAGTCATTCAAACACTTTCGGTGTTTCCTAAGCCCCAATTGCATCCAATAATACATGCAGTGTTTAGCCCCAAAAATTCCTCGCGAAATAATCTTTCAATCTCGTGAATGAATTATACACGCAAATCTTATTATAAGATTTGCTCGGCTTCAACACTAAACTTCTTGGATGTAATTCACGATCAAGCTTCGCCGCACGGATGACATGAAGATAGCCCACGCTTCTCAAGTACTCTTTAGGCATTTTAAGGCTTTTTCTTCCTTTTGATCAATAACAGAGCAAAACCTTTTTCTCCACGTCCTACCGCATGCACATATAAAAATAATATATGTGTGCCCATGGTCCAAGTCAAAGTTGCAAGTCTACACAAACTAGGATTACCATGATTTTGGGTACGTTTGGTTGAACTTTTGGAGAAAGCCATTGAGAAAATGCAAAAGACTTTAGGTTAAAGAGGATTTTCAGAATGCAAATTGTATTTATTAAATTATAATCTGAAAGTCCATTGTGAAGTATCTTTGTGCAAAATAGTGTTTGGAAAAAACATATTTACAAAAGACTTTTTGTGATAAAAAATTATTAAAAGACAAATAAAGAAAATTGGCCGACAAGGGCAGCAGCCACCGGTGATTGAAATTTGTTGCCGGCGGCCGACATCTAACTCAGGCAATCCAAGAGATGACTAGGGAGGGCTGCCTAGGGTCGAGCGACCCCCAAAGACCACCGGCAAAGGCCGCCTGAGGTCGAGCGACCTCCGGCGACCCCGCCGCAACCTAAATTTGGGGCGGCGAGGTCGTGGGAGGACCTCGCCGCCCCCGGATCTAGGGCGGCGAGGTGGCGGAGGTCATGCGACGCCGCTACAACCTCTAGCGACCCGGATCTAGGTCGCGGGGTCACATTACCTCGTCGCCCCACACGACCTAGATCAGGGGTGGCAAGGTCCTCCCGCAACCTTGCCACCCCAGATCTGGGTCGCGGCGAGGTCGGCGACCCAGACCTCACCGCAACCCAGATGGCACGGCGGTTGCGCCACCCCCTAGTGATGGTCGCGCCTCCCCGACAACAGTCATCTGGGCAACGTTCGCCAATGACTACCTGCCCTTTGCCAGCTATCGCTCACGAAGAAGAAGAAAAAGATGAAGAATAGTGAGGGCAGAACTAGAAAAACAAAAAACCAATGAGGATAATTTGAGAATAAAATTTTTTATTTCACTCCCTCAACTCAGCATGCCGAGAAGGCCGAAAGCCCAAAGCATCCCCCAACTTGCCTTGGGCTTTTAGCCTTGTAAAGGCTGGCATTTTCCAAATGGGGTGTCGCGACCTAATTTTTCGGGGTTTGGACCACCTAGGGTTTGGCTAATGGATTGTTAAGCTGCAAACTTAACTCGCTCTCCTCAAGCCCATACCAATTCGCGGCTTAGGTTTGAATTGTTAACATGCAATTGATTTTTAACTAGGAGTCGCCACTAATCTATTTTGGTGGGTCGATTAGAAACCCTAGTAAAGTAACGGGAGATTTACTTTACTCCTACGAACCGTAGACTAAGGGTACGGGACTTGGTTACGTTAGATTTCTCTAACACCCTTTCGGTACCTTTTTATTTTTTATTTTGAAAAAGGTTTGGCGGAGAGATTTGAATTGATTTTAAACTAGTTTTTAAACGTGTGAGGTGTTCGTACGCAGGTCACAAACCATCAATTTAACACCCAATAAAACAATTAAATAATGCGGGACTTACCTCAAAGAACGAAAAGATCTGCGAGTGTTAAATTAAAATCCACATCAACAACCCTAGATATGGTTTTTAATTAACAAGCAATTACTCAATTTTATGTTTTCGTTTTTCTTAATGAAAATCATGCGATGCATTCTAATAATCTAATATGACATGGTAGCATGACCTAAACTATATGACATGAAGAAATGCAATAATTAAATGCAATCTAAATGACCTAATTCTAATGACATGCAATGTGATGCGATGACATACAAAATTATTTAAACTAAGATGACATGCAGCATATAATTTAATACGCGAGCTATATGTCACGCGACATTTATTAAATGACTTAGTCTAATAATGAGGAAGTTCTAATTAAATGAACCTAATAAACTAAATGACATGCATTTGATATTTCTATGCAAAAATGATTTAGCTAGATTAAAATTTTATCTAATTTAACTAAGGATCAAGTCACATTAAATCCTAATTTAAACTAAGATGTTATCTTAATCTAACATGCAATTTATCTAATATGCAATGACGTGCAAAAAATGTCATAATATAACATGATATATGTATGATGATTTTTTGTATTTTTTTTATTAATTTTGGAATTAAAATTTCTATGTAATTAAAAATGCAACTTAAATTAAACAGAAACTAAAAATCCTAAATGAATGCATTTTTTAGTTTTTTTTTTTATATTTTCCGAACTGAAATCCCTATCCTAGATATTCCATATAACAAAAAATATTCCAAAACAAACTGAATCCTAATTCAAATATTTTTTTAGATTTTTTTAGTAGTTTTAAAAAACAAGTAATTATCAACTAAACATTAAATCTAAACAATCAAGATATTCAATCAAATAAAGGATCAAAATAATCGAAAAAATAACCTGTTGTCTCACAGGTCAAATTAACGGTTATCCTAACCCTAATTATCACAACGAAGAGTTCAAAATAACTAAAAATCTGATCCAATTCTTACGGATCAAATTAATAATTATATTGATCAAAGATACTTAAAAACTATCAACAAACCCCAAAAATTAATGTAATTAAAAAAATAACCCGACATCTTACGGGTCAAATTAATAATTACAATAAGTTAAGGGATAACTCTTGCGGATAATGCCTACAAGATTCATAAAGTGAACATTGGGATCCAATTAAGTAAATAACTAAAGAATATAAACAAAATAAAGTAAAATAACTGAAAAAATAAAAGCAACCTAATTGATTTTGCTTTTTCTGTTGTTTTTGCTTTTCTCTGTTTTTCTTCTTTCCTTTCCCACGTGTGACCGTGGGTCTCCAAGAGCAATTGTCGTCGGTCCGGCTGGTCACCGGCTCCGGTGAGAGGCAGCAGATTAGAAGTCTGGCAGGGAAGAAACTCCGGCGAAGGGACTCGGCAGACGAGCGGAGCAGCGGGCAGCAGAGACCCGTAGGGCAAGGGCGCTCGGGCAGAGGACTTGGGGGGCACTCCGGCGTCTCGAACCAGCAAATCGTGGGCGAGATTGACGCTCCGGTGCGGTAGATCGGGCTCCGAACGGGTGCGGGGACTGAGCAGAGGACGGTGATGGCGCGGTGCGATGAACGGCGGTACTCCGGCGTTCCAGCGGGCGAACAGGACATCGCGGGTGGTGGCAGAGCGGCTCGACTCGAGCTTGGGTCGTCGCGAGGGGCGATCGGCGATTGCTGGTTTCGCGTCGCCGCGGGTGGAGCGACGGGCGGTGATGGCAGGGAGCAAGTTGTTCGCGAAAGAGGCGCGGCGAGGCTCGGCGAGATGAATGGCGGGGGTCGTCAGGGCTCGTGCGGAGGAAGATCCAGGCGTCGGAGACTTGGAGCGGCGCGGCGTCGTCAGTGAGCTTCGTGGGGAGACCGCCGAAGCGGCTGTGGTGAACACACGGTCGCGGATGGAAGTTGCAGAGGAGGGGCAGCGATTTGGGGAAGATGATGAATAGTAGGGGTCAAATCACCTCTTTACTTTTCTCCTCTCTCTCTCTCTCACGTCACTCTCCCTCTTTCTTCGTACTCTTTCTCTCTTTTACTGTAGAGACAAAACTTCTCTCCACTTTTTCTGAATTTTTTTCAAAAGAAGCTCCCCCTCGATTGAATCCGTACGCATCCTTTTATAGGCGAAACAAAGCGTGATCTTTTTTGTTAATATCTTCATCTCACGAATATTGCTTATAACCTCTTGATCACAAAAATCCCTATCTCACGATTTCATCATCTATTGATAAAAAATAAGATTACAATGCGATTTTTTTAATTTTTCAAAAACCATAATATCGCATCAAATCTTAATTTTTCGCAAGATAATCAATTAAAAATAACGATGGGCTTGGGTTAATTTTATCCTTTCATGGGCCTAGCCCGGCCTACCGAACTAGAGCTTAAAACATAAAATTTGAGCTCATCCACCACCAGTCCTAAAAATGCAAAATATGTAAATTAAAAATAAATGCACCTAAAAAATTATATGCTATGCGATTGAATTATAATATTTTTTTTAGGGGTTAAAAATTAATCCCTAATTTTTATGCAATAAATGACTAAATGGGTTGTCAAAAATTTAGGTGTCAACATGGGGTTTGAAATTTTTTTACTAAACACCCCTACATTGGGCCAAGGATCTTTAGGGGTTCAAAGTGGCTTTTCAAGGCCACTCCCAAATGCACTCTTTGTTTCCTTTTCCGACACTCACAGTCAGATTTCTTCAACTTGGACTTTGGCATAGCTTTATCTCCTGTAATCTGCAAATTCACGGCTTTTGCGAGTCTCAACAAATCAACGACTCGAATAATGCAGAGGATAATTTCCATGGATATCAAAATAGAATCTAAATTCTGTTCTTGATCACAATTTTAACACAGACACAATTTCTGAATCATGAATTGCTCGATTTCGAATGTCCGCAAAATATCCAATTTGGAATATTTTGGTTTTCGCATTGGTTTCAAACTCGACACATATTTTAAGAGTGTTAATCCACCAAGGGCAAGAACTTGGAGGTGAGACTCCTTAAGCTATCTTTTTTAGTGACAATTTATTGTATTTGGATGGAACACAACTACAGACATTTTTAAAGCAAGACAATTGAGCCTCATCTTTTATTGGTTAGAGTTTGAAAGGTTGTAAGAGGAAGGGCATCACTCTATCAAAAGTATAGGCATTTTCAAGAAAATATTTTCTTGGCTACTGTATGGAGGCTTCCTTCCTCTATCTTCTTGCATAATTAGGTCCCGTTTGGTTAAGCTTTTCCAAGGAACTTTAGGAGCAAATATTAGGTGTTTGGCAAGCATTTTTGGAAGTCCATTGGTCAAATATCAACATTAGGAATGTTGAAAATCTAATGCATGTTCGGACTTACTTTAAGCTTTTAGCATTTTGGAAATGCAAGTCTACTGTTCATGCGTGTCACTATTCATCTTCTTCCCCATTCAAAACTTCTCCAATTTGCCGCCTAAAAATCAAGCTTCTTCAACGATTGCCACCATTGCCTAGGGTCGTGCGTCCCTGGTGATCACCACTTGGAGTGGCACAACCCACAACTTAGGCAACACCGCTTGGTTCGCGTGACCCAGGTGGCATTGGCTAGCTTGTGCGAATCAAGCAACGCTGCTTGAGGTCGCCACCCTAGGCGACGTCGCCTAAGGCCGTGAACTCAGGCCACTAGATTTGGCTGTTTGGAGGCCAAATCCGGCTGTTCTAGGCGAGATATCGTTGTCCGACGGGTGGCAAGTAATTGGCCGATGGCCAACCTACGCCGAATTTAAATTTCAGACAAAAAAAATAAAAAATAACAAAAACCCTTCACAAATGTGAGTTTTAGTAAACAATGTTTATACTAAAACTATTTTCCAATGTTATGTGAGGTTATAATACACCAAATGGTGTAGCATTTCGGAAAATCCATTTATCTCCAAAGTATTTGTATTTTTCCAATGTTATTTTCCCAAAGCCAAACCAAACGGGTCCTTAGTCTTTTTGAAAAGCTAAGGGATTCTCCTAAGCTTTTTTATCTCATCTGATAAATGATATTCACATATTTACACAAAAAAAAAAAAAAACATTGAGTCAATATGATGTTATAGTGAATATATATTTATGATATACATATGTTACATTTCTTTATTAGAAAAAGAAAAAGAAAACTTTAGCAAGCAGTTGTTTCATATTTTTAGTTTTACCAAACGAGGCTTAACCCTCATAATAGCTAATAATGTTTTTTTTTTTATTTTATATTCCCTAATGAAGCTTGTCTTTGGTAGGTAAATGACCCTAAAACATATTATACTAATCTGACGGACTAGTTAAATTCATGTGAGAAGCTCAAATATGAAATTATTTACACATGGTAGTGTGGAAAATCAAACTTATGGAGGACAAGTAAGATAGTTAGCACCCAAGGAATGCCATGGGGTTTTGCTCGGAATATTTTGAGAGACAACAGATATCTTACAATACTAGTTAAAGATAGTTAAAGATCTTTTTGTATGAGAACATTTACAGCTACTAAAAGAAAAGGATGAATGATGTGGCTATTATAAAATGTTTGACAAACACTTCACAGTTATAACGCCTTCAAAGCCATAACAATTTTTAGAAAATTATCTCACCCAACTTTAACGTGTTGCTATTTTGGCACATGCAGTATATATAAGTACATTATAACACTTCACGGCACAATTAAAAGTCAATCATAGCTACACCAAACGATAGAAATTGAAACACCCGACTTATCAAAGTGTGAGACCTAAATAGAATTGAAGTTTAAATTATTTTGTGAATCTTGCATAATGCACAAAACAATAGTTCCTATTTGAGTAACCCCTTTTCTACAAAAGATTATATAACACATAATACTCCCATGTGCCCTCCACATTAATCCTATCTATTCTAAGCTATTCTTAATAGAGATTCATATCTACTCCTAACACATACCTCCGAAGACGAAACCATTTTTGGCATACATTGAATAAATGAAAATGGTCGTGGCCCATAAATGATTAAGGAAAAAAATTTAATCGATTGGATGTCATAACCTTCAATGTCCTAACCATCCGAAAATCATTATGAGTTATACTTTAGGGTCAAACCTTTTCAATTAACGTCTTGTTCGAGATTTCCACTTGAAGCTTGACAGTGATTGAATGGCATATCTTTCAATATCCCAACAATTTAAAAAACCCTCCCACCATTTCGTTGCAATCACGATGTGAATTTCCAGTAAAAGCTTGAGAGTCGTTAGCACTGCTCGTGAGATAACCGGAAACTTACATGATCGATTCCTCAATGCTACCCAAAATTAAATCATCTGACAGTTATGTGACGTAAAATCGACACATGACCAAACAAAGAAATGTTCGATCGTTCATCATACGCTGTCCCCCATGCAACCGACCTGGAAAATGCTTTTGCCAGCCAAAGACCACAAGCATCCTTAAAACAGCTCCATCCTTGAAAAGTCTTTTACATAACTAGGAAAATCCTTACCTCTGAAAAATCTTTTACATAACTAGGAAAATACTTACCTCGGCTAGGGTTCACATGACAATCGTTTTGCGAGTCCCCATCAATGGAGTCCAGGGGATCAATGGTAGAGACCGATTCAATCCCACAGACAACAGTCTGGGCAATCCCCAAAAATAAATAAATGGAACGAATAAGGTGTGTTCGGCCACATGGGCCACAGCCGCTGGTGGGCTCGATGATTAATTCAATCAATCCAAGACGAAAACAATCCTAACAAAACTAGGGTCGCACCACACAAGAACAACTTCTGAACCACCACAAAACCCCATAAAAGCAAAAACAAAACGCAACAAACTTCATCAAATGAATTGAATCAACAGAATATAAACTTAGAAAAGATAGCGACAGACCATTTTCACTGAAGTTAGCGGACCACCAAAACTCCCTCCAATTTTAAGGAACATGCTCCTAGCCCACATGTACATAAAATCCCCAAAGCCTTTCTTCTCAAGAAAAGAAGGCAGAAAAAGATGAAAGAAATGAAGAAAAATTGGTCCAGGCCTCGTTGCTTCTATGTCCTGCACCACAAAACCCCCGAAGTCACATAATTTCTACCCCCGGTGAAACCTGTCCCTATTTGAGGACCTTCACCAGATTCAAAACCCCCACCCCACCACTTGTCTTTTCCACTGGTAAACATGCCCCTTGAACATTTTAACCCACAGCAGGGGAATGACGGCCAGAGAGAGGAGGACTGATTTGATGATGCCGAAGAGAGCCACATTGAAGGCATCACTGGTGTCGTTGAAGCCAGTGGGGGCTAACCCTATGCCGCCGCCAGTGAACCCCCCAGGCGGGGTGGTGGTGATGGTGCCCGGCGGGGTGGTGGTGGTGGTGGATGTAGGGGTGGTGGTGGTGACCGAGCTGCATTGGACCAAGAAATAACAGCTAAAAGGTCAATGTCTGAGTAGATAAAGTGTGAGATATATTAATGTATAAGTGAAGTAATGTACTCAACTAATCGTGTATTCTTAACAGCAAGTTATAACCTAAAATTTTAGGCGTCACTTGACTTCACCTAGTAAGATGTAGACGCGAGTTCACAGCAAATGTAAAAGCCGTATAGCAAAGAACAGGCATCTACGCCATTCTCTAGTTCATCGACTCGAGATTTATATATTTAAGGTCAGTCCGGCTCCTTGTTCTTAAAAAAAGAACAAAGACCGAACCTTCCAGCAGAACTAAGCAAATGTGCTTAGCATCTGAAAACACTGAAAGTGATGTTTTCATGAGGTAGGCAAATAACGAGACGTTTTTCATTTTTATTATGAAGAGATGACAACTAAGGCATGCAATAATTTTTTTGAGCAGCAAGGACCAGCTCAGAATACTGCAAGTCTGCAATGAGCCAGGCATGCTCTCTGACTTGCTAATGAATTCAGCGCAGGGGTTGAGAACCCTTGGGGGCAAGATCTGCCCCTCACGCATCATGTTCTCAGACACCATTCAACACCAAATCTGAAAAGCATCAAACACTGCTCGTGCAAGAAAATTAAAAAACCATAAAAGCAAAGTTCTTTTTTGTGTTTTGGTGTCGTGAAATGGCAAACGACGACGACATAAATAGACCCATGAGAACTGCAAAATTCTTCGTTTTCTTTTTTTCTTGGTGAGAGAGAGTGACTGATTATCAAACTTTGCGCATATTATCTAAAAAAAGGAACTTTTCAGGAGAAAATCTGGGCCATGGATGTACCTTGGGCTTGAAGGGTAGACACAACCAGAGGGTTGATCTGCAAAAAGCCACAGTGAAACATTCATCACAACCCATACAAACCCCCAGTCTCACAGAAACGTCTCATCCGCAAGCAACATTTGATGAAATCAGAAATGGAGGGTTCATTTTTCCTTCTTTTTTTTTTTGCCGATTTCAACAGCATTAGAAATGCACGTACTTGGAAGAACAGTCGAAGGAGCGGCGGTTCCGGAGAAGTCGCAGCTACCGGGGGCCTGGCCTTTCTTCTGGAAATAGCTGTTCACGGCGTAGTTGCAGTGGTCCTTCACGGTGTTGGGCTGGTAACAAGCGCCGTTCTGAAGGATGGCCGAGCAATCGGCCCCCGCTCCACAGGCATAGTCCAGGGTCGTCTGGAGGGCCTTGTCACCGACCCCGTCTTTGCATATGCAGTACGTTGCACCTAAAACAGAAACACCAAAAAAGAAAAGGAGGAACAAAAAACAAAAACGAGTGAGAAAACGCCCAACAAGCAGTAGGATGAGTTGGTTGGTGAAAAAAGACAGAGCTTTCAGGTATAGATGGCCGTGGAAAAGATGGGTTTCTTTGAGAGGGAGGCAAAGGAGAGCGTGTAAAGATCAGAACTTTGTAACGCTAGCCATAGCAGAAGACCGAGAAAAGGAAAAAGAAGGGAAAACGTGAGAACCCTTTTGTCATTTAGCTTGCACATTTGATATCAATAGGACAGGGAGAGAGAGAGAGAGATTCATAAGCCTTACCTGAATGGCCAGTGAGGGCCAGGAAGAGCACCAGAAACACCAGAACAGCCATTGAAGAAGGGTTTTAGAGAACAGCTGCTGATGAACTGTCAAGGGCTCCGGTGGAGCTCGAGAGCCAGATGGCTGACTGAGAGAGAGAGACAGAGACAGAGACAGAGAGAGGGAGATGGAGATGGAGGGAGCTTGTATTGGAAATGGAGAGTTCTAGTTCTAGGCGGCAACAGATTGAGAGGCGATGGAGGGTTCAGTACAGTCTCTAAATAGTAATGCAGCTCTCTCTCTCTCTCTCTCTCTCTCTGGTTTTTTTTTTTTTTAAGGGATTTTGGTTTCTTGAAAAAACTCATCTGGTTTTGAGGATTTCAATGGTGCATCTTTATATAGTGATGGTTTTCCCTTGATGCAGAATTTTATTAAATAGTGTCTGATGTGAGGGGGAATGGGGAATAGGGGAGAGTGCCATGGGGAAGCGAGCAGTGCCATGAGAGAGAGAGAGAGAGAGATTTTGATCGACTGTCCTTTCAACGGTCGTAAACCCACTGCATGTGGTTAACCCAAGTTCCAACCTTGGGTTTGGCCTTGGGCTCTGGGGTTTGGTTTGGGTTTGGGTTTGGGTTTGGTGGGGGTTTCTCTGCAAGATGCCGGGTCCCACTTGGGAGCTCCGAGGTACTCAAGCCTGACCGACCTGTCGCTGTCTGGCATCATCGCCTTGTCCTTCATTTCTTTTTTTCGTGGCTATTTTCTTTCCTGTGAAGTGACCCTAGAAATTCGAGCTTTCTTTGAGATCAAAACGACAAATCAGCAAAAATACTAAACTACGTGTATTGTAATACAATTCCAAGAAATCGAGCTTTCTTTGAGATCAAAACGACAAACTAAACTACGTATATTGTAATACAATTCCAACCTTGTAATCGTACTATACATTTACCCCAAACTTATATTAGCATGATACTAAAAACCCTAAATTTATATCTATATAACGCTTTTATCTCAAAATTTAAAATAAATATGTCACTTGTGTATAAGTTTGAAATTTTCAATTTAAAAAAATAATATAAGGTTAATGCGAATAAGTTTCAGTGCATCGTAAAAAAAAAATTGGTAAATGTATCATGATAGATATAACTTTAGATTTTTATGACATTTTCACATATTAAAATTACCATGGTGATACTAAGCTCCCATTCTCTTTCACGAAAAATAAATGAATAAAAAAATATTTTCCAAAAAATAACCGCTTATATTATTTGTAAAACTAGACAAATGAGATAAAGATATATAAACAATTATATTTTTCATCGATTAATTATTTCATATAATAGAATAGAGGAGAATGTTCTCCAAAATATTCATTTACCATAAAAGTTGGATTGTTGTCACCAGAAGTTTCGGAATACCAATCCTGGGTAGGTGCATCTAATTCGAATTTGCATGTCTATTTTTTGAACATTAAGGTGAAAACGTATGAGCAACAACTTTGGACTTCAAGCTTTAAATAGGCAATTCTTATGGCATGAATGATAACTATTTTGACAAAAAATTGATTTATGTAACAAAAATATTATTTGATAAGTTTCTAAATAAAAATACGCATTTAATAACGATAAAAAAAATTATATTCCTAAAATAAAATTCATTTGATAACGACACATAATTTCTTCTTCCAACAGCAGCATACGATAGAGGGCGGTTAATGACAATGGACGGCAATCAAACGACGGCAACGACCAATGGCAACAATAGTGGGGTGGGTGGGCTGGTGGGTGGTGGGCAATGGGGGAAGGCCAGTAGCAAAAATAAGCGATGAGAAGAGTTTTTATTTTCCATTTATATTATAAAAATATAAATATAGAAAAAAAAATTCATTCCTGTTTCAAACCTATTTATAAACTATAAATTTATTTACAAATAGAAAAATAAAATTGCGAGATCAATGAGTGAGCTTGAACCGGGCTTAGATCGAACCTAATTCATTGCTCAGATGCTCGATATCAAAATGAATTTTTTATTTTTTTCCATGGATTGAGTGTGCCTATTCAAGTTCAAACTCATCTAAAATTATGTTCTAGCCCTCGCGACAGAAGCTGGCGAAGGTGAACTAATGTCATCATCATATCCATGATCGCATTTAGTTTTTTGCCTGTTGGCACCAATCATCCCCGGAACCAACTTTAAGAAGTGTTACTATATTTTCACTGTACAATAGGTACTGTCTTTAATAAAGTGATTGATGTATTTGGCACAAAAGAAAATTCATAGCGGTTAGCATCTCATCTTTTAGGTTCTAAGGACCAACATTTCGAGTTTAATTAGAGTCCTCTGAAAGGAAAAAGTGCACATCGTCGAGTCTTTTTCGGTGGTTCAACGAGGACTTCGATGAGGCGAAGAAGTATTTTGTCATGTAATGTTATTGACAATGAGGACACTGTGCATCGACCCGAATTTCTAAGAATTAAAATGAATAAAATTAGGAAAACGATTTTTAAATTGCTCATTTGGCAAGGATGCTAAAAGGACCCTTTAATTGAAAAAAGAAAAGAAAAGAAAAGAAAGAAAGACGGAAAAATCATAAAATATAGGCGATTCTTTATGGGATTGGTACATATTTAAGATTATTTTAATGCTGAGCCAACTAGCCGTTCGTACTCGGACAATTTCTGAATTTCCATGGCTGTAGATAGTCCCCAGCACAGCCAAAGCCATATTTTTATATGTTATTATAAAGTGCAAATCCCGAATTAATGTCGCAAATTTGCTGTTAATCCTGTCATTTAGCATGGAAGGGCCCACCAGCTGTTCCAACTGGATGGGCCCTGCCAGAAGGGATGGATCCACAATTTCTGCATATTTTCCCAATTTCTGTCCTGGATTCACATTCAAACCTCTGGCAATACGAATTGTTGTAACATGCTAGACCAATGATTGGAGCCATGATTTGATCGTTTTTGTTAATTAATCAACGCGGCAACATGGTCGTATTTTGGCAAAATCGAATCGGTTCCGTTTCCAAGTCACTCGCATGTGATCGAAACAGGATCGTGGTTGAATCTTGAAAAGTTGATTCAGCCTGAGATTAACAATCTGAAACTTTGCATCTTCATTTGTTATTTCCTGTTTCTTCCCCTCCAGAGGATGCATACTTACAGATATATTAACCGAAAGGCTCGTGACGAATGCAAGTTTAGACAAAGAATCGACCCAGTAGCTACAGTTTAAAATGATGTATGGAAGTCTTCGAGGCAGCTCGGCTAGCTGGTATCAACCTCGGTAAAAGAATTTGCTCATTTATTACCTTAAAAAAGGCATGGAGAGGTACAAGGAAATCAGTCAATCCCCCACGATCGGCGTATCACTGAGCAGGGGCCGCTGCACCCTTCTGAAAAAAACAAGGCAAAGAGTGTCACGGCAGTGCAGTAAAACTGGGCTGAGAATGAAGAAAGGTTGAAATTTTCGGCTGGATAATGGTGATCTGCCGGTGGATATTAGTGTCGATTCAGGATCTCATTTGGCTTGACGTGACGGGAAGGGTGTTTTTAGATTGATGACAGAAGAAAAGAATGTCCTGAGCATTTTCCAGAGGCCGCAGTGCAATACTTGTCGCTTGCAGTCAAAAGATGTGTTGAAAACTTAATGGGAAGATGGTTACTCAACAGGATTTACCCGTTTCTGCTCTTCAATATTCGCCTTTATGAGGGAGTAGATGGCCACTCCAGCTATTGCTATTGCAGTTCCAATCCCGGTTTGAGAGGAGATCTTATTACCTGTAGTTTTGCAAGAACAGAATCTATGAGCACGAATGTGTTCGTAGTCCTGACACTAGTCAAATGTTAGCTAAATGAAGCTGAGGTGGAGAAAATAGTGAGATATTACCGAATACAACAATAGAGAAACCAATCACAAAAACTCTCTTCAGCACATTCCCGACAGCGTGTGTAAGTGGCGCTACCCGTTCCAAAGTGTTAGTAGCGACCTGGACATAAAAGGCAACCACGTTCATGAGACATAATCTATGAGTACAAACATGATAACCACAGAACTAAATGCTGTTAGTTTATAATAGTAGTTGGTAATTTCCAACCTATAAAGTCACTTTTTAGTCAGCAACCGGATTATGACAGTTACCAACAATGTTCACAATCCATCAGCATGGAATTCTGCTCTGTATATAGGGCTATGGAATGCTTGAAATCTGTTGTTATTGCCCGTGGAGTCTTTGAACTTTTCTTTATATAGAGAGGGAACTACTAAAATCAATTATTAGCCCTTCCAATCTTTTCCCCATTTTATGTTTTTCAGTTTTCTTCTTTCTGAAACATTGAACAGCAAAGCCAAGCCCCGCTGGAGATTTATGCCTTACCTGATTGTAGAGATGATAGAACATTCCAATCCAGAAAAGGTCTGACAGGAACTTGAAAAGACCCACTTTGGCAATGGCCTCCTTAAATCCGTATTGCATAAGTTGAGGCCCTCAATCTGAAAGTGAAACAAGACAATGCTCAAAGGTTGCAGATGGCGCAATTAATTTAGAGAAGAGAAAGCCATTATATTTGTGGTTGATAGTCAGAGGATGATATTGCAAAGCAAATGAATTTGAAATCTCTGCTGTGATCAATGCTGATCACTTGTAAGAAGCTTACAATAACTGCCGGAGGGATGCAAAACACAATAGCTATGATTGTTATATAAGCATAAACATTTGTACTGTCCATTCCTGTCTGCAGAAAAGAAAAAAAGAAACTTCAATTCAAGAAAAAAGACTTGAGATACGTAGAGTGTGCAAATAAATTCAAGAAGAGCAACTACCAACTAGCTTCCTTGTCAACTAGATGTTTTAACAAAGAGACAATCAACACGTAAGATGTGCTATCTTTACTTCCACGACAACTTGTGCTAAAATGAATCAGATTGCTGAACGAAAAGCTTTCTGATAGATTTCTCACCATTGCCTTCTTTGAGTAAATACTTCTGTAGGTAAATGCGAGATTTGAGATCATTGCACTGATGAAGCCAGTCCAGTTGAAAGAAAGCTCAGTTAAAGAAGCCATCGACACACCTGAGACAATATAATTGATACCATTTATATAAAAAATCTAATCAGTTTCAACTACTTTGGATTCAAAAAAGAAGAAGGCAGAATAAAACTCAGGTGTGTCACATGCATGAGTAAGCATTAAGCAGCAAAAACTAAATCCACAACTAACCTATTACAACAGGAGCCAGTGATAGCCACAGGGGGACTGGGATCTGGTGGCCCAGAATGAACTGAGAAGCAGCCGCATTGCAGAATGGCTCAAGGGCTGTTAATGGAATGACAAGAAAAACAATCAATGAGAAAAACCACATCTTACGCTTATCAAAAGAATTGCATGAGACTACAGAGCATTAGTTAAAGCAGAGGATCGCCTCGAGCACAACCCTTTTGCTGTTAAGAACCTAAAGTATCTAAATAGCTAATAACAAGAGCTACTAGCACCTATGGTAGCGGTGTGCAGTTGAATGTCATTCATCCTGCTTATGCTAAAAGAGTGAACTCATGTCTGCAAACATGATGATCTTTTTTTGACTCTGCTTACCTTTGATGGTATGCGTAAAGGATACGGCAACTGCTGCAAAAGACACATTGGACATGACGTGTCCTAGGGCATGGCATATAGCAACAGGAGTCAGCAACGCTAAGAGCTCCTTATCAATTGGCTGTTCAAGTGAGGAAAGCATGTCAATTGAATTTTAGTGGGATGATGCGCAGTGGCTAGGGACAAACACTTGGAGCATTGAACTTACTGCTCGTTTGGGCAGACCAACGGCCCAACTAACCAGACAATATACAACTCCAACAAGAAGATGTATGACAGAAACGAAGCTGCAGGAGGGAAAAGGAGCGTGATCATGCGTGGGAACAAAACATGCCAAAAATTAAAGTCTGCCCTTCTGGCATTAGCATTGATTCAAGTAACTGGAAATCGATATATGTTCCACAGAGGAAGTGAATCAGTGAGGACAACATACTATGGATACGGGAAATAGTTATAGACCTTCTTGTTCAGTATGTTGAATATGACATTCAGGAAGTACCTGCATTAAAAGAAAATATCGCACGGTTATTTCCTCTCTCTTTTTTTTTTTCAGCAAGCGGTGACATTGTTATTTCAGTCCTCAATCTTCTGTGGTTTTCTTCTACTTCTAATTTTCACCCATGAGAAGCAGATGATCATAGTTCAGTGCAAATTACACAGGATCACCGCAATTTTCATTAAAATTATGACGACCAAACTTAAAATGAAGGCTCGAGGATTCTCAAAATAAAACTTCAGCGCTGCATTAATGATTGTTAGCTGGGAATAATGAAGAAAGAAGTCTTTGAAAGAGCATCTTCAGATTGAGTATTACTGCACTTGAGTTAGCAGCCTTGTGCTGATACGATGCAAGGACATGACGAAGATTCAATTCAACCATCTCAAGACTCTAACTGGACAATTATGACATTATGATACAAAGACAGAATGAAATCACATACCACATGAAGAAAAAAAGCCAGTAACAAGTGCCGGGTATCTTTCTCCGAAGCTCTCGGATGGCTTTGCTAGCCTGCACTCAGCATTAACCCATACTCAGAATACCCAAAAAGGGCGAAAAGACCAGAATACGAACGGACAAAACACCCAAGAAAATCCCATCTTTATCCTTTTTCCGCCCCTGTTCCATTTAATTCAGCAACAAACACAGAGGAAACAAAGCGAAACTAAAGAGAGATTCTCCCACCCATCGGGAACTCCAACCTCCCTGCCCTCCGCGTCCGCCGCCGCCGCTCTGGCGACCGGGGAATCGGCGAGACGCCGCCGTCTAAACGGCCCACTCCCGCCAGCAAACCTCAGAGGCTCCGGCGACGGCTCCGGCGAAGGCGACAAGGCAAGGCGCGACGCATTGCCAGCGAAACTACTCCTTCGAGTCCTGAGCAGAACGGAAGCGGCCGAGGCGGCGCGGGCCGTCAGGTACAGGGACGACATCCTGGAGCCGGAGGCGCCGAACGACGGAGAGAGAACCGGGCTGGCGGTCGACGACATGGGTCCCGCTCAAAACGGAGGGAGGAAGCTGCGAAAGCGAGAGTTTTCCTCAGAGAAGGTCGCTATAAAGTGCAGGGCAGAAGAAGGAGACAACGCTAACAGCGATGGAATCAAGAAAGTCGAGCTTGAAGCCGAGACGACTTATATAAAAATAAAGGCAGTCGTGGTTCATTGATTGATTGATCATCTTTATTGGGTGGGGTGCCAAAAACATATGAAATAGTGGAGAGAGAGAGAGAAGCCATTCGCTGTCAGAGAAGGAAGAGAGGAGAGCATGGGGAGCGCCATCATGCCTGCCGTCTCCCATCGAGGCCGGGCGAGAGTGAGGTCATGCACGAGCTCTTCATCGGCGGGCGGCGGCGGCGGCGGCCGTTAACGACGGTGATGTCACGAGTGCTTTCGGTCCGTTTATGTCGTTGGCGTAAGGGGTTGCGCGCGTAAGAAAATAGAGTTCATTTTCTTTCTTCTTCTTCTTCTTCTTCTTCTTCTTCGTTTATCTTGATAGAGAATTTGCGCCGCTCTTACTTATATCTTATACCTTAAAAAACATATAAATCGACCATCAATAACTAACTGATGAGACCATCTACATCCGGATTGTATGTTTAAATCACGAAATTCTAATTTCTCAGTTCCTCTATTTATAACTTTGGCCCTTATATGATTAATATATATCTCTTCGTGCTTTAAACATTATTGAAAACATGGAATTAGTTTAGTTTTGGTTTCTTGTAAAGTAAATTTGCAGTGCAAAGGCACTTCAAAAGTCTTCTATGCATAATTTCTGAATAAATCAATTTTTACCTTCAACAATTGGTGGTCGAGCACGAACCAAGAATCTGATCAGACGTTCCGATTTTCGCTTCTAGCCCTAGCAAAATGGGAACATGCATGGATGTAGTGCCGGATGCATAGATGCCAGGTGAAAACAAATGCAAAGTTCCAACTTGGTTCACACGAGAAAGGCGTCCCCGAGCCAACCGGAGATTAGCACTCTCAGGTCTTGATCAAGCTTCTAAATAATTTCATCTCTTGGACAGCCAAAATATATATAAAACATGACTCTTTTTTTTCGTCGGTCAAAAAATGTTGTTATACCACATGTGATTAAAGCGCCATGAAAAAAAAAAGGGAAATCGTGGAAAGTTGTCATGTAACGGACGTCGTTACTTGACCAGGACTTTAGAGTATATAAATATCTTAAAAAAACATGGAAAACTCCAACAAAGTGGCGTGAACAAGATCATTAGTTTTAATCAGTTGTTGGCTTATGCCTGCTTTGGCACGCACGTCCGAAAAAGATGGTCTACGGTTTCGTGCGCATGATCCATGACGTAATGTCTTCACATCGTGTCGATTTTGAACACGCTTTGGACCACCTACTGATTAAAACTAAAGATCTTGTTCCAACGGAGTTTTAGATAATTGCTGATTCGCAATAATTGAGCGCTGAATAATATTCCGAAGCATCAACTTAGGAAAGTACAAATTTAATTAGGGAATATGCTAAATAAAAATCCAAGGTACTCTCGTTTTTCTCAAATAAATACTTGAAATTGACATTATTTCAAATAAAAATATAAAGCGGTCATGTCAGTGTAAAATAAGACTCTAAAGCGATTATGATTATTTTAAATAGGGGGCTTAACCTTCTAGTCAGCAAAAAATTCTAGCCAAACAAGAATATTTTCGTTCAAAAACAATTAAAATTAAAATTAAAATTAAAATTAATTTTATTTTTATTTTTTTTAAAGCAAAAACAAAGGCAGGAAGGTTCCCTCTTGCTTGTAGTCGTTGGCCCATCACTAGTGGGGCAACAACGAGGTCGCCAATGGGGTGGCAACGAAGTCCTGACCCTAGGGCAAGGGCCACCAAACCTACTCGAGTGCTGGTGACCCTCGCCTAGATCTGGAAGAGGGCCACCACTCTCTCTTGTCTTCAGCGAGGGCCATTAAAAGATGAAAATACCCATTACCAAATAGTAAGCGGAGGCCCTTGTTTGAAATAAATTATACTTCGAGTCATTGTTTAAGAAAATTAGGGTACTTCATGTTTTTATTTGATATAATGTCTACTTTAGGTCTCTATTTGAGAAAATAATAGTACTTTAGGCTCTTATTTGAAATTTTCCCAATTTAATTAGGAGCAACATAAGTTAACAGTTCTTTTTTTAATATATTTTTTTTGGTCATGGAGTTTTTAACTTTTTGGGTCGAATTTTGGTCATGGAGTTGGGTTCAACAAGAGTACTTTTTGCAAGATTAATATACAGTCCCTAGCATGTCTCGCTCTCAAGAGATAATCCTTGTGAATAAACTTATCGTTATATATTTATACCATGTTGAGCATTAATTTAAGGAAAAATATTATAAATTGTAATTAGGGGTGAGAAAACAAGTCGGTTCAACCTAGAAATTGGCATTTTAAATATGGGTTCACAAGGGGATCGATTCGGATCTTGGTTCTATATCACAAACCGGTTGATTCTACTTGGGAATTGAATCGGCTCATCTCAAGAATTAACCCTAAGTTCTTTCTCTTATATAATTCTATTAGTCTTGCCGCCGCTCTCTCTCTCGACTATTGCTCTCTCTCATTTCTCACTTTCCAATCTCCTCCTCCGTGGTGGCTCACCTCCACTCCGAGGTACTGTCTCTTTCGTGGCTCATCTCCACTCCGAGGTACTATCTCTTTCATTTTCGATGAATAATAATGGATTTATGATTCATTCTATGAACATTCCCTCTCTTAGGCATGTCTAATTTCAAGTTAAAATCTAGATATCTTTGCTTGCGTGATTAATTATCAAAATAGAATCGACACTAGATTTTTTTCTCATGGCTGCAGTTATTATCATGATTCTTTAGGATCTTCCCAAGAGCTTGTTTAGATCTACGTGCTTGGGTGTGCTATTTGTTTAAGAGATTGCTGATGCAAATCAATAAAGAAGCTGTCATATTGAATTCAAATTCTTATTGGATGTTTGCAGGAGATCTCCCCTACAAGATTCTGACACTGCCCCTGTCCTTGCACCTTGCACAATCATGCAAAGGAACAGAGGAGTGAGGTGGGCATTTCAATGCCTCGTCATGTCTGCTCTGTTTTTTATTAGGACATAGAATTGACGGAACTGCTTATCCTGCCCAATCTTTTCTAATAGTTCGCTCAAATCTTCTCGTTTCCATGCAAAATTCGTTTTTTCGTCTAATTCGCCATTTTATGCTGTTGTACCTTCTATAGCTGTAGACAATTTGAATTGTTTTCATCCTCGATACATTTAGACTCCGTTTATTTCACGAAAATTTGATGCACCCATCAGAATCTTTGATTAAACTATTCAATGTCATATCTCAGAGAATATTGAGTGGGTTAGCAAGTTATGCAAATGGATATTTCCCATAAGAACAAATTTTGCAATGAGACTAGAGATTTAATGTTCATTTAAGCTTCATTTGTTTTACGAAAAATGAATGATTTGAAAATTATTTTATTAAAAATGGTTGCTTGTATTATTTGAACTAATTAGTCAACCAAAAAATATTTTCATTATCAATGACAATTTATATATAAATATTTTAATAAATAATGAAAATATTTTTTGCTCTTTGAATTTTGCAAAAGAAACAAATGATCATTCTTAGGAAAAATGCTTTTAAATCATTCATTTTTTGCGAAACAAACGAAACTTTACAGCACTCAATTCTATTTGGAATCTTATAAGCCGACATGATCTTTTTTTATATCGATTCTTCAGAATGGAAAACTTTTTGTTAAAATTGAATGTGTTTGACATATTATTCTCAAATAAAAATTTCTCTATTTGTATTTGACACGACACATATTGTACATATGATGAAACGAAAAAAAAGAAAAGCATCGATGGGGTTGACCTTAGAATCGGTCAGTTTAGTTCTAGGGTCAACGGGTTTTATACCCGTTTGCAAAGATTGAGAACATACTCGGACATGGTTAAAAAATAAGAAGGCCCATTTTCAATCGAACCGGGAAACCCTAAACCCAAGAAAAAACAACAGAAGGTAAAAAAAGGAAAAAAAGAAAAAGAAATTAATTGTCTTGCTCCCGATTTCTTTTGAAAATCTGCCGATCGCTTGCGCAGATTCATCGAGCCGATGGCCGGCGGAGGCAGCGGCGGCGGCGGAGGCAGCGGCAAGTGCAAGGAAGAGGAGCAGGACGGAGTGTCGGTGCATTCTCCGTGCAAAGCGCCCCTTTCCTCTGCGTCTTCTCTCCCCCAGGTAAATCTCCGTCGATAGCTGCATTCGAGTGCGATTGGTCGCCGTTCCGGAGCTGGAAACGGGTTCTGATTCTGACGTCCGATCGTTTTGCGTCCCCGAGCAGGAGCAGTCGCAGGTCGAATTGGAGCTCAGGCTGCTGGAAGCTCTCGAGAGGTACCCTCCCGCCAAGTTGCGAGGTGAGTCGAGTTGCGATCGTTTGCGCTTTGCGGCGCCCGTTCATGGTAGTGGCGAAACGATTGCGGTTCCGTGTTAATGTGCAATTGCGAAATGCCTGGGCGTTGGGTTCTAAGAATGGAAGGAAAGAAGACGATGAGGCATTCTGGGTTCGAATCCTTTATGATCAATATGCGAAGTGCTTCGAGTGTTTCAGTTTTTCTACATAAAGATTTGATTTTGACAGTGTCGGCGGCGCCTTTCCTTCTCGGGTCGAGCGAGAAACGAAGGAAAAGTCAGCTCGAAACCATTCATCATGCTTCAAGCATTGATCGTGTTGCATTTTGCTTCTGACTGATTTGTTGTCTTGCACATCCCTTACTGACTGCAGTCAGCTAATTTTCCCCAACGACAGTTTATCTGACCTGCTTTGTCTGTTTCCTGGCAATTCGGTTTTCTTTGGAATGCTGCATCTGCAGTTCTTGTAAATTATAGTTAGATTTTCTGTTAGCGTGTGTGAAATGCAGGTGCAGACATTAAGGTTCATTTCCTTTTTGAAAACTTTGTGTTCATCGAGTTGGTTTCCAATGTTTAAGGGCTAAGCAGCCATCACTTGCAGGTATACATCGACACTTCGTCCTTTATGGGCTGATGGAGCACCTGCGAAGAAGGTTCTTTCCTCTCAAATATTCCTTTACTATTGCGCGTTATTCAGTTCATCTAGCGAAATAGATGATTCTCTAGTTTTTCCATGTCACTCATGATATGCTCACTGCTTTTCCCAGCTTTGACCGTCATTTCTCTGCTGACGAGGTTTTACAGCTGCTGGATCGTTTCTACAACTTAGAGATGCTGGTAATTGTTCAATTTAAGCAGCTCTTAAGCATCTCTTTTTCTTCTGTACATTTCTGACCATTCATCATGTGAATGCTGCTATGAAGCAATGGCGAAGTAAAGTTTGCTTCTTTCTGTGATTGATTTGACAGAAGTTCTTAAACTTAATCTGAAAGGCCAGCACCATGATTCCATTGATATAGAGAGCTATACTGGATGCATGTTTTTGTATGCCTGTTGGTTCCTTTTCAAAGATACGGGAGCATGTTTGTTGATATTGTTCATTGCCCTTGTGTTCAGAAACCAGATGAGGATGAATCTGACATTCTAAACCAAGAGGAAGATTTCAGCTTGCCACAGAGCTATTTCGTCAAGGAAGAGCCTTAAGCCCGTGAAGGGTACATTATTTTTTTAAATTCTGGAGACTTTCTTAGCTATCATTGCCCAGCATGTTCATGGGACAAATTTGTCATTGCTGTACATACTTATTCCAAAATTTGCGAGAATAATGTTACTGTTTCAATGACCGATGTAAGGCACATATTTCAGCTTTCGTTTCCAGTCTGCCAATCTATATCCGTTGTTTTTCTTTAGCGTAGGGTGCTTTATAAGCTCTTATTTGACGTATCGGTGCGAAGAATGTAAACTATGCATGTAAAACAGGTTTTTCCTGGCTGATAAATTGAAAGCGAGACAGGATGTAGGAGCATCAGCCGGCAGGATGGGCCATCTCAAGATACAAAATGCATGTAACCACTTGCAAAACGAGATTTTCCAGTTTATAAATCTCACAATAGCTTGAGAATCAATAGGATGCTTGATCTCATGCTGTAAAGAACTGAAAGGCTACTAAGGGTGTGGGTGATTGGATTTTTGGGAAAATTTTGGGAAAATTCAAGTTTTTCAAAATGCAAATTGTGTTTGTTAAATTGAAATTTGAAAGTTCATTATGAAGTATAAAATAGTGTTTAAAGAGATTATATTCACAAAAAATCTTTTGTGATTCAAAAAAAAGAAAAGAAAAAGAAAAAAATTCATCAAAGAAAAATTAAAAAAGTTGGCTAACGAGGGCAAGTGGCCATTGGTGATCAAAATCTATTGCCAATGGCCGACATCTGAGGTTGCAAGACCTTAGGCAACCCCCGAAGACAATTGACGAGGGTTGCCTGGGGTTGGGTGGCTTGATTGTGTGACCTCAAGTGCCCTTCACGAAAGTCGCGACAACCTTAGCGTGACTCAAATTTAGGTCACTAAGGTTGCGCAACCTCAAGCGAACCAACCTCAAGTGCAACCTAGATTGACCTTAGGCTACCCTTCATGGAGGTTGCGGTGACCCAAATTTGGTCGCCAAATGTCACGATGACGCAACTCGCTAGAGTGACGTGATTGGCCAGTGACGGTCATCGGTAGCCACAACCTAGCGGGCCTCTCTCTAGCCCATCATTGACCCATCGTAATCACACCACGTGACTCAATGAAGAAGAAGATGAACAGTGAAACACGAGGTCAAAAATGGAAAAACAAAGATAGATGGGGATAGTTTTGGAACAAAATATTTATACTAAATCTTAGGAGGCCTTTCGAAAATGTTGAAAGCCCAAGGTAGCTTAGGATTTACCTTGGGCTTTCAGCCTTTCAAAAGCAAACATTTTCCCAAGGTGGGTTTCAAAAATTCTACCAAACACCTAATATTCGGCCATATGAGCTTGGGACATCCAAAGCTCCTTTACAAAGTAGGTCCCAAACAAACCCTAAGAACTGGAAAGTCGTTTCTGTGAAATCAGCCAATTAAAATTTCCGCTTGTCCTTGAAGAGACTATTTGTTGAAATATGAATGTCCAAGTTAGACGGTGAGAATTTGTTGAGCTGCCTCGTTAGCCCTTTGGGTGGGTGCAAGTTCAGCCGTGCCTCGTGAAAGTATGCACGAATCTATCCATCGATTGACGAGAGTAAATCCAGGAAAAGGTGCCCATCCTTTTTGCTGGACCCTCAAATGATCGTCTTCAAAAGGAAGCAAAATCGTTTCACTCAAGCTGAGTGGCAGCACGCCCTCAGGGAAACATGGTTCTTCGTCACATCCTGGTAGGATCGCTTAGATGCGACAAGAGGATATATAGGATCGACCGTTGGCCACAAGTTGCACTTGGCCTATAGCGTTTTAAATTTGAACCCTGAAGATGGTACCTCGGGATAGAAATGCAATTTAATCTAAAAAGATAGAAACACGATGCAAAAGCCGGGGAAGAGTTGGATGATGACAAATATAAGATAACCAGAGTATTGAAATCCGGAGTCTGCGTTTACATGACAAGCGTCGAGTAAAAACATGAACAGCAAAAAGAAAATGTCAAGAGATGTAACCGAAACTGAGGTGAAGCAATCTGCTACACTTTTGCTTTGGGCTCGGAATAACTGCTTGCGGGTTTCCGCATTGGTCTGCTTAGTCTGCTTGAGAAGAAGAAAGACTGCATCCATGGTGCAGCCTAGTCATTTAATGCCCGTTTCTTGATCACTGAGACATTGGTCAGTGCTGCCCAAATTCAGAAGATGTTATTAGCTGCAATAGATCAATGGGTCATGTGGATGCCAAAAATTGTTCTCTAAAATGTACCTCGGGTTCGGCAGGTTTAGGTTCTTCAATTTTGATGCCATCTTCACCTGCATAGAGAGAATATAGATGAGAACCTGAGTTCTCAAAAGGACATAAATTGACATCCATGCCATTTTCTTTTCCAATTCTCTTCAGTTCTCCCGAAAAAAGAAAAAAAAAAAAAAAGTAATTTAAGTGATGAATCCTGCGTCAAGTTGCTGACTGGTCCGCCCAATTATTAAGAATCAGTTAGAGACATCATTTATGATATGTTTCTGCTATTTATAATTTGTCAGATACCTCCATCTTCAGGCAAATCAGAGGTCCAGAGAGTCAGGTTATCTCTCAATAGTTGCATAATTAGGGTGCTGTCCTTGTAGGACTCCTCACTCAACGTGTCCAACTCTGCAATTGCTTCATCAAAAGCTTGCTTGGCTAAATGGCAGGCCCTGCACGTACCATCGACGTATCATTACAGAAGAAACAGCATCCAGAGGTGGGCCTTCCAATTGAGTGTGTCTTTTCAGTCGGTCAGGAATAAGTACCTTTCTGGAGAATTCATTATCTCATAGTAGAATACAGAGAAGTTGAGCGCAAGGCCTAGACGGATTGGGTGGGTGGACGGGAGTTCTGTGTTTGCAGTGCTTGAAGCAGCCTGTACAGAATGACAATGGAGTTGCGTAAATGAGAACAGTACTATTGGATGCTGTATTACAGTAAACTGGCAATGTATTTATAACCAACGTCAAATCAACGTGCCTCATAGCCTTTCAGAGATTGCTCTGCAGCCTCTTTCCTTTCCTGGTCAATCTTGAACTCAGCAAGGTAGCGGTAATAGTCCCCCTTCCTAAATTTAGACAGATAGCAAATTCATCTATAAAGCACAATCATACATAATTTTCTTAAAACTTTTACACGTCATCTCCGTGCAGACTTTTAAACGGCATTAAAGTTGATGACATAAAGAATCTAGGAGAGTGTTGACTCTATTAAATGAAGGTGAATCACGTCTAAACCATTTCAAACCAAAGCCATCTCTTCCATCAATTTTTGTCTTAGGATACGTGACTTTTTTTTTAAGCACGCAACCATACGGTAGAGACTGACATGAAATGAGGCAGGAACAGAAATTGCAATACTGCAGTTTCAATCAATTGAGCATATACGAAATGCACTTTCAAGTAAAAAGACTCACATTTTGTAATAGAAAACAGTGGCTTCTCCGGCATTGGAGGAAGGAATCAGGTGCTTGTCTATGATGGACAGAATGTCATTGCAGATCTTGGAGAGCTCCTCCTCTACCTTCTGTCGGTAGTCCCGGACCAGCTTGACATTGTGCTCATTGCCCTTGGACTCTTCCTTCTGCTCAATCGAGGACATGATGCGCCACGAGGCTCGCCTAGCCCCAATCACATTCTTGTAGCCAACAGATAGGAGATTCCTCTCCTCCACGGTCAGATCTAGATCAAGCTTAGCAACCTTCTTCATGCACTCTACCATTTCTGCATCGACCACATAAACGGTAAGAAATCTCAAGGAAAATGCAATTCCCCTCGTAGCTTGCCTATCCCAAGAAACAGAATCCCACATGCATCTCAGAAATCTTACGAAGTTCGTTCATCCAAATGGATATTTTTGGATCATAAGCTCAATCCAAACAGGAAGGGCATTAAATCACAGCGCCACGGCACAATAAATTCACGATATCTACACTTCCTCACGGATACAAGCCACATCTCCACGCCAAACCATATACATAGCCAAGCTCGCCATGCATTTACCACCCTTTGCCCGCAGCCAAATCCAAAAAAAAAATATTTATTTTTCGCCTCGCCGCGATCATCATGCCATCGCGAAATCTAGTCGCCCGGTAATTAAACACAAACATTCAAACTTTTCGACATGCATTCTCCGAACATATGCTGGAAGCAGCAAATCTAAATCTAACGACATTCTCAAACTTCATTCGCATCGCGCTAACCTCTTCTGCTACCATTTCATTCGCGCATACAAAACCAAACCAGCGCGGAACCGATCGAAAAGCGGGAAATGCAAGATCCGCAAAGAGCCGCAATCGTCGAGGAAGCGCCGTCGCCGGCTCGCATTCCCGAAGACGTTACGGAGATCGATCGAGCGATTGACAAAAAAAAAAAAAAGAAAAAAAAAAAAAAAAGGAGGGAAAAGGTGAGTCACCGTCGTAACGCTCGGCCTGTTCGGCGAGCTTGGCCATGTAGACGTGAGCGTCGCGCTCCTTCTCCGACGACATTGTTCGTTCCAGCAGGGAGAGGGAGAGAGAGAGAAACGACGGAAACCAGAGGAGACGAGAGGAGGGAGAGAGAGGGATGGGAGCGAAGCGGGAGGCAAAGCGCGAGGGGTTCGGATTTATATCGTGTTGAGGAGTGCGCGAGTTTTGGAACCAAAAACGGATCTCTGGCCGTTATTCCGGGGAGAGCAGAAGGAAGGGAGAAGGGTAAAAATTTACGAAATTAAATAAAAACACAGCGTGAATTGCTTGTCATTTCTTTTTTTTTTCTTTTTTTTTTGTGGGCAGATATGCAAAAAGAGAGAAAATTAGTCGGAAAATCCTTATCCTACTGTATGACAGTTAATTTAGTCCTAAAATTTTCGATTCTGCCACTTTTTTTGTAAGCATTTTGATAATTTACTAATCAATTATAAACTTTTTAATTGTAGCAAAATGTATTCATAAATCTTTTAATGAAGTTATCAACGGTTAATGACCAAAAAAGCCTTGATTTGCAAATTAAATAATTTAGATGACTCAATTGCATAAATCAAATAAACTAGAGAATTTCACTTGCACAAATAACTTTTTGATTATTCTATAGCACAATAGGCAAGAATTAAGCCAAACGCGTCCTTATCCCAAAACTTTTCTTCCCAATTTACTTTTTCCCCTATCTTTATCACCCTTATCCAGCAAATCGCCTATGCCCAAAATGTATAGACTAAAAAAAGCATAGCTCCTTATGGATTAATATCACTTTTTTGGCTCAAATGAGCATTATATGATAATCATGTCAAGGAGCAAAACTTACTAAAGGAAGACTACAAAAAGAAAGTTCACAATTTTCAACATATTTCATGTAATGAATAGGGGTATCATTTTCAGGGCAGATCAGTTTAAGACCAGTTCCCCGTGTGGAATTAGGAACTAATTCGATTGACATTGAGGGCTGCCAAGTGTTTTATTTTTATTTTTATAATATATTATGTCACATAGATGGATATGTAGCTAGACTTCTGGGGTTTGCATTAATGGGATTTAATCATTGCATTAAACTACAATTAAGCATAATTTCCGCGGACATCAATGAAATTCAGCGCCCTCAAACGACAGGTCACCCGTATGAGGGACAGGAGGAGGACGTGAGCCGACAAGAACAATGAAGTCGAGAAACCGACCGTATTTGGTTCCGATGGATGCGTAAGTTTCCTCCACCGGCTTCGCCAGATGAAGCAGAGTGCCTCCTGCGTCGAGCAGCAGGGCGCGTTGTCCGCTCTCTTCGCATCCTTCCTGCATCTACAAATCGCGAAATTGTGAAAAAAATTGTATTGAATTTGGGCGATCGAGATTAGAATCTCAATAAATTGAATTTAAATTGTGCGATTGCTATCAAGTCACAACTCTAATTTTAATTTCGGCTTTGTTTATTTCACAAAAAAATAAAAAAATTGAAAAATATTATATTAAAAATGACTATTCGTTTCACATAAAAGATTGAATGAACACAAAACAAAATTTTTGTCATCCACAAAATATTTAGACAAAATTATTATAATTGATTAATTATTTTAAATAATATAAACGATTATTTTATAGAAAATACTTTTCAAATAGTTTAGTCATCTCTTCTAATTCAATCGGTTCAGTCCAATTCTACATGTAATATTTCTTAAAATCATTTTGGTTCAACACAGAATCTTGTCGCTCCTCCTAGGAGTACCCCCATACTGCTTCCTTTGAACAGTCCAATCGTGATTATGACTTTCATTTAGAAAACCTATGGCAACAATAATTAGTCCTACCCCCCTAGACTTATGATAGATATATATAAGTATGTAATTGGACTTCGCTTTCTTGGGCAAAATATAATGGCTAGTTCTAAGAATCCAAATTTGGAAATTCGACGTGATCGCTCTTCTTGACCCCATCGAAAAAGTCCACCGCCCGAATCCCATCCGTCACATTCGTCATCCAACCGGACACGACCAGCGGGTCTAAAATCCTCCATTTGGCGACCCCCTGAATAATTTGCTTTTGCCTTCGCTTTTGCTCAGAGCTGTCATTAGAATAAAATAATAAATAATCAACGCTCGGAAAACCCCCTAAAAACAGATGGGCTCTGGTCGGGGACAACTCGAACCCATCATTGCGTCGCCCCTGACGGCCGCGAATCTCAGCCGCTCGTCTCGCTCGTGCGCGGAACCCACGGCGGCGATCTGGCCCGCCTGGGGCCCCACGCCCACAGTGTCGCCACGTGTGATTCCGTCGACCGCAAGCTGTCCCGCCGTACCGTGTCGTGTTGGTGTGGTGCAGCTGCTGGTGGAAAACAGAACTGATTTATTCGATTAATTATGTCTAACGGGTTGCCCAGTTCAGCGTTGAATATTTAAATGAAATATCATTTTACGGACGCTTTTCATGATGTCATGCGTGGTCGATATTTTACAAACCTAAATTATTTTAAGATTAATATAATAAAAAATTTCAAACTAATACACTCATCTTATATTTACTCCAAAATTTCTTTTTTGTATCATAAAAACTCAAATTAAGCCCATGCCTTGTATTTTTCAAAACTAGTACATCCATATCACGTTACCAAAAACTAATTTTTGTGTTATGAAAATCCCCATATTAATACTTTCGTGCCACATTTACCATAATTTGATACACTTGTATCACATTTATCGCAATTTGAGGGTTTTTATGATACAAAAATTAGTTTAGGATGGATGTAGAATTAATTTGTGATAAATATAGCATGAATATATCGGTTTGGATTTGTTATGATATTAGCTCATTATTCTATACACTCGTATCACATTTATTGCAATTTGAGGATTTTTATGATACAAAAATTAGTTTAGAATGGATGTAAAAGTAATTCGTAATAAACATGGCATGAATATAGTAGTTTGGATTTGTTATGATATTAGCTCATTATTCTATTGTGTTAATAGTACTTAACAAGCGCTCCATCATATTGCTGTTGAATTTTGAATTTTGTCAACCGAGTTATGTTTATTTTCACTACCCTCATCGCATGTTTGATAAAAAAAATACATAGCACCATGAAAATCGCAACACCTTAGTTGAATTAGATCCATCATATCTCGAGGGAACTAAACGAGATCGTGACTGATTTAATTAATTAAAAAAGGGGGGGGTGGTTAAAGCCACGAACTGCCACGAAAAAATACGTAGCACCGTGAAAATTGCGACACCTTTGTTAAATCCGTCATGTCCCGAGGGAACTGATCAACAAGATCGCGATGATTGGATTAATTAAAGAAGAGTGGGTTAAAAGCACGAAATGCCAAAGCCAGACAAACCGCAAACAACATTAAAATAACAATTATTCCCCTGTCGCAGCTCCCGTCGCATTAAATTAATCAATCAAGTACTTTTTTCCTTTTAATTTATTTATTTAACAATTCGAGAGGAAAAGTAAAACCAACGAAAATGCCCTGTGCCCGTTCTGTCTAAATAAGCGAGCCCCTGGATCTCGATTGGGGGATTCCGAGGAAGAATAAGGAAGAGCGGAAGAATAAGGAAGGAAGGAAGGAAGGAGCTGTTGTGGCACTGCACTCGCGCCTGGGCAATAGCGCCATTGCTCTCGCGCGCGGTCGGGTTGCGGATTGAATTCCCGAGAGCCTTTCAGATTCGAGGAGCGGCGGCGCGTCGGCATTTTTTCTTTTGGTTCCCGAGCCCTACGCGGCGGCATTGGCGGAGCTCGAGCGCGCCGGTGAGTGCCCTGGTCGCTTTATACTCGATCTGATCTGTGCGGTTTCCGTCTCGACTCGGGATCTGGACGGCAATGCGGTTCCGCGATGGGGCGGTGATGCGTTGATGTGGTGGTTTTTTTTTTCGGTGTTCCGTTAGCTGAGGATTCGGTGGAGGGCTGAATTGTTAGGAGTTCGGGGCTTGCTGTGTTGCGTCTAGTGTGATATGATGTTCTGATTTTCTTTCTTCTTTTTGTTGTGTTCGTTTCGAGAGGATGAGTGGCGTCGGGAGCTCCGCTGGAATGGTTAGGATTTGTTGAATCATTTGACCAGTCTTTGCAGGAGCGATCTGGAGCAGAATTGGCATTGATTCGAGCTTTTTATAGGTTTCGAGAATCTGAGGATAAGCTGTTGGTGATCGAATTGGGAATTTGGGCTTTTGTTGTGGGATTTTGTGAGTTCTATCATGCTCGTGGACTTGAGGGAACTCTGATTTCGGAGAGTCTGCTGGCCTCATGTGACTGATGGCATAATCTAGTGTTGGAGATTCGTTCTCTTCAGTTTGCAAGGCACAAAGGGGGAATGCTCAGATGAACTGTGAGGTAGATGGTAGTGTGTGAAGCGCATGTTATTTATGATAGGTAGCGGATCTTGTGCTTTCTGGAGAATTAGAACGACAAAAATTGGTGATCTAAGGGACTTATAACTTGGGTTCTGAACGGGCTTGCACAAACTTTGAACATGAGAAGCCCCTTGTGGAATAAGCTTGCTCTCATTTTTGGCCCAAGGCCACCAATCAGTTGGTTAGTCTTGTGCCTTATAAGTGTGCTAGCACTCATCACTGTCCTGGGATCGTCTTCTTCAAATGCATTTGAAGCTGCAACTTCCACTCCGGCGCCTGACATCTATATGAACTACAGAAAGCTAAAGGAGCAAGCTGCTGTTGATTATTTGGAGCTAAAATCTCTTTCAGGAGGTGCTAATCGAGTAAAGGAGCTCGGTCTATGTGGCAAAGAGAGGGAGAACTTTGTTCCCTGCTACAATGTCTCTGCAAATATGTTGGCTGGATATAAGGACGGGGAGGTGTTTGATCGTCACTGCGAGCTGTCAAGAGAATTAGAACGCTGTTTGGTTCGCCCTCCGAAAGAATATAAGATCCCTCTCAGGTGGCCAGCTGGACGGGATGTGATATGGAGTGGAAATGTGAAGATTACAAAGGACCAATTTCTTTCTTCTGGAAGCATGACTAAAAGGTCCATCTTCTCACTTAAGCTAGTCCTTGAGCTAATAAGCTACTTCTGTCTGCACAACCTATTACTTTATCTAGTTTGTAGTGATTTCTTATAGCTCTTTCATGATTTTGACTCCCATGCCTATGCTTATTTTCTTGACTTCTTTAGGATGATGCTGCTAGAAGAAAATCAAATTGCTTTCCACTCTGATGACGGTTCAATCTTTGACGGTGTCAAAGACTATTCCCGCCAAATTGCGGAGATGCTAGGATTGGGAAGTGACACAGAATTTATCCAAGCAGGGGTACCTCTTCTTTTTATCTCAAGATATCACTTTGATACATATTTATTTTATACACTAGATTCTCTAAAGTTGGTTATAGCGTGATTTTTTATGCATTGGCTTTTAGTGTAGTGCTAAATTGTAGTGGCAACTGTGACATACCATAAAGGTTCTTGTTCCTAGTCATTCTTTCTAAAATTCCCACTTTTCTGCCTGTAGTCCTCTTTTTGCATTTGAAAGGGCATTAACATATAATTGTTCCAATATACACTTTGCAGGTGCGCACAGTGCTGGATATTGGTTGTGGTTTTGGCAGTTTTGGGGCTCATTTACTATCTTTAAAGGTCATGGCTGTTTGTGTTGCGGCATATGAGGCAACTGGTAGCCAAGTCCAAATGGCCCTCGAGAGAGGTCTTCCTGCAATCATTGGCAATTTTGTTTCTCGGCAACTTCCATATCCTACGTTGTCATACGACATGGTTCACTGTGCTCAATGCGGAATCGTTTGGGATGACAAAGGTACTTTTTTATTGGCTTAACTAATTCTGCTTTTTCCTCGTTAGTTTTCTGTAGTCTTTTGAGCTTTACTCTTTTTCTATTAAATATATTGCTTAACTGCTATGCTTAAAGAAATTTCTAGTTGTATCAGCTGCTATAGTGATTATTTCCGTTGCCATATTGGCTTTAAATAGTTTATGGTCTCTTGCTCTGTGATTAGCAAAAGTCTTTCTGGAAATCGTAGGAGCCTGTGGTAGGAGCTGGTTATTCTTTGAAGGAATGAGTTAAAACCTGTGCAGTGTAAGATGGCATTTATTGAACCATTCAGCATAAGCTATCATCATGCTGAGCAGGTCCGTTCAATGAATTGGCCTATAGAATAGCGGCAAATAAGCTTTAATGAGGGAGTGAGATTGTTGTCCAAGTCCCTGTCTGCGTCTATGGCACAACACCTCTCTTCATTGACCCTTTAGGGTCACCATTGAATACAAGAAGTCCAAAAGCCACAATCTAGTACTGCGCTTGAGCAAATTTCTTGTTTTTAATTGGGAAACTAACAGCTCCGCCGAGGTCCTTTTCAAGTTTTTATCTTTTCCATTTACTTGTTGAATTTTGTACCCCCTCTTTAATAAGCCCAACAGTTCAGGGAAACAGCAATCTCGTATCTTTTAATCTGAAATGGAGCTTTGCTCCTGGACTGTGAAGAAAGGGATGGTGGGTGCTCCTTGTTTGGTTTGTTGGAGACAACCAGTGCAGTGTATGTCCTTCACTTGCGAATGGTAATTAAACTATGGAGGTGTATGGGGCAGTGATCACAGGCAGAAAGCCTTTTGATCCAAAACGGTGAGATTTTAAGGTCTAAGGATGATGAGCAAAAAGGATTCATTTTGAGAAACTGTTTAACATTTATAACAATGACCAATCACAGGTTCATTTAGGTTTACTTTTTTCTTCTTGTGTGTTATTGATGTGTCAAGTTTGCTTTGTTAAGATGTTGGACTCTACAGGTAAAAAACTGATATAGGTGGAGCTGAGGACCTTGTTGCTTGGTTTTGATGCAAATGGTCATATCATGGGAATGACATGGCTTTTGTTGAACAAGTCTAAGCTAAATAAACCTCCAATAATTCAAGAAGACATAAAATTAAGAATTTCTCTAGTAATCTTGACTTAGTATGAATTATGTTAGTAAATGCTTTTCCTTTTAGCTCGCAATAAACTGTAACATTATTTGGTGGAGCTAATTGCCAACTCTCATTTTTTGAAGCAGATGGGGTTTTCCTTTTAGAAGTAGATCGACTGCTGAGACCTGGAGGTTACTTTGTTTTAACTGCACCAGTGAACAAGGTACAGGGAAGTTCGAGTACAAAAAAGGCAAAAATGGTTGTTCCCCTGGAAAAATTCACTGACGAAATTTGTTGGAGTTTACTCGCTCAGCAAGATGATACTTTCATATGGCAAAAAACTGCGGAGACAAACTGCTACAAATCTCGGTGAGTAGCTCTTGCAGACTTATACTGATGATGTTTTCTTGTGAGATCAGTTCTCTAAACTCCACAAGTTTAGTTGGATCCTTTGTCGTCTATTGACCTTTCTCCTTTATATTCTAATAGCAAGCAGGCTGCCATGCCCCTTTGTAAAGGACAGGATCTTCAATCATACTATCAGCCCCTTGTTTCATGTATTAGTGGCGTTTCCAGCAAACACTGGACTTCCATACAGAATAGATCATCTGGTCCATATTTGAGTTCGGCAGAGCTTGAATTACATGGTAAGCATTGTTCCATTTCTTTTCCCTCTTTCTTGCAGCCTCAATATTATTCGACCTTGTTGACAGAGTCAAATGCTGAACCAGTTATTGATCATCCTGTCATTGCAGGAGTTCAACCTGATGACTTTTTTGAGGACCTGCAGTACTGGAGATCATCTCTGAAAAACTATTGGTCTCTGCTCACTCCTCTGATTTTTTCTGACCATCCAAAAAGGCCAGGAGATGAAGACCCATTACCTCCATTTAACATGGTTCGGAATGTTATGGACATGAATGCTCATTATGGGGGCTTGAATAATGCGTTTTTGGAAGAAAAGAAGTCAGTTTGGCTTATGAATGTTGTGCCTGTTGGAGCCCGGAATACATTGCCTCTCATTCTCGAGCGAGGTTTTGCTGGGGTTTTACATGATTGGTAAGTACGATTGTGGGTAACTTTTGATATGAAACAGTCATAAGCTTCTCTTTCTGGAATCAGGATTGTCTTATCAACAGGTTCTGTTTATCCTGTGGAAATGCCGAGTTTTCTTTCTGATTGTCAATTGCCATTATTTAGAAACAAAAATTACCTTTTGCTATATATCATCATTCTAAATTTTGAAATTGAGATGGTTGTAATGCCTCATAGCAATGGTGATTTTTGTTACTCCATCTATGTTGCTTTGCTTGCTTCCATCTCAATCCACCTAGATATATCTATATGTATTCTTGTCACTCCATCTATATCTGTCACTTTGCAAATGTGTCATTGAGTAAGTGGTCTGTGAAAAATTATGATAATAAGTTTTATTTGCTCATGTACTTCTTAAAACTCAAAATACTTTTTATTCATGCTTTCTGGGGCTTTGAAAACCTAGTAATTATTTTGTTTCATGTAGGTGTGAACCATTTCCAACATACCCTCGAACCTATGATATGCTCCACGCAAATGGTCTACTTTCTCATCTCAGTTCTAAGAGGTGCAGCATGATGGACTTATTGTTGGAAATGGATAGAATTCTGCGTCCTGAGGTAGCTTTTTCTTTTTCGGTCTAAAATATACCTCATTGCTTTTGCTTGAACGTATAAAGAATATCTTCTTTAGTTTATGCTTTGCTGATCTAAAGCTGTTCATAGCTTTCTTTTCTTTTTCGTTCTTTCTTTGTAAACTACTTAATGCAGCCAGACCCTTTTGCATGTATCTACAATTTTAATCCTTGATGTATTTCAGTATGGGTACTGCAACTTAGTCTAATGCATAGAATTTTAATCATCTTATATGAGTCTTCTCATCTGACAAGTGATTTTTGATATCTGACATTTGATACAACTCTAGGGGTGGGTTGTCCTATCTGACAAAATGGGAGTGATAGAGCTGGCAAGAATGCTTGCTACTCAGATTCGGTGGGAAGCTCGTGTGATTGACCTTCAAAATGGCAGTGACCAACGGCTACTTGTTTGTCAGAAACCTTTTGTGAGAAAATGATCGATTCTGCTGAGGAAAGGTTTTCACCATCCAAGAACTGTACATTGTTTTAGCTCAGGTAGTCCTAATCTCTCTCTTATCAAGGTCAACAATTTGCAGACTAGTTATCGCAATGATTTCTTTATATTTATTAGTAATGCCACTTTTCATAGAATGAATACAGCAGATGAATGACTGTTATCAGTTGCTACATCAGCAACTCAATGTATCACTTTTTGGCATCTCATTGAGTACCTAGATTAAAATTCGCCTTCATGCTGCTGAATGACCTTTCTTCGCCACCCTCAAGCTCTGGTGTGCTGATTGTATTGTTTAAGGAAGCACAGAAATTATAGTCACATATCCTCACTTCAGTTATACGTATGTTTAGGCATTCGTTTTCAATGAGAAATCTACGCATAGCTTATCGAAATTGGTTGATCTCACCAGACCGGATCTCTTCTTTTCAGGTCAACACTAGAGAGTGAACCATCTGACGGAATCTCCACGTGGCTTATTCTTCAGTCGCGAAAAGAAAAATTGGACATCGGCCTCGGCTGAATTACTTGGTGTGCAAACTGTAGATCCAGGGGTTTGGCCGGAAAAGTAGCCGCATTGAATTTTGTTCATGCATCTGTAGCAATTCATTCATCCCGTGTTCTCATTTTTTTTAGTCTCCAATTTTTTTTTCCACCTATCAATTTTGAGATTGATAATTGATCTATATGTTTGTATTAAACTCTCTTTTTTCCTGATAATTTTTGGATACCCAAAAAAAAATTGGAAGTTGTAGGAACCTTGGATCAGCAGGAAAATGCATAGAACTTTAACCTAAAGGTTCTTCATGAAAAGTAAAAACTGCTGGGTAAACAATAATTGAAAAGTACATCACGAAGCAATTTGATGAAAAAGCTAATTAGTGGAAACATAGGGTGTGCATGGAAACGCTCCAAAGAAACGTTTATGGAATACTTGCATGCGGATTTTGTTAGGAAGAAAAAAGAACATAAACGAGTTTGGTTGCGTTTCTTCTTTTTTTTTTTTCGAACAAAAAAAAAAACACAAAAAAGTTGTTTATGGAGAAAAGAAACACAAAAAAGTTGTTTCTAAAGAAAAGTAACACTTCTTCGAAGCCAAAAAAGAACAAAAATTTCTTCTCTCTCTTCTCTTTTCTTCTTCTTTTCTTCTTCTTTTTTTTTTTTTCTTTTTCGGCGGCCTCGGCCATGGCCGGCGACCGGCCGTCGAGGGCCGGCGACCTCATTGGAGCGTCGCCGACCCCCGGCGACCTCGTCGAGCATCGCCGGCCCCGGCGAGGCCGAGCCTCGCCTTGGTTGGGCGAGCTCGGCCCGCCCAGATCCGGCGAGGCCGAGCCTCGCCATGGTAGGGCGAGCTCAAATCCGGCGAGGCCGAGCCTCGCCCAACCACGGCGAGGCTCGGCCTCGCCGAGGGCCGGCGAGCGTCGCCGTGGCCGGGCGAGGCTTTTGTCGGCCCCGTCGGACGTCGCCGGAGGCGGACCGGACCTAAAAAAAGAAAGGAAAAAATGAAAAATAAAATAAAAATGTTTAAAAAATTAAAAGAAGCAAAAAAAGAATAAAATTTACCAAACGTGTTTTATTCATTTTTTAATCCCGAACAAATGTTACCAAACGCGTTCTTTTGTTCAAAAATTGTTCTCGAACGAAGACTTTTTTTATTTCGTTCCAGAACAAAAAAAAACGTAAACGTTATCATTCACACCCACATTCGAAAAGTTGCGATCCATTTAAGCTTTTTAATATTTTATTTGTTTAAAATTAGAAAAAAATAATGTGCGCAACTAAATGTCGACAATGTAAGAGAAATGTATTAACAAATTTATAAACAAAAAAAGATTTGGCTAAAAAACTCAAATGGAAAAAAATTACATTTAAGTGCACTCATTTTTAATTAGAAAAAAGAAACTTCATTATGATGAACGTGATGGTACACACTTCAAGGGAAAAAATATTCATCCCTACTATTAAATCACGTAAATGTGGCATGTCAGAAACTGTTTCTGAATCATTGTTGTGGCATGTCAGAAACTGAATCATTACTTGAAGTTCTGCCCACCTCATTTACATCATTACCCAAATTTGACCTTGATAATAATACAGCATGCCGAGTGAATGACAAGGCAGTGAGAATAATCTTTTCATCTCATAGCAGACCGGTCTTAAAGAAACCAAGAGAATCTGCATTAGCAAGGGTTTCCAAGACAATTTTCTTATAGATTTGAAATTACCATAAGTGTACGCATCGTTCTATGACAAATCAACATGCAGACCACGTTTAAATACGCTCGACCAAACACAGGCCATTCCTTTATACTTAACCAATGAAACCGAAAAATAGAAAACCAATACACATTCATGCAAGTTAAAGAACAAAATCTCACCTTTTACTCCATCCAATGCCAAGACAAGACATCCAAGTATTCACTCTCAGCAGGTAGTTACAATTTAGAGCACAGCCATTAACAAGTTTGAGCATCCTAGAAGATTACTTGACAAATTATTTTAGAAGAAACAAAATTGTGAAATTGCTTGTATCAGAACTGTTCGAGTTCAAGCAGCATCTAGTTCCCGATTCAAATAGTCTACAAACATCCGCTTGGCGCTCTCTGCATCAGCAGGCGGTGGTCGCCCGCTTAAACTTGTTTGTCCTGTCAACTTAATGAAAGTTCGTCGGAGCCTTCGTAGCTCCGGCAGCCCAACTGATCTTGAAATGGTAATAGTCGGCAATCCTACGCCAACAGAGATCCCATTTGAAGGGCCTCCCAGGGCCTGGGATTGTGCTTCCACGATTGCGCTGATCACCTCCTGTGTTGCCCTGTCCAGCTCATAAAGCGAATTCGCTTCCGAAAACCGCGCATTCTGCGTAGCAATGGTCGGCTGCAAAACCTTGACATCTCGTGATTTTGAGTCCACCTTTTTCGTCAAGTATGAAACAGCCTCTGTGATGGCAGTAGAAGAATTAGTCACTCCCTCTTTATGCGGCCATAGTTCAAACAAAGGAGAATCCCAGCGGTTTCTTCTATCTGGCCTCTCAAATCTTCTTGCCAGGTCCTCAAAAATCTTATCATCGTATGCAGCTTCTCCCTTTTCCCTGCGTTCCTCGTTCCATTTCCGACAATGCATTTCCTCTGCATCACAGAACACAACACAGTACCTTATACCGGCGGCACGAGCCAAGCACCAGAGCTCATACCTATAGCCCTTGATATTGTTCAATGAATCGACTATGACAACGTCTTCCTTCGACAGTGACCTGTCCACTTCAGACCGGAGGACTCCTCTTAAATTCTTCTCGGCAGGCATATCAGCATAGCTCTGATTGCAATCGAGGTGGAAGGACCCTTCATCAATTATCCTAACAACGGGCTTCGCTTCTGACTCCTTAAGGGCTTCAGCAAGGCAAAGCGCAGCTGTGACTTCCCACTGCATGGCTGCCCGCAGATCACAACCAATGCCATCTATCAATTGATGTTTAGATGGGTCTTTCCTGGGAAGTGCTTCCTGCTCATAGTTCAAACTATCAGTGGCTTTCACCCACTTCAACAACAAATACCTCGCTTTCTCTGGGGTTTATTTATCACTAGAAACAAGAGGCACAAGAGATAAACTGACATTTATCTCCTAAACCACATTAAAACAATGTCTAATGGCATTTAGGAGATATAATTCAACTTCTGCTTAGAGAATTCGTTAAAAGGGATAGATAACCTTCCATGTAGAGTTAACTATAAAAATGTAATTGACGGCAATGGTGCTGAACAGCAATTCTGTTCGAAATGGATGATATTCAAAGAGATGGCTAAGCACTGTTGTTCCCTAAACACTAAACTAGTTCCAACAAGCAGAGCTCGTCTTCATCTTCACTGTTTTGTAGCTAACAGAGACACAACGTTTAGGATAAACATCAAATCTTGTATGCATGGCAATACATACTGAATTGCCAACGGGTTGATAAGAATCAGAGGACATCTCAACCAAGTTTACGGACCAAAAATGCACCAGATTTCTGAAAATTAAACAAGAAAAAACAAGGACCTGCGACTGGAGTAAAGGACAGCAATTTCTCCCCAATCGGTTCCAGTAATCCGCATCCCGCCCAAAAACACAAAGCAGTATCGCAAAATACCATCACACACGTATCAGTTTCGACAAACAGAGAATGACCCACTCGAAAACCCCAACTCAGACAGCACGAGAGTCCATAGAGCAATCTGCATAAACCAGGAGCAAAAAGAAATGGCCGAGAGCCGTACCGAGCGCTGGAGAAGAGACCGGAAACCGGCGCTCTCGTTTCTGGGGATGAAAGAGGGAAAGCGCATCCGACGACAATTCCTCCGTCGCCGAGCGAATCTTCCCGATCCTGGCTAAGTGCCCGTTCTCCTCCGCGGCTTCAGTTCGCCTTCCTTTGTTCAGTTCTCGATCTATGTATGTTGACTTCGCCGCGAGGAGACCCCCTCCTCTCTCGTCCGACGCGAAACTGTTGGCCGGATCTTGGCCGACGCTTATTGCCGCCGGCGGCGCTTCACCTGCGGTTGAAGCTCGCTCCTTTTAGGGTTGCGTGGAACGGAAGAACGAAGAACAGAGCGACGAAAAAGGGAGATAGGAAGCGCAGGCACTGAAACTGATTCTCCTGTTATATTAAAATTTAAAGGATACAATATATTTATATATGTATGTACGTACGTACGTATAAGCTACAAATAATCATAAACTACATTTAACCCGAGAAAATAACACAAATTATTTATCAACTTCGATTTAATATATAATGTCAACTTTTGATTTTTAATTTTGTCCAATGTGATTTTGAATTATTGATAAATATTCGGTGTAGTTCCCAATTGGCTTAAACAACAAATCAAAAGTTATTTTGATGATGTGAATGAACATACACTAATTTGAATTTTTAAAAACAACGAGTCATTGTGTTTCATCTGCTTATGCATCTATTTTAGATAAGGAAAAAGGAATTAGGCGTTGACATGTAACTTTTTCTATTTTTGGTCCACTGTTCAGGAGGAATTGAAAGCCACATCAACGGAGTTCGCTAACTTGAATTATTAAAAATGTAATATTGTATATTTTCATATAGTTTATAAACTAAATTAACACTTACTGATAATTTAAGATTCACGCTGAATAAATAAAAATTAAAAATGATATGATATATTGAATTAAAGTTCATACATTGTTTGTGTAAATTTTCACCATATAAAAATTATATGAACTACTATAATGGTTTTGCCTATCTTTCATCTAAGTTGATAATGGAAAAATTATGTAATAATAAAGCTAGGTTAACTTTCAATAAAATGTTTTCGAATTTCCTTACCTTCACTTTACAAAAAATAAACCAACAAAGGAAAACATTTTCTGCAATGGAAGAATCTTTTCCAAAAGTGAAGAAAATGTTTTCTACTTTTGGGAAAACAATTTCCACTACTTTTTTTTCATCACTTATTTTTATTATTTTTATCTTTTCCTTTTACTTTGTTGTTCTTCTTTAGCTAGCGTCGGCCACTAACTCGCTTGAGGTCACCAAATGACTGCAAGGCTTGGGCCTCACCAAATTGGCAACGCTGGAGCATCACTAGAAGGTGGTGAGGCTCGGGCCTTGCAAATCGGCAACTCTCAAGGTGAGGCTTAAACCCGCCCTACAATGAAGCTTGCTAGCCGTTGCCATCACCTCGACTAAGGAAAAGAAAAAGAAAGAAAAGAAGAAAAAAAATGATTAAAAATTTGATATTTTATAAAAATAAAATAAAAATAGCAGAAAAATATAAATATAAATAAAAATGATCAAAATGAGTGCATGGAGAAAAGTTAAATCAAATATTGATAATGGAAAAAAATTTCATTTCATTTTTGGGTTTTAATTAAATAATAGAAAATATTATCATTTTCTTTAAATTTTTTTTATAATTTCTTTTTAAATGCTACATTTTTCACTAAACGAAGAGAGCTTAATTACTAATTTACTTTCGCAACACAGTTTGAGCATTTCATTGTTGGGCCACGGGCAAATAATTGGGCCAGTACGGTCAGCGGTTCGATCGAAAAGGCCCGGCCCGAATTGAAAAGCAGGGATGCAAAGACAAGTGGAGGCAACAGGTGGAGAAGACTTCGGCGACTTTTGCTTGTTCCCGTTCAAAGTCGGTCGATCACTGTCTGTTGCTGTTTTTGTTGCACACAATGAAACTGCAAGTGGCTGAACTCCGTCGTCCCTTGTTTGCCGTCGCTTTTGTTCACTCTTTCTCTTTGTCCCCATTGGCATCAGATCGGTCGACATGCGTTTGGTTGTTTTGTTTCTTTTTCCTGAAAACGATGGCAATCACGGAAGGCTTGTCCCGTGTTGCAATAATATAGAGACATTAGGGGTTTCTAGAGGCGAGCATCTAGAATCGGGATCACTTTTTCTTTTGGTTTCGGGATAGACCCTAGAATCAGACCGGATTGGTCGGTCCGATCCTATAATAAGCTAGACTGATTTCACCATAAATTGGAACTGATTTTGTTTTATTCAATTTTAGGTTCTAAGATGAGAACCAATCACTTCTACAATTTTCAAGAGTCAAATAATAATTCTCATAGAACCACTCGTAGTGGCAGCGTAATGGTTGAGCTTCAGTTCCTTTCGGGAGAGATTTGGAGTTCGAATCCCTGCGTCGTCTGCTTTGTGGGAAAGGAACCACGACTTGTCCGAAGTGGTGGTGAGTCTCCTGCTCCTCCAGGATTTACTCCGCCACGAAGTAGTGCACGGAGATTTCTTGGGTACAAAAAAAAAAAAAAAATTCTCATAGATGACACTACTTTTAAAATCCAACTTTGTTTGTTGAATTGCCACATTGAGTTTAAGAATGGATGTTGGAGCAATTTGAAATACATTGGTGCAAATGGCTAGGTGCTGTTACATTCTTAAATTTATAGCAAATTTTCCAATCGAGTCCCTAATCCTCCAATCCCCAAAAAATTAAAGCAAATGTAACAGTCTGGTGCTACCCAAAAGAATCATTTCATTGTCCATCATACGTTAGCTTCGATTGTCCATAATCGGAGAGAGGGATTTGGTGGGGAAAGTTCCGTAAATTCAACGACTCAATTGCAATAATCACAAAGTTCGAGGATTGCTCTGAAAAGAGAGTATAATTTCAAGGATCAAATGTACACTTTCCCCAACAAAAGACTACACTCATCAAATACATATTTATTATTAGTATTATTTTTGTCTTTTTTTGTTTTTGGTGGCTCAAACGAAATAATTGGTATTTGTCTGAGAATTTTGCCCTAAGGACAAAAGAAAAAGGTGTAGCATGCACGCGAACGAGTGTGGCAACATGGAAGCCACCATTAATCTCCATTATCTTCCAAAAAACAATAAAATATCGCTTTCAAGCTGAATAAATAATTTATACTTTTCTAGAAAAAGAATTTATTTCTGTCATTTACCGAAACAGAGCGGCTGAAACGTTAGAGAGTGATTTAGCCTGAAATGACTTGGTATCTAAAGGGGGATTTCTGTCTGGAAGCAAGCTTCTGGTTTCTTCGTTGTCTTCTCTCTCTTTGATAATGCTTAGAAGTATGCTCAAACTTGGGCCATTTCTCAATATATAATTTATGCACTTAATTTTTATGATTTAAAGCAGAAGGAAAATGTTTTAAAATCTCAATGTGATTACAAGGCTATGTACAATAGTTACAAGTAGAGAGAAATAGTTATAATTGCCTGGGTATATCATGATTCGTGTATGCATAATAGAATTTGGCTACAAACTACACGGTTGGATATATTACGAGAGGAATATTTAAAACGTCTGAGTATCATGATTTATATACATAAAAAAAATTAACAATCCATCATCACATTTGTGATTAGAATGTGTAAAATGCAACATAAGTATATAGTAATTCTACTAGTTAAATAAATAAGAAGAAGTTAGCCAAAAACCCAAGAGATGAAATGCTTCTTGAAAAAGGTACTCTTGTACATGGAAAAAGGAGTAGAAATGACAAATATGTAGAAAAGGAATGTGATGAATGTATCTTCTTAATACTTTTAACTATATGAATTGTCTTCAATTGCAAAGTAGATTAAGTGACCGTCTTCGATTTCAAAGTAGATTACGCGACTGTTTAATTTAAAAGAAGTCCGTGTTCATGTTTTACAAGTTAAGAGAAGCTTCAAAATTTGGATAAGGAAGGGTTGTTAAGATTGATCAGCCCCTAAATCACAAGGAAAACAAGTCAGATCATCGTTTATTGAAGGGATTTGCAGGAGTTTCTAAATCTTAATACTTTTAACTATATGAATTGTCTTCGGTTGCGAAGTAGATTACGCGACCATCTTTGATTTCAAAGTAGATTACGCGATTGTTTATTTTAAAAGAAGTCCGCGTTCATGTTTTACAAGTTAAGAGAAGCTTCAAAGTTTGGATAAGGAAGGGTTGATAAAATTGATCAGCCACCAAATCACAAGGAAAACAAGTCAGATCGTCGTTTATTAAAAGGATTTGCAGGAGTTTCTAAAGGCAGCACCTGAAGCACCGCAGTAAGAAACAGTATTCTATTAAAGTCAATTTCAAGTGGGAAAACGTGGAAATGCAACCAATACGAAACTTAGACATCAGTTCTCATTAAAAACACCATATTTTAATTTTTTCTACCGACTTCCTTATCGAATGAGGTTGTCTCTAAGTTGAGATATTGATGCATAATGCCTTGAGCCAATCGGATTAATTCTCATCAAATCCCTCCCTTTTTCACACGTTTTAATAAGATATCAATAAATTCCACAGTAATAACTCGAGGTTTTAGGGTAAACGATTTTGCATTGGCATTCGATTTCATGTTGGCATTAGAGATGGAACTCTTGACTTCGATTCCTTAGTACTTCATTTCATCCATCAAGGGTTTCGCTTTCATTTCTCGAAATGGATTTCAACTATCGATTCAAGCACGTTCATCGGGTTCGCTCGCTCGAGGCCTTCATCATCAAATCGGCTTTTGCCGAGGCGGAGTGTTAACGTATGAATATATTCTTCGTTGTACTCAAACGGCTTAGACATTTAGAGTTAAAAAATAGAAGTTGCACGTCTCAATTTCAAGTACATCATCCATTAGGACAGGAACAGGATAACCTCTTTCTTCTCAGATTCTATAAGACAAGTCAAGCGTTGTTCCAGTGGAAATGGTCTTGGATTAAGAATGCATCAAAAGCAACGATCCAATGGAGACGAATCAGGGTTGATCTACCTTAAAAGGAAATGCAACCGCAGGAAGACTTTAGAATAAGAGCACGACATCACACATGAGGTCAGCATTTGTCAGATGGGACGTTGCTTCGATCGCCTCCCATCGGATTCCATGTCCTCGATTGACGAAAGCTCTGTCGAAAAACGAAGTCAATGCGCCATTTCACGTCATTTACTATGCAAATCTTGAAAACATGACATTGCTAATGAGTATATGAGATGTTTTGTTTCAAATTTTCTCAATCAATTCAACAAAATCCACTGAATTGAGGTGGTATATGAGTTTGGATTCAAGAGAATTTCAGACTATATAACAGCTCGATTCGTTTCTTTGTTTTCTTTTCTTTTTTTGGTACTATATTACAAGGTCAACCTGCTCAATCAGTAATCTCTTTACTCTGAAACGAGAGAGATTCCATTAAAAGAACCATCTGTCAGCAGCTATCCATCGGATGAACTGATGCTCCTCAGTAGCAGTAGGATGACGGACATCCCGCGAAATGGAAGAGCGTTGCCAGGAATGGAATTCTATAGGGTGTAAGGTACGCCCGATACTGCAACAAGGTTTTGGGCCCCCCCATCTTGTTTCCATCTTGTTTCTGGGAATGAAATTCAACCCGATACTGCAACAAGGTTTTGGCCCCCCATCTTGTTTCCGGGAATGGAATAGGTGTAAGGTACGCCATTTTCTTTTTCCCAAAGTGGAAGTAAATGAGTGCGAAATGCTGGAAGGTCGGCACGGGGGGGAGAGATGGGACAAATGTGGAAGCCAAGATGGAAGAGATGGGTAGTACTGTCTAAAAGCAAAACGCAGGCAGATCAGAGGACAAAGGGATTAAGCAGCAGCCAAAAGGTGGTGGGGGGTGGTTGGGTGGAGGCTACGCCCACGAGAAAGGCAAAAGAAAAGAACAAAGGCAAATCTGATGTTTCACAAGACTTTTTCTTTCTCTCTTTGTTTTTTCTCCCTCCTTTTGGGCCACTATTTATTAAGAGAAAGCCGAAAACAAAAACACCTTCAAATTATGTCCACAATGGCAAATCCCAAATTATGCTCACGTTTATCTTAAACTTTTTTTGTGACATAAAAAATCTTAAACTTATACCTATTTGACAAATTTACCCTTTCCCAAGATTTCATTAAATACTTTTTCAATTTCACTTTAATAACGTAGACGCTATTTAATACTATTTGCTTTCTAGTATCCATATAGCCAGATTTTTAACTATTCATATTGACAGAATTTTCATTAAAGGTAAATGTATCACATCTGTACAGGTTTGGAATTTTTTGATATCACGAAAAAGAATTTAAGGTAAATTTATCACACTTACCATAATTTAGGGTTTTCGATGGATTTTACCATATATATTTTCCTTTTTCTCCTTTTTGTATAAAAAAGAAAAGAAAAAGGGGTGGTGTGGATTCAAAAGCTCAAAGCCGCACCACATTGTCAATATTCCGCCTCATCAAAGCACGGCACAGCGTATAAAGCCAATCTCTTTCTCTCCACCACTTCTTTGAATATTGTCCCATTTAATTTTGACCCCCTTCCCCACTTACATCATCATCGACCTACCGACCACCCCTCTTCCCTTCCCCTTATAAATTCGTAATCATTGCCTTAGTCCTTGCCGATTTTAGATTCACGAAATCCAACCATTTCTTCCACAGCCTCTCCATCTTTTTCCTCCTCCTCCCAACTCCTTCCTCCTCCTCATTTCTCCTTCCTTTTCCTTCTCGTTCACGGCGGCCGACGGTCCCGCTTACCGTCACCCTTTCACCCGAGACCACACAAAACCGGCGAGAAAACAGCGGGCGATGGAGAGGTATCGTCCCCGTGCGGCGGCGGCTTCGGCAATGATGGCGGGCTTGCTTGCGGGACTCCTTGTCCATGCATGCTGTGCCGACGCCATCGGCCGTTCCAGTTTCCCAAAGGGTTTCGTCTTCGGCACCGCCTCCTCCGCTTTCCAGGTCCTCTCTCTCTCTTCTTTTTCGCTTGTACTTTGCTTTTCTCATCAATCATGTCAGGAATGGGTTTATCTCCTCCATGAATGAATCTCAACGCTCATGCTTCATCTAATTATCTATTCGAATGCATTTCATTCACGTACTGCATGCGCGCTAATTCCACACGAGCCCGGCGCGCTGCGTACGAGGTCCGGCTCGATCTCACGTGAGACCCATCAGATTTAAGAGCTCGGGCGCCTTAGGCTCGTCTCATGTATTTAGGAGGAACGACGTTAAGCGTGTTCACGGGGACGCTCCCTCGAGCATGATTCCATTCGCGCCGTCTTGTCATCACGTGAACCAGTCTCTGTGAGGCTACTGTACACAGAGAGAGCGATTCTTGTCGAACTATTTTCTTTTTTCCCCCTGGCTGTGAACGTTTCGAGGAATATAAAAACATTCCCAGTTGATCAGTCAATCCTTTTGCGTTCTCCGGCGAAAGCGATGGGCACTTTGTGCCGTAGCTTTAGCTCGGTGTTCTGACGTCTACGGACGAAGTTGGACTTGAGGAGCCTGAGGCTTTTTTGTGCTTTAGCGTCTGGAGCCGGGCGACAGGACGGACCCGACGAGTCACGGATTGAGAGAATACGGCGAAAATTCAAGGCAAGATTAGCGGCTCCTCCCTCCCCACCACCTCGCACGTTCCGTGGACCGGAGCGAAGTCATCTCTTCATGGAAAATTGAACTAATTATGTACTGTTAAGATGTTATATTATATCGTGAGATACCCACAGCTCAGCCAATTCACGCACTAGATTCTCTTCCTCGTGCAGCTTTATTCCCTCCTTGCATTTGACTAAATATTGAAAGTTTTTCACCTAAATCCATCGAATCGGACAGGAATTGAGTACGAATCTGATCGAATATAAGCCACCACTTATAAACGGATCAAAATAAATTAAATGAATTTATTGGAGCTGGATTATTTTCGATATGATACAAATCCATTTTGGCGGTGTTAATATGGAGATGTGACATCCTATCATCGGAATGAACGAAGGCCCTTGACCTTAGTATTCACAGTAGGCAATTTAATGCAAGCCACCGCATTAGTAGGTCTTTTTTTCTTTTTCTTTTTCTTTTTTTGGGGGGTGGGGGTTGGGTGGGGAGGAATTTAATGCTAACAGCGTACTTGGAAACTTCGTTGACTTTGTGAAGACCTGGTGGGCCGGCAGCTTCTTGATTTTCTTATTCCGACTGAAACGCTGGACACATGATTTTTTGTTTTTGTTTTTGTTTTTTTCCAGTTTGCTTCAAACGTCGAACTTAGGATTTAACGCTATGCCCGGAAAACATGTGTAACAAGTCGTAGGGGATATGTTATATTCTCATTTGGATATAAAGTCTTCGAAAAAAGTAATTTTTGTTTTCCCTTTGGTTGCACTTTTAAATTATATTTTCATGCTAAGTTTGGTACCTTTATTATTTTTTTTTGGGTCCAAAGTTTGGTACTTTGAATAGCTGTGATTGACGCTGAGCTTGTTTCGTTTTCGTGATCAGTACGAAGGAGCTGTGAAAGAGGACGGAAGGGGACCATCGGTTTGGGATACCTTTTCGCATCAATTTGGTAATATGATAATAGTATTTTTTTTCCTTCTCTTTTTATCTTAATGATTGATTCTCTGTGATTGACATAATTTAAGAACAAATGATTAAGATGCCCCGTGAAAAAGCAAATTGACATAACTGTAACGTCAAGTTTTTCATCGAGTTCAAATCCTTAAGCCCATTTTTTGGAATTATCGGGAATAATAAGACCGACGGAATGGAGACGAAATCATTTTCCCCTTTATTGATTCGTGTTTGGTAGTATGGAAGAAAGGTGCTCTCGTTTAACCAAACAGGATCTAAGTGTTTATATATGTACTTGTAATCCGCACAATCCATGAATCATGGAGTCGTGTATTGCTTCATCGGCGTAATCAGTCGCTTGCATTCGATTGGGTCCAGGTAAAGTGATCGATCTTAGCAACGCGGATGTCGCCGTGGATCAGTACCACCGGTTTAACGTAAGTCACTCTGGTGAAAACCTGCTAGGCATTTTTCATGAGAAAGGACAGCGATAGACAAGCTGAATCCAAACTAAATACCGTGCAAGCATTTACCTAAGGATGTTTCTCTGCTTATGAACTCCAATTCAGGAAGATATTCAGCTCATGAAGGACATGGGAATGGACGCCTACAGGTTTTCGATCTCGTGGTCTCGCATCTTTCCTAGTAAGAGACTAGCTTATACATGGTTTTGGACATTGAAGTTGTGAGTGATGATTACCGTTTACCTCGTTCTGTTGAATTTCGGCCAACTGATATCATGCTTCTGCGATTTAGATGGAAGCGGCCAGATCAATCAGGCAGGAGTTGACCACTATAATAATCTCATCAACGCATTACTGGCTAAAGGTAAACACGTGACGTCCAGCACGAGCACAATCACGAGCAAAAGCACTGTTGTCATGACTTTCCTTTTCAATAAATTTGAAGCAGAGTCAAGAGTTGGCCATAAATTGGTTTTTTTCCCTTTTCTCACTGAAGTTTCTGGCATCATCGCACTTGAAAAATTTCCGTTAGTTTACGTAGTGCGCGTGCCATATGTCGTCGGTCGGCCTATAGTATTTAAAATGGATGCATGTCCTTCACTGTAATGGCAAAAAGCTGAAGGAAAAAAGGGAAAACTTCAGTTTGAAGCAGAGCATATTAAATGGGTATGGTCATCGCATGCATAGAATTCATCCAAAAAACGAACGGACTAACCGCCTCTCTGATAATACTGCAAGAGCAGGGATCGAACCATACGTGACTCTATTTCACTGGGATCTCCCGCAAGCTCTGGAAGACAAGTACAATGGATGGCTCGACCCGCAAATCATGTGCGTCATGCAGATTTTCTGCTTCACCCGATGAACATATATATGTATTACCAACTGAAGGACTCAAAAGTGGAACAGAGCCTCGAGGTTGACCTTTATCTTGTGGTTACTATTACTGCAGAAAGGATTTTGCGACATATGCCGAGACCTGCTTTCAGAAATTTGGGGACAGGGTGAAGCACTGGGTCACCTTCAACGAGCCGCACACTCTGGCAATACAAGGATACGATGTCGGGCTTCAGGCACCGGGCCGTTGCTCCATCCTTCTTCACCTCTTCTGCAGGGCTGGGAACTCTGCAACCGAGCCTTACATTGTTGGGCACAACATCCTGCTCTCACATGCCACCGCCGTCGATGTGTATAGAAAGAAGTACAAGGTCTGTGTCGTAAAATGAAAGTCATTGTATCAACATTCCAGTTGCTTATATCTTCCTTAAAAGACTAAAGTATATCCTTATCGACCCCTGATGCGCATTCCTAATTTGAACGTCAGCATGCCGAGTTACTAAGCTGTTTAGTTATCCTGTGCAGCAAAAGCAGCATGGATCAATCGGTGTAGCCTTCGATGTGATGTGGTTCGTACCGAGAACAAACTCAACCGATGACACTGAAGCAACTCAGAGAGCCCTAGATTTTCAGTTTGGCTGGTAACAAACCGTAGACACTTTCCATCTTACCAAAAAAAAAAAAAAAAACCGTAGACACTTTCCAGATTTAATAGATTTAAGAAGATAAATCCTTTTGAATGTGTGCGAGCAAGATGTGTTCATGAAAATACTGAAAGTACGAACTATGCAAGTAAAATACTGGGGTCCTGAGCACTATTTGTTTTTCATGGTAATCGCAGGTTTATCGAACCGTTGATCTTTGGAAATTATCCGAGCTCCATGATAAGTAGGGTGGGAAGCCGCTTACCGGCAATTTCCAGTTCCGAATCTGCTCTTCTGAAGGGGTCTTTGGATTTCGTGGGTATCAATCACTATACTACATATTATGGCAGCAATGATACGTCCGATGTAATCGGACATCTACTTAAGGACTCCCTCTCGGACTCTGGCTCTGTCACTCTGCGTAAGTAACCCTCCTTAGCATATCTGGAAGTTTTAGTTGTTTGGGTCTTCTCTTTTTTAATTTTGGTGGTGCTAAGTTATGTTTGCTGCTGTTTTCAGCTTTTAGAGATGGGATACTCAATCCAATTGGAGACAGGGTACGTTAGTTCCCAGCACAGCAAGAAACTTTTGATTTGATTAAGGCAAAGATCATTTAGAATGAAGTGTATCGTTCAAATGATAGCTTGTGATGTATTTTTAGCAAAGCATGAATTTCTCTCCAGATGTTTGTCTAACTAAAACTGTCATGCGGATGTCGATTTGCAGGCGAGTTCAATATGGTTGTACATAGTACCTCAGGGGCTCAGAAGTTTAATGAACTACATCAAGACAAAGTACGGGAACCCACCTGTTATTATTACCGAAAATGGTAAGTCCGTCAAGGCAAAAAGAAAAAAGGCAACTAGCATACAGATGCTATCTCTTCTGTAAAATCTTCACTGAAGTTGAAGGTCTTCTTAATCCAGTCATGACTTACTGAAGAAGAAAAGATGCTCAAATTTGTTGCCTTTTGTCTGTTCTAACTTGGGTCTCTGCAGGTATGGACGACCCGAACCCCCCGCTAATCAACATCAAAGAGGCTCTCAAGGATGAGAAGAGGATCAAGTATCACAATGACTATCTCACCAACTTGCTGGCTTCCATCAAGTGCGTTACGAATGTTCCGCGTGCTTTCTCTCTTTTTATCAGTCGAAACCGAGCTCTTTCTATGTCGTTCTTTCTAACATTTTGCTTTATGACCGAACCAGAGAAGACGGATGCAACGTGAAAGGGTACTTCGTGTGGTCTCTGTTGGATAACTGGGAGTGGGCGGCCGGATACACTTCGAGGTTCGGCCTCTACTTTGTGGATTACAATGACAAGCTGAAGAGATACCCCAAAGACTCTGTTCAGTGGTTCAAGAACTTCCTGAAGTCTACTTAAACAATTAATGAAGATGAAGGACTCACCACAATGGATACAGTGCTCATTCATTTTCTTCTATTTCTGTGGAGACACGTGATTTCATTACACCACATTGCTACATCTCAATAAATTTCAGAAATGTTTATGTTAGAAAAGCCAAAAGGCAAAAAAAAATAAAAATAAATGTAAATGGATTTGAAATAATTGCTTTGTTACTCCGCATACCCCTTTCGCCTGCTCTCGCGATGGCTCCTTCCTTGGTGAAGTCTGAAAATTGATGAACAGCATGCTCTGACTCGAGTCGCTAGGAGATCATAGATGGCATTAGCGCCGCGGGCTTTCCATAATTAGTCAAAACTCTTTGCCCTTGTTAGAATTTAAATGTGCGCGAAAGCGGTAGTAGTTATAGTTTTTGGTTAGTGATGTTGTGTGCAAGTGTATGATATAGTTTGTAGAGGATGGACAAGAGACAAGATAGGATAATTGAAAGATATAGAACATGGATATGGGGGAAAATAGTTTCATTAGTTGAATGAAATAGTTTGATGGAGATTGGTGGAGGTCTAAGACCTCTCACGGTGGAGAGTTTTCCACCACACAAGGTGGAGGGTTTACCTCTCACACATTTTCATTTGTTGAACTTACACGCCTATTTATAGGCATGAGTCACCGCGTTAGAAGATTCTAGTTTTCTCTTGAATGCTGGACTTCTCTAGGCTTTTCTTACATATTGGACTTTTCTTCTTTCTTCTAGAAAATTCATCTAGGAAATTCAAGAAGTTTAGCAACTCTAGGAAATTCTAGAAAATGGATCACCATTTCCAACAGCCCTCATAGGTAAAACCAAATTTCCAGTCAGCCGGCGCGATATTATCCGATTGGACCATCTTGCCATTGCTAGTATTAGCTTGAAATGCACAAGCTTTGTCCGACCAACCGCACTGAGCATTGCCAGTTCTGGCCCCATTTCTGTGCCATCGGTATCCATTCGGACCCGAACCCTTACATCGCCGGCTCCACCCACATTGTACATCCGACAAGAATCCAATCCGAGTTCCCCTAGAACTCAAACTTGACACCTCCCGACCTAACACATCGGGCTCGGTGGTATAAGATAGGGACAAAGCCCGCCTCATAGTTGGTGATCTCGCCGAACATGGGCTGTGAAACGTCAAAGTGCTGATTGGGCCGGTATCACCAGTTCTGTCCGGTATCCATTCGAGCCTCGAAGGGCATAGATTGGTGGCCGTGATGTGGATGGTGTTGTTGAGGCACCACCTTGGAGAGCCGTGGCACTTGATCTCATGGCAGGCTCCGCAAGTGAGGCCTGCAGGCTCCGCAAGTGAGGCCTCCATGGAAGAGGGCTGTGCTTAGAGCTGCTGTCTCAAGGCGATACCCAGTTTCCATCGTGTTCCCATAGCCACAGCTTCCCTCTGCATTTTACATGTTATGGGATGGACTCAAGCAACGGGATACAGGGTATTATTGGACATGCTGCAATTAGCTAATCGATAGTTTTGGCAAAGTCTACAGCTCCATTTTGTCTAGGTGCATGCGAATCTTTCATAGTACTCGGGAGATAACAGTAGGCATGACGATAAAACGAGAGCGGCATGTTACCACATTTACGACGACCTTGTTGTCTCGTTGAATTTAGTTGAATAACAAATTTGCCCAGAAAAGCTCCCAAATATCCCACAATTAGTAGACCGCGACGAAACTACCCAAGACTCACTCATTGTACTAGCGCCTTTGATGTCTACATAGTATGTAGCTTGTGCTGAACTCTATCCGCCTCGACTCGCGACAGAGCTGACGATGCACAGAGCCGAGAGCATGATCGAAGCGACATTTATTGGACCACCCACCTCAACCTTTTTTCCAACGATCAATTCTTTCCGGTACCTAAATGAAATCACAAACTTGCAGAGTTTCTTGTACATGGCAGTCGTAACGAGCAACGAGGAGCATCCCGGTAATGGAATCACACGTTTCTTGGTTCCTTTTGAATTAGATTTCACAGGAGGCATCCCATAATTCTACAATGCAGAAAGGTTTGCGTTTAGAGTTTCCGTTCATGAGCAAGTTTGCGGACCTCAAGACACTTCAACGCGGTCAAAGCGAAAGTCATGTCGACTTTTGGACGAGATGTTTAGCAGCATTATGCGGAGGGCCTACTCCTTATACATGTATACGTTAACCCTAATAGATCAAATTCTGGAGGAAGGACAATTCTTTTTTTCTGGCTTTCATTCCATCGAAACCGTCTAAATTAGCCATCGCTTCTTTGTTTAATTCGACACAAAAACCGCCCTTTCTTTTAATTAAATGCCATTCTTTGAAAAATATATTGAAAAAAAATCCGAGATGACCCCAAATGCTCATATGCATGATGTCAATGATTTTTTTTTTTTTTTTTTGCGAAAACTAACATGTGATAAGAAAAAATTATAAATAAAAGTAGCTTCAAATATTTTTTTCCCCTATCACAAACATTCTTGCAAAAGGGAACTTTTGATGGCATATAACTTGGACTAATAGTGTGGACTCGGTTCCTCGTGCCATTTCTTTGTGCTTTCGTTTTCTGGAGGGTAACCATGCGGACTGCATGCAATACATCTTTTCCTTGTTTTCCGACAAAAAAATATGTAACCTCTAAACGCCGGTAGACGGGTTTATGCGTGAATCTAGTGTTTCATAGTTGTTAAATCATATTATCTTATATTGCGCTATGATTGGATTCACATGATTCTAATGCATCTTAAAATCTTCCCAAATATAATAGTTGGAAAAGAAGCACTGCGGACGAAAATTTTTGGTTAGCCATTTCTCTCTGGATCCTCACAAAACGTAATCTCGAAGCATCAAGAACTCATCGAAGAAAAGAAGAATAGACACAGAGAGAGAAAAGCTGACCAGAAAGCAAATTTTTCTTTTTTAAAGACTATCCGGTGGGCTAACCTAGGACAAAGTCAAACGGCTTTTTTTTAGTCTGTCGTGCTCTAATGCTCAATTCATTCTCAAACTTTAACTATACCTTTTTGCAAAGTGTGAGGGTGGAAAATCAAACCCCTTACCTCTCCCTTCTCATTTGGAAAGAGTGGAAATGGCTTATCAGAACTGATGTTTTTATCGTTTATTATGATGTATCTCATCTTTCTCTTATAGTTGCCTCCAGATCTACGTAGACACGGAACTCCATCATCTCACTATGCTCCTATGATAGCAATTGGGTTTGCTTGTGGGATCAAATCAAACACATCCGACGCGTGGACATTAGTGGATCCATATAATGCGGCACGCCATGGCAGATCAACTGTCATTGCTTTTGGTTAAGCGCATTAGATGATGATTTGATGTGGGAAGTGCAGAAGGGGAGATCTCTCAGTGGCAATTTGACGCGCGACCCGCGAGAATCGGTGGAGGGCCCTCCACAAAAATTTTGCAAATGAGAGAGCGTGTAGAGTTCAAACATGACAATTTAAAGACGTATTCAGGTCCATCAGAATCCTATCTCTACCTCGCTTCTTCAATGGCGATTGGGTCTGCTCTAGGATTAAATCAACACATCAAATTCGTGGAAGGATTCGTGTAATGCGGCGCGGCACGCCATGGCAAATCAAAGTTGTTATCGCTTTCGGTTAAGCGCATTAGATAATGATGATGATGATGGTGATGATCATTTAAGGTGGGGGAGCTCGGAAGAGGGGAGACCTTTCAATGGCGACTTGACGTGGGACCTGCGGGAGTACGTGGAGGGCCATCCACAAAAAATCTGCAGATTAGAGAGAGAAAGAGATAGAGGGAGAGAGAGAGAGAGAAAGGGTCAACAGAGCAGAGGGATCTTGCTGAGTGGAGGACACGGACGTGCGTAATGAACCCCATCTTCTCAGAGATAATTATTGTGGGGGCGGAAGGTGGCTGGGCGTGTCCCTGTTGAGTCCATCGCATCAACAAGCGAAGAGTGTCATTTACAGAAAAAAGATCAGACGAACGGAAATACGAAAAGCGGGTCAAACAGGATAAGGTGGCCCGATCGACCCCGATGCTTTTGCCCCCCAAATAGAAAATGCAAAGGGCACTTGGCAGGTCAAACCAAGAAAGAAAAAAAGTCATCAAGATCCTTGAGTTTGTATTATGTGATATATTTACTTGAAACTTAAATCTGTATTTATATAATATATTTATCTTAAAATTTAGAAGTAAATATATCATATGGATATAAATATAAAGTTTAACCTTAAAGATATAAATTTGAGATTTTTTAATGCTAAAAAGCGGGTTTGAGATACATATATCACTTTCCCAATCAAGAAGCCCTAAAACTGGACAAAGTATGTATGCCTACAATATCAACGTACGTAGAGCACTATTACAGATACTAAAACATTTAGAATTAAGTTTGTTAAATGAGAATTTGTAGTTAAACGAAATGATTGAGCATGTTCACATAATCGACGGCTGTTTTGACTCATCTTCCTAAAAATGATGTTCGGGCGCATGATGGAAGGGGAAGAGCATCTAGCAGAGCAGCCTACAAACCTTAGCAAACGCAAAAATCATTAAGGCGTGGTCAACGGGGGTTCCACAAGTCATGATGGCGAAAGAAGAAAGCGAGAACGTCGAGGAGGCAACAAAGCACGTAGCAGTAAAAGCTTTCAAGAGCTAAAAACCCAGTGTAAACACGTCAAAAGTTCCTATCATGGAGGAGTCATGCACAATAATAACCTTAACAACCATAATAATAAGGATGATTAAGATTATCATCATCATCATTAGTCAATCCTGAGGAGCACTGGAGGGTTGTCGGTCAACTGGTGCATGCACCTTCGTGAGGGAATATTGCGACAGTGCAGCTTGGATTTGGTCGAGGAGACAATGGCACCAGCCAACCATTTCATCATCATTTTGTCCTATGGGAAATCTGTGTTTCGTTTTCACCGCGAGTCTTGTCATCAGTTTTACCATTTCTTTGTTGTCGCCCTCTACTTTATCGCTCGATTCTCGAATGCATATTAACGTGCGATTCAAGTTTGAGAAATGATGATGACGACGACTTAGTTATGTTACCTTCAACTTTTTGGTGAGCGGTCGGGTCTAGGGATCTCTGTCATCCCTATCCTTGAGTATACACATGTTCCAGCTGTTGGATGGTGAATAGTGGCCGGGGCTGTAAAAAATACCCCAATGGTTCGGTTCAGATGATATGCATAGAGAACAGGCATCATGATGATTCGGTTCAGTTCGGTTCGAGTTCAGTTTGGTTTGATTCATACTCGAACCGAACTGAACCATACTCAAACCGAACTGAACTGAAACACATTGAAAACGCTTGGAGTTTTAGTGAAACAATTGAAAGCTCAAAGGAGAAAGAAATCCCCAGATTCATTTTCATCGTCCATCGTTTCTCTATTTTCTTTCACCTGCTATTGCTTCTTCTTCCTCACGCATAACTTGCCGTCTAATCAACATCTCTTTCTCTATCAACTTCTTCTCCACCTCCTTGCAGTCTCTCTCCCTCCTTTGCCGTCATACGGAGGAGACGTGCTGGGAGACACTGCAGGCGAAACGGGGTTGTCGGCAGCGTTCACCGGGTCATAGTACGACTCTGTCCCACCCCTCGTCAGAGGACTTCAACCTGGCCAAGCCGCCCCTTGAAATGACACTTGCGGTCAGCGATTCCCACCTCTTCAAGTCCTTGTGAGCTGGCCCCCTCATGTCGATGGCCAAGGACTTGCCTTCTTTTGTCCTCGCATCCTCCTCGCTGCTGCCGTTGGCATCCTCTTCATCTTCTTCTTCGTGAATTATGGTTCAAGCAAATGGATAGTTGAGATTTTTTTGGGAGTGTTCATTGAATGAGGTTAGCTCCCTCTATGAGGCAAGAAGGAACGAAAGAAAAAAAAGATGGGAAAGACGAAAACCCGACGTGAACTGTGCTTTGGTTCGGGGTCAATACAAGCCACGGTTTGGGCCACAATAAACATACAGTATTTACGTCTGATCCAGTTCGGGTATTACTAAGAAGTAAGAACCAATCTGAACCAAACTAATGACATCCCAAATACTTGTTGTATACCAAATACTGGTTGTATAGACGCCGGATAAATGGAGAGGAAAGGTGTGCAGATTGCAGATGCTTGTGATTAGAATGATTACCTTATGAACTTACCGTATCAATATTTGTCTTCACAAAATGAAGACAGACGAGACAGACGCAAGCGGAGAACACAAGAGAGAGAGAGAGAGAGAGAGAGATAAGACTGATTCAACATACAGTTTCTTTGTTCAAAGATTAGGATATAAATAAGATCCATCCCATAGTCCCGCTTAAGCTTCAACCTGATGTAAAGTTACACTAAACATGAGCCGGAGGATGCCATGGCTTGCGTCTTACTTTGATCCATGAGATTATTTCGTATTTTGTAGTTATGGGGTTTTACGTGTCTATAAGTTTTATCGTTTTGAAAAAAAGAAGGGGGAACAAAACACAATTCTCCACCCAACAAAGCTAACACGGTACAGTTTCATACGTACCTAGCCTTAAGAGAGACCGAAGGTTAGAACCGAGAATGATATTCAGAGACTTACAATGCATGTTGGCATATGCAAGAATTACAAAATATTCAGAGATGTCCGTTCGAAGTTAATTCTTCTAGCTTAGCTAAACTATGGAATGGTGATTACATATATATACATGATCTAAGTATCCCTTGATGTAGGTTTCACATATGCTACACCAGCGTTAATTTACTACATTCAGCACCGCAACTCACATGATCGCAGTTCCCCTAAGGTGAGGTCCACGAATGCATGAGAAGATGAGGACTTACGCTCCCGAAAAAACCTAGTAGTTTCTCTTTCTACAAGTCACCTGGCTAAGTTCATCCTGAATCAAAACGAGGGTTTAGGCAAATCACGGGGGTAAATGAGCTTGAACTTTCATTCTCAAATATATATCTATAGACCAAATGACAATGTGGATTAGAGTGTACCATATTTAACTTTTCCCCATCACTGGTTACGCATTCCCGGAGGCACAATGTCCCCTAACAATCCCTGGTCAATGTCTGCAAAGTTATGCACCTGCAATGCACGGGAATCTCCAGACGAAGAACTCGGCAATTGGGTTGACCTTAAATAATTACTAGGAGGATGAGGAGGAGGACTTATTTCTTGAGGAAGCTGAAATGGTGGATGGTCCAGATGTGTTGCTAGAGGAGCCAAACGTCCACCAAGGCCAGTGGCATCGCGACTAATGACAAATCCGCCTCGGGGGAATCCGGCACTGTGATGGCAGTGTTGGCCTTCATACGTTGTGATCACGATGGTAGGATCTTCAGAGGAGCGTTCCACTCGTTTCTTCACTGTGCATCTGCTATTTGTGCACCGATAATAGCTCCTGAATCAGCCCCAAACAAAAGTGAAAAAATGAAAATGCCGGGATTTTACGTGGTACTTCAGTAAAGAAGGAAAAAGAAAACACAACTCCCTCTGTTTCTTTGGGTAAATTAGTTTTGCCATCTCGATTTTCTGCTCTTTCATGTCCCTCATTTGGGTTTTTATCATGCATTTCCAGCCTAAGGTGCCACATTGTTAAAAAATTCCGACAAAAAGGGAAAAAAAAAACATGGCAAAACAAAGAAACTATACAAAGCCTCGTGTTCATACATGGATATGCGCATGCGCACAATAGACCACCCTATCATGTTTGACAGTAATACATATTGCACCAACGCTCTTGTTGCTTACGGTCAGTGAAACGACACGAAGGTGAAATTTTACGAGCAGCACACTTTTTTACACTGATACCGAATAAAGTAAACTAAGGATTTACACCGCCAAAGGTCATCTTGTGGATGATCTCACAGAACATCAGAATATTAATATGTTTACTGCACAACAACAATAATAGAATTTGAATATATGAAAAGACTGCTTATTTAATCAATCAATGTATGTTCCTCAATTTTTAATTAATGTAAAAGTGGAATCTAATTCCAAATTCAAATTTTTGTGAGTTCTTTTCTCATTATATTTCATTTTCTATCAAATTTGGAATTTTCATTTTTGTGCTGTATAATACGAAAAATGAGAACATGTTAACCGATTGGCATTTGCAATCATTCTAGGCAGCATTATTGATGTTGTTGTAAGACTTATCCATGTACATGGACGAAAGTTTTTAGTGGCATTCATATTGTTTTAACCTATAGCATAGATTCAATAGTTCAAATAACGAGAATTACATTAAGCGGTGTCTTCTATCTTTAAGAAACTCTCTAGAGTTTTGCATAATCTATTCACCATGACCAATTTTGTTCAATACATAAATCGCTACGTAGTATACAACCAATAGGATATAGCAATTCGCAAATTATTTTCCCAAAGAAAAAGGAGGTATTTCTTCCTACCAAAGTGAAAACAAACAAGGTAAATTCCTCCTCATGGTAAATGTTAACCATATGACCCTTTGATTTCCTCTTGATTGCTTGAAACGAGTTACTTTCCCCTTCTCACCTTTCACTCTTTTCGAATCACCAAAAGCAGATGGTTTCCAAATAACTCTTAAAAGTTCGTTTTCTTTCTATATCTTCTAACAAAGCAAGCATTGGCCAAGATGATGAACGGGAAGAACACACACGTTGTCAAATAGAATAAAAAACTAAGCCACTTGCAAATGGTTAAGCGGAAATTTTGGTCATTCGGATAGATAGAGATGGCCCCTCATATGAGATTATGGACTCTAGAGAGGGAAAAGTCCTTCCTCTTCCGGGCTGCTTGTGGGCGAATGTGAATATGGTCACTTCGCCTGTTAGCCATGCTTCATAATTGGAAAAATGAGCACTATGAAAATAGATGCCAATTAGCCAAAGAAAGATGGCTTTCTGGATATTCCTCAATATCCCGACTACTTAAAGATTAAAAAAAAGAAAAGAAAAAAAGAGTAGATAACAATCTCATAAAGCCTCACCATTATTATTGAGTCATCATGATACTTCCCAAAATTGAAATTATTAATCAATGGAGGATTGTTAGAATAGTAATTTTTGACTACTAATAAAATATAATTTGCACTTCTAACTAATATTAATAGTTATTAGTTATATATAACTATTCTATTCCAGACATATATTTAATTAGCGGGTCGGTACTTTTAAAGAAGTATAATCTATATAATGGTCATTCAATTAGCCACCTTATTTCGTTTCACGAACCAAACGAACTACAAAAGGAAAGCCGTTAAGTTCTTAGAAAATGTTGGCAAACCGAACTGTGAGTAAGAAACATTGAGGCGACAAAATGGCATGGTATTAGCATACCTTGGATGCGGGCTGTTCTTCACGGCCTTCTGTCCATACTTCCGCCAGCGGTAGCCGTCTTCGAGATTGTCAACCTCGCTCTTGGTCATGAATGCAAAGCGCGGCTGCCTAATCCGCTTCTGGCCCTTCCTCCGGACCTTATTCCTGGAAGAAGGACATTTTTATCCATCTATTGAATGACTACAAGAAATTAAGGGGGGAAGATAATCTACAATCTACTCCCGGAAGGTGAGCAATGAATTCGTAGATTCGAGCTAAAGGATTCAGACTTGCTTGCATAGCCCTTCTTTACAACGGGCATTAAGCCAGCAAGTATTGTTCTCTAATTGATGCCGGGTTCCTAAGTTTTAAGAATCCCTCAACCTTCACATTCAAATTCGATCTAAGCGTCGTACAGAAGACGCCGATTCTCAGTGGAAGAGATGCAGCCAATCGTTCGAATGAAAATAAGAAACCATCTCAGGCCAGCTCAAGAGAGGAACTTCCCGAGTAGGCAAAGAAAAGTAAAAAGGAAAAGCCGGATAGAGTAGTTCTATGGACGAGGGTCGCGGCCATTTTGATGGGGGGACGAAACATCATCCCATCATCGTAGGTAAATGTAGGGTAAGAAATGTTCCAGCTCCCCCCGACTGAAAACGGATTCGAAACACCACAGCATAGACTGAAAAAAGATGGGGTGCAATGCCCTCAGATGCGCGAGACGCAATTCGAGGCGATGAAGAATTGCACGCGTGTAGGACATGCCCAAACACAACCACGCTCTCAGCCCAACATTACGATAGTCGACAAAAACCTAGTTCACTTACAGAAGGAGGAGCCAAAAGCACCAATGATCCAAGGACGTCTACGCAAAACGTGCTGACAAGAAAACCTCAACACCAGAAGCCTTTGGCACGAGGGGGAAGGGGGAGGAGGAGGAGGAGGAGGAGGAGGGTATATCTTTTCGAATAATGTAAAGTTAAAAAGGGAAGGAGAGGCAAGTTGGGCCAGTTTCAATAGATGCTCAGGAATCGACGCTGGAACATGCTGCGGAGGAGAAATCCAAAAAAATCCCGAATGGACCAGACCATCTCCAAATGATCGAAACCCTCAAAAAAAAAAAATTTACGGGTCATTCTTTCTCTTCTTGTTTCCAGTTATCCTCCTCTCGCTTCGAAACCGCGTGAATTAACCAAAAGAATTTCACTTTTCGAAAGAAAGAAAGAAAGAAAGAAAGAACGGGAAAAGGAAAAGAAAAAAGAAACCAGAAAGGAAAAAAAAAAAAGACCCGGCCCCCAAACTCTTTTGGGAAAAAGTTGCAGCACGCCATTCCCGCCGCAATGACGGCGGCGTCGGGGGACGTGATTAATGCAGCATCGGCCGGCCCCGCCGGTATTCTGGCGGTATTCCACCCAGAAACGCCCGCGGTATTTCCGGGCGGAATTACGAAATTACCTCCCCCGCCCCCAGCTCGCAGGAGCTGGAGCCGGAGGTGAGAGATGGAGATGTGGAGATGGAGATGGAGGGAATGGACGTCGGGGGTACGGACAAAAAGGGAATTGCACTCCCTCCCAAGCAGATATTTGGAAATGAATAGATTACAGACGATTCTACCAAATCAGCGATTCTGTATCTGACTGACTCGTTCAGTTCAGTCCCCCTTGGATTTTGACCCCTTATTCCCTTCTTTTTTTCGCCTTTTGCCATTCGAATTGGAGTAATTTACGACTCGGCCCCAACCACCGGCAACCAATTTTTCGGAAGCTTTAGAAACCCTACGATGTAACTCACGGTGTCTCGGGCGGCGGCTTGCCCCCGGAGCTCCCGGACTTCTCCGGCGGATCCTCGCTCGCGCTCGAGTCCGAGGCGTTCGACGTCGACGCCTCCCCTCCGGCCGCCGATGGATCGGATCCCCCGAATCCGCCGACCCCGCCTCCCCCCGCGGCCGCAGAGGCTCCCGCCGGATCGAAGGCCCCGCCGCCGACGCGGGGGCCGGGTCGTCCCGGAGGAGAGCGCAGCTCGTCGTCGGGGCGGAGGTTCCATCCGAACTCGCTGAGGATGCTGCTCTCGGTAGCGCCGGCGCCGAGGAAGTAGACGCCGTCGGTGTAGGGGCCGAGGTGCGGCCAGCTGGAGTCGCCACCGCAACCGCCGCCGCCGAAATCGCCCCCGGGTTCTGGCGGCCTGTCGTCGTCGTCGTCCATGACCGCTACTTCATCCGAGGAGGAATCGGGATTGAGCTCGAGGAAGGAGAGGGGAGAGGGAGAAGGACGATTCTAGAGAGAGAAAGAGAGGAGAGGGAGAGAGCTAGGGTTCGGATGGACAGGCGGTTTTGGGGGGGAGCTCGGGTGGTGTCAGTGCATTTAGTTGCGGCTACAGAGCGTGGAGAGAGAGTGTGAAAAGAGATGGAGAGATGGAAAAGGACGGGAGGGAGAGGGGAGGGATGAGGAAAAGAAGGGGGGATGATCGCCGTCAAAGTGAAAGAGGATGGAGGGGAGGTAGAAGTAGAAGAGGAGAAGAATGATGTAAGTGAGAGAGGGACACGTGATCGCAGGGCCCCGACCCCACGCGCATATCTCCCTGTTCCTGAATTTTATTCCCTCTCTCTTGGCCCCCCTCCCCTTGTTGTCTTAAATTCCCCCTTCTTTTTCCTTCACATTTCCGGATGATCAACTCTTAGAAAAAAAAAATTAGTTTCGTTTGAAATAATTAATCATTTAAAAGCATTTTCGATATTGATAACAATTGATTTTCGTAGACGACGAAAAATTTTTTGGTTCATTTTTTTAGTTATACAGATAATCATTCTTAAGAAAATATTTTTTAGTTTATTTATTTCTCATGAAATAGATGGTTCCTAATGGAAACGACGAAAAAGGGGGGAAGATTTTAAAACTATTAAACCTCCCCATCATCAGCTTTTGCAAAGAGTTTCAAAATTTCACAAATGGTTCCATTAATAATTGAATACTTCAAAAGATTTCGAAATTTGAGTTTTCAAAAGCCAAAGGCGTAAGTTCCGCAAAACACACGGAAAGCTAAACGTGAAATTTACTCCAAAAGAGTTCATGCCTGAGCTAGAAGATGGCGGAAGCTATGGACCTCTCTGTAGCATACACATAATAACGCATCGTGTATAAGGAAAAACCATAACCAGCAAAATTCAATGGACAATTCGTTTTATCCATTTTAAAATGGAAGATTATCTATGACAAAAACGAATCGAATCTCGGTATGCATAAATGTCCATTCAGATAATCATCAAATGTATTGATATTCTCATGATGCGTCATCAAAATTAACAAAAAAACCTTGGTCACTTTGAAAAAATAGATAGATTATTCGATTCAAGAGAATTCGATCCTAGTCAAAGATCTCAAAAAAAAAAAAAAGAATTCAGGCCGCCATAATCAAAAAAGGATTTGTTCCATAATATCATCCTTTCCAATCAGGCGAGAGAGAATTATCGAATGGAAAAAAGAATAACGTACACACTTAAAAAAAGGAATATGTTAAAATGCATTGGCGCGAATAAATCATCCGCATGATTGTTCCGCACGCCAAGCGTGGGTGGGCCCAGCATAAAATCTTCCGTTTTTTTTTTCTTCAATTAAAATACCGGCGCTTTTTAAAAATTTTTAGTTATTTAACTATTATTAATGTTAGGGAAGATTTGTCCTAATCCGTTTCTCGATCGACGTGGAGGTGTTCAGCCCTTCCATGGGATTGACCTTTTCTAATTATTTCGTCCCCTCCATCCGGTTCGAGTTCAGTCCAGTGCGAGCGAGACACGTGTCGAATGTTCGGTCTAAGTTAGAGCACGATGGGATTTATTTATGGCATCCGATCTGGGCCGACGTTTCCCGAGACCACATCACCCTTTTTTTTTTTTTTTAATACGCATTGGAGTATCTACGGTAGGAATACGGTAGAAACGAATATGTTGATGACGGCTTGCTAAATTATGTGAAATTTTTGTAATGTTAGTACACATTAGTATTTCCCAATAAACCATACGCTTTTTTGAAACGACGCCGTTTAATATTGAAAGTGATTTCAGTTGACGTTTATATCGTACAACCCCACATACTTTTGTCAACAATTATAATAATTGGACCATTTTTTTATTTAATAGTTTTCACCTTTTATATATGTACTAACTCTGACGAAAGCAGAACGTGTGTGTGCAATCACTTTTTGGAAAATATCAGTACTTTGAATATCCATAACGCCATAATATATTATGTGTTTTCACCTTTTGTATATGTTCTAACACTGTGTGAAATATCCAAGGTGTAAGTTGAGGTTAAAAAAGGTTAAATACGCGGGTGGAATTGAGTTTGTGGGATAGGTGGAGTTGGTGGGGAAAAAGTTTTACTTGGTCCAAAGCTAAGCAAAAGTCCAATTAGCCCAAATTGCATGAAACTCAAAGGGAGGCCAACTACCCAATTCCTGGCTTAAATAGTAGTACAGACATTATTAGCTTTTATGCACGCGCGAAGTGGTTATCTTTTATTTTTTTCACTATTCGTGTAACACCATAGTAAATTAATATAAAAAATGCATAATTATCGGATGGAGAAATAAAATATCTAACATTGTTGTTGTTTTACCGCTGTGCGGAATCTTTTCTAGAAAGTAAACATTCAATGAATATTTTGCGACACATCCAATAATATCGATAACCAATGTTCAATCAAAATTCAAAAAAAGAAAGAGATTAAACCCGGTGGAGGTGGCTAAATTTTTGGCTTTTTGACAATTCCTAATCATTTATGTTGGCCAATTTACTTTATTCCCTTTAACGTTAAATTGCTCTATAATATTAAAATGATACGTCGAGGAGGTTAAATGGGAAAGTTAAAGGGGAAACAGAACCCCCTTTTCTTCCCTATATATATTTATATATACCTATATTATATTACATATACCTTTTTTTTTTTTTGTCTATTATTCCTTTCCTAACTTCATGGTATTTTTTTTTTTTTTTGTAAGCACATTAATAAGATCCAAGTTGGATATAGCATGGGCCAAGTTGAGAGGCCGATAGGTTTTCCGATTCCTTACGCTTTTGAAATGACACGACAAAGAAGAAGGGAAAGGTCCCATCATCTTGATTGGCCCCCCGCCTCTTTTGGCTTCTACTTAGGAGCACACCACCACTTTTTTTAATGCATTGTTCGGCACAATATGTACTGAGTGCGGGAACGGATCTGGAATTGAAGATCTTAGGGAAAAGTTTAGTGTAAAGAATTTAATTTTCATATAGCGTTTGTCTATTTCGTAAAAAACGAATGATTTAAAACATATTTTTCTAATAGTATCACTTATAAACGAATGAATAGAAAATGCTTTCCTCGTTCGCAAAAATAATAGTGCCGATGATGAAATGACATAAGAAATTATTTTTAAAAAAATATTTTTTAAATTATTCATTTTACACCAAACAAACCGAACTCAAATCTTTTTAGTATTGATTCTTATTTTGATGACAAAAGAGTGGGTTTTTACTTGGAAATACTACATGTTTTTGTCAATGAGATAGAAAGAAAAGGTTCGGAAGATTTATGAGTTCGGAATTTTTCTTTGTTGGATATGCCTTTCATGAATTTCGGATTTTTTGGGTAGCGCCGATGCTAGTGGATCCTCCATAAAAGACAAGCGTGCGAAAATCATGTACTGGCGCCTCTCGGAAGTCCCTATCAGATTGACGTAATTATTCACGACGGTCCAGATAGAAACATGACAAAAACATATTAACACGGGCATGGATAGAAATTTATATGAAAAATGCTCCGAGTCAAGGCAGAGGAACTAACCCGATATTCTATGGATGTTCAGGTAACTGGGGTTTCTCCATTCTTGTTCTCGAACTATCGTAATTCGAACACCTTAGAAACTCGGAATTTACTAATTGATGGTATCCGGCAACATGAGATAAATCGGAGTCAGCTGCGGAAGAATCCTGACATGTCGGACATAGCAAACACACGTGCCAAATGCAGCTCTGAACATATGAGAACAAGGAAGGGACCAAACTTGTTCGATAAGCCAAAAGGTGCATAGAAATCACTCGGAGCCGGCTGGCAATGCCAATGGAAAGTGTCATAAAAGCAAGATTAAGACTCGACGAGCGCACGCATACTCAACTAAATCACGAGCTTTTACTTCATACGCAAGTCTAGTTCCCGTCGCCGACTTCTAACTTTGAGCAGCTCATAAGTTCAGAATTTCATCGGACCTTGGTGGACCGAGTTTGGCAATTAGTGTCGTGCCATGGCCGACATATTTCGATGCGGTTGCAAAGTACATTTCATTAAAACAAAGAAAGTGAGTGAAGATATCCTCTAGGTTTTGGAGAAAGGAGCTGGTCGGATCGCGTCGATTTCGAATTTCTCTCCGTGAACTCCCGCGTCGACTTGCTAGGATCACACTTACTTTATGCAGACGCCCAAAGGTTGCGACTGTTGGAAAAAGAGGAGTCCTGCGGCGCATGCGATGCAAGCACGACATTTAGAGAGAGAAGGCCCGGAACATTCCTTTTTGATATATATATATATTAACTTAGGGTTACGTATACTTTTCTACTCCTTAATATTGATGTCCATGTGATTTGATCCTCTTGCTTTTCTTTCTATTTTGCAGTCCTTTTTTGACTTTCTTGATTTGTGTAATGGATTCTTTTTGTTAATGCAACAAGATTTCATCTCGTGACGCCAGATCAGCAAGACTACTTGACATGGCCCAGGTTATCATAGTGTTTTGAAAATCGGACTCGGTTGGTCGGCTCCATAAGGAATCAGCTTGACCTTAAGTCCAGCTCAAGGCCTCGTGCTCGGTGTGTTTAAAACTGTTTAAGAACCTGAGAAAGAAGGGAGAACAATAATTGTGCCAACTTGCGTAAACCTAGATCAAATAGGCCCTTCAACTGATCTTTTGATTTTCTAAATAGAAAGTGAGATTGTAGGACTTGAGATTCGATCTCCTCCATCCTACTTGGTCCGACATGCGCTCATCAAACCTTGCTAAGCATCATCACCGTATGATTAGCGAGTCTCTCTCGTATGAACGCAAAAATCTTTATCATGGCATTGTGGACCCTTAGTTCAATACTTATCATCGGGGTTTGTCTTGGTCTAGAAGAAAGGGAGTATAATATAGTTCGTGTTTACCCCTCGTTGGCTGCTTGTTCTAGCTGACTCCATCGGTTATTGACATATTAGAGTTAGATTGAGGAATTCTTCTGGTTCAATCCAAAAATAAGATATAGCCACAAGAATACTCCAGTATTCAAAGTAGATAAACAACAATTCCTCATATGCTTAGGCCGTTGCAATTGGTTGGAGAAGAGTTGCCCCAGGTGAGATTGAGGATGGCGATTTTATAGAAACAATGTTTTCATGCGTCCTCCTTAGCCCATTAAGGGGAGCAGCCATTTCTTTTGAGTATGGACGGTTTAATTCATTCACTCAAGAACAACCATATGATGATGAGATAAAAGTGATCTGGAATTTAATTGAGTATGGGTTCTAGATCAGCTCTTGGGAAAATAAGTAAGAGACATACTTCCTACTTCCTACGAAAGGTCAAGGCAATCAATAGAAAGAACTCTTCGTTAGAGCTTTATCAGTTCCATCAGTCGAACCGGTCAAATCCTACACTAGCGAGCCATTTGGTATAACCTCCATCACGATTTTCAAGATGCTGACGCCGGAGAAGGTCGTCGGCGAGGGTGATCGGTTGAATTAGTAATGGGGTCATATAATCACGTGACCAAGTGGGGCCCATTGAATAAGTTCTAACCTTTGTTCCCATGGTTTAGGTCATTTGTACTCGGGCATCTATCCATCCTACGTTTCACAACTGATTCTGTATTCAATTTTTTGAGATCACCTCACGCTTCATATCCAATGGGTCTTTTTCCGAGGTTGTTGTCCCATGACCTCGTCTCTCTTTCAATTGACAAAGAAGAACCATTCTTTTGAAATATTCCAAAATGTGGTTTTCTAGAGCATCCAGAATCGTTTGGTTGGACCATGTTTTCTTGTCCGTCTCGAAAACACAATTTCGTCCGACGGATGACATAGTTTCTGTAAATGCAATTAGTGATTTTGTTCGATAAATTCATGTCATTTTTCGATTGCTTGCATCAGAGCATCATCGGGACCGAATGTATTTCGCATCGAAACTCCCTAAATCAGAAAGTGGAGAGTATCACTAGGCGAACTGACGATGTGGAATAAAATCACATCGAAAAGAAAGACGCAAAGTTCAGATGCCATGATCGAAAAATCGAAAATGAGTACATGCTAATGAGTGGTTCGATTCGTTAGCAAAACCGTCGTTTAACAGATGTATGGTGGGAGGCGATCGTTCTCTCTTTCGTCTGTCTCCGATTCTCTAGAAAAAGGCTATGCTTGGGAAAGAGAGGGGGTGGATGGTACGAAAGCTTTGGGCCGAACGTTAATAAAATTCTGAAATATTTGTCGGCATCAACGGGTGTGGCCAAGCGTTTGAGCGCCGGCAAACACGACTTTCTCGAACCCTCCCCGCTCGAGCGATTTCCGAATTGGGCGGAACCGGACGACTCTGTTGATAACACGACAGAGATCACTCGGATGCTCGAAGAGATTCGGGCACTTGACATCTTTCAAGAGAAGAATTCTATGATCCGAAGTTGAATGTGTGGATGCTAACGTTTGGATGTATGAACCTCGACCGTTGTACTTGCCTGCTCCTCTGGATGAGGCTGTACTTGGTAGAATTGGTCTGGTCAATGGCAAGGGTCGAGACCGATTCCTCCTTCCCTCCGCTCTGACTTCTGATGGAATAAAATGCTAATTATTGCATTCAATTTCTCTTCAATATTCTGTAATAAATTGGAATATGAAAAAGGGAAGATATAGCCAGAATAAGGCAAGTCCCTCTATTAGTAAATAGTAGAGATAAACATGCCGGTCGTACTTGATTTTCACCTGCCACTTTCACTAATTGTGGGAAAAATCAAGGAATCCAAATGGAAAGATGAAACGCACGCATCCGGAACGAAGCAACTATTGGGTAGGAGTAAATCTTTTTAATTGCACTAGTGCGAACACAATCATAGATTTTAGAATGAAAATATCATCCAAAATGTCTTAAATTTATTATATGGTAGCCAATTCAGCAATAAATTTTTCAATTGTACATTTCACTCTTAAATCTATTGTACGACAACTAATGCATTTTTAAACATTTTTAATTGTGCTAGTTTAATCTGATTTGCTGATTTAGTCATAAATATTTTAATAATTTGCCCATATAATCCTTTAATGATTCACTCAAAATCAGCTGGAACGACTATGTTGGTTTTCGATATAATATATTTAGAATTAAATTGATATAATTGAAAATTTTAGAATTAAATTAATCACTATATAAAAAATTATGACTTTTTGGATAATTGTCCCATTTTGAAACCCATACAAATTTCAATATGATCGATTCAAATCATATACCTGAAAAACCTAAAGTAGTATTTCTACTTAAAATATTTTTTCAGGAACATGTAATTGTCCTTTTCAGTAGGATATGTTTCCTACCGGACTCTTAAGGGATAATAAACAAGTTGATATTGATTGTTTCCCCAGCTTCGTACTAGAAATATAATAAAGATTTGGGATGTGCTGTCATCCATGCGTTCGATAGCTATGGGCGGTGAAAACAACCACCGATTTATAACCATCTTTAGAAAGTTACAAACGTCCATTACACATAAAGATTAATAAATTTGAAAGAACAAATGACTTCTTAATCCTCTAGGTGGTTACTACTTAGAAATTACACAAATCCTAAATTAACTGATATGGGCATGATCAGCCAATGGTTATCTGTGTTTGATTTCTCGCCTTTAATATCAATGATTTTGTTGAGAAACTAAACAACTCTCATTGATAACTTCACATTATACTGTCGATCGCTTCATTGACAAATTGCAGATTCTCTTCAAGTTACTAATAATTATGTTCATAAATGATCAAATAATACTCTCATCAACTAAATCTATCACTTGTTGATAATAAGGGGCAAAGCCCTCTCCACGTCAATAGCTTAGGGAGGGAGGGGGGTTTGGCTAGTCAAGTTAGTTAAGTCTCGGCACCAGACTGCACATCATCGAGCATGGCCACGTCTTTGAGTACCAGCAAACACAACTTTCTCGAAGCCTGCCGCTCGAGTAATTACCAAGTTGGGAGGAACCAGGTGACTTTGCTAATGACACGACGGATTTTATCTAGAAGCTCGAAGAGATTGGGCACTTAACACAGTAAAATAGAAGAATTCTACGATCCAGAATTGAATGCACGAAAGATAACGTTTGAACGTACGACAGATTTGTACTTGCCCGCTCCTTTCCATGAGGCTGTACATCGTAGAATTGGTCTGGTCAATGGCAAGGGTGAAGACCCAATATCGCATTCAAATTTTCTTCAATATTCTATAATAAATTGGAATATGAAATAAGGAATATATAGCTAGAATAATGCAAAATCCCTCTATTTTAATTTGCCATAAAATAGTAGATATAAACAAGCCGTACGAAAGATAACGTCCGTATGCATGCGCCTCGACCCTTTGACTTGCCCGCTCCTTTCGATGAGGCTGTACATCGTAGAATTGGTCTGGTCAATGGCAAGGGTGAAGGCCGGTTCCTGACTGACGATGGAATAAAATGCCAATATTGCATTCAAATTTTCTTCAATTTTCTATAACAAATTGGAATATGAAATAAGGAATATATTAGCTAGAATAATGCAAAATCCCTCTATTTTAATTTGCCATAAAATAGTAGATATAAACAAGCCGGTCGTACTTGATTTTCACCTACCACTTCTATCTATTGTGGAAAAAATCGAAGGAATCCAAGTGGAAAGATAAGACGAACATAGATTTAAAAACCCATCTGAATTTCAACATCGACGATTCAAATCGTACACTTGAAAAACCTCACTAAAATAGATCTATTTCCCATGACTATGTAATCATTCAGTAGGATATGTTAACTTCCGTGGATTCTTAAGGGATTTTAAACAAAATTAGCAAGTTGATATGGTTGTTTCCCATACATCGTACTAGAAATAAAATAAGGATTGGGGATGTGCCGACATCCACGTGTCCAATAGCTATAGGCGGCGAAAACGACGAGCTATTATTAAAATGACAACGAGGACGATAGCGACAGTGATGCGAATATATTCGTATCGGATGGCACCGGGACGTGAAATTGACGACGGAGCGTTGCATTATTATGATAGCCATGAGATTAAGCAAAGGAGCTGGAGGGGGACCACGGGACATCATTCAACTTGAAGCAGATGCACTGAATCTCGATCAAATTCAATCATAAAAATTTTCCGTTTTAGTAACACATCATCATTGCAATTTCTATAGTGGAAAGGCCATATGGTGCACAGAGATGCCCCGAAAGCGACCTGGATAGTGAAAAATAAAAGAGAAAGGTGAAAGTTAGGGACTGATGAGTTCTCCTCCAGCTCCTCTGAATCAGGAAAAGATCCTGGATACAACCGGATCGTGTGAATCCGACTCAAATAGAGCGATGGATGAGGCGAGCCCGACGTGGAACCCGCCCGATCCGACGGCGCGCTCGAGTCGTGCATATGTGCATCGGGCGCCCGCGATATCGGCCCCAAAGCGCGACGGGGTCTATGCATGAATCCGAGTAACAGAGAGAAGAGAGACATGTACCTAATTGTTGCAATCACTTGTGCAGCTCTCATCCATCAGGACTTTGATGGGGGGGGGGGGGGGGGTCTGATGATTATTGCACTTGGGCTAGGCCCAAGTATTTGAGGGCATAGTGGGCTTATGGGCCGCCACGGCCCGGTGCGAGGCCCATGATAAATGCTGGGAGAAGAAAGTTCCAAATCCTACTCCACCCGCCAAGCCGCCGTCAATTGGCATCCCAATTTCGTGCCTAGGTCGTTGTCTGGCATGCGGGCATGGAGGAGGACTATATATTCGTTCTCATATGCTTTCCCTTAGTGTAAGTATAAGATAGACTGCAATGTAGCGTATCCGCCCAAAAAAAAGAAGCAAAAACTACAGTAGTTTTTCTCATCGTATTGTATGCTTATGAATTTGGAAGCTTCTACGTGTATTCGTGTGTGCAACTTAAATGATGCACAGTGAAAATCGTCTATTTTATTGTATGGCATTAAAGATTTGATGTAATAAATTTTGATTTGGAGGGTTTATTGAATTTCTTCTCACAATACATGGACAGTTCTATGGTAATTGAGAGATAGGTTCTCAACGCATTACAATTCTATGCATTTTTTTGTAACTTCCATATAAAATTCGTATGGAGATCCCTTTGACGGATGCGCTCTATTATAACCTCATATTTTTAAGAAAGTGATTAGGACTAAGCCAATTGGCGATACTAGCAAAAAAAAAAAGAAAAAGGAATGGACTATTTTTTTGGCTTTATTGGGTGGATCGTTCGTACTTCGAACAGAACGGGGAGAACCCTATCCAAAATGAAATGCTAAGGAAGGACATATCTAGAAAGCGTGATCGAATGAAAGCGCGATTGAGACACGAAATCTTTAAAATTCAACGATCAATGGATGGGATTTTCTTTTTTTTCTTATTTAACAGTCACGTGGGATGGAGGATTAGTTCTCAAGAATCCTTAGAGGCACCCATTATAACAGAGTAAAAAAGAAACTTGTCGAGATTCATAATTCCCTGTTTTCATTTCAGAAAAATTTCGAATCGAGCGATTCCCATATTTGAATGTATTTTGGCATGATACAAGTATATACGTACGTGTTATTGCATGTGTGTGCGTGCGTCTTAATCTAGTTCATTGTTGTGAGTTGATGGAAGAAATAACTTAATTAAATAATTACTGGTTAAGGACTATTTCGTTTTTTGATTGATGAATCAATCAAAGTAAACTTCATTAATAGGACATATTGGACGTATAATTATTCAAGTCGACAAGAATTAGCAGCACAATATCTAAAACAATTTGGATCAACTTCTAGGAAAACTACCCAATGAGCCCTAAACCTATTATACATATTTCAACTTAGTTCTAAATTTTTAATTTGCCAATGTTGCCCTAAATTATTTTCGTGAAATTCAAATGTAATCATTCCGGTTAATTTTCACTTGAGAATGATGACGTGACAATCCAATTATTGCCCCCATACCACGTGACATAACTAGCATCTAACGTGGAAAAACTTAAGCAAAACTAGGTTGTTTTTGTATATCTTTTTCCTATATTTTTTTCTTTATTTTGTCTTATTTAATTCCTATTTATTTTCTCTAGCAATTACATGTTGTTGAGCCCGGAGACTCGGTGTAGTTGAGATTCGTGACTAAAAGACACAAAAAAGTGTAATTGCTGTACATTATTAAATGACAAGAACATGAGTCTATTTACAATTTTACATGATCACTATTTTAAAGTGGCATAAGACCAATGACAATCAATCATAATATAAAAAATATCTCTAGCATTCCCTTCACACTCAAAGTCTTCACACTTAAAGTCTACATTTGGTGGACTATATATAACTCTAGATAGGATATTTATCCTATCCATTGTTTGGGAGAATAAAAGGTTCATATATCTCAATAAAAAAATTTTAAAAAATTATTTAAAGGGTGGGATATAACCGAATAAAATATCTAATATGGAAAAAACTAAGGATAAAAGGGCAAAAAAAAAAAAAAAAAGGAGAAAAACACGATGGACTCACTTCACTGCTCACCACCACCACCCTCGACCCAGCAACCCAAAACTCTTGTGACCGGATCAACCCATATAGTGTTGGTCCGAAATTTTGGGACCAAGGACCGGACTCAAATCCCCTTGGGAACCGGACCAAAAACCGGCAGGTTGGGCCAGTCCAGGGTTGGTCCAGGATCAACCCTAAACCGCTGCTCACCCCTGCCATCTTCCAGCTCGGTCACGCGCAGCAAGTTTTTAGTCTTCTTTTTTTCCAGCGAAAGACCCCATTCTATTTGTGGTAAAAATTTCAGCGCGTGTCATCGTGAGTTTCAATGAATATTCTATTATTTTCAATCGCGCTTTCTTTTTGCTCCGACCTGAATAAAAGGATGGCGGAAGGAGAGTTCGTCTTCGCTACCCATTTAGTTTGGTGATGATGATGGGGTCATTGAAACGGGATTGTTTACCCGAATCTAATTCTGTTTGCTTGGGACTTTTTGGGGGTACATCTCGTCTCTATTTATAACTCTGTTCTACGTCATCAATGAGTTTTTTTTTTTTTAGTTGGTCATATTCTATTTTTACTCTAACGCTCACTCTCAAACTTTTACTATGCCTCCTTACATGCGGCGTGGAAGTCGAAACCCACTTTTGAAACTACATCATCCTCACCCTAAACCCTCTGAGAATGTGGAGGTTCGAATTCCCCACCTTCCTTTTCGATGTTGAAAGGATGGCCATTGAAATAAACCCTAGTGGTTTACGTCATCAACAAATTCACGAGTTAACAAAATTGTCATTTTTATATTTTGTTCATTTTCAATTTTAGGCGATAGTTTTTTTTTTTTTTTTGATAAAAATTTTAGGCGATAGTCTTTTTAACTTTGGTTCATAGAATAATTTCATAAAGGAAACAAAGCACTCGAGTTCAGCCATGGTGGACTCAAATATTGATTTCAGATATTAATCCATGTCATGTGCCGGACAATCGTGGTGACAAATCGTCTACTCTCTTATTCGTATCCACAAACAATGTCAAATATTGATAGTGTGTTGAAATTTGAACGATGCATAGTGACAAATGTCTACTCTCTTGTACCATTAGAGATTCAATGCAATAAATAACTTTTATATTGGAGTGCCTATTGAATTACTTCTAATAACACATGACGAGTTTTGTAGTCTTATCGAAACATGAGTTTTCATATCATAACGATTTGTACTCTTTGCATTTTACCACAACTACTATAGAATGTTATAAATCAATCAAGTAATCCACATACATGATAAAAAGAGCGTTTCTGAGGAGAGAGAAAGTGAGAGAGAGAAAAAAAATTGCAGAAAATTCAATTGAGGAGAGAGAAATCTTTTGCGTGCGAGTGTGACCTGTCTTTCTTCTGCCAGTGAGCCGAGCCAAGCCAAGCCGAGCTAGCCCTTCATTTTCAGCAGGTCCCACATGACATGTGTTGATATCTGAGTGATATGTGCGCATCAGGTCAGCGGATGACATGGCGCGCACATACCACTGAATATTTTCTCCGTGATGGAGTAATCTCTGACAATTTGCTCAATCATTGCCTCCTATTCCTAAGAGAGCAATTAAGATTAAGCCACATGGTGATACCCACGAAAAAGAAAGGACTATATATTCTCTTTTTCCTTTTTCATGTGGGCCTTCCGTTCTCCAATCCATGAAGGGAGAATTATTAATCCTTATTTGAAAATGAAATGCAAAGAAAGAACACATACATCAAGAAAGTATTTCTCAAATAGAGGATACAGGGTATCGTTAAGAGGGAATTTGCGTCTAAAATCCATGTTAAAGACGCTAAGATCTAAGATTCAATCCCTTAAAAGCTTTTATCTTTTTGAATTATGAGTTGATTAAATATCGACCGTTTCATAAGATGGAAATATATATCATCAATCTAATGCCAAACTTCTATTTTACAAACACCATTTACGGTTCAACAAAGCATTTTCTCCCTGGACAACGCATCAAAGGGCGAGGATCCTCTGATCACAACATCTCCAGAATATTTCTCATTAGTTATGCTTCCTCTACGCATATGTTACGCAAGCTCACATACATTAAATTTGGGAATATATCGTCACATTATAATTTGAGCAGAACGCCTATTCCAACCGTGTGCTGCACGGAGAAAGATGGCTACGAGCGCGCATAGACTCTCAAAATCAACGGAAAAATCGTAATCATAACACTTGATAAAGAACTTGCGAAGATGACACGATTCTTCGTTGTTTGTTTGTATCCCCAAATCATTTTTATTGATATCGAATCATGGCCGTTCGATACGGAATATGACATTTTCCCCGACTCTTTGTCCCGTTGTCTTCAATCATTCATCTCACGTACATTTTCACAATCAAGAAATTGGCGAGTTGACCGAAATACACCCACCCATACGGGGGGAGGACAAAATAATTTATGTATAATATTCTAATTTTTAGCCTCCGTTTCTTGCGCAGCAAATAAACAAAAATTATCGTCTATATTGCTTACGAAATGATTTAATGAAAAATATTTTCATCGTTCACAAAAAAATAAATTATGTATAAATTGTTGGTATTGAAAAGAAAAGGCTTTCGTTAACTAATTATTTCAAGCGATCCGAGTGATTATTTAAAAAAAAAAATCTTTTCCAAATAATTCGTTTTCCTGTAATTAAAAAAAAGAGTATGTTTTAATTGCAAATAAAGTTAGAAAGCATATAACACATCATGGAATTTGTTTCTTGATTGAGGAAGATGAATCCAAAACTAAGAACTGCATCCAATCAGTTATAAGGATCTTAGGTCGATGATTATTTCATTTTTGCACAGATGAAATTAATATGATACCATTAAAATCAATTCATCAATGAGAAATTGCTAGTTTCTTAGTTAAACCTATTTTTCATGGTTGAGGCTTAATGTGACATCCTGATTTTTCGCTCGACAAAATAATGAGCTCTCCATTGGACTACACCATTCGCATCCTCGCCGCGACATCACCAAGTCACCGTGGCTACCTTGTTGTTAATAAACTTTGTTGATCCAAACATCCCAACCTCAAGAATTTCCAAAGCATTGGCCTTTAAAGAAATAGCTTTAAAAAAGAAAAGTACCAAGACTATTGAATCTTCTTCAGGGTACTCCACGTTTGAGCTGGTCAAGGTATAAGGATCCAGCTAGCATGAATTGACGTAGCTTAGTCAAGAAATTGAATGCATATGAAAGAGACAATGGCCGTGGAAGGGGCAGCATTGATTAGAAAAAAAGAAGAAGAAAAGGGGGCATGCAGGGAGAGATAAAGAGGGAACCAGTAGTCCCCTCTCTGCACGCCTTCTTCAGCTCTTCCAGCTTCTTTCCCCACTTCTGTTGTAGCCGTGAATTAGAGAAGACAGCAAGCGGAAGCAGCAAAGACCCTCTCTCTCTCTCTCCGTTGCAGCTACTTGCGTCACCACCGTCAACCTCGTCTTTGTTCCGCCAAGCCACTGTCACAAATCACGAGGACCCAAGGCAAGTGGATATCCTCCGTTCTATCCTATATTGATCGTTTGTCGTGTGACGAGAATAGTTTCATAGGAATCCAAGAACGTTATTGAGATTTTCGTTTAATCGAAGTTTCAACTACGTTACTCGTTTAGTCAGAAGTTCCAACTATGTTACTTAGCTACGTTGTCGAGTTTAAAATAGTCAAACTTGTACTAGGTTGTAGAGGCATGGATAGTCGATTTTTGGCACGTGCGAAGGCTGGAATGGCAGAAACTTTTAAGGAAATTTGTGACTGGGCTGAGGGCAGGTTCGGATCTAGCCCGACCCAGAAGTTTGCTAATTTTGTATAGACTTATGTGGTGCAAATTTTATGGGGCAATCTTCACGAGAGATGTCCCTTGTTGACTTTTCTATGACATACTTTAATTTCATAATTTTTAGATTTCATATGACAAAAATATATTGGAAAAAACTTCAGGATTCAAAATCTGTTTTTGGGTCGCTGGACCGACCTCTTTCTGCTTTTCACAGAATTATAAAATATGTTCTTCACAAAAGTTGTAGAGAACATACCAAGCTACCACAGAATAATTTTTCATAATTTTTCGGTCTCAATTGGTCAGTGAAATATTTATTTTTCTACTCAATTTCATCCTAGAGATTTTGACAGTTTTGAGCCCGGCTTGCAAAAATTATTTAGAACTGTATGAACTGAACTGGATCTTGAGTTATTCACTAAAGATGTTCCTTTAGGTCTTTTCCACCTCGTACTAAAGTTTCATAATTTTTGGATATCGATTACCTAGACAATAGCCATCGACTCTAGAAGCATGCAAGACGCCTTATGAGGTTAGTTTGGGCCTAGAATGTGGGATCTTACCTACAGTTCACTTAATATCTATATGGATGAGTTTGTATTAGTCTAAGAAATGAAAATGACTGATGATTTATTAGATGCATGCTTGAATCCCTGAATGGTAGTGGTGTTAAGGTGCTTTTAATTGAATTATGGAATTGCTGCAGTTTAAATGTGTGACTGAGAATGCCGTCGATCCTTGGGATGACGATGCCCCGGGTTGTAGTAAGGATGCCTGGAGGAGTAACTGGGTTTCTCCAAATGCCTGGGGGGTAATGTGGTTCCCCCAGATGCCTCGTGATACCAGATGGGTGCGAGACACCCGAGGGTAACGGAGTTCCCCCAAAGATGATGTTAGCATGAACTTGTGTTGATTGTCACTTTGGTATTTCTGAATCGAACTATTGGTCATTTGTTAGGGAAAGTTATTACTTATATTGATCAACCATGTATTTTGAAAGGTTCTCAAGTAAGTTATTGTGTATGTGATTTACGAAACTTTCTATTGAGACTTTCTTTGTCACACATTGATCGATTTGTGTGGTATAGACCAATGGACTTTCTACTTGCTTGGTTGTAACTCATTAGTTGTTGACTTCATCTTTTCAGATCATTAGAATGTCAATCCCACCTGCCTCTTCGATGATTCGCTACGGGGTGCTAGTGACTTAGGAGGAGGACAAGTTCACGAACCCAGATTTTTCGAATATTATTTTCATTCGGATCAAATCAAATCTTTTTTGTCAAGAGCAAAAATACACGGACCCTAACTTTTTTACCAGTTCCTTTTGAGTTCTTTAATCTTGAGAAACAAATTCCAAATCATAATTTGTTTTAATTTTCAGGATGCTTTCATAAAAATTCATCATTCTTACCTTTTAAAAGTTTAGTCATTAATGAATGAGATTTTTACTCTTTTCTTTTTGTAGTGATTTGTCACAATAAGGCTTTAGGTAGCAAGTGCACATCATTATGACTAATGGGAGACTTCAATCAACTGAAATTCATATGAATTTCCCTAATTCCCTATCTAAAATTAGTTGTTTTGTTCTTCGCCCAAAAGTAATATATGCCTTGGTTATTTAAAAATCATTTTTACGTATGGATTTCATACGTCAAGGTTATGGATCGCATACTGGCAAGCTAAGATCAAGCTAAGGTCATGGAGTTTTTGGGGTTAACATATCCACATATACAAGGCAAAAGTAATTATATTCTTTCACGGTGGAGAATATATATTTGGTAAACATAGGCTTTTTGAAAGATTTTCATGCGAAAATGTTATGCAAGCATCTTCAACGTTGAGCAGCCTGTGAAGGTCGTTCAAAATCCAGAAACTGTCGGTCCTGTACAAGAAGAAGGTGTGCCTCAGTCTACTAATATCTTTCCTATGGAAATCTTGTTTGGCCTTTAAGTTCAGTTCAGTTCAGAGTGGTTGACATCCCATGGTTTTGATATTTAGATGAAGGATCAATGTACCCTTTAACCCTTATCTAATGGAGAGATGATGGAGCTGGATCATTTTCTCTGCAACGGACGGCTGCATCGTGATGAAACTGACTAAAGGGGCCGTTGACCCTGAAGAAGACTCGAAGAGGAGAGGGCTGCATTGGATAATTCCTTTTCTCCCTGCAGATTGCTTAGTGCAAACTGAGTAAGGTTGTGCATCTAGGAAAAGAATTGAGGTACTAGATGCAAAATTCAATGGCCTCAAAGCCAGTTCCATTGGGAGATAATGGGAGATAATTTTGAAATGAAGGCAATCAAAGCCATGGGAGCGTTGGAGGAAGGTGATGCAGGTTTTTGGCTTCACGTCACCAATTTTCTCTCGACTAGTTTTTCTCAGATAACCTGATCCCTGATCCTTTGTTAATGTGAATGCAGGGCTTATTGGTGGCATGATAAGTATCAAATCCAGAAAACCAAAATATTTCTAACCCTTGTCGATAGTGGAGATATGAGTGGAGTAAGCATGTAAGCATGTGTGACATTGTCCAAGTACTAAGACCCAACATAGAAACAATCATTTGAGATATTCAAAATTACTAAATAGACTATGCCCACAATTCAAAATTCAGAATCAATATCAAGCAATTTAGAATCAATATCAAGGGGATACGAGTGGAGTAAGCATGTAAGCATGTGTGACATTGTCCAAGTACTAAGACCCAACATAAAAACAATCAATTGAGATGGTTCAAAATTACTAAATGGACTATGTCCGCAATTCATAATTCAAAATCAATATCAAGGGGATATGAGTGGAATAAGCATGTAAGCATGTGCGACATTGTCCAAATACTAAGGCCTAACATAAAAACAGTCATTTGAGATTTTCAAAATTACTATATAGTCTATGTGCGCAATTCAAAATTCAGAATCAATATCAAATAATTCAGAATCAATATCAAGAGGATATGAGTGGAGTAAGCATGTAAGCATGTGCGACATTGTCCAAGTACTAAGGCCCAACATAAAAATAGTCAATTGAGATGGTTCAAAATTACTAAATGGACTATGTCCGCAATTCAGAATTCAGAATCAATATCAAGAAATTCAAAATCAATATCAAGGGGATATGAGTGGAGTAAGCATGTAAGCATGTGCGACATTGTCCAAGTACTAAGGCCTAACATTAAAACAGTCATTTTTTGAGATATTCAAAATTAGTAAATAGTCTATGTGCACAATTCAGAATTCAGAATCAATATCAAGCAATTCAGAATCAATATCAAGGGGATATGATTGGAGTAAGCATGTAAGCATGTGCGACATTGTCCAAGTACTAAGGCCCAACATAAAAACAGTCAATTGAGATGGTTCAAAATTACTAAATGGACTATGTCCGCAATTCAAAATTCAGAATCAATATCAAGGGGATATGAGTGGAGTAAGCATGTAAGCATGTGTGACATTGTCCAAGTACTAAGGCCCAACATAGAAATAGCCATTTGAGATATTCAAAATTACTAAATAGACTATGTCCGCAATTCAGAATTTAGAATCAATATCAAGCAATTCATAATCAATATCAAGGGGAAATGAGTGGAGTAAGCATGTAAGCATGTGCGACATTGTCCAAGTACCAAGGCCCAACATAAAAACAGTCAATTGAGATGGTTCAAAATTACTAAATGGACTATGTCCGCAATTCAGAATTCAGAATCAATATCAAGCAATTCAGAATCAATATCAAGGGAATATGAGTGGAATAAGCATGTAAGCATGTGCGACATTGTCCAAGTACTAAGGCCTAACATAAAAACAGTCATTTTTTGAGATATTCAAAATTACTAAATAATCTATGTGCACAATTTAGAATTCAGGATCAATATCAAGCAATTCAGAATCAATATCAAGGGAATATGAGTGGAGTAAGCATGTAAGCATGTGCGACATTGTCCAAGTACTAAGGCCTAACATAAAAACAGTCATTTTTTGAGATATTCAAAATTACTAAATAATCTATGTGCACAATTCAGGATTCAAAATCAATATCAAGCAATTCAGAATCAATATTAAGGGGATATGATTGGCGTAAGCATGTAAGCATGTGCGACATTGTCCAAGTACTAAGGCCCAACATAAAAATAGTCATTTGAGATGGTTCAAAATTACTAAATGGACTATGTCTGCAATTCATAATTCAGAATAAATATCAAGCAATTCAGAATCAATATCAAGGGGATATGAGTGGAATAAGCATGTAAGCATGTGCGATATTGTCCAAGTACTAAGACCTAACATAAAAACAGTCATTTGAGATTTTCAAAATTACTATATAGTCTATGTGTGCAATTCAGAATTCGGAATCAATATCAAGGGGATATGAGTGGAGTAAGCATGTAAGCATGTGTGACATTGTCCAAGTACTAAGGCCCAACATAAAAACTGTCATTTGAGATATTCAAAATTACTAAATAGACTATGTCCACAATTCAGAATTCAGAATCAATATCAAGCACCCCGGTTGGCTGCACCCTGGTTTGCCACCCCCTGGTTGGCCCTCACGTTGCTGCTCCATGCTGTCCATGAAACAAATGATTGTCTAATCTCCTCAGGTGACTTTTGTTTTGTCTCTAGCATTAACACGTAGACAAAGACCCAGGCCACCATAGCGATCCCCATGAATAGGAAGGCGGCACCCCCAAAGCCGAGCTTTCTATACAAAATCATAAAAGTCATGGTCATCACACCACTTACCACCTAGCCCAATGCAATGCTAATTGCGCACCCCTAGGCACGCAACCTCATTGGGTAGATCTCGGAGCTGTATACCAATGCCACCAGCCCTATCCTAATGGAAAAGGAGGCCGTGTAGCACAGCAATGAGATGATGCATATGGCATCTGCCCACTTGACCTCCTCGTGGTGGTGGATGATGGTGAGGGATACACCCAGGAAGCCGAGTGACAAAATCATCCCGCCAACGCTAATCAGCATCAGCCTTCGCTGCCCCACCCAATCAATGCTAATGGCGCAGACCAGGGTGAATATGGTCTTCACAAGGTCCACTGCTATGAGGAGGAGGAGCTACTCTGTGTGGTTCACAATGCTGGTCTGCTCAAATATGTGAGAGTCGTAGACAAACATGGTGTCACCTCTAGAAGGTTGTTGGAAGAGGTAGATTAAAAACACACAAATGCTCATGTGTAGGATTGATTCGGTTGGGTGGAGGAAAGCCTGCCACGCGCCCTCCCCACTTGTCTCGCTAATGACCTCATCCAGCCGACTTGCAGCCTCCTCTTCGGAGTCAGTGATTCGTAACAGGATCTCCCTCGCCTTCTCCACGCGACCATGCTTGACAAGCCATCGGGGAGATTCTGGCATGACAAGAACCCCATAAAAGACCAAGGCAAAGGGGATTCCTCCCAACCCAAGCAGGTAAGACCGTGCGAATTTGGTCCACATCCTAGATAAGAAATAGTGGGAGCTGTAGGCCAGGAGGGTGCCCACGTTCATCAAAACCTGAAACACCCGAACAAATATAAAAAAACAATCAACTTCTTTAACTTAAATTTTCAAAGTCAATGATCAATTTTAAGAAATAAATATAACCTCAGGGAAGGACGTGAGGAGGCCGCGGTAAGAAGTGGGAGATATGTCCACAACGTAGATAGAAGCTATAGTAAGTGTATAGCCCATGCCCATAATGATGATGAGGCGGCCCAATAGTAAGTAGAAGAGGGTTGGCCCAAAGACCATGAAGAGGAGGCTGAGGAAGAGAATGGCCATAGCCAACACAAGCTTAAAACGGCTGCTAAGTCGGTTGGAAGTCGACCCAGCTAGTGCGGAACCAAAGAGGGAGAACAGTTTAGATATTCCCAAGGATAAATCATTAGTAAGACTGCTCAACTGTTGGTCTGACCTTAAGTATTGGGTGGCCTCGCTTATCACTCCCAGCTCTGCCAAAATAAGAAATCTTATTTGTTATACTAATATCTCAAGTAAATTTAATCATATATAATAAATTGAAAACATAAAAATGAAAAAGAAAATATTGTATGAACCATTTTCCAGAATGATTTATCCCAAATTTGCTAAAAGAAAGAAGGAAAAAGTGGATGAAACAGTTAGAAACAGTCTCATATCAATCTATGCACCTTGCATCCATTCCAAACCCTGCGGCCAATTGATTGAATAATTTCTGAATAAGCCTAATTAAGGCTCTGTGATCAAATTTCTCTATTTAATTTAACTAAAAATAAAAAGAGGGCTTGATTCAGCAAGCAGTGACCTCAAATATATCCTACATTCAGATCACTCAGGCACTCAAGCTTGTTGAGATGCCAATCAAAAAGACACAAATTTTGGATCTCTATAGTGACTTAATACGCAAAATTCACTGGTGAACTATCACATGCACTCGAGGAGAATTTAGTATGTGTCAAACTAGGGCAAATGGGTAGTTATTGTTCAAGAAGACACAATCAAAAAGTAATGACAGATGCAATATTCAGCTAGAAAATGGCATCAAATTTCCTTACCGCGGTGTGTAGATGAAAGGAGGCAAATCTATTTATTTTCGAATGAGAAAAAGCAAAATAGGGTAAACGAGTGAGTTTTCAAACCTTTCTTTTCATTTTACAGCAAGTTACTTTGAAAGCCAGATTACAAGGCCAATACAATCAAAAAAAAAAAGCCAATACATTTTTTTTTTAAAAAAAAAAGAGACTTTCTCTGTTACTGGACATTAGCCGAGAGAAACAAGGGGCTTACCAATTGAAATGAATGGACTATGGGTAATTAAGCTAGACAAAAAAAAAAAGTGCACCCAGATAATCAAATTATTGCTATGGATTTACAAGGATTTACAAGGATTTACAAGGAATTTTATGGAAAAATTTGATAGAATGCTGGGAAATATTGAGCTAGAGAGAGGAAGGAGAGGGACACTAACCAAAACCGAGGACAAGGCAGGCTATAGATATTGCAATGGCACAAGAGGAAGCATACTTGTTGCAGCGCCGTGGGTTCCCTTCCCCTGCTTCCCGGAATAGCTGGAGTAAAAACCCAGCGTATGTGTCATCCTCGCCGAACGCAACATGATAATGGTCAGCCATCTGCCACGGGTTCCCTTCCGTTACTTCCCGGAATAGCTGGAGTAAAAACCCAGCATATGTGTCATCCTCGTCGAACGTAACATGATAACGGTCAGCCATCTGCCATGTGAAATGGATGGGGAAAAAAAGAATGAAAAAAACGTGATAATACGAGATAATACTCAATGTCCTCAAGACTGCCTCGCCTCGACACACAAGCATAAGAGAACCGACCCATGCCAGAATAAAGAAGATCAAATGAAGACAAGAGCCGAGCGGACGAACCTAGAGGTCTGAACTCTCTCGAGCTCTCGAGCTAAGCTGCACAAAGTCAAAGACAGACGGAGAGACGGAGACTAAGGAGGAGGAGGAGAGATGCCCTCTTTCTTTTCTCTTCTTCTCTTCTGTAGGTGTAGGAGGAGTGAAGTTTGAGGAGTGAGAAGAGGCTGATTTCGTTATGACGAAGAAAAGAGTCGGAGGAGGCGAGGTTACACAGGGCGCGTCGCTCTTCTCTCTCTCTCTCTCTCTCTCTCTCAGAGGTTACAGAGGCCTATTTCTAACAACATGGTGAGAGCATGATAGAAGGAATTACCACTCGTGCATGTGCACAGGGGCTTCTTTTCTTCTTTTTTTCTCTCTCTACATTTTTTTGTTTTTACAAAAATAAACTCCTATAAAACTCGGGCGACTCCTACACTGTTCCTGCGAATCTTGTGTTGCTGTTTCCGCGGGTATTGACTATTGTTTGGGGCCAAAACTCGGTGGCAAGGGGCGCCTTCTACTGCTCTTGAAACCCCTCTAAGGTGTAGCCCGATACGTCTTCTTCTTTTGGGCTTTCTAAGTTGCGATGGGTTAGGGTTTCTGACCCTCTGCTGCTCGCATCTTGCTGATATGGATCACGAAGTGGTTCGGGCCCATTCCAATGATGAAGGGTAGACCAAGCGAACTCCCTCACCTCCTAGTATGGGATGAACTCTGTTGGATGATCCTTCGTCAAATGTTCAAAACCGCAAGCCCCCAATTCCTTCGGGCGGAGCTGCTAAGCCTCGACATCCTTCTGTGCCTACGAGGGGCCATTATAATAGTCGAGATAGGTCCAGAACGAAGCGGCCTCAATCCAGAGATGTCTCCAAAAAACCTATAGCTTGCTCTTGGACTGCTGTTGCCAGTGGTGCGAATAGGGGTTATGATCTAGATTTCACTCCTTTACATGTTCAGAGCAGTAAGCCTGTTATACAGATGGATGAATCTGATTTAGAAGCTACTGACCCTAAGCTATTTGATTGCCTTGTGGGTTATTTTATCGGAAGAAATTGCCGTTTAAAGTTGTTGAGGAGGCCCTTAGGAAAGCTTGGGGTTTGAGCCTTTTGGAAGTAATGTCTAATGGGCGTGGACTATTTCTGTTGCGTATTACTGATGGAGAATTCAAACAGAAAATCTTAGAAGGGGGCACTGTCACAGTTGCGAGGATTCTGTTAATTCTTCAACAATGGAAACTAGGAATTGAGCTGAATAAAGACTCTCACCAATCTATTCTGGTTTGGGTCAGGCTGTGAAACCTACCTTTCTCCTTCTAGTCTGCACATTCCATTGGAAAGGTGGCCAATGCGTTAGGAAGACCATTATATGTGGATCAAAGAACAGAGCAGATGTCGATGCTGACCTTTGCTTGAGTATGCATTGAAATAACGGTTCAGCAGCCAATTTGCAAAACTATTGAATTGATTACCATGGGTAATTCGGTTGTTGTAGAAGTTGAATATGAGTGGAAGCCATTGGCTTGTTTGAAATGCAACATATTTGGTCACAACTGCAGGACTTCTGCTCTTGCATCTGCTCCTAACTGAATTGTAGATGGTGCTAAGGAAGCAGAACCCGTTCAGGGGGTGAACTCTGAAGATGTTGCTGTTTTGGCTAAAGGTAAAGGAGTGGTTATCCCGCCTTCATCTGATGGGGATGACCTTTCTCCCCTAAAGCATCGATCTATAGCTGCTGATGAGGACCCTACGCCTCGTTTGGAAGAGAATAGATGTACTCATATTGGTGAATCGAGTTTGCCGAAAGGGGCATTACAGGAACCGGGGGAACTAACGTCATCGCAGCCTGCCAATGGTTGAACTAACGTCATCGCAGCCTGCCAATGGTTATACCCTTGCTAAATTTGAATCTGCTTCAGCAGATACAGGATGGAAACAAGTCAAGCGCAAGAACAAGAAAAAGAAGATGAAAATCACAGCGAGGGAGGCGGCTGCTGCTGCTGTTGCTTCATTTGGACTCTCCCCTCCTTCTAATGAAGGTCAAGTTCTAAAGTTTAAAGATTCTGAACCAGAGGTACCTCCTCAAATCCCTAAGCCTACTCTTGAGAAGAAGGATCCGCCAAGGGCAATCGCTCCTACTACTACAGTTCATTTGGCTTTGTCTGAGAGCTCTGATGAGATTAGCAACTCAAGTGTTCGTGAGGACTTCTTGAGTGATGATGATACTCAATTGGTTCGAAGGCCAATGCCGAAAGGCCCTCTCCCTGTTAGAGTCGATAATCTTCAATACCAGCTTCTAAGGCTCCGCTCTCATCCCCCTCCTTCAGTGGCTTCAAAAAGGCCTGGTGCAGGCAAGAAAACTGCTAGAAAGAGGCAATTCGTGTCCCTCCTTTTTGTTTTTTGATGATTCTCGGTTTTTGGAATATTAGAGGCATGTGTGACCCTCTTAGGCGAGCTGAGATCAGGCGCTTTATTGCTGTAAATAAGCTTTGTTTTATTGGTCTGTTTAAGACTAAAGTGCCTGAGGAGTCTTTTGAAGCAGTCTCATCCACCCTCATTAAGGATTGGAAGTGGCTTGCTAACTACGATTTCTTGCCTCGTGGTAGAATTTGGGTCGGGTGGAACTCGGATCAGGTTTCTTTTTTGCCTATATCTATTAATGACCAGGCTATGCATGGTAGCCTTAGTTTTAATCTGACTGGTATGGATTGTTGTATCTCTGCTGTCTATGGTGAGCATTCCTTTTCTCGCCGTAGACCTCTTTGAAAAGATCTCCAACATTACAACAAGCTTTTTCAAGACTCTGCATGGCTGGTTGCTGGTGATTTTAACACAATTAAGGACCCCTCGGACCGGGTCGGTAGCTCCACCAATTAGATCCCGTATTTTGATGAATTTGCTCAATGTTTGGCGCAAACTGAGCTGATGGATCTCAGATATGTCGGTCTTCGCTACACTTGGTCTACCTTAGTTGGAAATGCAAGGAAGTTGAGAAAGATAGACCGTGTTTTAGTTAATAACAAGTGGAATCTTGAGTTTTCTTATTCAGAGGCACGTTTCTTAATCCAGGCATTTCTGATCATACTCCGATGACTGTTAGGGTTCTTAGCCGATCCGCAGGACAAAACCATTCAAGTATTTTAAGTTTTGGGTCAAGCATCCAAATTTTAAGTCGATCGTTCAACAGGTGTGGGCCAGTCCGGTGAGGGGTGTTCCTATGTTCAAGCTTGTTTCCAAGTTGAAGATGTTGAAAGCTCGTTTGAAGCTTCTTAACAAAGATGCTTTCTCTGATATTTCGGTTAAAGCAACAGAGGCTAGAGAGGCCCTTGGCAGAATCCAATCAGACTTTCAGTCGGATCCGGAAAACTTTGCTTTTGCTGATTTGGAAAGACAACACCTCCGTATGTTTGTCGATCTTAGAAATCAAGAAGAATCCTTCTATAGGCAGAAATCTAGAATCAAATGGTTGAAAGAATGAGATAAAAACACCAAGTTCTTCCACCACTCGGTGAAGAGAAGACAGTTATCTAATTGGATCCTTTCTGTAAAAGATCCTATGGGTGCTGTAATCACTGATCCAGTCTTGGTGCCGCAAGTGTTCGTCACTTTTTTCTCAGATTTGTTATCCCCTTAGGATGCCTTGGTTAGGCCGTCAATTCAAGAGCTGGATAGGGTAATTCGCCGGCTGCTCTCTCAAGATCAGATTCGCTCCCTCAATGAACCGATTACTGATTCTAAAATAAAGAACACACTATTCTTGTTGGCCATAGGCAAGGCCCACGGGCCAGATGGATTTTCGGTAGAATTTTATAAAACCAACTGGGAAATAGTTGGGTCGTTGGTGCTGTGGACTTCTTTCTAACCGGTCATCTTCTGAAAGAGGTAAACGCCACTATCTTAGCACTTGTTCCTAAAGTCCCGAATGCTAGTGTCGTTGTTGATTTTAGACCGATAGCTTGCTGTAACACTATTTATAAAGTGATCACACAGATTATTGCTAACCGAATAGCATCGGTTCTAAATGATTTTATTAGCCCTTCCCAAAATGCTTTTGTCAAGGGAAGAAGAATAAGAGACAATATCCTCTTAGCTCAGGAATTATTTGCTGGCTTTCACCTTAATCCTTACCTGCCTAAATGTGTTGTCAAAGTTGATTGCCATAAGGCTTACGACACTGTTGATTGGGAGTTTTTAGAGCTTGTCTTGGTGGCGTTTCGATTCCCTAAGTGGCTTATCAAGTTAATCATGGCATGTGTTCAAACACCTAAATTTTCCATATCGATTAATGGTGATCTCCACGGTTTCTTCTCAGGTGGGTGTGGTCTCAGGCAAGGGGACCCTATGTCCCCTTACCTCTTTACACTGGTAATGGAAGTGTTTTCTAGTATCTTGATATCCCAAACTGCCAATCAAAATTTTAAGTATTATTGGAGATGCAAGCGGTTAAGCTATCACATTTGTTTTTTGTCGACGATGTATTTCTATTTTGTCAAGCGGACTGGTCCTCAGTCTCTATGCTGAAAAGAGGATTAGATATCTTCTCCTCTTGGAGTGGCTTATCCCCCAACAAAAATAAAAGCAAGGTATTTATCTCTAGAGGGGACATGTCTATACAAAACAGAATTCTCTAGGCGTTCGGCTTTCAGGAGAGAAAATTACCGGTCCGCTACTTAGGTGTTCCTATTATCACTTAAGACTAAGAAGGGCAGACTGTATTGCTTTGACAGATCGTATTACCGCTAGGATTCAGTCCTGGGCGCATCGGTTTCTATCATTTGCAAGTAGAATGCAGCTTATAAGATCGGTACTCCACTTTGTCCAAGCATTTTGGGCAAGCGTCTTCACCCTTCCTGCCTCCGTTTTGGCTGATATCGAACGCATCATGAGACAGTTCTTATGGAAAGGAGCGGGTCTTGGTCAAGGTGGAGCAAAAGTGGCGTGGGATGATGTTTGTCGGCCGAAATTTGAAGGAGGCCTTAGCTTTCGGAATCTCAAAAACTGTAATAGAGCCTCTATGGTTAAAGTCATCTGGATCCTTTTCTCAGATAAGGAATCATTGTGGTGCCGGTGGGTTCATTCAGTCTTCTTAAACAAGAGGAATTTCTGGATTTCTAACCAGCCTGTGATTTGCTTGTGGACTTGGAAGAAAATTCTCCAACTTAGGAGTCATTTTCGATCATCTTTTAGGTGGTCGGTTGGCAACGGACTAACTGTTTCTTTATGGCATGATTACTGGCTGCCTTGTGGCCCCCTTGATGGCTTTATACCTCGTTCATTCAGGGATGGAGTACACATTCCCGACTATGCGGTGGTTGCTGACCTCTTCAACCCTTTGGGCGATACGTTAAAGAATTTCTTGATCAGATGGGGAATAACTCTCCCATCCTTGTCGATGGAGTGTGACAAGTTCATTTGGTGCTGCGATACCTCCGGATCCTTAACGGTTGCATCGGCATGGGAGTCCATCAGAGCTAGAAAATCGTGTGTTGATTGGGTTTCTCTAGTCTGGGACAATGCTATAGCCCCTTGATACCAGTTTCTTCTGTGGCTCATATCCAAAATTCGCCTTCCCACTCCGGTGATGCTTCTATCCTATGGTAGAATTGATTTTAACGTGTGTGCTTTTTGTAATGAAGTTCCAGACTCCATCGATCATCTATTTTTCGGGTGCCGCCAGGTGTAATCTCCCTTGGAGGAATAGATGCTGGCAAGAGGTGCTCCTCTAGGCCAAGAAATTCTTATCTGGGATGGATTTCTACCATAGGATTGCACGCTTCTCTTTTGGAGCTTTGTGTCATCTTATATGGAAAAAGAGGAATGCAATCATCTTTCGTGGTGAATCTTTGGTGATTCCGGCTCTCAAAAACCACCTTCTCAAGGTGGTTAGAGATAGAGCCATCACTTTCAGCAAGGTTCCTCCATCTTCGAGAAATAGAAGACTTCAAAGAGGCTTGGGTCTTGATCCGACGATCTTCTCTCCTTAAGCTGTCTTTGCTTTGTTTAGCCTTGTGGCTGTTTTTTGTGGCTTCTCCATTTCTTTGCTTTGGCGTTAGGACTGAGGTTCGCCTTGGCTGTTCTATGTTTTTCTGGTTTCTAGTTGTCTTCCTTGTACCCTTGTGGTTGCTCCTCTAGCTGGTTTTTGTTTTGCATCGAATCCCCTTCATTCTTACTTTGTTCGTGAGAGTGTAGGTTTTGGGAACGATCTTTTGTACATTTGTCCTTGCTCTATATATTTATTACCATTACCAAAAAAAAAAAAAAAAAAAAAACTCCTATAAACCTATGCCAATTCTTAAGTCCAAAATCCGAAGAAGCTTGGCATATCAGGCTTCTAAACCTCCCTCTTGACTGCTAATTCCACAAAATCATGATTTTAATTTTATGCAACTCAACCAAGATATTGAAATCTTGAAATCCTAAGCTATTAGCTAGAAGCATATAAAGCAGCCCGGCTTACATATTTTTGTTCATCAAATATTTAAAATATCCCAAAAAAAAAAATGAAACCCAAGTGGTTAAAACATGAAAAAATCAAGTTGGAATAATCCAACGTTGCGGCACTTAAAATCTAAATCCCCACTAATTTGTTAAGTATTTAAATTACATGAGATAAAACATCCCGCGTCATCCCATCCCACATAAGCTTTCATTTGCCATCTAAGAGTCTCTTCATTCCCCTCATCGGAATTTCTAAATCTAATCAAGGAAGGGGGGGCGTTGAGCATTATTATGGACTCGGAAATATAATTCAACCAAAAATGGAGAGCTTACTTAGGGTGGTATATAAGAAATTAATACTAGAAACTAATCTTATTTCCGTACAAGATATATAATATATAATGCTCCTTCGGCTCCGTAGAAAAGCAGAGAAGCAGCAGAGGTAAAAGGAAACGGGAGAAGGAGAAGGTACGATTCGTACCGACAAACAACGCTACCCTGTAAAAGGCCCTAGAAGTTAGAACTGCTAATTTCCAACCAAATGAAAAAAAAGAAAATCTTGCTAAAAAAAAACCAAATGAAAAAAATAAAAATAAAACAAAAAGGTTACCCTTGAGTTCATCAAGGTATATGCTAGCTTTAACAGACATATAGCAGATCCACTCCCACTATCCTTTGAAGGGTTAGGAGGCGGAGATAGCTTGACGACATAGGAAGGAAGTAGGAGGGAACAAGATTTTTGGAGCTTGGAAGATTTTGAGGACATTAGGGCCACTGTTAGATGACACTTATACAACTAGGTGGGGAGGGGTGACCGACCGAGGGTCCAGTATAGTCAGTTTAGTACTAACCTTTTGTACTTTCCCATTGCACCCCACCTGTTGTTTGATGTATATGTATAGATAAATAAGAAATGAAGTTGCCCTATTTGTAGAAAATTATGTGTAGCCCAAAATTTCCTTTAGTCCCTTACGCTTTCACATACTTAAGAAAAATTAAAATAAAGAATATATTGGCGATAGTAATTCTATAGTAGCCGTGACATGCTGGGGTCGTCACACTTAATGATTAGCCAACTATAATAGATATAGTAAAATAATAAGATATGCATTATATCTTGGTAATGGTAACATTAAATTGACATTTTCTCTCTATGAGGTTTTAAGAAATATACTATTAAATAGACAAGGCATGTTCATATAAATATTTTTCTTCCAAAAACAAAAAGAAGACATACAATCTTATTGATGATATATCTGAATACGATAGACAGGTATCGATAATAATAATCCAAATGATCAAGCGGCACATCGATCTTATACCTCAAGTAAAGCAGGCTTTTGGGTTCGATTCTTACGAATGTAATCACTTGGATTTTGATGACCTTAGAGCACGAGATTCTATCTCTTTCAAACTTGTAAACGGATATACTACCAACGTTAGTAGAAGAGTTATGGATAATTGCATATTATTAAAAGATCTTATCTTTCTTTTCTTCTTTTTTTGTGGCAAGACTTATCTTTTAATCCACGTAAAAAGCCATGCGGAGTAGTGTAATCTCAATATTTCAACTCCAAAAAATCCAATCTGGGATTTACGTGAATCCCCTTTAAATCTAATAGAATAATCTCGACGTGATTGCAGAAGTTGGTGTCCAGTACCAGAGAGAGAGAGAGAGAGAGAGAGAGAGAGGCCACAGAGGCCACTTTGTCTCAGAATCTCTCGAGACATGGCGGAGTTCAAGGCGATCTGTTGCTTTGCGGCGGTGCTCTCGTGGCTTTCGCTGTGCCTGGCGAAAGACGTGATGGTCACGGTCGCCGGAGTGACCGACGTGGCAAGGACCGATGATAACTTTTGTGCGCGACATTGGACTGGTGGCCGGTTGATAAGTGTGATTACGGTCAGTGTCCTTGGGGGATGGCCGGGATCATCAACTTGGTATGCTCTCTCTCTCTCTCTCTCTCTCTCTCTCTCGCATTGGCTTGGAATTCATGATGCGTGTCGATTGTTATCGTTGCCGGATGAAGCTGCACTGGAATATTGAATATGTTTTTCATGGTTCTGTCGTCTTTTTTGCCTTTGCAGGATTTGAAGAACAAGATCCTGTCGAATGCTATAAAGGGTAAGTTACACCCAGAGCACAACTGAGTTTTCTAGGCATTGGAATTTCTGATGTTAGCGTTTTCCTGAATCAGACAGCTTCTGAAGGAGTTACTTATCGATGAATTTAAACTTCTGCTTGAAGTTGAGAGCTTTACAATATATATAGTTCAGCTTACACGGAAACCCAGCTTTCTATAGAGCATATTTGATTATTGATGGTTGACAATCCATAGGAGAAAGGAAGTACCAAGTGTAGTTTTTTTTTTTAAAGCGAGAAAGAGCTTATTTATCTGATTTGTCGAGCCGCCGGAGAAACGGGAAGGTGCTGTTTTGCTACTCTAGGATCGAACAACCTGCTCCTCGATCTATTGGTAACGTTCCGATAAGGGCTTTTCTGTCGTGTGGCATTACAGCTTTCAATCCTCTGAGGATCAGAGTCGGAGGCTCGTTGCAAGACCAGGTCATTTACAAGGTCGGAGACGCGAGACCGGTGCACAAATGCCCCCACTTCAAGAAGCGACCCAGCGGCATGTTTGGGTTCAGCCGGGGTTGCCTCACGATGGACCGGTGGGATCAGCTAAATGAGTTGTTCAATGAGACCGGGTAACAATTTCTTCGCCAATATTCATCGGCATCATCAAACTTCTCAAGCCGCAAATGAAATCCTAGAGGATAGAAGGAAGAAAATCTCTGAATACTCATCCAATTTTGCTTCGCAGAGCTGCATTGACTTTCGGCTTGAATGCTCTCATCGGAAGGCACAGGTCGCCCAATGATAGCGACCATTTCATCGGTGACTGGGATCCACAGAACGCCCGCGATCTCATGAGTTACACCATCTCCAAAGGATACAAGATCGACTCATACGAACTTGGTAACTGAAGCTCAAGTCATAGTTTATATAGTCTTATTAGTATCTGTTTATATAACCTGACTAAACTGTTCTGCATTTTCATTGATCAGGCAATGAGCTCTGTGGATCTGGGGTTTCTGGAAGAGTCGACGCCGACCAGTACGGAAAAGACATGATCGTGCTCAAGAAGATGATTGAGGAATTGTACCCAGACCCGGCCACGAGGCCAAAGGTCTTGGGTCCGGCTGGATTTTACGACCAGAAGTGGTTTGAGACCTTCCTCCAGGTCTCAGGACCCAACGTAGTCGACGGTTTAACCCACCATATATACAATCTCGGTGCAGGTACAACATACTAAGCCATCAGGAACCTCCAGCTTGATATTACTTGTATCCTGCAAGTCGAGGATAAAGTTCATCACCACATTTCCTCCATGCAGGTGTTGATCCGACTCTCATTGACAAGATTCAGGACCCGTACTTTCTGGACGAGATCGCTCAGACGCATAAGGATGTCATGAGAACCGCCGAGAGATTCGGACCATGGTTGGGCCCATGGGTTGGGGAAGCAGGCGGGGCTTATAACAGCGGCGGCAAGGACGTTTCACACACCTTCGCCAATGGATTCTGGTGAGGAACCTTACGGAAATAAGAGAATTGCAGATTGAGATAGATTATGGAAGGAAGTTTAACTTTGTGTTCATGAGCGAAAAAACAGGTACTTGGATCAATTGGGCATGACATCCCAGTTCAACCACAAGGTCTTCTGCAGACAAGCTTTGATTGGTGGAAACTACGGTCTCCTCAACACTACGAGTTTCGTCCCAAACCCGGATTATTATGGGTTAGTAGATCACCTCGGCATGAGCAATTAACTTTGTCTATTATACCTTTGTTGTCCGATTATGGCACGATTCTCATTTTCCTTCTCAACTGCATAATCGATCCTGTTCTATTCAATCAGCGCTCTCCTGTGGCATCGCCTGATGGGGAAACAAGTCCTTGCGACGATGCACAACGGTTCTGCTCATTTACGTGCATATTCTCATTGCTCGAAGGACAAGGTAAACTCACTTCGGAAGGTTAAGCACGCGTTGCTGGCAACAACCCCATTTCTGCCAATAATTCTTCGATGCCCATTTCTGCTTAAATTTTTGACCACTCAGACATATTTTTGGTTCAGCCTGGCGTGAGCCTCATCCTGATCAACATGTCGAACTCGACTTCCTTCAACGTGTCGGTCATGAATGACCTGAATATATATCCTGCAGTCGAGCAGGCTTGCGGCGGCAGGCAACCTAGAGAAGAGTACCATCTGACACCGAAGGACGGGAACATCCAAAGCGATGTGCTGCTCCTGAACGGGACTCCGCTGGAGCTCACTGAATTGTCGGACATTCCTGAGATGAAGCCAGAGCTCGTCGATCCATCCTTGCCAATTGCCATCGAGGCCGATTCGATAGTGTACGCAACCCTCAGGGACTTCAGGGCACCAGCATGTGCTTAGAATTATCCTTCCCAAAAGTCTCCTGGATGGACAGGTTCCAGTGATGAGAAAAGCTCTTTAGGCATCGTTTCCTAGGATTTAGATTAGCCGGTTAGAGTTAGACGTCCTTTCAAGTTTACCCAAAAACTTTTTTGTTCTGGTTGGTTATACAAAATGTGGATTGTCCTTTCGCCGCACGTCTCGTGCTCTGAGGAGTTACTGTTTCTTGCGCATCATTCGCTCGCAAGTCCCGTTCACGTATCCAGCAGAATCAGACTCGGGATTACATAGGACAGAGGCGGTTCTTGCACAGAGCAAGCCTCGCTTCCGTTTCGCGTTCTTGAATGGGCAGGAAGGCATTTCGAGCAACCGAGCTTCCCGAGACACGGACCTCAAATGACTCAGAGGGATGATGCACCGCGACGCCAGGGCGGAACCCGCTTTGGATCCCCACCCTTACCCATTCAAGGAAGATGCCAGGATTTCGTTCTATGAGCTCATCGACAGCGAAATCCGATTGATTGGATTGGGGCAGGGTGTCCGCTGGTCCCGTTCTCTGCGGGGAACGTGGGTTTGCGTCTTACGCCTCCCTAGAAGACAAAGCTGGGACAGCGCATCTCAATAGTACAATTTCGGGGTGTCGCTAGGATGAGCACATTCTAGTGACACTTTGTCGTTAGCACTCGAGCTTTGACTCTTCCTATATAAAGCTTTGAGGCAACAGACCCGTCACCCAAGCATCGCACGGAATGAGAAAGGAATGCATCTCCAATGGGTGACCTGGCAACACAGGCGGTGTTCCTTTGCCTGGCGCTGCGGTATTAGCGCCTGTGTTTTCAGGTCACCCCTTCGAGATGATCATATTCCTTCCCTTTGCGTATCAATAACAGCATTGCCAAGTCAATTCAATAAAGGTAATTAGGCATAACCGGGGGCAGGCTTTAATGACTTCTATGTATTGTTGAGATCGGGTGATTCGCATTATTCAGGAATCCATTTTCGTGGTTGTTCTTGAATTCTTTTTTTCCATTCATCATATAATAATTAATTTCTGGAAAAGTGTACTATAATTAACATGTAAAACTGCTGATTTTCTTCGAGATCGTCTACCCGTTTTGTCGGGCCTGCTTTTCGGACACGACAAATTCATAAGTTCGCGGTCCAATTTCCACACGACAGTGATTTTCAGAACAGAACGGCCTAGCGAACCGATTCTCTACAGACGTTGCCATCTGTTCGCGTATGAGCGCACTGGCACGAGCCAATCAGAGCCGCTGGAACGGCTGACCTTCGGTCAAACGCAAAAACCCCTCGCCTTTCGGGAGAAACCCCCTCCCGGCGGCCGCATCCCCCGAAAATCCCCTGCGCGCCGCCATGGAAATGGAGATCGATTCTGCTCCAAGCGCGACGCCGGAGCAACGGCCGATCAGGGACGAAGACCTCTTCAGAGCCGCCGAGGGCGGCGATCCCGCGGCGTTCAGAGCGCTCGCGCGGGACCAGCTCTCCAAGGCGCTCTCCCTCCGGAACGAGGACGGTCGGTCCCTCCTCCACGTCGCCGCTTCCGCCGGCCACGCCGAGGTACTTTCTTCCTTCATCGCCTCCGGAAATCCAGAGAGGCTGAGATGAAGTGCTTCGCCGGAGACATTGGTCCTCGCGTTTTTTTTTTTTTTTAAGTGCAGTTCGATTAGCCTGAGTTGGTGAGGCGATAGCCTCTTGGACCAGACGTCTAGAAGGAGTAATTCTCTGTAATTCCTCAACGCAGTGCGGATAATCTTGCGCCAGTATATAGTCTCGACTGGGATTTTGTGCCGAAAACTCAAAGGTGCGAGCGGGGAATATGAATAAATGGCTTAAGTCTGAGATGTGGATAACCTTTGTGACAATTCCTGTCGAGAGTAAATTTATCAAAGATAAGAGACATGGGAAGCAACCATGAAAATTTCGAGTGCGCATTCTCAGTAATTACATGGTTTATCACTGTCTAAAGTTTGAGAAGCACTTTCAATCGCCATTGATTACATAGTGTAATCGTATAATTATCAAAATCTGATTTTAGTGAGTGCAGACGGCTGCAATCTACATATGCAGCGCACTAGTTTTTGAAGATTTTTATGTGTGGAGAGCATGCTTATTGCACAAAGCTGTCATGGTTTCGATTTGCATGCGCAAGGGTTCCATGAGTGCTTAGGGCGCCCATAATTTTCGTTTTGTGATAGCCTATGTACGATTGCAATCATTCTTTGCTCAATGGATGTTCTAAAAGATCGCGTAAATGACAGCATAAATCATTAGATTCATGCATTTGCGGGGCTTGTTGTTAAATACGTTTGGCTGTTTCTTTGTTCACGATGTTTGTTTAATCCATTCGCTAGATTGCTTTGTTTGAATTGTTTTCCATTCGACTGGATCAGATAGTGGATATACTGTCAGATGCTGATCAGTCAACAAGTGTGATAAACAGCAAAGATGAAGAAGGTTGGGCCCCGCTTCATTCTGCAGCGAGCATTGGGAATGAACAGATTGTGGAGATCTTGTTGAGGAAAGGCAAGTATGTCTGTGAGTTCCATGATGTGCTAATGAGTCTGAAAACAGTTTTGACTACACAGACATGCTGATGGATTTGTGTGCTTTCATTTCCGCTCTTAATTTGTTAGGATAAATCTTCTATTGTTAGAACACTTTTTGGTTCTCTGAAGTCAGACGAGCCTTTGAAAATTGAAAGCAGTCTGAAGCTAAATCAATGAAATTTCAACTGAGGATCGATTTCTTTGGATGTTGTGTACGCCCTTGGTTGGTATGTATCCTATAGTATCTCCAGCTTGTGAAGTGGAGTAGTGCCAGGCAATTGTTACAGGGTAAATGGAGAACTTGAGGATTCTTTTAATCAGGTTTCACTGTTAAGACACCATTTCCTTGCTGAATTCAATTGGAGTACTCAGGCTTTAGTGTTGTCCAGACTCAGCGTTTGTGGTAGGGCTTGTGAAATACTAATTCTATCTATGTGGATATGGTGAAAGAATTTATATGCTACACTTAAACTATGTAAAACAATAAGTCACGCAAGCATTATGGATCTTTTGGCGTGTGTGTGCTTCATTCTTAGTAACTGCTTCATGCTCACATTTCAGTGACCAGGCTTGTGAATCAATTTTGTACATGGCCTTTGTATACGGTGAGTGGTTGGTCCACCTAGAGGAAAGAGAAGGCTGCTTACCGTTGTGAGTGTAATCATGCCTAACCTCGGTAGCTAAGGATAGATGGCACATTATCATGCCAAGTTCCTTGTTGTGTCCTTTTATATAAACAACCTTTGTTCAGTTCCTTCCATACATGGTGGAGAAAGAAATGCCCCTTTTTGCTTTTCACTTGTCTTGACATAATTTAGTTGTCACATGATGGTGATTCTTTGCAGGAGCTGATGTTAACTTAAAGAATGATGGCGGACGTACTGGTCTCCATTATGCCGCCAGTAAAGGATGGTTGAAAGTCGCTGAAACTCTGATTTCACATGGTGCAAATATCAATGCAAAGGATAAGGTCAGTAATTGCACAATTGACTTCCTATATACATGTTCGTTTGAACTGAAAACACGTGGTGTTGTTTATTTTTGGCCTTCATCAATTGCTTGACATGTGTAGCTTTCAGGTAGGGAGCACTCCATTGCATCGTGCTGCGAGCACAGGGAAATCAGAAATGTGTGAATTTCTGATCGAGGAAGGAGCTGAGGTTGACCCTGTTGATAAAGCAGGCCAAACGCCTTTGATGGCTGCAGTAATTTGCTACAATAAAGAGGTCTGACAACAGTGAAGTAGTCATGCAATTTGCTTTGTTTTGCACTGAATTAAAGGCTAGGTACAATTTTACATGTATATCTGCAAACTAGTTTATACATTCATATATATAGCCCTGAGTCCTTTGGGCAGTTACTGGGATTGAAAAATTAGTCATCTAGATCCCTCCTTTAATGAGAGAAACTGAGGTGGGACAAGGCTTGTCACCCTCCTCCTGTCCTAGCAACCTTTGAATTGGTCTGTCAGTTAGAATTGCCGATTAGGCTATTCATATTCAAATTTGTAAATAACCATACGTGTAATTCTGCTGTCATTGCTGCGGCAAAGGCTTGCTGGAGCTTGAACTGACAGAGGTCAGGCTTCCTGCTTCTAAGTTCGAGATCCTCATCAGACCATTTACTTGTTTTATGTCGATTTATTCATGGTTAGGTGGCTCTGCTGTTGATAAGGCATGGAGCAGACGTAGATGTGGAAGATAAAGAAGGATACACCGTGCTTGGCAGGGCATCACATGACTGGAGACCAGCACTCATGGACGCCGCAAAAGCCATGCTCGAAGGATGATCCCTTTTGCAATTTGATTTCCCTTAACTTTTTATAGCGAATTGTCCAAAGTCGGAAATATTTAGGCAAGTAGACGCGGAGAGTTGTATCCTGATGTTTCGATTCGCTTTGGCATTGTGTACTTTCTGGATATAAAAATCACCGTTTGTTCCTGCTTATGATTTACGACCCTGTTATGTTGAAGAGAAGACCCGCAACTCTCTTCAATGAACTCGTTGTTGCTCGGAATGAATAGTTCATTAATTTTGTGCTATGAGCACAGTGGATCAGTTTCGGAAACGTAATCGCTTTTTTTTTTTTTAAAAAAAAAAAATATGATTATTGTAACCATAAAAAATAATCAAATGTAACTATTGTACAGCCGGCAATGTAAATCGGGCACTAGCGCGGGAACTTACCTCCCACGGCACCTCACTTAAGTCGCACAACATGACAAGGAGGGGAATTGAACCCTGGCTGTTGTGTGGCCAACATGCGCCCTAACCAACTCACCCATCACGGGGTGGGTATGAGCACGGTGGTATTAGTCACCGAAATTTGCAAGAATAAATTTTGATGAAGTGTTAAAGGGTTTCATTCTGTTGATGATACCATGTGTAAAATCAATCAAATTGTAATTACTGCATGGGAGTTCGTGATTTTGTTAATTGTGTCTTGACGCGTAATTTACATAATTCGTCAGATTGATCCGTTCAAAACTTTTTATATTATTGCAACTTTTCTGTCGAATGAAGAAAAATAATATAGAAATCAGCTTTGCTCATGACTCATGAGTCGGCAGAGAGAGAGAGAGAAGCTACTCCTGAAATCCCGGAAAAGAGAAGTTTCTTCGCCTCTTATCTCTCTCGCTCACTGTCCCCCAAGTCATGGGCTTATCTTTGCTCTCACCTCTGGCGACCCTGCACTGTAAAATCCCGTCCAAAAGCAAAGATGAACTCGCAGATGGCGGCGCTCCCATTCTGTCCACCAAAACCTTCTCGGACGCTTCTCGATCCTCTTCTGCAACACCTTCTTCTTCTTCTTCCTGCGTGTCGTCGTCAGCACGTCCCGTCGGCCCTCTTCACCGGACCGTCCCTCTCGCTGCTTCGCTCGCCATCCTCCTGTGGTCGAATCCAGGTACAGTCACGAGCGTTCTTCTTCCATGGGTTCGTTTGCTCTTGACTCGAGGCGGCCTGGTCGTCTCCCGTTTCGTTTATTTAGAGCAATAGCATTGATTTAGCTCCAGTTTTCATTGGGTTTCTTCCGAAGAGTAGTTTCTGCCGAGCATATTCGAATTTGATTCGTACCCTTTTCGCCTTCCGTGTGCTGCATGCCGGGTCAATGGAATGGAATTCCCAGTGTTCGTCTTTTTTGGTGCTGGAATGGTTACTGCGAAAGGGGAAGTGTGTCTTGGTGCTTCTACTGTTGAAAGAGGTTAGGTTGTGTTCGCAGATGTGCATCCACTGCAGAAGGCTTGCGATCTAGAGTTAGGAGGTCCCATTGGTCGATTGTGCGCCTTTTTTGAAGTCAATGCAACTAGGTTTGTGCTTCGTTTTAATGACTGTTGGGGAGAAGATGTCGGTGCGAGTAGAATCGTGTGTAGAAGATGTGGATACGCATGGTGCACTTGAAGAAAAACAACCTCGACTGGTGTTTTGGTCGGGCATGCGTGCACTGAAGTAGTATAGCTTCTTGTCTTATTCTTGTCTGGCTTCTAATACGATTGAAGAATCCGGTGTGCTCTTTGTACTTCTTGAATTACGCCGGGTTTTGCACGTGGTAAAAATCGCGAGGCACGTGCGATCGGTGTAAGTAGAGGATTATTGATGTGCGGATGTTGAACCCGAATTTACATCTATATTTTTCCTGCCGCTGCAGCTGAAGCCGGATTTCTCTCTGGATTGCCTGGAATAGAGTCTGTCCCTGGCCCAGAATTGCCTCAGATTGAGTTTCTCGAGCGATTCAATGGTAATTATCTTCGCTTCATTGCATACTCTGTTTTATCCCCTTGACCTGGCTAATGCTGCGATTAAAAGATGTTGAGGTGTGCTTTGGCAGAAGAGAACCAGAAGAAGTACGCAGAATTTGATGAACGGTTCAAGCAGTCTCCTATACTCAAAAAGCTTCTTGAGCAGTCGAAGCTCAATAGAGAGAAGTAAGCTTTCAGTCCCGATTCTCTTTCAGAATTCCATAAATTGCGATCACACGATGGTGAAAAAAGGCAGGGTTGGCTTGGCAAATTTGTCGGGGTCACGTGGCGATGAGTAATGCTAGGTGTAGTGGTGAACTGAGAGTAGTTCAGAAAATTAGTATATAAAGCGAAGTGACGGAAGTATGCCGCAAATCAATTTTGGAAGCCAATCTTGTTATGTATCAACATGATTATATGCTCAAGTAGTAAATCATCACTGTGGTTGCCTTCACAAATCAGATCTGTCTGAGGCAGTTGTGTAGATAATTGGAGGGAGTGAGGGAGGGAGGGAGGGAGGGAGGGAGGGAGAGACTATGGATTGATGAGCTGATGAGAGGGAAAAGAGCTAGAATCACTCAGCCAGTCGTTCTGGTGTTTCCTTCTTTTCTTTATATTTCGTAAGTGCAAAACCAATTTATGTTCACTGGGCTGTCTCTATTAGAAGCAAGCTCTCTCTTTCTCATAGACAGTATCCACGTTTCAGGAACAAGCAAGAGATACAAGACAAATACTGCATCCGTGGAGCCGAGTGGGGCGTGGGAGATTGTTCAGCGGAAGGTATGTCTCCGGAAGAACGAGAAAACTTCATTGCCATGTTAAAGCAGAAGGCCGGCGTAAAATGAAGGAGTCCCAACTGGAGATGAACGACCCCGTTAACCATTCAGGTCATCCTTGTTTGCTCGGGCCACCCGGATTCACCGCAAACACCATCTTTTTTTTGTTTCCTTTTCTCTTCCTTCCCTGCAATGCGTGATGCGGTTCTGATTCAGACGAGTAATAACTAGTCATGTATAATGGTGATGAGCCCATCATAGCCTCTTTTATATACGCTGCTTACCGAGCTTCGAGTCATGAATTCAATGCAACTTCTTCCAGCACGACGAGCTGGTATGCTATAAGACCACCATCAACACTAAACGTTTCTCTGGCTTGCCGGTCTGGTACAGCACGCGCGAGTTCTATATCATTTTTAGGCACGCCGATTGAGTTCTATATCATTTTTAGGGGTAAGCAGTTCTAGACATCTGGAACTTTAAACTTATCCATTAAAATAGATTCCTTAAATTTTTGGAATCTATAACTTAGGGAAAAGTGCCAAAAAAGTCTTAAACATTTTGTTTTCGTGCTGATTTAGTCATAAACCTTTTGTCTTTGTGTCAATTTAGTTCTAAACATTTTTACGTTGCGTCAATTCAATCATCTTCCGTCAATTTTGGTCGGATTTTGCTGACTGGACGCCGGCCGGCTGACGTGACTTGATTTTGGCGCCGACGTGGATAACTTTTAATAATATTTTATTAATTTTTCTTTTTTTTCTTTTTTTCTTTTTTTCTTTTTCTTCTCCTCTTCTTCCTCCAGCCGATCATCGGACCTTTGCTACCGGCCAGAGGCAATGGCCGACAAGGTCAAGGTCGAGGTTGACCTTGCCAACCACCTCACCCGGTGGCCACAAGAGCGGCCACGCGAGGCGGCAAGGCTCGCCCTCGCTAGATCCCGAAGGGCGAGCCTCGCCCATGGCCGACGAGGGTGAGCCTCACCCGCCTAGTGAGAGGCCGCCCTCGAGGCTGGACGGCAAGGCTCACTCTCACTAGATCCGGCGAGGGTCGAGCCTCGCCCATGGCTAGCGAGGGCGAGCCCCACCAACTCAAGACAAGGAGGCTAGCTCGATTCGATTAGCTCCCAAAGCCAATTCTCAATGGAGCCGACAACTCTAACCCTAGTTGGATCCACCGACACCGCACTGGAGTTGGTGCTCCTCGAGGATCTCCGACACCTGATGGCTCTACCCTCGGAGAGCACTAGTTCCTTCATGGCACTCCTCGAGCTCACCTCGGCGGCGGCGGGCGGGGTAGGGTCACTTTCGTCGTGGATTCCAACCTCGCAACAAGGTACCCTACCTTCTTCGGAGAGAAGAACAACTTCCTAGAGATGAGCTCGCAGAAGGTGAAGAACAAGCCGTTGACGAAGTCCGACTCGAACCCCAACTCATTGTCAAATCTGGCGAGGGCGAGCCTTGCCGCCTCACAACCATTGATGAGGTGGCCGGCGAGATTGACCTCAACCTTGCTGGTCGTCACCTTTGGCTAATCATCGAGTCCGACGATTGGCTAGAGGAAGAAAAGGAGAAAAATAAAGAAAAATAAAATATTAAAAAATATTAAAATAAGAAAATATTATTAAAAGTTATTTATGTCAACACCGATCATGCTATATCGGAAAAGATTGAATTCCAATCATAATAAAAAAGGCCCGAATTGGCTAGAAAAGACAAAAAAAATGTTTATGACTAAATTGGCACAATGTAAAAATGTTTACAATTTTTTTGGCACTTTTCCCTAGAACTTACCTTGTATAATCATAATTTTGAAGTCTATCCTATCATAGATTTTAGGATTGGTTTTAAGATTTATTTTAGGTTCTACCTATACTTTTAATTAAATGATTGCAATAAGTCACCATATTTAATAACTATCACTAATTATAATCCATTTATTACAACTCATGTTTAGACAAGCAAAAATATTCATGGATATTGTTTAAAATGAAAGCACAAACTAATGGACTCGGGATCATGCAAACATATGGAACAAGAAAAAAAAAAAAAAAATTCAATTTCCAAGTTCTCGGTTCTACATAAAACCTATTGTGGAACATAAAACTTATTTTGCATATCCTAAAATTTGGAACTTAAAACTTATATTGCATCCTAAAATTTTGAATCAGATCGATTCCTGTTTTACCTTGAAATCATAGTTGGACCTAATCATTTCCCCGATGAAAATCACAATCTCTTAACGAATGTGTAATCCATCTCGTCGGCGGAGCGTTACAATTAGCCAGGCGAAAGTAGCCGTGTCCGACCATGCCTCTGTTTCTCAGCCTTCATGACCGAGACCAAGCAGAGATTCGATTCGCATATGCTTTTGCTGACGGCGAAATCAGGGTCGACACTAATTCGGCATACATCGTTTTACAGTTTTTTTTTTTTTTTTTTTTTTTTTTTTTTTTTTTTTTTTTTTTTTTTTGTCGAAAGGTAGGATTTTTATTTATATCATAGGCGGAAACCGCGGAGGCCCGTTTCCGGGGCATCGATACATAGTAAAGCCCAAAGGGCGAGGGAGGCGAGGCCCGCCGTTCATAGGGAGGGACTTCTTACGGTGATGGGTAGCGGCCCAATCGGCCACCGCATTTGCGAACGTGGACGGTGGGCCAACTTCACGTGCGACATCTTACGGAGAAGCGGTTACTTTCCTTCAAGCCTCCACGTGCGGTTGACTCCGTATGTTGTTCGGAGAGTAAGTACTCAACCACGAGCCGAGCGTCTGTTTCCACCACGGCTTCGACGCTTTCTTTTCCTTGTAGAAATTTTAGGGCTTCAAGGACTCCTAGGGTTTCAACCGAAGAAGCGATTTCCGCCGAGACCGTCTTTGTAAATCCGTCGAGGAGGACGCCATAGGAGTCTCGGACGACGCAAGCCCGCTCCCTCCGGCGAGTCTTTCCCCGCCGACCCATCAACGTTCGGCTTAAGGCGGCCGGTCTTCGGAGCTCGCCAGGTAGGTGGATTCGTCTGTTGCGGTTCTGATTCGGCTGGATCTTCCCCAAACCCCCATCTTCGGTAGCTAATTTGCTGAGATCTTGCTAGATCTACAACTCTGCAGACCTCTGGGGTTGATCCTCGGAAAATAAAGTTGTTGCGCTCCTTCCAAACCCGCCACGGAGATAGCCGATGGTTTCCAAGGAGGGTAGGCGTGACTTCTTGCTTGTAAAGTTGAGCAACCATTTATCCAGTCTTGTGACTTCGTGTTCATCAATTCGCGGTCGGTGTCTTGACAACTCCACACTCCCGCTACCCGGGGACGAGGAGGAGGGTGTGCTCGGCCGTTTCTACCTTGGTTTGACGGAGATTACACATCGGATCGGGTAGGATCTTTCGTTTCCACAGATTTTCCTTGGTTGGTAGGGCATTTTGACAAGCCTGCCATACAAATAACTTTACTTTGGGGTTGGTTTTCATGCGCCAAATTGCATTCCATAAAGCTGTAGGGGTTTGATGTGAGGATGAAGGGAGCTCTTTTTCTCTTTTTTACGTAGTAGTGTCTCGTAGCAAGTTGTATCCATTCTTGACTCGTGAATGAACCATGTTTTGTACCCGTCCATAATAACTCATCTCACGAAAAATGGACCGTTGATTGGTGTTGCAAGGATCTCGTGTGTTAGCTGCTCATCAAAGAGATTTCTTAGCAATGTTTCATTCCACTACGAGTGCTCGGTAATATTAACTCGAAACTTTCGGGGATCATCTTTGTTAGCTGGTCCTCCTATGTAGCCACGTTTCAGCCATCTATCTGTTCTTATTTGAACCGATTCTCCAGATCCGATTGACCATCTGATTGATTCCGCAATGGCATCTCTTCCAATAAGTAAGCTTTTCCAACCCCACGAAGGATTATAACCAGTTTCAGCATGCAAGAGGTCTGTTCGATTAAAATACAATCCTTTCAATAGTTTACTCCATAGAGCATTTGGGTTTTTGATCATCCGCCAGGCTTGCTTCCCTAGTAAGGCTTTATTCACGAGATCAAATCTTTAAAGCCCATTCCCCTCTATCTTTTCTCATCTTCATAATTTCCCAGTGTTTCCAATGCAAACCAGCCTTTGAGTCACTGTTTTTCCACCAGAAATTTGCTATTTTTTCTCTATAGCTTTGCATATTGAGATTGGAATTTTAAAAACGACATAGCATATTGTGGTATCGCGCACAACCGATTTCAAGAGAGTTTCTTTGCCAGCTTTTGATATGAGTTGCTCCTTCCATCCCTCTAACTTTAAATTGATCCGGTTCAAAATCCACCCAAAAACTTGCCTCTTAGATGCCCCCCAATCAGATGGAAGACCCAAATACCTTCCCGATCTTTCTAGCTCGGGTACCCTAAGTTCACTCTTCATATTGTCTTTCAATAAAGCTGGACAAGTCTTTGCTGAAAAAGATCCCGATTTGTTCAAGTTCACAGCTTGTCCGAGGCATAGCAAGATTGGTTTATGACAGCCGCAACAGCGTCTTTGGCATTCTGAATAGATCCATCTAAGAAAAAGACCGAGTCATCTGCAAAGAACAAATGGGTTAAAGTAGGACAAGTATCTATTCAGTTTGATTCCCTTTATGTTTCCTTCTTGTAGCGCATTCTTCATCAACATAGATAAACTGTTTGCTACCAGGATAAATAGGTAGGGTGAGAGAGGATCTCCCTGTCGTATTCCTCTTGTTGGAGCAAAAGCCGGAAGTGTTTCCCCATTTAGCTTTATATTAAATGTGACTGTGGTAACACATTGCATGATCCAATGAACCCATTGAGCACAGAACCCCAACTTCAGCAAGCAACCTTCTAGATAATCCCATTCAATCCTATCATAAGCTTTTTTCATGTCAAGTTTTAGTATCGCCTGAAAATGCTTCTTTCTTTTACGCTTCCTCAATTGATGCAATACTTCTTGAACAACGTAGATGTTGTCTTGAATCTGTCTTCCGCTAATGAAAGCGCTTTGCTCTTCGAAATCGGTGAAGGGAGCCATCGTTTCAGTCTGTTTGCCAATATTTTTGCAATGATCTTGTAGGCAAAGTTACACAAAGCGATTGGGCGGAATTGTTCAAGGGTCTCCGGATGGGTATGTTTTGGGACTAGCGTGATATGCGTTCTGTTCAGGGCTGGATCTAGGACTCCATGTTGAAAAAAATCTCGGACTTCCTTTAAGATATCGGGGTTGATTGTCTCCCAATTATGGTGATAGAAAAGTCCATTTAAACCGTCTGGGCCCGGGGCTTTCTGAGCTCCTAGCTGGAAAACAGCATCATGAATTTCTTCCATAGACACTTCCGCCACTAAACATTCATTCATATCATTGCCAACTAATGTAGGCTGTTGATCTAGTACTGGAATGTAGTTGCGTGGGCCTTCCGAGGTGTATAGCTCCTTGAAAAAGACAAAATGAGGTGCTGGATTTGCTGTTTTCCCCTGATCCACTGATTTTCTGCATTTTTCAGCATATGGATTCTGTTCTTTTGTCTCCTTTGGATTGTGGTTGCATGGAAGTATTTCGTATTTTTGTCTCCCCAACGAAGCCAATTAATCCGGGATTTTAAACCCCAAAACATTTCTTCTCTTCGCCATAAATTTTCCATCTCTTCTTTGATACGCTTGATTATGCTTTTGTCTTGACAACTTCGATGGCTGTTTGTAATGGATTGGAGCTCCTTCTTTAAAGCAATAATGCGAACATTATTATTAGGGAATTTCTTTTTGCTCCATGTGATTAAGGCTTTGCTGGTGATGCGTAATTTATCTCCCAAACCTCCCTGAGTACAAGATTGAGATTGCCATGCGTGTTTTACTATCTCCTTACATTCTTGTCTTCAGCCCAAAATGCTTCGAAATTGAATTCTTTTTGTTTCTTTACAGTCGGGTAATGTTGCTAACCACAAGGAGTGGGCTATGATCGAGCCCACACTGGAAGGGCAAAAGCTTCAGCCTCCGGTAGCATTACTCTCCAATCCATTGAGAGAATACTCTATCTAATTTCTCTGAACCAGATGATCTCCTTCTCGTTATTGGACCAGTGAATGCACACCCTTTACTGAGTCAATTTCCATTAAAGAACAGTCATTGATGCAATTTTGAAATGCTGCATTCGAGATTTGTCCGCCATTCTTCTGCCTCTTTTCTCCCAATAATAGAGAATTTCATTAAAATCTCCCATACACACCCATGGGAGTGTATTAGATGATGCAAGCTGTCTCAACTTCTCCCATAGTTGTTGTCTCTCCCCATATATGTTTGGGGCATGTATACAGCTAAGCCGCATCTTTATGTTGCTTTCATAATCAGAACATATCATATTGATCATTTCTTGAGAGCTGAACTCCACTTCCACCTCCATTTCCATATTCCAAAACACCGCCATTCCCCCCGCAATGCCTTTCGGTTCCTCTACATGACTGTTTTGAAAATTCAGAGTTCTTTTAATACGATCTACTACTGATTTTTTGTTTTTTGTTTCCATGAGCAGGATTAAGTTGGGCCTTTCCTGAGCCACCATGGCTCTCAAATTCTGAACTGTCAGTGGTGTGCCCAACCCCTGACAGTTCCAACATATAGCTCTCATTTGTGAACCGGTGGCTTATTTGGGCTAGCCACCAAAGCCCTACCCCTGGTATCTTCAGAAAGACTTATAGGAGTATCCTGCAAAGTTGTTTCATCCAAGCATGCCAAATCAGCAACTGAAGAGTGGTAAGGAGTATATCTCTTTAACTTTTTTGCTGGAGAGTTTTTCACAATCCGACTTTCCTTCTTTAAAACCGTTTTTTTTTTCCATGAAGAGGAGAATTCGGCTTGCTGCAGCTGCATTGCTGGTTCAGCATCATTCATAATGCCTTTTCCTTTCTCCTTTTGCTGATCTAGTTGGATGTCAGGTAAAATTACATCCATTTGTGCCCTGCTTTGGGAGTGTGATAGTTCTGAGTTGTTTACTTCAGTTTGCTCTCCTGTAAATAGAACAATTTGAGTGTCATGAGAAGATATGACACTGTCCTCCTGTGGTGCCACCTCTTGTTCAGCCACTTTTTCATCATAAGCTAACTCCCAAAAGGGACTGTGTTCTTTTACCTCAGCTTTTAGCCAACTGCCAAACATGTTGTTTTTTCTATCTTCAACTTTGGCTACATCATACGGGATTTCTTCACAATTTGTTGTAAAGTGCCCAACCCGTCCACATGAATAACAGAATCTAGGTAGCCTCTCATATTTAAAGTCTAACCAGACCTTCTCCTCTCCCAGATTAAATAAGGTACCTGGTTTTAAAGGTTTTTCCAACTCCAGATCAACTCTAGCTCTTCCCACCTTGTGAAACGCCACTCCTTTTTTCTCCACTTTTACTTCTTTCACCCCACCTAGTTGTTGGGCAACAAGAGACACTATCTCTTCACTGCACCATTCAATTGGGAGACCATGCACTTGAACCCAAAATTCACAGCTTGTAAACCTGTAGCATTGTGCTGGTTTGTTTGGTACCCACGGTTTTAAAATCAGTAAATTACTCGAAAAAGACCATGGGCTATTGGTTAATATTCTGTTTTTCTCCCTTTCAGATTCAAATGTGAAGGATAAAATATCAGATTCTCGTTGTGCAAAGTTCAGGGAATCAACCTTCCAAGCCCACTTCATAGTTGAGATAAAGCTCTGGTAATTTATATTTCCTCCCGAATACAACTTCCCGAATACCGTGCGCTTGCATTCCTCAAGTGTTTCGCTTTGAAATGACACTTTCTCGAGGCGGTGCATCCACCTCGGTTTTGATTCCCTAACCTCTTACACAGTAAGGCTAGGCGATGTTCTTTTTCCCCCGATTCGTCCATAGCGAATTCCCAATGAGCAGCAGCGAATAAACGCCAAGACAATTCAGATATCAAATCTAGGTAATACCCATTTGTTAACTTCCTCCCCTTTCAAAATTTACCTTCGGATGACCCTAATTAAACTCTATTTTCTCAGTTAAAGGATACTCCAGATCGGTCCCAAAAGAAGACTTACATAGATATGGGGTATGACGCATTATCGTCTTCAACTGATTCGAGAAGCGAGCACACTCTGCCGCAAACCTCCGGGATCACCAGAGCTTCGTTGGCTCCCGCGACAGAGAGGGCAGAACAAGAGTGGGTCTGGGCGATTCCTTACCAGGATCTAGCGAGGAGTCAAAACCCAGCGGCCCCAGAAGAAGCCGAGATGAATCTGACCAGCATAAGCACTCATGGTTATCCGATTTAGGGAATTTCGGCCGTAGGGATTTTAGGGTTTTAGGGATGGCTACCACAGTAGGTAGAGAGAGCTCTCATACGAGAGAGTGCCACTTCACTATGCGATTCCGTTTTACAGTTTGTTTTGCGGATGGACGTGGCGAGGAGGTTCCCTAAGAATATTCCCCATGATTTGAAGCGACACCTCCCACTTGTCCTGCCGGGAATAGACTCCCACGCTGTAAATGATCCAGTTTTTTTTTTTTTTTGAAAAGGTAAAATGATCCAGTTCTCATCACGCTTTTCCATGACGCTTGCATGGCCTCCCCATTGGGCGATAAAAGATCATAATAGAAAAGGCATTTTTTGGGCAAATGTATAAGCCTTGTAGGGTCCATCCCAGTATTTGATTCCAGTCCTTTTTCTGGTGCTTAGCCAAATTGCATACTTTCATGAAATAATTACGCTCCCACTCCTTTGGCATCACAGGAATCGACATTTTATTTCTTTTTATCGAGCATCATTCTATCTTGTACCTCCTTTGGCATCACAGGAATTGACATCTTATCCTATATCTGATCTTAACCATTCGTGAAAATTTGTGCGATCTTTCAAATCACTGAAAATTAATCATATATATATATATATAAAGAGAAACCGTTGATGCAAAGGTAAAGTATAACCTCAATAAAACAAAACTTCTTATCCCAAAAATAGAGTAAGATAATTTTTCACATTTAATAACACCCCAACTCCAAATTTATTGCTTGCTATGTGGAAAAACTAATCACAAAACAGAACCTGATTGCACGCAATGAAAGAGCTGTCCTGTGCACTGGGATTTCTAAATAAAATAAATTAAAATAAAACAGAAATCGACAAAATAAAAAAATAATAATAATAAAATAAGAAAATCCCGTAATCGCGAGATCGGTCGTTTTCGCGAAATCCGAAAATCATTCAATGTCGCCAATCCGCTCTGGTAAGGAAGACGCATTCCTGCCTCGCTAGCACCTTGGTTGATTTTTGCCAATCGTCCGCATTCCATCATTCCGGCTCTCCGATCTCGCGTCGTCTCCGCCGCGCCAATCGGCGCGACAGCCGTCGGACGGGTAACGGCACGTCGTTCGGTCCTCGGCGTGCGCAATTTCGCTCGCGTCGTCGTCGTCGAGTTTCGCATTGTCCGCGTCGTGATTTCTAGAGATCTCGAGTGCCGGAAGTTCGCTGTTTCATTCGATGATTGCTCTTGATGGCCTGATCCTGATCGCGTGCTGCGCGTGCGCGCGCGTTTGTGATTGTCTGCAGGGATGCGGAGATTTTGACTGGTCGGCATCTGGAATTGTCTGGTCTCACCTCTGGCGGGCGGGTGAACGCGGTTGGATTGACGGTTAGTTCGGAGATGGAGGGTGTGGGAAATTGACGACGCCGTTCGATTTTTCCTTCCTCTCTCTTTCCGCGGAAGGCGCCGGTTCGGTGGCGGCGGCGGCGGCGGCGGCGGCGGAGGGGGAGGGGTTTGCGATGGAGAACGGGAAGAATGTGGTGAGCCTGGACAAGATTCCTAGGTGGATCGACGTGGAGAACGGGTTTTCCCTCGATGAGGAGAATGGAGACGCTTCGTTCTGTAACCCGTACTTTGGCGATCCTCTGACGTCGGTTTCCGGGGCGGATGCGGCGGGCAACGGGATGGCTTCTCGGTTTCCGGTGGACCGCGAGGTTAACGAGAAGATATACATCTGGAGGGGCACCCCGTGGAATCTCGACGTGGATGCGGTCGTGAACTCTACGAATGAGGTGATCAGCATACCGTGTGCTCCCAGTCTTTCGAACATCTTTACTAGGCCACAAATGGATTGCGAACCGCTTTTAGGTATGCCTAGGTTGTATTAGATGCGATTCAGCTATAAAGCAACCTGCACCCTAGGAAATTCAAAAGCGTTGTTGGATAGAGATCAATGTTTAGGTCTACTTCTGGATGATCCTACACCTTTGCTGAAAAGTAATATAATGAATGATTCCTTCGCCATTTAACTACCTTGAAGAATGCTTTATTTACATGATTTTGAAGTTGTTGCTGCTTAAATTGCTTAAATTTTGCATGAGTCAAGGGATACTCTAATTATTCCTTGCTTCATTAAGTGGAGAAGGGAAAGCATTAGCAGCCAGTTAAAGCCAGCGAGAGATGAAAATTAGATTTGTGGACTGCGCTGTAGGTATCTGAATCCTATATTAATATAAGCCTATGACATTATATACACCATGTGATTTTCAGAAGCAGTAGTGTATGTACGATTATATAAAATAAAATAAAAAGTCTGAAATTACAATTACTTTGGCTGTTTTCAGAATTTGGATGATGCACACAGTAGTCCTGGTTTACATGCTGCAGCTGGACCTGATCTTGCAGACGAATGTGCTATGCTTGTGAGTAATTTTTTTCATTCATTTTGATGTTCAAATTACACTATATATGAAGTTAGAATGACCTCTTCTGGAGAAATGTTGCTGGAGCAATTGAAGTAGCATACCAGTGGAAGCATTTAGCTTTTCATATAAATATGTGAAGAACATTACATTTGGTTGCTTATTTTCTTCATGAAGTACAATCAGGAGATCTCCTTTTGTGAAAAGAAAAAGAATTGCAGGGCTAGATTGACCCATATCTGGCATTTCTTTTGTGATCCAGGGTGGATGTCGAACAGGGATGGCCAAAATTACAAATGCATATAACCTTCCTGCTAGGTCAATACTCTACTGACCTTTTACTTTATTGTCTTCAAGCTATTAGTGAAAAATCGTAAAGAATTTAGAGTAGAAACTTGAAACATTCTCCATATGGGGTTAGAGAAGCTAAAAGCAGAATTTCTTCTGGGTTCTCAGGAGGGTGATTCATACTGTTGGTCCAAAATATGCTGTAAAGTATCATACTGCCGCCGAGAATGCTTTGAGTCATTGCTACCGGTCCTGCCTCGAACTTCTCATTGAAAGCGGACTTCAAAGGTTGTTGGAGATAAGTCTTGCTGAATTATAGAGTTTTCTGATTTGTTATACCTTTCTTTAGGTAAATACTTAACTAGACTTCATCTTACATGAGTGACATAACCATGCAGCATTGCTATGGATTGTTTATACACAGAGGCAAAGAACTATCCACGGAAACCTGCTGCACATGTCACTTTAAGTGAGCCATCTATCCTGCATCTTAACCCTTTTGATAGGCTTTAAAGTTTTTTTCTCCTTGGTACTAAGGACATATTTTCACATCCCTGAAGTATGCTTGTCCAGGAAAGTTTCAAGATTGATCGTGGCATTTTATTTTATTCCTTGCAACTTAAAGACATATATATCTTTAATTTCTTTCCTCAACTTAATATCCCTGTTTTTTAATTTTCATAATTTTTTATGCATTTTCCTGTTCCTGGGGATGTGGTATCAAGGGGTATTGAGTTGATTCTGTCGGGGATATCTCTAGAAAAAGATGTCCAGTTCAATATTTTTTCCCATCAATTTAGGATAAGTCTCTGCACTCACACATGCTCCCCACAAACCCAAAATCAAACCCCTCCCCCCCCCCCTTCCCCCCCTCCCAAAAAAAAATAATAATAATAATAAAGAAAGGTAGCTCTTGGAAGAGTAATGATAGTGTCATTAATCATCATACTGAAATGGGGAAGCTGCTTTTTTAGAGAGTAATCTCCGTTTATTCCTATCTAATATTAATTGGGACTTTTTTTTCAAATTTCTCTATCTTCACAAGGTTTAGAAAATTTGGAGGGATGCATTATTCTGGTATATCAACCATGCAAGAATTTTGTAGTAGTTTAATGAGGAGCTATTTATTTGCGTGCTGCACATTGTACTATAAGAAGCAGTCATGAAAGTTGTCTTGTTTTTTATCAGGAACCATTCGTCGTTTTCTTGACAAGCAAAAAGATGAAATCACAGCTGTTGTCTTTTGCACAACTACTGGATTTGACACCGAGATCTACAAAAGGTACATAGTACTTGTCTTCTTTCATCAATAGAGGTCAGATTAAGAGGATAGGTATATTAGTAGTGTGGATTTAGGCTGTCTTGTGGTAATTTTGGTTTATGTTGTCTTAAGTTTTTTTCTTTTTTCATGTAGATTGCTCCCTCTTTACTTTCCTCGAGATAAGCATGAGGAGGAGGTAGCCATATCAAAGCTTCCTGCAGAATTGTGGGATGAGAATGGTGAAACAGTTATAGTTGAACGTAAAATAAGAATAAAACCTTTGCCTAAAAAGGCTTCTAAAGATCCTCCTCAGGCCCCAGTTGATGTTCCTGTCAGCAATGTTGGTTTGGTGAGAAGGTTAGTGGGCATAGCATTTGACTGCCAGACAAAATGGTTTATGTTTTAGTTTTTTCAAGCAGCAGAATTAGAAAACTCCATTGTGATTCTAAAATGTTTTTAAGGGCATTTGATCACGTCATTTTTTTATTTTTTATTTTTTTTTTTTTTTTAAGTTTGGGCATTGATCATTTTGTGTGGTAGGGTTAAAGAATAACATGGTAAATTTTACCTGGGGATCTGTTAAATGTAGTCACATATAGGTGCCATTCATTTGAGGTCACTTTTATTTTGATTTTCTTGATTCGCATTTCACTGCTTTGATCACATTCCTGTGATTTTATGGTGATATGAAAGTGATAAGTGACATGGAGTCTGACTTGTCTTACTTTACCCATTCCCTCAGCACATCTTGTCTTGATGTTGAGGTGTTAATCTAGCACAGGTTAAAGTTTTGAAGAAACCGGAAGTATCATGGGTATAAACAGGCATTTCTTCTTCCCCCATTATCTGGAAGTTACCATTTATCTTGGCTTTTCTCATTGGAAATGAAAAATGATTTGGCAATGAGATGCTTATTGAAAGCTGATACCTTTGCTGCTTGTATACATAACAATTATTTTTATCGTCCACGGTTGCTGTTTCTTTACTCTTAGTTTTTTCATTTCTCCTCCAGGCATTATTGCTTTCAATTGATTATCAATGCAAAAGGTGGACCATCCAAATACTAATGCAATTTTTCATAAGATGAGGGAATAATATTTCACATTTTCTGAAAAATAAGACTTTTCCTTGAATTTCAGAGGACAACATCTGTAAAGGGAAAGATTAATCAAGCAATGTAAAATGGCTGTTGGAAACATCTGACATGAGTGCTCTTGCTTTTTCATGTGAACCTTGTCCTCTGCTGCTTGTTTAAGATATAAACTGTTGAGAGATAAAACTCGAGATTGTTCATCTCCAGGAATTCATCGTATTTGGCTTCATACCTGGATCCTGCTTTCATGTCAATAAGTAAAGATCCAGACCAGAGGAGGAAGGAGCAGTGGGATAAAAATGTTGAGGTACGAAGGGGATGGAACTGGGCCAAATTTCTTGGGTTTGGTGACCTTGCAGGACCCTCTTTGACTCCTTCCGAAGAGTATACGCTTCATTCAAGTTACCTCTCTAAAGCTATTTCTCTTAATCTCTCTGACATTGCCGACATGAAAATTGTGTAAGCATCTCTTCATTTTCCTTTTCTGCCTCCTCCTGCATTGCATCTAATCTCTTCGGATTGTAGTCAGACTCATATCTGAATCGTGTCAAATTTCTAGTTTTTGACATTCTTTTCATTGACGATTGTAATAATGTAGTGTAGATGGTAGCAGATCAATAGTATAAGTGTCTTGATATCATTACTTATGAAGCCAGAGATGGCTCATTATTTCTTGGTTTATTCTCTTTCACTGGCTCATGAACCTTATGTTTGGCTGGCTTTGATTGGCACTTCCCAGTGTTCCCTCGTTAGTGTATATCTAAAAGGACCACTTTTTGTTCTCAAAGATCTTTTCTGTGAAAACGTCTAAGTCTGCAAGATTGTGTGACAACGTTAGGATTAATTATTGATGAATAAACTTTGGTGCATATTCTTTTATCATTAAAAATCAGTCTAACTTGGTCTTATGTTTCTTTATTAGATACCGTGGTGGTGTAGATAGTGAGGGTCGCCCTGTAATGGTGGTCGTGGGAGCACATTTTCTTCGGCGTTGTCTTGATTTGGAGCGATTTATTTTCTATGTAGTAAAGGTATGAAAGCTCCAGTTGCTTCAGTTTTAGAATTATGCTTAGATTTAGTCATATTATTTGGTGATGTTCTAAGTCTTGACTAAGTGTTTACTTCTCTTGGGACCATGGCACTGATCCTGGTTTTGCCTAGTTTGAGTTATGTGCTCACTGTGGAGTTTCTCAAAATGTTAAGGGAGGACACGTTTATCCCAAACTTTTTTTGTGACACCAAAAATCCTAAATTATGCCCACGGCGACACATTTACCTTCCATCACCCTTCCATCCAAAATCACTGTTAAAAAGCTAATGTGGATCCATTGTGGCACTTTTAGGGGCAAGTGGCTCTGATGTGGGATAAATAAATAAAAAGTAAAAAGAAAATTGCACTGTTCTTCACCTTCTCTAGTACTTCATGAAGTATTATTGTTCATCATCTTTAATTGCTTGGCCAAACTCCTCCGGCGTTCTTGCTTTGCTGCCTACTGCTACCTGGACATCCAGCAGCACCTGGTTGGCACTTGCCTGACCACCTGCGAGCCTCGAAGATCAACGTCAGATCCTCAAGCCAAGCTTCGAGCTCAAGTGGCCATGGCGGCTGCAAGCTTCAAAGCTTGGCCTTGGCGGCTTGAGACCACCTGCAAGCTTCAAAGGTCGAGCTAAGATCCTCAAGCCAAGCTTCAAACTAGAGCGGTCATGGCGGCTGCGAGCTTTGAAGCTTGGCCATGGCGGCTTGCGACCACCTGCAAGCTTTGAAGGTCGGGGTCAAATAAGGCAAGCTTCGAGCTGGAGCAGCCATGGTGGCCTGCCACTAATCTAGTGTTCTTGAGCTTCCACTAATCAATGCGCCCAACCTGGCCCTGGGTTTATCCTTATTTTGCATATTATTGATAGTGTTCCCAGATGTGAGTTATTCATCAGCGTGCCTAAGTAATGAGATTTAAAGTATTGCCAATAGGTCAGATGTTTCCATTCTTGAAGCTTTGTTTTCTGGACAAGAAAGTACTAATCTTCCTCCCCCGTGAAGACAATGAATAGTGCAATTTTTTTCTTTTTTCTTTATGTTTTTTCTTTTTGCCACTTGTCCCTAAAAGTGCCACATCATATTCACGACAGTTTTTTAATGGTGACTTTGGACGTAATGAATGGTAAATGTGTCACAATAAGGATAGTTTGAAGTTTTTGGTGTCACAAAAATAGTTTGTGGTAAATAAGTCACAATAATGCGGGGTTCCTTTGTGGCTTTTCCAAAATTTTAGTGACACAAATATATTGCCAGCATTGATGGGAAGTAACTGCTCAGGGGACAAATCAGTGCTCAAATTTCAACATTTCCTATGCTGCAGGTTCAAGTATTAGGCATGGTAGGACTCCCCAGAATTGTATCTTGGTTATGTTAAGGGCCTTATTCGTACTATCTGATATATATTTGTAAACCAATTGGCCAGTAGTATGAACGATTTCGTTTGGGTTTCATTAATATAGCTTTTTGACTTTTCTTTTACGCATCTTATTCATAATTCTTAGTAGATGTTTCAAGTTAATTCAGTTTTGAAAGCTGAAGAAGTTTCTTGCTCATTACAGGAGTTTGAACCCTTGATACAGAAACCTTATTCTATCATTTACATCCACTCGGCTGCATCATTGCAACTGTGAGTATCCCTATGATCTCAGTAGCATAACTACCTCACAATGATAGAATTTGCCTGGTCAAATTGCTTTATGTTTCAGGGATGTGCTTTTCATCCAAGAATTCCTATGGCTGTTACACTAATTAAAATAAGCTTAGGAATCATCTCCACGATCACTGGCTGGTTGAGATCAAGAGCTTGCTATGAAGTAAACATTAGCAAGAGAGGGATGAGATAATCTTTGACTCATCAGATCATGATAATGCTAATGTTGCTCCTACCCTGCAAAATGGCTTGATATCTTCATTTTTGTACTTTTGAAACAGTTCAATGTCATTAGCCCCTCGACTTGCAAAAAGCTCCAATTACCTTCTTTTGTTTCATTCAGGATCACCAAGAGCATAGAAACTGTATGTTTAGTCATCATCTGATATGTGAGGAGAGAGCAAAAGAGTATTTGATAGTTGCAGGCTAATTGTTTGTATAATTGTATTGGGGAGTCTGGAAATCACCTCTTTGGTTGGTTTAGACATTTTGGATATTTCCTGCATGGTGTCTCTCGCCACTGTGCTAGAACCTACCTTAACCCTGTCCTGTTAGATGTTGACTTAAATTTTTTGTTGTCATTCAATAGGGAGTAACTTCTGGATGAGACTATATAAAACTTCTAAATGGATTTATGCATGAGGGAATAAAATTCTTCTGCAAACAGACAATAACTTGAACAGACATATACTGCTTTCAGGATAATTAATATCGCGCAGCTTTAGCCATGATTACTATAGTTACGACACCATGTTTGTTCAATTAGTGTAAGTTACAACACTTTGGCGATCTGACGCTAATTTCTACTTCATGCTTCTTTCTGGAATAAGCAGTATACCAGATTTGGGATGGATGAGGAGATTGCAGCAGATACTTGGTCGTAAACATCAGCGAAACCTGCATGTATGCAACTCTTGAGTTACTTTATTTGACCAAGTTTACTGTCAAGCAATGCCAATTGCTATCTGTTTCCCTTTGCAGGCATTGTATGTTCTTCACCCAAATTTGCATTTGAGGGCTTCAATTTTGGCACTGGAGTGGTTCGTTGACAATGTGGTATGTCTGAATCTTTAGTGTTGATGCCCCACTTAGGACTGATCCCTCTGTGGGAACCCAATTATATGCAAGGCTCTCAATATTTTACTTTCTAGGTGTGGAAGAAAGCAGTTTATGTTGATCGGCTGCTCCAATTGTTCAGATATGTTCCTCGTGACCAGTTGACTATTCCAGACTTTGTGTTCCAGTTGAGTGTTCATTGCCTTTTCATTTCTATTGCATTTTCTATTTATTACAGATGGACGGTATTTCATTTCATCATTATTCCTTGTTGAGACAATTGAGGGCAAATCTGATTTTGAGAGGTTAGAAACAATCAAGTTGCCATACATTTGGCGCTAGGCTAAGATATGTTTTCCTCTAAACATGATCCACATCTGCCACTATTGCGCCTATGCATTTTGATGTGGAAATGAAATTTTCATGCTTTAAATAGCCTCGTTATTGCAGGCATGATTTAGAAGTGAATGGAGGAAAGGGCCTTATTGTGGATCCTGGGAAAAATCATGTACAGCAGCAAACATAAGCACAGCCAATTTTGCACCATTCTTTAGGAGATAAAAGCCGGCCTCAGCAAAAGCAATCGAGTTTCTTTTTGCCTTTTACGCACCACCATGCATTGCGAAAAGCAGGTTAATTTCTATATCACACACCATCATTCTTTTCACTGTCGTGATTTTCTCATTCTTTGCATCTCTTGTATCTTAAAAAATATTTTGGGGCACTTCTCAGTACAGTAGAAATAGTAGAACAAAATCCCCCATTTCTTTTTCTTCCTTGCTCATCGGGACATCTCGGACAGCATGGAACTTGGTTCGACCTTCTGAAGAGATCGATCTTCTAATTGTATTTATTAACATTATTGCCAGAAAAATGAAATTGTCTCTCATGTCTGGAGCATTTTTATATTTTTTCTCATGTCGATTTTCACCCGAGTATGAAGACCGCGAACTCGGCAACTTTTTTCCCCCCTTGATCGCGTCGGACAATTTACCAGATATGAGAAAGAAGGCAGACAAGTCATGGGATGATTTGAGTGAACCATGAAATAGATGGTTCAGTTTGGTAAGTCCTCATGGCGCAATGAGCAAAATGATAAAAATCGAGAAAGAAAGGGCAAGAGATGCAATGTAAACAGTTCATCCCATGAATTCACTGGCTTACATCGATGACTATGGCAAGAACGTTAAAAAGGAGTTTTTACACTCGAAAATACGAGAGTTACTTACTATGTCAATTTTGCCCGAGAAATTAGATTAAAGAAAACGCTCAAAAGACCCCAACGTATTTACTAGATCAAATTCAAGTCATATATTCACGCAGATGCTTTTAATATCAAAAGCGTAATTGATACCGATAGTCACCACAATTTTTTACAGAAACCGGCATCAAAGTGAATATGAAAAGCCTTTTTTTTTTTTTTTTGGAAAATAATCGCATTGGTAAAGATGGTCGCAATTTCTCTATTGTTCTTTAATTTAAATTTTAATTAATTTTCAATGGATTAAAAAATCAATTAAAAGTATATCCACGCCATATTGATCAGGTGAATTGTCTTCTGCTGCTTTCCTTTTCATCTTTGGATTTTTTTTTTTCGGTTGTTAAGCTTTGAATTAATACTATAAAAAAATCTCAAACTAATACATTCATGGTAATTTTATAACTAAATTATTAAATCATAAATTAATACATTAGTGATAAATTTATTTTTATTAATTTTCGTTAAATTTTATTATCAATTAATAAGTTTAAATAAATAAGTTTAAAAGTAAATTTGTGATGGGAGTACTAATTTGAGATATTAATCCTTAAAATTTTTATTTTGTATAGAGTTTTTTTTTTCTAAATTATGTGATCTCTCCATCTGTCATTTCCCCCGAAGTCTTGTATAGTAAAATACTCCTTTTCGATCACGGGAGAGCCGTGAAGTGGCAATCTCAAGCATTTTTCCATTTGCAGTTTTGCACGGGCCAAAGGGAAAAGCTATTTTCTTGAAAATTAAAAGGACCGATTTTTACTTGGTTATTTGTGCGGACGGAGAAGCTCGAGCTCGCCAGAGCTGCTCCCGACGTCCTGGTGAGTGCTCCTGTTATCAAAAGTTTTTCTTTGAATTGATGCGATTTTTGCCCCCTTGCGTTCCGTACGAATTCTGGGTTTTGCTTCCCATTCCGCTCGGTTTAACCACGGTTCCGTTTGTTTCCCGGAGGAAAAAGAAATGGGTTTGGTGTAGAACGTGAAATTACCGTCGCTGGTGATCTTTTCTTAGGTTCTTGATTTTTTTTCTTTCATTTTTTGGGTTGATTTTTAAGGTTTCTTGATTCAGCCAAAATGTAACCGGAGTTTTATAGTCTTTCGCCTCTGTTTGTTAGAATCCGAGGATGGGTGTCGTAGCATCTGTGTAGGTTTGGCATGTGTCAGGTGGTGTTCTCGGCAATTGAGTGCGCTCGAGTCGGTGATTAATGGAGGAAAGTAGTCGAATTGTGATGGATTGAGGCTTTGTGGCTGCGTCAGTATTGGTTTCAGCTGCCTGTGCGACCAAGATATGGCGACGATACGCTTTTAGTTTGAAAATTAGTTGAATTGCAAATGAAGAATGATAGAATTCTCTGCACAAACCCGGCTGGGCTGTAAGGTTGATACTGGAATGAGCTGAGAGGTGAGGTGATTTTCGCACGGTATCTCACTTGGTTTCTTTTAGACTGCAGGTACAGAAAATTCTGTGTGACAGACCGGATTAGGTGCTACACTTGCCTTGTGTAGCCAAAAGAATGCTAGCACCGTCGCTGAGCCCTGCGACAGCGTCGGCGAAGAGTGGAGTTTATGCAACAACTTCATCATGCAGGAGGCAATTCGGCTTGACAAAGAGAACATTCGCCACTTCGGGGTCAGATGGACAGTCTCATCAGTGTCGGAGCATGCAGAGTTTTTCCTTTTCTGCCAACCTTATTGCAACAAGGCAAAGAGAAGTTGCAGTCAGAGCTGGATGGCTGTTCAAGGGGGGTGAAAAGGGTTTGGATGCAAGCGCAGAGCAGAGTGAGAGTGCCAATGAAGATATACTCATGTTCTTTTTCCAGATGGACCTGGCAACTCGTGTACAGGTGTTTCAAGTTCACTTAAGAATTTGAATTGGCAATACTTTAGTATCAGACTGCATACCAGTTTCAAATCATAGTTAGTGGTATCTTATATATCATTGCTTTCTTGTTTAGTATGAAAAAGGCAGTTGTTTTAGATGCAAAATGGCCCCGGTAATACATTGGTCATTCTGAAGGGTGTTAGAAAACAGTGTGAGAAATCATGTGATTTATTTTAACGCATTATGATAAAAGTTGCCGAGTGGTCTGATGATATGTCACTGAAGATTTTGGTTTCAGAGGTCAGAGATTCAAGATTGGGACTATGGGATGTATGAAGCATGATTTTTCCGATATGCTTAGTTGAAGAAATCACTGATCATTCTGCAACTCTATTGTTTGCTGAAAAAGAAAAGCTTCAAAAAGACGTCTGATATTTAGATCTGTACAGTCAGTAAAGTAGTACTGCATTTTCTGGCATTTTAATATTTCTCAATATCTGTGTTGTCATATGGCAGTATGCGCTGAATTTGGAGCAGTACGATATTGCACAACAACTGAGAAACAAGCTTACCGAGGTTGAATCTTTTCTCTGGTTATGTATCAGTTATCTTAATTAGGAAATCTAATTCCAATGATTGATTATAGGGAAGAAGAATATTAGTCGTGCAACATTTTTTTCGTTATGACCTTTTAGACTCTTTCATCATGAACCCTGTACATTGAGTTAAGCCTGTGCCCGTGCGTCCTTGTGCTGATATGAGCGAGGCATACTTCTTGGAAGGTTGAAGCAGAAGTTATCAAGCAGCGAGAAGCTAAAAGGGGATCCTCTTCAAAGAGTGAAGCTCAAGATAAGGCCATAAGCATCATCCGTTTACGGTTAGTTTGATCTTTCTTTTATATTCTCTTAAGGGTGTTTTAGATTCTCCTCCCTCCTAACTTTATGTACTTCAGAATTGTATCATTTGCTCCGATGCAGTGCAGATTTGCAGAAAGCAATTGAGACAGAGGATTATGCATTAGCCTCTAAGTTGCGAGATGAAATTTCTACTTTGGAGGCAGATTCATTAGCTGCGTCAGCCAAAGCTCTGGCTTATGAGAATGCACAATATGCTTTTCGTTTGGGCCAGAAAGTGAAGCATAAAGTATTCGGTAGATGATCTGCACACCCTTCATTATATTTTTATTTATCTTTCACTTTAATTAAGTCATGTGTGAACATTTTCAATTCAGGTATGTAAAACTGGTTGCTACCAAAGCATAGTACTTGCTAGAGGAATGTGTCACATGAGTTTCCTATTAACTATGCGCTGTAGACGCATTTACAGTAGCAAATGTCAAGCAGATTGCTAGTTCTCAATTTTTGTGTGTGTCAAGTATGTCGCGCTAAGAATCTAGTTACTTCAATTTACGTTTCCTTCAACCTTTTTTTTGCCTTATGCTGATTATGTTTCTGAAAGTTCATATTATGGTATCAGGATATCGAGCTGTTGTCTGTGGAATGGATCCTGTGTGTTGTGAATCGAATTCATGGATGGAAGCTGCCCAGATTCAGAAGTTGGCTAGAGGTTCCAATCAGCCATTTTACCAGGTTATTAGTCTATTGGTGGTGCAATATCACTGCACAATGGAATTTCATGACTCTTTCCAATAGTAATTATGAGCTTATGGTGTGGTTCCCAAAATACAATTGAGAGAAGCCATATGATGTCTTTACATGAGTATAACCTGGATTGAGAGTCTTGTTGTGCTCAAATCAGCTCTTGACCAACAGACTTTCCTTTTATGTGCATATTTCTCCAAACAAAAGTCTTTTGGGAGGCAAGTCCAACGACTTTCTTGCCTATTACGTGAGGCATTTTTCCCCCCATGAACTTGAAAAGAGATAGCTGGCTCCATGCTAAGGCATTTGTTCAGACTTTATTTTAGCTAAGTCATGCTGCAGTCTAAAGTATGAAAACAAATGTGTTTGCCAAAAAGAAATGAATTGCAGTCATCTTCTGGCCAAAAGTGAAAAGATTATCCGCCATCTAATTAGGTGTTGATGGGACTAATTTTCAACAGGTATCTAGATATGAGTGGTCTGGTGTATATTTGTCTATGTTGATGAGCAGGCTTGCAGCACGTGGATATTGTGAAGCTTGGCCTATTTTTCTGAGTAATTTGCATCACCTATCTAACACCATTTCAAACTCACTTATGTGATGAAATTAAATAATGCCGCACAAAGAACAAAGAAGCAAGTATCTGAAGCTCAAATAATTCTCCTTATTTGAAGTGGGGCATGAGCATTGTTGTTGTTAGCTTTGCAGCCAGTAATTATCTTTGTTGAATATCCAAAAAAAGGCATGCAACTTATATTAAGTTATAAGAAGGGTTATATTGCCAGTGAGTTTCAGTTTTGTGCAGAGTCTATAGAACAACTGCACATTCATACTATTGTAACCTCTGCCATCGTCACAGTTACTTCTCCGACTGTGTCCTTAATCTTGATTGCTTGAACAAGATTGGTAATGTGATAGATTTAGTGGATATCTTTATATTGGATGCTCAAAACGGGAGCATTTTTGGTGCCTTACTTCAGTTACTTTTCTTGTTCAGGTTTTGGTTGATGTATACGAGGATCCGAACTTACTAGTAACATATGGTACTGCTCAGTTATATAAACCACATTCAGTTAAGCAATAATTGATTTTTGTTGATGGCATCTCATTTATGAAGTGCTTCTGCTGGTCTTGCTCTGTCCCAATACTGTTGTTTCTGCTCTTGATGCATCCTTGTTGCCTGCCCTCTGATGAAAACGTTGCCCTATGTTGCAGTACCTGAGGAGAATCTGGTAGCTCCTGACCAGCCAGACAAGGTAAAGTGTGTGCGCTTGGAATCATGCTTGCACCGCACATTTGATGGCCTTTCAATTGATTTGTGTTGGCTACTCTGATTTATCTGCAGGATAGGTTTGACCATCCCTATATTTCCATTTTGTTTTACGGGATGGATGGCGCTGGAGATTTCATCCCAATCAAGCAGCTGCGTGAAAAGTACAGTCAGCCCCGTCATGAATTGCCTGTCAATCCAGAAGATCAAAAGGATGGAGACAATGCCTGAATGGGTGATGAGGAGCTGCTGCTTGCCACTGTATCTGTCCATTCGTATTCAGGTGACTGAGACCAAGAGGTCAAAAGTCATTAAGGCAACATTAATGAACTCCTCAGTGTCTGTCACCAGGTGATCTCACTCATACAGACTTTTGTCTTCGGCAGGTAGCTTCATGTACCTCGAGTGGGCATAGACAGTGTTGATACGGGGCTCCCAGTGCTGTGGGTGTCATACTGCGACCATTGGGGTGAAGTAGGATGCTTTTTGCTCTTAGCTTGCGGTTGTTTCACTGTGAGTAACTCTGAATGGCGTCGACAACATTGGTTTGCTAGTTGCTTGCTTGTATGTAATTACTACTTGAGCGTCGGTGCTATCATGTTAATGAGAAGTAACTTCTTTTGTCCAGACTTGAATGTCGAATATCACTAGCTTCGCCAGAATTAGTATGTCATCCAGAGCGCAAATGGTTGTGTATGCATCATGGAAAGTAAATTTAACAAATTCATGACAAAACCTACGTTTTACAAGATTGCAAAATGGGTCTTGTATTTTTCAATTTAGGAAGCACTACCTTACATTTTTCTACCTCAATTATCAGCATTTGGACTCTCAAAAATGTCGAAAGGGGAACAGGCTTTAGCTGTTAGATCGAGCTCCGGATTAGGGATGCGGCAATGCTAGAATGATCCATAAGGTGATGCTAAAGGCTTTGATTAGAGATATCAAACTCAAACTGACAGCGCTCCTGTTTTCCTGTGGCCACGTTTTGGAAATCATGCCAAAACCTTATCGTCTTAAACGTCAGAAGTTGATAACGTAATCGTCTATCCGCATCGACCTGATGGCCCGTGATGACACGCTGCGCGTAATTGGTAAGGCCGGTAGTTAGAAGTTAAAAGGAGAATCGAAAGTTATCCGAGGACAGCCGATGCACAGATGCGGTCCTTTTATCTTTTCTATAGCAATTTGTAGTTTCTATTTTATTTTATTTTTTTTGTCTGGAAGTTATCCGATGACAGCCGATGCACAGATGCGGTCAAAATTTTATGTTTTATACAGCAATTTGTAGTTTATATATTTTTATTTTGTCTGTCTCCATAATCGGTCTAAATTGAGGTTTCAAAACTTCATTATTGTTGTGGTCCCTTCATTTTGTAGTTTCTAGTTTTTTTTTTTTTTTTTTTCCTGTCTCCAGAGTCGGCAAAACCGTCGTTATTGCTGTGGTCCCTTCATTAGAGAGAGATTTTTTTTTTTGAATTTTTGAAATTTAATTAGGGCAAATTCCATAAAAAAAGAATCCTAAAAACTATGCTCATTGCAATATAAATATCTCAGTTTTTTTAACCAAAAATCCTTAAGTTGCCCACTATGATAAAAATTCTCTCAAATTTTTGTCACAAAAAAACTCAAATTTATATATGTGATATATATATCATTTATTTCAATTTCATCGAAGGTATATATGTAACGATTATATAAATACAGACAAAAAAAAGTTTAGGACACCTATTTCATAATTAATAAGTTTGGGATTTTTAGTAAGAAAAAAATTCAAGATATTTCCGTCAATTTTGGGCTTTTTATGGTGTTCGCTCATGTAATTATATATGACGAGAGAATGCAACGCATTGGAAATTATTATTAAATTTGGTCATTTGTTTTTTTTTTTCCACCTTTTGCTTGAAGAATCCAAAAAGAGAAGGCTACTAAATGTCCCGGAAGAGAGGGACAGATAATTTGAGGGGCCCACCCCACCCCACGCCACCCAATCAAATTTAGAAAGAGAGAGATATTGGGGTTGGGATTGGTGGAGAGAGAATCTGTTTTGTTGGGGGGGGGGGGGGAACTTTTGACCGTTGACCTCCAAATGAGGGGAAGGGAAGGGAAGCGAAGGAAAGGAAGGAACGACCAGATGCGATCTTCAGACGCCGACAGAAACGCATCTTCTTTTCTGACTCCCCAACATCCTCAGATTCCCCCCATCCAGTTGCCTCCCTTGGTGGCCCCCACGCGCCTTCCTCCCGCGCGTTACCTCTTTTTCCCCCTTTAAAGAAAAAACTAATTTAGTAAAAAACTGTTTTATAAATAAATAAATAAAAGAACTTTCATATACACAATCCATCATTATCATTATGGATTTGTATGGCGACGAGATAGTTAATTATTTTACATGTCGATAATTATATATATCGAAAAACTAAAGATGTTCCACGGTAAATGGTAATTAGATTGCCAAAGTGCAAGTTTTGAAAAATATAAAGGAGAAAAATAAAAAGGTTACAATTACTTTGAATGGACTTAATTGTGATTCTCACATTTATGGTCCGCCCAATGAAGATTTGTTAGGCACTCGAAGAAAGATGAAGGAACACTACCTTAAAAAAATCTCTCTTCGCCGTCTACTTAGGTCTCGACAATTGTTTTATTTCTTTTACATGGACTAACTCTTTCCTGTAATAATGGCAAATATATATGCACCATGGATGGAACAACCTAGATGAGGATAGGGAGTGATCTTTGGTATGAGATAGGTTAAAATAGATAATATCTCAAGTGAACTAATTTATGGGTGTTATGGTGGATATTTAAAAAAAGAAAATCTCAGAATGTGAATTGGAGTCCTTTCAGTGAGTGTAATACAATATTAAAATTTCACACATGATTTAATCGGGTCTCATCCAATGCATGTCCTTTGATATTATAGCAAAGCAAAGTATTTCTAAAAATCATACAAGATTCTGAAAGTCGCTTAGTCATCGAACGCGTTTGATCCATCCTAACATTCCTCAAAAGGAAAGCTTATGGTAGGTACGCTGGGCAGTCGAGTCATTGGCATAGGGCAGTTCCTATTCATGGAGTCGTCGCTCTCAGCGGTCGCGGATGAAGCTGGGTGGGTTCACACCATCGCCTTGGGTTGGCTCGACGCCAGAAAAATCGATCACGTTACATCCTTCGTACGATGCAAGCATATGGTATAGAGCACAGCAAAATTACACTCGAAACAACCACGAAAATCGGACAGAAAAGAACTCGAGCAAAGCAAAACTGTCTTCAGCAAGATAAAATTATAAGACAGTCCAGCAAATGCTTCGACACAAACTTAAGCACTCGTCCTGTAATATACGTCCCATGGTACAGATACTGTTCAACTCATTCTGTTTCTTACATCAGCAGGACATTACATCCCAAAACGCAACATGCAATAGTCAAAAAGGCCACGGCTTGACCTTTAGTATCGAACAGGCCCTCAATGCTGTCCTTACTGCTGGAAATGCCTCTCCCCTTCCAACGCTCTCATATACAGAAGGACAGGTTTGGAACATCGACTGCAGGTCGCAGGTACATTACATTCATGATTTGTCGAAAATCAGCACCGCCTTTGCGAGAATCGCTTTCAGCAGGGGTGATCATGAGCTACCCACCAGGCACTTCCTTCCCAAGAAAACTCAAAAAAAAAAAAAAAAAAAAAGAAGAGATGGAAAAACAAGAGGAGAAAAACACAGGCATGGCAAACTTAACAATGCCAAACCCATCCTCAAATATCGGGTAGGGTCGGTTTCAGACAGCAATCTCTTGCTCTACTTTACTCTTTTTAGTCCAGTCCCTTTCTATGATCTACACAATAGTAAAGAGAACGGAACTGAAACAGCTCAAAAGAAAAATCCCACCAGAAAAAGTTTCTACAGCTTTCAACTCCCAACTTCCATGTCTTAGCATCCTGTATTAAAGTCTCGCCGTTCATCCAGGCATCACAACCCAATCGGAAAAGATGAAACAAGTGAATCGAATCGCCAAGAGGCAGTACACTCCTTCATTACAAGAAAGTCATCCACTGAATCCAAGCACATGGTCTTCTACTGTGGCGACAAACAGTGGAGACGCGAGCAATGAGATGCCAATGTTATCCCAACAAGAATACCGCAGCATTATTCGCGAATAATACAGAGTTTGGTAGCCAACAAAGACTTCACGGAACCAAATTTTGGGGAAGAATGTACAAACAGAATCCTCACGACCATACCATCCCTCCATCTCCCAACCATGGAACTTACTCCGGAATTCCATCTTGAGTAATTAAAGCGAGCCTGTTATCAGGATTAGGTTAAAGCAAGTGATGGAGGATTACCGGCTGGACATCTTTGCCGACGAGGTCGCCTTGTAGTCTTTCCCCATCCAGTTAGGCTCCTCTCTTCCAACCCGACTCCCACCTCTATGTTGTTCAGCTGCTGTATCAACGGAGCACAATTGGGACCCACAGATGTTACAGCAGAGAGGCTACCAGTAGACCGCCGCCTCCCCCTTGCACAGCCAGTTCTAGAGTTCCTTCTCGTCAATCCAGATTGCCACACGTGGCCAGTTGCTCTCATAAGCCCTCCAAAAGTCTGAAGATCTTCAGTTACTTCATGTCGAGAAAGAGAAGCTAGGCCCGGAAGGATATCCCTCTGGAAGTCCCTCCGCTGCCTCCCTCTTCTCACCTGTCCCCGCCGGGTACGACTTGGTGTCGAAGTGGCTGCGGCAGATTCATCGACGTTGAGGGTTTCGGGGATGAATGGTTTAGGCAGGTATTCATCCGACTTTGTTTCTGTCAATTTCAGTGTCATGGACTCGAAGTAATCTGTCTCTTCTGATGAGGAATCTTCGTCATACCGTCTGTTTATAGCTTTTGAAGCAGCTTCTAGCCTGCCCCCCGTACCATCTCCACAAGAGAGAACAATATCAGCAAACCAGTTGAGTGGGTCCTCCAGAGACTCAGGTGATCTGCTATTTATCTTGTTCAGATAATTTTGATGGCTGGCTGATGAGATGGCAACTATCGTCTCTGCTGCTACTTTCTCAATTTCATTCTGTTGATGTCCATTTTCCTGCTGTGAGGAAAGCATAGATCTTTCACCTTCCTTTTCTGCAGCTTCTACATCAAAAATCATGTCCTCACTTTCTGGAACCAGAGGAGCCTCCAGATCTATCCCAGATATCCGCTTTCCATTGGTACAAGTAGTGGAAACCGATGGCATCGCAACAGTTTCATCATCACTCACACATAGATTCAAATCAATTTGATGCCTAACAGAGCTCGCGGTTGAACCTATTCCTTTCTGCATGGCAGGGTTTCCTGTAGGAGTCGGCTTACCCAACTCAGATACAGAATCACAGGGCAAATTAATGTCGAGTAATCTCACTTTCTTCTCTTTTTCCACAACTTCACCTTCAGACATACGAGGAAGAGATGCAGACGGTGAGCTAAGAGAAAATGAATCATTCTTTGAAATAGGTGGCTTTCCGAATAATGGAAACCCAAGAATCTTTTTATTACTTGACAATGCAAATGCACCACCATCACTCCTCTTAGCATCAACTTCATTGGAACACAAGTCCGATCTTGTACTCTGAGATAACATTTGAGTCAGACCTTTTCCAGCTTCATTATTGCTGGTCAGGCAAATAGACGATGAAGGTTGATGCAAATTTGATCCTCTAGAATTCAAATCGCTTCTCACAGTGACCTCATTCTGGCTAGCCGTTTTAGCCATCAACCAAGGCAGCATCACAGCATGGTCCTCTCTTTTGTTCTCTGCATCTGTGATTCCACCCCCATGTGGCAGAACCAAGCTACTAGATGTACCATTTCCAAGTACTCTGTTCAGATCTACCTCTCTTCCAGTGTTAGCATTAACAGAACTTGAACATCCATCATATTTAGCAGAAGCACGATCGACAAAGTCCTTTGAGGGTAGCTTCCTATCGCCAAAAGACTTAACGTGATCATAGCTAAGACCCGGGAAGCGGCTGGTTGGTTCCTTGGAATCCAGAGAGGACCCACTGCTAAAGCCATTCTGATTGAGCAATTCCTTCCCAAATCCTCTGTTGGGTCTAACATCCCTATCATGCCACTTGCCACCATAGATTGCATGGTTCCGATCTCCTGGATGAGTACTTGCACTGTTGGTACTGGATGAAACTATGCATGGATGCATTTGAAATGGAAGTGACTTCTGGCTTAATTTGCCTGCTTTTTCCAAAGATGACATTACTGATTCTGGACACTGAGCATTTACAGAGGTTTCTAAGCCACAAGTGGTCCTCTCCCTGCTTTGACTGACTGTGCTTTGATCAGTTTGATTGTAAGGAGCATCATGGACTTCATTGCGCAAACCATGGATATGGAGACCATGAGAAGTAGATTTCTTGCCCTTGATGTCCCCTGTGAACAAAGAGATCATTGACTCCAGAATTACAGCCAAAATATGTAAAAGATTTTAAAGTGAGAATGTCATTCAACTAAAAGCACTTGAACCTACAATCTTACCATCCACATGCGCGTATTTGACATCTTACCCACAACAGCCATGCACAAGTAGCCTGTCTAATCACGATAGTCTATATGCACATTCTCTAGCATTTCAATGATCAAACCACTACTTGAAAATCTGCTAAAACAGGAGATTTCATTAATCACTGCTAAATTTATTTTGGAGGCAACCATTCCAGGTAAGCAACCATCTCTGTTATTGTAGTCTGTGTAGCAAAAATCACCAAAACCAAAGAAGGCCATCTGACATTTGACAAAGCAGGCAAGCATACGGAAAAAGCAGTATGAAAATTATACAATGCAGATGCTTTTATCCAAGAAGAGAAAATTTTAAAGATAAAAATGTAAAAAGTGAGAAAATCATGAGAAGAGAAGCATAAGCATATGCAACAACAAGCCCGATGGCTAGACCAAAGAAAACCTTACCAGCTTCAAGCATGTGCGAAAACAACCCTCTTCTGTTGCTCTCGCTGACCTGATGTAAATTGAATAGAGTCCCATTATTGCTTCCACGATGAGAGCTTTGAGCATCATCATAAGGTAAGCCTAGATTGATTGATTTTGGCTTAAAAGAGTGTTCCTGAATACGGCTCTCCCCATGAGGCAAACCATGACTCTCAAGATCAATATATGGTGAGGCATTAGTTTCATCAACCTCAATAGGTTGATTCAGGTCAGCCACATTCAATTTTTTCGCATGTAAACCAGACTCCGAAGCATGTCCCACACTATTGGTCTTCCCACTATCTCCACGAACAATATTTACAGCATTGGGAAAGCCAAATTTACAATCTTGATTAGGAAAATTTGACATTTCTTTCCCACAGTCAACTTGCTCTTGATCATCAGTGTCAATGTACTCATCAGCTGGGAGTTGAAGGTCAATCATTTTTCTCCTAACCTTTGAGGGTCTGCAATCAGGCGCCTCAGAAGTCTTGAAGATACCTCCATTTGCAGAAGCAAAGGTAGCGGGTGGCGTGCTATGCCCCTTCATAGAATTGATAGGAGAATGGATTCCTTCCATAGATGGCCTAGGATAATTGGGGTTTGTAAAGGGGAAGCCTGGGATTTGCCGTCTCCAAGTGTCTTCAAATGTAATTTGAGACACTAAAGGGCTTGATGCTAGCGATGTTTCAACAGGCATACGAGTTTTTAGTGCTTCTTTCCTTCTAACTTCATCCATCAGGTCCTTCTGTATTTTGTACAGACGATGTAGTTCATACACCTGGATGATGACAGAAACAATTAATTTCTTAGTCCACGTGTTCCCAAATTGGATATACTTAAAAAATTCAAAGCAATGCGTGACCACAGTTTGGAGCTGTAATCCATGATTTCTCTAATGTGAGGGCCAGTAATCCACAATTTACCGTAAGTTTCGTTTAAGTAGTCAAAATTCTTGAACCAACTGCATGAGTGGTAAAGGCCAAAATCACTTCTGCCTTATCTAATGAGAGGCTCTCTAAGCATGAAAATTAAATAAACCAACACATGTTTGTAAATCAAGTAGTCCATTCATGTTACAAATGAAGATTGAAAATGCGGCATATCAATTGAAAATCCAAGTTAAAATCCAAGTATATCAATGACCATACCTGATTCTTGAATATGGCCTCATGCTCAAGTATTTTTTGCTTCACCTTATCTTTACCAAATCCAGTATAATTATCTGCAGCTGTCCCTGGCAAAAAGCCATTGTAATAATGCCCATTCTGCAAGGTCCTTTCTCCATTAAACAGCGACCAGCTACAACTGTTAGAATCCTCATTCAGATCCCTCATTGAGTGATGTCCAGGAAGATTGCTTTTCAGTTGGATTTCTGTTCCCATCACTGCCAGTAGATAAAAAAGAACACTTCAAATAAATAAGCAGAATAGCAAATTAAGGATGTAGAGTTCTCAAGAGAAAAGGAGAATCGAGATAAAATCCAAGGACAGACTAGTAAAAGGAAAAATAATTATCTGCCATACCAAAAGGAGAAGAGGAATTGACTAAAGCTACATATTTGCAATAGGAAATCCCCATAATCAACTTAAAGTAGAAAATTTACACGCCACACCAACCAAAGCACACAATACAGAGAGAGAGAGAGAGAGAGAGAGTTCCACTTGTTCCATATCCAGTATAGTATTCAAAAAGCACAGATTCTACATAGTTAGCCTCCCTTAGTATAACGAGAACTAGATTCGATCAGACTTCAGAATCTTAGATGGACAGAGATATTGATTGCTACCATTTTGGAATGGAAATTTCTTAATTCCCAAGAATCTTTCAAAACTTTCATTCCTTAGATTCTTCCATATCTGAATTTACATATTTACCAAATGAGATGCAAAGAAGTTTATATCATTTGTCTAGAGCACCACACTCATCAAAATTCCAATGCAACCCAAGGATTATCCCAGAAACATGCAACATTACCTCTGTATCCCCATTCCATTATCTAACTATATCTCAGGTGAGAAATGTGTCCATCCATCCAGTATTAGAGTTGCAACACAAAAGAGTATCAATTATCTTGATCTGGGATCAGGCTAAACATTAATCAATCGACTATATACCTTATTCTTTCAGATGCCATCGGTTGCTATTAATCGGGGACAAGTTGATTGAAATTGCAAATTAGATTCCACAAGGCATTCCCATAGTCCATGTTAAATCCAACAAGCAATTGTAACATCACATTTGTAAATTTGTATCCAAATGTTTTCCCAAAAATTTAACTTGAACAGTGGAACTTGCTTTTGTCAGAAAAAAATCAAAGAGCAGAACACCAAATTCCTTGGGAATGGCCAAGCAAACGAAAAAAAAAAATTTAGGGTCCAAAAAACAATCAGTAAATAACTTGGTGAGACAAATATTAAAAATGGTCCAAATATGTTGCCCACCATTGTCTTCCCCTTTCACTTCCCTTGGTGCAGGTGTGCACAGGAATATACAAAAATGGGCCACACAGAGAAATGCAACCTTTTAGTAAAGCAGTGTCTGAAGGATTCTATAAGCTAAATCAGCAAGCATACTTTTATCATTTCTGGATGCTGCTAACCCAAGAATCCAGAGAATGTATTTTGCAACAAACTTAAAATGCAGTGCATAAGACTAGACTACAAATGCATGCCACAAATTTACTCAATCTACAGAAGCACTTCAGTTCACCATAACTGCACTTCACTCACTTTAGAGTAAGTGAACACACTGTCCCACTACCACTAGATCATCCCCACAATCTCTTTACCAATCCAAGCAAGAATCCGGCCACTTCTTATCATTAACTCAAGTTCTTCCACGAAATCTACAAAATGACATTAGCCGTATCATTAAAGAGTCGGGCCACATTTCAGGGAGATCACTGAGGCACTGAGCTCAAGTGAAGTCTATCATGGAACAGCCCCTCCAGGTACTCTTTAATTAGTCTATCAAGCATAAAAAAACTCGAATGAGGTAACAAAAGATAACCCCACGGGCACGAGCCAATTTGCACTCGAAACCGATTACGAGTCGAGAGGAATTACGCCCACCACGCACGCCCGCCCCGAATAATAGAATTACACAAAATTAACAGCAGAAAGTGACGAATCGACTCTGAGCTCCGTCCAATTCGACAGAGTGGCAAGTCAGAAATCAAATGACAAAGGCAAAATCCGTACCACGAACCAAATCAAAGGACCTCAAATTACGACCGAAGAAAAGGGTACAAGACCGAGATAACCAAGAACAAAATCAGCAGCATCGGGCGGAGACAATCAAGAAAACGAATTCTGCGATGACGGGAGGAAGAATTTTTACCTCAGCGCAACATGGTCTTCGTCAGCTCCCTCCTACCGCAAGAAATAATCCATGGATCCAATCACTCCAACGGAGCCTCCACATCAGACGAAGCGAACGGGAAACAAAAATCCCACTAAAAGAAAAGAAAAAAGAAGAAGAAGAAAAAAAGGAAGAGGACCCAACTAATAAGACAGGACAAAGGGAGGATAAATAAGCTAAAAACTGAAGATTGGGGAAGGAAAAAAAGGGGAAAAACGAGAAAAGCCTAGGAATTTGGTAATTACACGAGAAATAGCGAAGTGGGCAACGTTCGCAACAACATTGGACGAGCTTAGATCCTCATCACTCACACTGAGGAGGAAGAAGAAATAAAAAAATAAAAAGAGGAAAAAAAAGAATTTTAAGGGAAAACGAGATTTGGGGGGGAGCTCTCGATCTGCTGGGCCACTGTCGTCTCTCTCTCTCTCTCTCTCTCTCTCTCTCTCTCTCCTCTTTCTCGGGCGAAGAAAGGAGTTTTTCGTTCTAGAGAGAGAGGAAGGGGTAGAGAGAGAAGGGAGGGGGGGAATGATGAGAGAGAAAGGGAGTCTTTTCAGAGAGAGAGAGAGAGAGAGAGATCCCAGATAAGAAATCTTCACACAAACAAACGACCTTCTAAGAACAGTGACATGAAATTTGTCAACATCCGGTCTCTTTTTATTCTCTGCTTTTTCTTCACTCCTCCTCCTCCTCCTCTTCTCCCCCTGAACACCCCTCTCTCTTTCTCTCTCTAGCTTCTCTCTCTCATTAATTATCTCTTCTCCCCTTTCATTTGCTGTCATGGCTTGCTGCGCCTTGTGATTCATTATCGTTATAATTATTATTATTAGGAGACTGAACAGGGTAATTAATATATAGATATATTCACTTTTTCCAGGGGAAAATATTCTTTTTCTGGGTCCTTTTTTAAATTGTTTCGAGGAAACGGGAAAAAAAGGGAAATTGTAATGCATTTCTAGATTCTCTCCACCTTCCTTGCTTTTCGTACAGGCATTTAAAAAATCATTGAGGAAGCTTTTAAAAAAATCCCGATGAAAAGAAATTTGTCAAAACCCCTTCTCTATTCAATGCTCCTTCTCTCTTCCCCCCCTCGCGTTACACGTTACGAAGCGTGCGAGTTTCCAAATCCAAAAAGGATAAAAAGAAATTGCAAAATCGGATTTTAGCATTTCTTTTTTTTAGGAAATTGTAAAAAACAAATTGCCCTTCAGCCAGTGTCGTTTGGATACTTATTGACACGACCCGCCCGTGGAATTTGGAACCCATCGATTGCACGATTGCGATTACACTATGTTTTTCCAAAAAAATATATATATAGCTAAGTAAAAGACTATCGAGCTTTTGTTGACTATTGATGCATTTGACACAATTTCACAATTCGTATCAAATTTGAGAGAGGAAAAAAAAATTAAGAACTGAGATTGCAATTAACCTAATGTTACATATATTTTATATGCATACCTTTCAAGTTTTTTATAGATGCAGGAGGTGGCATGAGATCACTTCTTTTCATTAACAATGGTGAAAATGAGTTATTAGCATCAAAGAATCATGAATACAACTCATTCTCAATAAGTCCATCACTGTCAATGCACCACAATGCTAGTGGGAACAAAGCCGAGGTTATTCCACACCATGACAAAGATCAAATCTACGTCGCAAACAAACCAAGACTTTCCGTAATTGATAAGTAACTCAAAGGTTACAAACCATCGACCATAAGGATTAGACCACCTGGAAGTAAGCCCCATGTTTCCACGGTGATAATACAAGATGAATACGACTTGATGTACTAGGTGCACAAAAAAATAATAATAATAAATTTGATATCATCATGTGCTCGCCACTCAAGATATTTTGGCATTTGGAATCTATTCCATCAAAAAGAAGAAAAAAAATCCTATCTAACATCTGTTTCATTTAATAAAAGCAAGAAAATAATTATATGGTCTATTGCAATTTTTCGGAAATGTATATAGGTGGTTTGATTTATCCGATGATAATCGATAAGGCGCATGAAGAAGATATGCGGATGGTTGGCCGATACGACAACGGACACAACAGCCTCGCGAGTTGCTGCCCCGCTTTAAAAAAAGCTCGTCGTTAGTCGCTATAATAAATCTAAAATTTAATTAGGGCCCAATCCCCATTAAAACTTCCACTTTAAGCAGGGTTTAAAATCCGGTTTTAATGCACGACCGGACAGCCGGTGGGCCCCGCCCGGCGTGAGCAGGATGAGGTTTCTTTTTTCCTCTTTCCTATTTATCTATATATAATTTTATTTTATTTTTTTTTGGGGGGGGGGGTTTGATACCGGAAAAAGATGCCCTCGGTTGTGGCCGTAATTACGGGGGAGGGGATCGGTGCTGACGCGTCGCGCTCCCATTGGGGCGGCACTCCTGTTTCCCCAACGGCGGAAGCCTACTACTTTGCGTGAGTAGTCGCGAGATCGCTGTTTGCTGCGTCGTTTAGAAAGGCGAATTAGTGGGGAGTGGAAAAAAAAAAAGTAATAAAGAAATGGACGCGAAAGATCCTCTGACACGTGGCCGCTTTTAGCGGACCATCAAAATATCATACGACGCGCGCATTCGGAATGTCTCGAGTCTCGACGCTTTGTCCACCACCGTGCGTTTGGATCTTTTTCCCCCTTTTTTTTCTTTTTCTTTTTTCCTTTATTATTTTTTTCTTCAATTTTTTTTTTCACGCATGTTTGCGTGCCGTGTTCCTTTAACGGGTACGATCTGTATTTTACTTTCGTCGGAGAAGTGCAGTCGTCAATCTCTCTCTGCCAAGCTACTGAGTTTTTTTTTTTTTCTGAAATAGGTTTGGATTTTGATAATCTGAATATTCCTGTTTGAGCGAGCATATGTTTGAATAAGTCGGAAAAGCGCCGGGATATGTTTGAATTCCGTGCAACGACGTGTTCTTGATTTGTATCGTTGATAGAAGCATTTCTGGTGCAAATTCTACCGCTTGGCAAGAATTAGGGGAAGGATTTTATAAGTTCAACAAGAAAGTTTAAACTCGACAAATAAAATGGATAACTTCTACTCACAAAATAATCCCTGACTTTAGTATCATATTAGAAAAACTTTAGCTAAAAAGTCTATGGCACAAAAAAAATAAAAGAAGAAGATTAAATGATCAATGAAGAGATATCATGTGAATATAGAGAGTATATAATTTATTTAGACAAGTAATGCAACATACTTTAACACTATCACTTTGAAAATAAAAATTTTCATTCCACAGGCACTAATTAAAGGTGAAACACTAGAATTAGATACATTCAAAGTGGTTTCGAAGAATATTGCTCTTTGATTAAAGTTACATTGGAATGTGAATTGATCTCTTATGTGAATTGGCCTCCTAAGATGTAGGGATGAGTAGCTTTAGGGTTGGTCCAGGTTCTTTGCAACTATGGATCCTACCAATTAGAAGCAGTTCTCAAATTTTTAGAATTTATAACCAATCTTGTATACCTTAGAAGCTAAAACTTACCACATCATGTGTTCCAAAGTTAGTTTCGAGAATTACCTAGGTTCAGCCTATATTTTTAATTGAATGATTGCAATTAATTACCATCTCTAATTACCGTTATTCGCCACTACAATCCACTACCACAACTCACATTTAGACACAAAAGAAAATGAAAAAATTAATAAAATAAAAGTCAAAGTTATGGATACGGCGGAAATGGTGTTCATACTAGTAGTTTCGTAATATACATCAGAATACTGAAAGTTCCATAAATATATAGAATAAGAAAAATACATAGACTTATTTTAAATTTCAAGCTCAATAAAGGCTATCTTGCATATTGTGAAAGCAAGACCTAAACCCATTTCCTTCGATCCAATTATCCAGTTCCCAATTTCATCATGAAACCATCTTCGCCTCTTATGAAATGTGTCAATGTATGGGCGGCACATGATGCTTAGCCATATTTTGTGGATCTCTTTGTCTTACTTGTCCTCGCTTTTTGTCATTTCAGTCATCATTTTAACTCGCTAATTTGAATCGCGAAACATCTGCTCTTCTACCGCATTCAGGGCTAAATGTGGACCAGACAAGTTCCCTAACTTGTTGCCGTTGATCGTTGCTCGCCTCTCTCCTCCTCAAGTTCCCCCCCGCCGACAAGGACGGCTACCCTAGATATTTCTTTCGACAATGGTGAGATTACTATTACATAATTTTGATCCCTCGTACAATTCTTTTGTTTCGATTAGATAAAAACTAACTTTTTAACCCCGAAGCACATGAGCAAAAGGCCGGACTGTTTTTCACAACCAACAAAAGTTGACATTCTGTCATCTCAATATCTCGGGGTGTTTACTATCTCATATGAAGGAACTTTTTGACTAACGACAAACTAGTGAAGTTACAATTGCGAGTTCATCAATCTCAGCGGTTTAGATCATGGGCAAAGTGAGTAGTTGCAACTAAATTGAGATACCCGCAAAACACCGTTCGATGAGTTAATTATATTAATTACTGTCTCCATCATGTCATGTTAGAATATGGAGATGAGAATCGCATATCATCCAAACATGATATTTGTCAAATTTGTTTTTATGAGATCCAAATAAGCTCATGAGAATATTTGCCATTTGGAGGTGAGACATCAATTTTCATTTCCAATTAAGATGGTCATCTGCCGCGGGCCACCACAATTAAGCTATAGATATATCTCAACAGTGAGATGCGAACCAAGCAAAACCTAACCACATTTTCATGTAGAAAACAGACTTTTTCCCCCTTTTTTCGTGGGGGAGAGAAGATGGCGTTTTCGCGATTTCCTATACGATCGATTCCCTCGTCTCCATAATTTACCGTGTCTTAATTATCTTTTACCGTCGAATTCAAGCCTTATATGTATTAACCATTCAGCAGCAGACATCCTCGACGTTTATAAGTATTTTATTTTTCGTTTCAATGGTAGAAAATCCAGAAGTCGCCGGTAGTTTTATTTATGGCGTGTTCTCTGTTCGCACCGGCTATATGTACGTTTTGGAAGTGATTTCGCCCCATGTGGGTAGACCAAGAACATGATCAGCTCTGACCTTTGCCCAGAAAATCGAAAGTCGATTAAAGAATTGGATGCAATATTCCCTTGCCGGAGTAAAAATTAAATAAAAGATTTATTAATGATCAGATCTCGATCGGTTTTTTTTATTCTGACTGGTGTCCGGATATGTGATTAAAGCATGAGCTCATTTACTCCAAAGTCAAAGTACTCGTTAATACAAGGGACAGAAATAGAAGATAATTCAATGTATTTGCCAAGTAATATACAATTACAGACCCCCCAAAAAAAGTATTACGTACTTACATTTCATGGATTAGGGATTTAAAACTTCATTGTCACAAAAAGAATGAAATTGCCCAATTCAAATGAAATTGCCCAATTCAAATCACTTAAATTAACTGGTAGTGTACTTTGCTGTCTCGTGCTACTTTCATTTCCAATGGAATTGAAAGAGTTGTTTATTATCAATAAGTCACGTCAACCAAAATTAACTAGAAAAAATATATTAATGAATCGTTAAAAGTTTTAGGACTAAATTAATCGATTTATAAAGTTTTATGACTAAATTGACCATTGTACTATAGGTTTAGGACTTTATTGAACAAATATCCGTACATTTTGCTATCTTATGCTATATTTATTTACACTTGTATCAAAAGAGTTTTTTTTTTTATTAACGAGCCTCAAATCCCCAAAAAAGATAAAATCATTTAATGTACTTCCTTGCATCTATAAACTTATCCGAAAATAGGCATCGCATTAATTTACAATTGAATGGAAAGAGTTTTGCTATCCGAAAATAGATTTAGGACTTTATTGGCAAATGAACCCAACCGTTTAGATAGCAAAGTATATATTTTGCTATCTTATGCTAAGTTTGTTTACAATTGTATCAAAAGAGTTTCTTTTTATGAATAAGCCTTAAATCTCCCCTCCCCCCCAAAGAAAAAAATAATTTAACGTACTTCTTGGCAAATGTAAACTTATCCGAAAATAGGCACCGCATTAATTTAACACCAAGAGATGGCAAATTGAACCAAAGTGTTTAGGTGATTTTATTAAATGAAATTAATGGTCAAAATTACAAACTCCTAACGAGAAACTCTTGAATTTCGGGAAAAAAAAAGTAAGGCACACAGCGCGGATCGAAACGTACTAAAGGGTTTGAGCAAGTAGCATCCAGCCGTTCTGTCCACTTATATCAATGAACACTCGAGTTTAACGGCAATAAGGAGTTAATTAGCAAATCTGTTTTCCTCTCGGCGGGTGGCGTAATCGACTCGTCGTCACGAACATTGACTTAAGAAGGGGATCCGAAGTCAACTCTACTCTCGGCTCGAGATCTAGAATTTTTCCAACTCGACAAGATTAAGGAAAATATCTGGCTGGCCGGGAGCGAGAGAATCTTTGATTACGCGGGCATTTAAAGGGGAGAGGGGGACAGAGGTTGACCAGACGAACCCCAGGAACGAAATGAAACATCGTTCCAAAACCCAAAATCCAACCCCGACGGCGACGCTAACGTCAATGTGGTTCATTCATTCGACACCGATCGATCCAGTTATATATAAAATCGCGATTTCAGTTGAATTTTTCCAACTGACAACGATACTCCAACAGCGACATTAATCGGAGTGTAGTACGGAGCTATGGACGGCACCACTAAAATTCCCCTGCCCCAAAAAAAAAAAAAAAAAAAAAAAAACCTATAAAAAAAAAATCCCGTCGTTGCGGCATTTATTTTTCACCGAAAAATTCATTCCCATTATATTTAAAATATAAGATAGACCTAATTATGAGTCGGGAGGCATGTTAAGGCCATCGAGACTGAAAGCAAGTTGGGAGGCTCAAAGCGGGGGTCCTCACCTAACATGCCTCTGGAGAAGGAAATATATGCAGCTGTGGTTTTCGTTTTTATCATTATAATCATCTGCAACTGACAAATATTTTTATCTTAAGACTAACTGGTGTGATTTTCCATTTCACGCTACCGATATGCAATATACCATAGCGGGCTTAATTCACTAAACTACCCTTAGCAAGTTCGATCTCAATTCTACCTCAAATTTTTTTTTTTGGATCGGAAAAAATATCGAGCTTTCACTATAATCTAAAATTTGCCCCCATATCCAAAAAGCGCAACTGGTTTCTTCATAATTATCAACATCAAGGCTAGTCAGATGTTCAAGACTCGCAACTTCACTAGCACCCTCACTTTAACCTACCGATGTTGATAATTTTGAAGAAACCAGTGGTGATTTTTTGGACTTGGGATAGACTTGAGACTAGAGCAAAAATTGATTTTGGGAAAAAAATGCCATAAATCATCTCTCAATTTTGAGTTAATATATAATATAATCTTTAAACTTTTAACTTATTTAATATAATCATGAATTATAGTGTAACGTGCAATATGGCCATTACACTTTTAATCTACTCAATATAATCAATGAATTTTCAGTACATATTCAATTTAATCTCTAAATTATATGAAAATATCAAATGTTATACTTAAATTTATATTAATTGAACGGTAATATTTGAAATTGGACCTAAAATTTGGAATTTTTTTAGAGAATTAGGCATGCATTGTGAATTACTTCTTCTTTTCATAAGTAAGCTCGCCTTGGGCACAACGAATTTCGAGCATGGATCAGAGAAGACCCACGTCAAAACCCAGATGAGCAGACCGAACATGAGGTCGTTCGAGATCGTTTCGATCTGTAGAATTGGCTCGAAAAATTTACCAAAAAAGGAAGAAGAAAAAGAAAAAGGTCTATTGGGGAGGGAGAAGTGGGGGAGTAGTCTTTTCTGTGCGTAGCCGGTCGTACCAACACGAGCCCTCTTTTTCTTTATTTTTCTTTTTCAGTTGAGTCCTTCTTCGAGGAAAGCTCCAATCCTTTTCATTTTTCCATTAAATCATTCGGCCACGATCCGTCCGATGTGTACCACCATTCTCTTATTAGCACGTAAAAACAAAACCAAACCCAAAAAAATATTTTAAAAAAACCCGGAGAATTGACAGGTCGGAATCCGGATCGCAAAATGACCCATCTGCCCCTACAGGTGCATCCCCATCGGATTGGGGGGGATTTTTTTTAATAAGTAACCATAATAGGGGGTTTTTTTTTTAATTATTATAATAGGGGTTGTTGAAGAGATCATAAGACTGAGGAGGGGAGAGGGACATGATACGAGGTGGGGCCCGCGTCATTATCGAGAGAGACGTCTCGCTTCATCGGCAGCGGACGGGGTTGGAATGGATTGCCAGTCAAGCAAAGGCAGAGCGGGGTTTATCTATCATTAATCAACTCTCTTATAAAGGAAGATTTTTTTTCTTTTTTTCTTTTTTTTGCCTCCCTCTTTTTTGGGTTAGTGGTCGTGTAGACATCACGATCTCGATTCCTACCCAATGTTCCTTTCTCGGACCCAAAAGTTATCACAGGTGGAAAAAAATATATTTTTTTATGTGGATTTCCGGCCGTAAGTGGATCGTGATCAATCGAATTGGAGATGCGGGTTTTAGTGTTGGCAGTTTTCTTCCCCATCCTTGATTGGAGAGTTTTTTTTTTCTCTCCGTCGGTGCTTCGTTTGGTGGGGGGACGACCACCGAGATTGTCTGGAAATTTGCTTGAGGGAGGACTTTTTTCCCGAGAAAATTGTTCTCTTATTTTTCGATGTTTCAATGATGAAAAATTAATTCATATATAGAAAAGTATTCTCCATGAACTGAAAACAACAACCTTAGATTGTGTCGAAAACGACTCCCTTTTAATATTAATAGCCCACCAAAACAAATAAAACAACAACCATTTGATTCTCATGGGAAAAAAAAAATTCCCTTATCACGAAATTCAGATGTAGCTATATTCCTGTAAATTGTAATTAGCTATCAGACTAGAGACATCATGGAGGGTTGGTCATATGCTCCGATCAGAGGCGGTAAGGGAAAAAGGGAAAAATCGGCCCCATAGCTGGACCGACCGGGGATGAATGTTTGGCAGGGTCGCCACTCCGGTCGGAGACGGTGGCGCAGGAAAAGGGAGAAATCGCCCCGGTAGCTAGACCGACCCGGTGACGTCACGTCGGGTCCGGACATTGGAAAAGTATAACATGCGAGGGTGGGGAGGAAGACCTGACCTGACGGTGGTCCCCTGGAGAGAGAGAGGGAGAGAGGCTTTTCTGCATGGTCGCGATCATGGGAAAATATGTGGAGCTTTCGAAAGTCCCCCCCAAACTAAGTGGAAAGATTTGGCTAAAACTAGATGTGCTGGGCCCCATGGCGCGCACCCGAGGAGAAGGAAGGGGAGTGTTTTTCTGCCCCCTTCCTTTCAAGATTAAGATCCGATCGTCCCCGCCCGGGAGGAGAATCCCCCCATTTGACCTGAGATTATTTATTGACAGAAAAGGTTAAAAAAATCCATTGGGGGGGGGGGGGGGGGCGTGGAATTCGCGTTGGCGCATGAATGCGACGGGGGAGATCTAAGACCCGGGACTCGTTCGCTGCAAGGATTCACCCGCAATGCGTTCCCCCTAAGTTTGCCAAAGCTTCCCCCTGAAGAAAAGCCTCGTCGACTCACTTTTTCCAATCCATTTTATTTCATTTTGTCGCCTCCTTTTTCTTTCTTTCTTTCTTTCTTTTTTCTTCCCGGGTCGGGGGTAAGGTCCGACTTTGGATCGTTGACCCGGGTTCGGGATTTCTGGGTTCGCCAGTGATCGGCGTTGCTTGAGTCTCCTTCTTTAGTTCACATCGGATCGGGTCTTGGGTCTTCTTCTTCACGTCAATCTTTGCTGTTGAATTTTCTGATTCTTTGGGGTACATATGTAGAATTCCGATCGGAATGAATGGCGAAGAGGCTACGGTCTAAAAGTTGGTTTGACTTGAACAATCTCTGGGAAGCTTCGAGTTTTATTTCTATGACGTTCTTTCGTGTCGGAAGCTTCAACTTCTGTGCGTTGTACTCGCGCGACGATGATCCAGATGTGGGAGAGAAATTCAATCTCGAAGCCAATGAATCCCTATGATTAAGCTTAAAAATTTAAATTTTTTATGGATAGATGACGTGGGTGTGACGATTCGAAAATCTAGCTTATTTATATATAAAACACACCCATCGGTGATGGTATATAATTCACTTACGATAATCGATATATAATTTCATAGGAGCTTTTTCTTTTATCCATTCCTATAATCAGTTACCAACCACGTCACCGGCGTATATTTTGGGTTAAATTTGCAGGCGGCTGATTTTATTTTTTTCATACATAACCAGTCAATTAAAGACCTTTCTACAGTGGAAACCTAATCCATCATTACAAGGCAATCGCTTGCATAGGCCAACTCCAATTTCTTGTGTTCACAATGGAAAATTGGGTTCAGCCCATATTTTCTGAAATTTCCCCGGAATTACAAAATTGTCTAGAAGAGGGCAATTTGCCGGCCATATGCTGCACGAGGATTTTTTTTCTATTTATTTATTTCCTCAAAGAGATATGAAAATCGTGCCGCGAATATTATGTGCGAGGGACAAAAAAAAGAAAAAAAAAACATTTTTCCAGAGGCAAGAAGAAGACACGGACAACTTTTGGGAGGAGCAAAAAGCTCATTGGTCCCAGGAGAGAATCCTCTTAAAAACTCTATCGAAAAAAAATAAATAATAATAACGACATTAACAATAAAGAATTCACGGTCGGAATTAAAAACTAGTAGGTGGAATTATTTTTTCCTGTCTTCGTTATTTTTTTTAATTTTTTAATTTGAATATTCAAAGAATTACATTGCATGCACTTCACAGTTGTTATCATCACCGGGCAACAATGTCAATAATTGCTATTCCCCCAATAGCTGTCACCGCACGAAAAGCACTGCCCTTCTTCCTTCCCCTCCTTGGGTGCCTCTCACATGGCCTCCCCCCCCCCTAAATTTATAAATTTCACCTCACTTTGGAAGTGACTATTAATAAAGAAGACCCTCGAGGTAGCTACGGCGTCATCAAGTGTGCCGAGTTCCATGAACTGGGTCGGGCCGGATCCGGCATCAATGCAATGAAAAAAAAAAAAAAACAACGCGAGACCGTAGATATGGCGAATCTTGAATTGAGTATAGAAGTTCAAACCCGTTTTTTTTTTTTTTATCTAGAAGTTCAAGCCCATTTCATTCGCATAAGAAATTGAATGTTCTTTGGGGAAGTTCGGAGTATAGAATCAGGACATCAGAAAAGCGAATTCTCTTTGAACCGAGTCAAGATTCTCTCGCCCCCTATCTCTGCGCCCACGAATCTTTGGGCTTTTTCAAACCCATTTGCCTAACGGAACCAAAACCCATGCTCACGCTGAAGTGCATCCAATGACGAAAATGCCCCTCGCTGCCACGTAGGGTCAAGAGATTGTTTGTATCGCAAAATAAAAGATAACGCGATAATGAGTAATATGTAGAAATTATAATATAAAAAGTCTAAATTAATAGGTGAATGGAGACTACGTGAATATGAAGAGCATTTAATCCATTGTTAAGCGATGTGTGATAATATTTAGATGTACTAGAAATAACAAAAGACTATAATAAAAAAATCGGCCAAGCAGAAAAAATGTAGCAGCCATGCGGATCAACTTGGGCCTATGCCTTCAAATAGAGAATTAAACAATTCCACAATGAAAACAGTTGGACTTGCAACCTTGATGATATCAAGCAAGGACGTGTGTTGTGAAATATACTCTCTCTCTCTCTCTCTATATATATATATTTAACCCATTTTCCTAATGGGATAAAGTTTTTATGAAATATGGCTAGTCTAGAGTTATACCATCACAGAGCCATAATACATGTAATGTAGAGCTGTAAAGGTGGATTTGATGGATTTCATTTGAGTGCCATGTCTTTGATGACTAAATGTCAAACCTAATAAGAGTAAGTATCAATGTCAAGAGTTTACCAATTAGCATTTCGCTCATCTGTTTTTTTGGCACCCAACAATGTCCTCGCTAAGTTTTCCTTGATTATCCTCTCCTTTCCAGAACAAACCAATGAGAAAAAGCAGGGGAAATGTTAATGATCTCACTCTTATTCATTAGTTAAGGACTTTGACGAGACTTTAAAATTTCTAAACAATCTCTCATATCCCAAAATCACAAAATATTTCAAAAATTCTTGTATTATGAAAATATCACTTATTTTCACATGTCAAAATTCGATATAACACTTGCATTTCGGAAAAGTTACGAAAAAGACCATATGTCAATATATGGGTCTGCATTCATATACCGTAAAATCTTCACGTATTCTGGATTAAAGAAAAAAAATTAAAATACGAAGTGAAAATGGGAGAAGGTAAAATATCGATATGCATAACTATAAGTCCGGCCAGGCGCTGACCAATGAGAATTCGGTGCCTCCGTCTGGCTCGCGTGACTCCCGAAAGATTCCGAGGCTGTCTCGTCTCGTCTCGTGTGGAGCCTTTTTTTTTTTTTTTTAATTTTCTCGTCCCTTTTTTCCGGGAAAAAGTCCACCCCCAACGATAAAAAACCTCGTGTCGCCTTCCTTTTGCGTTCTCATAATGACCGTCCTTTTAAGGAAAATGTCTCATGGGCAGATAGATCGGATAGATGCTCTTGTCGCTTTCTTTTTCTCTGTCTTCTTTTTGCTTTTTGGGTCGCCGCGATCTTGACGTTTCGGCACGTGACGTACGGGTCGCGTTTTGGGCTGGGCCGTGCCACACGCGCCGGACGAGGAGGTCTTTTGATGTTCGACGAGGGATCTGTTTTGTCCAAGGACCGCGAAGTCGTCGCTGGGTTTTATTGTCGCTTACGTCTTCGGTCCGCGAGGGGTACGAGTTCATTTATGATTCGTGACAAACCCTACCGGCCACAAATTGACTGATTTTTAGGCTCCGCGAGAAATATTTAGGGAGATGATATTATTTTAATGAGTTAATACAAAATATTTTCCCAGAAAATAAATATCAAGAAAATCATTATCATTTTTAAAAAATAAAAAATCAATTTTCAAATTCTTAATTAAGTATTGGTGCTTGGATTAAAAACTCTGTATTTGGGCATAAGAATCCCAATGCTCATTCATGTGCCCTTGGCAAAGGAGTTGGATCCTGACGCTCAAGTCTGGGTCCATCAAGGGCAAGCTTGGAACTTTAACGCTTTGGCCAAGGTCCATTAAGGCTGGACTCAGGACACTAGAGGCGGTAATATCAAGATTGAGCCCAGATCCTTGACGCCCCACAACCAAATTTTAAAAAATAAAGATTTCAGACTTTTTAATTATTTTGTTTATATTTATTTTTTCTTTTCTTATTACTTCTTCTTTTGTTGGTCTCCGAGCCTTGGCAACGATTAGCAATCACCCACAGGAGAGAGCTCAAGTCTTGTCATATCTCGGCCGTTGGCCCTCACCCGTGCCTTGTTGTCAACGGTTTGCCAATGCCCATCAACCAATGGATGAAGAATCAAAGAAAAAAAATTTAAAAACATATTTTTAAACTACGAAATTATTTATGTCGAAATGTTTATGCCACGTAAAATAGCTAGTGTCGACGCCAACAATTTTCTGGTCAAATGAGATTTTCTTCACTAGATGACAAAAAAAAATTCCAATTAATTTTTGGATTTTAGCAAAGTACTATAAAGTATTGTCATTTTTCAGATAAATGAATTCTCAAAAAATTTTTTTTAGGTATGTTACATTTTTGCGAAACAAAACAAAGCCTTAGAGTGTGCTTATATTGTGGAAAATTAATAGTCCATAAAATATTTACCAATCACTCACATAATTTATTTTCATTGCCTAATAAAATATTCAAGCATATATTATCATCGATAATGAAAATATTTTTTATTAACTAATTGTTTCAAGTGATTATTCTAAGAAAAATATTTTTTAAATCGTTTATTTTCTATGAAATAAATGAAGCTTTAAAATATAATGGATAATCTTTTGACGGGTCTTCAATGCCCGCAGCCATGACCTTCGTCACTGGGCCCATGAAGCCGGAACATCGGGACCTGGAGTTATACTCATATCTCATGATTTTTTTAACCAACATCAGAAAAATGATTTTCATATTATTTATAAATGAGACAAAATATAAGATAATTCAAATTCCTGGAAAGTAAGTCCATTTTAAAAAAGTTTCGTCGGGAAAGTTGACTATCCGTTCGTTGAGAACAATTTTTGGTGGGAAGGAGGAAGTAAAAACAAGGCGCAAAGCAAGGAAAGAAAGGAATAAAAGAAAGGAAAATGGACGGGAACACGACAAAGTGCTCGAATAAAAAGGAGGAGCATTGAATGGAGATAGATTTCATTCCATGTATCGCGAGATTCGCGAATCCCGACCGAACTGAATCTCCCGATCGATCGATTGTCGTCGTCAGTGGCTTCGGAGATCTTCAGATTCGTTTATTAGGACATCCACGATTATCGCTGCCGTACGACGCTCGAGCGACTGCCGTTTTGGCCTCTCTCTCTCTCTCTCTCTCTCTCTCTCTCGTTGAGTGCGCTGCTTTCCTCAGATAAAAACATAGATCAGGTTCTCGAAAATCTGAGGCAACAACAGTAAAAGTGCCGGGGCGTCATTTAATGAGGGACTTGCCTCTTCTTCTGTTGCCGTCCTTTTTGCTCCTGCTTAAATGTGCGCGTGAAAGAGAAGCCAGCGTCGTAGTACGAATCGCTTTTTTTTTTTGCCTCTCCAGATCCGTGTTGCGATGCGGACCGCGGGGTGATTACTCGGTGCATCGCGCTACGTTGCGATTGATAGGGACGCGGGACCCGGGGGGGACCAGCACGGTGCGATGAGGATAGCGAGCGCGGTCGCGGCGGCCTGCCTAGGGCTGCTCGTGGTGATTCTGGCCCTCGACGTCAACCTAATGTCCTTGACGAGCTTGATCGGGATTCAAGGTATCTCTCCAGAATTTTTATGATCATTGGTTTTTCGGCTTGGTTAATCTATTGGTACGGTGGGTGGTGGATCGTAAAAGAAAATTATGAAAAAAAAAATTATGAAATTATTGTATAAATTTTAAATTTTGATCAATTTAATCATAATTTTTTCAACAATTTGCTAATGTGATACTTCAGATTAATTTTGGGTAAAACCCATTGACGTGAACAATTTTTGTAATTTTTTAAATTATTTTTAATTTTTTTGATAATATTTTTATTTATTCCTATGCTAATTGCTTGAGTCTTGGCTATGATAAACAACCGACAGCAAATGATGACCTAGCCCAAGGCTAGTGAGGTTGAGTCTCACTGGTTCCAAAGTCTTGGAAAGGTCAAGCCTTGCCTACAATTGATTTTCGGCTAACATTTAGGCCCAATCGGTGAAGCAATAAGAGAAAAAAAAGAAATTAAAATTCATTTTTTTTAAAGGTTGCAAAAATTATCCACATCAAGATTCGCAATAACTTACATAGAATAAATATCATGTACATATATTGATAGTTTACCCAAATTTAACCATAATGATTAAATTAAAAGGGTTTGGAGTTTAATTGACATATGAACAATAAATCTCTATTTGTTTCATAAAAAATGTATAATTTAAAAATATTTATAAAAAAATAATTACTTATATTGTTTGAAATAATTAATTAATGATTACTTACAACAATTTATGTCTAAATTTTTTGTGGATAGTAAAAATATTTTTCATTTATTCAAATTTTATAAATAATACAAATGATCATTAAAAAATATATTTTAAATAATTTATATCTTCGCGAAACAAGTGTAATCTAACTTCATCACTCCTTAATTTTCCCTGGACCATACGTTATGCACATTCCACATGCTATTGGGAACGAGGAATTTAGCATTGTCTTCTTTTCGTGCAGTGCTAAAGGGCTGCGCATGGGCTGTCAACCCGAGGGCCTCGGCCTCGTCGTCGTCGGAAATCCACGCATCGCCGGTCTCCTGCGACCGATCTCATGCCACCTACGACCTTTGCACCGTCGACGGCCCTGCTTTGCTCGACCCGGCGACGGCGACGATCTCCTCCTTGGACCGGACCTCGCCGCCGCGCGCCCCGGTGAAGACCCGCCCTTACACGTTGAAGAGGGACCGGAGCGCGCTCTCGCGGGTCAGTGAGGTGACCATAGCCTCCTCGCCCCCGCCCAACGCCACCTGCGGCGCCACGCAGGCGGCCCCCGCCCTCGTGTTCAGCGCCGGCGGCTACACCGGCAATTTCTTCCACGAGTTCAGCGACGGCCTCGTCCCGCTCTTCATCACCGTCGAGTCCATATTCCCCGACCGCGACGTCACCCTCGCGGTCGTCGACTGTCGTGACTGGTGGCTCCGCAGGTACGCGGACGTGCTCTCCCACCTCAGCCGCCGCCCGGTCATCAACCTAGACAGGCAGAAGGAGGCCCTCTGCTTCCCGTCCATCACCGTCGGGCTGATCAAGCATGGCCCGATGACCATCGATCCCAAGCTGCTCCCGCATCCGAAGAGCCTGCGCGACTTCGCCTCCTTCCTCGACGGCGTCTACGGCGGCGGCGGCGCGGCGGCTCCTCTGCCGAGTGCAGCCGCCGGGGGAAGGCCGCGGCTGGTGCTGGTGAGCCGGCCGAGGAGCGCCGGGCGCGCGTTCTTGAACCTGGGGGAGCTGGAGGCCCTGGCGGAGAGGATCGGGTTCGAGGTTCGGCGATTCGCGCCGACGCGGGGGACGCGGCTGGCGGAGTCGTACAGGCTCGTGCGGGGGAGCCACGCCATGGTCGGGGTGCACGGGGCGGCGATGACGCACGCGGTGTTCCTGAGGCCGGGGTCGGTGCTGCTGCAGGTGGTGCCGGTGGGGACGACGTGGCTGTCGGAGGCCTACTTCGGGAGGCCGGCGAGGGAGATGGGGCTGGAGTACGTGGAGTACAGGATCGGGGCGAACGAGAGCAGCCTGGCGGAGGAGTACGGCGCCGACAGCGTGGTGCTGAGGGACCCGAGGGCGGTCGTCGGAGGGGAGTGGAAGAACATGCGCCTGTATCTGAAGACGCAGAACGTGAGGTTGGACCTGGGGAGGTTCAGGGCGTCCCTAGAACGGGGTTACGTCAAGGCCAAGGCGTTCATGGAGACTGGAGAGTCGAGTTAGCAAGCGATTGAATCAAGATTGAATTCTTCTTTGCTTGTACTTTTATAGGAAGGCGAAATCAAGAGGGGTGAGTGTGGTTCGAGAGCAAAATAGAACCAAATCGAAAGAAATTGGTCTAGTTCCGGAATTTAGAATATGCAAGGTGGGTTTTAATTTTCGAAAACTGAGAAGCCGGCTCTGAATAAGTTCTGGCAATGAAACCTATAATAAATCTTTATGTTTTTCTTGTACCATATCTTTGCAAAATCCTGTAAGTATTGGATAATGTGCAATCTAAAATCATTTGATCGAGCTTTCATTTTAGACAAATTCATGACTAGGAATTTTACTTTGTTAATATTCTATATATTTCGGGTGTCTAAAAATGAGCTATGATTAGTGGACTATAGCTCATTCCAATTGTGCATGTGGCACCAGAGCAAATCCTGAAACTTCGATGTTTACGTTTCGGGTACAGGTTCCGAGTTCAAAAAAATCTGGGAACTAGTTCGGAAGGATAGGCTTCATATTCCAAGTAGAATCTGGACCAATCCTGAAACCGCTGGTACCAAAAAATCTAGAGAATTCTTGTGTAGATCCATTTTGATTAAAGATGCAAGCCAAATTTTGGGCCGATGAGTCGCGCCATTACCGTTCTGGACAAGCGTGTTTTTCTCGGTGCTGGGCTTTGAATCGCGAGATAGAGCTTCTGGGCAATGTTCATACCTCTCTCTCTCTCTCTCTCTCTCTCTCTCTACCTGCATCTTCTTCGCCTCGCCTTCTTCACCAGACGAGCTCTCCCGCTTCCGTCACCGACCGCGCGCCCCATTCCGTTTCCGGGTTTCGATCGCCTCCCGAGAAGGAGAAGAGCGCTAGAGCGGCGCCCGACCCGAAAGCCCGCCTCCGCCTCCGCAATCCCTCCGGCGGATTCCGGATCTGCACGGCGGCGCTCCGATGATTGCAGCTCGCCGGAAGCTCGAGAGCCCCGCCGGGGACGCCATCTCCGGAGTCCGGTTCCGCTCCCCGGTCCAACAACCTCCTCGTCTCTTCTTGGGATTCTGTGAGCGCGGTTCCTCTCTCCCAAATTAAAGATTTTTTTTCTTTTTTTCGCAGTATTTTGAGTTTTGTTTTCCTTCATTCGTTTGGGATTTAATGAGCTGTGCTCTGCGCAGTGCCTCAGATTGTTCGACGCGGATAGTTCCGAGCTCAGGTTGGAAGCTCGCTCCGAAGCCGCCCTCCTCGGTTGTTGCTTCCAGGACGAGTCCGTTGCTTTCGGCGTCGGCTCTGATGGTTCTGTGATGAGGTGAATCCGATTCGCGAGACCGTACCGGAAGCCGAGTTCTTTTTTTCGCCTTTCCGTCTTCGATTACTGCGTTCTTTTTCCTTTTGCCCATCTGTTGATGCTACTGGTTCGTGTGTTTGTGCCTTTTCGCTGCTCGAGCGAGTCGATGATAATTTTGTGGAATTGGGCTTCTGAATTAGGGAGATCAACAGCTCACCATCATCAGGAACTTGGATTTTCTTGCTAATTCAGGTGTTTGAAACTTAGTAAATGTTCCAAACTTAGGCTTGTGAGCATGACATCTTTCGAAGATTTAGACTTTACATGGTCTTGCTCTAAAGTATGAGCAGGAGGTTGCGTCGATCTGCCCTTTTGAAGTTCTTGGCGGTTACTTCTTTGTTCCCTACTCTTTTCGTGCTGCCTTTAATTTTAGAGTCAGGCTTGTTGGGATTGCTGACATAAATGTCTTGTTGGTCAGTACATCAGATTCCTAAACAATGTGTGGTTTAAGTTGTTGCTTGAACATTCGGGAGGAGTGATGACAAGGTTAATGCATGGGAAATGAGTTCTCTCCCTAAAAATGTGGTTTGCTTTCATTTGGTTATGTAGTTCTTCCATGGGGCCTATTATCTAAGTGGTATAGCATCTTATAGATGTAAGGGGAGTAATTTTTCTTACGTTTGACTGCCTCATTGGCTGGATTTTGTCTTTAGTAAGATCCTTTCCCCGAATCATTTTGGAAACTGTATATAGGTACGATTTGCACTCTGGAGCTCAGGACACGATTGGAAGTCATGCTGATATAGCAACCTGTATTGAATGCTCTGATCAAACTTGTAAGTTCTCAACACTATCTCACCATTGATGTATCAGATACTGAACATATTTCTTCCATTAAAGGTAAAAATCTCTTCAATGAAGTCATTTCCCTGGCATCAATTTATGGCGTGGGCTTGTAGAGAGGTTTAAATCTGGAACTTGAAGCATGTTTTGCACACTAGACATCTGGATCTAAATAATTATGTCAATAGCAAGTTTGTTGAAAGATTAAAAATCTTCCTTTGTGAAGAATAAGATGTTTCAGGCTCTCAGATTTTAAAATCTTATTTTCCTGTAAGTGGCACTTAGGGTGGAATGTGAATACAATTTTCTGTAAGAAGCTCTAATTAGGTTTCAATTCAACTTGCATGAAAGTTGTAAATCTAGGGGGACACAGATTCCTAGTTGTCATGAAGTGTTCTTATTTCATCTTTAGCTTAGTGCTGATCATCAACTGTGTGTTTGGTATTCGACAACCTATGTAAAAGAGAACTCACAGACAGCTTACTTCCTGATTCTATGCCTAGTGATTTATCCTCCAAAAGTACAGGGACAATAGATTAGGGCCTTCAAAGGATTCTGACAAGTAGCTAGCGAAAAAGGAGATCAAAATGTGACGTCAGATTCTAATTTTTTGGTCACTCATAATCACAAGATTTTCTTGTCTACTTATGATATTCTTTTGCACTTGTTGTTGTGTCTTGGTGCAGGTCAAGTGATTACAGCTGGCTTAGACAAAAAAGTAGTTTGTTGGGACATGCGCATCGATAAAGTTATTGCAAATTTAATTAATGCAAATGGAGAGGTGGAGTCCATCTCACTATCTGGGTGTGATCTAATGGTTGCAATTGGAAATTCAGCATATGTGTATGATTTGCGCAATTTGAAAAGGCCACTTCAATTGAAAGAATCACCAGTTGATGCTCGTATAAGATGCATAAGCTCGTGTGTTTATTTCAAAGGTATGTCTAAGGACTACCCTAGGTATGAATATGGCTCGAGTGTTATACCCTATGTGAGATCATGGAAGGAGTAACTTTGATGCTTTAAACACACCTTCATGGTGGTGTCTTTGCAGGATTTGCAGTTGGATCAGTTGATGGACGTGTAGCTGTTGAGATTTCTCCGTCATCCAATTCAAATGACAGCAGGTCAGTAGAGTGCTGCACTGCTTCAGCCGTCAATACTTGGTCATGCAAACATTAAAACTCTAGGATTATAGGATAATTATGTAAAGTTTCATTAAACTAAAATCTGTACTGATTGTTCTAGTCTGACAATCACATTATATACCAGAGCCATTGTGCATCAAATTCTCAGAAATGCACCATATTTGTGATCGATGACTTTTTTTGGTAGAAAATGTATTATTTAATCACAATTAGATTATTTCACTATGAGAATTCTGAAATGTTGCTGGACATTGTATAAGATTTTGGTTAAGAAAGCCTACTTGAATTTTCTAGCATCAATACAGTGTAAAATTGCACTTGTCTTTTGTCTTACACTGAATCAAAGTTCCTTTTTTCCCCTTTATGTTTCTCTTTGCCAGACTGCGGCATATGTGTGGCTTAAAATACTGACATGTCGAGTTATATGCCATTGTAGCTACACATTCCGGTGCCATCCGAAGGCAAAGAATGGAAGAAATCACTTGGTATCAGTGAATGACATTGTATTCAATCCGCTGTATGTGAAATTCCTTTAGTAGCTGATCTTAGCAATTTATGTGAATTCATAGTTGTATGGATGTTTATGCAGGGGCTTGGGTTCTTTTGTGACTGGTGATGATGAAGGGTATGTGGCTATATGGGATGCTCGCAATAGGAGAAGACTACTTGAGGTGCTATTCATGTGAACCTGTATTCTGTCCAGGCGAATTAGTGAAATTCTTGTCATTACATGATTTGGTAATTCTTTTGGAATGTGCCTATGGTGATACAGAGGTCAATACATCTACTATGATCAGGGAACTGATTTTCCACCTTGGTAGATTGTACTGTATATGTTCACCAGAAATTTGGAAATGGCATTTTTATGATGGTTGAAGATTTGTTCTTGTCCATCTTATGAATTGTTGGCCTGCTGTATCCAGATTCAAGTTAAAAAGAATTGCATCATGTCTTGACCAATGCGTATCTGAACCTTGCCACATGAATTTCCTCCCATTTTCTGCTGTTTTTGTGCTTGCCCATTTTTTCTTTCTGTTAGAAGCAATGGGCTATTTAGCATATCTCACTCTGGCATATTCTGCTTTCAGCTACCCAGATTTGGAAATAGCGTGGCGTCTTTGTCCTATAGCCATGGGGCTCATCTCTTGGCAGTTGCGTCAAGCTACACATACCAAGAAGCTAATGAATTGTAAGTAGAATTCTTTTGTCTCACTGTTCAGTTGAAGATAATAGAGCTTGATTAAAGAACAAAAGGAAATGTATATATGTTTTTTTTTTGGTCGAAAGACAAAAAGGATATGTGGAAGGCATTGTATTAGATAGAATTGTACATGCATATTGGACCTTAACTGTGCAAAAGAATCGAGCTGAAAAGCGACTGGATCAGCTAACGGAACTTTCCTCCTCTTATTTATGGTTTCTCTAGATGATGTTGTGTTTGCCAACCTAACAGCTAAAAGCATTCCATGTCTTGACTTTTCGTCAGTGGCAAGGTTTTGTAATCTGTTGTGTCCTTGTCTTCTCCTGGCAGAGAGGAACTTCCTGAAATACATATATTCGAAATGAATGAGCTTCACCCCGGATCAGCTTCTGCTGGTAGTTCAGGCACCAAAATGCAGTCTATTTGATGCCAGACATGGAGGTTATGGGAATTATCTACGAAGCGTTCGCCGTCAGTTGCTTGGACAAGCAGCAATCTTTGGCTTTTGCTATTGCTTTTGTTGTACTCTTCACGGGACAACACGTGTTGTCCCATTGTATCATTACTGTACTTCCGGATTATTGATCAACATGGTGCGCAAATGATCGCCGTGTGCCTCGTGTTTCACTGTCCCTTGTTTACACAGAGACTTAGACAAATTTCAGAGAAACAATCTGAAATGAAGGAATGGTCTTCTAGCATTCTGTGTAACAAGCTACACATGGATCTTAAACTGGGTAGTTCAGTGCAAGATGATCTCTCAGCAAGTATGATTTCTCAATCCAATGGTTAGCAAACAGATTAGTGTCCACTCACGTGTCAATCGCGCGCTATGAATTCGACAAACCAAGCAACATCATTTCGTCTTCGGATCCTGCATCTGAATGGACGTATGAACCATTAATTGGTACGACATTTGACAAAGTGAAGTTCCTTAAAGAGGACAAAAAGAAAAATGGAAAACCCACTTCGGCCCTCACAGCAGCTTTGAACTGAAACTTGATTTTACTGAGCATCATCGGTATCCAGCCTCTCGTGGCTCTGACAAATTCGGACTGTCAACATGACATATCTCCAAGTGAATCTCGAGATTGATTACATATGACTAACCTCGACCCTTTTGTAGTTCTGACAAATTTGGACCGTTGATATGACATTTTTACGTGAATCTCGAGATCGATTACATATTACTGACCTCTCATGGCTTCGATAAATTTGGACCGTCAACATGACATATTTTCATGCGGATCTTAACATTGATTACATATTTGGATAGGTTGAATTTGTGGTAAGTCCAACCAATCACGATGATCACAGGTGCTTTAGTCGCAAGGAAGGAGGAGGAGGAGGAGGAGGAGAAGGATTTACTCGATTTCAACAGCAGCCCACGTGCGCTATGTTTGGCACCTCCTGTTTTGTCTTTTTTATCCTGCGAAATAGTGGAAGAGTGGGGACGGGAGAAGATATTTTTTGCCATTTCGCTGAAAAAAGGATCCAACGGTGGAAAACCGACCCGATCCAAATCGAGCAAACCCTAGGGCTCCTTCTTCTTCCTCCTTTTTTCCTCCTCCCCCCCCTTCTGATTTTCCACATTTGCTCTCTCTCTCTCAATCTCTCTCTCTCTCTCTCTCTCTCTCTCTCTCTGCGTTGCGATTCCAATTCAGCGGAGCGGCCATGTCGGACGAGGAGCACCAGTTCGAGTCGAAGGCCGACGCCGGCGCCTCGAAGACGTACCCGCAGCAGGCCGGCACCATCCGCAAGAACGGCTACATCGTCATCAAGAACCGTCCCTGCAAGGTCTCCCTCCCCCTCCTTCCCCCCCTCTTTCCCCGACCTCGAAGAAACGGCGTGCGGTTTCTCTTCCTCCGTCGCGTCGAGCCGATCGACTGATCGGTGTTTCGATTCGCGTCGATTTCGCTGTGTTTCGGTCGATTTTCTGCTAATCGTGCGCTAAAAATTTGTTTTTTCGGGGGGCTCCTGGTGCGCGATTGCTGTCTTTTTGATATTGCTCTGTGGAGGAATTGGCGATTGGTTGGGGGTAGATCGGCTGTTTAGGCGATCGGGAGGCGGTAATCTTCGCAGATTTTAGCGGTTTCTCTTGCCGACGCGCCGCGAGTTTTGGTCCGCCGAGCTCGTACTTCGGTCTCGTGTCCTGATAATCACGATCCTTGTTGCTCTACCGGTTGGAAAAATTCCCGCTTGATTGTGTGTTTGCATTGATTTTTCTCTAGCAAAGGTGGTACGCCGGTACTTGTCGAGATAATTATGGACTGGCGTGTTGAGACGGAGGATCTTGAAAACATGAAGCGAGTGAAATACTGGGGACGAATCTAACAGGAGGCGCGAGCGCTGTAAATTGATTGTCTACATGATTTGACGCGTTGACCTCCACTCAGGAATAGTCAGCATCTAATCATTTTGCATTGGCATGAGTTGCCAACACAAGTAATACCGTACGAATTACCACCTGTTTCGAAAATCTGAACTTTTCTAGTCATATACTCCTCTTCCTGTCTTTGAAGTTTCTGTGCAATACTAGTTTTATGAGCTGCAACTTCAACTATATGTTTTCTGTGCGTGAGAATGTTTATGTCATCTGGCTAAGTAGCATCCTTACACCAATGTTTGTTGCTTGCAGATTGTTGTCCCGTGCTTATGAGTTGTTTGACTTTGATTGGGCTATGTACCCACGGCCTTGGCTAATCTTTTGGCTTCACTGTTTTTGCTACAGTTTGTTCGCATTTGATGCGAAGTTGTGAACTTTTTGGTCTGATGATTGGCTTTGTATGGATATCTCCATTTTCACTGCAGGTTGTTGAGGTTTCTACTTCCAAAACTGGCAAGCATGGCCATGCTAAGTGTCATTTTGTTGGAATTGACATCTTCAACGGCAAGAAGCTTGAAGATATAGTTCCATCATCTCACAACTGTGATGTATGGATTTTTTAATTCTAGTATATGTTCCTTATACTTAAATATATTTCCTATTTCTAATTAGCCTGATATCTTTATACTGCTTTTGTAGGTTCCCCATGTCACTCGTACTGATTACCAGCTGATTGATATTTCTGAGGATGGATTTGTAAGATCATAATTAATTTGGTTTAGTCTGCCTTTTTGTTTTTATATTATATGGAGCCACTCATGGGGCTCTTCTAATTTCAGTTGAGTCTGCTGACTGAGAATGGGAGTACAAAGGATGACCTGAGGCTTCCAACCGATGAAACTCTGCTTGGACAGGTCAGTCTACTTCAATGTGAAATAGGATCTTGAGATTTTCTAAATCTTCTTCTTGATGGGTGGTTGGTTCGCATATGAAGTCAACATTTCCATTTCCTGGACTGTTACTTCCAACCTATTGCAATCAGCCTTATGTAAAGTAGTCTGTGTCTGACTTGATGCTGTTAGTTTACATGCTTCTTTTTGAGTAAAGATTCTTCAAAAAGATCTCCCAGTAGCCTTTGGTACCGTCGACCATTGTGTTCTCTAGATTTCCAGCAACCTCATGATTTCTTCCTTTTCTTGTTATGTCATGTTACCTTTTGTTTACTTATCAATTATTGGTGTTTATAATGTGTTTCTCCATGAGCTCCACAGATCAAGGATGGATTTGCTGAAGGAAAAGATCTGGTTGTCACTGCTATGTGCTCCATGGGAGAGGAGCAGATCTGCGCTCTCAAAGACATTGGTCCCAAGTGAATGTACCCTAGTATATTCATAATATGCTCAGAGCTGATTAGATGAAGGTTTCAGCTTTGCTTTTATGTTGGTTGGACAACTAGGGGTTGAGATCTCTTGTGATGGGTTTTAATGAGATGTGACCCCTACTTATAAGAAGCATTTTGACATTGATTATTTTGTTTACGTGACACTCGTGTTCTCTGAAGAACTATGTGTGGATCATTTGCCTGTCTTATGGTGTGGAGAATGTTAATTAAATGGCTAGCAAAGGCTGTATAGAGGCATTGTTGCACCACATTCCTCGAAGTTTGTCGCAGTAAAAGTTAGTTGTTACGCACTGCATTGCTGCCTTTTTTTTAATTCTGTTTGCTGTATCTTTTGGCTGTATCTTTTCACCAAAAGATAATGCAGTAACTTAAGTTTGGTGTTTTGGAGCAAATGCCTTATCCATCGTTTGAAAGCTGATTTGCAGATGGGCACCAGCTGGTGAGCCCTAGCTGTTTACTTGACTGCTAAATGCAGGAAAACTATTCAGCCCATGATGCTAAAGAAAATTGAAAATTGCTTGGATACGGCTAGTTTATGACATTGGCGTACTGGCTGATTTGGTGTGAATAGTTTGTAACTAGATATTTAAATAAGTGGATTGTAATTGATACTTAGTAAGAATTGCCACATTATTTAGCATGTTTAGCAAATTAGATTTAATATACAACTGAAAATGTCAACCGGTAGATGTGAACTCCGAGTGTTTACTCTGATGAGGCTGTTTTATGTTTAGCACCGTGACTTGGTTCTACTGCCAGTCTGGCATGAATGAGGGTCTAGGGAAAATCTATGCCGAGGACGATACTGAAGCCAATTAAAGCGCAGTGGTCTTTTTATGAGAGATGTCTAATTAGCGTTTGATGGGTCTGCCCCCTTATAAAATTTATAGGAGCAGCTGCATTTAATGGGGCTCGAGCTTCTGAAGTTGATCTTTTGGTAGGATATCTCCTTTTATTAAGGTAGTAGATTATGCACAAAAATCGGCACTGTACATCTGAATTGTTTGGATAGGATGGGGCTCTGGTTTTTCTCTTTTCAGTAAACCACATTGTCCTCTCGACCCCCTTGCTTAAATGATCGAAACCGGGTGGCGATTATTTGGTAGTCTTGAATTGCGTGGCCACAGTGTCCCTTCTCCTCAGCATCAAACGCGCATCCCTGGCATCAAATTCGCTGCTGTGCAATCTGAAGCTATTGGTCTGGCTCGGGCTAAAAGCCAAAATACTTGGTACGTGGTGTCCTATTTGTGAATGTTGATACCTAGCAAGAGGTTCGGCGTAGGTGACACGGTGTGGAGCGTCGTAATGTGTCATCAATCATTGAGGCTCCTGCCCTCGAGTTCGGATCCTTCCCCTTTCACCGTGGGAAAAATATCCCAAACAACTTTCCCATAGTGCTCGTACCCAGATGCGCAGTTTGCCCCAGAACGGAGGCAAGACATGGGGAAATGGTGTTTCAGTGGCCATCATCTTTGCCCATCGAGTTAATTCTCTAAGGTACAACGATCACGGGGCCAATCCAAGATCCTCTCTGTGTCTGTCTGTCTGTCTGTCTGTCTCTCTCTCTCTCTGTATCAAAGTAAATCTTGAATCCGGGCCTACGTGGTGGCACGAAAGTAGTCATGGCGCGAGCGCAAATAAAAGCTCACTTCGATTGCCAGTTTGTCGTTGTTAACTGGTTGTACGGAACCCCAACCACACATGACCCCCATATCTAAATGCAATCTTCTGCTCCTGGTCCCCAGAAGGTCTGCATATTCCCCAAACCTTAATATCCGGGCAGCTCGGAATATCTGAGCATGAGGATCTTCTTTAATTTTATCGCAGATGCTCGCCATCATCTGTCGTGTCAGTAGGAAACAGAGAGGAAGAAAATTCCTCACCTTAGAAATGGCGCTTCCACCTTTAGGAATACGTTTCCACTTTCGGGCCTCTTTTTTCCTCTTCTTTTTTTAGCCGTCGGGTGTACCGTTAAAAAAGAAATGCGCAGATGCCAATCATCTGTTTGCGCGAGTCCAAACGCATGCCACTGCACGATGTCATGCCGTCTGTGGCAGTCGCGATGATGTTGTGTGACCTGAATTTAGAGATTTTTCCGGGAGACCTTCTCGAACACAAAATATATTGGATCGGATCCAAAGCTCTGTGAGCACGCCTACATATTTTAGTAGTTCAGAGATTAACAAGCCAAATGGCAGTCCAATAGTAAAAGGCGTCCACTTCATTCAATTCGATCACGCATTTTTATTTACGCTTTGAGTAAATTTCGGAACGGCTCATACTGCATTCCTTGGAGATTTTATGGACGCTGCCGGCAACTGAGCATGACCGGACCTCCGAGTCGCAAGTGGTGCAGACATCCCCACGGAAGGGATCGGTACGAATTTGGATCGGAAGTGATCATTTCTAATCTCTCTCTCTCTCTCTCTATAGCAACATCAATCCCCGCACATCTCCTCGTAAAGAATTAGGGGAAATGGGCAACACGTTCTGAGTGTGATGTTTGCAGTAACTTTTACAGATGACACAGCCGGAACTAAGTTAAACTCCGTGCACGGGCGATGACTTTAGCTCGGCTCCAAAAGTCCAAGCATGCCACGCCATCATTTATCACGCCCTAAGACTATGCGTAGGCATGTTCGATAAATGAAAAGAAAGGCTATTAAATTTATCTTGGAGCAAGCCCTAAGCGGCTGCTTCCCTGCAACTTCTCGATGCTAAAATATACATATATATTTTCCCCCCTCGAGAGTCTACGTGCCCAAAAGTCCACTCGTGCATCGAAGTCGTCGGGGACAGGGTCGTAAATTCGATGGGGATGGGGGTTCCCAACTTGCATGGCATTCGCCAATCACGTCCCGCTTTGGGCGCACGCTCTCGGGATATTTCCGTCTTCTCGAGAATTGTTTAGTATTTCGCAGTTTGATTCTGGAAAGTAAAGGAACTCGAACAAGGCAAGGACAATTTCTCCCTCTCTCTCTGTCTCTCCCCCCGATGCGTCGTGGACTTCTTCTTGATTTTCCTTTCGATTCCGCACGACAAATATACCCAAAAAGGTTAAACTCATCGAAATCTTAGAAAGTAGAGGGGGAAAAAGGCGGAGCAGACGTTGTCTTTCCCTGCCTTTCCAGACATAGAAAGTACGAGAAAACAAAAGGGAAACGACCAGAGAGAGAGAGAGAGAGAGAGAGGGAGGGAGCGAGAGATTTTCGTTTCGCTTGTCAGGATGGCGGGCAACGACCAACCGCCGCCGCCGCCATTTCATGCCAGGCCAACGGCTTCCGCGCGCCCCTCGCTCGCCCTCCCCCCGCACCCCTCCGTTGACTCGCTCTTCGCCAGCTCCAGCGGCGGCGGCGGTGGTGGCGGGGGCTGGCTGGGCGGGATGGGGTTGGGTCTCAGCCCGGGCCCCATGACCATGGTCTCCCACCTCTTCCCCGATGGCGAGGACTGCAAGTCCTTCTCTCAGCTCCTCTCGGGCGCCACCGCGGCTTCTCCCACGGCTCAGTATCTCGGCTTCTCCTTCCCCTCGGCCGGCAGAGCGCCCGAGAAGACCGCCGTCCTGCCCCCAGGAGAATTGCGTTTCAAGCAGAGCCGTCCGGATGGATTGGCGGTCACGCAGCCGCTGTTCGCCATACCACCGGGGTTGAGCCCGGCGGCTTTGCTCGACTCCCCCGGGACCTTCCATCCTGTTCCGGTAATCTTTTTTAGCGTAACTCGTGCGTTTTACTTTTTCCAGAACACATGGATGTTTACAGCTGTGGCTAAGCTTAGTTGGATTTCATTCGTCTTGCTGAGTAACGTTCGGTACAAATTTAGATTCGTGGCTAGTAAGGAAGACAATGTTCCTCCGCTAGAGATCCAGGATTTGGCAAAAAGTCTCCTCTAATGCTCGAGAGAGGCGCTAGTATTGTTCAGCCTTTAATTGATGATCTTGCTTCGAACAATGATCTTGATATGTAAATTGCCATTTCGGCTAACTTTATAACCGATTGATTTCGCGGCTTTTGCAGGGGCATCTAGGAATGTCATACCAACACAGCTTCCTCCGCATGGGCACTCAAGGTTTGCAAGCTCAGCCTCATCACGTCCTATCCGGGTATGCATCGGCATCTTCCTCGACCGCTGCACTATCCTTAGGAAGGATGCAGTTTCCGCCCTTTGCAGTGAGCACGTCAATGATGAACCAGCGGAACTTGTCCTTGGAAGGACCGAAAATTCCCGAGTCAGAACCCATCGACTTCTCTCGCCCCGATCAGAGACCTCCCGTATCTTCATTTGCCGTTGATAAGCCCGCCGATGATGGCTACAATTGGAGGAAGTATGGTCAGAAACAGGTCAAGGGAAGCGAATTCCCCCGGAGCTATTACAAGTGCACGCACCCTACCTGTCCCGTCAAGAAGAAGGTCGAGCGCTCTCTGGATGGCCAGATAACTGAGATAATCTACAAGGGACAGCACAATCATCAGCCCCGCAAGGGCAATAAGCACGCGAAGGACTCTGGAGCTGCTAATGGGAGTTCAGACGTTGAGGAAAGTTCTCAGATTCCCCTTGGATTGATGCCTCAGGATCAGGACTCTAGCCAGGTCACACCTGCACAGTTCTCCGGGACAAGTGACAGTGAGGAACTTGGCGATGCTGACACTGGAGCCGATGAAGGAGATGAGGATGAACCTGAACCAAAGCGACGGTACTAACACCAAAAATACTAATGAGTATTATTAGTGTTTCATGATTGAGCGGTTTTCGTGGGATGCTGATGAAGACGTTTTCATTTTTGTGCTGCAGAAGCATGGAGGTAATGGCTCCGGATGCAGGATCTGTGCATAGGACCATCACAGAACCGAAGATAATCGTGCAAACGACAAGTGAAGTCGATCTTTTGGACGATGGCTATAGGTGGCGCAAGTATGGGCAGAAAGTTGTCAAAGGCAACCCTTATCCAAGGTGTGATGATGACTTCTCTAATTATCATTTGTCTATTCAAGCTGAATCCAAATTCCGTCCGAGATAGTCCCTCTGTTCTCCTTTTTCCTCAGTCCAGATGATGTTGCTAGTCGTTATACTATTTCCATGTGGTTATGAACTGATTTTCAAATTGCGCAGCAATTTCCGATACTCTAACAGACTACCAAAGTTCACCAGCCATGGACCATGGTTACACTGTCCTCGTCGATCATACTTGCCATATCCCTCGCTTATCAAACAATATTTTCCATGCCGCATAGTGGATCATTCACAGTTCCGACCTTGCTGGACAATAAGGCAGCATGAGCATATTTCTTGAAGCCTGAATATTGTCATTGATGTTACATAACAATGAGCTATAATGGCATGCTAAATCCCTGGTTACCATTTTTATCTGTTATTTTCTATTTAAAAGTGCGGATTTTGACAACTTTGAATTCACCTTTTGCACGAGATTTTGGTGAAAATGATTAAGTAAACAGGTGATGATTTAGGTATACAACTTGTCGCTACTGAATCCTGCCTGACCCTTCTGTTCTACTTCCTTCCGTATCTTCCTCGTCTGCAGATTTTAGACGGTAAAGAAGTATCAGCATATGTTCCATAGGCTGTTTACACTGAAAATGATTGAGGCCACCTCATCCGGTTTTTTCCTCTCTTTCGGGAGAGGTGGGTGTATGAAGTGGAATTCATAATGCAATTGAATTTGTGAGATCATTTTAATGTTGCAATGTAAAATATAGCATATTTTACATTTGATGCTGTAAAATTAGAACTTCAAGCTACGCATTTGCAATGAATTGCCGCTTTAATTATGGTCACTGACTTTTTAATCTTCTCTCTTTAACACTTAGGAGCTACTACAAATGCACAACTACAGGATGCAACGTCCGGAAGCATGTCGAGAGGGCTTCAAGCGACCCTAAAGCTGTCATAACGACATACGAAGGCAAACACAATCACGACGTTCCGGCTGCTAAATCGAGCAGTCACAGCGTCGCCAACAGTTACGCCTCACAATCAAGACAGCAACAGAATGCAGAACTGGAGAAGCATGCCATGTTCGGAACCGGCGTGCAACAGCAGCTGACGTCCCGTTTACGTCTAAAGGAAGAACAGCTAACCTAGGTTTCCTCGTCTGTGATCCCCGGAATGTGGTGCAAGTAGCGCAGAGATCTGGTTTTGAAGGAGGCTATGACCAAAAGTTAAATTTGCTTTGCTCGATTTTCCTTTTCACCCTGGGAGGCTGCAGATTTTGGGCAATGCCAATTTCTCTGATTTTTGCACATATTGAATAATACATTGGGAGAAAAGTCCCGAAAAAAGCCGCTTCGAGGGCGAAGCGCCTGGGTCCGAGAGCTCTGGGGTACTATTATGCTGTAGTGCTAAGTGGTTAGAACCCGTAGGCTTTTTTAACATGACTTGATTTGAGATTTTTTCACTTGGCTGCGCATTCTTTCTGTACATGGAAACGTAAGTGCTGTCCACATAATTTGTTTGGTGTTGCAGATGACTCTTGAGTGAAATTTCTGGTGTTTTCTCATTCAACAACTTCTTCTGAAACTCATGATATCCAGATGGAAGAGTTCATTCGTGGCATTTAGAACGTGGCTATTCCCGAAGTGGCAAGCCCAAGAGGCTGAGAAACCCAACCCCAAAGTTGGAAAATCCAATTTGAGGTCACGATTTGAACTGCAGGCCCACCACTAATATTCTGCATCTCTCTATACACAAACTCTTGAACTCTTTGTATGACTCTATGGAATGGGACTGTTAATACGCAGGTACAAGGACCATAGAAGGTAAGAGAGCGAGTGCACAGAGATCGACACGTCAGTTTCAAGAGAGTAATCGACCGTCGTGTGCCGCTTTAATCATCTTCGAGTCATTGTTTCGTCTAGGGACGGCATGGGCCTGACGAGAAAGCTAAATTGGTTTTATTGCAGGGGACCCGTTTGGGTTTGGTAGATAGATTGATGAAGAACAGGTAGGAGAGAGAGAGAGAGAGAGAGAGAGAGAGAGAGAGAATGGGACTGCGTGGGACCATAGCAATTGTTACATGGAAGGAGTTTGATCATCAATGGAGTCACATGCTTACCCCAAAGTCGAATGATGAAAGTCATCCCCACTCAAATATTCCATGCTTTCGATTTCACAGTGGATGAGAGAATTGCCATCACTTCCGCCTTTAATTCCCACCCGATGGCCCTACAAAATTGAGAGATTAGACTTCTCTTTTTGTTTTGCTAAAACAAACCTTCCATTCCATCTTGGCATTCTAAATATCACAAGGAGGTACTAGAGCCTACATGAAGATGATAAATTAAGGAAAACCTTGCCAACACTATATTTTGAACTCTAGATGGGAGATCGTTAAAAAGAAAAGAAGATATGGTTTCTATCTAATGAAAAGCCCATTTTGCATGCTTGTGAGTAACGATGTTACTAATTCTACCGGTCCACTTTGAGCTTCATCTTGGGTTGTTGCTAAATAGGAAACGATAATTTGAGACGAAATGATGAATATACTAAAAGCAAAAGCTATTTTCTTGAATAGCGTCAATTAACACCTTGCAATCACTTTCAAAGACCGCTTTGTGAGTATTGAGAGATTGAGTAGCTTTGCAAGTTAGAAGAATCCTCGTCTTGTCCACACTTTGAAAACTAAGCCCCTTTTCGATCACGAAGTTATACCTATGGCCCTTTTGTTATCCTTCCATACATTGAACTTTAATTGTTGGTTTCATAGAGGAATCCAAGAGTTTGTCCTTACCCTAATAGAATTCGATTCCTTGCTTGGCTCAACTTTGCTCTCCTTCTGATATATATTTGAATATTTTCATGAAATCTTGTATGACCAACTGAACTACCCTAAAGAGAATTGCTGCATTGAGAGTAAAGAATTTGTAATCCAATTCCATTCTTTATGATATTTTCTTATGGATAAAGAAAAGTGATTCGCCATCTCTTTCGGAAGTTCCAAGCAAATGAGATAATACCATATAAGCTTTATCTCCTAAAATTTGGGCTAGAGGTAATGTCACGAACAAGTGTACCGAATTTTCTTCCAAGGATCCACACGACAGGTAAGAAAGGCACGGGATATGGAGCAATTGAAACAAGTTAGCTCCACAATGCGAGACATAAATGTTGTCCTCCACAACATCATTGCATACTGCTCAGGAACTCCACCTTTTCAGATTTTGTTCCAAATTCTAGCTGACATAGAGAGATATTCTCGGATGGCGGTACACTTTATGCCAATCTCTTCCCGATTGGGCTAGGTTGGATCGGGGAAGTTGTTGCCATTTTCAGTTTGTGACTTGACGAGTTTGTAAGCAGTTTTAATGGAAAATTCCATCGATAACTGGATGCCAAATTGGTTTGTCCATCCAAATGGAGTCCGGCACATGAATTTGAAGAATGGGTTATACTGAGTAGGGGTGTGCAAAATACCGAAACCGCCCGGACGCCTTGAACCGAACCGGACCGAACCGCCGGAATCGGCGGTTCTTGAGGGAACCGGTCCGGTTCCGGTTGCCCAATTTTTCGAAACCCGGTCCGGTTCCGGTTCCATGGGCGGATCCACCCATCCGAACCGGACCGGAACTTTTTTAATATTAAAAAAAAATTACTAAAAGAAATTCTAGATTAGATCTCATCTCCTTACTCCCTTTATCTTCAATTTCTCTCTCTCTTTGTCTCTTCCTCGGTTCTTCCTAATCCTATCGCCATTTCGATTCTTCCTCGAGCGTCGACGCCCCCTCGCGTCGGCCGCCACCCGCCATAGTCGCGGAAAATTATTTCGCGACCGTTCTATGTTGAAAACCCGACCATAGACCTCCTCCCCTCCTTCCCAACTCATAGACCCGACCATCCTATGTTGAAAACTAAAATTATTTTCGTCAAGATCGGTTCCATGGATCCACCGGACCGGAGACCGACGGAGTCGATCCATACAACAAACGGGTGGATCCCGGTCTAATTTTTCAAAATCGGTTTTGCAGGTATAGTTCCGGTTCTAGGTCGGGAACCGCCCGCCCGAACCATGCACACCTCTAATACTGAGGCCGGGCGAAACGTTGGACTTAGACTCCTCAGTTGTGGGGTAATATGGCAAAAAGAACAACAAAAGGAGAGAGAGAGAAGAAATGTTTCTTTTCCATTTTTGTTCTCTTATTTTCCTTGGTCGGAATGAAAACGAAAATCCAGGAAAGTCCACGCTGGCTCGTAGCGGCGTCGCCAGAGGTGGGGGAGACGGATAGCTCGCGAGGGGTACCCTCCAATCGAGTCGCTCCAAGAGGGTGGTGGTGGCCGCTCACGGGTTCGAAGAAGTTGCTCCGTTCCGGACAAAAAGACGCCGCGTCGTATCCGGTTTGGACGACGCGGGTCGTCGCCATTGGCGTAGAACACCGCTCCTGCAACTTTTATTTTTGTACTTACTATTAAAACGACGTCGGATTCCTTGCCGAGGTCAAACGTAACCCCCCCCTCTCTCTCTCTCTCTCCTTACGTTTTGTTTGGTCTTCAGCTCCTTTCCTGAGATCTGCAGATTCTCTGTTCCCCCCCAGTCCCTTTCTCTCTCCTCTCTCTTCTCGTGCTCTGCTGTTGCTTTCGCGATCCGCAAGCGTCGCGGTGTCTTTCTGGATTGCGTGCCGTCGTGCCGGACCGAACGATGAGATGTTTCCGTAGGATGAAACCGGGACGATGGAGGTGCTGGGATGCCAGACACGAGCATGACCCTTTTTTTTTTTTTTTTAAATTTCTTCCTTTTTTTTAAAAGCTCAAGAAAATGGTTTTTCCACGTGAAAACGCCATTCGAACCGGACAACATCGGTCATTTCAATAACAAAAACCGAGCTTATCTGTTATCTTGGAAACCCAAAAAAAAAAAACAAAAGAATTTAAGTTTCGGGATGTGATTCTGTTTAATCTAATTTTACGTTGATTGAGGGAGAGTTCTGTGCCGAGAGGCCCCAACCCTCTTTTGTTTAAGAACACCTGCATTTTCTACTTCTTTGCAACGAAAATTGACAGCGATTATGAAAGTTGTATTAAGAAAAACTATTAAAAAAGAAAGAACGTAGAAGTCACTAAAAATTCTAAATTATATTATTACACATTCATTCTAATTTTTTTTTTGTGATACAAACATTTCTAAAACTTGTACCCATATTATATTTTTTTTGTGACTTGTACCCTAAGAATGGATCCACAACAACTAACTTAAACTATAGGCATCAGAGGATGGATCAAGATTTGAATCATGGCATTCCCTTTTCGATTTTCTTGCATCTCAATTCAAGTGATTATGTCTGTTTTCTAGTTCCGTGAATTATCTCATGGGTGCGGGTTTATTGACACCCCGTTTTCACGTGTGATAATCGACTATACATGGGGGAGTGCTAGAGTCGGCGTGCTTTAAAGTCGTTGATGGCATGCTTGCTAACATATTAAACTTTTGGGGATAGAAAATAAAACGATTCGTCAATCACTCAACATTTCTTTTTTCTTTTTGGGTGTTTTGATTCTAATTTTCATAAGGGTGTTTTGGGAATTTTGGTGTGCTTTCAGACCTGTCCAAGCGGCGACAGAGGGTGATCCAAAGAAGTTAATGCCGCCGAAGTACTGCGTCAGTAAAATACAGTTGGCTTTTTGAAAAGTCCACTCACTTTTCAAATAACATTAAAAAAAGGTGCAAACTAAATAAAATAAAATAAAATAAAATAATGGATGGTCCACCGTAGATTTCGTGAAAATAAAAACTCAGGATCACGTACTTATCTTCTATTAGAAAAAGGGTCCCAAATATAAAAAAAAAGAATAAAAGAGGAAAAAAAAAATGGGAGGTCAGAGCTTCGGGCCAATCTGGCTTCAGTAAACAAGTCATTTTCTATTTTGATTTCCATACATCATTTGGAAAGAGAAATAGCACTGGAAAATAATTATTTCAAGTTTGAATAAGGAAAACCATTCCCCCTTTTTTTTGTTTGACTATGATTGACATTTTCATAATTTTCATTATGAGCGAGAATGCAACAAATTGTTAAAATGAGAATCGGGAATACCATGACACAGTATGTTTTAAATTCTACAGTTTAAGGTGAGTTTGTTTGACTAAAAGTTTTTGATGACAGAAAATATTTGATAATTGAGGAATATGATTTCTTTCTTAATAAGAGAAAGTAATTTCTCTCTATTTAAATTTCTCTTTCTTTTAATTTATGGAAAACTCTTTTGTATGCTGATTTTTAGTTTTTCGCCATCTAAATATTGAAAAGTCAAAAAATTATCTTTAGAAAATAGTTTCCTTTTTCAAAATAATTAAGAGAAAATTTTGTCTGTTTTCTATTTGAAGTTCGAAACTTTACCATCTAATCCCGACAAGAAAATGCCAAACGCATCTTATCGGGCCTTTCAAAAAGCCCCCCCAACACAATCTCGTCACTGCACTACCCACGACGCACCATTAACCCTCTATCGTCCTTTTCTTACGTAAAGTCGCTCTCCCCCTCTTGCGATTTTTTTTTTCTCTTTTTCTTTGGGGGAGATAGATAAAAAGATAATTAAAAAAACAATGTTGTAGCTATTGATATGATATACCCTTTTCCATTTGCTCTTTTTCCAAATAGTATTTGACGATTTCAATCGTCTTTCCTTCTTCTCCGGCGAGCCATTTTCTTCTACGGGCGAGCGACAGGATTTCGGCAAACATAATGGGCTTATTGGATAAAATATCGAAAGTCTTGAGTTTTTTTTATTCGAAAGGACAACATTCCATAGTAATATCAATGCACAATACCATAATATTTCAATGACTCTAAACACTTCACATCAAACTGAGTACCTCTTATCATGAAAATTAAAGCTCACAACGCATGTGAAATGAGATCTCCACCAACCAATTTTTCAAAACATTTGAAAAACATTGTTGTTTGTCTCTTTGAGACCAACCATGTAAATGGTTACACTCATCTCAACTAACCTTAATTTGCTTATTTACATAAGATATTTTAATTGGCAATCTAATATCGATTGTGAAAGAAACCAATGATCAATTTATGAATTAGTTTTTGAGGCGAAAGATATTTAAGATTACCCAATATGGACGAAGATAAGTATGTTGATGAGTTTGGACTTAGGTTTAGTCTTGGCGATCATCTTGAGTAAAGGTATTGGCTGCCCAACACTCACGTGGGAAATATAAGTTGTTGTTTCAACCCAGGCCTAACGTGCGAGAGAGGGATTGTTAAGAGTTATTGTGCATCAATTGTGAAAATACTTGTACTTAGTTTACAAATATAAAGGAAAGTATTGTAAAAGATAGTCCAAAACCACCCAACACCCATCCTTGCTTTCACCTCATCGTCCATTTAGGTACGGATCGACTACCCTAAAAATATAATACAAGAATTGATCTCATCTCACTCGCCATTTAGGCTTGGATCAACCACCCTAAATATAATTCAAGAATTGACCAGCTTGACTCTAACGACGGAGCCGTGTCTTTTTCCCCAAGTAGCAATTCAAGTCGGAGAAAAACCCTCGTCCGAAGACAAAAGTGGTTGGACAAGGATCACATATTTTCTTGCAAGCAATCCCTTCGGATCCAAATCACGGAGCAGATGGAAAAGGGCCTTCCTTCATAGAGCCTACGAAACCCCTCGCCTGACTTTCCGCTGGTGACGATTTAGCGCCCACATCATCGTTGCTTAAAAGAAAACTTTCCCCACGGTACTTGCAATGCGTCCCAAATTTTCAAACTTACGAATCGAACTTGTGACATCTCCCCGCGATCCTGACCCGTGGAAAAATATATTAGACAAAAAATAATCCGGTAGGGCCGACCGAGGACGGGCGTCGACCGGGCTCGGCTCCGCCATTGGACCGCCCTGCCCGTGATCGAGAGTACGGGAAAGGGCATTAAATGAGGCTTTTTCGGGTGTTGTCTGCCGGCAAGCGGCGAGCTACCGGTGGGATTGCGTTTGGTTGCAACTTCCCCTCCGCCTCGTTCAATGATTCACCCACCCTCCCTCCCCCCGACACATGGCGCAGCTACAGACAAGGAACCGGGAAAAAGGAAAAGGTGAAAAAAAAAAAGGAAAGGGGGCATGCCCTCCCTGTAATAATGCCCCGTTCACGAGCATGGATTGCTGCAAGCCCCAAAGCCAGACATCTCTCCCTTTCTCTTTCTTGGCAGTTCACTCACAGTCCCCCAGGCTCTCTCTGCCCAAGTAAAAAAAAAAAAAAAAAAAAAAAAAAAAAGAGAGAGCTTTTGCAGAAACGCAGAAGAAACCGGAGGACCCTTTTCGATCTTTCGTCTCGCCCACCTTCCGTTTAGCTGTAATCTGGGTTTGTGGGTGGAGAGCACCCAGCTCCAGCTGCTCCTTCTGATCTCTGTTTTCTTCTAAAGTTTCAGTTTTTTGGCTCCTGAACCGTTCCCGCAGTTGTTTTGGTTCTGTGTCTGATGAGACCCGATTGAAATGCCAATGCAAGCATCCGTTTTTGCCGTACCCTGCTGTTAAAAATCGTTGCTTTTGTTTTAATTTATTATCTTCCTTTTGCTTTTCCCGGAAAATGAGGGAAAGTGGAAGGAATCTCTTTGAAAATCAAGGAGGAGACAAATCCGAGTGATTAATGTTTTCTTCTTTTCTGGTCACCTACATTTTCGTCTCCGCATTTTGTTAGCTTTTCCTCCTCCTGGTGTTGCAAACATTTGAAGGGGGAGATGAGAAAGCATGGATGGCAGCTTCCTTACCACCCTCTGCAGGTACCTTCCTCTTGGATTAGCTGTGTTCCAGAGGCGTGGCTTTTGCGAAAGATTTCATATTTTTGAAGATTTTTCGCTGTTTTCTTGGTTGCATTGTGAAGGTGGTGGCAGTTGCTGTGTTTATGGCATTGGGGTTTGCCTTCTATGTGTTCTTCGCGCCCTTTGTTGGGAAGAAGATGTTTCAGTACATTGCGATGGGCATCTACACTCCTCTTGTGAGTGAAGTACTTCACTTCTTTCTTTTTCGGCAAAGAATTTGTGCCTGCTTAATGAGTTTAGCTAAAGAAGGATCCAGATCTGTACCATTTTTGCGGTTTTTTTTTTTTAACTGGGTGTTATATACTAGTCCTTTCTTTTCATGATATGCGCCTCTTCCTTTCTTGGTTCTTTCCGTTCCCGTATACATTTTTCCTTAGATCCTTTGGAGTGTGCCTTCAATTCGTGGCGCTTGGTCGCACTCGTCAAAAAGCCTCGAACTTTATTATGCGATTGACCTTCCAATTCATTTGACGATAGCTTGTTATGCAAACTGAACAGGTTATGGTTAACTTGTCCATTCGGTGGGTGGTCTGTAAATTTGAATATGTCAGTTGTCGAGTTAAGATTTGGAAAGCTGTCTTTGACTCTCTTTAAGTGGTTGGAGATTTCCATTGTTTTAGAAGTGCTTTTGGTTGGGATCGTTATTTTGAGGTTGGCAAATAAAGACAGATGATTACTTTGTGCTGCCACCAATTTTTTCCCGGAGAAAGTTAAAGACCATAAATAGAAGGGTGCTTGTGAGGAGGCTAACTGGGTTGTGTGGCGCCACTGTTATAGAGCAACTGCCGGCTCTTCTGTATCAGCAACTGGAAGTTAGAGGTTGCTGGGTTGTGGCATGCCCTGTTGTAAGTAAATGACTGGCAAAACCTTGGATTCAAGGTTGCTTGACATTGCAGCAAGATTCTACTATCCAGATGGACGCATATACGCTGAGCAAGATGCAGACTGGCTTACAGCATAAATCACCATAAATTAGGCTTCTCTGCACATTAGATGAAAATTATTGTATTGTAACTTCTTGTAGATGACGAAAGCAGATGCCCAACCATGTTATCATTAGAAGTCTTTCAACTCTGAATTTCAATGATTCTTGGCCTTTAATTTAATATATAATGCATTGTCTGCTGTTTCTGATCTGATCCAATGACTCCTCTGGCCTTTCAGATTACATGTGTTTTCGGCCTGTACATTTGGTGTGCCGCAGCTGATCCTGCAGACCCAGGGGTTTTTAAGTCTAAAAAGTATCTCAAGGTTTTAGATAATGGAAAGTATGTCCGACAAAAGGATTCCAAATTAGGAGGTGAATCAACTTCGTCTATACATGATGCCAATAATGCAGCAGCTGGAGGCAAATCTCTTGACAAGGATGCAGAGATTGCGGCAGCAAAGGAGTCCACTGCTGAAGCTGAGAGGAACAGTGCACCGTCAAAGCATACCGCTTGTTGCGCATTAGCATTATTTCCCTGCGCTTTAATGTGCCAGTGCTGTAGCTCGAGTGACGAATCTTCTGAGAAACGCATAAGTGAAGATGGCATGTTCTATTGCAGCTTGTGTGAAGTTGAGGTTCGTTTGAACACTATTGTTCTTTGTGACATGAAATGGCCTTACATTGTCGATAATCATTCCCGAAAGTAGCATCTGCATGCAACAGTTGTTCCTTTAAGGAGTTTGCATCATAAACTTGTCAATTTGCTAGATCATAAGTTTATCGATGCATACGAAAGTTTGTAAGATCATAAGTTTACACATGCATCTGACAGTTATTATAAACTTATGTAATTCATACGATGTTCTGTTGCAGGTTTTCAAGTACAGCAAACATTGTAGAGTTTGTGACAAATGTGTTGATAGATTCGATCATCACTGCAGGGTATCGCGAGATCCCAATTATTGAGACATTCGTGCACTCAATATTTTTCAAGTTGGAGCTTATCAAATCATCTCACTTGTTTTTTCTTTTTCTTTATAGTGGCTGAATAATTGTATTGGTAGAAAGAACTACAGGCAGTTTTTCACTCTTATGGTATCTGCTCTTCTCTTGGTAAGCAAGAATATATAAACATTGTTTCTATGTAAATCCTGTTTATTAAAATGTCATTGAGATCCTGGCTTTCTTATCCTCCATCTCCCATTATCTCCAGTATGTCGGATGCTTCACTCTCCTGCGTCCTTGATATGTATTGCCATCATGATGCATTTCTCAATTTACGAAGTGTAAATCGAGCTGAAAGTTCTCTAATATGCATAAAAGCTGGATGGCCCTACATTAGCTCTTTTACATCTATAGAGTCTGAGGAGTTCCTGTTTGGTTTGCCATTTGTCTTAGGTCTGCATCATTTACTTGGTATTTACTAGACTGTTTGTCCAACATAAAGCAATAATAATTCTCACCTCAAGTGAACGTTACTTGAATTTGGTTTACGTTTTGGCCATACTGTGTCATGACTTGAAAATGACCTCCTGGGAGTCTTTTGTTTTGTTTCCTTCATGTTAAATAATTATTGACTTGTAAATAGCTTGATTTTGCATCTTGGCCTTGAGACTGCAGCTTATTCTGCAATGGTCTACGGGTATGCTTGTGCTTGTATGCTGTTTTCTCGAGAAGAAACGATTTATGGTGGATATTGCAGCCAAATTGGGGAGCAGTTTTTCTTTAGCGCCCTTTGTGATCGTAGTGGTAAGATTGTTGCTCTTTCATAATCTAGTAGATTCATTTGGACTTGCTTGTATATGTACTAAGATTATCTGCATGTCACAACTTATTACATCAGTGTTAATTGTTATATACAAACTATTGAATGAATACTTAGCTACTGGAGTTAATCGTGTTGCAGGTGGTGTGCACCATCCTGGCGATGATTGCCACCTTACCTCTAGCTCAGCTTTTCTTCTTCCATATACTGCTTGTAAAGAAGGTAACTCGCCACTGACCTGCTCTAAAGTAGTACATGAGCACCTCTCTTGATTGTTTAGATTTAGCCCTTTACCTTATTTTTTTTCTTGTTTTCCTTCTTATGCCTAATAGATTTTTCTTTTTTCTTTTCATTAAGTTTTATATTCTAATGTATCCTTCCTCTTCTTGCACGGACTGAGATATGATCACTTCTGGCCCTTGTTTTGGTTTTGAATTGAGTATTTGCACTTGAAAATTTTCATCTTTCATAAACTAGTAGTACTTGGTTATGATATTGTATCATTAGTTCACTCCCAACCTTCACTTTAGGACATGGGTGGTTGGCTGGCCATTGGTTCGAATATTGTCACCTTTCTTGTGGATTATCTGTGGTTACCGTTCTATTGAGTTTTTCCCTTTTCATGAACAAAGTGCACTGTACTTCCAGTTGTCTTGTGCCATTTGCTTCTGTGATGAAAATAATTGAACTTGTTTTACATAGTAATTTGCCTGAATATTTCATGTAGTAACATAGCCTTGAATTGAATCTCAGGGAATTAGCACATATGATTACATCATAGCTCTAAGGGAGCAAGAGCAAGAGCAACAAGGAGTAGGCCATCAAAGTGCACAAATGTCTCCTGCCAGCTCACTTACTGGATTGAGCAGTGCGAGCTCTTTCACAACTTTCCACCGAGGTGCATGGTGCACACCGCCGCGATTGTTCCTTGAAGATCAGGTACTCATTAAACTCATGGAAGTATGAATTGTTCAAAGCAGATTTTCTTATATTTGATCATGCAGCTCTGGTGTGTTAATTCATCTCTATCTCTGGAAAGTCAAGATCATCCTCATTTAAGTTCCTTGTTAAAAATTAGACCTCCCTCCCTGGGCATATTTTTGGGCAGATCTGAGGCAATTAGCCAGCGCTACTTATGATGTCTCTACAAAATTTTCTTTTATGAGCATAATGAACTCTATTTGCTGAAGTTACAAAGCTTATGTTTATGTCATGTGCCATGAATAAGCTATTTTTATCCCTCCTCCAGTTTGATGTTGTCCCTCCAGACACTGGATCTGTTAGTTCTTTGGGCAAGAAGACGGTGGGAGAGGATCCACCAAAGAAAAAGAACCCTGGAGCAGTGAAAATCAGTCCGTGGACACTTGCTCGATTAAATGCAGAAGAGATCTCGAAAGCTGCTGCAGAGGCTAGAAAAAGATCTAAGATACTCCAGCCTGTAGTGAGACGAGAATCCCCCTTTGGCCTAGAAGCTGAAAGGAACTTTGGAAGCAGTAGCCGACGTATGATACCGAGGCCTGATAATAACAGGAAGCGGCCAAGTAAGCGGGTGAGGCTCCCAGCTGACTTGGCCATGGAGCCAATCACAAATCTCTCAATGAAAAGTGCAGAAAAAGGTATCCCCGAGACATCGACAAGCTTCGCTCCTCTTCAGCTCGAGGCTCGGAGTGCTTTCCAAACAAGCCGGGCCATGTCTAGCTCCAATGAAATTGTGGGGTCCTCCCCTGACAGCAGCCTGGAGTCTCCTGACATCCACCCTTTCCGAGTCTCCTCCTCGGGGCATGAAGAGGGTAGGCGGCTGACTGGACTACCTGCTGGTTTGGCTGCACAGAGAGGATTAGCTCTCTCGAGATCAACCAGTGATGGGTATGAAGCATCAGGTGGGGAAGATAGCGACAGGGTTCCTTCTAGGTTTGTTCAGAGGTCAGCAAACTGGAGTAATCTTCTATTGGGGTTCGATCAGGATCAGAGGGTTGCAAGATTAAAAGCATCGTCGTCGTCATCTTCTCAGGTCGATCACAGAAAGCTTTGACCTGTATTAAGTCTTGCTTCGGACTGATTTGATGAAGAAGCGATGGAGTTCACAATTCTTTCATTCATGGACAAGGGTCATTTGGGCTTCCGAGGACTAATAGACCCATCTTGGCTTTTACATTCTAATGCTGTTCATTGCCTCTGATATCCTTAGATTGAAGGAGTTTCGATAAGCTGTAAAAAAGAGTTTTTGAATTGACTATTTGGCAAGTGGGATTGGCTGAAAAATCTCTCTTCTTAACTTGGCATATTTTGGTTCGCTCTTCTAAACCCACAGAAAGGCAAGTTAGAGATTGAAGTTTCTGTAATCCTTCACCTGGCAAGGAGTTGATGGCGAGTACCATTTTCTCTCTTGCAAAGGTGTTTTAATGTGCAGATGTTGATTTCTACATTCGGTTCTTAACTGTTTATGTCAAAAACTTGAATCGGAAGGCCATAATCAGGAAGGGAAGTGGGACTTTCTACTGAAGATTTAGACATGAGGATTCGTAAGTGGGGCTTTCCACTAAAAATTAGACATGGAGTTTTCCCCCAACCAACGTAATGAATTGGCCAGAATCCGCAATGTATATTGACAAGTAGGCCATGAATACCTTCATTTGAATGGGAAAAGAAAGTAGGGACGGCATTAGTTTGCGAATAAATAGCGGTTGTATAACACTTTACATGCGCAAGCTAAGCGAACAAACAGGCGAACAAAGTGGAAGCAAGCTAATCTGTATGCCTCTTTTCGTTTAATCTCAAGTATATAAGGATGACAGAACGAGTGTCACAACGTATATGGCTACAGGACCAACTGCAATCTAAACCATTTTATCGTTTTGCAGTATCTCTTCGATCGATGGCAGAAATTTAAAGCAGATTTAGCAGCTTCAATGTGTGTTTACCAACGGAGAAGCTTCTGCCTCTAGTGAACCGGTTAAGCTGGATGTGCATCGTGAGACAACAACCGTACGTGTAAGGCTGGTAGCTAGCATGCAGATTCGCACGGTAATTCAGTCAGATGACTGACTAGCTAGGGAAGGGCGAAGAGCACAGTAATGCCTAGGTATTAAGCTTCAGTCTCAAACTAAACGCCTCCAGTTATATTATGAGAATGAGACGAAATAGTGTATTAGGACAACAGAAATGAACATTCGAGCAAATCAACACCTATCCATGCCCAAGAATATTGATAGAGTCGAAGAGGCGAGAAACCGAACATTGTTTGGCACACGTGCTCGAGAGAAAGAGAGAGTACGGAAACAATCATGGAAGGCTGCACACATAACATATCAGTTTTTAGAAACTCTGAAGAGTCCGTCTTACCAATTCTGAAGGGATCCTAGTTTGTTCTTCTTGAAAATACTCCTGCCAAGACGTTCTGCTTCCCCGGCATATGTAACCAAACAAAAGCGTACTCATAATTCTCCAACGACAATCCTCAATGACCCTTTTGATCTATATCTGCAACCTGTACTCATGACCTATTAAGCACCATACTGCATTTTCAGCCCTCCAATGAATGATGCTTTACCAACCGAAAAAGATGAATGATGCTTTGTTCCGGAGAAGGCCAAAGAACACTGCAGTTTTTTTATGTCCAAACAACTTAAACATCATGTGCTGAGAATCAATTCCACAACATCTGAACAGCAAAAGTGAGTCCAAATAGCATCCCTCCCCACCCTACTTAGAAAGTGGCGACACAATACAAGGCGACAATGTTTTCACTCGGTACACGGGCGTGACTTATCTCACTGCAAGAAAGACAAGGCACATCTCCATCTATCGAATTGCAATATCTTTATTGCGTGTCATTAAGTGATTACACCGAATCCGATCAGATTCTAACTGACGTAAACTGTATAGTTGCTTGTACAATATACATGCCTCTGATTGTACAAACAACATTCAACACCTAGAGGCCACACGCATGGGCGATGTCGAGCTACACTACACTGCTATGAAACAGAGTTGCAAAGGAAAGCAATCTACCCAAGTAAATGACTGAGCGAGCCATCGCACCATCGCGAATGGATCAAGCATGTGCGACATAAACCACGTGAGGAACCTTCTCTTCATCGAAGGGCAGACTAACGTACTCCCTCGCGAACTCCTCAGCAATCTCCATGGCCAGCTCTCCGTGCAGAGCCTTGCAGTACATGTACAGCACCACGGTCGCCGCCAGGCTGAGCTGCAACAGCATCGTGAGGAAGCTCGACGTCGACACGATCTGGGCCACGAAATACCAGCGCCTCCATTCTTTCCCATCGATTACCGATTCCGAAGTCGACATAGTACCAATACACACCACAACCCCCGACAGAACTCCGAAGAGCAGCATCAGCAACAGCGCCACGCCTCTCATCCCCTTCACCAGATAAGCGCTCCGCCGCAGCGGAGCGAACCCGTAGCTCGATTCGGCCACCACGACCACGTTCGCCAGACCCCACTGCACTTGCAGATACGCCAGCACCAGCACCAGGGCCACCGCGATCGCCGCAGCTAATCCGAGAAAGTAAGGCGAGGAATAGCCGATTTCGCGACCGATAGCGAGTTCGGCCCCTTTGAGGATCAAGAACCCTAAGATTCCGGAACCGACCACGATCGAGGAGGTGATGGCTTGGGTGCAGATGAGCGTGGCCAAGAGCGGGAAGAAGGACGTCCCGATGGACTTGATCGCCGACGGGAGCTTGACCGGCCGGCCGTAGAACCCCTGGACGACGCTGTAGGTGATGGAGCACGTGGCGCAGATAGACAGGAGCGTGAGGAAGCAGGTGTACCCCACGCTGACGAGCACGCTGCTCGCGTCGACGCTGCTCTGGTGGTGTTCGAGCGGTTGATTGAGGAGGGGGAAGCGCCGGAGGAGGGCCTGGGCGTGGTACGGGTCCGACAAGGAGGAAAGGGAGCTGAGGAGGAGGCGGTGGAGAATGGGGTAGGCGGCGACGCAGAAGGAGAGGGGGAGGAGGAAGAGCACGGAGAGGGCGAGGAAGTGGCGGGAGTGGGCTTTGAGTATGCGCCGCGATTCCGATAACACGGTCCAGAAGTAAGCCGCCGGCGGCTGAGGAGGCGGTGAAGGTGGTGGTGTCGCCGTCGCCATGGCCGAGAGCTGCAATTCACAAGGGTAGAGGGTGATGGAAGGAGATCGCTACTTATGGAAATAATTAAGCAGGTAAAATAAATAAAGCAATTTTCTTTTTAACTCTTTTTCTTACAAAGTAAGCATGGGCCAAGTATTTGTTCAAAAAAAAAAAAAAAAAAAGCATGGGCCAAGTACACGAACGGTGGAGAGTTCAGAAATTTTTTCTTTTTTTTTCTTTGGTGGGAGGATTGGACTTGCAATGTAACATATAATAATGCTTATAAAGGCTTTGAACTCTTCCTATGATGACGTAATTTGATTTGGAAGAGTCATCGAAAGGCATGTTTCAACATTGCTAGGATTGAAAATCAATAGGCTCTACTAGAGGAAGGATTTCAATAGGTTGTTGTTAAAGCAGACATATATATTGGTGGTTATAATATTGGTATGGATATGTATGCTATGTAGGGGTGATCGGTTCCCGGTTTGGTCCGGTTTCACTTTGGAACCGAGAATCGGATCGGGAGCATCGGTTCCCAAAATTGTGAATTGTGGACCGGACCGTTTGGTCTTAGGATCGGGAACCAAATCGGACCGTTTGGTCTTAGGATCGGGAACCAGACCCGACCATCGGTTCCGGTCCGATTCGGTCCAACAAAATCGGCTTTACTTTTTTGCATTAAAAAGTGACCGCGCTCCAGACTGATCAATCCAATTCGATTCTCGAGCGATTCAACAAAACTAATCAGATATGTTCCCACGTGTAAAATATTCAGACTTTATTTGTGTGATTCACACTTTATGTGTTTCGCACTTAACTTTTTTTTTTTTTTTTTTTTTTTGTGACCTAGGAACCTCCGTTTCGCACTTAACTTTAACCATGAAGGCCATGAACAATTTAGCTAAAAGTTGGGGTTGCCTTAAATTTTATAGACAATCTCTCTTCTGCTTTTTGAATGTTAGTTGGAAAGAAGATTTTTTCTATAAATAAAAGAGTTAAAAAAATGGTTTTATTGGCCTCTTGGCCACATAAGAGGTTCCTACCTCACATTGCAATTTTGGTTGTAATAAGTTATCATGTTTATATATTTTATTAATTTTATGTATATAAATTATATATTAAGAAATTTGGTTATGTCCGGTTTCCACCTTGAAACCGAGAATAGGACCGACCGACCACCGGTTCCAAGATTAAGAACCGGGAACCGAACCACCGACCGTGGGAATCGCCCAAAATCGGCCGGTTCAGTCTAGTCCGGCCGGTTCTCGATTCGGGCAGTTCCTATTGCACACTCCTACTGCTATGAAATGGATTGAGTTGGGTTTGAAAAGCAATATTCTCTTCTAGAAGAAGGATGGATGCATTTTCAAGGAATTTTCAATAGGCTGTGTTTTAAAGTAGACAAATATATTTATGGTTGTAATATCGGTATGAAATTGATTAAATAAGTAGCCGGACTTAATTGATTGTGGTGGGTTCAAAATGTTTAAAACTTAATTGCACAATTTCAAAGACATAGATATGTTATTTGTGATTGCCTAGACCTTTTTATCGGATAGGATAAGGTCCGATCGAATAAAAATGAGCTTTCTAATGTCTTATATAATGTTTGGAAAATACAGTGTTGCCCAAAATGAATTGAATGACAACCCTTTGATTGCGTGATACGTATTGTCATTAGCAAATCCTACCTCACTCTCGTTACCGTTCTCCTTCTCCACCTCCACAGCACCTTCACCTTCTCTTCAATCATGCTGTACTGAATGCTATCTATCTAGATCTCCAAGCTCTTACAGATGTCCAAGTTGCTTGGGCATCATTGTTGTGCAAGATGTTCAACAACCATTAGTCCCTCCTCCATTTTCATTTCTAGCCCGCAATTTGCAACAACGCTAGCGTAGTTGCCACCCTTACCCTCGTGGCCGACGTCGAGTTCGGATGAAGTTGTTGCAGATGAAGGTGTGGCTGCTCGTGTGGCTGAGGTCAAGTCAAGCTCCTATGTGGTCGAGGTCGATCGAGCTTTGTCAAGTCAAGCTCAGCCATGGAGGAGCTCTAGATGTGGCCACGGAGTTCATCCGAGGTTGAGATTAACTCGAGCTTGTAACAGTGATGAGCCTCATTGACGACAATGATGATGGAGCTAGGTGGACGACTACGAGTGGAAGGAGTTGTGGTTGACGTTCGTGAGCGTGAGTTAAAGGGATAAAGAAGAGAAATGAATGTGAGACATGTTTTATTCACGTTTATATCACGTCCATTTGGGATTATTTTATTCAAGTTATATCCCTCTTGTGACATTCCGATTTTTCTAATTCTATTTTCAGCTGATTGAGTTGGGCATTTCATCTGTGCATATAGTTCGTCTCTCTGAGTTGGCCACTTATAAGAGGACTAGCCTATTGGACAAAGCAATTAAGGGATTTTAATGCGTCAGACTTGGGGACTGATCACCTTTGGGTCGGATGTAAGAAAATTTCCCCAAAAACTACTCAGTGGATTAAGTATGCTGAAATCGCACTAAATTGAATTCGAACGTAAAAATTGGGATTGAATTTAGAAGTTGGAAGCTCGGTTATGTCACACATCTTATTAGAATCATGGGATAAATTTGTGGATTTTAATTGAATTCAATTAGAAGAAAATTGAAAGAAAAATTGAAGAAATTGGATGTGCAAGGATTTGGACCCCAGCGAAAATGATATTGCACCCATTGAAGAATGTTGTGGGAGAGAAGATAGTGGAAGATGACATCATGAGGGTGATGTCATGCTGATTGAAGCCAAGGATTGAGGGCTTAACAAGTGGAGGGTGGAGATTTAATTTCCAAAAAAGGGGCCATCACCATCATTTTCAACCTTGGGAAGGAGAGAAAGAGGAGGGGGAGAGAGAACCAGCGAAGGGGAGCTCGCTCGCCAACCAGCTTGCCCGCGCACGCCACTCCTCCGTCATTCGTCGCCGTCGTGCAGTGCCGTCGTTGCTGTCTCGCGCGACTGCGCGTCGCCCCGCGCCCGTCTGCCCGTGCTCCGTCGACACCGCCTCAGCCATGCTCCATCCCGTCGCCCAGCCACCCCAGCCGCCGTTCGACCTCGCCGGAGCCTTCTTCACCATCGCCGTTGAGCCAACCGAGCCGCCGCCTCTTCCTCCACCCGTTTTGCGCGCCCGCACCTCCCCGTCGCGCCTCCTTCCGGCTCGGTTCAGCCGCTCCATTTGTGGGTATCTCAGCCCCTTCTAGGCCCGCTTTGGCTGTCTTCCGGCCTCGGAAGCTAGGCCTGCATTTGGAAAAGTCGATCCCAACGTCGCCCTCATCGTTTTGGTCCAAGCGGCGAGTTAATCAAGTGAGTTTACCTCAATAAACTCTAATTAGAGTGTTAATAATGCCCTAAGTATGTTTAATTTGAATTAAGTGAGTTTAGGTGGGTAGATTAGTATATTTAATTATAAATTGGGTTAATAGGTTGGTTTATATTAAAGTATGTTTTAATTAAGGTGAAAAGAGGTTATTTAATGTTAAGCCTTGATGGGACATAATAGGATTTTAGTTTTGAATTATTTAATTGCTTCGAAATTCTGGATAATATAATATTATATTATAATCCGAAATTATTTAAATATTATTAAAAAACGGAAAAATTATTTTTGATCCGGTTGCTCAAAATTTCATGTTGATCGCTCTTGTGCATTTAAAATTTGAAATTGATGATTGGTTGTGGCAAATTGAGTGTGATTGCGATAAATATGGATTCTTTATAAAATCCTAAGTGTGGAAATTGATGGGCGATTGGTCGTGATTGACCACATATTAGAGGTCATGCCCAGTGAGGCCGTGATTGACCACTTATTAGAGGTCGTGCCTAGTGAAGTCGTGAATTGCCACCTGATAAAGGTCGCGCCCAATGAGGCTGTGAATTGCCACCTGATAAAGGTCGCGCCCAGTGAGGCCGTGAATTGCCACATGAGAAAGATCACGCTCAATGAGGCCGTGAATTGCCACCTGATAAAGGTCGCGCCCAACCGAGCCGTGATTTACCACCTACTAGAGATCGTGCCCATCGGATCGGGATCTACCATCTTTTAAAGGTTGTGCCGAGTGGAGTCGTGATGCTACTAATTCAAATTTTGCCGAGTGGGGCCATGATTGCCACTGGTTGTCAAACCTTCCTATAGGGTTGTGATTGGAGTCAGTGATTGATTTGCTAGAATGACATATAATCGGCCGAGTCGATTGATCGCTGAGACGATCCAAGTGATTGAATTGTTCAGATAATATGGTTGTGCCACAGTTATTTAGTTATCATAATTGCACGTGGTTGAATTATATGAATTGTGCTAACCTGCACGAAGGAACTGAGGCGAGGTAAGTTCTCTATGTGATGTGGTTAGGCCACCCTTTGGCGTATTTTCTTTCTAATATGGGTTTAGGGGGTTGAACTTGCTGAGACATTATCTCATCCCGATTGTGGGATTAAAATTTCATGTTCCTGGTGGACAGAGCGACTAGATAGCTTTGGTTGACTTTGAGGAGTTGCAGAGGTAAAGTCATAAGGATTGGAGAATGTGTCCGACTTATAGGTCGTAGGACAGTTCCTTTTTAAGAGCTGGTCTTTTGTAGACTTTTGGCCGTAAACCTCTGTTTGTAATCTTGTTGAATTATGAAAGTGTTATATTGTGGTTTTGTTTCCTGCTTTTCTATCCCGTATTTTATTATCAAGGGTTTTTATAATACGTTCCGCTTGCACAATAAGAAATGAATAGGATCTGCGACACTACTTGGGAATGTCGCATTTACATGACCATGGTGGGATGTTGGCGCGCTCGAGGTTCGGAGCGTGACACCTCTTATATCTAACCTTATCTTATCTTGGATAGCAATCAAACACATGATATAATAATATTAATTACGTCATGACTTTTTATTTTGGCTAGCAAATGTAACTTTAGGCTTTGTTTGTTTTGTGGAAAACATTTTTTTCATTTTACGTTGTTTGATTTGCTTAGAAATATGAATCAATGCAAAATATTTTTCTAGTCAATGGAAAACTCATACTTAAATTTAGACAAATGATTTCATTTTTTAAAAAAACGGATTTTTTTTTTCAAAATATAATTAAATATCAATACTTGCACTCGAGACTTTGTTCTTATACATGGGAATCCAATGCTTGTTCTAGGTCCTTGACATTAAAGATCAAGTCTCCAGCACTCAGGCTAGAGATTGGGCCTCAAATTCCCAAAGTCTGGTCCATCAAGGTCAGGCCCAAGGCCCTAATGCTTGTGCCCAATGCCTCGACACCAAAGCCTAGGTCATAAAGGCAGTATTGGAATCCTCAATGCTCAAGCTCTAGTCCCTAGCCCTTACATCTGGCTCCATTAAGGCCATGCGCAGTTTCTCGACGCTCAAGCTTGGGCCCTTTGTTAATGAAAAGTTTGTTTTTATAAAATATATTTTCTAAAAAATCTAATTTTTAATTACTTTTAGTCTTTCGTTTTCTTTTTCATTGGTTGCCTTGGCTGGTGAAGTGGAGCCTCACTAGTCTTGGGTGACCTCATCCTTCGCTTGTGGCAGGTTGCCGATCGTTGGAAAAAAAATTAAAAAGTTTGTACATTTTGATAATTTTTCTCAGATTTTTTTACTAAATGATGGAAAATATTTTCTAATTCATTTTTATTGATACTCAAATTTTGGTGACCTATCTAGTTGTTTATCACATAAAAAAATTAGGGATCGACCCTGGATATATATATATATATATATATATATATATATATATATATATATATATGTGTGTGTGTGTGTGTGTGTGTGTGTGTGTGTGTGTGTGTGTGTGTGTGTGTGTGTGTGTGTTCTCGTATAGATAATAGGAGCATTTGCATTCATAGTGATAGACACATATGATTACGTTGGAATCAATGGACTGGTGCAGGCAAGTTTTAAGCCCAAGTGAATTGGACGAAGCCCTTTGAAATATGAACTCGGCCTAGCTAGCCCATTATCCCTTAAGTGGCTGAAAAGTGGGAGGAGCAAAATGCGTATTTCCGAGATTATTATGAAAGGGTTTACATGTCCTGCCCCACAATTCAGTTCCGAGGGGCTAAAATCCATTCAAGAAACCGGGAGCAATCTTTGTATAGCAAGGCCATTGAAGTCTCTCTCTCTCTTTGCGCTCTTTCTCCTCTCGGCATTCGGCAGAAACAAACCAACGAAGCACATCGCAATTGCTCTGCGCACTGATTCGCTCCTTAGGTAATCTCTCTCTCTCTGGATCTCGATCGATGTCGATGGACGAAGGTTGGACTTGCGCTAGGTAGGATACGAGTCAACATGTTTTCGGAACGCGTTTGGGGCTGACCGTTTTCTGTTTTCGCACGCGCCTCTTGTCGAAGGAAGGGATTGGATTAGTTTGAATCGTAGGTTTTCTGTTTATCTCCTCTCGGCCCGAGAGTGTGATCAACGATGATTCGGCATGCTGCGCGCTTCCCTCGTGCACTGTAGAATGCCTGAATTCCTCGTTTTTTTTTTTTTTGGTAAAGGTAATAAATATATAAATAAAGCTAAGGCAATATACAAAAGATCGACACCAAAAACCTACACTCATTCCTCAAAAGGAGACAAAATGTAGGGAAGCCAATGTAAGAGGCCACATAGGCAAACAAGAAAGCCACAAGGGCACAGCAACAAAACAAACAAGCGGGAAAGAGAGAACAACAAGGCTGACCAACCCTCAGCCCCCCAAGGAAGTGGCTAAGAACGGAGAGCCAAGAAAGATAAGAGCAACTCGCGCAAAGCAGCAACTAAGGAGCACTAGTCAAACAAGAGAACACCGCAGGGTTGAACCCCCAACCACGCTGAAGCCTCTTATTCCTCGGGGTAGGAGGAACATCTTTGAATGTTATAGCTTTATCCCTCACAACCTTAATAAGATGATTTTTTAGAGCCAAGACCATTAAGGATTCGCCTGGAAATATAATCACATTCCTCTTTTTCCAAATAAGGTGACACATAGCTCCAAACGAGAACCGCGCAACGCAATGGAAGAAGTCCTTAACAGATAAGAACTTTAAGGCCCAACTAAGGATATCTTTCCAACATCTATTCTGCCACGGGAGGTTACACCTGGTGGCCCAAAAGTAGGCCTAGAGAAGCCGAGGTGTGACACCCGAAGAATAAATGTTCGATAAAATCTGGAACATCATTGCAGAAGGCACAAACATTATAGTCGATCCTACCATGAGAAAGAAGCAGCATCTGGGTCGGCAGGCAATTTTTAGTTATAAGCCATAAATTAAACTGGAACCACGGGGCTACAGCATTGTCCCAAACAAAAGATGCCCAATCAACACGATCCTTCTTGACTCTAATGGAATTCCATGCTTAAGTTACAGAGAATGATCCAGAATTGTCACAGCACCAAGTAAACCTGTCACGAGCCGAAGAGAGGACCGGGAGAGAGATCCCCCATCTTTCCAGAAAGGATTTAAATAAACAACCCATAGAGGTAAACAGATCCGCAACAACAGCATTGTTAGGAAGACACAAGCCTTCACGGAATGAGCAAGGGATAAAGGCATCAAGCGGGCCACAAGAAAGCCAGTGATCATGCCAAAGAGACACTGATAGGCCATTTCCAATCTTCCACACAAAGGATAAGCAAAAGTAATTCCTCAGTTGAAGAATTTTTTTCCATGCCCAAGAACAACAACGAGGTGGGAAGAAATTCAAAAGTTTTTCTCTTTAAGAAGTTAGAGTGTACCCACCGACACCACAACGATTCTTTATCAGTGAAAAGAATCCAAATAAATTTAAGCATGGAGGCTTTGTTGTAATCTTTAAGTTTTCGAATGCCTAGATCGCCCTCAACCTTTGGAAGACAGACATCGTCCCAGGAAACTTTTGCCCCACCCCGGCCAAGGGTCGTGCCCTTCCATAAAAATTGTCTCAAAATGTGCTCAATATTATCTATAACCGAGGACGAAAGGTTGAAGACACTAGTCAAATATGTTTGAATTGAAAGGAGTACTGACCTTATAAGTTGCAGCCTCCCAGCAAAGGACAGAAAGCGTTGCGCCCAAGATTGAACCACAGCGTAATACGATCGTCAATGCAACACGTCTGCTTTGCCCAATCTAGTAGTAATAATCGGAACACGCAAATAGCGGCGCGGTTTCCCTTCTTGAAAACCGAAGGCCCATAACATCATATTACGAAGAGATGAATCCCCTCCTGAGATGAAGATCTCACTTTTGTTTTTATTTGGGTAGAGGCCGCTCTAAGAGGAGAAAATGTCCAAACCCTTTTTTAACAACGTCACCGATGCCGAATCAACTTGACAGAAAAGGAATACGTCATCGGCGAAAAAGAGGTGAGTCAGCTGCACAAATTTGCATCTCCAGAAATATTTGAAGTCATTGCTAGCAGTACAGGAGAGCAAGATTCCAAAGAAAATTTCCATGACTAAGGTAAATAGGTAAGGTGACATAGGATCACCTTGCCTAAGTCCTCTTCCAGTAGGGAAAAAACCATGCAAATCACCATTGATAGAGATGAACTATTTTGGCGTACGTACGCATACCATAATTAGCGAAATAATCCACTCAGGAAAACCGAAGGCACGGAGAGCAAGCTCCAAGAAATCCCAATCAACCATGTCATAGGCCTTATGGAAATCAACTTTAACAGCACATTTGGACAGATAAGGCTCTAAGTGAAATCCAGCAAACAACTCTTGAGCAATGAGAATATTATCTCTAATCCTCTTAACCTTTACAAAAACATTTTGTGAAGGGCTTATCAAATCATTTAAGACAGCAGCAATGCGATTAGCAAGGATTTTCGTAATGACTTTGTTGACACCTAAATTTTGGCGATCCACTTAGTCATTTATTACATAAAAAATTAGGGGTTAATTTTATCCCTGAAAAAAAATATATTAATTGCATTAGCTACATTTAATTTGCATAGTTTGCATTTTATTTTTGGACCGGTGGCGGATGGGTTGAATTGGCGTTTTTGAGTCTTAAATTAGCAGGCAGGGCTAGGCCCACGAAAAGAGTACAAATTGGCCCAAGCCCGTTTTCTGAAATTGCGATTTGAAATGAGGATTTTTGAAATTTAAGAAAATTGGGTTTTGATCTTATCTTTAAAAATCAATAGAAAATATTTAGGAGATAAGAAAAATAAGAGGATTTTGTGATTCGGAGGTTATAGGAAAATCTTTATGTATATTGAAAAGTGGATGAAATATTTCACAAAGATCACATCTTATTTGCTTATAAAAGGAGCCGTGTACGATGAGAGTTGGGGGGGTTCTCTTCGTTGGAAAAGAAAGGAGAAGAGAGAAGCCATCCGTGGGGAGCATCTTTGAAAAAATTCAGAAAAAAGGTCAAGAAAGAAGAGCAGAAAAAAGCTTCTGCAGAGAGAGAGAGAGGGTGCAGGGAAAAGTAAAAGGAGAGGACGTGAGAGTGACAGGGAGAGAGAGAAAAGAATTAAAAAGAAGAGGAGAGAAACACTGTTCTTCTTCTTCAACGGATTCGCTTCCCCCCCGCGCAGCACTCGCACCGCCTCGCAACCTTCAGCCCACCGAAGCTTTGCCGAAACCGGAGCCCCAAATCAGCCGCACCGCCGCCGTTCGTCCGCGTCGCCGCCACACCACGGTGACCAGCGAACACCGCGCCGCTGCGCTCGCGCCAATCCACGACGACCGCTCTTGCGACACCACGAACCCGCGACACTAGTAACCGTGAAGGCGCTACCGACTCGCGCCCTGGGTCCTCTGCATTCGCGTTGCGCCACCACCGGGGTTCCTCTCGCCCCAAGCTCGCACCGCCGCCCAGCCGTCTTTGCTCGCACCAACCCGACGCTCGCGCTGCTGCTGTATCTTCGCCGGCCACCTCCGTTCGCGAGTACCCGCATGAGCCCCCTCGCGATCGACGTTGCAATCTGCGGCAATCCGAACAACGAGCCTCCACCCGAAGCTCCTCCTGCCTCCACCCTAGCGACCCCCGAGCGGATCGTGCCCTGCTGCCGGAGTTTCTGCGACGCCGATCTGCCCAATGCCGGCCTGCCCGTCCGGACTCGAGTTTCCCTTTGTGTTGTTGCCGCCGCCGGTTCACCCTTGGCGAGCCTCCTTTGCCGAGCCGATTTGCTGTTTCCCTTGGAGATCCACGAGCCTTGTCGGAAAAGAAGAAAAAACAGAAAAACAAAAGCAAAAAGAAAAAGAAAATCTGATTAGGTAGTTTTTCTTTTCTTTTATCTTTTATTTTTTTCAATATTCTGTTTTAGTGAAATTGTTCCTTTAGGTATATAATTGATATTCCAACATGAATTGGCCCCTCAAATAAGAGATTGACGGTCCGATTTTCGCGCCGAAATCCGACTCGCAATCTCTTACAAAAATCGACAATCCAATCTCAAGCCCGAGATTCGATTCGCGATTTAATTTAAAATTGGCCAACCCGATCTCATGCGCGAGATATGGTTCGTCAATTTTAGGATATCAATCTTATTTTGTTTGATTTACTATCGTCAAGTTGGTTGAGTCAATCTTATTTTCGTAAAGAAAAATCCAAAAAAATATTTGAATTAGGATTAGATTTGCTTTAGGATTAAAATTGCAATCTTATTTCGAATTTTTAAATAAGAAAATCAAAGAAAAATCCAAACAAGGATTAGGTTTGTTTTTGTTATCTTGCATGTTAGGATTGCAATCTTATTATGAATTTTTAAATAAAAAATCCAAAAAAAGAAAGTGCATTCATTTAGATTGTTAGTTTTTATTTGAATTGCATGTTAGTTATGTATTAGTTTTAATTTCGAAATTAATATAAAAACACAAAAAAAATCATTGTGCATATTAGATTTGAACTGCATGTTTCATTTTAAATTTAGATCATCTTTTTTAGATTAATTGCATTTTAGATTTAGATAACGTTTTAGTTTAGATTAGGATTTAATATAACTTAATCCCTAGTTTAAATTAGATAGAATCTTAATCTAGCTAGATCATTTGAAATTTCATAAATTTTGTCTTAGGATAAAGTAGTTGCAATTCCTAGGATAGATTGCATTTTTAAAATAAAAAATGTCATTTGCATGTCATATAGAATTAAGTCCATGAAATGCACATCTTAGTGATTATTGTTAGGTTCATTTCTAATTAGAAATTGTCCAACATTAGATTAGGTCATTTAATAAATGTCGCGTGACATATAGCTCGCGTATTAAATTATATGCTGCATGTCATCTTAGTTTAAATAATTTTGTATGTCATCGCATCACATTGCATGTCATTAGAATTAGGTCATTTAGATTGCATTTAATTATTGCATTTCTTCATGTCATATAGTTTAGGTCATGCTACCATGTCATATTAGATTATTAGAATGCATCGCATGATTTTCATTAAGAAAAACGAAAACATAAAATTGAGTAATTGCTTGTTAATTAAAAACCATATCTAGGGTTGTTGATGTGGATTTTAATTTAACACTATGCAGATGCTTTCGTTGCTTTGAGGTAAGTCCTGCATTATTTAATTGTTTTATTGGGTGTTAAATTGATGGTTTGTGCACCTGCATGAACACCTCACATGTTAGAAAACTAGTTTAAAATCAATTCAAACTGTCTCGCCAAACCTTTTTCAAAATAAAAAATAAAAAGGTACCGAAAGGGTGTTAGAGAAATCTAACGTAACCAAGTCCCGTACCCTTAGTCTCTGGTTCGTAGGAGTAAAGTAAATCTCCCGTTACTTTACTAGGGTTTCTAATCGACCCACCAAAATAGATTAGTGGCGACTCCTAGTTAAAAATCAATTGCATGTTAACAATTCAAACCTAAGTCGCGAATTGGTATGGGCTTGGGAGAGCCCGAGTTAAGTCTAGGCTTAACAATCCATTAGCCAAACCCTAGGTGGTCCAAACCCCGAAAAATTGGTCGCGACAGCTTGGCGACTCCGCTGGGGACTTGAGTTAAAACTCTTAGTGGACTTAGGTCAATTTTTCTCTTCTTTTGAAAAAAGTTTTTCTTTGACAGCAAGGATTCAGTGCGTCCCTAACATTTAAGGTGTTAAATGTTTTTGCGGGATGGGAGGTATAAGGGGAAGTGTTTGCTAACCTTTATTTTGCGGGGAGGTGTAGGAATGTATGGTTTATTTTTATAAACGAAGTGTTGCTTGATATAAATTGTTGTGCATGCCTTGCATCTTGCACTACACTTTTGGACACACAACCTGCCGCCGGACTGGGCCGCATAGGATCATTTAGGATGGTGTTGAGATGGATACCACTCCGACCGCATGCTCGTGGTACGAGTCGCTCATCTCAATCCCGAAGTTTCTTTCATGGTGTCAAGAGTACCCGCCTCGGTCCGCATGCTCGCGACCCGGGTCGGCTCTTTGACCAAGTCGGAGTCATGAGGACCCGACATAGTCCACAAGCCCATGGCTAGTCTGATCATCCTTGTGACTCCACCTTGATAAGCCTTATAGAGTAGAAATCGAGCCACTTACCATGCGCATGTCTATGTGATTGCCATTGATTTTCCTTGGTGAAGTAAGTCTTCTATCCCTATACTATGCAATTTACTTTTGGTCCATCCATGACAATCTAGGTTAGTCATTTAATCTAATTCATTTGTCAATTAGAAATGAAATGAGGAAATTGCCATGCAATGAATCATTTACAAAAAAAACTTTGGAGAATTTATTTTTACATCATGTCTAGAAAATTTGGTTTTACTAGGATATCCATTTTTAGGAAATTCCCTTCTTGCATAGACTTTTCATGAATAAATGAAAAAAAAAATAGAAAAATCGATTAGATCATTGTCATGGATTGACTCTCCATTTACACCTCATGCTTACATGTTCCCGTTTATTTCCTTTAGGTGATTATGGAGCGATATCGCTCACCCATCCATACACGGCCGAGGGCTAAAATAGCGGATCAAAATGAGATGCTGGACCGTATCATTGTCGATATAAACAAACGAATTGCATACCTCCAAAGTCAAGTCGATGAATTGTCTGCTACTGTGGCTTGTTTCGTCAAGCAAAAGGGCCGTGATGATATAGGTACTCTATCTTCAGTAGGAAACTATGACTCAAAGAAGAGAGCCAAGAGGACTTTCGAACCATCCTATTTTCTTAAGGTAGCTAAATTTGATGCCACTATGAAGAGACCAGTGATATATCTAGAAGGAATAATCTCGACCTAGAGGATTTACATCACAAGATCAAGGAGGGTGAAGAACTCAAGCACACATGATTGCTTTCCTTATTTAATTAGGGGCATGTTCAATTGCACCTTCCCCTGTGTGGGAATTCTCATTGCTTTTTAGGGACTGGTAAAAATTTCTTCTATTTTGCTTTAGTGCCTGAGCATCACATTTCAATAAATGTAATTTGATAGAATTACAAGTTTTGTTTTGAGGACATGATGGGGTACACCAAACTAGCCCGGTGACGATATCCAACAATGAAAAGAAAATATCATCCAAGGAGAATTCTGAGGACTAGGCTTCTTCATGCTTCTTCATCCAAAAAATTCCAAAAGAAAAAAAAGATCAATTTTCAAGCCATTTCCAAAAAACATGCATTAGGTTACCCTTGTTTGTTTTTCTAACTCATTTACTTCATGTCTCAGAGCATAATAGAGAGGCGTTTGAAAATAACACGTCAATTTCCAATGATAGTGGGCCCATTGATTTGGGAACATACATCCGAAGGAAAATAGGCGTGGGGCAAGGGATCATTTCCTAGCTGATCTTGATGACATCGCCCAAGAGTAAAGAAGACATTAAGCACTACTTATCCTCTTACTTGTCCCGAGCAATTTCCTTGCGCATCAATAAAAAACCAAGGGCAAGTCAAAAGAAGATCATCTAGATTCCAAAGTGTGATGTGTGACACATCTCATTACAATTTGTGTGAGATGTCATTCTCGAAGGCCAAATGAAGTTTCTCATTTCATGAGAAAATGATGAAACAAGTCAAAAGAAGATCATCCGTCTTAAATGAAATGGATACATTGCATTCATGAATATAATTAATTTCGGAATTGACACTTTTGTTCTTTTCCTTGCAGATGAAGAATTGGGGTACTATAGATTCTAGTAGTGACATGACTGAGACAAAATCTCGATCCGAGCCAAAATGGTTGTGTCATTTGAATTTACTTTGAGTTGCATAGTATCCTATTCATGCACGTTCTCTTGTGCAGGGGCAAAAGCAAGAACGGAGTATTCATCAAATCAAAAGGCGAATTTTCACTTTTGATTGATAAAAGACGGCAATCCCTTTCTAGAGCAATCCCTGAATGAATGCTTAAAACCATGTTTTGAGTGCAATAAATTGTTTGTTTTGAAGTCACAAACACTTTTCATGCTTAAAGTTGCTAGACTCATTTGAAAAGAGAATTTGTATTGATTTAGCTAACCAATTTCATGTGGAGATTTGTCAAGATAGACAATTTAATGGAGTGACATCAATGCTTAAGAATGCTGAATGAGACGTGTCGGTATGATGAAAGGCAAGCCCTATCCTATACACAGTCCCCTACTTATACACTTGTGAGATGAGTATAGGAAATTCCATATCTACAAGGTAAAGAGTTCTCTCGCAAAAGGTATGATGACCAAAATGATGAGGGGCAGTTCATTTCTCTATACCAAACACTACAGGTGATACATTGCTTAACCCTCTTGAGCCTTATACACTTGTGGAGATTCTTTTCAAATTACCCCTGTCAAGAATCACCCCACATCGGGGCAACTAAGAGATCAAATGACATCATGAGGTGAGGAAAATGAATTGAAATCTTCTTGCTCTCACTTGCATCAATCTTCAAGTCATGCTATTACATTGAATTCATGTGTTAATTTAAGTGCCTTAGGATGATGAAGAGCATTTCTTTCTCTATCCCATACACTTATATCCTTTGCATAGCCCATTTGAGCCTGCAATTTTATTTCTTTAAACCCAGTTGGTGATCATCCCCCACCGGGGCAAGACAAAAGGCAAATGAAGACTCTTGAAAAGTTCAAGTGTCATTCAAAGTGTAGTTTGCTTGACGCATGCATTATGTGCAAGAATTGAATTCAAAATAGAACTAAGGGGCATAAAAAAGCAGTGTGCCTGGTAAAAGCAAGGCCAATGCCCATGAAAAGAAGTGAAGAAAAGTGAATGAAAACTAGGGGGCGTGAAAAAGTGGTGTGCCTGGTAAAAGCAAGACCAATGCCCATAAATGAAAAAAAAAGTCAAGATAGGTGACTCTTAATTACAAGAATTGAGTCTCAATGGAGCAATACTCAAAGAACTCAAAGGTTGAGTTTTCATAATCAATGGGGCACTTCATGAAGACAATCCCCAATGGTGAAAAAGAAAACTGGTGGCAATGCCAAGATGATCATCAACTCTCACCCTTAACACATATTTTGAGCCTAATGATCATGTCATTTCTCAACCAATGAACCTAGCCTACGTTATGTCCTTTACAAAGTCTCTTCAGATTAGGGCACTTGAATTAACATAGGAGTTCATATGTTTATAAGCATCACTTGAAGAAGTGCGAGCAAGATTATTTCTTTCTCATTTTGCAAGGTTCTTGATTTGTAAACCTGGAGATGATTGCTGAGTTATTCTTTCAATAGTCTTGACTCAAAGAGTCCATTTGTTAAGCCATTAACCAAGCCCACATTACAGTCCCTGTTAAAGACCTCTCGAATTGGTAAGGTTGTACCTCTTGCGAGAAAACTCGGACCCTTGTTGGTGTGATGATAGTGAGATGGAGCGATTCTCATAAAATAGCCTCTAAATGAGAGTGAGTGAAAGTCCTTTCTAATTGAAGGTCCCTCATTTGGTATTCTTAAGAAATCCATGTCATGAGTGAAAATTGTCTTGAATGATAATTCTCTCCAGTGGAAATTTGGGTGATGCAAATGTCATTATGCATAAACCCCGATTGAGTTGATGAAAACCTCACTTGAATTTTGAAATGTGCATTCTAGAGTAGCTTAGATTGTTTATCTCTTTAATGAATGCATATCGTTTTTGCTCTAAATCATGTCGACGAGGTAATTCAAGTTCCTTTCAGAATGTTTCATGATATTAGGAGGTGAAAGGCCTCCACGGGATATCTAATTTCCAAAAGACATATCCCAAAGAATCGAGATATCATCGGTAAGTATATCTCTACCCATTTTTCACACTTGACTCGGTCAAGATGTCCATTTATATTGACTTGGCGTGCTTTCGTAGCCCGAGTCCTCGTTATCGATTCGGCGTGCTTTTGTAGCCCGATGTCTCTCTATATTGACCAGCGTGCTTTTGTAGCCCGAGTCCCTTTCTCATTGACCGGCGTGCTTGATGGCCGGTGTCCTTTATATTGACCTGGTGTGCTTTCGTAGCCCGAGTCCCATTTATTGACTCGGCGTGCTTCCGTAGCCGGAGTTCCCGACTCCGGCGTGCTTTCGTAGCCAGATTCCCTCTTTATTGATTCGGCGTGCTTTCGTAGCCCGATGTCCATTTATACCAAATCGGCGTGCTTCCGTAGGCCGGATTTCTTTATCGACTGGCGTGCTTTTATAGCCCGAGTCCCTTTTAATCGACACTCGACCGAGTTGTCCCCCAAAGATTTTCCTCCGAGCCAATCGATTAAGGCGCCAGAAGAACGGTTCGGGTCCCGGGTCGATTGATCTCTTTGCAAGCGGGCGAGAAGAATGGTTCGAGTCCTAGCCAAGCAAAACCTCGATCTAGGTGACCGTAGAATAGAACGGGTCCTAGACAACATTTATTTCCCTATTCGGGCGGCCGTAGAATGGTACGGGTCCGAAAGGTAAACCCCGTTTAGGTGACCGTAGAATAGAACGGGTCCTAGACAAAACCTATTTCCCTATTCAGGCGACCGTGGAATGGTACGGGTCCTGGAAGGTAAACCCCCGTTTAGGTGACCGTAGAATAGAACGGGTCCTAGACAAAACCTATTTCCCTATTCAGGCGACCGTAGAATGGTACGGGTCCTGAAAGGTAAACCCCTGTTTAGGTGACCGTAGAATAGAACGGGTCCTAGACAAAACCTATTTCCCTATTCGGGCGGCCAGTAGAATGGTACGGGTCTTGAAAGGTAAATCCCGTTTAGGCAACCGTAGAATGGTACGGGTCCTAGACACAACCAAACACTGTTATACTAGGCGGACCGTAGAATGGTACGGGTCCTAGGAAAGCGGTGTCTTTGCAAAGTCATGTTACTATTCAGGCGACCGTAGAATGGTACGGGTCCTGAACATGTAACACCATCTTGAATCACTCTACCCTCCTTGAAGGTAAGATGTTCCAGGTAGGTTCCTTTACCATTTGCATACAAATTGCATCCCAAACTCTTGACATCTCAGTCTGGATCTGGATGTCTTGATTTTTCTGTTGGACATTTCACTTTGGATGTGAATGTTCTTACCTGTTACGCTTTTCAGAGAACCTGAGTGAGAGTTGGGTACTTGTAGAGTAAACAGGAACTTATCATGTACCTTAAGATGCTCTACCGCACTGACTGGTAAGTAATTGTAGGTACGCTATTTCCTTTCACATCATGCATTTGCATTAGCATTTACATGCATCATATGAGTTGCATTTTTTAAAAAAAAATGGGATACATTTCCCGACAAAAAAATCATTCAATGCATGTGCATGGTCAAAATTTAGGTCTCAATTTGTCTTTGAAGGCAACCTCTTCGAGCTCACCTTCAAAGAGGGGCAGCTGTTGACACCTAAATTTTGGCGATCCACTTAGTCATTTATTACATAAAAAATTAGGGGTTAATTTTATCCCTGAAAAAAAATATATTAATTGCATTAGCTACATTTAATTTGCATAGTTTGCATTTTATTTACTTGGACCGGTGGCGGATGGGTTGAATTGGCGTTTTTGAGTCTTAAATTAGCAGGCGGGGGCTAGGCCCACGAAAAGAGTACAAATTGGCCCAAGCCCGTTTTCTGAAATTGCGATTTGAAATGAGGATTTTTGAAATTTAAGAAAATTGGGTTTTGATCTTATCTTTAAAAATCAATAGAAAATATTTAGGAGATAAGAAAAATAAGAGGATTTTGTGATTCGGAGGTTATAGGAAAATCTTTATGTATATTGAAAAGTGGATGAAATATTTCACAAAGATCACATCTTATTTGCTTATAAAAGGAGCCGTGTACAATGAGAGTTGGGGGGGGTTCTCTTCGTTGGAAAAGAAAGGAGAAGAGAGAAGCCATCCGTGGGGAGCATCTTTGAAAAAATTCAGAAAAAAGGTCAAGAAAGAAGAGCAGAAAAAAGCTTCTGCAGAGAGAGAGAGAGAGGGTGCAGGGAAAAGTAAAAGGAGAGGACGTGAGAGTGACGGGGAGAGAGAGAAGAATTAAAAAGAAGAGGAGAGAAACACTGTTCTTCTTCTTCAACGGATTCGCTTCCCCCCCCCGCGCAAAGCACTCGCACCGCCTCGCAACCTTCAGCCCACCGAAGCTTTGCCGAAACCGGAGCCCCAAATCAGCCGCACCGCCGCCGTTCGTCCGCGTCGCCGCCACACCACGGTGACCAGCGAACACGCTAGCCGCTGCTCGCGCCAATCCACGACGACCGCTCTTGCGACACCACGAACCCGCGACACTAGTAACCCGTGAAGGCGCTACCGACTCGCGCCCGGTCCTCTGCTTCGTTCGCGTTGCGCCACCACCGGGTTCCTCTCGCCCACAAGCTCGCACCGCCGCCCGGCCGTGCTGCTCGCACCAACCCGACGCTCCGGCTGGCTGCTGTATCTTCGCCGGCCACCTCCGTTCGCGAGTACCCGCAGCCCCCTCGCGATCGACGTTGCAATCGCAGCAATCCGAACAACGGCCTCCACCCGAAGCTCCTCCGCCTCCACCCTAGCGACCCCGAGCCGGATCGTGCCTGCTGCCGGAGTTTCGCCGACGCCGATCTGCCCAATGCCGGCCGCCGTCCGGACTCGAGTTTCCTTCTTTGTGTTGTTGCCGCCGCGGTTCACCCTTGGCCGAGCCTCCTTTGCCGAGCCGTTTTTGTTTCCCTTGGAGATCCACGAGCCTTGTCGGAAAAGAAGAAAAAACAGAAAAACAAAAGCAAAAAAAAAGAAAATCTGATTAGGTAGTTTTTCTTTTCTTTTATCTTTTATTTTTTTCAATATTCTGTTTTAGTGAAATTGTTCCTTTAGGTATATAATTGATATTCCAACATGAATTGGCCCCTCAAATAAGAGATTGACGGTCCGATTTTCGCGCCGAAATCCGACTCGCAATCTCTTACAAAATCGACAATCCAATCTCAAGCCCGAGATTCGATTCGCGATTTAATTTAAAATTGGCCAACCCGATCTCATGCGCGAGATATGGTTCGTCAATTTTAGGATATCAATCTTATTTTGTTTGATTTACTATCGTCAAGTTGGTTGAGTCAATCTTATTTTCGTAAAAGAAAAATCCAAAAAAATATTTGAATTAGGATTAGATTTGCTTTAGGATTAAAATTGCAATCTTATTTCGAATTTTTAAATAAGAAAATCAAAGAAAAATCCAAACAAGGATTAGGTTTGTTTTTGTTATCTTGCATGTTAGGATTGCAATCTTATTATGAATTTTTAAATAAAAAATCCAAAAAAAGAAAGTGCATTCATTTAGATTGTTAGTTTTTATTTGAATTGCATGTTAGTTATGTATTAGTTTTAATTTCGAAATTAATATAAAAACACAAAAAAAATCATTGTGCATATTAGATTTGAACTGCATGTTTCATTTTAAATTTAGATCATCTTTTTTAGATTAATTGCATTTTAGATTTAGATAACGTTTTAGTTTAGATTAGGATTTAATATAACTTAATCCCTAGTTTAAATTAGATAGAATCTTAATCTAGCTAGATCATTTGAAATTTCATAAATTTTGTCTTAGGATAAAGTAGTTGCAATTCCTAGGATAGATTGCATTTTTAAAATAAAAAATGTCATTTGCATGTCATATAGAATTAAGTCCATGAAATGCACATCTTAGTGATTATTGTTAGGTTCATTTCTAATTAGAAATTGTCCAACATTAGATTAGGTCATTTAATAAATGTCGCGTGACATATAGCTCGCGTATTAAATTATATGCTGCATGTCATCTTAGTTTAAATAATTTTGTATGTCATCGCATCACATTGCATGTCATTAGAATTAGGTCATTTAGATTGCATTTAATTATTGCATTTCTTCATGTCATATAGTTTAGGTCATGCTACCATGTCATATTAGATTATTAGAATGCATCGCATGATTTTCATTAAGAAAAACGAAAACATAAAATTGAGTAATTGCTTGTTAATTAAAAACCATATCTAGGGTTGTTGATGTGGATTTTAATTTAACACTGCGAATGCTTTCGTTGCTTTGAGGTAAGTCCTGCATTATTTAATTGTTTTATTGGGTGTTAAATTGATGGTTTGTGCACCTGCATGAACACCTCACATGTTAGAAAACTAGTTTAAAATCAATTCAAACATACGCCAAACCTTTTTCAAAATAAAAAATAAAAAGGTACCGAAAGGGTGTTAGAGAAATCTAACGTAACCAAGTCCCCGTACCCTTAGTCTCTGGTTCGTAGGAGTAAAGTAAATCTCCCGTTACTTTACTAGGGTTTCTAATCGACCCACCAAAATAGATTAGTGGCGACTCCTAGTTAAAAATCAATTGCATGTTAACAATTCAAACCTAAGTCGCGAATTGGTATGGGCTTGGGAGAGCCCGAGTTAAGTCTAGGCTTAACAATCCATTAGCCAAACCCTAGGTGGTCAAAACCCCGAAAAATTGGTCGCGACAGACTTTATAAATAGTATTGCAACATGCGATAGGCCTAAAATTAGTGACTGCACTTGCGTTAGGGACTTTAGGAACTAGGGCGAGGATAGTGGTATTTACCTCCTTTAGGAGCAGTCCCGAAGAGAAGAAATCCTGGATTGCTGCCACCACCAATGGCCCCATTAAGTCCCAATTAGTCTTGTAGAACTCTACCGAGAATCCATCAGGACCTGGGGCCTTGCCTTTGGCAAGGGAGAATAGAGTATTCTTAATCTCAGAGGGAGAAACCGGCTCACACAGGGACCGCACCTGAGCATCAGAAAGTGGGTGACGAACAAACGTTTTCAACTCCTGAGGCGAAGGTTTAGACAAAGCCTTATGATGAGAGTGCAGATTCGAGAAAAAAGGGACAAAAAATTGCGGCAAAAGAACAGGATCTATGATAATAGCCCCCGACTAATCCTTAATGGAAAGGATCCTATTAGTAAGCTGCCTCCTTTTCACCGAATGGTGGAAAAACTTAGTATTCCTGTCACCTTCTTTTAGCCATCTCACTCTCGACTTTTGTCTGAAGAAGGATTCTTTTTTTTTTTGGTAAAGGTAAGAAATATATTGATTTTGCAAAGAAAAACAAGTAAACGGGCCACGAGGCATCAAGAAATAAGCACTCTACAAGACAGTCCAAGAAGAGTGAAGGGGTGCCAAGGGACCAAAGGGAACAAAACAACCAACAAGCCGAGAGGCCGAACAACAAAGGGAAGAACTAAGACCTACAACCCTCTATTACAAGAAAATAGAAGGACTTAAGTCCCAACTCCATTGCAGCCGTCTATTCTTCGGGATATCCACCACATGCTTGAATGTCATTGCTTTGTCTTTGACGGCCTTGCAAAGATGCATCTTCATCGCCGGGATAAAGAGGGCTGATTTCTAAAAATCATATTGTTGCGTTCTTTCCATATGATATAACAAAGAGCACCATAGCTAAAACGAGCCGAGATTGATAGAATCCCCCCCGAGAAACGATTGGAGGCCCAATCAAGATTTTCCCGCCACGATTTATTGCGCCAAGCGACATTAAACTTTGCAGCCCAATAGGAAGCAAGGTTACCCGGAACACGACAAGCAAAGAACGAGATGATCCACGGAATCGGGTGCGCTCGAGCAAAACGGGCAAGAGGTCTTTGGAATCGCCGCCCAAGAGAGGAGCATAACTTGAGTAGGCAGCCTATTACGGGCAATAAGCCACAAATGGGTTTGGTACCTAGGCGGCATGGCTGTACTCCACACAAAAGAAGACCACGGCACCACATTTCCTTTCGGTCTAAAGAGGTCATACGTAGAAGCCGAAGAGAACCGCCCCGAGGGATGACGAATCCATTGGAAGCAGTCCTCGAGCTGGGTAAGTTGAGGAAGAGGATCCCACCAATCAGCCATAATATTAATGACATACCACCCAAGAGGCGAAGAAAATGCATCAGCCACGGAAGCAGTTCGAGGAATCCCCGATCTGTATATTTGCTGGTTGGAGAAAAGGAGGTTAAGCGGGCCATTAAGGTGCCACGGATCAAACCAGAAAGAGACAGCTTTGCCATTGCCTATCTTCCATCTAAAATGTTGTTGATACATGCCACGATGGCGGAGGAGCCTTTTCCGGGCCCAAGAACGGTAGGTGGGGGTCGGGGATATCCGAAGTTCTTCCTCGATAAGAAGACGGCATGAACCCATTTACACCAAAGAGATTCTTTATCAGAGAATAGCTTCCATATGTGCTTGAGCATAAGGGCTAGATTATTCTCCCTGAGCGTCCGAATCCCTAGCCCTCCCTCTCTTCTCGGGAGGCAAATGTCTTGCCACGACACTTTGGCCCCACCCGGACCCAACGCCGGCCCTCTGAAGAAGGATTCTTCTTGATTCCTCGAGATCAATAAAAACACGACGGCCGAGATTTTTCCAACTCGGCAAGAGAAAGGTTGTAAGGGTCCGGTTGAAGGCTAACACGAGTGCTTGAAGGGCTGTCTTGCTTCGGCTGCCCTCACGAGATATCCGATAAGACGTCTTGGTTAAGTAACTTAAGTTGAACTTTCACAATTTTCAGCTTGGAAACAAGAATGTACATTGGAATGCCTATGATGGAGGAGCCCCAAGCTTGACGAACAATTGAGTTAAAGTCCGGGTGGTCAGCCCGAAATTCAAAATACTTAAACGGCTTCCTCCTCTGGACCAGCTGAAGAACTCTGACGATCATAGGAGTATGGTCCGAGATGCCAGGGTTCAAAAACGAAGCCTCAGAGAACGAGAAATGAAGGTTCCATTTGTTGTTAACCAGAACACGAATGATCTTCCTCATCTTCCTGGCGTCTCCTGCCGAGGTAGATCGAGTATAACGGAGGCCAACATATCTAAGATCCATCAGTTCTGTTTGTGCTAAGCATTGGACAAACTCATCAAAATAAGGGATCCAGTCGTTGGAACCTCCAACTCGATCGGATGGGTCTTTAATGGCGTTGAAATCACCAGCAACAAGCCAAGCCGAATCCTGCATCAAGTCATTAAAGTGGAGGAGGTCCTCCCACAAAGGTCTACGATGCATAAAAGTATGCTCTCCATAAATAGCAGAGATGCAGCAGCTCACACCCGAGACATATTATGCTTGAGACTACCATGCACGGACTGGTCATTGATAGAGATGGGCACAAAAGAAACAAGATCCGGGTTCCAACCAACCCGATTCTACCACGAGAAGAATACTCATAGTTTGCAATCCAATTCCAACCACTAATTAAGGAAGCCGAGATAGAATCAAAATGTTCCTCAGGAACTTTAGTCTAAAAAAGGCCAATTAGGCAGAGTTTATTAACAGCAGCGAATCTACTGATCTCTGCCCGCCTAAGAGGGTTGACCATGCCTTTAATGTTCCAAAAGCCAAAAAACATATCAAAAAAGGATAGAGGGTAGAATTACCTCTTCGTAGCCTTGCGGCCTGTGGCAGGCGCTTTTGAAGCCACCGAGGGTGGTGGATCAGGAAGAAGCAAGAGGAGCTGTTCTTGCATACTTCTAACACCATCCGGAGCCGGGCCTTTTGGTGAAGGGGAACCCACAGACAAAACATCTTCATCATTTACTTCCATCGAGTACTAGAGTTGCATATTTCATCCGAGCTTCCACCCCGAAGTGAAGAGGAGGGAGCTTCCTTCTCGGCATGCTTTTCTTTTTCCTACATTTCCCCTTCACCTGCTTCCATTACGGATTGGCGGCGGGAGCTAAGGACATAGCCACCAATTCACCACCATCCTCGGATGTAGAAACCTTAGCAAAGCGAGAGATCTTCAAAGGCTTAGGAGGAACAAGTGCGGTTGCCACCAATTGCGGCGAGAATCAATCTCAGGATCGATCACGTCCATGCCTGGGGTAGTAAGTGGAACTTGTAAGTCCACCATAGCCTGTTTTTGACAATTCTGAGAGAGAGTAGGACCATCTGGACAAGTAGGGGAGTTAGGGTGCACAGACTTGTCTTGAGCAGGATGGATTCCAACACTAACATTGAAGACCGATTAACACGCAAAGGAACAACGAGTTTGTAGGAGCATTTTACGCATTTGTGACCAAAGATACCGCATACGGGGCAAGCAAGCGGTTTCCATTCATACTCAACTTCCACTTCCACTGATTTACCATCAAGGAGCAGCTCAATAGATTCACGAGTTGGTTGTTGGGCTGTTATTTCAACACAAACCCTGGCGAACGTTAGCATTGTCATCGCACGTTCGTCGATCCACATAGAGTGGTTTACCCTTTGCACTAGCCACCTTTCCAATGGATTAAGCTGACCAAAATGAAAAAAGGTAAGTTCCGAAATCTCACCCAAACCGAACCGAACGATGGATGTCTTTGCGAGTTCCAAACCTGGTTTCCATTGTTGCAGAACCAGAGGAATTCTTGCAACTGTTATATGGCCTCCTTCAAGGATTTTCCTTCGGAACTGCCTATCTGGTATGCGCAAAACAAACAGTCCCCGCCCATTAGACATGACTTCAAGCAGATTCGGACCCCAGGCTTTTTAAGAGCCTCTTCAATAAGTTTAAACGGCAATCGCCTTCCAATGAAATACCCCACAAGACACTCAAAGAGCTTGGGATCAGCAGATTCAAGATCAGATTCTGTCATCTGTATAACTCGTTTATTGTTCACAAAGGTCGGAGGAGTATATTTAAGATCATATCCTTTATGCACTCCACTAGCAACAGCAGCCCAAGACCGTGTTACTGGGTTTTCCGACTCACCCCTGCATTGAGGGCGCTTGGATGTCGATCTACCTCTACTCTTTCCACGCGCCTTAACAGGAGCAAGAGGAGATCGCGAGTCATTGTTCTCAATCACAGCAGATGGGGACGAAGGATTCGGCCCCTGTTTGCTCAAAGAAGGAGCAGTCAACAAGGGTTGCCCATGAACAGGATGAGCAGGAGGGGAAGGGCTTCGATTACTCGGCCCCTCATCAGCAAAACGGGCCTGGAAGGGTCCGGACTCCATCAATTCAGCAGACTCGAAACAGCAGAACCGCGAACCAAAAAAAAAAACCCTAACCCATTGCAACCAAATTAAACCCACAGGAGAGCACGTACCAAGCAGCATTTAGAGGGTTTGAGGAACAGTCAATGGCGCCCAAGATCCCCGAAGAACAGCTCCCTCCCGGCGGTAGACGAACGGAGCTCCGGGGCCTCGCCGCTCGGTGCTTCCCACCCCGACGCTGGTCCTCCGTCTCTCCGTCCTCGTCGTCTTCGAGGCTCAGACTGTGGAGCGGCGTGGGCGGTTTCGGTTGCGAACGTGAGGGGAGGAGTCAATCTCTCGAGGCTTGGGAGACGTCGGTCCCGGAAAGCCGCCGGCGACGGCGAGAAGACCGGGAGCGGGCGAGGACGATTGGCCCAGCAAGAAAACTATAAACACCGCAAACTCCCGAAGTCGCGCAGCAGCAGAACCCAAGAGGCTGAAATGGCTAGATCCGGACTTGTAGGCCACCTGCTGCAAAACGGTTCGGTGGGGATGGAAAGGGGTGCAAGGCGACCTCACCCTCCAAATTTGAGCTCAATACAACCACAGGAACTCCCTCAGCAACCGAAACACCAGAACACAGGCCTGAACTCGCGAGCACACCTAAAGAAGGGGAGATCTCGAGTTGCAGGTGACCCACTGGAATTCCTTCGGTGGGTATCAAGAGGAAGGTCAGAGGGACCTGTCCTCCAAATTTGACGCCCAACCAATGGCTAGAACTCCGGGAATGATCGAAGGAGTATTCTGGTGAACAGTGTCATATTTCGCTCGGAAGAGAGGATTCGGGTGTTTTCGCTCTTGACTCCCACTCCAACAACAATTGAATTCCTCGTTTTTCCATGATCAAAGGTATGTTTCGGATTTCGAATACGACATTGGAGCTGTGGAAGCTTTTGAGAGTGTTGTGGCGGTCGATGTGCGGATGCGCGGTCGGCCAATGCCTCATTGAAACGTCTGCCACTTTCGTTAGAAGAAAGTGGTGAACTGGGGCTCTAATATTCGAATGCGGTTAATTCGTTCGGAGCAACTTTATGAGGCACGCGAGGTTCCTGAATATCGTGGCGGATTGTCTCAGGACTAAACCTGGGTGAATCAGTAGCCTTCTTAGGTTTTGATGTTCATGTTTTCTGAGGATGAAATTTGTGAGTGAATTTCGCTGAGTACCAAAAAAGATGAATTTGTTCCGAAGAAAGCCAAAGAACACTGCAGTTTTGTATGTCCAAACAACTCGAACATGTGCTGAGAATTAATTCCACAACATCTGAACAGCAAAAATGAGTCCAAATAGCATCCCTCCCCACCCTACTTAGAAAGTGGCGACACAATACGACGCGACAATGTTTTCCCTCGGTACCCAGGCGTGACTTATCTCACTGCAATAAAGGCAAGGCACATCTCCATCTATTGAATTGCGATACCTTTATTACGCGTCCTTAAGTGATTACACCGAATCCGATCAAATCCTAACTGATGTAAACTGTATAGTTGCTTGTACAGTATACATGCCTTTGATTGTACAAACAAAATTCAACACGTAGAGGCCACACGCATGGGCGATGTCGAGCTACACTACATTGCTATCAAACAGAGTTGCAAAGCAAAGCAATCTCACAACTGCCTGAGTCAATGACCGATAGCACCGTCGCACCATCACGAATTGATCAAGCGTGCGCGACATAAGACCTTCTCGTCATCGAAGGGCAGACTAACGTACTCCCTCGCGAACTCCTCGGCGATCTCAATGGCCAGCTCTCCGTGCAGAGCCTTGCAGTACATGTACAGCACCACGGTCGCCGCCAGGCTGAGCAGCAACAGCATCGTGAGGAAGCTCGACGTCGACACTATCTGGGCGACGAAGTGCCGGCGCCTCCATTCGTTCCCATCGATTACCGATTCCGAAGTCGACAGAGTACCAATACACACCACAACCCCCGACAGAACTCCGAAGAACAGCGTCTGCGACAGCGCCACGCCTCTCATCCCCTTCACCAGATAAGCGCTCCGCCGCAGCGGAGCGAACCCGTAGCTCGATTCGGCCACCATGATCACGTTCGCCAGACCCCACTGCACTTGCAGATACGCCAGCACCAGCACCAGGGCCAGCGCGATCGCTGCAGCTAATCCGAGAAAGTAAGGCGAGGAATAGCTGATCTCGTGACCGATAGCGAGTTCGGCCCCTTTGAGGATCAAGAACCCTAAGATTCCGGATCCGACCAAGATCGAGGAGGTGATGGCTTGGGTGCAGATGAGCGTGGCCAAGAGCGGGAAGAAGGACGTCCAGATGGACTTGATCGCCGCCGGGAGCTTGACCGGCCGGCCGTAGAACCCCTGGACGACGCTGTAGGTGATGGAGCACGTGGCGCAGATGGATAGGAGTGTGAGGAAGCAGCTGAACCCGACGCTGACGAGCAAGCTCCTCGCGTCGACGCCGCTCTGGTGCTCTTGCCGCGGCGGTTGATTGAGGACCGGGAGGGGGGAGCGCCGGAGGAGGGCCTGGGCGTGATACAGGTCCGAGGAGGAGGAGAAGGAGCTGAGGAGGAGGCGGTGGAGAGTGGGGTAGGCGGCGACGCAGAAGGAGAGGGGGAGGAGAAAGAGAACGGAGAGGGCGAGGAAGTGGCGGCAGTGGGCTTTGAGTATGCGCTGCGATTCCGATAACACGGTCCAGAAGTCAGCCGGCGGCGGCGGAGGAGGCGGTGAAGGTGGTGGTGTCGCCGTCGCCATGGCCGAGAGCTGCAGCTGGCGTCGTCGTGGATGACGATTCAGACGAATAGAGAATGGAGATCGCTATTTACATAAATAATTAAGCAAGTAAAATAATTAATTAAATAAATAAAGCATTTCTCTTTTTTTAACTCCTTTTCTTACAAGGTAAGCAATTAGCATGGGCCAAGTACGCGAACCGTGGAGAGTTCAGGAAAAATTGTTTTTTTTTTTTTTTTTTTTTAGTCTTATTTTCGGTGGATGAATTGGACTGGCAATGCAACATGCGATAATGCCGGCTATAAAGGGTTTGGACTCTTCCTATGATGACGTAATTTGACTTGGAAGAGTCATCGTAAGGCATGTTCAGCATTGGTAGGTTTGAAAATCAATAGGCTCTTCTAGAGGAAGGATGGATAAATTTTCGCCGAATTTTTAATATGTCGTTGTTTAAAGCAGACAAATATATTGGTGGTTATAAAATTGGTGCGGACGCCTTTGTTATGAAATTGATTGAACTAGGTTTGAAAATCAATATTCTCTTCTAGAAGAAGGATGGATGCATTTTCAATGGACTGCGTTTTTAAGCAGATAAATATATTTATGGTTATAATATTAGTATGAAATTGATTAAATAAGTGGCTAGACTTATTTGATTGCAGTGGATTCAAAATGTTTAAAACTCAATTGAACATTTTTAAAGACGTAGGTAGGTTGTTTTATCGGATAGGATAAGGTCGAATTGTATAAAAATGAAATTTTTAATGTCTTATATAATGTTTAGAAAATATAGCATTGCCCAAAATGAATTGAATTACAATCCTTTGATTGCATGTTATGCATTGTCATTGGCAAATCCTACCCTATGAAACACGGACACGTTGCCCGTACTCACGTGTCGTGTCCGACACGTGTTGGAATGTGTTGGACACGTTGACACGCTCGGACATAGTCACACACGCGGTCAATGCGTGTTGGATTTTCTAACACGTGGTCAAACACATTTTGACACGCGTGTCCGGAAGATGGAGGGTGGAGGCGAGGGTAAGGGAGCAGAGATGAGCTGCAAGCAACCACTAGTCCCTCCTCCATTTTCATTTCTGGCCCGCAATCTTCAACAACGCTAGCGTAGCTGCCACTCGACGTCAAGTTTGGATGAAGTTGTTTTAGATGAAGGTGTAGCTGCTTGTGGCTGAGGTCAAGTTAAGCTCCTATGTGGCCGAGGTCCAATCGAGCTTTGTCGAGTCAAGCTCAGCCATGGAGGAGCTCTAGATGTGGCCATGGAGTTCGTCTCAAGTTGTGATTGACTGGAGCTTGTAATAGTGATGAGCCTCATCGGTGGCAATGAAGACGGAGCTAGGTGGACGACTATGGGTGGAAGGAGTTGTGGTTGACGTTCATGAGTGAGTTGAAGTGTCAAAAAAGAGAAATGAATGTGAGACATGTTTTATTCACATTTATATCACGTCTATATGGGATTATTTTATTTAGGTTATGTTCCTCTTATATCTAGTCTTATCTTATCTTAAATTGCAATTAAACACATGATATGATATATTAATTACATCTTGACTTTTTATCTTGGCTAGCGAATGTAACTTTAGACTCCGTTTGTTTTGTGGAAAACGTTTTCTTCATTTTACATCGTTTGTTTGCTTAGAAAAATGAATCAACAAAAAATAATTTTTCTAGTCAATGGAAAACTCATACTTAAAATTCAGAAAAATGATTTCATTTTTGAAAAATCGGAATTTTTTTTCAAAATATGATTAATTATCAATACTTGGACTTGAGACTTCGTTTTTATACATGGGAATCCAACGTTGGTTCCAGGTCCTTGACATTAAAGGCTAGGTCTCTAGCACTCAAGCCAGAGCTTGGGCCTTAGATTCCCACACTCGGGTCCATCAACGTTGGGCCTAAGGCCTTAGTGCTCGTGCCCAATGCCTCGACACCCAAAAGCCTAGGTTAAAAAGGCAGTGTTGGGGTTCTCAATGCTCAAGCTCTAGTCCCTAGCACTTACACCTGGCTCCACGAAGGCTGTGTGCTGGTTCTCGACGCTTAAGCTCGGCCCTTTGTTAATGAAAAGTTCGTTTTTATGAAATATATTTTTTTCTAAAAAATTGAATTTTTAATTACTTTTAGTCTTTCCTTTTCTTTTTCATTGGTTGCCTTGGCTAGTGAGGCTCCACCTCACTGGTCTTGGGGACCTCATCCTTTGCTTGTGGTTGGTTGCCAGTTGTTGGAAAAAAAATTAAAAACTTCGTACATTTTGGTAATTTTTTCTACCAAATGGCGGAAAATATTTTATAATTCATTTTTATTAATACTCAAATTTTGGTGACCTATTTAGTTGTTTATCACATAAAAAAATAAGGGATCGACCTTGGATCCTAATATATATATATATATATATATATATATATATATATATATATATATATATTTATTTATTTATTTATTTATTTATTCTCGGACAGATAGTAGCAGCATTTGCATTCATAGTAATATGCACATATGATTATTACGTAGAAATCAATGGACTGGTGCAGGTAGGTTTTGAGCCCAAGTGAATTGCACGAAGCCCGTAGAAATACAAACTCGGCCTACCTGGCCCATTATCCTCTAAGTGGCCGAAAATTTGGAGCAGCAAATGCGTATTTCCGAGATAATTATGAGAGGGTCTACATGTCTACAGTTCCAAGGGGCTAAAACCCAATCAAGAAACGGGAAGTGATCTTTGAACAGCAAGGGCATTGAAGTCTCTCTCTCTCTTCGCGCTCTTTCTCCTCTCAGCATTCGGCAGAAACAAACCAACGAAGCACCTCGCAGCTGCTCTGCGCACCGATTCGCTCCTTCGGTAATCTCTCTCCCTCTCTCTCTCGATCGATCGATGTCGAAGGACGAAGGTTGGACTCGCGCTAGGTAGGATAGGAGCCGACATGTTTTCGGAACGCGTTTGGGGCTGACTGTTTTCTGTTTTCGCGAGCGCCTCTTGTCGGAGGAAGGGATTGGGATTAGTTTGAATCGTAGGTTTTCTGTTTACCTCTTCTCTGCCCGAGAGTGTGATCAACGATGATTTGGCGAGCTGCGCGCTTCCCTCGTGCACTGTAGAACGCCTGCATTCCTCGTTTTTCCGTGATCAAAGTATGTTTCGGATTTCGATTATGACATTGGAGCTGTGGAAGCTTTTGGCTAGAATGAGAGTGTTGTGGCGGTCGATGCGTGGATGCGAGGTTGGCCGATGCCTCTTTGAAAACGTCTGCCGATTTCGTTTGGTTGGGGAGCTCGAGAGAGGAAAGTGGTGAACTGGGGTTCTAATATTCGAACACGGTTTATTCGTTCGGAGCAACTTTATGAGGCACACGAGGTTCCTGAATATCGCGATGGATTGTCCCAGGACTAAACCTGGGTGAATCAATAGCCTTCTTAGGTTTTGATGTGCATGTTTTCTGAGGATGAAATTTGTGAGTGAATTTCAAAGGAAGAGTAATGACGGTCAGGTCTTAGATTTTCGCTAAGTACCAAAAAAGATGAATGATGCTTTGTTCCGAAGAAAGCCAAAGAACACTGCAGTTTTGTATGTCCAAACAACTTGAAAATGTGCTGAGAATCAATTCCACAACATCTGAACAGCAAAAATGAGTCCAAATAGCATCGCTCCCCACCCTACTTAGAAAGTGGTGACACGATACAATGCGGCGATGTTTTCACTCGGTACACGGGTGACTTATCTCACTACAAGAAAGAAAAGGCACATCTCCATCTATCAAATTGCGATACCTTTATTACTCGTCATTAAGTGATTAAACCGAATCTGATCAGATTCTAACTGATGTAAACTGTATAGTTGCTTGTACAATATACATGCCACTGATTGTAAAAAAAAAAATCAACACGTAGAGGCCACACGCATGGGCGATGTCGAGCTACACTACATTGCTATCAAACAGAGTTGCAAAGCAAAGCAATCTCACAACTACCCGAGTCAATGACCGAGCGCACTGTCGCACCGCCGCGAATCGATCAAGCATGCGCGACATAAACCACGTGAGGGACCTTCTCGTCGTCGAAGGGCAAGCTGATGTACTCCCTCGCGAACTTCTCGGCGATCTCAATGGCCAGCTCTCCGTGCAGAGCCTTGCAGTACATGTACAGCACCACGGTCGCCGCCAGGCTGAGCTGCAACAGCGGCGTGAGGAAGCACGACATCGACACGATCTTGGCCACGAAAAACCAGCGCCTCCATTCGTTCCCATTGATTACCGATTCCGAAGTCCACAGAGTACCAATACACAACGAAACCCCCGACAGAACTCCGAAGTACAGCGTCAGCGACAGCGCCACGCCTCTCATCCCCTTCACCAGATAAGCGCTCCGCCGCAGCGGAGCGAACCCGTAGCTCGATTCGGCCACCACGACCACGTTCGCCAGACCCCACTGCACTTGCAGATACGCCACCAGCAACACCAGGGCCACTGCGATCGCCGCAGCTAATCCGAGAAAGTAAGGCGAGGAATAGCTGATCTCGGACCGATAGCGAGTTCGGCCCCTGTGAGCATCAAGAACCCTAAGATTCCGGAACCGATCACGATCGAGGAGGTGATGGCTTGGGTGCAGATGAGCGTGGCCAAGAAGGGGAAGAAGGACGTCCCGATGGACCTGATCGCCGCCCGGAGCTTGACCGGCCGGCCGTAGAACCCTGGACGACGCTGTAGGTGATGGAGCACGTGGCGCAGATGGACAGGAGCGTGAGGAAGCAGGTGTACCCCACGCTGACGAGGACGCTGCTCGCGTCGACGCTGCTTTGGTGGTGTTCGGCCGGTTGATTGAGGAGGGGGGAGCGGCGGAGGAGGGCCTGGGCGTGATACAGGTCGGAGGAGGAGGAGGAGAAGGAGCTGAGGAGGAGGCGGTGGAGAGTGGGGTAGGCGGCGACGCAGAAGGAGAGGGGGAGGAGGAAGAGCACGGAGAGGGCGAGGAAGTGGCGGGAGTGGGCTTTGAGTATGCGCTGCGATTCCGCTAACACGGTCCAGAAGTCAGCCGCCGCCGGCGGAGGAGGCGGAGAAGGTGGTGGTGTCGCCGTCGCCATGGCCGAGAGCTGCAGCTGGCGTCGCCGTGGAGGACGATTCTGACGAATAGAGAATGTAGATCGCTATTTATTGAAATAATTAAGCAAGTAAAATAAATAACTAAATAAAGCATTTCTCTTTTTAACTATTTTTCTTACGAGGTAAGCATGGGCCAAGTCCACGAACGGTGGAGAGTTCAGGAAAAATTGTTTTTTATTTTTATTTTCGGTGGATGGATTGGACTGGCAATGTAACGTACAATAATGCTTATAAAGGGTTTGAACTCTTCCTATGATGACTTTATTTGATTTGAAAGAGTCATTGTAAGGCATGTTCAGCATTGGTAGGTTTGAAAATCAATAGGCTCTTATAGAGGAAGGATGGATGAATTTTCGACCAAGTTTTAATAGGTTGTTGTTTAAAGCAGACAAATATATTGGTGGTTATAATATTGGTACGGATGCCTTTGTTATGAAATTACTAAAGCTAGGTTTGAAAATCAATATTCTCTTTTCGAAAAAGGATGGATGCATTTTCAAGGAATTTTCAATAGATTGTGTTTTAAAGCAAACAAATAAATTTATGGTTATAATATTGGTATGAAATTGATTAAATAAGTGGCTGGACTTATTTGATTGCAGTGGATTCAAAATGTTAAAAACTCAACTACAACTTTTCAAAGATCTAGGTAGGTTGTTTGTGATTGTCTAGACCTTTTTATTGGAGATGATAAGATTGTATTGAATAAAAATAAAATTTTTAATGTCTTATATAACGTTTGAAAAATATAGCGATATCCAAAATGAATCGAATGACAACTCTTTGATTGCATGTTATATATTGTCATTGGCAAATCCTACCTCGTTCTCATTACCGTTCTCCTTCTCCACCTCCACATCCACCTCCTCTTCGATCATGCTGGATTGAATGCTGACCATCTAGATCTCCAAGCTATTGTGGAAGTCCAAGCTGCCTGGGCATCGTTGTTGTGCAAGATGTTCAGCAACCACTAGTCCCTCCATTTCATTTCTAGCCCTGTAACCTTCAACAACGCTAGCGTAGTTGCCACTCTTACCCTCATGGCCAACGTCGAGTTTGGGCGTGGTTGCTCATGTGGCTAAGGTCAAGTCAAGCTCCTACGTGGTGGAGGTCCAATCGAGCTTTGTCGAGTCAAGCTCAGCCATGGAGGAGCTCTAGATGTGGCCATGGAGTTCATTCGAGGTTGAGATTGATTGGAACCTATAACAGTGATGAGCCTCATTAGTGGCAATGAAGACGGAGCTAGGTGGACTGTTATGGGCAGAAGGAGTTGTGGTCGATGTTCATGAGTGAGTTGAAGGGACAAAGAAGAGAAATTAACGTGAGATATGTTTTATTCACATTTATATCACGTCCATATAAGATTTTTTTATTCACATTATATTCCTCTTATATTGAACCTTTATTTTATCTTGGATAGCAATCAAATACATGTTATGATAATATTAATTACATCATGACTTTTTATCCTGGCTAGCGAATGTAACTTTAAGTTCCATTTATTTTGTGAAAAATATTTTCTTAATTTTACGTCGTTTGGTTCGTTTAAAAAAATGAATCAATGAAAAATATTTTTTCAATCAATGGAAAACTCAAACTTAAATTCAGAAAAATGATTTCTTTTTTCCTTTTTTTTAAAAAGAAAATATGATTAGATATTAGTACTTGGACTTGAGACTTTGTACTTATACATGGGAATCCAACATTGGTTCTAGCCTTCTAGGTCCTTGACATTAAAGACTAGGTCTCCAACACTCAAGCTAGAGCTTGGGCCTTAGATTCCCACACTCAGGTCCATCAAAATTGGGCCCAAGGCCCTAGTGCTTGTGCCCAATGCCTCGACACCCAAGCCTAGGTCATAAAGGCAGTGTTGGGGTCCTCAATACTCAAGCTCTAGTCCATAGCACTTACATTTGGCTCCACGAAGGTTGTGTGCTGGTTCTCGACGCTGAAGCTCAAGCCCTTTGTTAATGAAAAATTCGTTTTATAAAATATGTTTTCTAAAAAATCGAATTTTTAATTACTTTTAGTCTTTCCTTTTCTTTTTCATTGGTTGCCTTGGCTAGTGAGGCTCCACCTCACTAGTCTTGGGGGAGCTCATCCTTTGCTTGTGGTTGGTTGACGGTCATTGGAAAAAAATTGAAAAATTTGTACATTTTGGTAATTTTTCTACCGAATGGCGGAAAACATTTTATAATTCATTTTTATTAATAATTAAATTTCGGTGACATATTTAGTTATTTATTACATAAAAAAATTAGAGATCGAATTATATATATATATATATATATTCTCGTACAGATAGTAGCAGCATTTGCATTCATAGTAATAGGCACGTATGATTACGTTGGAATCAATGGACTGGTGCAGGCAGGTTTTGAGCCCAAGTGAATTGGACGAAGCCCGTTGAAATACAAACTCGGCCTACCTGGCCCATTATCCTCTAAGTGGCTGAAAATTGGGAGTAGCAATTGCGTATTTCCAAGATAATTATGGAAGGGTTTACACGCCCTGCCCTGCAATTCTGTTCCAAGGGGCTAAAACCCATATAAGAAACGGGAAGTGATCTTTGGACAGCAAGGGCATTGAAGTCTCTCTCTCTCTCTCTTCGCGCTCTTTCTCCTCTCAGCATTCGGCAGAAACAAACCATCGAAGCACCTCGCAGCTGCTCTGCGCACCGATTCGCTCCTTCGGTAATTTCTCTCCCTCTCTCTCTCGATTTCGATCGTTGTCGAAGGGCGAAGGTTGGACTCGCGCTAGGTAGGATAGGAGCCGACATGTTTTCGGAACGAGTTTGGGGCTGACTGCTTTCTGTTTTCGCGAGCGCCTCTTGTCGGAGGAAGGGATTGGGATTAGTTTGAATCGTAGGTTTTTGTTTACCCCCCTCGGCCCGAGAGTGTGATCAACGATGATTCGGCGTGCTGCGCGCTTCCCTCGTGCACTGTAGAACGCCTGAATTCCTCGTTTTTCCATGATCAAAGTTATGTTTCGGATTTCGATCATGACATTGGAGCTGTGTAAGCTTTTGGCTCGAATGAGAGTGTTGTGGCGGTCGATGTGCGGATACGAGGTCGGCCGATGCCTCTTTGAAACGTCTGCCGATTTCGTTTGGTTGGGGAACTCGAGAGAGGAAAGTGGTGAACTGGGGTTCTAATATTCGAATGCGGTTTATTTGTTCGGAGCAACTTTATGTGGCACACGAGGTTCCTGAATATTTTGGTGGATTGTCTTAAGACTAAACCTGGGTGAATCAGTAGCCTTCTTAGGTTTTGATGTGCATGTTTTCTGAGGATGAAATTTGTGAGTGAATTTCAAAGGAAGAGTAATGATGGTCGGGTCTTAGATTTTCGCTGCGTACTTCTTGTCATTTTAGAGCAGGCATATCACCCAAAAAGCCAGGAATGAGAATTTGTGAGTGTTGGCATCCGAAACAGAATTTGTAAAAGTAAAAAAAAAAAAAAGTAAAAAAAATTATTTGAAATGAAAAGATAAAAAAATTAGAAATAAGGAAAAATAAAAAAAGAAGAAATAAAGAAAAAGAAAAAAAGAGAGAAATAAAGAAAAGGGAGAGAAAAGAAAGAAAGGAAAAGAATGAAAACAAGAAAAAGAAAAAAAAGAAAAAAAAAAGGAAACAAAAAGAAAAAGGGGAAAAAAACGCTAAAAAATATATAAAGGCTCGCTCACTTTTTCGTAGGAGGAGGCCATTGGACGATTTTTTTTCTCTCTCTTGGGGGTCTCTCTCTCTCTAAAAAAACCGTTCGCGCGCGGACGCTCTCTGAGGTATTCTCTGGCTGAGGGGAGGAACGAACTCTCTCCCGGGGGATTCTCTCTCAGGGGGATTCTCTCTTTCGGGGACTCTCTCTCGATCGAGCGTTCTCTCTCTCTCTCTGCAGTTCTCGTCGAAGGCTAGGGTTTTCCTCCGTCGGTGCGCGATTGGAGGTGTGTCCTCTATTCGGCGAGGAGTTTGCTCGAGGATCCGGTTTCCGAAACTGATCGGCGTCGGTAGCAGCGACGGCAGAAGCGGCGGAGCTTGATTCGACCTCTTCCGTTCGTTATCAACCGCTTGCTCGCCTCGGCGCTGACTCCTTGCTCCGAGCTCCGAGGATAGAGATCCGAAGCTCGATCGACGGCGGTGACGACAGCGGCTTCCGATCATCTTCCTGTTCATCATCTACCGTCGGGGTTTTTCTCTCGACTCTGTCTCTGAGGATCGGAATCTTTGCCATATTGATTTTTCCTCACTCTTCCTTGCAGGAACTTTTTCCCATCCTCTCCTCGCGTTTCATTTGCATCTGCGCAGTACTCAAATGGACAACTACCGGCTAGATAAAGTTCATAAATTTGAGGAGTTTGTTGATCGACGTCTGAAACCAGATCTTGTTCGTGCCATATCCGAGCGGTATCTGCTCTATTCTACTTGACAGTTTGTTCTTTGATTAGTGCGGGAGAAAAATAGTATCTTTAATATCTTGAGCATTTTTAAGAAGACATTTATCTGTGAGTATGGAGGCCGGAAGTCAGGGGTGATTACTGTGAGGGGGAAGTGATGTGAGATGCCAGAGACTCGATAGATAGATGGCAATATCTTCTTGAGTGGTGGAAGCTGATTATTCTGGCCAAACAACAGTACTCCCCTACATCTAGGCATTGCGTATCATATAAGTCTTCTGTGCGCTCATTTCATGAATAGAAGATTCTATTTTTTAAGGACTCCTTTTGTTTTGCCCTTTTTTCACTCTGCAGCTTATTAACTTATGGCTACATTTGACTGTCAAAGCTGGGATCGTTTAGAATTCCCTCTGCTTCTGAGGCTTATGTCTCTGGGCTGTGACATAAGCATGGATGGCTGTGACGTATATTTCAAGTTGTCATATATCATCTGGAAGTTGGAATTGAATCCCTGCATAGCTCCTCTTTAGATTCCTGAGAAGGTTGATTTTGGCTTAATTTTATTAGATTTATCTGGGTTATGGTTTATGAGTAATATGTCTAGAGGGGGCTCTTCTAACATCAAATGGTGGTATATTATCAAGCTGAAGCGTGCCATGCATTAGTAAGCTGAACAATGGATCAGTGCAATTATTTAGCTGATGCGTGGCTGACTTGGCCCTTGTTTTTATACAGGGATAAGGTTTTCGAACAACAGAAGACTTTGTATCCTTTTTTAAGCTAATGGATTCCTCATCCTTATATGGAATAATTTTTTTACTTATCATCTGGAATAATCATTTGTCATACGCACTTGATTTACTGACAATTTTGATTATCTCCTTTCTTTTAGTAGTGTTTCAGGAGCATTCACCAGTTTGAATTTGCAACTTTATGCTTTGATAGTCCTTTGATTTTCTTGACATTGTATTACTTTTAGCTCAGATTTACGAAAGAACATTGAGAATATTCAGAAGAATAGTGTAACTAGTCTTAGGACATCGGTCAACCTTGGTTCTGAGGTATACATGCAGGCGGAGGTGTAAGTCCTCTCTCTCTCTGTCTCTGTCTCTCTGTCTCTCTCTCTCTCTCTCTCTCTCTGTGATTATTCCCTGGAACCTTCGAATATTCTACCTCGTAATGGTGGTAGGAGACAAGTCTTGGGCTAGTCCATCTTGTCTTGCTTTTTAGTTAAGTTACTGCTTGACGAGCAGCGACATATTCATACTCGATATGCTTGTTCTTTTCTGTTTATGTCAATGATGGTAAGTTATGTGAATAGAGGGTGCTTGTGCAAGCTGTGCTGAGGCTTCAATTATGTTAAAATTAGTACCAGGACACTAAACTTGTTTAGCTTTAGTTCTCATGTAATTGTATTTGGATTGGGTGAAAAATGCATGAAACTGAGTACTTGTTATGTGAAAATAGGCGATGTAGAGTCTGTTCCTCTGATGCTGGTTCCATTTTTCTGGTTTGTGGTGGCTTTGAGGTTTAATTCAATAATGCCACACATTTGCAGGCCAGATACGCAACACATTTTTGTAGATGTTGGACTAGGATTTCATGTGGAGTTTACATGGTCTGAAGCTCTCAATTACATATCACTAAGGGAAGAGAAGTTAGCCAGGTTTGCACTTAAACTGATGTGATTTCGAAAGTCTAAATATAATTGCCACTCTGGAGATAGGGACTTCTCTTTCTTATCTCCTTTTTCTTACTCCAACAGTTCATTCTGTCTCATCTTGCAGGCAAATAGAAGAGTACATTCATCAGATTGCATCAATTAAGGCACAGATAAAGATGGTATGTATTATGAGAAAATATGCTTATGCTTTTGCATCTTTACTTAACCGATTGAATATGCTTGTACATCATCTCCAGCTGAAATTTGGTACCCTTAGAGCACATAAATGTGGACAATGCACAATGCTAGGAGTACCCTTTTTTCTTGGCCAGACAATGCTAGGGGTTCCTTGTCTCTGCAAACTTCCTTTCCTTTTCTTTTTGCCAAAGAAGATGAAAATGGCACTTATCTTACTGTCTTAGGTTATGCAGAGCTTATCACCCTTACACTATACTCCCCTGCTTGGGGAACACCCATCTCCAAACTAATGCGTTGCAATGATGACTCGATTTGTTTGCTTCTTGATATTAAAAGTTTAGACTTGTCCATACATAATGTCAAGATTGACACTCACTAGAGTGATTGGAACATAAATCTTTTGGAATCCTCATGGTTATTGTACAGGTATGCGAGGGAATCAGGGAGTTGCTTCAACTTCCTGCCGAAGCGACCCTACAGGAGCCCATATTCTGATGCCAAATTAAAATTGTCTAGGTAAGACTCTTATTCTCTATGAATATCTTTGATCTAATGAGAGGAAGATGAAAAAATAGGCAGCTGACACATTCTGCTAACTTTTCATGTGGAAGATACTATGTTTCTGGGCTTGGGTTTTCCTGTCAAATGGTCTTAACTTCAGTTTTCCTTTACAGCTAGGTACAAAGAACGTGCGTGGTTAAGAAATGGCGCCACAGATAATTTACTAGAGATGAATTTCCATGCAACATGTAAATCAAGATTTTAGAGCAGCAATACCTTGTGCTTCTACCCTCTAAATTCCAGTGTGTAGGATTGTTGGGGCCATTAGCATATTCGTTCTCTGGCCTTTTTACAGCCTGACTACCTTTGCCACTATAAAGAGCGTCCGAGTGAACTTGGAATCTGCCTCGCAATTCTATGAGGCATCAATTTAAAGTTTTGGCATTCTTTTATCGTTCCTGGTCACGTCTTTGAATACATTGAGTAGCTATGGTGATCTGATAAATACTACGTTTTTAGCTTTAATTAGTGTAAACTTGAAGCAAGACATTTTCATGGACTACTGGTTGGGCTTTCGTGTGGGCCAGAAAGGTTCTGGGCTTTGTGCAGGAGCTGGGCCTTGGGATATTTATGTGAGCGAATCCGATAAAGCCACACTGGTGCAGTACACCCCCTCACACATTGCACGTTGCGTATTATTGGATGTTGCTCTGTACAGACAAATACTGGTGAAAACAGTGGAAATCCATGAATGGCTGGGATGAAAAAAAAAAACAAGAGGGGTTGGACGGGGATTGATGAGACGGGCGGATGCTCCAAGGAAAAGGGGTGTCGTGCTCCTGGATGGTTTGTGTCGTGGGGTGGGGAGGGATGGGATGGAATGGCATTGTAATGCTGTTGATATGAGGGGTCCGTCACTTTGGGGGTTCCATCACCACACACAAGGAATCTCACTTGTTTTTCCTTGCTGGTTTTTCCTTGCTGGGGAGAGAGAGAGAGAGAGAGAGAGAGAGAGAGACGCACCCACAAACATACAGACAGACAGAGACAGAGAGAGACAGGGAGGAGCAGAAATTTACGAATAAAGCCTGTTTGGAGTACATGCGAGAGTTGCTGCCAATGCACTTGGTATCTCACTGACATGAGAAAACATGACAAAGCAGACATTCTATGCACAAAATTTTCGTAGGATTGGCAAGGTCAGTGCTGGGCTAGGGTTCCCGCCTTTGTCCGAGGCCCTCTGCTTCACCGACAAACTTCAATCTTGCGAATTTTTATCAGATTGGGTGACAAATTGAGTTCGCCACAAAAAATTCACGCCAAGCCATGATCAACAAGGTGAAATAAGATATCATGTTTTTATGTCATGAGCATGAATTAATAGAAGGAACTCCTCTTTCACCTTCTCTGCATAAAGCCGCTGAAGTCCATCAAGAACCTTACCACCTCCACCTTGGCCTCCGTCGCCACCTTCACCATTGCTGCTCAAAGAATATGCATCCATTCGATTTCTGTTGCATGCGCCCTTAGTACCTGTCTCTGCCCACCTCTACATTCTTCTACACAATTATGCTTTTGATCTCCATGTTCAAACTTTGCAGTTGCCAAGATCGCCTCCATCCATGATTATGTCTATAGACAATATTGCGCATGTGACATCGAATGCGATCCGTCACTTGCGACAAGTGTAATTGCTTTTATGACATGGGCAGTCACGAAATCCGAGGTAAGACACGTTCAGCTTGTTGATTAAGGGCAAGTGGGATGGAATTAGAATCCGACTAGGAAGCCGATAGCGCGAGCTGAACAGATGATTACTTCCTTGTCGTCATCTGTTGACCGCGATCCGTAGATAGGATCAGGAGCGAAGAAGAAACAAGACCAGCGGATACAAACAAAAAACCCATCTAATCTCCAGTCCGCATCTTGTGCCGGCTCGAAGCACTAAATCACGATCATGCATAAGCAGACCACACAAAAAGTTTTTAACAAGAGTGCAATGAGTGTCGGGTCACATTGAATTGCGATAAGGCCACAATGCATCACATCACCTATCCAATTTTTCAATCGACCTTGTGATTACAAAGACAGAACCCGACAGATGTTTGACCCATGGAATCGGAAAAAGTAAGCTCAATTTATTTCTCCAAAACTAAATGAGTTTGGATATGTTTTTTATTATTTAAATTGATGACTTATATCATTTAAAATAATTAGTTAGTAACCATAATTTAAGACTAAATGTTTTCTTGAACAGAGAAAATATTTTTGTTTATATCATTTTTAAATTTTTTATAAAATTATTTATTTTTCATAAAATAAATGAAATTGGAGAGATCGTATTTGGACATTCGATTCTCTTTTCTAATGGAAGGCTTACAAACGGGGACCTCTCCTTGTCTTGTCTCGCGTTTTACTTTTGTTTTCCCTGTCCTTTCCTTCGTGTCCACTCTACCACGCCCCTTGCGGAGCTTCTTCTCTCCTCTGATGCCAGTCCCCCACACGGTGAAAAAGCAAATTTTGCTCATGTGGAAGACCAACGTCGGACTGAGATAATAATACTCGTGGGGTCAACTTCTGACAGCCAGATTCCCATTCAACTTGGTGAGGTGATCTTTCCGTTCGATTTGAAGTCTGGATTAGTGATGGAAAATTGAGGAGAGGAGAAAAACCTTCTAATCCCACCTCCAATCCCAGCCTCAACATCCCAACAATCTTTATCATCCCTGTCCTGACTTTTGATGTCTTTGATTGTTGGGAACGCATGTATGAAGCAGATGTTTGCGTCACGGCACGTGAGGGCGCGAGGAAAAAGCCATCCTGGAGCGTCGGCTCCGCTGTCCACATGCGATTGCACCAGGCACTTAGGTTGTGGTACAAGGATGTGAGTACGCAGGTGCAGTCCGTTTCTATGATTATACTCCGACCGTGGATGCAAAATGGAGTAAAAGGGATCATGAATGCATGGAATTCGTGTCGGATCGGCTGGTGCAATTTACTCGAGTTGAGGCAGCCTCACAATGAATTGATTATTAAATATGAACCTAATTTTTTTATATATGTGTTTTTGTCAATCAATTTATTCGATCATATAATATGAATATTGAATTTTTTTTTGCGATCTTTTTATTAATAAATCTTGTAGAATTGTTTACATGACACCTACATCGACATCACTCTAGGAGTTCTCTCAATTAATTGTTGTTATACAATAACGAAATAAAAATTCGAAGATGTGTTGGCGGGGATTAGCCATCAACAAGGGTCTAAAAGCCCTCTTGATGGCTAAGTGAGCCGCCGCCATCTCTAACTAACAACAAACACATACAATGAGGGAGGGAGAGGGTGGAAGGCTCGAGGGTTGACTCACACGTGCCATCACGTGCAAGGCACCATCCCTTAACCCTTCAAGTGATGGTGATGACCACAAATATGAGGTAAGGCCGAGACCATATCCTAGATCTAAGGCAAAGGTTGTCGCCCTTGCCCTCGCCCTCATTAGCGATGGGGGTTAATGGCCCTTATCAGCAAGTGACGAGGCAAACCTCTTAGAATTGCTGACGTGAATTCTATGTCAACATCACTTCAAGGGTTCCTCTCATCTACATCAACACCACTTCAAGAGTTCTCTCAATTAAATTGTTGCTATATAATAACAAAATGAAAAATAAAACCTCAAAGATGTGGTGATAGGGGGTAGCCATCGTCGAAGGTCCAACAACCCCTCTTTAGTGGCTAAGTGTGCTATCTCTAACTATCGACAAACATAAAATGAGAGGGAGAAGGTGGAAAGGTCGACGGTTGACACACATGCCATTTGGTGCAAGGCGCCTTCCCTTAACCCTTCTATGTGGTGGTGACAACCGTTGACCGTTCCCACAAATATGAGGTAAGGGCGAGACAAGATTCTAGATCTATGGCAAAGGTTCTCGCCCTTGCCCTCATTAGCACCAAGGGTTAAAGATCCTTGTCGGCAAGTGACTGTGGTATGCGGGTGTAGTCCATTTCTATGATTATACTCTTGACTATGGGTAAAAAATGTAGCAAAAGGGGATCATGATACAATCGTGTTGATGAATCCATGAGTTTGTGTCAAGTTGACCGTGAATTTCACTTGAGTTGAGACAAGCTCATAATAAACAATTTTTTATGAATCTGTTTTTTACGTTTGTGTTTTCGTCAATTAAAGTGTAAAGTTGAAATTTATTTAATTATATAAAATGAATATTGAATTTTTTGCTTGGTCATTTTATTAAGAAACCATGTGGGATTGTAGACGTGACATTTACATTAGCATCACTTCAAGGATTTGTCAAATAAGAAATAAAAAAGTGGTGGTGGGGGAGTAGTCATGAACAAGGGTCTACCAACCCTCTTGGCGGCTAACCGTGCCGCTGCCATCTCTAACCATCGACAGACACGTACAATGAGAGAGGGCGAGTGCGGAAGGCTCAAGGATCGGCACACACACGTGCCATCACATACAAGGTGCCGTGCTCTTGTTCTTCACGTCGTGGTGACGACCGTTAAGCTTCCCACAAATACGAGGTAAGGGCGAGACCATATCCTAGATCCAAGGTAAAGGTTGTCGTCCTTGCCCTCGCCCTCATTAGCCACGAGGGTTAATGGCCCTTGTTGGCAAGGGGCGAAGCAATTCTTCTAGAATTGTTGACGCCACATCTACGTCAACATTACTTCAAGAGTTATCTCATCATCTACGTCAACATTACTCCAAGAGTTCTCTCAATTAATTGTTGTGATCTAATAACAAAATAAAAAAAATGAAAATTCAAAGATGTAATGATAGGGTGGTAGCCATCGACGAGGGTCCAACATCCCTCTCGGCGGCCAAGTGTGCCGCCGCCATCTCTAACCATCAACAAACGCATAGAATGAAAGAGGGAGAGGGGAAGGGTGGAAGGCTTGAGGGTCGACACACAGGTGCCATCTAGTGCAAGGCACCGCCCTTCACGGGGCGGTGTTCGACCGTCAACCCTTTCCACAATTATGAGGTAAGGCCGAGACCATATTTTAGACCTACGACAAACATTCTTGCCCCCACCCTCATTAGCAACCAGGGTCCCCCCCTCCCGCTCTCGATGTTGGGCTCCACTAGCGCCATCACATTAGCTCCAAGTGCTGCAACCCTTGCCCCACCTACACCTCCTCCATTTGTGATTATATTGATGCACTCGGCTCCGCTAGTGCCATTACATGAGCCCTACAGCCACCTTGTAGGGCGTCAACGTGACGTTTAACGACAATGCCATCACTTTGTTAATCTCTTTCACAAAAAGATCAAGGTGAACAGAAAGTATATAATTGGATGACTCGGTTGCATAAAAAAAGAAAAAAATCAATGACATTGAACGATTAAAAAAAATTCCAAATATTCACGGTGTCGTCATCCCAAATTAAAAAGAGTCTCCCAGGATTTAGGATTTGCCCCATAAGACACGCTACAAATTACATGATGGCAGTTAGGGATGCTTATAAGAATTTGTGAATCTGTAAAGCTCGTAAAATTTATATGATTTATTAAATTTTCGGGTAGTTACTACAGGTCAAGTAAATAGATTTGACATTTCATTAGTTTGGAACCGGTATATATACAGTAGATTTCAAGGTAATATATACTACATATTCTATATTTTTGCCTTGGTGGTATTAATATGACTCAATACCATATAACTTAATACCAATAGCATTTTAGAAAAGGAAAAATTAGTTAATGACTAACTCACGGTTTTTTGGTATATAGGGCTTTATTAGCATAACATTCCTTGATGTATTATTAGAATAACAATTTATTATGAATAACAAATTTTTGAAAAAATAATTTATAATTTTTTGTAATATAATTTTTTATGATTCCAAGTAAATTTTAATTCTCATTAAGGGCTTTATTGTACTTAAATTGTCGATTATTCTTGTGAAATTTGTAATAAACGTTTTGAGGCTTTTTGAAATGATTAAAGATTGTTATTCAATTATTTTTTAAATGGAGATGAGTTACTAATAATCGGTAGCTAAGTCTAAAGACAAGAAAGGGAAACCTTTTCAGGGTCATCTTGCTCCAGATGAAGATGTGCGAGTGAGTTTTTTCCTGTTTACCTGTAGCGATGTCCGATGAGTTACCTGTTCATCTCTTGAAATGACGTCATTTCTTGAATGTGACAGTACATGGACTGGGACTGGAGAGAGAGAGAGAGAGAGGGAGAGAGCTGAAGAGACAAAAGGAGAAGTCGGGAAGTCAGAGCCTTTTGCTGCAAAAAATCCCATCTTTCTCTTGGTTTTTCTTCTGTGTGCGTCTCTCTCTCTCTCTCTCTGTGACTTCGTACGAAAATTGGTTGGCACACTGAACTAAGTGGGCCGCCCCAGCGAGGTAACTTGGCTGCCACTCGTACTGTCGACTGGCGTCGGCGGGTCCCCCAAAAGCTGGTTTCTCTCTTCAATGTCGTCCTCCTCTCAGCCTTCTGGTGTCTCGCTCTGTCTCTGTCTGTCTCTCTTTCTCTCTCTACATCTGCAGTAGCGCCTGTGTCTTTTCTTTTTTCACTCCTCTGCATTCCCTCTGACACTGCATGCATGGAAATTTGGTCTCATACACTCGGCTACGTATGCCCCCTTCTTCTCCGTTTTTCTTTCCTTTCTTATGATATTATTACGTGCGGCCAAGCCAAGAGAATTTTAAATCAAATTTTGATGAATTTCATCGGATTCGATGGAAGAATTCACACGTATTTTTCTTTACCTATCCTATTCTTTTTTAGTACAGCTCGTACTCTTTTCCTTGTAAATCTTTCCTCTCTCTCTCTCTCTCTCTCTCTCTCTCTCTCTGTTTTCTTTTCCATCTTTATAGTCCCCTCTGTTCCTGGCTCGTAGCTTCGTTCCCTGTTTACGCCGCAGAGAATTTCTTGGGACCGCCATCGTTTCTTTCCAAAAGCTTTTCCACGGTATTACAGCCTCATCATAACCGACTTGTCGCCGTCGTCAACTGAGAGCAATAAATGAGGTGAAACATACAAAGTTCAAAGAGAGGAGATCGCCCAGAGTAAAAAGTCGATTAAATGCGAAGTTTGAACAAACCCAAAAGTTGTTCTTGTTCTTCGTGACGAGGGATGGTTGCAGTGAAACTAAAGAAAAAGAAATCAGCTCCCAGCTGGAGACTTAGCTCCTAGGCCACCCTCGGTTCTGGTCATTGATGGCCCGTCAATGGCCCTTAACTACTTACACTTTTCAGCCACATTCATTAGTATGCTCAGTGACTGGGTGATTAGGGGGAACCGAGTCAGCAGAAGAAACGAATAGGCAAAAGAAAAGGGAAAGCCTTGTCGTGAAGCAAGATACATGAAAGAAGAGGTTAGCTAGCATTTAAAGGCAATATGTGAGCATGGGCAGCAACTAGAATTTCTCGGATCAAGGACTTTGTACAAGTTTGCATTGATCTAAGCTACCGTGACATTAACCTTAATATGATTTGATTAGAAGCTATGATCTAGGGTGATAAGCTGGTGCTATATCTGGACACCTCTCTGCTAATCCAGACAAACTAACTCTTAACTATTCGGGAGCCCCGGAAATAACTTGCTGGAAGGGAGGAAATCGATGATCAGCAGTAGAACATAAGTTTCTTCACATTTTCGCTGAGTTTCGGTAGAGGCGTGGTTTTCGGAGGGGCGTCTCGGGACAGTTGATACCCGTTTCTCGTGTGGGCTGACATCTCTGACCGCTCGAGGTATAGCCTGCCTCTGTAAGCAGCCAAATGGGCGTAGTAAGCCGGGGGCACCAATGACACCGGCTTGGTGCACCTCACGAACGTGTAGCACAGGTTGTAGACCAGCTTCTGGAGCTCGTCGGACGTGAACTTGTTCTCATCCACCAGTACGTGGTAGTGAGCCGGCCGGCTAGTCCCTTTTACCCCTGAGTGGCTACACAAGTAGAAATCGAACTCCTTCGGATGTGTTATTACCGTGTCCACCACGGTCCCGGGTGGGATGTTCTCGTCAAAGACCTGGCTTTTGGTGGAGGAAAAATCGGCATCCTCCGGAAACAGCCTTGTGTGGTGCCGCTTTTGAACGACTACGAACGTAACGGTTGGCCTATAGCCAGGGAATCGCGCACAGCCTTTCTTAATGGCGAGTAACTCCTCTTTAAGGACTTTGTGGAACTGAGTCTCGCTCACACCGTCTCTAAAGAAGATTATTCTCCTGGGCAGCTCCTTGACTTCGAGTTGGAAATCATCTAGTAGTTCTCCCACCATGTCGCCAAGATCCTGAATTATTTCTTGTCTATGGGTTTGAGACCTCATTCTGGAAGCATACTTGTTGGCAGCTGGCCAGTTCATGCTGCCTACGACAGCAGCAACAGACGGGCTGAAGTCATCGAGCGGGTGAGGATGAGTCACGTCCGCGCCCATGAATGTCACTGGCTCATTTTGATGGAGAATCCGGGGTATTTGGGAAGGTAATGAATTGTAAAGCGCGACAGTGCATCCTCCTACTTTGGCATTTATCTTGAGTGCCAAGTTCGCGAGAAACTGGGAATTCAACTTTCCAAGGTTGGTGTACAAGCAACACTGGCTTACTACTCCGATGGTTGTCTCGGCAATTCTCTTTAGATCTGCATATCCTTTGTGTTTCTTCTCCATTATGCATAGGAGTAGTCGGAGGTTGTTATCTGCGGCTTTGTGGATCTCCTTGAGCTTAGACTCCAAAAGAACGACATTGTTGAGGACGTAATTTGGTTCGAATTGAGGGGTAATAACTGGATTCTTGCTGAGATATATGCCTAGCTGTACGCATCTCTGGGAGAGCTGCGAGATGAACTTCGAAATGCTCGACTTCTGATCCTGGGTTCCACCAAAGCTTATGAGGGCCCATTTTTCTATCCGAATTCCTTCAAAAACATGGCTATCCATGAGATTCCACTGCCGGTCTGGGCGAGACGGAACTAGATTCCTTATATGGCCATGCTCACCAAGTTTTAGCTTCGGAGGTTGCAAGATTCGACCATTTACTCGTGTCATCTCCCTTGAAATCTGGAGATTGAACTCTCTTTCCTGGTTGCCGCTGTCAGTTAAGCAGACAACTCGATGATTCAGCAATGGAGTCATAAGTCAATGAAGATTAAAAATCAGTTGAATAGAACCTTCAGGTAAAATAGATTGATACTAGTTCACTCCACAGATCTCAAAATTTACCTGGTTGGGCCGACAGGTCCTCGCATCACTCCGTCGATGATTGCTTTGCGCTCTTTTGGCCTTTGGCAACCCATCTTGAGTATTCTTGCCGTCTGATCGTCGGAAAGTTTCCCAAGAAACTTCTGGCCCTCGCAAATCACGCATAGCTCCATCGGAAGATAACATGGCTTGCTTCTACTCGTCTGCAGGCACGGCAAGTACCTGAACTCGATTTCATAGTTATATTGATTCTTGAAGTAACTCACCAGCTTCAGATTTTTGCCATCCCGGTCCACGAACCAGAGATTTTCGGTCGGCGCCTCGGTCAAGCCGTAGACCCGGTATCTCTGGACGGTTTCTCTATGGCAAACGAAGATTCGGATGTTCTTCAAAGCCTTCTCGACTTCCTTCCTTTCTTCGACGCTCAGGCTCCTGGTCTTCCTCTGAGAAAGGTCTCTAAGGAACTCGAGCCGCCTCTCCAAATAGGGGATCACTCCAATGCTTTCATGGAACGCCGTCACGGAGAAATCCACGTTGAGCGAGAGACCTTGCTGCGTCGGCCGTAGGCTCTGGAAGAACCCCCTGACTCCGACAGCTCCTCCCCCGATTTCTTTGCTCCCGCCCGTGGAGCTCGAGTACATCGAACGGCCCATGGGTATGCACTTCTCTGCGGGGCTCTCCCGCAGCACCACGTCCAGTGCATGGAGGTAATCCTGAGGAAGCGGAACCCAGTCATCCTCCTCCTTGCTCAAGTAGCTGCTCAATCCCTTCCCGTCGAGCTTCGACACGAGCTTCATGTTTATCCGAAACAACCTGTGCTTGTGATGCTTGCCCTCCGAATTACTGCACGGCAGCATCGACTTGCTCGCGGGAATCGGCAGGTGGATGTAGAAGTCGAGCCTATCGTTCTGGAATTCCACTGGGCTGAAGAGATTCTTCCGGCCATCAAACGCGGGAAGGGCCCCGGAAAACATGGCCGAGTTTTCCTTCACTAGCTGTCGCTTGATTGCCCGGCCAACTTCCCTGGGTGCGCTCGGCAGGATTTCAACATTGTAATGGTAAATTCTTTGGGCCGGGTCGACCTGGACTAGAAAATGGTTGGCAAGAAGCGAAATAACCGGGCCCTCCACGCCGCCAGAATCTGGTCTCCTGGCGATGGCCACTACTTCTGGGGGTACCCTTCTTCCATTTTCATCCTTCGCATTGGTTTGCCTCTGAACCCTCTGTGGAGCTGTTTCAAGCATTCGAAAAGACAGCGTAGTGAGTTATATAACTTTCATCTTCTCCACTTGCATAACCAAGAACAAGATTCTAAGCCTCTATCATTGGGAAATAAACAATCATTGACCACGATAATGTTAATGACCCCTACGACGAGCTGCTCAATTTTCGGACACTCGACCTTCTTCTTTTTTTTACCGCAAGCACACGCCTTGCTTATAGAGCCAACAGTACCCACAAGAGCCTTCTTGACTGATGGATGTTGGAACGCAAAGAAGCACGAACAGGACTTGTAAAGGGTGAATAAAAAGGAACCAACTTCGCATTAACATGTGGGTAGAGCAAAGATTGAAAGCATAGCACACATGCAAGAAGAGCGAAACGAGAAAGCAAGAAAAGCAAATGAAACAAGCGGGTCACCGATTTCTCCTCTTTCTTTTGGCATTACCTGAAGTGACTGTGGCATTTGGGACCTGGGTCTCGGAGGACGTGGCGAGAGGAGGAGGGCTATTGACCTTGTGCGACGACTTCTTCGCCAGGGTCTTCGAACCCAAGCACTCGCTGCGAGTCCGGCCGTGAGAGAGCGACGGAGGTGAAGCGAGGCGGGGAAGCGTTGGAGGAGAGGAGGCAGGGGAAGCAGAGCGGGATAGTAAGCCTGGTAGCACTGGGTCTGGTGGCTACACAGTCCTCCGAGGCCGAACTGATTGTTGTTGGAGCGCTGCAACAACTGAGGTCGAAGCTGGTGATGATGGTTCTTGATGGGGCTCCGGAAAGTTCTCGTCTTGGTGCTGCATTTCTCGTTGGCCTTCGACTCCTCAGTCTCATCCATGGCTCGATTCGCAGCGAGACAGGGTGGTGAGAGTGAGCAGAAGCAGCAGATGCGGCATACAATAAGGAAGGAGAGAGAGAGAGAGAGAGAGAGAGAGAGAGAGAGAGATGGGCTTTTGGTTTTCTGAGGTCTCTGACCTTCTTTGTTTCCTTTCAAAGGGAAAGGTGCGAATGACCCTGTGGCAAGAGCTCGACAGCAGACCGATGGTCCTAACCGGGCGCCTCCACCTTAAAAAGTGAGTACATACTGTGAAAAATGTTACTTCGTAGACTTAATTTATACGAGTGATAGACCGCGTGAACCACGACAAGGCCGCATTTCACGGCAAGCTACAAGTTCTTGCATGATTTTCACATTGCTCCTGATTCCGTCGGCCAATATGAATAGATGCGTATGGAATGGAGATACTGATTTCACTCTATTGAGCCACTGACTACGTGTCAAACATGTGAGGCCAACGTAGCCCTTTCGTTCTTGGTTCCTCGGGGGTTTAAAAAATAAGAGAAAGGAAGAAACTTTATTGAAGTCAATGAGGTGGGGGTAGGGGAAAAGTACAGAAAAGGCTTAAAGCATGCTATCAGCACCTGTGGGAATTATATTTGTCTGATAGGGATTGGACCTCCATGTGCTCAGCCTGCAGTCCCCACCACATTCACTCGCTCTCATCTCCATATTTCCAGTCGAGTGTTTCGCGCGAGAGAAAGGAAGATAAAGGTCCCATCTTTGTCCTAATCTCGTATGACCCTATTCTTGATTTCACGGAACCAGGGACTCTTCAGTGGATCCATCTGGAGAGACCTCCGCTGGTGCTTTGGTGGGACGGGGAAAGATCATTGAACGCCGGTAAATGACGAAAGTCAATTCTCGGTTCTCGTCCTAACCCAGTTTCCATCTCAATGAAGAAGAGCCAGCCAATCGTTTGAAAGTCTTAAGCCCTTCTTCATGCCTGTAGTTTAAACGAAAGAAGACAACAGCGGGCATCAGGAACTAAGAATCTTCTTCTATTTCCATATTTCTATGAAGCTGCTACCTAAAAACTAGAGGGGTGATGGGTCCTCCCTAAGCTGAGGATGACTTAGAGTTTCCTCATTGACTCTCCTATTAATTCCTTGCGATTATTTTATGCTAAACTTTCTAGCTCGCTAGACCACCTCTTTGACCCACTCCATTTCTCACTCGGGTAAAATTCCAATGAAAAACCATCCTTCTCTCCCTCTCGAACATTGGTCTATCCAGTATTACTTTTAGCCTCCCTTTTGCCTCATCTTTCTACAACATGATTAGTGGAAGTGGCTGCGAACATGGGGTCCTTCTTAAAAGAGAATTTTCCATCGGATATGAAGCATGGTGTTGGAATGCGGTGATGGGGACACCATGATTAGGAGTGGAGCCGACGGAGAAAACACACTATTCAACTCCTAGTTAGGATTCTGGACCACATCAGTTACCCCATCAGATAGAGGTCCGCTTGTCCCTTTTTTCCATATAGAGAACATTTTCCAGCGGATGGACCGATACATCGGATTGAGCAGACCCCTAAACAGTTCCCAAGACTCGACAGCAGCTTGACACGTGGCTCGAGCTAGGCTATTATTTTACCCCCCCCCTTCAGTTTCCATAGCCATCATTAAGTGCAGCTTGTAAAAAGAAAAAAATTATTGTTTAGCCTCCGATGCAACTGGGTAAAAATGAGGAGGAGTTTAAGAGATAGCCCGCATCTTTGAATCTCGGTGATGGGGTCTATACCTTTGCTAGCCTTGCTCTTTTTCTCCAATTGCACTCATTATCATGCTGAATGGAAAGGCTAAAAAGCAGAGCTTTGCGCGGAGATATGAGACTGTTTTCCCCCCAAAGGATGATTTGATGTGTCCTAGTTGGGGAATAAAGAGGGATAGTGTTTTCTGCCTACTTAGCAAAAGACACGTGCCACATGTAGTGTTTTTCTAACTGAAAATTTCATGTAGTAAAAGTAAAAGATGGAGGGGGTTAATGCCCTTAGTTCGATTAGTAATTGAACTTGCGGTTAAACACAAGGCCCTTAAGCTGCAATAAGATATGCAAGGAAAATCACGCCTTTATTTTTAATTCCTAGTTCTGTAATTGGTTTTATCTATTGAACAAATGATGAGTAACTTAGTGATATTTAGTAGCTTTCGGTTTCACGACAATTGCATAGTCAAAAGTCTCGTGGACACTTTTTGAATGCACCTTTTTGTCTGTATTAGCGAAATAACAGCGCATCTGATTAAATGATAAATTTAAAAAGTCTCTAGGCAGGACAACTCTTTTCAAGGGTTTTCTATGTAACAGTTTATAATTATAATGGAAGAAGTATTTCTCTCCTCCACGGATTGACTAGAGCTTTTGTTTCTCTAGTTAAACCGATGATTTTTACCAAACCTTCTGCTCATTTGTTTACTGCTTCAAAAATTGACTTTCTACTGTCCTTTACAGTGGCTCTTGTTCAGGAGCAAACGATGAAGCAAAATTGATATGATACTCTACTCAAGACGTGAATTCCCCACTTATCTCTCTCACTTGAGGGACAAGTGGATGATGAATTCATTCAGAACCCTATATCTAACAAGATAGCCTAGGCCACCGTAATCTTGTTGCGTTTGCTTATATATAATATTCAGACAATTCAAGAAAGACGGAGGAAAACCATAATGAAAATCTGGAATGAAGGGAACGCAAATCTTGGTTTGTCTATATGTTGGAGGAAAGGAAAATAAGTGCATGCTGAGGCGGCTTCAAATAGATTCTGGATGCCATCAGATCACACCCAAAGGAGTAGGATAGTGATTTTCTCTGGGTTGTTTTTAATTCCCCCGCCATTATTAAATTCAAAGACACTTTAATAAGAATTGAAGAGGGGGACATTGATAATGATTCGCGGATAAAATAGTATTTATGACCAAATCTCAAGATTAGGACATGGATTTTGCTGCACTTGTCATCTGAATGATTTGTTTAAGGTTTAGGGTGTCAGGAGTCACTTCACCTAGTGCTTCTGACCGAGGTTTCGGTGCCTTTTCTCAAATGGTCTGTCCTCCTTTGCAATGCGACAGTGACAAGTCATCTCATTACAATCAGTCTTATATCTATGAAGACAGTCTAGAATCTCAACTAACACTACATTAAGAGCAAAAAGAAAAAAAATGCCAATAGTTTCATTTCCTGAGATGCAGCAATATTTTTGGCTTAATCCGGATTGGGGATTCGCAAACACTTTAAACTTGTGGAGACCTCTGATCAGAAGCCATTCACTCATTCTATTTGGGACAAAATCCTAACCTTCTCACTTTGAATGATCGTCCTGAGTTACATATGGCCAACGGCAATAACACCTGCCTTTATCCCGCTCCCTCTAGCAGAAGGCGAGGAAAACGTGGCACTTTCCCATGTACAGGTTCTAAACCAAACATTCTTGAGATGTTGCTCCCTTGGGTAGAGAGGAAACCTCAGCAGCAATGTTGAGCTCTGAGCTTTTGCTGAACTAAGCTTGTCAGAGTGATAAAAAGTAGAGTCGAGTAAGAGGGTCGAGCTGGAGGAGAATTGGGAATCTCACAATGCTTTGGTCTGCGTTCTAACAGATGCAACCAGGAGATAACACAGTGAACGAGTGCATCTGATAGTTGCGTCAATTGATAGCTAGTATCAAAAAGAGAACAGGGACGGCTTCAGCCTCACCACGGGCTGGAATTCTTGCCGCATGGCTGACACTTACACCGGGATAAGCACAATATTTTTTGTAGACACGGGTATTATCATGCATTTGCAACTTCTCTCTCTCAACATCCGAACTGAAGTGCACTGACTAAGCAAACATTAATGTTATAGTAGTCTACAAGATCATTGGATTTTGACTGTATCCAACCGAGTAGCGCTCAATTTATTCAATGCACAGGAAGTATGTCACTCATCGCCACAGCTCAGTTGCTAGATACAATAGCCCTTGGCTTCTGCTAGGGGACACTCTAATGATAGTAGTAGCAAAACTGAAGTCTGACCAGGAAAAAGGAAAAAGGTGCCGTGAAACTGGAGGTGGCATTCTTGTTCAGCAAAGTTCATACCAGCAAACTGAAGGACAAGAGGCAATATTTTCATCAATACCAACCTGGGAATGCAATTATACAGGATGGCGCAATGAAGTCCCCTTGTGGTATGATGCCAGTTGAAGTTATCTAGGAATTCCAAATGGATTTTGCAGTGTAATCTCCTGTTTGGTCCTTTTCAACAAACTGTCTAACTGCACGTATGATACAAGGATTAAATGTCATCCTGATATCTAGATGAGCTTCTTTTTCTCAAAAAATGTCTTGAGGTGCCATAGTTGCAAGCCAGCCACAGACAAGCAAACAAAAAGCGAAAGGCAGCTCAGCCACGCCATTTTGGAGTTGGTCGCTCGGTTGAGTTCCTGCATTTCTTCTTCCCTGAAGAATTAAGTAAAGAAACATAAAGTTGACATCTTCACGAAGGGACTCCAAAAGAAATCTTAGATGCTACTTTAAAATTGGAAGTGCAAACAAAGGTATCCCACCTGTCACGAAGATAGAACATCTCCTCATGAATGGAGTTGATCGTGTCCTGCAACTTCTTCAGCTCCAGTTCCATCAGCTGATATTCAAAAGATAAAGAAAGGATGGGTGTAACTTGGATGAGTATGTCAACAGATAACTTAAGATGAAGAAATGGACAATGATTGCCAAAAATAGATAGTGTATGAACAAGAACAGACGATAACTATTCATATCAGATAAAAAATTATTTTCCTCAACCTCCTCTTTGAGGCCATTATTTTTCCTCAACCTTGCTAACTCCTTCTGATAATGTATTATTGTCCATTCTTTAAGCAAAAAAAGAAGATTTCTTGAATTCCAATAAATAGTCCATTGCAAACTAGGAGACAATATCCTTTTAAAATACCTTCTGCCTTGAAAACGCACCCTTGAATTTCAGTGGGCAAAAATTGTAAGGCACCTTTATGAAGATATAAAGCATAAGCAGGGAACCTCACTGTATTGACCAAATTATCACACATAGGGTAGACAGTTTCTATGGGGCATGCATCTGTGCCTCACTGCATTTCAGCACTATTGCTAAGGTTAAGCGATCCTCTTTGCACCCAAAGATAGCTACGCCCATTCAATGACCTTCGCCCTGTACGTTCCCCAAAATGGGAGGTAAACAGTCGCCTGGGTCTGAATCATAATTAAACCCTCTCCTCTCGCTATTTGATCCATTTGAGTGAAAAAAGTTATATACCACAACAAACCCGTTCATCAATGCCCAATTATTTAGCTTTCTATACCTTCTTAAATTACTACTCAGATGGTATCATCCAGAATATAACTTTCAGCGTACCGGCCTATGTAATTTTTGAAGTCGATAAGGAAAGAATAAAAGAGATAGGACCATAGAAAATTTTAGGGCAATGAAATGGTCTCCATTCAGGAAGAATTCCCACACTACATTGAGACTTCCAGGGGATTAAATTACTGCAGAAAGACAGGCAAAACAAAACATGATGCAGAAGGAAGGATATGAGTTATGCTTAAGAACTTTTTGGCCGTTCTTTCAATAGTAATCCTCGCATACACACAGATGTTGGTGTTCTTTTTTTTTTTAATCAATCTTAATGCCAGTACTTTTCTCATCTGCTGGAACAAGGCAATGGTTATGGTTATTGGCTCTTTTCCACATAAACAAATTAAAACAGTGTTTAAGCTAGAAGTGCAATATCGTAAGTGAATTATGATACCCCTAACATGATGGTTTCTTTGAAATTGTTAAGTATTCTTGGTGACTGGTAAAGACAAAAAAAGAATTGGCAATTTTCTGCTTAAGGCATGGTAGAAAAAAATGGTACTAACACAATGTCAATAGAACTTTCTTATGTGGTGGAGGTTGATAGGAGGTGTTTCAATGTAGATTCTGTTTCCAGATAATAGGAAATATGTTCTTCCAATAGACATAAGACTCTTGCTTTTCCCTTATAACTTTACTAACATTGATAGCCATTCAAACTCCTATCCCTATTCAGCACTTCAACAACAGTAACTAAGGTATTTACAACACATTCATCTACTATTTTCATGCTAAACCCATGCCATGCGTTATCATTGCTTCTTGAAAGAGGGAAGCATGCAAAGTTCGAGTTCAGGCAGGAAGAATCAGCTGGCTTCTCTTTCAATGCATTCATTTCAGATTACTTCATGATCCTTATGCTATCAACTAGGACGGTCCAGCAACCTTCAGAAAGAGTTTGCTTACTCTGTGTTCAAATCTTATCTCTTCTTCCGTCAACTTAGAATTTGATTTTATCCTGTAGAGTAGTTTAAATCATAAAATACGGAAAGTCCAAAGCAATTTTGAATTTCCAATCCCCCACAATTGTTCCCTATTTCTTGTCGAAAACTTTGAGTGACACATATAAACTATTGTTCTTGCCACATTTCACTTCAAAAGGCCAGTTCAAACTCCACCACGTCCAAGATCTCACTTGAAGCTACAACTTCTTGATCTTCTAATTAGGCGTCTAGTGCAACGTAGAGCCAGTGGTTCGATGACAAGACATTTGAAAAATCTAAAACCATAGAAAATTTGATTGGCCAGAAATCTAATCTCCAGGCTACATGAATCCTTATAAGCAGAAAAACACTACTTCATCCCAAATGACAAACGGGTTGCATTATCCCATAGGCGACACTCGCTTCTTCCTAGCTCTGGAGCATATGTATATCAATAAGGACAAGCAAGCTGACATGCAATTGTGAGTATAGGCATTATCTCTTCCCAAAGAAAGAAACTTTCTCGGAGAAACGTATAAACCCAAGAAACTTTTGTAAGATATCAACACCTAAAACCACATAAATCTTTGGTGCTCGTAATGAACAGCCATTGAGCTATGCTGAAGTTATGGGTGTCTCGTTTGACAAGGTACACGGTGTGCCCCATTCCCCCGGCGCTACTTTAAACGGAGGAATTAGAATTACGGCACTCAACTACACCCACAAACTCACGATTAGCTTAATTGATTCCTTTAAGTCCAGGACACATTACCCCCCTCTTTCTCTTCCTTTCCCCCTGAAACAAGGCATTACCTTGACCAACTTTCCGCAATCCATCAAATTTCACCGTGAAATATAAAGTAACCATTAAAGTCCCCTAAAAACCCAAACTTAAAATTGGCCAATAAAAGCATCTCATCGAAATCACACGCAAAAAGATCTGTGAAGTAAGCTCACATCAACTTGGCCTTTCTTGGCGACACTGCCCCAATCCTTAGACGCCACACCGGTCCTCCAATCAAACTCGACGGTCACCGTGGTCGGCGGCTGGTGATCCGGGGTCCAGAAGCAGGCCATGTAATCCCCAGCCTCCGCGGCCGTGAACGCGAACTGCCCCGACTCCACATGGTCCGCGTAGTGGTAATTGTTCCCGTAAGTCGACGTCACCTGCACCAAAGCACCCAAAAAAAAAAAAAAAAAAAAAAAAAAAAAAAAAAACCATCAAGACGCCGAAAACCCAAAACCCAATAAACGGATTCGGAACGCGATCGAGCATGCGATGGGGGCGTTACCCTGGCGGTGAGCTTGTGGGACTCGGGCATGGGATGGCCTTCGTTAGGGTTGACGACGCTGTACTTGCCGACGGTCATGGAATTGCTCTTGATGTCCTCGGTGATGCACTTGGTGTGGCCCGATTGCAGCTCGAACCGGATCGATCGGCACGCGGCCGCGAGGGACAGCAACAAGATCGGAAGCAGAAGCGCACGCGATCGGATCATTGCAACGGTGGTGGGGACCACGAGGAAGAGGATCGATTCGGACGATGGGAAAGACCGGCTTCGGATCTTTGGACGGAGGTTGCCACGATCGAAGTCAAAGGTTTTGGTTAAAGCTTTGGACCTTGCTTTGAAACTGAAACCGGTCGTCCGCTAAAAGGGATAAAAATACACTGATGCGCTTTTAAGCCCGGAGAGGTGACGTGGCAGATGGGAGGCACAGCCTGTCTAGTTTGCGTGACGTGGCGAGCGCTGATTTGTTCTAGCACGTAAGCGGGATTCTTTTCTCGCTGCCGGAAAGGAAAAGGAACGGAGCCATAAATCAGCACGGCAACACAGACCGGTCATTTTCCTATTTCTCTATTCTTTTATTTTTTGAAATAAAAAAAAAAAGAATAGAATATATTTGAGAATGTTGGAATAAAAAAAAAAAGTTATTTTCTAACATTTCTTTTTTCTTTTCTTCTTCTTCCTCGCCACTTGCCCCCATCCCCAGCCGCTACCCTTCGCCTACCACCCCGCTGCTTGACGACCGATTAGAGAAGGAAGAAGAGAAAAAAAGGACAGGAACGGAAATGTTACTAAACATACCCACAATCATTATAAGCTTGGTATGGGCTTTGACCAAAGGCTATGTGCAAGGGGTGCACGTGGGATGCACATGCACGGACAAGTGCAATGTACATGTCAATGTGATGGTCCGAATTCCCTCGAATATCCGTGGACTAAAGAGTGAAGCTTGGTGACAGGATTTAAAATGATTTATGTAGAAATGATGATATAAAATGCTTGTGAGAATGGCGTCATGACGTCTGTGTTAGGAATCCTTTGGTGGAACAAATACCATATTATCTTGTATATCTTTTGAATGTGGCATTTTAACTTCCCATGCGTGAACTGATCAAGAACTAAAGCCATTCTTTTGATAAGGTCGTCGTATGCTAAAACCAGCTGTTGTATTAAATCAACGTATTTCTCACGTGAGGGACTATATGCTCGAGTAATATGGGGCGTGGTGTTCTTGCTCATCAAGCATCACATGGGCTACTTCCTAAACCAAAAAACTGTCGGCCCGTAACATTATACATGAATGAGAAGCGAGCAAATTTAAGTTGGTGGCTGGTTCATGTACTAGCATAAGCCGAAGTGTGTTAGGAGGAGGATGAACCTTATTAGACATGATGCAGTATAATTTGAAGCATCTAAAGGGTATGTATATAGTTGTAGCATTCATGTACTAAGAACAGCAGTGACACTAGAAATAGGCTTACTAGAGTCATTTGTAATTTATCCTTTGGATCTTTGAATTCTTTGATCAGCGCAGTATTCCTTTCTCCCAAGCTCGTGTGCAAGGGAAGGCTGATCTTGGAGAGCTACTCTTTCGGGTGAGTGCGCAAGGTCCTTCTGGGTTGAGTGAGGCGGCGCGGACACGGTTCTCTTGTGTAAAAAGCGAGACACGAGAGGAGAGGGGATCGGAGAAACACGAGCGACAGAGCGAGCGACGCGGTCTGAAGCCCCGTTGCCTAAAAGATTGCGTGCGTTGCAGTCCGGACCGAGCGATGTGTTCGTGTGACGATGGGCTTGGTCGCGTACTAGGGACCAAAATGCAAGTGGACGGGTTTGAGCGAGCTGTTTCCTTTTTAGCCTAGCCCATCGTGCTAGGCCCATTGAGTCCAAACCTGCTCTTGCATGGTAACGTCAATTCTTTTTCTTCATCCCGGGCGAGATTGAACGAAGGTTCTCAAGCTCGGCGGCCAGCCGCTTTGCTTTGAAATGCAAATGAGGGGATTCGAGTTAAGAGTTCTTTCTTTCTGGATTCAGCCTGCTTGGCTAGGCCTTCTTGTAGGCTCACTCGACCTTCATTTTGAAAGTGCAAATCTCAGCGATGCGTCTATGGTCACTAAAATTAATGCCAAGTACTTAAAAGAATCTATAGCTTATGACCAACTTCCCCTAAACAACTCAGAATCAAACACGGCTGACAGCCCATTTCAATGAAGAAAATGCAGTGTGATTTTGAATGCACTGTTTTTCTCGTGTCATGTGTCTATCAATATATAGAAAATATAGAATTTTTTATTAAGTATGATTAAAAATGTCTTGAGAGCACGTTATATGAAACTCTTTTTGAGTATTTTTAAGTCAAGCTGGACTTTTTGATGCTGGAACTCCTTGCATGGACTCAATTAACCGTAGACCAAAAATGACAATGCATATCATCATCAAATCAGTTAAGATTTACCTGGTTCAAAAAGCTTGATTTATTCAGGCCGCAATAGAAAAATTCTACCTACTTGACCTTAACCGGTTTGAGTTTTCGCGCGTATACTGTGAAGGGCATGTGTCTTGAACAAAAATAGAATGAGGACATTACATGCTTGCATGGACTAAAGTTCAATAGAAGATTAAAAAAAAAAAAATTGTCTCTTTATCTTTATGCTACTACTTATTGATCACATGCTTGTCTTTTGGGTACCACTACCACCACTCGAGTCTCGTGCTATATAATGCAAAATGCTCGCAAGTGGCAAGCATGAGGCTGGCTTGCTTCACTTCAAAGGAAAGCTTTGGATTTTCTCAGACTTGCGTTTTGGTTATGGAAAAGGTTGACGGAGAGAAAGAGGACCACCAAAAGTGATGCTCAAAGAGTCAAAATCCTAGGCTTGATCAAAAGCCTTCTTTTGCTACCCAACCATTCTATATTATAACCCTAAGGCTGTATTTAATTGTCGGGATGAGGACTAAGGTAAAGTCGGATGGAATTAAATAAGAGATCATGAAAGTATTTTTATAACCGATCATTAATAGAGATCGACTTTACATGAAAGTCAAATACAAACATATTTTTATCATGTAAGCAACTCAGAAATTTAAAATACCCAAAATTAAGATTGGAGAAAAAATTAAATAAAACAATCAATTAAGCGCCGGCGGACGTTTACTGTTGTGGCGGAGACCCTTATTGTAAGCAATCACCACAAAGGTGGTCGTCACCAGACTATGGAAACCATGCAGTGATGGCTGTTTTTATTGCAGTGATGTCCAGATAAATCTGAAACCTTTCTCTATTATCTCGTATTCAATTCATTCAAGAACTATTACATTTTTTCCCATTTGATATGCGATCCATGTAAAGGGTTTGTAGAGTTTGAGATCTGGTCATGGTCAACATACGAATCTCGGACTTTACACAGAAGAAAAACTTTTCTCGTCCATGTTTAGTGTATGGATCCTTCAAATCTTTTTCCCTTTTTGTCGCTTAGGTGATTTTTCTTTTTTTAACCCAGTAAGTAGAAGGTTTTCTCTTTTTATCATTTTTCTTTACTATTAAAAGGATATTTTGAACGAGTTGACCCTGATAATTCCTTATCCGACAGCGACTCTATAGCTGAGGACCGTAGAGGCGTGACGGGAGAACATGTAATATCTTGTAAATTACTCTTTATTATATTATAGACACGACATTGATTGCTTTGATTCTTTTCTCAGAATTTGTTCATATTTCGAGCATCTCGAGATTTTCTGATTAATTTAGTCGGACCCAGCTGCGAGATGAATTCAATATATGAAACTAGGTCAAAGAAGCAGAACACATTAAAAAAATGCAGAGCAGAGCAGTTAATGCAGGAGAGTTTGGATGATACTGTAATTAATTCATAGATTAGGGGATTGGAATACATTCTTCCATCACATGCCAGGGCACTGCAGAAATAATAAAAATATGGATTGGAAAAGATTATCAAGATTGTATTTTATAGTTCTTTTCACAAATGTCAAAGTACTGATGTGGAGACCTAATTACCTGAAAATCTATTAAAATACCGTACAAGCTTATGAACTGATTAAAATCTAGAGACTTTTAGCTTGTGCAAGTAACATTGACCTAGAATAGTTTGCACACGATTTGAAATGATTCAAGTATATGATTTTAGTTCATGAATTGGAAATCCCATCCAAATATGTTAATTTCGCCAATTATGTATTTAATAATTTCTTATCCTTCATCCATCAGTTTATAATTTCACTGGCTCCAATTCCTTTGTGATATATCCAAACCATATCAAGCATAATAGTCTAGTGACAAATGAGTCATATTTCATGAAGTCACAAATTCAAACCATAATATGATCAAATATTTAGCAAGTTTGTGTTTTGGATATTTGCTATTCCGTTTAGAGAGAGAATATGCAACCCGGTGTGATGGGCTCGTGCATGTACGATTGGAATTAGTGGTAATGGCTTAAATTGAGTATTCTATAACATATGTGAAGACCTTGGGATAGTATTCGGAAGGAAGTAATTGTGCAAGTTACCCTTGCAATTGTTATTTTGATTGGTATTGAAAGATGCGCATATATTACATAAGTTCACTGAATAAGGCTCCACAAACAGTCGATGCATGAACATGTAAACTTTGCTTTCTCGTTTCCCTCCTAAGTAATTAAAGAACCCACCATAAATAATCCAATTTACTCACAATCTTCTTCCCCATTTCTAACCACATTTTTTCTAATATGGCTCCTCCCTCTTTACTTTAGGGTAGAGTTTCAAGATCTCTATTCATTATTTTGACTGTCTCTGTTTTCCCTAAGTAGCTCCACTAACTTCAACTACATTGAGACCCTGATTACTGTCTGAATGAGCGAACCCAATTCTTCTTGCATTTCAAAAACTCCATTCTTAATCATTGTCTACATGCCGATTAAACACTTTCCATTCAAACAAAAGCTGTAATTTGCTCCCCATAATATTCTCACTGACCCCAAAAAGATTAAACAAAAAGGGGCAGAGAGAATTCCCTGTAAACAATGCACATGCTGCTCCACTCAATTAAATCAAGTATTAAATTAAGCAGTCTTATTAATCATGCCTGAAATCAAGAAAAAAAGATCAATTTTTTTTATAGGTTTGAGGAAAATGGCAAATTGTTATCAATATAGGAAGAAGGATTGACCTGTCAGAGCGGGTAAATCACGCATCAATGAGCTCTCGCCCATCTCTTCCTCTACAGAGAAAAGATTGAAACTTGCCATTCCCAACCCAACCCAGGTGAAAAAGCTCTGATCTTTATTCTTGGGTCAGGCGGCTCACGAGCAGCATCGGAGGTCGATCCAGCATTGGGCATTGCGTTCGAGGATCGAGGAATGTTCGGATCGTTTCTGGGTCTCGTGATGGGGAGAAGATCATGAGAAGCTTGAGCATGTGTTTGGCGGTTGTTCGTGTCTTCGGTGGGTAACCAGTAACCACTTTCGGTTCCCGTCCTTCGCTCGTGATTTCCGTTAATTTTGCTGTCCCTGTCCCCGCCTCTCTCTCTCTCTCTCTCTCTCTCTCTCTCTCTCTTCTCTCGGTTGATCTCCGTCGGAATTACCTTAAAGTCCTCGCCTTTGTCCTTTCAGGCGAGAGCTCGTTCTGATTCCGATAGGCGACGGGGGAGGAGAGCTGTCGCGGTGCCGTGTGCTGGCTAGGGCGTCGCGTGTCGAGGTTTCGAGGTCCTTTCGATCGGGCAATGCGCGGCGCGTTGCTGGGTCCGTTCGCGATTTGAAAAACTGCGTTTCGAGATTTTTTTTTCCCGGTGATCGATGAGTTGGCGATGAGGTGTGCGGGAGAGGAATGGAGGTTAGATCGGAGGGCGGGATTCAGGTGAGGTGCGACAAGCTACCAGCCCCGGTGATCCCGAGGACGAGGTTGCAGGTTTGGTTCATATGGGTGTGCTCCAGCATCTTGCTGTGGACCTGTTTGGTCCAGCTGATCACGGTTGGGGAGCTGTGGCGGCCGCATTTCTTCGAGAGGATATCGAATCGGCTGTCGCATTCTAATCCTCTGCCGCTTGTCATTGCACAGACGGCTCAGTTGCCGCCGCCGCCGCCGCCACCACCGTCCCTGCCGCCGCCGCCGCCTTTGCTTCCCGCAAGTGAGTTCTTTTCTAGATGCTATGACTGTTGGATTGTGCGGAATGTAGCTCGAGTGGTTCAGGGGTTCTCGCGTGCTCCAAGTCCTTTTTTTCTCGGTAGGAGTTGGGATTCATACATCTTGTCGTGTATAGTGCATGATGGATTAAGTTCTCCAGTTCTGGGTGCTGGTTATATTGAATTGCTTCGTAATCCTACTAGTGATTTTAAAATCTCTTTTCATGTCTTGTTTAGTTCTGTCATGGAACTACTAGAGCATATGCTTCAGCTGAAGGGAAAAGTAATGGGTGCTAAAGGGAGCTCTAGAACACAGCTTTACAAAGTCCATCAATGCAAATAATAAAGCGATTAGTGTAATAAACCTTTTATGTTTGAAGGGGAAATTGTTGCTTGAGACAGGGATGGGTAGATCACATAGGGCAGTGATAGTGCCCCTGGAGGGACAGATAATTTTTCTTGAGTCTCGATGAAGGAACTTATGAGAGAGATTTTAATGTGACTTTTCTGCAGTTTTTGGTAGAACCGGTGAAGTGAAGTCAGATTTCTGGCTTCTTAAAAGTCAACTTGGCTATTTAGTATCACTATCTGTTTTGTGAGTTCTTTCTATTACAGAAAATCAGTAATATAATAATTTGTGTTTTAAATGGTTCTGGCTAAAATTCTGAGCATTTATAGTTCTTTTCTTGAAAAATAAGCAATGCTAGTAGTTCTTTTGTGATTATCTCAATGTTATCATTTTTCCAACGTCAGTGGTGATAGGTCTTTTAATTTGCCTGTTTCTTCCCATTTTTTTTTATCTTTCTTCTTCTTATTGAATGCAAGTAGTTGACACTTTCAACTTCTAGGGAACTATACAAGCAATGGTTTTCTGAAAGTGTCTTGCAATGGGGGTCTAAATCAAATGCGAGCTGCGGTAAGCACATCTATGACTTGTTTTTCTTCAGTAGCATGAAGTCACTGATTTAACATGCAATTTCAGATCTGTGACATGGTGACTATTGCTCGCCTTTTGAATCTCACTCTGGTAGTGCCGGAGCTCGATAAAACATCTTTTTGGGCTGACCCTAGGTATATTCTGTCTTTGGAATAGCTTTTGTTCAGTGTGCTTTTATGCAGCTGGTTCAAGGTGTGTAATTTTGTGATATTGCTGCAGTAATTTTGAGGATATCTTTGACGTGAGACATTTCATTGATTCCCTAAGAGATGAAGTTCGGATTGTAAGAAGGCTGCCAAAGCGATATCAACAGAAGTATGGTTACCAACCCTTGCAGATGCCCCCTGTTAGCTGGTCAAACGAAAAGTATTACTTGGAACAGGTTTGGCAATATTTATCTGCTTGTTACAGATAAAAAGATTGAAGTATGGCTCTAATAGAGGTCTCGTGGGTCTAGCCGATAAATGAAATTGGACATGCATTCAGTAATCTGATGATTGGTAATTGGTATATGCTGTCATAGTTGAAACTTGGATCCACTTTCAGTCGAATCCAACCATGTTTTTCTGTACATGTCTCAATTCTATCTCCTTTGCCTGTGCTTGTGCATATGCATCGTCTTTTGACCCATTAGAAAAGGCCTCAGGTAGGGCAAGGTGCTACCTAAGTGCGTGAATCAGTTGGCCATTTGTGTAAGTCCTCATCTGGGCAGGGCATGGCCTTCAATTGGTTGTGCATTTGCATCTCTGTTTCCTGATGGCCTGCATCCTTTTCTCCTTCTTCTTTAAATTTGGTTGCTTTAGATTGTAGTGGAATGATAGAATGCTTATATTGGACTGTTTTCCACTTAGCTTTATGCTGATGGTGATTCACTTGGCCATATATCTGGCCTTTTTGTCTGGTTGTGATTTAGCCATTGATCACAATTTAAATCTGAGATATTTGCCCTGCATGGCATGCCGTTCTGCATACAGAGAACTTGGCAGTTGTAGTGCTTTAATGTAGTTTTATGCCATTTACATATATGTTCCTTGGGTAATATCTTTGCCTATGCCATGCAGATTTTGCCACTATTTAGCAAGCATAAGGTGGTACATTTCAATAAGACAGATGCTCGTTTGGCAAACAATGGAATTTCACTAGATCTTCAGAGGCTTAGATGTCGAGTCAACTTTCAAGCTTTAAAATTTACTCCTCAGATCGAGGCTCTGGGGAACAAATTAGTCCACCTTCTTCGAGATAAGGGGCCTTTCATGGCTTTGCATCTAAGATACGAGATGGATATGTTGGCTTTCTCTGGATGCACCCAAGGTTGTACAGCAGAAGAAGCTGAAGAGCTCAAGCGAATGAGGTTTGTCTTGACATGTGCTTGCTTTATTGTTTGCCATTGGAATAATTTTCATTTAACTTAGGATCTGTTCGTTTCGCGGAAAATAGGTCATTTCCGGAAAATATTTTCCTAGAAGTCATTTTTAGGAAAATGACAATATTTTCTGATATTCGGCTAAAACCTGAAAATATTTCGGAAAATATTTTCTGGTATTCGGTAAAGAAAATATTTTCTAAGATTTCACCGCTTAGGCATGGATCACTTACCGATCTATAAATCCATTAAATATGAACCCATCTTTAAATTCGGGCAAACTTGCTTTATATCTTTATTCCCTCATTGTCACCAAACGCTTATCTACTCTAAAAAATGTCCGTATGGATTTTAAAAAGAAGCAAAAGAGAAAAGAAGTAAAGCGTATATAGCCCTAATGAGAATTTTCCAGTTGAGTGGCCTGTTCTCCCCCCGCGTCTTTTGTGTTCTAATAAACAAAAGAAAAAAGAAGCAAAGCATATAGAGCTCTTTGCTTGAACAATGTACAACTGTAGGCAGGGTAGAGTAAATAAAGAAAATGATAAGCAAGAGTGCAGAGCGTGAGCTTGAGATCGATGAACTTGAGGTTCGTCTAGCAATGGCCAACGACTAGCCAAGAAAGAAGAGGATGGGAAACAAAGAAAAGAACAAAAAAAGAAAAAAAGAAAAGAAATAGAAAATAAAAATAATAAAAATAATTCAAATTAAAAAAGAAAAAAATTAAAAAATAATTTGAATAAAGAAAGAAAAGAAGAAGAAGAAAGGGGAGGAGGAAGTGAAGATTTGTAGAGGTGTAAGATAAGAGAGATCAAATGAGAAAAATGTTTTTCCCTTTTAAAAAATGAAAAACATTTTCCTCTAATTTCGAAGACTTTTTTCTTTCATGGAAAACATTTTCTTCAAGGAATTCATTTTCCGTGAAACGATCGCCGGAAAATCCGAAAAATGTTTTTCCGGAAATTATTTTCTACGAAACGAACGGAGCCTTCATCAGCTGATGTTGTGCTACTTATGCCTCAAGGAAAAATCACGAACCTTTTAAAACCTCAAGATGGAAATCATAGGTTCTTGAACAAAGGTGTAAAATGTAGATTAACTAGAGATGCATATTGTATTTAAGGGAAAGTCGATGAAGTTTTTGTATATTTCTCTGTACTTACTTATCTGATATTTCGCTCTAGGAAGGGATATGTTTTTTAAGTCTTTAAGTTCATGTGACTTTACCCTGAGATGGAACTCTATAATATTCCGTGGCTTATGCTACATTTTAGTCAAATCCTGTGGCTTTAGCTCTGAAGCTCTAGGTGTCGCGCCTGGGCAAAAGTAAGCTTGATTGAATTTGAGGAATGTGGCATTAGACGTATTTCGTCCTTTTATTTCATCAATTTATCTGTTTTTCTCGTTTCTCATATGTAAAATGTGTGGCCACATGAATTGTGCTTTTCATTCAGGTATGCATTCCCCTGGTGGAGGGAGAAAGAGATTGTATCTCAGGAAAGGAGATCACAAGGTCTGTGTCCTCTGACTCCAGAAGAGACATCATTAGTTTTACAGGCACTAGGTTTTGACAAAGACACGCAGATTTACATCGCATCTGGAGAAATCTATGGCAGCGAACGGAGATTAGCCGCATTAAGGGCTGCATTTCCACAGATTGTGAGTTAACATATTAACGTGCTGTTATATTTCTAATTCAGTGACGAACATCTTCTGATGCTAGCGGTGTTGAACTCTCTGAAGGTGAAAATCGTAAGGAGAACGTTAAAAAGTTCCATCTTCACCTTGAGGGCATATGTAAAAATGATCCAATAACGGTAGACAGTGTATATAAAAGGATGCTTTAGCAGCTGCTAATGCTTGGAGCATGTATTAGAACATCCATTGATGCTTTGCAATTGGCACTGTGATGAGTCCATCTCCATGTAATCTGACACTTAGTTCTTCTATCTTTTTTCACAGATTTTACTTTTATGTCAGGTTAAAAAGGAGATGCTGCTGGATCCAAAGGAGTTGCAGCAGTTCCATAATCACTCGTCACAAATGGCGGCTCTAGATTTTATGGTATCAATAGCCAGCAATACTTTCATCCCCACATATGATGGAAATATGGCAAAACTTGTGGAAGGTCACCGCAGGTAAGCTGTCGACTTGATTGATGTTCTTCCATTATTTCCCTTGGAAGAACAAGACAAATAGATTAGGTCTATCCCATTTTCTTTCAAAAGGCTGTGTTCAAACTGTGACATTTTTCTGCAGATATCTTGGATTTAAGAAAACCGTTCTCTTAGATCGTAAAAAGCTTGTGGTGTTACTGGATTTGTATCAGAATGAGACACTTTCACAGAATGATTTTGAACTTGCTGTACGTCTGGCACATGAGAAGAAGATGGGACAGCCAAGTCATCGTAGAGTTATTGTCGATAAGCCCAAGGAGGAGGATTACTTTTATGCAAATCCTCTGGAGTGCCTTTGCGAGCAACGTGACTGTGATGATTTGCTAGGCCTGGGCAAGAGGAACTCCAGTGAAGTCTCTAGTTGATTGCCGGCGATGATCAACTATTGTCATCTGAACATGTTCCGTACAATATGTTCACGGGCTAGGAATTCAAGTTGATCTCTACAAAAGTTGCAGTGCGAGGCATAGCTGCATTAGTTTTCCTTACTATTAGATATGAAGACACTCTTTGAGTTTGTTGAGCGAGCTGCTCTGCTTTCATCATCGTGAATGGTTTTTGGTTTGACCATGATAAGCAAATGCCCGAGAGCCTAACAAGCAGCAGCCAGCAAAGAATTCTTGTCTTCCTTCTAGGGCAACTACAAAGGCAAATTCATCATTTTTTCTTGTCCATAGTTAACGATTGTAATCTGTTGAGAAGTCCCTGAAAGTGAGAGTGTACATTTTGCCCTTTTTGTGATAACACAGAATGAAAGCTTATTTGGTTCATGTCTATAATTTTGGTTGGTTAAGGATCCATTGAGATGATGACTCGAGAGACATCTGCAAGTTCATTTCAATTTTATTTCTTAACGTCATTAGTGAGGTTTTGAGTAAGATAGTAAACGAAGTCAACTGTAGCCAAACCTAAATTTATATGGGGGTCGCAACATTCGGCAAAGCAACATTTCTTTGAGCTTCACTTTTTGACCGTTACATGGAAGTAAGAGAGCGCACCCTGCGATCACAAATTTGTAGGGACACAGTGATGCAACTTAATGTGCTCTTCAAAGAGATTTGGTCGATTTACGTACCGAACCAGTGATCGTTTCTTCTGGCAAAGCAATGCCACGAACCACGATACAAACAGAACTGCGGAAGTTTGGTTCTTTGCCTACTCAATGAAAATTGGCAGAACTAATACAAATCCCTGTAGTTTCTTTTGTTCCCTCAGAACTTCATCCAAATTGGAACTCGCTCGCCAGAGTAAGGTACGCAAATTGTCGATCCATCTAAGCCGAGTCTGTAATGTTTAAGCCTTGATACAACAGATAAATACACTGATTTTGCTTACCATCCCTTGCATACTCCGGAAGTAGGAAAAAGTTTCTACAGTTTGTTCCTTACTTTTAAAAACAACCTCAAGGCAATGGCGTGATTAAACTTGCGTACTGGCTCTATAAGGAGGGTACAGAATCCTTCTTAGGCTGGCAATAAGTTTTGCCTTCCTCGCCAACCAGACCAAGCTCCTTCAATCTCCTCTCATGGTAATACTCAAGCTTTATCCAATTGAGCTTCCTTCTCCTTGACAATACCCTCAATTTGCTGCAACACCCGCTTCTCACCTAGTCTAACCCTCACGGCTATCTCAAGTTTGTAACCAAGGTTTCCTTCCTGAATTAGCTTCTCGTCCTGCAAGTCATTGCATTTGAATGGGGGAAAGCATAGAGCAATTAGGTGGGATTTGCTTCTACAGCTTTCAGGAGAAAACAAAATAACCTGATCTAAGAGTTGCCAAACTTTTTGCAGCAGAGACAAAAAGATGCATAGATATGTACAAATGTGATCATTGACAGAGGTTTTAGCGCTTCATTTTCTTAGACTTCCCTACTTTTAGTTTCACTGGGCTTAGATCGGGAAATGTGAATGCTCTGCAAATACTAGAACTGTTAAATGACTTGGCTAATTCCGACAATCTAAAACATTTTGCCACATTTGGCATTGAGACTAACAAACATGAGATTATCATACCCTTAGCTACCAAAAAAGTTTACTACCATGATTGATTTCAGGATAGAGATGACATGCTAAAGAACTCTCAGCTAGGCCATTTTAACCCTGTATGGTTCAGCGAAGTCCAACCAAACCAATTCCCCAGGAGAAACCATCCTAACAAAATTACCCAAGTGGAAATCAGAATGTTACATGTACCTGTTCAACTGTGGTGCGGTAGCCTGAAAGAGCTGATTCACAGGCATCTATGACCATCTTGCATACCAGCTCCTCGTTCACATGACTAACCGGTAATTCGAGAGTTTTCCAGATAGATTTCTTGTAGACAGGTTCCAGGAGGAATGCATCTGTTTCTTGAAGTGCCACAAGCCACAGATATGGAAGAATTGCTGGTGGAAGAGGACGGTCCATAAAAATATCTAAGTATGCTGTCTCACCCAAATCATTGGCTGCTGCAATATCAAGCTTCTCCCGATGGAAGGGATCCGACTCAGATATGTTGAATGTAAATGTATATGAGTCGCGATTAGTATTTGGTTCCACAAACCCATAATAAAGAGCCAAGTCAGCATTGCTCTTCTTTAATCCATACTGGATGAAAACCTGTCCCAGGATTCTGTTAGTCACAATGAATGGTCACAAATCACTGCCCTACCGGATGAGGCTTGTGCAATACCATTTCTGGGTAATCAAATGAAACTTTCTCGACCTCTGGGGATTTCTCGACAGGTAATCAATTTGTTAATTACTACAGTTCAATTAGGTTAAGATTCATTTCTCTGTGACTGACAGGGAAAAAGATATGTGGTGTGTTGAAAGCGATATCATATTCGTAATATATCAAGTGGATCATCAATTACTAAATAAGTTCAACAGGCTTTAGAGGTTTACCTGCTCACCCTCTTTGACAGGCATTGTTGACTTCAAACAGAAAAGGAGGTCCCAAGAAAAAAGACCTGCTGGTCCATTAATCTCCTCTGCATTATCTTCTCTCGTTATGCTAGCGCTGTGGTTAATCTGATGCACGTAAATAATATGGAATTCATAAATTTTCTGGCAGGCTGATTAAGCCCAAAAGAATTGCAGACAAGTTCATTATCGATTTAGAATAGGAAAGATCGATTGACTTACTAAATCCACAAGTGGAAGCATAACAAGTTGGCCCCTAAGGTGAGAGAATGCCCTTGATCTCAGCATGCTAAATGCCCAAAGAAACCCATCCAGCGTAATAGAAGATGGAAACAGCTGCTCGTGCCGTGATATGATTTCTTCTTTTACTTTATCGTATTGACTCTCTACATGCTCTTTCATCTCCCTGGTCATCCGCAATAGTAAGGTTCCTGGATGATTCCGCAAAAAAAAGGTTCATTCATTGATATCCAGAGACAAGGCAATTAAACAAAGGAAAATAGAGCAAGGGACGTCTGCGATGGAGAAACCACGTGGACCTTTTATCTCTGCAAGCTCTTCTTCTGACCTGCACTGGAACCAGAAAACAGAAGCACACAACTAACCACCCCACAATCTTAGACCATCCAATAGAATTAATAACAAGTCTTAAATTTTTTTATAGGATTCGCAAAGCAAACATGAAACCCACCAGTACAATGTCGAGTCGGTTCGCTCTGGCAATATATCGATATATAACCGCCACGGCGAGTTGCCCCTCATCTTCTCCCTTACCAAGAAGAGAGAGACAGCCACCCAGGGCTTCAAATCGGCGCAGAGATAGCCAATCTCTGAAGCAGCAACGGTGTCCGGGTTGATCCACAACCTCCTGGGGACCTTCACGATAACTTCATCTTGAGCAATGTCTCGCCGAGCGATGAGGCCGAGGCCTTCGGGAACGTAAGCCGGGCGAACTGGGCACGTCGAAGAGACCACGCCCTCCTCGGCGAGCCACTTCCAGAAGGTCCGGACGGAAGGTGGCAATGGCGGATCGGACTCGAGGGGGTCAACATGGAGCGAGGAACGAGTAGTTGTGGAAAAGAGAGGTCTTTTGAGGGTGGTCTTGAGGGGAGACAAGTGTTTGAAGGATTTGAAATGGAATTGAGGAGGGAATGAAGGAGAGGGTGGAGAGACGGAAAAGAAGAGAGTGGACATTTTTGTGTTGTGGAATGTGTCTGTTTTCTTGGATAATGTGGGGTGAGCTGAGTGGATATGGTGTTTGTTTTCAGCTATCTTTCCAGATGAGGTAAGGCGCAAAAAGTGGATAGAAAGGGTGGGGGGAGGGGGAGAGAGAGAGAGAGAGAGAGAGAGAGAGAGAGAGATGCACTAGATCAATGAACAGGGCATCAACAGGAAGATAGGCATTCTTGAATAAGCTAAATCAATACGACGTTTAGGATATTCAAGTGATCGCTTACCTAATAATTATTCGTCCATGAGTCACTTGAAATGAGTGGGTTATCTGAGTTCGTTTTCATCAGGTCTGATCAAATTCAAGTAAACATGCTAGAGCTTCTTTTCTTTTTTTTTTTTCTTTTTTTTATTTGGTCGGAAACATATAAAAGCTTGAGCAGCGAAATGTCAATTGGTGAAACAGCCTTTCAAGCTTCAACTCCATTAGTTTATTAAATGCTCACAAAATCTTATAGACTAAGAGGTGGTTGACGTTCCTCACCAAAATAAAGGTGTAGTGAATCAATGCCCTTTCCCACAGGGCAACTGCAGAACTGACCTCTATATCTCTAAATAAAGCAGCAGGTTTTTTATGCACCTCCGCTTTACGAAGTCAGTCCACGAAGCGTTCTAATTGGCAGAGGAAGAAGATAATTATGAAATCACGTATTTACACTGAGCACGCAAAATTTCGGTTCTTCTAGATTAACATCAGAAAGAAAGACGACCCTTTAATGTTATATCTTCGTGTTGGCTTATACAAATAAAACGAATATATCAAGCTGATCTTTATCAAAACCAGAGTCCAGTAAAATACAGACGGGTAATATAGCACCAGGGCTGCACCTACAAACAGCTATATCAAATGGTCATTGCAGCGATATAAATACAGCAACAAACGTTATAAATGGCTGCAAAGTGTCTATAATCATCTGCATGTTAACTAAGAATACATAGAGCCTCATTCAAGTTGACCTTGCACAATTAACAGAGCCCAGGCAGGTGGAAGTTGGTCAGGGTAGACAATATGGCAGAAGGATCACGAAGCAAAAGCCATGCAGAGTAAAGTCTTCTTAACATAGCTGTTGCAAGGAAATGAAGCAAGGAATATCACGTTTCTGGTTGTGCTTTCTCTGTCAGTATCCAAATTTGGTTTGGAGAGTAGGGAAAGCCACATGCAGCGAACAACATTGCTCTCTTGCTTTCTGTCATATTAGACCAGGATCCCATGGGAGTGCACATATAGTTTTACTTCTCCCAAAAGATAATGTCCCCTTGCTCGCCAACGAGACCAAGATCTCTAAGCCTCCTTTCTTGGTAGTATTCCAACTCATCTAATTCCATTTCTCTATCCTTGAATGAATTGTCAATTTGCTGCAGCACCCTCTTCTCCCCAGCTCTAACACCGACTGCAATCTCTAGCCTACGGGTGAGATCCCCTTTTTCTGCAAGCTTCTCATCCTGCAAGATGACATCTACTATCGAACCTTTTTCACAAGTATTTGCAATATTAAAATGTTTGGAGTGCTGAAACTTTCAATGCTAGGGAAAACCCAGGGCTAAATGAAGGCAAGAAAAGATAAGGATGGAGATGTCACCTATCAGATAATTCTATCCATTCGTTCTGTTTAAAACGTATATGACATCCATTTGCTACATAATCTCAATTAAAAACCTAGGCATAGAATCTGACTTCTGTTTCTATATGATGAAACCACAGATGAAAAAGTACTATAATTCTTACTTTGGTTCGCCAGATGAGTAGTTGAATTTAAACGATGTACAAGATATAACGGAATTTTACCTCTTCAATTGTGGTATTATAACCAGAAAGTGCAGATCTGCAAGCATCTCGAACAACACGACATATTAGCTCCTCATTGGCCCGACTTACAGGCAATTGCAGGTGGCCCCATATTTTGTTCCTGAAAAGGGATTCCAAGAGGAAAGCATCTGTTCCTCCTAGAGCTACTAGCCGCAAATACGGAAGCATTGTTGGTGGAAGAGGTTGACCCAAAACTATATCAAAATATGCAGTCTCACCCAGACCATCTGACTCGGCTATATCCAGCTTGTCTCCAAAAAATTGATCCGACTCAGATATTTCCAGTGTTAACCTATATGAGTTACGCTCTGACTTTGATTCTATGAACCCATAATCCAGAGCCAATTCAGCATTGCTCTTATTCAAATCATACTGAATCAGAACCTGTTCACAAATTTCTTAGCATCAGAAAAGAGTAAATTAAGCATTTGAACAATTTATGGCTCATGTTATGCCTGATTCAATGCCAATACAATTACATCTGGATTCACAAGAATTTTACTTTGCAATAGTTAGGTGCTACAACAAAATGCTAGATCCTCTTTATACAAAAAGGGAAATGTAGATCAAAGATTCACCATTGCAAAGTATTTGTTTGTTAAAATTAAGTATCTTTCAAGTCCAAGAACACCAGAAAGACCAAGATCACAAAATTTACCTGTTCACCAGCTTTGACAGAAACAGGGCTCCTCAAAGAAAATAACAGCTCTCTTGAGAAAAGACCAGCACCTTTGATTTCATATGCATAATCTTCTGAGGTAATACTGGGACTGTGATTAATCTGAGAGGGTTTCAGGTTAATAGAAGTTCAAATCACCAACAAGAGGCGAATTCTCATTTAAGAGGAGAAATAGGATGAAGCGAACTGACATGTTTATTGGACGCTAAAATTAGCTGTTTGTAGAAGAACAAATCCTTACATGGGTAATAAAACATCTAATAGTAGATAATAATCAAAACTGAACATCCAAGAAGCTTGCTAGAGGATTAGTTAACCCCATGTCCTTATAGCTGTTTCCCACCATAGTTTCTTCAATGGTGGCCAATGATTTACCACATCATTTGTGGAGCCACCATTTGCATAGGAAATCAATCAAAGCATGTGTGATCTATCCCATTTAGCAGGCTATTACTCATAGACATGGATAACAAGTACCACTTAATTTTTCTGTTCTCACAAGTTCTTACAGTGAACGCACTGCTAGATGTACTTGTTTAATGCTAACTGGAATAGTTAGCAATGTTAAGTGTTCTCCAGAAGAAAACACAGCATAGTTGGATTTTTAAGGTGTATTGCTGTCATCCTGCATGAACACAGGCCAACCAAACAAAAGGCATATCAAAGTATTTCTTTGTTGTGTTATTTGCTCATATAAATTCATGCTTTATTTTTCCTAATAAATGCATATAAACCTCGGTCAATAAGACTCCAAGCAATTTCCTTCCTTTTCATGCTACACAAAAAATTAAAAGTTGATACGACACAAGTTCCATGTCATGCCTGGTGACCAGAGTGATCTTCTCCAGCCACCTGAGTTAAGATAAGGAACAAGCCCAGCTGATAGAAGTTAATTAATGTGAAGAAGTTAACAATACTTACCAGGTCTGCAAGGGGGATCAACACAAGGTTTTGGCCACGAAGTCTTGAAAATGCCCTTGATCTAAGAATGCCAAATGCCCAGAGGAAGTCATCGAACGTTATATGAGAAGGGAAGAGCTGCCTGTTAGGTAATATAATCTCTTGTTCCAATTTCTGGAATTCACTCTCCACATACTCTTTCACACCTAATGTTGTTCTCAATAGCTGGGATCCTACAATGATGAGATCCACTTCACATAAAATTGGCTTAGGATCATGCCTAGTAATTACAAAGCATGAAAAACATATCATCCTTCAGTCATAACTTAGAAATGTCCACCTACTATCGAAGCTGGGACACCGAGAAAATCTAGATGTCATAATGTATAAATGTGGGGAGAAAAGTGGGAACTCCATCCACAATGATTTCAGTGTTGATAAACACGTTCATAAGAAGTTATAATGACACTGTCAAAGGGTCTAAGTCATCCCCAAACATGAATGAGTACAATCTTATCCAGTGGCTGGGGCGGCTCATTGCCCCTGCTTTTGGTTGCCAAATTATCGTGAACATCTAATAGCAAAGTATTTTAAAGTCAAGCTTGGTTCACTGCATTAAACAACTAAGGACACTGACACCAAAATCAAACACCGACAACCTTTTTGTTTGGTATGATCAGAAAGATGATAGGAAGCTCTGGTTAGGAACTTAAAGATAGTTTGCAGTGACTCAGGCTTTTGGTTGCAGCTTTTGGTCTTTTGTGGTGTAGAATTCTATTTCATAAACACACGAAGCGGCGTTGGAGTATGAGAGGATTTTTTTTTCAAAGCTGTCAAATAGGAAGAATCCAATGCGCAACTTATGGCAAACCAAGTATATTTGGCAGGACAAATTTATCACCTCGACCATCTCTAGTAACTCCTTGCTGCAGCTCACATGACATGCATTCTCATATGCACTAGCCTTAGTCTTTCATTATGTAATTCTTACACAGTAAAGGGAAAAACACACATGCACTCACTGTTCAAAGTATAAGGCAACTAAATTCCAAAGAAACGTCTCATAAAGAAGCGGTGAGAAGAAGGCAAAACGAAAAGAACATTGCACAAACCTTGCAGCTCAGCCAGCTCCTCTTCTGACCTGCGCTGGAACCAGCAAAACTAAACCAATCACCCTCCAAAATCTCAAACTCAAACACCCTCCATGTCACCATCAACATATACACACGGAGAACAAAGAACTAATATACGAAACAAGCACGGCGGAAAAAATGAAGCCAAACCCACCAAAACACAGTAGAATCGGTGGACTCCGGGAGGACATCGAGGTAGACCCGCCACGGCGAGTCGTCCCTCAGCTTCTCCCTGATCAAGAACAGAGCCACGGACATCCACGGCTTTAGCCCCCCGCACACCCGCCCGATCTCCGACCCGGCCACCACCTCCGGGTTTATCCACAGCCTCTTGGGCACCTCCAGGACGACCTCGTTCCGGGCAATGTCCCTCTGGGCGACGAGGCCCAGGCCCTCCGGGACGACGGCGGGCTTCGCCGGGGTCTTAGCGGAGACGACGCCCTCGCGGCGGAGCCACTCCCAGAAGGCCTCCAGGGCGGGGGCGGCGCTGTGGCCGTCGCCGGCGGCGGTTGCTGGGAGCGGAGGAGGGAGGCCGAGACGGAGGACCGTCTGCAGGGGAGGGAGGGGAGGTGGCGGAGGGCGGTGGGGCGAGGGGAGGGGAAAGTGGAGAGAGAAGGGGAGGATGAGGAGAGAGAGAAGAGCTTGTAGCTGTCCATCTTCTCTCTCTCTCTCTCTCTCTCTCTAGGCGGGTTTCTTGGCAGCTCGATGATGGAGCTTCGGCAGGGGAAGGAGAAGACGTTGGCGAAAGGAAGAAGATAAGGGGGGAGCTTCTTCTCTGTTTTCTTTCTTCTCTTCTTCGGATAGAGAAATTTGAAGTTTCTCATTTTTAGTCCTTCCTATTTTCACTTTATGTGAATTGTTGCCATTGAATTTTCCTGCTTCACTCGTTTACTCCTACTTCTTCCCCTCCAAAATTTCCAAAAGAATAAAATAAATTAAAAGCAAAGGTCACTAAGGGCCTGCATGTTTTTGTTCTTTATTTTTGTTCTTGAACACTTTTTTTATTTTTAAATCCCGAAACAAAAAAAAAGAGTAAATGCGTTTGGTTGTGTTTACATTTCTTTTTTTTTTTTTTATTTATTAACAAAATAAGAACGAAAAAAGAAAAAAAAAATTTTTACTTCTTATTTCGTAAAACAAAAATGAAGAAACGTTTTCTTCTCTCTTCTTTTTCTCTTCTTCTTTTTTTTTCTTCTTTTTTCTTTCGCCGGTCGTCGGCCTTGGCCATGGCCGGCGACCGCGTCGAGGGCGGCGACGCTGTCGAGGGTCGGCGACCTCGCCGGAGCCTCGCCCTCGCCAACGAGGTTGAGCCTCGCCTTGGTTGGGCGAGCTCGGGCTCGCCCAGATCCGGCGAGGCCGAGCCTTGCCCAACCACGGCGAGGCTCGGCCTCGCCGGGGGCAAGCGAGCCTCGTCGTGGCGGGCGAGGCCGCCGCCGAAAAAAGAAAAAATAAAAAAGAAAGAAAAAAATGAAAAATAAAATAAAAATATTAAAAAAGTAAAAGAAACAAAAAAATATAAAATTTACTAAACATGTTTTTATTCATTTTTTATTTCGAACGTTACCAAACCCGTTTTTTGTTCAAAAACCATTCCCCGAACAAACACTTTTTTTTTTTTTTTTTCGTTCTTTAAACAAAAAAGGAACAGAAATAAAAACATGCGCGCCCTAATAGTTTTTATTCGATTAAAAGGTTATTTCTGATTTAAACCGAAATGTAGTTCTAATTCTTTTGGGGGGATTGAAATTATGTTTCGCGTTTTATTCGATCATTACATGAAATGTTCTAAAATTAATTTTGTGCTGCGAAGTGTAATATGCGATGAGAATTATCAGGTTTGGATTCGTGCTGATGCCTTGGCAACGATCCGCAAAATTGAGAAGGAACAAGCACCCAAGAGACTCAGGTCCCTAATGTCATGATCATGCACCAAAGACACCATTGAACAATTGGTAAATCTGCAGAAGGAAATGATACGCAGGAGGTAATCAGATGGGTCCAAGTGCAAGAGTTTAGAAAGAGAGCACACGGGACCGATGCTGCCATTGCCCATGAATCCGAAATCCAGCTCTTGCTGTACTTATGCCTAGTGAGTTGAACCAGCTCGCTGTGGACATTGTATGTCGCACTTGACTGCTAAATACTGATATATCAACTTCCCTATTCGATTTTAATTAAGTGATAGTTCCTGCAATGATTCGTTTGATGAGGTGAAAATGCAGACATCCTGATGCGGAAATCAGAAGCCCCATCAAAGTGAAATGAGCTGCAGCAAAATGGTTGGAAGCGAAGGACTATGCTTGAAACCAACTTGCTACTCCTGCCAGAAGCACTCATGGCCTGAGGTTGACCGAGAGCAGCACCAATTTCTGCTGCCTATCTTTCAGCAAGAAATCATTTTGGACTCCAGCCCAGTTACGAATCTTTATCTTCCCCAAGTCAGCCATCCTTTTGACACAGAAGGTGTGGCCAACTGAAAGAAGATTTGAGTATTAAGAATCTGGCATAAGACCAGCAAAGCAAACAACAGCAGGGCAGGCAAAGCTACAATCTGATGAAAATATAGACCACCTTTCATTACGTCGAGCATAGCCCCTTGTGCAGAATGTTGTGATTACCAGATTGTGATTGTGAGAGCACACGTCAAAAAATAACTAAAAAATCACCAAGCATTCCATGCAGGGTGACAACAAAATGAAGTTTTGGCAATGTCGTGACAAGTTATCGCTCGAGCGTGATAGTTCATCATAAGCAAATCTGCATATTCAGTAGAAAAATCAATGACATTGTCTAATGCTTTATTGAGTTCCTATACAGACCTTCATCCAGGCAACGAGATTGACGATCCATCAAACCAAAGCCTAATTCTCTGCTGTAACAACAACCTGTAGGCATCATCAACTACCGAGACATCATCACTGTTGGACACATGGAAAACAAGAACATCACCCAAATGGCCTTAGCAAAATACGAATCCAAAGTAATACGATGCAGTCATAGATAATATGCGAGAAATACGATGAGTCGCCGAACTGGATTTGGCAACTCAAATCTTCATTTATGCATGGAAGATCTCATTCCAGTAGCCCACAAGACATGAACAATTGTATTTGATTTTCATCTCTTCCCACTCTCCCCATCAAATTCTCCTAAAACAAATAGGAAGAATAACCTCAACATCAAAAATGACCTCCAGTTCCACAATCATGGCTAAACATTGGAAAAAAAGAAAGAAAATGCAGTACAAACAAGGCCAAAATTTCTCTTTTTTCTACCACTAGACTTGATTGAGGAGTCGTGCCTGCGCCGTCATCTCTCTCCCGACCCATCTCGTTCCCTCGAATCCTCAGAACGCCCGATTCCCCCCGCCGAACCATCCGATCCGGCAACAGAACTCGCCCCCGATTCCTTCTCCTTCTCCTCCTCCTCCAATTCCCTCGCCACCTCTTCCTCCGCCTCCTTCTCGGCGCGCAGGATGGGCTCGTAGTAATCGGAGTGAGCCTCCATGCACCTCCTCAGAGCCACCGTCGCGTCGAAGCACTTGTCCATGACGTCCTCCTCCTTCCTCTCCGCGTCCTTGATGCAAGCCTCCCACGCGACGAACTCGTCCCTGCACCCGCCGCCTTTCATGAACAAGCAGAACGCGCACTCCCCTTCCCCTTCTTTTTCTTCTCCTCCCTCATCTCCTTCCTCCGCGCCTTCTTCTCCACTTCGCTCCGGATGATCCGAAGCTTCGCCGGGAATGTCGCTCCCGAGGACTTCCGGGTCGGTTGCGGAGGGAGATTCGGAGGACTGCGGATGGGGAGAGGACATGGCAGTGGTCGCTAGGGTTTGGGGTTTGGGTAGGTGGCGGTGCAGGAAGGAGGCACATGAGACTTTTCCATGGCCGCTTAAACCCTGCTGCTTAGAACCTCCTTTGACTTTGGATTCTCGTCCATCTCAAACAACCTCGGAAATGAGAAAAAAAAGAAAATCCCTCCAAAACTCCAAGTACCAAATTAAATCAAGGTCGCAATCAACTTGTCGTGAGATGTTTACCTCTTTTCTGAAATTAAAAAACTAATTATTTCATTTTTTTAAAAATCCTTCGCACTAAATTTGATTTGAATTGCTATTATTTGTATTGGGGTGTATCTTGAGATAATAAACCACGGCCGAACCAAGTCTCTCTCTATATACATCAAATAGCTAATTAATCGTGCTGCAATGATGCTACAACTTGCACCTTTGGTAATACATGTATTGAAAAGATAGTGACGTAAAATTGAGCAAAGAGCTTCCGAAAAGTCGCAATATCCATTCTCACAGCCGTGCGAAAATGCCCCAAACAAACTCTAAGCGGGACATCTTACAATGCCCATCGGAGTTGACACCTCAACAAACGTGTGAAAATTGAAGTCGTTGCTTTAGCTTAGAAATCTGCCTCTACCTTGTTAACGCAAAATAAATCAATGTCGCAGCTCTATGACCCATCTCTCTGATTTTACCGTAATAGAAATAGACTACACAAAAAAGTAATGCTCGTAGATACAAAAGTTCCTGCGAAATATGGGAAGAGCAATAGCAGCTTATCTCGTATATTCATCACGCGTATGTTCTTCGTCCGCTTGACAAGAACATAAGCCAATTCGTCAAGTGATAAGATCATCTCGCTCCAAGTAGCCATCTGGACCATACTCATGTCATGCTCCCTTTCCCAGAAGTCCTTGGCATCGATTAGATGCATCATCTCCAGCTGCAGCTGTTAAAGATTCACGAAGAATCCTCCTACTAAGTGGCATCCCAAGCACACCCCCCCGAACTCAAAGTTCAATCATGATGAGAATGCACGTTAGCATTTAACTGAGGTGGCACAAGACCTGTTCGTGTCGGTAAATTTTGTCCGCCATCTTTTATTCCATATCCAAAAGTTCCTTTTCTTTGTCACGCGTACAATTACTAGATTTCAGATCTTGATCCATCAAGATGTCTCCAATGAAAAGTAATCAAAAAGCACTAACGCATTTTAAGGATAAGTTAGTCATACATTCATTGAACACCCATGGAACAAGCACCTTGCACCCAACGAAACACAGTGGCCATACACAAAAATATCCATCGTTCAGATAGACACAGGCGAAAAAAGGTCCCCATAGAAGCAGCATTCATCAATTCTTTCTCCCTTCACACAGGATAATGTGGTAGCCATGCCTGAACATTTCCCAAAAGTACGAAGTCAGAAGAAAGTCATATTCATTCATCACCTAATAAAAACTTCCAAAAGCAAGAAATCTTGGAGCAAGATTTGTCTTATACCATCAGTGAAAGTATGGAGTAACCATCAAATATAAATGAAACGGCCTTCCAATGGAATTTAGACATACAAAACCCATCGTTGTACGGCAAAGTGGCAATATATCTCACAAACAGGACAACAATCATTTTCTCATTTTATTAACATATTCATCTCATCTGCCCACTCCAAGAGAAATATTATGCTCATCATTATACAGTTCACCCATTTCCTGTTTGCCATATTGGAGCACCACATAGAATTTCAAAAAGGGCTGTCTTCAGCTATTAGTTACCTCAACTTCATGCAAACTTTGTGATGAAAGCATATCAGATGGATACGTTAGTAATGGAGTCAATCTGCCCCTCATATAGTTTCATATTAAGTATTTGCATTATGGAAGTGAAAGGAAAAAACGAACAACTCATTGAGAAGTGAGGTAGAATATGTAGATACATACGTTGATTTAAATGCTGCACTTGTAGCTCCAATAGGGGTACTGAATGCGACTTCTTGAAATGGACCAGCCATCTTTCCTCGAGGAAACCATCCTAAATCACCGCCCTTCTTACCAGATGGGCACTCCGAGTACTCTGCAGCTAACTGTCAATTAAAACGAACAAAAACATATGTCACAAAACCATGAAGAGGCAGAATAGCCAACCAGTAGCCACTCGAGTTGCTCTAAGAGTTCAAGCACATTTTGCTATACGTTAAACCTTAATGCATGTATGTGTTAGAGCAATTAAGCACTCAACAGGAGTTAAATACAGCTTAAATTTCCTTGGATGTCATCATTTTCTATAAGGATGATCACTCCCACCAAAAATTTAATTTTTTAGGTCCTCATATGGAAGGAAAACATCTTCTCTCTCACTCTGCTCAGCAGAAAGGATCATGCCTAGGTTTCCAAGGAATTGGAACAAATATAGAGAGGAGGGCTAGTTGCAAAGTTGCATACATGATCCAGACATACATTCCTTCAGTCTCAAACAAAAGAATAGGAAGAAATTTATAAAAATCCCTGAGGGATCAAAAGAGGTCAAAGACGTTGCCCTAAAGTCTTGTTGGGACATGCACAGAGCATGATTACCTTTGCAAATTCAGCTGGAGGGACCTTGTCACCATTGCCTAGCCAGCCATCTTGCAGTTTCTTGTATGCTTCATTGATTTTGCCTTGCTTTTCACACAGTATATGCCTAGCTGAACAATATTGGAGAACCAAATTAAGAAGCTTGAAGTTACTACGAGGTGAAAGTGAAACACTGTCAGCTTCCACTAGCTAAATTTTACAAATAACTGAGGGTAGATTTCACAATACTGAAAACAAGTGCATGCTCAAGCATGGTTAATATGCTAATTCCTGAAAGTTATGAGGATTCCGTGGGCTAGCTACACCCAAAAGTAGTCGCAAGTTGTGACTGAATGAGTACCAAAGGGAAAGAGAAAACAAACCTCGGTCCCGTATATATATGCAAAGTTGTCCAAAAGAGGAGCATTCACATGTCAAATGCAAAAATACCATATACCTCGACAACTACTTACCACATACTCAATATAAACAGAGAAAGACTTGAAGAACCTGACACTTTAAGGGGAAAGAAAAAAGAAAAAGAGAGGAACCAACCTTTGACATAAGTGCAAGTGCCTAGCCCATCTGACTTGCTGGCCTTACCTTTCCCCTTGGAACCAGCCTCATCGCTCCCACCCCCTGCTTGCTTCCCCTTCCCCTTTCCTCCCGCCTTCGAGTCCTTCCCCATTAGCGTAAACCCCTGATTCTATAATAGGGATGAGCAAATTCTTAATGCCTAAACAGGAATTCTTAACATAATCTTGATGGAAACATAAAACTAGCCACTGGCAAAAGAGCGCCAAGACGAAAACAAAAGAAAAATCTCCAAACCCCAACAAAAATCACAGCACAACACTCGAGAAGCATTGTTCTTCTAGTAACTTCGATCACTGAACACTAAGCTCAGAAAATTTAATTTAAAAAAAAAAAAAAAAAAACTCAATAGCGCAGCCTGAAGCTAGACTTTCGCCCAGAAATCCACGGAGGAAATCACCACGATCGAAATCAACCGAGCAAGTAGCCAAATAACAGTCTACACATGACGAGAGCGACCAGACGGCACCGATCAATTCAACCAATCAACAGAATCCCAAAACGAACGACGGCACCAGACAGAGAGCATCATCGAATCAATCAGCTCCGAAATCTACCGACCGAATACGAGGAACGAAGACACGGCCGGCGAATCACCGCGAGACGATGAAGAAATTAAAGAGAGGGCAGAAGCGAAACCTTACCGATCGATCGACGAGGGAGAAGAGGAAGCAGTCGACGCACGGAGACACGCGGCATCGCAATCGCCACGCGCTTTTGTTCCGGTCCTGTCGACTGAACCGGCGGGACTGTCGAAGCCCACGTACCGTCCCGGCCCGACCCGGCCCAAATACAAGGTTGAGGCCCTAAAATCATGGCCCGGTTTTGCCTTCAAATTAGGGATTTTGGATTTGCAGTCGAAAATCTTGATGAAGACATCGATAGCCCAATTGGGAGCTGGAATTGCCAAAATCTCAATAGGTCAAGCTCTTATGTTCCTCCAATGAATGATAGATGGCTCGTCCCGTCGATTCAGAGGAACCGATACGCATTTTTCCCGTAGTGAATGGTACGAATGTCGGATTGACGATCGAACTCGATCGCTAATGCCAGTACCGATCTCATTACATCCATCGAACATGGGCCAAGTACTTCGAGAAAAAAAACCCATAACCCAATTCTCCCTCTTAGTAGCTATTAGGTTTCGCACTTTCTTCGGCTTCTTAAAGAAAAAATCAACTTCGCTACATTCTTTTTCTGGCACGAACCTGGCTTGAGTCAACATACACTAAGGAATCGTGAAGGCAACAGATACTCGTAACTCAAGGATTCGTACACGTGCGCCCTCGCATTGTCAATTAATCAAGAGACATTAATTACAACCAAAGCCCTAGATCATTTTGCTTTCGAGGCGTACCGAATAGGTTGCTATGACATAATATGACAGAAAATTGATTCAAGATGTGACTCAACGTCGACATAGCTCACACGAAATAATTCAATCCAGCGCAATGTCATTTTCGCTTTGTCGAATTGAACAACATACTAAAAATAGATCGTATGGTTTGGGGACCTAAAGGGTTCTACCAAACCACAAGCATTGGACGGAAACATATGTAACTTCTAGCGAGTAGTAGGCCGGGACCGAGACAAGTCCTAAGGCCGAGCCCAGATTATTTTTATTGCCTACGCTCGAAAAGTATGTTTTAGCATCAAACTAGAATAACCTTTCCCACCCAAGAAACTAAAAAGAGGAAATTTATTAGAAAAAAATAATAAATCTATTACACTTTTATCATTTCAATCCTAAACCTTTTAATCATGCCAATTGAACCAGAAAATATTTTTCACATTTTGCCAATTGAGTTAATTTAACCAATTTTAGCTGAAAATTGTTGACATGGATGTCAAACGTCTTATGTGGTATGGTCGAGACGACCGGTACTAATGTAAACGATTTTCAATAATATTTTAAATTTTTTATTTTGTTATTTTATCTCCTTTGTTCTTTTTTTTTCCAACTCTCACTTGGCTAATCACTATTGGACAGAAGCGAGGGCCTCCACGCCCTTGCCCAGATCTAGGTGAGGACCGCGACACACGTGCTTGGTCTAGGCGATGGCCCTAATGCCCTTACTTGTGGCAAGGATGGGCAGCTAGCGATGTTGCTGGCTAGAGTTGTTAAAAAAGAAAAAAAGAAGAAGAAGAAGAAAAGAAAGGAAAAGAAAATAAAAATTTCGAAAAATATTAAAATATTACTAAAATTGTAAATGTTAGTAACAGCTGTACCACATAAGACGTTGTATTCACATCAGCGATTTTCAGCTAAAATTGACCAAATAAACTCAACTGGAGTTACGAAAAATGTTTAAAATTCAATTAGCACAATCAAAAAGTTTATGGCTAAATTGGTTATGACTTTTCAGACAATTTTTCCAAATAAAGAGTGCATTAGTTCCGAGAAACCTGCCCACAACAATTTATTTCTACATCAATACTTACTTTTGAAACGTGGACAAGTATATATATAATTTTGAAGAAGATGATTATTGGCTTCTTTAAATAATGCCGTTACAAAATATACGTACTAACCACAACACAACAAATTTTTTCCGTCATAGTTTTAAATTAAAGACAGTTACTAAGATTCGTTAGGCACGGTTCGGCAGATCCCAAGCACGGTCAACTTCCAAGTGGTCCACCCTGTGCGCTTTAGCTTCATTGGGTTTTCGTTTCGACAAAACTCGACGGATCAAAAAGCTCGCATCCATCAGCAACGGAAGGCTCGGATCACCAGAAGCCGGTCGAAACGATGGATACAAGCATTGAATTGCGGATGGCAAGCCGATGCGCAATGATCCTCGGTCAAAGAGAGATCGTTCTGGAAGTTAGCTAAGGACGAAAAGGGGTTTCTCTCACATGCAGAAGTGGAGAATTCAATAATGGTATCAGTTGAAGGATAGATTCTATTGGAAAGGGAGATATCCTCCCGTCGCGTGAGCTGGCCTGAACTGGAATGGAAAGAAAAGCAGGTCGAGAGATCCCATCAAGAGGGGTTCGAGCATGTGCAATATGCATGGGGACGTGCGACAAGTGCTGCTCTCCTTGCTGCATGGCTTCTGCGCAAGTTGATAGCGTGTTTCACATGTCCTGCTTCTTCTGTTTAGGGGGTCTGCCCGGTGTAGCTTCGAAACCCTGGCCGTTTCCAGAACGGTTCATTTTTCTGGACCACATCGACGATGCAGATGAATCGCCTGCACGTGGAGGATTCAACAAGTGTCGTGGACCGAACCATGTGGGATTAAACATATAATTTACAGCATGTCACAGCACGACTTCAGCAAACGCGGTTAAAGTTTATACGCGGTTTTACCCAATGGGGAATGCATATCTAAGGAAAGATTTATTCTCGATGCATGGAAATCGAGGGGGGCTGTAAAAGTATTCGCTGTTTAGGATCCAGTCAAAATGGGTTTGTTAGGATAAGTACTATCTGTAACGTCAGGACTCTCCTTCCTAATTCTGTCCGTGTCAGAGGATTGTTTTCAACGAGCCTGTATGGCTAAGTTCACGTATCTTACCATCCTGCAATTAATAATTATTTCTTTCCGATCGATTGCTTTCGGATATGATTAATCTCATTTGCGTAGAAAAGCTGGACATCATGATTTTTTTAATCCCTTTTCTCTCTCTTTTCGAGCATGTGTTAGGTAGCTGACTTCTTGGGGGAAGTTAGAAGAAAGGCAGATTCTCTTTTTAAGGAAATGAAAGCGCTAACCACTTTGATTCTTGTTCTCTTCCGTTTGGCTGGAGATGATTACGAAAAGCAAAGATAGACAAGCCGTAGAATTTCAAGTGAAACTTATATCATGACGAAAGATAACACGATATCATATGTCATGTCGACGTATCATCACATCAGCTAATGAAGCATCCGGCATACCAAATTCTCGAACGAACATGTTTGAAGAACAAGAAATCGTGGTGCTCGACCAGTACGAGGACATTACATTAGAAGCATCCGCGTATGATGTAGTTGTGCAGACTAGTTTTTCCAGTGGTACAGGCAACCTCAAAGGCGCACTTCCTCGTGCGAGGACCAAAAGACCATGAACGTGAGCACCGATCGAACGACTCATGGTTGTCTGCTTCCTTTTCCGTCCATGGACCACGACACAGAGAGACAGACAGCTTATTGATTAGATCCCATTCAAACGTTGTGGAACAAGTCAAGGTCATCCCTCTCTCTCTCTCTCTCTCTCTCTCTCTCTCTTTCTCGGGTAAGTAACTAAACTTCAGCTCTCTTGCCATACGGTCGCTGACTTCCCATTCCTCGAGATCCCCCGGAGCTGGAAGCTCTCCTTTTGAAGGACTGATGTTGACTGAGAGATGGACGAGAGGAGGGGAAGAGAGAAGGTTTTTTTTAGGTGTTCACGTTCCTCTTCCACGAAAGCGACAACTCTCTCTCTCTCTCTCTCTCTCTCTCTCTCTCCCGCGCGCGCGCCGACCATCCGATGTTCCAAACATAATTTGGAAAAAAGATAAAAAGAACCAGACGAGTGATGGCGATTTTCGTTTTCCCTTCTGCTATTGTTATTCCTGACCGAGGAAGGGGAAGAGAATTTAATAGTGAGGGATGGCGCGGTTCCATCTGTCCCCACTTGTCCACTTGGTTTAGTAATTTCCCATCGCGCCATGATATGATAATGAACGTTTCTTTCTATAGATTCGATTCGTCCTGGTCATTTTCTATCCAAATCCAGGCTGGTCTGAACCGCAGCTTCCTCAAGGCCCCGTCTGCATTCCATTTATTGATAGAATGTACAGAATGGACCTCTCTCTCTCTCTCTCTCTCTCTCTCTCTCTCTCTCTCTCTCTAGGGCTAGGTCTAGAAAGCTGCATGGCTTTGGTACCATCATTTCTTGCATGCAGAATTGCTTATCAAGCTAAATGCATGAAGATCTTGACTCCGTATCGTGGAATACCCGACTAACCTAACGTGGTCTATCGTCGTCGCCCGGCATGTTCTTTTTATTTCCTTGATAAATTGGGATTTAAAATTGAATCCCTAAGCTGTAAACATGGATGGGGTATTAAAATAATAGTTATTTCCTTTTGCACGTTTTGTTAATTTGGTTTTTCAGTTATTAGAGTTAGTTGAGTCATGTGTAATAGTTGTCCTAGTTTTTGGGTGTTAGTGGAGTAAGTGCATTATGCAGAACATGGGTAGTTATGGGTCATATTTTAGTAGTGTTTTTACGTTATATATTTGTCTTTTGTAAAAGACTTCGTTATTCTGTACGAAAGATGAAGTTTTAGCCTCATCTCTCTTTTCTTTAGAGCTTACTACTGCATATAGACCATAACAAAATGGTGTAGAAAAATAGAACCATTCTCAACATGATGAGAAACTTATTGGCAAGAGAAAGAGTTCCAAAAACTTTCTAGCCAAAAGCAATAAAGTTCCAAAAACTTTCTGGCCGAAGCAGTAAAATTAGAGTATTCATAACACTTCAACTATTTCAACAAAAATGAAAAAAAAAAAATCCCTTTAGTGTCGTTTTGAAGAATTTCTACTTTCAACTCCTTACATTATTGAATTTCAAGGCAATGTTTAGACATCTGCTATTGATTTTTCAATCACTTAACAAGCAAAATTAAAGGAAAAAAATAGGTCGCTTTCCATTTCTAAATCATATATAATACGGTGCTATATTGGTACCTTATTTTGTCCAACACAACTCTGACAAGAGTTACTAAATTAGTATCTATTCTCTGTGAAAACATACTCTTTTTATAGTGAATTACAAATTAATTTACGCACTTTATTGAGATAATCACCAAAAAAAAAGTTTTAAATTTATCGTATAGATATTCATTCAATTCTAAAATTTTCAATCCGATCAATTTATCACAATCTTTTTTTATGATCCGTCAATATAATTCTTCCCATTAATTTTGACATAGAGGTGTTTTTCTTTTTATGTATATAGATTTGATCACAACCTTCGTTTAAAAGCCAAAATATCTTTCCTATTGAACTTTCATGGGGTCGTATGTTGTCGTGCATGGCACGGATTTCATTTCTAGCATATAAATCAAACTACATAAAACAGAGGGAGACAACCTTTTTTGGGAGTCGACATGGGATTCGCCCATTGGACGTGCTCACAATCTTCGGCCACAAAGATATTAAAATGGAAGAAAATCAAATTCCAAATCATTTTCACGTTTCTCCGTGGAGAAATCGTGTCAGTGGGACTTTATCGCACTATTGCCAATAATTTATGTGTATATATATATATATATAGCCGAAAAATACGTATATTATATAACATATGCTTGTCTAACTTTCAACTTTCGAGCCCTTTATGGTCCCGGCTTTGCAAAACATTCTAGACGACTCGATCTAACATGGCATCTGGATTTTGCTAGTGTCGTATCAAGGTTGATGACACATTGTCCTTGTTGGGAGAAACCTTTTTCTTTCTCGGAAGAAGATAAAAGTACATGAACAGATCACTGTAACAAGACAAGATTCACTGGAGCACCCCCAGGCGATGTTCCGATTGAAACATGTTAACATCGCGGTCATAAGGAGCATATAATTCAATCCAAAACTTTTTAAACTGATAAATAAGGGAAGGCGACATGATTATTATAACATTGATAATCATATTAAATATAAAGAACACTTAAGGACTCTTTGTCGAGTGATGTGAAACGATAGTTCGCCAGAAAAAAAAAAATGATTATCGCTTATACACCAGAAAGAAAAATCCATTCTCAAGCAATCTTAAACCATCTTTCATCCGGAAAACCTCCATCGATAATGGACGAGCCGTCGATTCTGCTCGGTCAAGCTAACAGCGCATCGACAATTCGACCGGGCTACCCGTGAAAGAACGTTCACCACGTTGCCCCGAGAATCGGCGCATCCGAAATTCTTATTCTAATATCGCGCCCCAGGGAAGGTAAAAAAAACGTGAATCAGCAACAGGCACGTTGCTGCACAGATCCGAACACAAGTGGTGGCTCATCAAGGACGATTTTCTAGTCGGGAAACGCCATCGAGGCGTGTGATCTACCTTACGCACACATACATCTACGGTCCACAAGAACAGGCCGGCGGAACGGGGGAAAACAACGAAGGAGGGAATCGAGTTTGAATCGCGTGCTTCGATGCATGCGAGGTAGGCAAGTCCAGGGGCACAATTATTGGGGGGGCGAGGTCAGAACCGGCCGGCCCCGCTGTGGAGATATTTTTGCCGCACGAGCGTTTTACTTAGCCTTCCGAGCCGGTTGGCTGCTCGCTTCCCTTTCAAATCGCCTTGAAGGTTAGGTGCCCGCGGCCCGGACGAGGAGGAGGCCTCTCAACGTAAAGTCAAAGGTTTGCAGAGCGAATGTTCTGGTTCTTCCCCCCGTGGATTGAGACGGTCCAGTTTAGAAGAGAAATGACCTAGCAATAATTGTCTCGAAAATCATACGGAGGTAGCTCGTTTCTGAGCTAATTATACCGATTTAATCATTCTTAACAAAATTGGCCAAAAATTACTAACATAGGCATCGGTTGTCCTTCGTGGCGTAATCAACGCTAATGTAAACAATATTTATGAATTTTCTACAATTTCTCTATATTTTATTTTATTTTTATTTTTATTGACTTCTGTATTTTTTGTATTTCTTTTTTTTTTGTGTAGGCCCGGGTGGTTGGTGAAGGTCGCTATGCCAGCAGTAAGAAAAGGTAAAAAAAAAATGAGAGGAAAAGAAACAAAAGAAAATAAAAATCAATAAAAAATTATTAAAAAAAATCAGAAAATTAAAAAAAAAATTACAAAAATTGTTCATATCAGTATTAGCCATCCTACGTCTCGAAGATGCCACATTAGATTACCACTGTTTAGGTCAAGGATTTCCCATTAAAATTGTCCATAATGGTAAATTAATAGATTATCAAAAGGTTTAAAACTAAATTAGCCGCCAAACAATAGAATAGGACTTTTTGGACAATTTTCTTAAAGAGCATGCAAGCTAGCTTCCTTGATAGCGTTAATATGACCATTCGCTCCAACAATGGGCATTGGTACGTATTAATTGAGAAAGGAAAAAGAAAGAAATTAACCCAAGATAAGAACACAAACGCTGGTGATGTGTGTCAAATGTGATCACATGTGAAGATGCATAAAAATGTCCAACCCTATGCAACCGTTGAATGTGAGCACATAAATGCAAACGTGGCCTTGCGCAATCATGACAGGTGAAATTGATGTGCGATCTTATGCAATCGTGACAAGTGAAATCGATATGCACAAATCTACATAATGTGATAACAGTGGTATCACTCTATGAAAAGAAAAAGTAGAAATGAAGTGGAGTCATGATGAGAGCACTGCTTAAACTTAGTCGTCATTATCAGCTCGATTTAACTCGCGTCCCACGTCAGCGGAAAGTTTTTTTTTTTTTTTTTACTTGTGAAGATCGTACAAAGTTCGGCATGTATCTAACTTCGTTTGGTACTTCAAGAAGGTCGAGAGCATAGAGTCAAATATCAGGCTAGCGGCCCAAAAAAGTTGGAAATCCATTCGTTTTTTCTCATTCAAGACTTGGGTTTTTTCCTTCTTTTTTTTAAGTGGTCGAATCATTGAAGACTCGAGCTGTATATACAAGACCGGGGGGGCAAAAAGCACTTGCTTCTGTGCTTCTGTATTGAGATGCATTAGATCAATCCTTCGTACACTCTCCTTATACCCAACAAAGAGGATCAATAGCATGTAGCGCAAAAATATCCACTGTGAATTCTGGAAATGCAACACTTTCGCCAACATTGCAAACCCTGCAGAGTAATTACCATATTAACGCGGCTCATTGTGCTCCTGATTAGTAAAATCGAATGTAGAAAACCACATCCGATCCTTCGGAAATTGCTTAGTTTGAGAAAACAAAACTTCAGAAACGCGTATCTCATCGCTTTGACATTTTTCTGGGCAATTGTTTTCATTCCTTTTTTTTTTTTTTTTTTTTAATTCCGCATACACAGCTCAAGAATCAACTCCAGATTGAAGGTTCTTTTTATCCAACATTTAATGTATCCACAAGCACCATTGCATATCTGTCAAGGTCGTTTCTAATTCCTCCATCCCTTATTGGAGGAAATTTTCTTTCATCCGTTTTTTAACCGGTGGGCTACAAACGTGGACGTCGCCCACAATTTTATATCTGATTAACTACATATGAAGGTGGTTTCCATAACTTTAAACCAATAATCAGAGTTACGGGCGGAGAAAATTTCCTCCGCGCGAAAGAACAAAAATATAAGCCCTTCTATCATGGGGCATCATCCAGACGTGAACCTCTTCATTAAGAAATTTGAATACGGAAATTTGAATAAGGAAAGAGAGAGAGAGGTCAACCATGGATTGCAAATGGGGAATTGACACATAAAAAGAAAAAGGAAAAAAGAATTGGAGTAGTAAACCAAGACCAGAAAGCCCTCAAGGGCTTGTCCCTGGCGGTTGACAGGTAGAAGCGAACCCCCAATCTCCGTTCTTAAACGGACCGCCCAAGTCATCAAGAAGAATAGTAGATAAGAATGGCAATACCCACAATGAGAGCAGGACTGGGTGAAAAATAATCAAAAGTCCTCTCTTCATCTAATGCTCTTCATGGTGCACATAAATCTATTAACCAGTCAGCCTAATTTATGAATTAAACAAGTGCAAAATCCACAGAGAGAGAGAGAGAGAGAGAGAGAGAGAGACGGAGGGAGGGAGGAACCAACACTCTTAAGGCAGAACCAGTGCTGAAATTTGGATTCAAGAGGTCCTAGGAAAAAGTATCACAGTATTTTTTGTATTGGCAGGGTGGACTTACAGGTTAAGGAGGGGTAAAGGGTCACTTCACCTGTCCTTGTGGGGCTGCAAGTGAATCACGAGGAAGCTGCATACACACACCACAGCAATCAGAAGCCATTTTCATTTATAAATACTGACAAAAGAAGCAAGAGGTGGGAAAGAAAAAAAAAATTCCCTGGTATTAGGCCTCCTCTCCCCTCATCCCACTATAAATACGCAATAATTTTATTGGCATTGGTTTCTGCCAGTGATATTTGATCCCTCAGCTGCTTTTCCTCGACTGAGTCCTAGCCATGGACACAGTGGCAGCATCGGCTGGTTCGAGGATCAAAACCTTCAACGTCCTCATGTCTTCGTTCACGCTGGTAGGAGGGCTAACCCCACAAACTTGATTCAACCGGTTTTCTCTTCCTCCAGGAAGGAAATGCTCCCCCTTTATACTTGCAGCAAAACCTTCCCTAATAGATTTCACGGCCTCAAGAGATTATATCCATGTTCCGGCTCTAAATCCAGTCCAGTCCCTCCCATCAGCTGTTCCATGAAACCGCGCATTGACAAAAACAATGCAACCAACAAGAATCCCACCACCGAGGTCCATCAGAAGTCGACGGCGCCAAACCTGGACACTCCGCCGGCCAATCCGCCGGCTACATCAACTTCTTCTCAAGGTCTGGTCTTTGACTTGGGTCCTAGCAATTCCTGGGATTGCCTGGAAGTTGGTTCGCCGGTGGTGAAAAGGTATATTGGCGACAATGAGGAGAGATGGTACATGTGGTATCATGGGAGACAAGGCGGCAGCAACAGCTCCGAGTCCATCGGGCTTGCCGTTTCGAGCAACGGGATCCACTGGGCACGGGGAGGTGACACAGTTAGATCTTGTGCAGATGCAGGAATGGTGATGAGCTGTCGTAACAGTTGGTGGGCTTTCGACACTGAAAGCATCAGGCCATCTGAGATGGTGATAATGTCCAGTCCGATGTACAGTGCCGTTTACTGGCTTTACTATACAGGATGTAGTTCGGACGAAATTGATTTGTCCGGAGTGCCTACCATTTCCTTTGGAAACCCAGAAAGATATAGCGGTGATGGGGACGCCAACGGAAAGAGTGCAGTGGGCAAAATTCATAAATCTCTGCCCGGCTTGGCCTGCAGTCAAGATGGCAGGCACTGGGCCAGAATTGAAGGAGATCACCACAGCGGAGCTTTGCTTGATGTGGGATCTGAGAAGGAATGGGATTCTTTGTTTATCGCAGGACCACATGTTATAGTCCACGAAAACGATGATCTCAGAATGTATTATTACTCCTTCGACAAAGATAATTGTCAGTTTTCCATTGGACTGGCAAGGTCCAGAGACGGAATCAGATGGGTCAAGTATGGAAAAATCCTGGGAGGTGGATCAAGCGGTTCCTTCGATGAGTGCGGAGTCAAGAATGCTTGCGTGGTAAGAAACAGGAAAGCAGGAAACTACTTGATGGCCTACGAGGGTGTCGCAGCAGATGGGAAGCGGAGTATTGGAATGGCAGTCTCTGAAGATGGCTTGAAGAACTGGAAAAGGCTTCAGGAAGGCCCGGTGCTGCAGCCTTCCGAGGACGAAGGATGGGACAATAAAGGGGTGGGTTCCCCATGTCTAGTCCAGATGGAGAACAGCATCAATGAGTGGAGACTGTATTATGGAGGCTTTGGGATAGGAGGAAGGACAGGAATCGGAATGGCTTTGTCCGGAGGCAGTGACATTAGGACATTCAGAAGATGGGCCGGGTTTTGCTTGTAAACTAGATGTACATATTGGTCTGTGATTACATATTTCAGCAACAGTTCCAGCAAACGAAGTTGTTTCTTACTCATTATAATAGAATAACATAAGGGCCGACCGGTGGGGCATTACAGTAACGCGAAAAGAAAAACAAGCCTTTCTTTTGATATGTTTTTACTTTTCCACCACAAGATAATCCAGTGTAAGCAGGATTTTACACGACGTTTCAGACAAAACAGAGGATGCTGAATCTCCAGGTAGGATTCTCTCTAACCAAGGTAAAAAACTCAGCAAGTCTCTTAGACCAGTAAATTAGGCTGTAGTTTATGCCAGTCATAGCACATGCCTGGGAAATGTAAGCGTTTACCTTTAATCTAGCTTACAATGTCATCTACAAGGCTGAAGGGATCACTAGGATCATCATTATCTTCTCATTGGCTCTTGATAGCTTCTGCTTCAGACTGCTTCCCAAACATCCTCTGAAGCCATAGAGAGATTCAGAGAGCCGACACATCACATGTGAAAGCAATAAAGGCGGACACAAAAATTTTCTGAATACAAACTCATTAGTTGGATAATCCAGTAATTTCTATACTAAAAGATTCTAACGATGGTGGAAAACTCTAATGCAAAGATTGATATCAGCAACAAAGACGCATTAGATGAAGTGCGTACTATGAGTATCGACATTTGATATGATTAAAAGCCTGAAATGACGCATGTCTTTGGAGAATACATATTTAGTAAATGTCGCACAAAACAAATCCTGATTTTCAATTATATTTTACTATACCTTCAGAACTTCCTATCTCCAGGAAACCAGGAGCAGGGCTGTGTACATGAACCCCTCCCTAGACCGCACAGTGTGGGGACCTTATGCACTAGGACACCTTTCTGAAAAATAGTTGAGAACTTCCCAGCCATCATCAGAATTCCCTGCAAAATTCTCTTACAACCAAACAGTGTCATACACAAGGCCAAATTCCTATGGCATGAGTAAATGAGTGAGTTTGGACTAAATAACTTGATTTATAATGTGAGAAAAGAACCTAGAATAAGCTGGTAGGCGGAAACTCAAGTTACAAGGAAACAAATGATGGTTAGAACTATGTTATAGAAAGATATCTCGAGACACCAGATGCATTGTACGAGGAGGAAAAATTCCACCAAATAAGAAATTTTACCCATTCTGATGAGAAACTTGTCATAAATCTTCTGCTTATAAAGTTAGAAACAGCGCCCTTAAAGTTCGCAGAAAAAGATATCTACATTTTTTAATGAGTGCCATTGCCAAAATTTTAGTAAGAAAACATATTTAACAAACTAAAAGCTATTCGGTTTGTAAACAAAAAACATTTGAAGGTGCATAGTAAAGGCTGAAGCTATCAGAATTGAATGCAATTAACTAATTCATCCAATGCAAACAGAGTTTAATGTTTCATGTGCTCACATGTCACTTTCTAACTTTTTCTGCATCAGATGGAAAAAAGAGTGATGGTCCACACGGATTCCAGCTTCGTTAGATATGTCTTCTTATGATTTAATTTCTGCATGTATTGGATGAATACATATACCAAGTCGTGTAAAATTGCAAGACGAAATTATGCATGCAGCACAGTATATGGTACGAGATGACTCTATCCCGAGTAATTCAGAATATATATGACAAATACACCATTAGCACTCGAAGGGCAAAACATTGCTCTTGTCACTGCACGCAAGGAGCACTTCACCAATAAGAAATGCCACCTATCTTGTCATAAGAATTTATCCTAGTAATCAAATTATGAGTGAGGAGCACAGATCAGATGTTTTTCCTAACAATCTTCATTGAAAAGGACAACTTCCCTTATGCTTATTACCAAGTTGACTTATACATGACTAATTTCCTAGCTCTCCACATGAGGGAGCTGAAACCTAGAAAGACTTATTACAGAACATGTCCATTTCAATGTCGGGGTGGCAAATAAATGGGAGGATGTGATGCATTTAAATTATAGTAATAATTCAGATCAATGCATACAATATAAACAAACAAAGAGAATAGACGTACTGGAAGAATCTCGACAGAACCCACTCTTATTTCGTGAGGGATGAGAACAAGAATTCAGCATGGACCAAATTGAATTCCAGAATAGACAAATGCCAAAAGCCAAAGAATGACACAAAGTCGCGTGAGGCACTAGTTCATGAGATGGTATGTCAATTTAAGTGTGTAAGTACAAATATTTTCCTCTTGAAAAATTTCACATACTTATTCAAACAATGAAAGGAATTTTCATCTAAAGAAGGTTTGACATCCTTCAAAAGAGTTGGCATTAGAAAAATTCTACCCTAGAACTCCCTGAAGATCTTTTTGCAGCCACATCTACAGGAAAAGTCCACTGAGAAAGGTGGATGTCCTTTCAGAAAATGACAGTGGAAAGTTACATGTCCATGGGTGCACAAAAGATAAGCTACAATTCTCCCTGGAATATCAAAAGAAAAGGGGGCTGATCCTTTCTTGTTTGGAAAAGTAAGGAGAACGAATATAAGAGTGCAAAATTTTGAAGATTTTACAATTTTTGTGAGAAGGAAAAAGAGGGAGATGAGAAAATACAGTTGTCTTCCTTCCCGTTTTCTTCCTCTCTGGCCTCCAAAACATAGTATTAAGTAAAGTTCTTGCCCTTACATGCCCATCACAAACAAACCTAAGAGGACCAAAGAGAACAACTGAGCTTTCTGGATACAGAACTCAGAAAGAGAAAAGATATGACGATGTCTCAAACTATATAATAGTCAAAAGATGACGTCTGTGAAACCTTGTACTCACTAGAGGCAGACTCTATTTCCCTTTCTTGTCAGAAGGAAAAGCAGTAACTGCCAACAATGAAATTGATTGGTCACTTCAAACTTTAAAAAGGTATGCTCCCAAGAAAACGAGCTGAACAAGGTGATCAACAAGATAGACACGCCGCCACCAAGTCCTCTTGATAACCTGAGATGACGTCAATGCTCTTACAATTCTGTGCCATAATCTTTCTCTACACCTGATCTTGACTAAAGTTGCAGAGATAGACAACTGGAAAACAAAAAGCCCATGACACATGCAGGTCAATATGCTGGAGTCTTTTCATCTACAAGCTCAAGCAAAGTAAAAACAAACCCAAGTGGGCCGTTTGAATCAAGAATAAGGAATCCATATCCAGGAAACTATAAACCACTGAACTCATCAACATGAAATGCCTCCTAAAGCAGCAAATTTAAAGAAATAACATAAAATCCTTCAGAGCCATCTACAAAACCAGTAATAGTCAGTTATTAGACATAAGATGAATCAGTAAATAGTAATAATCTCTCTGCTGGTATGATGACATTTGATTAGAAATCTTTTCTCATTTTGTAGAACCAGGACCCGTGCATATCAGCTCCACGTGTGCTCATTTGCTTGAAAAATTGCAGACCGCAGTTTCTACTAAATCATGATCAATAGTCTGGTATTCTCAGTGATAAGAAAGATCATAAGCAATTAAGTTTGGATTAAAATAAAATTTCAGCCCTGTAAAGGCAATTATACAACCCTAAGCATCAATCACCATGACATCTAAAACCTAAGGTGTTGCTAATACCCACAGCAGCACAACAAGTGCCCCGACAAAGAAGTATGTCAAAGAACGTCGATGAAAAGATAGTCCGTGCATCTTCAGAGGCTTCCTCAACATACAAAGTATCGTATCTCTCATAGACCAGCTCCAGTAAACTGCAGCTTCCTGAACAGCATGCCAAGGAGCCAGAGACGACGATCAAATCGTCCTCGGATTAACAAGGTCGTGAAAGGAACAAACGGGGTCTAAGTAGCTAATCAATGTCATGGACTCAGATTGGAGATGATGCCAGTTAAATACCCATAAACTGTAGCCCGGCACATAACACTCCTGAGCATCGAATCCAATTTCCACAACACTTCCCAAAATCAGATGCAAGATCCAGTGAACAATGCCCGACATCAATTTGGGATCCCGGTTCAACCATTAAAGGCAGGTGCCATAACTCTCACTGTCAGGATGGATCAGAGTCAAAGCCCACTAATCGACAGCATCAGAATGCTTAATACCAAACACAAACTCGACCAACACATTCCGATTCGCTCAGCTTCTTCTCTTCCTATACACTAAAACGTCCATCCCGGACACCTTTCAGCTTCCTCCGCACGAATCAGTCCGGTTTCGAGACGAATACCCATCGAAACTTCAATTCCATACCCAAAAAGGAGGATTCCGACATTATACAACGAAGGAAGAACACGAACCAAGTCGCCTAATTCGCCTCCTGTCCGGCCACGCTGCGCTTCGACTCCAACCAAAACACGACAAAATCCCAAAAAAAAAAAAAAAAAAAACTTAAGAATAGATAATGTGCCATTGCGCCAATCAGGGAACACTGACCAGAGACGGCGACTCGAGCTCGGAGGGGAAGATTGTCGGCCAGCCGCCGTCGGTGGCTCGTCGCCGGCCACGGAACGTGAAGCTCCGCCACACGAAAGCACGCTGGAGCAGGAACAGGGACTGAAGTGGAATTAAATAAGAGTGCGGGGGTTTGTCATTTAGTAAATTAATGGAAGATAAAGGCCCTTTGCTAATTATAATAATTCGTTGTAACTCAAAAAAAAAAGGGGTTTGTCATTTAGTAAATTAATGGAAGATAAAGGCTCTTTGCTAATTATAATAATTTTGTAACTCAAAAAAAAAAATTAGATAATAATTCGTTAGCGACTTGGGCCTGAGGCCCAGCTTTGTTTCTTCGCCTCCGTTCGTTGGGTTTTCTTGCTCGGCCCAATAACCCGGCGATTCCAAAAAAATGTAAAGGTTTAATTATATGACGAAAAACTTCAAATTAGTATAGGCATGATAAATTTTATAATACACTAATTTTTTTTATCACCAAAGACATCAAATTAGAACACATATGAAAAATTCACCCTCTAAACTGCTGAATTGAATTATATGTGAATTGAATTATTGCAGTTGACAAATATATTTTATCTTCTATTTATCACAAGTACACTAGTTTATGTTTTCTTGTGGTATTAATCAAATCTAACAAAAACTAATTGAGAATAAATTTATCACAATTCACTGGTTTGGGATATTTAGTGATAAATTTGTCACAAATATATTAGTTTGAGATTCTTCGTGACATTAATCCAAATGTAAATAGATAAAGTATTATGTTATCGAGAGAAAATGTGGGCTAAATGGGCATTTGTTGAATAACCAAACTCAACTCAACTCAATTTTACAGTGGCACTCGAGAAAGAGCTTGACCCACCTCAACCCAACTTGCAAGTAGATCTCAATCCATATACAGAGCTCAAGATTAGATGTATCAAAAATGAATTATAAACCCATATTTGGGGGTTGGGTTCTTAGTCCAATTCTCTCTTGATATGTTCCTCAAAAAATGCGATTCAAGCAAATACATCCCCCAATAAAGAGATCTTGGTGGAATTGCCACATGCACAATTTTGCTAAGAATTAGCCCACTTATTTCTTGAAAGATGGGAAACATGAGATAACAAATTCAATCTTTAACCAAGGTTTAGAATAGCTATCACAAGTTCAAGTTAATTATTCAATCTTTAACCAAGGTTTCGAATAGCTATCACAAATTCAAGTTAATTGTGTTTCACCTCTTATTTGCAGAAAGACAATAAAAAAACTCTCAATCATGGGAAAATCTAGATATTTTATATCTTTTTTTTTTAATGAAATTTCAATTCCAAATTAAATAAATTATCATAATTTAATTTGAATTGAATATCTTGTGTGACAACAAATTTGATGAACTTAAATTAATGAAACGATAAAATTAAATATTTTCACATATTTTTACCCAAAGTTTAGACATTATATCAAACACATTAAAACTTCAAAAACCACATTGTAGATTGAGCTAGAGTTCAGACACCAACAATTTAAAAAGTCGGGGATGATATTATATATTATGCTAATATTTAAAGACCATTTGTATAATTATCCTAAACTAAATTTAAGTAATGAACGGTTTACTGAGACAAGACCGTCCTACTTTGCCAATGCCTCATCGCATTTTAGAAATAAGAAAGCCATCTTTGGCACGAAAGCACATCGGCTGGCCAAACCATCCGGTTACTAGAGATTTTGACCATTTTGAAACCGAATTTTTCATGTGAGATATTCAGTCCGGTGCAGACGACAGTAGGTCAAAGCCGGGACGAACTCGTGTTACAGGGACTGGCTGGAAAATAAGGGTTACAACCTTTGCCACTAGACGGCTATTTTGGATGAATCGACCTATTCCTCGTGACATCCGCAACTATATAAGTTGCACCCGCCATCAATCAAGAGATGAAAAATCACACAAAAAAAATGACCATATGACTTTATTCGATAACAAATAAAATTAGAACCGCAAAGGCAATTAACAAATGAAGAGGCGAATATGCTCCCAAGAGCTCAAGATGATATCGCCCCTGAAGAAATGCTGAAACAGTTCCCAATCTATGGAAAGAGGAGTTTCCTTGGTCTCAAACATCAGACATTCTGACAAGCTTTTCGTAGAGAATGCGGTTGTCTCTACCAGTATTGCTCTCCCATAACGCGCACGCCACCAGTTCCTGATTCAGTCAAAACCTGATTCACATGGTGCCAGGGAAATCGAGAAAAAGGTGGAAAAATCCCTACATCTAAAAGAATTGCATGCAATTTCTTACCTTGACATCTCTATGACATAGGAACTTCCCCAAGCTGTGAATGATCAACCTCATATCTTCAACCTAAAAAAGGGAAGACAACCCTTTACTCTCCCTGACTAATTATAGAGAAACACAGGAAAGGAGATTTTCTACTCACCCTTATGTATCCAACTCGGTTTCTGTCAAAGAACCTGAAAGCCTGTTCAGAATAATATAACCATCAGAGAATAAGTATCACTTGAAGACCTAAGCGAAAAGCGGACAAAAAAAATGAGGCAGCAGAACATGCCTGCAGTAATTCCTTATTGACCACACTATCCTCAACACCTGCTTGTTTCATCCCTGTTCCCACTTCCTCCCCTTTTACAGGTGCGCTAGTATCATGATCTGGCTTAGACCCAGGAGCTGTCACACTAGAATTGTCCTTTGCAGATTCCTCATCCTTCACCGGTTCCTCTGCTCCACTCTCTTTGTCCCCGCCTACCTTTTCAGGCCCAGTATTGACATCAGTACTCTCCAATTGTTCAGTTGCCTTCAAGAATCAAACTAGAAAGCAATTAGACAATCGTATCAAAAATATCCAAAGATTGAAGTAACAAGATCCAAAGCACTGGTTCACACAGAACAATCCACAGCAACAATCATCTAATTTCAGATCAAGCAACAAACAAGCATAACAAGACTTGCTTTGCTTGCCTCCTTAGAAGTCTCAAGTTGGGATGTCGTTTCCTCCATTTCATCAAACTCTTCTGGATCTTCTTCAGGATCTTCCTCAAGATCCCCATTGTTATTTGCTCCTTCATTCATTCTCTCATCATCAACATTGTCATTGGAATCGTTGTTGTCCTTAGTCTTTTCATCTTCTGGTTTAGCAGAAACATCAGCTGTCTCAAGGATAGCTGATTTGCTTTTCGGAGGCAGTTCAAAAGTCTTCGATTGTTTTGGTGCTTTTTTGTAATTTCCCGTCTCTTGATTTTCTTCTCGCCTCCTCTTGCGCTCATTTCTTTTTTTAATAAATTTTGTACGCAGTTTCTTCATTTCAAATCAGCACATGAAAGGAGTGGAACATTTAGCTATTCAGTCAACTCAAGCATTTTATTCAGACGAGGTGGAAAAGGCAAAAGACCCGTCCAAAGATACCTGCAAAAAGCTAAAGAGACGACATCCCATCTGATACTGGAGCATCTCATAAAGTGATTCTGCAAATACTGAAAGCTACAACAACAAACAAAGAATTGGCATTGTTGTTGTATCTCATGCATCAAAAGGAACTAGTACAAATAATAATACAACCCCATTGTCAGTCCAAACTCATACACAAAGGCAGATCAGATAGACGTCACGTGTTGAAGCCGAGGATCTCACCTCAAAGTTTGATTCTTCGGCATCCTTGTCAGAATAGTCTAAGAGTGAATCAAGCGAAAGTGATAATGAACGCAACTGCAACAATTAACAGCACAACAATACCAGAAGTAAGCTGATGTTTGACATTGATACAAATACACAGCAGTCATGACAATAAGAAACTCTTAGGGTCAAACCTACTTTAGAACCCTTGGGACCTTTTGTTTGTAGAATCAGGCCTGGGCGGGGAGGTTCTTCAACCTTTCTCTTTGCCCTTGTATCTTCATCTGATTTTCTCATAGATTCATCTTTCTGATTTGCATCTTTTTTCTCCTTATCATTCTTTGACTCCACCTCTCTCAAACTCTTATCCATATGAACATCATGCTCAGGAGCTTTCTGCTTCTCAGCTTTGCCCTCAGCAATAGTGCTGGAGCCAATTTTCTCTTCAACTCCCTTTTCATCCTTTTTTTCCTCCTCATTGACCACACTTTCTGCTGCTGCTGAGGTCTTTGAAGTATTCTGCATCTCAGGAACTGATGCTTGTGACTTTTTCTTGCTAATTACTTTCTTCTTCGGTTTGTTCACTTCGCTCAACTGACTTTTGGTGTCAGCAACAGGCTCATCCATTTGCCCTTCCTTGACAACAATTTGTTCACCACCATCTTCCTTAGAATCAGCCACCCCAACATTGACTTCCCCATCCACAACCTTCTTCTTAGGTACTTTTTTAATTATTTTCCTCTTTATGGTTGTCTTTGCACCACTATCTTGCCCGACCATGGCACTATCAGGATCGGTTTTCTCTTTAGTTTCCCCTTCAGTGCAATCTGTCTCCATTTCAGTTTTCACCACAGACTGCACGCCTTCTTTAACCGCGGGAACTTTCTTTACCACCTTTTTCCTGATAAAAGTTTTGACAACAGTAGATGGTTCATTCTGCTTACTTGCTGTCTCTGATCTTGTGTTACCATCTCCAGCATCCTTATCAAGGTTGTCACTCTCTTTACCATCGCTTTTCTCCATTATAGCCTTCTTGTCTGCAACCTTCTGTTTTACAATCTTCCGTATAATCTTCTTCTTCCCAGTCTTGACAGTGCCAGCTGCCTGAGCACCAGTTGTTTCTCCTGATTCCTTTACTTTTTCATCCTTGTCAAACTCAGCCATTTCATCCGCATCCTTCTTCTCATTTTTGCCACTTCTTTCTTCAGTTTCACCTCCTTGGACAAAAACGACATTTTTATCTTTCTGATCACCATCCCCGTTCTCTCCAGAAGTTCCAGAGTCGTCGTTTTTCTCAGATTTGCCAACCATTTTTGAATCTTTTAAGGAATTTAAACCCTTGTCTATTAAGAAAACAAAAGAAAAACAACAGCATGCATGTTAGCGAAACAGGTGAAAACATTGAGAATTCTCGCAAATTTCACTCACCTTCAGTTCCCTCCATCCTATCTCCAGACTTCTGCAATAAAATTATGATTTTAGAATACCAATAAAAGACTCCTCATGTTCCACTTCATTGATAATTGGAGAATAAAAGACGCTAAAAACTGACATATCAAGCTACACGAGCAATATTATACATTTATCATTACTGCCTCTTTGTACTGATGCCAAGTCAACTACCATCAATTGGACAGATGAACAGGCATCAAACACAGAATGCATGGAGCCCACTGGACAAAACCAAACTAAGAGCAAAACCTGTCAACACTGACAACTTCCGCCAACAGGACTAAGTTCCTCAAATATGCAATTAACTGTGACTGTGACCCAAACAGCACATCTAAATTAGAATGGAAATGCAACCACAGTACTTTCATTCTTCAGGAAGAAAATTAAAGCTGTAAATTTTTCTTTCCTTTCCCTATCAAACTTTACAGGGACAGAACTTAATGATGTTTAATATCGAGTTCAATATACTAAAATCAGAACATCAGATCAGTTCATCAACAAAGCAGATGAAATCCAAACCTAAGGTCTTGATCAAAAGTGCAACTTATTTGGCCCCATAATAAAGACCATTTAAACTCAGTCAGGTTCAACCTTTCTTTCCAATACCCCAAAACAAGGTATCATTCTTGAGACTTGCCAGTCACATGGTATGTGATCTCACTTGGAGTCCAAGAAATTTAAGACCATACCAATCTCCAGCAAACCACTGTCCAAACATGAAGTGACAGAACACTCATACAATAGCATAGTCCTTTTAATTTCGCCCACCAATGAAAGCATTACATTGCATGGTGATCACTTCAGTTTGATTAATGAAAGACTGAGAAAGTATCATATCTTGGGCCACATAAAGGAACATTCACCCGTAAGCTGTTACTAAAGAATCTAGGTCAAAGTTAAACTGAGCAAAACAGAAGGTTCGGTAAGGAAAGGACGCCAGTCACTTTTTCAAATACCTAAATTGTACATGAAATTCTTCATATTAAAGTATTATAAAGATAAAATCATAAGAGTAGCAGTAAAGTGAATAGATGACAGAGCCAAGGGTTGGTGGATGAGTATTAAGGTAGAAGAACTTTTTAAAGAGGGCATCAAGATGCAGTAACCACCCAACAACACCAGATTTTGCATTGACAAGCAAACTTCTACATGCATAAAGACCAGCACATTCAATTGCAAAGCAACTTCTGTTCATGTTGTGATTGTCTTATGTGAGCCATTGCTAATAAACCACAGCATCAATAAATATACAAACCTCATCTTTTAAATTTCTTCTCCATTCTCTGTCAGCAACAGCATTTTTATGAGCAAGCCACTGCTGCCTCCACGTCTCCAGTGATGGAAGACAGTCCGACAAGTCAGGGACAAAGAGTACAGTGATCTCTTTATGGCAAAAGAGGCCATCCTTCCCAATTCGATCATAATGTATCTGTAATGTCAAAATGCAAGAAGAAATGAAACAAATTTTGAGCACATGGGTGCACAAATACACCGCATGCATGCATGCTTACATATATTCATGTGATGAAGGATATCAATGAACACAGTCATTTAACCACAAAGTCACATACAAACACTACAAACCAGGGCAAACAAATGCTTTGGACACATACACTGCTTGACAAGGTAAGTGGAATTCAAAAAAGCTTGATCACGCAGACAAGGCAATAAACACAGTCATATATCTTTAGTACTAGAGACGTGATTAGACAAAACCATGCTCTATGGGCTGACAGAATGGCCACAGTGAACTAGAATGAGATATGACCAATGTTAACCATCACTACAAGCACGTGTGACCTTGGAATATTCAAATCCCACCTCTGGTTTTTTTTTTTTTTTTTTTTGGGGGGGGGGGGGGGTGGGTACCATTCTATGGGCTAGGTGGGATGCAAAATACCCCCCCCACCCAAAAAAAAAAAAAAAAGAAAACAAAAAAAGAAAGCTAGTTACCTCGAGGAAACGATTCCAATGCTGACAATTCTTTAAGTCAAGCTGAGTGATATCTTTAGCATATCTGAACATTTACAGCATTTTAATGATTTAGCAAACACGGTAATCTTAAAAACCAAAAAGGTAAAAAGAAAAGGCAAAAGAAAGAGAAGACAAACCTAAGGGCTGTCTGTATTAAAGAAGAATCATCAACAGATGGATCACTGCCATCATTACAATTCCATGGTCCACCAATTGCCATGAAAGAATGATCCTTCCTAAGAACAGCAAACCTTAAAATGTTACAAATATGGGGAACATGATCACCAAAGCTCTTATCAGACGATAGATTCTCCAGGGTGCTCCTGCTCAGTCCACTCATCAGAATCACCTACACCAGCATCAAACAGCGCATTTTAGGGCAAACATGCAGCACTAATTGGGCCAGTATGTTCAATCCACAAGGAGTTTCTCAAATTGCACAAATATATAAATAAACAGAATCACAGACTTGACCTGTTTCTGTGTCCTAAGATACATAGCAAGTTTTGTGAATACAAAAGAATCGATCCTCAAATTTAAAAAATGAGTCCCAGCAAATGAGAAACCCCGTCAATTTCAAATGGAATCAAATCCGACAGAAGGTAAATTAGTATGTCTCCCCATTTGAATGTGAAGAGGGATACAAATGGTCAAACTCCATCTTACCAGGACTCCTAGGGTCAAAGGAATGAAGACTAAGGTACAAGAGTTCCTTTTAAGTAGATTGAGGACAGAGTCCTACAATTGCAGATTCAAGGGGGATGCAAATGAAGCAAAAGTGAAACTTGAAGACCAGAGGGTGAAAAACGTAAGAAGAGAAGGGGGATCAAAAGAGTCATTCGGAAAAAACTCAAGAGGATAAATATCAAAAGAAGATATATTTCTTCTACAAAATAGTATTGTGAAGGGGAGCCTTAGCCCAATGGTAAAGTTGTCACCCTGTGACTCTGGGTAAGGCAGTCTACATTAGTTGGTGGACCCCAAACATAGCCAGAGCATGATGCACCAGGCTGTCCTTTTACATAACACTATTGTGCTTATGCAGACAACAAAGTTTGCTTTGCTTGCATGAACTAGAAAGTCAAGAAAACTTCAGGTCGTCCACTATATCATCAATTCATCCTGACAAGAGGTTACTAAACGAGAATGTGAAAGAAATTATCATAACATTGGCAGTTCCAAGTACCAAACATTAATCAAGTCCTAAGGATGGCCACCTAAATAGCATTTTTCAGTTAAATAGATATCAATCACAGCAACATGAAGATTGAACTTGACAAGATAATGACCTGATTAAAGAACCAACATCTGAGAGCTAGTGCTGATTAGGATCAATAGATTTTATCTTTTCATCCTTTTTCACTAGCAAAATAATCTGCAGACCTCATTTCTATTCTATCCCTACGAGACAAAATGCAAACTGAGCACTTGAACACAAATCTGACACACTTAAGGCTTCACCGACACAGATATACAAGGAAGCACGTAACAGTATTCACGAGCCAAGTTAATCTTAATGACTAATTGTTAACAGTAAGCCATTAGGCACTTTACTTGTACCCATCCTGTCTGCAGTAAACTTTGGTACTTGGCTTGGAGTGTATATCAACATAGTGAATTTTTGAGACAGCATAAATATGTACTCAATTAACTGCAGTATGGCAAATGCTACAGTCATCATCATTTTAAATTTAAAAAAAAAAAAAAAAAAAGTGGAAAATCAGGTTGGCTACAAGTCCAAAGCTCTAACAACATACCTTAGCGTTCCAGACGATATCTCGACGTACTGGTTGTTCTGAGTCATCGGAGAGGAGTTTGGTGGATGACTCTTTTGGTTCAGCTGCACTCTCATCTTCAAGAAAGTCGTGTTCAAAACTGTCCCAGTCAACAAGATACTACATTTCATCAAAATATTATTCACACCCGCTATAAAGAGACAACCAACCATCTTTGGGCTATGAGATAACTAAAGGAATGTTTTTACATAGTTCATAGCAATCCTAATGGAAGATTATCACTTCCATAATTTCCAGTTCAAAGCACCAGAAGCAAAATAAGGTAGCGTGAATAGAATAGACAATACAAGGTACCTGACAGGGGTATGTAACGATAGCTTAAGGCAATCCTTAGGCCAACTCACCACCACCTGAAACACGATAGGGTTCAAGTAAGAGCACATTTAATCACTTAAAAAAAATTTCTCATCGAAAGAATGACTTAATAAAACTGCAAACCTTGGAAAATTCTGGAGACACAAGAAGTCTTGGATAGCGTTTATCCAGAGACATATAATCCCTTTCTACAGCTACTAAACTGGATGAATAGACCTGCAAAAGAATATTCAAGAGCTTAATTATGAAATACAACAAATCGCACCAGAAGCCAACAAGGAAGACGCATTTATCCAAGGCTTATTAGTCTCTGAGACCATTCTTCACCAGAAACCAATAAGGAAGACACTTTTAATCGAGGCTTACTAGTCTCTGCTGCTATCTCTTTAAGCAAAAATTTATAATTCTATTGGGAGTAGCAAAAGAACCATTGCGTTATATCCACAGAAGTATACTAATACATATGCATGCGCATGCGCATATGCACGTATCTTTTTTTATGGGGATGATCAAGAGGGGAAGATAAAGAATGGTACCAAATTGTCAAACGTGTGTTTAACATGTAAGAACATCTTATGAGGAAATCTTGGCAGTCAAACCACAGTGATTCGATATACAATTGATGCTGGTGATAAATGACGCAGCTCCGCAGAGAAAATTCTCGAGTCAACAATCTATTTTTTTAGCTAAGGCAAAGTTTTTCCTTACTGGCTAACAAGACTCAACTCAATGGGCCAGCTCCAATTTTTAGATCAATTCTCATAAGAGAGGCATCATCCCGAAAAAGCATGTAGAGGACTTATGGGATTGGAGAGGCGCAAGATAGGACTGGAAAGCCTTGAGCAGAGTGAACGATGAAGAGATTTGAAGAAAAAGAAATGTAAGGACAGAGGTAAAGTGATGATGAACGGCAATGTAGCACTAGAAAGCAGAGAGATGGAGCATTTCAGAAGAGAGGTGCCTTCAGATTCTTCAACAATCGATGTATTCCAAGTTTAGAATGTCAGAGTAATAGATAAAGCAAAGTGAGAAGCCACTTGGCCAGGAGTAACATAAGGAATCCCAAAGCAGAAGCAATCTTCCCCTCAGCAGTCGCAGATCTCTGGAGGAAGATAATCTCTTTAATGAATGATGAATAGAACAATCCTTGCATTCCTTTTCTTTACCTTGCAGACATATTCTCTCCTTATTTGTTTAACAGGTGAAGGACGCCTTCAGAATGACAGAACAGGAGCAAGTTAGTGATGAAGGCACAGGAAACCGAGTAGGTACATATTCACACGAGAGCAGGACGCAAAGTAAATCATCAAGGTCCACCTATTTGAAGCTTCATGATGCGGAGAATCTCGTCGCAAAGATCTGCCTTCCTTTGTCAAAGAAGAACCTCGTCGGTCCTTCGAGGCCCTCGGAGGAGTCCGTTCTCGTCCAGTCTCTAAGAAACGTTTTCGCTCTCGTTCTTTTTCCTTGTCTCGTTTCTCCAACAAGCGTACCCTTTCTCGAGCTCTTTCACGTTCGCGTTCGCGTTCTCGTTCTCGTTCACGCTCCCATTCACGTACCCTCTCCCGTTCGCGTTCTCGTTCACGTTGGTGTTCCTTCTCCCTTTCTCTTTCTCTCTCTCTCTCTCTCAGCCGCTCCCTGTGACGCTCTTCCTCTCTTAATTCAAATTCTTGAAGATAACTAGCCCTGTCATCGTTGTGTTCTTCAATCCGAGGATGACTACCGCGTGATAGTATGCTACTCGAGTAATCGGACTCGCTACCGTGAAGCCCTTTTCCAGTAGTATAGTCCCTCCCAGGAGGCAAGCTCACTCCATAACCAGGATTCAAAGAACTTTGCCCATAAATGTGATCGTCTGCATTTCTTCTTGGGCCTGCCCCTAATATTGACGGTGCTTTTGGTCCACCATAAGAAGGAGCACCAAGCATCGACAAGCTTTGAGGATCGGCATCGATTCTACGTCCATAAGACATGAGATCTTGGTCCAGATGTCGGTTTGCAGGAACTCTTGCTGCAAGATATTCATTTTGTCTGCCAGAAATGTGTTGCTACTTAGTGGCGTAAGAAATATTCCACCATTTTATTAAGTTTATTCCAACATACTTAACAATCTTTGAAGCAGACCATGGACCACTGCCTCAGTCGATGGGCAAGTAAGGTGAACTTGGGTAGTAGACCCAAGACATGAAAAGAAAACAAATAGCATATTGAACAGCAAGTACCAAAAAGGAAATTTCCTCTAAGTGGATGCAAGATGCCTAAAGCAGAATTACCTGGAGCTTCCATCGAGTGCAGTGGAATGACGTGATTGAGTTTTCAGCAAGTGTTCTTGTCGAAGTAAAGATGTCTGATCCATGCGATCATACATCTCAGACTGTCAAGACAAAAAGAAGCAAAGACTAAACCTCCAAAGATCGTTTGTCTAGCAAGAGACAAGTTTAAATTTCATCATCTAAAAAGGAAGTAATAACAACAAAAAAGTCCCTACAATAATAACCCAACAAGAGACTAAATTGAATTTCAACACAACCAGAAAATCATTTGATCCAGTAAGAATTGGAAACGATAATAAGACACCTGACGTTGATGACCAAAACCAACAGAATCAGTGAATCTTCCGGTTGGCTCCGTCTGCACATCTCTCCTGATATAGGCGCCTTGTCTTTCAGCATACTGTCGCCTTTCTAAAGAAGGATAATCAGGAACTTTTTCTGCAAATAATCCCTCATTTTTTCGACCATAACCATGGTTGGATGAGGAGACATATTCACTGGATGTAAATTTAGGAGAAGCTGATATAGATGAGGTGTAGCTGCTGCGACCTTCTAAAACAGACTGCCCAGCCCCTTTATTACTGAGTGCCGGAAGCTATAACAAGAAGATTATAAGTAAATTATAAATCAAGCACTATCAGTATCATAAAGCATGGTGGATTCAACACCTTCAATGCTAATTAAGCTGACCATTCAAAGGACCAACTGCCTCGACATTTAAAGACAAAAGAAAACTTCATGAAAAAAATGGTGAAAAGGATTAAATTCTCTAGAGATACATCTACAATATAAAATTGATTCAATCTTACGAGGTCCCCTCATAATACTCTTCTATGGTGATGCTTTCTTTATTAATCCTAAAAAGAAGGAAACAAGAAACAAAGAAAATTCATTTACAGAATTTTAAGTATTCCACTAAAAAAAACAGTATCTTTTACGCTTATGGTATGCAGGAACTGATAGAAACAGTCGTCTGTTCATGATTTTTGTAAATGGGATGCTTCCCCTTTGAAATTGTTTTGCTTTACAGTGACAAATTCCTTCACAGAAGGCATAGCATAGGACAATAGATTCATATTGCTCTTCTAATAGATGCATCAATAAATGATTATCTCCTTTTCTAACAGGGCCAGAAGCAATCATGAGAATGACCGTAGATTTTCTTCATTGTGTAAACAAGATTCAGCTAAGACATCATAAGTTTCTTCATTCTGTTAAGTATAAGAAAAGTTTCTTCTCTGGTATCATTGACATAAGAAAACACAACACCAACTCAACAAAATTGAGAAATTTCCATGACGAATAACAAAAAAAGCAAAGGAAATTAAATCTAAGAAGAAGACAAAGTCAAATTTAATCTTAAAATGGAAAAAGAAATACAAGAAATGAAATGATAAATCTTTAAAAAAAACAATCTATCAGAAAATTCATAATATAGTACGATAGAATTATATCAATCTTCTAATAAATGTATCAATAAATGATTATCTCCTTCTTTAAACAAATTAAGAACAATTATGAAAAATGACATGTCATTTAAGACTGTTCAAATAGGTAGGTTAAAACATTATAAGTTCAGTTTCAAATAAAAGACTACCTTTCAAAATCAGGAAAAATTTCCAAACTGTGAAAGGTATTGAGAGAGATCAAAAATTTCTCGCCATTTCTAAGATTCATGAAAACCCAATTCAATTCAGCAGGATCTTTCATTCACATTTTTTTCCACCAGAAACATTTTATTAAATTCTTGGACCCCAAATGTAGAATATCCTACTTTCACACAATTCACAGAGTTCCAAAAGACATCAATATATAGGAAGATCATAAAAGGAAAGGAAAATTGACACTAAGATCAAGGAAAGGACAAAATACATCCACAACAACAAAAGAATTGAAATAATTAAATAGTTCAAACCTTTTACCTAAGAGCATTTTATCAGACACGTCAATGCACAGGTTAATTTGATATTTGAAAAAAATAATTTAGCAGTCAGAGATTCTCATCACACACGCCAGACAATTAAATTGAATGTCCAACGTCAAAAAATGAGATATTCAGGATTTGGCTCAATGAATTCATACAGCAATCAAGGAAATGCAACGGGAGGAATTGCACCCTGGTGTCCAGTGGTGCATGACCATTAAATAAATTCTAACAAAAAGGAAGCACGACTGAAGCTTAAGATCGTTGAGAAGATCAGCAACAATAGATACGCATGCAATTCACACTGACCTGCTGAGATCCACTCAAACCAGCTGAGCCATACACAGAACTATACTGTCCTCCGTAATGAGCTGCAGCTGAAGGATGAGCCCTATATCCACCAACATCAGCTTCCTGCAAGGCACCATGGATTGATGAATGCTGAGAGGCCAAAGAAAATTGAGAGCCGCCATCAAGTCCACCAGCAGAGCCTCCCGAATATGCAGGTCCCATCTGAAAACTATAGATGATAAGACTAGACCCAACAGAACTTCATGTTACACAAGTTTAAAGTCCCCTGGATTAACATATCCTTCGACAAGCAGTTCTAATTCAAGGAAACTCAAGCATAGGACAATATCGTGAACAAAACAACAAGGTGATTCTATGAGTTTATCAGTCCGATGGTTTCGGACCAATCAAAATTCCATATCAAAAGTGACAACAACACTAAAATCATAACAAAGGTCCCATTCCCAGTTATAGAATCTAGTAAAAAACCGATTTTTGAGCCTTTGAATCGGGCTCCTCTTCAGAAAACATCAGAATCTGACAAACTCTACATGGATAGTCTTTACTCACATGCCACATATCCCGACTACTATCCGATACGCGCCATTCTTTGCCATTCAAACCTGCGCCGTACAGATTCCCGACGGAATTCTGCCATCGAAATTCCCAGAAACTAAACTTGTATTTCCTTTAAACCCTGTAGCGAGCCGAAAAATCGACTCGTGCATAATTGCCCAATCCATTAGTCAAGGGCGGAAACATCATTACCCAACATGCCATTATCCACCGACGGAAAAGAACATCCCAGAAGCAAAATAACGAAATTCCAAATTAAAAAGAACGACGAGACGAGACGATACGATAGGGAGAGACGGTACCAATATAAACAAAGAAAAATGCAGAATTTGAAACGAGAGGACCCGCGTAACTCACCTTCTGACCATATCCGGATTGGCCAGAATACGACTGTTGCCCGTACGCACTGCTCCCTCTAGAGGAATACATGCTCTCTCCCGGCAACAAATTGCTAATCCCACTCCGCGCCGAACGTGAAAGATAAGCCGAAGAAGGATTCTAGCAGCGCCGCAAGTCCCCGGACCAAGATACCATCCTTCGTATTGCCGGAATTCGCGCCGACAGAGGCGCCCCGCGGGAGCGAATTCGCCGGAAATCCGGAGGCGCGCCGGCGCGGACTTGCAGAGGAACAATTTGCTCAGCCGGTAATGGCCAAAACCCTAGGAAACGCAGGTGGTGCAGCAGGAGGAAGACGAAGATTACGAAACTGTTTCGGCTTTTTTTCCTTTTCTTTTCCACTTTTTTTTTTTCCCCTTTGTGCAGTCGACGTGAAAAAGAAGAAAGGAAAAAGAAAACGAAAAAACCGGGCCAAGGATTTATTGGGCTCGAGGAGATAAGTATGGGCCGGGACAGGGAGCTTCATGGGCCCTGGACTGCAGCTCGAACTCGAGCGTATGGGCTGGGAGGGCCCAAATAGGGCCGGGCTCAATTATGGGCCATCCGGCCCATATCCAGCGGTTCACATATCGGATTAGAACTGATTACTGATGGAGCGTACTTTTTCAAATGAGGTCCGCTCGTTTTCGATTATTTTTGTTCCGGTTGATATTGAGAACGAGCGTTAGGGATGGTTTTCATGATAACCATATAATTATGCTTATATCCTGAAAAATGATTTATGCTTTTGGAAACTACAATTTGTTTTTCAGCGTACAATTTCACTTCCAGCGCTTGGAGCCAAGCCCCCTAGGATCCGGACACTCGGGAGTTGGACCTGTGACATCGCAACCAAAACCCAGGACCACATATGAAACATCACCAATGCTCTTCATATTATTTCTATTTTAAAGACCAAATGTTAATTAATTAATTATCCACCATACACGCATGAAAAATATATCAAATTATCCATTCAAACACGTGGTTTGTTTGATTAATCTGAATTTATTCTTAATTGAATTTCGCTTGCACTATTAATAAAACTACTCGAGATGGTCAAGGTCATTCGTACATCAAAATACGTCAAGGACTCGTCGATCATAAGTTTATTATATGCACGCATTTTTCTATGGAATTTACTTTGTCATGCCATGTGTAAGGTTCGAAGAGGGCGAAGATCGATTAAATAGATGGCTCGACATCTCCCGTGATAACAACTACATCAGTTATATCGTGTGATCTTGATACTTTGGAGCACGGAACGTAGATCTCAATGAAAACTATTCCACCAACCTTCCAACATCACACCTCACGCAAGGTGCTATCGAGTAACACCTGCACAACCCTCGAAGCTTCGTTTTCCGTAGGATCAAACGCCAATTCAATCACTCCATTAAACAATGCACAGGAGAGATCAAAACAATGTTTATCCCTAAACAAGACAGAAAGCCCCCTCCCCACGTCCATAAAATAGAATAAAAAGAACTGTCAGCAATACGTATAACCTGACCTATAATCCAAACTTTAATCTAATGTTCAATATCCTCGTCACCAACACGAAGAAAACACCAGCGCTGCTGTGCCCTCTTTCCGGGGTGCCTCCTTTGTCGCCGCCGTCGAATTCATCGTCATGTCATCGAATATTCCAACACCTATAGTCGTCGATTCCCACAGCCAATCGCCCCCGACACGGCACGAGCTAAATGCTTTTTGGACCGACAGTACCACTTCCAACAAATCTGCCGAAGAGATGTTAGGATACGACGTGCGCAAGGAACCAAAAGAACCCACCCGGGCGTGCAACCTCAGTTTGACTTGCCAATGGATAAACTCGAACATTGCGGGCGGGGAAATCGGAAATCTTTCCCCGAGGGATTTTCAGAGGGATTAGGTAAATCCAACTCCATCGCGGCCCAACCACAAGCCGCCCGATAGAAAACACCGCAATCGGGCCATTGCAAAGATAATCGATCCAAGCGCTCGCAGCAAGAACCCCGCGGTCGACACGATCTTGCACAGTGGTTTCCTATATCAGGTCCCCATCAGGACCAAATCCCAGTTCGATTTCGATCAATTCGAGAAAAGAGGTATAAAACGACCCCGGATTGTGTTGAGGCCCGCCTGGTTTCACTAGGTAATGGTAATCATTTATAGAGTGGGTAGATCCCATAATTGAAATCTGAAACTTTCATTGTTATAATAGAATGTAGTTTTTAGACCCTAAAAAACCTACCACATTTACCTGAAATCGATTATAAAAACTACTCTATTTTTCTAATCGATTCGAGGGTTTACTCAAGAACTTGTTTTCTTCTTTTTAGTTCCTTTTCTTTTTTTTTATATATATAACAAAATCAAATGAGACTATAAATAACAAAATAATTCAAAGTAAAAGATGAATGACATAAATCTCTATATGCCAAAGACAATAATCCACAAGATAAAGTCGCGTACAATTATAAAGGATAAAAAAATTCAAACACATAACATAAAACATAAATTATAAAATTGCATTACCCATTTATCCATAAAAATTTATGGAAAAAGAAAAATTTGATGATGAGTACTAAGAAAGAACAAATGACAAAGAAGTATTGAGATTAGAATTTAAGACAAAAAATAAATTGGGGTTTTGATTTTTTTAACTTATAAAACTGATTCAGAAATCAATTTCAAAAAAGAGCGATCCAGTCCAATTTCTTAATAAATATTCATTTAAAACCTACTCCGGAGTCCGGATCAATTTCGAAAACTTGGAACCTGTTCTCCGGTTTGGCCCCATGTTACACGCTCGAGAGTCGGGGATGATCCCGAGGTGGGGATTCCTCGTTTGGAAGCTTTCGAAGGGATCTGTAGAGGTATAGGGCATAGCCACAGGGAGTTGGTGAGCGCGGTCCAATCGGAGATGCCGCTTTTGGCTTCTCGCTCCTCCAGAGCATATTCTCTTCGTTTCTGTCTCCCCCTTCGAGTTGCGGATTGACACGTAGTAAAGCAAATTCGAAGTCATCGGTGCGGTTACGGCGTCGCGAAACTGTCTCTGGGTCGACGATGTCGATCGTTCGGCAATGTCAATGAAGTTTGTTCGCACCGGACGTACGAATGGTGAAGACTGCGTGAATTGCTTTCAGACCATAAACCGAGCGCTCAAAGAGTTCGGTCGTTCGTCCAGAAATTATCGTATCTCTTTTGGCCCGATTTGCACGAGCCAGATCTCAAAATTGTGCTCCGAATAGGCATACGTGGTGGTGATAATTGACAATCGAATCTTGTTTTACCATCAGGCCTTATTAATCCGATCCAGTACGTGGATTGTCTCAATTTTCCCTACTCAAACAAATGATGTCCTCGTCAAGTTTGGTCTGCACTAGTCAACGGTGTTTGGTATTTGAAACATTGCTCAACCCATCCCTTCCCCTCTTCCCTATCCTAGAAGTTTTCTAAAGTCATGCGTCATCTTAACGTTTTTATCGCAACAATTAATCCTCACTATCATCAAATCAAATGTGAGTCTAGTTCGTCCGTAGGCGACTAGTACAAATATAAGGAGGGTCTCCTTACAATTTGATAGAATCTAGTCAAATCACGTGAGTCGAGCTTTTAAAATGGTGATGAATTCGGCGTTTATCTCACTTTTAAAGAAGAGCTCATATCTTGTCCATCAACTACATAATTTAAATTATCATAGTTTTTAAACTCGCGGTACCTGACCTCAGCACGAGCATCATCCAATAAATAGGTTGCAAGAAGTCTTCTAATCCCGAGCGAGATGGCAGGTTTGGTAAACGAGCTTTGGCTTAGATCGAATAGGCTAATCAAATCCGAGCTAGCTAGAGTATCGCTAACCGCAACGCAGTATTAAAAAAATCAAAACCCTCGTCTCGATGCAGAGGACCTTAAACCCACACGTGACCAGAAAAAGGACAACGAGGAATATAGTACACGGACGGGCCGATCTCCACCGGGTGGGACCCGCGCGGTGAGGTGGCAACACGAGGGCCACCGAGTTCCGAAAGGGGGAAGACGACGATCGTCCTCCGCCTCGTGCTTATCCGGTCAATGCCCTCGCGGAAACGTGTCGCGCGCGTGGAGGGAGAGGGGGGGACCGAAAGCGACGCTTGGCGCCCGCCGAAAAGAGGCGTTTCAGTTCCGCCGTTCTCTCCTTTCTTGACACGGCTTGACTTCGCCCCCGCCCCGGCCGGAGATGCGATGACCATTGGCTTGTTCCGCGACTTTGGCGGGGGGTTGCTTGACAATGCATCCAGGAATTTCTTTTTAATTATCGCTTTTGGGCTGTCATTTTGCGGCACGAGCGCGAAAAATTTAATGATATCCTGAAAATCGAATATGACTAGTCGATCCATCTGATATAGATTAGACGTGTATATCCATTCTTGATCGATTTATCATTTTCTTATCAAATTGCAAAGTATCCAATTCAATACTCCCCTCGACTTCAAAAAACCCTAATGACTACCTTCTGTCTAAAAGAATCGATGCTATCAATACAAATTTAAATGCTTATCATTTTAGTCCGATCAAATGCTCAGTGAACACATGCTCTATGATCCTTAGCTCGATTTCAGATAACTTTGGCGTTTGCCCTATATCTAGAAGTATTAGTGTGATATAAATTCAAATGCTTACCACTTTAGTACTAGTAAGCACCTAATGAAACATATCATACGATTCTCGACTTAACTTTGAAAAACTTTGGTGGCTATCTTATTTCTAGAAGAACCAATGCAATCAATACAAATTCAAATGCTTACGACTTTAGTCCCACTAAGCACCTGATGAAACATGCTAAAAGTGGTAAGGGTTATCTTATGGGGGCCGAAGATGGCATTGGCAAGGCTTGACCATGCCCGATCATGCCCTTTAGGACATGAATTATTGGTCCAAGATTTCTTTTTTGGTTGGATTGAGAATAGTCCAGTTGAGAAGGACAAGGGTTTGAACACGCAAACACCGGTGCCGCTTCCCACGTTCTCGAGGAAGTGGCCAGTAGTCACCCACTCAAGATCTGATTAGAACTTGAAATTATGTCCATAATGTCACCTCAAAACCTCCAAATCCCATGAAGTTTCCTCCCAATCAAAGCTCTCTTTTGTGCTCAGAAGAAGCTCCTTCACCTCAACAACGATCCCCTGCCAATCGAAGCACCTGATTTCCCATCAGCTCGTACTTTAAAAAGATCATCAAGCTCGGTTATGATTAAAGCGCATCGATACTTTTAGGCCTTCCAACCCTACTTATCTAGATAACATATTCTATTTTCATAAAGAGCAGCAGTCAAAATTGCCGGTTGCACATGTAAGTTCGTGTCCTAACATCATTCGTCAACGCTTTATTCATGGAACTCAAATTCACTATCGGTACGTGGCTTCGCTATCATCCTTAGCGAATCAACCTGTGCAAATTCAACTAAGAGACATGACCGATCCGAGTGTGTCTTGGAGGGCCATAAACCATCACGTTGATCACCGAACATCCCCGATTCCAGCACAATCCGAATAAGGAAAAACAAAAAAAAAAAAAATACACCACGAGGTTTCAAAGACGTCTTGAACCTCAAGCCCCACACAAATCAAGTTTCTGACTATTCAAGCACGAACAATCAGCGATGGATCCCTCACTTAATCTATTTGGACCCACATGCGATATTTAGCTTTTTATATAGACTCCTCAATATTTTATGTCGATTCCTCAATATTATCCCAGAGGGTCATGAACCATCATGCTAATTACCAAATATCCCCGGTTTCAGCATGATCCAAACAAGAAAAAATTAAATGCGATTTTGCACCACGAGATTTCGAAGGCGTCATTTGGACCCACATTCTATTTGGCTTTTCCTATCGACTCCTTGATATTTTATATCGATTCCTCAATATTGTCATGGAGGGCCACGAACCATCATGCTAATCACCGAACATTCCCGGTTCCAGCACGATCCAAACGAGAAAAAAACAAACACGATTTCACTCCACAAGGTTTCGAAGACCTCTTGAACCTCGAACCCACACGAATCCAGCTTTCAACTATTCTAAGTGTGAACAGCCGGCGACAGATCCTTCACTTAATGTATTCGGACCCACGTGCGATTTCGAGCCTTTTATATGGAGAAGACTCCTCGATATTTTAAGGAATCCCGTCATTCACGCCAGCTGCAGTTCCCGGTTGAAAAATACGTTTTACCAAAACTAAAAGGTAGACAAGCGCATAATCGAATATCCACCTAGGGATGGAAAGAAAGGAAACCGCTCGAGCTCTGAGCGGATAAGCTCGAGAGATTTATCCTCTGGCAGGTCAAACTCTCCGTCTGTCCTTCCGGCCTCGGTCAAGTAAAACACACCGGACGGGTTTGGATCGTAGCGAGGGAGAGGGATATCCATTGAGGCGTTCCTTCTGCTCTTGGAAGACCTGGTTGTAAAATTTTTAAATGCCCGAATATAACAAGACGTGTACAACTAGGGGGACTGCGATATTTTCCCTTTTTTCTATAGCGAGGTTCTTACAGTACAGCACGAATTATATATTAATGTGGAAGGGAAAAACCAAAGGGATAGGGAGATGACAAAATGTCTTACTTCAGCAGGCTGGGGATAAGATAGAAAGCACCCCCCTTTCGTACATGATTTTCAAGGGGGAATTCAAGTCAAAGCTCTCGCCAATCAAATCCACGCAGGCCCCCCTCCCCCTCCCGCAAGACGACAAAATCCAGCAAGAATAAAAGGCAGAGGCCTCTCCTTTCCAATATTTCAAAAACCCAGTTTCTCTTCCCATCCTTCCTTTTCTCTAGAGGTTGGCCTCTCGAGTCCCTCTTTTCTCTCTCTCTCTCTCTCTCTCTCTCTCATCATCGTCATCATCGCCATCCTCAGCTAAAGAATAATTTATCGAGTGTGGTGGGAACTCTACTCTCGCCAATCACCGACCGTTGTACTCCTCAATTTGTCTTTGAGCTCTTCGTGTTCAGCTGTTGCTCCCCGCTGAAATGAAGGGCCTGTCTGTTTCTTCTGGCTCTGGCCTTCCTCCCGGGTTCAGATTCCACCCCACCGATGAGGAACTCATCATGCATTACCTCAGGAACCAGGCCACGTCTAGGCCGTGCCCCGTGGACATCATCCCGGAAGTGGATATCTACAAATTCGATCCCTGGCAATTACCTGGTTGGTCCTAACTCTAGAACCCCCACCACGAAAGAAGAGATTGAATTCCATGGCAGTTTGTGTGTAATTTAATTTGATCGTGTTATGTGGTGTGGTGATTAATGAAGTTGGTTTTGCTTTCTTGGGTTTGTAGACAAAGCGGAGTTCTGGGAGAACGAGTGGTACTTCTTCACGCCGCGGGACCGGAAGTACCCGAACGGGGTGCGCCCCAACCGGGCGACTGTGTCCGGGTACTGGAAGGCCACAGGCACGGACAAGGCGATCTACAGCGCATCCAAGTACGTCGGGGTCAAGAAGGCCCTCGTGTTCTACAAGGGCCGCCCGCCCAAGGGGCTCAAGACCGACTGGATCATGCACGAGTACCGGATGACCGAAGTGAAAGGACAAGCCAAGAAACGGAGCGGGTCGATGAGAGTAAGTCAGTTATTGAAAGTTTTGATTCCGGGGCTGCTTATGTGAATCGATGTCATCTGACCCTGCCTAGCCTTGGCTGCATCTATTTCAGCTGGATGATTGGGTGCTGTGCAGGATCTACAAGAAGAGGGCAACCGGCAAAACAATGGAACCAGGATCGAAGAATCCAACCATAATGTCCAGGCGACCGACAAGGCCTATGCCAATCTTGATGCTACCGACCCGACAATAATGAAATTCCCGAGGACATTCTCCCTGACCCATCTGCTGGAAATGGACTACTTGGCCCCATTCTCCCACATCCTATCTGACAATCCCTACAGCGCAATCTTTGATTATCAAAACATCATAAGCAGCAACAACTCTGCAAATGACTCTGCTGATCAGAAACCACACGGGGGACATTTTCCCCACCACGTGGCAGTTCAGAACAGTGCCTTGAACCAGAACATGGTCATCAACCCCATCTTTGACCTCCAGTGATTCCTGGGGGGGACCCCAAAAAATGGAAAAAAAAGAGAAAAAATTCATGGCTTTTAATTAGAAAGGAGACTTGAAATTTGATTATGTGAAGAATTGAGGATTGGCAGGACACCAGCTATTCAAGAACCGAAAAAATTCTGTAATTTGATTGCAAGGGTTTTATATATATATATATAAAATTATATAATGACTGTGAAAATTTTTACGTAATCTCAGTCCTTTATTGCGAGTCTCTTTCCCGGGATGGGGTGACGACGAAAACAGTAGTAGTCTCTTTCCGTAGAAAATTATGGACGATGATGGCAAAGCTCAGGGGGGGGGTTCAGATTTCTTTTGTCGTGATGTAATCGGTCGATGCCAAAAATGGCTGTTCATCTTCCTTAATCTATGGCAATTATTATCGTCATCTGCGGATAAGACCGGACCATGATATATAACTCTTGAGGCTTAAGTTATCTTTTTGACCTTAGCTTCTCGAATCAATTCTCTTCTATCGCCCTGCCAACTGGCAGGAATCGGGCAGCAATCGTGTGCCGTGCGCGTGTTTTCATCTCGTGATTTCGTCACGTAATAAGACGGATCGAATTGCATTCGACCGCACAGAGGAGATACTTTTCGAGATTCCGAGGAATATACCGTTCGAGAAACGAGAGAGATCCCAAGCGTGCGCCGGAGGGAAACCTCTTCGAGTGTGAAAGATACTTGTCCTCCTTTGGCGGGACTCTAGTGCTCTTTAACTTCCATTACAAGTAAGTTTCCTTCCATTTCGTTTGCTTAAACACTGGGACTAGGATCTCGGCTTTCTTCGTCGATCGCGGGTTTGTCTCCTTTCACACATACGTTAACCAAACCAGAGCACTGTATTTGCCAAGTTCACGTGTACGCAGTAGCGTAGACGACTGTTTGTTCAGCTCGGTTTCGTTTCCACACTCTTTTAGCGTTTTGTGAAGTTCTCTTTGAGCACTGGATTAGTCCTATTCGTGTCATCTAAGCAAGCACCGGATTAGTCCTATTCGTGTCATATTCTTGTCATCTAAGCAAGCGCTCTCTCTCGAGTGCTGAGGTATGCATCTAGAACCATGTGTTCCAATCGAGCTCGTGGGTTTTCAAAGAAAAAGCAAGGGAGAATAATCCGAACTCGAAAGGAGCCAAAAGATCAGTCAAATGACCACGATAAATCGAACCGACCCTACAATGGAAGTCCTAATCAAGCAAGCGCTGAATTAGTCCTATTCGTGTCATCTAAGCAAGCGCTCTCTCTCAGGTGCTAAGGTATTGCATCTAAAACCATGCGTTACAATCGAGCTTGTGCGTTTTCAAAGAAAAAGCGAGGGAGAATAATCCGAACTCCAAAGGAGCCAAAAGATCAGTCAAATGACCATGATAAATCGAACCAACCCTACAATGGAAGTCCTAATCAAGCAAGCGCTGGATTAGTCCTATTCATGTCATCTAACCAAGCACTCTCTCTCAGGTGCTGAGGTATGCATCTATTCGTGTCATCTAACCAAGCACTCTCTCTCAGGTGCTGAGGTATGCATCTAAAACCATGCGTTCCAATCGAGCTTGTGCGTTTTCAAAGAAAAAGCGAGGGAGAATAATCCGAACTCGAAAGGAGCCAAAAGATAGGTCAGACCACCACGATAACCGACCCTACAATGGAAATCCTAATCAACCATCACTATTTAGTAACTACGACTTGATCCAATTAATTTGTAGATCAAACCAGAGAGGGCCCCTAGACGTGGCTCACCCACCACATCCTGTGACCCCATCACAGGGAAAATGCCAACTACTCCATGCTGAAACTTGCCTGGAGTCCTCCATGCTTTTGCACTTGGAAGCCAACTAAATTGAACTAAGCGAAAATGAAGGAATTGACATGAATAAAACAAACAAGACTTTTCATTGCATTTGTGGGCGCGCGCATATATATCTTGGCATCGGTGTGAATGTTAGGTATAAGGACTATGCACGGAGGCCCGACTTCAGCAAGTCAAAGCCCACATTCACAGAATTTGGAGGTGTAAATGACGCCTGGTAGGCGCAAAGAAATCTTTGAACAGACTTAAGTAATGAGTTTCTCTTGCTTGTCTTTCCATTCACTAACTTGCGCATCGATTTTTGCTTCCACCGTCGCACGAAATCCAGGGTAAGGCTCGTATCCAAAGAACGTCTGAAGGGCCTGAAAAATTGTGAAAAAAAGAACTGGAGAATATCAGGAACATGTTTAAATGGAAGAGATTGTCCATGGGAGGACACTAGACAAATGCTTTAGAGAAATCACCTCCAGCAACACAAAGAAGGGAGCCATCAAGAAGGCTTGAACGAGGTTGTCCAGAAGAGCTGGGGCTCTTTTCTGTACAAATTAATTCAAATCAGCTGCAGATATGGTTGCCAATTCCTAAAGCTTTTTCAAGGGAAGTATTAGCCTACCTCAAAGACCCCATGGCCAATGAACTGCCCAGTCCAACACACTATCTGAGCCACAAGAACAACCTGTTCAAGAAGATGTCAAATGGTTGAAGTGAGTAATGCTCATTCAATTTTATCATTCACCAAGAAGAAAACTAGTCAATTGGTGCCCAGGGAAAACAGCTTTATTTGGAACATCGCCTGGACAAAATGATGGCACCAGAGCACTCTGCAGTTTCCCCAATAACTCTAAAGTTTAATCTCTCAGAAGAAAACAGCATTCATGGAGTGCCATGAAAGGAACAACAGGACAAAAATTAATGAATGACGACTTTTTGTTCTTTGCTGGAATTAGCAAATGCTACTAAATCTGTTTAAGATATAAACCAAGATTGCAAGATCCTATGAATGCCAGAAACCTCCTTATCCCAACGAACGAGATGGCTCGAAGAATATGATTTTCAGGAACTATCATGGAAATTCATGCACATATACAACTAGTAAATTATTAATCCCACGAATCTTAAAACTTCCGCAGCACTGAAAGAAAGCCACATATCCTTTTCCATCACAGGATAATCATGTGCCATCACCCCTTTCATTATGTTGAATGTAGCAAACCGTTCAGCAGAAAAAGGAAAAGAAAAGAGTAGTGAGAAGAAATTGCTCGCAATCTTTGCAAGAGGAAGATATAGAAAACCTAATAAACATCAGTTCCATTTGTCAGAATAAAGTACTCTGTGCATGTATGTGTATGCTTTGGTTTCATTTTTTTTACCTGAACCCTACATGAGTAGCTAATAATGTTATCAATAAAACAGCAAAACAGCATCAACACTGCATAGGTCCCCTCATAGTAACTTAGGCCTAATAATCTTGACCCGCCTCAACTGTTTCCACGGCAAATGGAACTTGCAGTAAAACTATTCTCTCAGCTGGCAGCACATAGATATATGACAATGCCAATTGATCCAAATTTGCACTGCATCTTTGAAACTCTGATGATAATAAAAAAGAAACATACGTCTCTGGAGAAACCATATAAGTGAAAAATGAGAGCCAACATAATAAAATAAGAAGTCGCGAAGAGTACTGTGATCGCTATTTCAGTGAACATGAAACAATGATGCGCCTTCAAGATGAATATGGACAGTGTGAGTCCACATGCTATCCTCAGTTCTGAATTTGAAGATCACCAATCCTCACAGACAGCACTACCCGGCCGATAATAGGGGAGCAACCGCGCCAGTCTCCTTTCGTAGTTCTGAAGATAATTCACAGCCGTAGCTCAAAGGATAGAGAGCCAAAAGCTCCCAAACTAAACATTCTATTTAGAACCTCACCACTACGACCGACCGAGCAACAACCAATATCACGCCCCAATCGTCGAATGCTAGCACACCAAACACCAAAGTGCAAGAATGACGTATACAACACCAGAAAAACGATCCAACACGGCTCAATGAAACAACACATAGCCGTTTTTCTGACCATCTGCCTATGTGTAGCCTAACAGCTCTTGCATTCCTAACATTTCGGGGATGAGGGCACAACTGAAGAAAGGACTCAATTGGAAACTCATAAGCAAAACTGAGTAAAATAGAAAGCAGGCTATTCCACTGAAATGAACCCACCAAAACGAGCGAGCAGATAACAAAATCGCGGGGGGCTTTCAAGAAAATCACCTTCCAAGCGAGAGAGAACCCGAGCCTGCCCGCGACGAAACTGGCGGCGACCCAACACATCAGGCAGAGCAGAGCGGCCAGGGAGCCGGCCCTCGGGTCGAGGAACACGTAGAACGCGGCGTAGACGAGGGCCAGCAGGCACCCGACGTTCAAGAACAACGCCAGGCCGTGCCCGAACAGGGACAGCTCGATCGGGGGGAGGCCGAAGAGGGGCGGGGCGTAGCAGAGGAGGAGCAGGGCGGTGAAGAGGATCGGCCACACGAACACCATGTGGATGGCCACGTTGACCGGGTTGCTGTGGTACGCGCCGTAGAAGGCGAAGTGCTTCTCCAGGTCGAGCAATCCCGGCTTCGCCATCTCCGTCGAATCCGGCGGAAGCCCTCGATCTTTACCCTCCCCCCCGGAAACGGTTGGCGGGTCGGTCAGGTTTTTCGCGGGTCCGAGCCCGGCGAGTAGGATTTCGAAGGCGGATGCGGCGGCGGCGGCCGCGGGTCGGGGGAGGCGAGAGGCGATGGGAAGCCTGGGATGATGGCGGAGGTCGCCCGTCGCTGGGATTTGGAATACGGTTGGTTTGGTTCTTTCCTTCTGGAAGCTGTGATCGGTTGAGGAGTCAAGGTCAAATTATTTTTTTCATAATCAATAATTTCTTGTCATTCTCCCAAATATATTTCCTCGATTTCGTTACAATTCTTTTGATAAAAAAATTAAAATATGTGAGTTCAAATTTCTCTTGAGAAATCTATCTATAAGATATAATTAAAAACAAAATTTTGGGGATCATATTAAATAAATTTAAAATCTATGAATTACATTACATATTATAATAAAGTTCAAAACCAAATTACACTGAGTCAAAATTCAAGAACCATTTATTAGAGGTGTCTAATCTAGGAACTACTTAAATTGAATCGGACCGGTTGATTTGGTCTAGTTCCCAATTCCAAAAATGAAATTGGTGTCCAAATGGTTCGATTCTTGAGCTGGATTGGACCGACTATATATACTATTTTTTTAAAATTATTCAAAAAAATAATATGACTAACTTTTCTCTTTATTTCTTCATTGCATATGGCGGAAAAAAAAATTGGTTCCATTGGATTGGTTCCTAATTCCGGGAACTAATTGTTCCTAGTTCCACATTGGAATCGAACTGAATTGAAAATCGATTACCCCTATCATTTATATAATTATCTCTTTATTTTTTCATTCCCAAATTTTTAATTTTTAATTTTTTTGTAGTTTAAATTTCGAAAGATAGATAAAGGAAAAGGTATAGTTGAATATAGCATTTGGCAGATAAAACAAAAATTTAAAAGTAAATGAAATTCAAAAGAAAACTGAAAAAAACAATAATGAGTTAATTTTCTCATATTCTAAAACGTAACTTATTTTAGCTTGGTGAATAAATTAAAGTCAATACTTATATTAGTTTATTGTTATCATATTTCTTTTTTTTTCTTTTATTCATTTACTAGGATTATTATTTCTTAAATTTGGGGTAACATTACTAAGAAATAATATAATCCGGAATTGGGGACTACCTTAGACCCTTGGCTCGGTTAAAGGGTATACTTGCCAAGGTAGAAGAGTTTCTTCCTTAGATGAACCTCCAGTGCCTCTCCACCATTCTAGTGGGCTTATATGAATGCATTCTTTGCCCGCACGTCATCTGTCCCTAGTTTGATTTGGTATCTTTTTCTTGCCCATATTTAACCAATACCTCTATGTACTTTACTTCTCAATGATCCCAAGGTCTAGGGGCCACCTAAATGAAGTCTTTCAAGGACATACTTAGGTCCATATGTTTTCTTAGCTCATAATGTAACATTAGGTCTTTTCTTCTCTTATCAATCGCATGACTCCTATTATTACAATATTTATCTACTAAGAGATAAACATTGTTGTCATTTAACAATTTTCAACTATTTTATGACGTCAGCATTGGATCATTAAAAATTGCAAAAGCACAAGCTAAGTAACTAGGTCGTTTCATGTTCAAGTGAAAAAATATTAGGTGAGTGGAATACTTTATGTAGGCCATATGAAAAACCATGGTCCGACCTCCCATGGAAAATATTCAAAATTTACTGCTCTCCTATGTCTCTCTTTGTCGGAAACCCTTTACTGCAGTTGCAACTTGCAATAGACCTCTCTCTTCTGCAGACCCTCTCTCTCCTCTCCTCTCCTCTCCTCTCTCCTTGTTAGAAATCGCTCTGTTCTGTTACAGAGGAAAAAAATCGCTCTCTCAGGCTCAGTAAAAATCACACCTTTCACTCTCGTTTTTCCTCATTCTTTGATGAGATCACGAGTGGCATGGAACACGGTTTTGACTCGAACATCTTTGATGTCAATGGCATTGAAAATGTTCAGCGGAGGAACTTTTTAAAAATTTAAAAGTCTAGTGGAATGAATTTTCATAAAACCTATGATCTAAAAGTCAATATATATATATATATATATATATATATATATATATATATATATATATATATATTTGAATTTTTCTCCTAAACATAATTGAAAGATCTTTATAAATACTAGCATAATAGCCCCGAGCAATCATTTGTCTTTAGTTGATTCTCACAACTTATACGATCACAAAATTCTAGCTAGAAAGGTCATCAGTGAGCACCAGCCATGCATCAATGAACTCTCTTCAAACCCTACTTCAAATATTTACATTCATACTTCCTCGTGCTTCGACTACAAACCCCAATTCAAAGAGTTTATCAGTAAATAAAGCCTACATATGCACCAAAAAGCTTCCTTCAAACCATACTAAAGGCAAATGATTGCCCTAGGGGCTGTTATACTAGTACGTATAAAGATATTCCAATTATGTTCGGGAGAAAAATCAAAATACCTATCTATAAATTGGCACTTAGATCACAGGTTTGATGAAAATTTGTTCCACTAGGCTTTTAAATCTTTTAAAAGTTCATCCGCGAAACATTTTCAATGCCATTGACACTGATAAAGATGCTTGAGGCAAAATCGTATCGCATGCTACTCTTGATCTCACCACTAGAATTATGAGTAATATGATATGAGTAAGAGTGACACAGAACTGCAAGTTAGAAACAACATTTTATTGATGGTCCATAAACTACAAAAACACGTTAATCATTGACTCATCTTCCTTAGGAAAGTAAAAATGACAACGTATTGATACAAGAACTGAAGGCATACTCTTTAGGATCGAGATGAAAAACATGTCTGCATATATAAAATAAACTATAAGAAAGGACACTAGATATACTAATAATCTGGTCCATATCAGTGATCCATAATCTGCTCCATATGGACAAAGAAAAGATTATTGCTTGGGTGAAATTAGCAATTGGAGTTATAGATAAGATGACTACTTGTTAAAACGTTCCACCCGTTATTCCATCTCCTTCTCTACCATGCCAAAAATCTGCCAGAGCAAAGAATTATAAGTGTAATGCACAATTTCAACAACCACAACAAGCAAATCATCTCGGGAAAAATTGCTTAAGCCCATTGAACATAACAAAGATATCAAATCACCTCTCCCAAAGAGAGCAGAGCTGAGGTCGTGAGAATGAGGGAAAAACACAACGGCGGGGCTTGGGAAGGCAACCAGCGGAGGCGACGACATTGTGGTTCACGAGCAAAGAGCTCCAAGAGAGACAGAGACAGAGACAGAGACAGAGAGCAAAGCGGAGGTCACAAAGAGTGAGGGGAATACGTGATGACAAGCTCGAGGAGGCGATAGCGGAGCAGAGGTGGCAGCATCGGCGTAATGGTTCAGGAGCAGAGAGGCACTTCGTGGAAGAGAGTGAGCAGAGCAGAAGTCGCAAAGAGTGAGGAAAAACGAGAGTGAAAGGTGCGATTTTTACCGAGGGTGTGAGAACGCGATTTTTTTTTCCTTCGTGACAAAACGGAGTGATTTCTAACGGGGAGAGAGGAGAGGGAAGGTCTGCTGCAGCTGCAGTGAATAAATTTTGAACGTGATGGGCCAGGATTTTCGACAAAGAGAGACAAAGGAGAGCAGTAGATTTTGAATATTTTCCACCTGGGGTATGTGTCCATCGCTTATTGGTTTTCCACATGGTTTACGTGGAGTTTTCCACTCATCTAATAATTTCTCATGTTCAAATAGCGTTATTTTTAGTCTCGATAAAAAAAAATTAAAAAATCCCATTCTTAATTTTCTATTTCAGTAAAATTACCTCCAACATTGTTTCAAATTGAACGCACGACCTCCAAACAATACAAAAACCCATTTGCTAAGCATTGTGTTCATCAACCATCTCATCCCAATTTCTTCTTAAAGATTAGCCCGATATGATGAAGTACAAACAATGTAATATAAAGCCACCATAACACATAATGACATTTTATGATGTCATGTCGTAATCAATTGCTAAACAAAAAAAAAAGGAGGTGATAGGATTGTAAAAATGGCAAAAGTAAATTACTAATGTGTCTTGAAAATCTTATATATAGCAATTACAAAGCCAACACTAATTGCAGCATGCCTATTTAGGTTGTCTTCTTTTCTTCTTTTTTTTGACTTTTTCATTTTGCGATTTATGCTTTTGAGTTCTTTTCAATCTGAAATCCTCGACACTTTTATAGGATTCTTTTTTCTTTTTTTTGAACAGAACTTTTACAGGATTCGAATGTTAACAAATAAATTGACATGTGCTATTCTTATAATTTTTTCTTTTGAAATTTGGGTATTATTTTTAAATTTTAACGGAAATGGAGAAAAAAAAAATAGTGGCAGCTTCATATCAGACTGGGGACCGCACGTGGGAGAAAAGTCACGTGCGGCAGCGATGACAAGTGGCGAAACATCATTGGAAGCTTGTCAGCACTGAACGAGCTCCTTCATCACCTTCGAAGCTGCGGAAATGGAAGGCTTCAAACGATTTTATCCGGAAAGAAGCCACAGCAGCAGCAGCATACCATGAACGCCTTCACTCAATCTACATCTCCGCCGCTCCACTCGCAAGCCACCACCAAGCCCCACCTCACCCACGACCGTCCCCACCGCCTCCGCCTCTGCCTCCGGCCCTCTCTTCCCGTCGTCCGGTCGTCCCTCTCCGGCGGAGAGCCCGTCGCCTCCCGCCGCGGTGCCGTCGCCTCCACCCTCGCGCTCGGGCTCCTCACCGCGGCGGGGGCCGCGCGCGCGGAGAGCTGGGGCACGCGGTCGTTCCTGATCGAGCGGTTCTTCCAGCCGGGGCTCTCGCCGGAGGACGCGGCGGCGAGGATCCGGCAGACGGCGGAGGGGCTGCACGACCTCCGACACATGCTCGACACGATGTCGTGGAGGTACGTCATCTTCTACATCCGCCTGAAGTCGGCCTACCTGTCCCAGGACCTGAAGAACGTGGCCTCGACGCTGCCGGAGGGTCGCCGGAGGGCTTACGTGAGCAAGGCGAACGAGCTGGTGGATAACATGGCCGAGGTACGTGCGCGCTTCGCTCTCAAGCTCTCGTGTTGTAGAGTTCGGATAAACTAGCGATTAGTATAAAATGTAGCTCATGGTAATTACATCTCTAATTGGTTTTTGAATTATCAAAAGATACATGAAAATCTTGAATTAGAAATTCGAGTAGCCTATAGTAATGATTTATGTGCGATTTCACGTAGGGAGTTTAATTGAATTGATGCCGCGTGCATGTTTAGGTCCGATTACAATGTGTTTGAGCCGTGACCATTTTCTTTTCAGTTCGATTACTACGTCCGCACTCCCAAGGTGTACGAGTCCTACCTTTTCTACGAGAAGACGTTGAAATCCATCGACGACCTTGTGGAGATGCTAGCATAGGTGAGAGAGCAGGAGGCGTGCTCAGCGATCATGACCTAATTCGCGGCGCAGTTCGAAGGCGTGGCTCGGCTTCGTGTTGAAGGTGCTTGATGAATCTTGTGTGATTTTTTGGCTACATTCTTTTCCAAGTAAGGAAAGTCTTTCTTGCTTTTGAACTCATGGCTGCTCTTCAATAGCATGGAGATCAGAACAATCTCGAAGTACATAAACGTGATGTGTGAATGAAGCTGATATTTATACAGAGCCTGATTCCTTAAACTGTCCCTTTGCAAGTGTTGATCTTGACTTTTAATTTCTCAGACACCGAATGTTCTCGTGTCAATCCTATGACCTTGGTACATCGTTTTTTTTTACCGTCGTATCCCGTTAACCACGTCGTCCTTCTCAAAGTTCACGAACTGCAGGTGTGTTTAGGTTATGTTCTGTTTTGACTAAAGACTGAACTGGTAATGTCACATTTATTTTCATTAAGAAGACAAAGAACACTTCGGTTTACATTTGAAATCCTCAGGCGCTCAATCAATGGAATCCTAGAGTACACTAACAGAAGTAAAGTTGCACTATGCACATGCTTGTGCGCATTTTACACATACGAACTGATTCAAAGGAAGAAAATTTAAACCAACAGACCCAAACACCCGGAGACACAGAGTACTGTGATGCGCTGGCCAGCAGTGAACGCATTAGTGTCGAGAAATGACCACGGCAGAGAGAATGATCAGCAATATCATGGCGAGCATTGCTGCGAAAGAGCCGATCAAAGATCCTGTGATTCGCTCGCAGAACGAGCCGAACTGTTGGCAGATGGCAAACCAGTTTGCACTGCTGTTGCCGTTGTGGGCTAAGTAGACGATGGCGGCGGCGGCAGATCCTCCGGCAGTGAGAAGAGCCATCATCGCCTTCAAAAAGTTCAAAGATGCGCTTTGTGAGATTAGTGAAATTTTTATGACGATGCGTGTAAAAGAAGTCTCACTTCTTTGCATGATAATAGTACGTTTTCTAGTAATTTATATGGAGAGTTTCGCTCTTTACCGTGTCGAAGATGATCAAGATGATCCTTGTGATTGTCAACTCGGGCCGCTTGATGTGGAAGATGGACAATGGGATCGAAAGAACGAGATAGCCGCAGACCGTGCCGTTCGCTATGACAAAGAACCTGCTCCACACACGCATCAAACATCATCTATTCGCTTGACCCGGCAAAACAAACAAAAAGAACGAATACAGAAAGCTTCAATCGAGTCGGCTCACATGAAAGACGGCAGATCGTTGTACTGGGCTCTGAACTGTAAGAACTGAGTGAAGAAAGGCAGCGTTTGGTTAGTCGTCGCCATGGCTATGGCGCTACCCAGCGTCCCGATGGCCGCGACAATACGAAGAGCGAAGTCGACCATCGACATCCATTTCTTCAGCCCTTGAGCCGGTGGGTTCGCGTCCACAGCTTCAGCGGCTTCAACCTGTGCTGCCTTCATGTTTTCCTGTCACAAAAACCCCGGTACAAGTGACTCTCTTTTCTAGGATTTTCCAGTGAATGCTTCTGTTTGATACAGCTGAGCTTGCCTGAAACGGGCTAGACGAAGAGTGCGTATTTATAGGGGACGTGATTAGCGAAGCTAAATCGTCCGTCATGGGCATGCGCCTATCAAAGCGAAGCTAAGTGGGAATTAGGTACTGCCCATGTCAACCTGCTTGGGGTTTTGCTCCTGTCCTTGACCCAAACGTCACTGTTGGATAGGGTTCGTCGCCATCAGGATCGTTCTGGGTTTTGAACCAACACGATGGTGGGACTGTATCCGACTCTCCGACGAGGACGGTACCGTGACCAGTAGACACCGGATGTCGCGGACATGGCCCTTTCCTTGAAGTCAGTTTGGCCTAACTCTTTCGCTTTGTTGATTCTTGAATTCAAATTACGGATGCTGGTGGTTTTGTTCCTGCACGTAGTTCGGTACGATCCCAAGCTTGCTCGCGAAAAGTTAACCGAGCTCTGTCAGCGACTCCATCCTTTGACCAGAGGAAGAGAGGGGAGAGGAAAAACCAGATTTGACTTTTGTCTTTGAATTCTTCCGAACCTCCAAGATTGTTTTGACCTGAGAGGGAATTCGGGGTCCGAGAGTCGTATCAATTTTTGTCTCTGCGATTCGGTACAAAGTGTAGAACTAATGGATCAAGGCTATCTCCATAAGCCTCCCAAAAAGAGAGAAAGGGTGTTGAGCTACAAGTGGCATTGGGGGGTCTTTGAGCATGTGAAGAGGCTCTGTTCAAAAGTCCAATGGGCTTGATAGACTGCTCATGTTTGCACCGGCCCGGCTCAAACGATATGGGCTCTCTCACAAATCTCTTGGCAAGTCCATGTTACCTACTTTTCCTTAGTAGGCCTACTTAGGCCTTGTTTGATAACCGGTTAAACAGTGATTATTTTTGTTCTTTTGTTCTCCGGAACAAAAAAAAAAAATGGAATTCCATTTGATAACATTGCTACGTTTTTATTCCAGAAATAGATTTGGAACGGAATTAAGAAATTTTTTTAAAAAAAAAGTTGCTTCTTAGTTCCAAACAACTCAAGAATCAAGCAATTTTCTTCTTCTTCTTTTCTTTGTCTTCTTCTTCCTCTAATTGGTCGCTAATCTCAACGATGGCGAGTGACTAGCCAAACAAGAGCTAGCGACCTTGCCCAAGCATGTTGGCTTGAGCCTCATTGTGGCTGGGCGAGGTTTGGCCTTGCCTTGGTTAGGTGAGGCTATCAGGGGTCGATGGGTCATTGGCAACTAGCTACAAGAAGAAGAAGAAGAAGAAGAAGAAGAAGAAGATTGTAATAAAATATTTTAAAAATTTTTTAAAAATTGGAGGTCATATCAAACATATTTCTATTATAAGAATAATTTTTTTGTGCAATTACCAAATATTTTCGAATGCTTAAAAACTCGTCCAAAAAGCATAATAAAAAAATTAATTCTAAACAGAAATTATTCCCAAAGATTGAGTAGTTATTGAACAGGCCCTTATTGTTACCTCCTCATTGGAAAATAGAACAAATACATTTCACTAAACTTAAACATTTTCCACCGGGGACCTTGAACTTGAAATCATACAATAAAGTCCTCCAATTTGGTGTATATTTCCGAATGCTTATAGCAGGGTTAGGGTATGTTGTACTTGCAATCCAGTTAACACAAACTAATCGACAAGTCATTGATTCTTGCATTAGCCTTTTGGTCGGCCTTAATGTTAAGCAGCCTTCAATTTGCCCCAAAATAAAGGCCAATCCTACAAGTTCAAGAGCTCGATTGCAGTATTACAAGTTGATGCATCGTAGATCAGACGTGCATATTTTCCCCACCACAACAAAAGTTAGAAAAGACTAATCGACAAGTCATTGATTCTTGCATCAGCCTTTTGGTCGGCCTTAATGTTAAGCAGCCTTCGATTTGCCCCAAACTAGAGGCCAATCCCACAAGTTCAAAAGCTCGATTGCAGTATTACAAGTTGAGGCATCGTAGATCAGACGTGCATATTTTCCCCACCACAACAAAAGTTAGAAAAGATGCCGCAGCCACAGGCCCTACCTCAGACAGAAGGGACTCTTGGTCAATGTCGTGAGCTGGTCCTCCCCACGTTGGTGCAGGACAGGAGGGCAAGCGACCCAGACACATGCCCTATGTTTCCAGACAAGGGCTTCCCCCCATCAAAGTCCTCAACAGTCTTCTGGGCCAACTTCTGCCCCCCACCTTTCGATTGCGAAATCAAGCCTACTCAAAATTTATGGAAGCCCAATGGAAAACAGGGGAAAAAAAGAAAAAAGAAAACACTTTAAGGCGCAGTAGGACCGCCTTCTCTCTCTCTCTCTCTCTCTCTCTCTCTTTCTTAGCCACATCTCCCATGAATTCTCTCTGTGCTTTGTGAAATCTTGGCCCAGTACATTGGAGCAAGCATTGGTGATTGCACTTGGGCCCAGATGGACCATCAGGACATGGCAATTCAACCCACTAAGATGTTCAAGCGCCCGGTCATTTTCCGCGAATTTTCCACCAATTTGCGGAAGATAAGATGGTGATGAAGACGACCCGGGAGAAAAGCAGTCACTAGTTTTAGAATAAGTTTGAAGTCACGCCAGCTATCTTAATGATTGAGCCATATCCAATCCACATGATCGGGGCCATTCGCATAGATCCAAATTAATTAAATAATTTAAAAAATTCAAATATCCAAAAAAAAATTGTAATTGATTTATGAGATACATTTTTTCAAGAGCTGAGCAACATTAGCCTTTTGCAACATCTTCAAAAGTAAAACCATCAAAGTATAAATCAGAATAGAAATCGTAAATGCATTGCGTGTTGGTCAAATCCAAAATAACCATCAATCTAGGGCAACCTAAAATCCAAACCAAAAATTATGGCTTGAGAATGAGATACGCGAGCCATTTAGTCTTGTAAACTGCCTAAAATCAAAGGATCGAGCAGTCAAACTCGTTCTGTCTTTTCCGTTTAAGAGACCAAATCTGAAATTATAGAGCTCGTGGGCGGTATATATCCCATTCTGACACCATCATACATCACATATTTTAGCTTGCAAAGTAAAGATTATTGAATATCACTCACCTGTCATGAAGAACTTACATTTCCCCCAGCTAGAAGACGGCAAAAAGTAGGGGGGAAAAAGGAGAAAGAATTGCAGACAAACCAGTCCCCTTTCGAGACAAAATCAAAGAGCATTCATCAAAATTCTTAGCTAAAGCTCGCATGCAGTTAGGTGGGGAAACCAGGTTCTGTCACTTCGTCCCCGAAACATCACCACAACCGGTCTCTTTCACATCCTAAAAATGCACTAAGTCCTTGAACAGTGAAGCCCTTGCTCCGCTTCTCTCTCTCTCTCTGCTCTCGGTCCTCGCGCTTTAATGATGATGAGGGGAGATTCGTACCCAGAGAAAACTGGGCTAGACGTCCTCCTGCGACCACACCACGTGATCTTTCATGTGATGGAGGGTCCATTCGCGACTGCTGTTTTCGTGCTGAAGAAACGCAGAAGGATCGGTCGAACAGAACATAATCCTGGAAAAAAAGAAAGGGAAAATCGAACATGCTGGCTCCTTTTGCATGTGAGGTTGTCCCTCAGCCCACGGTCGCCCCGCCATCGCCAGTCAAAACCAAGCCTCTTTTGTGGACTCAACTTTTCTTTTCTCTTTTTAAATCTTTTTATCTTTATGATTTGTGTGATTTAGTATATGATCACTGCAGTAATTGATATAATAAAGTAGGGTTTACTCTCGAGCAGTTTGAAATATCTCTTGTCATAAGCACGAATTCTTCGATTACTTCTCGATCTCAAAAGCCTTGATTCATCTCCTTAATGGGTTCAGCATCATATCGAGACACAATATAACCTTGGGTCTCTCTGATTAGCATTATGGGGGCACGACAGCAACGGACTTGCTTGAAATTAATAGTAGCATTGGCTCAAATTGAATAATCCATTATAGGCGTGAAATTCTGGTGGAGAAAACTCAAAAAGAGTTGTCGACATGATCGTCCTCTTCCCGCCCTTGTTTACTCATTACTAATCAAAATATGCAAAAGATGGCAAGACCCAGCTAAAGAGTGATTAGGGGATAATTATTAGGTCATCTCAAAGAAGTGGAGTTGCTTTTATGGCAAAGCTTCTTATTCTCTTGATATGACAATCATTTCTTTCGTTATTTTTTATAGCTAGAACCCCACGAATGGATGGACATATTTTGATGAATTTGTATTGAATGGCAAGCGGGATTTCAAATGAGAATGTCAAAGATCCATCAATGAGGCCAAGAAACCATTGATTCAAAATGTATATTTTGGTGAGGTGGAAAAGTTGAAATTGCGGTTTCATTTGCTTGTACCTGTAACTAGGAAACGGTTAAGGCAGAGGAGAAGGGTAGGCGACGGCGGCGTGATGCGCGTAGATGACAGCAGGTTATGGCTGTTCGTGGAGAAAGAGCGAGAGAGGCGAGCAGGATTCCCGACTGTGGAAAATCTGAAAACAGAATGGCCAAGTAGAGATCGATCAACCAAGGGGCTTATGAAAAGTTGGGTTTGCTCGGATCACCTAACTTTATTTACTATAGCAATCCTTCAAATCAAATAACACGTGCCATATCATGATCCACCACTAACCTAATTAATGATAACAACAACCCCTCAAAAAGGTCGTTAAAATAATAAAAAGAAAAAAACAAATTTGCATCCTTCTCCATATCGAAACTTAGATGTGAAAATCAATACAGGCGAATCCTCTCGAGCGCCAGTACAGGATTTATATGCTCCTGTAATTATCGATACTTAGATTAGTCACGTGCTTGAAGAGGTCCCGACATCGAACTATTCATTTCTCTCTTCTTCTTTTTTTTTTTTTTTCCTTTTGAAAAGAAAAATCGGTGAAAATTTAATACGGGGGGACCACCTAATCGAGAACTGGCCAATCCTCTAGTCGGTCCATGAGCTCCCGGGCCTGGATCGAGTGCACATGGGACGACACTCCAAGGGCTCTCGTCGCCTCGTTCAAATTCCAATCTCTAAAGTCCCAACGGTCCGTCCATTATCGATTTTTCCGTTTTTCCACCGTTACGGCCGTGGTGGATGGTCGATTGTCGCTATAAATGCGCGAAAATCTCTTCAATGGCGACCGCCACCCCCATGGACAAAACTGTCATTACGGGCACATGCGCTAGGGACGTATCCCCAAGTTGCGTTCCGCATGTCGTATGGCTGCCCTTGCGAGAAGTAGCAACAGGAAGACCACCCGTTCGATGGGTCGCCCTCGACGCCAAACGATCCCCCGTACTGTCGGAGAAGTATGGTCGATGCGGGTTGAGTTTTTAAAGGTACCAACGAAATCTTGAGACGACCCCATCGAATTTCGGCACTCTGCTTGCTCAGTCGCTCAAGATTTTCGACGGAATAGGTAAACTCCGACAATTTGTGTATCAAATAAATGATGTGCGCAGGCTTCTATAGGCCGGTTGGCGGTGCATTGATTCGAATAAAAAATAAATAAATATATAATATATATATATATATATATATATATATATATATATATAAAGGGATTTAATTAAACAAAATGATAAGTGTAAGTCATACAACTTATTATAAAAATGCAACTAAGTCACAATATTTTCAAAGAGTATTATCAAATTCCTAAAATTTTAAAAAAGTGTAATTAATTCATAAAACTTGTTTAATTGACTTAATTACACATTTTAAAAATTCTATAACTTAAATTACATTTTTGTAACAATTTTCGAGATTTCAACGTATTTATCTCTTAAATAAATCACAAGTTCGAGGATTATAAATTAAGAAATGATGAAAGTTCCCGGATCGCATGTGTAATTTTTGCCGATCCAAGCTGAAAATTTTGATTAATTAATAGCCCAGAGGATCCGTGAATCCAATCCTTGCTGGAATGGTCATGGATTCTACTCGACAAGTCATCAGAACTAATCCAATCGACTCGTTTCAAGCTAAGATTAGAATCGTGGGGCGTGCCTAGCTCGGAGACGATACGTGGGGGATACATAGATTCTTCGAAGGCGACGTCAGATTTGGTAAAAAAATATACATGGCTTGAAGTCTTAGGATTGGAAAAGCTTTTATCGCACAAACAAACGTCGTTAGCAATCGCATCGTCGGAGAGAAACAAATCAATGAAGAAAGAGATTGAGTCGAAAATCAAAATTCACCGGAGCTAAGTAATCAAATCGAGAGCCCATCATACCACACTTATCGTGTCACGTCCCAATGTCCCTGAACGGTTTCAAATGCAAATCGAAAAATCGAAATACGTAACAATTACGCAACCGAGCACGATATATCCTCCTCATGCACATCGTTTTCTTCATACCAAAGCTTTTTCGTAAGTTCTTCTCAGCCCGATTCGTGGACCCGAAATCGTAGATAGGGTGAAATTGAATTTCCCCCTTTATAAAGCATGAAAAATCTCGATCGATTAGATTACTTTCATCATTTAGCATTTTATAAAAATAAAATCCCACGTTATCTTCTTCTTCCGTTTTGGCCCTTTAGTCGCCGTCGTCTTTTCAATTGCCTCCACACGTTCGTGAAAAGCCGTGAAAAGAGAGGAGGCCGGCCGTGGTCATCGTCGTCAGTTCAATCGGACGGTTGCACCATCTGATTGTGCTCCTTTGCTCGTGGGAAGACAATTATGGACATTTGAGAAATTTTTGTGATTACAAAGAGAAGGGGAATTTTTATTTTTATTTTTGATTCCTTGGTGTATTTTCCTCTTCACGTTATTCGTGAAGTGATTTTGTCAAAAAAAAAAAAAACACTATCAAAAAATCTAAAATTGTAATATATTCAATGTCTCTTGTTGTGACGTGTCAATGTCCTTTTTCTCATGGTACGTGTGCCAAAATAATTTCCATATTCACAAATGGAAATCATGTTATCGAGGCGATTCTCAGCAATATTTACGAAATTGGTGTGTTCTGGCGAAAAATAAATTATCCATGGAAAATTAAATAAGCAAGAGATCAAATGGTATTTTTTTTGGTCAGAATTGCTTCAAATGAGTATGTCATGACCTTTTCTCAGATTTTGGATGTCCTTTTGGTACTTTCCACATTCAAAGTGCGCCGTTGAATGGCGGATAGCTTCGAGCCACCAAAGGCATAGTTAAAAGCAAAGGCAGCGTGAATCCACCCAGATGAGTGAGTTCCATCTTTTCTAGGCAGCCTTCCCCCTAATTGCGGGCTGATCTTTTCATCTTCTACTTTTCGTCTCGAGGGAACATTCGTTGGTAGATATAAACCCGACCCGCCTGGATCCAGCTAGGCCCGAAAAGACAATGCCGTTTCTACGAGGTTGCGGCAGCGCGGCAATTTTACGGTGCTCTAATGTTCGAATATCGATCGTTCGATTACGTGTGTTGTTAACCATTGGATCAAATATATTGTCGGTGCCGGCCATTTGAATTGAGCACAGCAATTAGATCATATTAGTGGGGCTTGAGATCACAAGAAGGGTGTAGAATTTGTACCTTTGACATGGGGTAAGGTTTGTTTGTAATTATATTGTGATTTGCCCTCAAACAATTCACAAGGTTATTCTTCTATGTTTGATGTACTTTGTGAAGATATTAACTCATGTAAATAAAATTGCTAAGGTAAGAATTCATTCAGTCACCATTCAAAAACAACTTCTTACACGAGTACCCCCTCCCTCTCTTCAATATTACAAAAGAAAAAAAAAAAATTCAATGTGAGAATGAGTTTGGAAAGTCAAATTTTGTTAAACAAACCCGTTTTCCCAAAAATTTCAATTAGTTAACAAAATAACAACACAATCACATAATGCTCATCATAACTTGTTAGATTTTCAAAAATCACTATTGATCATTCTAAAAATTTAAACTATCAAACGAAAGTATAATTTTATTATATAAGTATTTTAACACATCACCTCACATTTAATCTGATAATTTTATTTTAGTTCTACAAATTCTCACATAATTATAAAGCCGAAGGTCTGGAGCTCGAATTTGTCCAGACTTTATTTATTTCTCCAATTAAATATGAGATGAAAGACCACGGGTACACACATCATGGGAGATTAAACTCCAAACTCGTCCTGGCGTGGCAAGCCGCATGTCCTTTTTACCCCCTCGACCCCAGCTTGGTCATTGCAACACGAGCACCGCTCCGACCGACAGAACTAATGACAAAGATAAATATCTACTGATTGAGATTATAGCTTTACGTGGAATTTAGGAGGCGGCCGTTAGTTGTAGTGCCAGCTCTTAATCACGACCTCATTACTTTTTCTGGAAGCTAAACTTCCCTTCGTTACGTTCCTCTCAGCTCCCTTCTTTAATCCCCTTTCCTTTTTGTCCCATCTAGAGAGAGAGAGAGCGAGAGAGAGAGACGGAGGGACTTTATTGTCTTTTTATTTTATTCTGCGGTGATCTGGACTTTGGAAGATTTGATGCATGGCTTGGAGATGTGATTAAGCACATGATGACCGCTTTAACCCCACGAACCGCAACCCAATGATGCCGCACCACATGCTGTCGGATGTGGTGTCAACGCTGCATTAGTCAAGTATGGGGACACCTAACCTTTTTTTTTTTTTTTTTTTTTAAATTATAGAATAAAAAATTCTCGACGAAATTTGAGGTTATCTCATTTTCATGTTCCGTATAAATCCAAACAACAGTCATTTATGGAAAATCACTCTGCCCTCCTCGCAAACCTACTTTGATTTTTCCTTCGTTCCCCTTTTTCCAATGAGGTAAATGGAGCCAGCGCGCCGCACAAATTTCCTAAATAAAGAATTACTCTAGCCAGCTAAAGATAATTGAGATTCATTATGAAAAGGTATTCTCGAGATAGAAAACTATCAAAACCTATTGAGGGTGTGACTCAATAGAAAAAGAAAAAAGAAGAAAAGCGGACTCAATCAAGTGGGTTTTTTTCAATTTAAATTTTACTTTCGACGGCTCGGAGTATTTACCTTATTAATTCGAAAAGCGCGATGCATTGGAGTTCTGATCATTTCCAGAAATTAAAAGAGAGAAAATCTCGATCCTGTATCTCAGTGATGGAGCCATTTCCTTCCCCCACCTTGGATTCAATCGTGACTACAGCCTGCTGTCCTAACAAAAAGAGACGTTCGACATCAAGCCAGGTCGTGACAGAGGCCGAAAAGATGATGATGATTAGTCGAACTAATCGTAAATCAACAACGCATGGAAGCGCGAAATCACGGAGCTTTTATCAGTCAATCCAAGAGAGACGAGCAGGACGAGGATGATGTCGACGTGAGTTAGCGTCTTCTTTTGACTCGTAGCTGTAAAGCATTAAATCCCAGAATTGGGACAGGCGACTAAACGTAGCGGCCCACGGCGAAAAGGAACATTAATAAATCCAAAAAAAAAAAGAAAAAAGGAGTTAAAATAAACTCTTAGTTCGGTCGCTGACAAGATATAGCCGGCCGGCCCGGCCCAATTAGCTTCAAAAGTTATGCAGACAAATAACTTCGGCGATTTTTCCCCTTTTTTAAAATTTTTTATTTTTGTTTTTGGACGATGGGGAGATTCGGACCGGTCTTAACGGCAAGTTGGTTTTGGTCACGAAATCTTTTTGTGTCTCCCTGCATGTGCATGTGGGGGCCCGCAAAGATCCTGCTCTGATCGTGCCTGTTCCTTCTGAATTAAGTTTTACCCTTTTTCGTCCAAAATTTTGACATAACATCTAACTCTTTTATGCTAAAAAAACACATCGTGGACTTACGTGTCCAGATTTGAATGAATGTCGCAAAAGTTTTTTGTGTGTCTAAAATTAAAAAAAGAAAAATGTCGAAGTTCGTTCGTCGTAAAACTTAAGTACACAGGTTTTTTTTCTCGCGTTCAATAGAAATTAGCCCAGTTAAAAAATTGGAGATCATTTATTCAAATCCTGCTTACTAAGTTACTCACTGTCTGCATCGAGGCCATCTATAGAGATCGAGGGTCTAGGTTTAGTGGATACCCGAGCCTCCCCGGATCTTCTAAGGGCCCGTAAGATAAGCAAGGCGTCTACGCTCGAGCCGTGGAGTTTACTAAGAGAGGGAAGCTGAACTTTGGATTGCGTAGAAATCCTAAAGTCATTATCTTAGGCTATGCATGGAAGACGTTAGGCAGAGGAAATTTCCTACTCCTTTCTCACAAAAGGAAATTTGAAGTTTTTGATGTTTGTCGCTCGAATCTTTCATCTAATTAATCGGCTAAGAAGTGGCCTCCCACGCTTAATGGTAATTCGCAGCGCGGAATCTTCCTGGGCATTGATTTCTGCCGAAGTTGAAGGACCGATTCAGAGCGGATTGCAGGCTTCTGTAGCCTGCGGATCAAAAGGGTATTATTATTATTCACCGATTCATCGATGTCGTCGTTATCGCTTAACGATACGAGATCCACGCAGATGGGGCCGCGAAGTTTCGCCTTCCGATGCGGCACCTGCCGCCTCGTCTGTCAAAACTTTGCGGTAGCGCGAGATTTGTCCTCGCTCGCGAGCCGTGTTTGTTCGTCCTGCGAGGTTTTTCATCGAGAAATCTTTCGAAAAATCAGATGGAAAGAAGGAGACAAAAAACAAAAAAGAAAGAGGCCAAATTGGATTTGAAAAGTTAGCGCGGCGGGGAGTGTAGAGACAAAATGATAGCATGTGCAGCTCTGCTCGCATGGCTTCGAAACCGAGCGCCACTGTATACATGGCGGATCTTTTCAACAAGGACCCCAGGAAGAGTTTGCGATTTTCTAATATGTTATTTTCCTCGTGTTACATTCAATGAAAACTGAACGAATTTCAAAATTTGATATTTGCTTAGCGGTTCATCTGACTATGGAGCAAAGGCTCTCGAATTCGAATCTGAACATCTTCCGTTCTCGAGGGGGGAATGGTGATTAAGTTACACTGGAAAAGAGATACGTTTTCAGCCTGAATGTCTGGAGTTATTGGGACCTTTTGTCACGGGTCGAGTCAGACTTCTCTCATCACGTTCGCCGAGGCGCTTTTTGGTTACGGGGAGTCGTTCCTTCTGACGCGTTTGACCAGGCCAGGCCAGGCTCGGAAAAGCTGTCGATGGTGAATGGGCCGCGCCCCAGAGCATGACTTGAAACCCTAGAGGCTAGGGCAGGCGCCTCCATCAAAAGAGGCAGATGCACGCCGCGGGCAGGAGAGAGGGGGAAGTCGAGCAGAGCTTTGACCCCGGTTTGAAGCGCCGCTCTCCACACGAGATGTGGTAAAGCGTGCATGAATGATGGGAGCATGTGGAAATTACGGAAAAATACGTGATCAGTTTGATCTGGTAGAAAGAGACTTCATCGCATTTTCAATCTTCGACGTTCAAGAACCATCGGACCTTCAACTTCTTTAATCGAATCGAACCTACCGCTTCCGTAGCGTGGTGCCATCTGGACGATCCATTTTTGCTCGACAAAAGTTTTAAAATTTTTGGAAACTCTCAGTACGTACGCGGCAGATATGGAGCATCCGATTTGTGATCTCTGACGATCTCTTCTTTGTCAGATGTTAATCAATTTGGAAGTAACAAAGCCCGCTTATATATTCGTATATTATTTGGCAAGATGCTCGTGTTTAATTTTTGCTGGCTTAGAAGCTAAGTATCGTTGCTCAGATCTGGTGCACAAAGAAAAGAAAAAAAAAAAGCAGGGGAGGCCTTGTTCGAATGGTTGATATGATACGATACTCCAGCAGCAAGAATCTCGGCGCTGCCACTTCGCTGAATCGACACGGAATCGTCCGTACTTTCATTACTTGCTGTACATTTTCCTTCTCCAGCTTGCTTGCTCATAGCTTATTTTATTCCTAGTTCCAAGCCGATCGCACCGCCAAAGCAACTGGCTTAATGATGAGAGGGTTGACTTTTTTTAACGAGGTCACGGACTGGCCGCGCATGGAGAGATAAGCAGAATCTTGGCTGAGGCTGAAGTGATAATTTGCCATCTTCGGATACTAACGTGAGTGGTGCGTAATAATTGAAATCAAACGTTCCATAGTAGATGCATGAGACCTTTTCGATGATATTTGGATAGGATCAATAGCGCTGACTGTCCATTTCTATCACTTTATTTTGGTAAAGGAGAATGATTTCGGCCAATCACAATCGTGAAAAAATGAAAAAGGCTTCACATATGTAAGTCGATGTAATAGCAAAGAATGAAAAAAGCCTCTGGAATTTATCACATCCAACATATCATCATGCAAGTCATGGGGAGTCGCGAAACGACCGATTGCACAAACTAGGAATAAAAACACATTAAAAGCAGGGTGAACTTAAATTCGAATTTCGAATTTCGAAAAAGCCTAGGTGTATGTCTCGCGAGTGACTCGCGACCCACGAGGATTGGAAGGTGAAAAAAGAGTAAAAACAGAAGCAGGGAGGGGGCAAAGTGGGGAATTCATCCCAAAGCGACCCTCATCCCATGTGAGGGTTTGTCAGCGGAAAAACGAACAAACCCCAACTGGGCCCCACCCCACCCTTCTTTTCTAAAAATAAATTTTAAACCTTTTTCAATCCGTTCCGCATGCCTGAGGAAATTTCCCGCCGAGGGAAAAGGGAAAAAAGAAAAGAAAAAAAGAACCCCAAAACGACGCCGTATCGGACCGCAAACAATAGAGGGAAAATCCTAGGCACGTGCGTCGCGCTTTTTCACTGCTAGGAGCCTACCGCAATAACTAACCAACTCCGGTCCCCTCTCTTTTTTCCGGTGGCGGGTTTTGGCAACAATATAGGTCAGTCAAGAAAAAAATATTAAAAAATAAAATAAAAATAAATTGGAGCCGAACAGTCCCCCCGGGGAATTCTCTATATAACGCCGTCGATTCCTCCCAACGTCTCCACACCTGCCCTCCGCCGCTCATCTCCTCGCTTGCCCTCTCTTGTCACTTCTCGTAGCTGCTTGTTTCAGGACTCTACAGGTAATCACATTCTCGACCCTGTTTCTGAATTCGATAAATGGCTGTGAATTCCTCAAATGGGGATGTGCATTTTGTTCGAAAACTGAGGCGAATGCTCTGTTTCGTCCAGGAGGAGGGGGTGAAAAAATGGCTCTTGCTGGGCTGCTTCTAGTGGTGGGCCTTCTTGCGACCGTGGCTTCCGTCGACTGCTCCGGCGGTGGAGGCTGGATCAATGCTCACGCCACCTTCTACGGAGGCAGCGACGCTTCCGGCACAATGGGTATGATGGCTTCCGGATTCTTTTGTACCCAGTAATAGGAAAGAAATGCTCTTTGTTTTGTGGAATTTGGGAACTTTTTAGAAACCCATCCAACGAAAAACGGGCGGTTCTCGGAGGATATTGGGCTTGGGCTGTGGAAATAGTTTCGATTTGATAAGAATATAGTTTGGTTTAAAGCTCAATATATTCTCAACTTTACTAAAAAAAAAAAAAAAAGCTTCGATATGGTCCAGTTCGTGTCGATAATTTGTGAATTCTGTTCTACGCAGGCGGGGCGTGCGGGTACGGCAACCTGTACAGCCAGGGCTACGGGACGAACACGGCGGCGCTGAGCACGGCGCTGTTCAACAACGGGCTGAGCTGCGGGTCGTGCTTCGAGATCCGGTGCGTGAACGACGGGAAGTGGTGCCTGGGCGGCTCCATCGTCGTCACCGCCACCAACTTCTGCCCGCCCAACAACGCCCTCCCCAACAACGCCGGCGGGTGGTGCAACCCGCCCCAACAACACTTCGACCTCTCCCAGCCCGTCTTCCAGCACATTGCCCAGTACCGCGCCGGCATCGTTCCCGTTGCGTACCGTAGGGTGCCGTGCCGTAGGAGCGGAGGCATCCGGTTCACCATCAACGGCCACTCCTACTTCAACCTCGTCCTTGTCACCAACGTCGGCGGCGCCGGCGACGTCCACTCGGTCGCTGTGAAGGGTTCGCGGACCGGGTGGCAGCTCATGTCCCGGAACTGGGGCCAGAACTGGCAGAGCAACGCCAACCTCAACGGCCAGTCCCTCTCCTTCAAGGTCACCACCAGCGACGGCCGCACCGTGGTCTCCAACAACGTCGCCCCCGCCGGGTGGTCCTTCGGGCAGACCTTCGCCGGAGCGCAGTTCCGCTGAGGGGCTGCAGAAGAATATATGACCCAGTGGACAGATTTAATTAGTGCACTAGGTTATATTAAGTACTATATAAATATAGACATGGTCGGTCCAAAATGAAGGAGGGGCTAGTTTTAAATGGCTCCTTCTTTATAATTTTGGGTCATTAGTGATATAATTGTTAGGGCTTACTCGGTGAGAAGTCCAGAAGGGTTATTTTGTTGCTTCTGCAATCTGTGGCAACTGAATGCAGAAGTTTGCCACAGAATTGCAGAAGTTTTGGGGCAGTGGTGGAGTCCTTACCACCCGCCGATGGTAATTTGTATTTTCCAATCTTTTTGTTTTTTCCCTTAATTTGGAGTGAGATCAGGGCTTGGCCCAGCAAACTAAATTTTGCTGGAAATGACCTTTAAGCCCTTTGTTAGCTAGTGAAGTTGTGAATTTCCTGCTTTTGGAGAAATGATCAATGAAGGAATGGACTCTGGTTCTACTATGTTTGCTAGTAAAGCTGTAAATTTCCTGTTTTTTGGGGTACCTATCAATGAAGGAATGGACTGGTTCTACTTTTTTGTGCTGTAGCTATCTCATGTCTAGTCCAGCTTCCTCGCTGCTGTCGATGCACGACTGATTTAAGAAGCGACCGTATATTCTCACTTGTCGAGTAAAACCCGTTTACCATGGTCGGTCCAAAATGAAGGAGGGGCTAGTTTTAAATGGCTCCTCCTTTATAATTTTGGGTCATTAGTGATAATTGTTAGGGCTTATTCGGTGAGAAGTCCAAAAGGGTCATTTTGTTGCTTCTGCAATTCTGTGGCAATTGAATGCAGAAGTTTTGAGGCAGCGGTGGAGTACTTCCCACCCGCCGATGGCAAATTGTATTTTCCAATCTTTTTTTTCCCCCTTAATTTGCAGTGAGATCAGGGCTTGACCCAGCAGAGGTTTTTTTGCTGGAAATGACCTTTAAGCCCTTTGTTAGCTAGTAAAGGTGTAAATTTCCTCCTTTCGGAGTACCGATCTATGAAGGAATGGACTGGTTGTACTATGTTTGCTAGTAAAGCTGTAAATTTCCTGCTTTTTGGAGTACCTGTCAATGAAGGAATGGACTGGTTCTACTTTTTTGGCTGTAGCTATCTCATGTCTAGTCCAGCTTCCGCGCTGCTGTCGATGCACGACTGATTTAAGAAGCGACCGTATGTTCTCACTTGTTGAGTAAAACCCGTTTACCATGAGATTTAAGCTACCATCCGGGATAGATTTTTCTGTTCCTTGCCCAACTGAAAAAAAGAACAACGGCAGACGTTGCAGCAATTTACAAGATTCCGTCTTCTTCTACTTCGAGGAAGGGAAGGGAATTATGCAATCGGCACCCGAGAGAGAATTCCTCGCCCCGATTTGCAACAATTTGAAGAATGGATTCAAGTCGCTTGAACCAAAACCTTAGTGCCCGTTATTGATCTACTACTTAATCAAACATAGAAATTGCGCATAGACTGATGGCCAAATTTTTGTCGATTCCGGAAATTGCGACGAAGTTTCAAGTCTGCGTAGAGTGGATAACCCTGACCGCCGATGGATAAAAAACTGAAGCTGGAATTTCGGGTGGCTGGGAAGCGTCCGCCTCCATTGTCGGGTCCAAAATTGAAAAAGAGAACAAGGAAGAATCGCGACTTCAATTTTGGGGCAAACAAATCGGGTCGCCCGGAGTATTTATTGGGGCGCAGCGAACCCGAGGAGGGGGGTTGGCGGGTTGGTTGGTTAGGGTCGCGAGGGCGACGGGTCAAATCGTGTAGCCTCGAGCCGTGCGATCGCGCGGTACGAGATGTAATCTCCGCCGTTGCTCTCCCAAAATATCGCGGACGCATCCGCGAGTTTTTCAAGTCCGGACAGGGGCCGTGAAGCTGGTGGGGCCCACTACCCCATGTGCTCCGCCGCATATCCTGCTCTTCCTCTCTTTTTGCTTTTGTTTTCTTTCTCCAGTTTTGAATTTCCAATTATTTTTTTTTTTGTTGCGCGACTTTGCCTTAGACCTACCGACCGCTCCGGTGTCGTTTGAAGTAGGTTGAGTTGGTATTGGTATATCTGCCAATGTATTTTAAAGTGTTGAATTCAAAGGGAAAAAAAAACCCAAATTAGGCGTGAGGTTTCCCCATCAACATAGGGCTTTTCCTTTATTTTATCGTTTTGTAGACGGCTATCCCTCTATTCGGAAAGAAAGGAATCATCCCTCGCGTCCCTTGTTACGCAAACTTCTATCTAGTTCTTATTTTTAGTTGGATAGATCAAAAACATTTATTTAACGAATAAACAAAAAATAATACTCTTTTTTTTTTCATTTAATGTAAAAAATCCCACTTACAAGTAATAGAATAAACCCAAAAAAAGGGAACTCATCGTCGGTTCTAGCGTCGGATAAGTCAATTCTTGATTCCACAAAATAGGACACGATCCTACCTAATCAAGTTCCACCCACCCTCAAATAATCACCCCTAGCAAGTGGCATTATTCTTCTTCTTATTTTATTTTATTTTTCACTAAAATGGGGGCATCCCATGTGAACAAATTGCTGATTGTGAGCAAAGAAAATTTAGTTTAAAGTTGCAAATTTTGCTTGTGGTGGTTGTGAGGGGAAGCTTCAAGTCAATGATACAACTGAACTTAAGCTCATCATTTGCAAATTAATTAAGGTTTTCTTAGAGTTACATAATCTAGGGTATTGCACCTATAGAGCTACCTTGCAAACTAGGACTAATCGGTTTTCAATCCGCTCAAATTTTGAGGTGAACTGAGAACCGAATCAGAATGACTAATTCTCAAATTCTAGGACTAGAACCAGACAATCAACTGGTCCAGTGAAACTGGTAATTTGTTATTTGAGGGCAAAAATAAATTGAAAAATATTACAACTTGCTTCTTATTTCCTTGATCTAAGCACTGGATTAAGGTTCAAATCACTCTCCTCACACCCTCTCTGTTTTGTCACCCAACAAAGAAAAAGAAATCATTTTTTCACACGAGTAGTTTGCAGGCATTATCATTTTCTTTAGATAAGATAGCGGTCTACTCTTGTCAACTTCTACCGCGAAGAAGCTTGAGCATCGGATGGAATGCGCACAACTCATCATAAAGCATCAAGACAACAAAAAATTGAGAATAATTGTCCTCTGTTCTAAATCGTGGTTGTTGTCGGTCCCTTTAGATTGTCGTTCTCTCACAGCTTTTTTGTTAGGAGGTGAAGCATGTAACCCATTGCAGGAACAAACTGCAAGCAAAGGAACTTGCAAAAGCTCTTTTGTGATGGATAATACTCATGGCATCTGCAGATGACAAAAGGCCGGTGATGCTATTTGTAGTTCGAGTGCCGAAGAGAGGCTTTATCAGGGAACCATTTTCTTGGTTGGATAGCTATTCTCAATCGCTTTATCATTAATAGTCGAAACTCCAAATCTTAAATATTTAAGATTAATAAAAGAAGATAATTGTTTGTTATCTCTATACTAGTTATCTCTCAAAGAACATAAGGAAGGTGGGGAAAGCAGAAAGCAAAACGGGAAGGAAGGGAAAGCAAAAAAGGCAGGAGGGTTTTTCCTGATTTTTTTTTTATCAACCAATCCGGTTTGGTTGGTCTGTTTTTCACCTTGGAACTGGGAACCAAACCGATCGATCACCAACTCCAAGAATGGGAACTGGACACCCTTTTCAGAAATTGTCGAGAACCGACTGAACTGGTTTGGTTCGAGTGGTTCCCAGTTTGGGCAGTTCCGTTGTATACCTCTATTGCAAACCACTCACTTATCCAACTATCTTGATGGTTGCACTTGACATTGATTACCATTATGGTTGCACTTCTCAAGGATGCCCCCCATCAAATTCTAAATCCCCGCCACCCATACAAAACTTTGAAACACTAACTCAACCACTACTAATTGCCTTGTCGCTATCCATTAGACCTATTAAATGGGTGGTTGTTTTGAAAATAATTTGATTTAAATAGATTTATTTAATCCATTTTAACTAATTTTCATGTAATACAAATGTAGTTACTCATAGTCAACATGACCCATATTGTTAAAACAATTTCATATTAGATCATGTACAAACTAAGTTGAGCTTGCAGAGTGAGCAAGTATAAGATCGAGTGTGGACAAGAAAGAGTTATAGAAGCAAGTTGAATTCAAAGTAAATTGTGAACTCATTTAACACTCAATAGTATTTTGAGTTTTACTATTCAAAACATATTTATGACTCATTTTTTGAATATATATAACCCATATAATAATTTAGCTAATCAAATAGGGTTCAAAAAATGAGTTTATAACCCATTTTGATTTGTTTATAGCCTACCATCATGATGATCTTCACGCCACTTCACCTTCTTACTCACGGTTCCCTACCCTCGGTGCCGGCCTCTGTGTGTGTACTTGTGTCTATGGCAACCTTAGGTAACGTCGTGCCCCAACACTCTCGACCTCTATTCGAGGTCATGGGTCACCTGGGCCATTAACAAGCTCTAATCAAGGTTGCCCATAGAGGTTTGTGTCCTCGGATTGAGGTCACCCGAGCCTCTTCCGAGGTTATCCGTGGCAAGCAGCTAACAAACTCGGGGTCGTCCATGGAGGGGGATAATGTAGACGAGGTCACGTTATAAGGCCACTCATCTAGGTTCTACCTAGAGCTCTTCTCAAGTGGATGGGGGTTGACGTGGCATACAAACTCAAGATTTACCTACTTTAAGGTTAGCTTATTATTATCAAGAAAAGTTTTCACTTCTACAATGTCCTAATTAATTTCCATCTTGAAAAGCTAAGAGATAAAACCAGATTTACAATAAGTTTTGGCCATAATTCATTTATTTCACTCGAACTTGAATTTTTTCGATCATTTGTACTCCAATCACGGCTCCATTAGAAATGATATCCTCTTAAATCAAGGATAAACCCGACGTATCTAAACCGGCAGATTATCATAGACTGCGAAACTCATACGAAAAAGCTTATGCTTTCCTTTGGGCCCTTTGGGCCGATTGATACAGAATTATCCAAAATAATGAGTGAAGTGTTTCGTATGGGTCCAATGTCACCATCTGCACAGTCGATCTCCCAGCCATTTAAATGGATCGATTCCATTTAGCTCTAATGGATATGTCCAACTGCCATCTGGTCTCGGGTCACCCTCACCAAGCGAATGGATCGGTATACTTCCCACACGAGGCCCAAAACTCTTTCCGAAACCAACGAGGCGCACAGGCTTTATCGTGGGCCGGGCCTAAAGGAAAAAAACCAAACATTCTGGTGGCCCAATCGTAGGGCCGAGAGATTAGGAGAACCGAATCGGCCCATCTGACGTCGGATCGAGACTCGAAGCCCCGAACCGGCCCGACCCGGTCAAAACAAGCAGGAAAGACCTCAAACACGTCATCGTCATCTTCCTCCTCCTCCTCCTCATCCTCCATCGTCACCACCACCGCAGCGAACCCGGGAGAGCGGAGATGATAGTCCAGCTCCACCACCACCCCTCTCCCCTCCATCCAATCCTCCACCTCCCCAAGCCCCTCCGGACCCACCGCCTCCGCCTTCCGCCCTCCGCCGCCGCCGCCCCCGCCGCCACCTCCGGCACCTCCACCTCGGACTCCGGCCTCCTCTTCCGCGAGAAGCTTCTCTACCTGCAGAGCCTCAACGTCGACCCCCGGAAGGCCCTCCACCACAACCCGGACTTCCGGTGCGCCCCGCTCTCCACCCTCCGCTCCGTCGAGTCCTGCCTCGCCTCCTTCGGCATCCCCCGCCCTTCCCTTGGCCGCATCCTCGACATGTTCCCCCAGCTCCTCACCTCCGACCCGGACGCCGACCTCTACCCGGTCTTCGACTTCCTCCTCCACGAGGCCCTCATCCCCTTCCCGGACCTCCCCAAGTCCGTCCTCCGCTGCCCCCGCATCCTCGTCTGCAGCGTTGACGCCCAGCTCCGCCCCGCCCTCGCCTTCCTCCGCGGCTTCGGCTTCGTGGGCCGCCACGCCATCACCTGCCAGACAAGCCTCCTGCTCGTCTCCAGCGTCGAGCACACCCTCCTGCCCAAGATCGAATTCTTGCGGAGCCTCGGGCTCGAGCACGGGGAGGTCTCGAGGATGGCGATCAGGTCGCCCGGGCTGCTGACCATGAGCGTCGAGAACAACATGAGGCCCAAGGCCGAGTTTTTCCTGCGGGACATGAGGGGGAGCCTGGTCGAGCTGAAGCGCTTCCCGCAGTACTTCTCCTTCAGCCTGGAGCGGAAGATCCGGCCGCGGCATCGGATGCTGGAGGAGCACGGGCTCGAGATGCCCTTGCCCGAGATGCTCAAGATCAGCGACGGCGAATTCACCGTGAGGTTGATCGAAATGCGGTTGCGGAGAGTCGATGCCCGGGGTTAGTTTGTTCCTCTCCCTCCCTGTAGATGTGTACATGGCATGAGAATTTGTCGCTGGGAATAGATAGCCCAGTTCCGCAACGTTGAAGATTTTTTGCTCATATATGGGAATTGTACAGCTGATACATACATGATGGTGAGTTCTATTCTGCAATTTCGGAAACTTTCTGTGGCATGCTGCGGAGTATAGAGCGTGACAAAGCGTCTTTCTTGATCGATTGTTTCGAGCTTATTCACTGGTGCGTATAGCTGATGGGTTCATTCTGCACATTGGTCAGCTGCTGTATAGATGCTCCATTGAGAAGAGTTTTGAATTACTGTAACCTCACTTGCATCCTTAGGCCTTATGAAGTATACCAGTTGATTATCCGTGTGATTACTCGTTCAACTGGCTGTGACTACATTTATAGTGTCGAATCGGTGTTGGTTGCGTATAGATCATTAGTCAAGTTGATTGCACATAGATCATCAAGTGCGCCCATGAAGTTATTTGTTAGCATTGTATCCTTTAGTGGTAGCCAGTCTGCCAGTTCTACAACTGTATAGCTTTCACATTGGTTGCCCATACTGGAACTGTGCAGTTGATATTAATTAAGCTCAATTTGGTGTTTTCCGAAGTTTCTTGCGGTGTGCTACAGAGCGCAAATCAGAGAGTTGAATAGGTGTCTTGCTTGATCAATCATTTAGGAGCTAATACACTTGTGCTACAAAATTGAAATCAGCCTCTTGTATTAGATCCTTCTGGAGAGTAGTCTTGGAATTCATTCAAAATCACTCACCTCATTTGGCCTTCTTAAAGGTGTCGGTTAAATTATGCATGCAATCACTTGTGCATATAGCTGCTAAGAACAATTTTAAGCGTGACATTGAAGCTGGCTGTGGGTAAGTCACTTGTCGAGGACAATGCTGGACTCGGAATTACATCAAACTCGCTGATTAGTCTCCCTTGCCTTCTTAAGGATCTGGGTCAATTCTGCATTCAGTAGCAGCATTCTATATGAAGTGATATTAATCCTGCTCATGTGCTTTTTAGCACGAGATGTCTACTTTTCTGCCAAAACAATTGTAAGGTTAGATGTTGTTCTGGTATCACTGTCTCTCTTCCATGTACTCTAGCAATCTGATATTTCTGATGGATATAATCAATTTGTGGATTCTTCATCTGCAAAGACTACTGTGGCCAAACTATTATCTGAAGATGTCAAGAGTTTTTCATCTTTACCTGCTTTGTGACTTTCTTGTATAGTTCATTTAGTTACCAAGCAGTTATCCTCATCCTTGTTGCACGGGCATATAGCCCATTTGTCGCATACTTAGCTAAGTGTCGTTGCAGTAACTGAAGGTCTAGCTATAGAAGATACATGCATGGCTTGTATAAGACTCTCTATTGTTGTTGGTAAAGGATGTCTTTTTTTCTTCTTGCAAAGTGGTTTATAGCATAACATCAAAAAATTGCTCACATTATCTACTAAGTTTATGTACCTGCGAGCAACCTAACATCCACTTGCACCATACATCTCCTGCTAGGGGTCGAGCCTTGACACAATCGATTGAACTGTGCCTTGTACAGAGTTTTGCTTTTGCCCTTCATTTTTTTTGCATACATCTGTCGTTGTATTAACTTATGTTATTCTCTAATGTTCTGCTGGCATTTGAAGTTCTCAAACTCTAATTCCGACTTATTTAGTCTCGTAGAAGCCCCATCCTTGCAACTCAAGTCTTCTGCCAAAACCGAGGAAGTCGCCATTTTAGATCATAATGTACATATAGACCATTTAATTTTTTTTCCTTTCAACTGCTCTTTCCGAGCCAGCTATGAATGGCTTATTTGCTTTTCGATTCAAGCGGCACTTGTACTTTTGAAGTGTTGCGACTCAGAATTTTATTCAGTTGTCATAGTGCAGAGGAAGCCGCAACTCTCTTTCTATTCACAACTGTTTGCATAACAGGCATTCGAATTGCCTTCTGTGTCGCCTTTGTCTTCCCCCTATTCTTTCCGCCCTTCTCTTGGGATCCAAATTCAGAATCATTTAACTGCCCCTTCACCCGCATTGCAAAAACCAACGATGGCTATGTGAATTGTAACACGAGTGAATTGCGTAACAGGCATCTGAATTGCCTTCCGTGTCTCCTTTCTCTTCCCCCTTCCTTGCCGCCCTTCTCTTGGAATCCAAATTCAGAATCGTTTAACTGCCCCTGCACACGCATCACGCATTGCAAAAGCCAACCATGGCTATATGAATTATAACACGAGTGAATTGGATGAATTGGCTAATGGCCCTGGATCGCAAAGACCGAAATGCCGATGCAATCCTTAAAAAAGGAAGGAGAAAAGGTCAAGGGCAGTGCAATGCTAATAGTTCATAAGGCCTCGGGAGTGAAAATTTTGATGTCATGAATATCACATCAACCGATTGGTTTCCTTAAGAACTATTAAACACGTTAGGAAAAATAAAAAGCGAACGATTTTCTACACCATTTTCTGAATTATTGGCCTAAACAGGAGGTGACGTGTAATCCACTGTGTTCAGGATGCAATCCATGTAAAATTCCCAACCCAAATGCCAAATGAAGATAAAATTTGGGAGCGTCCTATGATCGATGGCCTTACAACTTTGTACTCGAGGGGGGTGGTTTGTGGGTGTTGGTCTGGGGGTTTTGAGATGACATCGCATTGAAAATACGAGCCTGCAATTTCCTCTGTCATTATACGTCAGTATTTTGTCTTTACCGGATTGGAGAAGAAAAGGAGGAAGTGAAAACAGGGGCGGAGAGGCAAGGGAATCAAGGGATGAATTGATGGCGAGCCACGTCCCAACAGGCGCTGCATGGCAGTGCCATTCTACGATAACGCCAAAGGGGCACGTCGCATCAAAGCACTCGTACAAATCCCTCTCTGACAAGACGTTGGTGACGAGGTGCATTAATGCGTCTGGCGAAAATCACCTCGCTAATCCTACTCAAGTGGACACAAAACAGAGGAACGGAGGGGAAGGGCCTGCGCCGGATTCATCTACTCTCTCTGTCGAGTGCTCCCTCCATCTTCATCCGTGCCCCACCCTGTTCTTCTTGCATCGAGCGGTTAACGCCGTGCGGATCATGGGGAGGAGCGGAGGAGCGCTCGACCTTCGTGTCGACCATTTAGCAGCGCGCTGTGCTGTATCTACTCCGTGACGGATCAGTAGTGATCAGGGAAAGCTGTCGCGAATGCAGAGCGGGACTTATAATGATGATTACCAGATCTTTAAGTTCCCCCCGCCCTACCCAACACGACGCGACCTCCCCCTGTTCTTTCGTTCTGAATTATCTCCAGATCTGTTGTGTCCATAAATGGTTATCGCGGCCCTTTCGTATTCCCTCGCCCTCCCTCCCCTGTTTGCCCAAATGTCAGGGGCATTACCGCCCCGCTTTGTGTGTATTTTTGTGGTTTCGCTGCCGTACGATCTCTCTGCCTTCTTCTGCGCGAGAAGCTGTGTAGAGGGGCCTAATCTGAGGTTGCTGACTTCAGACGGGGTTCCTACAGGTCCGTAGGTTGTTGCAGTCTGTCCAAAGCTTTTACTTCATACTTCAAAGTTCAGAACCACCATCGCCCCTTTGGCCAAGAAAATAGAAAGAAAAAACATTTGTAACCTACAAAAAGACATCGACCATAAATTGACTAAGGACGCATTTGATAACGATTACATTTCGAGTAGATTCGATCGAACCGATTTTTTTTATTCGTTAGAACCGATTTTAAGCATTTTAAGTTTGTTTAGAATCTGTTCAAAATTTCGATTCGGAATAGAATTGCGTTTCTTCCGTGTTCATTAATTCATCGTTCCAAATCAATTTCTTTTAATTTTTAAATATTTTTTTACTTTTTTACTTTTTTTTTCTTTTCCTTTTTTCATTTTTTCATTCTTTTCTTTTCATTTTCCTTTTTTTTTTCTTTTTTTTTTTTTCTTTTTTCCTTTTTTCTTTTCTTTTTCTCATCTTCTTCTTCTTCTTCTTGGCCGGTTGCCGGATCGGCGACCAGTGTCCTCACCGGAGTGTCGCCGGCCCTAGGCGAGGCTAGCCCTCGTCGACCGAGCCTCGGCGCGGTACCGGGCGAGGCTCGCCTAGCCCCGCCGAGGCTCGCTGTGCCACCGGCGGGGCCGGGCGAGCTTGCTGCTTGCTGGCGAGCCCGCCCGGCCCACCGGTGGGGCAAGGCGCCCACGCCCACCTCGCGAGCTCGGCGGGTGGCTAGGCTTGCCTCCGGCGAGCTTGCGAGACCTCGCCTTGGTGGCTAGGCTTGCCTTCCGCGAAGCTCGCCGGACCGGACGGGCGCCGCGGCGGCGCGGCGGGCCGCGGCGGCTGGGCGGTGGACAGCGGCGGATGGCCGCGGCGGACGGTGGCAAGCGGTGGTGGACGGCGGTCGTAAGATGGCCAAAGGGACGAAGAAAATTTATTAATTTTGATTCTCAAATTCGTTCCGAACAAGAATCAACTTTTTTTTTGTTCTTGATTCTATTCCTAATCTATTCCCGGGAATAAAAATTTTACCAAACGCGATTTTAAGCCGAAACTGATTCCGGGAACAAAAAATCAGAATTTGGCCCTATTTGGATGGTTACCAAACAGAGCCTAAATAATAACTTATTCTGTTAGTTTATTTTCGATTCTAAATTTATAATAGAAATTCGTTTGATAAATTTCTAATTTTCAAGAATAAAAATCTTTTTTTTTTTTCGAGAGTAGATTTAGAATGGAATAAAAAAACTGCTTCTTTATTTTTTAAAATAATTCTAAAATCAAACCAACCCAATTTTTTCCTTTTTTATCTTCTAAATAATTCTAAAACCATGTTGCCATCGGCCATTGCCGCCGCCACCGTCCATCACCACCGGTCGTTGATGACTGGTTAGGCAAAATCTAACAAGCTCGCCAAAGGCTCGCTTGAGCAAGCAAGGCTTGGCCGAGCCTTGGCTAGGCAAGGCCAAACTCACCTAGCTGCCGTCAAGACTCGACCCCCTCACACCATCGCGAGGCCAGCATTGCCCCTTGGGGAGATCGAGTCTCGCCAAGGTCTAGGCCAATAAGGTGTGGCCTTGCCAAGGATTGATGAGGTTGCCAATCATTCTAAGACCAACAATCGGCCAAAGCTTGAAGAAGAGAAAGAAAAGAAAGAAAATAAAAGAGTAAAATATAAAAATGATTTGGATTATAAATTTTGAGAAAAGTATCAAATGCAATTCTATTTCAGAAATAAAATTTTTAAGCAATTACGATCTTTAATTATTTAGAAATTTGTCTAGGAAATAAAATAAAAAAATCATTTTTTATTAAAAATTGTTATCTTGAATAAAATAGTTACCAAATAGGTCCTAAATCTTCCTATATATCTCAAAACCTAGAATTTATCATATCACAGGTTCTAAAATCAGTTTTAGAGTCTACCTAGTTCCACTTGTATTATTAATTGGACGATTGTAGTATAAAAGTATCAATCATAAATATCACTGGAAATCAAACTTCAGACTTGGCGTTTTAGATTACACATTTATCATTTGACATCATGGAATACTGCAAAATCGCGTGAAGACAAAGAACTAGAAAAATACAAAGACTTGTTCTAGATTCTCAATTCTTGATTCTACAAACTTGTCAAAAAAGGTTTCTCAATTTTGACAACTTTGAATATATATTGAGAGCGGTGGGACCAGTCTAGTTCTAAGTTCTCCAATTCTATCATGAAATCATACTCACTCTTATCCTTGACTCTTTCTTTCGATGAACACATTTGAAATAAACATATGAGTTGTATTAGAAAAATGATATTAGCTAGTTTTGACTTAAGTTTCTCTGTGGCTGAAGGTATCAACTATTGCCGTGCTACTCTAGCAAAAACTTACACCCGCCGTGCTAGCAAAAAGAATCTTATCGTGCAATTTTCATAGTCATCAGAATGGGGGGGCCATGAACTCGAAGAATAGGGATTGAGACCATAAAAGTCGTTCATTTGTCGGTGAAATGCTCGTTGAGCATTGTTTCATAAGTTCATTTCATTTTCTAAAACCAATCTATCTCGTCCTGTTTTAATTTTTTGCTCATCGGAACTTCTCAAGCAAAAAGTTGGAAATAGCTTCAAGCCTAGCCACACCTCGTCTTAATCAACCCTCCTTATTTTTTGTTTCGAATACAGATGGAGAATTTTCAAGCTGCAAGATTTTTGAGGAAATAAAGCCAACCAACAGACACAGGCTTCATTGATGACTACAGGGAGTCCATGAACAAGACGGTAGTTTACAAATTTACTCGGCCAAGGACACAGTGACCACCCTGAAATGAGGAACGTACGCAGCGTTCAATAGCTCATTTATGCTTTTTTTTCGAGAGAATAGTTATCTGTCTTTCAACGAGTTCGAAGGGGCTTGCGGGTCTACGAATGGGGAGTGTTTTCCATTTACTTGCAAACCATTAAGGAACCGCGAACCATCTTAACGACGAATGGATGGTTCGTACCCGCGCAAACGCGCAACGCGAGTTGGAAGCAGAGAATAGTCGACTCTTTATAGCACGTGTGTTTGTGTGTCCCATCGAGGTTTAAATGCTTGTTCAACTTCCAAAGTGAAAACAAGTACTTTTCTCTCTCTCTCGCTCTCTCCCTCCCTCTCCCTCTCTCTCCCCCTCTCCTGCTCTACTCTGTACATGCATGCTTGTACAGGTACAGCTAAGAGGTTCCAGAAACGGAGAGGCTGGCTTTTAGTGATGCAGAACGGTATTAGAAAACAAGAATTAAGCCACATCTGAGAAGCGTAAGAAGATGACCGGATGAGCCACGTTTATTTAAAGATTAATCCACCTAGTAAGGAGGGCAGGACAGTCATCATTTCATGCTGGCTGATATCCTCCCTCAGACTCGACCGAATGCCCTTGTACTGGCTTTCAAATTACGCTCCATGGTATCACTAGTTGCTGTCCTGTGTTTGTTGGAGGCTACAGGGGTTGTTGCCCTATAACAACAAAGGGTGTACACTAAATCAACCAACGTACAAACTATGCTTCCTGTTGCTTGTATGTTCCAAGGCGACAACCCCAACAGAATCTTATACAGGGGGAACCCTACATTTTATTTTGAGGCCCCATCTCTCTCCCCCTATGCCCTGTGAATGCGATTCTTTTCTTCCTTTCATCTAATCTCATTTAACCTTCATCTGTGTCTAGTCACATCCTTCCTCTCCTTGGAGACCCTGATCCACCTGCGAATGATTTCATTTGATTCATTTTTGACAAACCACATTTATATGTTTATTATATATTAAATATCTAAATGGTTCAGGTGTAGTTTCACCAAATTCTTCCTATCCTCACATCGAGGAAAATGCTGCTGAGCCAGAAAGATTTCAGCATTTGGCCTACATTTGATACTTAATTGATTCGAGAGTCGTCCCTGAGCATCATCAAAAAGAGGCATGACCAAATTTAAATCGATGCCAACCTCATAGATAACATTTTGAACCTTTGCAATTTGGCAAACAATTTATCATATAGAACAAACTTTATGGTGCTAATAACAGCACAAAATGTCTCAAATGAACAATGCTCATAATTCAACTTCTACAGTGCAAGAACATAATTTTGTCGAGACACGAGTTGGTTGATCAGAACACTTCAAGTGGGTATGTTGGGGGTGCGCGTGGAAAGATCACAAAAGAACATGATTTCCGTCGCCCCACCGGACACCAAAGGAGGGTCACTGATGCTAATCCTAGAAAACTGCTGTCTGCCTCTCGGTTTGGAGAATCAACAACATTTCCAGCTCAAGTCTCACATCATGTGACAATGGATGTATCCCCTTAACTAAATGTCCGTACGTGGTCCTCCTCTTGTCCCAGCCCCATTTGGCTGGTAACGTGGAAATGGCCACGAGCATCTGTCTTCATTTACGAACAGCCTTTGAGTGAGACAGCTTCTCATCTTTAGAGCGCTGCAGCTCTATAGTCTGTACAGGGGATGAACTATACTGTTCCTTTGTGTAGGAAAGGGAAATTAAAAGGAGAGGGTCTAGAGAATGGATATGGATAGAAATGCGTAATTAGTAAAAATGAAAAAAATTATTTTTGCTCAACTTGTATGGAAGAGAAGAAAGTGCAGGCGATAAAAAGCCAAGGCTCCTCCTAGAAGATAATGAACGAAACAAAGTCAGGAATTGACCACATCGATATTAGATTATTATAGGCGATGCGTCATTGGTTTTGTGATCTCATTCTTGTGTGATACGTGATTTGCACAGCGTTTCCCGTTCTCTGTCTCCGGCGAAACATTGAAGAATATGAAATGAACAGGCCATTGTCACTTTCGTAGGGTTATGCTCTGAATGGCTAGGGCTTTCCATAAGATAGAACTTACAATAACATAAACATAATTTTTAGGAGAATTTGAGAAGAGGGCGAGCGAAATTCAAAGTTACACGGGAGAGTAAAGAAGATCTTTCGACCTTTTTTGCAATTATTTTTTCGCATTAAGCAGGTCTGAGACTTTTTAATAAATTAATAAAAGGGCAACTTGCAATTAGGGTTTTGGGACTCATCGATATGTTCTTACTTCCAAACATGTCTATCAATCATAGGGAGATGCAAAGAAAATATGGTACGGAGCCGGGCTGAAAATCACGAACAATGAAGTTTCCATTTATAAAATCAGTCTAATAAAAGTAACCCATTTTTTCATTTGTCAACACGCGATCGATGCCATCGGGAGTAAATCGTCGCCGGAAAGATCACCTTCGCGTTCATGAGTTCCCAAGTATCGGAACTATAATGTACCGTGAACCACATAGAAGCAACCCGCTTGTCGTTTTCCCCCATTGCTCACGAAAAATTTGCAGATTTTGTACCCGGTTCTGCACGAGAATCCCCAGCCCCTGGTCTCCCGACGCAGAAGCCAAGAACCCTGTTGCCCAGATGGCGGTATCAATCCCATCATAGGTACGAAAATAGCGAAAAGGTTTTCTTTTAGGGACCAATTTCTTTTTTTTTTCCTTTTAGCTCAAAGTTGGAAATGTGAAAATCGCAGTGGCTACAGTCCAAAAAACTAGGACTGTACGAAGGAGAAAACGAAATGAATAGCAACCGCACTCTACCCCCCCACTGCTACTACAATAAAAACTCTCGCAAAACATTCAATTTTTAAACCTAAGAAAGGTGGAGTGTCCCCCCCACTGTATGACCCTAACAAACCCCCGCATGTCCTTTTCTAAGGGGATGAGGATGACCAGAGGGGAGAGGCTCTCCTTCATTATTGTACTGGCTCTTCGGGTTTCAGTGCTTGGAAGGGAGCGCTCCCCCATTGATTACTAAACCAAAAGCTCGATCGGGGGTTCGGCCTTTTGGCACTTCGGCAATCGGACAAATCACTTGTTTGTAGCTTTCTCAGTTTACTGTTTTCTCCGGGGAAAGTGTTGGGGGAGTAGTGACAAGAAAGTGATCCAACGCTTGAGATGGAGGAATACGGCGCAGACTCGAAAATACACGTCAAGTCATAGATAGAGTTCGCCGTAAATATACATACATGTATATGCGTGTGTTGTGAAATCCAAACCGAATATTGAAATTATGACAAAGCCTGATGTAATAGATCTCGTGTGTGGGAAAAGCATGCATGAAGTAGAATTCTCTAATATCATGTAAAAAAGTTAAATCCAAAAGGATAAATTATGAGGTGAAGATCCTCATATGTACATGTGACCCTCATAAGCTTCATATCTAGTCATTTGATATGATTGTTTTGTGGTTGATAATCTCCCATGTAATTAATATTTGATATTTAATCTAGTCATGTCACAATAATTATTTCAGTATAATAATAATAAAAATATTACAGATAAATTACAAATCGTTTTATGAGTATTTGGCAGTTGCATCTATGCAACTTTACACTTGAATTATGAAGAAATTGCTTGTTATATCGAGAGAAAATCTAGTACTTATATCAAAACCGTTGCTTTATTATGGATTTAATGTCCTTTTTTTTTTTGGGAGTGTAATCGGGCAAATTTATTTGAACGAGTATAGTCAACGACTTTCTGAGAACTACATATACACATCGTGTATGGACAAAAGAAGCCCTAGTCTCAAAGGTCTAATAGAAGGGGTATCCTAAGTTTCTATGAATAGTAGCATCTGCTTTACATACAAAAGAAATCTGGTCAAAAGTGACCCATGAATGGAGAGAGAGATGGCTAGGGCTCCACTCGTGTGCAGAGGATTGCTTGCAAGAGCACACGTGGTAAGGTGGAGGTACATTTCTTCAGAGAATTATTCAGCTTTTTGATTCCGGGAACGTGTGCAGAACACAGGCGATGTGGACCGTGCCTGATGAGAGCAACTTATCATGGTTTCGCCTTTTTTTTAAACAAACATCATGGTTTCGCTTTTGCTTTTTAATAAAGCAGCTGCTGCATTTCCAACTTTGTTCTCTTCCCTTCCAGTTTGTTGCATCTGGAACTTCAGGGGATTCTGATATGATTCGAGGAGAATAATTACGTGTCGGCAAACATATGTTTAAGCCCGGAAGATGCATGAGATCACGGCGTCGAGTGCAGAACATGCAACCGAAGCATCGATCCAATTTAAAATCGAGGAAATTAAAGTGACTGGAAAGAGGAGAACTTTCGAAACAAATGCAGGACTGTAAATTTGAACTAAATGAATCCCTCTAAGCTAAAGATGATTTCCTTGCACGTTTCCAATAAGCTTAAGATGAATTCCTCTGAGGATCAAGTGAAGCCTCCCAACTATTCAACTCGACCAAGCAAAACCATTGAAAACCAGGTGTGGAGATCAAGGGAAGAAAATCAAATGAAAAAATAAATATTTGTGGTAGGGCAGAGTTAGGGCTTGGTTGGGTAAGTTTGCTAGTTGAAAATTCCATGAAGTGGGCAAGTAACTACAAAAATGGAGATAGGCAACATTTTGCAAAGCTTTTACCTTTTCATGACCTTTCTCTTTTCTTACTTTTGTAATGGTGGGTCATGCAGCTTGGCTTTGTTTCCCATTTATAGTTCCCCCCTGTGCCGCTCCGATGGTCGCTTATCGACTCCAGTTCCTTTTATAGACATGTACAATTGGTCTAAAAGAAAGGCGTAACATTACCATTCTGATCAAATAAAAAAGTAACAAAAAGTTCAACAGGGGTTTTAATAGAGTTACTTACATTTCCTTATTTTGAAAAGTAATGAAAAGGTCTTACAAGGGTTTTGATGAAGTTGTTTACATTTTGGATGGAAAACATGACTTGAAGAATGAATTTTTAAGAAATTGCAATAGATATTGGTTGGTGCGTTTTAGCTAAACCTGAAAGAATTGCATCTACCGTCTGGAGCAAAGTTGTGGGGGCACTTAAGGATGTCATGAAGCTGGCCTAAGATAAGGAAAATCGAGAAATTCACGATAGAATTAGATACACCACATTATTACTTCAATCCAGTGCTCTCCTCTTGACATACACATCTGCATGCAGTGCTTATTGACAATTACATGCTGCTAATAAAAACTACAACTTATACACTACTTCCACAAGGAGAACCGGTGTGTTGATGCTTTGACAAATCACGCCACATCTCGTATGGTTAACTCCAACTTATTGGAAATTTTTTCCTGATTTGTTATTGATTTTTGACTTCTTGGGAACCAAGTTTTCCCCCTTATGTTGGAGGTGTACGAACTTTTAAGATTCTAATAGTGCATTTCGCTTTGATGGGAATAGTGAAGGCTTTGAGTACGAGGAGGAAATCCATAAACTAAAAACAGAGATGAGGATAATCTCATTTCCATTAATAATAAGAAACAAGAAATAGATTAATGGTTTGTATCTCAAAAAGATTACCATTAATTCAACTGCAACTGAGGTTGTATGCAAAGCTTTTTTTCTCTTTTGCCGACATAAGCCCCGCTTGCCGACATAAACCTCGCTTGGTTCGACATTTGCAATGGACTTTGGGATTCTAAAGTTCCTTAACCAAATTTAAATGCGTTTGGTTCGTATTTTTGCTCAATTTTGAAAAAATATAATTGCATTTCCAAAAGGCTCTTAAGGCCTTTATTATGAAGTAAGTCCCGAGGTACTTTAGAAATTTAAATGTAAGTCTTGATCTCGGTTATTGTTCATCTTTTTTGAAGTCTATTGCACGGAAAAGCCAATTGAAGGCTGACGACCACCAACCAAGGGATTGCGCACGCCAACGATCACCTGACCCCAATGACAATCGCCAGACTTTAGGCGACGCCTGGGTGTGCGACCTCAAGTGACCATGGCCTAGGGTCACACAACCTCAAGCAAGGTCATCTGGGGGGTAGATTTGATCGTCCGACGACCAAATCTGGCAGCTAGATTTAGCCGATTGACGGCTAGACTTCAAAAAAAGAAATTAAAATCTTCTTTTTTTAATTTAGTAAAAGTCATTTACAAATGTAATTTTTATCGAATGGTATTTTAGCCAAAATTGTTTCCCAATCAACTTTAAAATTATAATTTACCAAATGCTATTTATATTTCAAAAAATTCCTTTAACCCAAATATATTTGTATTTTCTCAAAGATATTCTCCAAAACCGAACCAAAGGGCCATATGCTGGACAGATCCGTTCCTTCATAGGCCTTGACCATTATTTCAGAAAGACGCGAGTCCAGGGAAGTCAAAACTTCAAAACTCCGTCAAACCGATGCTTCCAAAAACCCTACAAAAACGCAAAACAAGTAGTGGGAATTGACCGAAGAGCCGAAGGTATTCTGGACACCGAGAAGTAAGCTAAAAATTCGTTCTTGAACTGTTTGGTGTAACGCTGTAGAGGGTGCAAAATACGAAGTCTCCTTCCCGTGCAGTGATTTTAGTCGGATTAGTGTCGGCACAGTGCGAGTTTTGCTCACTGCTCACAAGTCATTTCCGCCATTTATTGCGGGGTTCTGTCTGAACTCCTTTGGGGGGACAACCTCATTTTCTGTAGGAAAAAGCATTGCATCGCCGTGTGCTTTGGTTCTAGAAAATCAAATCTCACTGTTACTTAATCCAAACTTAAGAACAAGAGCGTGCGCGTACGTCGTGATTTTGATATACTATGGATTTTCGTATGTTAGCGAATGCTAATGACCGTGTTCTCGTAATTCGCATGGCTATTAATGTACATCGTAAGACTAATAAAGTGGAGCTTTTGCACGGACAAAAGAGTAAGGACGTCCACAATCTGAACAGAAAGATATGTCTTCTATGGATGGACTTTGCTTCAGTCATGCATCATCACCCACCAGAAAAAACCAAGAAAAAAATTAGCACCAAACACAGCTCGCAGGACCAAATCTCACAAACGGCGTGAGACAGAGAAAGCAAGGTGGGATCGAGTGGGGACTTCACTCCCGTGACGTGAAGTTCATGCATAAGGGCATCGTTTTTGGAATGTCTTTCATCTGTTTAGGAAAAGAGGAACACGCAACGCAAACCGAAAGGACAAGTTCCGTTTGGTTGTTGGGTCGACTTCAGGTGGTTAACCATGATTCTAAGGTTTAATTGAAACCGTGACAGCCACAGCCCCTAAGCCCTAGAGCCCTAGCACTTTATGGTTAAAGCTTAGCTGGAGATTGAGAACGATCCCAAACAAGAAAAAGAGTAATTGAGGAGAAGCTGCCATGATGATGGATGGAGTTGGAGTCCCGAGAGGGTCTAGTGAATTAGGCCTGGCTATAAGGGTTAGTTCAAGTGGAGTGTGTCTTGATGAAGCTCTCGTTTTCAATAAGTTTTCCTCTGGTCTGCAATGAAAAGGAAAAATGCTTGTGTCGGACATGCACAAGCTCAACCCAGCAACGTCACATTGGCGATCCTTTCTTTTTCAATGCAGGGTGAGACAGGCAAGAACCCTTCGGCCCCATCCTGAATTTTTAGAGAGGGAGAGAGAGCATTCCAGAGTCACTTTCAAACGCGCAAGTGAGCAATCGACCCCAGCATTGAAGCCACTCTGAATACCGTTGGTTGGAATGTATTAGTGAATGGGGGATGTGTAGAGGTCGGAGATCAGTGTAAATGCGAAGAAACAGTGCGAAAGTTGGTGTCTTTTGGCGAAGCATCCTTAGTGCCTCCATGTGCTTCGACGAATGCTCCACTTGATCCGATTAAGTTCGTCTTAAAAAAGCATATTCGTACTCGAGACGAAACTTACCAATTTGATTACTCCATAACAGCACTTCCAATGTCCAGAAGAGTTTGTTCTTGATTGGCCGGAGGAGCGTTTGATGGTTATAGAAACTATGATCAACACACCCACACTTTGTCACACTCATAAGAATGTCCATGCAACCGATATTATTAAAATGATCTAATTTAGCTGTTTGAGAGGATTGAATCGAACATTGCAATTCCCATTTCTTTGCAATAGTTTATCTTTCGATTGCACGTGGAGGATTTGTGAACATAATGTACAAGAAACTACATCCTTTCAACCATAAATTTTGTTCATGCTACAATATGTGTAAATGTTTCACCTTTAAATTCAACTGTACTAGTCTATTTCATGACATTCCTCAATGCAAATCTTTACTACCACCAAACCAGCCACAAAATGCGCGTTGAGTTTCATCAAAATCAATGAATATGATTACATTTTAAAACGACAAAAATCAATTTATTTAATCAAAGTCTTTATCAAAATCAAGTCATATGGTGATAAAAAATTGCATAATAATGATCATCTAGAACCCCTGTTTAATACCATCAATGCAAGAAACGTATCAAGAAATTGACGTAGTTACTATACCATGATTGAAATTTGGCAGTTTGGTCATGGAGAAAACGGCTCTCCCAATATTTTTGGGGACATAGGGTAGGGAAGCTAAGGGCGTGCATAGAAACGTTTGTTTAGAAATGTTGCGGAGAACGTTTCTTAGAAATGTTTCAGAAATGATACGGATTTTGTTCCAAACAAAATCCGTACAGAAGTGTTCACGCGTTTAAGAAACGTTTCTATGCACGCTCTTAGCTTTTTCGGAACAAAATAAGAACAAAAAAAAGAAACAACAAATTGTTGTTTCTTGTTCCGAAAACAAAAATGAAGAAACGTTTTTCTCTCTCTTCTTCTTCTCTTCTTCTTTTCTTCTTCTTTTTTTCTTCTTTTTTCTTTCGTCGGTTGCCGGCCTCGGCCATGGCCGGTGACCGGCCGTCAAGGGCCGGCGACACCGTCGAGGGTCGGCGATCTTGCCCGAGCCTCGCCGGATTTGGGCGAGGCCGAGCTCGTCCGCCAAGGCGAGGCCGAGCCTCGCCGAGGGCCGGCGAGCCTCGCCGTGGCTAGGCGAGGTGAGGCGTCGCCGACTGGCCGGTCACGGAGGTCGGCCGAAAAAGCCGAAAAAAAAAAAAAAAGAAAGGAAAAAATGAAAAATAAAATAAAAATGTTTAAAAAATTAAAAGAAACAAAAAAAGAATAAAATTTACCAAACGTGTTTCTATTCATTTTTTATTTCCGGAACAAACGTTACCAAACGCATTTTTTTGTTCAAAAATTATTTCTCAAAATAGAAATACTTTTTTTTTATTTTTGTTCTCTAAAATAGAAAAAAAGAAGAAATGTTACCATTCGCATCCCAAGCTAGTTAACGTGGGGTGAGCAGTTTAGTCTAAGTTAAAACCTTCTCTACCGTAGCGGAAGACCTACCTTTTCTCTTCCTCGGAGTCAAATTCGCCGTCCTCTTTACTATCATTCAAAACTGAGTTCTTGAATCTCATCGAGTAGTAAAAGAAACGACGATACAAAAACAAGAACGGTAGAGCTAAGCAGCTCCCTGTCACCGTCCCTCTCCCTCTCTCTCTCTAGGTTTCCATCAAACGCAAAATTGAAACGCTTAAGAAGGTCCACGGCAACGGCGTCAGAGAGAGCAACAGCACGAGCGACGAGCACGACGGCCGGAAGCGTCGACGGGGAAGCCGGCGGCCTGTCGAAGCTCTGCTCGAGAGGCCACTGGAGGCACGCCGAGGACGCCAAGCTCAAGGAGCTCGTCGCCCTCTACGGCCCCCGAACTGGAACCTCATCGCAGAGAAGCTAGAGGGCAGATCAGGTGAACGCCAAGAAAAAAATACAAAAGTTTCCTTTTTTTTTTTTTCGTATATTAAATAGCGAAAAGATTGGATTTTCTTGGTGACGATGACGAAAAGATTGTGTCTTTTACTTTTGGGTCGTCGTCTTGGTCGTCGATGGTGGCATATAGGGAAGAGCTGCAGGTTGAGGCTGTTCAACCAGCTGGACCCGAGGATCAACCGGAGGGCGTTCACGGTGGAGGAAGAGGTTCTGCTCGATCTGAAGTTTCTCGTGGGATACTATAGAGCACAAACCGGAGAGTTGAACAGGTGTCTCCCTTGAAATTGAAATCGGCCACTTGTATCGATCCTTCTGGGGAGTAGTGTTGAAATTCGTTGAAAATCACTCACCTCATTTGGCCTTTTTAAAGATCTCGGTCGATTATGCACGCGATCACTTGCGCATATAGCTGCTAAGAAAAATTTTAAGAGTGACATTGAAGCTGGCTGACGGTAAGTCGTTTGTCGAGAGCAGTGCTGGACTCGGAATTACATCGAACTCGCTGACAAGTCCCCCTTGCCTTCTTTAGGATCTGGGTTAACTCTGCACGTGAAGTTATTCGCTAGCAGCATTATCCATGAAGTGATATTAATCCTGCTTGTGTTCTTTTCAGCACCGGATTTTTACTTTTCCGCCAAAACAATTCTGAGGTTGGATGTTGCACTGGTATCACTGTCTCTCTTCGATTCACTGTTAAGTTAGCAATCTGATATTTCTGATGGATGCAATCAATTTGTGGATTCTTCGTCTGAAGATGTCGAGAGTTTTTCATCTTTACTCGCTTCGTGACTTCTTGTATTGTTCATTTTGTTACTGAGCGGTTATCCTGCATCCTTGATGCGTGCGCTAGGACCTTTTGTTGCATACTTGAGCGTCGTTGCAGTAATGTTTTCATTTGTGTGTTCTGATATCGTTGAACTTAAGGTCTGGCTATTGACAGTACATATATGGCTTTGCTTAAGACTCTCTCTGTTGTTGTTGGGGAAAGATGTCGTTATTTCTTCTTGCGCAGTGGTTTAGTGCTAAGTTTATGTACCCGCGAACAACCTAACGTCCACTCGCACCACTCGGGGACATGATCGATTGAACTGCCTTCTGTGTCGCCTTTCTTCTCCCCCCTTCTTTCCACCCTTCTCTCATGATATAAATTCAGAATCGTTTAACTGCCCCAGCACACGCATTGCGAAAACCAACCATGGCTATATGAAACGTGACATGAGTGAATTGGATAATGGCCTTGGATCCCAAAGGTCAAGATTGCAATGCAATCCTTACAAAGGGAAGGGAAAAAACAAAGGGTTAGGGTAGTGTAATGCTAAATTTAGGTTGGGCACGCCTCCTAAACGAGATGAGTGAAATGCCAGTCAACTTAAGAATTTCCCCCATATTAACCAAGTCATCGGAAGTGGCAATAAAGCTTAGGGACAGAAAATTTAGATGTCATTTATGTCATCAATGTCACATCAATCGATTGTTTTTCTTATGGATCATGATAGGCGTGGAAAAAATAAAAAGAATTTTTTTTTGGGTAAAAGATAAGAATATATATAAGCTTTGGACAAATATACAAAAAATTCGGCACCAAAACTCACACTCTAGCTGTAGAAACAGGAAGAGTGAGAGGAAGCTGAATTGAAAGATATAGGGCAATAATAACAACAGCTATACTACCCAGAACAAGGAAGCAACCAGATTACAAACCACCAACCCTCGAGGTCCAATCCAAAGATAGGCGAAGAACAGAGAGGATGTTAGGAAGATGTAGTAGAAGCAAACACGGAGGGATGAAAGCCTTGGCTTCTTTGGAGTCTTATGTTTCTTGGAGTAGGCGGAACGCTTGTAAACGCCAGTACTTTGTCCTTCACAACCTTGATAAGGTGATTTTTAAGAGCTGAAATTACTAAGGTCTCGCCTCAAAAAATGATGCTATTCCTCTTCTTCCAAATAAAGATGGCACATGGCTCCAAATGAGAATTGAGCGTTAATATGAAAGAAACTCTTTCCATTTAGGAATTTTAATGCCCAGGAGAAGTTGTCCTTCCACGATCTTTTCCTCCAAGGAAGGTTACACCTTAAAGACCAAAAATATGCAAGAGTCGCTGAAGCATCACACTCAAAGAACAAATAAAAAGAGTTTTTGTGCATCATTTTGTGAACTATTGTCCTAAGCAAGAAGGGACTTGGGTAATCCATTGTATCTAGGATGCAATCCATGTAAATTCCCAACAAACGCCTAATGAAGGTAAAATTTGGGAGCGTGGCATCATCGATGGTCTTACAACTTGGTACTCGGGGGTCTGGGGGTTCTGAGATGACATCACATTGAAAATACGAGCCTGCAATTTCCTTTGTCATTACATGTCATTGTTTTCTCGTTACCGGATTGGAGAAAAAAAGCAGGAGGAGTGAAAACAGGGGCGCGAGGTGAGGCGATGACTTGATCGCGAGCACCGTCCCAACAGGCGCTGCATCGCAGTGCCATTTTACGATAGCGCCAAAGGGACACGTCGCATCAAAACGCTCGTACAAATCCCTCTCTGACAAGACGTTGGCCACAAGGTGCATTAACACGTCTGGCTAAAATCACTTCGCAAATCCTTCTCAAGCGGACAGTAAACAGAGGAAGGGAGGGACGTGAGGAGAGGCCTGCGCCGGATTCATCTACTCTCTCTCTCTCTCTCTCTCTCTCTCTCTCTCTAGTGCTCCCTCCATCTTCATCCATGCCCGACCCTGTTCTTCTTGCATCGAGCAGTTAACGTCGTACGGATCACGGGGAGGAGCGGAGGAGCGCTCGACCTTCGTGTCGACCATTTAGCAGCGCGCTGTGCTGTATCTATTCCGTGACGGATCAGTAGTGAACAGGGGAGCTGTTACTGATGCAGAGCGGGGCATGTGATGATTACCAGATCTTCAAGTTCCCCCTCAGCCTCCCCCAACACGACGCGATCTCCCCTGTTCTTTCATTCTGAATCATCTCCAGACCTGTTGTGTCCATAAATGGTTATCGTGGCCCTTTCGTATTCCCTCGTCCTCCCTCCCCTATTTGCCCAAATGTCAGTGGCGTTACCGCCCCGCTCTGTGTGTATTTTTTTGGTTTCGCTGCTGTACGATCCCTCTGCTTCTTCTGCGCAAGAAGCTCTCTGTAGAGAGAGCCTAATCTAAGGTTGCTGACTTCAGACGGGGTTCCTACGGTCCGTAGGCTCTTGCAGTCTGCCCAAAGCTCTTACTTCATACTTCAAAGTTCAGAACCACCATCGCCCCTTTGGCCAACGAGAAAAAATACATTTGTAACCCACGAAGAAAAGACATCGACCATGAATTGACAAAATTATCACAAATAAGGGCAGACCGGTACCCTCAGATACAAGTAAACGGTTCCGGATTTATTCGGAACCTGAAATGGTTGAAATAAATTCTATAAGTTTTAGAATTTTAAATCTCCTTACATATCCCCAAACATATCATTTATTGTATCACATGTTTCAAGGTCAATTTTAAGAACTACCAAGTTCCACTTATATTCTTAACTGGACGGTTGCAAATTAAAAGTCTCAGTCATAGATATAACTGGGAATGGAAGTTCAAATTTGTGATTTTATATTACATATTCATTATTTGATGCTATAATATGTTGCAAGTGTGAAGACAAAGAACAAGAAAAACACAAACTTCCTAATTATTAAACCTACCTGTCAAAAAAAGATTTTCCAATTCTTGGAACTTTGTGTTGATAAAATAGTTATTTTATTTTTCACATGTTGCTGATTTAGTTTTTCAATTATTAGAGTTAGTGGAGTCATGTGTGTTGGTTATTCTAGTTTTTAGGTGTTAGTGGGACAAGTGCTTTATGGAGAACATGGGTAGTTATGGTGTGTTTTACGTGATGTATTTTGTCTTTTGTAAAATACTTGGTTGCTTTGTACGTAAGATGGTGTTTTAGTCTCATCTCTCCTCCCTTTAGCAATTTAACAGTGGTATCAGAGCTTGAGAAAAACGTGAGAGAGTTTAAAAAAAAAAAAAACTTTCATGAGAAAATTACAGTAGCAATATTTCCTATGGCCATCGACAATTTTGTTCAACCAGCAATTTCACGCTTTGATGGTCACTATAATCATTGGAGTATGTTGATGGAGAATTTTTTATGATCAAAAGAGCATTGGTCGGTTGTCGAATTTGGAATTCAAGAGCCACTAGTAGGCATGGCTTTGACAAATCCCCAGAAAGCAGAATTGGAAGCTAGAAAGTTGAAGGACCTGAAGGCAAAAAATTATTTTTTTAGGCTATCGATCGTTCTATCTTGGAGACTATTCTTTGCAAAGAAACTTCCAAGGATATTTGGGATTCTATGAAGAAGAAATATCGAGGCTCGGTTAGGGTGAAGCGTGCATAGCTTCAAGCCTTGAGAAGAGATTTTGAAACACTAGCGATGAGGGATGGAGAATCTGTCACTAGTTATTGTGCTAGAACCATGGAGATCAGCAACAAGATGCGATTCCATGGGGAGAAGATGGACGATGTCACAATTGTGGAGAAGATTTTACGTTCCTTGACACCAAAGTTTAATTATGTTGTCTGCTCAATTGAAGAGTCGAAAGACATAAATGCGCTCTCTCTTGATGAATTGCAAAGCTCCTTATTGGTCCATGAACAGAAGATAAACAGAAGTTCAACAGTAGAGGAGCAAGCGTTGAAGGCTTCTACCAATACTCATTCCAACAATTTCAGAGGAAGGGATAGAGGTAGAGGTAGAGGAAGGGGAGATCGAGGAAATAGAAATGTTGGCAGGAATTTTAAAGCCAATAATGACCAATTTCAAGGCAAAGGCAGAGGACGGGATCCTAACAAATTCAAGGTAGAATGTTTTAGATGTCATAAATTTGGTCATTATGCATCTGAATGTTATACTAGGCTGCCTAATAATAAAGAAAAGGCAGAGAGTTCAAATTTTGTTGAAGAAAAGGAAGCAGAAACGTTATTGATGGCTATTCAAGATAGAAAAGAGTGCGAGTCAAATATTTGGTATGTGGATACAGGCTGCAGTAAGCACATGAGTGGAAGTAAGTTTTCTTTTTCTCATCTAAATGAAGATTTTCATTCCACTGTGAGTTTTGGGGATCATTCTACTGTGAAAGTGATGGGAAAATGTGATATTAAGAAAAGAACCAAGAATGGTTTTGTGGAAACGATCTCTAATGTGTTGTATGTTCCTGACTTGAAAAGTAACCTATTGAGTGCTGGCCAATTACAAGAAAAGGGTTATGTAATCACCATTCAGAGGGGTGTCTGTGAAATTTATGATTCCGTTAAAGGTGCTCTTGCAATTGTTCCTATGAATTCAAATAGATTGTTTCCATTAAAGATTGAAAATATTCAGTCTTGCTTGATGGCTGAAAATAAAGATCCCTTATGGCTTTGGCACTTTTGCTATGGTCACTTGAGTTTTGGTGGATTGAAGATCCTACAACAGAAAAACATGGTGACGGGTCTTCCTCAAATTACCGTTCCTTCTCAAGTCTGTGAAGAATGTGTTGTTAGCAAACAGCATCGTTCTCAATTTTCAAAAGAAAAGTCATGGAGAGCAAATGATGTTTTGCAGCTGGTGCATTCGGACATTTGCGGTCCCATAAATCCATCTTCTAATGGAGGTAAAAGATACTTAATTACCTTCATGAATGATTTTTCCAGAAAAACTTGGGTTTATTTTTTACAGGAAAAATCAGAAGCTTTTTCCACATTTAAAAGCTTCAAAACTCATGTTGAAAATGAAGCAGGAAAAACCATTAAGACTCTTCGAATAGATCGTGGTGGTGAACATTACTCAAAAGAATTTGAAGTTTTTTGTGCAGAGTATGGCATTCGAAAAGAGCTTACTCTGCATATACACCACAGCGAATGGTGTATCGAGAGGAAAAATAGAACAATTCTCAACATGGTGAGAAGTTTATTGGCAAGAGGAAGAGTTCCAAAGACTTTACGGCCGAAGCGTAAATTAGAGTATTCATGTTTTGAACAGAAGTCCACCTTTTGCTGTTCGAATATGACACCCGAGGAGGCTTGGAGTGGGAGAAGACCGGCTATAGATCACTTCAGAATTTTTGGATGCATCGCATATGCCCATGTCCCGAATGTGAAAAGGAAGAAACTTGATGACAAGGCTGAAAATGTGTCTTTCTTGGTGTAAGTGAAGCATCCAAAGCATATAAATTATCAATCCACTAACAAAGAAGATTGTGACTAGCAGGGATGTTGTTTTTGATGAAGAGAACACTTGGGATTGGAATAGGCAGCAGCCTACCCAAGTTCTTTATGACAATGATGCTGAACAGGAGCAAATTTCAGCACCTTGTATGCCCCAAAATTCATCAAATACGACTTCTACAGCAGCTGAAATTTCACAACAGGCTCGAAGTCAATGAAGAAAAGCCCAATCTCTTCGCCGTGTTAGAAGAAAGCCTACTTGGATGAAAGATTATGAGATAACTGGAATTGGAGATTCAATTACTCATTTTGCCTTATTTTCAGACTATGACCCTACAACTTTTAAGTATGCTGTCAAATAAGAAAAATGGCGAAAAGCGATGGATGATGAAATTAATTCCATTGAAAGAAATGATACTTGGGAGTTATCCGATCTTCCGGATGGACAAAAAACCATTAGTGTAAAGTGGGTCTTTAAAACAAAACTGAAAGAAAATGGTGAAGTTGACAAATACAAAGCGCGTTTGATAGCCAAAGGATACAAGCAGCAATATGGGATCGACTATACAGAGGTTTTTTCTCCAGTTGCGAGATATGACACGATTAGATTGGTGGTTGCATTGGCGGCATAAAATTCTTGGCCTATTTTCCAGCTAAATGTCAAATCGGCATTCTTGCATGGATACTTAGAGGAACAGGTATTTGTCGAGCAACCCCCTAGTTATGTCAAGATTGAAAATAAGCATAAAGTTTATAAATTGAAGAAAGCTCTTTATGGGTAAAACAAGCCCCTCGAGCTTGGTATAGTCGTATTGAAACTTATTTTCTTAAAGTTGGTTTTTCAAAATATCCTTACGAGCATACGCTTTTTGTCAAGATTGGAGATAAAGGGAAAATGCTTATTGTCTGCTTGTATGTTGATGATCTTATATTTACTGGAAGTTGTGATGGCATGTTTGAAGAATTCAAGAAATCTATGATGGATGAGTTTGATGTTTGATCTTGGTATGATGCATTACTTCCTTGGCATAGAAGTGGTACAATCGAATGATGGGATCTTTTTTTCTCAAAAGAAATATGTGGGAGAAATTTTGGACAGGTTTCAGATGAAGGATTGTAATCCTGTAAATACTCTAGTTGAGTTTGGCTTAAAGTTATACAAAGATCATGAAGGGAGGAAGGTTGACAGTACATTTTACAAACAAATTGTGGGCAGTTTGATATATGTAACTGCAACAAGACCAGACATAATGTATTATGTGAGTTTAATCAGTAGATATATGGAGAATTCTACACAAATGCATTTGTTAGCTGCCAAAAGAATCCTTCGTTACTTGCAAGGAACTAGAAACTTTGGGCTATTTTACAAGAAAGGTGAAAAGTCCGATTTGTTGGGATTTACTGATAGTGACTATGCAGGAGATCAAGATGATAGGAAGAACACTTCGGGTTATGCTTTTATGTTTGGAACAGGTGCTATTTCGTGGTCATCCAAGAAGCAACCAATTGTCACATTGTCAAGTACAGAAGCTGAATTTGTTGCTGCAACAGCTACTGCTTGTCAAGCTATTTGGCTAAGGAGAATTCTTGAGGAGTTACTATTCAAGCAACTAGGACCTACTAAATTTTTTTGTGACAATAACTCAGCAATAAAACTCTCAAAAAATCCGGTGTTATATGGAAGAAGCAAGCACATTGATGTAAAGTTTTATTTCTTGAGAGATCTTAGCAATGATGGAACAATTGATCTAATCTACTGCATGAGTGAAAATCAAGTTGCGGATATATTCACCAAGGCCCTTAAGATGGAGTCATTTGTGAAGCTCAGAAAGTTACTAGGTGTTTGCACGGTGAAAGAAGTCAAAGCTTTAAACTGAATGTTAGCAAACATCAGTTTAAGGGAGGGATTATTGATAAAATAGTTATTTTATTTTTCACATGTTGCTGATTTGGTTTTTCAATTATTGGAGTTAGTGGAGTCATGTGTGTTGGTTATCCTAGTTTTTAGGTGTTAGTGGGACAAGTGCTTTATGGAGAAAAATGGGTAGTTATGGTGTGTTTACGTGATGTATTTTGTATTTTGTAAAAGACTTGGTTGCTTTTTACGTAAGATGGTGTTTTTGTCTCATCTCTCCTCCCTTTAGCAATTTAACACTTTGAACATACCTTAAATATATTAGGAGTGGTGGCGACGGTCCAATTCTAAATTTTCCGATTCTACTGTAAAATCATGCTCACTTTTATCTTCAAATCTCTCTTTCGATGAATACTTTCGAAATGCACGTATTAGTTATATTAGAAAAAAAAGGGTCCAACTAGATATATTGACTGGTTTTAACTTGATTTTCTCCATGACTGAAGGTATTAGCTACTGTCATGCTACTCTGGCAAAAACTTACACCCGGTGTGCTAACAAAAAGAATCTTATCATGCAAGTTGTCATAGTCATCTGAATAGGGGGACCATAAACTTGAAGAATAGGGAGCAAGACCATAAAAGTCATTCATTTGTCAGTGAAATGCTTGTTGAGCACTGTTTCATAAGTTCATTTCATTTTCAAAAACCGATCTATCTCGTCCCATTTTAGTTTTTTACTCATTGGAATTTCTCAAGAAAAAGTTAGAAATAGCTTCTAGCCTAGCCACAACTCATCTTAATCATCCCTCCTTATTTTTTGTTTCAAATACAGATGGACAATTTTCGAGCTGCAAGATTTTTGAGGAAATAAAACCAACCAACAGATACAAGCTTCATTGATGACTACAGGGAGTTCATGAACAAGACGGTAGTTTACAAATTTACTCGGCCAAGGACACAGTGACCACCCTGAAATGAGGAACGTACGCAGCGTTCAATAGCGCATTTATGCTTTTTTTCGAGAGAATAGTTATCTGTCTTTCAACGACTTCGAAGGGCCTTGCGGGTCTCCAAATGTGGAGGTTTTCCATTTACTTGCAATCCATTAAGGAACAGCGAACTATCTTAACGATGAGTGGATGGTTCGTACCCGCACAAACACGCATCACGAGTTGGAAGCAGAGAATAGTCGACTGTTTATAGCATGTGTGTTTGTGTGTGTCCCATCGAGGTTTAAATGCTAGTTCAACTTCCAAAGTGAAAATAAGTACTCTCTCTTTCTCTCTCTCTCTCTCTCTCTCCCCCCTGCTTTCCTCTATACATGCATGCATGAGGCGCAAAGACTCTGACTCTGCGGGTGAACTATCGCAGTTTCTAAGCTTTGTACAGGTACAGCTTGGAAGTTCCAGAAACGGAGAGAGAGGCTAGCTTCGTGATACAGAACAGTATTAGAAAACAAGACTTAAAAACCACATCTAAGAAGTGTAAGAAGATGCCCGGAAGGCCCACGTTTTCTTACAGATTAATCCACTCGGTAAGGAGAGATAAGGACAGTCATCATTTCATACTGGCTGATATTCCCCCGGGACTCAAATGAATGCATCAGACTAGCCTTCAAATTGCGCTCCATGTTATCACTAGTTGCTGTCCTGTGGTTGTTGAAGGCTACAGAGGGCGTTGCCCTATAACAACAAAGGGTGTACAGTGAATCAACTAATGTACAAACTATGCTTCCTGTTGCTTGCATGTTCCAAGGGGACAACCCCAACAGAATCTTATACAGGGGGAACCCTACATTTTATTTTGAGGCTCCATCTCTCTCCCCCTATGCCCTGTGAATGCGATTCTTTTCTTCCTTTCATCTAATCTCATTTAACCTTCATCTGTGTCTAGCCACATCCTTCCTCTCCTTGGAGAGCTTGATTCATCTGTGAATGATTTCATTCGATTCATTTTCGACAAACCACATTTATACGTTTATTATATATTAAATATCTGAATGGTTCAGGTGTGGCCTCACCAAATTCTTCCTATGCTCACATCGAGGGAAATGCTGTCGAGCCAGAAAGATTTCAGCATTTGGCCTATATTTGATACTTAATTGATCCGAAGTCATCCCTGAGCATCATCAAAAAGAGGCATGACCAAATTTAAATCGATGCTGACCTCATAGATAACATTTTGAACCTTTGCAATTTGGCAAACAATTTATCATATAGAACAAATTTTATGGTGCTAATAACAGCACAAAATGTCTCGAATGAACAATGCTCATAATTCAACTTCTACAGTGCAAGAACATAATTTTGTCGAGACACGAGTTGGTTGATCCGAACACTTCAAGTGGGTATGTTGGGGGTGCGCGTGGAAAGATCACAAAAGAACATGATTTCCATCGCCCCACCGGACACCAAAGGAGGGTCACTGATGCTAATCCGAGAAAACTGCTGTCTGCCTCTCAGTTTGGAGAATCAACAACATTTCCAGCTCAAGTCTCACATCATGTGACAATGAATGTATCCCCTTAACTAAATGTCCGTACGTGGTCCTCCTCTAGTCCCAGCCCCATTTGGCTGGTAATGTGGAAATGGCCACGAGCATCTGTCTTCATTTACGAACAGCCTTTGAGTGAGACAGCTTCTCATCTTTAGAGTGCTGCAGCTCTATAGTCCGTACCGGGGGTGAACTATACCGTTCCTTTGTGTAGGAAAAGGAAATTAAAAGGAGAGGGTCCAGAGAATGGATATGGATAGAAATGCGTAATTAGTGAAAATGGAAAAAATTATTTTTGCTCAACTTGTAAGGAAGAGAAGAAACTGAAGGCGATAAAAAGCCAAGGCTCCTCCTAGAAGATAATGAATAAAACAAAGTAGGGAAATGACTACATCGATATTAGGTTATTATAGATGATGTGTCGCTGGTTTTGTGATCTCATTCTTTTGTGATACGTGATCTGCACAGCTTTTCTCGTTCTCTATCTCCGGCAAAGCATTGAAGCATATGAAATGAAGAGGCCATTGTCACTCTGGTAGGGTTTTGCTTTGAATGGCTAGGGCCTTCCGTAAGATAGAACCTACAATAACATAAACATAAATTTTAGGAGAATTTGAGAAGAGGGAGAGTGAAATTCAAAGTCACACTGGAGAGTAAAGAAGATCTTTCAACCTTTTTTCAATTAATTAGGCAGGTCCCGAGACTTAATAATAAACTAACAAAAGGGCAACTTGCAATTAGGATTTGGGGACTCATCGATATGTTCTTACTTTCAAGCATGTCTTACTTTTATCAAGCATAAGGAGATGCAAGGTAAATCTGATTCAGAGCCAGGCTAAGAATTGCGACAAATGAAGTTTCCATTTATAAAATCAGACTAATAAAAATAAACCATTTTTTCATTTGTCAACACGCGATCGATGCCATCGCGAGTTAATCGTCACCGGAAAGATCACCTTCGCGTTCACGAGTTCCAAAGTATCGGAACCATAATGTACCGCGAACCATAAAAAACCTACCCGCATGTCGTTTTCCCCCCGGCTCACGAAAAATTTGCAGATTTTGTACCGAGTTCTGCACGGGAATGCCCTAGCCCCCGGTCTCCCGATATAGAAGCCAAGCACCCTGTTGCCTAGATGGCTCTATCCATCCCATCACAGGTACGAAAATAGCAAAAAGGTTTTTCTTTACGGACCAATTTTTTTTTTCCTTTTAGCTCAAAGTTAGAAAAATGTGAAAATCGCAGTGGCTACAGTCCAAAAAACTAGGGCTGTACGAAGGAGAAAACGAAATGAATAGTAACCGCACTTTACCCCCCACTACTACAATAAAAACTCTCGCAAAACATTCAATTTTAAACCGAAGAAAGGTGGAGTGTCCCCCCCCCCCACTGTATGACCCTAACAAAACCCCCATGTCCTTTTTGGGGTTGAGGATGACCAGAGGGGAGAGGCTCTTCTTCATTATTGTACTGGCTCTTCAGGTTTCAGTGCTTGGATGGGAGTGCTCCCCCCATCGATTACTAAACCGAAAGCTCGATCGAGGGTTCGGCCTTTTGGCACTTCGGCAATTGAGAAATCACTTGTTTGTAGCTTTCTCAGTTACTGTTTTCTCCGGGGAAAGTGTTGGGGGTGTGGTGGCAAGAAAGTGACCCAACGCTTGAGTTGGAGGAATACTACGCAGACTCGAAAATACACGTCAAGTCATAGATAGAGTTCGCCATATATACACATACATATATATGCGCATGTTGTGAAATCCAAACCGAATATTGAAATTATGACAAAGCCCGATGTAATAGATCTCGTGTGTGGGAAAAGCACACGTGGCATAGAATTCTCTAATATCATGTAAAATCTGTTAAATCCAAAAGGATAAATTATGAGGTGAAGATCCTCGTATGTACATGTGACCCTCATAAGCTTCATATCTAGTCTACATTTTTGCTAAGTTCTAGATTATATTTATGACATACTTAAGTCATTTGATATGATTGTTTTGTGGTTGAAATACGATAATCTTCCATGTAATTAATATTGGATATTTCATCTAGTCATGTCACAATAATTATTTTACTGTAATAATAATAAAAATCTTACAGATAGATTACAGGTTATTTCATGAGTACTTGATAGTCGCATCTATGCACCCTTGCACTTGAATTATGAAGAAATTGCTTGTTATAACAAGAGAAATTTAGTACTTATATCAAAACCAGTGCTTTATTATGGATTTAATGCCCTGTTGTTTTTTGAACTGTAGTCGGGCATAATTTATTAGAAAGTATAGTCAACAACTTTGTGAGGACTATATACACAGTTAATGTGGACAAAAGAAGCCCTAGTCTCAAAGGTCTAAGAGAAGGGGTATCCTAAGTTTCTGTGAATAGTAGCATCTGCTGTACTTACAAAAGAAATCCCGTTAAAAGTAACCCATGAATGGAGAGAGAGATGGCTAGGGCTCCACTCGTGTGCAGAGGATTGCTTGCAGAGCACACGTGGTGAGGTGGGGGTACATTTCTACAGAGAATAAAACCAAAGGCAAATATATGTATTCAGCTTTTTGATCCGGGGTACGTGTGCGGAATACAGGTGACGTGGATCGTGCCGGATGAGAGCAACGTATCATGGTTTCGCTTTTGTTTTTCAATAAAGCAGCTGCTGCATTTCCATCTTTGTTCTCTTCCCTTCCAGCTTGTTGCATCTGGAACTTCATGGGATTCTGATATGATTCGACGAGAATAATTAGGGGTTGGCGAACAAAAGTTTAACCCCGGAAGATGCATGAGATCGCAGCATCGAATACAGAACATGCAACCGAAGCATCGGTCCAATTTAAACTTGAATAAATTAAAGCGACTCGAAAGGTAGGAACTTTCGAAACAAATGCAGGACTGTAAATTGAACTGAATGAATCCCTCTAAGCTAAAGATGATTTCCTTGCACATTTCCTTATAAGCTTAAGATGAACTCCTGTGAGGATCAAGGAAAGCCTCCCAAATGTTCAATTCGAACAAGCAAAACCATTGAAAACCAGGTGTGGAGATAAAGGGAAGAAAATCAAATGAAAAAGGAAATATTTGTGGTAGGGCAGAGTTAGGGCTTGGTTGGGCAGGTTTGCTAGTTGGAAACTCCATGAAGTGGGCAAGTACCTACAAAAATGGAGATAGGCAACATCTTGCAAAGCTTTACCTTTTCATGGCCTTTCTCTTTTCTTACTTTTGTAATGGTGGGTCATGCAGCTTGGTTTTGTTTCTTATTTATAGTTTCCCCCTGTGCCTCTCCAATGGTCACTCATTGACTCCACTTCCTTTTATAGACATACACGGCTGGTTTAAAAGAAAGGCGTAACAGTACCATTCTGATCAAATAAAAAAGTAACAAAAAATTTAACAAGGGTTTTAGTGAACTTACTTACATTTCCTTATTTTGAAAAGTAATCAAAAAAGTCTCACAAGAGTTTCGATGAAGTTGTTTACGTTTAAGATGGAAAGCATGATTTAAAGAATGAAATTTTAAGAAACTGCAACAGACATTGGTTGGTGGGTTTTAGCTAAACCTAAAAGAATCGCATCTAGCGTTTGGAGCGAAGTTGTGGGGGGCACTTGAGAATGACATGAAACTGGCCTACAATAAGGAAAATCGATAAATCCGAAATGGAATTTGATACCATTAAGTAAAATCATGTATCCGTCGTGTATCAAGTTTGGGGGTACATTATTATTTCAATCAAATAAACTCTTCTCGATACACACATCTGCATCCGGTGCTTATCGACGATCACATGCCGCTAATAGAAATTTTTCAGGAGAAGAAACTTATGCACTCCTTTCACGAGAAGAACTAGTGCGTCAATGTCGTGACAAATAACGCCTCATCTCTCATCTTGTTTGGATGACTTCCACTTATTGGAAATTTTTTTCCTAGTTTGTTGTTGATTTATATATATATGTGCGTGCGTGTATGGACTTTCTTGGGAACTAAGTTGCCCCCACTCTTATGCTTCTAATTGTGAAGGCTTTGAGTACGAGGAGGAGATCCATAAAATAGTATAGTAGTTTAAGAGAGACGAGGGTAATCTCAGTTCCATTAAAAATAAGAAACAAGAAATAAATTTATGGTTGGTATCTGAAAAATTACCATCAAATCAACTGCAGCCGAGGTCGTATGCAAAGCATTTTTTCTCTATTGCCGATATACGTGGGACAAATCCATTCCTTCGTAGGCTTGACCATTATTTCGGAGAGACGCGAGTCAAGGGAAGTCAAAACTTCAAAACTCCGTCAAAGCGATTCTTCCAAAAACCCTACAGAAACGCAAAACATACAGTGGGAATTGACCCAAGAGCCGAAAGTGTTCTGGACACTGAGAAGTATGCTAAAAATTCGTTCTTTAACTGTTTGGTGTAACACTGGCGAGGGTGCAAAACACGAAGTCTCCTTTCCGCGCGGTGATTTTACTCGGATTAGTCGCGGCACAGTGCGAGTTTTGCTCCCTGCTCACAAGTCATTTTCGCCATTTATTGCGGGGTTTTGGTGTGAACTCTTTTGAGGGGACAGCCTCATTTTCTGTGGGAAAAAGCATCGCATTGGTGTGTGCTTTGGTTCTAGAAAATCAAATCTCAGTGTTACTTAATCCCAACCCAAGAACGAGAGCTTGCGTGTACGTCGAGATTTTGATAAACGATGGTTTTTCGTATGTTAGCGAATACTAACGACCGTGTTCTTGTAAGTCACGCGGCTATTAATGTACATCGTAAGACTAATGGAGTGGAGCTATTGCACGGACAAAACAGTAAGGACGTCCATAGTCCGAACAGAAAGATATGTCTTCTAACTATGGATGGACTTTGCTTCAGTCATGCATCATCGCCCACCAGAAAAACCCAAGAAAAAAATTAGGACCGAATACAGCTTGCAAGACCAAATCTTGCAAACGGCGTGAGATAGAGAAAGCAAGGTGGGATCGAGTGGGGACTTCACTCACTCCCGTGACGTGAATTTCATGTGTAAGGACATCGTTTTTGGAATGTCTTTCATCTGTTTAGGAAAGGAGGAACACGCAACGCAAACCCAAAGGAAAATTTCCGTTTGGTTGTTGGGTCAACTTCAGGTGGTTAACCATGATGCTCAGGTTTAATTGAATCCGTGACAGCCACAGCCCCTAAGCTCAGAGCCCTAGCCCTTAATAGTTAAGCTTAGCTGGAGATTGAGAACGACCGAAACAGGGAAAAAAGAGTAATTCAGGAGGAGCTCCCATGATGATGGAAGGGGTTGGAGTCCCGAGAGCGTCTAGTGAATTAGGCCCTGGCAAGAAGTTTTCCACTGGTCTGCAATGAAAAGGAAAAACGCTTGTCTCGGACCCGCACAAGCTCGACGCAGCATGTCACATTGGCGAGCCTTTCTTTGTCATTGCAGGGTGAGACAGCCAAGAACCCTTCAACCCCATCCTGGGTTTTTATAGAGAGAGAGAGAGAGAGAGAGAGAGAGAGAGAGAGAGTATTCCAGAGTCACTTTTAAACGTGCAAGTGTGCAATCGACCCTAGCATTGAAGCCACTCTAAATACCGTTGGATGGAATGTATTAGCGAATGGGGGATGTGCGGTGGTCAGAGATCAGTGTAAATGCGAAGAAAAAGTGTGAAACTTGGTGTCTTTTGGCGAGACATCCTTAGTGCCTACATGTGCTTCGATGAATGCTCCACTCGATCCCATTAAGTTAAGTCTTAAAAAGGCATATTAGTACTCGAGACGAATCTTATCAATTTGATTACACCACAACAACACTTTCCAGTGCCGAGAAGGGTTTGCTCTTGATCAGATGGATATAGAAATTATGACTAGCACACTAATACCCTTTGTCATGTGAGTAAGAATGTTCATGCAGCTGATATTATTAAAACCATCTGATCCAATTGTTCGAGAGGATTGAGTTGAACATCGCAATTCCTATCTCTTCACAATAGGTCATCTTTTGATTGCATGTGGAGCTTTTGTGAACATAATGTATGAGACACTAAATCTCTTAAGCCATAAATTTTGTTCATGCTCCCATATGTATAAATGTTTCACTTTTAAATTCAATTGTACTAGTCTATTTCATAACATTACCTTCACAAATCTTTATTGCCACAAATCCATCCGCAAAATGCGCTTCGAGTTTCATCTAAAGCAACAGATATGATTGTATTTAAACCAGCATAAATCAAAATTTTTTTTGCAATGATGTCTAAGTTCTCATCAAAATCAAATTACATAGTGATAAAAAATTGTAAAACAATGATCTTCTAGAACCCTGTTTAATACCATCAAAGCAAGAAACGTATCAAGAAATTGACACAGTTACCACTCCATGATTGAAATTTGTCAGTCTGGTCATGGAGTAAACGACTCTCCCAATATTTTTGGGGACACAGGGGAGGGGGCTAAGGCTAGTGAACGTGGGGCGAGCAGTTCAGTCTAAGTTAAACTTTCTCTTTAGTAGGGGAAGACCCACCTCTTCCCCTTCCTCGGAGTCAAATTCGTCGTCCTGTTTATTATCATTGAAAAACGAGTTCTTGAATTTCGTCGAGTCATAAAAGAAAAAGAGGATGCAAAAACAAGAACTGTAGAGTAGCAGCACTCTGTCACTGCCCCTCTCTCTCTCTCTCTCTCTCTTTCTAGGTTTCCGTCAAATGCAAAATTGAAACACCTACGGTTTTTGCCGTTTCGAGCCTCCTTCCCCCCTCTGCCTCCAAAACAAAACTCTCTCTCTCTCTCTCTCTCTCTCTCTCTCTCTACACTTCTTATTATCTACCGAGATGATGACTGAGTAATAGTCCCGAACCAGAGTCTCCTGTCAGCAAGAACTAGCGAGAGAGAGAGAGAGGGAGAGAGGGAGAGAGGGGGGGACTGGAATGGCGAACAGGGGCGTCTATTTATCGGAAGCCAACGGCCACACCGTCATCGCCAGCTGCCAGTATCCCTCGATCCCGTCTCCGTCCTCGTCGTCCTCGACCGGCATTGTGAACGCGGACATGGGCTCTCTCTCTCTCGCCGCGGCCACCGCCCGCCATGGCCTCGCCGATCTCCTGGGGGCGACCACGAGCGACCCCATTGATCACCGGAGCAGGAAGGCCCGCGGCAACGGCGTCAGAGAGAGCAACAGCACGAGCGACGAGCACGACGGCGGGAGGGTCGACGGGGAAGCCGGCGGCCAGTCGAAGCTCTGCGCGAGAGGCCACTGGAGGCCCGCCGAGGACACCAAGCTCAAGGAGCTCGTCGCCCTCTACGGCCCCCAGAACTGGAACCTCATCGCAGAGAAGCTGGAGGGCAGATCAGGTAAACGCCAGGAAAAAAAAACATAAAGTTTCCATTTTTTTTTTCGTATATTAAATAGCGAAAAGATTGGATTTTCTTGGTGACGATGACGAAAAGACTCTGTCTTTTACTTTTGGGTCGTTGTCTTGGTCGTCGATGGTGGCATATAGGGAAGAGCTGTAGGTTGAGGTGGTTCAACCAGTTGGACCCGAGGATCAACCGGAGGGCGTTCACGGAGGAGGAAGAGGAGAGGCTGATGCAGGCGCACCGGGTGTACGGCAACAAGTGGGCGATGATAGCCCGGCTCTTCCCCGGGCGGACCGACAACGCCGTGAAGAACCACTGGCACGTAATCATGGCCCGCAAGTACCGGGAACAGTCCACCGCATACCGGCGGAGGAAGCTCAGCTTGTCCCGGTCGCCGTCGTCTGGCTACGCCAGGCCGGACGAAACCCCCGCCGGCCACGGCGATCGGGACGACTACGACGACGCCCCTACGAGGAGAGATTACCCCGCGTCGTTCGGTAATGTGGGGGTGTCACGCTGGGCAATCGGGACGACGGCATTCGATCATCATCAACATCAACATATTCTTGGGTTGAATAATGGGCTGAGCCCAACTAGCAATAATGGAGAAATACTGGCGGTTCAGAATGGATTTGGTTTTCTCGCTGGTGGGTCATTTGCAGTGATATTTGCAGTTTCGTTTGGTCTCCATTTTTCTTGGTTCGAGCTGTGCTTCTTTTTTCCCTCTATTTCTCGTTCGTGCTGAGTATATCTTGCGTGCATTTCTCTTCTGGTGGGCATGTCTTGTCTGTCTGATCATCTTCCATGTCCTCTTCCGTGTTAGAGCAGAAGATAGGACCGATGAAAATCTTAAGCATATAAGTATGCAGATAGAAGGAAGGTCGAGACAAACATTTTGTGCCGAGTAGTAGTCTTTAAATATAATGCCTGCTTCAAATTCAAAAGGAGGAACGATCACGACTGGAGTAGAACTGAGCCACTGTTTTATAGGTCGGAACAGCAACCACGACGACACGACGGCGAGCTTGTTCCACCACCAAACGAAACCCTGCACAAACTCATACGGCGCTTGTCTCCACCCTCCCCGGTGGCCACCGCCGGCGACGACCCAGCCGTCGAACCAGGACCGCCGCGCAATCAGGGACCCGTACGCCCAGTGCTGTTGCTCGGACACGATCGCGTTGACGACGGCCCATCAAGTTTCGCCTTCGCCGCCGCCGCCCCGGGAATGCGAAGCTCCTCCGTCGCCGCCGCAGCCGCAGCCGCAGCCGCAGCCGCCGCCGTCGTCACCACCATTCATTGATTTCCTCGGGGTCGGAGCCACGTGAGGGTTGGAGCTCAGAAAAGAGAGGAGCTTTTTTTCCTTCCCTTCCTTCCGAGATTGGCTGGTGGTCGGGGAATCGTCAGTGAGGACCTCAATGTGGATCTGCTCCTACATAATGGAGAGAGCCATTAGAGGTAATCTGAAAAGATTGTTTCTTGCTGGAGGTGTCAGCAACCCAGGGAAAAAGCCAAATGGCACCCCCTGACCAGAAAAAAAAAAAAAAAGAAAAAGAAAAACAAGGAAGAACGAAAAATGAAAATGGAAAACCGAAATGACTTGGCCTTTTGTGTTTTCTTCTATGATTCGTGTCTCAAATCATTCCAAACCTGAACTTCCTTTGTGTTCTGTTTCTCGGACAGGGAGGCCTTAAACTTATAATTTAACTGATTAATCTGATGGCGATGCAAAGATTACTGCTCGAATGGAGAACAGATCGAAGTATAGCTTGAGAGCTTATGAATAAAAATAGATAAAAGTCATTAATATGCCATCACTGTTTTTTCAAAGTTCGATTCAGGCGCGTGCAGGAGCTTCGGAAAGGTCTGAGCTTCTGTTTAAGTTCACATGACCAATATGTATCTCTCGTGTCAATTCATAGTTGCAGCGTACACGAAATATTAGAGCACATCTCGTCATTACTGTTGGGAACGATAGGCTTTGCTCCTCTTTTAGGCAGGTCACAAAGCTTAGGTAATCCACGGTGAGGCTCAGCTAACGTTTCTCGTTTTTGGGCATTTAGATTTCGAGGATCAGCTTTTGCCTTTGGGCCAGCATTAGCAAAGTTCCGTTTCCTACGTAGGGGAGGCAAACTTCAAAGTTCTGGTCATGTAATGATAACTCGCTTCTCTTCTTCTTCTTCTGCTGCTGCTGCTGCCGCCTGATGCCATCGCCAGAGGCGCATAACTCTACTCAGCTTTGATATTTTACAAGGACCGGTATGTCCCAAAGCTGGTCAGTGGGGATGGTTCGAAATTCCATAGGAATAATTTTTGTGGAGTCCAGATGCCCACCAAGAGGCAAGAGTTCTGTGAAAAGCTTCGTACACATTCCCTGGTCGCCTTTGCTCCTCTGAAACCCAACTCCACCCGAATCACCTCTGGCTTACGTGAGCGTGAGATCTTTTCAGTTCACGGGTCCAACCAAATCGACCCTTAGTTTGTCCTATAAAGTTAAGCTATTTATAGAAATCAAGGGAACTCTGCTTTATAGCTTAGCATAAGCATCAATATTTTATCAGCAAGCTATACCGTCATGCACCTTCAAGTGGCGTTCATCCGGTGGTCATGTGAGTTTGTCGTGAACTACCCTCGGCAAAGGGAATAGGTTTAAGGGGCATTGCGCACATAATTAGGCAATGGCTCTACCAAAGCCCATACCTTGTACGATATTAGAGTGTTTTTAATAATTTCGCAATAAGGAGTCGCCACTAATTTATTGAGGTCGGCTAGGAACTAACTAAGGCATGAGAGTGTACCTCACTTTTTACACAACCAGAGAAATCAAGGTCGGGGACTTAATTAATTAGTTCTATTTCAGTACCTAACCTTGTTTATTTTGACAATCAAAAAGTTTGGATTGATTTTTAAATTTACCCATTAACATATGATATGATCATGTAGGTACACGTAATCATTAAAATAACAATCAGTAACCAAGAAAAGCAATAATCTAATATTAAAAAATAAGAAAAATGACATTCTTAACTAGGTTAAAGGGAAATCACAATCAATATATTGAAAGTGCGCCATAATTTGATAATGTCTCAAAGAGGGAAATATTAGAGAACCCTATTGCAAGGCCCTAAGATTTTGTTCAATTTTGAGCCCTATTTTTGTGGATGATTTTCCCACACTTTAAGAGAAACTATTCAAAAACTAATTTTTAAATTTTTTTTGATTTTATAAAAAATAAAAACATTCGAATTTTTTTTAAATATATATTTCTTTGCAATTTTTTATTCCGAAAATAGTAACTCGGGCCGGGCCCTCGGCCCGATTCAAATGTGGGTCGGGTAAGGACTCATGGGTTTGGTTCATGAACACTAAAAGCCTAATTGAAGAAGTGGGCTCAATGACTTAAACCCATTCGGAAAAGGGCCAAGATCAAGCCCAAATTTATCAAAGGAAGACACTTAAGCCCACTTACACTAAGATCACTTTAAAACAACTTCCAGCACGTCCGAAACAAGCCCAGCTCCGAAATTAGCCCACTTACTTGACCCATCGCAAACTCCTTCTTAGACATGAAAATAACCTTAATCCCAATAAACTAACCTAAGCCCAACAACAAAATCCAGCCCGAACCAAACACAAAAATCCCCAACACAAGATATCACCAGTTATCTGACCGCTGCCCTTCAACAACAATCCCCATCATCATTCGTTTAAAACTCACCCTCGTGGTCACGCCACCGCTGCAAAGAGCCTTCACAGAATAATACCAAAACACAAAACAAAAAGGCAACCAAGAACTTGGGGAGAATCAAACTTGGTAGAAATGAAACTTGACTTGAATATATCCTCCCACGGACTTTAGAAGCCTTATACCGCCAAAAAAAGAAAAAGAAAAAGACACATCTTTGAATCATTAGCATGAGTCGGAATCCAAGACTAAAGTAAAAAAAAAAACGAAAGGTTTTAGTTCGGGCATTCCTTCGAGCACGTGGTGGACACGGATGGATAAGAAAACTTAGACCTATCTTCAGAACTCGAACTCACGTTGGGACTCGAGAATATCGACAAACAAAGCTCGAAAACAACAGATACAGGCTGTTTGAAGACAAATCCATGAATACTAGATATAGCAAGCCTCTCAATTTCATGGTCTAGCCAAAATTTGGTAAGGGCAACGAAAGACTCGGAGGATGAGCGGGAGTCCCTACCTGGCTCGGGGACGGCGGCTAGATGACGAGCTCGAAACGAGCTGAGCTATGGCCAGTCGCCTTGGCGTCTCCGAGTCAAGATCCTCGGGGCTAGGGAAGTTCGGACCGAAAGGACACTTACCGGATATGTGGGTATCGGGAAAGCAAAGTCCAACCAGCAATTCCAGTCGAAAGGGCCAGCTTACGCGGGGAGGGAAAGGCTGGGCCGGGCTTGGAGGAGAAGAAGGAAAAGAAGGGGTCGGGGCCCAGGCCCACACGGGGAAAGGAAGGAGAGGCGGGTTTCTTTTTTTTTTTTTTTTTTTTTTTTTAAAGTATCTATTTGAGAAAAAATTAGGTGTCAACAGAGTTCCGTCGACATTCGTAGTTAGTCCGAGGAGAAGATGAAGAAAAGCGATTGAAAGAGAAGCAATCCTTTTATGTGCATGACAATAGGGAAAATATTCATGTATGCCATGTTGCCTGCTGCCCTCTGAGTTTCAAATTGAAATGGACTGGATACATAAAAGAACATGGGGTCTAGAATTCCGGCTCAAGCCCAGGAAAAATAGCCCGGAGTGAAAGAGAAATGGCCTAATTGATGAATGTCTTCACGCGACGGAGCAGCAAAAATCTAGGAAACAGTCTTACAAGAGAAGCATCGGCATAGCTCCTGACTTGTTGTATCATACAAATTCGAAGTTTGGGTGGATTCGTCTCTACCTCTCACGTGCTCTCATGGAAGTTCATTGACCGGCACAGCGCTGCGGGATTCGCTTGCAGCAACAGAGTCCTCCTGTCGTTGAAGCTGTTGCCATTCACAGTGGACTGAAAAGCCTGGGAGGAAAAACCGTCCGGCTCCCCTGAATCAGAAGCTCCGTCCAGTGCTTCCCTTGCCCCGATAATCGATTGCTTGGTAGTTGCTCTGCAATCATAGACATTCCCATCTCGCGAATGCTTCCCTAGTATCGTGAAACTTGGAGGACTAGTGCTCGCGTTGCCGTGGCTAAGTGAGGAGGGCAAGGAACCAGGCAGTGCATAAGCCCAATAACATTGTGGCGCTTGGTAAAATGAAACAGGGAAGCCTGGAGTAGATACAGCAGTTGGGGAGTTCCATTGAACAGAATCCAATGGAAAGCCTTGATAATTGCGTGCTGCCGGTTCTGGTGCGCTACAGTTGCCTGCCTTCTCCGTTGAATTTGAAGCCGTCAAAGAAGATCCACACGAACGTTCGTCGCTGAAGTTATCTACCCCTCTACCAGAACATGGAATTGCTCGTCCAGGATCAAGAAATCCGTTTATAGTACTTGGCACTGGAGCTGCAGATTGACCCCAATTAGGAGAATCTGAACCGAACCTCAGGATGGTGGTTCCAGCGGTTTTCAAATCACCAGCACAATCAGCTCGAAGAGATTCAGGTACTCCCACGTTGTGAAACAGCGCCACTGTGGCTGCATAAGAGTTCTTGCTCTTACGACGTCCAGCGCCAACAGGGATGTTCCTCATCGTTCCTCCGGCAGTCCAGTACCGTTGGCACTTTCTGCAGAGGTGCCTGGGCTGATTCAGGTTGTAGTTGTTGTAGTAACAGAACTTGGTATCCATGCTGTTGCATCGCGGGCACGGTAGTATCTTTTCAGGCTTCTTTAGAGTTGTTTCTTGTGAGATACTCGTTTCGCTCTCTTCTTTGTTCTGCGCAGAAGGGGGAGAAGTTTCTCTACCCGTTTCATCTTTCTGGTTAATGATCGTTGATTCAGCAGAGTCTTTTGGGTTGTCCGCCGCCCAACACGATATGCCTTCTTCATATTTGTCATTCATCGGTTCTCTTTCTGATAATGCCTAGCAATTTTAAAAGAGGTATGGAGGATCAGAACTTAGTATGTTGTAGAAACAGGAAACATCTACTAGGAAAAGATAGATCCTTCTTTGAATAACACAAGACAAACAGACAGCATTTGCAGTTGAATAATACGCTCGTAGCATTTTAAACTGCGTTTCCTGATCATTTCACTGTGAGCAAATTCATCTTCAGTGTAAAATCCATGTCCAGTTCAACGAATTCAGCAGGTTTGATAAGAAGCAGAATTGAACAGAGAACAAAGTAAGATGAAGAACAGCAGTCCGAGAGATTGACATTCAATGGCAACCAACTCAATACTGGACAGTTGCTTTTTAAATGAGAACGTAGTTTTGGTCAATTCATGGATTGTGAAGCCGCAAATTCATGAATTCAGGGGGATAACCAAGTGCTCCGATCATGTTAAATGGGAAGCAGCCAAGAATTGGTGGCGAGTGCCCAGATCTTTACAGCGATAGACCGACTAGGGTAACAATAAGGAAGCTTATCAATAACCAAGAAACCGAACGAACTAGCACCACAAGAAAAGGGTTATTTCCGACCTCTATCCTGACCAATTTGTTCACGCACTGGAGCAAACTTATTACCGATCAATGGATCCCGACCAGTTCATATGCTGCGATCTTCATGAGATTGGACGCGCTCGACTCCATAAAAGAGATAAAAATGAATCGGAAACAGAGCTTACCCTCTAACGTTAGGACATACTAACCAACTAGAAGTTTAAGCATGCACCAATCCAGAAAGGCAGTATAGGAAAATTGAAGGGAGAGGAAATATAGGAGGATTGGAAAATCAAGTTCTTTCCTCGTTTCAAAAAGACCAACTATGAAGAAAGCTAATTTAACTGTCAGACCAATACCTTGTCTCCGCCGAGTCTCCCCTGCTTCTCTTCCACCTCTCTGTTCCTGCCATGCAGCATCAGCAGAGACAGACCCACCGCGATCCCACGAGCCTGGACCTCCAGCTTCCGAAGCAAACTCTTTCCCTTCTCCCCAGGACGGCTCATCAACAACGCCTCGCTTCCCCCGGAGACCAATCGTCTGCCCAAACAGCTTTATCGCGGCATCTTTCATCTCCAACATTCTCCTCGTTGCCACAGCTTTGCTCTGTTTTTTTTCCTCTCTCTCGAGCAGTTCAAAACGTCTCAGCAAAAGATTAGCCCACTGCCCGTCTCTCTGCTTTCTCTGTTTTGTCCCCAGCGAAGCCGGGGGGGTTCTTCTCTCTTGTAGAAAAAGAGGCCCCTGCTGCGAGTGCAAGGTCATGTGGGAAGATGCCACATCAGAAACGGGGGGAATTTTCTGAGCCACAAGTTCATGTGGCCTTTGAGATCTTTCATGCTGTTCGATTCCCCCACATCTCGCAAAAAGATAGTGCTCTTTTGTCCAACTTTTTTCCTTCCATGTCATCTCCCCCTCACCCCTCTTTCTCCTCTCTCTCATCCCCCACTCCTTCCTCCTTCCTCCTTTTGTCCCGTTCCGAAGCTCCTTTTCATCTGTTGACCGACTTCGTTTGCACGAGGGCCCTTCCATTTTTACCTCTTCATCTTTTGCTCCGTGCTTCGCTTGGGATGTGTGGTTCGATTGTCCGGAAATGCGACAGCCTCGAAGTTTGCTACGAACGGAAACCATGTTTCGAGAATGACGATGAAAACAGAAAGATCGCTCGAATTGCGTTACAATGATTACTTGAGACATGGAAAAAAGCAAGAATTTTTTGTTCTCCTTGGCTTAAAAGGTCGTAGTTCGCAAGGATAATTATTGTTTGGCCGAAAAAGAAATATGGGTATCTATCAATGCAACCACCTCTGGCGAAAACGTCATATTTAGGCAATTTTTTTGGGGTCCAAATATGAAACCGGCCGAATAGACTAATAAGACCTATGTCAAAATGGTACGATAGGTTCAACTTGATTTATATGGACTTGGCGATTGTGATGAACTTCTATACATATCAAAATAAACACCATTATAATAACTTCAGTTATTTGTGGACGATGTCCTCATTTGTGATTATAACCTCCATTCTATCTTTTCTTTTTTTTTTTTCCCAAATGATCTTTACGTCATGTCCATCATTTAATTAGGTTGAGGCATCTAACGGTTTCAATTGATTTACTTTGGTCCGAAGAAAGACATTCTCACCTTGTAATCATGTCATACTATATTGAAGTTTAGAGAAATTGACATCTGCACCTATTCTAGTCTCACATGAACCATCAAATCATTTAAAACCTACTTGGCTGGATGGATATGAACTGAGCTCATATCCATGTTCATATGATAACTTTTCCAAGTTCAGTCCTTTCTAAATGAATTTTCAAGCAACATAAATCTGTACTCCTATTACACAATCATATTTGTTTTCTCTCTCTCTCTCTCTCTCTCTCTTTTTCCATTATCAAAAAGATATTCATATCATGTTTAGTTTATAAGTTACATTACATCGTTGTCACGTAAAGAAAGTAACGGATTGAAGAATTGAACACGGACATTAAAAGTTCACAACACGATGAGGACCAAAACTTATAGACTAAACATGATTAAACATATCACATTTAGTTTATAAGTTACATTACATCGTTATCACGTAAAAAAAGTAACAAATCAAAGATTTGAACATGAACATTAAAAGTCCACAACACGATGAGGACCAAAACTTATAAATTAAATATGTCTATGAGTTACATTAAATCGTTGTCACGTAAAGAATATAACGGATTGAATAATTGAACACGGATATAAAAAAGTCCACAACACGATGAGGACCGAAACTCGGAGAAAGCATAATTAGTGGCCGCAATCACCCGGAAAATCATGGGCAGGTAAATTCCATATCCATAAAGAGAAAAAGTTAGATGAAATCCGGTGGATGATTTGTCGGAGCGACAGCTAGTGGCAAGTTGCCAGGTGGGCTCGGCCGGTGGGACCCTGGAGGCCTTCTCCTTCTAGTGGAGTGGAGGGCGTGCTCGCTCTGCTTTTCTAGCGAGGGATTTTGAGCACTTTGCTTGAGTGACTGACACGTTTCGCCTCCTCCACGGGGGGAGAGAGTGAGAGTTGTCATGATCTTCCAGCGCGACTTTTACTCATTTACCCCCCAAAAAGAAGGCAAAAAGGTTAACAAACAATGACGTGTACATTCGCGGTCGACATAGGATTTTTTTTTTTTTTTTTTGTCAAAGTCGACATAGGATTTCGGTTGGTGGCAATCCCACGGCTCGATAGGCCCATCCATCATCGTCCGATGGGCCTAATGTTTTTCAAAGACCCTGATTCTAACTTTACTTCTTATCTTAATTTTAAGTTATTTTTTCCCATAAGAAGCTCATCACTTTAACTCCAGTTCCAATCTATTCGATTTTTCTTTGCTTCATAAAGAAACCCACAAACTTTTACTTTAGACCTAATTTTGTGTCCATTAACCCTCTATCCATAACTTATTTTGACAAACGAAAGATGGAAAGTTTCCAAGTATGAGCTATATGAGTGTCTCAATCCAAGTGTCTTGAGTGCATGCTCTCTAATCAAGAGATGAAAGACTCCCAAGCATGAGAGATAAAGGGTGACCACAAAATTGAAGATCCCTAAGCGAGATTGGAAGAAAGACTCTTTTAATAGTAAAGACAATTAATGAAAATAGACCCTAATTGCTCTAGTTTTCACTAAATTTCAGATTGAAGAAGACATCGTTTGGGTTGATGTGGAAATTCATATCCAAAAGACATCTTTTTGGATTTGAAATTTGAGAAAAAAACGAGAGTAATGACGTGAGAATGCCACTTTAATAAAGACAATTTTGAATGGAGGAATAATGAAGATAGATAAAGGATTCAAGTTTGTGGCTTTTTATGTGATGAAACAAAAATTTAGGTAGAATTGAGACTTGACTTCAAGTTGGTGTTTTTTATGAGACAAAATAAACGTTAAGGATAGAATTGAGAGTTGAATAAAAGTTGGCTTCTTTAAGAGACAAAAAAGAGAGTATAAAGTAGAATTGACCCAATTGAGATTGCAATTAATGTTGGGGTCTTTTGAGGGTATTAGACTGATCTTAGAGCACAACTTAGAGCCCATTTGGTTCGACTTTTGGAGAATGCACTTGCAAAAATATAAATACCTTTGGGAGAATAGGGTTTTCCGAAATGCAAATAATGTTTAATAAAATTTGTATTGAGAAATAATTTTGGCCAAAATACCATTTGATAAAATTTGCATTTATAAATGACTTTTATTAAATTTTTTAAAAAAAATTGTATATTTTTTTTAAGGCCCGGCCACCGGACCGTTGAATGGTCGAATTTGGCCCCTAGATGGTCGCCTAGGTCGGGCGACCCTCAGGTGGCGGTTGCCAGCATGTGCTACCCCTTGGCCGGCGGTTGTTGGCCTCCGATTGGCTTCTTCGTGCGGTGGTGTGCGGTGGTTTTGGAGAAGAACAGTACTGCGGATTTGCATTCCGAATATGCAACTTCTCAAAGTACCTCTTGAGCTGCATTCGGCTAAAGGTCCTTAAAGTTACTTGGAGATGCAATTGTATCTTGCCAAAATCGACTGAAAAAACGAACCAAACACATTTACATTTGGCCAAGAGACTTTAGAGTCTCAAAGTGTCTTCCAAATGCCCAATCAAACAGGGCCTTACTCATTCACCCCAAAAAAGGGCAAAAAGAAAAGACAATTGACATGTACATTTACGATTGAAGAATGATTCCGGTTATACCCGATTGCCGCCTTGGCAATTTGACAACTCGGTAGGCCCCTCCATCCATCAATGTCTGGCAGGCTTCTCCAAATTGCTCGTCGTATTACTTCAGTCGGGGCTCGGAAAGTCTAAATGGGACATCGGATTAGTTTGGACATATGATTATTTTTAAAGGGTCAGGATCAGTTTGATTGGAAAAATTTCGTGAGGCGTGGCTTTACGAAAGATCAATTAGAAAGCATGGGTTCAGATGATAATAGAGCATGAGTTCAGATGATAATAGAGCAAAAGACAACAATTCTCGATCATCAACTTTTCTTTTGGTAGTGTCAAGCGGAAAACAAGGTTGATGTTGGAAGTAAGTGGAGCAACATTAAGCGACAAGTGCATTGTTGGAAGAGAAGGACGTTGCTGCGAGGCTTTATGATATACAACATTATCTCGATCCATCTTTAACTTCGCTATCATCCAATTTCATGATAATCAGGTGCCTTTGAAATTCGAGCCTAATATCACTTGGATTCGGTTGTCGTGAATTTCGCCACTCATTTCAAAGAATGACAATCGTCGTTCGATGGCCCCTTTGAGAGTTACATAGTGATTTAAGGATAGAGACCTTTCGTCCTCATTGTTGCTCTCATACGGCGTTTCTATCGTCTTAACTGTTAATCCATATGAAAATGCGAGTCATGAAACTATCTGAGCATACTTACTTCAGTGTGTTAAAAGTTACGAGTCCTTGCAGCAATTTTTAGCAAACTCCTTATATATAATTCATGTAGTACCTTAGTCCCTAAAATGTTAGCTTTTAAATAAATCAGGGAATTGTATAAGCATTTTGGCCCAATACGGCCTTGTGGGGTTTGGAAATTTCTCTCCTATAAGTATAAATCCATCAAAGGCAGAAAAGAACTAAATCTTGAAAGTGAATGGCCCAATAGGGAAAGCCCTATTCCTGAATAAGAGCAAAATAGAGAGAGAGAGAGAGAGAGAGAGAGAGAGAGAGAGAGAGAGAGAGAGAGAGAGAGAAAAAGAGTGTCTCTTTTGATTTCTATGACAAAATCCACTTTAGTAGGTAAAAACGAGATCCGGCGAAACCCGAGCCATAACTCAAGCGTGTAGCCCAAACATCATGCTCACAGGATGATAATTTGGACGGAATGATACCTGTAAAATGCGTTTTAGATTTTATGTGAAGAGCAACGTTAGATAAATTAATATTATTTTTAAAGATTGGTTTATTACATGATGCGCTGGACTATGATCAGCCTTTTTAATAAGTATGCCATTTCGGAGAATTGATCACAATCCAACACATTGATGAACAATTTTTTATTTTTCAATAGACTAAGGGTAAAATTTCTCTTATTTGGGTGAAAAAGGTCAACAAACAGAAACAGACAATCATTGGAACATGACTCGAATCAGCATCTCCATCTATAAACGGTCTCCCTACTTCACATAAATTGTAATTTCCACTTTGGTTGACCAATATTTCACTAGTGAAGAGGGAGAGTCTTTTCTTATTGAATCTAGTTTTCACAAGATTGACCAAAAAAATCTAGTTTCCACAAGCGATTTTTTTTTCTTTTTTGGCTTTCCTGTCCTTTGCACTCTTTTGCTTTTGTCCTATTCTTTTCTCTTTTGCATATTGATTTTTTTTTCCACTAGCTTTATTTTATTTCATTTTTATACTTACAAGTAATAAAAACAACACAAAATTATTTGGCAACATTCTTGAAGAATTTTTGGCAAAATTGATTGGCAGGCGATAACTGAACCTCTATGTCGGTGATTTCCAGCAAAATTGGCCCAAAAATACTACATTAGACTTTTATTTAAAGATCGATGACTTAATCGGTCCAATTAAAATATTCAAAACTAAATTAACATATCCATAATATACTTACAATCGATTGGGTAATTTTTCTTTGATTAATGCGACAAAAAGCTAATAATACTAGCATGTAACTAAATATCATTGTACCGGCAAGACATATCATCCCCTGAAACTTTTCATGAATCAAAAAGCTTCGATAAACGTGAATAAAGTGTGTAGTGGACTCAAATCAGAAATTTACGGAACCACCTTCGGATTAACCGAGGTTTGTTGTAAACCACCACTAAGCTTCCATTTCCTTTCTGCTTAGATTCTTCTCCAGGTGTCATATTTAATGAGGATTGATTGATTTTACTTCTGTCCATGTTGAGTGGGACTCAATGATTTGATAACTTCCATCTGCTTTGAAGCGTGGGTGGCAAAGAAAATCATGGCGGTTGTTCCCCTTTGATGGCTTGATGGGAAAGATGAAGAAAGGAAAAAAAGAAAAAAAGAAAAGAAAAGACAAGAAAAAAAGGAAAATCGAAAAGAAAGAAATAAAGCGATTTCTAAGAATCTTATTGCAATTATTATGCACATACCAACCAATTTCTCAGATTCCAAATGCACAGTCATCTTTCTGGCATCCAATAGAGCAGCGGATTTCTAAATATGATGAAGGGAATCTTATTAGTTTGGAGCAGAGATTTTGCTCAATTAGTCTTAAATTTATTATAAAAATATTAATTTAGTATTCAATTTTTTGATTTTACCAATTGAATCTTAAATTTTTGCACAAAATATTAATAAACTTTTTCCAGTCGATTTTCTGCTGAAAACCACTGACGTGGGGCGTGCTGATAGATTTATAATGATTGGACAATTTCCCGGCCTAAGTGGGTATCCGAGATATGTTGATGTTCAAAGGGAGAAAAAAATTTCAGAGTGTAACACACGACGAACCAATTACATCGGCAAGGCAAATTTGGCCTAAATAATTGGAGGGGGAATATTTGTGCATGATACTATTTTGTCCCCATTCAGTGGGATCGTGGGGTCGGTGAGAAGGATGTTTCTCCCCTCAGTACAGACTCCAAAGACGTTGCACATCACATGATGAAGCAGACAATGTGGCCATTTCTGATGATCTGACACTCGTTGGGGAATATTATTTGGTAAATCGCACCTCTCCCCGCAAAAATCAGAGTTTAATTCCCTTGAAGCTCGCCATTGACGATTTACTACAACCTAATCATGTCATTTTGGCACTGAGATTAGGGCCAAATATAATTTCACAGTATGATGTTATCATTAGGTTTTGTCATATCAGATAATGTCTTTTTTTTTTTTGTTAGTCGAGTGATGTACTCACGTCGTTTACGATAACAAAAGTTTCTTTTTCTAAGCAAGAATTGATGGCCTGAGGTGGTTTGATGTTGTGATTGTTGTCATTACCGTTGAGACATCATTTTCTTTTCGTTCAGAGGATCAGAAATTTGCATGTAGTGGATTGTGATGATTCCAGAAAACTCTAATCCCATGATTGGAAACCAATGACCCTCCCCACTTGCCACCGTCACCAAACTCCTCAAATTGAGTTGCCTCTTGAATGATTCTCGATCTCTTAGATCAGAGATCGCCAACCACGGTCACCGGTGACCTCGAGCTTCACATTGTCGACGGTGTCGGGATAGCTAGTGGGGAGAGATCCGAGTGCGACGAGAGTATTTCCATCCCTACTTCTCACGGGTACGCCATGCTATTGCTTCTCTAACCCTAACACAGCAAACCCTCCAGGGCGACCCTGGCAAGCTTTCCTCACAGTGACATGAAGCTCACGTCACTATCGAGCGGCAGGCGAAAAATCACCCCGCGAAATCTTATATATATCCATGTGTAAAAAAAGCACTAGGATTTCAATTATATTCTTTCTAGGGAGATGGTGACCTCTTCCCTTTCGTGTCTCGCTTTTGCCCTGATTCCCTGAGGCCACTATACTCTTCTCCATCTCCCTTCTTTTTCCTTGCCTTTGGACTTGTGCGCGGAGAGAGAATAATATGTGCAATCGATGAGGGGAGCAACTTTCCTTTTTTCTCTCTCTAGTTTTTAGATGACTTTTGATTCACCAGACCTTCTCCCAACCCACGAAAAAAAATAAAAAAATAAAATAAGAAGAGAGGGCAGGGGCAGGGGGGGGCCATTAGGGCATCATCCTAGAATCTACTTTACTCGTTATGGAATATATTAAAGCAAAGAAAAGAGAGAGCTTCAAGTACAGCCAGCAGCAGCCTGATGAAAAGAGAAATTGTGTGCTTCACTTGCGCCCCTACCTTTTCCTGTTTTTTCAAAGTTTTAGGGGCCACAAGACGAATGCATACTCGTCGACAATTTCTTATATTCCTTTCTTTGGAGTGAGGATTTCAGTTTGGCCAAAAGGGTGGTGAGGATTTTTATCACCTCGATCTTATGGAAGAAGAAATGGACCGCGCATATATGCAGGATATGCTTATCAATTCCCGAAGGAGTTTTGTTCTCTAGGTCCTTTTCCCTTGTGGAAGGGTAAGATGAAGTAGAAAGAGAGAAAATTGTCCAAAAGATCCTAAATCTATTGTATGACAGATCAATTCAATCTTAAAACAATTAATTATGTTAATTTAGTCATAAATTTTTTGACAAGAAATTGCTGACATGGTGATCTATCAATTGTTAGGCCTCACTGATGATCGGCGGAGATCTCTGGCCACTGGCAAGAGCCTCGACACCCTCACTTGAGCTGGGGCTGACGAAGGTAGCAACCTTTGTTGACCATTGTTGTAGCTTAGGATGGCTGATGGAGAGAAAAAACATAAAAGAAAAAGAAAAGGAAGAAAAGGAAAAACAAGAAGAAAAATTTTAGAAAATTTTGAAAATTGTAAAAGTTGTCCATGTTAGCATTAGCCATGTTGAATCAAACTATTGTTGCTAATTAGATTGCCACATTAATGATTTTTTATCAAAACTAACTGGAATGATTAAATTGATAAATCATAAAAAAAAATTCATATCTAAATTGGTACATTTAAAAAGTTTAGAATTAAATTAGCTCGATTAAAAGGTTCATGTTTATATTGGCCATTGTACAATAGGTTTAGAATTTTTTGGACAATTTTTTCCAATAGAAAGAAAGTGAGAGGGCTATAAAGTCTAGAAGCTTGTTGCAAAAACTGAAATGCCAGGTGTGAGGGTAAGGAGTATTGAGTCACTAGAAGCTTGTTGCAGAAAGTTTCTAAAAAATTCGCCATTGAAGTCTAGAAGTCGACCATGGTGATATAAAGTCTAGATATCCATAGTCCAAAGCACCATCAACGAAAATGTCCCAAATTAATGAACTAATGAGGTATTCAAAGGGAGAAGAATATGATGGCAAGCGGAATGGATCATACCGTGTCATAATCTTGATATACAGAATGGTTGGTGAATAGGTGACTGCATGTCGGGTGGACACTAACCAATGATACTTGCCTCGTGTAAGGAGGGCATGAACTAACGCTGCATGTTAGAGTGACACAAGCCGACATCAACCTTGCTATAAAGGACTAGGGAATAGGATCAAATTCCGTAGTCCTTCAAATAAAAGGACTTGGGAACAGGTCAAACCATCCCTAATTAGTCCTACCAAAGTTCACCAAATCAAAACTCTTTAAAATATCCTAATTGAACAGAAATAATCAAGATTGTGCCACCAATTCTAAGGGCTCCCTACACCTAATTGAACAGAAATAATCAAGATTGTGCCACCAATTCTAAGGGCTCCCTACATATAGCAATGCTCTCTAGAACAAGGCTCCAATAAATACCTAGGCAAAAGATATTTGTCAGTAGATTCAGATAATTAGCGCAGAAAATTGTAATTTCTTTTTCATAAATATAAATGATCAAATTATGCTCCTACACTGCTCATCTGTTTGTCTCAATTCTCTTTGTCATTTATTGGGAAACAATATTCCTTTCTTACGAGGCCAACAACCTGATAGAATCCTAAAAGCTCATCAAATGGAAAGAAAATGTGGAATAGGACCCATGTGGCTTTTGTATCGTGCCAAATCATTCATTTCGAGACTTAGACTAGATAGTGACTATGTTTATTACTGAATAACCCTATTTGGTCGGTTGAAGTTTTATCTACTTGCATGCTCACTTCTATCTAATCCATATCGTATGAAAGACAACATTCAATCAAAATTATTTGCCTCTTCTCAATGATACAAAATACAGAAAACAAGACGAGATCGTAATTATCTTTTCAATGGTGTGATATGATGCGACAATTTGTCCTAAATACAGATCTTAAATGGACTCCAACATCACCACGTACTGGCAATCAACTTCAGAACAACACAGGATAAAGCTAAAGGAAACATACTAATGAATGTAGCAGACCGAGCGAATGAATGGCACTGAGAAGGCAGTGCTTTTGAGGGTGGGGTGGGAGTGATCAATCATTGGATTTTGATTCCGGCGATCAACACGACAACAGCTATCGGCCGCAGCCCAAAGAAAACCCTTAAAGATCGATCTGATCAATTTGACTTTGACACGATCATTTGCTGGCCAATGACATGTATTTATCTTCTTTTTCCGCCCCTTTTCCCTTGGGTGGAAATTTCTTTTTCTCGGCAGGATCCTCTCCTTGTTGTGGAATACAGGCTAAAAAAGCTCATGCACTCCCTCTTCCTCTTCCCCTTTGGAATATGTTTCTTTTTCATAATTCACCTCTTTGATTGCATTACTATATGACAGAGAAAGTGGAAAAGCCATAGAACTTGAGCCTTTTTGTCACTTCATGGAGTGGGGCTCTTTCCAGTCCCTAATCTAGTTTAGATTGTGAGATCATCCTCTGTGCATCTAATTTTTGAGACCATGCGGGAGTCATTAAGAACGTCGTCTCTTTTAGGAAAAGGATCAGCTAAATAATTTGAGATTTTGTAAATTTAATGTGTATATCTCAATGTAAAAAAAAAAAAAAACAAGAATTTATCATATCGATTGAACTACTCTATTCACTTGGCTCACCATCAAACAATCAAATAGGGGCCTCTTTGATCATACTTCACTTTGTTGGAATACCTTACTTAGAAAAAACCATATTCACCAAATTTTAGGATAATTGTCCAAAAAATTTTAAACTTATTGTATGGAGACGAATTTGGTTTTATACCTTTCAGTTTTACTAATTTAATTTTAAACATATTATATGACAGCCCATATAGGTATAAACATTTTTATTGTACCAATTTAATTTTAAACCTTTTGATAATTTATCTTTTGCCAATTTAATTCTAAATCTTTTAACAATTTGCGAATGTAGTCTTGTTGAGTAATTTTGGCTCAAAATCATTGAAGCTATATTGACAAATCATTAAAAGATTTAGAACTATATTGGTATAATCGAAAAATTTATGATTGAATTGGCCGTTTTATAATAATTTTAGGACTGAATTGGCATAATAAAAATATTTAGGATTGAATTAAATAAGTTTGGAACATTTTTGACAATTTTGCACCAAATGTTTGATTCCTCTCTCCCTCTCCCTCCCTCCTTGGTAAGGTGACTCCCTCTCTCCCTCCCTCCCTTCCTCCCTCCCCTGGCAAGGAAGTTGACAATCTTAGATCCTATGTAGCACGGACACTCTCCGGAAGCGCCGTGTCGTGTTCGACACTCCGACACGTGTCCAACACGCTCCGACACGTCCCGACACACTTCGACACTCGGTCAACAAGTGTCGAAAAATCCGACACGTGGTCAACTCTCTCCGACACGTTCCGACACGCGAGTCTAGAAGTCCGACGCGTGATTCCGACACGCACGGGTTCAATTTTAAAAATTTATAATACTTGAGGGGTCAAAATATAAATATATACAAAAGAAGTAATAAAAGAAGTAATGAAATTGCTATAAATATACACACACGGGGTCAATTTTTTTTTTTCAGTTTTGTTTTTTTAGAATTTTTTTATTTTTTTTAAAAGTCTTTTACTATGAAAGAAGTAATAAAAAATGCTATATATGATAAATAAATAAATTTAAAAATATCATTTCAGCATTTTTCTTTAAACAATGTTTTTTTCCTCTAAGTTTTGTGTATTATTGTAACAAATTAAAATAATGAATGATATTATTTAATATTTTTCATGTAAATTAATTCTAGGCTATTATTATTTTTTATGTATTTATATATAAAAATATATTTAATATATAACGTGTCGAAACGTGTCGGAACGTGTCGAAATTCTCTATTTTTAAGAAATAACGTGTCGACGTGTCGTGTCATGTCATGTTGTGTCGCATATCGCGTGTCCATATTGGTGCTACATAGCTTAGATCAATGTCCATTGAGGCTGCTCATTCCATTTAGGGTCTACACACACATAAAAATAGTCGAGTCATTACAAATAGTGTTACATCTTTTACTTGGACATCAGAGAAAGGACTGCTGGCATCATAGGTACTTTTTGAAGCTCGAGCCACGTATTTCGTGCCAGATTAATTGCCTCCTCTTTGTGTTTCCGTTGACAAGTGTTCGACCATCGATAGCGGTATATCACAACGTTTAAATTTCTCCGGATCACGGTTAACGAACGTTATAAAATCGGTAGCAGTGCGTCAAGATGCTAAAAAAAGGTACAATGAGTTCGCGGTTGGCAAATAGAATAACGCCATCGTTTGACAGGTTGTACGAAGGACCCGGCAGGGAGCCGAGATTCTCCTCTCCGTGGATACTTCACCACAAGAAAGAAAAAGGAAAAAAGAGAGAGACAGATGCTTGGCCTTCAATTTTCTACGGAAAAGAAATATGAACTCGACCAGGTTATGAGGAACTCGAGTCCTCCCCCGCCCCTTCGGTATGATGATGATGATGATGATAACTGATTGAAGACGACTCCTTTTTCCATATTTTCGGAAGGACAAGAAAGGAAAAGAATTTCTGGGGAGATAAGAGGGACGACCCGATTCTCTTCCCCTTTTTTTGTGGTGTGAGTTCTTTGTCAACAAAGAAAACATTAGGTGAGGTAAGGTAAGGTGCCATCGTACAGGATAAAATGATTAAATAAACCTAAGTTGGATTCATTCATTCTTATCCTCCTTGCTAAGAACAAGAGGAATCTGCCGACGTCACTCGTCGCTTCTGAGAACGATGGAACGGGTCCTCTTCAAAAGACGGAAGCATTACACGAGAGCAAAGGCCCGTTTTTCCTCTTTTAGTTCTTCAAATGATGCCTTTAATGACCCTCATGAGTATCTATCTTTAAGTATATTGAGAGACGTAGAATACGACCCGTTTGTCGAAAGGGGTATTGTTTGATTTGTCATTGTAAATTGATACACTAATTTAGCAAATTGATCTTATCATACCTTGCATTAATCCGTGAAGAAAATGGAGAACAACACAGCATCACAGCATTTCCCTCTGGTTTTATTTTGATTATTCTTGAACACTCGAGGCTTCTCAAGAATAAGGAAAGCTGTACTATATGCATTGAGCATGCATGGACTCTTGGTGGGCCAAGCCTCCCGTTCACAAGGGAATCAAGCAGAGACAGAGAGAGAGAGAGAGAGAAGAGAGAGGGAGAGAGGTGGGAAAACAGCTAGACAGAAACAAACCACGTACTTTATTTTTTTAGGCCCTCTTTTCTATCCTTTTGAGACTCATCAAATTGATGCGTGTTGGCTTTCTTTAAATTTTAGCTGCACCAGAGATTCTCTCCATCCCACCCTCCCCTCTCCTCTTTCAAGTCAAAGAAGAAAGAAAGCAAGAAAAGAAAAGAAAATTCTCTAGAAAAGAAAAGTTGGTGTGGATTGAGAGAGATGGGAAAAGAAAAGGCAAGAGAGCCAGAGACTGAGTAAGCGAGGGCATATATTCCCCTACCCTAACATTGCCCCACTCGTGTTTCCGGATATGGAGTGAAGGAACATAGGACAGCCCAACAACTCCACAAATTTTATATAGAGAACCACAGACACCTCCCACCATAATCAAACCAAAGCTTAGGCAGCCAAGGAAAGAAGAAGGATCAGAGACCCAAAACACTCCTCCTAATCCTATATTTATGTTTCTGTCATCACCCATCCTCTGTCTCTCACTCCCATCATCCTACAGACAACAGCTCAAATGGGTCTGCAAAATCATCAGAAGATGAATCTGGTGCTGTCCACTGACGCAAAGCCCAGGTTGAAGTGGACTCCCGAGCTTCATCATCGGTTTGTCGAGGCGGTCATGCAGCTGGGCGGAGCAGACAGTTAAGTTTGTGTATTCCCGATTGTTTTTACATACGTTTTTGGGGGTTCAGAAATGAAAGATTTGATCATCCGTATGTTGAGTGCCGACTGATGTTCGTGATTTTATTTGGTGGACAGAGGCAACCCCGAAAAGTTTGATGAGAGCGATGGGCATTCCTGGGCTGACTTTGTACCACCTGAAGAGCCATTTACAGGCATTTCACATGCTTCGAATAGCGTTATCATTGTTACTGATACCAATTGGGAAAGCTAAATTAAAAGTTTGCTTCTTTTTCTTCCTGCAGAAGTACAGGCTTGGAAAAAGCCAACAGTCAGAGTCCTGCATTGACACGAAGCAAGAAGGCGAATTCTATGCAACAGGTTGAGCCACTAACTAATGATCCCAATCTTTAGACCATGTGCTTAATTGATTTCATTGATGGACCTGTTTTGTTGCTTAATTGCAGAAAACAAAGAGGTTCAGAGTGCAGACGAATATCAAAATACGGAAATAATCGATCCATCGACCTTCCAAATGAATGAGTAAGACTTACATTGATATATCACAGCTTATTAAATATTGATAGCGTGGTGATTGGAATGGTAATACAGAGGGATGTACTCACCCATCCTTTTCATGTACCAGAAGCTTGCAGATAGCTCAGGCTCTCCAAATGCAAATGGAAGTGCAGAGGAAACTTCATGAACAAATTGAGGTAAGACCAGTATGCACATTTCTCATGCAAGTCTTAACTTGCTGCAGATGCCAATATAGTTCCACTTTCCTCTCAGGTGCAGAAGCATCTGCAGCTACGCATCGAGGCTCAGGGCAAGTATCTCCAATCTGTACTGAGAAAAGCTCAGGAAACATTAGCTCGGTACAATAATTCCCCGGTTGGCATTGAAGCTGCAAAAGCCGAACTGTCTCAATTAGTTTCGATGGTTAGCTCTGGTTGCCCTGGTTCTCCTTTCTCGGAACTGACGGAATTAGGAAGTTCAGACCTTAATGATGCAGCTAGGAAACAATTGAAAGGTATATGCTCAGTAGAAAGTTCGTTAACTTCTTCTGAGAGCTCGGGTCGAAACGAAGAGAAGCCAAAAGGCAATGAGCATGGCGAAATGCACAACTTTAGTCCCACTTCAATTGAGCTTCGGTTAAGTAACATACGGCCAGAAGAAGTACCTTCACAGAACAAATGCAACAAAACCACAGGGAGGAAGAGATGTGCCACCAGTGGCTCCGACGATAATAGTCTCATTGCAGAACAATCTAGCAAAAGTTCTCCAAGGACAAGTTGCAAGCTGAAAAAATGCATACTCCCAGTGACACTCGACTTGAATAGCCAATATCAGGCCGACTTCGATCCAGGCCCGAGAAGCATAGACCTGAACTTTCAGGGAATCAAACAGGCAAATGGGCATTTCTAGTTATTTCGGAGGTACTGGGACAAACAGGATTGAGAGGCTTAAGGAGTGCAGCACTGTGCATTGAAATTCAATCTGAATGCTGATCTTTTCAGTTGTAGACTATGTATATTGGCATGTAAATGGACCCGCAAGAATTCCTCAAAGCACATTTATATATATATAAAGAAAAATCAATATATGTTGTGTGGAATCATGTTTAATCTGGAGTCTCATATCATGGTCGATATATGCCATCGAATTCTCCGTTAAAAGTACATCATCCCATTTTAAAGCTCGTCTTAACTAAATCCAGGCAAGTTGACTCCTGCACAAAACACCATCATTGTGTCTTTGTCTTCAACAAAAGTGAGGCAGGATTGTAACTTAAGAATGCAGATACATGAAAAGTGTAGCGACTAAAGAACAGAGAGTGGAGGAAACTCATCCTAGAAGCAAAATCATTAGTTCCCCAAAAAAAGAGAAGTGAATCATTGAACCAACCATGTGTACGCAGGCGATCTCAAAGCAAGGAGAATGCCATCAATTGCACCCGTAGCACTTAGATACTTGATTAAGAGGGAAACGGGCCGTTAGAACTAATAAATGCATCACTTCTTCCTCCCTTCCGATCAGAGCAGGGGAAGGACCAAACATGGGGATTCTGCATAAAATTCATCCGCTTCCGATAGGATCGATCCTTTTACTTCAGATTTTATCTTCATTTCCTTGTACACTATCTCAAGGTATCAACTGCACCTCCTAGATCTTATCTTGTTACGGAAGTAACTATGGTTGCATCGATTATGTTATCTTTAGTAATTACTGCAAATTTAGATCGACATTGATCCAGATTCTGATGTCATCCTTTGGTCATCTTGCTCCACCATTCTAGGAAACAGGCCACCTTACATGACTTCAGACCTCAAAGAAATCTCCGGCAAGTCTTTTGATTACATTATCATCGGGGGAGGAACTGCAGGATGTCCTCTAGCGGCGACTCTCTCTGAGAAATTCTCCGTACTGTTGGTTGAGCGTGGTGGGTCGCCTTATGAGAACCCCTTGGTCATGGATAGAAGAAACTATGGTTTCTCGCTGCTCAATACCGATGAGTATTCATCGGTGGCACAGAGCTTCATCTCCAGAGAAGGGGTTGCAAATCACAGAGGACGGGTTCTAGGAGGATCGTCTGCGATCAACGGTGGTTTCTACAGCAGAGCTAGTCCCGATTTTGTTAAAAGAGTCGGATGGGATATAGAGCTGGTAGACGATGCATACAGCTGGGTGGAGTCGAGAGTCGTTTTCCAGCCACAGTTGACCCCGTGGCAGTTTGTCGCCGAGTTCGGATTCCTTGAAGCGGGAATTTTCCCGTATAACTTCTACACGCTGGAACATGTCGAAGGAACAAAGATTGGTGGAAGCGTGTTCGATAATTACGGAACCAGACATACATCGGCCGATCTCCTAGAGGCAGGGAACACGGAAAACTTGACCGTGCTCTTAAATTCAACCGTGAGGAATCTCCTCCTCAGCAATCACAGTGAGCCATTCAAACTTTGGAAGAACTCGATCGATGCTTCATGAAGCTCACACACTCGTAACACTTCCATTTGCTCTCTTTGCATTTTTTGCAGGTGATAGCAATGAGACGCGCGCTCATGGCATTTCGTTCATCAAGAGCGACGGGAGCTTGGAAGAATCGTATGAGGCTTACCTCAATCGCGCAAACGATTCGACATTGTCCGGTGAAGTCATTTTAGCTGCAGGGTCACTAGGGAGTCCCCAAATCCTGTTACTCAGCGGAATCGGTCCTCCTGAGCTTCTTGCAAAGTTCAACATCTCGGTACTAAGCGGCCTCAGGGGAGTAGGACAAGGAATGCAAGACAATCCGTGCGTCGCGCTCCTCGCTGATGCCAAACCACAGAATCGTCTACCCGAGCCACCCGTGGTGGCCGGTATAGCCCATGATCTCAAATTCATCATCGAAGCGGGAATCCTCCCCGTCGGTCTCAATGCGACCAGGATGCCAGTTGCGATCAAGTTCGCCTTCCCTGCGTCGAGAGGCACTCTGGAACTGAACAGCACGGACCCGAGGCAGAACCCCGCGGTGACATTCAACTACCTGTCTGAGGAACAGGACATGAAGGCATGCATCGAGATGGCGCAGCTGCTCCAGAGCGTCGTCAGGTCTCCGGCCATCTCTGTTTTCCAGGGGGTCGAACACAAGGAGGATGAGCCGTCAGGCGATGAAGCGCTCGCCAACTTCTGCAAGCAGAACGTGCGGACATTCTACCACTACCACGGCGGTTGCGGGGCTGGGTCGGTGGTCGACGAGGACTACAGAGTCTACGGCGTGAAAGGATTGAGGGTGGTGGACGGGTCGACGCTCCTGGAATCGCCAGGGACGAATCCAATGGCTACGCTAATGATGCTAGGGAGATACCAGGGCATCAAGATCCTAAGGGAAAGAGGACAATTTGATACCACCTCTAACCCCAAGATCATCGTCCCCAGCAACCTCCGCACGGAATAAAACCATGTAAAGTTGACAACTTTATGAATCTTCCTTGATGCAAAATCTTGATCTTAAGGTGCATTGATCGCGTTTCCATCGATCTCTCTCTCAATTTTCGCCCTCACGTCGGATGAGACAATTCGTATCATATCATCGTCGCTTTCATTGTTTCGTTTTTGAATCGAGTTTGGATTTGTCTCTAGGCAAGCGTCTGAATCTTTTCAAGAATGGATACCGGCACCACGATTACCATTGAAATAAATTAAAGTCGTATGACGCTGTACAATCTACATAGAATGAAAAAGGAAACGAAGAAAACAAGAAAGAATCTTTGACCCAAATCCGCCGCTTATCGCGATCAGGATCGCCTCTAGAAATCTAAGAAGAAGGAGGAGGAACGCGATCGTCACTGTTGCCGCCACCGACGCCGAAAGCGAAGCTCACCCAGACTCCCCCTTCCCGCTTCCCGCCCGCCTCCCCTTCCTCGACCGGCATCTCGTACCTGCACACGGGGCACGTCCCGTGGAGCCCCAGCCATCGCTCGATGCAGCCCCCGTGGAACCTGTGCCCGCACGGCATCTCCCGCGCCGTCTCTCCGGCCGCGACGCCCTCCAGGCAGATGGCGCACTCGCACTCGCGGCCCTCCTCGACCTCCACGCTCGGCATGGCCTCGACGGACGCCCTCGACGCCGGCGGCCGCCCGGCCTTGGCGCCGCCCGCGGGGTCCGCGCCGGCCCCGACGACGACCAGGCTCTGGGCGAACGGGTTGATGAAAACGAGCCGCGACTGGGACCCGGCACCGGCTTCGGCTTGGTCCGACGGCGGCGCGGGGGTGGAGAAGCCGAGGAAGAAGGGGAGGACGAGGGTGAGGGAGGCGGAGTCGGGGGACGACTGGGGAGCTTCGGTGGCCATTGATGGCGAGCAAGAGGCTAGAGATAGAGAGAGAATGGGAGTAGATTTTGGATTATGGGGGATGAGGGAGATTGAGCAACGGAGGGAGAGGTTATAAGGGGGAAGGAGTTGAAACATGCTGGAAGCCTGTGGAAGGATCTGGAAGCTGCGCAGAACGTTGAAAATGGTGCAGAAGAAAGGAGAAGAAACGGGACGAAGGCGAAGCAGGTTCGGGAGAAAATTTCCCCCACGTCGCGAGATATTTTCTTGGGTGCGGATCGGCTGCGGGCGAGAGTACGGGAAGGATTCGTGTGGGGCCGCTCTCCGCGTGTCTAGATGGGCGTTGCGGGTCTGGACCGGCGCGCTAGCTGGATTGGGCCCTGATTTGGAGTCGTGGACGGCCCATCGAAGTTGGGTTCGTAGAAACTTTTTTTTTTTTTTTTTTTTTTTTTTTTTTTTGTCAAGGGTTCGTAGGAACTTTGATCCACGTGTTTTCATGGTGGGGCTACTAATGAGGGTTTGTTCCTTTGTTCTCTTTTAAGGTTCATCTTCGACGATTAAGTAAGCTGGAAAAAAAAAAAAAACCGTGGCTTAATTGACCTCTATAATTTATGATTGAGGTGATGGAATAGCGCTTGATTGGTTAAGATATCCATACATGGCTAAATCGTTGGCAAATACATGAACTGCTCGGGCTATGAGAGGACCGAGAAATTCCTATGGATGTCTGTTTGGCGGCGTTTTAACCACTCTCCGAGATAAGGGAGGGAGGGGGTCTGGGAAGATGGCATGGGTTGCTACCGCGTTGATTCACTTCATTGTATTTTGTTAAATCCAAGCCAACCATAACACATGTAGAGACGAATCAAGAGCACATAATCAACAAACGTTAGGGGTCATTTGGTTAGTTAAATCTTGAGAGACAAGACTACACTAGACTGAGTAGCTTTCCCTCAACTAAATATCTAAAAGTTTTAGAAAATCCATCTAAGTATTAAGGAACATATATGGTTTTAATCTGGCTCACTCATACCTGAAAGGGGATGAAAATTTTAACTCACTTCGAACGTGGTCCAGCATTTTGCGAGTTTTCCAATGGGAATGAAGATGTAACACATTCTCCTAGCATAGGAAATTGCATTAATAATTTAGCCGTGTAATTAAACATAGCCTATTGTCTCACTATCATTATCGTTCCTTGGATACACAAAGCCAAACATTGTTATCTCCTCAAAACTATATGAGGATCCACTTCATAACTTCTCTTTGATTATAACCAAGATGCTTCATGTAACTGACAATACTCAAAATTTGTGAAATGCACTCCTAGTGTAAACTATGGTATTGCATTAGAATAAGGAATTAGGGGCATATGCCCTTTTTTCTCGAAAGATTGAGGTGTGCAGCAAAAGTATACCCATAAACTTTGTTTACCGTATGTCAAATTGTACTACAATTTTCTTAATATATTTCTTGGGACATATGCAAGACACCTACAATCCTATGATGCAAAATCTCAATACATAATAATTTCTTTGCAATGCCCAAATTGCCCATCTCAAACTCAGCACTCAAGGCCGCTACAACACATCAACATTGGGCATACGACTAGCTACTATTAACAAGTCATCAATAAATAACAATATGACAAATCAAAGATCTATCCTCCAATTTCCTAAGGTAAGCAAAGCTATTTACGTAACGTGTGTTGCTGTATTAGGCTCCCAGGGTCTAAGCAATAGCAAATGGTTTGCGAAGGACCGTGGTCCAGCTCCTAGCCCTCGGTTTTCCTTTGCTTCAGATCTGAAAGTGAAGGCGAATATCCCTAAATCCATTTGTGAACCAGCTAAATTTTCATTCCTTCAAGCTTTCCGCATGGTATGTTGAAATGCTCGAAACATTCACACTAGGGTTTGCTTAGAAGTTGCGCAAAGAGAGGGTGAGACGGCACTCACTTGGTTTCTCATTGGATACCAAACCATCCATCACATCTCCATCATCATCTAACAAGAATTTACCTGATCTCCCCATGGGGATATCAACGCAAGAAGCATCAGCAACACCGTCCTCATCCCCATGCTTCTTTTAGCCGTGGACTACTGAACGATAGAATGAAGCCAACGACGAATGACGTGAAAGTAGAGGAAAAAGCTTAAAAACTAAAGGCGAGAAGGATCACGGAGACAGATGACCGGCTAGGATTTAAAGGGTAGGTTGGGATTACGGTAGCTATCACTACATAGGGTAGAGATGAGCTCTTTCTTAAAGAGAGATCTAGATATCGACCAACTTAATAAATCCAAAACCTGAGGATTCCCACGAACTGTACCGAATATTCTTAGATCGGACGTGCATTATTTTATCTTGTGCGAAACGCCAAGCAACCCAGTTCCCTGCAAAATTTAAGACTAACATGGAGCTGGGACCACGCGTGCCTTGGCGGATGGGCATGGATATCAACACATGAATGAACCTGAAGAACTATTCCTCCTCCAGAGAAAGCTCGGCCACTGTCGTCTTTCGAATCGTTAAAAGTAAATTGAATTCATCTCAAAGATACGGCAGAATATTCATTTTTATCCATAAATTACAGCGGTTCGGCTTCAACATGAAAATACATCAAGCAGCTATTCCGAAAGAAAGGCAGATACAAGTCAGTCCAATGGATGGACAAAATTATTTGCTTTGGCTACAAATCAGTCCATCAGTACCCTGATCAAAAGGAGGGAAACTGGACCTGCGAAGCACACCTACCCCTGGGCAAAACGGGACATTCAATGAGCTCCGATCCCGAAGTGTCCACACAAACGAATATCTGATAAATCTGACTGTTGCCTGATGAATCCTTGTTGCATTCCAATCCAGGTTCGAATCCAATGGCCTCCTTGATTGCTTCTTTTACGCTGTCTATGCTATAAAACTCGTTGTTTGGCTTGATTCCTGCACAAGAGTTTTCTCGTTAGTCACAGACTCGGTTACTTAGAAGAAATGTCTACGCAATTTCATAAACCTTACCAGCGTTTTTTAAATTTTGGAGTAGGTTCACTTTCTCTTTGAGCTTGAGGGCTGCTTCGAAATACTCATGTTGGTCGAGTTCAGACTCGGAGCAAGTACCGTGCTTCTCCCATTCATGTGTCCAGAACTTGGTGTCGACGCTGCTCGGGCATGTCAACGATGGCCAGTTCTTCTCCAAATTACCAATCAGATCGGAAATCTGTGCCATTTTCCAAAGACAACATGAATTTATCGGACAAATTATCTACATCAGTACCCAAAATCAACATGTTCCTTGGCTGTATTTTCTTTTTTCAATATATATCATGAAAGAAAATATTAAGATTTACTAAGACTGGCTTATGAAATTGGTTCTTTAAGAACTTAATTCCCATCGTCGGTTAGGTTTAACATCTTTGTATGATTTTACGAGTTAGTGTTTAGAAAAGTGATTGATCAGATCCATTTTGATGAACTTTTCAACTCTAGTTCACCATGGTATTATGTGATGTGAGCGACTACAGAGTTTTATATAATCGAAGGTCAGCTTCTCAATGTCCTCCTTGTTCATTAAACTCAGCATATATCATTGCGTGCATCAAATATTCGTGAAAAAAGTAGCCTCAACTAGCAGTATCAAATGCCGGTCAAATAAGCAGGGAGCGACCTGCCGTTCATGACTTCATGTGGCACAGATGCACTCCAATCAGAGAATATCATGTTGTGTCAATTCCATACACTTATGTGATCTATTGTGAAGATGAAACTCGCTAGAGCTAGCAACCATATATGAATCTTCAACTTATCCTGACAAAATAGATCTGGATGGACCAAATGACAAAAGGATCGATCTCTGTTGATCAATCTACGAGCTGCATAGGCGTTGACCTTTCCATTCAATATCCAGAGTTATGTATTTTTCGATTCCTAGTCCCGTGTGACCAGCAGACAACGATTGCTGATCACACTACTTAGAACATGGGCGTTAATCGAAACATCCAGCATGAAGTGGTTGAGTGTACGATCAAAATTTGTTAGGCTCGAGCTTTCCCCATTAGTGTCTTTCGATTTGGTGGAACCTATTCTCTTTCTTGTTGCAAAGTACCATCAATTCTCTCATTTCATGATGCATATTTCATTTCTAGTTGCGCTGGAATTATCTTCACCATCTTTATGATATGCCCTCAACTCTAGAAACCTAAAATTATTGCCCTATTTTTTGTCTCAAGCTAAAGTTTTGAGTTGAGGAAATTCTTCTTGCCAGATCCATTGAGATGGTTGACTAAATTCAAGTTCAAGAACTGTATATACATCAAGTCATGGAAAACAAGAAAAAAAGATAATTACCTCAGATTTTTCGAAAGCATTATCATTGTTACAATTAGATGGGTAGGTGCCATCGTTGTAGTTAGGCCACAGTCCATGGATGCTGAAATCTGCTGCCGGCTTTCCTGTTTTCGGGTAGCAGCACTTACGCTTTGTATCGCAGTATGACCCAGGCCACTTCATAAGATCATACAGAACATCAAACATCAACCCAAGAAAGAGAGAAAACGTGAAAAGAATCAAACAACACGAGAGACACAAAAAGTTGAGACTATCTTACTTGCTGAACGAAATAGAAAAAGTCGAAATCGTCCGCAGCACAAAGAACAGACAGACATTGTGTTACCAAGACTGTTACGATGATCGCAAATGAAAAGTTGGCCTTCATCTTCTCTCTCTCTCTCTCCCCAAGGTTCTGTGAAAAGAAAATGAGCTCTTGAACTTATGAAATGATAGGTCTGTCTAATGTTAAACAACTGTATATATAGGCAATAATGTAAGACCAAGAACACGATATGCCGTAGGGTATATGCTTTTGTAACCCCATTTTTTAAATATGATTTAGGCGCGTTTAATGGATTCTACACCTTTCTTACGTCCCGGCTTGGTATTGCAGGTAGGGTTAGCTGATAAGCTGGAATCTAATTACATGCTGCGTTCGAGGAAACCGTGTTCAGAAGCAATACTATTTATATAAGTGTAATGTTCGAGAAAACTGAGTTTTGAAGTTATAATATTTGGCCTATCATGTTTTTGCATAACGGTAGGTTCCCACGTAGATCAAGAACCGAAGTTATTCACACATAGATAGAGATAAAGTCGAGCGCGTTGACGTGTACAATTTAAATTAGCACGTCTCATAAAGTTTTTTTGAAATTTTTAATTGATCGCATTCTATCAGTTATCGACTCTGTTTTGAATTATTTATGAACACATTTGATTGTTTTATTATTTGCCAACTTTCCTCATTGCTTATGGTCTTCGTTTGCATTACTTAGGACCGCCTTAAATATACTAGCTCAACTACCAATATCAATTAGAGCAACTTCCTCCCTTTTATCTGATTAAGTTACCAATTAGTTTTGGGTTGTCAATTCTGATTAGTTTCCAACCAGCTTCATTTTTCTTTTATTTACCAATTTTTCTTATCTTTTACTAACTTGTACTTACTTTTCTTAAGACATCTTAAAGGAATGGAAACTTATATGAAATTCTTGACATCAATTTTAATGATTTATAAACTTTTCTCCTGTTGAATTATCAACTAGTTACGATTTTTCAATTTCCATTATAGTTAGATACAAGGCTATTTGATTATTATTTTTCCTTTAATTTATCAACTTTTCCGTCGGATTGCCGAATCGGGCAAAAAGTTGTTTTTATATTTGCATCTCATGCGTGAGACCTAATTAACAAGTCTCCCTTTCGTTTGCAAACCTTCCACGTCGGGCCAACTTTCCCTTGACCCAAAAGCGGGGCATCCGATCAGAATAATCGCATAATTTCACAATATCAAACAGCTAAGATAACATGCCATCATTTCACTGAAAATTGTTATTAGTTTGCTTCTCTGAGAAGTGGTATAAAACGTATCATATAATTTCTCCAGATAGGATCTGAGTTTGATTGCATCTAAAGAATCGATGGTCATAAGATCACATTTTTGTTTCACGAAAAATGAATGATTAAGAAAATATTTTTTTAATCACTTGTATCATTTATAAAAATGGACAGATGAAGAATATTTTCATTATGCAAGAAAGTATTTAGATATAAATTTTCCATTGACAATGAAAACTTTTTTTGTTGGCTAATTATTTCGAGCGATACAAGTAACCATCTTTAGGAAAATGCTTTCAAATTATTTGTTTTTTTGGCTGAACAAACGGATCCTGATTATGTTAATCGCATTTAAGAAGACTTAATCATACAGTCATTGCATGGATCGAACATGTCCTCCACACATTTAAGAATCAAATAAACCACCGATTTCTTGTTGCATATTACTTCTAACAGCTATCCCAACATATCTAATTATCGTTCTTTAAATAATTAATTGCAGGATGGGAACAAAAATATGTGCTGTTCTCTATGATATAGCAGATATATATTTTAAGCACAAAGTCCTTGACGAAAGTATTCCGAGGTGCATATTTTCACATTTGGATATATAACCGTCATTGATATCATTATAGTCGTAGCTTAAAGGAGAGTGGTTTAGCTTATAGCACGAAGTCTTTGCCTTAATCCCTTTGCCTCCTTATCCGTTGGTAGAATATAAGAAAATTTGGTAATTTGCAAACTGTCAAATAGAGCTGGTAATTTCATAAAAATGAGGATAACTTACTGAGAAATGATGTGAAATCAAGTAATTGATAATCTTTTTATTGACAAATCTTTTTTTATACTTAAACTTCCTTTGTTTTATGGAAATTTAATGATTTAGAAAATATTTTCCCAAAATGATCATTTGTATCATTTGAATAATATTAGACAATGAAATACGTTTTTATAATTGACAACAAGTTATATCTAAATATTTTCGTGAGTGATGAAAATATTTCTCGTTTATTTATTTTTATAAGTGATACAATTGACTTTTTTAGAAAAAAATTATTCGAATCATTTGTTTTTCATGAAATGAACAAACCCTTACTAACGATTCTTTTTCAAATTCAAGATTAAATGTGAACTAAGGGTCTATTTATTTCATGAAAAATGAATGATTTGAAAATTATTTTCCTAAAAATGATCGCTTGAAATATTTAATTGATAAAAAATACTTTCATTGTGACAACAATTTATACTTGATTCATTTCATCGATGATGCAAATATCTATTGTTCATTTATTTTAGTAAGTGATAGAAACGATTATTTTTAAGATTTTTTTTTCAAATTATTCATTTTCCATGAAACAAACACACTTAATCACTTGTTTTGCTTATATATATTTTCATCATCAGCAAAAACATTTAAACTTAAATTGTTGTTGATTATGAAAATATTGATATTGACTATTTATTTCAAGGAATATAAGCAGCCATATTTTTAAAATTATTTTCTAAATTATTTATTTTTTGTGAAATAAAGGGAATTTAATTTGGAGGTGGGGATCCTATACGTATTTGTGTTTGTTATGGTTACGTTGGACGGTCCTTAGATCAAAAGGAACCAATTGCGTACAAGCCAGACGGCCCAGACCCTCTTTCGTTCACGAGACGCCACGTTTCTTTCCAGCTTTTCGGTTCAAGCGATGCTCAGATGACATATGGCCTACAGCAAGGAAATCAACAAGGACATGGCCATTTGCTGAAGAGGCTACATTAGCCATGTTATTAAAGGCCTTCTTAGGCTCGCTTCTGCAGCTTGAGCTGTAACAGTGACAATACCATGTGAATGAACAGGATGGAGTCACGTTCCGAAAAATTATGCAAATGAAGCGGAGAAACAAATGCTTGTAACTCAAACATGACATGACACGATACCGCACATAGACATATATTTAAGTTCTAGAAAGAAGGAAACTCGATCTCCGAAGCGCATGTGCCCTTAGGAAACACGGGACATTCAATTAGATTGGACCCAGAAGTGTCGACGCATAGGTAAATCTGGTAAATCTGGTAATTCCCAGACGAGTCCTTGTTGCACTCAATCCATGGAGTGTACCCTGCTGCTCCCGTGATCGCGTCCTTTATGCTCTTTAAGCTGTATGAGCCTCCTGGTGTTATTCCTGCAATTTACACGTCAAGGAGAGATCAAGCGACGAGTTGACGTCTTAGGAAGTAGGTCGCAGTGGTCATGTGAAAGCATTGACTCCATCACTTATGGCATATCGGTGTTAGAATAATCGGATCAAAAGGAACTAGCTGTGTCACACCAGACCCGACCAAAATCAAGAGGTCTGATCCGATGATACGTAGAAATGGAATTAGTACAGCAGAGGGTTTTTAGGCAGACCACTATTGTTTAGGGTCAATTCGACCTCATCTCATGGCTTTTAGATTCAGAAGTTTTTGGGTTGCCATGTAACAAAACATATGATTACCTGCGCTTTTCAGTGCTTGGAGGAGGTTAGCCTTCTGTTTGAGGCTGAGAGCCGACTCGAAGTAGGCGTGTTGATCAAGGACAGACTACGAGCAGGTACCGTGTTTCTCCCATTCGTGGGACCAGAACTGTCCACCGTCGCCGCTTGGGCATGCCAGTGTTGGCCAGCTATTCTGCATGCTACTTTTCAGGTCCGATACCTATACACAACGGGGCAAATGCGAAATCTCAGAGCTCTGTTAACAATCAATTAACAGCAGTACTTGCTGATTTGCTATCTGGAAAACCAATCCATTCACTTGATTGCTGGTGTAAAACGGAAGTTCGTTTTGGAATTTTGTAATGTATTGCTCTGGTTGTCGAACTACGTCACACCCGCCGCATGCCATACTTTCTCCTAACAAGCAGGACGGTCACTGGGTATGTGTGGTTCTTTCCTTGTGTCAAATTCAGGGACAAAGGGTCCTAGATCGTCAGGCAACCTTTTACTGCTAGGATGTCTTTACTTCTTTGTTCTTTCCCTGATAGACTTGTAAAGAGTCGACACCCAAAAGGACAAAAGAGGAGCTACCACTTTACCATAAGAGAATTAAAAATACCATTGTTTTGTCCTGTTAAAAGCATTTTTTATACGCCTTTGTTTGGGTTTTCATTGTGCATAGTTATCATCATCTTAAAATAGCTAATACTAATACCGGAGTAAGTTCAGCCACGGCCCTTTTTGGGTCGTGTCAACTAATAAGTCCACCCTCCTAGCAAATTTCACACGTTCCAACTAAGTGTACGATATTGTCTAGAACACTGGGCACGTACCTCAAGACGGATTGAAGGGGCTGCTCGAATCGCAGTTGGAAGGGTACGAGCCATCATTGTAATTAGGCCAAAGCCCATGAATCCCGAAATCCACCGCTGGCTTCCCAGTTAGGGGTGATCGGTTCCAGTTGATCGGTTCCAAGGTGGAACCAGGAACCGGATCGAGAATCGGTTCCCAATTTTGGGAACCGTGGACCGGACCGTTGGTCTTAGGACCGAGAACCGGACCGGACCATCGGTTCCGGTCTGGTCCGGTCCGGTCCAAAAGAATTGGTACTTTATTTTTTCACTAAAGAATGAACATTCACTAAAGAATAATCATGCTCCGGACCGATCAATCAAATTCGGTTTCCAAGCAATCTAATAAAACTACTCACACATGTTTCCACGTGTAAAATATTCAAACTTCACTTGTGTGAATATCAATCATAGTTTATGTGTTTCATGCTTAATTTTAAGCATAAAACCCATGAACAACGTGATTAAAGGTTGTGCTTGGCTTAAGTTTTATAGATAATCTCTCTTCTATACTTTGAATGTTTAGTCGACATGAGACTTTTTAAGGCTTGAAATGCCTTGTTGTTTGCAAGTGAGGGGAGCAAGAGAGAGAGTGTGAGCATGAGGAGAGTTTTTTCTATAAATAAAGAATAACAACAAGAGTTTTGGTGGTCTCACCTAAATTGCAATTTCAATTGCAATAAGTTTCATATATAATATTAATATATTATATGTGTTTATATATTATATGAATATAAATTATATATAAAAAAATTTGGTCCGGTCCGGTCGGTCCGATCGGTCCGGTCGGTCCGGTTGGTCCGGTTCCCACCTTGAAACCGGAAGCCCGGACCAACCGGCCGCCGGTTCCAAGATTAGGAACGGGGAACGGACCGCCGACCATGGGAACCGCCCAAAACCGGCCGGTCCGTACGGTTCGGTCAGTTCCGGTTCGGGCGGTTTCCGTTGCACACCCCTATTCCCAGTGGTTGGATAGCAACAAGACTGCTGTGTGTCGCAGTATGACCCCGGCCACTATTCATCACAAGAAAACGTCGGTTACAGTCAAAATCATAAGCTTCTACGGGCATAAGTGTGACTAAAGGATCTAAACATATGTGAAATCACAAGTCAAGACTCAAAGCTCACTTGTTGAACAAAGTAAAAGAAATCAAAGCTTTGCGATGCAACAAGGACTGCTAGGCACTGTCGTAACACGAAACTGATCGCAATTGAACATTGAAACTTCGTCATCTCCGACACCTCCTCTCTCTCTCTCTCTCTCTCTCTCTCTCTCTCTCTCTCTCTCTCTCTCTCTCTCTCTCTCTCTCTCTCTCTCTCTCTCTCTCTCTCAAAGAGGGTGCTTGATGATGATGAAATGGTGAGATTGCAATTAGGACATGAATGCCAGGAATGGAAGGTAGTATGGTGAGATGGCCGGCCGGCCATCCCGGGAGTTTGCCACTCCGCGGGCTTCCTTCATTGACTGATACCAGCCTAGTCTACTAGGATAAGGCAGAGCGGACTCAGGAAGGGGGTTCCAACCTCGTAAGAGGCCTGGCCGGAGAGCCCCATGGGGTAGTTATCCCATACTACCCTCCCCCTCTTCCCTGTAAATGGGTTGTGGGGGAGAGTCCTCCCGGGATTATCAGTTCAGGAGGGAACAGTTTAAGGACATATTCAGGTCCTACGGAGCTAGATTTTATAGACAAGATAAAGTTTTTGGTAGGAGTATCCGAAAGAGCATATGCTCTGATTTCTCGCCAGAAAAAAAATTAAAATAGTCAAATCTCTCCGCCACATGATTGAGGCAACTCGTCAAGTGTGTAAAGGTGTCTCCATGATTCTTACGATTTCGGCTCTTGCCCCTTCATTTATCTATTCCAGTGTCATCAGTGAAGAAGCAATCACTATTGTTCATCAGCGGTACGATGGAATGAACCGGCCCGCAAAGTTCGGGAAATCCGGCCTCTGTTCACACGATTGACGCTACATCAATATGTTCATGTAATGTCGGAACAGGTGGCAGAAGCTCAGTGGAAGCAACATAAAGCCTAATCCATGGTGCTCATGATGGCCATTTCGCAGCTTTCAGACTGGAGCTTCATCCGGGATCATCAACTCAGTGTCATCTTCATCATGGAATCTTTGGACTCAACCCGTTGGCGTGTTATAGCAGCACGAAAGTCAAACTAGGCGCTGGCACAGAGCGCTGATCGGATTTATGTATTCGAAGCATCGTCATCAGCAGGCGAAACCGGTTTACACACGCCCGTGGTTGTTTCTACATTGCAAAACCTGGCCGCTGAATTGGCTGATCTTCTTAACTTTCCACGGAAGTTGAAGTAGGCGCTGACAAATGGTAGAATAATCTTGATGCCACCATATGTCATGCAGTGCAAATTCTCAGTCAATTTATATATAATCCAAATGAATATAGCTCTGAAAATTGTAACTTCTCTAAACATTATTTTGCTCAAAAGTATTGCACAATAGACTTTCAGATTGGAATTTAACAAGTATAATTTGCATTTTAAAAAACCCCTTTAACTTAAAATCCTTTGAATTTTTCAGGAGACTTTCCCAAAAATCCAACCAAACACACCCTTAATAGATCCAAAACTTGAGGATATCTATGAAATTGTAACAAATATTCTTAGAGCGACTTACTCACTTTTATCTTATTAAGTTCCCAATTAGTTTTAGGTTATCTTTTCTTGTTAGTTTCTGACTAGGTCATTTTTCTTTTGATTACCAATTTTTGTTTCTGTTGTTTACTAAATTTTACTTACTGCTCTTAAGATGTCTTAAATGAATGAAATTTTATATGAAATTATTGACATTAATTTTAATGATATATCAATTTTTCTCCCATCAAGTTATCAACTAGTCATCATTTACCAATTTTCATTTTAGTCAAATACAATGGTTATTTGATTTTTTGTTTTAATTCATCAACTTCTCTATTGGATTACCCAGTCCGGCAAAGAGTTGTTTTATATTTGCATCTTATGTGTGAGACCTAATTAACAAGCCTCCCTTTCGTTTGCAAACCCTCTACGTCGGATCAACTCTCCCTTGACCCAAAAGCAGAGCATCCGATTAGAACAATCACATATTTTCGCATTATCAAACAGCCAAGATGCCATCATTTTATTGAAAATTGTTGCTAGTTTGCTTCTCTGAAAAGTGGCATAAAACGTTCCATATAATTTCTCCACATCTTATGTGAGTTTGATTGCATCTAAAGAATCGATGCTTTTAAGATCACATCTTTTTTTTTTTTTTGGAGAAAACGAAGGATTAGGAAAATTTTCCTAATCATTGGTGTCACTTATAAAAATGAACGGATTAAAAATATTATCATTATTCACGAATATATTAAGACATAAATTTTTATCGACAATGAAAACATTTTTCAATTGACTAATTAGTTTGAGTGATACAAGTGACCATCTTCAAAAAAATAGTTTCAAATCATTCGTTTTTTCTTTGTAGAACAAATAGATCCTGCTTAGGTTAATCGCATTTAAGAAGACTTAATCATACGGTCATCGTATCAATCAAACACATGTTTCACACATTTAAGAATCAAATAAAACCACCAATTTCTTGTTGCATGTTGCTTCCAACAGCTGTTCCAACATATCTAATTGTTCTTCTATAAAGACAAATATTTTGAGCACAAAGTCTTGGACGAAAGTATTCCTATGTGCATATTTTTCCATTGGATGCATAACCGTCATTGATTTCATTATAGTCATGGCTTAAAGGAGAGGGGCGTAGCCAATAGCACCAAGTCTTTGCCATAATCCCTCTGCCTCCTTATGCGTTGGTAAAATATAAATAAAAGTTGGTTAATTGCAAACTGTCAAATAGAAGTGGTAATTTCATAAAAGTGAGGATAGCTTACCGACAAATGATGTGAAATCAGGTAATTGATAATCTTTTTACAACAATTTTCTTTTTTTTTTTATACTTAAGCTCTATTTATTTCGTGGAAATTCAATTATTTGAAAAATTTCTTCAAACGATCACTTGTATAATTCAAAATAATATTACTTAATGAAGTATGTTTTCATTATCGATAATAAGTTATATCTAAACTTTTTCATGGATGGTGAAAATATTTTTTGTTAATTCATTTTCATAAACAATATAAACAATCTTTTTTAGAAAAAATCATTCCAATCGTTCATTTTCCACGAAATGAATAAACCCTTACTCATGTTTCTTTTTTTTCAAATTGAGGATTAAATGTGAACTAAGGTTCCCTTCATTTAACGAAAAATGTATGATTTGAAAGTTATTCTCCTAAAAGTGATCACTTGAAATGATTAATTGACAAAAAATACTTTCATTATGACAACAATTTATATCTAAATCATTTTAGTGATGATAAAATATATATTGTTCATTTATTTTAATAAGTGATAGAAAAAATTATTTTTAGAAAAATATTTTTTAAATCATTTATTTTCCTTGAAACAAATACACCTAATCACTTGTATTACTCATACATATTTTCATCATTCACAAAAATATGTAGACATAAACTATTGTTGATAATAAAAATATTTAATATTGACTATTTATCTTGAGCAACACAAGCTGTTGCTTTCTAAAAATTATTTCCTAAATAATTTATTTTTCGCAAAATATATGGAGCTTAATTTGCAGGTGGGGATCCTGTACGTGGCTGTGTTAGTTACGGTTACGGTGGACGGTCCTCAGATCAAAAGGAACCAATTGCATACAAGCCAGACCCTCTTGAGAAAGTTCACGAGACGCTACGTTTCTTTCCAGCTTTTCGGTTCAAGCAATGCTCAGATGACATAACGTCTGCAGCGAGGAAATCAGCGTAGACATGGCCATTTGCTGAAGAGGCTACATTAGCCATGTTATTAAAGGCCTTCTTAGGCTCGCTTCTGCAGCTTGAGCTATAACAGTGACGATGTCATGTGAATGAATCGGATGGAATTGTGTGAATGAAGCGGGGAAACAGATGCTTATAGCCCGACACAACCCGACACCATGTACAGCCGCATATTTTAAGTTCTAGAAAGAAGGGAACTCAATCTCCTTAGAGCACGCGCCCTTAGGAAACACGGGGCATTTGATTAGATCGGACCCAGAAGTGTCGACGCACAGGTAAATCTGGTAAAGCTGGGAATTCCCAGACGAGTCCTTGTTGCACTCGATCCATGGAGGGTACCCTACTGCTTCTGTGATAGCGTCCTTTATGCTCTCTAAGCCGTATGAGCCTCCCGGTGTTATTCCTGCAATTTACACATGAAGAAGAGATCAAGCGACGAGTTGACACTTTAGGAAGTAGGTCGCAATGGTAATGCGAAAGCATTGACTCCGTCACTTATGGCATATCGGTGTTAGAAAAATCGGATCAGGAGAAACTACCCGTGTCATACCAGACCCATCGAAATCAAGAGGTCTGTTCCAGTGATACCCAGAGAAGCAATTAGTACAGCAAAGGGTTTTTACAGACCACTAATTTTTAGGGTCAATTCGACGTCATCTCATGGCTCTTAAATTCAGAAGTTTTTTGGGTTGCTATTTGACAAAACGTACGTATGATTACCTGCGCTTTTCAGTGCTTGGAGGAGGTTAGCCTTCTGTTTGAGGCTGAGAGCCAACTCGAAGTAAGCATGTTGATCAAGGACAGACTCCGAGCAGGTACCGTGTTTCTCCCATTCGTGCGACCAGAACTCCTGGCCGTCACCGCTTGGGCATGCCAGTGTTGGCCAGTTCTTCTGCATGCTACTTTTCAGATCTGATACCTATACACAACAGAGCAAATGCGAAATCTCAGAGCTCTGTTAACAATCAATTAACAGCAATACTTGCTGATTTGCTATCTGGAAAACCAAACCATTCACTTGATTGCTGGGGTAAATACGGAAGTTTGTTTTGGAATTTTGTAATGTATTGCTCTGGTTGTTGAACTACGGCACACCCGTCCCATGCCATACTTTCTCCCAATGAGCAGAGCGGTCACTGGGACTGTGTGATCTTTCCCTGTGTCAAATTCATGGACAAAGAGTCGTAGATCGTCACACAACCGGTTTCTGCTAGGATGTCTTTAACTTAGACTCTTCGTTCTTTCCCTGCTAGGGTTGTAAAGAGTCGATCCAAAAGAATAAAAAAGGAGCTACCACTTGAACAGAAGAGAATGAAAAAACCATTTTTTTGTCCTGTTAACTGCATTTTTGTACGCCTTTTTTCGGGTTTTCATTGTGCATAGTCGTCATCATCTTAAAATAGCTAATACTAATACCAGACTAAGTTCAGCCACGGCCCTTATTGGGTTGTGTCAACTAATAACTCCACCCACCTGGCAAATTTCACACGTTCCAACAAGAAAACAATTAAGTGTACGGTATTGTCAAGAACACTAGGCATGTACCTCGGATGGGTTGAAGGGACTGTTCGGATCGCAGTTGGAAGGGTACGAGCCATCATCGTAATTAGGCCAGAGTCCATGAATTCCGAAATCCGCAGCTGGCTTCCCAGTGGTCGGATAGCAACAAGACCGCTCTGTGTCGCAGTACGACCCTGGCCACTATTCATCACAAGAAAATGTCGGTAACAGTCAGAATCATAAGCTTCTACAAGCACAAGTGCGGCTTTAGGACATAAGGAATAAATGTGAAACCTTGAGTCGAGACTTGATACTCACCTGCTGGACGAAGTAAAAGAAATCAAAGCTTTTCGATGCAACGAGGACCGCTAGGCACTGTAGTAACAGGAGACTGATCACAATCGAACATTGAAACTTCATCTTCTCGGACACCCTTCTCTCTCTCTCTCTCTCTCTCTCTCACTGGAGTCTCCAAGAGGGTGGTTGATGATGATGAAGCGTGATTGGAATTAGGACATGAATGCCAGGAATGGCACGAAGCAAGATTTTATAGGCAAGATGGACGTTTTTGGTAGGAGTATCCCAATAAGCATATGCTCTGATTTCTTGCCAAACTTTTTTCATATATTAATAATGAAATCCACCCGGCGTGATTAATGCATCCCGTCAAGCGTATAACGATCTCTTCCATGATTCTTACGATGTCGGCTCTTGCCTCTTCCTTTATCTATTCCTATGTCATCAAGTGAAGAAGCATTCATTACTGTTCATCAACGACGATATGGTGGAATGAACGCGCCCGCAAGGTTCGGAAATCTGGCCTCTGTTCACAGAATTGACACTACATTAATATATTCATTTAATGTCCGAAAACGTAGTAGAAATTCAGTGGAACCAAAACAGAGCCTAATCAATGGCGCTCATGATGGCCTTTTCGCAGCGTTCAGACTAGAGATCCATTTGGGTTCATCAGTTCACTGTCAGTTTCGTCAAGGAATCTTGGACCAAACCCGTTCGTGTGATTAGCTCCATGATAGTCAAATTAGGTGCTGACACGTAACCTGATCTGATTTATGCATTCCAAGCATTTTCTTCAAAAGGGAAAACCCGTTCACACCCGCTTGTAGTAGCTGTTTCCACATTGCAAACCTGGCCACTGAATTGGCCGATCTTCTTAACTTCTCCACAGAAGTCGAATTAGGCGCCGACAAATGGCAGAATAATCTCGATATCACCAATAAGAGAAGCACGAAAACTTCCAATCACCGTGAGGCTGACCTGTTTTATGTATTGTTAAAGTATTGTCTTTAGGAGGCAAAACCCTTTCACACCTGCTTGGAGTCGTTTTCCACATTGCAAACTTGGCCACCGAATTGGCTGGTCTTTTTCTGACACTAACAAGTCATTTGTACACACACCAGACCTGCCTCTAAACGACAATCGCATCTACTCATCTCCTTCAAGGAGAGGAGAGTTCTTGCAGTAGAGAGAGATGCTCCGGTTTGCCATGTGTTGAAAAACAAACTTGATTCGCGCCTCTGTATCCTGTTCCGCAAAAAAAGAACGGTCACAAAGGCAAGCGCAGTGTAGCAGTCCGGGTGTCTGAGGCAGGCATGTACACCAGTATGCTCTTGCCTGCTCGGGAAATTTGCTTTGTTAAGTGGTACATCACAAGGCACCCGCTTGAGTGACATTCATCAAACCTCCATTAGAGTAAAACTACCAGTAATCGCCACAAGAGCATTCGCCGTCTTTGAAATGATGGAACCGTTGAATGTCTCTAAGAATAATCTGCCTGCTAAAGATCAGAGAAACGAGTTTGGCAGCAGAGTGGCAGTCCCTGCACACTCGGAGATTCTTCACCACGCGTATCGTCATCCCCGGGGGAGTATTTAGAAGGCCGAAAGCGATGGCTAATTTCTCGCTGTGATATCTAAGGGTGATCTCTTTTTCCTTCTCATCCATGTTCGCGTGACAGACTAGAGAAGTATCAGGGACATACCCCACCAGCTTCAGCTCTTCAATTAACTGGTCGAGTGCGTGGCGCAGAGATGTTGAAACAGAACGAACTCCATCCCCTGAAAAGAATTCATGCACTACATTGTCCACCTCTATGGAGCTACAGCCAGGAACTTTAACCGCCCCTTGTTCATTCATCATTTTCCTTAATAAATCGACCTCCTCCCATTTGCCAGCTCTAGCACACATGTTTGATAGAACCACATAGTCCCCACCATGGGTATCCTCTAGTTTGAAAATTCTCTGAATGACCTGCTTCGCCATATCAATGTTATTGTGGCTGCTACAAGCAGACAGCAATGTTCGCCATAGTATTGGTGTGGGCTTAATCGGCAACTCATGTATGAAATTGTAAGCCTCATCTAATCGTCCTGCTCGTCCCAGCAAGTCCACCATGCATCCAAAATGCTTGATCCCGGGATCAATCCCGTATACATTCTTCATATCGTAGAAGAACCTATACCCTTCCTCAACCAATCCAGTGTGGCTGCAAGCATGCAACAGCCCCAGAAAAGTAATATCATCAGGCGATACTCGGGCCCCTACCATCTCTTCAAACATTGATATTGCTCTGGAGCCATGTCCATGCGATGCGTAGGCCACAATTATTGCTGACCAAGCCTGTGTATCTTTGATCTTCATGCTCTCGAACACGGATATCGCATCCTCTAAACTCCCGCACTTTGCAAACATATCTATCACCGCTGTGTTCACCTTCACGTACTCATCCAAACCGTGCCTCTTCACATACTCGTGAACCCATTTCCCGAGCTCTAATGATCCCAACAATGCACAAGATGAAAGAACGCTCAGGACGGTTACATCATCAGGCCTCAGATTGCTTGCTTGCATTTCTCGAAACAACGCTAACGCCTCGTTGGGCCTGCTACTCCGAGCATAACCAGTTATAATCGAATTATACGTAACCACACAGGGATCAGATATCTTATCGAAGACCCTTCGAGCAGCATCCACGTCGCCACACTCGGTGTACATATTTATAAGAGTGGGCGGCACATAGACATTGTGGATCAACCCGAGCTTGGCGGCGAAACAATGCAACTGTTCTCCCTCCTCCAACGCCTTGGCGCCAGCACACGCCTTCAGGAGCGATGGGAAACTGTAACCATCGGGAAAGAGGCCGAGACTCAGGACCCGCACGAACAGCGCCACCGCCCGAAGCGGGTCGTCCCCGCGGGAGTACCCGCGGAACATGGTGTTGAAGAGGGCGATGTCGGGGTGGGGAATTTCATCGAACAGCTTCTGGGCATGGGCCATGGAAGCATCGTTCGGGCATCGGGTGCAGAAACTGACGAGCTTGTTGACAACGGAGGCGTCGTGCCGGAGATGGGTCTTCAAGGCGAAGGCCTGGATTTGCTTGAGCTGCTTCAAGGAGTTGCATTTGGGTAAGAGCGAGAGCGGGGGACGATGAGCCGAGAGTGCAGAGGCCGAGGTCGGGTCCTCTTTCGGTGGATGCGACGTGCTCAACGGTGAAGGCGAAGCCGTCGCCATGATCGGAGCAGATGACGCCGGAGATTGTGGGTGGAAGACGAACGAGAAGCAGATGGATAAAGATTTTTGGGAAAAAAGATAGATCGGAGAAGAAAGAAAAAAAGATGGGTAAAGGTTGCTCTCGTTGAGAGTCGAACTCAAGACCTCCCGCTTACTAAACGGGTGCTCTAACCAACTGAGCTACGAGAGCTTGATGCGACCTTTTTCCTCTTTTTCATTTTTATTTTTGAGCAGTACCCTTTTCATATTTCATCGAGGCAATTGGTACTTTTTTCTAAGCTAGATATGAGGTGAGGTGATCGGTTTCAGGGTGAGAACCGAAAACTTCCTTCGCTTCCATGGACTCACTTGAGAATTGAATCCCCTTCGAAATGTCTTCACTTAGGAAGAGGCATGAGACTTGAGAGCGAGCAACAAGGTTTGAGGCTAAGGGCAACCAAGAGCGAGAGTGATAGAGGGAGCAATGAGGCCAGGGGTGATTGAAAGTGAGAGAGAGAGATATCAACAAGGCTGGAGGCCATCGAGAGCAAGAGTGAGAGAGGGAGATAAGACCGCAAGATGAATGAAGTGCGAAACAAAAAGGAAACTAGGGTTTAGATATGAAAAGTTAAAATATAAAATAAAAAAATTATATATATGTGCCAATCATGTCTCATTGGACAGTTCAATACTTGGAACCAGACTACTCATTAGTTTTAATAAATTAGAATTATGAACTAGACCAGCTGTCATGGGAATCATCGATTTTGGGTAGTACAAGCATTTCTTTATTTTATTCCCCGCCCCTCAAATATAGGGGCACGCCTAAATGATTTGATACCGATGACTTTGGAAGTACTTAATCGACTTATATCAATTTCAAATAAAAAATGTCACTATTTTATAAAGAAAAGTTCTCGATTCTCTTGCCTTTAGCTTTCGATTCCTCAAATGAGTTAAATCGTATCACTTTCTCAAATTTTCCATAATCTGTTTCAAAGAGGAATAAGTACCCACAACACCGACGAAAAGCCCGACCAATATGATCCCAACTATAACTCCAATCTCTATCCTACTCTTCTTCAAGCCTTTGTCGATCTTGAGATAGCAGAAGCAAGGCAACAGTATGGACACCGTGACGCTCAGGAACGAACCTGTGAACGCCATCACGTAGCCGAAGAACGGGATCACCAGCGCCACGATGACTGTGCTGACGACGATGACCGTCCTGACCAGCATGCTGATGGGCCGGCTGTCGCGCAAGGGGCAGGTTTCCTCGAGCGCCGTCGCGATCGGGTTGATGATGACTGCGTACTTGGTGAGGGGATTGATCAGCGTAGTGTAGATGGCGATCTTGGAGCTCATCTTCCTGATGGGGAGATTCAGCGTCACTTGGGACTTCAGGTGCTCGCCGTACATCAGGTAGCCCAGGGCCGCCATCGACCCGTACGTGGCGGTGCTCGTCAGGAAACAAACCAGCAGTACCTGCACTTGCGCATCAGGCAATGCGAAGGGAAGAGCATACTGTAATGCAGAGATAGGGAAGAGCATACATTTTGTACCTTTGAGAATTGACTTCGATCTTTCATGGAGTTGCAGAGAGTGGGAAACACTGCATGGCCACAATAGCAAAACGCAAACAAGCTTATGGTAGTCGGTATTCCACTCCAATTCAGAAGCGTCCCTTCTCCGTCAAACCCCACACCATCAACCGCACCAACCCACAACACGCACAGGACCAATATAATCGAAGCCAAGACGCCTCCGACCGACAAATAGGCAAGAGCACCCAAGCTTCTCAGCCATGTCGTCGGCAGGACCACGAGGCTGGCCAGCAGAACAAACCCTTGCCTGCCCCCGATTTTCGAATGGCCCAACTTGAACTCTCGGTTAGGGAACAGCTTGTCGAGGTTGTCGCCTTCGAGTATGAGGAACTCGACCGCGACCAGATAGAGCTCGAGGTACATGAAGACACATATTAGGGCCCTTCCTTTGTGCCCGAAGGCCAGTTCACCGATGTCGGGGTAGGTCTTGATTGTTAAGAACACAAGACAGCAGCTTATTCAACAAATGAAAACAAAAGTCAGAAGGATAGATGATGCTGAGAAATGTCCAGAACGAAGAAGATCTACGGTTAAAAATAAAGAAAGGAAAGAAGAAGGATGATCTACAGATCAAAAGAATGCATGAAGAAAGGCTGCGAAGTCAGCCCAAAATCACTACTCTGTACTCTGTTTCATTTGCTCTGTTTCGTCTACTCTGTACCTTAGCTGGTATAACCGGTATTCGGTTATTCTGTATAGTTAGAGTAGTTAGAGTAGTTGATTTTTCCTTTAACTGCTCATAGAGTTAAACAGATTCAGAAGTGAGAGAAATATAGAGAATACATATATATAACCTCTCGAATCAATCGAGGGAGTGGAAGATCATTCAAAAGAAATACATCTCTCTCTCTCTCTCTCTCTCTCTCTCTCTCTCTCTCTCTCTCTCTCTCTCTCTCTCTCTCTCTCTCTCTCTCTCTCTCTCTCTCGATTGATTTCCTCCATCTCGTTTCTCGTATAGTTCTTCATGGTATCAGAGCCCTATGATCCTGAAGAAATCATCTCAAGACCGAATAAAAATGGCTGAATCTACAGCAGCCTGGATGCAGAAATCGAAGTCTCATTGATCAGTGAGTTGATATTCTTCATCTTCCTTCAAATCGAATCATCGTAAACCGATTTACCGCATTATACCGCAAAAGTAAAGGGTGTAATCGAAGCAAGTAGTGTTCAAGGATCTCGGACTAGTAGAATGGCAGCAAAAAGGCTCGAGATATCCATTTCCTATTCATGTTAACATCTCGAACTTTGTTACAATCAGATTAACGAGAATAACTTTCTCTTATGGCAAGCTCGGTTTCATAGATTTTTAAGAAGTCAAGATCTGTTTGGATTTGTGAATGGAGAAACTCCATCGCTCTGTTAAAACACTACAGGAAGAAGAAGGGGATCAAACAATTGATACCCCTAATCCTGACTATATTGACTGGATTAAAACAGATCAACTCATTTCTTCTTGGATCAGTGGTGCTGTTTCCGAAGACATACTTAGCTTAATAATCGGTTTAGACACATCCTATGAACTTTGGCAAACTCTGCTTAATCGGTTCACTCAAAAATCTGTGGCAAAGGAGTTTGAACTGAGAGGAAAATTGCAGACTTGTCAGAAACGTGATAGAACTCTATCAACATATCTCAGAGAGTACAAGACAATATGTGATCAATTAAATGCCATAGGAAAACCAAGTAGATGACATAACAAAACTGTTTGGCATTTTGGAAGGTTTAGGATCCGAGTATGAGAGCTTTAAAACAACAATTTATTGTTTAAAGCCTCAACCGGAATATGATGAAGTGATCTCTCATCTAGAAAGGTTTGAATCAAGGCTGCAAAACTATTCTTCAAGTCAGTTCAGTCCAAATCTAGCCTATTATAGTCAGAGGAAGACTGAAGCTATACACAAAGATGAGTTTAATGGAAATCTTTTACAGCAAAGTAACAATCTTGGAAATTCAAGGGGTTATAATCGTGGAGGAAGAAGTGTTGGAAGAGGAAGACCATTCGGTAAATGCCGAGATACAGAAATTTTGGAAATCTTGGAAGAAATATGAACTACGTAACTAATAACTCGAGCTATGAACAGGGGAATCAACATTTTAACCAGGCCAATATTTCCTCTACTTTGAGTTCGGGTCAAGGGTTTAGACCATATAATGGTACAGCTCAAAGATATACGAAGCCAAGATTTATCCACCATCAAATCTACAGTTCATAAAGATATGCGAGATGGAAAAAGCAACAACAAACACACGACGGAGTGCCGGATCTGCAGAAAACCAGGTCACGATGCATTACACTTGTTGGTACAGGTTTGATAATTCTTACCAAGCCGAAGAAATACCAACAGCTCTATCAGCACTCCACATTGAGGAAACTAATGGAAACGAATGGTACCCCGATACTGGAGCATCTGCTCACGTTTCAGCAAATGCTGGTATTCTCCAAAACCTCTCTAAAAATGCTGGTACTAATACAGTAATGATTGGCAACGGTTCATGTTTACCTGTGAAATATATTGGGAATACAACCTTAACTACTGCTACTTCTACCTTGCCTCTAAAGGATGTGTTAATTGTTCCAGCAATTAAGAAAAATCTTCGTCAATCTCTAGACTAACCGAAGATTATCCCTGTTCCTTTATCTTTGACAAAATTGGGGTGTACATAAAGGACAAGCACCACCAACATGATCAAGATGCTAGGGAAGAAGGAGAAGGGACTATACGGATTGATCCTTGTGCTGCAGAGGTGCTCTTTACTCAAAGACAGAAGATCACAGGAGAAAACATATGGCACCAAAGGCTAGCTCATACAAATCCAAATGTCCTAAAGTATCTGAAGAATCAAAGGTTAATCCACTATCATACAGAATCACAATCTGTATGTAGAAGTTGTCAGCTCACTAAGAACACAGCTCTACCCTTTCCTATGTCAAGTTACGTAGCAAATAAACCTCTAGAACAAGTCCATTGTGACATCGGGGACCTTCTCCGTCAGCTCTTATCGAATTTCAAGTATTATGTGATCTTTGTTGATAACTTTTCTCGATTCAGCTGGTTATATCCATTGAAACTAAAATCGAGACTTCTATGATATCTTTCTTATGTTTCGGAAGTTAGTACAAAACCAGCACAATTGTAAAATCAAGAGGTTTCAATGCGATGGTGGGGGAGAGTTTGTCAGTCACAAGTTTAAAGCACACTTACGAAATTGTGGCATTCAACAGCTTATCTCCTGTCCATATACACCCGAACGTAATGGAATACCGAGAGAAAACATCGACATATAGTTGAGCTTGGTCTGGCCATGCTATATCATGCAAAAATCCCATTAAAATTTTGGGTTGATGCATTTATGACAGCAAATTATCGTCAATATACTTCCTACTCCACGGTTAAAGATGCAATCTCCCTTTCTCAAACTATATAAGCATAAGCCAAGATATGATCATCTCGGGGTATTCGGGTGTGCTTGCTATCCCCCTTCGACCCTATGCTCAACACAAGCTAGATCCACGATCACTTACCCGTGTTTCTCGGATACAGCACTCACCATAAAGGATACCGATGTAACGGTACCTACTACCGGGTCATGTGTACATCGGGTCGACATGTAACTTTTGATGAGAAGTTCTTCCCTTTCTCAAAAAGGCTGACAACACAATCCTCAACATATACACAACTGTATAAACTATGGACAGATGAAGAGAAATTCTTACAGGCTACAAGTATAGACCCTGTCAATACTTCATCATCTCATCAGACAAATTATAGTCCAGGTGAGCAAGCTTTTGCAGAACATACAGATCCTATTTCTATAACTGTATCATCAGATGATCAAGATCCAACTCCTACTCAAAGTACTTCCCCACAAGAGAACATATTTGAAACCAGCACAGAGGTAGAAATTGAACCAGCTATCGAACAAACTCAGCCTATCCATCCTGTGCAAGGTACACAACCTACTCATCATATGCAAACCAGATCTAAATCTGGTATAATTAAAACTAATCCTAGATATGCATGTCTTGCTCAATATCAAGTTCCTTCGAACCAAAATCATTAAAGTCTGCCCAGAGATCCAGGTTGGTATAAGGCAATGCAAGAAGAAATGAATGCTTTGCACCGAGAATCAAACTTGGTTGTTGGTTCCTCGTATCGAAAACATGAATGTTATTGGTTGCAAGTGGGTATTCAAGACTAAACTTACTTCTACCGGTAGTCTTGATCGATTGAAGGCGCGTCTAGTAGCCAAGGGATTCCATCGGAAGAAGGGATCGACTACACAGAAACCTTCAGTCCTGTGATAAAACATGCAACTGTTAGACTTGTTCTTTCTGTAGCAATGATACAACAATGGTCTATACATCAACTTGATGTCAAGAACGCCTTCTTACATGGCACCCTAAATGAAACTGTGTACATGGATCAACCTCCTGGTTTTGTTCACCCACAATATTCTCGCATGTATGCTTGCTTCGAAGTCACTCTATGGACTACGACAAGCACCACGCGCCGGTATGACAAATTCAGCCATTTCTTACTTGAGGTTGGATTTTTCTGCAGCTCAACCGACCCCTCTTTGTTCATACTTCATCAAGAACAAGAGACAATATTGTTACTTCTATATGTAGACGATATAATCCTTACGGTAGCTCGAATCATTGCTACGAGACTCTTATTCAATCACTCAGTATTCAATTCAATATGAAAGATTTGGGCCAGATTCATTATTTTCTTGGAATTGAAGCCACACGAACGTCTACCGAGCTGTTCTTATGCCAAACCAAGTATGCACTTGACTTACTGTCTCGTGCAAATATGGTTGATTTGTAAACCCATTGCTACACCTCTTTCTCTTAAACCAGTTATACTTGAAAGAGATCTTGTTCTTCTTCCAAATCCCATGACCTACCGAAGTCTTGTAGGAGGCCTACAATATCTCACTATTACCAGGCCCGATCTTGCCTTTGCAACAAATATCCTATGTCAAAAATTACAACATCCTACTATTGGAGATCTTCTTCAACTGAAACGAGTTCTTCGATATGTAAAAGGCACAATTCATCTCGGTATGTCACTTCATTCTCACAGCTCTCTCCAATTATATGGATTCTCTGATGCAGATTGGGCTGGCTGTCCTCAAACTAGACGTTCTACCTCCGCTCGTACTTACCTCGGTTCTAACCTCATCTCATGGACCGCTAAGAAACAATCAACTGTTTCTCGTTCCTCAACCGAAGCTGAATATAGAGCTCTTGCCTCAAAGCAACAGCTGATCTTACCTGGATTTCCTTTGTTCTCGGAGATATTAGAGTCTCACTTCACTCACCAACCATACTATTCTCGTGACAATCAATCCGCCATATCTCTCACAGCGAATCCTATACTTCATGCTCGTACAAAACACATTGAAGTCGACTTTCACTTTGTCCGAGAAAAAGTTGCATCCGGATCTCTCGTGTGTTAAATATGTTCCAAGCCAGAACCAAGTTGCTGATATTTTTACCAAGTCACTATCTAAACTGATACACTCCTCTCTTCGTCTCAAATTGGGCATCGGTTCTTCACCCGTGCCCAATTTGCGGGGGGATGTTAAGAACACAAGACAGCAGCTTATTCAACAAATGAAAACAAAAGTCAGAAGGATAGATGATGCTGAGAAATGTCCGAACGAAGAAGATCTACGGTTAAAAATAAAGAAAGGAAAGAAGAAGGATGATCTACAGATCAAAAGAATGCATGAAGAAAGGCTGCGAAGTCAGCCCAAAATCACTACTCGTACTGTTTCATTTGCTCTGTTTCGTCTACTCTGTACCTTAGCTGGTATAACCGGTATTCGGTTATTCTGTATAGTTAGAGTAGTTAGAGTAGTTGATTTTTCCTTTAACTGCTCATAGAGTTAAACAGATTCAGAAGTGAGAGAAATATAGAGAATACATATATATAACCTCTCGAACTGTAATCTGAGGGAGTGGAAGATCATTCAAAAGAAATACATTCTCTCTCACTCTCTCTCTCTCTCTCTCTCTCTCTCTCTCTCTCTCTCTCTCTCTCTCTCTCTCTCTCTCTCTCTCTCTCTCTCTCTCTCTCTCTCTCTCTCGATTGATTTCCTCCATCTCAGTTTCTGTTCGTATAGTTCTTCAAGAGGGGGCTCGCGTCCATGCAACGTTGCAGGAGCAACCCCGTGTACCAACACAGGATTGCCACTAGGAAGAGAAACGTCAAGCTCAACCATCCCCCTTGAGACAGAGCAAAAGGAATCGACAGTATCCCAACACCTGAAAATTGCGGTACCATTTATTCTGACTGAAGGCGAAAAGAACTAGGAATTTTCCTACATCTATAATTCACTCTAGGAAGTCTCATCGCTTTTTATTTCTTTGACTAACCTTTTCATCAGAACATGTTGTACCATATTAAGCATAGTTCTTAGGGAGGTCGTTTTGGACAACCTCCGGCTGTCAAACGGGTGTCTGTGGCCCTATGGTGTGACCGATAAGCTTATAACATGTCGATCACCTAGCACTCGACATGTTATGCACAAGAGAGAGAGAGAGAGAGAGAGAGACAGAGAGGAACCTGATAAGGCATTGAGGCCATTGAAACAGGTCCGGAGGAAGGTGGTTCCTTTGCCGTGCGGGAGCGGTGCTCTATCGAGTTGAGTCTCCATTTCCTCCTTTTCTTTTTGGCCACTCTCTCAGGCTGTGTTGCACCCTCTATTGGCAAAAAAATTGACCCTTATATAAAGAAACTGGAAAGAGCCTTTTGCCTTTTTTCTCGCGATGTGGGGGACAATCCACCTCTATTATTGCCTTAATACGACTCTCTAGCTCACGGGGAAGGAGGGAGATAGTGAGGATGAGTAGACCGTCATTCGGGCTCCCAGCAATTGGCAGAGATTTTCTTATTTCGTTTCCTTTTCTCCATCTGCATAATTTTTTTTTTTTTTTGTGGCAACACAGAATTTTAGCTTATTCCCAAAAGTAGCTAACCTAACCCCACTCATAAGCTAGAATGATAGCGGAAAAATTATTTCAAAGGACACCTTTACCGGGCATCTGGTGCATATAACATTCGTGGATGATTTGGCTTGTAATGCTTATAAGACATTCGATTAAATGAAAGACGCCTTTGACAAAGTTTCCGCATTTTAAGATTTATCCAATAAAACTTAAAGTTCAAAATGATTTACACATGTAACTCTCACGAAGTGGGTATTTTGTTGGCTTCGGCAAGAAAACAATCGGTGCTCAAGCCCTTATTTGTCGAGGACCATGCACCGAGTTTAGCATGTACCCAGTGCAAGTGAGCTCATTCATCTGCTTCATAAATCATGCGAGTTTCACAGAACGATCCACGATTTACAATGATCGAAATGGGATGGACTCGCATGCTCTGGACATGTGCACAAATTGTTCAATATTTATATGTGGCTGCATAGCCATCCACGTGGATAAGCATATGAGGGTCATGGCATTGTTCGTACATCATGTGCATTTCTAAATTGGGGTTGATTTCTTCATTTCGCAATTTCTAGCTGCAGTGCCGTGGCCACGGTGAACGTCATTTAGTGGGAAACTAACTCGGTGGAACACAATGTACTATTCGGAAGAGGTACTTTCACCTTTGTGATTTAAAATTATTTTGAGTGATTATGTAGCTCACTGGTGCTGACAGTGAGTACGTGACGAATACTCCATATTGGATTGTCCTTCAATTTCTCGACAATTTTATCTTTTCAAGGAAAGCACTAATTCTTTTGTCTAATTCATGCTTGCATGTCCTTGGGTTATGCCAATTGATTCCTCGACCTTTAGAATTATTGAGGGTTTTTTAATTGCCCAAAAAGAGCTTTGAATATACAAATAATTTTACGATCTTGATGGAGTTGGACGTGAATGATTTCATTTATATTAGGAAAATAGAATGAATGATAAGATAATATCTTGTTGGGTATAATTAGGCATTTATAGTACAAATTGATAAGAGAGGTGATAGAAATAAATGCATTTTTTTATTAGCCTGATAAAAAAAGCAATAAATTAAAGAAAAGGACAATACTTTGGTTATTAATTGAGAAAAAAGGAATGTCTTAGCCAAAATAGGGGTGGAAATAGTGACAAGAAAAAAATGATTTAGAAAACATTTTCCAGAAAAATGATTACTTTAATTGTTTACAAAAATGAATGAACCAAAAAACTTTCCTGTCATTTATAAAAATATTTAGACATAGATTGTTGCCGATAGTAAAACATTTTCCGTTACCTGATTATTTCAAGCAATAAAAATAATTATTTTTAAAAAAATATTTTTTATATCATTCATTTTTTGCGAAATAAATGGATCCCTACATTATGCATTATTCCTTTTCTTTTCTTTTTTCTTTTGTGAAAATTATTTTAGTGAAAAAAACATAACTCATTTCTCATTGCACAACAAGAAACGCACCTGTATTTGTAGACATGCAGATTACATGCCTCTGCTCCACTAAAACCACATAATTAACCTTCCTCGGCTAACCATCCCAAAAATCCTAGCATCACACAATCCACGCACCCATTTCAACCCAACTTCAACTCCGCCCTTATCCGCCGCCCACCACTATCCCCGCCATCTCAGAAAATATTCAATAAAAAAATATCAACTTTAGGTTGATGGACAAATCGACCAAAACCTTTTTTTTTTTTTTTTTTTTGCATTATGAAAAAGCATAAACTTTAGGTTGAAAGACAAATTTGGGCCAATTTTTTTTTTTTTTTTTTTGTATAAAAGCACCAACTTTATGTTAAGTGACAATTCTTGCCCCATTTTTTTTTTGTCTCATAAAAAATCACAAACTTTCACTCATATCCAAAATCTAACTCCTACCATTAATTTTCTAGATGAAGTTAACCTTATTTTAGGAGAAAAGATTCTAGCCTTGAGGTTGGAATATCTCATCCATGATTTCTCTTGACAGACAATGATCTACAACTTCATATTACAACAAAACAATAAAGTTTAGCCATAAAAATTCAATCTAGAGATTTTTTTAATTGCTAGTGAAGTATAGGAGACGATACAATTTCACTGTTATTCTTTAATTTGTGGCTCAAACAAGAAAACAATGGATGGTGTTAGCCAGCAAGTGCACGTGAATTTATTAGTAAGGACAATCAATGAATCTAATTAAGGGGGGCTAGATTTAGGATTTAAGTGAAATGTGGTGATTTTTTTTTGAAACAAAAAAAAAAAAAATTGGGCCAGAATTGTCATTCGACCTAATATTGATATTTTTTTTTTCGTGACAAAATAAGTTCAGATTGGATTTGTCATTTAATCTAAAGTTTGTGCTTTTTTAAAGACAAAAAAAAAAGTTTGGGCCAGATTTATTTATCGACATAAAATTAGTGTTTTTTTTTTTTTTGGAATTAACCCTCGGACAACCTCGTCAATGCTGCCTATCACCACTCGGCGCTGTCTCTCTCTCCTCTCTCTCCCCGCAGCATTGCAACTGTTGCAAAACCCTTTGTTAATTTGCACGGTTTGCATTCACTTAATTTGCATGAGCTGCATCATGCGCGGTACGCTCTACATACTCGCGTATACGATAGTAGCTACTTTACTGCAGGTGGTTATTTCATAATTGGGCGTAGATAATTCAGCCGTTGCACCTTAGCAAACGTGTTCATATCCTACATGGTCAGTGAAAAGGTTATGAGAGGACCAATCATCTACGTTTGCTTGCTCCAAAGGAAAGGGTGCCAGTGCCTATACGGTACACAGGGCTCATAAAGTATGGCCCCGTTTGAGAACCACTTCCCAAAGTCCTTTGGAGGCTTAAGGCTGCGTTTGGTTCAGTATTTGCAAGGGAATTTGAGTCCAATACAAATGCTGAAAGCCCAAAGCTACTTTGGAAAATGCAATTGTATTTGGTAAATAATTTCAGCATTTGGCATAATGTTGAAAGCTCAAAGCTAGTCCCTACCAGCTTTGGACTTTCAGCATTTTGAAAGCAAGTTGAAAGCTGAAAGCCGGCTTCAAAGTTGAACCAAACAGTCCAGCATTTCCCCAAGGGGCTTTCAGGCCTGAAAGCCCATTGGAAATGCTGAACCAAACGCAGCCTAAAGATTCTTGGGCAAATGCTAGCCCGTTTGGCAAAAAAAATTTGAACCTATTTTCTCCAAATGCCAGCCTTGAAGCCAAAAGCCCAAGGCAGGTGAGGACCTACCTTGGGCTTTTGGCTTTTTCGGCATGCCCACGCGGGCACTGTTCATATATTTTTTTTCCAAAATTGTCCTCACGAGTTTTTTGTTTTTTCGGTTCTTGCCCTTGTATGCGACACTGTTCATCTTCTTCGGGGAGATTCGGTTACGTCTGACTGTGAGGAGCCGACAATTGCTAGAGGGACGCCGGAGACCATCGAGGGTGGCACGACCGACGCCGGGGTGGTGTGACCGACGTCGGGGGTGGCGTGATCGAGGTTTGGGTCGCCGCGACCCAGATCTGGGGCGGTAAGCGGTCTTCTTCTTCTTCTTCCGCAAGCGGTCGTCGGCGAGCTTCTTCTTCTTCTCGATCTAGGTCGTGTGACCTCGCTGCCCTCGGATTTGGGTCGCGGCGGCATTGCGCGACCTCTCGTGACCTCGCCGCCCTAGATCCGGGGCGGTGAGGTCCTCCCGCGACCTCAACGCCCGGATCTAGGTCGTGGGAGGTCGAGGCGACGCCGCGCAACGTCGCCGCCCTATATCTCGGGGTCACGGGAGGTCGAGGCGACGTCGCGCGACCTCGCCGCCCTAGATCCGGGTCGCGAGGTCGCGATGACGTCGCACGACCTCACCGCCGTGAGTCCGGGGTAGCGAGGTCGCCGGAGGTCGCCGGCAACCGCTGCCCTTGCTGGTCAATTTTTCTTAATTTTTCTTTTGATAATTTTTTTTACCACAAAGATTTTTTATAAATGTAATTCCCCAAACGCCATTTTGCTCAAAGTACTTTATAAAGAGCTTTCAAAGTACAATTTACCAAATACAGTTGCATTTTGGAAAACACCTTTAACTCAAAGGTATTTGCATTTTCCTAAAGACTTTCCCCAAAAGTGATTCCCAAATGCACCCTATATCCGATGAAGTGTTCGGTATATCTCTTACACCGCATGTAAGAAGAAACTTCAACACTTGAAAGCATAAAATTCGGGCATGTGTCGTTAGATACGATGCGTGCCGCCGTGAAATTGGAGATTCCAATCAATTTTTATATTTCCCGAGTAGTTTTTGGATATAGTTGAAACGATGTTCCCCTCTTGAAAGCTTGATGGTGCGCCACCCACTTTCTCGTGCATCTCGTGATGTATGGTGGCTTTATCCATCTTTCTTTTATCCTTTTCCTTTGAATGAGGGGAATGGACCAGCATTAATGTAGATCTTTGACTTGACTGCACGTATAAGTATTCTTTCTTGAGATAATGACATATTTGAATTCATGCAATATGTAACGTGATTCTCGAGTTTTGAATTTATTCAATATCATTTCTAAAATTCTGGCAAATATTCAAACTAGCTCATAAATTATATGAAAATAACTAATGTTTAGGAACAATATTAAACATCTTCACATAGTTCAATAATTTGCTTGAACATGTACAAAAAATTCAAAGATCACATTAAACAAATTAAAAGTTCAAGGATCATATTACATATTAAATTATAGATCCAATATCATTTGTGTTATTTTTCCCTTTTTCATTTTGTTGATTTCTCTAGAAAGGAAGTAATTTTCAAAGGTAGTTTTCCCCCTCCCTTTCACATGGGAGAAAATTGGAGTTTTGGCAATTTACATGCAAAGTTAATTTCGTAGATAATATAATATATGTTTGAGAAATCTGGAGATACTCTTAAACTTTTTTATGCATTTGCTTTTAAAGACATTGCTACCCTACGAGATATTAAAATTCAAGTTAGATACCAGAATATCCATTCTTTTTTAAAAAAGCCTTTTCCAGCTGACGTGTACTTTATTAGACTCATGATCTTATGATAAAGAAAAAAGAATACTTGCATGAAGGAATCTTAGCCAAGCTTTATTGCCCATTCTCGTGGGCTCCTACCATATATTTCAACGTCCCAAAGCTGTTGTTTCCATGCTCGCACCATCCAAAAGGCGATAGACATGCGAATAAAAAAGGTAAAGAGAATATTCTCTTCCTCATCTTGGCTTTGGATTTATCATCAAATCAAACTTCTTTTATAGACAAAGAGAGGGCGGCTAAAGTAAATTACAAGAAATTTTTACTTTCACAAGGAGAAATTTAATTGTTCATAACACTAGTTTCTTGGGATGAACTCTAGCTCATGTGAGACGAAAAAGACAAAAGGACCCAAAAGCATGATCTATTTATCTTTTTAGATCTTTCGGATTTGAAGTTAGATGTTACATAAAGTTAATTTGAAATAATTAATTCATATCATCCAATAGTTCGCAACGCTTGCAAGAATGATGGGGACGCGGACCAGGTCAAAAGGTCAAGATGAAAATGACACTTAAATGCCAAAAGTTACGAAAAGTACACTTAAGTGCCAAAATTGAAGCAAAATAGATCACTTGAGTGCCAATTCGGCCAAAATACCGACGTGGCATTTTTCCGGCGGACCGGGTCCAAAACGACGTCGTTTTACACGCTGACATGTCCAAATAATGCAAAAACAAAGGGTCGCGTTTTGAGCTCGTGTGATAAAAAATAATATAAAAATTAAATAAATTAGATTTAGTTAAAATATTAAAAACAATAATTTTAAAATTAAATTTAGTTAAAATATTAAAAATAATAATTTTAAAATTAAAAAAATTAACAAAAATTTTAAAAAAATTTAAAAATTTTAATAAAAAAAGGGGGGCGGTGGCTAAGGTTGCCCTTAGCCACCGTCCCCCCTTTTTATTAATTTTTTTAATTTTTTTTTTAAATTTTTAAAATTTTAAATTATTATTTTTTTAAGGAAAAAAAACCACCAAAAACCCTAAACTTTACCAAAAGTGACAAATTTACCCCAAACTTTTTCGGTGACATAAAAACCTGAAAGTTTTGCCGACCGTGACACATTTTTCCCGAACTTTCATTTGTGACACAAAAACCCCGAACTTTCATTTTTGTGACATATTTACCCTAAATCATAGGGATATTTTTGTCTTTTTACACTTTTTTTTTTTTTTTCTTTTTCTTCTTTCTTCCCTCTCGCCAAAGGAGGGAGGCCGCGGAGGGAGGCGGGCGTCCAGCGAGGAGGCCCTCGCCGGCGTCGGGCGACCTCGCCGGTGTCGGCGAGGTCGGCCTCGTCGGCGTCGGCGAGGGCCTCCCTTGCCGGACCCTCGCGATCCGGGCGAGGGCACCCTTGCCCGACGCCGGTGAGGCCCTCCCTCGCCGGATCCCGGCGAGGGTCCGGGCGAGGGAGGCCTCGCCCGACGCCGACGGGGCGAGGGCGACCCTCATGGGACGCCGCCGGGGGTGCCCAGCCGGCCGGCGAGGGCCGCCGCGCCAGTCCGGCTAGGAGGCCCTCGCCCGAACGCCGATGAGGGCTGCGCCGAGCGAGGGCACCTCGCCGCATCGGCCCAGCAAGGGCGACCCTCGCGGGGAGGCCTTCGCCGACGCCGACGAGGGCCGCCCTCGCCCGTGTCGGGCGAGGTCACCCCTCATCGGCATCGGCCCCGGGCGAGGGCCACCCTCGCCGGGGAGGCCCTCGCCGGCCGGGCGAGGGCGGCCCTCGCCCGACACCGATGAGGGCTCGCGCCGAGCGAGGGCACCCTCGCCGGGCGTCGGCCTGTGCGAGGGCGATCCTCGTCGGGAGGCCTCGCCCGACGCCGACGAGGGCCGCCCTCGCCTATGTCGGGGGAGGGCACCCCTCGCCGGTGTCGGCCTGTGCGAGGGCGACCCTCGCCGTGGAGGCCCTCGCCGACGCGACGAGGGCCGCCCGGACGCCGCATCGCGAGGGCACCTCGCCGGCGTCGGCCTGTGCGAGGGCGACCCTCACCGACGTCGCCGGCGCCGGCTTCCCTCGAGCCGCGGCGGAGAGAAGAAGAAAAAAATATAAATAAAAGAAAAACAGATAGAATAAGACGAAAATGCCCTTAATGGGGTAAATGTGTCACGGTTTCTTTGAAAGTTTAGGATTTTTCGTGTCACAAAAAAAAAATTGGGGTAAATCTGTCACTTAAGACAAAGTTTGGGGTTTTTTGTGGTCTTTTCCCTTTTTTTAATAATTTAACTAAATTTAATTTTAAAATTATTATTTTTTAATATTTTAACTAAATTTAATTTTAAAATTATCTTTTTTAATATTTTAACTAAATTTAATTTTAAAGTTATCTTTTTTAATATTTTAACTAAATTTAATTTTAAAATTATCTTTTTTTAATATTTTAACTAAATGTAATTTTAAAATTATTATTTTATAATATTTAACTAAATTTAATTTTAAAGTTATTAATTTTTTTTAATATTTTAACTAAGTCTAATTTTAAAATTATTATTTTATAATTTTTTATAATTTTATAATTTTAAAATTATTTTTAAAATATTTTAACTAAATCTAATTTTAAAATTATTTTTTTAAATATTTTAACTAAATCTAATTTTAAATTTAATTTATTTAATTTTTATATTATTTTTTTACCACGTTAGCCCAAAGCGACGCCGTTTTTTGTATTATTTGGCCACGCCAATGTGCAAAACAGCCGTTTTGGGTTCACTTCGTCGGAAATTGCCGGAAAAACGCCACGTCGACCTTTTGGTCGGACTTTGGTCGGAGTGGATACTTAAGTGATCCGCTTTTTCTTCAAATGTGACACTTAAGTGTACCTTTCGTAAGTTTTGATATTTAAGTGTCCCTTTGTGTCAACTTTTGGCACTTGAAGCGTTATGCTTGCAAGAATGATGCAATGCATTATATTTCTATGTTAGCCAGGAAAATTTTATCATAGGTGTTTCGCACATTTTTTTTCTTAGTAAAAACCAATCAACATTTGTATGAAAAGCAAGCTCTTGACTTTAAGGAAAAAGAAGTGAATGCTCATATGGTCATGGGAAAATGAATATATAAATTTTTGGTAGTGGATGTTCACATCATCCCTCACTAGTTGTCGTGATTACCGTTTCAACTTTCATTTCACTGGTCTCATTCTAGAAGCACTGCTTAGGCCCCAGCCCGTCCATTGAAATACATCAGTTTTTATATTTTTACATATCACGTGGTTAATTGACATGATGTGCAATAGTTACTATCAAGACATTATTTGTTGTAAGTGAGGCGCTATTTTTATTTTTTATTTTTTTTAACACGGAATAAAATATATGAATAGCATTTTTGTCGCTTGAAATAGAAATTAAGCATGAGAAAGGAAAGGTAGGACTGGAAAAAGGAATAATTTCGTGGAATAGGTAATTAAGAAATGTATGATGATAAGTGTCCAATCGCAACGTTTATCGTGTGGAGATAGTCCCCCGGCGATTAGCATCTTGATGGAGCCACAACGACACAGCGAAGCAATTATAGTTCGATCCAAATATTTCATAACCGATGCAGGAGCTCCTGAAATCGCCGATGCTGTCGGGTTGCCTTTCCTCTCCTTTCCCCATCCTTTTTCTCACCATACATCTGTATGGTCCTCAAGAACTAGTACGAAAGAAATTGGTGCTTGTCGACTTCAAAAAGCTGGATGATCGAATGAATTCCGGCATCCTGAGTCCTCCCTGTCGGCAGAATGTGTTTACCTACCCACAAAACAATAATAAAATAATAATAATAATAATAATAATAATAATAATAATAATAAATAAATAATAAATAAATAAAAACCACTGAGAAGCATCATCGATGGGATCATGCCAATGGTCTGTAGTAAGTGGCTTGACTCAGCATCAAGTTATGTCCGAGGAGCTTTTCCATACAGCAGACGCACACACGACCGTCAAACTCTACCCCTCATCCAAAATAGGATCGCTCCTCGTGTCGTCAATGCCATGATTTGACTCATCACACGAGTGTTTTGATCCAGGATTTTTTGTGATATCAAATTAGTTTAAATAAATGTGGGATAGGTGTTTCACAATTCGGGAATCGTTGTAACACCAAAATCAATTTGAGCATAAACATGACATGGCATGACATATTGGTTAGGAATTTTTGATGGTTTTAACCTAGAATTCAACTACAAAAATATACATGAATAGCTTCAAAAATTTAACAATAAAAATATTCAAAAAATCATAAACTTATTTTGTTTTTGCTAAATTTTGTCAACCTTTTAATTTCCATTTGATTAATTTTGGACAAAATTCGATAATGTGGATGCTAGTTATTTTATGTGGTATGGCCGGTGTTGACATGGGTATTTTTAATAATATTTTGGATTTTTTATCATTTTTTCTTTTTACTCTTCCTTTTCCTTTTTTTTTTTTTCGGTTTTGGAGTTGAGGCCGATGATGAACCTCGTCAACTCTAGGCCATGATGCCCTCATTGACCAAAGTGAGAGGGCATGAGGGCTTGGTGGCCCTCATTAGCCCTGATGGAGGTTGTGGCCTTTGTCTAGAGCTAGTGAAGGTCAGCCGGCTTTCGCCTATAGCCAGCAAGGGTTGCCAACTATAACTCCAAAAAACTGGGAAAAATAAAGTAAAGAAAAGGGAAAAAATCATTAAAATTTCAAAATATTATTAAAAAAAGTCAACATTAGCAATTTTCAACTAAAATTGGTCAGATAACTCAACTGATAAAATATGAAAATGTTTAGAACTTAACTAACAAAATCGAAAAACTTAAGACTAAGTTGACAAAAACGCAATAGATACGAACTTTTGGAACAATTTTCCCGGAATTTGACCATTCTGGCGCCGCTGGACCGCCGGTGCCAGAGACAAAATGGCTCGACCGAAGCGAAGCTGTTGGACGGCCCACAACATGCCCCCGTATGGGCCTAACCAGGTTGGCCTAAGGCCCAGTCGAGGCCCAACGCCACCGAGCTCCGAGCCCACGCTCCACCGTAACCACGACGCCGTTTCGGCTCGGACGTACGAAATCGAGTCGATCCGTGGGGAGGAAAACGAAAAAGGAAAAGGAAAAAGCGGAGAGCAAAGAAAATGGCGATCCAAAGTCGTTCGCGTCGCGAGGCGGAGGAGACGAGAGCCCGAGGGAGGCGACGACGGGCCGCCGACGACGAGCCGACGATCGGCCGACGGGGCCTCTGATGACCGCCGCCCCGGACCTCGCATGATCCGATTTCCCCCTCCCTCTCCGCCCCTTTCATGCGACGATCGAATGCCCGCAAAGCCGGGAGCAACAGGAAATCCTCCTCCGCCGCGGCCGCCGACGACGACGACCGCCGCGAACGACGCCGCAGCAGCGCCAAGGGCGACGGCGACGACGGCCGTGACATGGATCCGATCAAGTTCCACCTCCGCCCCAGCTCCCGATCCACCAACCTCTTCTCCCGCAACCCTAAGCACCCTCCCAGATCGAAACTCTGCCTCCTCTCCTCGGCCCTGCTCGGTCGCCCTCGCTCTCCTCCTCTGCTACGCGTTCCTCTCCCCTCGCGGCTTCTCGATCCTCGCGAGGAGGAAGTACGCGATCGTGATCGACGGCGGCAGCACGGGGACGCGGATACACGTCTTCAGCTACGGGATCGGGAGCGGGGGCAATGCGGACTTAGATTTCGGGGAAAACGGGCTGGCGTCGCTGCGGGTTAATCCGGGGTTGTCGGCGTACGCGGAGGATCCGGAGGAGGCGGGCGCCTCGCTGGCCGAGCTGCTTGGGTTCGCGAAGCGGAAGGTGCCGAGGGAATTCTGGGGAGAGACCGAGGTCCGGCTAATGGCGACTGCTGGGATTCGGATGCTCGAACGGCGCGTCCAGGATCAGATCCTCGACTCATGCCGGAAGGTTCTTCGCGCGTCGGGATTCCAGTTCCAGGATGAGTGGGCTTCGGTTATTACAGGTCTGACCACTATCACTTGGTGATTTACTGAATGCATTAGAGAGTGGGTGTGAGTTTGATAGCTAGTTGAAAATGATGGGTCTTGATTAGTTTAATCCTGGGGAGTTCTGGAACTCGTCTTTCTTTTCCTGCGGAGCGCGGAGAAAGTCTAATGGACACGGGGAGGGAGCAGGCGAAGTTTTTTCTTTTGGCTTTGGTGCTTGTTTTGCAATTTAGAAGCTCATTTTTTGGGTTGCATCAGGTTCTGATGAAGGGGTGTACGCTTGGGTGGTTGCTAATTATGCACTCGGTGCTCTTGGGGGTGATCCACGGCACACTACTGGCATTATTGAACTTGGTGGGGCTTCTGCTCAGGTGCAGTTTCATCTCCCTATGCTGATATCTTTTGATGCTTTTGGTATCCATGGTGCCCATTTTAAGTCAGATTGTTCAACTTTGTAAAATAATATGGCTATAGTCTTTCAATCTTTTCAAAGCTTAAAACAGCTTTTCTTTACTGATATTTCTGCTCAGGTGCAGTTTCATCTCCCTATGCTGATATCTTTTGATGCTTTTGGTATCCATGGTGCCCATTTTAAGTCAGATTGTTCAACTTTGTAAAATAATATGGCTATAGTCTTTCAATCTTTTCAAAGCTTAAAACAGCTTTTCTTTACTGATATTTCTGCTCAGGTGCAGTTTCATCTCCCTATGCTGATATCTTTTGATGCTTTTGGTATCCATGGTGCCCATTTTAAGTCAGATTGTTCAACTTTGTAAAATAATATGGCTATAGTCTTTCAATCTTTTCAAAGCTTAAAACAGCTTTTCTTTACTGATATGTAAAGTGTTCACATTCTAATTGGTCCCTAAGCAATCTTAGATTGAATTACCATACAAGTTTTTATATCGGTGCTTCATAGTGTTAACTACAATGTGTCATTTTTGTTGAAGATTTGGCATATTAGCTACCAAGGAATTCCTTACCTATGCCCAAGCATAAAAAAATAAGGACTTTGATTTAGTGGTACATTCTACTTTCTGTTTCAGGTTACCTTTTCATCAAGTGCGCCACTACCTGTTGAATTTTCAAGAGCTGTAAAATTTGGAAACATCACATACAACCTCTACAGCCACAGCTTTCTTCAATTCGGCCAGGTACTGTCTTCTTTTGCTTCATTCTCTATTGCTAATGTGGAGTGAATAAATATTTTTGTTTGCTAACCTTTTTGACACCATATTAAAAATAATCTTTTCTGTTCTTGATTTGATGAATCCATGTGCTTTGTTTGGTTTACAATTAGTAATTTGAATATCCCTGCTTCATCACTTATCTTGTTCCTTTGTTAACTGGTTGATGTTTTTATATCTCTGTTTTTTCCTTACTACTTTTGTGGCAAATAATTCATTGGAAAATACTTACAGTGAGATGTGAAGCTTAGTGATTATTTTCATAGGATGCATGTAGAAAAAGAGGATTTTTTTTTTTTCTTTTTTCAAACCAAGTTATAAGCTATAATGTGGGTGGTCAATACTAAGCTGTGACCAATTAAAATTGATAACTTTATCTTTTTCCTTTTCCTAAGATCATACTTGTGCAACTTGAAATGTCATGATCTCAATTTGTAAACCAGATGAACCGACTTTTTGTAGAAGAGTCATTCAAGTGTTATTTATGAGGGTCAATGATGAGTTATATGATGCTGGTTCTATTAAGTTCTGATGTTGCCTTCTACATCTTGATTTTGTCAATTCTTACCTCATTTGGACCTTTTATGGTTTATCTTGCTCCCTGATTTGACCCAACAATATGAAATAATAGCTTAAAACTAGGAGGCTGGCTATTTATGAAGAGGTGTGAGTTCATTTTCTAGAAGTCCCACTTGTGAAACATTTGGGTTTATGCATTACCATTACTTGAGCGTAAAGTGGGTTATAATGATGTCTCCTGTCAGCTTCTGGGAGTGCGGTAAAATTTCATCATTTTTTCCTTTCTCTCTGCCTTGTTCATCAGTTTTCTGAGCTGTTTCCCCTCCTAATGCAGAATGTTGCATTTGAGTCGTTGAAAGAACTGCTACTTTCTGAAGAAAAGAATTTGGGTGAGTTTGTCTAATTTACTTTCAGCTTATTATATATGATGCTCAAAGTTTATATTGCAGCTTGGTTTGTATTTGAACAAGCCACTTGCCATATTTTGTGATTTTCATCCAGACCCCAATGTAGTTCATATGTGTCTATATACCCATACATCCATGAACCTATGCATCAAACGTGCCTATTACATAACATGTGGATGTGTGTCCATCTGTTGATATATATGTACATGTGCTCTAGTCTGTATAAAAACTTATTCAACATTCTTGCCCGTCCACTGGCATCAACATTTTTTGAAGCCTTTACCTATCAACCTTGTTTGCTGAGGGGAATCAAACAAATAGAAAGAGATAAATGGAAATTGAATAGATCTAAAAGAATGGAACTGAAATTTACTATTTAAAGATTTTCCTTTTTTTTGATATGAACATGTTATTAAATTTAATCAAGTTTGCAAGTTGCGTCAATCTTCTGACAATGGTCATTATTAAATATATGAGATTGTGGAGCAGGATATATTTCTGTGTTTCTACACTTCCTTACCATCTATATGTTGTGCAGCTGATGAGTCTCATCAAATGGGGATGTTAGTTGACCCTTGCACTCCAAAAGGGTACTCTCATGCCGAGCAATTGAAGCTCACACCAGGTGCAGTGGATGAGAAAGGAGACTCTTGTCCACTTTTGATTCTAAGGGCAACTTCTCAGAGTGCAGATCTGCCGCCTTTAAACTATTACAAAAGGAAAAAGGTTGTCGACTCTCACTGACTAATGTTTGATACTATATTCTGGATATATCAGTCTTTGCTTGTTAGTTGTGATCCTCTTCCTCTCTTTCTCTTGTGATGCAGATAAGTGTGTTTATCGGCAATGCTACATAGGATCAACTTTCACGCCCAAGCTTCAAGGGAGATTTCTTGCTACAGAAAATTTTTTCCATACGTCAAAGGTATGAGCTTTTCTATACATGGACAGTGACACTGTTCTACAGTAAAAGTTCTTGCTAAAGGGATTTAATGCCATCTGTCAGCATCAAATCCTCTGTTTCGTTAATTTGTTTGAACTAAATGTTGGGGTGTCCTGGTTTTATGTGCTGTTAACTTTCTTCTTTTCTCTGTGCTATTTTGCTTGTTTAGTTCTTTGGGTTGACACAAAAAGCAGTTCTTTCTGATTTGATGTTGGCCGGGGAACATTTTTGTGGAGAGGATTGGTCAATCTTGAAGAAGAGACATCATTTGCTCAATGAGGAAGACTTACTCCACTACTGCTTCTCTTCAGCCTATATTGTAGCCTTCCTTCATGATAGTCTTGGGATTGCTTTGAATGATGATAGGTAACTCCTCTGATGCCTTCACTAGAGTAATCTTCTACTGTTATTGGTCCATTACTCTTCAAAATGATGAGATATTTTTGTGTCTGCGCGCTTCAACATTAGAATAATTGTTATTTGTCCTTGGTTGGTGATCGAATGTGTTTTTTCTTAAACAGGATTGCATTTGCTAATCAGGTAGGGAGTGTCCCTCTGGACTGGGCCCTCGGAGCTTTCATCTTGCAGGCCACAGCTGCCGCAGATGTAGAGAAGCCCAGCTGGCCCTTCACCGTTGTCAATAATCACTCACCCATCCTACTCTCATTACTTGCTATTCTGATAATATCCATGTTCATCTCATGGATCATATCAAAGTGGAGGAAGCCTCAAGTAAAGATCATTTATGAATTAGAGAAGGGAAGGTATACAGTGACTCGGGTGAACAGGAGTTGATTGTTTCCTTTGAGCAACTAACCATCTTCTGCATCTATACAGTCGGAAGAAATGAGCCATGACCGTGCAGCACCACGATTTTTAGCTATCTTACTTCCACATTTTTTAGGCTGAAGTGACTCTCTGAGGACTGAATGGGGACTCTCAGATTGTATATAGTAGGATCCTTGCAGGGATTGTGCAATGACATCTTTAGGAGGTCGCGCATCCTACGTGTCCTATACCATTCTTTCTTTCCTTTTCTTTTTTTCCTTCTTGGGTGCATACAGAAATTTTTAGAAAGCTCATTCCTAGTCACACCATGAGTCACACCACCGAACATCATCCTTGGAATTAGTGCTTTGTTGTGAAGTATAATTTTCTGGGAACTTTTGCCGCCATATTATCAATGTACAACAAATTGTTCACTTAACTTAAGCTTACAAATTATGAACTGGATCTGGATGCAATTCTATCCTCTCTTTGGGGGGTATACTCATTCTGTGTCAATTTTAGCTGTTCTATTGGGAAGGAGAAAAGGTTGAAAAAGAAAAAGGAATCGTTGGTTTTGTTATGTCGATGTTCCACAGCGGTGACATTGTTAAAAATTTTGCAGTTACGTAAATAAGGTTACTCTGTAGAATTCATTACCAGTTATTTTCACAAGTGCGAGATAATAAATGGAATGAAAGAGAAGGTTAAAGCTTTTACTTGCCTACCACACTTTCATGGAGATTCGTATGTACGCAGCAATGTTAAATTAGAGCTAGGAAGCATCTTGCTGTCAAAAACTTTCATTAGAGCATTCCCTTTGCAACTACAGCTTTTCCTGGGTGGGAATATATGTATGTCCCTTTGAGCTTTAGGCCTCTGGAGGAACTTATTCCCCTTAAAATGCGGATTCGCCATATTCTCAAATTAAGAAGAACCAGGAAGGCCCCAGACAGAGTTTGATCAAAATGATGAGATTCCAGTTCCACCAGCCTCTTGGAGATTAGTTTAGTATACATACCCATAATGGCATCACAAGTACCAAATGAATTCAAGAGATTAGTGAATCAATGTTGCTTGACCTGCAGATTAAGGAAATTAAAACGAGGCACTCTCCTCTTGCGTCACCCAGCTTTGTTTTGTTAATTGAGTTGTGCAGAGTGCATATTAAAGCTTAAGATCGAACATTGCGTCAAGAATGACAACCTCGGTACCTGGATATAGCATTGGATCGGACGCAATCACAGAGACGGGCTCCCGAGTGTTTTCTTCTTGTGCAGTTCTGTTCAGCTGTGTAACTGCAGCAACAAATTTTAAATTTATTAGGATGTCTGTGTACAGAGTCGGATAGCATAAAAGACTGCGAGAAAGAAAGAACCTGTCCTTATCAGAGGCGGCTCGGTCATACGGGCACCGGATCGGTCTTCGCGGGATTGTCGATGTGGGGGCTCATTCAGCGAAATGGCCTTAGTTTAATCGTTCTTCTTTTTTAAGAAAAAGCGGAGGAAAGCCAGAGCTTTAAGACCAACCTTGAGAATCTACAAAGTCCCAGCATCGCAGTTTCTCGCTTTATTTGTTTTCCCTCCTTATGCTCATCGGAGTTGATGAAATTCCAAAGACTGCATGGACCCTCCTGAGATTCTGCCGATAGGTGACTGGATTTTAATATGTGGCATATACATGGTACGCAGCCGTACCAAAGTAAAAGTGAAAGGCGCGAGCTAGGAGTTATTTTTTTACCTTGATTTGGCAGCGCTCGAGCTTGAATTCGTAACCGGTCTCGAGTTCATAAATTTGGATGGTCCCTTGCTGTGAGATCAGGCGACATATGATCTAACTAGGAATGTGGATTCTTCTGTAAACTTTGGCTAAATAAGCTTTATCCGATCATGTTCCACTTTAAATCGTGATTGCGCCGACCCTGACTCTAATAATTTTAGCTTATAAATTGACACGTGGTGATTCTTAAACATATCTATGTTTCTGAACTATTATGCTTGTCCTCGCGCTCGCATCCTTTACAAGGTTCTCCGGAAATGATTTTGAACTCGTGTCTGCATAGAGCGGAGGCAAGAATTAGGCATATGTCCCACCACCAGTTTACTAGGTCGACAGAAAACAGAACAAGAATCGGCAAACCAGCATCATGTTCGAGCTGAGTCAGGCATGTTCGGACCATGACTCGAGTTTTACCTTTTTTTCACCTCAATCTCAACCTACCATCTGTAAAACAAAGCTTAAAGAATATATTCTACAGAATGTTCCTGAGCATGTGATGTGCACATAGCATAACGGCATGAAAAAAAAAAGGAAAACCAGCACAAGAAACAATCACAGCGGATAAAGAGAGTTGGAATTGGCCGCTTTCTTATCTGAAAAACAGCATTGAATCAGAATACCGGGGGGGACACAGAGAGCAGAGAAAAGAAAAAGCATAAAGAAACTCATTCAGCACAAGAAACCAGGACCCGATTCATCTCTTTATCTATTAATCTATCTTGGTTCCTAGAGAAGAGAGCTTGGAATTCTAAAGTGAGAATTAAATCCGGAGAAGCATAAAGGGAGTGTTTGTTTTCTTTAATGCGCTGTTCCATTTGTCCCCTTTTCTCCTCTCCTTCCATTTGATTCTTCATACACATTCTGCTTGCTCATGTACCAGTCCATCCACTGGTTCTTGGATGGCCCATGTTAAACTGCCGTCTGCCGAGTCACTACTCTTCCATGTACTTAATAAACAAAAAAGCACACCCGCCTTTACTTAGTAACAAAGGAACAATCAGTCACCAGAAAACAGACTTGATGCATTCCTTTCTCCCAATCTTACTTTATTCTTTGCAGCGGTTTAATTATCCCGAAGGTGTGAAAAATCATGATGTGTAGGTCTTAGAACCGACGGAGGTGCGTTCAGCGACATTCTCGTGTTGATATAGCGGTCAATCAGTTTTAATGTAGCATAGGGAAGAAGATGGAAAGTCTAGGAAATTGGATCTGCTCCCTGGGTGAGGGCACATGTAAGCATTGCCTGCTGAATTGGCAATTTCTTAAAGACCAAAGACCATAAAGAGAACTTGGAAGTGATTGGCCATTTTCAAAGCTAGACAAGAAAAAGCAGGGAAAATGACAGATACGTTTGGGAACAACAAGTTTGAAAAAAGATACTTGGCTTCTCAAGGACACTGTTCCACTTCCCCCTTTTTTGATTCATCCTTTGTCAGATTCTTCCATAAGACAGCCTTAACATGCCTAGATTACAATTCTAATGATGTTTTATTTTGAGGTGAATCTAAAATTCCCCACCAAACAATTGCTCCTGGGCCCCTCCCTTGTTGAATGCCTCAAAATTCCCTCCACAGAGAGATCCAACCAAGACTGATAAATAGCCGCATTGCTTCTACAGGAGTGGAACAACAAGAGAAGAGGCAGGACAAGCCGTCTCAAGGAAATCTCCATCTTTCCTCCGAGACAGGAAGCATCTTCTCTTTCTTCTCTTCCAGCCTTTTCTACTTCTCAAAACAATGAATGTTCTGGTACAGAGAACATTCATCTTTGTGATCCTTGTCGGTTCGTTAGCGGTTAACCCGAGTCGAGTCTCGGGCTTTACCAGCATAGAACTTCTCATGAGGAAGGCCGGAGAAGATCAGCACATAGCATCATCGAGTCGACGCCTGCTGAAGGACACCAGCAAGGAATTAATGACCGGCAAGGCATCCGTAGGCAAAGCTGCGAGCTTCGATCCTAACCAGTCGAGCAAAAGAAAAGTCCATGGAGGTTCGGATCCTATCCACAACAGGTCCTAGGTTATCCTAGTCCCCCTTCAAATAGAAGACGGGCCCAATTTGCTGGAAATGATGGACGAGCACGAGATGAGCCATTTCCGGGCTCCCAAATAGTTACACTAGAATTGGCTATGGCTAGTTCGTTTCGTTCTTTTGCGCTCTTCGTTCTTATTTTTTGGTCCTCGTTAAGTGTAGAGATTTGTATAGCAAAAAAGCGATTAGTATAGGCGAGTTTGTTCGATCAGTTAAAAGGAGAGATCGGCAGATTGCCGTAAGTTTTGTGAGCTAGAAGTTTGGCTGTCCCTATTTTCCATACTCGATTCTGCGTGTTTTCGACACTGAAATGAAAGACATTCTTTTTTCTGCTTATCCAAATCTGTGGTCGTAAGTTCCAAGTGCCTGAGCATTCTTTCAGCTACATGTAGTAAACTGCCGCCTGCAATGAAGACATGATGGTAACCTGAGAAACTTGAGGACATTTCAGGATCCTACTTCTGCACCGTCTCATGCTGCGACATTCCTGACGCGACTTACTCTCTATTCAACTGACGTTGCTCTGCATTCCATGTCACCGCAAACAGCAACAGTCCAGTCGAGGATTCGGATTTACTGAAAATAAAGATGACACTGAATCGAATAGGCGAAACTCACAGCTCTAGGAACTAGGAAGTGAATCTGAATTACTGATTCACTACAAACAGACAGGGTCCGAATCTCGCCACCTTTCTCCAGTGCTGACATGAGCCGAGGAATTCGCGCGACTAACGAGTCGAGACATTGCTGTTACTTGTTAGTGTTGCATCAGATAGCAAAATGAGCTGCTGCCTGCTAGCGGTGAAGTCCTGGGTGGGTTGGTTCCCGAGATATAACCTGGGATCGATCCTGGTCATTCCGGATTCCGAAAAATCAAAACTCGGACATTCACTCTTTCTGTTTTTGGACAAAATCTTAAAATCGATTATAGGACAAAGGCAACGCAGCTTACTAAACTAGATAACTATCTTAATCGAGTGGTGAGTGTTTCTTCACCTCGAAGACCGCAATTCAAAATTCTGAGAATGCAAAAGTTTTTTTTTTTTTTTTTAATATAACGGGATAAGTACATTCAAAGTCCTCAAATGTATAAAAAATAAATAAAATCCTAAAATCTATCAAATTAGTATAACTTGACTGATAAAAAATGCTTATATGACTTTTTTTATTATTTTCTCTACTCTACATGACAATATCATGGCCAAAACAACGTCATTTTAGTCTAAATTTGATTTTTTTAATAAAAATTTTATTTAAGCATATTTTAAAAAACAATGTGAGTTTGAAAAAGAAAAAAACATAAAAAGTGAAAAGCCGCCCTCGCCGCCCCCCACCTGCCGGGAGGGGCCGGCGATGGTGGGGGATGGCCGGGCAAAACGGGCGGGCTTGGGCCTCGCCTCTTCCTTAGACGGGCCTCGTGACGTCAGCACTGAGGCCCAAATCAGCCCAAATGGGCTTTGACTCGCCAGTTCGGACTCGGACACGATACGCGAATGCAGTCAACGCGAGAAACAGGAGAGATCGATTCACGACCGTCGGATCTAGGGTTTCTCAAGCCGTTCCCGTCCTCGTTCAGCGCACGTATAAATAGCGCCGAACTTGCAGAACAGCTCTTCTCCTTCCTCTAGCCAGCCGCTTTCCTCTGTTAGAGAGAGAGAGAGAGAGAGAGAGAGAGGGCGCGCGCGCGCGGGGCACGGACAAGATGGTTCAGCGTCTCACGTACCGCAAGCGGCACAGCTATGCCACCAAGTCGAACCAGCACAGGGTCGTGAAGACTCCCGGTACGGAATCCGTTTCATCTCTCGTTTCGATCTCGTCGAATGTCGTCGGGGAGTTCGTTTGCGTGCGTTATGAGTAGATTTCGATGCGCCGCCGCTTGTCGGATGATTGCGCTGAGCTGATGAGCTGTTCGATTTTGGGAATTTGGAAGTGCAGGAGGGAAGCTGGTTTACCAGACCACCAAGAAGAGAGCGAGCGGCCCCAAATGCCCCGTCACCGGCAAGAGGATACAGGGGGTATGTATATGTCTGTTTGCCTCTCTCTCTCTTGCCTGAATTACGTTAGTCTCGATCGAACCGTGTCGCGTACATCTTGATAAGGGATTTGATACTGGTGTGAATAGTTACAAATGTAGTTATTGATCGGATTTTTTGGGTGAATTTGTGAAATTTGTCCGAATGCTTGGTTGGCCTGCATTCTCATGCCACAAAACTAGAGTGACGTCGAATTGGTGGTTAATGGTGGGGATCGTGTGCTTGAATGGCTATGTGAATTGCTGTGATTTTGGTAGCCATTCTAGTTTATCTGTTTTTCTGTGGTGGATGTGAGTAATCATGTGAATGATCTCCAAATATAAATTGTTCGGAGCCAGAATTACGGCTGTTCCATGAAAGGTGACAGCTTCATGTGTGAGGGGAGAGAGAGAGAGAGAGGGAGAGAGAGAGAGAGGCTTGCTTGTTGTTACAGTTGGTATACATAGCCTAGTGCGTTCGTTTTGACCAGACACTGCACAGATGCCCAGAACTATTTGATTATTAACATGCAATCAAATCAGCATAAAGTGATCTTCTTTGGCCTTTCGTGTTGAAGTGTAAAAGATTAGCTGTGGGGCATATTGTTTTCTCACATCTGTTAGACTAGACAAAGAAAGATTCATAACTCCTAGCTATATTGTATCATCAAGACCTTGTTGCTTGACTGGGAAATGAATTGTACGGGCAGTTTCTTTGGCAGTTATTTGGATTTATGCAATTTGAGAATCATTGCATGGTGTGTGATTCCATCTGTCAATGTGGGACTTGAGACTCTTGATTGTGTTAGACTAGTTTCATCACCCAACTTTGCAGTGTGATGGGTAATATTTTACCTACTTTGTTAGTAATAAAGTTAAAACTGGTTTTTTTTTTAATTATTTTATAGGGTTTGAATTTTTTGAAAGTGTCAAAGAGATGAAAATATGTGGGTCAATGAATGTTGATGGTTTCGTATTGACTTGGAAACTGGAAAAGTTAGCACAAAAAAATTAGTTTGATTTGAAATTTCCTTATTTCTTTGAACAACCAGATGGCAAGTCATTCTTTTAGAATGCTTTTGCTCTTTATACCAGCAAGTTTTTCTTCCTGTATATGCGTTTTGACATTCAAACTAGCAGAGGATAGGTTTTTAAAAATCATGTGAGGATGGTTTCAGAAAAGTTTTCAATCATATTGTCTAGCTTCATGTCACTGAATCATTTAAAGAAGTTAGAAGTGGAACTAAGAGAATGCTTTGAGTAAATTAAGGATGGTTGGTGAGGAATGGCAGACTAAATGAGGAGGAATCATTAAAAAAAGAAAAAAAATTGTGAATGGGTTATATCTGCTTTGGAAGAAATTTGATGAATGGATGGCAGGAGCTAATGACAATATGCAATAGAATAATAGAGGTAGAAGGAGTGCTGTGCTTCACATTCAGTGGTCATCTCAGTTGCTACTTAGATGTAGCCTATATGTACAATGTTAATAATGAGTTTCAGGTTTTAATTTATTGGTTAAAAAGCAGCATGCTGACTGCAACTGAACTATGTTATACTGTCTGCTTTTTCCAGTAGGTTTTGAACTTCTTCTGCTAACCACAATGTGCTATGTTGTAGATTCCTCACTTGAGGCCAGCAGAATACAAGAGATCAAGATTGTCTAGAAATCGCAGAACTGTAAACCGGGCATATGGTGGAGTCTTGTCTGGAGGAGCTGTTCGAGAGAGGTGCGCGACAGTTCTTTCTTGAAATTTTGTTCCAGTGGTCAACATTGCAAGACAGTCTGTGATTTAATTAATCTGTATTGCTTTTGATAGGATCATCAGAGCCTTCTTAGTGGAAGAGCAGAAGATTGTGAAGAAGGTATTGAAGATTCAGAAGGCAAAGGACAAGCTTGCCTCAAAAAGCTGAGAGAATACAATAACCTGGGGCCACTTTGAGTTAGATCTGCGGAGAGTGTAATTTTGGCTTACATTTGATGATAGGGAGCCATAGAAAAGCAATGTGAGACCATTGGAGTTGATTTTGACGACCAATTCATCAAGCTGATGTTTTGTTTCTCTTTCCCTTTTAATTGCTTTTTTGGTGATACTGTAAAATCATGTACTATCTGCTTTCCTTTGATACCAGATTAGTTGGTTTTTAGCGTTTATACACGGTCCGTTTCCATTGCTCTGGATCATTTTGCAAATGTTTTTGAAAGTCCTTTGCCTTCTATCATTCAGTTTGAGACGTTTGAGACGCGCAGTTACTGTTATGGAACTAGAGAAGGAACTCCAAATTTGCCGCCATTTCAAGAATTGATCATCATGATCGTATGATGACAGACTGATTATAGACATTGCCTGGTATATTTTTCGGGAACGGATTTAGGGTGACTCAATCGAGTGATCGAGAGTAGCTTCGACCATCGCGAAAGGACCGGCTTTTTTCAACCTAGTGTTTAGTGTTTTGTAACTTCCGGTGGGCTTGATGGCTTGATCCTTAGGCCGAAACATGCACATTAGAACTTAGTAATGGGCTTGGCTTAGCTTTAAGGTGGCCTGATTTTTTTGTATACTGTCCTTAGCACATGCACGTCCTCGATGCTTGAATAGAAGATGGAAGCATCTAATGGTTGAAGGTTGCTTCATGATGTGGTGAAAGGTCATTATTAATGCAGATGATGAGGAAAAAGTTTTAAATTTATTACTTTTTGCCAATTTAGTTTTAAAATTTTTAATTTTGCCAATTGAATTTTATATTTTTTACATTTTGCCAAATAAGTCCACTTACGTTAATTTTGACTGGAAATCACTAATATAAACGTCAGCTAACTTACTTAACGTGCTTAGCACTAATGTGAACATGTTTTTAATTTTTTTTTTCTTGTCCTTTTTCTTTTCTTTCTTTTTTCTCTTCTTTTCTTTGAGTAGCCGATTAGCAAGCCATAACGACTAGTTAGAGTTTGCCAGCGTCTAGTGAGGCTTGACCCTTGCTATTTGACAAGGGCAAGCCTTGCCCAACCATTAGTGAGGCCAACCTCGTTGGCCATCACCTTTGGTTGGTTGCATTGCCAAGGGCTATCAACCAGCTAGAGTAAGAAGGGAGAAAGAAAAAGAAAAGGCTGAGAAAAATTAAATTATTATTAAATATTAAAAATTAAATTATTATTAAATGTTATCCATGTTAATATCGAAACAAAAAAAAACCGCATTATGTAGGACAATTAGCATCCGCATCAATGATTTCTATGCAAAATTGACCGAAGGCCCGCGATCGGCCGAAAGAAGAAAAAAATAAAAAAGAAAGGAAAAAATAAAAAATAAAAAAATATTAAAAAATTAAAAGAAACAAAAAAAGAATAAAATTTATAGACATTTTTTATTCAATTGGTAAAATTAAAAAATTTGAAATTAAATTGGTAAAAGAATAATAGGTTTAGATTTTTTGGAAAATTTTCCTCATGATAGAGAAAAATAACATGGTCGAGCTTTTTTGACTTAGCGGAGAATGTTAATACTCTATGCATTGGGAAACACAAGGACTGGCCAACTTCATATGTGATTCGATGTTTGTCAAAACAGGATCATTTGCTAGGGAACTGAAAATGTATTTAGTTTGTAGGTTTTCATGGCAGGGACAAGTGAGTTCGGCCTGTTTTTAAATGGAGAGGTCAGCTTAGTTTAATCTGATATGCAAACGCCTACTTCAGGATTCGTTTGATCGCACCTATCACACCTGATCGAAACAAGAGAGAAAAGCACTAAAAAAAAATCCTAAATCTACTTGCGCTAATTCAAACCTAAATATTTCAATTATATAAATATTTTTACAATTTACTATTTAGTCCAACCAATCAATTTTGAATGGAAATTACCTACATGGATATTAACTATTTTACGTGGCACAACCAACACTAATGTGGATGAATTTTACAAATTTTTTAAATTTTTCATTATGGTCAATGATGGTCGTAGCCCTTGCCCAGCCGCGGGAAAGAGCCCTAGCCCACACTGGTGATGGCCTAGGCAAGGGCTGTAACGCTTGCTAGTGGCCCAAAATCACCAATCACAATTGAAAAAAAAAACAAAAATAAAATAAATAATAATAATAAATATTTTCAAATAGTAAATTTTATTCACATTAACATTAATCATGCCATGTAGGATGGCCGACGTTCATGTTAGTGATTTCCAGTCAAATTAGCCGAATGGACTACATTGGTAAATTGCTAAAAGTTTAAGAAATTAATTAAGACAATTAAAAGGTCTAACAATGAATTGGCATGAGTACAATATGTTTAGGATATATATTTTTTTTAGTACTTTTCTCAAAGCAAGAGGAGGAATTAAATGAATTGAGAACCCCACAAATAGAGATCTAGCAATTAGCATATGGGGCATGGACCTGCTGGTTGTATCTCCCCCGTATGTTTCAAAGTTAGGATCTACGAAGCAAATAATCACCGAGTTAAGCGGTTGTCAGGCTTCCGGCTTTACCATGAATCTTTGAAACACAAAGAAGGAAAAACACAGAATAGAGCATTTGTAAGAGAGGTCTATCTTCACATTCAGAACTCGGAATGTATACGTGCTTTGACCTCTGGACAAGAACGATGCTAAATATTACATTGAGAGCCACTTGCAAAATTAGTATACTAAGTTAAATGGCAGATTGGTGTTATATAAAACCCAATTATTTTGGAGTCTCTTTACACTATGTCACATCACATAACATGTCTTTTTTATATAATCTTTTAACGTAACCATATTATTCTTTAATGATTTAGGAGTATAAGCTTCTCTAAAAAACAAACAACATAAAAAACCGGGGGAAATAATCGAACAGAGAATGTAATCCTTTCTTCTATACAGTACAATCTAAGGGACCTGAGTTTTGAGGCTGTGTTTGTGGCGTGTATCCTGTAGCATGTCTCCTCTTTAGACAATCGCAAGATAAAATAGAAGATCTAGACAACATGTGCCAAACTTTCCAAAACATCAGTCCATATATATCTCCAGTCATCAGCTACATTTGGAAAGATCCAGCGAAAGAAAAACAAACGAAAAGCAAATAAATAAAAGCTTCGAAAGAAACAGCGAGCATGGGTTCAACCCCTGTCACTGATTAAAAAAAAGAAGAAGCATTTTTCATCTAAGAAAAATTCTCTACAAATAAACAAATGATTTCCCTTCTCTCTAAACAAAGAAAATAAATGAAAACCACCTAACTCTCTCCTAGAGAACCACGATAATGTACGGGAGTCGGGGACTACAACCTTGGAAGTCATCGACCCATTTTCGAGCTATTCTCGTATCACTTTTCGATGTGTAATTAGGTGAAGCACTTGGTGGTAGGATAATAATACGTTGACAAATCACTCATTGCATCCCACGCCAAGTTTGACTTCCATGCATCGCCCCCGTTCAAATAATTGGCCGAACCGAAGGAAGAACCGCCGAACCGGATCGCCTCCCACGGCTCGTCACGGCTAGGGTTCCTCAGCAACAAGGAAGACGCTTCTTCTCCTCCGCTGCCGCCCACTACCGCACCGTTCACTTGCATTTCGAGCGGTAGAGTCAGTAGCGGGAAACCGTCATTGAACTGTTCTTGATGGTCATTTAAGTCGCACTCGAAGCTCCTCCCGACGTCTCCGAACATAGAGGACGACATGTGCTGAAGAATGGAGGAGACGTCCGAGGCGGTTGTCTCTTGGAGAGGTGGGAAGAGGAAGTGATTAGGGTTCGGGTCGAGGTTCGACGAAATGATGGCGAGGTCTAGATTAGTCCATGGAACCGGAGACGATGAGTCGAAAACAGGAGTGATGTTGTGAGGGGGAATGTGAACGGAGGAGCTAGTTTTGGTTGGGGATGGTGAGAAGGAAGGAGTGTCTGGGCTTAGTTGAGAGTGAAAGAGTGAGTTTGCAGTCTCTGAGGCAGTGGTTTCAGATGGTAACATGGTGGAGACGTAAGAGTGAGCAAGAGATCTATGGGAGGTCGAGTTCGTTTTCTTGAAAATCCTACATATTGCCCACGAGTCCTGCAAGAGCATCGAGAATAATGGACTTGATCAGCTCATGAGTTCGATTAAATCAAGAATAAACTGCTAAAACTGCTTTGCGAAAAACTGATGAAATCCTAAAGAAAAAGGAAAATCTTTCTATACATGCAAGTGAAACTTGTTGAGCGTGCATCTTACATGGGCAGGAATATTTTGGGAAGACAAGTCGGTGAGAGAAGGGAGGCGAAACTCGTGCATCATCCAGTCGGTCTTCACGCCCTTGGCAGCTCTACCTTGGTAGAAGACCAGGGACTTCTTCAGCCCTATGCACTTGGACCCATCCGACGAGTAGATTGGCCGGTCGGTCCCAGTGGCTTTCCAAAAACCAGCCCCGGTTACCCGGTTCGGCCTTGCGCTGTTCCGATATTTCCGGTCCCTTGGACAGTAGAAGTACCACTCTTTCTCTCCGGTAGTCGCCAACTCTTCATGCCCCATAAATAAAATAAAATTAGAAACTTGAATCTCATTATTCTTAAAACCTAGCTAACTCTTGTCGAAGTGAAGTTTATATGATATTACTGCAAAAGAAAAATGAATCGGTATCCATTAATGGGTTTTTAAGCCAACTTACTGGGGAGATCCCATGGATCATATTTGTAAATGTCGAGTTGCCGAATGAGCTCAATGCTAAGAGGTCGCTGTTGGATCTTCCTCTTGAGGTAAAACCCTACAAGCTCTTCGTCTGTTGGATGAAACCTAAACCCTGGAAGCATCACCTCATCCATTGACTTCTCACAATCAACACTCTCTTCCATTAAAGGACTTATGCACTCTCCTTTACTTGAAGCAGGCACACACACAGAAATTAAAGATGTACTGTCTTTCACTTATAACCCTTGATCTAAAACCCTAGCTAGAGTAAAAAAGAGAGAGAAGGGAGAGAGAGACAGTGAAGTCTGAGAAGGAGAGACAAGTGTGGTTAATATAAGTGAAGAAGCGCTTGAGTTAATTGGAAGGAGATTATATGCTACCTGAGGAGGGGTCTGCCTCCGAAGGATCAGCCGTCTTTTCTGGTGGACTTTTAATTAGGACTAAGCTTTGTGTCTTCAGCAACTGACTTCAAACCAACCAAAAGAAAAAGGAACAACTACCGATGACAACCCAAGAACTTGGTAAAATGAAATAGTTGAATAATTGAAAAATGAGACTAATACGCATTAAATGCTAACTCTTGATTTACAAATATAATTATCAAATCTCTCAAATCAATAATGGATAAACCTTCTATGTATTCATTTTATATTAATGGTATATGCTATAATTACTCACAAATTCATTCTACGTTCAGTTAAATTCCTGCTTCAAAGAAATTGTTAGGTACTTATAAAGCACTGCATTACTCATTCACTAATGGACAGTGAAAAATAACACATACAGCTAGACAAATAAACAGTGCGACATTTTGAGAACATCTAATTTTTTTTTTACTTTTACCTCTTTCATTTTTTTTTCTTCCTCTTCTAGAGTGAAACCACATTTTGGGTTTTGTTGAAATACATTAGCTCCAAGTTTAGGAATCTCGAGAACCACCAAATCAACAGTGTATGGGGATTAGGCCCCATTCTTTATTTTACCCACATTTTCTCATATCAATCTCATGACAGTCTTCTCTCTATCTATCCACCGCGAATCAAGACAAGATGGGAATTGTAAATGCGAGTGTCCTTCTGGTTTGAATTGTTATTTGGAAAGTGGTGGACCAAGGTCCAACTTCCAACGCAATGGGAGCTTAGAAAACTAGGGTCTGTCTGAGTTTTAGTACCTATATTTTATGAAACTCAGTTCTCAGAATCCGAAAATCCCGTTTCTATTCCATTCTCCCGAGCTTCTATTCCCACTGTTGCTTGTCAGATTGAGATGAGCCTTTTCAGTTTTCTCATTATAAATCTGAAGATACCGCCATACAGAGAGAGAGAGAGAGAGAGAGAGAGAGAGAGAGAGAGAGAGAAACCTGTGATGTGAATTTATGGGTCAAAATGGGACCATTTCATGATATCCGTAAATTAATCAAACCATGTTTAGGGCATCTGTTTGACCTTAGGAAGAAGCCACGATGCTTGTCTATACTCTCTTGCCAAGACAAACAGTTGGAGACAGTAGCAGATAGGTTTGGCTTAGGAGTCCCTTATCGACTCAGGAAAAACAGCTGGAAACGCAGTATCTTTTTTTTGCCTGAAAATGGCGTTTGCAAGGTTCCCTTTTTGGCTACTGCATATCAAATAAATTGATGAATCGTTTCATGTTTTCACCTTTGTGCGTAGAGTAGGAAATATACAAAAGAATAAGACCGTTTATAATTAACTTCTATGTAAGTACACTAAACTTTGTATCTCTCCTTTGTTGAACAGTTACATCTAAATGGATGCGAACCATCCTCTTATCTTGTCAGTACTCTCCATCGGTGTCTTTGAGTATCACATATTGATTTACGGAAATTAGACTATATCAATGATTAAGATTTATTGAGACATCAAGAAGACATTGAACTGGATATAAGATTTTCCTTCCATCTAAATAAAAGAACTTATACTGGAGACAAGTCATTGTGGGGCCACCAAGTTCTACGCTTGTTACTTGACGCACTAGACTTATATGATCTGCCTCTTAATACAAGAGGGTCAAAATCTAGACAGCCCACACTAGTCCTATTTGAGATCTTTGAAGTACAAACTTTCATGGGAGGGAGATAAACTTACCCTCTAATCACAGCTTAGAGTCCGCCAAGCTACAGAATATAAAGGGTGCAAAACATAGGTTTTGGGAAATCTCAAGATGCAAAGCGTGAGATTTAAATTAAGAGAACGCAAAATTTAATGGGGAGAAGTACGGGGATGGATTTTTAATTTTTCCAAGATTACTGTTAGGAAGTTATGAGAATCTCAATCGTAGGCAATGCTAGAAGATTCATATGAAATAGTTCTAAAATGGCCGAAAATGTACTTAGCTTTGAACTGTGTATGTGTGTGAATGTGTGTACATACATACATATTTTACAATACGTAAAAATTATTTTCTACCACTTAGATAGAGAACCAAAAATATGTTAAAAAATATATAGCTTAATTTGTTGCTGATCGTAATTTCCTAGCCGTGGCTTCTACAAATATAATGTATAGAAGATCTCCTGTTACAATGAATGTCAGTTCAGTTATGATCATAAGATGTAGGAGAGCAAATCCAGATATTATGAAATGACTTCATTTTTGGAATAATTGGATCGTTATGCTTATAGTCTCTCCGTTTGCTTCCTTGTGAAACCCTCCCCACTTCCCCAGCTTATCCTGCTGAAACGCAACCTGACTGCCCAGGTTTCAAACCCACTTCGTCTTTTCTTCTGTTCTCCACATCACTTCTCCTTTCCCGAAAAGGAGAAAATGAATTTCCACATATAATAAAGAGACTTTTAACTGGGTCGTGCATGGGATTCCTCGGCTCGAAGGGGCCATGAGAGTGATAACTGGTGTGCACATTACAAGGCCGAGACGGATTTTGAAGTTTGAATTCTCCTCGTAAGTCTTTCAACTTGCAGAGAGTTCAATGGCGTAGTTAGGCGCAAAACCCTTTGCATTTAGACCGCCGAGTAACGTCAAACTGGTTTAGAGAGCAAAAGTCAGTACCGTTTGCAATTAATGGGATAGTTTCACTGAGTCAAATGCCACGCTTGGGACTCCAAATTCAGTGAAACTCCCCAAATCTAGCCCCTCGGTTCGATCCCTTTCTGTCTGTTTGTTGACCTAGGGTTTGCTCCCCAAGCGTGCAACACATATTTAATTCACCGTTCATTTTTTAAAAGAGATTGAGGTAGTGTCAAAGTACTAGTCTTCAAACACCAGCTCCCATGCCTCTTTCTACGTAACCATTAATCCCATCATGGAGAAAAGTCACCAAAACCAGAGAGTTTCGCCTACGAATAATGAATCTTTTATCTCACTAAACTATGCATTATTAATTAATGTGAATGAAAAAGTCCACTGAGCGGTCAGTGTGAAGTTAGGTCCATCCAGAAGATGATGAAAAGGATTATACGCCAGCAAAACTATTCGCTAAGCACTAAGCAGTGTTCAAGTTAAGTTGGGCTAGCTGTAAACTGTCAGTAAAACTTTAAAAAAAAAAAAAGCTTTTTTGCATGTAATGTGTTTAGATGACGGATTTTTGTGCAATGAAATTCGTTTGTGAAATGAGTAATGATTCATAGGCTTCAACTCCACGTATGTTATTAGCCTCAAAGTATCATCCGTCCGGAAGACTATTCATCTACTTGGAGTAAATAGGTTAATATTTGTTTGTAATATGCAATAAATAACAAATTCGTTTCGCCAACAAGTTTACCAATATAAAACTCTTCAAAATGTAAATCTATATGAACTTGAGCAAATCCTTAAAAGGCTCAAGGGAGAAGAATGGCAGGAGAATCCCGGGATTCCCCAATGTCAACTCTCATATATTCTCCTCTATCTTGAGACAAAATATATAAGGTGAGACTTGGGGAGCAGGAGGTGCAAGCACCAACACATTAAATTATGGAATGCATCATGGCTAGGCTCTAGGGAACCAAGCTATGGGGGGAGGCCCCTATCGAAGCTTTGGCTCCTGTTGTGTCGGCTTGTGCTTCACACAAGTCTACCAACCAACTTGTTGGCACAGGGATTGGCAGACCTGTACATTAACAAAGGATGTGAAAGGTCTCTTGTTGATTTTTTGATAGGATATACGAATTGACGAGAAAATAACTAATACTAAGATTACAGACAATTATAGTCAGTCATTTAAAAGAATACTGAAATGTAAAGATATCAAGAAGAAATCTGAACAACTGGTATTCGTTGATTGATTGTCTGTCCCTATTACAAACTATTCTTCGATTGTTTCTATTATTACTGACAATTAACAACTTTTATAACAAAAGTAAATACATTCTACGTAGCAACATGTTTTACAAGCAGTTGCTAAGCAAACCCGCTACTTTGACAGCCATTACTTCTCCGCTCTTTCGTGTCCAACATTAACGGTTACTTTCGTAGTTCATAGCTGCACTTTCTGATAGCTACAACGGCCTATGATTTTTCAACCTTCATCATTAGTGGCCTCCGTGACCTACGACTCTACCACAACACGATCATGTTGGTCTTACTTCTCCATAGCCATGTCGATTTATCCGAGCAAATTGCGTCCTAAATTATCGGACCCATTACTTAGGCAGTTACCTAGGATTCAGTTCATCGTGATTCGTGTTAGTCGTGGCCCCCTTATTGATCAAACCGAGCTTCATTCATTAACACTCGTGTCTCACAACTTAAGTAGTTTATCTTTGTTTTTGCTGTCAGTAATTACCTAATCGTCTTGTTGACTGGCTATATTAACCGACTAAGAGATCCCAACACTTAGTGAATTTCACTTCTGCCATGTTTTGATTAGCCTCTATTAGTTCGAGTCGTCGGTCAGGAATTCGAGCATTTTTTTGGTATAAACAAAACTATTCATGAGGACTTCTTTTGGCTGAATATATTGGTGCTAATGTTGGATGATTATATGTTGGATGATTATATTGTTTTTTTTCACAAAAACAGTTGTTTTGTGCAAGTAGATATCTAATAAAGTTGATAAGTGATTAAAAAAACTGTCAGTAAAAGAAAATTGACGATTATTTGATATCCCCATAATTTGTTTTAAGTCACCGATATCCTTATGGAACCGTCATCTCTGTTTAACAATTTGCAAATTACCAAGTTTGTATATTTTATCAACATTTATTTGTCTTTCTTGCTAACGCATTAATTTACCAACTCTCATATAAATTGAAATTGGTCAACCATTGTGGGAGTGCCATATAATCTTTTCAACATAATATAGGTCATCAAAAGGATCTCTGAGACCGACCAAAGTACAAAAGCTAAAAAAAAAAAAAGTTCAGTTTTTTTTTTTTTTTAATGAAATGTTTAAGTAGGATTGGAAATTTGATTCAAATCGAATATGGCACCTAGATCAATAGCACTAAGTCAAGTTTGAATAGGCTCATGTACAGAACGTCTCAAAAAAATAATTGGAATGAACAACCCAGTGATTTCTTTTCCATCAATAGCTCTCTCGCTAATGTGCTAAGAAGCTATTGGAATGTGAAGACACCATCAGGATAGTGGCCTGGGACATCAAGTGAAGAGCTCCAATGTGCTTTCCTATGTTAATAGATTCTCATAATCCTAAAGAATCCCATCCACTCTTGCGATTCATACTTATCGATAAAGAGCTCTACCTATGTATTGTCTTACCTTCCAGTCTCGTATTATAATTCAATGCGTGATGGTCCTAGTCTGACAGAAGTGCTACTTACCCTGCCGTGATCAAATGAGAATGGATAAGAGACTCGTGGGCGGTTGATTGCCGCATGAGACACTTTTGTCATCACAATTGATGGGTGGCTCGACGATTTCTGAGTGGGAGGAGGAGGTTTATGGTGACAACAACTGGAGATTCCTTGTTATTTTAGTTTAAGTCTGGCAAACGACTAGCTAGCCAACAGAGGTCTTAAGGCTTTACAGGAAGAAAAGCTCTCTCCCAAGAAGTATTCTTTGATAATGATTTCCGGGGCATCCAGGGTTGTAAATTTTCTAAATGATTTTGTTATGGGTGTACCTAGCAAATTGTGGAATTACAAGTGTTCGAGTTTATCTTTTTGCGTTGTTGAGTATGTTAGAATATCTAGACATTAAATCATGTTTTCAAATAATAGTTTAAATTTTAGAAAAAGTTGATGATAATTTCACAAAATTTTATGTAGTATCAAAATATGAGGTCCTTTATTTGCTTCTCTAATTACATATTCATTCTAAGGGAGTACTAGAAATATTTATACATTAAATCACATTTTCATTTAATAACTTAATAATAATTTATTTTGAATAAGTAAATATTATATTTTTAATAACTAAATAAAAAATTACTGACTTTAGTAGATGGCGAAAGCAGGGACTGTCTAAATATGTACGACATAGTCCGAATTTATAGGCAAGGCAAGCAGGCAAATTAAATGTCACGACTACAGTTCATCAGACGGCTTAAATTCATGTGTGCAGAGTCCAACACATTTTCTTTAATTTTTATCAAGTTAGTACAGTAAATTCATTAATAAAGTGGAAAAGAGAGAGCTTTTCATGAAATGTGAGATAAGGGGAAAAAAAAGAAGGAAAGAAGCTTTTTTTTTAAAGTGAATAATGACCTTAAAATTAAACATTTCTTTTATTTAAACTTCATGTATTTACTTGAACTAAAAATACTTATATGTATAGCTAATTACTGACAAGTACACATGTATCTAGGAGCGTCAACAAATCAGGTCAAGTCGAGTCATCGTGATACTTGACATTGCTTAAACCAAACACGTGAAATTTATGTCCCTTGGTACCTAAAGGCTAAACCCCCAAAAAAAAAAAAATAGTTCGGTCCAGCTCAGCTCGAATTTTTGCTTCTCCTTGCACTCAGCCATACCCGTCTGATCTTCTTCTCCACTTCTTCCACTAATTACAACTTCTACATAACAAACTCCACAATTTTTTTTCTGTCAAACTCCCATGTAGACTAGAAGTAAAAGGGATATTAGTTGTTTTACATTTACACCAATTTACATCAAAGCATATTTAAGTAAATAAGCTCAATGCCGTGGCTCCGTTGATGTCCTTCCATGGCCGACTCCTCTGCCCTACATCTCCACCGTCCGTTGAATAAGTGAGCCAGAGAAGCACGCCAGCAGTGCAGCGATATCTCAGTGAGTGCGTCAAGTGGAGTAGTGTCGGTGGAGAAGTCAGAGGCAGAGTAGTTGGATCTGGATGGGCTCATATCTGAAGGAGGCTTTCCCCAGCTCTGGGAGGAGTTTTGGTATCGAGTAACCAAACCGAACCAAACCAAAACCTTTACAATATCCTAATTTTTTTTTTCCTTTTATCTGAATTGAAACAGACCCGAACCGAAAATATCCGAAACTTTCCATTGGTCAGTTCAGGTTGGGCCGGTTCAGGCTTTTTTGTCATTGAAAGGAAATGCAGAACAATGGAGAAAATGCTATTCTGTATATTCTGTGTATCCAAGTGTACAAGAAGTGTCGGTATTTGTAATACAAGAGAGAAGAAAAGAATCAAAATAAGAATATATGCACAATATTGTTTTTCCTAAAATATTCTATGTCTATGATTTACTATATCAATTGAAATCTCAAAGGATAAAATCAAATTCTCCTTCCAACACTCCCCCTCAAGCTGGCGGCTTATAAATGTCAAAGGTGCCAAGCTTGCTCAACAAGTATCTATGCTGTCTACGGCATAATGGCTTAGTGAAGATGTCTGCTGGCTGTTCTACGGTCCCAATTCCTCGAGTCGTAATGACGCCTTCTTGAATTTTTTCCCGAGTAAAATGACAATCAACCTCAATATGCTTCGTTCTCTCATGGAAAACGGGTTTGCCGCTAATTTCAGCGCAGCATCATTATCACAAAACAATTCACTTGCTTCTTTGACTTGCACTCCAAGATCTAAAAGTAATCCTCGTATCCAAACTATCTCGCAAACAGTCTTTGCCATGGCTCGATATTTCGATTCTCGGCGATGACAATGAAAGCGTTGTTGTTTCTTCGTTTTCCATGAAATCAAAGATTTTCCTAGCTTGATGCAAAAGCCGGTGATGGATCTTCTTGTCATAGGACAAGTAGCATAATCCGTGTCGCAATATCTGTCATCTTCATGTTGCAATTACGAGATAGTAGAATTCCAAGTCCTGGACATCCCTTCAAGTACTTTACAACCTTCAGCGCTGCATTCATATGTGATTGCTTTGGGTTGTGCATAAATTGACTAAGTATTTGTACCGCATAACATATATCGCCTGGTCATGGTGAGATAGATTAATTTGCCAACAAGTCGTTGATATCCCGATGGATCCTTGAGCGGTGGATCTTCATTTGAAGAAGAAGAACTTACATCATATTCATATGTTGTCAACTTGATATTCTCGCTCAATAGATGCGGCAACTGGTTTGCACCCCGACAATCCGTAATCCGATATGATTTCCAGGACGAATTTTCGCTGGACCGAGACAAATTCCTTCACCGGATCGAGCTATTTCGATACCAAGAAAATATTTTGGAGGACCCAAATCTTTAATATGGAAAGCTGAATGCAAGTATTCTTTGAACTTTTGGATTGCAACATTATCGTTTCCCATGATAAGTATATCGTCAACATAAATCAATAGGTAGATCGATGAAGTACCTTTGGTCCATGTGAACAATGCATAATCATGCTTTGAGTGTTGAAAGCCTGCATTTGTAAGTGATGCAGTAAATTTTGCATACCACTGTCGAGAGGCTTGTTTAAGCCCGTACAGGGATTTGCGGAGACGACATACTCGAGACTCCCCCGTCTACGTAATCCTGTGGAACCTCCATGTAAATTTCTTCATCAAGGTCTCCATGAAGAAAGGCATTGTTGACATCCATTTGGTGTAAGTCCCAATTACGTAATGCAAAGCAATTGCCGAAAAGAGCGAACTGTTACTTCTTTAGCAACTGGAGAAAAAGTCTCATGATAGTCAAATCCTTCACGCTGCGTGAATCCCTTGGCAACAAGTCGAGCTTTGTATCGCTCAATTGAACCATCTGCCTTATATTTTATTTTATAAACCCATTTGCAGCCAATGGGCCTTCGTGAGGAGGAGAGGGACGATGTCCCAAGTGTTATTCTCTTGGAGGGCAGCAATCTCTTCTTTCATGGCCCTTTGCCAACGGATGTCACGCACTTTGCTTCCTCATAAGAAGACGGTTCTTGTTCTTCGATATTTGACCGATGCAACACATGTGTTCCCGCGATAATCGGCGAAAGAAACATAGGAGGAGACCGGATATTGCGTACTGAAGTTCTCAAGGTAGAACAGATATAGTCCTTTGTCCATGTCGGAGGGCGAACTGGTCGTCCGAGCGCCTCGGCTTTGTCAACTGTTGGGGATGATGGTTCAATATGCTGTTCTTTGTGACAAAGGAGGCCCATGACATGTTGCTGGAGATTCATTACCGATTTGTCTTGTTGGAGAATCGAGAAGACCCGGGAGCGAGAGTAGAAGATCCGGGACATGTCGTTGCAAAACATGGGTTGGGAAACAATTGATCAGGTCCAATCAAGATACATTGTGGCTGCACAGGAATATCCTCCATTGATAAAAAAATGTCGATGGCCGGATTCTGCCATGGATGCCTCATGTGAAGGTCCCATTTCTTGAAAAGGAAATATATCCTCGTGAAATATAACATCACGACTAACAAAGAAACGACCGTAGATATCTCCATAACCCGATAACCCTTTTGCATGGTGGCATATCCCATAAAGACACATCGAAGAGCACGAGGATCCAATTTATGTCGATACCGAACATTCGTCATGTAGCAAAGACAACCAAACACTCGAAGATGATTAATGTCCGGTTTCTTACCAAAGAGCATTTCAAAAGGAGTGCAACCTTTTAATATTCTAGTTGGCATGCGATTAATTAAATAGGCTGCCGTGATCACACAATCTCCCCAAAAGATTCGGGGATATAAGCTTGATATTTCGGTGCACGAGCAACTTCCGGGAGATGTCGATGTTTACGTTCGACAATTCCATTCTGTTGTGGAGTGTAAGCACAAGAACTCTCATGGAGAATTCCTTGTGATGACAGTAAAAGATTGATACTCGGTGGAAAAGAATTCACTTGCATTGTCCGTACGAATCCTCTTAACATGCGTATCAAAGCGATTTTTAACCATAGATAAGAATTTCGACGGAGACATGACAAAGCTTGACTTTTGAACCGTATGAGAAATACCCAAGTGGCTCGAGAATAATCATCCACGATAGTAAGAAAGAATCGGGATCCATCACGATGTGATGTATGATAAGGACCCCAAATGTCCATATGTAATAATGAGAAAATACTAGTGGCTCGAGATACACTAGTTGGGAATGGATGTCTCGTTTGTTTTGCCAAGGGGCATACTTCACAATCGAACAAGGAAAAGAAGCACTATGACCCAGACGCTTATGAAAAAGTGGAATTTTATTTGCAGCAATAGCATTACAAGAAATGCCTTTATTCAAAGAGGAAAGATCAAAATCTTTGGGGAAATTGATCCAAAAGTACAGCCCTTGTTCCATTCTACCCAAGCCCATCGTTTTCCTGTCGAAAGGTCCGAAAGGAACAATTTTCACAGTTGAAATTGGCTCGACAATTATTGTCCTCACAGACTTTGGAAACAGCTATGAGATTGAATTCAAATTTCGGGATATAGAGAACATTTTTAAGGATAATGTTTGGGCTAAGGTGAACAAGTACCAATCTTTCGACATCGTAATATTTCCATTTGGAAGTCGAACATATATGGAATCAAGCTTTGTAGAGGTACTAGAAAACAAATATTCATGACAAATTATGTGATCACTAGCGCCCGAATCAATAATCCATGCATCAACTGGAATATTATTAGTCTTGTTTGATGAAGCACTCCGAGAAATTTGCACTTTTGTCAACCGTCCCGTAGCTGATTTAGTGCCTTCATGATGTTCGATATTGATCCCTGGGAAATAGGTTGATGAGCTTTGTCATATCCTTGTCTTGACACTGGTAAGCGAAAATTCTTTTCCTTTCTTTTCTTTGTCGTGGGTTTACCATGTAATTTCCAGCATGTCTCAATGGTATGATGAGGACGCCGACAATATTCACAATATTTACCTTTAAATTTATAATTTTGGCTTCCTCCCTTCTGTGATGACGTGGCATTATAATGACCACCGGATTCGGTCCCATGTGAGATGAAATGAGAGCCGTCGGATCCGCGGCCTCGGCTTTGATCTACGCCGTCCGCGGGTGAAATTTGGGCCGTCGATCCGCACCCCGTTTATCTCTACCGTCGGATCTACCGAAAAATAAGGGCCATCGGATCCAAGCTTCGATCTTGGCCGTCCGTTACGTAAGCCCTAAAGTTAGGGTTTCCTTCGTCTTCTTCATTTTCCCCAAACGAGTGAGGATTTCCTCCGAAGTCGGGACTCGGGTCGCGGCGCGCGGAGGCCGCCGTGAAAACGGCCGGAAACCCTTGCCGGTGCAGCGAGGGCCATGCTTTCTCCTCCTTTTCGTTCCGCAGTAGCCATTCGCCGATTCTCCTCCTAGACAGCGAGCTGGAAGATGCGGCCGAGCGGTGGGACGGTCTCCATGGCGAGGATCTCGCGATCGGAAAGGTATGTAGCTCTCATTTAGGGCTAACGGAACCGGTCACCTTCTCACGGTCTTTGATTTCTCTCGTACGCTTGAGGGTCGACTCGGGTCCTTCAAGCCGCTCCTCGGCCGCCTCAAGCTCGTTCCGGAGCGGCGAGCCGGTTGAAACAGCGGTAACCGAGAGATTCCCTGTTTCAACTCGGCGAGGGCTTGAGTGAGCGAAAAAACCTTCACCCCGTCGAGCTTCCCGTACATTTCCTTTATGTTATTCCACATTAATCTTGCGTCTTCGGTCGGAGGAAGCCCGGTGCGACCTCCGCGACACACAATTTCCGATCCATGTACGCACTAATTGGTTGCATTTGCGCCAATGGCGCCGCAGCGTTCATCGGTAGGAAAGGGACGGATCCGTCAAGGAATCCGTCCTTGTCCTTGGTAACCGAGCCCCCGAAAAACCCGCGCCCATGTTGAGTAGTGATCCGGTCCGGTGAGTTGAAGGGTGATGAGTCGACTCCGGCCGTCCCGGATGACGTGTACAATGCATCTTCGGGTTCGGGACGCGGCGAAGGGCGGAAGGACCCGGCGCAAACCTGTGTGGGAAACTCGGGTAGGGATTCATTCCCGACCCACCCGGATTGAATTCGGGTCTATCGCCCGAACTTGGCCCAAAGTGGCCCATGGTCCTTGAACTGGAACCCACGGTGCATACGGCCATGAAGTTGGAGTAGGAAGTTGTCCGTGGATAGGGAGTGGGTGCAGATTGGTCGAACGATTCCTCCGATGTGTTTCGAGTTGATCTGTGTTTCGGGTTGATCTGGGTTTTGGATTTCGAGTCGCTTTGGGGTTACGCATATTGAATTCCTCTTTTCAATGTCTTGTCTTTGTTCGCAGATAATGATTTGCGGCAACAAAAAACGAGAAGACAATTGGAGGCAATTCGAAAAAAATGTTGCGGAAGGTGGATCGGAAAAGCTGCTCGATACCATGAAAGGAAATGCAGAACAATGGAGAAAATGCTATTCTGTATATTCTGTGTATCCAAGTGTACAAAAAGTGTCGGTACTTGTAATACAAGAGAGAAGAAAAGAATCAAAATAAGAATATATGCACAATATTGTTTTTCCTAAAATATTCTATGTCTATGATTTACTATATCAATTGAAATCTCAAAGGATAAAATCAAATTCTCCTTCCAACAGTCATCCACACATGTACCTACCCAACACCTATGTTTACACCATGCTTGAGCAAATGTGGGGCTGAAGAAATCAAACGCCAATCTTGCGCTTGGGCCTCAGATGCGGGCTTTAGCAATACATGTGTATTCTTTCACGGACTGAAGCCCAGTACGGCCCACTGAAACCCAAGATTATCCGCTTCCATCTTAGATCTAACTACAGCTTTATGTCACCCTTATCCATCTCATGTTTCTTTTTTTATTTATATCTTTTGCTTTTTTGCCCTTGAAAAAGGAAAAACCGACACACTTGTTTGTACTTAGTAGGTTAACGAAACGTTAATTTCCCCACTACTTTGTAAAGGGAAATTAGGAACTAATCTGACTAATAGGCATGCCCCTACATATAGACGATGTACTCATAACCTGAGGTTTGAAGGTTTGTTTGAAAATTATGTGTCAGCAATTACTCTAAAAGAACTCACTAAGCACACTCATCAAAGAATGATTAGATTTTCAAGACATTTTTGATCCATATTACAGGCGTCTTGTAGATAAAGTATCTTACTTGATTCGATTGCGATATTAGTGTCGTAAATATGCCTTGTAATAAAAAAAAATTCGATTAGTTAGGTCATAAGGAGGATCCATATTTCTTTGATTAGTCAGCTAAGAAGCCTCTCCAAGATACAACACGCAGTGCAATTCACACTGCTAGGTATGGATTTCGTCGCTTCCTAGATTCACGGGCATAACGAGTGGGTCCGAATTTTGGGATTTTTTAAAAGAAGTTTATCATCCACTTCCCTAAATTCTGCCACGCGTTATGATGACTTTCCCCCCTTACTTATAGGGTCTATTTCGATATTTTTGAGGACCAGGTTGTAATTATAATGCGTGAAATTAATGTTTGAAATTGACACCAGATATTTTATACCAGCGCTCTTGGCTCGCTACTTTTGGGTCGTCTCGTCATCGTCTACGGTATGATGTAGGTTGTTTGGACATGCCTCAACCTTATCAAATGGGGCAATTCGGAAAAGCAGTGAAATCGGAAAAAATAAAAATAAAAAAAGATAAAGAAAAGAGAAAAATGGGGAGATCTGATAGGGCCGTCCAAATAGTATTTTACTAAAAACTGTTTGTCTTTTGGAAAGTAACTTTAACACGTGAACTTATCCGTGATTTCTAAGCATGCCAATCATTTTCCTAGTCTTAATTTCCCTTCAGCTATACCTCCTATTGATGGATTACAAATCATGGTCGTCACTCATCACGAAACTTTAAATAAAAATCCAAGCAATGACTGTATTTATGATTCACCAATAAATACAAAACTAATAAATGTGAATAATGATTATATTTATGCATCCACACAACACATGCAAAATGAGTTATTCTTTCATCTATCATTTCTCTTATCCTATTGGCTTCATAAGCCCAAGAGACGAAAACAACGTCTATTCATGCACAATTTTAAATAAAAATGAATGTGAACAGCGACTATATTTGTGATTCACTAATAAAAAAATAAGTAATAAATGTGAGCGATGACTATATTTGTACATGCATACCATGCGTGCAAAATGAGTTCATCTTTCTTCTATCATTTCTCGTATCCTATCAGGTTCATAAACCCGACAAACAAAAACGGCATCTATCGTAATGCATGTCAATTTCTTTAATTTTCAAGCCAACGTCATCTTCTCCCCCATATAGGTCCTCAAATGGGACAGAAGCCCGATTGTCTTATATGTACATTCTATTCAGGGAGGACTACCTACACCCTTAAGAGAATCTTACCAAAGAGTGAGAAAATAAGAAAGGTCTAACGTCTTAAAAAACATTCAACTTTAGCTTTTATTATAATTTTACATTTTGCCTCATAGAAAATTCCAACTTTTAGGTTCAATCTTAATTCTACTATAAACTTTTTTAATTCCATATAAAACCCCCAACTGTACTCTATCTTAGACTTTTTTTTGTTCCATGAAAAGCCCCTACTTTAGGTCTTTTTCTAGTTGTACCCTAAAATCTTTACAAATTCGTAAAAAAACCACAAACTTTACTTGAGTCACAAATCCTTATTAACCCTCCATTCGAAATTTATCATTGACAATTGAGAAATGAAAGAACTCCAAACAGCTCTCCAACCACAAGAGAAAGCATGAGAGATTGATGAGCACAAAATCACTAAAGGCAATTTTGATGGAGGATTAATAAAAGGCGGATTTTGAAGTAAAGTAAAAGTCAGTGATATTTTATGGGCAAAAAAAAAATGTTTATGATAGAATTGGCAATTGATATAGAGTTGAGAATTTTTTATCAGCCAAAATAAGCTTAGGGTAGAATTTTTTTTTTTTGGACAAGCTTAGGGTAGAATTAATAAGTAGGTTTTCTTGGGATAGAAAAAAAAAATTAGGGTAGAATTAGAAAAGGACCTAAAATTGAAGTTTTTTTATGAGATAAAAGGTAAAATTGGCATAAGAGGTAAAGTTGAAGATTTTTTTAGGATACGAAGCCAAATAAAGAAAAAGCCAATCATCAGAAAGTGCTTCCGAAGATGGGCAGAGACATCATATTTAAACGGCGGTGCCGATCTGAAGTTCTAAACTCCGTTCGTGGGGAGCACGTGACCTCTGGTCCGAAATCCAACGTCGTGCAGACGCTTCGGATGTCAGTCAGCCTTACGTACGCTTACGCGGCATCTGACCGATTCTTCAAAACCGCGTGGGCCCCCACCACCTTCCCTCCATCCCCCCCACGATTCGATTCAACAAAACGAATCCGATACGCTGAGATCTCCCCCCCCGGTCGTGTCGGTCGGCGATCGCCCGCCTTGCGACACGTGGCGACTCGAGAACCCTTCGATAAGGACCGCCTCTCCATCGACGGTGGATCTGTGGTCTCGGCGTGGAGACTGTCGTCCGCATCTGGCCATCATCGTTGGTGCATGGCCAACGGTTTAATCATGTGGCGGTCCAGCTTTCCGCCGTGATTCATCTGCCGATCTCGACCCTTTTGACCAGATATACTTTGGAAAAATCATACCATGTCTTAATCCACGATAGTCATTAAATATAATCACCTCTGTCATTTGAAATCGACACCGAAATTGTTAATGAAATTTCGCTAAATCCAACCGTGAGATCTAGCCGTTCAACTTTTGCATGCCAATGGCATTATCTTCAGATTTTGACCTCTAAAAAATCCGTGAAGTGCCAATAATTGTAGCTTGGGGGGTTCCGATGTTCCAAGCCAAGGTGCCCTTTTTTTCTAGTGTTCTTTTTTGTCTAGCTAATCATATAAATTTACCTTACTCACGATTAAATGCAACGGTGTGATCTAAAACCAGGATATTTTTACCTACATGAATTGATTTTTTTTTATTCTCGAAAACTGCAGTTGATAACTATCGGAACATCCGCAAATAAAGACTTATTCGACTATTGTTAGATACGTGGCAATAATATACAAATAAATGGAAAAACAAAGATTCATTCGTGATTATAATCTTTGTTGTTCCTCTGTTGAATTACTCATGATAATCATCTTATAAGATTTTTGTATACTGATATTTGTGATGTCTCATTGACAAGTGCTCTTGAGCTATTTATTAAGCATATTTAACATGTATATATCATACCCGAAAAACCAATGCATTGAAAAGTTAGTCTTTTCTTATTTGGTAACATTTTGAATAAGTGTATAACTAGGCACTAAAGGCCAAAGACAAAAAAAAGTGGGAAAGAACGATCCTTTAGAATTCACCATTAGGGTCATGTTCCTACTACGTAATGTTTAAATTGGATCATAACCATTCCATATCACCTATAACCTAAAAGTTCAACATTAACATACATAACTCCACCAAAATGCTAGCCACAAGCTAAGTCGCAGCCAGTGGTGTAAGCAACTAGTGGTGTAATCAAAGAGATGAGAGAAGAGAATGAGAATGCATGATGATTGGGAGTGATGGATCGTAGTGAATGAAGTTGTATCAAATTAGTACTTTAAGCTTTGTTCCAAATTGGACATATGTCTTAGAGTCTTATATTTGGTATTTATGATTTTATTTATATTGAGTTGTTTTTGAGTTTGGAGGAAATATGTTTTCTCTCCATACTTTTTCTTTTTTTCTTATTTATTTTTTTAAAAGGGTTTTTGGGGCTAGCTATAAGCTTTAATGTTATCTTTTTGGACCTTTCGATTGTAGCCATGACTTGAAAAGAGGTGGATATGGCTTGAAACTATTTTTTTTTTTTTTTGAAAGAGATGGATATGGCAACTCCACCATCTCTACCACCAATGGGGTGAAATGAAACTATGTTGATTGCCAAGAAAACCATTATCTATAATATTCTTGGCCTCTGTCTTTTATTTTCCTAAATATTTTTTCTGTCTCTTTGGCAAAAAACCTAGCCATGAACTTAAAAAAGCTTTTAAGTCAAGATAGTTCGCATCTACTGCTTTATATGAACGTGAACATGAGTTTACTTTGATCAAAATGCAGCTGGCCGATACTCAACAAATGTAATGTACTTTATAAATGCGAATTGTTCAAAGATTGTTTGTTAACATGATTAACTGTCATTGCATCCTTGTGACGGTTGGAAAAAAAAAAAAGCAAATGAACTTTGGACTTTATGCTTTGTTCTAATTGAGCATTTGTTTGATTTGGTATTGGACCTGTAACAAAATGGAAACAAATGAAAAACTTGTAAGAGAGAAAAAGAATTCACGTTTCAAAGTAAATATATTGATTTTGAGGTTATTCTAAAAACGTCTGATGTTGAAGGGGTATCCAAAAGATTATTTCAAATGAACGGAAAGGATTATTACGATACGTAATTATGAAATTTGATGAGAATCTGTTAATTTGAAAAAGATATATTGTTTTGGATGATTTTGTGAATATTAAACTTGCAAATTTGTACTTGCCTAATGTTATTGTTTTTAAAATATCCGAATTTAAATCCGTAATTCACCAAACGATAGATTGGATAAGATATGAGGATATCCGACTTTAAATTTGTAGTTCACCAAACACTAGATTGGATAGAATATGAGGATATCCAACTTTAAATCAGTAATTTAAATAGTTAATGAGATATGAAAAAATCCATAGATTTTTTATTTTATCCTATCCTATCCAATCTTTATCTTATTTAGAAATTCGGATGATCAAATGCAACTTTATATTAACCCATTTGAATTAATATTTGCTTTGACTATTCCGATACAAACATCACGTTCTCATTCTTTTTTATACAAAAGCACTATCCAAAAAGTTACAACAAGCTTAACATTAGAGCGTCAGTTTTAAATGATGAATTATGTTAAAACTCTTGTGAAGTAATTCAAGTTTTTCATATATAGTTCATAAGTGATCATCATTTTGTTTTAATGCATAATTCAGTTTGTCATATAACCATCCCTCATAAGCAACTCAACTTAGTCTCATCCTTAGCCATGGCTAGGCACATGCAAGATGCACCATTGAGAAGCCCGACATGAATTGAATTTCCTACCTGGTAAAAAAAAAAAAAAAAAGGTGACCTTCCTTGTCCCTAAAACAACCACCGCCTTTGCTCACTTTTTTCTTCAATGGTTTTCGAGAGCGTTCGGCGACCGTGCACAACTCGTCTTTAATTTCGTCGGACCGCGCGTAATCATACGACATGATCATTCCATCGGGGCATGCCCCTCCTATTCCTTATTAAGGTATTCCGTCTACTACCGTTGCCAAACCATCAATGGCTAAAGGCACTGTCCCAGTGTCCCTCCCACATTGTGCCAATTAAAGACGGGCGGGCCCACCTCTTTCCCAGATTTCCTCACTTCCCCTGTTTTGCACTGATCTAAACTACGACATTTTTACGTCCTTTAATTTTCTTCCCACTTTGTCGTTTCATTTTATACGACGTTAATGCCGTTCGAGACCCGACCAGATCTCTCTCTCTCTCTCTCTCTCTCTCTCCTCTTCGAAAGATACGACGAACTCGCCGAGTTTACATACGAACGCGAACACCACATCTCCTTCTCTCCCTCCCTCTGCGCTCCGATTTCGTTCATCGAACGAGCGGGACCGAGCTACTCCTCCCCCGTGCTCAGCTCCTGATTGTTTCCCGAGGTCAAGTCTTTGAATTGATCTCCGCCTGTCGGGCCGTCATCATTTTCTCTGGTGCCCCCGAGCAGCCGGCGGAGTAAAGATCGAGTCTTCCTTCGAGATCCTGGACCAGCGCTCGCGGGTCTTCATGCAATAGGTGAGAGATCTGATGGGTCCGCGCCTTTTTGGCCTTTCGCGGCCTCCGATTTGAGGTCTTGAGTTTTAGGAGGTGCTGCCTTGGTCAGCTCGACGGGTTCCCTCCTTTTCGTTTTGCATATTGTTGGAGTTTTCGGCCGGCTAAGGAGCCGGGAACTGGGTTTTCTTTGTCAACTTCAGTTTTTTCTTCTTTATATCTTGCTGGAGCTCACTGGATGCGAGTGGGTGTCTTGATCTTATTGTCGAATCGATGAAGGATCCCGATTTCGGAAAATGATTTCTTAATTTTGATGGGACTTAAGTAGAAAGAATAGTTCATGGATGGAACATAGATTTGGAGTCCCAAGAGCTGTGTGCATCGGACACGGACACAGGCGAATGCTAATGCGAACACTACGTTAACCTGTCGCTTGGGAATCCGTCTTATTTAATATGTTTCCCTAGGTAGCCGTGTGTTTGATTTTTCCTGGTGTATAACTTGCGTTATACATTAGAGCCATTCCCGTACTGGTTGCGTACTATTCAATTTTCTAGCTCATGATGATCAGTTTTTAGTATTTAGAATTCTTTCTCTTTTTCTCAAACATCAATATAACCTGGCATGTATGCTCGTCTGTTGGATTTGACTACTCACCACCTTTTCTGTTGAATATGCGTCGTTTTTGGGCCTTAAAAGTATGCGAAGGGAATTGTTTTAGAGGAAGGAGCAAACCCCGACATCTATTAATGACAATCATCTCATTTTCTTACTGAATTTCTCTAATTCGGAAAGTAATGCTGCTTTCGTTGTTGGTCTGGATTCTGGAAAGCCTTGCAGTTTTAGCAGTTTGTTGATATACAAGCCATGCAAGTGATTACTAATGTAAATGGTGAATTTGTTCATTTAAATTAAGAAAGAAACATACTCGTTGCTCTTGATGGCTGAATCCAGTGCTGAGGTTTTTGTTCTCCTTTTCTAATTTGTGCACGTGTAATTTGGACATTTGGCTTTCTTTCAGGTTCTCAATGGCAAGACCAAATTCAGCTGATGGTAGGACTAGGACCTCCATACAAATACTTATTGTAGCTGGTTTGTGCCTTTTTTTCTATGCACTTGGTGCCTGGCAACGGAGTGGTTTTGGCAAGGGAGATAGTATAGCTCTGGCAATCACAAACAGTGGCGCAGACTGTGATGTAGCTTCTAATTTGAATTTTGAAACTCATCATGGTGGTGAATCGGAGACTTCTAGCGAATCTGAAAAAGCCAAGGTTTTCGAGCCATGCAATTCTCACTTCACTGATTACACACCTTGCCAAGATCAAAAACGTGCCATGACCTTTCCGAGGGAGAATATGAACTACCGGGAGAGACATTGTCCTCCTGAGGGTGAGAAGCTGCACTGTCTTATCCCAGCACCCAAAGGTTATGTAACTCCATTCCCCTGGCCAAAGAGTCGGGACTATGTGCCCTATGCAAATGCACCATACAAAGCTTTGACTGTTGAGAAAGCTATTCAGAACTGGATTCAATATGAGGGCAGCGTATTTAGGTTCCCTGGTGGTGGGACACAATTTCCTCAAGGAGCAGATAAGTACATAGATCAACTTGCTTCTGTGATACCAATTGACAATGGAACAGTCAGGACTGCACTTGATACGGGTTGTGGGGTATGTGAAATAGCTTAAATATTCCCCCCTGCTTCATTTTGTAATTTTATTTCTGCTGCCATTGTAGCTTCATCCTTTTCTTTCCAATTTTATCAATTCTGTTGTTAGTCTTCACATTGCTTATGGCATGTCCTTAATTTCTTAGGTCGCAAGCTGGGGTGCATACCTCTGGAGTAGGAAGGTCATTGCCATGTCTTTCGCGCCTAGAGATTCACATGAAGCGCAGGTTCAGTTTGCACTCGAACGTGGTGTACCTGCTGTCATTGGTGTCCTTGGTACCATAAAGATGCCATATCCTTCAAGGTCCTTTGATATGGCTCACTGCTCTCGGTGCCTAATTCCATGGGGTTCCAATGGTAAGATCTTCAAAAGCCACTCGGGCCTTGTTTTTTTGGCTTTGGAATTTTTAAGATAGTGATGGTCTAACATGTGATGTTTCTGCTGTTCTTTTTCTTCTCTCTCTCTCTCTCTCTCTCTCTCTCTCTCTCTCTCTCTCTCTCTCTCTCTGTGTAGACGGAATGTACCTTAAGGAAGTTGATCGAGTTTTGAGACCTGGTGGTTACTGGATTCTTTCAGGTCCTCCAATCAACTGGAGGACCAATTATAAAGCATGGCAACGCCCAAAAGAGGAACTTCAGGAGGAACAGAGGAAGATTGAGGAGGTTGCCAGCCTCCTGTGCTGGGAGAAGAAATATGAAAAAGGCGAAATAGCCATTTGGCAGAAGAGAATAAATGCTGAATCATGCCGTGGTAGGCAAGATGACTCTCGAGCTACTTTCTGCAAGTCTGCAGAAGATAATGATGTGTGGTATGTCCCTAAACATGGCACTTTAATATCGTCTTCTTATCAAATTATTATAGCTGGATGGATTATAAGGATAGTGGAATGCTGATATGAATATAAAAGTGAGGTCATATACTGAAGTCAAATGGTAACCCATAAGGTCAGCTTGATGAAAGGGCTGGAATTCTCTGGCTTGGCAGTGTCATTGTACAATTTTGGCTTTAACTTCCCTTCTGGCACGTGCAGGGGACCTGCTTCAGGCTGACTGGTCCCCTCACTTTGCAGCCATTCGTGGCTCATGGCTTGGATAGGCATTCATGTGTGCCTCTTAAGTAAGCTGAAAGCAGTATTGGACAGTGAGTGACATTTCTTAAGATTGCCCATCATGATCTTTTTAAATTGCTGAGGGGTTTCAGTTGGGTAAATTTTTAATGAAAGATATCCGTGCTTGTTCTCCAGCTTACTGGCTTCATTCAGCAGACAAGTTAGTTGTATACGTATGAACACTCCAGCAAGTCTGGTGTAAACTTTGTGAGCCTGGTTAAAAGACCATATATTTTGAAGCTCAATCTTCTTTCACTCCCTTATGAGCCTTTTGCTTTCTGTGGTTTTTAGGTACAAGAAAATGGAGGCATGTGTAACTCCATATCCTGATGTTAACGATTCAGATGAAGTTGCTGGAGGAGAACTCAAGCCATTTCCACAGAGGTTATATGCTGTCCCTCCGAGAATTGTCAGTGGATCTATTTCTGGAGTTTCTGTTGAGACGTACCAGGAAGACAGCAATAAGTGGAAGAGGCATGTCAATGCCTACAAGAAATTAAATAAGCTTCTTGACACTGGAAGGTATCGCAACATTATGGATATGAATGCCAGGTTGGGAGGTTTTGCTGCAGCTATTGAGTCTCCTAAATTGTGGACGATGAATGTTGTGCCCACAATAGCTGACAAGAGCACTCTTGGTGTCATCTATGAGCGAGGATTGATCGGCATCTATCATGACTGGTAAAGCATAAGAGATCTCTCCCCTGTTTGGTCAATGCCTCTTTTCTGCAGATATTTATAGCATATCTCTTCTAGCAGTCACAGATTTCATTGATCAGTCTGGAAATTAATGACCACAGCAATTTCCAATGTCCTTGTCCAATTGTTCAGCGTTCTTGATAATGTAATACTGACATCAGAAGTAACTTATGGAAGGCAATCCAGGTTTTTGGTGTAGCCGAAGTTGCTTTTGTTAGCACTACATGTGTTTGATGTAGTTTTTCCTGCAATGTTACAACAAGATCTACTTTATAATAGTTCAGGATGTGATTATTAAGCTATACGGTTGGCCATGTCATGGGATTCTCTTCTTTGTCAGGAAGTGTGCTTAGTAGTTAGTACATGCCTTGGTCTAAATCTTTAAAGTTCTTAATGTTGAGTAGTGCACTTGACTATATGCATATCACCTGTTTATTCATTTTTACTCTGTTTCTCTGTTATATATATCCTTGTTAGCAGTCACTGAAGATTGCTAGGTATGTCAATTCAGGTGTGAAGCATTCTCCACATATCCAAGGACATACGACCTTATCCATGCCAATGGAGTTTTCAGTCTGTACAACGATAAGTAAGTAGTATTACTTGAGCTATTACTTTTCTGCTTCTTGCTTAATCCAAATCTTGTGACAGAGGCACTTTGACATTTCTTAGCCCATGACCCCTGAAACTTTTACAATATACAAATTTTGACATGTAGATTCACATGTTTGTTTTTAAAATTTAGACAACATTTTAAATATTAGCGAGGAAGCAAAAGGCAAATTTTTTGCTTTTGCTGAAACATAAACAAAGTTTCCCTTAAAATTTTTTTCCTCTACTATTTCTTCCATCTTAGACGGGGCATATTTATTGGTCTGCAGGTGTGATGCAGAGGACATTCTCCTTGAGATGGATCGAATTCTGCGTCCAGAAGGTGCAGTAATAATCCGCGATGAGGTTGATGTGCTGATTAAAGTGAAGAAGATAGTAGGAGGGATGAGGTGGGACACTAAAATGGTGGACCATGAAGATGGTCCGCTTGTCCCAGAAAAGATTTTGGTTGCCGTTAAGCAGTACTGGGTCACTGGAGGGAACTCAACATCTTCACACTAAGTGGCTCGGTGGAAAGTCTGGTTCACATATGAGATTGCAAAGCATTAATCTTATGATTGGCAAATTTTGATGGTATGTCCGACCTGATGGGTGCACGGAGTGGGAAGCATCAACTCAATATCTGCTGCACTAGTATTTAACTATTGTATAAGACTATGATCATGTTTGTTTTATCAATCATTAAATTTTTGACCGACTGGTATGCATAATTGTAACACAGGAAAACAAATGCAACTACTGCCTTCTCTGTATTATTAAGATCTTGTTACTGAGCGGTCATTTTTCTTTATGGTAATTTGCCGTAGACAGAGATTCCTTTTGTCTGATAATAATGTTGAGAAGCTCGAGTGATGATCAAATTAGACTTGAAAGATGCAGAAATCTCAAAGCGGTCCTACGTAAGTTATAGTTTCGACCAAAAATGATCCATGCAATGTTCATTCTTTCACACGAAGATGCTTAACATTTAGGGTGCGTTTGGTAACGTTCATGTTTCCGGGAGTAGATTCTGATCAGAAGTAATTTTTTTTTATTCTGTTCTCGGGAACTGATTCTAAGCATTTTAAGCCGTTTGGTAATTGTCAAAATTTTCGATTTTGGAATAGAATTGTGTTCGCATCACGCTCATTAATTTTGTTTCAAATCAATTTTTTTAATTTTTAAATATTTTTTTTTTTCTTTTTTTCCTTTTTTTCCTATTCTTCTTCTTCTTGTGGCCGGTCGTCGGACCCAGCGATCGGCCATACGATGGTCGGCGACCTCACCGGAGCGTCGTCGGCCCTCGTCGATCGAGCCTCACTGACAATTGGGCGAGGCTCGCTAGTGGCTAGGCCGGCCTCGCGAGAGTGGGGCGAGGCCCGCCTAGCATTGGCGGGGTTGGGCAAGCCTCGCTGGGGCTAGGTGAGCCTCGCCTAGCCATCGGCGAGGCCGGGCTTGCGAGGCTTGCCCAGCCCCGGTGAGGCTTGGCCTCATTAGATTTGGCGAGATTGAGCCTCGCTGGTGGCTAGGTGGGCCACGCCAGGGCTGGGTGGGCCATGCCGGGGCTGGATGAGGCTCACTTGGCCATCGGCGTGGCTCGCCTAGCCACCGGCGGGGCTAGGCAAGCCTTGGCGGCGGGCGGCGGGCGATGGCGATGGACGGCGGCCGGCAGTGGTAGACAGCGATCGCGAGATGGCTAAAGGGAAGAAGAAGAGTTGTTGGTTTTGATTTTCAAATTTGTTCTCAAAACAAAAATCAATTTTTTTTTATTAAATTCTCGATCTGTTTCCGAGAACAAATTTGTTTTCAGAAATAAAAATTAAGAAGAGTTTTGGTTTTGATTTTCAAATTTGTTTCCGAAACAAAAATTAACTTTTTTTTTTATTCATGATTCCACTCTCAATCTATTCTCGAGAATAAATTTGTTTTCAAGAATAAAAATTTTATCAAACGCGATTTTAGGCCCAAACTGATTCTGGGAACAAAGAATTAGAACTTGGCCACATTTGAATGGTTACCAAACAAGGTCTTAAAGAACTTTTGGGGGGAAAAGTTGCGAGTGAATTAGTTGATTACTCCAAGCAGACGTACGATGAATACTATATAGTTTACAGATGTGGTTTTGGCTTCAACCGAGTGAAGACGAAACAGAGACTGTTGGGTTATCTTATTTCTGAACCTCTTATAAACTGATGAAACGATAGATAAAAATAATCTCAAGTAGCTGGGTCTGGGGTTTAATATTTCTTTCTACATATTCTTCCCTACTAAACACCCATGAGATGAGAACTTCCTCCTGCCCACTTTAGGGCACAATTCTGCTGAGCATCCCGCAGTACGTAGGACCGAGAGATCAGTAGGCAAATAGTATCCGTCCTCTTCTGTCTCGCTTCTTCGGCCATTTCTCGTGCTGGTGGCAAGGACGATGTCGGATCTCCTCCCCATGGCCATAACCGAAGGGGGGGGGGGCATGTTATCTCCGTACCGTTAACTAATCGTGGTTCAGTGTCATATCAGTGTTTGCTCCTGTAGCATCCGTGGCGTGGGTTCTTTTGCTGAGTGATTGGACAGTGGAGTTTGGACTTTTCATGGACACAATAACTCGGACATGATAGGTGAGCCTAGTGGTGACTAACGTGTGGACTGCAATGTCCAAGGACTGATTTATTCTTTGCCTCTGGATTTGTGACCATCCAGTGTAACTTCTGGTTTGGGCTGCGAGTTCCGGCTTGATGTACGGTGCCCAGCACTGGGCCAATGTTACGGTTACTTAGTTTGACCGATGCACATGTCGTGTTACCTACACCTGGGCAACATTCGGTCCTTGATCTTATCGAATTGCGGTATATATTGCAGTTCAGTATAGTTTCCATCAATGCCCATCGGCCGAATCCTGGGTTCTTTGTTACTTATGGTCAAGAAAATGATCCTAATCTCAGTTGAAATTTCTAGAAGCCATGAATTCTCTCACTTCTTGTTTAGCATACTAGTGGTGAAGCTTTGGATAAGTATCTCATTCTCGTCCCGCTCTTTTTGCTGCACGAATTCCAATCCTACTTTTTCATATGTCGAATCTAATGATAATTTTTTTTTCTTATTTCATCATTCAATATGATCTTGTACCTTCGTGCTTTTTAGGTATAATGTGTTAAATGCTAACAAGAGAGTGACATTTAACTATATAATTATTCTACGATCGTTGAACATCACACACAGATTTCACCAATAAGAGTCTTGGCCATTACTGTGTAGAAAAAGAGCCCTTTTCGTCTATCACAGTTCCATGAAATCGATTTTGGATGGTGAGAGTTGAGTGAATCCACAAAGAGTAGAATGTCATTGACCATTCCTCCAATTGAACCTGCAGGAATATATAACTTTAGTGGTCCTGACGTTTCTTCCCATTAATATCAATGTCATTTGCAATCTGATTCTTTTTCATTATCTAGGATGTGAGTTGTATAGGTCCTACCCTTCAATCATGAATTTTTGTGAAGCAGAAACCTACTTTAATAGTTTCTTTAATAAGTCGAGCTAACATGAGAGCCTCCTCAAGTAAATAGTTTCTTGTTTCCTCTATATATTTGGCTTCTAGCTGATGAGCCACTAATTATATTGTACAAGGCTCTTCCATTGTTAAGTTTCTTTCAGGGGGGCCTCCCAAGCTGTTCCTATTCAAGGATTTCTCATGGCCCTTTGAATAACATCAATCCTGTTGATTCCGCATTTTCTAGATCTCTCAAATCTGTCCTTTGCAACTTTTTGTTCTCTTCTATCATCCTTTTCCTCTTGTAGTTTTCCGCTTTGAAAGTCATTTTCTGCTCTCTTTTGGTATGCTTTTGCGCGGAACTCCTTTCCCCAACAGGAGCTGAATGGCTATGATTACCTTGACACCATCTTTCAACCCCAATCACCCACAACCATATTCCCTGGAAGACAGCACCGGCAACAACAACAACAACATCCGCGATGCGTCTTTTTCTTCGTATCTGAACAACACAGAGGAGAGTTTCATCCACAAGGTAGCTCAGAGCAGTGGTCAAAGCCTCAATTTCAAGAAGTTCCATCAGGAGGAGCAGCTTTATAAGGAGGAGGATGGAGAAATTGGAGTGTTTGGGGCTGAAAAGTACTTCAATGGAGGGAGCGATCAGGAGGAGGGTCCAAGAATTTCCAAAATGGGTCCAGGGCAATCCCAGTCCCATTCACAATATGGCAAGAAGGAAGATCCGCAACCTCATGTCACAACACAGCCGGTTAAACCGAAATCCCAATCCGCCACTCTGAGCGTCCGTTCCGAATCGAGCTGGAACAGCCAGAGCGGATTGCTTCAGAGCTTCCTGAGGAATCCTTCTCAGCGCAGGACCAACAAGACAAGCAATGGGAAGAGATTCTTAGCTTCTATTGGATGCAAATGCTCCTGCTCCGGTAAGAGCTCAGTTGACGTCGATGACCACGTTGGTGAGATCAGTTTCGGCACGAACACTACTTCCAGTGCACTCCAAGCCAAGCCGAGCAAGAAAATGCCAATCTTGGATCCCTGGATGACTGAAGAGATGCGAAAGAAAGAAAAACTGTTCATTCCAAGCTCTCTCAAGCAAGTACCCGTGGATCTGCCAGTTATAAAGACCCATTTCCTGGAGGAGGAAGAACTGCCCAAGAAGTCACTGGAGGTTTTCGGGTCCCCGGTGTACGATAAAAGAAAGAACTCATTCTCCTTAGAGAAGAGGCTCACAATGTTGTCGTGGGATGGCACTAATGCCATTCCAAGGAAGGAGGGACTTTCTGAAGTTTCCGCAAGCTCCAATGGAGTCGGAGCCTACAACGGCGCGGACTGTGATAGTGATGCTAGTTCGGACTTGTTCGAGATAGAGAGCCTGACCGGGAAAGTGAATTCGTACCTCACCAGGCAGGCCTCTGATGCAACAACCTCAGATTGCATAAACTGCACAACACGGTATGCACCGAGTGAAGCGAGCATTGAATGGAGCGTCGTCACCGCGAGTGCTGCGGATGTCTCGGTCATGTCTGATTATTCAGAAGCCCCCATTACTAGCCCTGCGAGGACTGCTTTAACTGCCAACAAGGCTGGCAGGGGCAGATCCGATGCGCCCGGGTGGCGGCGTTCTAGTACTCTGCTGGGGTGTAAGAGTCAGAAAGCCGTACAAGTAGCCGAAGATGCTTACAGGACTAGCAACAGGTCACCGCGGGTCTGCCGCGGTTCCAACGAGTCCGCTCAGGCAGTGAAGTTCCGGGCTGAGTCGAGGCTCATGGGGATCGAGCCCAAGAACGGACAACACGTGGACACTGCCGCATGCTTGGTTCCTGGCTCACACGTCCCGAGCGGCCCGAAGCTCTTATACATTCAGTGATCGGGGGGGCATCAGCAATGTCGCGAGTTTCTTCATTTTGCGATGGAATAGTAGTTGAATTCGAGTCACATGTAATTTGGGTCAATGTTCTAAAAGTAATCATAGTAACTGGGCATATTCCATTTACACGCAATAGTTTTTCTCTAGCAGCAGATCTGAAACTTCAGATGATCGATCACGTTGCTATGTCACGTTCGAAGTTTCCCCACTTGCCAAAAAAAAACTATATTCAGGAATGATTGCAGCACTTCCATCATGCAGCGGCATGATACGAAAGAGTGGCGCTTCGCTGCAATGCTAATGCCATCGACATGAGGGGATGATGAATCATGTGGACGACAACTACTCGGCAAATATTTCCTGGCTCATCGATTGGTGTCCCCATCGGCTCGAGTCATGTGTTCCCGAATGTGGATTGGTGGGTTTGCTTTGCTTCAATTTCACAGCTGTTGCAGCAAGAGCCTTTCAGAGGGAGGAATGTCATCTACAATGACACACACCATCCCCCTGGATCGATGCGGCGCGTGCGACCTCACGGGGCGAGGCTGCAGGGGGACAGGAGTCGTGCTTTTCAATCAATTCCGCAACCACCTCATAAATGTTGTGGACCAAGCTCTTATTTCCACCTCTTTCACATCATTTGTCCACTCAAGTTTCGATCTTTTCCTCCCCTCTACGGTTTTGTGCAAGAGAAAATGAAGCAGAGTTCCATCACTCTGTCTTTTTTGGAGTATTGATCTGTGCTGAGTTCACCCGATCCCGTGATCAGAAGAGAGATCCTCGTGTGTGTGTCTTCTGTTTTTAAGCATGTTTCACTTTCAAGAAGCTGCAATGGCTCGTACTAAAAGAAAGACGGATAAATTTTCAGTAATTTTTATCGACTCATGTTGGTATTCAAGTTAACTTTTTCCGACAGCCGGATCGATAGGAATAGTTGTGAATCGGAGTAGTTTCCCGTCACATCATTATCTCTAATAAATGCCCAGACACACCTAAACAATACAAATGTCTCGATACATCTTCACTTTCATGAACTATGCGATTTTCGCGGTAGAAATCTCACCTCCTTAAATAGCCTCTTTTGGAACGGTCAAAAAAAAAAAAAAAAAAGAAAGAAAGAGGAAGACAACACTAAGCAAAAGCAGCCATGTGAAGATGGGGTCAAGACGCTGTACCAAAAAAACGGAAAGGGCAGGAGGTAGATGACCCCATAAATTCGACAAAGAGCATATTATCAATGTCTCTCAACGCTTAGCCGAACAAAAAGGTTTTGAAGTAACACGAAATTGTGCGACGCTTTAACAGATACCGAGACCCCAACGGTTCCTGGTGGACACAAGGCGAATTAGCCGTTTCGCTCGTGCATCATAAGGAATTCGAACAACTTTTGCAGGGAAAAACAAAGCTTCAATGTTGCAAAAACATCAATAACCTTAGGGCGAGATGCTTCCAGCTATACATCAAACCTTTAAATGAAGGGAATTTCAGAGGGGGAAAAGAGGGAAGGGTTTGATTAGTTTAAAGAGACAAATGGTCCTAACTTGTATTCTATATCACTCTCTAGGACCAATTGGACCAAGAATGTGTCATGATTCATCACAACCCAAATGAACGAGACTTGATCATCCTCATTTGACATTTGACATTCTTCTGATCCCTCCTCTCTCAGCATTAATGTGATGAAAAGCACGTCTTCCTTTTAGGGGCCACCTGATGGAAAGCTAGACTTTGATATCTTTTATTGTAGATTTTAAATGAAGCTTATCTCAAACCACTATGTTGGCATGACCACTGTAGTTCCCAAGACATTTCATGCTTGAACAGATCATTATATCTTGGCATTTCTAGTCATTTTAAAGGCATTTTGAGATGAAATTGGACTTTAAATGTCGATTCCATTGGGAAAAATGATGGGTTTATTTTGGCCATTGAAAGGAGGGATAAAGAAGATTATTAACATGTCCAGTCTTTCGGAGAAACAACTCAGCATTATAAGAAGATGATTTTCTCCTAACGAAGTTGCAGGCACGTCGACTACAAGGCATTTGTGGTGACTCCAGAAGCACATAATGTTGGTTCTTTATATTTCATCTCTATGAACAATGATCATAAAAAAAGGCAACTTATCAAAACATCATAAACCTATTATATTTGTGTAAATTCAGTCATAAACATTTTAATTTGACTAACTTAGTTCTAAACCTTTTGACAATTTACCGATTTAATTATTCCGTCCAATTTTGGTTGGAAGACACTGACGTGGCGATGCAATCTGTATTGGTTGTTCTATGTGGCATGGCTACATGATTAGCACTAATATAGAAAATTTTTGCAATTTTAAATTTTCTTCTCTTCTTTTTCTATTTTTTTTCAACTCTTGGCCAACTAGGTTGGTGTGATGCCCTCATCTAAACTAGTTGAGGGTTGCCTACCCTCACTGGCCAATGTCTAGGTGAGGGCCACAACCTTTGGCCCTCGCTTGTGACTAGCGAGACTTGGCCGATGAACCTTGCCTAGCTTGGAAGAAAAAATGGAAAAGAAATTGTTAATGTTAGCTTAGGCCATATTGCATAGGACAACTATTGTTCCCATCATGGATTTCCGATTAAAATTAGTCGGATAGATTTAATTGGCAAAACATGAAAAGATCTAGAATTCAATTAACAAAATTAAAAAAATTAGAACTAAATTAACAAAGGTACAATAACTTTAGCACTTTTTGGACAATTTTCCCCTCCTAACTTATAGTGACATTGATGGTTAAAGAAGTGATACAGGTCTTGAGGAACTTGGGCACAAGTCCGCTTGGCACTTTGATGAATGGATTTCGCCCGCCAAGAAAAGAGCTGAGAAAAGTGGGCCAACGTGATACCAACTGTTCTAGCCAGCACTCCCTCACTCTGAATAATCAACAAGACAGCGTTTCTCGTGGTCCACGCCGCAGGGTGTTCAATAGAAATTATCATCATTTCCAGATGGTGATCAAACTATCTCCAATCTACTCTCTTTCTGCCCCTTGGTTGAATAGTGGATATGTTGTTAGTCCGCGGAGAAGATGTCAGTCTATCCTCTGTGTAGCCATGTTCATTCGTTGAAGGATGATGGAGATTGGAAGTCCTTGTGTGAGACCATGGACCACAGAAATGGCTCGCGGGTTATGATCCACAGATTCAATGGGGAAATGGGTATGTCGGTCTCTAGCAGCAAGATGAATGAGCCATTATCCTCTAACTGATGTCAAAGGCACCACCTCTAGGGACCAAAGCCATAATGATCTTCAGATTGATGGAAGTGTGCAACAACTTCCTCGTTATGAGCTCGAATGGACAGCCGGATTGGGCAATTGGTAGAAATCTATTTGCGATGGCGAGAGAAGGGCGAAAGGAACCAAGAAAACGAGAGCTAAAAACCGATCCAAGATCTTCCAGGAAACAGTTGAGTCCCTACTGGTCGATCACGACAGGGACGTCCCGACAAGCAATTTAAGTCTTGAAAGTCACATTTCCGTCCTGCTGCTTATCAGCAGGAAGATGCATGAGTCATAACAGAGACTCCAAATAAATATAAAAAAGGAAAAAAGCTAATAAAGCAACTCCCAAGACTCTCATCTGATTAAAGGATGATAATTGGTGTGGATGACATTCCACGGATCAGACATGATCGTCCACTATGATACGATGGTATGACCGTAGAAATCAAGATCTTACAGGAGATCACATGCGGACGTGTGTATTGGATAGGGGCGTCAAATTTCCTCTTGAATTAAGCTGAACATTACTCTCTAAGACTTCTATGTTATCCAGTTTAACGATGCTCAGCCCAAGATGAATGAATCTGTAAAAACCCAATGGCAGACGAGAAGTTTGTCCAATACTCAGGTCTATATGATCTCCTATTGCTATATAGAAGCAATATACTCAAAATTCATCTAGCACCGAGCATTGGTCACCCGGGAAAATAGAAGGGTGCCTGTCTGAGCAAGCTAAATATCATTGCTGCACATTTTACAGTGCATATCAAGCTACACTATAACGTAGAGAGCACAAATGAACCTAAGAACGACCTTCACAATCACCATCAAGTTCCTCGCTGGGAAAACAAAACAAAATTATGAGGACTTCTTGACAGCAGCCTGCGAGATACACCCGGCTACTTGGTTGCTTCAGCGGTCAATTCCTCTGTTCCGCCACCATCAACAAGCTGTTACACAACAAGAGGACAATTAAATCTAACAGGGCATGGTTTGGCCACAAATGGGAAGGAAAGGGCGATGGATGGTTACTCACCAAAGAGCCAATCCGCTCGTATGCTTCCATTACTTTAGGATCTTCCTCATCTTCATAACCTACTTGAAGTATCCTTGGCCCATTGAGAGACCACAAGGCTCTCCTCCCCGCTTCCTATTGGATTCATCAGAAAACATGGAATTTGCCGATTACAATCGCCAATCTCTATCATAGTCATGCTGTGCTATTGAAGCAAGAGATGCTGCAAATACTAGGAGACAGCAAAAATGGTCACTATCCTAGAACAGTCGGTGGATTAAATTGCAAACTTTTGGAGTCAACTACAAAGGAAAGGCTTGGGCCACGACAGTTTATTTCATTAAATAGGATAGTCAGATAAGGCCCTAACCTCTTTCACTGATAAGCACAAGATAGCCTACAAAACCCACATAATACCAGTTGTTCACTTGGTCATATTAATTCAGGATGTGTTGCATCGTCTACCCACAAGGTGTGCTCATATTTTTCTCTTTCTAATGCACAGACAGTGCCCATGTGCTAGGAAAAGTAACAGATGGACAGGACAAACTCACAGCCAAGAATTGAGTGACAGTAACATCTTGAAACAAGTAACCTCTGCCTACTTTGGCTCAACATCCTGAATAGGTGATATTTCCTTATTTTGAGGTCACCTCAAATTTCTAAAGAAATCTACAAGCAAAAGACTGAAATCTCTAAGAGACAAGTATATCCATCTTTCTACTGAGAAACCAACAATTCAGCAATTGATATATCAACAGAACCTCATTAAAAAGTTCAGCAATCGTTATTTCCATGGCATATGCAACAGAGCTTACTTAGTAGCCTAAACTATCAGACCTGTAATACAATTAAATAGATTGCCTCAAGTGCTTGGATCCGAATTTCAGGATCATCAACTGGTTCCCGGTCAATTGACAATGCAGTCCCAAGCTCAGGAGGCATCTTTGCTGTATCTTGCTCAGCATAGATCTGTCCAAAATCATGCCAATGTACTTTAAATTAAAGAATGCAGGATAAAGAAAAGGAATTGGAATTAGAAACAAGCTCCAAAACTGTTACTGAAATTGTAACCTAAGGATACGATGGGACAACTGTACATGCAAAAGCTTTAGCAGAGAACATCAGGTGAGAATTCATAAGTATCTCAAATGTACTACTGAGGATTTCATCAAACCAATTCGAAAGAGTTCTTTCAAACGGATTTGCCGTGTGAAATGCTGATTTATGGTGATTTATGTTAAACTTGATATAGTTACTGACTTGAAACAACATGAAACAGAAAAAAACTTTACACTTCTTTAAAAGAACAAGTTAGAGAAGAAGACTCAAAAAGTAATACCTTATGGCCAGCAACAGGCAGAAGAAGAGCAGGCCAAAGAAACTCAGATACTAAAAGCAGATTCTGCAGTTGATTCTCAGCTTCAAAACAGCAGTTGCGAATAGTTCCACATACCTGCACAAAGGAATTTACGAGATTCAAGCTAATACAGAACAGTGGCTAGTGGACAGTCACAAAAAGAGGCTTATTCAGGCTTGCCACAAGCAATCATCCATGCGAATCTCAACTAAGCTTCCACATACTATACCATCATCGGAAACTAACCCTTGCCCACTACTTTTGTTGTTTCTCATGCAACCAAATAAAACCAAGGAAACTGCACACTTAACAAAAATTTTGTCATGCATCCAGGAATAGCTGCTGAATAGGTTTGGGCCAACAGATGAAAAAAAAATTAGCCCTGTCTAGTCCAATCTAATTCGGGCAATAAATCTAGGGAAAAAAGCAGAACTCTAGAAAAAAAGTGATGCCTGAAGTTACCCACATATATTGATTTTTTAACATGTTTTGAAATAAAAATACAAACACTTAATTAAATTACTCAAATATCCCAAACATTTTACATCTTCAGTAAGGGAACAAGATTATAATAATCATGTCACTACTATATAAAGAGGTTCAGGTACATGTCCTGCAGATATAAACTCGTACCAAGCACCATGCACTCCTTGCGCAACTGTCCCCAGCCTGACTCAAAACTCAAGTAGTACCTTTCAAGATATGATCCGGTCGGTGGAGACCTAATAAAGCCAACCCATTGCCATCGCAATTTCTCTTTGGATATCGATACCACCTTTTTATGGTTCACAACAATGTTTAAGTAACTTGTCTATGTATTTGAGGAACAAGCTTTCAGCAACCTAGTTTTTCTTATTTTTTTCCCTCCTACTTTTTGTTACTTATTTTGGCCAAACAACAATCTAGTTTCAAGCAGAGAACAGTAGCTCTTGGTGAATACAAAATACTAATGCCATGAAGGCAACATACGTAGTATCATTCAGGCATGTATGAACTACGATATGATTATATAAATCAGTTGCCCATGGAAACTTCATTAAAGGTTTGAACAAAGCGAGTACCCCAATTTCAGATGATTCTGTAAGTCAATATTTGTCCAATTATTATTATATGATGCAAGTCAGCACACATGACATTCCTGTGCGTGCTTTCAAATCACAAAAGTATCTACTGAAATACCATCTCCAAATGTTTAAAATCAATTTCATATGGCTATGTCAAAACATACCCCCTTTTTCCGCAAAGGAAACCTTGAATCAAATTGGCGGATGATCTGCTTAAGAAGACCTCGTTTGGGGTCCAGTAGAATCTTCCTCCCTGCTTCGTTCTTTGAAATGTTTACCAGGATTGAACCCACATGCTCAAATGAATCATCTAGTAAAATGGAAAAGGGTCAATTCAACAATTGATGAAAAGCAGAAGACAAGCATATATGAGGAAGTACTAGCAAAAATTATCTCATGCACAGAAGTATTCACATTTAAGAAATTGGCACAATGATTAAAATCAAATTTCTCGCCCACTGGACATGGAGAGTATACCAGCCGCAGTCTGCCCATTTTATCTTCCAGGAAAACACCAATTCTTAGTCTTGAAAACCCATGCTCTCGCATGCCCATGCCAACAATTCATTTTTCTCTCGGTACACATTTAATCTTTCTCATAGGGGAGGATCTTAACTATGAACAAAATACATGTGTAGGCCTATCCCCACAGCAGGCATAAAAAATGAGGATACAGACATAAGGCCAAATAAGGTCCATTGTGGCTCAACAGGGATAACTGGGTTGCGTAAATGCCTCATTTGCAAATGTGTAAACAGATTTCCATGGAATGGAAACGCACCGCCTGATTCATTGGAGGATCTACAAAATGACCTCACAAGCTTCATCACATATAATCCTTGCACCTTCTCTTCTCCTGTCTAGCAAGCAGCAAATCCCATATATAACTATCTTAGAGTGATAGATCTTAGATGAAAGACACAAATATGCTGAAAAGAAAGGCAAGACGGAAAGCATACAAATGCTCTACATTTTAAGCACGGCACTTGTGACTGAATGATGAGCTGGATAAAAATACCTGGAGCAATGATGCAATACCAGCATCCGACTGTGTAAGATTGACCAGAAGCATAACAAGTAGTCTAGTGATTGATGTATCTGGTTTGTACAACAAATCCATGGCTGTTTTGACCATTCCTATTGTGACCATCTTGGATGCCATGTTAGAATTCTGTGAAAGATTTACAAGAGCTTCTGCCGCTGGTTGAGACACCTCCTGATAAATAGACATAGCCATTGTCAAAAAAGTTATTACTCACGAATGTTGTATAGGCAATCTGCTTTGCAATGGCTAATGTAAACAGAGTTATCCTTTTGCTTCCACAAATTCAAAGGCACGTGTATTACTTATATTTGGCATTGAGAAAACCACATGATTAAGAGCCTATATTGCGTTACCTCAATACAACAATAATGGAAACAATCTTATAGGATGGAATGTTAAAACAGGAATGTATAGAAGCCAACAGTAACTGTTCCAATATAACTATTATAAGGCCATCAATTAAAAAATTGTTGGCGGACTTCTGTTATACTGAGGCATCTTTCTTATACATACATAGAAATCTCATGATGGAGTAAATTAGTGAAGAATCACCTTATTTTCACTCAAAAGCCGAGCCAACGATGGTAGCAAAATCTTTGCAAACGTGGCGAGAGACTGCAACCCATCCTCACTTCCAGTTAATCCACTGACAATGTCCACCGCCGCCTTCTTCACCTAATATGGAACCACAAGCCAAGACTAGAATTATAATAGCCCAGTACCAGAACTCCAAATAAAAGGTTGAGAAAAGAGAGCATATTTGATCTCTTATGTAAGAAAATACATGTAGCCAAGCTCACTTAATAATAGTGCATTTGAGCTTTCTCATAGTGGTACTATTCATCTGTGCCATTCAAGTTTGAGATTAGCTGATGCCATCATCACTATTTTTATAAGCATAAAACTCAGCTCAAATTTGCCGTGACGCTATCCTGAAAAATATGCCATCATGTTAAAAAGATGACAGAATGAGAAACACAGTGGTTCCATCTCTCTCTCTCTCGAAATTTGATCTTCGTTCCTCTTCTTATGCCTAAAGTCCAACGCTTTCGAGTCTTTCACTAATTGCTATGCAAAATATTATTGAATCGGACAACGTAAACCAAACGAAACGATATTGAATTTAACTTCCTTCCGCTTCTTTCCGAAAGATTCATGAGGGCAGAAAGCGGAGGGCGAAGGGGAGCTTACGGGAGGAGAAGGCGAAGACAAGAAGCCCACTAATTCTTCCATCTCAGTCGCCATTGGCGTCGTACGTCGGCGTGTTTGTGCGTGCGGTTACTTCGAGTTCAGAGCTGTGGCCGAAACGAATCGAAAAGGGAGAATTGCAGAAACCCAAAACCCTCGTGCCGCCGCCGTCCCGGTCGGCCGCTTTCCGATCAATCCCTTCCCCTTCGCCGCTCCCCAACTTTGCTTCTCCGTCTTTTCGCGAACAATCTCACACCAGCGTACACAATTACGTGATTGTATATATATGTGTGTGTGTATTTTCTGTGTCTTTTTCAACTCGTTTCATTTTTATATAAGCTAGCTAAATTTCGTCCTTGGATTACTCGATTTAACAGATTTTACAAGTAATGTTACTCAACTTTAAAATGGCTTAGAGATTTTGCACGAGTCTGACTCATTTTTTTTAAAAGAAAATCCCAAATAAAGACCCAAAGTACTCTCGTTTTTCTAATAAAAGTCTTAAATGAATCTTATTTCAAATAAAAAGTTAAATGTAATCAAATTATCTAAAGTAAAAGCTTAAAATAGCCAAATCATATCAAATAAGAGTCTTTAGTTGGCCCATAACTATTCCGGCCACTAAAAAAAAAGGGTATTTTGATCAAAAAAATTATAATTATATTTTTATTTTTATCTTCCTTTTTATTTTTTATGTTTTTCATTTTTCCCCTTGGCCATTGCCTTAGGTCGCCTACCTTAAGTAAGGTAACACTTATTGTTGAGCAAGGGTTGCCCTCACTAGATTTGGTAATGAGTGCCCTCGCCAACCCTCACCTGAGTTAGCAAGGCCATGCAAGGGCCAGGGTTGCCCTTGTCCAACGTTGGCTGGGGCTATCCTTGCTTGAGCCTGGTGACCTTCGGCATGGTTGGCGAAGGGAAGGAGGAGATGGAAAAAAGAAAAATAAGTAAATAAAATATAAAATTAAGTTAAAAGATGAAAATACCCTTTGATCTAAAAGGTGAGGCCCATTTTTAAAGTTGAATGGCCATTTTAAGTCTTCATTTAAAACAAGTTTTACTTTGAATCTTTATTTGAGATGATTTGGTCATTTGATGCCATTATTTGAAAAATATCCACTTTGAGCCCTTATTTAAAAAAATAAATGCACTTAAGACTCTTATTTGAAATTTTATCTTTTGTCAATAATTGCTTATATTAGGGTTAACGATTCCAGGTTTGTATAATATCTATTTGAAACATGCTCATTGGAACATATGCTTCATTTTTGTAACCTAATCCACATATCTTATAATATGTTTCAGGATCTACTCAAGTTTTATATCTATTATTAATTGAAAAATTAAATAAATCATTACCTTTAATGACTACCAGTTGTTAATAATTCATTGATCACGACTTATATTTAGGCTTAGAAAGAATATGAAACACAAACAAAGTAAAAGTTTCAGTCATAAAATAGAAGTTTAAATTATTTGTTTCGGATTACACACTCATCGTCATGTGGGCTGCGTGAAAATATAAGACAAGAAAAATATAAAAAGCTGTTACAAATAATAGTTTCCATGTTTTTTCAATCTAGAATTTGAAATGTACCCATCAAAATAGTTCCCCAATTTTTCGAATCTGAAATCTATCTAGAGTTAAGCTCACCCCTAGCTAATATGGCCGATCACATTGATTATTCTTTAGATGCCAAATCATTATGGCTTGGGCACAAAATTAAATTGAGGGGGGGGGGGGGACAAATCAAATCTAAAGTATTGTCTCACAGTTCGCGCGCCCCATGTCCCATACGAAAATGAATTGAAAATTTCTAACATAGTCACACCTCGCACGTCCCGATATATAATAATTTCGATAGAAAGACGGATCCGCGGTTGTCGTTCAACAACCATTCGGCGCGACCGTTGCCACGTCAGCGGCCAAATGTGGGTCAGGAGCGCGCCTCAGCCGCCAAATTCTAGTAACTAACAACGGCAACGAGAAGGCGGTCCGTCGTTTCTTTTTAATTTTCCCACCCGCATTTCGGTTTGCTGACGTGGCGTTCGGCCCGCACCCAAAAAAATACACCGTCCATGCAAAAAGATTCATTCCCTCCTCATCGCGCGCGAGAGAGAGAGAGAGAGAGAGACGAGCACGTCGGAGCATATTCGTCAAACTCTCTCTTTCCCCATCGAAGGGACGGGAAGCCGCGCCGGGTTTGCCGCCGCCTCCGCCGCCGCCGCCGCCGCTCCCGCCGCTCGATCGAATCGCCGCGCTGCCGTCCTCCTCCTCCTCCTCCTCCCCGCTCCCGCCTGAGATCCCCGGAAACGATCCCGGAATCGTCGAAAGCCCCGGCTCGGGGGAGGGGATTCGCGCGAGGCCGCCGGTGAATTCGCGCGGCATTGTCCGGGAGAACCGATCGCCGTCGCCTCGGTCGTGCGCGTGGCGGTCTCCCGCCGATCGGTTTCGTTCCCGTAGCCGGGTGAAGAATCTCCGGTTTCGGTGAATCGGTCGGGATTGGCCTGGAGCTGCTCCGGAGCTCGGATTCGGGTCTGTAGGTGCTTGCTCCGTCGCTTTTTGCGAGACGCTGGTGAGGAATCTCCGAGGCTTATGGCTTAGGCAGGGCGCCTCGAGCTGCATTTTGGTTTTTGGACCTCATCGGCGGCCGTTGATCGGAAGGAATCGTTCCGGAATTGGAAAGTACAGCGACGACTTGGCGTCAGGAGTGATTGTGGATGGGTTGGAGTTGGAAATCGCCTCCCGAATTTGAATATTGCGCTGGTTCGTTGTCAAATGGGTGTTTGGTGTGCGTTCGGGCATCGGATGACATTGAAACTTGAATGGCTGATCCTCAGAAAAGTGGTCTCACTACGGAGAGGGATATCGAGCAGGTTTTCCCCTTACTTCTTGTTTAAAGCTCGGATTTGTTTTGTCTTCCGACTGATATAGAAATTACGCTTTAACAAATTGCTGTGATAAATCGTGTATGCTGGCTTATGATGTTGATAGAGTGTCCATGTCTTATGCGGTAGTTGAACCTCTCTGTCCCATGATTTGGTCCGTAACTTTAGAATCTTATTGTACGTTTCTTTAGTGCAAAGAAGCTGTTAATGATTAATTGCATGAGTACTTCGCTTGGATTACTCAAAAACTGCATCATAGCATCCCATAGCGTTTAAAAACATTCAGTTACTTGATACGTAGATTTTTACCCAGAGAGGGGAAGTGCTGTGGAGTGACCTTTGGAGACTAGGGGAAACTGCATGCGGTATTAGTAGCATGAAAGCCTTCATTCTTCGTTCCTTTGTCAATCATGCACCGATCACTTGTTCTTATTATCAAGTCCCATCACCTTGAAGTAAAATTTTTTCATCTTTTTGAAACAGCTTGGGTTCTATGAAGCTTTCCATTGGAAGCCATTTTCTTGTTTAAAATTTTCTCAATCTTTTCGTGGGAACAGCATCTGTATCCACCATTGAAGTTTTTAAAAGGTGTTAATGCTTTGTAAACTAGTCGTTCAGTGGAGAACCATCGTCAACGTCAAGAGTTCCAGAGGTGGCTGACAGTTTTTGGTTTCAGTGTTGATATCTTGCTTTATCTATGAGAGGATGTATTTTCTTACGCTACACAGTCAGGACAATGCTTATTTAAGAAGCTTTCAGAATTTCATATCTGAAGCTACAATTTCTGGGTATTCAAATCAAAATTTTGATTGCAGGCAATTACAGCACTAAAAAAAGGCGCTTACTTATTGAAGTATGGTCGTAGAGGGAAGCCAAAGTTCTGCCCCTTCCACCTTGCCAGTGTAAGTCCCGCGATGCTAGTTAAGTGTTTGAAAGCCTGTTAGAGAAAAGATCATAAAACTAGTCTCTACAAATTATAAGTTGCACAGTAGAAGCAGTTTGAGATCACCCAGTACCTAAGTTACATGGGATTTCCATGTGCCTCATGGGATCATCAGATTTTGTGATTTAGACTCGTGATTAATATTAGTGGAGTTGTTTAATCAGCTAGAAACTCAATGTACTCTGATTTAAGAGTAAACTGAAGCATTCCTTCCCGATGAACGCCAAAAGCCCAAAGGAAGCTGTCGATAGAAAAGGTTCCCATGGTTATCCGTATCAATTTTCTCCCTGAACCATGCTGTTATTGGTCTCTCCACCTGCAACTTTCTTTGTGAACTTCTTTATGTTCCTCTCTTGACTACTTGATTTGCTTTCTCTGTCAGGATGAGTCTACATTGATATGGTACTCTGGCAAAGAACCAAAACAGGTTAAACTAAATCAAGTCTCAAAAATTATACCTGGACAGCGCACGGTAAGTTATAGATTAGTCTTGCTTTATGTTATGGCACCTCCGGTTTTAGAAAATGTACTTGTCAAACGTTTACTTGTAAGTCTCTGGACAACTATAATTGAGGTTGCAACACTATCTCCCCCGGAGGCATCACTTCCTCCCCTGCACTTAACAATTTTCAGCAAAATCAAGCATGGTCACAATTTTGTTTCTAATAAAATTTTGATTTGTAGTTCTACATTGTAGTTATATTTTGTGTTCTCTGTTCTCTTGGAAGATTACAGATATATTGTAGAGGTCACTGTTCCCCTGGTTCCAATTTCTTATCAAAATGGCTTTTCGTTCAGGCAATATTTCAGCGGTATCCACGACCTGAGAAGGAGTATCAGTCATTTTCCCTTATCTGCAGTGATAGATCCTTGGATTTGGTAAGTTTGTCTTTAACGTCCCTATCTTGGCCACCTAATGAAGGGGAAAAAATAAATCACATCTTGTATCTTGTGGAGTACTTGTCACAATCTATAGGCTTTTCCTTATGGATATTTGTCATGAAGCCATTGCATTCATGAACAGATATGTAAAGACAAGGATGAAGCTGAAGTTTGGCTTGTTGGTCTCAAAGCATTGATCACACGGGGCAATTTCCGTAAGTGGAGGAGCGATACAATCAGTGAAACTGCATCTGCAGAAAGTCCGCTTGCTCGGAGAAATTCACCATCCATTACACTATTAGTCAGTAGCTATGTCTTTCTCTTCTCCATAATTCCTAAAATTAATGGGATTACACAACGCATTTTTAACCATTCATGACCACAGGATCCCGGACATATCTACAGCATTCAGCCTCCTCTTGAAAGTACTTCACAAACCAGGTTAGGAAAGGTATTCTCAGATATAATATCCTATACTGCTGCAGACACGGGTTACAATCAAAACGAACCCATTGCCGATTCTCTTAACTCAGTGTCGCCGGGGGGAGGAGATAACTGGAATGGTCGAAATTCTGGTGCTGAGACATTTCGTATTAGTTTATCAAGTGCTGTTAGTTCTTCTAGCCAAGGTTCTTGTCGTGAAGATTTTGAATCCCTGGGCGATGCTTTCATTTGGGGAGAGGGAATTGGCGGCGGAATTCTGGGTGGTGGTCAGCAGAGATTTGGGAGTCCATACAATACAAAAACGGATGCTTTTCTGCCAAAGGCTTTGGAATCAACAGTGGTTCTTGATGTTCTCAATATCGCTTGTGGTTACAGGCATGCTGTGCTTGTTACCAGGCAAGGGGAAATCTTCAGCTGGGGGGAGGAGTTGGGAGGTAGGCTTGGGCATGGCATAGAATCAGATATATCCCACCCCAAGCTTATTGACTCCCTCAGTGGCATGACCATTGAGTCAGTAGCATGTGGTGAGTATCACACATGCGCAGCCACTCTTTCTGGAGATCTTTATACATGGGGTGATGGAGCTCATAATGTGGGTTTGCTTGGGCATGGAAGTGAAGCCAGTCACTGGATTCCAAGGAGAGTGGGAGGTGATTTGGACGGTCTTCATGTTACCTGCATTGCTTGTGGACCTTGGCATACAGCTGTTGTGACATCTACTGGGCAATTGTTTACTTTTGGAGATGGATCTTTTGGTGCTTTAGGACATGGTGATCGCAGCAGAGTAAGCATTCCTCGGGAAGTGGAAGCTTTGCGAGGATTACGCACAACAAGAGTTGCCTGTGGTGTTTGGCACACTGCGGCTGTGGTTGAAGTAATGACTGAATGTGCTTCTTTGGATGCTTCCACCAGTCCTGCATCTGGTAGACTATTCACATGGGGCGATGGAGATAAACACCGGCTCGGGCATGTTGATCAAGAGACCAGACTAATTCCCAAGCGTGTTGCAGCATTGTCAGGTGAAACTATTTGCAGAGTAGCCTGTGGGCATAGTTTAACCATGGCCCTTACAGCCTCAGGACGAGTTTTTACTATGGGAAGTACTGCCTATGGCCAGCTTGGGAATCCTTTGGCTGATGGAAAGGCTCCAACTTGTGTTGAGGGGAAACTTGCTGATTGTTTTGTTGAGGAAATCGCATGTGGAACTTATCATGTGGCAGCATTAACTTCCAAAGGAGAGGTTTATACCTGGGGAAAGGGTTCAAATGGGCAGTTAGGTCATGGAGAATATGACAACAGAAGTACACCTACACTTGTTGGTTTTTTGAAAGACAAGCAAGTGAAGAGTGTAGTATGTGGTTCTAACTTCACGGCTGTCATATGTCTGCATAAATGGGTATCCAGCATTGACCATTCCATGTGTTCAGGATGTCACAATCCATTTGGTTTCAGGAGAAAACGCCACAATTGTTACAATTGCGGTCTAGTTTTTTGCAAAGCATGCAGCAGCAGAAGAAGCCTGAAAGCTTCTTTGGCTCCAAACCTGAACAAGCCATATCGTGTGTGTGATGAATGTTATGTTAAACTAAAGGCGACCACTGAATCTGGTCCTGTTTTGCGCATACCTAAGGCTAGGACTGATACTTTACGGCTGAAAAATAATGAGGTGGGAGAAAAGGACAGTTCGTGTTCCACATCAGAGGGGCGTCTATGCAGGCTTTTGTCTGCAGACTCTCTTAGTTTGGCTGAAAGCAGGCATTCCATTCATGATGCAAAAGTAGGATCACGTGGTAGCCGCGTGTTTCCACTTCTTAACAGAAACTTTCAACCTGGAGGCCTTAATACAAGCAAAAGAACCTATCCTTGTGGGAGCTCCCACAAAAATGTTTTCATTTTCTGTACCTGGTTCCAGAATGCCTTCTCGATCAGCATCTCCTCTTTCCAGGAAATCTAGTCCACCTTGGAGCTCTGAAGTAACTACTGATGACTCAAAGCACAGCAGTGACAGTCAAAGCCAAGAAATTATCAATTTACGAGCACAGGTATCTCTTGAACTTGTGCATTGTTATAAGAATAATACTACCATGTGCTGGTGTTTAAGTCTCGGAACCTTTTCATTTATGTGTGGCATTTGCATCAGAAACAATTGTTGCAATTTGATGAAGATTCTTCTTTTTTCTGCAAGATTGAGCTTCAATCATTTGATGACCATAAATTGTAGTTATATCACCTATACAGTACCAATGACCTCCCTGTAATTACGTTTCATTTTCAAAGGGATATGCCTGCCGAGGGTGCAAAGTATCGGAATAATGATATAAAAGGGCAGTTTCCAGGTTACAACTGACATGAAATTAGTTAAAATATCTTCCTGAAGTTACTAATAGGAATTGGTAAGAGCTCTGTCCCAATGGAGAAATTGGCCTGTAGATTGATTGTGGATGTAGTCTAGAGGCAAGAGGTGCCCATAAGTTTTATAACGAGGATTGTGGTGGGGGTGAGGGTAGAGAGACAATTGTGGGGTTGACAATATTCAGAAATTCTTGCTGGGATTAGAGGAGTATACAAGGAGATAGATAAGGATGAGGAAAAAAATTGAAAATAACAGATTGGAAAATCATGAACTTCTTGTCTGAAATGAACAGGTATAATCCAATGATCAATGTCTGCAAAATCTTATGCCTATTACACAACTGCAAACTCTCTTTTTCCCCTCTGCGCAATACTTTCTAGTTTGTCAGCATCATAGTTTCCATGAATGTCATTGTTCTTTAAATCTACTGTTCATATTTTTCGATGCAATATATGTAGTTATTTGAAATGGAGCTCTAGAAAGTTATAGTATTTTACTGTGAAAAATGTTTTCTGTAATAAGTCGATTGCCAAAAAATTATTTGAACTAATCGAATTGATTATCAAGAAAGTAGGTAAAAAGTTCCACGAACATCTGATTGGTTATGCCCTGTTAACGTGGGTTTATTTTCTGCACATAAAGAAGATATTTTGTACTTAGACTATGGACAGATTAGCCTATGGAAAGACAAATTTTCATAGGTGGTACTAGATGCATGACAGGTATTCTCTTTAAGGCTGTAAGGCTGGTTGTAGATTAGGAAATGAATTACCTGTTCGAGAGAAGACATCCTTCATTGTTTTTTAGGATCAGTAGACCATTGAGGGGCAACAAGGGGATGTCAACCCCTGTACGAAATCATTTACAAGCAAAGCATTACATTCTATGGGCCAAAATGTGAAAATCCGAGAATCTAAACTTATGACAAAATGGCTCTGAGGAATCGAACACTCCGATTCCTCTCTTGAAATTAGCCGAAAAAAGTTGCTCGTGGGATCAGTCGAATCATCTTTCTCCTATTCGCAAGAATGATGCCCACCCTTGCTCTTAGCTCTCTCCACCACCTCCGTGCTCACCATTGAATACCTATGGCTGAGAGTACCAGATTCCAAATCCTCCTGGACTAAAACAGTTAGAGCTGTAGATGCTTGACAGATTCATCTGCTGCCTGTTTGCAAAGGAAGCACCACTTCGCCCACTCATTTTTGTACAAATTGTCTAAATTTAGGATGCTTCCCCAGGAAGCTTCCCAAGCAAAAAACAGAAATTATGGTTGATTTTCCAGATTTCCAAATCAATTTTCTGGAGAACTAATAATTACATTTTTCTTCCATCAAAGTGGAAAAGATATCCTGCATTGAATACCTGTGGAACTAAAGAAAAATCCCCAACATAAATACAGACTCGATGTGATGCATAGAGAGCATTTTTTAATGCCATTTATATGTGCATTGGACACTCCCCAGAGAGATGCTTCAGCTTGTGTCTCATCTCATGCATATGGAATCCTATTAACCACCAACCCTCACCACTAGTTTCTTGTCAGGGAGATAAAACAAGCTAGAGACCTCATACAGGCTTTTATGTTGTTGACACGGTATCAGTACGAACTGAGAGATTATTTCCTGTTTCCATCTTACAATATACTTCAGGAAATCTCTGTGAGCCTACGAGGAGTCTAGAAAGAGGAGATGCACAAAGAGCAGACTTCACTTGGATTGTTGAGTTCCAAGAGTTTACTTGCCTCTTAGAAATCGAAAGCCAGTGATGGGATACTCTAGTACTATCATTAATCAGCTTAGAGATCTCGGAATCATGTAGCAGTGAAGGACAATTCTGTTCTATGACCAATTCAATAATTTCTAATTGTATAAATATACTTTTACATATAAGATTTTCAGGACCCATTGCTGCAGTGAGTTTACTCAGTCACTTTCTTTGACTATTCACTTATTTAAAGAACAATGAAAGGTGCAAGCCAAGATCAGCATGTCAGTGGTATCTATCCACCACTGGTTAGACCAATACATAAGACATAACCTATTTAATGTGTAGCCAGAAATTGTTGTTTTCTGAATCAGTCACGTTACATGTCAATTCATCTGAAGTAAATCTTGAAGGGAAGAACAAGGGGTGGTACAAGCGCTAGCCTTGACTGTCAGCATTTTAAAAGGAATAGCCTTGGTCTTTGTTATGATTATCCACTGTCTTTCGGGATCATCTGCCATGCTTACTGAGTCTTGACATGAAGTCATCATGCTATGTACAAAGCTGTAAAAGGAGTTTATTTAGGCATATGAAACCTTCAGGAGTATCCTACTTTTTAATCACTACCTGTCACAACCACGGCAATTTTGTGGAGAAATTCCAAGGCAACATCAATTTATAGATTATTCTTCATTGTAATTACAAGTGAACCAATTTCGCTTCTTTTCCTGACTCTTTTTCTTAGTGTTATTTTTTAAGTGATGGATATTCATTTGAAATACTTTGGAATATTTTGCAGGTGGAAGACCTCACTTCCAAATCTCGTAATCTTCAAAGTGAACTAGAGAAAACGTCAAAGCAGCTGAAGCAGGTCACTGCAATAGCAGAAGATGAAGCTCGGAGGTGCAAATCTGCTAAAGAAGTTATAAAGTCTCTAACCACTCAGGTTTGTTGGCTGGTGAAATCTCTCTCTCTCTCTCTCTCTCTGTGGATCGGTCCAAAGTACCTTCATCTCCTTCAAACTATTTGGATGAGCATCTCGCTCTAACAATACTCTTCAGGATTATTTTCTATATTCATATAAAGCCTAATTTGGGTGAATAGGGGTCAATGCCTTAATCTGACAGTATGGCAATAAGGATTAATCATTTGGGGGTCGTCATATATATGGCCATCACTTCACCATAAGCATGGTCATTTAAGTGTTCTTTCACAAGAAATTGAATCTATGCAGCAGTTTTCATCTTTGACATGGTGGCCATTCAGTATCATGTATATGATGTAAACTGTAAAGCCAAGTGAAATTGCAAGAAAGCTGAGAACCCAAACTTAAAATCTTCCAAAAGTTTATCACTATTAGACTCTCTCTCTCTCTCTCTCTCTAGCTTGCCTGCTCGCTCACAAACACATACCATGCACACTCTCGGTTAGGCTAGTAGGTTGCTGGAATTCAATACTCAAATATAGCCTTTACTAACCATAATTGTGCAAATTGCAATTATCTTGCAGTTGAAAGAAATGGCTGAAAGACTTCCAGTCGGACAGAGAGCCCAAAGTTCTGGTTCTGTCATCAGAGAATTGTCCGGTGATCCAAACTTGATCCATAATGAGAATCAGTCAGCAAAATCTAATTTCCTAGAAAACGAGTCCCATTTTAAGTCTGTAAACACAACTCTGCTCAATGGAATGAAGCAGCAACCTGAGAAGGCAGAATGGGTGGTGCAGGATGAACCAGGTGTCTATATATCATTAGCCTCGTTACCCAGGGGAGGTAATGAGCTCAGACGTATACGTTTCAGGTATCAGCACCTTGCCATTCTTTGTCTTGGTAGCATAATTAGATAAGAGATGAATTTTGAGTCGGACCAATGTTAATATATAGATAATTATTATATATTGGGCAAAAATGGGTGTGAGGTTCATTTACACTGCATGAAAGAACCCAACTTAAAGCTGCTAGAAAGAATAACCCGAGTTCACATTGTGATGATGTGCTGGAGGCTAAGTTAAGTTCATTGCACACCAGTTTCCAGCCCAGCCTATGAACAAAATTAGATTGTGGATAGAATGTGAAATCTCAATGATCATTCTGTAAATGAGTTTTCAGAAAGCCGACTTTTATGCTATGCTTTTCTCTGGATCTTTCTTCCTCTAGCTTGAAGCATAAACCAGCCACTGCCTGCATACCACATTCTTGGTATTAGATTATCCATTACCTTTTTCTGCTCCGATTCCCTTCCAAATCGGTCTTCAAATTCTGAACTTCAGGAAACTGTTTAACTTGGATGGATGTCCAAATCTTGGAGCACTAACTAATTAAGTCATGCACGTTTGGACATCTTTTTCTGATACGGCATTCTTTCTCCGACAGCCGGAAACAATTTACGGAGGAACAAGCAGAGAAATGGTGGGCTGCTAATGCAGCAATGGTTCTCGAGCGACACAATATACAGAGTACATAGATTGTTCTAGCTCCCACTGGTTTTGCCGATAGTAAACCAAAGCTTCTTGACAGAAGTATCCAGGGCCCTCCTCCTCTCTGCTGGAATCTGTATATTTTTTTTCTTTTTCGTGATTCAGTGGAATTTTATTTGAGGATGGGTAGATGGTGACAGGTAGATTGCAGCGTGAAAATGTAGAGAGAGAATCAATAGACGGAAAGATCCTCAATGAGGGATGTTTCTTTTCAAATTTGAGCTGCTGTAATTTTCTCCATATAGTCAATAGATTTTAATCTTTCTCAATCTTATCAAGCATATCAGTTTTTTCCACTCAGATCTGCCCAAAGGACAGTCCCTTTTCTTTCCAATACAGCAAGTTTTCCTCACGTTAAAGCTTCTTTCCCATTTTATTCTAATCTTGATGAAGGAGCAGCCTTAACTAATAGTTCCTTTCAATTCTGGGTCAAATGGCATTTTCTCAGAATACTCATCGACATCCTCCTACTCCAAGCGTATTGTTAAATGCTACGGTTTGGATGAATCAAAGAAGAGCATGCATACTCGTTACAGTAATAGAAACAAAGTCATTCTAGAGAGCTCAGTATAAACACTGGTGTCATAAGACAGAAGTCCAGAAGAAAAAATGATTTCTTACGATCCTCTTTCTCAAGGATGCAAACAACTGTCTTGGCACCAATTCTTTCGATATAATAACCGTGTGTTTCTCAGTCATACTTCCTTCTTGAATTTGCTCCAAGCCTCGGATTATTGTTGATGTCCTTTGTGCAGTATATAAACCCGGCCCTCCGAAAGATTCTGTTAAGGAATTTCAAAGTTGAAAATGTGAAATAATCGTTGATCAAGAGGTTCGTCAGGGGTTGAAGATGGCAGAAGACGTCAAACTAGCCCCTGTGCTTCCAGGGCTCCAATTTGGTGGGCATTTCTTCAACCAATGTAATTCATTAAGGCAATCACCCTGTTTTGGCAAAAGTTGAACCCGTTCTCCTCGGGCTCTGAAGAAATTTTTTCAGTTAATCTGGCTGGAAGAAAAGCTCTTGTTGCACTCAAATTTCTCCAAGCAATCACACCCCAATATTGCTACGTCCAGCTTCCTTCACGGTTTCCTCCTGCCCTTTCAGCTCCGCTGTGGTGGCAATCTTCGGCAACCTTCCTGCAGCAGCATAAGTACTTGACAGAAGGATCGCATCTGCAGGGTGCTGTCTATATGTCTCACTGAGCGTTCGCTTCACATCTTCCCCCAACTCAACATTCCCATACACTCTGCAAGCACCCAGTAGGGCACACCATGCAGTGGCGTCCGCCTTAACTGGCAAGTTTTTGATGAGATCATGCGCTTCCTTCAGCATTCCTGCTCGTCCCAGGACATCAACAATGCAGCCGTAATGTTCGATCTTCGGCGAAAAACCATACTCCCACACCATTTTGTGGAAGCAGTTCATAGCCTCCATCACAAGCCCGCCATGGCTGCAAGCACTTAAAACTGCCAAGAACGTGACTTCATTTGGTTTATGTCCCTCTTTCTCCATCTGATGGAACAGCCTCAGGGATTCAGCTGCCTGCCCATGATTACCTAGAGCTGAAATTATAGCAGTCCAGGATTTCACATCCTTGTCTCTCATCCGATTAAAAATGCCAGCAGCTTTCTCCAAAAGGCCACATTTAGCATACATGTCCACCAAAGCTGTTCCTATGACTGCATCTGCGCATAGTTCTTCCTCATCAATAGATTCACAAATGTACTTCCCAATGCTTGAAGCAGTTGAGGCATCGCAAGCAGAGAACAACCCCGCCAATGTTGATGAATTTGGTACCACATTTTCGAGCTTCATTAAGTTCAACAAATCTACCGATTCTTCTACTAGACCATACCTAGCATACCACTGTATCAAACAGTTCCACATGGCAGCATCCTTTTGATCCATTTCATTGAAGATCTTACGTCCCGCATGGATATTCCCGACTTTTGCATATGTATCGATCAAAGCAGTGGCAACATTCAGTTTCAAGGAGAAGCCAGTTTTAATACAATGCCCATGGATCGTCTCGACTCCTGGGAGATTCCCAACATCACCGCTGGCATTCAAAACGTTCAGCATTGTGGTGGCACTTCCTCTCAAACCAATCCAAATCATTTGCCGGAACAATTCAATCGCCAAACTCGGCTTAAATGCCGTAATATAGCCACCCATTAACGTGTTCCAGGAAACCAAGTCATTTTCTTGAGGGAATTCATCGAACAACTGGCGTGCATCACCGATTCTGCTGCAAACGCCATAAAAATGCAAGAGGCCGTTCTTCACCTCGACAAAAGATCCGTGCCCAGACCTAAGGACGATGCCGTGAACCCCTCGGCCGAAACCAAGAGCCTGCACTCGCGTACAAGCTTTGAGGGTCGTTACGAAAGAGAACCGATCGAGTAAAATCCCCTGCGTCCTCAAGTCATTGAACATGGCCAAAGCACGTTGTGGGTCGTCGCCAATGGAGTAACCTCTGATGATGGTATCGAACATGAAGAGGTTCGGGGATTGCGAGGAGTTGAAAATGGAGGCCGCATATCCCGTGTGCGCGACGGAAGACGCGAGGAGCTTGCTCAAGCTGAAACGGTCTCTGTCGAGGCCGGTTTTGACCATATAGCCATGGATTTGAGAGATCTCAGAAAGGGTATTGCAAGATTTAAGCAGAGAAACGAGCGAATGATCCGAGCCGAAGATGGAGCTCAATCGTCTAGCGTTAATCATAAATGGGCTAAAGTTTGGGTTTTGCCTCAGTCGAGTGGTGTTAGCCAATGAAGATCATGAACCAGCTTCAAGACGAGGCACCAAAAGCGAAAAGCTGTTGGAATAAGCTTTGAGATGGATCGTTTATATAAAGATCGCGCGTGGCAAAATACTCATAGCGGACAATGTTTGACTCTTTAATGAGAGAATCTTAACAAGTTGAAATTGAAAAGCTGGGATGGAAAATGGATACTGGAGAGTTGGGATTGGTCTCCCGACTTCTAATCTTCTTCTATGGATGATGAATCATTTCAAGTTCTTGACAGAATCCGAGGTTTTGACTTTGAAGAACAGTTCTTAGAAACAGAACCCAAGTTTGGACCCTGAACTTTGAGAATCATTTCAAGTTGTCGACAGAACCCACGGTTTGAACTTTGAGGAACAGTTCTAGGAAACCGTTGTGGGCGTTAAAGCCTAGACTCGACTAGGTTATTTTGTTTCATAATAGTAGGTTCAGGTCGTTGGCGTGACTGGCGACATGGAACATTGTCGCTCCAGGAATTAATCTTATGATACAATCTGCCTTTAGGTGCTTAATCCACCACATATCAGTGCATAAGCATTTCCCAAAATCGGATTCAGTTGGGGTCTATACTCCGCCCTAGAAACATCCACGACTCATGATGAAACACCGCAGATTGTTTATGCTAATATTTTGTGTCACTAGGGTGTGACGGAATGATACCCACGTAAACGGTCTGGCACTGAGCCAATAGGACTCCTTCTAAGTTTTGTGACTCCTGAGAACTGATTAGGCCTTGCATGTTTTCGTTCCTCAAATCTGTTCCTGGAACAGATTTTTTGTTTTTTCGGGAAAAAAAAAAAAAAAAATAAACGCGTTTGGTTGCGTTTTATTCTTTTTTTTTTTTTTGTTTAACACAAAAAAACGAGAAATGAGAAAAAAAAATTATTTCTTGTTCTGAAACGATTTTGAAGAAACACTTCTTCTTTTCTTCTTCTTTTTTCTTTGGCCGGCGACACCTTTGAGGGTCGGTGACCTCGCCGGAGCGTCGCTGGGGGCCGGCGAGCCTCGCCGTGGCTGGGCAAGGCTGCCGGCCCCGTCGACCGATTCGGAGGCCGATGACCGGACGAAAGAAGAAAAAATAAAAAAAAGGAAAAAATGAAAAATAAAATAAAAATATTAAAAAATTAAAAGAAACAAAAAAAAAGAATAAAATTTACCAAACGTGTTTTATTCATTTTTTATTTCCGGAACAAATTTACCAAACGATCTTTCTGATCAAAAATCGTTAAAACAAACACTTTTTTCTATTTCTGTTCCCTGGAACAATTTTTGAACAAAATCGTTACCAAACGTGCCCTTAGTGTCCTGTCTCACTTCTAGGCCTCTTGGGCCAAGCGCTTGATCAACTGCACACATCCAAGAAGAGCAGAAAAATTCAAGTCTTTACAACCCAGGTGGGTGGCAAGTTGTTCAAGCCGGGCATCGAATCAGACATTCACACCTCGAGTGCAACCTCGGGCAACAGAATTATTGCACAAAACAGCCAAAAATGAAATATAACAGACCAGTTGAAAGTGTGAATCTTAAATATAGGAAAACTGTATAAACAATGACTTCTTCCAAAGGTCAGTGACATCGAATCCTCACCATCATTGTCATACATTGAGGAACCAAAATTTTTCTAGAGCACCAAACCACATGCTACAAATGGTACCCCCAACAACAAAAGGACAGCCGATTGCATAAACCTATAAATCTACCTTCCTTTCAAGAAATTCTTGACAGGCCTGTCAATTCGTGCCTTCTGCTCCCTGAAAGGTTCAGTTGATGCATCTGCAAGGCTTGGTAATCTTGGTGCGCTCCCCTTACCTTTCTGGGCATTGGGTCCCACCACCTCTATCATATACTTCCACCCATCAATTGGTCTTCGTCGGCTAAATATGTGGCTCTTTATGAAACTGGCTATCTGCACAACAATTTCAACCCTGTGTGAAAAGGAACTGAAAATGAGGAGCAAGAGTGAACTTTGAGGAAGAAGAGGTAGGGAGGGAGCCATAATGTTATAATTATTTATGTCAGAGGAAATACAATGCAGTCAACATATTAACAAGGGGAAGCAGCCCATGTCCTGCACAGACTGCTCAATGACTGGAGATCTTTCATTTGGGGGGGAAATGTACATGCTTCCTGCGATATTAGGCCTAAGAAATGACAGAAATTATGAGATGAGATCCTGATTTAGTAGGATCTTTAGACAGTATCAGGTCTTGACACCAATCTTTAAGGTCATCACATATATAAATTACAACAAACCACGGTGCAGAATGTAAAATGCGAAAGAATGGTAGATGGCATTTGGAATTACTGCATGATTATGCAACTGGTCTCGATAGTATTATTTTTCCTACAGGATTTGTACTTTAAAGGCAGATGCTTCCATATTAACATGCAATATTGACAGGTTTCAAATTTGAATTGACAGTTATATGACACTGACACACGGACAAACCTGAAATTTGCTGTATGCAATACGGCGCTCAAATTCTTGGAGTAGAATATCTTCCTCCCTCTGTGACATTTCCCACACATTTTCATCTTGAGACTTGGATGTTGTTTCCCAACCATCAGGCTTATTTTTAAACTCAGAAGATCCTGATAAGTTTGTTGAATTCCAATCAGAACTAGGAGAGTCAAAAATCCTGCAATTCATTTAAGGTGCACAAAAAGTAGTTAAGTGTGTATCTCTGGGAATTCACATCTCACTGCAGGGCTTCCAAGTACCAGAGTAAAATTGCGAGACGGCAACCATCAAAACACAGTAATTCACTTTCCCTTGGCATGATCATAACAGACTGAACTCATGATAGTCTTTTCGTCCAGGACAAAAACCTCAAATCATCTTCATGCAGAAAGAAACAAATTAAAACGTGGAGAAAGAACTAAACAATATAATACTAGAGAATTGTGGCAGTTCTCTAGTATTATATTGTTTAGTTCTCTAGCATTATATTCTTTATTGCCAGGATAATCGGCGGAAAAGACATCATTTGGTAAAGCAAACTGTCAGTTCCCAAGAGCAAATGGAAGGACAAGGGATTCATAGTTTGATAACCAGGCATCAATCTTTTGACAGAATGCAATCTAATAAGCAAGAGGTTATCTTCCTAGTGATAAAATATGACCAAAAACAAAGTTTATGCTCTATAAAACTTCAGGATTTTATATGCTAGGATTCAGCACAAAGAACAGTGAATATGATCCTCGCCATTTCTTTATACTTTCTATAGCAGCTACATGATTGATCAGATAATTACCGACATGGACCAAAAATCACAGTAAAGGCCAGAGAAGACCTCACATCAGGGTATAAATAAAACAATATATCTTTCGTTCACAGCCATAAAACCATAAAAGGTTCAGTAAATGTAAGCCTCAAATCAATTTCACCAGATAATCTGAATCGGCTTTCATGCATATTGTTCTTTGAAAAGTGGCAACTTCAAAAGCAGGAGTTACAAACTGGGACAAAAGATGATCCTCCTATTTGGAAAAAGTCAAGATCTCTTAGACAACAGTCGTGAAAAACATCTAATAAAAGAACCCCATACCAGATACATCCACCATATTTTCAAAACATTAAACTTACCAAAGATGCGATGCTAACATCCCTGAAGCCAATATACCAAAAATAAAACATAAAGCTATCAAAAACAGATGCAACCCTTGAGCGGACAAGACATGGGGCTAGTGCTAGAGTGTTTACACGCCATCCAAAAACCAGGTTTCAAAACTTAATCCCATGGCCTATGAGCATCCTTGTGGACTTGAGAGACATTCACCTACTTGTCACATTAGCAGCTGGATTCTCAGAGATGACAGGATACCACATTGATTTTCACTAACAAGGACATCTGCAGAGAATGCTTATATCCAGTTGAACTACAAATGAAACCCGCAAAAGAGAGAACCACTTCCTCCCAAAACGTCATTTTCCTCGGTCATCTCTTGAGCTAATTCCAAGCTAGCACTGATGTCTACCTCAAATTCGAAAGTTCTTACAAATAAATTAAAGGCAGCCTCTAACATAGCCTCCATCGCTTGTGCCAGCAAATTCATACATTTTCAGCTATTAACAAGTCAATGCAACTCGTTAAAGATCCCCTCACACTTCAATGAACCAATCATACCAAAAGCACAATCCAATGCACCAAAAGCCATCACAGATAAGAGAGAGACAAATCAGAGACCGAATGGAAACTTGAAAAAGAGCTGAGAACATACTCGGAAGCGGTATGAAGCAATCTCTCGATGTCATCTCCAGCACCGAGCTTGGCCTCCTCCTGCTTCTCGATCTCCTTCGTCCACAGCCCCGCGTGGATCCTCTGCTTCTTCAACCTATAATCCTTCTTAATATTCTCCAAGCTGTACAGCGAAGAATCCGCGCTCCCTCCCTCGCTCCTCTGCTTCTCCTGCTGCCTCAGCTCCTTGCCCTTCGACACCTTGCTCCTCTCGCCCCAGTTCTCGTTCATGTCCTCCACGAACGCCTTCGTCTCGGCGTCCGCGTCCGACGGCAGGACGACGGCCGGGGAAGGGTCCGACGACGGGAAGTTCACGTCGCTCTCCCACGGCGCTCGGTTCCCGGACGACAGGTCGTCCGGCAACCACGCCGTCTCCCAAGCATCGTTCCATTCGTCGCCGCCGCGGTTCTTGGTGGAGAGCCCTCTGGCGGCGGCGGAAATGGAGCCGAGGGCCGACCGGAGGGCGAGGAATTGAGCAGGATTCGGCGATCCAATCGTCGGTTTCGCTAGTCGTTGAAGAGCGTGCATGGTTAGGTTTTAGCAGAGCCTTTAGAGGGTTTAGCAGACGAAGGGACGGGACGGGGGAGGAGGAAGACGATGATGGAGAATACGGAAGAATTCTTGCAGAAGTGTCGGCCCGGCCCATCACAGACCAGCCCGTTTTGGGCCCATATTCGTAGCCCAACTCTTTTCTTTTCTTTTCTTTTCTTTTCTTTTCTTTTCGACGATCCAAAGGTACGGCATGAAAATCCGATCGCTTGAAAGCCCCATATAAGCCCATAAATCGGCTAAATCCGGACCTTTGTTTTGTACATATATAGTACTGATCTAGAGGAGTGCTGCTAGTGGGAGTTCAAACGAGCTTTTTTCGGCATACAACATTTCCTAAACTTCCTCATTTCCATTTCTAGCTGAACCGTGTCATTTTTCTATCCAGGCCCTGACCAGATTGAGTGGCGCATGACATGTTTTTTGGTGGCCATGGCGAGCCACTGTGTCGCCAAGGCCTCAACATGTTGTCACGCTGCCTGTGAACCATCGCCATCTAGTTGCGAGCCTAGCTCGTCATCTCTCTCCCTCATGCAACTCACGACCACCACAATGAAGGTGGCAAACTTTGCGCAACCACAAATGACCTCAAATCCAAGGTCGGCCTCTAAGGAAAGGTTGTTTTCATTGAGAAACCTAGTCATGCTATTTGGAGATCTTTCTCCGCGTGGTAATAATAATCTCGAGTCTCCTATGATTAAAGTAATTGACATGTATTGCCAACTCAGTTTATATACATCCTTCACTTCATAAAGCCTTTAAAATCTACAAGTTGTTGAGCGACTTTTAAGGCTCAAAAAGGCAATAGAACGTTATCCATAGAAGTCACAAAGCAAGACCACGGTAAGGCCTACGCAGGCCTACCTCATGCACATAAGAAAATTTGAGAAGGATCAGCACTAAGCTCTTTTCAAAAAGAGAGCGCAGACATCATTTTCGATCGGGAAGAGGCATCGAGAAGATCGTGAAGTTGACGGAGCAACCGCCGACGACGCTGGTTTGGATTGACCGATTAGGGTTTTTTTTACGTGGACGAGTTACGGACTGCGGCGGAGAAAATGGCCAGAAAGAAACGGAGAATGTTAGAACGCGGTCGCAGTCGAGCCAGGCTGGTCACAAGTCACGAGACACGAGGAAGGGGAAGAAGATAAGCCTCACGCTTACTTGATCGTGCAAAGGGCCGTCGTACACGTACTTTTTGTCCCTTCATTCGAGAGCAAAACGGGGAACAGCTCCATCAGACGGTGGAGAATGCTCCTTCGCCCGGCGGCCGACGTTTAGATTGGTTTACCCGCCGACGGTCGACGTCCGCGGCCACTGAGGCCGAATGCTCCGTTCACCGGAGACCCCATCCATCGATGTTTCGTGAGCCACTGGAGTTCGCAAGATGCTTTCTTGCCCATTCCCTATGAAGCGACAGTTGTTGCCCTCGTGTACTCAACATGTTTTAAACTTCGGTTGGTATCGAAACTAAATGGAACTGATCGTTTTGTTTCGATGGTGAAATTAATCAAGGGCATCGGTCGGGAAAGACAGGAGTGAGAAAAGAAAGAAAAATCATCTGTCTTCCTTCCATCTTCATAATCTAAAAAGCTACAAGTGAACATCCGGCGAATTTACAAAGAAGGGAGAGGATGAAAGAGCGGAAAAAGCGTATCGCTCGAAAACCCTTCTCCATTTCCAGCTTCTTTTTTCTCCTTTTTTCCCCTATTTCATCTTACAGTCCTCCTCCTGTTTTCACTTCGGAACCCCTAAACTGTCTGTTTCTTCTCTTTCACTAACGTTAAAGTCTAAATCAACCTCTAATTAACCCGACACTCTCATGGGGCATTAAGCTCGGACTGCAGAAGAGCGTAATGATTAGTAGCCTCGTCTTCCATCTCCCGCACCAACCCCTCGCACAGATCGTTCGACCCTTGGCCTTCACCAACGCTGCCGCACAGCCCATCGTCACCTTCTTCGATGCCAACGCCGCGTCCAACCTCGCTGCTATCTCTGCTGGGCAGGCCGAGCTCGTCGTCGGAGGCCTCGAGCAAGCGCCTCATCACCCTCTCCGTCTCGTCTCCTCCTTCGCCTCCACCTTCCCCCGCAGGCGAAGGAGGGGCTTCTTCGGCGGAGGCAGTCAAAGGGTCGGAGGAGCCAGAGGCGAGTTCTCGCTGGAGGCTCGTGATGAGGGACGACAGGTCTTGGCCCGCCACGTCTTCCTCTTCCTCGAGGAGGGAGAGAATGTCCCTGTACGACCTTTGCCGCTTCTCCTCCTCTTCTTCATCGGGGTTCGCCTCTCCCCGGCGCTTCAGTGGTGACGTTTCCGCCATTGGAGAGGGCTTTTTCCTTTTTCCTTTTTCCTCTGAGCCCTTTCTGTGGACAAGCGAGAGAGGATGGGAGGGAGAGAGATAAGGTGGTGAGAGTGCATACCAGGAGAGGGAGGAGGGCAGGAAGTGAAGACATTTATATGGAGGAGGAGGAGGAGGAGGAGGCAAAGAATATTTAATTAAATTTCGACCAGGAAAAAAAATATTTGGTTCAAAACTTAATATAGAAAAAATGACACGAATAAACAGTTTTTTTTAACTTTAACCAAATATACAATATAATTCTTAAACTTTTATTTTGTTCAATATGGTTCATAAACTTTAGCCTAATTTACAATATAATCTCTGAATTTTAAATTTATTTGATGTATTTTTGAATCCTGATAAACATATTCAATTTAGTCTATAAATTATGTTCAATATTATCTCTAATCTTAAATTAATAGAATAATTATATTTAATATTTTCATATAGTTCAAAAACTATATTAAACAAATACAAAAAATTTAAGAATTATATTGAATAAATTAAAAATTCAATAATCATATTACACATTGGGCCAAAATTTAAAAATCATTTGTGTCGTCATCCTTTAAATATAAATTAATTGTTTTGGGGACTTTGTATTTAGCTTCATTTCGACAACCCCATCGCTAGAATGGTTCTTGCCAAAAGAGGAGCTTCAAATCTATTTGGAAATTAACGGTGTCCTTGATTCGGATCCATTGTCGCTGTCGACTTTCTTCTGATTATTCTTGTCCGAGTAAAGCTAAATCGCAAGAATGATTTTTGTTCCTCCATTTTTAACCATTTGGTACCACCAAGCCGTCATTAAACTTTAAAAAAAAACTTAATTAAGAGGGCCGAGAAAAGAGGAGCCCCTGTCCCTCTCAAGTAAGCCCACTCTGCATTTTTCCTCTGGGCCCAAGCCCATTTAGAGGGTTACTGTTCAGGAGTTCTGATGCCTGTCCAGAATAAGTAAAGGAGAAAACCCTACCTACGATTCTTTCCTGAATCCCCTCTCCCCTCGCCGCGAAGCGGAAGAAGGAAGAAGAAGAAGAAGAAGAAGCGCCTTCTCAGCAGGCGGCGAGTCGCAGCGGAAACAGTCGTCCACAAGCTCGTCGCCATGGGTCGCATGCACAGTCGCGGGTACGTTCCTGCATCCTCCATCGTTTCTCCGATCATCTGATCGGATGAGCAAGTGGCCGATTCGTCATAGCTCGTGCGTGTGATTTTTTTGCAGTAAGGGCATCTCGGCCTCGGCGCTTCCGTACAAGAGGACTCCTCCGAGCTGGCTCAAGATCTCCTCTCAGGACGTGAGTCGAATCTCTCTTCATCTGTGTGAGAGTGAGTTGAAGGTTTCGTGTGAGGCGGGCGTGTGTCGTGGGACTGATGATTCGACTCAATTACTGCTGTAGGTCGAGGAGAACATCTGCAAGTTCGCGAAGAAAGGCCTGACGCCGTCGCAGATTGGTGTCATTCTTCGTGACTCCCACGGGATTGCCCAGGTGAAGAGCGTCACCGGGAGCAAGATTCTGCGTATCCTCAAGGCTCACGGTACGTTTTACTTTCCATTTTCACTGTATTTGTGAAGCGAATTTGCCTGGTAATATATGAAATGGATTTCAGATGTGCGGAAGTAATTCTCTATATGCAATGCTATGTACTACTTAAAGTTGTAAGCTTGATGACTTTGGGGGCTGTAACCCGTTAGGTACAGCTTTAAGAGAATATAAGTTAGTTTTTGGATTGGTGTTTCTTATGTTATTGTAGTCCTCAAATCATCCTGAAAACTTTTCAATCGGATTAAAAGTGTCATATTTGGAATCTAATGCATGTTTTTGTAAGGCATTGGCTGCAACTGCTTCTAACTAAACAGCACATGTTGTTTGGCACACGGGTTCATTTCTCTGATTTGGATAGCAGGAAAGATCTCCTCTTTTCTGATGATTTGGTTTGCTTTTCCAACAGGTCTTGCGCCCGAAATTCCTGAGGATCTCTACCACCTCATCAAGAAGGCAGTGTCCATCAGGAAGCACTTGGAGAGGAATAGGAAGGACAAAGATTCCAAGTTTAGGCTCATTCTTGTTGAAAGCAGGATCCATAGGCTTGCGCGCTACTACAAGAAGACCAAGAAGCTTCCCCCTGTCTGGAAATAGTAAGCTCTCTTGCTGATGTTTGTTGAAATCTTTATGTTGCACAGTAGCAAGTGCAAAATCAAGTTCTGTTCTGCGTATTTAATGATCTTTAATTTGTCACCATTTAGCAACTTCAACTGAAACTATGGAATAAGTCTTCAGTAGTTTTTGACCTGCACATGGGCAGGGGAGTCCAAAAGACAACTCCCTTGCTAGACCAATCGACTCTTTCTTCCCTAATATGAATCTAAAGCCTTAATACCTGACTTGGAGTGCTAGCTCGACCTATAAGTCTGTTACAGATGTCTGAGTCTTCCATGACTCATGGTTGTAAATATAATAGATAAACCAATATGGTCTTGCAGCTTAGCAGTGGTTAACTTATCTTGACATTGAACTTTTAAGTTTTGGATGTCAGAACAGAGTCATTACGGGCTATTGTCTCATGCCTAGTTACTCTTGTTGGTATAGATATACTTTCTTGCTGGTCTTGGTGTTTTCCTGTTTCTAGTTGTCTATTGAAAATATCCTTCAAACTTCATCTTTTGTCTAGTAATGTGCATTCTCCATTATCCTGTCTTTTATAGATTTATTAAATTTTATGATTTTATTTATCCCTTGTTTTTTGTCTGTGTTGCAGCGAGTCTACAACTGCTAGCACTCTTGTGGCTTAAGCAGCATTTTGGATCATAAACCAGTTTTGATGTAGCATTTGATTGCTGGTGGTCATTGATGCTCTCTCACTCACTATTGCTCTTGAGAATTTCATGTAGTTTGGATGAAAGTATATTTTTTATTGTACTCTAGGTGAGGATAGAGAGATGAGATTTGTTGTGTTTTGACTATCATTTTCATTTATTGATTTTGAAGTTGACCTATGTAGCGTCGTCTTGGTGCTAATGGTTCAATTTGGAAATAGCTTACTTCCAATTGCTCCACAAGTTGGAGCACTCTTCTCGGTTCATTTGAAAAAAAGATGAGGATATCCTCTTTTGAGGACATCATAGTTTAGTGGTAATTCGATGACAATCTCATGCTGGGGACCGATTACAAATTACTAGCCAAACACGATAAGGAGCAAGATGCTGTCGATGATAACGTATGATGTTGGTTGATGCAAAGTAACACAACTGCTTTCCATCTTTTTCCTTTGTTGGATTGAGGACGTCTTGTTCCGAATGTGGCTTCTCTAGTTCGTGATTCATAGTTGAATGTATGCTTGAGAGAGTCAATTTGAGGCAGGTCTGAAATGGTCTTCTCGCGGTTATAAGTTCTAACTGCTGAAGTTGGGTGAATTTATGTTTAGGTACGGTGTTGTCACTCGAGCTGTAGAAGCAACAAATCTAACATATTTATTATCAAATTCTTGACCAGGAAAATGTTTGTTTGAAAGCAAGAACGACAGGGCTGATAGACCCAATCGGCTTTATTTGGTATTTGAAACCTTTTCCGTAATTTCTTTGACAACAACTAAAAGTTCAGTCCTCGCACTCTTTTAAATGTTCCACTTGGCTTGCGGCTTCGAGGTGCCAATGCTTTGGTGTTGTCTTGCTTCACCTCGACGCTTGTCATCAGAACAGTCCCCGCATAAAACAGGAGTGAGGTCCGACATCGTGGATTTGCAGTGATCTAGCTTGAAAAGGAGTCACTATTCTGTCTGAAGTTCTAAAGGTGAAAATGGTGCGGCTGATTAAGTACGTGATGAGATGAAAATGCAAGTACACCGACCCATAATTCAAGGATGCCCACGGAGTCGATCAAAGAGCGGTACCTCTTCCCGACAGAATTTGCAGAACTGTTAGTTGCCTGATTTAAACCCCTGACTAATGCAGCCGGTACCTGGAAACAAAAAACGCCAAATGGCTTTTAGAGGAGAGAAAGAACAGGGAATTCGATAAGAAAGATTATGAATTGGAGTTTTTGATGTTGTCAAGTTCTTTCGATTCTCTTGTCAGAGTTAGCTATCGGGAGAATGAGCTGGCGTTACTTTATTATGAGTGAGATTATAGTTAATGATTAGAACATCCTTTGATAACAGATTGTAACTAATTCAATTAACAGATGATACAAGATGAATGCTTGCGCCTAAGCCCGTATTTTTCGTTCTCAAAAGAGTCAAAATTTTGACTAAGTTGTGCTTGATCTGTGTTTAGCACGGTATACTTATATAATGATACCTCAAAACTGGCAGATTCTTGAGGCAAAAGTTGGTTCCTTGATAATTTTGCATGCTGGTAAGTGAACAATCCCTGTTATTTCCAACACCAATGTATATGTAGGAAAGAATGCGATCAATGAATACTCACTTTGAAATGTTCTATACGCTTGATAGCATCGTTAGGGAACCCTATGAGCAATTCAACTTCTCAAACCTATCAAATTTCTCCCGGCGCTGGATTGTGAGATCCATTCACCATGCATCACAGCAAAGTAAATTAGGTACATTCAAACCAAACCCACAACTGACTGTACAACTCTGAGGACATGAGTACACTTTACGAACCTGATCTTATCCTTTGCTTCCGCTTGTTGCTGATTAAGCACTGCGAGTTCTTCCTCAAGAGCCTACAGAAAATATTAACATCAAAGTCGATAATCTTTTGATTGATTAGCAGGTCAACGACGAGCAAGAGTAGCAGTCATAGATCAATTGATATACCTGCATTCGGAAGGCAGTTGGACCGTCGCCAATGAGTTTTACCATAATCAAATCAAGGATAAACGATTCGATTTCTTCTGATTGTTCTTGTCCGAGTAAGCTAATTGCAAGAACGGATTTTATCCTCCATTTTAAACATCATGAAACTTGAAAAACTTGATTAAGAGAGCCTGAGGAAAAGAGGAGTGCCTATCCCTCTCAAGCCCATTCTGCATTTTCTTCTGGGCCCAAGCCCATTAGAGGGCTTCTGTAAGGAGTTCTAATACAAAACCCTAGATACTCGCCTGGATCCCCTCTCCGTCGTCGGAAGAAGAAGAAGAAGCACCTCCTCAGCAGCCGGCGAATTGCAGCGGAAGCCGTCCTCCACAAGCTCGTCGCCATGGGTCGCATGCACAGTCGCGGGTACGTTTCTGCTTTCTATCGTTTCTCCGATTGTCTGTTCGGATGAGGAAGTGGCCGATTCGTCGTAGCTCGCGCGTGTGAATTTTTTTTTGCAGTAAGGGCATCTCAGCCTCGGCGCTTCCTTACAAGAGGACTCCTCCGAGCTGGCTCAAGATCTCTTCTCAGGACGTGAGTGGAATCTCTCTCATTTGGTTTTCGGTTTCGTGTGAGGCAGGCGTATCTCGTGGGATTGATTCGATTCGATTCGATTCGATTGCTGCTGTAGGTGGAGGAGAACATCTGCAAGTTCGCGAAGAAAGGCTTGACGCCGTCGCAGATTGGCGTGATTCTTCGTGACTCTCACGGGATTGCCCAGGTGAGGAGCGTCACCGGGAGCAAGATCTTGCGTATCCTCAAGGCTCACGGTACGTTTTTACTTTCCATTTTCATTGTATTCGTGAAGTGAACTTTGCCTGTTAATATATGGATGCTGTCTATATGCTATCTATGGAGTACTTAAAGTTGTAAGCTTGATGACTTTGGCGCTGAAACTAGTTAAATCACTGCTTTAAGAGGAGATTAGTTAGTTTTTTGGAGCTTGTTATGTTGTTGTGGTCCCGAAATCATCCTGAAAACTGTTGGATCGGATTGAAAAGAAGTCATTTCTGGAATCCAATGCGTATTTTTGTCTTGCGGTATAGATTGTTGGAGAAAGCATCGGCTGCTACTGCTTCTAACTAAACAGCACGAGTTTGTTTGGCACAGGAAAGTTTCCGCTTTTTCTGATGATTTTCGGTTTTGCTTTTCCAACAGCCCTTGCGCCCGAGATTCCTGAGGATCTCTACCACCTCATCAAGAAGGCAGTGTCCATCAGGAAGCATTTGGAGAGGAACAGGAAGGACAAAGATTCCAAGTTTAGGCTCATTCTTGTCGAGAGCAGGATCCATAGGCTCGCGCGCTACTACAAGAAGAACAAGAAGCTCCCTCCTGTCTGGAAATAGTAAGTTCTCTTGCTTATTTTTGGCTCTTTTTGTTGAAACCTTTATGTTGCATGATAGTAAGCATAATATATCAAGTTCTGTTTTGTGTATTTAATGATTCTTTGTCACCACCTAGCAACTCTGACTGAAACAATGGGAGTTAGTCTTCAGTAGTTTTTGACCTGCATGTAGGCATGGGAGTCGAAATGACAACTCCCTTGCTAGACCAATTGACTCTTTTTTCCCTAATGTGAATCTAAGGCCTTAATAGCTTCGTGACTTGGAGAGCCAGCTCGCCCTATTAGTCTGTTACAGATGTCTGAGTGGTCCATGGCTCATGGTTGTAAATAGAATAGATAAACCAAAATGGTCTGCAACATAACGGTGGTGAATTTATCTTGACATTGAACTTTTAAGCTTTAGATGTCATCATGTCAGACCAGAGCCATTACCGACTATTCTTTCATGCCTGGTTACTCTTTTTAGTATAGATATACTTCCTGCTGGTCTTGGTGTTTTCCAGTTTCTAGTTATCTCTCGTTAAGGGCGGATTGGTTGAAAATTTCTTTCAGACTTCATCTTTTGTCCTGTGCATTCTTAATTATCCTGTCTTCTGTAAGTTTATATGATTTTAATTATCCCTTGGTTTATGTCTGTGTTGCAGCGAGTCTACAACTGCTAGCACTCTTGTGGCTTAGGCTGCATCGTGGACCATGAACCAGTTTTGATGTAGCTTTTGATTGCTGATGGTCATTGATGCTCTCTGTCACTCACTCGCTCTTGCTCTTGAGAATTTCATTTAGTTTGGATGAAAGTATATTTGTTATTGTACTTTGGGTGAGGATAGAGAGATGAGTTCTGTTATCTTTTTGACTATCATCTTCATTTTTATCGATTTTGAAGTTGACCTGTAGCGTCGTCTCGGTGATATTGGTTTAATTTGGATATAGCTTACTTCCAACTGCTCCACAAGTTTGAGCTCTCCTCTTGGTTCATTTGAAAAAAAAGATGATTTTAGTGGTAATTCAATGATGATCTCATGCTGGGGACTAATTACAAATTATCTGCTGAACAAAATAAGGAACGAGATGCCGTCGATGATCATGTATTCTGTTGGCTAATGCAAATGTAATGTAACACTAACTGCTTTCCATCTCTTTCCTTCGTTGGATTGATGGTAGGTAGTGTCATAGCAGCATCTGAGACAGGATTAAACCGCTTTATTTGGTCTGAATGTTGCTTCTTTAGTTTATGATTTATAGTTGAATGTATGCTTGAAAGAATCAAAGTCGAGGCAGATCCGAAATGGTCTTCTAGCGGTTGTAAGTTCTAACTGCTGAAGTTGGGTGAATTTAGGTTTAGGTGCGGTGTTGTCACTCAAGCTGTAGAAGAAGCAAATCAAACGCCTCCATTATCAAATCCTTGACCAGGAAAGTGTTTTCATTGAACCCAAGAACGACAAGGCCGATAGATAATCGGCTTTATTAAGCATTTGGAACCTTTTCCTTTATTTCCTTGCGAGTACACCGAAGGTTCAGTTGTCGACAAGCCATCAAACGGGGGTGAGATCCAACATCTTCCAGACAAGCCCTCAAATGGACCGTGCATGGTTTTAGCAGTCATCTGGCTTGAAAAGATGTCCCTAATCTATCTGGAGTGCTGGAAGTGCTTAAGGTGAAAATGGTCAGTATGTGTCGAGGAAAATGCAAGTGCACAGACGGATTCAATATTAAAGAACGCCTGTGGAATCAATCGAAGAGCAACTCCTCTTCAGGGTAAAATAAGTAGAATTGCTAGTTGCCCTGCTTGAACCCCTTACTAATGTAGCTGGCACATGGAAACAAAAAACACCAAAATTGTTTTTATTCCAAGGAAATCAAAAAAAAAAAAAATATTGGTATTATTGGTGAATGCCTGCGCTGAGGTCTCTATTTTGATTCTCAAAGAGTTAAAAAATTCGACTTAGTTGCGCCTGATCAGTGTTTTGCATTGTGTACTTGATTTATGATACCTCAAAAGGGGCAGCTTCTTGAAGCTGAAGTTGGTTCTCGGACAATTTTGCTTGCTGGTAAATAAAACAATCACTGTTATTTCCAAGTTCAATACATATGTAAGAACGAGTGCGACTAGTGAAAAAACTCACTTTCAGATGTTCTATACACCCGATAGCATCATTAAGTAACTTCATGTGCACTTCAGCTTTGAACCAAATCTAATTTCTCCGGCTTTGGATTGTAAGATCTATATCACCGTGCATCTCAGCAAAGTGGATTAGGTACATTCGATCAATTCATCCAAACCACAGCTGACTATACAACTCTGAGGACATGAGTGCACTTTATAAACTTGATCTTATCCTGTGCTTCAACTTGTAATGCAAATCGCGAAGCTAATATGCGGCTCCTAAAGAGAGAACTTTTACTTGCCTCTTGGTTTTGGACCAACTTGTGATTCAAGATAAATATCATGAGAACAAATCAAATTTAGATTGATCATACAAGAAAGATAAGAGATCAAATATACTCTCCTCATCATACATCAGGCAAGTTGAGATATCGTAGCAAGACATCCCCAATATTGCGAGAAACATCTTGTTTCGATATATTGTGAGTGAGATATCGTAGCAAGACATCCCAATATTGTGAAACATCTTGTTTCGATATATTGTGAGTCTGTGACGAAGAAGGAAGTTAAGGATGATAAGAGAAGAATTCTCCAAACGAAAGAACTTTATATTAATCGACCTGCTGCTGCTGGTGAAACTAATCAGTCGACCATTCGGAGAAAATATTATCAAACCGACATTCGTGCCCCACAACTTTGATAACTCAGCGGCGTTCTGGACAAGTCCATCCTTGCACTTTCTATAGGTTACTAGCCGTCCGGTCGGATTATCGATTTTCTGCACCGCCAACTTATCGCGGCCCATGGGCGACAAGAGTAGGAGACGGAGGAATGCGAATCAATGAGGAAAAAGAATTGGCTGTGGCTAAGTAAGAGTTTTTTTTATTTTTTGGTCAAACTAAGTAAGAGTTCAGCGGAGGGATTATATAAGCGGACAGATGAGACAATGCATTAACTCTGCAGGGCATGCAGAGTGAGAGTCATGCATTAACTCGGAAGGAAATTGAGGGCATCCGTTCATTGCATGATTAATTGCCAAAAACTGAACCTCAAAGCATTAGTTAACACCATAGCATCTTGCTCACGGTACAGTACAGACCCCAAATGGCATAGTACCCAACACTGAGCTGTTCAAAAGGCAAACATTTAAGTGATCGAAGACAAACCCACCAAAAATCATTCTTCAGCGCCTCATACATCAAAATCGATAGTGATCATTGAAACACCAAACCCGCTCATCTATTGGTCAATTTGAAAAATGTCAATCAGTGGTTTTAGCAATGTGGATTTTTTTTGCCGACAATAAAAGATAATTTGAATCTCCACGGAGGAAGAGCGTGTGGCGAAGTGCAGTCAACAAGCCTTCCATACCGGTGCAGTTGAGTCTTACGTGGTTTGCAGTGGGGAAGTTGCCAAATAATTGTCACAATATAAATTTAAAAAACACGGGGATAGTGTCGGTCAGGGGGATGTAGCTCAGATGGTAGAGCGCTCGCTTAGCATGCGAGAGGTACGGGGATCGATACCCCGCATCTCCATCTCGAGATATACTTTTCGTTTTCTCTTTTTACTTTCTTTTGCCTTGGTCAATTGCAATACGAGACTAATTGGATACAGAAAATCAAGGTCGAATTTTAAGCTGGTCATTAAAGATGCATCAAGGGGATGTAGCTCAGATGGTAGAGCGCTAGCTTAGCATGCGAGAGGTACGGGGATCGATACCCCGCATCTCCATTCTGTGATATGCTTCTTGTTTTATCTTTCTATTTGCTTTTGCATTGGTCACCTGCAATACCAATGTCTTTAGATGCAGAAAATCAATCTGGAGGATCAAGCAGGTCGGTTAAAGACTCATTGTTGGGTCGTTGGGTGGCCTGAATTCGGTTGAGTTAGTGCCTCACTAGCATCCGTTCATTGCAGCTTTTACTTTTTCACGACCCGCTTCCCTCTGGACTTGCACTCACTCTTCTGGTAGGTTTGAACTTGCACTTAGGCACTGAGGTTTTCAGCAAATCAACTCCCTTGGATTTTAGTTAGTATAAGACTCTGTCACTTTCCTTTCCATTATATGAACCTATGAACCTAAAAAAGGTCGATGCTTTTGTAAGTAGGCCTGCTAGCTTGCGCTACAATACTATTTTATGCCGCTGGTAGATTCTCAATGTTGCAAAAACTTAGGCATTGCAGAAGTCTTAGTTCCAAGACTCGTGGTTTGCATTTTAATGTCGACTTGAATGGGCTGCAACTTAATAGATAATATTTTCTTGATGTTGAAGGATGTTTTGATTCTGTCCCTCGTGACGTGACAGTTCATAATGCTGGACTGAATGACTCTGCACTTAGGGCGGTAGAGTTGTACTGTTTCATGGCAGGTCACTCATAGTCTCATACCCTTCAGTCGTTATCGTTTCCCTCTTGCAGCAGACTGGTTGGAATTTTCTGTCAAGTCTGCCTTGTAATGGTAACATGCATATGCTGTAATCCTGTCAATTATTCATGATGCTGCGTTTCTTTAGCTGATGCACATCTTGCTCCATATCTTTGTCGCGACGAGCCTTCCACCGCTAATTCTCTTGGGGCTTAAGCTGGGTATGGACCCTAGATCAGTTTTGATGTAGTTCTTGATCAGCGTTTGTCATCGATCCTATCTCTCTCCACCGGATTTTCCATTAGTCTGGATCAAAGAATTTTCTTTTATTGTACTCAGAGATGGGATAGACAGATGAGTTGATTACGTTTCGACTATAATTTACACTTACAGATTTTTGGGTTAACCATGTACTATCGGCGACAATCTCTCAATTGTGTAAGAAGTTTATGTTTGAGTGCTCTGCAATTCTGAACCCTTCATGGTTCATGAAAAGCAAAATGGGGGAGGACATTCTTTTTCTGCTGAGGGTGTATTGGTGTAGGGATGATGAAACAATGACTTTGGCATTGCCTCGACTGGTTAAAGTCAGCCTCGGAGAATTTATCAAAACAGCAATGGAATCATCAATTTCTGGTGATTCACAGTCACGAACAGGATGCTGCCAATTATTATGGACATTCTCGATAGGAGTTGTTATGGCGGCATTTGAGTCAAGGAACTGGGAGAACTGATTCGCCTTTTGACTATGGAGGGCAAGAAAATTTGAGGGTACAGAACCTTGCTTTTTTCCAAGATACTCGAGGGGCTTAAAGTAATGCTTATGATAATCAGAGTTTGATCTGTTGGGGGAACAATACACGTAATGTTCTATCCGAACATGTTCTATCCCATCATTTGCAGTTTCCGGCGAAGGAGACAAGGGCGAGGCACAGAACATGTTCTATTCTCAACCTCCATCCATCACTAGTAAATCTCAATCCGCTTTTCCTATTCACTAGTACACTGCGCGCTACAACTAGCAGCCCCTTTACTAGTCATGGAAAAAGCTAGCGCGCTAGCTAGCTACAACTGAGTACAAACCCTATTTTATTGTATTGTCGGGATACTTGAAGAAACCTGCTGAAAAATCGGAAGTGCGCTGATGCACAAGGGCTGAAAAGCCAGCAACTTGTTAGGAGTAGGTTCTGACTTGCCAATTTCCACTATTAGGTGGATAGGTTAGGAACCCCACAGGAGGTGCTTTAGGGCAGGGCCCTTATGTTTAAAAGGGCTTGTGCACTCCACTCGTTACCACTAAGCGTCAAAGCCAGGAGTAAAAGGAGGGACTTGAACCCTCAACCTCAGCTCTACCATTGAGCTACTGCTGAGCATTTCATGTATCACTTGATATGGACAACTTATGTTTTTCCACCAGATCACACTCTTGCCCTTCGATCGAGCTAGGGGCACAAGTAGGTAGGCAGGGGGATAGGGGCTGTTTAATCATGCTATTTGGAGATTCTTTCTCCACATGGCAATAATGGTATCTCAAGATTTCTAAGTGTTACTATGCGGAAGCTTGTACAATTTTGTAATTCAATGAGTAATTTAGTTGGTCTTGTGAAATTTTGTGAAATCACTGCTAACTTTTTTAAAGGATTAACCTTTTAGATGAAAGCGTAATTTATTATTTAAATATTTTAAAACTCACAGTCATTATGTAAAATTTTATAAAATCATTACTAACTGTTGTAAAAATTTGAATTTTTAGATGAAGGCATAATTTATTATTGAAATAATTTAACAAGTGCAAGTATAGGTGCGTGAACTTGGAGCAACAATAGGACGAGGACTTTCAGAGATTAAAGATAGAGGAAGACAAGTAGGAATCAAATAAGATAAGAAGAGTGTTATGTTTTGAAGGCTGTACGAGGTACTTAGTTTTTCTTGTACGGGGGCGTGACCTTCAAGTGAAGTGGAGTTGGCTATTTATAGCCCTCTTTCACGGCCATACTCTTTGTACGAGAAGTAAAGATACAAGCAATGTTACGTGTCCTCCTTTTCAACCTACACTCTTTGAATTTAATCTACGCTCTAGACAACTACAATGTGAACAATTTCACCTATCTCTAATTCTACCAACTTCTCATATTCTCTATTAGCCATACAATACAACTATCACTTGTACACCACCATCTATAACTGCCACTTATTTCTCTAGAACCTAGTCGATGTCTAGATTTTTCTAAACAAAAATTGATCAGGATTTTAACAGTCCTCCTTGATCAATTTTTGTGACACTCCAAGCATGTTTCTTAGCACCTCAAACTTGATTAGTGGTAGTGTTTTAGTGAACATGAGTGAAACTTCATCATCCGTCTTTCAATATTTTAGCTCAATCTCTCCATTACTTTTGCACTTCTTGAATCAAATTGATATCAACATTTTTAGTTCTTCCATGAAAAAATTAGATTTCTCGAAATAGTGTTCATGGACTTGTTATCTCAAAAAATCGGTTTTGGTTCCGTCTATACTTCTCTCAAGCCATAGTGCTTGACCGGTGGTCATGTTAGCTGCAATGTACTCAGTTTCCACAGTAGCCCATGGGAATATTCTGAAGTTCAGTGTGAATGTATTGGCGGTAGTGCTCTTCATATCATCAGCTTAACTTGCCCCATCACTTTTGATGTGACCAATGAGTTTAGACATTGCACTTGGGCAACTCCAAGTTTCTTGTAAGTAGCTTAAAATTCCCTCGGCGACTTCAAAGAGAATCTGACCCTGACTTTGCATGAATTATGATAGCAGACTTGTCATACATGATATTTGGTCGTATATCTATAAGATATAGTACACTAACGATCAGGCTATAAATAACCAACCCCTCTTCATTGAAGGTCACGCCCAAGCACATGAAAAACTAAGTCCCTTATACAGTCTTCATATTATAATACTGTTCTTAGAATTTGAAGTCGAACCATACCTTTTTCCGATCCTTGGAATCTTTCTCATTGTATTTCCCAAACCCTGTTCGCAGTCTTAGCTCCAATTATTAAGTACTTGTTAAATAACGCAAAGTGCCCTTGCATTCTTTTGCAGTTGTTCCTTTGGGACACTCACTTACACCTTCTTATGAAGGCGCATAACCCTTTCCTATGACGTTCCATAAATCTTGGGCTATCAGTAGCCATTCTAATGCTCCTATAATCATAACCATTCCCATTGAAAATAGGACTGGGAAATGAGGATGAGGTAGTTTCAGCCATGAATGTGGTGTTGAAAAATTTGGATGGGTGATTTTCGTAGAGGAAAATTAGGATAAATGCCCAAGATCAACCGGACGAGGCTCTGATACCACTGTTAAGATATGGGGCAATTTTGAAAGCGAGTGGGTGAGTAATTCAGTTGGCGCAAGTATAGGTGCGTGGACTTGGAGCAACAATAGGACGACGACTTTTGGGGATGGAAGATAGAGGAAGACAAGTAGGGAGCAAAGAAAGGAAGAGTAACAAGGGACTTAGTTTTTCTTGTGCTCGGACACCTTCAAGTGAAGAAAGGTTGGCTTTTTTATAGTCCTCTTTCTCCGCCATACTCTTTGTATAAGAGGTATAGATACATGCTACGTGCCTTCCTTTTCAATCTATACTCTTTACTTTCATCTATGATCTAGAAAACTTCAACTTCAACATGGACTTTAATCTATCTCTGATTCTACCGATTTCTCATACTTTCTATTAGCCAAGCACTACGACTCTCCCGTGTACACCACAATCCATAACTACCACCTATTTCTCTAGAACCTAGTTAATGTCTAGATTTTCCTAGACAAAAATTGTTCAGGATTCTAACGCTATGATTAAAGTCGGTGATGCTAAAGTCATTCCACGTCAGTTTACATATATCCTCCACTTAATAAAGCTTTTAAAGGAATACACGTTCTGGAGCAACTTCTAAGGCTCAAAAGAGAAAAGAACGTTATCCATAGGAATCATAGGAATCGTAAAGCAAGACCCATCCATGGTAACGCCTACCTACGCCTACCTGATGCACATGAGAAATTTGATAAACATCAACGCTAAGCTCTTTTTAAAAGAGTGCAGAGATCATTTTCCGATCAAGAAGAGGTATCGAGAAGATCACGAGGTCGACGGAGCAACTGCCGGCGACACTGGTTTGGATTGAGTCACGGACGGTGGAGGAAATGGCCGGAAAGAAACGGAGAACGTCAGAAGCAGTCCCAGTCGAGACACGAGGAAGATAGCCCTCACGTGTTCTCGATCCTAAAAAGCGCCGTCGTACACGTGCTCTCGTCCCTTTATTTGCGTTTGGTTTTGGGATGTGATGTTGACCTCGATCCTTACCCGTTTCTCTTCTTCGGATGGGGCCAAGCACAACGGGTGGACATCTCCATCAGACCGTGGAGAATGCACCTTCACCCGACGGCCGACATGTGGATTGATTTATCCGACGATGGGTGATGTCCGCGGGTACCCCACACGAGCGCAGAAGCGCCTATCAAGATGTTGTGTTTTCTATTTATGGGGATGGACCATAAGATGCGCTCTTCACATTCCCTACGAAGTCGTAGTTATTACGCTACAATCGTATGGTGTACCCCACATGTTTCGAACCTCGGTTGGTATCGAAACTAGATGCAACTGACCCTTTTGTTGCGATACTTTAAATTGAAATTAATCAAGGGCATCAAGCGGGAAAGACATGAGCGAGAAAAAGAATGAAAATCATCTGTCTACCTTCATCTTTGTAATCTAAAAAGCTACAGGTGAACATCTGGAGAATTCACAAAAGAAGAAAGAGGATAAAAAAGAGTGAAGGGAAAGTGAATCACTCGAAAATCTCCATTTCCAACTTTCTTCTTCGTCCTTTTATCTTATCTTACAGTCCTCCTCGTTTTTTTCTCTTTGGAACCCCCGAACCGTCCGTTTCTTTACTTTCACTGACGCTAAAGTCTAAATCAACCACTAGTTAACCCACCACTCTAATGGGGAATTGGGCTCGGACTGCAGAAGAGCGCAATGATTAGTAGCCTCGTCCTCGAGCTCCCACACCAACCCCTCCCACAGATCGATCGACCCTTGGCCTCCACCAACGCTACCGCACAGCCCATCGTCGCCTTCTTCGGTGCCAACACCGTCTCCAACCTCGCTGCTATCTCTGCTGGGCAGGCCGAGCTCGTCGTCGGAGGCCTCGAGCAAGCGCCTCATCACCCTCTCCCTCTCGTCTCCTCCTTCGCCTCCACCTTCGCCCGCAGGCGACGCAGACGAAGCCGACGAGGAAGTGGCTTCCGGGCCGGCTTCCTCGGCGGAGGCAGCCAAAGGGTCGGAGGAGACGGAGGCGAGCTCTTGCTGGAGGCTCGTGATGAGGGATGACAGGTCCTGGCCCGGCACGTCTTCCTCTTCCTCGAGGAGGGAGAGAATGTCCTTGTACGACTTCTGCCGCTTCTCCTCCTCTTCTTCATCGGGGGTCGCCTCTCTCTGGCGCTTCAGTGGCGACGTTTCCGCCATTGGAGAAGGCTCCTTCTTCCTTTTTCCTTTGAGCTTTTTCTGTGGACGAGCGAGAGAGGATAAGAGGGAGAGAGATGAGGTGGTGAAAGTGCATGTCAGGACCGGAAGTGAAAGACAGTTATATAGACGAGGGACGGGAGGAGGAGGGTCGGTCAGAATTGAGGGAAAAGAGGAGGCAAAGAGTATTTAATTTAATTTCCACCAGTAAAGAAAGAGAACATTTAGTTCAATTTAATATAAATTTAGTGCAGGGGTGGTGGAAAAGAAAAAGATAAAAGCGAAGGAGCAAAAGGTGCAGTGCTCGAAATCTCATTGGTCGAGTTACGCCATGCGTTGGTCTGCACCGTTGGATACGAAATCTTCCGGAGATTTGAGAAATCGACGGCTACCGATCGATGAAGATGGTGCCAAGATGGTGCCACGGAAGGAAGGAAGATATCTGATGCTTGGGAGATGTCGACAAAGTAGATATAAATATAAAGAAATAATTTAGATTTCTAACGCATGACACAGACTATACGTTAAGAATAAGAACCCTTCTTCCTTTGGTGTTTAACAATAAAGAAATATTAAATAGTTACATAATTATGTTGGATATATTCAAAGTAGTCATTATAGTCGGCTCATTAAAATGACAAATTGTAAATAGCATATCTGAGCCTATCAAAACACGATGTTGCGTGACTAGATACATTGATTCTATATAACAAACTTAGCATACATGGCATCATTCGAATTGAATATAGCGAATAAGAAAGGGATAACAATAAATTGTAAATAAAATATGTGAGCCCGTCAAAACGCGACGTCGCGTGACTGGATACATTGATCTTGTATAAGAAACTTAGCATACATGGCATCATTAAAATTGAATATAGCGAATGAGAAAGGGACAAAAGATTAGCTTACAGGAGATGACACCGATCAATCTCTCAAAAGTATTTGTTTAATAGTGCCCAATAAGAATTGTTCGACATTATACATCATTTAGACATATAAAAAAGAAATTTTAACCTAATGTTATTTATTTATTTAGAGTGTGTTTGGTTCGCATAAAATGACAGCAATGTAAAGAATATTTTCTTAAAAATGATCATTTATATTGGGGATAAGTATAGTTCTAAGATATAATTTGGAACTAAAGAATCGGACCGGTGGAAACTTATCCGATTCCATGTTCCAAAATATGTAGGGTAGGTTTTAGGTTCCAAAATTAATGAACTTATTTCAATAGATGATAGATGGAACTTGGAACCTAGAACTCTAAACAAACTTTTGTGTCTTTCTTGGACTATTTCTTCATGCGATCCTATTCTATGGCGTCTCATGATGAGTGTAATGTGAAATCACTAACCTAAGCTTCAACTTTATGATTGTGAATTTTACTCTGTTAATGTTTTATATATGTCGTGTATTTAAATATAAGTTGTAATCAGTGGATTGCAGGAATAAGTAGTGATCATTAAATACAATAATTAATAGAGGAACCTAAGTAGACTATGATAACTTGTGTTATGATAGATTCCAGATTTTAGAGCATGCATGACAGGTTTTAAATTCCAGAAAATGATGAATCTATTTCAATTGATAGGTTCCAAATTCGAAGTGAAACCTAAAATTGCTTACTCTAATTTATCTCGCTAAAAAAAAAAAAATCAATGAATAAAAAATATTTCCATTTTTTACAAAAATGTTTAATTATTATTGATAATAATTAAAAAAAACTTTTAGTTGATTAATTATTTCAAAAGATACAAGTAAATTATAAAAAAATTCAGATTATTCATTTTTTTTTTGGTAAAATAAACGGAGTTTTAGTCATAACCGAGCGCAAGGAATCCGACATCTTTGAATGGCGGTTAGCATCGAAGATAAAAGGGTTTCCAAATCTCCAAGGCAACTTGATTCCTTGCCCACTCCATGCGTTTATCCTGGTGATGTGAAAGGGCTCGAGGCAAAAGGGAGTACATGAAAAGACTCGAACCGACTTTGGATAAAATTTTCTTTCTTCTTTTTCGGCCGACGGCTTTGGATAAGAATCGATATTTGATGTTCGAATCTCCAACGAGGATAACTAGTACGATCATGAGGAATTTCGACCCATTTTCACATAACTAATCTACTTTAATAAATAATCTACTGTGAGACGACGATCGCAATTTTTATAAGGTATTTTCATTTTTGCATTTGCACCAGTTTTCAAAAAAAAGATGTTTCGTCTATCTTTGAGGTGCTGCAATTTTGAAACAGGTGCTTCTTTTACCAATTATTGTTCCATAGCCAAAACTATGGAGTGGCCATTCCCTTCTAAGGCTTTAATAATTACCAACAAACGATTACATTGTTAATTAAAGTAGATTAATTATTGATAAGATTTTTTTGGTTGGAATCATTGATAAGATTTACTAGTAACTAGATTGATAGTTAAAATAAGTTAGTTACTAATGGTTGTCATGCACATTAAATTAATTAGTTAATCTATCGAATCATGTATATTTATATTTGTGCATAATATTGGTTATTTCTTAATGGAATTCAATATTAATTTGTTCCTAATGATATTATGGACACCGATTTATAACAACATTTAATGTTTTTAATAAGTTTTCCGTAATTTTTTGTGTTTGAGAGTTATCTAGTGTAAAGTAATTTGATTAAATTAAATTTCTTGAAATTTCCATTTCATTCCATTCTTACAATTGAAAATTTGTTCCGCTGCATTTTGTTACTTGAATCAAATTAAAGAATCAAGACTCGCATTCCATTCTATTCCATTCCGTTATATGCCATATCAAACGTAACTTTAATAGTTTGGCAAGAGAAAGGCCGAGAATAGGTAACCACCTTGGCAATCTTTGTGAGTTTTATCACAACGATTACACTTGTTATTATGGAACATTTGAATTGAGTTATAATATTCCCCCCACTGTGCAAGGGCTTGTTACGTAGCACCGCAAAAGCTTTTGAAGTCCGGAAGTCCATACACCCGATATGAAAAATCGTGCACTACTGCCATAAGCAAGTTCGAATTCTTAACATCTTTGATTGAATTATTGATCTCGTACTGCTAGGGCTACGCCATCGATGGGAGCTGTGTGTAGATGTCGAAGAAGTCATGTATAAGAAAAAGTGGTCTGACTATATAAAGTTAGATTTTGAATTTAGTGTCCACCACCCAAATTATCCTATATACCCTTGACGTATGATATTCTCTTAATGATTAAGGGTAGGGTAAAATTGTAACTTAATAGACAAAATGGGGGGCAATATGTGCACTACCTAGGGTTACTCCATCGATGGGAGCTATGTGTAGATGTTGAAGAAGTCATATAAAACAAAGTGGTTTATCTAACTATATAAAGTCAGACTTTGAACTTAGTGTCCACCACCCGAATTATCCTATATACCCTTGACATAAAATTTTCTCTTAATGATTAAGGTTAGGTAAACTTGTAACTTAACAGACAAGATGGGGACCACTATTTGCGCCACCATCATTGAAAATGGAGATTAAATAAGAGAAAGTGATGGGGCGGCAACATTTTTTAACGTGGAAGAGAATATTATTGATGGGAACTTACGAGTAATTACCCATTAACAATAAAAATAAGACTTTTAAACCTCGTTGAAAAGGAAAGTTCCTAAAAAGGTAAGCTCGTTTTTCCTCTAGCAGGAAATGAAGTCGATTCTTTTTTTATTTTATTTTCTTATTCATTTATCTTTGAAGGACACCATAGGATAAACCATCTTACAAGGATTAGATTCGAAAAAAGAGTAGGTCATTATTGTCGGGCGACAAACGGAGTGGAGTCAGATAATGTTACAGGTTGAAATGCATGCAAGCCCTGTTCGAGATTGGTCGGCTCACCAATAATCTCTCGGAAGGAAATGTTCGAGAGAATTTATTAAGAAAAGAAAGATAATCCAAGATGAGCTCCTCGAACAAAGGAAAAAATCTTCCAGCGATAGGCTAATTAAGCGTGCCATATATTATAATTTACAGGGAAGTGATTATGTTATGATTTCCATATTTTTCACTTTGCTAGGTGCTCTCGAGATTGAACAAAGGACTACGCTGACCCGGTATTTGACTTTTCCTGCCATAATTTTTCTTTTCTTAATTTCGCTGAAGACCGTTTTAGGTGATTGAACTCCCTAGGAACTGCGTCATTAGGGCAACAGCCCACGCCCATTGAACCCCACAAAGCTAGACTAACGAAAAGAACAGAAAAATTTTAAAATATGCCACACTTATTAACGATACCTAATAAAGAAATATATACATTTTCGATGCACTTATTTGGCACAACAACGAGAAAAATAATATTTTGAGGAAGACAAATTCTCTGTATTTGGATGCTTAAGAAGTATCTTCAAGACAATCGATCATTTTAAAACACATTTTTGCACCTCAAACTTTGACTGTACATACCACTTCATACTGCACCTCTACTAAGGTTTCTTAATTTACAAAATTGTCATTATCTTTTTGAGAATATCACTATTTGAATCCCAAATTCCTCAACCTACTCAAAATCAATGGACGCAACTCAAACCCTAATCAGTCACGGCAGGTTAGACGCTGGCCACTGTGACCATTTGACCTTCCTTTGAGGTCATAACATCATTAGTGATGGATTGAGGTCGCTGAGGCCATGGCCAACCTCAACAAGGTCATGATGCCATGGCTGAACTCGGATCAAGGCCGAGGAGATGCGGCAATGCGCCATCTTTTATGGTGGTCCCTTGTGCCGGCGGTGGGTTCATCCCCCACAGGGAGCGCAAACCGGAGGCGGTGGCCATGGGTAATGGTGGTGGTGGCGGGTTTGTGAGAGTTTATATAATTGTAATGATGAGGTAATCTTTTCGGTTGGTGATTTTATATAGAAGTATGAAAGTAGTATATAAGTGGTATTTCGGTGAAAATTTATGTGCATTTCTGATGTGTTGCCTAAAAAAGTATTGGCTTTCTCGCAAACGACTCACTGATTTTTTTAATTTTTGGCCTTTTGTTATTTTACTTGATTAAAGATATCTTCTCGGTCCGATAAGTGCTTCCCGAATCCTGATCGTATCTAAAGAAAATATTTATGAAATAGCATAGAATAGCTTCTCAACGAACTGTCTAGTGCTGGCATCATGAGGGAAAGTTTTCCACTGATGGAATAAACAATAGTATATAACTTTGATTATAGCATTGTCGGCATCGATTCAAGGATCTAGTCACATGCAATGTCAAGGAATATGTGCCCAAGACCATTAACCGTATAATTTACTATTGGATTCATGATCTAAGTGGCTTGTGACTTATACCAATCGTCGTGCAAAAGGAACCCGTGTTAAGCCTCATTCCAAGACGCATTAATCATAGATTAACCAATATCAGGGTTTCCAATGGCATCATAACCAAAGTAGCGGCATACGAATAAAAGAATTGCAAATGCGAGGATGGAACTGTTTGTGGAGTGTCGAGCCACGGGAAAATCATAAATAAAAAAAAAAATTTATAAACTTATTGCACTTGTGCTAAATCATCCAAAACCTTTCAATTTTACCATATTAGTTTTAAACCTTTTAACAATTTATCAACATTGTTCATCTAGCCAATTTTGGCCAAAAATTAATGATGTGGAAGCTAGTAATCCTACATGGCACGAATGATGCCAATGTGGAAAATTTCTGATATTATTATTATTATTATTATTATTATTATTATTATTATTATTATTATTATTATTATTATTTATTGTTAATGGTTACCGGTCACTAGACAAGGCCTAGCAACCCTCACCGGCCACTAGGTGAAGGCCAACTCTTAACATTAAAATAAATAAAATAAAAGAATTGAAAGATTAAAATTTTTCAAAAATTTCCACATCAGCATTGTCATGCCATGTAGGATAATCAATGTTCATGACATCAATTTCCGTCTAAAAGTGGTTGAATGGACTACATTGACAACTTGTTAAAAGGATTAGAATTAAATTAGTTAAATTAAAAAGTTGAAAATTGAATTAGTATTAGTACAATATGTTTATGACTGAACTTTTAGATTCTCGAGTTCAAATGCAAAAATTTTCACTTTTCATTTTTCAATCGGAGAAAGTTGGCATTTAAATGAGAGTTGAGTGGAGAACAAGCTGAAGAAATTGCACAAGTTCACCTTTCTTTTATCGTGATGATATTAGCAAGATGTTCATTAATCAACGCTATTTTCAAAAGTAATCCCTCATAAGCAAATGCCCAAGTTTGGACTCGAAGAGTAGTGACCCACTTGAACTTCAAGTTCCTGTAAAAATGGATGATAAAAGGTTTTGAGTGAACAATCAATGTTTCGATTTTTTTTTTCCTTTTTTGAATTCTTCGAGCTTTTTTCACTTTAAGCAAAAATAATATCTTGTATGGGGAATATCTAACGATGGAGGCAACTTCACCCCCCACCTTATCAGCTAGGGCTTTACTTGTAATGTGCTCCCCCTTATATTTTATGTATCAAATGCATTAAGGACATTTAGATAGAACAAATCAATCACCGATAAGATTCTTTGAGATATAAAAGGTAAAAGGTCGATTAAAAAACACATTATCTCAAATCTTGCTGGCTGCTCTCTTTTTCCAATCCTGACATATCGAAGCATGTCAATCAAGTCTGAAATGCATTGTCTTGTCAGATGGACTTCGCAGGCCAGGATTGTCACCTAAAAGGAACAAGGAGCGAAAAAACAAACGAAAAAGAGAGCGGGGACTTTTCTATCATGGGCTGCCCACTCCACGGCTGGTGGGGGAGCGTCGCTTTATTCTCCATCATCAAGCTGAAGAAAGCAATGGCGAGTTTCACATCGGACAGCAGAATCCAAGCAGAATTCATAAATCAAGAAAAAGGGTCAGGTGCCGGACACAGTTCTGCCATTTGGACTCGAAAAGAAGCAGGACAGGCAGTCAGACAGAGACAGGGATGGGAATGAGGTTAGTGGGTGACTAGGAGAGATTTCGCAGGTAAGATATCAACTTCAGAACCAACTATGATGACACGGGGTCGGAGAAAAAGGGAGCCAAAAGGGATGGCGAAACTTCACGTGGCGAGAATAAGCAAGCAGTGGAGGCCACGTTCGATCACTGACAATTTCTGGTAACGACACTGTTTACCTGTTCCTCCTTGATTTGAGAGAGAGGGAGGGAGGGAGGGAGGGAGGGAGGAGAATTTGCGATCTCCTTTTCAGGCAACCAAGTGGATATTGGGCCCAAAGGACACAAGGAGGAAAAAAATAAATGACAAGTGGATCAAATTTAGGAAAAGATACGCCTGTCAGTTTCTTGTCGGCTGGCTAACTTTTTTTGGCAACCAAGTGGATATTGGGCCCAAAAAGCACATCACCAAAAAAAAAATGCAACTTAAAAAAAAAACTGTCTTCTGACAAAGAGAAAGAAAATACAAGGAAAACAAAGGTTTTACCGAATCAAACATTAGCGAATAAGGGTGCGTTTGATAACATTTTTGTTTAAAAATTGTTTGAGAAAATAATTTTTGACCAGAAGAATGCATTCAAGTAAACTTTTTTACGAAATAAAAAAAAAAAAGAACATAAATATGTTTAGTAAATTTGTGTTCTTTTTTTGTTTCTCTTAAATTTTTAATTTTTTTTAATTTTTTCTTTTTTTAATTTTTTTTTTATTTTTTTCTTTTTTCTTCCTTTTGGCCGGTCGTGGACCTTGGCCATGGCCGGCGACGCTCCGGTGAGGTCGTCGACCCTCAACGGCCAGTCGCCGAGCATGGTCGAGGCCAGCGACCGGCCAAAGAAAAAAGAAGAGGAAAAGGAGAAAAAAAGAAAGAAAAGAAAAAAAAATAAGAGAGAGAGAAATTATTTCTTAAAAGTGTTCCAAAAACAAAAAATAAGTTTTTTTTGTTTCTTGTTTCTGTTCTAAATTTGTTCTCACGAATAAAAAAATAGATTTGCAATAAAAACGTAAACAAACGTGTTTCTATTCTTTTTTTGTTCCTCGGAACAAAAAAAACACAAATTGTGTTCATAAACAAGAAGCGGGAACACAAACAAACGGCCCCTAAGTTTCCTCGCACGGCATCAAATTTCCTCACAACAGTACGACAAATGTCATACCAAAGTGTAGTACCAAAGTGTAGACTCTCGTGTAAATTTTTAGTGTTGATTTACCTAATCAATGAAATTCATCTAATTTTTAAGTGGAGCTTTGATGAGATGCAACGATTATAGACAAGTTGGGACTCTCGCAACAAAACTCATGGAAGACGCGGTCACTCAACACTAAGTAAAATGATGACTTAATTATTGTTAACCGATCAACCTGGTATTTGACCATCCAATTTCTAAAGCATTCTTTAGACAAGACTTACCCTAGACAGACCACGGCGGGATGTAAACATCGCAACAACGTAATCCTCTCCAAATGTGTAAGACACCTGTACCCAAGCTATCAAAATGCGGTTTCGCTGTCAAAGTGACGAACTTTGTATCTATAAGCACGAAATACAGCGTCGTTTTGGCTTCGCGTGGTTCAGTTCAACCTATGTAGAAACGTTGACCAGGAGCAATTTATTCGAGCCAACGAAACATTCTTGAACGTACTTTAGAATGAGTTCGCTCGTGAGTTTCAAACTCGACATCTAGGCATTGGATTGTCAACTTTTTACCTACGTAACTTCATCATGATGGGAATCTAGTCTTTTCAAATTACGAACTCTTCTTGTCTTAGGTGCGATAAAGTTTTGTTTCCCCGTATCTGTCAAGTTTGGTTCCTCTGTCTCGCATGATAAGGTGAAGAGAGCTCCATTACCCTCTCGGCGCTTAGACCTTTCTCTAAAACGAAACCTATCGAAGAACACGAAACCATTTGGAACCCCACTATTCGAGAGCCCTTCCATACGGGGCTCCGGGGTCGCTAGCTCTGGCCAACTGAATCGGATCGATGTCATGAACAACCGAGCATCTTATCTAAGTCGCTTAAAAGGGATCGGCTCTGCTTCGGGACAGATGTGGAATTTTCAGGGAATGTACCAACTCTGCACCGAAGTGACTTCAAGCCCATCATTCGTTACAGCTTTACATGGTTAAGAAAACCCATAAAAGCTCAGCCGAAAGGGCCCATGACCGGCCTCAGACAGGACCGCGGGTTTAAGAGCTGAACCTATTCTGGTCAATTGAATTCGAAGCCAGCCTACGAGAACTTCCAGTTTCAAGATTGAATTTGATAATTTGAAGAAAACAAACGATAAGATAAAGGATTGGATCCGGACGACTGGCTTTGATTATCAGATAAAGGAGAAGAAAATGCAGGCATCGCCCCGAGTGGAGCAATTGGTACTATGTATTATTTGACTCCATCGATGTGAGAGACCATTCCCTGAAATACTGCACGTCACTGCAAAGGGAGGAGGCACTAGGCACCAACTCCAAATTTGCAAAAGCATTGTGATTAAAAAAGCCTGTGAAAGACAATCAAGACCCCTTGTTAAGAGAACATCTATAAAATCAAGAAAAACCAGAAACTCCTAGCTTCTTCTCTCCCAATCCAGACTGAAAGAGGGGGATAGTGCCGCCACAAGCAACTCCTGCAACGAACCTTATACCCTTGCTCAACTCATCGTGTAAGGAAGCGCTACAGGCGTGGCAGAGGACTATCCAGCGACTCAGCATCCCATGACAGCACAATTATAGACAAAGTTACTTGATCGCTTCCTGGCAAGCAAGTTCCACCTTGGAGGGCCTTCACTTGGAACCCAAGAGTTGAGCTCGATGAAATTTTGAGGTCCGCCAATGACAATGAGGCTGTCTCCACAAGCTCGGAAAGCAAGGCCCCATCCATATGTTGAGGCTGCGCTTTCAGGAAGTCTGCCCACCGGAAACCACATCCGTCGCACCTTATTGTACTTTCTCACTTCCATGTTTGCATAATCAGCGGAATACAGTTCATTGTTCACAACCGCAACCAAAGGAGGTGCTTCGGCTGTAGCAGGTATGTCAGTCTCTCTTCCGGGGGACATATCAGGGATTTCGGTCCATCGTCCCGTCCTTAAATCATATTCCTCCCCACATGTGAGAACCTTCCCTTCACTACCACCAATCCCACCAATTACGTAGAACTTGCCATCCATAAACACTCCAGAACACTTCTTCCTTGCTTTGTGCATGCTTGGAAGGGGATGCCATTTATGAGTTTCGGAGTTGTATATCTCCGCGGAACTCAGTATGTTATTATCAGGATCCTGCCCACCAGCTACGATTGCTATCTCTCCGAAACTGGCAGATCCAAACAGGCATCTCGGAGCATTCATCCTGCCTCCAGAGGACCAAGAATTTGTTAGAATGCTATATCTGTATATCCTGTACGTAGTAAATACAAGAAGCTCAGTGCCCACTGCCAAGGACTCTTTGTCAGAGAAAATGCATAATTCGTCTGACATCATTCTCGGTAGGTGCATCCATCGACCACGAATTGGGTCGTAAGCATCCCATTCGAGCAAGTTGCAAGAAAAATAAATCCAGTGCTCGACAATACCATTCTGTCTCCTCATTTTATAGAGCTCACCGGTTTTAATCAATGATTGAAAACTCTTATTCAATGACGCAATGGAACCATAATCAGATCTCGCGCAACGAATAAGACAGTTAATTGACATATCCCTGCCAATGGAATTGATAAGGGAATTTGAATGTGAAGAATCCCCAGCATGACGTTGATTATCGGATTCTTCACACAAAAAAGCCTGATGTACACTGCCTTCCTCTTGTCTCAGATCTTCTTTTGTATCATAATATAGGACACCCTCTTCCACATTACCAGTGTCGAAAACACTCCTATCATCGGACTGTCCATCTTCTTGTCTGCAATCTTCTTTCATATCATCATACGGGGGACCCTCTTCAACATCAACAATGTCGGAAACACTCCTACCATCAGACTTTCCTTCTTCTTGTCCGCGATCTCCTTCTGTATCATCATCATATGGGAGATCCTTTCCATGCCAATCCCAAGAAGTTGCTTCTGGCGTATCGAACCGCTTGAAACTCCGCTGATAATCCTCCATGTCAGCATCGCGCCGGCGCTTGCTGCAGCCCCCAGCGCGGCCGCCGCCGCAGATTTCCACCTCGAGCCTACAAGTCTGGCGAGACCAGTTGGTCTCCGGCTGGCAGGAGCTTGAGAACATCCTCGGAACCAGACAGGAACGCCCCTCCAACATGTCTCCTTGTATCTATCAACAAGCAGGGTAACCGAAGTCACTCACAGAACCCCAGTCAATCCAAAGGCTACTCTATCCGTTACAGTCGCAACCGGCAAGCGAAAAAAAAAACGACCCGACCCTGCGCAGACTCCGAATTAACTCGACAGTCAACTCTACCTTCGAGGCAGGAGAAACCGCAAATGTCCTCGAAACAGCGAGCATTCAAGAATCGATTTCTCGTCCATCTACCTCAAATTAACTCCCGAAAAAACCGCCCTTTTAATTAAGAAATCAATCGATTCATCGCCCCGGAACCAAACAAGTAACCGATTCGAACTAAAACAAACCGCAAACAAACCCAAAATAAAAATAAAAATAATAGAGAACGGCGCAAAGAATTCACCAAGCATCGATACCAAAACACCACCCCAAAACTAGAAAAAGCCCTCGCCGCAGAACGGTAATCCGAGCCGAGAAATCAAGCGCGCGACCGGGAGATCCAGCCGATTCGATCGAACCCGCCCGCAACCGCGAATCGGAGATCCGACGGCCGAGCACGACGGCGCCCGGAAGCACGAGAGGGAGAGTGGGAGGGAGAAGACGAAGACGGGAGAGACGGGAGGGATCGACAAGGAGAGACTCGGCGGCTTACTGATTGGTTGCGGGAGAGATGAAGGGAGGGGCTTGATTGGATCGCCTTCAACCCTCCTAACCCTCCTCCTCCTCCTCTTCCTCCTCCTCCTCCTCCAGCTATCTCTCCTTCTTCCCCTCTTCGCTGCGCAGCTTCTGTTCTTCGCGTTCTCTCTCTCTCTCTCTCTCTCTACTTTCTCTTTCTAGTCGTCCTCTAGATTTTCTCTGCAAATCAGAGCAGCTTCAGATGCGGCCGTGGAGCTCCGGATTTTGCCCAAAGACGAAAAATATGATTTAAAAGAAAAGGAAAAGGAAAAAAAAAAAGGATATCGAGCTTTCTGTTTTATTTACACGTCGACAGGTGTATCGATTCATTGTTATTAGCAAGATGGATTGCCCCCCTCCACTTTCGCCTAATTGCGTTTTACCCCCCTCGAGGGGGCCGAGTTCAGTCCTTCGCCTGAGAAGAAATGGAGAACAACGGGGTCTGATCCATAAATAAATCAAAATTGAGAGAGCAAGACGAGTCGAGGTTAAATTTGAGTGGCGATACTTAAATTTCGGTAGTGAAAAACTTACATAAATGTACATTCTGACTCGTCGCTGAAATTTATCTATATTTAACTGCGTCACACATCCTGCTTTTTTTCTGCACATTAACCTAATTACAAACATATAGTTTGACTCAATTAACTTTAAAAATAAAAAAATCCATATAACTTTTAAATGAAAATTAGGTTGGATTATAGAGCAAAGCCAAACCCTCATCGAGTCTATCGTTTCTTCACTTTGAAATCTTTTATCCTGTTATTATTATATTATATTAGCCTCTCGATTTCGAAGCTACCCACCATCAAAATATCATATTATTATTGGCAACTTGATCAAAATATCATTTTGATATCATAAGATTACTTGTCTAGAGGTTTAGAAAATCAACAATAAACCAACGTGATATTATATCGACATTGCCAACTAGCTCGAGAATTAAAAAGGAAAAAGAAAAAAAAAAGGAAGACCGGTCGGACCGAAAGTAACCTCAAGTCAAATCAAAGGATCCACTAATAGCACATCTCTTTACAAGGAAAATGATCTCTCCTTCTTTCTCTCTCTCTCTCTCTCTATCTCTAAAAGATAACGAGCTTTTTCCATAATTAATGTCTTATAGTTGTAACTTGACTCGTGATTTGGCCCTTTCTTTACCTCCATCAAGAAGTACTTAGACCATAAGAAACCTTAATTCTTTTTCGAAAAAGAAAAAAGGAACACTTTTACGTGAACGGTCCACTATTTATCCGAAGGTTTTAACCACCCATTTTTTTTTTTTCGAATAATTATTGGATCAACGGTGGACTAAGCGGCTGGTTAAAATTATATTTTATCCACGGTCGACGAAAGTCGTGATTTTCTTTTCTTTTTTCCTTTTGGGTCAGAATGAAAGTCATAATTTAGTCGGCGTTTTCTAAATGCCCAGAAAGCGGGGCCCCGGCGAAGGAAAAGATAAGAGAGCGCCGCGTTTCTAACGATGCCCTCCACCACTCCCAGCTAAGCACGCGGCCCCACTCTTTAATCAGAGTGCGCAATCGACCGATTTTAATTTTTAATTAAATCTCCCCGGTGGACCTCCAATGAGGTTTTTGGCATACTGTCGATCCTGACCATATCTAGTTTACATAAAAAAAAAAAAAAAGACTAAAAACAATTAGAATCGACGGGTTTCTTCAGACTCAGGTCTTGCACCATTCTGCAATTGCCAATCATAAAAAAAATGAGAATAATACTAAAAAAAACCTTCAATTGTGATATAGATATTCCAGTTTTTATTTTTTTTTTTGTGTTGCAAAAGAATCTAAACTTACCTATTATGATATGAGTATCCTAAACTTCTTTTTGTGTCATAAAAATATAAAGTTTGAAGTATTTTATGGTAATGGATATAATTTTGGGTTTTTTTAGCTTTTTAGTGACATTTGCTTGAAAAGTATAATGTTTTGGCTGAGCTATCTTATTTAATACTTATAAATTTTTACCCTACGTTATGGCAATTATATGAATTTTCTATAGTTTTGATGTTTTCATTTTGGTTTACTTTTTTTTAGAATGTAGGAGGATTCGCTTTGAATTATATTTTTCTTTTTTAGTTTTTCAATTTTTGTTTTCAACTCTTCTCGGATTCGCTTCGAATTATATTTTTCTTCTTTAGTTTTACAATTTTCGTTTTCAACTCTTTTCTTTTTTTAGCTATCTCCGTGGTCCAAAGAAGGCTATATGGGGGAAAAAGCCACTGTTAAGCACGCATGACCATATTGTAAAATAATTTTTCCGTATTTCATACAAGCATTAGATTCATATTAGAAAATAAAGAATAGAAGCCAATTTTTTTTTAACACCGCGAGTTAAATAATTTTTCAAATTTTTTTCCAAACAATTTACGCGATTATTTTTTTTAAGTGTATTAATTCTGCAAAATGCACGAGCTTTCGTCATAGGTTAACATAAAATCAAAGTGGCAAAAAGGAGACTTCCATTTTTTTAATGATGGTTGTACTTATATTCTGAAATAGAACAGTTCGACATCGATTTTTATCGCGAAATTCCACTGTACTTGTCCATTAAGAATCGAATTCTTTTTTTTTTTTTTTTGGTTTTATGTATTAAACTAATCGAGCGTCCTCACATGAATCATGTAATATTCCTCCTCAAAGAACGAGTCAACACCCCCTCCAATGGCGCGAGCCCACGTGGCGATCGCTCGTGTAAAGACGTGTCGTCATGTGGAGCGTTATTGGACGGCGCAAAAGGTGTTGAAAAGAAAAATGGCGGAATTCGCAACTAGTGCACCGCACCACTCGGCATTTCTCTTTTGGCACGATACGATTAGAATAATCTCTACAATAAAAAAAGCAAAAAAGAATAAAGAATTATTTTTAAAGCTGATAATTGAAGGGAGATTCGACTCTAAAACTGACGGGTAGATGAATATTACGGCTCCATTTATTTTATAAAAAATGAATTTGAAATTGATCGTCTCTATCATTAAGATAATTGGTTAATGAAAAATTTTCATTACTTTTATAGATAATAAAAATATTTTTCATTCGTTCAAGTTTTATAAATAATATAAAAATAATTATTTATTCATTTTTCAGCAAAACAAACGGAGTCAATGTTTATAAATACATCTGAACTCGGTAGACAAGGCGATGTGCTATGTTTACTGCTCTAAAACCCCTCGTATTTCTACTTTTTTTTTTTCAATTTTCCAAAAAGGAAAGGGTTTATTTAATAACTGCCTGAGAAGGGACTGAGAATAAGAGTACAATTGAAAGTGCAACTTTATAGGGATGCTGATTCTCCACCAAAATTTAAAAAAAAATATAATAAAAAATATGGGGGTGGGAGGTGATAATCAAGTGTTTTTTTGGAGAATCGAAAGCAAAGCTGGAGACATCTCTGGCCCACATATTGAGCGAAAGCTCTCTACTCCAGAAAAAAGAAAAGAGGGTCTGACCAAAAAATAAATAAAAATAAAAAAGTATTAAGAAAAGGAGAGTAGGAAAAGGACAGAGAAGAGCAAATGATTTCAATTAATACTAATAAAATTATTGAAATGATAGTTTTGCACTAGTGGTTTTCCAAATCTGCGCGCTGAGAGGAGGAGGATTGGCAGGTTTCAACCTCGCACCCATGTGACATGTCCGATCATGCGTGTGGGGTCGGCTATTTAATCGAATAAAAAATTTAAAAAGTTATGGACTTTCATTCCCAAATAAATCTCTTTCTTTTTTTCTATTTAATTCCGAAAATACGTCTCTCCGTCGGCTATTTTACTAAATTGGGCTCGCCATTGCCGTGCCACTTTTGGAAATTGGGTTAGTAATCGCTCGACAGCCGAAATGGCCAATCCACCGAGCCATGCCAACCCACGTGCGTGGCCCTAGCCAGCCGTGTCTCAAGCCCCGCATCTTCGAGAATTACATTAATTTTTAATGGAAAAACTAAGGAAAAAAATTTGATTCTCAAGTATTAAAAGTAGAAATGTTAAATGGGCAGGTCGGGTCGAGTTTAGGTTGGGTTGTAAACGATCCGACCCAAATCAATCCATTTAACCTAGGCCTATAATTCATTTATCATAGTGCAAAATTCTTGACCTATCTCGACCTAATTCATACTCGACCCATTTAATTAAACCTAAGAAAGCTTATTTCTTATGATTTTTTTTCAAAAAAATGGTATTGCTAAAATGCTTTTATGCAATACAAATTTAATGGACAATTTTATAATTTTTTACTTTTTTAAATCGAATTTTTGATTATTTTTATTTTTTAAGAATATATTTTTTCTCTATTCTTTTTTCTTTTTTTCTTTTCTTCTTCTTCAGCAGGCCGACAACCGACCATAGGTGAGCCTCTAAGGTAGCATATGGTAACGCTCCTGTTTCTCTCAATTTCTATTCTTTTGCTCACCGGAACAAAAAAAGAACAGAAACCTGTTTGGTAAAACATTTGTTCCCGAGAACAATTTCTCTAAATTTTGTCCCGAAGCAGTTTTGAGAAGCAAAAAAAAGTTGCTTCTTATTCAGGAACAATTTTTAGGAATAAGATGATTCTCTTTTTTATTTTTCGTTTATTTCCTTTTCTTGCCGCGACCACTGTCAATTGCTCGAAGCCACCTGCTGCCGCCGCCGGTCGCCATCGTCGCCGTCGATCGCCGCCGATCGCCGATCGTCACCGTCGACCACCGATGGGCTTCGCGGCGGCGGTTGGCGGTGACGTCGGCCGATAGTCGTCTGTGGCGGCGGCGGCAAGCGGCGGCGACGGTGGCGATCCGTCAACAAGAATAAAAAATGAATAAATATAAAAAAGAAATTGTTGCGTTATCAAATGCATTTCGATTCTTTTTCGATTCCAATAGTAGAAATTTTGTGTTGTTACCAAACGGGTTCTTTTACTCGAAATTGTTCTCGGAGCGAGAAATAGAAAATAACTATTTCTGAAAAAAAAAAAAAAAAAAACTCATCCTAAGAATAGAAGCGTTGTCATGCGTAGCCAACTCGCCAAGCTTGCTTGACGCCAACAAGCTCGAGCCTCGTCAATTTTGTCGTCATGCCGACCACCAACTAAGGAAGAAGGAAAAAGAGGGAAAAAAAAAAAGCAATGAAAAAAGAAAAATAAAATTTAAATATAAAAATAATTATAGTTTTCAATAATATTAATATATATATATATATATATATATATATATATATATATATATATATATATATATATATTGTTATAAAGTTAAAGAGGGGAAAGAGAGATTGTGAGGCTTTAGTTGAAAATGAGTTCTAAGGACGCGTTTGGTAATAATTCTGTTACTGGAAGCTGATTTTGATTATAAATAATTATTTTTTATTATGTTATCGGGAACTTATTTCGAGTAAAAAAATGCGTTTGGTAATCGTCCAAAATTTTTTATTCTAAAATAGAATTGCATTTGATATTGTGCTAATTGATTATGTTCCAAATTAATTTCTTTTGATTTTTAAATTATTTTTTTACTTTTTTCCTTCTTTTTCTTTTCTTTTTTTTATTTTTCCCATTTCCTATTCTTCTTCTTCTTCATGTGGCCGGTCGCCGAACTGGCGATCGGCCAGACGAGGGCCGGCGACACTCATCGGAGCATCACCGACCCTCGGCGAGGTTGGCCCTCGTCAACCAAGCCTCGTTGGTAGTTAGGCGAGGCTTGCCTAGCCCTGTCGAGCCTCGGCCTCGTCGGTGGCTGGGCTTGCCTCCAGAAGCAAGCTCGCCGACCCGGACCGCGACGGACGACGCAGCGGCGGGGCGACGATAGGTGGCAGCGGCGGACGGCAATTGCGGGATGACGGAAGGGAATAATGAAAGTTTCATTGTTTTGATTCTTTTTTTGATTCTCGGACGAATAATCATTTTTTTTTATTTATTCTCAATTCTCTTCCCAATCTGTTCCCGGGAACAAAAGTTTTACTAAATGCGATTTTCGTCCAAAACTGATTATGGGAACAAAAAATTAGAATCATGCACTGTTTGGCACGTTGCCAAATAGGCCATAAGTTCGACTCATTTAAGATTCATTTATCTTAAATATTTAATTTTTAAACCCATTTATCTAGTTTCTTTAAAAAATAAGTGACTTATATATAACCAATTTATGTTTTAAATGGCTTATATATGGGTCTAAGACCTATTTTGCCATCTCTAATTAAAAGTAGTGCAAATTAATCTTTTTATTTTCAAAATACGAAAAGAAACAAAAATTTTAATATTAATATCACAAAAAATTCTAAATTAGTACATCTGTAACAAATTTACTTCAAACTAATTTTTTGATCATAAAAGCTCCAAATCGTACACCTTTAAACAAATTTATCCTCTACTAATTTTTGTTAAATTTTATCATTAAGTTGTTAAATTAGATGACACATAATATTTAATTAGTGTATTAGTTTGTCATTTTATTTTCTATTTGTCATAGTTGTAACAATTTTTTGGTTTTTTATGGTATCACTTCAATTTACGGAGAATATATTTGTTACAAAAGTATCAGTTTGGGTTTTCTTTTTGGATTAGTTTAGTATAAATTTATCACATCTGTATCATTTTGGGAGGTTTTTTTTATGGTTATTTGTGGTAGATTTGTTATAATAATATCAGTTTAGAATTTTTCGTAATAAAAAAATTAATTTGTAATAAATTTATCACATGTATATTAATTTGGAATTTTTCGTAGTCTTAACCCTAAATCTTATAATGGAAGACAAAATTACACGTACAAGTGCCTTAATAGCGACTGTTTACGAAGAATTGCGCCGAGAGAATGCCCGATAAATTCAGTACTGTTTTCCCGAAAAACCTAAAAATACGAGAATTATATTCCAAGTTCGAGTGAGTGGCGCATTGACAAGAGTGGCTACAGCGTTTACCATCATCACTTTTGACCGTCAACCGGGCCTTGAAGTTGGAGCCCGAAATGTTAGGCCCGATCCAGTTATTTTAAGCTCGGCCCAGGAAGGCCCATCCAGGCCCGGCCCGTTGGAGACCCCCTTCGTTGTCTCAATTCGGTCCAGGCAACCCGGCGATCTCGTCGTCGTCGTCGTCGTCGTCGATTCGCGGAACGAGACCGAGCAGCGAGCATGAGGCCTTTCAATGGCGGATCCTCCATCGCTTGCCTCGTCCTGGTGATCGCCGCCGGCGCGCTCGCCGAGTCACAAGGGCCCCACCTCGGATTGGCGCGCGTCGTTTTCCAGGTTTCTCGCTCCCCGTTCCTCGATCGATTCGCGGCATGTCCGGGCAAAAGTTTTCGGTTCCGGAATTGACGGTGACCGCTTTCGTTCTGTCCGCCTGTAGACTAATTACGGGGACATCGAGTTCGGGTTCTTTCCGGGCGTCGCTCCGAGGACGGTGGATCACATCTTCAAGCTCGTCCGCCTCGGGTGCTATAACACCAATCACTTCTTCCGGGTATGCTCTCCGAAAGCTCGCAGGCTGCGACCCTTTCTTTTGCTTTTTTTTTTTCGTTGGGATGTCTTGGGCTCGATGCAGTTCGTGGTACTGATGAAGATGATGCGCGTGATGGAAATAAAATAGGTGGATAAAGGTTTTGTTGCCCAAGTGGCTGATGTTGCCAACGGGAGAACCGCGCCCATGAATGATGAACAGAGAACGGAAGCCGAGAAAACTATCGTTGGGGAGTTCAGTGATGTCAAGCATGTTAGGGGCATTCTTTCCATGGGGAGGTAAAGAAAAGTGTTTCCTTTTTGATGGGTTCGGTGCACTTTACTCTCCAATGAGGATTACGGTCAAATGACTCGCTATTGCTTAAGAAATTCTTCAACGTGGGACTTGTGTACTGTAACAGTGCAGTAAAATTGAGTTCTCTGATTAAGTTTTTCTTCTGTGGTAGCTATAGACGCACGGAATGTGCTTTTGAGAAGTGTTTATGGTTCTTGGTACATCAGCATTCTGGGTTTCAACAGGGTCTGCTGCTATATGATTTTGAGATCGCCCAGTGGATGTTGAACTCCACCGATATGAGTCATTTCATGCTTGTATGTATTCTGTTTCTGTAGAAACTGATGAAGTCCCTTGAGGGTGTAGAGTGGTGGACATACATTTAACTAAGAGTAATATATGACTAGGTTTTGTGAAGCTTAAAGTATAATTTGCTGAACATATGAGATCCTCCAAATCAAATGATATAGATGAACTCTGATTGCTGTATTCAACCCAATAAATTTATCAATTGAATATGTCTAAGAACAAAAGGGCGTCAGATTGAGCTGTTTGAGCATGTCATTTTTCCTTGGATATTTTGTATTGGCCAAGAACTCAGGACGAGGGTCTTAAGAAGTTCAGATGGTTTAGAAAAGAGCTAATTATCTAAGAGGTGAGATTTAGATTAACAAGGATCTTGGAGAATCGAGAGGTCAGATATCTAAAAACATGGATTTGTCTTCTCTACAATGGACAATCTAATTGCTGGATCGCATCAACGATCATTGTTTGCTCCCATGAATCCTTTGCTCGCAGGGTGAATTACAAGTAGTTTGGGAGAAACTTAGGTTGACCCTGACTAATTCTTGTTGAGGTTGATAGTTTTCTTCTCTTGGCTATGTCCATATTTTGATGCATGAACTTTCCTAGTGACAAATTCTGACATTTTCTTTTAGTTATCTTCTGGGGGTTACGTTCAACTTAAAACCTTATGAAAACTTCCTTTCTTAACTCATATTAAAGTCCACATTTTTGGGGCGGAACTTTCTTGGTACTTTTACGGATTATTGTTGTTGAATGTTTTAAACACAGGAAACTTGATAAACTTGTATCAAAGGTTGTTAAGTCAAATTTGTTTGTAGATATGACGATCCAAACAGCGCACAATCCTCTTTCTCAATACTTCTCGGAGACGCTCCGCATCTTGATGCCAAGGTATGCCAATGCTAGTTCAAATGATTAACCTTATTGCATGAGAATTTTTGCAAATGGACTAAGTATCATTTCTGTTATTCTGGTGTGGATGAACTTCAGTATGCTATATTTGGTAGAGTTACCAAAGGTGACGAGACATTGAAAAAGCTTGAGCAGCTACCTACTCGGCGTGAAGGGATGTTTGTAATGGTATCTTCCTACTCTTCTTGCCTACTATTCAATAATAAACTTTGCATTTACTAATTGAGAGGTCATATTCCATACGATGAATATGTTGGAACAGGGCACTAGGAAATGTCCTGAAGATGTAATAGAAATTATGGCCGTAAAAAGCACATACTCAATTACTGGGCACATCCATTTCAACACTCCTTCCCTTGCATAGTCTCTTTCACTGTTACAATTGCAATAGGGCATGTTAATGTAGAGCCAAATAATTTGTTAGGGTGCATTTGTTTGCAAACAGTGTATCACACCATAACGATTCTGTTCTTAGAGACATTTAACAGCTTTTTAGCCTAATAGGTGCAGTAATCTCATGATAGAACTGGGCCTCTATCAACTGTCACATGCATATATGAATCATAGCTAGAGCATTTTGTGCACCACTATTTTTAAATTCTATCTTTATGCCTCCAATATAAATTTTTGGTAAAGTAGTGAACATCATTTCATAGATGAATTTTGGTATTATACTTCTTTACTGGAACCTCATGTAATTGTCAATTTATTCTCTTGGTATTATGATGCCCCCTAGAGATACATAGTAATTGCTCTCTATAATATAATTGTTGTCAAGTTGTCTCTGATGTTCTTATCATTTTCCTTTTCCAGCCAACTGAACGCATCACAATTCTATCATCATATTATTATGGTAAGAGCAATAAATTTGTGACTGTTTGCTTAATTTTGCTAATTATGAATACTCCCTGCTTTTCCATCACTCACTTTCATTAAGTTTCACTTATCTTTGTATAGGAAGAAAGATGAGTGATATGCTATTGAGTTTTGGTTGCAGAAAGAGCCATATGGCTTTGCGTTTGTGCAAACATGTATTTAGGTGGCAATCTCTGCATATGATACCATCATAACAATTGGAGGTGGTTTGCTTGTGGCAATTTGTGATTTTCATGGTCAATGTGTACCTACTACCTATGTATGCAGAGATTGTTTTTTTTTGGCTCTCGCCTTTACATTCTCATGGTAGAACTTTCATTTGGGCCTCGGTCTAGGCTAGGTGGAATGGTTATTTTATTTCTTTTGATTTGCTGGGTTTGATCTCAGTCCCAACTAAACTTTGTCCTGCTATTTCTGCTCACGTGGGGATAGCTATCGCGTGATCTAGGTAGCATCACTTCTACCATCTTTACTCTTACATATGCCTTTGAATGGTCTTAGAATTTTATTTCTTGATGCTCCTTGAGTGTGTAGCCCTTGCAATATTTCTGTGAACAAATTATATAAGTACAGTTTATTTGCTTTTTTTTTTTTTTTTTATTATGGATTTAAGTAAAACTTATTCTTTTGCTATCCTGCCAAAACTAAAAATATTATACAAATTTTAAAAAAAATATGAAAAAAAATAAATGGGAATATAGGTGTCAACATTTGTATGGTGTGACAGTTTAGGGTTAAAAAGGTCAAAGTATGTCTGCTGCAAGATTTAAATTATGCAACAAGCGAAAAGCCAAACTCTATCCAGACATGCTTTATATCATCATAGCTATTCTCCTCCCCTTTAAGGCTTTTCATATCCAGTATGCCAAGATAATCACAATGTCCGGTTATGTTGCTCATTAGTCTTCCATTTAGGTGCTTCTAATGTATGAAAGAGAAGGTGGCATTATCTCAACCACCTAAATAGCACTTTGCACATAAGAGCAAGCAAATGATCTTTGCGTTTTATTAGCAATGGTTTATCAGTGAAGTTTGCTATCTGTTAGAATAAGTATTTTAGACCAATGTCAGAAGCTCGCTGGTTTTGCTGGTAATCGCTACAACCATAAGATGCTCAACAGTTTTTGATGGACCAGTCTAATATACTCTGTGCATATTTTGCCATTCAGATACTGGGGCTGAGAGTTGTGAAGAGGAGAATTCAACTTTGAGGCGCAGGCTTGCTGCTTCAGCTGTTGAGGTAGAGAGACAGGTAAACAAAAGTCTAAATGCAACTTCCATGACATTTTTGTTTGATCTTTGTGGTAATGTGGACCCTGTGTTTCATTTTCCAGAGGATGAAATGCTTCCCGTGATGCTTTCTAGATCATTGGAAGGAGGTGATCTGATTTCCTTATCATTCATCCATTGTGCTTTGATGTATCCTCAGTGTATTTCTTTTAGCTATGTATAGATCAAGTCAACTCATTGAAGATATGAGGAAGGAAGATTCAACTGTTCCATTGATTCTGTAAGTTTAACAAAAAGCATGAAGATGAAGGTTACTTTGTGAGAACATTCTTGTCCACTAAGCTAGTGGATTTACTTGAGAGGTGTGAAATGAAAGATCATAGATATTTTCACTTCCAAAGTTGGGAACTCAAGCCATTTATCCATATATATATTTTGTTCTTGAATGCTGTTTTTTCAGCCACTACAAAGCATTGTTATAATGCTTGAGTGTTTTGTTTGGTATTGTTTCTTTAGAAGAAATCTATAGCAAATTTTTAATGGAAAGTCTCAGTTTCCATCTCCTCGATGATTGATGAATGGATTTACTTAGGAAGAGCAAGGTAAACAGATCATGTGTAGTATGTTCCACGTCCTTTCTTTGGTATGAACACTCTCTTTGTGGTGGCAACTCTAATATGAAGTTGTCGTTAGGGAAGCAAAACAAACATCGATTATATAAGAGATGTACACTAAAGCTAAGGATTTTGTAAAACCAAGCTATTGTTGTTCTGACATATCTATTCTCTTTTTAATATGGTTATGCACTTAAGATTTTCTAGTATTCACATAATGCTTTATCACAAGCTCGGAACTGGAGGACTTCGTCAGAGAATGAAAAAACACAGAAAGACAAGAAAACACAGAAAGACAAGAAACTACAGCGAAAGATGCTTCAGCATCACATGCTGCCTTCAATCTTCCATGACCAATGCCTGTGTTACTCAGAGACACATCCTAATCAGCAAGGGCTTCAAGAGGCATATCCATTGTCAGCTTTTCAAGAACATGACAAGTGAGATGTGTGCTGCCTGTTGTTAGGGAAACCTCACTTGTGTGCTGCCCGTTATAAGGGGAACCGACGTGAGGATTTCGTGCACAAGGTTGGTCATTCAACCTCGTAACAGGTCAAACTACTGGCAAGAGCACGGACGATTACAAGGCTATGCAAAAATCTAAGTTTTGCATCACAGTACCCACTTTTACCTGGGGTGGAAGTTAGCAGGCTGAGTAGCGTACCCGGTTAATGTTTGAGGCTCTTGAGCCTTTTCTCGAGGGGGCCATGGCTGTACTTGTGGCCGGCTTTTACGACAAGGCAAGGACAACCCACTGCGGTCGATGTGGATTTGACATGGGCATCTTGTATATGTGTGTGCAGTTTTGATTCCCTATCATGTGAGACTGAGTATATACATGTTAAATCTACCTCAAAAGCGTTCTCCCATTCTCACCGTGTGTGGATTTAATCGGTTTGGGCATGCACTTAGGAGGGGTGAGCACGGTCCTAGTCCAACCTAGAACTGGACTGGACCAGCCGGTTCCCATTTCTCAAAATTGGGGAACGGCGATTTAGTTTTTAAGTTCTGTACAAGGAACTGGACTGGCTGAATTGCCCGGATTGGATTGGTACGCCTTAATTTATTTTTTCTTATATTTTTTCTTTTTATATTTTCTAAAGTAAAGCTGAAGCTGCATCAGTGGTGTGGTCAAAAGAAAACCGCAGCAAGGTGCCTTCAAGTCAAAGGGAAGCTCATGGTCCATGTAATTGTCATATGCTTCATGTGATATGGATAAGGAGATTCATGTAATATTCATCTCGATTGAGAGCAACAAAAGGGCATAAGGGACGGATTTGTTGGGACATATGGGCCTTTTGGACCTTGTTATGGAAAACATAAAAGTAACACCAAGAGACCCTGAGGAATGTATGAGATTCCATTCCAACATCGCTAGGTTGATTGGGTTAAATTGACTTAAGCCAAAGAAAAACAAGAAAGAAGACACTATCGGTTCTCGGGTGGATAAGTTTAGTTTCTAATTCCACAAACTGAAAACCAACCCTGTCTAGTCCGGTTCCTGATTGCGGGCTGTGTTCTATGGTGGAAACCGACACATCTTGAAACTGATTACTCCTAGTGCTTGGATAAAATTCACCATGCCATCAACTATGAATAAACCTAGCATCAATAGGGTAAACAACAGATCCCGCGAGTGTCTCATCGCTGAATTGGATTGGGATAATGACTAATCTACCGACTTCTACCGTGCTGCCACAGGACTTCAAGGTTATGTCCAAAACGAGGCATCAAGTGGGGATCATCAAATTCAATTCCAAGCCCCACATGCTGTCGGATGCTTGTAGAAATCAATGCTTCGCTCGAAGCCTCGCGTGGTTGTACTCACATAAGAACAAAACAGGTACGCAAGCTGATTTTGGGGTGGGGGTGTTCCCATGTTCATCCAAAGAGTCAACTGTAGCATCAACAGGGACGAGAACCGACTGACGAAACCGAACGCATTGTCCTTGTACATGTATTCACTTTTGAACCAAAGTACATCTTCCTGTTGTTAATTCTAGCTTACGAGACAAGATTAATAAACCGACATAAAAGAATCCTTCAACGCGGCGTTGCCGCTGCAAAAAATACTTTCTCATACGCATCGAGTGTCGGCATTGCAAATAAATCCTATCATTTACGGTTCTCTAACGAGGTCTACGGTCCAACTACTTCAAAACTACAATAGAGGATTAGCGTTTTTTTCATTTTTGGCCACACAGGCGCATGGACTATCCTATCCATTGGTTTGTCGTTGCCAACGGCTGCTCAGAAACTTCAAGACATGGTGGTTGCCGAAAAGATTCGAGATGATGTGGCTCTTCTTGTCTATTTGAAGCAAATTTGCTCGAATGGATTCCCAACGAACCAGATCTCTGCTGAGAACGAACGATGTTCTGCCGTTAGGGTGGTGAAAATAAGCCATTCACTGTGGGACACGAGTTAAAGTTGGATATCGTTAGACCATGTCACCGATGATATCTACCGAATGATTCTATAAAGGTCATCTTTATTAATGTACATTGCGGTTTGGATCTAGGCCGCGATGAATCCGACTAGGCCAAGGGACTTCGATGTCGTGTTCGGGAAGGCATCTTAAGACTCTCTCATGGGTTGAAACTACGATAGCATCTCATTGTTTGGTCGTTTTCAACCGACCTTTAGATTTGAATGTCACCTCAAGACCACGCTTAAAAAATCTTTCTTCTCATCATTGGTCACGACCCTGTTCCCAATTCACGAGCCTTGTCTTTAAGTTCTCCCCGTTTGGTTATGTAGCCCGGGAATATGACTTTTCGGCGAGGTTAAGGACAAATCTCGAACAAAATCTTGGACAAGATCTCTAATTTGTTCGCTCGAGGCAAGGATAGAGAGAGGTTCTTGTTGGGTTTACGCGTCTTTGTTTCCATATTCAGGATATAACATGAGTTGACAGTCGAAATCGATTGAGGGAAAAGAGTGTGACCGACTTGAACTTTCAAATCGAGCTCCGATATCACGTATAAATGGCAATTTATCGACATTGCTCCTGAAAAATAAAATCAGTAAATTAGAAACTCTTCTTTGCTAAAAAAAAAATTAAAAATTAGAAACTCTTCCATGACATTTCTAGGTCAGAAACGTGTGGTCCAGAGAGACCTAAGTCTCCATATGGTACTCTCTGAGCATGCATTAAAAGTGCTTGTTGGGGTCACGACGGGGGGTCGTGCCTTACTCCCTCCGCGTATTTAACCTACGAATCGTGTCCTTAACGTACGCAGCTTCTGGAATTTATTCCTTTTACTCAGTAAGTCTCTGTAAATTTCTTTGCTCGAATTCCTCGTCTTCAATCTTCGGTTAACCTTGAAAAAGAATTCTCTCTTCGACTGATGGACCGGAAGCTTGAAGACTAGCCAACAGATTTCAATGTCTAATCGTTAGTTTAGAAAGCTTCGACACTTTTTGGAAGTTTTCATATCGTGTCTGACACTTGATCAATAAGTGTTGGAAAATCAGACGCACGGTCAATAGGGGTCGGAGAATCAAACACGTGTTCAACTCTCCTGACACCCAAATAAAAAAAATAAAATATAACAACAATAATAAAGAAGGAAAGAAGAAAAATCTAATCTTCTATTCTCTTCTAACTCTTACTTTTTGTGATGATTTATTATTAATATACATTTAACATACGTGTCCCAACATGTTATAATTCTCTTCTTTTTTAAAAATAACATGTTAGCATGTTGTGTCTTGTTGTGTGTCGCATGTTGGTGTTGGTGTCGATGCTACTTAGTCTTTAGGACAGTTTGAAGATGAGCCACATACGGGGGTTTTAGGTGAAAGAAGTTCTAAATTGGGGATGTGGTACAACGTGGAGTAGTAAATACCTCGTAATCGACTTCTAATTCATCATCTTAATTTTTAAGTGAACATTTAATTGCATATATTAATAGGCTAAGATTTGGATTCCCTTTAGGTGATCTTCTCATGTAAAGGTATTGAATTTTTGCTATGTCAACCCAACAAGTGGTATTAGAGTCAATAGCAAATTAATAATGGGGGTTGGTGATTGGTGAATGCCTCGAGGAAGGAATCTCGTGTGAGAATCCATAATCGAGGTGGTAGATGATTTCCTCCTTCTGGCCACACTTGGCTTTTGGCCAAGGCGATTGACATAAAATCCGAAGCACGGATATCGTTCCTTTTCTCAACGTCTCCGCCAAACTAGGCCGGGCGAAGATGGAGATTTCAAACATATTTCTCGATACTTATCCTCACAGATTAGCTTAAGCCCTACACATAAATATAGTCTATCATGTTGACATGATCATAGGACAGTGCAAACGATCAATTAACAATAGTAGACATGCTCATCAACATGTGAAATACCAACAAGAGACAATGCTCGGTGGAGAACTCCCGACCAATTCATCGATGCTATATTAAATGACAGTTTGTCCAAAAGCTGAAGTGGCTGGGGAATGCAAATACACATGTCCTACAAGAATCTTGCGCAACGACTGGGAAAGCTTCCGTGCGCTCTTAGCCTCTTACTTCCTGTCCCCTTGTGTGAGGAAATATGATTGAATGTTTGGGAAATTATTCAAAAAGTCCTAAACCTATTATACTATGGTCAATTTAATTTTAAACTTTTTGCCAACTAAATTTATAAGGTTCAGCTTGGGTACGTTTAAGCATCTCCTCCAGTTCTAGGAGTCTAGATAGGTTGAGTTCTAATAGTTACTCCAAAAGTACAAATATTGACTTTTTAAAAGTGTAAAACCTATTATCGCAAAGAACTCGATTTCTTTCTACAACAAGCCACTATAAACTAACTATTTGTGGTACCACAAGCGGCAGTTCCCACATCTTTTACACATGGTACATAAGATACTCTTCCTACATTATAAATCACCTTTAAGTGTAAAAAAAAGTCCCTTGGCACACTTTGCCTCTCACTAGACCAATCCCTTGACTCTGAGTACAACCACTTCTCTCGTGTGTTTATAAATGGGTTTGTCACTTTCATAAAGGAAGAATTGTCCGACCGATTTTAAATTTTTGTATGGATGTCAAATCAATCCTAAAATCAATTGAGTCATAATTTTTCATGTGAAATTTCAATCCCTTGGGCCAATTTCAAGTTTAAATAGAGACGGACTCAAAAACCCCTTTAGAATGTGCAATTTCTCTTCTTGTTGCCCTCTTTGACTCTACAAGTTTTGGCTTAGTTTTCTACAACTTTTTGTCCACGTTTTCTACAACTTAAAGATCCAAATGTACACATGGATCATGTAGTTGTGATATCCATCTAATCTCATAAAAAGATCTTGGCAAATTCCTTTGAAAACCCAAGTGCAACCTTTTCTCAATCTGGGTTGTCACCGAAATTTTCTTTTGATGGCAAATAATCTTTTATTAATGGCAGGTTTGTTCACCTTATCTCACCAGTCTCTTTCTCTTGAGCCAATCGGTCCGTGTTTTTGACATACACAATCGCGGAATGTCATCCTTTAATGCTATAAGCTGGGTCTTTAGTTATATATATATATAGAGAGAGAGAGAGAGAGAGAGAGATTACTCCGCGATCAAATCTGACTGTTTTGCAGAACCTAACATGTTGGTTCTACATCCCTTTTTTCACCAACTTCTAGACATAGTGAAATTTTCTTGAAGTGCTTGTTGAATCAGAACGTACCCTCTGCACGGTTTAAATGCACGAGCCTCTGCACAGAAGAAATTTTGCAATCATCAAAATGCTCTCGCACATTTTCCAAAAGATAAAAAAAAAATATACATATTTTTACTTATAGAGATCACACACCAAAATGCACAGATTTTCTCTCTCTCTCCCCCATCGCGCATGACTTTCATTTCTTAGCGCGAATGCGACTACTCATTGTAAGGTTCCCTATTCATTGCCAGATTTTCAGAAACACGTGTTTATTCAATCACTCTTGTTTCTTTCTTTGCTTGTACTGTACATTAAAGACTACCATCCAATTTTTTTCCTGTTACTATTGTCCATACGTTTGCCTAATCAATCAATGCCCCAGGTCTCAAAAGAAAGTGAATATGCCTCACGATTTTAATATAGAGAAGCTAGATTTATTACACGAAATTTTTTCAAAAAATCCTAAACCTATTATGCATTTATCAATTTATTACTAAACCTTTCAATTTTATAAATTAAGTTTTAAACATTTTCACATCTTACCAATTGAGTCAATTTGACAAATTTTGATCAAAATTCGTTAACGTGGTCATATCATGTGACACGACCAGTACTAACGTGAACATTTTAAAATAATTTTTTGAATTTTTTTTTTTTTTTTTTGGCCTATTCTTGCTTTTTTTTTTTTTTTTTTTTTTTTGGGAGAGGGTTGGTGGCCAGCTTGGTCATAGATAAGGAGCCGCAATGACTTTGCTTGGGACCGACAAGGGCCAAGCCCTCACTTGGCTAGATCTAGTGAGGGCATCGCGGCCCTCGCCGATTCTTGGCCAAGCCCTTGCCTTGGTTGGTGAAGGCATCGCCACCCTTCCCCAAAGCTAGCAAGTAGCATGACACCCTGGCCCAGAGTTGGCGAGTGGTGTGATGCCCTTGCTGGTCCTCTCCAAAACTCCCCTGCCCCCCAAAAAAAAGAAAAGGAAAAGAAAAGAAAAAATCATAAAAATTCAAAAAAATTATAAAAAAATATTTTAAAATGTCAACGTCAGCAAATTCTGGTCAAAATTAGCTTGATTGACTTAATTAGTAAGAAGTGAAAATATTTATGACTCAATTGATAAAATTAAAAGTTTTAGGATTGAAGTGATAAAAGTACAATAGATTTAGAACATTTTGATTTTGCTAATTTATTGCTCCTACGCCTGCTTAAAAGTTCCAAAAAGTAAAGGCACTACAGATTCGTCACCTTGCTAGAGTCCGTGAATTTCATGAAACTGGAAGACGTCTCATGGTACATCGCTCTAATCAAGTCGCGGCGTCTCCTCGAAATTTCCCACGGAAGCCATAGTTGGACGAGCAGATTCATGGCTAGTATTGATGCCAATAATCATATATTCCGCAGAAAATTTTCAAGTAGACTCTGGAAACTCCATGTGCTTTCCTCTAAATTTTACTATGCACTTTATAATATAAAAAGCGCAAAGTGTCCTATTTTCGAACAAGAGGTAAATATCAGGCTGATGAGTCTCTTTCCATTAGAAAACAAGAGAAGACTCCTATATAAAGAACGACCCTAGATATTGCTGCTTATTATTTACTTGCCTTCTTTCAACCCCAAAACCTCCTTCACTACTCTCTCTCTGTTCTCCTTTTGCTCGAAGCTTCTACTTTCTACCATTTGCTACTTGATTACTAGCGTCCGTCCTTCCATTTGTTCCTTCACAAAGCTGAGAAGCAGCTTTGCTTCGACTGTTTTGTACAATGTCCACCAGGAGAGCATCGCGTTCTTCGCAGCCAAGGCCATCAAGTGTTGCCGGCATGAGCGATGAACAGATATCTGACCTCTTGTCCAAGTTACGACAGCTCATTCCTCAGCTTCGCACCAACCGCACAGATAAGGTATCGATATCCAGAAAGATTATTGTCGCAGACAATCATGTATTAAGATACACAGAGACCTAAATTTTCGACCCGATCACGTATGAAGTTCATTAGCTTCGTTGGCCACATCCTCCATAAAATCAGGTGTTACCATCTGGTTTCCTTGTATGCACCCAGCTTAGGCAAATGGATAATATTTGCACTTAGTCGTACTATCTTTCGTCGTCTTCTTTTTGGTCCATGCATAGCCTTCGACTTGAGCCGGAGGGTGTGTAGGGAGAATACACGTATACTTCTAACTATGTGGCCTAATGTTTTTGAAGTTCTCTTACCAAGTAAAGTGGTAATTTTTCTTGAACTTTAATGACATCTTCATTAAATTCATCTGGATATCGTATTACAAGTAGGTTATATAGATGAATACGTCAATTATCTACACCGTTACATTACCACACATCACGTAGATGAAATTTAGAGAGGATTTTGCATCTGTCTTTTTCTGGTATGGCGCATCCTTTTCTCCTTCATAGTGTCATTTCAGTTTTATGACTTACAAGCCGGTTGAAGGAATGTTCATCCATACAATCAGCCATACACGTTAAGCTTTCAAAATTAAAGATATTATCATTGCAAACTCTTCTCTATAAAATTTGTGAGACTTTTTTGAGTTTTACATCCCTACCCACATTTTGCTAGGTTAGCGCACGCACGCACGCATGCATGCGAGATACGCGACGTTGGTTAGGTGTCGTCCTCATGTCAGAACCTGTTGTGACACAGTTCTTTATACTTCCATTATTTCATTAGGGTTTTTTTTTTTTTTTTTTTGGTCGGGCATTTTATTAGGGTTAAGAAGCACATATTTCATAAGCATCGCGTACTTATCTAACAGGTATCGGCATCAAAGCTGCTGCAAGAGACATGCAACTACATCAGAAGCTTGCACAGAGAAGTGGATGATCTGAGCGACCAGCTCTCGCAGCTTTTGGCTTCGACCGACAGAGACAGCGATCAAGCGGCCATCATCAGGAGTCTACTTCTATGATACATCAATTATAAACACCAGCCTCGCCGTTCCATTACTATCGTTAGTTGCGTCTCGCCCTAGTCGATCGGTTTATATAGCTAAAGGTTCGGTCGCTTGCTTGCGATGCTATACGAACTAAGACATCCAATAAAAGGGTTGCTGGTTCTATCTGTATACTTTCGGGCAGCATTTGATGTTATATGTCTATGTTTTGGGCATCGGCCAGAAGGCATAATAATTCACTTTTCTGCAAATTTCCTGAAGAGACAAGGTTCGAGATTATCGTCTACCGCCGATGGTGACAACTCTCTAGGAATCCATATCTGCATGGAGGTGACGTTTCTTCTAGATTTGTAAATCTTCTTTAAATCTCTCGCGATACGCAGAGATGTGGGGCCTTTCTTTAGTATGAACTTTGATACGTGAACGATCTCCAATCTCCAAGTCAAATTGGTCCTCTCCACAGTGATGGAATCTAACATCATTCGATGAAAGGATTTTCTGATAAATTTGACGTGGCGCAGCAAGCTGGTTGGCGGGAGAAAAATAAAGAAATAGGAGAAAAAATTGTCTAAAAAATTCTATACCTATTACTTTCTTACCAATTCAATTAAAAACATTTTAATTGTTTCAATTGAGTTTTAAATATTTTCACATTTTGATAATTGAGTTTATCTGACTAATTTTAATCGGAAATTACAAATATAGATGCCGATCGTCTTTCGCAAGACGACAAGTACTTAATGTGAACAATTTTTAACAATAACTTTAATATCTTTTCCAATTCTTTATTTTCTGTATCATTTTTTATTATATGTTTCCTTTTTACAATTGTAGCTGAAGGTCGCCGGTTACAGGTGAGGGTGTCGCGACCCACACTAGCCGACAAGCAAGAGGGTGCGTAGGCCCTCACATATAACTAGCGAGGACCACGACGTCCTTGCCTAGAACAAATTGGGAACATATGGGAGTTGAATGTGCCATCGGAGAATGACATAGCAATCTACTTAAGTTAATCGGAAATTACAAATATAGATGCCGATCGTCTTTCGTGGCACGACTAGTACTAATGTGAACAATTTTTAACAATAACTTTAATATCTTTTCCAATTTTTTATTTTCTTTATCATTTTTTATTATATGTTTCCTTTTTACAATTGTAGCTGAAGGTTGCCGGCTACAGGTGAGGGTGTCGCGACCCAAACTGGCCGACAGGCAAGAGGGCACGCAGGCCCTCACATATAACTGGTGAGGACCACAACGTCCTTGCCTAGAACAAATTGGGAACATATGGGAGCTGAATGTGCCATCGGAGAATGACATATCAATCTACTTAAGTTAAATGGTCCAAATTTTATCTATTTCTCTAACCATGCCAATTTTTCTTCATTATGGCATTGATCTCTTCGCTTTTAGGAACATTACCCGATTGGTTCTAGACTTATATATAGGTGTCGGTTCAATCTTAAACTTTTCAAATTTTACTAGTTTAATTTGTAACTTTTTTCGCGAAATTTCAATATAATATTATCAGCTTGATTTCACAAAAAGATTACCGACATGATAATATGTCATGTAGGATGGTCGGAGGCGTTTGATCTGCCATGCAGGATGGCTGGCTGGTAGGCCAATTCATGCCTTAAACATTTGTTTTCACACCCTCGGATACAGAATCTATGGGGATCCCCGACCCGAAGACACGCGCGACGCGAGGCATAAATCTTATGCACGGTTCTTGCGTACGAGGATGGATGGATGGAAATGAATGATAGGACCTCGACTCTTTGCTATTTCCTAGTCAAATGCAACGCAATCTTGTCGCCATTGTCCATGATTTGACCGTTGGATGGCACTTTTTCAGGTTTCAGAGCTTTCCTGCGGACGATAATTTCCACTGTCTACTTGAAGATGCCTCCTGCCTCCTCTTCGCGGACAGGATTATGCGTCCATTTCGCAAAAGTTCAAACGGCTCAAGTTTTATATTTTTTGAGATTAGCGCGGCGAAAGACATTTTCATTATCCTTTACCCAATTTTTTTTTTTCACTTTACCCAAAAAAGACATTTTCATTATTAGTATTAATATATGTCGATGAAAATAGCTTGTTGTCGATTCATTTTTATAAGGTGATAATATTAAACTTATTATTTGTATGCTAATTTAATTTTAAGTTTTCAATTTTATCGATTAAGTTCTAAACCTTTTGGCGATTTGTTAGTATAGTTATTCCAGCCAATTATGGTTAGAAAAATTGATGATGTCAACGCCGATCGTCCTACACGACACGATCAACGCTAATGTGAATAATTTCTATAAAAATTTTATCTCCTTTAGATTTTATATACTTTTGTATTCTTTTCTTTTCTTGGTTTCATTTCCTTTTTTCTTCTACTAAGTTTGGTTGCTAGTACTAGAGGGGAAAAAAAGAAAAAGAAAGAAAGAAAAAAGTAAAAAGTTACAAAAAAATTATAAAAATTGTCAATATTAGCACCAATTATGCCGAGTAGGACAATCGATAACTTTATTAGCAGTTGTTAGCCAAAATTGATTCAATGGGCTAAATTGGTAAATCATTAAAATGTTTATGACTTAATTAGCATTCGCACAATATATTTATGACTTTTTCGGTAATTTTATCTTTTTGTGAACAATACAAGCAATTATTTTATAGAAAGATAGTGTCGGTGTTGGTGTTTTTTCACGAAACAATTGTATCAATGCTTTAAAATCAAGTTTTAATCTATTTCTAAACAGGAAAAAAGAACTTTCGTTTTTTCAATATTTGATAAACGCTACTTTTTCATCAATAGTCTTTTTTATTAGTACTAATAGTATTTGTCCCAAATCGAATTGGATTGTGGAAATTATAGTCGGTCCACGATTCGTACATGCGAGCCATACACGATTGCCAATGAATCTATTATTGTTAGGTGTGTACCTAATCATATCTCACTCTAGTTTCAAAATTTATACTTTGCAGCCGTTAATTTTGAAGTTCTATCCTTTGACCCTATAGCTTGAAAAATAGGTACATTTTGCACTTTCTTAACTTTCTATAGCTTCGTTATACTCCATGGGGTAAATCGCAAAATTCTTTTTAAGCTTGGGATGAAAAGTGCATTCTCAAACTATAGATCACGATGGTCGCGAAGTGTGTAATAAGAGAAAGTTGGAGATGATATACATTATTAATTTCTGTGGATTGTAGATATTATATTTTTACCCCACTTGAAAAATTATTGGGCAAGGTGGAAATTAAATTTTTTATGTTCGAGTTCAAACCTCCGGAACTGAACCCCCCCCCCCCTTTTTTTTCCTTTTTTCTGTTGGGCCTAAAATCAACAACTGGAACTGGAAGCCCGCCAATCACGGCCCAGTACAAGTCTCTTTATCATTTATCCATGCTTAATCCCTTTTTTTAGCAACATTAATCGATGCTAAAGAGCTCATCAATGAGATGGTTTAGGCCCAAAAACCAAAGTGTGCATAATTAGAGTTATCTCATCTCAACTGCACAAGAGTACGATTTTATGTTGCGTGACCATCTGTCAAATGTAGATATTACTTTCTTTGCAAATGAGAGCACTATGCAGTTGATGACTCATTTAGATATATGATTATATGGGGCTAAATACACTAAAATCGCTAAAAGTTATGTATGGCACTTACTTTAGTGCGAATTTTTTTTGCCGGCTCACTTAAGTGCTAAATCGGAGGAAAAAAGATTACTTTAATGCTAATGAAGAAAAATTCCGTTCAAATTAATTACGTGTAATTTATAATTAAAATTATAATATGACTTGACAAAATTTTAAAAAAATTCAGTCCACATGGCATTTTCACATAGTATGTTTAGCACTGAAGTGATCATTTTTTAATAGTGAATGACGTTGTAGTGATCACTTTATATAAATTTTGGCACTCAAATGGTCTTTTTTAATAAAATTTGACACTTAAATGATCATTATTTTCAACTCTTGGATGATGTCGTTTAGGGATTATATGCTGACTAAGCATGTTGGCGAGCCACGTAGGACTGAAAAATTAATAAAATATAACAATGTTGTACTTCCGGTAATTCTGACCGGAGTTGGCACTTAAATTATTGTTTTTTAAAAAAAGTAGCATTTAACTGATCCCAAAAAAAAAAAAAACTTTTAACACTAAAGTGAGTACTGTACATAACTTTTGACACTTTTAATGTTCTTACCCCCATTATATGAGAACATTGTGCTAATATTTTAGAGCGAACTCCCTTCATCCCTAAATTGTTTCTGTATTCGATAGGCCGATGTCGTGAAAGGCATAGCAAGCAAGATCAAAGCAGGGCGCTTCTAAGGATCTTTAGGAACTGATCCCTAACCCTTCAACGACCGCTAGAAAAAGAGTAAATCTTGTCCGTGGATCGTAAAGCCTTTTAGGTTTTAGTGTTTCACGACATTTTGATTAGGGATTAATGAAAAAGAAGAAGTAAGGATTCGTCGTTCGATGGATCATGGAGCTGCCCGAACAGATCGCGAAATTCGGCAAATTAACCAACCCATGAACGCCGGAACGAGATCGATTGGGCTGTCGGAGTTTGTTGCGGGAGCTGATGGAATTTGTGCAGACATGAGAAGGTGACGAGACAAAGACATTCACCTCATTTTCCTCAATGGGATCCAACAGCATCGCCTCCGATCTTTGCCCATCATCGTAAATTAGAGATAGGAGTATGGGGTCTTGTTTTTTTATGTTAGCTAGCCGATTCTTGCAACTTGGGCAATCTGTCCTTTGATTTAACTTTTGTAAAGTCGCGTCACCTGATGAGGCATGCAACTTGTAACACTTCATTGCCGGGTTGCCATGTCCTGAACCCGGATCACTTCGATTTAATATAAATTAAGCTCTAGAAGAAACAAGACAAGTATGATTTCGAAATTGAGATATTACCGGACAAGGAAAAGAACATGTAGGAAGCTGTTTTGTAATGAGCTAGTTCTAATCAAGTCCCTTCAACACTAGATCCGACTAAATCCAGCTGGGGTGGCTGTCCAACAACGTCATCGTATGACTTGGATAAAATGTGTCCAATGTGGAAGTCTTCGTGGACGTTTGAATCGGCTAAATTTTGCGCACATTGCACTTCAAGGTCATCTCTATTAACAGAATTTTTCCATACACGTCCATGTGGGGAATTGGAGAATTGGATATTTAGTTCGTATTGTACTTTGGCGCTACCGACTGTTATAATAGCTGAATTTGGTTGGACTGTATGTCAGAGGGACTTGATTCGAAAATTTGTGAAAGTATTAGGACTTGATTAAACTAATTAAAAGTGAAGGGACTTTATTATGAAAAAAGTGAAACCCCATATTTACTTGAGGGAGTTGTTCTGATACCATTTGTAATAGCCTAACTTATTTCATTTGAGCTAATGTCCCATAAAGGAGTATCTTGAGTAATCATACAAGCTGGTATGAAAGCATGGCTTCCGTTAATATATGTATGGTTTATGGACAGACTAGACCCATAACTGATCCGACAATGGCAGTGAGCAATCGTTGGGGTGAGATGGCTTAGATAATTTGGTGCTCTTTGCAATCTTTCAGGATTGTAGAGAGGAGAAGAATGCATGGGATCACACATCGAATATGGGAAGTGTTGTTGGATGATATGGGCTAACATTGATGAGGATGTTGGTTCTTTAAGTGGGGGAGTTTGTGACATCCCAAGTCTTACATTGACTATAAGAGGCTCTATTGAGTAATTTATAAATCAACTTCTACGCTCGAATGGTTGTCACCTTTTGTGGTTACTCGGAGCACTCCTTTTGAGAGCTTGGTCCATGCGTAGTGGGCCGGGTCGCTATAACTTAAGTAGGGATCCTCCCTAATCCACAAGAATATCACATCAGTGTTCCTTCTAGGGGTTGAACCCACATCGATTAGGCTGGATTGTCTCCAATGAATATCCCAAAAGCACATGCCAGCTCCGAATTGCGGGTTATATATGTTGATTCTACTTGTCTAGACAAAACTTTTCGGCTCTCTAGACTTGGCTTCATGACTCGTATCAATGATGAGGCTCATATTATAAGTGAAGGACTTCATAGCTGCCCTACTCCCAATTGCCCATTCGAAGACTCCATTCAAGTACTCGGATTGTCACAATAAGATATCGGAGCACCTTTGGTGAGTTCAATAGTGACTAAAGTTGTCCTGTGCCTGAAGCACATACATACTGTGTATGAGTGTGTGTACGCAGTTCAAAACTTGCCGAGCCAATGCAGAGGATGGAGCCCAGTTGATTGGAAAGGGTTCCGATCGCGGGGCCACCGCTCTCGAGGTAAACAACCAAAGAGACCCCCGAAGAAAAGCATTCCTAAACCGAGCAGAGAGAAAAAAAAAAGGAAAGGAAAAGAGCCAACAGGACACCCAGTGGTTGGCAAATCACTGTCAACGCATCCTTTTCTAAAATCCCACCCGAGGAAATAGTATTTTAAAAAGCCCGAAAGAAAGGAGGGCGTGACGACAACGAGCGGAACGCACATGGGTTCAGCGTTCAGCTGAGCGCGCCAGAAGCAAAGAGGGCGCATGTGGAAGAGAAGATTCAGCAACTTCTCCTCCTCCTCCTCCTTTTCTCTCCAATTTCTTAAATGGGAGCTTGTGGGGATTTTCACTAGTTATATAAGGCTTTGGAAAATGGGGAAAGAACCTAAACGAACATGGATCCACCCCATTCCAATGGGGTACCCCTTCATCTTCCAACTAATGAATTCATGTGATGGTGTTCAGGTCAGCTCTTCTCGGAGCGACATGTCATTGTCCGGGCCACTCTTATCATACCCACTTTGTCCCATATAAATAGATTAATAAATAAGAAATACTTAGAAGCTTGTTTGACTGGGTGAAAGGATTTTTCACGAATTGATTTTCAGGACTTTCACGTAAAAGCATTTTTTCCTATATCATGAAAGTTTTCCCTAAAGTAAACATACCCTTAGTTACGTATAGCGTGAAATCTCATGTTATGTCTTATGGGAAGACCTGAATTTTTGTTACGATTTTTACCCCACCATGGATTATCACTGCCACGGCATGTACAAAATGAGTTCGGATAACTTGTGGGCATGTGTATTGTTTTATTTCGTGGCCAAATTAGTACTTGCTGGTTCCTCCTTTTGCTTATTTTCAGACAGGCGGGTCCGTCGGCTCCTGAATTGATTACTTGGGAGATGCTCTCTCTCCGTGCATGTCCAAGATTTTCTCGAGTCACATTTCGAATTCGGGGGTTTCATCTGCGGCCACGAAAGTCGGGCCGAATCTCGTGCCTTTTCCCGGAGGGATTTGATTGAAGAGAGGGCAAAGTCTTTTCGTGCAACGGAACCGTTTCCACCACATTTAAGAAGCTTGCCGGGTGAAATGTTGTTTCTAAAAAGTTGCCTAGAATCAAGGTCAAAATTAATTATGAATCCTCCTTTCTCCCTCCTAATAATCAAACTTTTTGTTAGATTTGGGACCTTGTGGGTGATTAGAGTTTGACTACGGAAGTTCAAATGACTTGTGTTTGAGCCTATATTGGCAGATAATGAGAATATATTCAGGTGGAAGAAGGTGGTGGCGGCAGCAGCAGCGGAGGATGCAAGATGGTCGCTGGTGCTCCTACTGGACAATTGACGGCGGTGGCCATAAGGGTGATACTGATGCCGGCTAATTGACAACGACAAACGAATGTTTTGACATAAGACCTTAATCTATTCTATCGTTCAAATATAGTCTTACTTTAACCATAGGAGAGCTATTTAGGTTTGGCCATGCACGTAGCGCAGCCCAAAAGCAAAGAAAACTCTGTCGAGAATGGTATGCCGTAGAATAAAATTCCTAGTTACTACAGACATGTCCGACAAAGTTCGTATTCCAAGTCTCTCTCGACAGGGCTTCGAATCGTCCGTCGGCACAGTACGGAAAACTGTTCCGGCTGTCGATTCCGGGGTGGTCTCTCCTTCCCCATGTGTGTCCAACTTTGATGTCTCAAGCGTGAACATGGTCGCTAAAAGTGACGGCCGAACACGCGAACTATGCGTGGGGTAATTCCAACAGTAGCTTTTCTCCCGGGGGGGCGGTCCAAGTCGCGCTTTCAAATCGAACGATCTCATCGGCTCGATGCGTCTGTTGAGGGCAAAAGAAAAGAAAAAGGGGGACGCCGTTAAATCAGCCCGCAAACTTTTGGCTAATGTTAGAATTTCCGGGACCATGTGTTGGGTTGGGTGTTTCGATTCCACCGATGGGTCCAATGTGTTTGAATATGGTAAAAAAGCAGTGTGGAAAGCCAATTACGAAAGATGGACTGGTGAGTGTTCGGTCAATTGCCAGGACATATATGCCAGTACCATACTTTCCCTTAAAACATGCCGGGGAAGACATACTAATTTTCGCAGGCGAAACTTGACTTGATCACTCAAATCTTTGAAGTAGATTAGATGAAAGAATGCACGTGTGAAGCTAATTAAGAGGTCAAAGACCAAACATATAAAGAGATTGCAAGAAGCTCATCTATGCGGTTAAGGTGGTTGATGTTCATGTTATCGGTTGCCGGCCAAAATTGATTGGAAGTGCTATATTGATAAAACATCCAAAGGTTTAGAGCTGAATTATTCAAATTGAAAGGTTTATGATCGAATTGGTATCCGTGTAACATGTATGTAACTTTTTTTGATAATTATCCCCCTTAAACTTCTTATACTTTTCTCAAGTGTTATGCTATGTTGCTCTTTTAGGTATGTGGTTTATACTCAACATGAAACCGAGCGGCCTAGTAGGGAATAGATAGAAAATTCATGAGGGTTTCAATAAACTTGAGAGAGCTATTTAATTTGTCTTGGGCCAAAAAGTCAAGATTATAAAGATTCACGGGTTAATTATCAATGAGTATAAAATTAGTTGCCCTTTTCATATTTAAACTCAGAGTGCTTTTTTGGCGGTTCCTTTTCTTTTGGGGACCTCATCGTCTGACAACCCAATTCCACAAGTAAAAAGAAAGCTTCAACTAAAACCCAATTTTCAAAGGTCTGCGGGTGCAACTCCATGGATTAAAGAAAGAGGCTGATGGCGAAAACGCGAACTAGGGTTTTGCTTTACATTTTCATTTTTTTTTTGTGGTTTTAATGTGTCTAGACCGTTTTCAGCATGAGAAGCCTAAATTTGTGCGGGATTAGGAATTTCACCGTAACTACTAGGGTTAGAGTCCGATGCATTTTCGTGAAGAGAATCAATCAAGGTAAATGTATCAGCTCTTGACAAATCACGCAATTGCAAAATGCACCTTATTTCATTCATTTGTCGATTCACAAAGGATGACGGATGGTCTATGGAGTAGTATGAGGGGTGTAAAACGAACCGATCTATCTCATTCGAATCGAGAGGATTCCAATTCAATTATGAAAAATGGATCAAAAAGTCTAGGATGTGAGAATATGTGTGATTGTGTGTACGGTATCGAGCCAGGGGGTAGGGCGGGGGGAGAGGAGAGAGAGAGAGAGAGAGAGAGGGACACATTTAACCCATACGTTGGTTGCTCCGAGACAAAAACGAACAGCTCCAATGGTCGTATATTATAATCTCCTTTCCCTTCCACTCCATCACTCGCATATTTTGGCTGTAGACACGCACAGAGAGAGAGAGAGAGAGAGAGAGAGAGAGAGAGAGAGAGAGGGAGAGAGAGAGAGAGAGAGAGAGAGAGAGGGAGGGATTATCTTTGAAAGGGAGGAGGAGGAGGAGGAAGGAAAAGGATAAAAGGGGGAGGATGATGGGAAAGAGGGTCCGTCCGATTGCACATTGCTTGTTGGTGGTTTAGGTAGCAAACCCTGCCCTTCCATTGGACCCCATTCTCTTCTCCCCCTCCTTAGATTCCTCTCTCTCTCTCTCTCCCCCCTTTTCAACTCCTAAAGGGGGAAAAATATTAGGGGGCCAACTCATCTCTCCTTTCTCAAGCAATCTCTCTCTCCCCCCCTCTCTCTCCCTCTGCCTAAAATATCACACGCATACATATGCACGTTTGCCTTTTGTTCATGAAAGAACCCAAGCCCTCTCTCTCTCGTGGAAGAGGTACTTCTTTCACCTGCTGCACAACAATGAAGATTAATAATCTCTAAGGGCATGTTGATTTCGGGAGAAACTTCATGGTAAAGAAAATGCCTTTCGGGAATTTATTTTCCCGACTTTAAGCAGGCATGTTTTCTTCGACTGTCGATGGATTTTCCCATTGACCGATCAAAGCCTAGAAAACTAATTCATGGGAAATTCCATTCGCTTGAACACTCGCACCCTAAAATTGAAAAGAGGGTTTTGATGCTCTAATGAAATCTGCTTGCTGGAACGAAGAAGCTCCAAGGGAAGTAGAGTACAACTGTCCATTGGCAACAAAAGTGGCACTGTTTGACTTCTGAATGCACCAGATGGTGTGCTCTTGCTTTCTCTGCTCTTTTCTGTTCCTTTACACTCGAGAACAGGAACCAACGTAAATTGATTTTTCTTGCGTAGCTAGTACAGGGTATTTTCTCTCGCTGGATGAGATTGACATTGTTTTCACTTCACATTCCTATCAATCTAATTAAAGAGAGATGATGAACATGACCGTTCGCCCACTAAGGTTTTCCCCCCTTTATTTCCTCGCCAGATAACCCCCCCTTTTTTTCTTTCTCTATCATCTGAAATATTAAAATAGAATAAAGAAGTACAGGTATCAAGTGTTATTAAAAAAATTAAAACGAACGAGGAAATTCACATAAAATTTAGGAGGACATGAACTCTTCTTCGCGTTGCTAGTACTGCCTTTTCTCATTCTTCTTCTTTTTATTTCTTTTTTCCTAATTTCTTATTATTATTAGTTTTCGGGAAGAACAACTCATCGCAGGAGCTTGCAAGATATATAAGCTGCCAACATTTCACCAATTTGTGCATCTTCCCTTCGTACCTCAAGAGAATTTATTCCCTCTCAATTTTAGCTTCTAGCGTTCTTTTTCCCCATTTTATCAAATATAGTCATCATCACGATCGCCCTCCCTTTTCCTCTCTCTATTTCTCTCTCTCTCTCTCTCTCTCTCTCTCTCTCTCTCTCGGAGCTTCAGCAAGACTGTCAGGGCTAAACTGTGGAGTCTCAAAGATTCCAACAAGAGGAGTGCGTGCATAAGGCTCAGGACATGACTTGCAACTAGCGAGGGATTGGACTGATGGCCTTCTTTTCACCAAATTTCATGCTTCAAAGCCCGCACGATCAAGATCATGAACACCCTCATCACCAGCATCAGCACCAGATCCTCTCCTCTTGCACGCCTCAGGACTTCCATGGTACTTAAGAAGACTCTACAGGGCGTCGTTCTTTTTCTTCATTCTTGCCACTTTATGTTTGTCAAGTGTGCTTGAAATTCTTTCCTTTTGTTTTCTTTTTCCCGCTGGTGCACCCACAGGTGTTGCCTCCCTACTGGGCAAGAGATCCATGTCCTTCACGGGTATTGACGTGGGCGACGACCCCAACATCAACAACGGCAACGTTAATGGGGAGGAAGATCTGTCCGAAGATGATGGGTCGCAGCCAGGGGGAGAGAAGAAGAGGAGGCTCAACATGGAACAGGTGAAGACATTGGAGAAGAACTTTGAGCTTGGCAACAAGCTTGAGCCCGAAAGGAAAATGCAGCTCGCGAGAGCACTTAATCTGCAACCCAGACAGATCGCCATTTGGTTCCAGAACAGGAGGGCGAGGTGGAAGACGAAGCAGCTGGAGAAGGACTATGATCTGCTCAAGAGACAGTTCGATGCCGTGAAGGCTGACAACGAAGCCCTCCAAGCTCAGAACCAGAAGCTTCAGACTGAGGTATGTATGAAAACTTTATTGCAGAAACTAAAGTACTAAACTTGAGCTAATAGTTGCTTGTGGTTAGTTTATATACGTTTGAAATTGTCGGAATTTTCATGGGGATCGAATTGTGTGTAGTGTACTGCTTTTTCTCCTTTATGCTTTTATGATCTGGCCAAAGGATGAATGCTCTTATTGTTGACTTTTTTCTGAAAATGGGTTTTCATTTTTGTTCTGTTTGAGCAAAGGCAAAAGAGGGTTCTCATTGAATGATTTCATAAACTAATGCAAAACCTTCTTACAAAGAAGCAAAAGAAATCCTCTTGCTACTAGTTTGTGCTCTTGGTCAAAGTGACTTCTGCTCAATTCGTATATAATCTGGAGGAGCAAAGCATAGTTCGACGTTGTTTTCTCAATCCAAATTGAGAAGTCTGGCCAGCGTTTCATGGCATTAATCTTGATGGGTATTTTTTAGTCTTTTCCTTTTTTCATGGAATATGCAATATGCAGATACTGGCACTCAAGAATACCAGAGAACCAGCCGAATCCATCAACCTCAACAAAGAAACCGACCAGGGCTCTTGCAGCAACCGGAGCGAGAACAGCTCCGAGATCAGGCTCGACATGACGCGGACGCCGCCGGTTGAGAGCCCAGTCTCAGGCCACGTGCCGCCGGCAGCTGGCCGGCAGCTGTTCCCTGCCTCGATAAGGCCTGCCGCCTCCGGAGGATCGGTGGCGCAGCTGTTTCAAAACCCTTCGAGGCCTGATCTTCCGATGATAGTCAAGGAAGAAAGCAGCATCACCAACATGTTCTGTGGCATGGACGATCACACTGGGTTTTGGCCATGGTTGGAACAACAGCATTATTGAAAGGAAATCAACGAGCCAAATCGAAATCAATTCCTACTTGGAGCCAAGCTGTGGGAAGTACATTAATATATTATTCTCCACGAGATAACTTATGAGAAGGAAGGGAAGAGGAAGATCCCCATTTTTCTTGCTTAAATTTTGGTGTATAAAAATAGCAACGCATATGATAATTTGGGAATTTTGAGGTCAATCTCTCAAGATCTTCTCCTCCTTCCTTTCTTCTTTCCTTCTGTTTAGAAATAAAAGGACACTTCATGTTTCGTAGCGGCCTGCCTAGAGCATAGTTAGAGAATGCGTGAAGCTAAAGTTTGGATCATGGGATTTGATCGATTCTTAAGAAAATCGAAACTTGAGACCTGTATGAGTTGATAGCTAACAATTGCGGTCCTCGCATGGGACATAAAATAACAGCAGTTCCATAATTTTTTTTTCCTTACTATATTTCACCCGCTTAATCAAATGAGATCTTTGGGTAGATGTCAGTTCTAAAGGGGGGGAGAGAGAGAGAGGAAAGGTTGGGAGTGGAAGAAAGTGGTAATGATTTGTGCCGATGATTTCATCAATCAATCGCCACTACAAATTATTTTAACCGAATAAAATCTACTCGGAGTTAGCGAAAGCACGCAGCTTTTTATCAGAAGGATGATAAAGAAACAATTGTTTTTTGGGGGTTGTACATCCTGTATGTGAGAGAGAGAGAGAGAGAGAGAGAGAGAGAGAGAGAGAATCAAAGCACAAATTCCGAGAAGGGAAGAAGACAAGGAGATGGAAGCGTGGAAGAAAACGAAAGAGCGAAAGATGGGGGAAAGGGGTCGTTCTCTCGTGAAAGAGACTTTGAGGGAGAAAAAACCATGTAAAAACACAACAAGACGCACCAGCGACTCGCTTACCCAACCTCTTTTTGGCACTCACTCCACTCGGTGCTTGACTCCTCTGCAATCTGTTTTGCCAAAAGCAAGACTTTCATGTGACCCCATTGTCACCTCGCTATCCCCTCTCCCTCTTTCTCTCTCTTTTCATATGTTGGAAGAGAAGGAAATGTCCTCGTTCATGCACGAGGCTCGCATCAGTGGAGTACTAGACAAAGCTAGTTGCATCGTCCTTGCTCATGAATGAGGCTCGCATCGGTGGTGAAGTTGTCATAGACAAAGCTAAACATAACGTACGAGATATGAGAAGTTTACATTAATTGTATAGATTGTTATCGCGTATTTAACACAACAAAGATTGACTTTCACTGACCATCAAGTACTAGAAACTCCGAATTTCATCACTTCATTATTTGATGATGAAAGTCACTTGCATATCATTTTGAGAACCGAGCTTTGAGAGAACACATAGTTGTTGTGCACTATAGACACGGCCGGCTTGTCAAATTTCTGATGATGCACAGCATCTTCACATCTAAATTTGAAGACGGTAGATCATGTAGACCCGTCGGTGTAAACGAAATTTTTTTACGCAGGTCGAATATGTCCAAAGAAAATGAATCCCTTCCTTCAAAGGGAACCTCACATGTGTACAAAATCTACTGTTGGACTACACGTTCGTCAGACTCTACGTCCGTTTTCACAGTACTGCACTGTTCACTAATTTATCAGCATGCTGACATTGCTCTCTTTTGATCCATCCACCGGTGCTGACACGAGCCAAGCCATCAATGCCAGCCGTGGAGAACGCCGACATTACTAAGATATAATTGAATCCAAGGGGAAATTGAATTCCCTCCTTGTCCGCATCCATTCATTGCAGACCGAACGTGGAGTGAAATGGTTGTATATCCCTCTCTCGTTTGTATCCACATTTTGCCAACCACTCGAAATGGAGGTGTGCTCATGATCATAATAGTATTTAGAACGTAATTAGCGTCGCTTAAACATCCACTAATTCCTTGCCCACTTTGTAGTTCTTGACCGACGTAAACAAGACGGGAAAACATAAAAAATATACACCAGTTTTCACCTCATGATTAAAAAAAGAAGAAGAAAAAACACGCCCTATCTTTCAAAAAATGCCATTGTACAACTTCTCGCGCCTGCCCTACATCCGAACGCTAATCAGCAGGACACAAACCTCGACCCCCGCCCACGCGGCGGCCACGGCACCTGCCATTCAAAACCTAAAAGCAGACGTTTTGGCCGGCACGCAGATCACTAGATTCTACTGCTCACGCCCTCACAAGACAAGCTAGGAAATAAACCCGACACGACAAACCTTAAAACGATTAATCTAAACTGGGCAGTTGCATGCGTTATCTTGTTCATGGGATCATGTGCCCGGCGAATAAGCAATCTCTGGCATCAAGGCTGGAACTATGGCGCAAGATCGCATTCTCCTCAGATCCCAACGCATGTTGTTCTTCCACCTAACGTCTTTCTTTTTCATAAGTCTCCCCCCATAAACTAATGACGAATCGAGATTAATTAACGAGGAGAGCTCGCAGAGTGGCCACGTGCATGGCGGCACAAACAAAGCGCAACATGCACTGACAAAGAATCCCCCGGAAATCGCCCAACACGTTTGTCATCGGTTGCTGCGACCCTATGATGAAGAAATCATGTGACGGGCAATATCGGAAATGATTGCTTCGTCATTTGCCCTTTCGTACCTTGATAAACTAATGATTTATTTCTCCTTTGCTTTTTGCAATTCGTTGGCGATCCCTAGACGATGCTAAGAGATTATCTAGAATGGGAAAGTTGATTTGATATTTTTTAAAGATGGGTCCATGTCTCATGCATTTGTGCGGTGGCCGCGTTCAAGGTTGATTCGGATGAATTATTGTTTCTTGGGCGCGTGGTTTTCTTTTGTTTTTGGTCGGTCGCTGGCGTAGAGTCTCACTGACATGGAAAGTTCTTGATGACAAAGATGGAAGAATTTTCTTGATGTGATCAAGGTTTTGATGCTAGACAAGAAAACCAAGTTTATAACCATCGATCAAATGATGAATGATGGGGACTTCCCCCTTGACCTTTGAAGTGGATCTCTTAGTAATAAAGTTCGATTATATGAAATCGGATGGAGTTTGAAATACGCACCGTGCTATGATCTCTTGGTGATAGGTTTTATAATCAATTGTCGAATCGGAAACGGTGAAATCTGATACGGTGTCCAAGACCATGTCGTCCTCTTATGCGATATGAAGGAACATTGCACAGTGTAAGTTTTACTCAAGTCTTATTGAAAATCATCTTTGCTTCTGTGGCCTACTATCCAATAAAAGAATCTGAACATGTCTTCTAGTTCAATATTCAAATTATACCTTACTTAAAAAATACCTCACCCTTTAATTTGAATTCAATTTTAGCTAGCCGTTAACTTCTTGTTTAAAACATTCCATTCATTTATATAAACTAATGAACCGAGCCATTTATACCACTGAGTTTCAATCTGCTCTTCCCTGGACTCACCACATATTTGGACTCGAAGATGGGCCTGGTCTTGGCCCACAGAAGCCAATCCAGAATCTTAACCCTTGCTCCTTCTCGGCCCATATGCATATTTTGAAGCTGAGATGATGACACGTGGCGAGATCTGGCCGGCTAAGGGAACCCCAATCTCTGGGCCCCACACTTCCACCCTCCGACCAATAGAAACACAGAAAAATCCGCACCACAAAAAAAGTCCTCCAAGAAAAATTCAAAATTAAATTCACTTATCCACCACCAGATTTTCTCTCCCTTTGCTCGATCGAATCCCGCTTCGGATAATCCAATGGCCACCACTCCTCTCTCCCCCTCCACCGCCGCCACCGCCGCCGCCACCTCCGCCGCAGGCCGCCACCTACCCTCCACCAAGCCCCCTCCCTACAGCCTTCCGGTCACGGTTACGCCGCCGAGAACCAGCTCCAACAGGCCAGTAACTAAGCTCCACGTCTCCTCCTCCTCCGAAACGCAGCCGCAGCCGCCGCCGCCGCCGCCGCCCAGCCGAAGGAGGAGACCGTCTTCTTCGACGGCGGGGCCCACTACGGCGACCTGGCGGTGAACCTCCTGCTGGGGTTCACGCTGCTGTGGCTGCCGCTGACGCTGGCGGCGGTGTCGCGGGCGTTCTACCTCCGGTACCGGTTCACGAACCTGCGGGTGACGGTGGTGTCGGGGCTGACGGGGCAGGACCGGAGCGACTTCTCGTACAAGGTGATCGAGGACGTCCAGGTGGTGCCGCGGTTCATCGGCGAGTGGGGCGACATCGTCATCACGCTGAAGGACGGCACCAAGGTCGACCTCCGGAGCGTGCCCAAGTTCCGGGAGATCGCCAAGTACTGCTTGGCCATGGCCGAGAAGGCCGTCGTCTTGAAGGAGGAGGGCCCTAAGGGCTTTTGAGGTTTAACTCGATATATATAAATTGACCTTTTATCTCGTTTTATTCCAAGTATTTAGACTTTTTTGGTCATTATAATACGGAGATAAAAGGAATTTTCTTTCTATTTTTTTCATTGACTAGTGCGGCTGATGATCATGTGATTGCTACCTTATATGTGACCAAATTGTTTTTCCCTCCCTTTCTTGTAAATCGACATTTAACATTCGTGTTGCCTGGTCTTTGCACCGAGACAGCTTTTGCTATCGTTACAGCAGGATTATTGGAGGAACAAATTTATTTCCATGAAGTTTCAAGAAACTTGTCGACTCTAGTCAGAAAATTTACAATCTTATTGAACTAATCGTATCGTTTGAGTAAGAATTAGGGGTCGCAAAATGGAACAATGACCTGTATTTTAAGTCACATTGAATGAACTGGATGGAAAACAGGTTAGTTGAAGCTCTAATATAGGGTTGAAATTGCGATTTATTGTTGCGTTCGATTTTGGTGAGTTGGGTTTTGATTAGTGAATTGGATTGATAAATTTTGTTTGGTGTTGGGTTAGTTCACAACCTCTCGCATTGCTCGAAAACCATCATGAGGCGATGACATCTAGCGAGATGCAGCAAAGCGAAGTGACTAGCAATTTTTAAAGGGGATAAGTACACTAATGGTGCCATAAGTTGTGTACGGCACTCACTTTGGTGCCATAAGTTGTGTACGGCATTTCACTTTAGTCTAAAAGTTTTCATCGGATCACTTAAGTGCCAAATTAGAGAAAAAACGATCATTTTGGTGCCACCGGCGATAAATTCTGGCCAAAATGATTACGTGGCATTTTTATTTAAAAAAAAGTTGCTCGGCTTTTAAACGATGTCGTTTTCCATCCTCTTCAAGAAACGACGTCTTTTTGCTCTTATACGTGGACACCCTCACAAAAATGACGCCGTTTAGCTTGTACATGGGTTGAAATTAAGGTTAGGGTTTCTTCCTCGCCGCTCGGCCACCGTTGCTCGGCCACCATTGTAGATGCTCGATCAGGTGAGTGAGGAGAGAATGAGATTGTTACTCAAACAAAAAGTGGCAAAAAGAATAGGAGGCGAGGGCAGAGGAGGAGGAGGAAGAAGAGGGGTTGAGGTGCCGCAACCAGGTGCGTCGTCCCCGCCGCTGGTGCCGTTGTTGGTGCTGCTACTGGTGCACTGCTGGTGTTGCTGCTGGTGTCGTTCGCTACTGGTGTCGCTCTTCAAGGAAGAAGACGACGTGCCTCCTCTCTCTCCCTCTCCCCCTCTCTCTCTCTCTCTTTCAATTTGGGGATTTAGGGTTTCCATTTGGGGGAAAGAAGCCAAATGACGTCGTTTTTGTGGTTTAGATGCCAATTGTGCTCTCCGGCAAGCCATGTCAGCCTAAAAAATTAATAAAAAAACACAATGTCAGATTTCCTAGGCCGATTAGATCGGCGTTGACCGAAGTAAGCGTTTTTCAAATTTTTTGGCACTTAAGTGATCTAACGGAAACTTTTTGACCAAAGTGAGTCTTTGTACACAACTTATGGCACCATTAGCGTACTTATCCCATTTTAAAGCTTGAGCTGCAGCAGCAATGTTGAGCATTGGTAAGGCAACAGGGGAAGACACTAGCATTGACTTGCTCGTGATGCATTTCACGAGATGAGCAAACCTAAGATTACAGGGAGCTCAATGTCAGCTCACCTAACTATAGAGTAAGTGAGAAGAAGATGAATGAATAAAATTAGAAATAAAGAAGAAAAGATAATGTGGGTCGGGTTGGATGAGTCATAAGAGTTATATTATATGAAAATATGCCAATATGGGTTGGATCTTTTTTGACTTGCTCCAAACTCAACCTGACCTAATCATGACAAATCTAGTAAGAACTGGTTAGGAATAATCACTTAAGTACGACATGCTCCTAGTTCACCCCAACTTGTGTCAAACAACGATGGCCATGAAACAAAAGCTAAAAGCCATTCCTAATATGGGCCTAGGTTGTCGTGTCCAATTCTCTTCTATTAGTTAACTTGCTTGCCTATTCTACCTGCTACAGGCATATGCTTATTTTCCATTAATCATAAAATTGGCAATCGATTAATGAAAACATATTCCTTTTATCCGACATCGGGAACTGACTTTAGTTTAATGGTGCTTGTAGGATGAATTTTTTTAAGGTGAAATAATTTTTTTGCAAATTAATTTCCCAAATATTTACATGTTTAGTTTGTTGATAATGATCAGTTAACGAAAAATTGTTTATAGTCAAAAAAAATATTCATACTTGAACTTAGGAAAATTAATTTCCTAACCTGGAAAGTGGAAATCGTAGTCTTCCCAGAAAGCATTTTCTTTTATTAAGAATTTTTTCCCTAAACAAACACATCTTCAACCTTTTCTAAGGAAAATGATAATATTTAAAGATAGCATATCGATAAGACTGCATGTTAAATACATTTTCTAGATCAATATCGATAAAATGGGCTTCTCAAGCCCAGCGAGTCATTTGACCTGTTCTTCTACTTGGTCACTATTTCTCTCTTAGTTACTGGATAAATGAATCGATATTTATCTTTACACAAGCATATTGGGCCCTTTCTCATCATCCAATTTGTCAATAAAGAAGTTCAAGTTTTTCTTTTGTTCCCCTTCCTTTATTTCTACGATTGGAGCTGCTTAAGTGGAGAAAATTACTATAAAATTCCTAAATTTATTGTAATTATACTAATTCAATCATAAACATTTTGCGTTTGTGCCAATTAAGTTCATTTGGCTAGTTTTGGTTGGCTGTTTGTTATGGACATTGATTATTGGCACAAATGTAAAATATTTAGAACTAAATTGACAAAAATAAAGTTTAGGATTAAATTAGCACAATTGCAATAGGTTTAGAACTTTTTTGATAATTTTCCCTGCTTAACTGAGAGATGGAGTTCTTGCAATTGACATTCTTTTCCGCTTCTCGTTCATCATATTGAAGTTTTGCTAAGTAACATGGAAACGTGCACGCATAAAGTCCTAATTATTATGAGGAACTTTGGGTTCCATCGACAATTTCAGAAATCAACTATTAATTTGATGGAATTAGTCCATCGTTGCCGGAAGGAGCGAATGGTTCGGAAATACGGACCAAGCTGGAAGTCACTAAATTTATGTATGCACGTTGGTTGGGAAAAATACCAAAAAATTCCTAAACCTATTGCATTGATACCAATTAAGTCCTAAACTTTTTAATTGAACTAATTCAGTCCTAAACATTTTCACATTTGTATCAATTCAATTTATTCGGCCAATTTTGGCTGGCGGCATTGATGTCGACACGGTCGATGGCTAGACATTGATGTGGCATTTAATGATTTTTTTTATTAATTTTTTTTTTTCTTTTCTTTTCTCCCTTCTTTTTCCTTGGATTGTCCTTGTGGTGGGTGGCAAGCCTTCGGCAAGGGTCGCGACCCTCGCCCGCCCTTGCCCAAGGTTGCAGGCGAAGGTGGCCTTGCCATAGTAATGCTAGCCTCGCCTAGATTTGGGAGAAGCTGTCTAGCTCGCCGCCTTGGGTGAGGCTAGGTGAGGGCTACAACCCTTGCTGGTGGTTGATGAGGGCTTCGTGGCCCTCGCCCAATGGCCGAGCTTCCAGCGTGGCGATAGTTGCCATCGCCTCACTAGTTATGGGTGAGGCCGCCTTTGCTCGCGGCCTGTGGCAAGGCTAGGACGAGGCTAGCCTCACCTAGATCTCGGGAGAAGCTGCCTTGCCCGCGGCCCTAGGTGAGGCTGGGTGAGGGCCACGATCCTTGTTGACGGCCGGTGAGGGCTTTGTGGCCCTCGCCCATTGGCCGATATGCCTTGCCAGCCACTGGGGACAATCCAAGATGGAAGAAGGGAGAAAAGAAAAGGAAAAAGAAAAGAAAAAGAAAAAAAAAAAAAAAAAGAAAAAATTTAATAAAAAAATTTGAAAAACTAATAAAAAAATTATTAACAAATTTCCACCGACTACCGGTCGGTATCCACGTTAGTGTCAGACCACAGCCAGAGTCCATGTCAGTGCCAGCCTGCCAAAATTAGTCGGGTAGATTGAATTTGTGCCAATATAAAAATATTTAGGACTGAATTGATTCAATTAAAAAGTTTATAACTAAATTGGTACCAATGCAATATGATTAAGACTCTTTTGGTATTTTTCTCCACATTGGTCTGATCTTTCGTTCAGCCTAGATTTAGGAAAAAAGGGGTGAAGACATTTCGATGTGTGAATGCCAATTCTGTCGGTTTACAAGAATTTGGTATACTTGCCGAATTGGACCATCAACCCGCCTTGTTTTCATACTCGAAATTCCTCAAGATTCGCACCTCATAGGACGATAAGGACATATGAGCACAATCCTGTTTCTCGACAAGCTGGATTGCAGCCATCACCTTCCTCGAAGTTTCTCATCTGCGAAAAGGGAAGCTTCTCAAGAGAACAGATGAAATCACAGTTTGCAGCCGGTTCCTTATCACGGCATTAGCAGTAGCGTACGTCTGTCTTTAGCGAAACTCTTCATAACTGAGCTCATTCGATGACTTGTACAACAGCTGCACGATCACATTCAAATCAGAAATTGAAAAAAAAATAAATATGGAATCAGAGAAGTTACATCTCATCACTCTCTTCGGGTCTTGTTGCGATTGGCGCTAGCATAGATGGTGCATAAACAGTGTGAAGCCTACATATTCTTTTAACGATGCTATAGATTTTAAGAATGGTATACGATTTTTACTAAATGATATGTCACTGAGTGTCTCTTGTTGGACTTGAAGAGGTCGAAACCATTTTATGTGGTTTATTTGGTCTATTATATAATATTTGACATGAGCCCACTTTAATTAAATATATTATGGATCATATATTTATGACATCCAATTAAGCATGCAGAATCCATATATTAAACCTTGATGGAAGGTTGAGAGTTAGTGGCTCTAGTATTGATCCCATCACTCCCTCTATATAAGGTTTCTCTTTTATGGAGAATGTTTGCAGTCAATTATCTTGGTTCCACTATTTTTCACAAAATTGTTGAGAGAAAAATACATTCATACCCACATGAACACATCTCCTTTCATTGGATCAATAATGGCTTTATTTATTCGAGTATGCTATATTTATTAATTTGATCTCATGTTCATGTGATTGAAAGATCCTATCAATTTGATGTCGGTTACATAAACCCTAATTTTTTTGGGAGACCCACTGTAGATCCCACATAATTTGTGAAATTTGTGTTCAAAAATCCACTTTGACATTAGACTAGACCATGTTAATCTACTAATCTCGTGAACTTGTGAAATTCACGGTCTTTCATACATTAGTTCGATTTTGGAAGTCTAATTGTAATGTGAGTCTATTCAGTCTATGCAGGAAAACCTGGCTCTCAAAAACAATGCGTGGACCTAAGCAGACCAATATGAAGCAGAAACAAAGTAAAAGGAGCATAGGATTCCTAGTTTGTAGGCAAGGAAATAGGACAGGAAAAAGGGAACAGCGAAAATGCAAGATCCACCACTATACTCAGTAGTATCTGAGAAAGAGGAACCAAAGGCATGTGAGAATCCCAAGCAGCACAAACCCAACATTCGCATAAGTCTAAAGAGATCGATACAATGTTACCACATATGGTCCAAATTGTTGTACCACAAAATGGGTCCTATATGCTCCTTTTTCCCTTTCTTTCCCATTGGATTGGAGAATATGTTCGTTGTCACGAGCCGGTATAAGAGGGCTTGCAAAAGAAGGTCATGTGGCGTTGGGTCGACAGCCCCTTTCCGTGCCTCATGAAATCTTTAGTGTTCATGATGAATAAAATTTCCATATGCATCATTTTTTTTGTAAACAATTTTTCGGATCCCTAACTTCTCATCTTCAAATTTTTTGCTCATCACACGTTCTCTCAAGCTCTCTTCCTCGCTCATCATCGAGGGAAAATGGTATATAGCGCAAGCTTTCGACATGGGACAGTAGTAAAGCTGTCACAAAACCTTGGGACAAAATCAATGATCTAAAAGGAGATGAGGTGGAGCTTAAAGCATCAGGTCCCGAATTGGTTTTTGTATCACGTGTCGCGCATCAAAGATCAAACTTTCTTTGTGGGGTAAAAAAAAAAAATCAAACTCTCCTTTTCCTCCTCTTTTCGACCTAGCTCGCTCTTGTCATGTCCCCACTCCATTTTCAGTCCTTCATCTAAGTGAAATGGAAATCATTAGGGAGCGTCAACACATTTTGAAGTTGGGGGGGACACCTCGCAAGCGAATGGAGCACCTGGATTTTGTAACTAGTATGGAAAGAGGACGTGCACAAACAACAAGACAAAAGAATGATGATCATGGGTTCTTAGTGAGCATCAAATTGAGCAGGCTTTTGCATCGTGTGCTATGGAAAAGGCGGTCCAACACATAAAGTTGTCCTATCCAAAGTTGTTTTTCTTTCCCACAGAGAGAGCGAGGGAGACGTTTGACATAAAGTGGGTGGTTGTGAAAAGATATTTGGCTTGAATATATTCATTTTTGCGTCACGAGCATCTTCACTATTTCAACTTCGCTATATCCACTCCAGCTCCGCCAAACAATCGAAATTCAATTTCTTGATTTGTATCCCGGACTATAAATATTCAACCATACTAAGTTTAAGACCGATACTCTCTTTTCTGTGGTGAGATTAATTTTTGCGTTTTTTCACCCTAATTTCCATCTTTTTTTGGAGTGAGTTAACATATGTTATTCCAACAAATAATTGCAAAAATTCATCAGCATTCACCCCTTTAGTCCCGCGACATGTGGTGAATTCTCTAAAGAAACAACTTTTGGCGGTCGAAGGGGATTAAAAAGGCATATATGGCTATATTGCCGGTTCAATCATGAGTTTTGAAATTCTAGAGAGACCGGGAGCTACTTATAGATTCTTGTCTTTTGATAGCTGCTAATAATTAGTCCTTAGTCGGTGTAGACGACCATGTAATTTTGAATGGGGAAGTAGTAATTGATCATTGGATCTCATCTTCAAGGTCACCAGGATGAGTCAAAGTGACCCCCGTGGCAGATTGACCATCGGTCAATCAGGGTACCCTAGGTAAAAGGTACTCCTTGCTTAAACCAAAAAAGAAAAAAAATGTGGTTGATCTTAATTATAGATTAATCCCTTTGAAGGTACACTGATGTAAATAGAATGAATGCTCATGGAAATTAGTCTCTTTACACAAGAGATTGAGATGGACTACATGTTTTAGGTACGTCGTGACTAATGGGAGAATTCATAGACCAAAATAAGATTCCTCATCAAGACCAAGCTCGGAGAACCAAAAATATTTATTATGACCGGTGACCCGGCACACCTGATCGGCTCCTCACAACCAGGTCAACCTTGATAAGCGTTCTCTCCAATATGCTTGATTTACAATCACCTTCTACATCTATTCTATATATTTAAGCTGGATGCGAGTCACTTTTGACTTTCAAAAAACTTACCTTCACATTATCTGTTATCTTTTCAAAAGAAATATCTCTTTTTCTGTTCTCCTCTTTACTTTATTTTTTCTCATCAAAAGGCTTTTTTCAAAGACTAAAATTATAAAACCGTAAAAAAACGGAAGGCTACCCACTACCTGAAAACAATAAAGTCAACTTCATCTAAGAGCGTCCGTTCGAGTATACAATTACTTATGGTTTTCCAGGCACGTAGATGGTTTCGTACGCGAGTAAGCTTGTAACAGATCGAAACAATCATAACAGGAGGAGGAGTTAATACAAATCGATGAAGTCCCAGAGCCCCAGCATTTTCTTGAAAGTACAAAGTTTGAAATGGAAATTTCCCTGTTTTACCCTATGATGAGGTCGTTGAACGCGTTTTCGACACACTAATCATAATCACTCTCTAATTTAGAGCTCTTTCTCGAGACTAAAAAGCCCAAAAAAGGGCCATGTTTTCTTTTCCTTCCTTTAGTTTTTCTTGCTTTGGACTTAAATTCCTTTAGTCCTTAAAGCGAAGAAAGATTGAGAGAGAGAGCAAAAAGGCTAAAGAGACATGGCGCCTTGTAATCGATTGAGAGGACGCTCTGCTCAGGCATGATTTCGAGTTCATGAAGAGAAGACGCGCTATGATTTAGATAGTCCCACTCCAACCTCATCAATCCATCTATCTCTTTTGGAACTTGGGCCTCAGCTATAATGCTCCGATATCAAGCGCCTTGCCTATCATTTCTAATTGAAAAGATACCCTCTAAGCCTGAGGATATGCAACTGCCGGACCAATCGATTATGATTTGAAATTGCACCAATGGAACTTAACTACTAATCGTGCATATCGCTTTGTATGAGCCTAAGCCAAAACACATAAATCCTTAGATGATGTGAAATCCACGCGAAAACCAAAATAGTTTGAGGATTTCATACAAAGTGCATAAGATGGCTTTCTCCTCTTGCATGGAAGAATAGGCAGTTAGATCTGAATGCAGCGTACGTTCACCTAGCCCTTTTTGTTCCCCTTCTCTTTCGGATTCGTTTTATGGCCTATTATAAAACTAAGGGGTAAATCCCTCCACATTGACTTTGATTTTGATGGCTAATCTTCAATAAGTCCAAAATGATTCGATCTGAAGTGCAATGCTTGGGATTGGGACTTCGTGGAAAGTTCCTTCGTGATGTTTCGTCTGTCCAATTGATCAACTTTAAGTCACTCTCCTCATATCTCTTTCTATCAACATGGTCTAATCTAATCCTATTCGTCAGCTAAAGTTGGTCCGTGAAAACGGAAAATTTAAGGAAAATTGGAAATCAAGGACCGCGTTCGAGCACATCATGAACCCATTTTTCCAACCGATGGAACGTCTCTAAGGATTACTTAAATATATCATGGACTCAGTTTTCCACATCATTTAATTAATGCCCCTATTCATTTATGAGCTCAAGCATATAATTACCCCTATGTTTGAGGGGGCAGCACCATCATCTTTATCTTATTTTATTTTTGAAAGCATATCGTCTATCAACAATGTTCAAAAGCTAGACGAAACGTGACAAGAATTGAGGCAAATGAATGGGTGGTGGGAGAGGGGAGAGAGAGAGAGAGAGAGAGAGAGAGAGAGAGAGAGAGGGAGGGAGGGAAGGAGGACACATTTCTTGCTTTTGAAAAATAGGGTACGTGGGGATTCCTTTGATTTATTTCTGTCTCTTGAAACTTTTAAAAGCTTTGATGGTAACGTGTATTTTGTAAACTTTTGTTCAGGGTTCCACAAGATCGACCTTTTTAGAGGGTCGGCTTGCTTTGATGGCTTATGGTGGGACAAATATTACCAAACCCTCCGTAAGTCCTCACCTAATCTCCACCATTCCCCCATTCCATGCCTTTCTAAGTCCTCTCTTTTACTTCATAAGAAAGTTTTGATTGGGGTGGAGAATTTTCTTGTTGAAAGTGGGAATTCGTGTTTCTTGCATCTATCGCGTGTGATATCCACTTCGCAGTCAACATCATGATATCTCGAATGAGATATGATCAGCTGTCCAGCAGTGGCTGGCTAGTTGTTGCTGTCCATTGGGTGGCACTGCTTATAGGTAATTTTGAAGTGTGTGAATAAGCTGCTACCATGCAACAATGGCAATGACAGTTGTGATGTGTTAATGAGGCTTACGGGCTATCAATCTCGACCTTTATATTAATAACTATTTAAAAAAATTTATAAATCTGATAAATATTTTCACCGTTAAATCAAGCCTTTCCTCAGGTCTAGAGTAGCTTGCTGGAAAGAGAGGCAATTCCACTTTTGTTAATTAGTAACTTATCCAAACTTAAAGCAAACTCATGAAGTCTTGTTTTTTTTTCTCTTGATTAGTCCTCGGCTTACCTAAAATCTTGAGAAAAAGAACTAGAAAAGTTCTAAATTTATCGTGTTTGTGTAAATCCAATTATAAACCTTTTTATTGTGCTAATTTAATTCTAAACCTATTCATATTCTGTTAGTTGCGTTCCTCGGCCAATTTATACTAAAAATTGTTGACGTGAATGTTGGCAATCTTATGTTGCATTGCTAACGTTAACGTGGATATTTTTTAATATAATTTTTAATATTTTTGAATTTTTTCTTTTTTGTCTCCATTTCTTTCTCTTTCCTTTCTCTTTTTGCTAGTGGCTGAGGAGGGCAAGGGCAAGCGCTAGCAAGGGTCCCCCTTGCCCAAGTGATGCTTGGTGATAGGGGTGATCGGTTCCTAATCTAGTGCGATTCCTATGTGGAACTCGAAACCCAACTGGGAGGATTGGTTCCCATTTTTTTGGGATTGGGGATCGAATCAGATGGTCCTAGGATCGGGAATTGGACTAGACCAATCGATGTAGTCCTGTTATGTAGTCTTGTTTGGTCCAATTTAATGGAATCGATCATTTAGCAAAAAAAAAAAAAATTTAAAATTTAAAAAATTATTAGGAGTTATTATTATTTTAGGGTTAGTGCTATTTTTAAGAAAAAAAGAGTCGTTTAGTTCGGTCTGATTCCCCTTTGGAACCGAGAATCGGACCCAAAATTACCGATTCTATTTTTATGGAACATTGAACTAGATTGACGCCTCTGGGAATCAAACCAAATTGGTTGGTCTAGTCTGGTCAGAGTGATTCTCGGTGTAATCGATCCGATATACTCACCCCTACTTGGCAAGGCTACCTTGGCTTGAGTGAGGGTTAGCCTCGCCAAATCTAACAAGGGGGCTTTCACCCAAGTAGCGATTGGTCATTGGCAAAAAGAAAATGGAAGAAAAAGAAAAATATAAAAAATGCTCATGTCAATACAGCTATGTCACATAAGATAACTGATGACGTCAGCAATTTTTAGCTTATTTTTAGCTTAAATTGGTTAGATAGGCTTAATTGATATAATGTGAAAATGTTTAAGGCACGTTTAGTAACATTCATGTTTCGGAGAACAATTTTTTTTTTGGAAATAATTTTTTCTATTTTTATTTCCTAGAACCATTTTTTGAGTAAAAAAAAGCATTTGTAACTACACAAATTTTCTATTCTTAGATAGAAAAAGAATTAGAATACGTTTTGTACGACCCACAAATTTTTTTGTAATACAAAATTTCGTTTTAATTTTTAATAATTTTTTAAGATTTTTTTCCCTCTCTTCTTCTTCTTGCTCTTCCTCTAGTTGGCGGAAGGCAGCAGCAATGGTGGGCTGCGACAGGTGGGGGGCGAGGGGGTGAGAGGAAGAAGAAGAAAAGAAAAAAGAAAGAAAGAATATAAATTATTTTTTGAACTTGTTCTCAAGAACAAGAAACTATTTTTGTTTACTCCTTGTTTTTATTTTAAATTTATTCTCCGGCTATTTTTCTATTGTAGAGAATAATTAAAATTAATTGGTGTTATTAAATGGATTTTCGTTTTTTTTTTTGTTCCAGAGAATAAAAGAACAAAAGAATAGAGAAATTGGAAAGTTATCATGCAGAGCCTAAATTGACACAATTGAAATGTTTATAACTAAATTGGTATAAGTGTAATAAGTTTATGATCATTTTGGTACTTTTCGTAAGGTCTTGTGTCCTAAGGCATGTGATAATATATCGGGTTTAAATATTAACTCAATATGTTGCACGATTTTCTTAATGTGTGTACTTACATAGTGTTCAAATTATGTATCATCGAATTAATGACATTTTTCTAAATACAAAGGTTAAAAATCGTGGACCACAAGGTCGGTCCAAGTTTTTGCATGTGGGCAATAAAAGGAAATTATCTACACGAATATTCCCAAGCACTTGTGGCCAATTGTTTGGGAAGGTGAAGATGAACCCAATACGAGAGAAGACAAAAGGAAAGCATCACACCACTAGCAAACCAAACAAGAGCTTTCATTTAGCAGAAACCAAAAGAAGAAAGAAGAAAATGGCAATCGATACATTCCGTTATAGAAACTTTTGATCCAACAATATTTGATTCATGTCCGAACCGGATCTACAAGAGTTAGATCGTGTCGCTCATGAGACCGACTCTGTTTTTCGAATTAACTTGCTCATTGATCGTAATTATGTAATGCTAATCGGTTAGTCGAGAGACACGAGCCAAAACATAAATAGGATATCAAAAAGGCAAAATGCATCTGGAAGAAGACAAGTGCCTGTCTGCACACGAGATGTAAATCTCATTCCCTCTCCAATTAGAACTTCGAAAGGAGAATGAATAATGCGGTTGGTTGGCAGAAGCCGCTTATCATCTGCCTCCAATGGCGAACCGACGTTCTCCTCACGCGCCGAGTGTAAGCGAGATAATAATGGAGCTTGCTCATCCTGCATGAACAGCGATTGTGTGCCAGAAGAAGAAGCAGCACTAGCGATTTTTTCAAAATGTCCCAAAAGTTCAAAAAATGTAAGTGCACGAGAGGGTTTAGGTCATGAAGAACATCATGCCCTCATTAAAGATAGCAGCACATCGATGAATATATAAAAATAGAGATGAATTTTTGGCAAGTGAAATTGACCCATCACTTTTATACCCAATATATTTCACATCTCTCTCTGCTCTGTTCTGTACACGTAGATATATTCTCCTTATACAAATGTGCATGCTTGGCGTTATTCTATACCACCATTCATTAATATTCTCTCGTGGGTTTCAGAGCTTTTTTTCAAACACCCTCTCATGCCCGCGCACTAGAGCAAGAATCCCTTGATTTGTATTAATATAGTTTTCCTCTCTGCAGAGAAAGCTAGTCATCCTCAAAGAGCTGGAGAATGTGTATTCGAGCACTTCAAAAATAAACAATGAGTGTATATAAGCGATCTCAAGATCCATTCAATGCAGCTCACCAGGTAAAGCGCTACGCGTTTGTGCTCTTACTAATGGTAACATTCTGTCGGACAGAAAACGCGCATAAGCATGCGGAGTATTCGCGAATCCCAAAGAATATAAGCGATCCGATGCACTGTGGTTAAGTGAGCTCTTCCGGTGTCGAGACTTTGTGGTAAAGCCTTTTTCCTTCCCACTTTTTGTTGGAAATCCTTATTTTTATGATGACTTTTTGGTTGAATGCAGAGGAGTGTCTTTGATCAAAGGGAGCTTGGAAAGACAAAGAATCCGAGGCGTCTGCGAGTTGGGATGAAGAAAGGGCATAGTGAACTTTTTGATTTCGTCTACAAAGTCCCGTTTGAACCAAACAGTGAGAAGTGACTGTGGAGAGAGAGAGAGAGAGAGAGAGAGAGAGAGAGAGAAGGGAGAGTTGGTTCCCTTTTGTGGGTGCAGCTTCTTATTTATTATAAGACTGCTCGGTGAGGGCTCGGCTTCTGTACCACGAGCTGAATTGGGTCAGCTTTTTCATAGTCTAAAGGAGCAAGAGAGGAAAGACGGAGAAGTGGAGGATAAAGATATGCAGGAAATGAAGAGGAAGGTTGATGGTAGTGGCAACAATGGAGATGTCAAGAAGGAGAGGCATATTGTCACATGGTCTCAACAGGTTCCATTTCTTGCCTCTCTTCGCACCTACTCATTTAGCTTCAAGGAACGTGATATTATCATTTCCTTCGCTAGAGTTTGGTTTCTTTTTTAAAATTTGATTAAATGGAATTGATATGTAGGAGGATGATATACTACGTGAACAGATTACAATTCATGGAACAGACAAGTATGAGCCCTCTCTCTCTCTCTCTCTCTCTCTCTCAACCCAGCAAACGTAGTCAGTTGCGTTTTAGTTCTTAAAATGTGTTCTTATTTGCAGCTGGGTGATTATCGCGTCTAAGTTCAAGGATAAGACGGCGAGGCAATGCAGGAGAAGGTTCGTTTTCCTGCTACTAATCGAACTATTCGTCTTACGTGATACTCTCTCTTCCAGCAATTCTCAGTGTTGTGTATGGTTTGATGTTGATGAAAAGCAAAATATGTGTTGCAGATGGTATACATATTTGAATTCTGATTTCAAAAAGGGTGGATGGTCGCCGGAGGAGGACATGCTCTTATGTGAGGTAGTCGTTGCCCTGTGCTCTTCTGTGCAGCGAGAGAGAGAGAGAGAGAGAGAGAGAGAGAGAGAGAGAGATCTTTTGATATATCTTATATACATAAATTACTCATGGTTTCAAACAAATAAAAATTTGGTGGCGGCAGGCTCAGAAGATATTCGGAAATAGATGGACAGAAATATCAAAGGTGGTTTCAGGCAGGTATATTTAACTATTGCTCTGCATCTTCCCCTTCCGACGACGACTCGTGCACCATATGACTCATCATCACTTACAGGACGGACAATGCCGTGAAGAATCGGTTCACCACCTTATGCAAGAAGAGAGCAAAATATGAAGCCTTGACGAAAGAAAATAACTTTGCATTCATCAACACCAATAACAAAAGGGTCATCTCCTACAATACATCCATCTTGGAGGAAACATCAGAAAGCACAGTACATACAAAAAGGCTGAGGTAACCTGCAAGACTCGTCTCTCCGAAGAAACTTCCATGAAGTAACTGTTCTACATAGTAAGACCACTTCTTTTGTATAGCAGGAGGACTCAAGTTCCTGATCTTGTAGAAGCTTGCAACTTTGGAGAGAGATCATATGGGAAATGCAGAGTAGCATTTCCTCAGCAGCCAAGAACTCCCTTCTCTGTAGTGGTTTCGAACATCCACAACAACTATGGTAAGTTTGCCTGAAAAAAAATGTATTTTGTCAGTTAGATATAGCTCTGATGGTGCATTGTCAGACTGCATGGTCATATCTAGCATAATTAATCAACAAAAGAGCAGTCCCGTTGATGAAATTATCAAAACTCTAGTCTTCCTAATTCAGAAAACAGAAATATTTAGCTGCTCACGTGCAGTCTACTTTTGTTTCGACAAATCAGCAGCCAAGGATAGCAAAAATGAAAGAACATTTCTCAGTAAAGATGATCCCAAAGCCACTGCCTTGATGCAGCAAGCAGAATTGCTCGGTTCACTTGCACTAAAAGTGAACACAGAAAGCACATGCCAGAGTCTAGAAAATGCTTGGAAGGTACGTGTTCAATGCTTGCTCATAAGTTTTTCCATTTAGCACAAACAACATGAACGCAACAGAGCCCTCCTCCTACAATATCGGTAAGGCTTTTGTTATTTCTTTTTATTTTGCTTCATGAGTGGAGGATCAAAAGGGTATTGGCCAGAACTTCCATAAACCTCCCAAACCCCAGTTCAGGTGGCAAAGACCAATGTACTTTCAGTTATGGGTAGATCCTGCATATTAAAGGTTACACTATATATATTAAAGCATACACATGGCAATATCAAGTGCTTCAGGCAATAATTAAGATGCTGCAATCAGCAGTGGCACATGTATATTCACTCTAATACTGGAGAAATCTCTCAGGTTCTTGAGGATTTTCTGAGTCAAGCCAAAGGAGGTGAACTCCATGAACATAAGATCTCCAATATTGACTTTCAGCAGGAGAATTTCAAAGACTTACTCAAGGATTTGGAAAGTAGCATTGACGGAAGTCAATCGTCGAGGTAATAGATCACTACGAGATGAGACTAGACAATAGATAAGCTTCACCACACGTGCAAGTATTAATAGATCATTCGCAATTCAGGGAACCTGATCTATGTGAAACGTCTCCAGCCAGCTCCGAGTATAGCACAGGTTCCACAATATTGCTCCATGGAACTACAGATGGAACAGGACCCACTCGACAAAGAGAAGGCATACTAGATGAATATATTGAAACTGAAACTGCAGCTCCACCAATCCATACTGAACAACTTGTCAATGACCAGAATGTGGCACCACTATTTCATGCAACGACTGATCGAGGTTATGAACTTCTTACTCACAAGAAAAGGCATACAGAATACTTCTATATTTTATAAAAGTAGATCAGCAAAGTAGATCGAACTGACAAAAGTTAGATCTCTTGGCAGCAGAAAATCTCCAATCCATCGATGGACAAATCAATGAAAGCAGAGTTGGTCCTGCCCCATCACATACAGAGTTTGGCTCGCCTCTTGAAGTAACCCCACTTTTTGGATCATTAGCAGCAGGAATTCCCAGCCCAAAGTTTTCAGAGAGTGTAAGTAATCTGATCAACCTAATTATGTTAAAGCCATGAACTTAGCAGTCCCATATTTTTTTACTTTCTAAAAGAACAATGAGCATCATACATCTACATACATGTCATACTGATGTACAAATCCTGATCCAGAAAGAGTAAGTGATGGTTTCCAGTTTTCCAACCTAGCCAAGAAAACAATGAGTCTCTTAAAGTCGTACCAATTGGCCAGACTATCTCACTAATCATTGAACTGATGGCAATTTGCTAATTCCAGCCTTCCATCGTCAAACTTCAGCTAATAGGAAAAATTTAATAGGTAATTATCATTATCTCTCTGTAGAGGTTGTGATTATACTTAGCTGTTTATAACAGACACCCCCGGTAAAATCCTCGTAAGACAGCTCTTAGGCCACATTTTTAGCGTCAAACCGAAAAAGGGGGAAAAAAAGAGGGAAAAAAAAGACCTGTCCATTCTATTAGCAATGTTGATGCAGTAATGGCATCATCTGCCAGCATCTCTGGCTATGTTAGCAAGAGCAAAATCCTTTATTCATTCAAAACATAGCTTAGATTTCAAGAAATAATTGACACATGCTAATACGAAAGGGTCCCACTGACCAACTTCAGGTGATGATAAGATTTGCTGTATAACTTGTTGAACCCTCTAAGAGCAGAGCATACACTATAGACTTAAATGGGACTTCTGCAATCTTCATAGACTAATTGCATCTATCTAGGACTGTCAGAAGCAAAGGATAAATTTTTGCTTCTAGATGGCAAGTGTAAAGAGAACTGGGGGTTTCTTTCGTCATAATTAAACATTTGCAATGACTCTTAATAAGTAGCAGTGACAAAATGATATGCACAACTGACTGGAATTTCCCTTTTTGTTCAGGAAAAGAACTTCATAATGAAAACACTGGGAATGGAGTCCCCTTGTCCAATCCCCAGCATCAATCCTTCTCATCCCCCAGCATGCAAAAGAGCCCTCCTCCAAAACCCCTAAACCACCAACCTAAAATCCACAACCCATAAATCACAAGGTCAACAAATTCTAGTCTTCATTCTAAAAGATCTAGCATGTATCTAGCCCTTCCTTTCTCCGGCCCTTAAACATGTTCCGCATTCTTTTTCCCTTCCATTTTATTGTCTAAACTGCCAGTATTGAATCTGGATCTGCCGTTCGGTAAATCCAGATTTGAAGCATTACGGAACACTAGTTCATCCATAAGTCATGATTCCATCTCCTTCCGTCCTAAATGTGTCACAAGCCCATCACTCAAAATGAAATTCAATACACCTATTCCGGGTTCCATTCTTTTGTTCGTCTTACTCTTCCCCAAATTTCATCTTCGGTGTTTTCTACTCCAATGCAATTTTGGTGTGTCGTGTTTGTACAGAAACTGCGGCTTCTCGCCGACAGTGTAGTTATACGTCGGCTCCTCCTCCTGGCCTACAGCTTGCCCAATTATTCTATTACGAAGAGAGAGAGAGAGAGAGGGTCAATGGGTGTGCATAGAAGTATAGAAATATTATGTTACTCCCAGTTCCAGATTGTAATCCGACTTCACTGATATCCAATGGAAATGGGTTTTGTTTTCGGTGTGCAAAATGCCTCTCCTTTCATGTATTCTCACACGCTATATCTACGCTCGAGAATCAACTCGACCCATTTCGCGAAACCAACAACAAACGAAAATCGCAAACGAATGCGCATGGAGGAACAATTTACGTCCTTCGAAAAGCAAAAAAGCAGGACAAAACATGAACTTACGTCGGATCGAAACAGCCTCGTCACGGCTGCGTTCCCGCGCGTTTCTTCACCGTCCGATCTTCCGACGGCTGATGCATAATTGTTGGGAAGAACTTCAAGTAATCTGAGCCGAAATTGAAGGAGGAGGGGGAGAAAGAAGTGGCGGTGGTGGACCCGATGGATCGAGAACGCCCGTTCTCGGTTGGGCGGGTTCGGCCCGGTAAAAACCCGACAGGACTTTCATCAAATAAGAACTCCCTGATTTTTTTTTCCCTAAAGATCAAATTGACCACCAACCAAGCGGGTCAGACAAATTTATCAGATGCTCCCCACCTTCGTAAGCCTAATGGATGAAACCGCTGAATAACATGGACATAAACGACATCATCCAACGGCTGAGATCCACCTTTTTAAGTTCGTCAGGCTTAGAAGAGTCCTAATCTCGCTTATTACAACGAATTTTGCAAGGTCTCGATCAATGATAATTGCAAATTTTACCTTTTTGCTCTTCTCCATAGAAGTTATGGGTCCGGTCACCAGTTACAATTGGCGAACTTCTTCGACATACGTTACTCGTTATTGCCAATTTCCTTTGCTGAGACTTTGGTGGACATACTGACAATGCCCGAAAAGCTTTCGTGCTTTCTGGGCCGACGTCTGGCAATTAGGATGGATATGTTGCCGGACTGACCCTTAATTCGGGACATTCTCGGGACAATTTCTCTGTTGTATATGACACAATCTTGGACTTCGATCCAAACTCCCAAACGACAGATTCGGGAAGAAATCGAGCCCCAAAAACTCAGCAAAATTACGCCAACATTTTAACAACCGTGTTGAATTCAAACAATCTTATACGAAGCGTTCACCTCGATTTACATCGGCTTGCCTATTTACTTCCATCTCGAGTTGCTGCTACTGCTGCTTCTTTTTGTGGCTTTCTGAACACGTCCTTACTATTAGAGGTCCCTTATAGGGTGCGTAGAGATGCCGGAGTTCTGCTGGTCGTGGTTGCTCGCGCTCTGGATTTCCTTGAGTCTAGCTACAACCTCGGCCATCGTCGGTCGACTCTTCGGGTCCAGATGAAGGCACCTGAGGATGATTTCTGCAAACTGGTGGGCTTCTTGCGGGGGGAAGTTCCGCTTGAGCTTTCTGTCCATGACATGGTGCAGCTTCACTTTGTCCCTCAAGTAGGGCTCCGCCCATTGTGCGAGGTTTCCGACGGTCCCATTGGAATGTTTCCTCATCGCCCTAGAGCCCGTGAAGATCTCCAGGAGAACAACCCCAAAACTGTAAACATCTGTTTTGAGGGTCAGATGACCTGCCGATTACAATGGAAAAAAGAATGTGAGCCTCGTGGATTTGGCGGGGTCGACAATGGATCGAAATATTTTCTCGAAGCATGATTAGCTTGACCCATCAAAATGAATTTAAATTGATAAAACCTAACATTATTAGAAATATAAAGAAATCCATGGGGAGGATACCCGAGATGATATATTCAGGCGCAAAGTATCCTCTCGTGCCAAGAACTCTGGACGAGACATGAGACTGATCGCCTTGAGGTCCAAATTTGGCGAGGCCAAAGTCCGATATCTTGGCATCAAAGTGCTGCAATATCATAGAGGATGACTAAGTGACTATGTGTGCCAGCTGAATAGCATTGCATGCTCATTCATTCGCAGTTGTAGAGTACGCATCGGCAATAATAGTTCTCACACGACAGAAAATAAATCATCGAACTTCCTACAATTTAAACAACACTATCATCTATGGCACACTTATTGTTTTAGGTGCCATAAACTCGTAATCTATTTATTTTCTGTCATGTGTGAAAAGCGCAAGGAGCTAAGTTGGAGAACAAGAATCAAAATCACGATTGGGGCTGCTAGAGGTTTAGATTGTACCATAAATATACAGGAAAAAGTGAAACATACGGAGGTAAGTAAAATGTTGGAGGCTTTGACATCGCGATGAATGATTGGCTTGTATTGTGAATGAAGATGATCCAAACCTCTAGCAGCCCCAATCGCGATTTTGATTCTTGTTCTCCAACTTAGCTCCTTGCGCTTTTCTGTTATTCCGGTAAAGCATGTAGTCAAATTGGGTTCTTTAGGTTTTAAATCATGCGCGGAATTGCCAATACATACTGGCTTTATTAAATTTCATTCACCTTCCTCTCATTCAGAGAGTCCTCATTGATTGGTCCTTACCTCTTAATAACTGATTTTCTAAGCTTCCCTTAGCCATAAACTCGTAAACCACAATTCGGTGGTCGTTCTTGCTGCAATATCCTATGAGCTTCACGATATTTGGGTGATTCAATTTGCTCAGGAACCTCAGTTCATTCTGCAAGCACAACATTGAGCTGATTAGAGAAAGAGAGTGTGCATGTGTGTGTTAAAGCATTAAAACATTACCAAAGAATATCTTCATCAACAGTTTGAACTTTTAAAAGAGAGAGAGAGAGAGAGAGAGAGAGAGAAAGAGAGAGAATCAATCGAACCAGCCATTCATCTTGACCTTGTGATCCCTTGTCCCGGAGCCTCTTGACAGCGATGGCCAGGCCCTTGTTCGGTTTAGCTGCGTTCATGGTGCGATAGCTGATCCAGCCCTTGTAAACATCACCGAAACCACCTTCGCCAATGAAGTTGTTGCCACTGAACTCGTTCGTGGCGTCCTTCAACACATCATAGCCAAAGCAGTGAAGCCTATATGGATGGAACACCTCATCCTTCTTGTTCATCGGGCAATCCTCGTCTCGTTGCTGGCCTCGTGAATAGGCATACTGATTTCCATTTATTTCTGTTTTTGAAATATGAAATGCAAATTGAGTTCGAGGCAAGATAAAACTAGAATTGCCAAAGCCGGCCAGTCACCAATGGCACGTGTGCACTTCATTTCATCAGAAAGGTGTTTAGTATTATTTTACAAGCTCTTGAATGCGCGAGTCAAGCAAAGATTAATGAGGAATGCACACAATTAGCAAGAAATGAAACTGTCATCAAGAAAAGATATAAACTTGCCTTTGAGCGGCTGCTGAGAATAAATGGCCGGCTTTCTGTCATCTTGAAGCGGCAAATCATGTGGTTCATTCTTGCTGCTCTTTCCTTCACCAAGATGGTTAAATTGCATCTTCAATGTTCATGAATAGATAATGAAGAGATCCAGTAAGTAAATTCAAATTCAACTTTATAAAAAAGAATAAGAAGAAGAAATACCCTTTTGAGATTTTGATGAAACTGATGAAGTTCTTTGTTTCGATTTAGATTTTTCATCGGGACATGAAGTTTGCAGTGTGCACTCTGATTTAATGTAATAAAGTACCAAAACATATCAATATGAGATGAATTTCAGGTAATAAAATTTCTACTTTGGAATGGAAATTTGCTTTAAAGATAAAATAAAAGAAGAATGAAAGCAAACCAGCGGGAGGCTGAGTGATGTTTATAGGCTGGTTTGGGTCTCGATTCGAGGCTTCGCTGAAACAATTCCCCATTAAAATCTCCTGTTGCTGATTAAACTCAAAAGCCAGCAAACGTGCAACTAAATATCTGGTGAATGAACAGACATCGGAAAGATTGATATCCAGAGCTTTGGTGACAAATGATTCTGTGAAACCGACTATGTGGAGCTTAGTAGAGCGCACAAAGGCATTGAGCTGCGGGTGTTATGGACGACCATACCAAAGAAACGAATGAATCCCGGAATCTTGTGAAGGAAGGAACGGATCGAGATTAATTTTATGATATATTCGCAATCATTCGAGGCTGCGTTGTGGGAATTTCCTCACGTCATTCCAAGAATTCTGAGTAGACGCGTATCAAAATGATCAGCTACGCTTCTTCTCTGGGTATGAAGCAACAGATGGCTACTTTGTTTGTGTTGCTTGTTACCGTAGTTGGAAGAAGTACAACAAGAAACGACAAAATGTTGAGGAAATTGAGAGTTGCAAACTAGGAAATTGATTTGTCGTCCGATTGATTGCCCAAAGTCTGGGTTCTGCTAAGCGTCCTTCCCATTGTTTCTATTACGCTGTCAACATTAAACAAGAAGAAAAAAAGAAGAAGTAATTTTTGACGAGTAGCGCGTAAGAGGAGACCGACATGTGCATTCGCAGTCGAAATATCGACCAATTATCGGAAAGCTATTGTTCCGCAAACATATTTCAACAATAAGCATGTCCATCTTCAAACTCCTACTCGAAAGAATAATCTGCTCTCTTTTCGGGGGCGAAATAATTTACTCTTAACTATATGCTAATAGGAAATTGGTGTCGTTTCATTTAATTAGTCTAGGCTAATAATAATTAGCATGGTATGTGTATCTAAATTATACTTCCATTTACTCATTGAGTTAACATCAAAACCTTCTAATTTTCCTCGTTTCGTTTCTTTTAATTGTAGTTTAAGCCCTAGATGGCACGTCATTTTATGGTCACGTAAGCGCCAGCAATTGAGGCATCTTGTAATTGATAGGATCGTCTAATTCATGCATATCTATAAATAAGGGTTTTACCATACATGTTTACTTCTATAAATAAGAACAAATGAAAGTTCAAGTTTTGCTTTTACCCTTCATTAAGTAGACTCCGTTTCCAAAGGGGTGTTGTAAAAATTTCTGGTACTGCCTTTCCTCTCATTAGTTTAATTTTTCAAAAATCTTCTCGTACAAGTCATATAATGTGATATACAACTAAACTTTAGGGGAATTAGAGTCAATGTATGTTCATACTCTAAAATAATAGTGAACCAGAAGATGAGGAGAATCAATAAAATTAATTATCGAGGATGTGATTCCACTGCTCAAGAGTACAAAGTAGCGGGCATGAATGAATAAATTGCTTTTACATGTTGTCATAAAATGTGCGAAAACCTAAGGTACATCCAAATCAATTGCAACGATTGATCCGAGACTACATTCAATCCTCAATCAGCATATCCGAACAATTATCGATTTGCAGCTCCGTCAAAGGCTATGAAAGAATTTTTACCCAAAAAAAAAAAAAAAGGCTATGAAAGAAGCCTGTTAGAATGACAAAAACAAAGAGAAATGAACATATTATATATGTCGGGTGACCTTTCTGCTGCAAAAATAAATTGAGCGAATTGAACAGATGAATAGATATAACATTATCTTAGATTAGCAAGAGATCTGAAGCTGTGGACTGTCCCATGGCTTTAATTTAAATAGACAAAAGTGGAATTCATCCTCCGCCTTCGTCGAGCAATGTCCCGTGCGGTACCGCCATTTCTCTAACTTCAGTCAATGAAGATCATCCTGCGACAGTCGAAAGAGAATAAAGATGATTTGTTGTCAGCAAACCAACTTTCTTTAACCATAATGATGAACTCCAACTTGATTATTCTTGCCTTTGCCATCTAGGGTTTCCCTAAATTAACTTAAACAGATAGAGTGACACTAAATATTCAGAGTTTGTCTAGCTTCAGTGAATTATATTCAACGACTACCAAACAACTTCCATTCGATGGGTAAGGCTAGATTAGCTTGACAAGTTCAGCAAGCTATGACACTTGTGAGTTGAAAAAAGCGAGGAAATGGTGAAACCACATAAAATTAATGATAATAATATTAGGATTCACTTGACGCTTCCAATGAAGCAGATGATTTTGCTGCATGCTCGGGAGTCGAGTATCGCCATGTAGACCAGATGGGAATTAGAGGGTTCCTGCTCCAACCAATTAAGGGCTAGTGCTTCTGAGGGTAACAATGAATTAAGATGAGCTGATTAAACCCTTCTCGCAATAGAGTAGAGTATATGTTTCCAGAGCGCCCTACCAACCGGACACCAAGCCCTTCATAAAACCTATACGGGCAATGTGAACAATCAGATGTCACCCACCAAGAACATATTCAAGAATTGCGTTCAAGGAATAGCAACCCATGAACCAACGGTTACCTCCCTTGTATTAGCTCTGCCTTGAGTTGCAGGCATCGACGGAGGTGAAGTTTATTGTCAAGCAGCATCCGGAGTTCCCCCAAACACTTCAGTAGGAAACTTATGAATAAGCCAATGAGAGAAAATTCTCAAAGACTCCCCAGTGAAGTGCTCAGGGGAACTCTAGAGGCAACTTGACCTCTTTTTTCTTTTCCACTGTTTTTGCTCTTTCAATCATCTGTTGCTTGCTCATCTTAGGGTTTCTTGCCCTACTATTTATAGAGGGCTCTCCTTCATTCTTTCCTTCCCCTCGCGTGGATGCCTTCGTCTGCTTCCTGTATCAATGTGCAAGTGGTGTGAAAGTGACAAGACGAAATCTTTCTTCTTCTACTACTAATAGAAATAACAACACTACTAATAATAATGGCAATAGTAATGATTTAAATTATTGTTGTTGTTGATGCTACAATTATAAATGCTAGATGCACTAAGATTGGGCTATGAATCGGTGTATGAGTGATGTGATAAAATTTTGGTTGATTGTTGAAGAACACGAGGTAATTTCCTTGCTTATAATTTGTCATGTACTGATTGTGAAGATCGCCTTAGTACATCTAACACTATTTTAGAGAAAAAAAAGGCTGTAATATTAATTTACATACTAGTGATACAACAAAATTTTGTTGATTGATGAGGAATATGATACATTTTCTAAATGCTTATGATGGTAGATACCACTGGATTTTGGATATCTCGTACTACTTTTTATGGAGAAAAAGAAAATTGTGCGAGAGCAAATGAACATGGACGCAACTATAGGCTAAGTGGGAGGTTTTGATGAAGTGAACATATCGCCCTTTGATACGTCTCTCTCTGGTCCTTTCGTTTTCAATATTTTCTTCGTAGATAAGAATCAAACCTCTTACTCGGTCCTAATAAATTCTTGTGCTTATGCGCCATTTGTATGATAAAATTGAGTTTTCCTACTTAAAGATGTGTTTGATTATTCACTTTGAAAGTTTGATGTATACATAAAAGAAAAGACCTACATATTTCACGCGAATCCTATTCAAATTTCAATCCTTTGTATTTGACAAAGGTAATAAAAGGTTAGATTTCCATGCGCATGGTGAACAGGCGAGCGAAAGAACATTGATCTCGTACTATTTCAAATAATCATGCCTAATAGCATAAAGCATCAAGAAGCCTTGTACAGTAAGAGCATAACACTTGTAATGATGTCAAGAACTAGACCACACGGTACAAATTACATTTGAACTATCATGTAGTAATTTTAATTGCATATTTGTTTCGTGGAAGATGAATGATTTGGAAAACAAATTTCTTAAAAATAATCCTTTGCATCATCTATAAAAATTAATTAATGAAAAATATTTTTATCATTCATGAAAATTTTTAGACATAAATTATTGTGGATAATGAAAATATTTTTCATTAATTAATCATTTCAAGCAATACAAGTGATCGTTTTTGATAAAATATTTTCTAAATCATCCAATTTTTGCAAAACAATCGAAGCCTGAGATACCATGCCTACATTGGGTCCTCAAAAAGAGAGTGAGAAAGCATCCCGAAAAAGATCGAAGAGGATGTGGATTGAAGAGGATGTGGAGGGATAGGGCTTGGGACATTTGAGAAGAAGAGCAAAGGAGAATTTTTATCCACTCACCACAAAGATTCGCTCGTCAGATCATTTTAATACACCCACAATTCAGACCAGGTTCACTATCTATCCACATTTCATCTTTTCATAAATCATTCCCTCTCAAAAAAATCTTTGTTTTATTGTTTTTTTTAAATTTTTTTTTAGAAATTATATTCATTATCAATCAACCATCACAAATCTCAAAACCAACCGCCTGCTATAAAAAGATTAGATCATTTATAAAGAAAACTATGAAAATATTTTAAATTTATTATACGGATGTCATTTCAATATTAAAATTTTCAATTTGCAAATTTAGTCATATTCTTTACGACAATTTTCCAATATAGTTTTTCTAATCAACTTTTGTTGGAAATCATTAATGTGAGAGTTGGCATCTTACGGGGTACGGCCAATACTGATGCGGACAATATTTACATTTTTTTAGCTGTTAAAAAAAGAAAATGAAAAAAATTAAAAATTGCAAAAATTATCCACATTAGCACCTGCTATGTTATATAAGACAATTGATATCCACGGCAGGGATTTCCAATTAAATTGGCTAGAATAGCTAGATTGACAAATTGTCAAAAAGTTGAGAACTAAATTGATCAAATTGAAAGATTTCGAACTAAATTGATATGTATATATAATAGATTTATAACTTTTATTTTAGTAATTATCCCATAATTTTTTTTTTGGTGCAGAGCATCAATAGAAAAAATTGCGTCAATGGTAAGCGCAAGTATAATCCATGGAAAGTTATTGTTGTTGTTATTATTATTTTAATGTTCCTTTTCATGGTCGGTGTACCTGATCAACATCAATTAACCTTTTGATCTTTTTCTTTTCCTTACATTTAAAAAAAAAAAAAAGACACAAGGGATACTTGTTGGAGAAACTATTATTGGCGTTTAGCTGTAGTTCGATACATACAAAAAGTAAGCTTTTTTTATAACCAAGGAAAGAAATAGAAAATACACGCAATCGCATCCAATATACCGATGAAAATCATTGTAAGTACCGCTATTATTAAAATTTTTCCTCCCTATCTACCCTTAATTTCAGGATTATGACTACCCAATCTTCATCATAAGTGTCTACGATTACTTGTGCAACACTTTTTTTACATTTTTTTAACAAAAAATCTAAGCCACATGATGTGATGTTCATTTGACCTGACAAACCAGTGAAATAAAGTCTTGATGATATGCTCTCCTTGAGTCCAACTTATTTTATGGGTTGAATATTTGGATATTTGGATTTTGTTCGTGAAGGAAATTTTTTTTGGGAAAACATTGGCCCTATTTTCCGGTATTTGGTTAGCTTAAAAAAACGAGTCAACAAAAAGCTATGCTTAAATTCAAAAAAATGATTTCTTCTTCGAAAACTTCGGAAAGTATATTTCAAAATATGATTAAGTATTGGCGCTTGGACCTAAAATTCTATGTTTGAATATTGGAATCCCAAAGTTGCTTCCCAAGTCTCCAATGCCCAAGTTGGGTCCATTAAGGTTGGGACTAGGTTTTTGATGCCTGGGCATGAGTCCATTAAGACCGAATCTATTGAGGTCGGGTTCTAGCCCTTGGTGCCTAGGCTTGAGCCCCTTGTGCTTATTCCCGCATCCATAAAGGTTGAGCTTGGGCCCTAACACTCGAGCTCAAGTCCCCAACACTTAGGTTCCGGTCCACAAAGGCCGTGCATGAGTTGTCGGCGCTCAGGCTCGAGTCCTTGATTAATGGAACGTTTTTTTATAAACATATTTTTTCAAATTCAAAATTTCAATTATTTTTTGTTTTCTCAAAAAATCAAAATTTTAATTATTTTCATTTTAAAAATCCAATAATTAATTATTATTTCCTTTCTTTCTTTATCTTTTTTCTTCAATTGACAACCTGAAAATATTGTCATTTTCTTGAAAAATAGTTTCTGAAAAACATTTTTCAAAATTGTCACATTTTTTTTTTTTTTTTTTTTTTGCAAAACAGGCCTTAGTCAATTGCTAACTCTATCTTGTGAATACTTAGGTTGCATTTGGTGGTTAGGATAAAATTTATAATAGAATAAATTTTATTTTATCTTATATTTGGTGTTTGCTCAAGATAGAATAAATTCATATATAAACGAGATATAGATCGGATAAAATTATCTCATGAGAGAGTTGCGATAAAGGCGGATAGAATTTTGAATATTCATAATATGAATTTTTTTCTCAAATAAAATTTTTATTAAATTAAAAATTAAAATTATATTTCAATATAAATAATATTTGAATTATAACAAATCAAAATAACAAAAAATAAAATTTTATTTTTTAATATAATATAATATTTATTTATATATTCAAATTTAATTCTATCTTATAATCTAAATTCAACATATAAATATATGTTTATTACATATTTTAGGTGTTTTAGTATTTTAGGTATATTAGTACAATTTTCTATTTAAACAATTTTTATTAGAGAATTATGGAAGGGGAAGAAAGAAATAAAAAAAGAAATTTATTAAAAAGAGGGGAAAATAAAATAAAAATAAAATAAAAATAAAGTAGACAAGATTGTTGCGAGAGATTTTTATTATCTCCATTTGTAAAATTTGTGATTCATATAAGCATTTATATCAAATAATATATATATGATGTGAATATATCTAACTTTATTATTGTAATCACAAAATAATGAATAAGATATAGCAAAATCCTTTAAATTTTATATTCTATCATATACCGTCTTATCTTGATTAAATATCCAAACGATTAAACGTAGTCTTAATATGTCCTAAACCTATTATTAGCAATTGGGGGGCTATTGCTATTGCTATTGCTTTTCTTTCCCTGGGGGGAGATCTAGAATAGAGTACAGGGGCCAAATTCCAAGTATGTTAAAGCCTAACTTGGCTTGAAAAGGATTTGCGCGAATGATTGTGATGAAACACAAAATCGAGACAACGATTTGACTTCATTGCCTTTTTTTATGCCAGAAAAAGTGAATGAAGTTAAGCATCTCAGAATGTCCACGACCTGGATTTTTTTTTCTTTTTTTTTTTTCGAAGTTCTAGATGCTAATGTTTTATAGGGCCCCGCTTAAAGATCTAGATTGAGTTGACTTTAGCGTGAGAAGTTCAAATATTTTATTAGCTTCCCTCTATCATAGTCATTTGGGGGATTTGCTTTAAATAAAATTAGAATTTGTTAATTCTTTTACGGGCCAATGTCACGGTTAAAGGTGGATGCCAAATAAAAAACATATTATATATTCAGTTGCTAAAATCTGACCACATCCTGGCTTTTGCCTCCTCCAACAGGGTCCCTCCTTTCTTTATAAAGAAATATAAGTCTGTTTATATTAAAAAATGGCTAAAATCGAATACAAAGATAAACATATTTTAGTTATATGGATTTTTTAATTCTTCAGTGCTCAAATCTGTTTAATGCCAGTATATGAATCATTGAATTGGATGGTTTCGTGTCTTGAAAGATGCTTGTGGATGATGGAAAATCAAAGATCAGTGTCATACAAGGACGGATATCTCTAGCTTGCAAAGGAAAAAATGAAAGAAATAAATGTCAAATTTTATCTTCATATAATATATCCCATCTTCACTTTGAAAATGTGGAAATTTCATTTAATTTTTGTCACTTTCATATTAATTTGCATCCTGACACCTCCACTTATTTAAAAAAATATTCATGTCTCACTCCCAAATCGCCTTGCCAGAAAACCCCCAAACTCTAACACGCGCTTCTCTCTCCCACCCCTAGCCTAGCCTAGTCCATGCAGTCTCCGTTCGGAGATGCTTTTAGAAGTGACGATGGTCCCTTACACGCGATCGCTATCTCAAGATGGTTTTTGCAATTTTCCCTTTTGCTTAATGTTTTCTATGAAGAATATACACTCTTACGCAGCAATACACTTTTAAATTTGCCATTAGTGAACATGAAAATCCCACCAAATTTATCCATCCGAAATTATTATTTTAATCCATTCAATTTTGGTTGTCAATTATATATCGTCATGCCACCAATCAACATGCGACTTGGCTTCTCATCTTGTTCGTTGACTGAAACTGAATTGGTGATCCCAACTCGAAAGTCAAACCAAGAGATTTGTCTTTTCATCTTTGCGCCAAGGGGACATTGGCGTTCATATATATAGTACAATCTGTTCTAGGATTAACTCAAAACATGCCCAACATAAAGAAAAAGAGATGTGAGCTTCAATCTCCATATATACGCATGGCTCATCGCCTCCATATCCAGAGAATTAGTCACGGCATCTTGGTCGTCCTTGTAACAGTCTGTTTACTAAACATTGCTGTTGCAGAGGTAAGCTGTAGCTCCAACGCACGATTCTTCATAGTTCATATATAGAGCACATACCCTCTCCAGTAGCCAGAGATAAAAAATTCTAGTATGTGAACATGTGTTTACTCAATACTCTTTTCATTTGTCATTAGACACATTAGACATCATCACATATAACATTTTCAAGCCTCTGAAAAGTTATTCTTCCGAAGTTTAACTTACTCCTTATAGGATGAGATATAAAATATGTTGGACCAAAATCGGACGCCTTGGCAAGCACATCCAATATATACGAAAGGTTGCGTATGCCTTGTTCTATCACTACTTCCATGAGCTTAAATTTAATGGTGCCATGTAGTGGTTAAATCATGGAAGCGACCCAAGCAACATGAGACATATCGGCCACGACGGTGGTGGCTGACGCGGTGGTGTATTTTCCCCTCGTGGAACGGTTAGTTGTACGCCGTGAACACGTTCGACAGCATTCTGATTTGGAAGCAGAACTTGAGCGAGCTGACGGGACTCAGAGGCACGGGGACTCTAGTGAATGTGAGATGTCAAGTTTGGTCCTGATTCCTGACGATTGCTGGGAAGCTCCTGATTGTCCCGATTTATGGACCGGCGGCCGTGATTGCCGTGAACCGATCAAATGGGGGGCTAGTTTGGTTGACCCGACTTGATTCGAATCCTCTAGCCGTGATCACAGCCTCCGGCACAGCTTACTTGGGGTTAGTCCAATGCTTCTTAAAGAAATATCATTTAGTAAATTTATTTGAATTTGATAGGAAGTTATTTTGAGTTGGTCATTTAATAAAAAAATATTGAAATATCCTGCATTGTTTGATTATGTGATTTATATACTTTTTACATACGTGTGATTCCCTTTTACCTATTAGCTTAAGTGTTTGGGTTGGAATTTCTAATATAGTATTAGAGTCAGTTTTGCTCCGGTTGATTTCGTTTGTGCATGTACTTCATCAGTCAAATTTCACGCTTGTTCCTAATCCGGCTTGGACATAAGATAGGTGTTGCAAAATCTCACATCACTTGACTATATGATTTATATGCTTTTTATTTACATTTAATCTATCTCCATCTATTAATTTAATCTTTTAGGCTAAACTTTCTAACCAAGAAACATAGGTTCACCGTTGATGGAGAGAGAAAGATTATTGAATCTTTTCATGTGCTTGTTCATGGCCATTGAAGAAAGATTAATCATCAGCGATAGATGTTTTGTGAATCGTTAATGAGAAGTATAGCGTGGATCATGCTATTCTTTTTTATTATGATTTGCTTAATTGATTGGATGAGTCTCGACCCTACACAGTGTACCGTATTGTGTTCCATATTTTGGCACGTCCGAAGAAATAATTATTCATGACTATTTAACCAGAAAATGCAGGCAGAGTAGACGAATCCAAGTCAATATTAATCACAAAACTCGAATAATCCAATATATTCATGTACGGATTTGACTTGCATGCAATTTGGTGGTCAGTGGTCTCAGATCTCTTCCATTTGACTCTCTCTCTCTCTCTCTCTCTCTCTCTCTCTCTCTCTCTCTTTCTCTCTCTCTCACAGAGGGCATTTTACGTTGAAGTATCGTCGCTAGAAGAGACCTTGCCTGCTGAGCAATGTTGCACCTTTAGAGGCAGTTCGGTTAAGCTAAATATTCTGTCCGGAGCGATCCTATGGCAAACCATACAAGCTCCCCGATAATGGTGGTGGACGGGAGGCTATGCTGGAGCCGCCATATGGGGCAGTAGCCCCGCGATAGACCCCAAGAGGGGCTCGCTTACGCAGCTACGGCCTCTACACAGCCCCGCCCGAAGTGGAAGAATGCCAAGAGAGGCAAAACAATCAGACGACCCCGCCAACCAAGCCCAACCAGTGCATCGGGCCTGATGTTAATGACGCAGAGAAAGCGATGCTTGGAAAGAATTCCAAAAGATGGTGTTTATTTTGAATAATGAAGTGCTGATTACAATATCTTTTGGCATCTATTTATAAGAAGGTCGCCATCTAGAAAATAATAAAATAACTTAAATCTAGTAACAAAATTGAAAAGATATTGATAAACTAGGAAATTTAAAATCTAATAACAAATTAAAGAAACAATATTGATAAACTAGAATATCTTAAATCTAATAATAAATAAAGGGAAACGCGTGAATCAAATATTGTAACCCCTTTTGCAATCTTGAAGATCACACAATCCTCTTTGATTTGTGGGACCGCCCGCTCTTATGACGCTCCATTGTTTTCAGAAAAGCATTTGCATATTGTTCTACATCAGTTAACTTCAATTCGATCATAGCGTTCGAGATGGAGTCAGGAAGGATCAGGTAGGTGTAGCAATTAGGAGGGTACGACGTGTGGTACCTGGCTTGTTTGGTGCCCAACAGTCTCGGCTGCCCGACAGGGCCTAACTTAGATGCTGATTTCAGGGAGGCTCCTATGCTGATCACGATCTCCACAAATGGAACTGAGCGTGACATTGCAGTCGCCGTACAAAAGAGTGGGTTTACTTGGGCTGTGGACCGTGACTCTGGGCATATAGTATGGTTAAGAGTAAGTATTATGGTTTTCATTCTTTTCTATTAAGAAATTGCGGGAAGAAATTTTTTAGCCCAATCAATGAACTAAGTAAACAAATTTAACAGAGAAGTTCACTAATTTTCTTTTCAAATATAATTCTTCTTGATGTGATAGCTGGCAGGACCTGGGTAGCATTGGAGGGGGAGGCACACGGGGCACGGCCACAGACGGCAAAAGGTCTACACTAACATTGCCAATGGCAATCGAGAGAACTTCACCCTTGCTCCCTCAACCCGAATGACGACAGCAGGCGCATGGGTCGCCCTGCGTTCCAGAGAAATACTATGGTCCATGGCTAACCCAAGCAATGAAACCGCACCTACGCTGGTTTCTGTGGCGAATGGGGTTGTGTTCGCGGGTTCGGTGGCTCTGGGGGGGCCCGTGTATGCAATGGACGTCGAGACGGGCAAGATACTGTGGTCATACAATTCAGGAGCCACAGTGTATGGAGGGAAATCAATAAGTTATGGGTGCATTTATCATGGGAATGGGTATAAGTTGGGAGCTGTGGCCCAGTTGCATCCAACTTGGATCGGAGGGACTCACCTTTATGCTCTGCGGGTCAAGTAAGGGAGATAATAGTTAGTTTCTTGGGTCACAAACTATATAGAAATAAATTGGTTATACAATAAATGTTTCATTTCATTCTCAAGCCAAAATGAATCTATTCAAATATCAAGAAATAAAAAATTGGTTCCTCAGAAGTTGAATGCTACCCATCAGTGCGATTCGTATTGCTTATTGAAATGTCAAAATATTAGTTCCTAATTATCGTGAAATGTGATGGCCGTCTATGAAATTAATTCACTCGAAACTCACGAAATTCTACATATGTAACTCGGTGTTCCAATGGGCATACACGGCAAAAAAGAACAAACCTCATTACAAAGTTAGTACATACTCAAGCACTTGAAGGCCGCATTATTGTGAAGATATATATCATGTGGCACCAGGAGTTCCCCCAAACACTTCAGTAGGAGCTTGGCTTGTATTTTCTTCTTTCATTTTCCAAATCCCCATTGAAGTGTTCAGGAGAATTCTAGGGGGCACTTGATGAGTGCATGGCCTTGTTTGGCCTCGAAAGAAATTGAACCAGCTTCAAAACTTCAATTTCCTTTTGTGTGCTTGGTCTGGTGGGCTAAGCAACCAACTTCCTACTATATTTATATATAAGTTGATTTTCTACTTTAGAAGCTTTCAGAATAATCACCGGCAAAGGCTTGAAAGCTCAGTCACCCGCACCTCGACCTCGAACCTAGCCTCATTTCTGTGCCAGATGACTCCTCAGAGAATAATTATTGTGGGAATTGTGGGCACGAGAGCGGCAATGTCGGTTTATATGCTTTGACCTCATACCTTCTTTTTCAGCTTTTCTTGTGACCACAAAGGCATCACGAACTTTGTTAGAACTTCTAAAGGAGATTCTTATTTATATTGAAGATGTGGTAGCTAGCTCTATAGTTTAGTAAACAATGTTGCACAGCACAGTAAGTCTTTTAATTTATCTTCAACACTGCTTATGATGATAGCTAGGGGATTTTCAAATCCAGGCTTAACTTTGAAGAACTTTTCAAGTGGGATGCTCTGTTAGTAACCTTTTCCCTGGTTTATACATGAACTGTTCTGCCAATGAGTTTCCATATTCACCACATGAAGGTGGACAACAATGTCGGCAAAACTTACATATTAATATACATGGCTCAATTTATGAGCCGAATGCGTGTGAGCTATTAGATCAAACTAGCCCCACGTGAAGCCTGCCAAATCCAAAAGCTAGTGTGAATGATGCTAAATGAGCCCATGAGCCCTAGTGCACCTAATATATACATCTTTTTTACTGTACTTGGAAGCTGAGGAAGAAAAGTTCGAATCATGCCCTTCCGTATAGACATGGGTCACTTATCGATACAAAGTGTATGGATTCAAATTGATATGTACTTCTTTAGACTTTCTTATTACCTAGAGCAATGCCGGCTTTATGATCAAGGTTAAAACCAACATGTGCACGGGCGTAGAAATTATTGCACAATCCACAAGTACCTCTAAGCTGGTTTCTTGAACTGTTGGCAACCAAGAAAAACGAGAACTCAAGAGGACAGGTAGTATCGAGAAGAGAGAAAAAAAGAGAAAAGACAGAAACATAAAGGGATGGTTGATGTCCACATCTCACGCCAGGATACCATATTCTTCTCCTTTCACCTTCCCATTGAACTTGACCAGGTTCGTTATGCTTTGGCATTGATCACTTCATGGACGTTTGTCTGGTTCTCGTAGCTTTTTTTGCTTCTTTTTTTCCCCACTCTGTGAGGTCCTTTTTTTTTTTTTTTTTTTTTTTTTTTTTGCAAAGGCCTCGCGGTATCCCTGTCGCTTGGAGATACTTGGAGTTCCTCTTACCACTTCCATTGGGGTTAGAAGGGCCCCCTCTCCAGGCGATGCCTTGTGCATTTTCCAGTACAAGCTTTCCAATTGATAGTTTGAGGCAAAAACTTGCCTGCTTTTACGATAGGCGAATTCTTCCATTTTGACATTACATTTCCGAAATGGTTCGTGGGTCGGAGTGAGAATATTTTCTTATTTAGTTGATGACGTCTGCACGAGTGTCAAATTCTGAGTGGAGGGTGCATCTGAAATTGAGTGGGTGGGCCACCATATATTAGCCGAAATGGTGTGTATATATATTTTGGTAGGACGTGAGACTAGGGATGATGATGGTTTTGGGGTAGAACTAGAAATTTGAGAACTGGGCTGGTGGAAACCGGTTTCCTTCCAAAATTTAGGATATGTGTGGTAGGTTATAAGTTCCAAAAATTGGGGAACTTGTTTCCACGGATAGGTGACCTGGAACAAATTTTTTGTTTTATGTCTTCGAGTGGTTCTACAGCATTCCATGATGTCTTGAAACCACTAATCTGAGCTTTTGTTTCTAGCGATATCAATGACTGAGACTTTTAATTTATTAATATTTCATAATCTTTGTATATTTAAATATAAGTTGTGATCAGTAGATTTTAGCAAATGGTAGTAATTAGATGTGATGATTTACTACAATAGTTAATTAAGAGCACATGTGGAACTTGGGTAAACCCTAAAAACGATCCTGAAACCTGTGACATGGTAGATTCCACGTTTTTTGCATATGTAGAATAGGTTTCGAGTTGCAAAAGTTAAGGAGCCTATTTTAATGAGTAGGTTTTAGGTTTTAGATGTAACTTGGATGGAACTTGGAACTGCTCGCCTTATGTGAGACCTATTCTCTCATTTGTATATTTGATATGATTCAATTCCTTTGAAGTTTCAACAATAAACTAGCTTACACGTACTTTCTCAAGTAAGATAGGAGTAAGATCCTCCAAAACTTTAAGAAAATTGAGAGAAATGCTAAAGATGCGTGCAAACATTATTTGGTCAAAGGAAATTTCCATTAACTATTGGAATTTGTCTTAGTGGTTACCCTTCCCACGTGAGAAGGGGGAGGTAGGGGATTCAAATCCCTAACTTCTTAGGGGGTAAGTGTGGAGACGATTTAGCATTATGTGTGGGTTTCGACTCTTATATCTTATAATAAGATATGGCAAAAGTCTAAAAGTGAGAGTTAGAGTAAGAGTAAAATAGAATCGATAAAAAAAAAAGAAGGAAAATTTCATTTATTATTAAAATGATACATGAAAAGATCCATAAAAAAATCCCAAAAATCACCACAACAAAGCAAGCCCATAAAGCTGCAAGACAAACGAAAATCTAGAATTTAAGGTATATTATCGAAGCATGATTGGCATAGGTAAGCACATGCTCATCCTTTAAGAACAAGCCCGTGACTATTGCATACAAGCAAAAAGATGGTGGGTTGATCACCAAGTCACACTTTATCATTAGAGATGAGCATACATCAGAATTTTTATCTACAGCTACGGCTTTACCCTTCCGTAATGTGCATCCGGGTTTGGCGTCCACAATATCATCACTATACGGAGACAACATAATCTTATTGAACAAAGTTGGATCTAACACCTAGGAGAGCTAGCCTTTTATGATCTGTTTGGTAATACTTCTGTTTCAAGAAACAATTTCTTTTCAAAAATATTCTTTTTCTATTTCTATTCATTGGAATAATTTCTGAGTAAAATAACGTATTTGGTAAATATATAAAATTTATATTTTTGGAATATAAAAAGAATAGGAATGCGTTTGGTACGAATCGTATGAATATACATATATATATTTTTATCACGTAGTATTTCTTTTATTTTTATAATAATTTTTGGATGACGGTGAGCGGCCACAGGCGGCAAGGAAAAAGAAGAAGAAAATAAAGAAAGAAAAGAAAAAAATAGACTTATTTCTACAAATTATTCCCGAAAACAAATTACTTTTTTCTACTTCTTATTTTTTTTTTAAATCTATTCCCCAACCATTTTTCTATTTTGGGGAATAGAAAAATTAATTGACGTTATCAAATGAATTTTTGTCTTTTGTTTTATTTATTTCAGGGAGCAAAAGAACAGAAAAATAAAGGAATAGAAACGTTAACAAATTGACCCTTAGTGAATGCAATCTGCCAACACTTCTAGGAAAAACGTGTTAAACAAGCACAAATATCATCCTAGAGCTATTGTGAACACCTCGAAATTGGAAGCGAAGTACTTATTCATTAGAATTCCTAGATAAATTAAATTGGGAGAGATAAGCTCCCAAATCTAAAATTGGGAGAGTAGAGCTCCTAGACTAAAATTTAGATCGAGAGAGTAAAGCAAGAAACAAGATAAAATAGAAGTAAAAAAAAAAAAACCAAAGAGAGAGGAGAGGGAGTGATTTAGGTTAAAACCCTCCCCTCCAGTAATTGGAGAAGCCAAGAAAGGTTAAAACTAAGAGAGGAAGGTAGAGGGAGAGAGCGGTTGGGGAGTTGTGGATTTATGCAATATGCAAAAATTGTTCACAATGCACACCACCAAATGAGTGTATAAAAGTTTATGAACCATTTTCAATGTGCCTTGTTTATTATGTTTATGCGGCATGATTATATCCATCCTTTTATGAACTTTTTGTACTCCTAGGCTAGCATACCCAAAAATGCAATGGAAGATCCTATGAACTCATAGTTAGCCAAAATAGATGCACGATTTTTTTTATTTCTACATATTTGGAAAGTAAGATGGTATGTTCAGAGTCACTTTTCCTTTTTTTTTTTTTAAGACGCACTAACTTTTTTCTAATTTTAAGTGCTTGAAAAATCTTTAAAAATTGTCTTATATTGATATGTGTTATGAAATACATGAATGAATATTCATTATATTCATCTTATCTAGTGTACCTACTATGGTACATTTGTATTATACATTCTAAGTACATCTCCTTATCCAATGAATGTTTATCTCCCTATTCAATATATGTATTATTCAACACATTGATATTAATGATAAGTGCATTTTTGTTTTCTTATAAATAGGAGCTTAGTTTTGTCATAGTTGTGATAAAGTGAAGAAAAGGAAAATAAAATATTGAAAATAAAATTTCTCCTCTGGCTTTCTCTACAATATTTGGTATTTGGCTTTTCTACTATCTTTGGTGTTTATTTATTTTCTCTACTTAATCTCCCTCTATTCTCTATTATATATTTGCAACACAATATTTTACAATAATATGTACATTTACTTATAATTTTTTCATGGCTTATTAAATTTATTTTATATTTTCAACTTCAACAGGGAAGTAAAAGAAGTTAAATTTTAACGCGTCGGAAATCCAGGCAAACAAATCAGTAAGTTTGACTCCTTGATATTCAGATACATCGACGTGGTAGGTCTATCACAACATTGGGCGTTGGCCACGCACGAGACCAAATTTCTTAGGACGGTCGATGTCCAGTTGCTCCAGTTCTCAGTCAAACCGTTATGAATGGCAAGATCCCCCACTTGGGCAAGTTTCGTTATTGAATAAGCGAGTAGTGCTTGCACGACGGAGTGACGGTGCAATTTGAACCATTAAGTCCATTGTGCTTACTATGGGCAACTGGAACAGTAAAAAATCAATGGTTTTGCAAGTTTAATATTTAAAGAAACAAATCCAATGACATCGCTCGAGAAAAGGAAATCCATGATGTGATTAACTACAATTAAATGGTGGGGTACCTGTTCAAAATAAAACAAATGACATGGAGTCATAGATAAACAATATTAGATATCTAATATGCACGTAATATAGATGGAATGGACTTCCAATTTTTTTTTTTTTTTTTATCATCAAAAGGTTAGCCATGGACTTGATTTTTTCATTGGAGTCTCTTTGTTAGCTTGATACATTTATCTCTTTAAATGAAATGCTTTCAGTTAGAAAGTCATCACATCCCACTATCATTTTATAATCCATTAATATGCTTTAAGATTTATCGTCAAAAAGCTTATACTCCTCAATTTTAATTGGCGAGATGATGTTCCAAAACCGTTGCCACCAAATATCATGTTGCGTCATCGCAATCATTCATGAGATTCAAATTGAATTTTGGTTATTAATATTTTCAGGTTTCTTTTCCTTTAAACTTGCTTTTAGCAATATATATATGGGAATCAAATCCCAACGATAGGGATTTTGATTTCCCAAGGAAATTGGACAAAAAAGTCATCCGCTTTCCTTGAGAAATTGATGGGTCCAGTCACCTCAGCATTTTCCTTGAAAAAGCTGCCATGTTCATGCCCTACGTTCGTGGAGATAAATGCAGAGATGCGCGTCCAATAATGTGACAAAAAGAGATGCGTGATATCTACGTCCCGTGCACGCAAGCGAGCTTTGCATGGTTAGGGTTTTTCTTGACCACATTTCCTCTAAGAAAACGTTTATTAGCGCAGGAAAGATTGAGTTCTGACGTTGATACATAAATGCTCTTCGCAAGACGACAAAGAAATGATTCAAGCTTAACGAAACCGAGAGCTCTTTACGTTTGAGAGAGTGAGACCAATGAATACAAAATTATCTATGTAAATCTTTTGAAGGATATCACAGTGGTAATGAAGCTCCAACTGATCAACGTGTCTTAGTCTGTCGGCAGGCAGAAGCGCGGCATATTTTTTCACTGCTTCTGTTTACGAGTCAACATATATGATGTAGCGGCCAAACCGTGGAGGCGAATTGAGCAACGCGAGAAGTCCTTAAGAAGAGATGTTGATCAGCCCGTTGACCGCCCGGGATTTAGGGTTGAGACGGAAGTTCTTCGCCAGAAAGGATATATCCGCCACCCCTGCAATAGCCAAAGACGTCGCGTATTTTCCCTCGTGAAACGGCTGCTTGTGTGCCGTGAAAGCGTTCACCAGCCATTTGATGTGGCAGCAAAACTTAAGCGAGGTCACGGGGACTATAGTAAATGTAACCGTCCCAAGGTCAACCCAGAGAATAGCTGGACGCCTCCTGATCCTCGCACTTTTTGGACCCGCAGTCGTCATTGCTGTGAGCTGATCGAACGGGAGGCTTATTTGGGAAACTCAGCTCCATCCACAATCTCTAGCGGTGATAACAACCGCCGGAACGGCTTATGAGGTGGATGCAAATACTAATGAGACAATAATAACCTGTTTCGAGAGAAATTACAGAGAATCTACGCAATAAAAGAAATAGTGACTCAGTTTGAACTCGATGATTTTCATCTCTCTTTATTTTTACAGGGCATCAGAGTATCGTCATTCGAGGTGACCTTACCTCCGGAGCAATTTGCACTTTCCGAGGCAGCTTGGCGAAGCTCAATATTAGGTAAGGAGCAATAATATGGCAAGCCTACACAATCCCGGATGACAGCAGTCAACGGGCGGCTACTCCGGAGCCTCTATACGGGGAAGCAGCCCCGCGATTGATCCGAGAAGGAGGCTCGTGTACGTAGGTTCTGAAAACCTATACACATTTCCTACAGGGGTAGCACAATGCCAGGAGAAGCAAAATAACCAGACTGAAAAGCCAAGTTAACCTGACCTAGGCATAGGGCCGGATATGAACTCCAATTCGATCATTGCATTCGACGTCAGATTGGGAAGAATCAGAGGGGCACGACAACTCGGGTGATATGACGTGTTACTCAGCATATCTGCGAACGGCAACAGGTGAGACACCACAACTGCCGTGCAAAAGAGTGGCTTTGCTGCATGCTGCGCGTTCTAGTATTACCACGCAAACCATTTAGGTATCAGATGGCTCCTGGTTCGAACAATTTAGGGCTAATTCGTCTTAGGGTATCAGTAAATCCAAATGAGCTAACTGAATCCCTTTCACAATAGATCATAGATTGGCACCTTAACAAGCGGACACAAGCCCTTCATAAACCAGGTAAAAGTAATGCAAACAATTAGATATCACACACAATAACATATTCGAAATTGCAATACCTTAATATCGATGCACGATTCAATGGTTAACTCCCTTGTGTTAGCTTTGCCATGACTTGCAAGCATCAACGGGGGCAAAATTTATTGTCACGTGGCATCAGGAGTTCCCCCAAACACTTCAGTAGGAAAACTATGAAGAAGCTGGTGAGAGAAAATTCTCGACAAGTTCCCAGTGAAGTGTTCAGGGGAGCTCTAGAGGCAATCTGACGTTTTCATTAACTATATGTTGCTTGCCCATCCTAGGGTTGCTTGCCCTGGTATTTATAGAGGACTTTGCTTCTTTTCTTTTTCTCCCTTTGCGCGAATGCCATGTCTGCTTCTTGTATCCGTATAATTGTGAATATTCTTGGACGAGAATCAGTTGTAGTTATTGTTATAAATATTATTAATTATGCTATGATTAGTCTATGAAATTGGTATACGAGTGATGCAACAAGTTTTTGTTGATTTTTTGAAAATATGACTTATTTTCTAAATGCTTACGTATAAGCTAATCTCGCACCAATGGTGAAGACCGACCTCCGTACATCTAACACAATTATAGAAATATAATAGTAATATTGGACTTACGTACAATCGATATGATAATTTTCTATTGATTGTTGAAGCATGCGACACATTTTGTAAATGCCCACTTATAATCTATCATATATGAATGGTGGAGATAGAGTGTAGAATATCTCATATTACTTTTATAAGAAAAAGAACTTTTATAGAGTAAAAGGAATTTGTGCAAGGGCAGGTGAACATGGACGCAAATGTAGGCTAAATGGGAGGGCTTGACGAAGAGAAGATATTAGTACGTGATCGAGTTGGTGACCATTCACCCCACCTTTTCCCCGTTTGGTGCATCTTTCTTTTCTCCTTTTGTTTCCAGTATTTTCTTTGTAGTTATACGCGATTTGTAAAAGAAAATTGAGTTCTCACGTGCTTTATTTGTTAGATTATCCGATTTGGAAACATGATGCATAAAATGGAGGAAAAGACCTATATATTTCATGCAAATCCTAGTCGACAAAAAATGATCTCATATCATTTCAAATAATCATGCCTTGCTAACTTGACTGGAGTAGATCCATGTAATATTTTCACATTTCGATCATATTGCACAAAATCAAGAAGCCTTGTATAGCAAGCCCAACGCAAACTTGAAATGATGTCAAGAACAAGATCATACAGTACAATTTACAATCGAACACTAAGATATTATCGCCTGCACCGGGTGCTCAAGAGCAAATGAGAAGGCATCTCCAAAAAAGACTGAAAGAGGATGTGGAGGGATAGGGCTTGGCACATTTGAGAAGAAGAGCAAAGGAGAATTTCCATCGACTCGACCATAAAGATTCTCCCCTTAACCCTTGATCATTACACCCACATTTCAGACCAGGTTCATTCCCTCTAAAAATTTGGCTTTTCATTTTGTTGGAGAAGCGATATTATTTTCATTATATTATGAAAGGGCTGTGTTTTCCTCTTCATCCCTTCGCTAAAAAGATTCTTGTGAAGAAAAATTTATACCTGGATAAAGGTTACTCTCACCAACAACCACCCCTTGTAAAAGGATTTCATCATTTATATGTGCAAAGAATCAATTGAGAAATCGCATCGGTGGAAAAGATAAGTACAATTAATGGAACATTAGGACATCGTTTTATTACGTTCCATTTCACTGTCAATGAACTTGATATCTACATTTTTTTCAAATCTTTTTATCTTTTCAAACATAAAAAACAGACATGAGGAATTTACGGGAAGTCAACCTCTTTGTCTCATTACCAAGTAAAGAAAAAGAAAATGCACACAATCGCATGCAATATGCTTAGAAGAAACAAAGTATGTACTGCCGGCGTGAGAAATTTTATACAAGTGGCTCTGTTCACATTTTATTTGGGTATTATAACTACTTGATTTCCCGTATTAAAGACATACGAGATCAGTTGAGTAAAAATTTTTTGCATTATTCTACTAAAGATCTAATGAGGTGATCTGGTTTCATTTTACGTGATATTAATTATTTAGACCACTGAAAACAGGACGTCTGAGGTAAAGTCTTGGTAAGATGCTTTCCTTAAGTCTAACTTATTTTATGAGTTTTATAATTGGAACTCTATTTGGTGAACACTTAGTACATGTCTCACTCTCATAAATATCCCAAACCTATCATTAGCAATTGGAGTGGCTATAGCTTCTAATTTTTCTTTCTCTGGAGAAGATCTAGAATAGGGGACAGGGGCCAATATCAAATTATGCTAGCTATAAATAGTTTGAGTATAGATCCAATTTTCTTATTTTGATCGGAGAAAATCAAGCAAGCTTGGTCATTATAACAAACATTTAGAAAATAAAAATGAACGAACAAAGCAAGCATCACATAATGTGTCAAAAATCGATTTTTCTTCCTTTTGTTTTTTTCTGTAGTTCTTGATGCTAATGTTTTTCTTGAAAGGCACAGTTTTCGCAAGACGCATCCTGATTTACGGTGGTGAAATGATTCTTCAAGATCTTGATTAAGTTGACTTCGTGGGAGAAGTTTACGGATTTTATTATTTTATGATAATATATATTTTTTTGTAAAGGCATAGTTTTTGCAAGACGCTTCCTGATTTACGGTGGTGAAATGATTTTTAAGGTCTTGATTGAGTCGACTTTAGTGGGAGATGTTAACGGACTTTATTTGTAACCAAAGTAAATTTGATCCAACAGATCTACTTCTCCTTTTAAGGGACTTGCTTAAAAAGAGTTAAAAAAAATTTCCTGTTCATTTGATTGGCCAAGATTAGGGCTAAATTAGGATGTCACGTGGAAAACACGTATTCAGTTCCTGGCTTTTGCCGCTTCCAAAAGACACCTTTCAATTCTTTAGCGGTCAAATCTGTTTAATGCCAGTTTAAGTAAGTTAATTACTGAATTATTGAATAGGATGGTTTCGTGTCCACAAAGATGCTTGTAAAGGATGCAAAATCGAAGATCGGGGTCTAACGTGGAGAGGTATCTCTCGCTTTTGGAGGATAAAGAGAAAGAGATGAATGACCAATATCATCCTCACATATCAAATATCATCTCCACTTTTTAGAGAAAATATTACAAATAAAAAGTCTTAAATCTATAATACATTTGCAAATTTAGGCCAAGAACTTTCAATTTGACAAATTTCATCCTATATCTTTTGACAATTTGTCTATATAGTCTTTCTGACTAATTTAGTTGGTAGACACTAATGTGGACATCGGTTGTCCTACATGACAGGATCAATACTTATGTGGATAATTTTTTTCTTTTTTCTTTTTTGATTTTTTTCCTTCCTTTCTTTTCTTTCTTTGTTTTGTTTCCTTCTTCCTTTGCCAGTTGTCGGGCCTTGCGATGCTGTGACCAACCATAGGCAAGGGTTGCCGAGGTCAATTCGGCGAGATTGACCATCACCAGTGGCTAGGTATGGCAAAGATTGACCTCGCCAACCCTCGCCTATGGCCAGTTATCAACCATTGTCAAGACTCAGTTACTAGCTAAGGAAGAAGAAAAAGAAGAAAGGGATACATTTATTAAAAGTTCTAAAACTTGCAAAATGTATAATTAAGTCCTAAAAGTTATCAAATTGATTCAATTGAGTCATTTCGTTAATTCTGTCCAATTTGGCTAATGGAAAATGCTAACGTGACTTTTTTTAATATTTTCTCTATTTTACATGGTGATGATGTGGGTAAATCATGAAATATAATACTAAAATGACATTGTTTTATCTAATATGATTTAATACTAATTTTATTTATATTAAATTTTAAAAATAAACTAAATTTACTTTTTAAAGAAAAGAAGAAAGAAGAAAGAAGAAGAAGAATAAGAAGAAGTTAGGTGGGTTGGGCTGCAAGTTGTCACTGATGCAGCCCCACCATTGTTGGGAGGGGTTGTTAACCCTCGCCGACAGTAATGGAGGGTCTATAGACCCTCGCCCAAAGCAGGTAAAGGTTGCTGGCCATCGCCTAGACTTGAGCAAGTGTCACAGACCAATCCTTGTTGACCATTCCCCCACCATTGTCGGCCCCACCATTATCAGCCCTTCCCGACAATGGTGGGCGGTAGCAGAGAGTGTAAACCCTCGCTGCTTGGTTCTCTCTCTCTCTCTCTTAAAAAAATAATTTTATTTTTTTATTTAATTTAATAAAATTTATATTGAAAATCAATTTAGATCAAACCTATGTTGTTTTAGTCACGTCATCGCCACATAGGAGAGAGAAAATATTTTAAAAAGCCACATCTGTATTTTCCATTAGCCAAATTGAACAAAGTTAACGAGAATGACTCAATTGCATTTTCTTAATAAGTTTTAGAACTTGATTACACTTTTTGTAAGTTTTAAAACTCAAATGTACATTCATTACACATTTTAGAATTTCCACTAAACATATACAAAAAAGAAAAAAATTTAAAACAATAAAAATTTATCCATATTAATATCAGTAATGCCACATAAGATAGTTAACATTTTTGTTAATAATCTTCAATACAAATTGATCAGAAAGCGTTATATTGGCAAATTGTCAAAATATTTAAAATTAGTCAAATTAAAATATTTATGATTGAATTCGCATGGCTATAATAGATTTTAGGTTTTTTTTTTTTTATAGCCATCTCCTTTCGAAATTACACTGTGCATTTGATTTTTGCCTCTTTCATATCAATTTGCACTCTCAAAATCCCATTCATTTACAAAGAAATTAGCATTTTTGTTCCAAATTGCCTTAAAAAAGAAAAATAGAACAAGAACCCACAAACCCTATCATTGGGGAAAAGTGTAAAAAAAAAAACCCTAAACTTTTTATTGGTACCAATTTAGTTATAAACATTTTGATTTGGTGCCAATTTAGTCTTTCTAGCTAATTTGATCGGATTTTGCTAACGTAATACAACAAATGATGACATGAACAACTTTTAATAATATTTGAATATTTTTTTGAATGTTTTACACTTTTATATTTTCTTTTCTTTTTTCATTCTCTTTCTTCCTCTAGTTAGCCACCAAATGACCAATTAGAGGTGATGATCGGTGAGGTCATGCTTGCAAGGGTGAGCCTCGCCAGCCCAACACGAGGCCATCCTCTAGCGAGGCTTGCCCTTGCAGCTTGGGTAGCCTCAAGCCAACCTCATTGAATTTGGTGAGGTCGAGCCTTGCACATGGTTAGCAAGGCTTGACCCTTACCAAATTCGACGAGGCTCAATCTCGTCGGATTTGATGAGGTCAAGCCTTGCCCATGGCTGGCCAGGGTGAGCCTCATCTGTTGTCTCCTCTAGTTGGTCACCGGATGGAGGAAAGAGAAGGAGAAGGAAAAAAGAAAAAGAAAAGGGAAAGGGAAAGGGAAAGGAAAAAGAAAAATAAAATAAGATAAAAAAATAAAAATTCAAACAAATATTAAAATATTATTAAAAATTGTCTATATTAGCGCCGATTGTGCCACGTTAGCCGATTGACATCGAGTCAACAAAATCTAATAAAAATTAGTTAGAAAAACTAAATTGATGTTAAGTCAAAAGTTTTAGAACTAAATTGATATTGAGTGAAAATATTTAGGCTGATGATGGTTGCGACCATGAGAGGTTGATGATGGTTGCCACCTCAAATCTGGGTCTAGATCAAGGTTGGGCAACCTATCCTTGACCATATTAGGGCTTGGTCTCCCATGGCTGCCTCCGGGGGAAACCTGCAAGCTTTGTGACAAAGCTTTGCATGGCCGCGAGGAACTCTGTCACAGAGGTAAGAACTCGGTGGTAAGAGACACTAGAGGCGGCGGCGGCAACCGGTGGAAAGAGAGAGACTCTACCGTGAGGTGAGTGTGAGTAAGAGGGTGGAGGAAGAGAGAAAAGGGAGAGGAAAAGACATACGTGGAGGGGGTTGTGTCTTCTGAGTTTGGAGGAGGAATTGAATTATTTGTAGAAGTGATAATAATTTTTCGTACGTGGATGTTTCTTTGATCCTCAGATCTGTAACATCATCCAACTATATTATTGCCATTTGTGATGAACATCGTGATCCCACCAAACTGATCTAGCTTAAAGTACAATTTCAATACATTATATCGATCTAGCTGAAATCCAGGACTCGATGATGTCCCAACGGTCGACATTATTAAGAAGTTTTGAGTGTTGGAAATGGTCTTTCCCTTTGATTTTTGCTATTCTAAATACTTTCGAAAATGCTTAGCTGACCGTCGTCAAATGACAGAGTGATGGTCTGCTATGGACCACAGGAAATTCATGAGAAAACTGTTGACTTCCTCAACTGGTTTCATTCTTACTCTATTTTTCCCCTCTTTTTTATCCGAGATTTGTATAATTCTTTATTGTAAGCTCAATGTGAAACGAATCAAAGTAATAATATTCACACAATAAAAAACAAATCTTAAGATTGATTTTGTAATGTTTTAGGTCCCAACACATCTTTATCTACAAAATTTGGATCAATGGGGTAAATTTTTTTCTCTACTAATTCATTATTCTTATTGTGATCTTTTTCTTTCCTCCATTTGTTTTATGCTTAATTAATATCACTAGTCTTAGTTCGAGTGTTGAAATTGGTCTTTCCCCTTGTTTTTTGTTATTCTAAATACTTTTCAAAATGCTTAGCTAACCATCCTCTACAAAATGATGGAGTGATGGTTAGCAATGGGTCACAAGAAATTTATGAGGAAACCATTGACTTCCTCAATCGATTTCATTCTCATTCCAATTTAACTTCTTCTTTTTTCGAGATTTGTTTAGTTCTTTATTGCAAGCTCAATGAGAGACAAATCGAAGTAATAATATTGACACAATAAGAAACAAATCCTAAGATTGATTTTGTAATGTTTTATGTGGACACATCTTCATCTACAAGAATTGTATTATTGGGGTAAATTTTTTTCTCTAGTAATTCATTATTCTTATTTTGATCTTTTCTTTATTTCATTTGTTTTATGCATAATCGATATCACTAGTCTTGATTTTATGTCACTGGAGAGTCATTATTGTGTAATTTGATTTGGGCAAAAGGATTGAGAAGCCAATTCATTGCACAATGATTTTATATTTCAATATCTAATTTATTTTTTCTTTTTATCAAATCCAAGAGAATTAATTGTGTGGATTCTCTTATGATTTTGTCTCTTAATTTGAGCTTGCAATAAGGAAACGAAAAAAAAAAAAATAGAGTAAAAAATGAAACCTCAAAAACCTTTCGTGGTCCCCGTTTGACCATCGCTCCGAAGCGGGGCCCATATAAAAAATGTCTTATACATTGTCACACCACCCATTAATATGGAACTTAATTCTCACTCTTTCCGTTTCATAAGAAAACGAATTATTTATCCCAACTCCAAAGTCAAACCAAGAGGGCACTGCTTGCATATTTGTAGCACAAATCATAAGCAAGATTTACCCTATGCACACCCAACTAAAAGGAAAAAGAAAAGTGTGCTTTGATCTCCATATATAGGCATGGTTCATCACCTCCATATCCAGAGAATTAGTCACGGCATCCTGGGCATCTTCGTTGTCGTCGCTGTCTGTTCTGAACATTGCTGTTGCAGAGGTAAGCTATAGCTACAACACGTGATTTCTGTGATTTCTTCATTGTAAAGAGAATATATTTTCACCCTTTCATTTGTCATCAGATACATTAGACATGATCGCATGTAAGATTTTCTAGCTTCTCGATGTTACTCGAATAACGTCATTACTCTTAGGATGAGGTGTAAGATATGATCAGGTATTGTACGTAGCTCTATCACTAGTTCTGAGTTTTCCATTTTATGCGCCATGTAGTGGCTAAATCATGGAGGAGATCTAAGCAACACGAGAAGCGCTAGGGAGGAGAAACTGATTGGCCCCTCCACCGTGGGAAACCTACGGTTGAGATGGAAGTTCTTCGCTGGGAAGGACATATCGGCCACGCCGGCAGTGGCCAACGTGGTGGTGTACTGCAGTGGTGAACTTCCCCTCGTGGAATGGTAACTTGTACGCCATGAACGCGTATGACGGCAGCTTGGTCTGGAAGCAGAACCTGAGCGAGCTGACGGGACTCAGAGGCACAACTATAGTGAACGTGACATTGTCAAGGTCAACCCCGAAGATTGCTGAGAAGCTCCTGATTGTCTCGATCTATGGTCCGGTGGTTGTGATCGCCGTGAGCCGATCAAATGGGAGGCTAGTTTGGTCGACCGAACTTGATCCGCATCCTCGGGCTGTGATCACAACATCCAGAACGGCTTATCTGGGGTTAGTCCAATGCTTCTTAAAGAGAGACAATCACGGAAACTTATTTTCATTTTGATTGGATGGTAGTTTGAGCCAATCATTTAATTTGATTCAAAATATAGGGACGGATGGTTTGCTTAATTTATTAGAATGAGCCTACACTCTAAAACAGAAAATGCAGCAAAGTAGACTCTTCAATCTAACTATCTAGTAGTTTATTAATGGTCTCATTTCTCTTCCATTTAACTCTCTCTCTCTCTCTCTCTCTCTCTCTCTCTCTCTCTCTCTCTCTCTCTCTCTCTCTCTCTCAGGGCATTTTACGTTGGAGTATCGTCCACAGAAGAGGGGCTACCTGCAGTGCAATGTTGCGCTTTCAGAGGCAGTTTGGTTAAGCTAAACATTCTACCCGGTGCGATCCTATGGCAAACCTACACGCTCCACAATAACGGCGGTGAACTTCGGGGCTACGATGGAGCCTCCATATGGGGCAGTAGCCCCGCGATAGACCCCGAGAGGAGGCTCGCTTATGCAGCCACGGGCAACCACTACACAGCCCCAGCCAAGGTGCAAGAATGCCAAGCGAGGCAAAACAATCAGACGATCCGGCCAACCGCGCCCGACCAATGCATCGGGCCTGATGTGAACTTCAATTCGATCATAGCGTTCGAAATGGAGTCAGGAAGGATCAGGTGGGCCCCACAATTGGGAGGTTACGACGTGTGATACGTAGCTTGTTTGGTGCCCAACAGTACTGATTGTCCAACTACGCCTAATGTGGATGCCGATTTCGGAGAGGCTCTGATGCTGATCACGATCTCCATGACATTGCCGTCGTGGTACAAATGAGCGGGTTCGCTTGGGCTCTGGATCATGACTCTGGGGATATAGTATGGTTTAGAGTAAGTAGTGTGTTTTTCATTCTTTTCTATCTAGGAGAAGAAATTTTTTGGTGCTACCAATGAACTAGGTGAAACAAATTTAACAAGGAAGTTCACCATTTTCTATTCCAATTATAATTCTTCTCGACAAGACAGCTGGCAGGACCTGGTGGCACTGAAGGGGGAGGCACATGAGGCGCGGCCACAGATGGCAAAAGGGTCTACATTAACATTGCCAATGGCAATCGAAAGAACTTCACCCTTGCTCCCTCGACCCAAACGACGACGGCAGGCGCGGGGGTTGCCCTGGACGGGCGTTCTGGAGAAATACTATGGTCTACGGCTAACCCGAGCAATGAAATTGCACCCACGCCGGTTTTTGTGGCGAATGGCGTAATGTTTGCAGGTTCCGTGGCTCCGGAGGGGCTCGTGTATGCGATGGATACCGAGACGGGCAAGATACTGCGGTCCTACAATTCAGGAGCCACGGTGTACGGAGGGATATCAATAAGTTATGGGTGCATTTATCATGGGAATGTGTATAAGTTGGGCCTATGAGCACCTTTCCATCCAACTGGGACTGGAGGGACAGATCTTTATGCTTTGTGTGTCAAGTAAGAAATCTAATAGTTAGTTTCTTGAGACAGGATCCATATGGAAAGAAGTTAGTTATACGATATATCTTTCGCTCCATCTCAGGACAATGAGGACATAATGCATTATTGTTGACACCTAAATTTTGACGATTTAGTTTATTTATTTATTGCATAAGAAATTAGGGGTTAATTTTATTAATTACATAGCATATAGATTTAGATTTGCATTTATTTTGTTATTTGCATTTTTTTTACATTTTATTGGACCGGTGGCGGATGAGTTCGAATTAAATGGATTAGGCCCACGAAGCGAGCAGGTTGGCCCAAGCCCATGTTTTTTAATAATAATTAAAAATTATCTCGTGGGAATATAATATTTTAAAATTTTTTCGAGATATAAATCTTTTTTGGATAAGGCACATGTGTGAAAAAATATTGCGATATTGCGATTTATTTTTGTGAGATTTGGATTTCGAGAAAATATTTATCGTAATCTTGAATTCTTATCAATAGTGATTGCGAATGTAAATTTGAAGGGAAAATCGAAAACCTATCTTCTACCCTTGTAAAAGCAACAGAGTACGAGGGCCTAAAGGAGGGGGCTTTTCTTTTCACTCGGTTTTGGAAGGAAAAAAGTTCAGAGAAAAAGAAAGAGAGAGAAGGGGTTCGCTAGGTTTTCTTTTGATCAAGGAAGAGGAAAAAAGCAAAAAGTGAAAAGTGAGAAGTGAAAAAGGAGAGTGTCAGGAAGAAACAGAGGAGAAGCGGAAAAGCAAAAAAAAGAGGGGTGATTTGACCCCTACTGTTCATCGTCTCTCCAAGTTTGCTGCCCCCGCGTTGCTGCTCCATCCGCGACTATCCGGAGCTCCTCCGCCTCACCAAGCGACTACCGCCGTTCACCGCACCCGTGTGGCCGCTCCGAGAGCCCGTCGTGCCTGCAGCGCCTCCATCTCCGACGCCCCTGCAGCTGCCAAGCCTCCGCATCACCGCGCAATCCACCACCGCACTGCTGCGCCTCTCTTCCGCCGCGCCGAGACCCGACGTTCCTGCTCGCCGAACGCCGCATCACCATCCCTCAAATCACCGTCGCGCCTCCGCCTCACCGGCAACCTGCGAGATCCCGGCAAAGCTGCTGCTGCACCACTCAGTCCGTGATCTGCTCGCCCAGCTGTGCCCCGCCGACGCTGCTGCCGAACCGCGCCGAGACCCGACGCTCAGCCGCCGCCGTGCCGCTGTTCCTGCCGCGACCCAACGCCGTCAGAACCCACATCGCTGTTGCTCGCGTCTCCTCGGTGCCCGACAGCAAGCCCCGCGCCCTGTGACGCCCCTTCGCCGGTGCCCTGCTTCGCCGAAGTCCCGTGCCGGCGTCAATCTTCGCTGCCCCGCGCCAGACGCACACCTGCCTTGCCTCGCCGGAACCCCCCCTCGCCGGCGATCCCCCTGCTGGACCTCTGACCGGCTGTCTTTCGGTGACCCATCACCAGCCGCGCGTAACAAAAGAGAAAAGAGAAAATCATTTAGGTAGTTATTTTTTTTTTTTTATTTACTTTATTTATTTATTTTTTTTAATGTTACTCTCACTTATTTATCTTTTTTCTTTAGTAGGATTATTCCTAAATATATGATTGATGTTCCAACATGAAAGTGCCCCTCAAGCGACGGATTGACAGTCCGATTTTCGCGCCCGAAATCCGACTCGCAATCCCTTACAAAAATTGACAATCCAATCTCAAACCCGAGATTCGATTAGCGATTTAATTTAAAATTGGCCAACCCGATCTCATGCGCGATATATGGTTCGTCGATTTTTAGATATTTTTAGATATCACTCTTATCTAGTTTGATTTCTTGTCGTTAAGTTGGTTGAGTCAATCTTATTTTTGTAAAAAATCCAAAAAAATATTTGAGTTAGGATTAGATTTGCTTTAGAATATTTCCTGTGTTAGGGTTAAAATTACAATCTTATTTCGAGTTTTAAATAAGAAAATCCAAAAAATGTTGAATTAAGATTAGGTTTGGTTATTATCTTTTATATTTAAAATAAGAATTTCATTCTGAATCATGGAAAAGAAAACCAAAAGAAAAAGCACATTCATTTAGGATGTTAGTTTTATCATTATTTGAATTGCATATGAAAATTTTAATTTCGAAATTAATAAAAAAACAAAAATCATCATGCATATATCATGTTGAATTAAGGCATTCTTTACACGTCATTGCATGTTAGGGTTGCATGTTTATCAATTATAGGTAGATAATCTCTCCTAGATAAATTGCATGTTTTGTTAGGAAAATAAAAATGCCCATGTCATATAGAATTAGGTCCATGAAATGCACGTCATTTAGTGATTATTGTTAGGTTCATTTCTAATTAGAAATTGACCGTCATTAGATTAGGTCATTTAATAAATATCGCGTGACATATAGCTCACATGTCATTTTAATTGAAATAATTCTGTACGTCATTGCATTGCATTGTACGTCATTAGAATTAAGTCATTTGGGTTAATTGAAATTACATATTTAATTATTACATTTTTTTATAATAGACTGCATACTTATTTATGTCATATAGTTTAGGACATATTGCCATGCCATATCATTTTATGTTAAATTAGTAGCATGCATTACATAAAGCATGATTCTCATTAACTAAGTGAAAGCAAAAAATGTGTGTTAATTAGAAATCATATCTAGGATTGTTGATGTGAATTCTGAACTAACAACGCAGATGCTTTCGTTGTTACGAGGTAAATCATGCATTTTTCTATTATTTGCTTTCTTAGGTGTTAAATTGATGGATTGCGCACCCGTATGATCGCCTCACATGTTAGGGAAATAGCCTAAAATTAATTCAAGCTACTTGCCAAACATTTTTTCAAAATAAAAGAGAAAGGTACCGAAAGGGCATTAGGAAAATCTAGCGTAACCAAGTCCCCATACCCAAATCTCTGGTTCGTAGGAGTAAAGTAAATCTCCCGTTACTTTACTTGGGTTTCTAATCGACCCACTAAAAATAGATTAGTGGCGACTCCTAATTTAAAATCAATTGCATGTTAAGAATTCAAACCTAAGTCGCGATGGTATGGGCTTGGTATGGGCTTAACAATCCATTAGCCAAACCCTAGGTGGTCCAAACCCCGAAAAATTGGTCGCGACAATTATTAAGTATCAAGAAATGAAAAATGGTACCTACTCGTGTGGTGGCGTAGGTGGTTGAGCAAGGGAACTTTTCACGAGAGGTCCCGAGTTCCAAACGTCCGTTGCTTAAGTGGTGGTCCAAACCCGAAAAATTGGTCGCGACAATTATTAAGTATCAAGAAATGAAAAATGGTACCTACTCGTGTGGTGGCGTAGGTGGTTGAGCAATTACTTGGAACTTTTCATGGGCATGCACGGCAAAACAAAGCAAACCTTCTTATCACGAAGCTAATACATACTCAAGCACTTGAAGACCGACCTTACTTTGAAGGTATATGAAGTATATATCATATGGCACCCGGAGTTCCCCCAAACACTTCACTAGGAACTTGGCTTGTATTTTCTTCTTTCATTTTCAAATCCCTATTGAAGTGTTCAGGAGAACTCTAGGGGACACTTGACGAGTGCATGGCCTTGTTTGGCCCCCAAAGCATTTGAACAAGCTCCAAAACTTCGATTTCCTTTTGTGTGCTTGGTCTGGTGGCCTAAGCAACCAACTCTCTACCATATTTATATATGAGCTGGAGTTGCTATTTAAAAGCTTTTGGAATAATCACCGGCAAGTGCTTGAAAGCTCAGTTGACTGCACATCGAGCTTGAACGTAGCCTCATTTCTAGTCCGGATGACTCCTCAGCGAATAATTTTTGTGGGCACGAGAGCTGCGATGTCGGCTTATTTGCTTTTGACCTCATACCCTCTTTTACAGCTTTTCCTGTGACAACAAAAGCATCATGAACTTTCTTAGAAATTGTAATGGAGCGCCAGCATGTGATGCTGCTTTTTTGCATCGATTTGCCTCAAGAGCTTCCTTCTTTAGAGTTTTGGATTTATATTTAAGTTGCTGAAAATTGAAGATGTGGCAAGTAGCTGTATGGATTAGTGCACAATATTGTACAGCATAGTTAAGTTTATGAAACTATCTTTAAAACAGCTTATGATGGTAGCTAAGGAAATTTCAAATCCAAGCTTAACTTAAAGAATTTTTCAAGTGGGGTGCTCTGTTAGTAACCCTTTTTTCTCGGTTTATACCTGATCTGTTCTACCTATAAAATATCATGCTCTCCACATGAACATTTACAACAATGTGGGCAATATGCATACGAGCAGTACTTACGTGAACATACATGGCGGGATTTATAAGCCCAATGCGTCTAAGCTATTACATCAACTTGATAATGTGTGAAGCCCACCAAATCTAAGAGCTTTGTATAATGCTACATGAGCACACGAGCCCTGGTGTGCGTAATATAACTGTTGTACTATACTTGGAAGCTGATTAAAAAAAAAGAAAAGTTCAAACCATGCCATTCCATGTAGACACAGCCTATAAAAATCACAGATCAAAGCTGATATGTTCTTCTTTAAGCTTTCTTATAATCTGCAGCAATGCCGGCTTTATAAAGTGCATCAGAATAATCAACGTTAAAGTCATGCGCATAAGCAAAGAAATTATTGCAAAATCCACAAGTGCCTCTATGTTGATTTCTTGTACTGTTATACAGCGGTGGTTGATATTCGCATCTTACGCCAGGATAATATTATATTCTTCTCCTTTCACCTTCCCATTAAATTTGACCAGGTTCGTTATGCTTTGGCATTGATCACTTCAAGCTTGTTTGTCTGGTTCTCTTAGCTTTTTCCCCCTATGCGAGGTCCACTTTTTCTTTGCAAAGGCCTCGTGGCATTCCTGTCCCCTGGAGATACTTGGAGTTCCTCTGTCTACTTCCACTGGGGTTAGAAGCGCCCCCTCTCCCTGAGGCGATGCTTTGTGCACGTTCCATTATAACAAAAACTTGCCTGGTCTTACGATACAGCAAATTCATCCATTTTGACATGACATTTCCGAAATGGTTCGTGGTTCGAAGTCAGAATATTTTCTTGTTTAGTTGATGGCGGTGCACCAGTGTCAAATTCCGAGCGAAGGATGCGTCTAAAATTGAGTGGTTGGGCCCACCATATGTTAACCTAAATGTGTGTATATATTTGATAGGATTCAATTCCGTTGAAGCTTTGGATGATGAGCTAGCTCACACGTACTTTTCTAGCAAGATAGGAGTAATCTCCTTCGACAATGTAAGAAAATTAAAGGGAAATGCTGGAAATGTGTGCAAAAATTGTTTACGGTTTTTCTTTGTCTAAAGAAATATTTCATTCACTACCAAAACAATATATGAAAAGATCTATAGAAAATCCCAAAATTCCCCACAACAAAGCAAGCTCATAAAGCTGCAAAGCAAATCAAAATCCAAAAAATAAGCTTTATCATCAGAGCATGATTGGCAAAGGTACGCACGTGCTCGTCCTTCAAAAACATATCTATAATTGCATTCAAGCAAAAAGGTCGGCGGCCAATCACTTAATCACACATCTAGCATGCATTAGGATCTGTATCTATAATTACGGCTTTGTCTTCGGCAATGTGATCCTAGGTTTGGCATCCCAACACCATTACTGTAGGAGACAACAGAAACATGTTGAACAACTTCAAATCTGATAAGGGAACCCTTTAAGAAGTGCAAGAGGCCAAAGTTTTTAACAAAAACATGTTGAACAAGCATAGATCTAATACACTAGAGCTGTTGTGCACATCATTAAAACTAGAGGGCGAAGTACTCATTCATTAAAACTCATAAATCTAAAATTACAATGGGAGAGAAAAGCTCCCACATTTAAAATTAGGAGAGTAAAGCTCTCATACCTAGATCTAGATAAGTAAGAAATAAAGGAAAATAAAAGGAAAAGCAATCAAAAAGGGAGAGGAGGAAGAGATCTAGGTCAAATTTCTTCCCCCGAAGAAAGTCTAAAAATTTAGAGAGAGGGGGGGGTGTAGGAAAATTGTGGATTTATGCAATATGCAAAAATTGTTCATAATAACGTGCCGCCAAATAGGTATATAAAAGTTTATTAGCCATTGTCACCGTGCGTTGTTCATTATGATTATGCGTCATGATTATATCCACCTTTTTTTGAACTATTTGTACTCCTAGGCTAGCATACCCAAAAATGCAATGGAAGATTTGAAAATCCATGTAATCTTAAGCTCCCTCACTTTAAGTAGGTCATCTGAACTCATTGATAGCCAAAATAGATGCATGATTTATTAATTTTACATACCTGGAAAGTGAGAATGGTATGTATGAAGTTACTTCTACATTTTCCTTTTGAGACGCACTCTGACTTTTTTCTAATTTAAAGTGCTTGAAACCTTTAAAAAAATTGTCTTAATTTTTTTTTTTTTTGGGTAAAGGTAAGTAATATATAGATTTTACCAAAAGAATGTACAAATTAGGAGGCTCGGCACCAACAAGAACAAACACTCAAAAGACAAGGAAGTCAAAAGAGTGTAGGGGGTGCCGTGGAACCACAAGAAACGCACCAAAAGCCAAAAGGAAAGAAAAACAGCAACAAGAAAAGGAAAGAACGAACAATCAATCAAAGATTGTCAAAGGCAATCCCCAACTTTGCTACAGTCTTCTATTCCTTGAAGTGTCAAAAACACGCTTGAAAGACAAAGCTTTATCCTTAATCGCCTTATGAAGGTACATCTTCAATGCCCGGAGGAAGAGGGAGTGGTTGCGAAAGATGATCGCATTCCGCTCATTCCAAATAAGATAGCATAAAGCTCTAAAGGAAAAGTGAGACAGGGATTGGTAGAAACTATTATCACCAATATGCTTGGTAACCCAAGCTAAATTCTCAGCCCAACTTCTATTTTGCCAAGGTAGATCACACTTGGCCACTCAATATCACGCAAGATTGCTGGTAATTCGACATCCAAAAAATAGGTTATTGGTCGAATCAGGCCTACAAGAGCAGAAGTGTGACATCCTGATTTTCTAATTCTGTTTTTAATAAAATGAAACGGGCATTTCATATCTTGCACATATAGTTCTTTTATCTGAGTCGGCCACTCATGTGAAAGCTAGTTTATCAGGTGAAGCTGTTAAAAGATTCCAATGCATCACACCTGAGAATTTAACCAGGAAGTGACATTTCGATCGAGCTAATCTGCAAAGATCATTACGATACAATTGAAAATCAATTAGAGACTAGAGATAGGTCGATTTGACAGAGGCATATGATCAAGTGTGGGTGATTCCACTAGGTCGCACAATTCTTGTCGATTGGCACTAGGCCAGCTTTTCTATCGTTTGGGTACCTGTGTTTGTATTTGAAACCTTAAGGTTACCCTGACAACCGAGAGTTGCTAATGTGTCAAAGATGTATATTGTGGCTTGAATTGATCAACCATTGGTCAAATGCATGAAAATTTCTAAAAGCTACCCGGTAGGTTAAGACGCGCTAATATCATGCCGGAGTGGAATTAATCGTGAAATTGAGAGCAAATTTAGAAATTGGAAGTCCTGGTGTGTCACAAATTATTTTAGGAACATTGATTCATCTTCGAAAGATTTTTCATGCAAACCGAATTTTTTAGCAAAATAATCAAAGTATGATTGATTTGGTTCGAAAAATTGGTAGGCCCACTTTTGGTCGTACTTTTGAGATTCAAGATGTTTCTATGGTCAAGTAGAGATGTGAATTAAAGTATGGTGACATTAGATTAATTTTATGGACTTCAATTTGGTTCAATTGGAAGTGGATTGAATGAAATGTGTTGTACAAAGTTTTTAATTTCATGCCACAGCGGTGTCGCGACCTACCCTCGGGGGAAAGGGAATAGGTTTAGGGTTATTGCCTAAAAGACGAGCCTAAGGCCCATGATTAGGCGTGAGCTCTCCCAAGCCCATACCCCACGTGACATTTGGATATTTCATATGAATTTTGCATAAAAAGAGTCGCCACTAGTCTATTGGGGTCGGCTAGGAACCAAGTGAGGCATGGGAGCGTACCTCACTTCCTACGCAACCAGAGAATCTAGGGTCAGGGACTTGATTACACTAATTGGCTAATTAGTGCCCTTTCGGTACCTAATCTTGTTTATTTTATCAAAATCATTTTTTTTGCAAGCAACTTGAATTGATCTTTCTCCTCCACAAACATATTAAAGTGATCATACAGGTGCAATCTAAACACGTACTATTAAACATACCATATGACTACACACGTACCATTAAACAAAAAAAGATATACACCAATAATCATAGCTAACGATGTCCTAATCACCATAAGACTACACACATATCATTAAACATAACAAGATATACAATCTAAACATGCGATGTAATCAAAATAAATGCATAATTACACTTAAAACGACAACACCTAGCAATTCCTAACCAGACTCTATCATTTTTTAATTTTCGAAATTTTTTTTTAGTTTTTTAGTCTTTTAATTTTTTTAATTTTTTTTAATTTTTTTAATTTTTTTTAATTTTTTTTATTTTTTTAATTTTTTAATTTAATTTTTCTTAAGTTTTTTAAACTTTTTTTAAAAAATTAATTAATTTTTTAAATTTTTGATTTTTTTTAAATTTTATTTTTTTAATTAAAAAAAAGAATTTATTTGGAAAAAATGGGCGAACCGGGTCAAATTCGGTCAGACTCGACCCGGTTCGGCCCGGTCAGTAGAGTTGGGTTCGGTCCGGCTAGGAGGCGGCTGATTGGCCCGCTCGAGAAAAGAGCAAGGCCCAATCGGGCCTTCAATTAAATTGGATTGGGCCTAACCAGCAAGCTCAACCTAGTCTAGGTTTTTTTTTTTTTTTTTTTTTTTTTTTGGTTTTAAAATGAAGCCCACAAGCCCTATACACTAAAACGGCCCAAAACGAAGCCCATTCCTCTTTTCATATATATTATTTATTTATTTTAATCTTTTTGTGCTTTTGTCTTTTTTTTTTTTTTACTCCCTTTTCGATCGCCTTCTTCGGGGTCTCCCCTCCCGTAGCCGCGACACGCTGAAGCTTCTGCATCTCCTCTGCCGGTCCGACGCCGGCAACACCGCGAGCTTTGACCGCCCTAAGGAAGTCGCCGGACCACTGCCGCTCACCGATCGTCCCCCTCGACCGGCGCCGATTACCTATTCCGGCAACCCCTAATCTATTTCCAACAAACGAGTCCTCGGTCCAACTACATGCCAATATCTCGCGCAAACCGTCCGAAAACACAACAAATCAGGGCAAAGCAACAAGGATTCAACAAGCATGGGGGGAAAAATAAATGGGTCCGGCGTTAAAATGCAAGCTAGTCCTCGGTTTTCTTTGAGGAATTTTGTTGAACACATGGTTTGCACTACCGAACTTGAAGGATTTCGCCTCAAGCGAACACCGAACACGCTTTAGAGGTCTCAAAATATAACGTAGGAGGACAACGGAGCAAAGTGCAAAGGCGACATGGACCGAAGCTCACGTGAACTGGTCGACCGTGAGCTCCGGCCCAGCATTCTCCAGAAATGGGGCCGCGGGATTCAAAAGGCTAACCTCGTTCGGGGAAGCGCTATGGCGGCAGCAACGGACGGACGGACAGACCTCGGCGACAACGAGTTGTTCCCTCGAGCTTCTTGCCTTCGGTTCGGCCTCTTCACCCCTCGGTATTTCTCTCTCGCTCCCTCTCGGTCTGGTTTTTTTTTTTTTTTTTTTTTTTGGTGTTTCTTTCCCCCTTTGATTCTATCTCTCTTCCGGTTTTTATGCCCAACCAGCAAGCGCGCATGGCTTCTACAGCTACCAGCTTGTCGGCCGAATTGCCCCCCGACCCGCGGATCATGCCGCTCACCCGCCACCGATCCCCCTACTCCCTCTGTCGTTGCTCTATTTCTGTTTTCTCTTTGCAGGTCTTGCAGCGAAGACTGGTTTGGGGGAGACGACTAGCTCGCTCGCGGGCTGGGCTAAAGGAGGAAATGGGCTGGGTTGGGCATAGGAAAAAGAAAAAGGAAAGGCGCGAGTCGGGCCAAGGCTGGATTCGGCCCGACTCGATCGATTTCATTCGTTTTTTTTCTTTTTTAATAATATTTTTAAAATTTTCTTTTGTGACTAATTCCCAATATTTAATACTATTTTAAATTAATTAATTTAGTTGAAAAAATTAGGTGTCAACAGGTGGAAAAAGAAATTGAACATTTTGAAAGATGTTGTGGAAGATAGAGTTAGTGGAGTGTGACATCATGTGATGTCATGGTGGGGCTAAAAATACCTAGGATCTTGACAAGTGGAGGGTGCACATTTTCTCTAAAAAATGTGGGACTTCACCTCACCAATCAACTCCATCTTCAACCTTGGTTTTTGCTTTTTGAAATTGGAGGAAAAGAGAGAGAGAGAGAGAAACCGACTGGAAGCCAGCCCCGACGCCCCCTTCGTGTGCCTCCTTCGCCACTCGCCATTCGTCGCTGTTGCGGTCGTCGTTCGTCCGTGCGCGCGCCTTGCCGGCTAGCCGTCGTGCCGCCTCGCCCAAGCCTCCCGCACCGTCGCCCAGCTGCTGCTCGCCATTCGCCAACCACCGTCGGACCAGCTAGCTTCGCCAGAGTCACCGTCGGTTGCCGCACGAATAGCCGCCACCCCTCTCCGCCGGTTTCACGCCTCACCATCCACTATACCACCTTCGACCAGTAAGGAGCAGCAGCCGTGAACTAGCCCAAGCTTCGGTCTTCAAGGCCCGTTTTGGGTGCCTTCTCATCCTCTTTTGGCATCGCCCCGAGGAGGTTTTCCGACCACCTCGCCGTTGTCTTCGCCGGGGACTTATCGGAAAGTGATTCCGGTGAGTTTAACTCACTAAATCTCAATTAGAAGTTTAATGATGCTTTAAGTGTGCTTAGTTTATGTTAAGTGTTATTAGGTGGTTAGTTTAATTTATTTAATACTAGATTAGATTAAGGTGGTGTTTAGTTTAAAATGTGTTTAATTAAGGTTAAGTGGAGATTATATTAGAATAAGTCTTGATTGGACATAAATGATTTATTTTTGATATAAATAATTATTTCGAAATTATTTAATTATTTAATAATATATTATTATTCAAAATTATTAAATATTATTATTTAATTAATTTCGGAATAAAATTAATTATTTAATAAATTTCGAATATTATTTCGGGACCTTATTTTCTCAAAATTTCACGTTGATCGCTGCTGTGTATTCAAATTTTGAATTTGATGAATGGATATTGTAAATTAAGTATTGATTGTGAAGAATATGGATTTATTCATAAAATCCCCAGTGTCGGGTTTTGATACCAAAATTAGATTTTAAGGATTATATTAAATTGTGAGGTTTGAAAAAGTGAGATATTGGTTTTCTGATTCGAAATTAATGTGCCCTCACACATGTGCATAATTTTTAGAATATTTTTAATATGAAGAAAAGAGGCCAGGATCACTATTTTAAATTGAAGAAGTGAAAGAAATGCAAAGTATCTTAGACCGAGTATGGATTGATTGTGTGATAATTAAGTGGAAATTGTCGTGGGCTGTTGAGTCGGACTTGCCCTTATATGGGACGCCCCATACCACGGATGTGGGTCACAGTTGATTTTGGGCCCATGCTCCCTCAAGAAGTCGTTGACGTAATGACAAAGCTGTTCTCCAAGGTGAGGAGATGATGCCTAGCTATATGCCTGTAAATAGCTAAATTGCGAGTATGCTATGTGCATGTGTGGAAATGAATAAAATTGAGATCATGTGCTGTGATTGTTGATTATGTTAAATTGATTGCATTCTAGTTGTTTTAAGTTCTTAAAACTACCTGTGATTGAGTGATATGAACTGTGCTGACCTGCAGGAAGGAAATAAGGCAAGTTAAGTCTTCTATGCTGTATGGTTAGGCTACCATTGGGTGTATTTTCTTTCTAATAGGGGTTTAGGGGGGTGAACTTACTAAGACAATGTCTCACCCTATTGTCGACCAAAATTACAGGACCGTAAATGGCCAAACCCCTAGAACGATATGGTATCCTAGTGCAGATTATAGAGCAGGTGCACAGCTTTCCCGATCCTGATAGTCATTGGATCTATGAGCTAATTAGGACCACGATATGGATCCAGGAGGCCGAGCTTGCCAGGGTGTCTCATAGATATAGGGAGTGGTTCCACTTTGGGCCAAATGGTTTTAGGATTGGTCCTCTTAATAGTTTTGACATTCCACCTACTGTGATGGAAGCCATTCTAGGTGAGGGCGTAGTTGATGCTCCTGACGGCAGGGTGGATGATCCGTTGTCTCTGGAGGTTGATCAATCAAAAGTGAGATCCACGAATGAGTCCGACCAATAGTCTTAGGACCGTTCCTTCTTTTTGGTGGACTGATCCTTTTTGTAGGTTGACCCTTTTTGGTTATGCACATAAACTCTTACCCATTTTTTGCGCATGTAATCTCCAATGTGAATATTTATGAAAGTATGTTTGTTTATGAATGAGTCGGTTTCCTACTTTCCTATTCCGTAAGTCTTGTCAGAGGTATTATAATACATTCTGTATGCGTATAAAATGAATGGGTTCGACGACACTACTTGTGAATGTCGCAATTGCACAACCATGATGGGTTGTTCGCACGCTCGGGGTTCGGGGTTCAGGGCGTGATATTCCTAGATAGTGTCACTGACACCATTTATTTTATATACGCATGCGGAATGTATTATAATACCCCTGACAAGACTTACGGGATAAGAAAGAAAGAAACCAACTCATTGATAAACAAACATACTTTCATAAATTTTCACGTCAGAGATTACATGCACCAAAAACAGGTCAGAGTTTATGTGCAATAACTAAAAAGGGTCAACCTACAAAAAGGATCAGTCCACCAAAAAGAATGAATGATTGTAAGACTACTGGTCAAACTCATTTGTGGATCCCACTTATGATTGATCAACCTCCGGAGACGATGAATCCTCCACCTCGCCATCGGGAGCGTCAGCTACGCCTTTAGCTAGAATGGCTTCCATTACAGCAAGTGGAATATCAAAGCTATAAAAAGGACCAATTCTAAAACCATTTGGCCCAAAGCGGAACCACGCCCTATATCTATGAGGCACCTTGAAAAGCTCGGCCTCCTGGATCCAGACCGTGGTCCTAATCAGCTCATAGATCCAATGACTATCAGGATCGAAAAAGCTATGCACCTGCTTTATAATCTACACTGGGATACCATATCGCTCCGGGGGTTCCGCCATCTACGGTCTTGTAATTTTGGCCAACAGCGGGGTGAGACATTGTCTCAACAAGTTCACCCCCCTAAACTCTTATTAGAAAGAAAATACACTCAAGGGTGGCCTAGCCACACAACACAGAAGACTTACTTTGCCTTATTTTCTTCATGCGGGTCAGTACAGTTCATATCACTCAATCATAAGTAGTAATAAGAACTTAAACAACTGGAATGCAATCAATTTTACATAATCGACAATCACAGCACACGTCTCAATTTTATTTATTTCCACACATGCACATAGCCTACTTGCAGTTCAGTTATCTACTGGCATATAGCCAGGCATCGTCTCCCCACCTTCGATCACAGTTTCATCATTACATCGACGGCTTTCTTAAATGAGCATGGGCCCTCAACTGCGACCCGCATCCATTGTATGGGGCATCCCATATAGAAGCAAGTCCGGCTCAATAGCCGATGACAATTTCCACTTAATTTTCACACGACCAATCTATACTCGGCCCAGAACACTTTGCATTTCACTAAATGCTTCACTTTAAAATAGTGATCCTAGCCTCTTTTTTCATATTAAAAATATTCCAAAAATTATTCACATGTGTGGGGGCACGTTAATTTCGAACCAGAAAACCAATATCTCACTTTTTCAAACCCTATAATTTTTAAAATCCAATTTTGGTATTAAAACCCGACACTTGAGATTTTATGAATAAAATCCATATTTTTCACAGTCAACACTTAATTTGCAATATCCATTCATCAAATTCAAAATCTGAATATATAGCAGCAATCGGCGTGAAATTCTGAGAAAATAAGGTTCCGAAATAAATTTCGAAATTTATTTAATAATTAATTTTATTCCGAAATTAATTAAATAATAATATTTTAATAATTTTGAATAATAATATATTATTAAATAATTTCGAAATATTTATTTATACCAAAAATAAATCATTGGTCCAATCAAGGCTTATTCTAATATAATCTCCACTTAGCCTTAATTATACACACTTTAAACTAAACACCACTTTAATCTAATCTACTCTTAAATAAATTGAACTAACCACCTAATAAAACTTAACATAAATTAAGTACACCTAAAGCATCATTAACCCTCTAATCGAGGTTTAATGAGTGAAACTTACCGGAATCGCTTTCCGATGGGTCCTCGGCAAAGACAACAGCGAGGTGGTTGAAAAACCTCCTCGGGGCGATGCCGAAAGAGGAGGCACCCAAAATGGGCCTTAAAGACCGGAGCTTGGGCTAGTTCACGGCTATCGCTCCTTGCTGGTCAAAGGTGGTCCGGTGGTTGGTGAGGCGCGAAATCGGCGAAGAGGGGCGGCGGCTGTTCATGCGGCGACCGGCGGCGACTCCGGCAAAGCTAGCTGGTCCGATGGTGGCTAGCGAACGGTGAGCAGTGGCTAGGCGATACGATAATGGAGGAGTTGAAGATAGAAGACATCGCAGTGGTGCAAGAGTTCCCAGACGTGTTCTCGAAAGAATTACCAGGTTTGCTGCCAGAGATAGAGTTTACGATTGAGTTAGCCCCCCGGACAGAGTCGATCTCTAAAGCTCCTTACCAGATGGCCTTGTCAAAACTTAAGGAACTGAAGATGCAAGAGTTGTTGGATAAAGGAATCCGTTTTAGTGCATCACCTTGGGGAGCACCAGTTCTATTTGTGAACAAGAAGGATGGTTCATTGCGCTTGTGCATCGACTATCGTCAACTCAATCAGGTGACGATTAAGAACAAGTATCCATTGACGATGATCTATGACTTGTTTGATCAGCTTCAAGGAGCGTAGATGTTTTCTAAGATCAACTTGAGGACGGGGTATCATCAGCTAAAAATTAGGATGTCACAAGAAGGCACACATTGTAGAAGAGATACAACCATAAGAGAGAACCGCTACCTAAGTTGGTAACTGATTATGAGTGATCAGCCATACGAGAGTTTGGTAGCGAGGAAGCAATGCAAGATTCCAAACAAAGGATAACCGAGGTACTGAAGGTCCTCTAGAGCGAATTAAGTTCCAAGCAGAGGAAGTAGAGAAGCAATTAGAGGGTGCCCAAGCCAGAGGATGCGGTCGACCTCTTGGTTGAGTACCAGGAGAGGTTCTCCCCAATCAGCTAGGATGGTAGCTACATCAGGGGAGAGACCTATCCTAACTAAAGCCAAACATGGTATACCAAACCGATAAGTCTCGAGATCAGAAAAAAGAAAAAAAAAAAAAACAATAAAGAGGGCCCTTTGGGTGCCAAGGATCAAACCAAAACGAAGCTAAAAGTCCATTACCAATGCACCAGCGGAAGGATTGCTGAAAACTTCCACGAAGATCAAGCAATTTCTTCCACGCCCAAGAGCAAAAATTGTCTAAAATTGATTCATACATTTACCTGTAATTCTTTCATGGCTTTCAAATCTATTTAATAATTTAAACTTTAACAGGGAAGTAAAAGATTTGATTTTAAGCTGTCAAAAATCTACGCAAACAAAACGGTAAGTCTGACTTCTTGATATTCAGAGACATCGACGTGGTAGGTCATCACAACATTGGGCGTTGGCCATGCACGAGACCAATTTTCTTAGGACGGTCGATGTACAATTGCTCCAGTTCTCAGTCAAAACGTTATGAATGGCAAGATCCCCCACTCGAGCAAGTTTAGTTATTGCATAAGCTGCCATGTTCATGCTTCACTTTCATGGAGATAAATGCAGATATGCGCGTCGAATAACCTGACAGAAAGAAAGAGGTGCGATATCTACGTCCTGTGCGCACAAGCGAGCTTTGCATGGTCAGGGTTTTTCTTGACCACATTTCCTCTAAGAAAACGTTTATCAGCTCAGGAAAGATTGAGTTTTGACGTTGAAGACACATAAATGCTCTACGAATGTCGACAAAGAAATTATTCAAACTTAACGAAACAGAAAGCTCGTTATATGTGAAATAGTGAGACCGGCGAATACACATTTACATATCTATGTACATCATATGAAGGATATCGCAGTGGTAATGAAGCTCCAACTGATCAACGTGTCTTAGTCTGTCGGCACACAGAAGCGTGAACTTTTCATATTTTTTCACTGCTTCTGTTTTATTTGATGTGGTGGCTAAACCGTGGAGGCGGTTTGAGTAGCGTGAGAAATGCTTGAGAGGAGATGTTGATCAGTCCATTAACTGCCCGGGGTTTACAGTTGAGATGGAAGTTCTTCGCCGGAAAGGATATATCCGCCACCCTGGCGATAGCCAACCGCGTCATATATTTTTCCCTCGCAAAACGGCTACTTGTATGCTGTGGATGCATTTCACCAGCGATTTGATATGGCGGCAAAACCTAAGCAAGGTCACGGGGACTGTAGTAAATGTAAGCAACCCCTAAAATAGCTGGACACCTCCTGATCGACGCAATTTATGGATCTGCAGTCGTCATTGCTGTGAGCTGATCGAACGGGAGGCTAATTTGGAAAACTCAGCTTGATCCACAACCTCTAGCAGTGGCAACAACCACCGGAACCGCTCGTGAGGTGGATGCAAATAATAATAAGAAAATAGTAACCTGTTTCGAGAAAAATTACAAAAAAATATTCACAATAACAGAAATAAGTGACTTATTTTGAAACCGATGAATATCATTTCTCTTTATTTTTACAGGGCATTGGAGTATCGTCACACGAAGTGACCTTACATCGGAAGCAATGTTGCACTTTCTGAGGCAGCTTGGTGAAGCTCAATATTAGGTCAGGCCTACACAATCCCGGATGAAGACAGTAAACGCGGCGGCTACGCAGGAGCCTCCCAATGGGGAAGCAGTCCCGCAACTGATCCGAGAAGGAGGCTCTTGTACGTAGCCAACAAAAACCTCTACACAGTTCCTCCATGGGTCGCCCAATGCCAAGAGAAGCAAAATAACCAAACCAAAAAGCCAAGTCAACCCGCCCTGTGCATAGGGCCGGATGTGAACTTCAATTCGATCATTCCATTCGACATCCAATTGGGGAGGATATCAGACGGGCACGACAAATTGGGGGATATGACGCGTTTTACTTTGCTTGCTTGGCCCATAATAATCCCGACTGTCCTCCCGGGCCAAACGAATGGGGAGGACTTCCCATGTTACTTAGTATATCAACGAATGGCAACAGGCGAGACACCATAGCTGCCATGCTAAAAAGTGGCTTTGCTCGGGATCTAGACCGAGACACAAGACCCATAGTACGGTTCAAAGTACGTACACATCGTCACTCCTGGGAAACGTTAATTTTGCTGCATGCTGCGCATTCTTGTATCACCGTGTAAATATTGTAGGCATTAGATGGATCCTGCTCCAACCAATTCAGGGCTAGTGCTTCTTAAAGTATCAGTGAATCAAGATGAGCTAATTGAATTATTCTCGCAACAGATTATAGATTGGCACCTTAACAACCTTACACGAGCCCTTCATAAACCATGTAAAAGTAATGCGACCAACTAGATTTCACACACAAGAACATTCTCGAAATTGCAATACCATAATATCAATCCACAAAATCAATTGTTAACTCCCTTGTCCTACCTTTGCCATGACTTGTGAGCATCAACAGAGGCGAAATTTATTGTCATGCTGCATCGGGAGTTCCCCCAAACACTTCAGTAGGAAAATTATGAGTAAGCTGATGAGAGAAAATTCTCGACAAGTTCCCAGTGAAGTGTTCAGGGGAACTCTGGAGGCAACCTGACGTTTTCATTCACTGGTTTTGCTCTTTTGACTATCTATTGCCTGCTCATCTTAGGGTTGCTTGCCTTGGTATTTATAAAGGACTTTCCTTCTTTTCGTTTTCTCCCCTTGCGTGAATGCCTTGTCTGCTTCTTGTATCAGTATACTTGTGATTATTCTTCGACAAAAAAAATTGTCGTACTAATTGTTATAGCTGTTGTTAATTATACTATGATTAGTCCATGAATTTGTATACGAGTGATGCAACAAATTTTTATTGACTTTTGAAGTATATGACTTATTTTATAAATACTTACGTATAAGCTAATCTTGTACCAAGGGTAGAGACAGACCTTCATCATCTAACACTATTTAGAAATATAATAGTAATGTTGTACTTACGTACAAGTGATACGATAATTTTGTATTGATTGTTGAAGCATACGACACATTTGTCAAATGCCCAATTGTGGTCTATCATATATGAATGGTGGAGATCGGGTCTAGAATATCTCATATTACTTTTATATGAAAAAGAACTTTTATAGAATAAAAGGAAGTTGTGCGAGGGCAGGTGAACATGGACGCAAATGTAGGCTAAATGGGAGGGCCCGACGAAGAGAAGATACCGGTACGAGATCGAGTTGTGACCATTCATCCCACCTTTTCTCTGTTTGGTATATCTTTCTTTTGTCCTTCTGTTTCCGATGTTTTCCTTGCATGTACGAATCAAACCTCTTGCTAGGTTCTAATCAATTCTAGTACTTATGCGCAACTTCTAAGAGAAAATTGACTTCACTTGCTTTAATTCGTTAGATTATCCAATTTGCAAACTTGACGCGTGAATGGAGGGAAAGACCTATATATTTCACATGAATCCTATTCAACAAAGGGTTAGACTTCCAAGCACATACTGAATGGGCGGACGAAAGAACATCGATTTCAGACCATCTCAAATAATCATGCCCAGTACTCTATAACCTGTCACGAAGGATATTAACATGCCTTGCTAACTTGACCGGAGTAGATCCATGTAGTATTTTCACAATTCATATTGCACAAAAATCAAGGAACCTTGTATAGCAAGCCTAACAAGCACTTGCAATGATGTCAAGAGCAATACCATCACAGTACAACTCGCAATCGAACTCTCATGTAGTAAACCCTAGGATATAATCGCTTGCAACTGGGGCTCCATGAGCGAATGAGAAAGCATCTCCGAAAAAGATTGAAGAGGACGTGGAGGGATAGGGGTTGGGACATTTGAGAAGAAGAGCAAAGAAGAATTTCCATCCACGCGACCACAAAGATTCTACCCTCAGCCCAATTCATCACTACACCCACATTTCAGACCAGGTTCAGTATCTATTGAGAATTTATCCCTATTTTATGAATCATTCCCCCTCAAAATTTCGTTTTTCTTTTTTTATAGAAGCGAAATTATATTTGAAAGGACAGTATATTCCTCTTTAACACCCCCCCGGCTGCTAAAAAGATTCTTGTAAAGAAAAATTTATAGCTAGGACAAATGTTGCGCTCACAAATAACCACCATTTATAAAAAAGATTGCATCATTTATATGTGCAAAGAATCAATTGAGATAATTGGATCAATAGCAAACATAGGTACCATCGCGGAACATCATAACATCGTTTTCTTTTGTTCCTTTTTCACTGTCGATGTACTTACTAAATATCTACATCTCTTTCAGAACTTTTCATTTTTCCAAACATGAAAATAAGAAATGAGAGATTTAAGAAAAGTCGGCCTCTTTATTTCAATTAGGGGTATCGGGTCCAGGGTGGGTAGGGTCTAAACCTGGACCCTGTACCTGACCCTGTTATAACCGGTTCTCTTTTTTTAAACCCTATTCCCAACCCTATTTGCATTGGACCTTGTTCCCAACCCACCCTATTTTTCCAGTTCAGGAACAAGGTTGACCCTGTTTATGTTGGAACCTGTTTGCATAATAATTGTTGTATCCTTACATTAACCTTAGATAAGCAAGTCTAGATGAGTTGTCTACTGAAACAAAAAAGACTGGACCAAGCACATCCTTCGACCAAACTCATTTAGGGGTGATCGGGTCCAGGGTGGGTAGGGTCTAGACCTGGACCCTGTACCCGACCCTATTATAACCGGTTCTCTTTTTTTAGACCCTGTTCCCGACCCAGTTCGCATTGAACCCTGTTCCCAACCCACCCTATTTTTCCGGTCCAGGAACAGGGTTGACCCCGTTTATATTGGAACCTGTTTGCATAAAAATTGTTGTATCTTTACATTAACCTTAGATAAGCAAGTCTAGATGAGTTGTCTGCTGAAACAAAAAAGACCAGACCAAGCATATCCTTCGACCAAATTCATTGGGAACATGTAGAAAATTTGGACCCCCTTGAAAAAACAAACAAGTATATAATTTAACCATCTCGCATCTCCAGATCCCATAAGGTACATCGAGTTTCTCATATTCTAGTAATATACAAGCTATCAATTTAGTCAATTAACTAGTTGTTGGACAATTTTTGGCTAATCACATATTAACCTTGTCCTTGATGTGCTCAATCTTCTTCTCCTTCTTCGGCCTTGCGTTCCACATGGTACAAAATCTCTGACAAAAACCTAAAATTCATATATAAAGAAAAATCAACAAGAATCCATACTCTAGAGATATGCAAAAGTTATGATTTAATAAAGTCTATTTACTTACCACAAAATCGGAGTTTCCACAAAATGAAGTTTATTTTCCCTTCTCAGACACTTGCACTTTCCCTTTGCAGTATCAGTTTCTCCCAGATCCCTTCTTTCAATCAGACTAAAGAATTGAGACGCTAGAGGAAAATCAACAACCCATCTTCATCTAAAACAAGACATCCACAACACAAGTGGAACCGTCCTCGTTACTCCGAGTTTTTACCAAACCATCTTTGCTGGCTATCATCGAAATATCACCATCATTCATCGATTCAACACTCGAACCCATTGCTTCACAAAAATGCCCAAAACATGGATATAGAGAATGGGATGTAACACGAGTTCAATGCAAACATCACGGGAGATTCGGTAATATGCATAACAGAGACCCTCACTCACTCTCCTCACCAATGTTCATCATGAGGAGCACAATTCGAAGAACATGACAAGATAAAAGTTTAATAAAGTACTCGGCAAACCCACTATGAGTCTAGGCTTAATATACGATTACTCAATCGATTTCACATGAACCATAGCCAAATTAACCATAACCATTTTAAATCGACTCTCAGAGGCATTTTGTCAAACATGTGGTGGGCGATAGATGAAAGACAACCACGGACAAGAACAGGGCTCAGAACCACATCAAAGTTCAACACGAGTCAGCAAGGAATGCTCAACATCGGCGAAGGACAGCATAAGAGAACCCAACATGCACACGCCGGCTCAATATGCCGTGCAAAACATGAGAAAAAAGGGCAAAAGCAAGGCACGTAAAAAGAAGGTCGATTGAGGGCCCCTACCCGGCTCCCCGGAGGGGAGGGGGGGCAAACGATGGCGAGATCGATAGATCGGACTATGTCCGGTCGCCTTGCACGCCCCTGAGCTGGGATCCTTGGGAAATCAACATGGGTTGAACCAAAAACTAGGAAACTCACCGCAAAAACTTGAATTCGAGGAAAGGGAAGCCGCGGCTTGGAGGTTCTGGCTAGGAGCTGCAAGCTTGCGTTGGGGATGGCTGAGTGATGCTTGAGCTTGGACCCAGGGGTGGTGGCGCCGAAGCCCACCTTGCCACCCTAGAGGTTGGTGATGTTGACAAAGCCGATGTTGCCGGGGGCGTTCCCGGCTGCAGGTGTAGCGGGAGGAAGGCGATGGTGGGCGAGCGGAAGCAGCGTCAGTGGCGCAGTGCTCAGATGGATCGGTGGAGGTGAGAGCTTGAGAGTAAAGATAGAAACTGAAAGTTAGAAACGAATTAGGGTTTTGCCTTAAAAACCGATTCTCAAACCAGTTCCCGAACCGGTCCGGTCGATCCGGTTCCCGAGTAGGTATTCCCTCGAAACCGGTTCCCGGACCAGTTCAAACAGGGTCTGAACTTTGGGAACCAGTTTCCGACCCTGTTTTCCGGGTGGGCTGATCCGGGGAACCGGTTGACCCAGTCCAGTTGCACACCCCTAATTTCAATACTAAGGAAAGAAAAGGAAAGTATGCACAGTGGCATCGAACTTACTTAAGAGAAACAAAGAATGTGTTGTCGATGCAAAGAAGATTTTATACATGTAATTATGTCCACATTTGATTGGAGAGTTGTAATTATCTGATCTCTCATATGAAAGACATATAAGATCACTCGAGTATGAACTTTTTTACATTATTCTACTAATGAGGCAACATGGTTTTCATGTTGACCTAATGAATGTTTCTTTGATATAATTACTTGTGTAGACCATTGAAAACAAGACGTGTGAAATAAAATTTATTTGGTGAACATTTAGTACATGTCTCACTCTCATATATCCCAAACCTATCATTAGTAGCTATTGATTTTTCTTTCTCTGGAGAATATCTAAAATAGGAAGGGGCCAAATTCAAATCTATACATAGTTTGAGCATAGATGCACTTTTCTTATTCCAATCGGAGAATATCAAGCGAGCTCAATCACTGTGATATATATTTAAGAAATAACAGTTAATGAACAAAGTAAGCATCGCATTATGTATCAGAAATCGATTTTTCTTTCTTATTTTTTCTTTTTTGTAGTACTTGATGCTAAATATTTTTTGTAAAGGCATAATTTTCGCAAGACGCATCCTGATTTACAGCACTGAAATGATTCTTCGAGATCTTGATTGACTTGACTTTAGTGGGAGAAGTTTACATATTTTATAGTTTTCCCTCCATCAGAGTCAATTTGATCGAGCAGATCTTAAACTCCGTTTAAGGGATTTGCTTAAAAAGAATTAAAAAATTTCTTGTTCATTTTATTGGCCAAGATTAGGACTAAATGAGGACGTCACTTAGAAAACACGTATTCAGTTTCTGGCTTTTGCCGCTTCCAAAGGGACTTTTTTTCTGTATAAATATATATATATATATATATATATATATATATATATATATTTATTTATTTCAGTTAGATCTAACTTTGAATTCTTTAGCAATCAAAATATTTAATGCCGGTTTAGGAAAGTAACTTAATTTCTGAATTATTCAATAGGATGGTTTCGTGTCCACAAAGCTTTTGAAGGACGGAAAATCGAATATCGACGTCTAATGTGGAGGGATATCTCTCGCTTTCGGAGGATAAAGACATAGAGATGGATGTCGAATTTCATCCTCACCTATCAAATACCGTTTCCACTTTTTAAAAGGAATAATTACAAAAAATAAGAATAAAATCTACACTTATTGTATAGATATCAATTTAATCATAAACATTTTAAATTGACTAATTGAGTTTTGAACATTTTAATGATTTATCAATATAATTCTTCCAATCAACTGGCTAGCAATCACGAACATGGATGTCAACCATCTAATATAACATGACAGACATTGACGTAGACAATTTTTTGCATTTTTAAAAAAGAATTCTGAATTTTTCTTCCTTTTCTTTTTTTTCTTTATTTTTTTCCCTTTTTCCTTTATCGATCGCAAGCCATCAAAGATGGCCGGCAACCAACCACAAGTAAGAGTTGGCGAGGTTGACCATCACCAATGGCCAACAGGGCAAGGGTCACCTCACCGACCCTTGCCTATGGCCAATTGTTGATCATCACGACCAGCTAGAGAAGGAAAACAACAAAAAAAAAGTTCAAAATAATTATTATTTGATTGGTGCTTTGTTGCCTCATAATAATTTTTAGCAAATCATAACATGACATGTGTATTTTAGGCTGACACATGTATTCACTGATGTCTATATCATTAATTCTGCAATCCATGGCAGCAAAAATCAACTAGTAAGAGAAAAATTTTAACGGAAGAACTACATGTTGACATCTTCTAAAAAGTTTAGGGACGTTTTTTATTTTATTTTTTAAAAAGAAAAAAGATAGAAGGATGATTTTGATTTTTGGACAAAAAATAAAGAAAGATGGTGATATTACTCCCTTAAAAAAAAAAAAAAAACCTTGATTCTGTCGTACTTTTTGTTATTTATATAGCTTCCTTGTTGAATTAATTGAGTTTAGCAAATATAATAATGTATTGTTTAAATTCCAATAAAAGTCCAAACAGTTGCCCATTTATTTGGAAATGGAAATTGTGGCCGGCAATCCACCGTCATCATCTTGAATGACGGTGGGTGTTAGGCTAGCATCACCCTTTGATTTTTGTCACTTCCAGATAAATTGCATCCTCCAAATCCCACTTATTTACAGAAATTAGCATTTTTAGTTCCAAACTGCCTTCCAAAAAAAATTGAAAAAACAACCCACAAACCCTAAATTTTTGTTTCGACCAAAAAAAAGTAAAATACCCAACATTGGGTTCTCTCTCCTCCACCATCTCTCCGCACCCTATCGCCGGCCGGCCACCGTCGAGCCCCCTGCAGTCTCCATCCGAGGCTGATGATGGTTGCCACCTCAAATCTGGTCTAGATCGAGGTGGGGCCACCTGATCTGGACCATAATGGGGCTTGGTCTACCGTGGCAACCTCCGTAGGACACCTGCAAGCTTTGTGACAAAGCTTGCATGGTCACAGAGCTTGTCGTGCACGCCCGAACTCTGCAATCAAACCCATCTTGTTTGATGCCAAGCTCGCAGCTCGCACGAGCTCCCCTGACCGCGAACCATGAGCTCCGTGAGAGAGAGGAGAGAGGGAGGGTCTATGGGTGAGACTCGGTGGTAAGAGACACTAGAGGCAGCTGCAGCCTCGACGAGGGGTGGAAAGAGAGAGACTCCACCGTGGGGTGAGCGTGAGGAAGAGGGTGGAGGAAGACAAAAAGGGAGAGGAAAAGACATAGGTGCAGGGGGTGTGTATTCTGAGTTTGTAGGAGAAGTTGAATTACTTGTAAAAGTGATGATTGTTTCTGGTATGTGGATGTTTCTTTGCTGTTGGGATTTGCAATGTCATTTGACTGTATTATTGCCATTTGCGATGAACCTCGTGATCCCACCTAACTGATCCAGCCGAAAGTATAATTTCAATACATTAAAATAATCGATCTAGCTGAAGTCCAGGACACGTTGATGTCCCAAATGTCTACATTATTGAGAAGCTTGAGTGTTGGAACCGGTCCTTCCCTTTGTTTGCTGTCATTCTATATGCTTTTTGGCATCCTTAGCTAAATAAATTTTGCATACATCGTCACGCCACCAATTAGAATAAAACTTAAGTCTCAGTCTATCCGTCGATAGCAAAGCGAAATTAGTTAGCCCAACTCCAAAGTCAAACCAAGACTCTCTTTTCATTCTATGGAACAAACCAAGATGGCATTGCGTGTATTTATAAAGCACAAATCATAAGCAGGATTTACCCTAAACACGCCCAACTAAAAGGAAACAGAAAAGTGTGTTTTGATCTCCATATGTATACATGGCTCCTCACCTCCATATCCAGAGAATTAGTCACGGCATCCCGGGCATCTTCGTTGTCATCGCCGTTTGTTTGCTGAACATTGCTGTTGCAGAGGTAAGCTATTGCTTCAACACACGATTTCTTCATTGTTCATATAAAGATTACACATATTCACCCTTTCATTTGTCATTAGATCCATCAGACATGATCCCATAAGATTTTCTAGCTTCTCGATGTTATTTCAATATTGTCATTACCCCTCGTAGGATGAGAAGTAAGATTTGATCAGAAATGTAACGATGCTCTATCACTAGTTCTGAGTTTTAAATTTTATTCGCCATGTAGTGGCTAAATCATGGAGGCGATCTAAGCAACACGAGAAGCGCCAGGGAGGAGAAGCTGATCGGCCCCTCCACCGTGGGAAACCTACGGTTGAGATGGAAGTTCTTTGCTGGGAAGGACATATCGGCCACCCCAGCGGTGGCCGATGCAGTGGTGTACTTCCCCTCATGGAACGGTAACTTGTACGCAGTGAACGCGCTCGACGGCAGCCTAGTCTGGAAGCAAAACCTGAGTGAGCTGACGGGACTCAAAGGCGTGGGGACCGTAGCGAACGTGACATTGTCGAGGTCAACCCCGACGATTGCCAGGAAGCTCTTGATTGTCCCGATCTATGGACCGGGGGTCGTGATTGCCGTGAACCGATCAAATGGGAGGCTAGTTTGGTCGACCCAACTTGATCCACATCCTCTGGCTGTTATTACAACATCTGGAACGGCTTATATGGGGTTAGTCCATTGCTCTTTAAAGAGAGAAAATTTGGGAAACTTATTTTCATTCGATTGGATAGCATTTTGAGTCAAGCATTTAATTTAACTCAAAATACTGTGATAGACGTATTGCGAATTGGAAATAAAAAATCAACTTTGATCACACTTTTTTTTTATTTATGATTTGTTTGATTTATTAGAATGAGTCTACACTCTAAAATAATATATCCTCAACCATTTCATTTTGGCACGTTACTAGAAACATTATTAATACTCGACTATTAAATTGAAAATGCAGCAAAGTTGACTCTTCAATCCCAATATTAGTAGTTTATTGATGGTCTCATTTCTCTTCCATTTGACTCTCTCTCTCTCTCTCTCTCTCTCTCTCTCAGGGCATTTTACATTGGAGTATCGTCGACAGAAGAGGGGTTACCTGCAGCCAAATGTTGCACCTTCAGAGGTAGTTTGGTTAAGCTAAACATTCTATCCGGAGAGATCCTATGGCAAACCTACACGCTCCCCGATAACGGCGGGGAACTTGGAGGCTACGCTGGAGCCTCCATATGGGGCAGTAGCCCCGCGATAGACCCCAAGAGGAGGCTCGCTTATGCAGCCACGGGCAACCTCTACACCGCCCCAGCCAAGGTGCAAGAATGCCAAGCGAGGCAAAACAATCAGATGACCCCACCAACCGCACCCGACCAATGCATCGGGCCTGATGTGAACTTCAATTCGATCATAGCGTTCGAGACGGAGACAGGAAGGATCAGGTGGGCACGGCAGTTAGGAGGGTACGACGTTTGGTACGTTGCTTGTTTGTTGCCCAACAGTACTGATTGTCCAACTGGGCCTAACGTGGATGCTGATTTCGGAGAGGCTCCAATGCTGATCACGATCTCCACGAATGGAACGGAGCGCGACATTGCAGTCGCGGTACAAAAGAGCGGGTTCACATGGGCTGTGGATGTGACTCTGGGGATATAGTATGGTTTAGAGTAAGTATTGTGTTTTTCGTTCTTTTCTATCTAGGAGAAGAAATTTTTAGCGCTACCAATGAACTAAGTGAAACAAATTTAACAAAGAAATTCATTACTTTATATTCCAAATATAATTCTTCTCGACATGACAGCTGGCAGGACCTGGTAGTATTGAAGGGGGAGGCACATGGGGCGCGGCCACAGACGGCAAAAGGGTCTACACTAACATTGCCAATGGCAATCGAAACAACTTTACCCTTGCTCCCTCGACCCAAACGACAACGGCAGGAGCGTGGGTCGCCCTGGATGCGTGTTCTGGAGAAATACTATGGTCTACGGCTAACCCGAGCAATGAAATTGCACCCGCGCCAGTTTCTGTGGCGAATGGGGTCATTTTTGCAGGTTCCGTGGCTCCTGAGGGGCCCGTGTATGCGATGGATGCCGAGACGGGCAAGATACTGTGGTCCTACAATTCAGGAGCCACTGTGTACGGAGGGATATCGATAAGTTGTGGCTGCGTTTATCATGGGAATGGGTATAAGTTGGGCGCAGCAGCACCTCTCCATCCAACTTGGACTGGAGGGACTGATCTTTATGTTTTGTGTGTCAAGTAAGAAACCTAATAGTTAGTTTCTTGAGTCACAATCCATATGCTAATGTATTATTAAGTATCAAGAAATAAAAATGGTTTGTCAGAAGTGAAATGCTATGACCGTCTGCAAAATCAATTCACCTTGAATTCACAAAGACCTGCAAAATCAATTCACCTGAAATTCACAAAGACCTAAGCAAGGGAGAGAGGGAGAGGAAGAGAGGGAGAGGAAGAGAGGGAGAGGGGGGAGAGAGAGAGAGAGAGAGAGAGAGAGAGAGAGAGGAGAGAGAGAGAGAGAGAGAGAGAGGGAGAGAGAGAGTATGTCACTTATATATTACTTGGTGAGTGTTCCAATGGGCATGCACGGCAAAACAAAGCAAACCTTCATATCACGAAGCTAATACATACTCAAGCACTTGAAGGCTGACCTTATTCTGAAGGTATATATCACGTGGCACCAGGAGTTCCCCCAAACACTTCACTAGGAACTCCGCTTCTATTTTCTTCTTTCCTTTTCAAATCCCCATTGAAGTGCTCAGGAGAACTCTAGGGGACACTTGATGAGTGCATGGCCTTGTTTGGCCTCGAAAGCATCTGTGCGAGCTCCAAAAATTCGATTTCCTTTTATGTGCTTGGTCTGGTGAGCTAAGCAACCAACTCTCCTGCCACATTTATTTATGAGCTGGAGTTGCTACTTTAAAAGCTTTCAGAATAATCACCGGCAGGTGCTTGAAAGCTCAGTCAACCGCCCATCAAGCTTGAACATAGCCCCAGCTCTCGGCCAGATGACTCCTCAGAGAATATTTCTTGTGGGCACGAGAGCTGCAATGTCGGCTTATTTGCTTTTGACCTCATCCCCTCTTTTCCAGCTTTTCTTGTGACAACAAAAGCATCGTGAATTTTGTTAGAACTTGGAATGGAGCGCCGGCATGTGATGCTGCCTGTTTGCATCAATTTGCATCAAGAGCTTCCTTCTTTAGAGGTTCTGATTTATATTTAAGTTGCTGAAAATTGAAGATGTGGCAAGTAGCTGTATGGATTAGTACACAATACTGTACAGCATAGTTAAGTCTGTGAAACTATCTTTAAAACTGCTTATGATGGTAGCTAAGGGAATTTCAAATTCAAGCTTAATTTATAGAATTTTTCAAGTGGGGTGCTCTGTTAGTAACCCTTTTTCTCGGTTTATACCTAATCTGTTCTACCTACAAAATATCATGCTCACCACATGAACATGGACAACGATGTGGGCAATATGAATACGAGCAGTACTTACGTGAACATACACGGCGGGATTTATGAGCCCAATGCATCTAAGCTATTAGATCGAGTTGATCATGTGGGCCCACCATAAATTAACCTAAATGTGTGTATATACATATATTGGTAGGATGTGAGACCTCTTCTCTCATTTGTATATTTGATAGGATTCAATTCCGTTGAAGCTTTGGATGATGAACTAGCTCCCACTTACTTTTCTAGCAAGATAGGAGTAATCTCCTCCGACACTATAAGAAAATTAAGAGAAATGCTGGAAATGTGTGCAAAAATTGTTCACGGTTTTTATTTGTCTAAAGAAATTTTGCATTCATTACCAAAACAATATATGAAAAGATCTATAGAAAATCCCAAAATACACCACAACAAAGCAAGGTCATAAAGCTGCAAAGTAAATCAAAATCCAAAAAATAAGCTATATCATCAGAGCATGATTGATAGAGATACACGCGTGCTTGTCCTTCAAAATCAGATCCATAATTGCATTCAAGCAAAAAGATCGGTGGCACCTAATTATACATCATTATAGTAACTAGCATGTGTCGAGATCTGTATCTATAATTACGGCTTTGCCTTTCGGTGATGTAATCCTAGGTTTGGCCCCAACATTACTGTAGGAGACAACAGAAACATGTTGAACAACTTCAAATCTGATAAGCAAATCCTTTAGGAAGTGCAAGATGCCGAAGTTTTTAACAAAAACATGTTGAACAAGCATAGATCTGATACACTTGAGCTGTTGTGCACATCACTAAAACTAGAGGCCAAGTACTCATTCATTAAAACTCCTAAATCTAAAATTACAACGGGAGAGAAAGCTCTTAGATCTAAAATTAGGAGAGTAGAGCTCCTAGACCTAGATCTAGATAAGTAAGAGACAAAGGAAAATAGAAGGAAAAGCAACCAAAAAGGGAGAGGAGGAAGAGATCTAGTTAAATTTCTTCCCTCAAAGAAAGACTAAAATTTCAGAGAGAGAGAGAGAGAGAGAGAGAGAGAGAGAGAGAGAGAGAGAGCCATTTTCACCGTGCGTTGTTCATTATGATTGTGCAGTCATGATTATATCCATCTTCTTCTTTTTTTTAACTTTAGTATACCCAAAAATGCAATGGAAGATGTGAAAATCCATGTAATCTTAAGCTCCCTCACTTTAAGTAAGTCATATGAACTCATTGTTAGCCAAAATAGATGCATGATTTTTTTAATTTTACGTTCTTGGAAAGTGAGAATGGTGTGTATGGAGTTGATTTTACATTTTTCTTTTGAGACGCACTCCGACTTTTCTCAAATTTAAAGTGGTTGAAACCTTTAAAAAATTGTCTTATATTGACACATACATTTACCTGTAATTCTTTCATGGCTTTTCAAATCTATTTAATATTTTAAACTTCAACAGGGAAGTAAAAGATTTGATTTTAAGATGTCAAAAATCTACGCAAACAAAACGGTGAGCTTGACTTCTTGATATTCAGATACATCGACGTGGTAGGTCATCACAGCCTTGGGCGTTGGCCATGCACGAGACGAATTTTCTTAGGACGGTCGATTTACAATTGCTCCAGTTCTCAGTCAAACCGTTATGAATGGCAAGATCCCCCACCCAAGCTAGTTATTGCATAAGCTACCATGTTCATGCTTCACTTTCATGGAGATAAATGCAGAGATGCACGTCGAATGACCTGACAGAAAGAGAGAGGTGTGATATCTACGTCCTGCGCGCACAAGCGAGCTTTGCACAGTTAGGGTTTTTCTTGACCACATTTCCTCTAAGAAAACGTTTATTACCTCAGGAAAGATTGAGTTTGGACGATGAAGATACATAAATGCTCTACGCATGTCGACAAAGGAATGATTCAAACTTAACGAAACAGAAAGTTCGTTACATGTGAGATAGTGAGACCGAGGAATACACATTTATCTATCTATGTACATCATATGAAGGGATTATCGCAGCGGTAATGAAGCTCCAACTGATCAACGTGGGTCTTAGTCTGTCGGCATGCAGAAGCGCGGACTTTTCATATTTTCTCACTGCTTCTGTTTATGAGTAAAAATATTTGATGTAGTGGCTAAACCGTGGAGGCAATTTGAGTAGCGTGGGCTTCAATTCGATCATTGCATTCGACATCAAATTGGGGAGGATATCAGACGGGCACGACAAATCGGGGGATATGACGCGTTTTACTTTGCTTGCTTGGCGCATAATAATCCCAACTTCCTCCTGGGCCAAACTTGGATGCGGACTTCCCATGTTACTCAGTATATCAGCGAATGGCAACAGGCGAGACACCATAGCTGCCATGCTAAAAAGTGGCTTTGCTCGGGCTCTAGACCGAGACACAAGACACATAGTATGGTTCAAAGATCGTACACATTGTCACTCCTGGGAAACGTTAATTTTGCTGCATGCTACGCATTCTTGTATCACTATGTAAACATTGTAGGCATTAGATGGATCCTGTTCCAACCAGGGCCAGTGCTTCTTAAAGTATCAGTGAATCAAGATGAGCTAATTGAATCATTCTTGCAACAGATTGTAGATTGGCACCTTAACAACCTTACACGAGCCCTTCATAAACCCTGTAAAAACGCGAACAATTAGCTTTCACACACAAGAACATTCTTGAAATTGCAATACCATAATATCAATCCGCAAATCAACGGTTAACTCCCTTGTGCTAGCTTTGCCATGACTCGTGAGCATCGACAGAGACGAAATTTATTGTCACGCATCATCAGGAGTTCCCCCAAACACTTCAGTAGGAAAATTATGAATAAGCTGATGAGAGAAAATTCTCGACAAGTTCCCAATGAAGTGTTCAGGGGAACTCTAGAGGCGACCTGACGTTTTCATTCACTGTTTTTGCTCTTTTGACTATCTATTGCTTGCTCATCTTAGGGTTGCTTGCCCTGGTATTTATAGAGGACTTCCCTTCTTTTCGTTTTCTCCCCTTGCGCGAATGCCTTGTCAGCTTCTTGTATCAGTATAATTGTGATTATTCTTCGACAAAAAAATGTCGTACTAATTGTTATACCTATTAGTAATTTTACTATGATTAGTCTATGGATTGGTATACGAGTGATGCAACAAATTTTTATTGATTTTTGAAGTGTATGACTTATTTTATAAATGCTTAGTTATAAGCTAATCTTGTGCCAATGGTGAAGAATGACCTTCATACATCTAACACTATTTTAGAAATATAATAGTAATGTTGTACTTACGTACAAGCGATACGATAATTTTGTATTGATTGTTGAAGCATACAACACATTTTTTAAATGCCCACTAACGGTCTATCATATATGAATGGTGGAGATCGGGTCTAGATTATCTCATATTACTTTTATATGAAAAAGAACTTTTATAGAATGAAAGGAAGATGCGCGAGGGCAGGTGAACATGGACGCAAATGTAGGCTAAATGGAAGGGCTCGACGAAGAGAAGATATCGGTACGTGATCGAGTTGTGACCATTCATCCCACCTTTTCCCCGTTTGGTATATATCTTTCTTTTGTCCTTTTGTTTCCGATGTTTTCCTTGCATGCAGCTAGTACTTATGCGCGACTTGTAAGAGAAAATTGACTCCACTTGCTTTAATTCGTTAGATTATCCAATTTGCAAACTTGACGTGTGAATGGAGGGAAAGACCTATATATTTCACGTGAATCCTATTCAACAAAGGGTTAGACTTCCAAGCACATATTGAATGGGCGGACGAAAGAACATCGATTTCAGACCATTTCAAATAATCATGCCCAATACTCTGTCGGGAAGGAAATTTACATGCCTTGCTAACTTGACCGGAGTAGATCCATGTAGTATTTTCCCAATTCATATTGCACAAAAATCAAGGAACCTTGTATGGCAAGCCTAACAAGCACTTGCAATGATGTCAAGAGCAAGACCATCACAGTACAACTCGCAATCGAACTCTCGTGTAGTAGACCCTAGGATATAATCGCTTACAACGGGGGCTTGGGACATTTGAGATTAAAGAGGACGTGGAGGGATAGGGCTTGGGACATTTGAGAAGAGGAGCAAAGAAGAATTTCCATCCACGCGACCACAAAGATTCTACCCTCAGCCCAATTCATCACTACACCCACATTTCAGACCAGGTTCAGTATCTATTGAGAATTTATCCCTATTTTATGAATCATTCCCTCTCAAAATTTTGTTTTTCTTTTTTTCAGGAAGCGAAATTATATTTGAAAGGACAGTATATTCCTCTTTAACCCACCCCCCCGGGGGCGCTGCTAAAAAGATTCTTGTAAAGAAAAATTTATAGCCAGGACAAATGTTACCCTCACAAATACCACCCTTTATTAAAAAAAAAAAAAAAAGATTGCATCATTTATATGTGCAAAGAATCGAGATAATTGGATCAGTAGTAAACATAGGTACCATCGTGGAACATCATAACATCGTTTTCTTTCGTTCCTTTTTCACTGTCGATATACTTACTAAATATCTACATCTTTTTTAGGACTTTTCATTTTTCCAAACATGAAAATAAGACATGAGAGATTTAAGAGAAGTCAGCCTCTTTATTTCAATACTAAGGAAGTAAAAAGAAAATATGCACAATGGCATCGAACTTACTTTGGAGAAACAAAGAATGTATTGTCGATGCAAAGAAGATGTTATACATGTAATTATGTCCACATTTCATTGGAGGGTTGTAACTATCTAATCTCTCATATGAAAGACATATAAGATCACTCGAGTATAAACTTTTTTACATTATTCTACTAAAGATCTAATGAGGCGATATGGTGTTCATGTTGACCTAATGAATGTTTCTTTGATATAATTACTTGTGTAGACCGTTGAAAATAAGACGTGTGAAATAAAATCTATCTGGTGAACATTTAGTACATGTCTCACTCTCATATATCCCAAACCTATCATTAGTAGCTATTGATTTTTTTTTCTTTGGAGAATATCTAGAATAGGGAGGGGCCAAATTCAAATTATGCTAGCTATACATAGTTTGAGCATAGATGCACTTTTATTATTCCAATCGGAGAATATCAAGCGAGCTTAATCACTGTGATATATATTTAAAAATAATAATTAATGAACAAAGTAAGCATCACGTAATGTATCAGAAATCGATTTTTCTTTCTTCTTTTTTCTTTTTTGTATATGCTAATATTTTTTGTAAAGGCATAACTTTCGCAAGACGCGTCCTGATTTACAGCAGTGAAATGATTCTTCGAGATCTTGATTGAGTTGACTTTTTTTTTTTTTTGGTAAAGATTGATAGAGTTGACTTTAGTGGGAGAAGTTTAAATATTTTTATAGTTTTCCCTCCATCAGAGTCAATTTGATCGAGCAGATCTTAAACTCCGTTTAAGGGATTTGCTTAAAAAGAATTACAAATTTCCTTGTTCATTTTTTTGGCCAAGATTAGGACTAAATGAGGACGTCGCCTAGAAAACACGTATTCAGTTCCTGGCTTTTGCCGCTTCCAAAGGGCACTTTTTTCTGTATAATATATATATAGTTAGATCTAACTTTGAATTCTTTAGCAGTCAAAATATTTAATGCCGGTTTAGGAAAGTAACTTAATTTCTGAATTATTCAATAGGATGGTTTCGTGTCCACAAAGATGCTTTTGAAGGACGGAAAATCTAATATCGACGTCTTTTGAGGAAGGATATCTCTCGCTTTCGGAGGATAAAGACATAGAGATGGATGTCGAATTTCATCTTCACCTATCAAATACCGTTTCCACTTTTTAAAAGGAATAATTACAAAAAAAAAAAATTCTATACTTATTTTATGGATATCAATTTAATCATAAACATTTTAAATTGGCTAATTAAGTTTTGAACATTTTAACGATTTGTCAATATAATTCTTTCGATCAATTGGCTAGCAATCACCAACGTGGATGCTGACCATCTAATGTAACACAACGGACATTGACGTAAACAATTTTTTGCATTTTTTTAAAAAAATAATTCTGAATTTTTCTCCCTTTTCTTTCTTTTTTTTTTTCTTTTTTCCTTTATCGATCGCAATGCCTCATGGCTGGCAACCAACCACAAGCAAGGGTTGGCAAGGTTGACCATCACCAATGGCCAAGCAGGGCAAGGGTTACCTTGCCGACCCTTGCCTATGGCTAATTGTTGATCATCGCAACCAGCCAAGGAAAGGAAAAAAAAAACAAAAAGTTCAAAATAATTGAAAAAAATTATCCATGTTAACACCGATCGTACCACATATAAAAATTAGCATACACCGATCGTACCACATATAAAAATTAGCATACATGTTAGCAATTTCTAGCAAAAATTAGCTAGAAAGACTGTATTGATAAATCATCAAAAAGTTAAAAATTGATCGAATTGAAGTGCTTATAATTGAATTAATATCCATTATGACTCTTTTTTTTTGTAATTATCCCCTTTTGAAATGTGCAATGAGCATTTGATTTTGGGAAAAGAGTAGATAACCATGACGTGAGAATTGCAAATCAAATGATGGCTTCGCCACCTCAAAATTTCTCAAGGAAACTGGTTGACTTGTTTAACCGGTTTCCTTAGAAAAATTAAAATCACAAAATCTCATTTGGCAGGATTTCCTCAAATTGCACTAAATTAGATTGCTTACATATGACTAAAGAAAAATTAACATAACAAAACATATAATTCTAAAGCAAATTAAATACCAAAACATGGGTGATCACAAACAAAAAAATATAATCGCTAGAAAAAATATATATATTGTTGATTTCATCATAAGGATTTAATTAAATTTAAAGATTTAAAAAAACTTCAAATGTTGACTCAGAGACTAATAACTAAATCACTGAATGTTCAAACGGTTTCTCATTTTTTTTTTTCCTTCAAATCAAGTTGCTCTACAAGGACTCTCCAGTGATTTAATCAAGATTGGTGATATTGGTTATGCATAATAACAAATGATTATATAATGGTACAATCTCTCTTGGAAAAGAGACGGTACACTCCTAGGCTTTAATTTTCCCAAGGGAACTGGATAAATTGTTCATCAAGTTTCTCTGGGAATTTTGGAATGAAATCTCAATTATTGGGATTTCCTCTAATCCCTATAGGTAAAATTTCTTAAATGTGAGTATAACATAAACAAAATAAGAGAAATGATAAACATGAAGAAAACGCACAAAAAATTTATAACAATACTGAAAGTGTGTTTTGTAATCACTTATGACCACTAATTGAGTTACCTTAATCGCGAGCTTATATTGAGCAGCCATGACCTCGAGCTTCACGGCTCGAAACTCTAGTGGTTGGCATTGTGGCCACTGCGACCATGGTTGCCGCAAGCTTAGAGCTTGAGCTCAAATTTTCTTCTTGTATTATTTGATTGGTGCTTTGTTGCCTCATAATAAATTTTTAGTGAATCATAACATGACATGTGTATTTTAGGATGACACGTGTATTCACCGATGTATATATCATTAATTCTACAATCCATGGCAACGAAAATCAACTAGTAAGAGAAAAAATTTAACGGAAGGACTACATGTTGACATCTTCTAAAAAGTTTAGGGACGTTTTCTATTTTTATTTTTTTTAAAAAAAAAAAAGATAGAAGGATGATTTTGATTTTTGGACAAAAAATAAAGAAAAGATGGTGATATTGCTCCTTAAATAAAATTTTAAAAAAATCATTCTATCGTACGTTTTATTATTTATGTAGCTTCCTTGTTGAATTAATTAAGGTTAGCAAATATAATAATGTATTGTTTAAATTCCAATAAAAGCAACCAGTTGCCCATTTCTTTGGAATTGGAAATTGTGGCCGGCAATCCACCGTCATCATCTTGAATGACGGTGGGTGATAGGCTAGCATCACCCTTGGATTTTTGTCACTTTCAGATAAATTGCATCCTCCAAATCCCACTTATTTACAGAAATTAGCATTTTTAGTTCCAAACTGCCTTCAAAAAAAAAAATTGAAAAAACAACCCACAAACCCTAAATTTTTGTTTCGACCAAAAATAAAATAAAATACCCAACATTGGGTTCTCTCTCCTCCACCATCTCTCCGCACCCTGTCGCCGGCCGGCCACCGCCGAGCCCCCTGCAGTCTCCATTGGAGGCTGATGTTGGTTGCCACCTCAAATCTGGTCTAGATCGAGGTGGGGCCACCTGATCTGGACCATATTGGGGCTTGGTCTACCGTGGCAACCTCCGTAGGACACCTGCAAGCTTTGTGACAAAGCTTGCATGGTCACAGAGCTTGTCGTGCACGCCCGAACTCTGCAATCAAACCCATCTTGTTTGATGCCAAGCTCGCAGCTCGCACGAGCTCCCCTGACCGCGAACCATGAGCTCCGTGAGAGAGAGGAGAGAGGGAGGGTCTATGGGTGAGAGCTCGGTGGTAAGAGACACTAGAGGCAGCTGCAACCTCGACGAGGGGTGGAAAGAGAGAGCCTCTACCGTGGGGTGAGCGTGAGTAAGAGGGTGGAGGAAGAGAGAAAGGAAGAGGAAAAGACATAGGTCTAGGGGTTGTGTATTCTGAGTTTGTAGGAGAAGTTGAATTACTTGTAAAAGAAGTGATTGTTTTTGGTATGTGGATGTTTCTTTGCTGTTGGGATTTGCAACGTCATTTGACTGTATTATTGCCATTTGTGATGAACATTGTGATCCCTTCCCACCTAACTGATCTAGCCGAAAGTATAACTTCAATACATTGAATTAATCGGTCTAGCTGAACTCCAGGACACGTTCATGTCCCAAATGTCGATATTATTGAGAAGCTTGAGCGTTGGAACTGGTCTTTCCCTTTGTTTGCTGTCATTCTATATGTTTTTGGCATCCTCTTTAGCTAAATAAATTTTGCATACATTTTCACGCCACCAATTAGAATAAAACTTAAGTGTCAGTCTATACGTTGAGAGCAAAATTAAATTAGTTAGCCCAACTCCAAAGTTAAACCAAGACACTCTTTTCATTCTATGGAGCAAACCAAGATGGCATGGCGTGTATTTATAAAGCACAAATCATAAGCAGGATTTACTCTAAACACACCCAACTAAAAGGAAACAGAAAGGTGTGCTTTGATCTCCACATGTATACACGGCTCCTCACCTCCATATCCAGAGAATTAGTCACGGCATCCCGGGCATCTTCGTTGTCATCGCCGTTTGTTTGCTGAACATTGCTGTTGCAGAGGTAAGCTATTGCTTCAACACACGATTTCTTCATTGTTCATATAAAGATTACACATATTCACCCTTTCATTTGTCATTAGATACATCAGACATGATCGCATAAGATTTTCTAGCTTCTCGATGTTATTTCAATATTGTCATTACCCCTCATAGGATGAGAAGTAAGTTTTGATCAGATTTGTTACGAAGCTCTATCACTAGTTCTGAGTTTTAAATTTTATTCGCCATGTAGTGGCTAAATCATGGAGGCGATCTAAGCAACACGAGAAGCACTAGGGAGGAGAAGCTGATCGGCCTCTCCTGTGACATCCCGATTTTTCTCAATTTTATTTTCAGTCAATTGAGTCGGGCAATTCAATTGTGCATATAGTTTGTCTCTCAGAGTTGGCCACTCACGAGGGAACTAGTCTATTGAGTGAAGTGATTAAGGAATTTTACCGCGTCAGACTTGGGGACTGATCACCCTCGGGTCGGATGCAAGAAAATTTCCCTAAAAGCCACTCAGTGGATTAGGCGCGCTGAAATCGCACCAGATTGAATTCAATCGAAAAAAAAAATTGAGATTGAATTTAGAAGTCGGAAGCTCGGTCATGTCACACATCTTATTAGGATCATGGGATAATTTTTGTGGACTTTAATTTGGACTCAATTAGAAGAGAATTGATGGAAATTGAAGCAATTGAATGTACAAGAACTTGGACCCCGGCGGAAAAAGAAATTGAACCTATTGGAAGATGTTATGGAGGATTTGAATTAGTGGAGAGTGACATTAGCAGGTGATGTCATGGTGGAGGCCAAATTTAAGGAGAGCTTGACAAGTGTCACAAGCCAATGGCTCACCAAAAGTGGGGATGTCACTTCCCCCCTTGTCTCCATCATCTTCAAGCTTGAGAGGAGAGAGATTGGGAGGGAAGAGAGAGATAGAACCAGCGGAAACCGCCCCTTTCCGTCCGCCCTTTGCCGCTCGACCGTCGCCACCGCTCACCTTCGTCGTCGCCGGAGCTCGCCGTCGCCGCTCGCCCGCGCGCGACCGCACGCCCTCCCGCGCCGAGCTGCTCGTCTCCGTCCGCCAAGCCTCCCGACCGTCGTCGCTCCAAGCCGCTTGCTGTTCGTCACCGTCGAAGCCCCCGTCGCCGCCGTCCGTCATCGTGAGCTGTCGTTCGGAGCCCTAGCTTCCTCCGCTGGTCTTTCTCCGCCATTCCTCCGCCCGTTCAGCCGCCGTCCACCGCCCTTCAAAGCTCGGTTAGTTGCTGGAAAAACCAGCAAGAACCAGCTCCTTCTAAGCTCATTTTGGTCCCCTTTTAGTGCTAATTTGGTGTTGATCCGTGTAGGTTTGTCGTCGATGTCGTCGTGCTCTTCGCCGAAGACTCATCGGAAAGCGATTCCGGTGAGTTTACCTCACTAATCCGCGATTAGCGAGTTAATGATGCCTTAAGTAGGTTTAGCTTAAGTTGATTGAGATTAGGTGGTTAGATTGGTTTAATTAGTTATGGATTATGTTAAAGTGATTAATTAAGGTGAAATGTGTTTAGTTTAATGGTTAAATATGTTTATTTTAAAATAAACCTTGATGTGACTTAAAGGAGTTTAATTATGATTTAAATAAATGCTTCGAAATTGTTGGATTATTTAATAATATATCATATTCCGAAATTCATTAAAATATTATTTAAAAGAAAAAAACTCAAAAATTTATTTTTGATCCTATTTGCTCAGAATTTCGTGCCGATCACTGCTGTATGTTTAGAATTTGAATTTGATGAGTAAATATTGCACATTGAATGTTGATTGTGAAAAATAGGAATTTTATTCAAAAATTCCCACGTGTTGGGTTTGACACCGAAATCGAATTTGGAAGGGTTAATATTGAAATTGGTGAACGTGAGTGACATATAAAGAGTTTAGGGGTCGATTTTGAATTGTCATGTACTAGTTGAAAAGTTTGGTCGCAGTAGTGGCGGGACCGACTGGACCTTTATTCTTCTAAAAATGCTATCAATAAAATGACGTGGCTTGGTCGCAGTAGTGGCGGGACCAACTGGACCTTTATTCTTCTAGAAATGCTGTCAATAAAATGACGTGGCTTGGTCCCAGTAGTGGCAGGACCGACTGGACCTTTATTCGTCTAGAAATGCTATCAATAAAATGACGTAGCTTGGTCGCAGTAGTGGCGAGACCGACTGGACCTTTATTCTTCTAGAAATGTTGTAAGGTTAGTAGATAGCCGACCTGCGAGTAGACTATGCCCTCGTGTGGCAGTGGATAATGATGTCATGGAATGCTCTCTGTGATTGTGAAATTAAGTGAAATTGATTGTGTTCCGATGGCTTACATTCTTATCATTACTAGTGTTTGAGTGATATGAATTGTACTAACCTGCAGGAAGGCAAGAAGGCAAGGTAAGTCTTCTGTGTTGTGTGGCTAGACCACTTTGGGGTGTATTTGCTTTCTAATAGGGGTTTAGGAGGGGTGAACTTGCTGAGACAAAGTCTCATCCCGGTTTGGGGAAAAATATTACAGGACCGTAGATGGCGGTACCCCGGAGATGAATGGCATGCCGACGGAGATGGACCAGACGACCGAGAGTATTCCTGACCCTTTTTGATGCACATAGACTCTGACCCATTTTTGGTGCATATAGTTTCTGGATCCTGTTGGTGTGTGTAAACCCTGGATTGATGATGATGTATGAAAGTGTGTTTGATTTTGAATTTGTTTTTCCTGTTGTCCTATCCCGTATGTTTTTGTCAGGGGATTTCTTAACACGTTCCGTATGCGCATAATAATTTAATATTGGGGTCGGCGACACTACCTGGGAATGTCGCATTTACATGACCATGGTGGGTTGATCACATGTCTCGGGGTTCGGGACGTGACACCTCCACCGTGGGAAACCTACGGTTGAGATGGAAGTTCTTTGCTAGGAAGGACATATCGGTCACCCCAGCGGTGGCCGATGCAGTGGTGTACTTCCCCTCATGGAACGGTAACTTGTACGCAGTGAACGCATTCGACGGCAGCCTAGTTTGGAAGCAAAACCTGAGTGAGCTGACGGGACTCAAAGGCATGGGGACTGTAGTGAACGTGATGTTGTCGAGGTCAACCCTAACGATTGCCGGGAAGCTCTTGATTGTCCCGATCTATGGACTGGGGGTCGTGATTGCCGTGAACCAATCAAATGGGAGGCTAGTTTGGTCGACCCAACTTGATCCACATCCTTTGGCTGTTATTACAACATCCGGAACGGCTTATATGGGGTTAGTCCAATGCTCTTTAAAGAGAGTTTTTTTGAGAAACCTATTTTCATTCGATTGGATAGTATTTTGGGTCAAGCATTTAATTTATTGCGAATTGGAAATGAAAAGTCAACTTCAATCACACATTTTTTATTTATGATTTGTTTGATTTATTAGAATGATTCTACACTCTAAAATAGTATATCCTCAACCATTTCATTTTGGCACGTTACTAGAAACATTATTAATACTCGACTATTAAATTGAAAATGCAGCAAAGTTGACTCTTCAACCTCAATATTAGTAGTTTATTGATGGTCTCATTTCTCTTCCATTTGACTCTCTCTCTCTCTCTCTCTCTCTCTCTCTCTCTCTCTCTCTCTCAGGGCATTTTACGTTGGAGGATCGTCGACAGAAGAGGGGTTACCTGCAGCCAAATGTTGCACCTTCAGAGGCAGTTTGGTTAAGCTAAACATTCTATCCGGAGAGATCCTATGGAAAACCTACATGCTCCCCGATAACGGCGGGGAACTTGGAGGCTATGCTGGAGCCTCCATATGGGGCAGTAGCCCCATGATAGACTCCAAGAGGAGGCTCGCTTATGCAGCCACGGGCAACCTCTACACCGCCCCAGCCAAGGTGCAAGAATGCCAAGCGAGGCAAAACAATCAAACGACCCCGCCAACCGCGCCCGACCAATGCATCGAGCCTGATGTGAACTTCAATTCAATCATAGCGTTCGAGACGGAGATGGGAAGGATCAGGTGGGCACGGCAGTTAGGAGGGTACGACGTTTGGTACGTTGCTTGTTTGGTGCCCAACAGTACTGATTGTCCAACTGGGCCTAACGTGGATGCTGATTTCGGAGAGGCTCCAATACTGATTACGATCTCCACGAATGGAACGGAGCGCGACATTGCAGTCGCGGTACAAAAGAGCGGGTTCGCATGGGCTTTGGATCGTGACTTTGGGGATATAGTGTGGTTTAGAGTAGGTATTGGGTTTTTCATTCTTTTCTATCTAGGAGAAGAAATTTTTTAGCGCTACCAATGAACTGAGTGAAACAAATTTAACGAAGAAGTTCATTATTTTATATTCCAAATATAATTCTTCTCGACAAGACAGCTGGCAGGACCTAGTAGTATTGAAGGGGGAGGCACATGGGGCGCGGCCATAGACAGCAAAAGTGTTGATAAAATAGTTATTTTATTTTTCACATGTTGCTGATTTGGTTTTTCAGTTATTAGAGTTAGTGGAGTCATGTGTGTTGGTTATCGTAGTTTTTAGGTGTTAGTGGGCAAGTGCTTTATGGAGAACATGGGTAGTTATGGTGTGTTTTACGTGATGTATTTTGTCTTTTGAAAAAGACTTGGTTGCTTTGTACGTAAGATGGAGTTTTTAGTCTCATCTCTCCTCCCTTTAGCAATTTAACAGTGGTATCAGAGTCTGAGAAAAACGTGAGAGTTTAAAAAAAAAAAAACTTTCGTGAGAAAATTGCAGCAGCAATATTTCCTATGGCCACCGACAATTTTGTTCAACCAGCAATTCCACGCTTTGATGGTCACTATGACCATTGGAGTATGTTGATGGAGAATTTTTTACGATCAAAGGAGTATTGGTCAGTTGTCGAATCTGGAATTCAAGAGCCACCAGTAGGCATGGCTTTGACAAATCCCTAGAAAGCAGAATTGGAAGCTCGAAAGTTGAAGGACCTGAAGGCAGAAAATTATTTTTTTCAGGCTATTGATTGTTCCATCTTGGAGACTATTCTTTGCAAAGAAACTTCCAAGGATATTTGGGATTCTATGAAGAAGAAATATCAAGGCTCTGTTAGGGTGAAGCGTGCACAGCTTCAAGCCTTGAGAAGAGATTTTGAGACACTAGCGATGAAGGATAGAGAATCTGTCACTAGTTATTATGCCAGAACAATGGAGATCAGCAACAAGATGCGATTCCACGGTGAGAAGATGGATGATGTCACCATTGTGGAGAAAATTTTGCGTTCCTTGACACCAAAGTTTAATTATGTTATCTGCTCAATTGAAGAGTCGAAAGACATAGATGCACTCTCTCTTGATGAATTGCAAAGCTTCTTATTGGTCCATGAACAGAAGATGAACAGAAGTTCAACAGTAGAGGAGCAAGCGTTGAAGGCTTCTACCAATACTCATTCCAACAATTTCAGAGGAAGGGGTAGAGGTAGAGGTAGAGGAAGAAGAGATCGAGGAAATAGAGATGTTGGCAGGAATTTTAAAGCCAATAATGACCAATTTCAAGGCAAAGGCAGAGAACGAGATCCTAACAAATTCAAGGTAGAGTGTTTTAGATGTCATAAGTTTGGTCATTATGCATCTGAATGTTATACTAGGCTACCTAATAATAAAGAAAATGCAGAGAGTTCAAATTTTGTTGAAGAAAAGGAAGCAGAAACGTTGTTGATGGCTGTTCAAGATAAAAAGGAGCGCGAGTCAGATATTTGGTATGTGGATACAGGCTGCAGTAACCACATGAGTGGAAGTAAGTTTTCCTTTTCTTATCTAAATGAAGATTTTCATTCCACTGTGAGTTTTGGGGATCATTCTACTGTGAAAGTGATGGGAAAATGTGATATTAAGATAAGAACCAAAAATGGTTTTGTGGAAATGATCTCTAATGTGTTGTATGTTCCTGACTTGAAAAGTAACCTATTGAGTGCTGGCCAATTACAAGAAAAGGGTTATGTAATCACCATTCAGAGGGGTGTCTGTGAAATTTATGATTCCGTTAGAGGTGCTATTGCAGTTGTTCCTATGAATTCAAATAGATTATTTCCATTAAAAATTGAAAATATTCAGTCTTGCTTGATGGCTGAAAAGAAACATCCCTCATGGCTTTGGCACTTTCGCTATGGTCACTTGAGTTTTGGTGGATTGAAGACCCTCCAACAGAAAAACATGGCCACAGGTCTTCCTCAAATTACTGTTCCTTCTCAAGTCTGTGAAGAATGTGTTGTTAGCAAACAACATCGTTCTCAATTTTCAAAAGAAAAGTCATGGAGAGCAAAGGATGTTTTAAATCCATCTTCTAATGGAGTGCATTCGGATATTTGTAGTCCCATAAATCCATCTTCTAATGAAGGTCCCCGCGAAGCGGCGTTCGGAGGTTCCCCGGGTCACCAAAAAAAAAAAAAAAAGATACTTAATTACCTTCATTGATGATTTTTCCAGAAAAACTTGGGTTTATTTTTTATAGGAAAAATCAGAAGCTTTCTCCACATTTAAAAGCTTCAAAACTCGTGTTGAAAATGAAGCAGGAAAGACCATTAAGACTCTTCGAACAGATCGTGGTGGTGAATATTGCTCAAAAGAATTTGAAGTTTTTTGTGCAGAGTATGGCATTCGAAAAGAGCTTACTGTTGCATATACACCACAGCAGAATGGTGTATCTGAGAGGAAAAATAGAACAATTCTCAACATGGTGAGAAGTTTATTGGCAAGAGGAAGAGTTCCAAAGACTTTACGCCGAAGCAGTAAATTGGAGTATTCATGTTTTGAACAGAAGTCCAACTTTTGCTGTTCAGAATATGACACCTGAGGAGGCTTGGAGTGGGAGAAGACCGGCTGTAGATCACTTCAGAATTTTTGGATGCATGGCACATGCCCATGTTCCGGATGTGAAAAGGAAGAAACTTGATGATAAGGCTGAAAAATGTGTCTTTCTTGGTGTAAGTGAAGCATCCAAAGCATATAAATTATTCAATCCACTAACAAAGAATATTGTGACTAGCAGGGATGTTGTTTTTGATGAAGAGAACACTTGGGATTGGAATAGGCAGCAGCCTACCCAAGTTCTTTATGACAATGATGCTGAATAGGAGCAAATTTCAGCACCTTGTATGCCCCAAAATTCATCAAATACGACTTCTACAGCTGCTGAAATTTCACCAACAAGCTCTGAAGTCAATGAAGAATAAGCCTAATCTCTTCGCCGCGTTAGAAGAAAGCCTGCTTGGATGGAAGATTATGAAGTAACTGGAATTGGAGATTCAATTACTCATTTTGCCTTATTTTCAGACTATGACCCTACAACTTTTGAGAATGCTGTCAAAGAAGAAAAATGGCGAAAAGCGATGGATGATGAAATTAATTCCATTGAAAGAAATGATACTTGGGAGTTATCCGATCTTCCGGATGGACAAAAAACCATTGGTGTAAAGTGGGTCTTTAAAACAAAACTAAAAGAAAATGGTAAAGTTGATAAATACAAAGCACGTTTGGTAGCCAAGGGATACAAGCAGCAATATGGGATCGACTATACAGAAGTTTTTTCTCCAGTTGCGAGACATGACACGATCAGATTGGTGGTTGCATTGGCGGCACAAAATTCTTGGCCTATTTTCCAACTAGATGTCAAATCAGCATTCTTGCATGGATACTTGGAGGAATAGGTATTTGTCGAGCAACCCCCTGGTTATGTCAAGATTGGAAATGAGCATAAAGTTTATAAATTCAAGAAAGCTCTTTATGGGCTAAAACAAGCCCCTCGGGCTTGTTATAGTCGTATTGAAACTTATTTTCTTAAAATTGGTTTTTCAAAATGTCCTTATGAGCATACGCTTTTTGTCAAGATTGGAGATAAAGAGAAAATGCTTATTGTCTGCTTGTATGTTGATGATCTTATATTTACTAGAAGTTATGATGGCATGTTTGAAGAATTCAAGAAATCTATGATGGATGAATTTGAAATGTCTGATCTTGGTATGATGCATTACTTTCTTGGCATAGAAGTGGTACAATCGGATGATGGGATCTTTATTTCTCAAAAGAAATATGTGGGAGAAATTTTGGACAGATTTCAGATGAAGGATTGTAATCCTATAAACACTCCAGTTGAGTTTGGCTTAAAGTTATACAAAGATCATGAAGGGAGGAAGGTTGACAGCACACTTTACAAACAAATTGTGGGCAGTTTGATGTATTTAACTGCAACAAGATCAGACATAATGTATTCTATGAGTTTAATCAGTAGATATATGGAGAATCCTACACAAATGCATTTGTTAGCTGCCAAGAGAATCCTTCGTTACTTGCAAGAAACTAGAGACTTTGGACTATTTTACAAGAAGGGTGAAAAGTCCGATTTGTTGGGATTTACTGATAGTGACTATGCAGGAGATCAAGATGATAGGAGGAACACTTCGGGTTATGCTTTTATGTTTGGAACAGGTGCTATTTCGTGGTCATCCAAGAAGCAACCAATTGTCACATTGTCAAATACAGAAGCTGAATTTGTTGCTGCAATAGCTATTACTTGTCAAGCTATTTGGCTAAGGAGAATTCTTGAAGAGTTACAATTCAAGCAACCAGGACCTACTAAAAAATTTTGTGACAATAACTCAGCAATAAAACTCTCCAAGAATCCGGTGTTACATGGAAGAAGCAAGCACATTGATATGAAGTTTTATTTCTTGAGAGATCTTAGCAATGATGGAACAATTGATCTAATTTACTGCAAGAGTGAAGATCAAGTTGCTGATATATTCACCAAGGCCCTCAAGATGGAGTCATTTGTGAAGCTCAGAAAGTTACTAGGTGTTTGCACGGTGAAAGAAGTCAAAGCTTTAAACTGAATGTTAGTAAACATCAGTTTAAGGGAGGGATTGTTGATAAAATAGTTATTTTATTTTTCACATGTTGCTGATTTGGTTTTTCAATTATTAGAGTTAGTGGAGTCATGTGTGTTGGTTATCCTAGTTTTTAGGTGTTAGTGGGGCAAGTGATTTATGGAGAACATAGGTAGTTATTGTGTGTTTTACGTAATGTATTTTGTCTTTTGAAAAAGACTTGGTTGCTTTATACGTAAGATGGAGTTTTTAGTCTCATCTCTCCTCCCTTTAGCAATTTAACAAAAAGGGCTACACTAACATTGCCAATGGCAATCGAAACAACTTTACCCTTGCTCCCTCGACCCAAACGACGACGGCAGGCGCGTGGGTCGCCCTGGATGCGTGTTCTGGAGAAATACTATGGTCTACGGCTAACCCGAGCAATGAAATTGCACCCGCACCGGTTTCTGTGGCGAATGGGGTCATTTTTGCAGGTTCCGTGGCTCCCGAGGGGCCCGTGTATGCGATGGATGCCGAGACGGGCAAGATACTGTGGTCCTACAATTCAGGAGCCACGGTGTACGGAGGGATATCGATAAGTTAAGGGTGCATTTATCATGGGAACGGGTATACGTTGGGCCTAGCAGCACCTCTCCATCCAACTTGGACTGGAGGGACTGATCTTTATGCTTTGTGCGTCAAGTAAGAAACCTAATAGTTAGTTTCTTGAGTCACAATCCATATGGAAAGAAGTTGGTTGTACAATATATCTTTTGCTCCATTCTTAAGACAAAATGTATTATTAAGTATCAAGAAATAAAAATGGTTCGTCAGAAGTGAAATGCCATGACCGTCTTCAAAAGCAATTCACCTGAAATTCACAAAGACCTAAGCAAGGGAGAGAGAAAGAGGAAGAGAGGGAGAGGAGGAGAGAGAGAGAGAGAGAGAGAGAGGGAGAGAGAGAGAGGGAGAGAGGGAGAGAGAGAGTATGTCACTTATATATTACTTGGTGAGTGTTCCAATGGGCATGCACGGCAAAACAAAGCAAACCTTCATATCACGAAGCTAATACATACTCAAGCACTTGAAGGCTGACCTTATTCTGAAGGTATATATCACGTGGCACCAGGAGTTCCCCCAAACACTTCACTAGGAACTCCGCTTCTATTTTCTTCTTTCCTTTTCAAATCCCCATTGAAGTGCTCAGGAGAACTCTAGGGGACACTTGATGAGTGCATGGCCTTGTTTGGCCTCAATAGCATTTGTGCGAGCTCCAAAACTTCGATTTCCTTTTGTGTGCTTGGTCTGGTGAGCTAAGCAACCAACTCTCCTACCATATTTATATATGAGCTGGAGTTGCTACCTTAGAAGCTTTTGGAATAATCACCGGCAAGTGCTTGAAAGCTCAGTCCACCGCCCATCAAGCTTGAACATAACCTCAGCTCTCGGCCAGATGACTCCTCAGAGAATGTTTCTTGTGGGCACGAGAGCTGCAATGTCGGCTTATTTGCTTTTGACCTCATCCCCTCTTTTCCAGTTTTTCTTGTGACAACAAAAGCATCGTGAACTTTGTTAGAACTTGTAATGGAGAGCCAGCATGTGATGCTGCCTGTTTGCATCAATTTGCATCAAGAGCTTCCTTCTTTAGAGGTTCTGATTTATATTCATGTTGCTGAAGACTGAAGATGTGGCAAGTAGCTGTATGGATTAGTACACAATACTGTACAGCATAGTTAAGTCTATGAAACTATCTTTAAAACTGCTTATGATGGTAGCTAAGGGAACTTCAAATCCACGCTTAATGTAAAGAATTTTTCAAGTGGGGTGCTCTGTTAGTAACCTTTTTTCTCGGTTTATACCTGATCTGTTCTACCTATAGGATATCATGCTCGCCACATGAACGTGGACAACAATAAGGGCAATATGTATAATAGCAGTACTTAAGTATACATACATGGCTGGATCAATGAGCCCAATGCATTTGAGCTATTAGATCAAGTTGATCACGTGTGAAGCTCACCAAATCTAAGAGCTCGTGTGTATGATGCTACATGAGCAACATAAGCCCCAAGGCACCTAATATACTTTATTGATATAAAGTTCATAGATCGAAATTGACAGGTATTTCTTTACACTTTCTTATAATCTGTAGCAATGCCGGCTTTATAGAGTGCGTCAGAATGATCAAGGTTAAAATCAATATTTACAGGCCTACGACTTACTACAACACAATCGGCAAGTGCCTCTATGCTGATTTTTGTACCTTTTGGCAACCAAAAAAAAAAAAAGTAAGAGCTGAAGAAGACAGGTCGTGTTGAGAAGAGAGAGAGAGAGAGAGAGAGAGAGAGAAGCAAAAGGAGAGGAGTATAAAGGGCTGCTTGTTGTTCACATCTCAACCCAGGACATATATTCTTCTCCTTCACCTTCCCCTTGAATCTGACCAGGTTCGTTATGCTTTGCTCTTAACTTTTTACCCTCTCTGAGGTCCACATTTTCTTTGCAAAGGCCACGTGACAGTCCTCTCTCTAAGCGGACATGATTTTCTGGGGGAAAACGTAGAGATCAAACCCCTAGAAAACTAGAAGATCACGGTGTCTCTTGGAGACCCTTGAAGGTTCTTCTGGCCACTGCCTCTCTCTCTCTCTCTCTCTCTCTCTCTCTCTCTCTCTCTCTCGTGCGTAATAATGTCCAAAGTCGACGCTTTCTGCACAATCCAATACAAGCAAAGCCTTCCACTGGAGAGTTTAAGGCAAAAACCTACATGGTCTTACGTATGACAAATTCTTTCATTCAAAATTTGACATTATATCTCTAAAATGGTTCGGAGCCGTGTCAAACTCAGAGTGGGGGGCATCTAAAATTGAGTAGTTGGGCCCACCTATTTAGGATGCGCTTAGTTCGATTTTGATGAAAAATCTTTGCGTGACTTTAGGTTATAAAGTTTTTCCAAAATTCAAGTGGCGTTTTGTGAAGTGTATTTTAAAAATACATTTGAAAGTAGTTTTTTTTTTTAAAAAAAAATTTCAAACTATTTGCCAACGAAACTAAGTTACTAGCCAGATCAGCAACTGCCAACCTCACCTAATTGCATGACCTCAAGCGTCATGGCTCACCTAAGGTTAGGTAACCTCAAGCAAGGCTAGCTAGCAACCAAATCTAGCCTCATCGGCCCCACCGGTGAGGTCGCATGAAGTGAGGATATTTTTGAAATTATGAAAGTTGAGTGAAGGCAAAGTTGAAAAAAAAAAGGCTCGGTAATGTAATTGCATTTTCTTAAAGCTCTCCAAAAAAATTTGCTAAATGATATTTGTGTTTTTCCATGGGACTTTAAAACTCCAAAGGGCTTTGGTAATACATAACCAAATACACCCTTATTGACTGAGTTGTAGGGATGTATATATAGATAAAGTTTTGAGACCTATTTTGTCCTGTGTATGCTTAATAGGAGTTAATTCCTTTAAAGCTTGGATATTGAACTAGCTATTACTTACTACCTCTACCAAGACAGGAGTAATCTCCTCCAACACTACAACAAAATTGTGAGAAACGCTAGAGATGTGTGCAAAAATTGTTCACAATAAAGCGCCGCCAAATGGGATTTCAGCACAATTCACACATAAACTTAATTACCGCTTATTAGGTCTGCTTCCCTTTAATCCATGTCTTTTTGCATCAACGTGACTCAATTTGAATATCCAACTCCTACTTTATCCCTAGTCTCTTTCTTCGAATCAGACCATGTAGGCGGCACGGAAATTCGATACCTTCATCTTAGGAAATCACTAAAGGATAGCCCAAGTTCAAGCCTGTCATTATATATATAACTAGATCCATCTTTATTCAAAAGCTTAAACATTTGAGTTATGGTCCATTTAATCCATATTAATTAGGTGTGAGCATAGTTGTAGGATAGAACCTGAAACCCGAGAACCGGACCGATTGAAACCTATCCCTTGAATAAGTTTTTGTATTTTTCTTGGTCTATATCTTCGAGCGATCTTGCAATATTTCATGGCATTTGATTATGAGTATCTAATCTAAAACCACTAGTTCGAGCTTTCTTTATATGACTAAAACTTTTAGTTTAGTAATGTTTCATTTTTTTCGTGTCTAAATATAATTTATAGTCAATGAATTGTAGCAGTAGTTTTGGTTATTAAATGTGATAATTTACTACAATCATTCAATTAATAATAAAGATCGAACTTGGGTAGACTAGGTAGATTTCAAGTTCCAAGATATGCATGATATGTTCTAGATTTCAAAAAATAAGAAATTTGTTCAACGAGTAAGTTCTAGGCTCTAGATGGAACATGTATTGGGACTTGAAACCTTAAACTGCTCACCCCTAATATTAGTTATTCCACACCATAATAATATTTCGATATGGGACTTTTATTAACATGATTCACATCTAAAAGTGCTAATATGAACACCTAGAGGTTGGTAAATAGGTGTAAAAACAGATTCTGTAAAATACAGTGAAAACCTTTACTTTTAACCTAAGTCCGAATAACAACAAAATTTTGAAACTGAGTCTAAAGAGTAACAGACTTTGAGCGAGATCAAACTTTAGCAGTTAAATAGAATTACGAACAAAATAAAGAGATTCAGGGAAGAGAATAAGAACAAAGGTTTATAGTGGTTCAGCTTAATCCAAGCCTACATCTACTCTCTCACGCTAACAGCCTTCTTGGCTGGATTCCACTATGCAATCAATAAGAGATTATAACTTCAAGTGCAAATACTTAATAGTAGATCGCACTATCTCACTAAGTTATTCTTTTGGTATTTCTTTCACCATCACAAACGTTTAAACTCACCAAAGACAATTGTATAATTAAAGGTCGCTTAGACTTTAGAATTATAAATTCTACGCTTCGTCTCTTACTTGCTCGTCGGTCCTTCATCTTCTTAAATACTCATCTACTTCCAAACTAGCCGTTGGATAGTATCTTGAGGATCGTCTTCCAATTTACCCATTGGAATCTAGAAGATTTGGTAGCCGTTGAGTGATAAAAGTAGAATCCCAAATTGATTCTGATCGCCCATACAAACAAAATCTTGGTTTCCATAAGTAGAGCTTCTTCATGTAGAAAGTTCTTATCTTCAAAATCCAATTGTCAATCAATTAGATTAAGTCAATCAAATCAATCTTGATATGGAATCCAAACCAGATCACTAGCCGTTATATGATTGGAGCTTGTGTTACGTTATGTCGAATCCGGATGTAAAATCTTAGTGCAATAGACTTTATAATCTAAGTCTAAGTGTAATAGACTTTACAATCTGAGTCTGAATATATTTTGCTTCTGAACAGATTTAGCTTTAAGGTCTAAACACAGTCTGAATAAGTTCAACTCCAGCATAAAGTCTGTCTTCTGGTTCAGCTTCAGCATAGAGTTTTAGTTCTTCATTCACGTTCAGTCTAGAATTTGTCAGAGTGAGAAAACTTCTTATGTAAAACAGACTTTGACACTAAAGTCTAGTAGTTTTTAGACTTTGACACAAAAGTCTGGAAATTTTCAGAATACACTTTAGACATATGTTACATTCAATCTTCTGGCCGTCTTCAGACTTTGACAATATCATTTACATGTTCTATCATCTACATGGTTTATTACTTAACCATTAAACACGTTATTAGCCTTTGATTTATTTTATCATCTTCAAAACATTATAAGGATTTCCCTAACAATCTCCCCACTTTTGATGATAACAAAACAATCTATGCATATGCAGATTTGTAAACATAATTTTAAAAATATTAATTTAAATCAAAGATATTAGAAAATAGCAAATAGATTGAGCATAACAATATATAGAAAAATAATCGCAATTCAATATTATGCAATAAATAATATCAACCAATCAACACATATGCATATTCATATCTTCTCCCCTTTTTTGTCATAATCAAAAAGCAATAACAATAAAAAAAGTATCACGTAGAGAATATAAAATATCTTGCATAAAACACAATTTTAAGAAATCAACCTTTATAAAATAAATCGAATATTAAAAATTTGCAATATAGTTCACTTTGATCATATATATCAGCAAATGTCCAATAAAAATCACAGATGCATTATAAAATTCACTTACCCTTTTTGTCATAATAAAATGATAATATCAATAAGAGATTTGTTAATGACAAAATGTAATAAGAGATGCACTAACCAGATTTTGTAGAACTTAAATTCTGACGCATTTACCTTTTCCTTCATTCCATAACAAGATCACGATCCATCCAAAAAGATTTTTTCATAAATGATCAATGCTCCCCCTCAATTTATTACCTTTTTAAGATGACCACGATTCTTTTCCTTTCCTTTTAGATTCGCTTTCTCTCCCTGTTATCATGACAATATTTGCGAATAGAAATAATTGTTGCTTGTGCACGTTAAACAGAATATTTTTCCAGTATTTCCATTGTAGCGACAACATTCGCAACAATCACTTGCATTTTGAAATTCGAGGCAAAAATTTATTTTCTTCATCAAGCTTGTCTCGAATTCAACCTACATAAACTTAACGAACTTTTTGCACAAATAAGCTGTAATAATTTCTACATAATATATAATATCCTTTTTTCAAATAAATAAATTGAATAACATATATAAAAATAAAATTCAGAACTACTCAACCTTTCATATGACACATTAGGGATTTCCTTAACAATTTGCAAAAACTTTGCAAAAGGAATGGAATTTTTGAACCTTCAGAAGATAGTATAGAATCTCCTCAATTTTTTGATCAAGCTTTCCAGAATCCATACGAAAGATTCTTGTCAGCTGCAACTTCTTGTCTAATGGATAACAATCCTTGCAAAAATATCACATAATACATTCCTTCAATTTGCGGATCAAAACTTGCTAGATATAAGATATCTTTTAAGAATATAGCAAGAATATCCATAAATATGCAATAATATCTTTCGAGATCAAAGGAATTTTCTTAAGCATAAATCTCAAAAATATATTATAGATGCATTTCATAAAAAGAAAGATGATATTGCTATCATGTGCCAAGTAAAGTAAAATATTACAATACCTTATATTTATGACAAAAGATATTTGTAATATAATAAAACAATCATCCAAAATTATAATAAATGCACGTAGAAATTTGTAAGGCAGGATGATAAAAATATTCTCTTACCCACGGTATATATTTGAAATATACCATTAAAAAAATCATTACCAGTCTTTGTAGGAGATACCTTGCAATCATTCTTCCCTTATTAAATTTCCTGCAATCAACTCATTTCCTTTTTGGTATCTATCAATTTGGATCATTCCTTGACGTTAGAGCAAAATATAAAATCTCATAGATAATCAAATATTCTTTCTAAACTTATCATAACAAAGTATTCAAAGAAAGAATATTATGCACAATAATATTTTGAAAAATAAATTCTCACTTAGTCATAGTATGATAAAAACATAGAGAATAAAATCCTTGAATATCTCAGAAAAAAAAAATATCTTGCATAATTAATATCACGTAAAACAGATTTTCACTTTGCAAAATATAATTAAATCTGATAATATAAAATCAATCCAAATAAATTCATTTGTCTCTAAGCAAAATGATCACACGTATTATATTAAATCTCAACGCACAAATCACAAAAATAAATCACACGATTCTTTCTTCAATAAAACAAATCAAAGAATATGATCATTATAAAATCTGAATCAACCAAGGATATATCAAATATCAAGCATAATGAGAAATTTTAAATTTTGTACTCAAACCAAATTGGGAATAAAAATATATACATTCCTTACCAAACTCTCCTTCTTCTCTTCCTTTATTTCCTGCAAAAACAACTCATCTTTTCTTTAGTACTCATTTTTTTTTTTTGGGTCCATGAGAGTTAGTGGAATATACTGCTTTTATCTAATCTTTCTTAATAGGTCTCTAGACTTTAGGATATTCTTTCTCAAAGTGTTCAGAGCTGTAACATTTAGAACATTTGAGAGCACTTCGACCAACAGGTTTTACAAAGACTTTTTGAAAATAATTTTTGTAAAATGCCTTTTGAGGTCTTTGTCTAAGTCTCTCCTTTTTAGGAAAATCAAAAGACTTTATTTGCTTATTATAATAAAACTTTTGGAAAATATGCTTTAATGTTTTTGATTCATTTGAAAATCTTGTTGAAAATTTGAAAATTCTTTCTTCAAACAATCATTTTCTTTGATTAGTAAATCTTCACTTTCTTTTGTTTGCCAAAAAAAATTTTCCTTTTTAAGTTCGGAGATTCTTTTTAAGTTCGGAGATTCTTTTAAGAGAAGATTTAAGATTTGAGCAAAGCTCATTTATATACTTTAGAATTTTGATAGGAATTGCTGAAGGACTTACCTTGATTTCCTCATCGGATTCTGAGTTTGTATCTGAGTCGGACTTTAATTATGAGTATGTGTCTAAGTCAGACTCAGATTATGAATGTGCCATGAAGCATATATTTCCTTGCTCATTATCTTCTTTCGTTATTCTTTTCTTCCCATTCTGCTTATATTGTCTTCTTCCACTGAATTTGCTTCATTTTCTACTCAGCTTTTTGAATTTCTTGATCATAAAAGCAAGTTCTTCGTCGCTTATGTTATTTTCTGAGTCTGTATCATCAGAATCAGCATTAGATATTAAAGCAATGGACTTTAAACCTTTGGGATTTTCATCAATGATTTGTTCCACTTCGTAGGATTGAAGAGTGCTAATGAGTTCATCAACGGAAAGTGGCATAATCCTTTGAGTCTCTCGGATTGAGATCCTGACATGGTTCCAATCTTTTGAGAGACCTCACAAGAGTTTGTTAACCTTCATTAGGGAAGAAATTAGCTGACCTTGATATGCTAAACCGTTTACAATTTTTGTAAAACGATTAAACGTATCTCCAATTGACTCTTCTTGCTTCATCTTGAAGGATTCATGTTGGCCAAGCAAGAAATTTACTTTTATCTATTTTACACGATCAGTCCCTTCATATGTAACATGAAGTCTATCTCAAACTTCTTTTACTATTTCACATAAAGAGATTATGTTATATTCAGTAGGAGACAAGGTGCAATATAAAGAATAAATTGTTTTCGCATCAAGAGCTCCTTTTTTGGACATCTTTGTCCGAAATATAGAAGAGAGGGGTTTGGTTTCTTTGTTTTTGCCATTTTTATTTGACATAGACGCAGCAGTGGGATTTATTTCTTTTTCCACAACATCCCATTGCAAGAGATCTCTGGATCTTAGAAATGCTTTCATTTTGTTCTTCCACACGTTGTATTCATTTCCATCAAAATATGGTAGCCTGGTATTGCTTTGCCCTTCCATAAGTCCTAATGCCAAGATACTAGCCATAGAAGATCTTTAGCTCAAAAATAAAACACTTGTATAAATCGAGCACTTTGCTCTAATACCAATTGAAAGTGCTAGTATGAACACCTAGAGAGGGGGTGAATAGATGTAAAAATAGATTCTGCAAAATACAGTTAAAACTTTTACTTTTAACCTGAGTCTGAATAACAACAAACTTTTGAAACTGAGTCTGAAGAACAGCAGACTTTGAGCAAGATCAAACTTTAGTAGTTAAATAGAAGTACGAACAAAATAAAGAGATTTAAAGAAGAGAATAAGAACACAAGATTTATAGTGGTTTGATTTAATCCAAGCCTACATCCACTTTCCCACGCTAACAGCCTTCTTGGTTAGATTCCATTATATAATCAACAAGAGATTATAACTTCGAGTGCAAACACTTAGTAGTAGATCACACTATCTCACTAAATCACTCTTTTGGTATTTCTCTTACCATCACAAACATTTAAGCTCACCAAAGACAAGTGTATAATCGAAAGTCACTCAGACTTTGGAATTATAAATTCTACACTCCATCTCTTACTTGCTCATCGGTCTTTCATCTCCTTAAATACTCCTCTACTTCCAAACTAGCCTTGGATAGTATCTTGAGGATCATCTTCCAATCTACCTGTTGGACAGATCTATATCTAGAAGTTTTGGTAGCCGTCGAGTGACAAAAGTATAATCCCAAATTGATTATAATCGCCCATACAAATAGAATCTTAGTTTCCATAAGCAGAGCTTCTTCGTGTAAAACGTTCTTATCTTCAAGATCCAATTGTTAATCAATTAGATTTAGTCAATCAAATCAATTTTGATGTGGAATCCAAACCAGATCACTAGTCGTTATATGATTGGGGTTTGTGTTACCTTCTGTTGAATCTGGATGTAAAACCTGAGTGTAATAGGCTTTATAATCTAAGTCTGAGTGCAATAGATTTTACAATCTGAGTCTGAACATATTTTGCTTCTAAACAGATTTAGCTTTAAGGTCTGAACACGGTCTGAATAAGTTCAACTCCAGCATAGAGTCTGTCTTCTGATTCAACTTCAGCATAGAGTTCTGGTTCTTCATTCATGTTCGGTCTGGAATTTGTCAAAGTGAACAGACTTCTGATGTAAAACGGACTTTGACACTAAAGTCTAGTAGTCTTCAGACTTTGACACAGTAGTTTGGAAATCTTCATAATATACTTTGGACATATGTTACGTTCAATCTTCTGGCCGTCTTCAGACTTTGACAATATCCTTTACATGTTCTATCATCTACATGGTCTATTATTTAACTATTAAACACGTTAGTAGCCTTTGATTTATTTTGTCATCTTCAAAACATCATAAAGGATTTCCCTGACAGCATCCACATCCGCACTCAACATTTTCACCATGCCTCATTTATTATAATTATGCAACATGACCTTTTGTAATGCAGTTACCAAAAGTAACGCATGATGTCTCTTCACATATATCATGAAGCTTTGTATAACGGCCAATTTAGTAAAAGTGATCGGTTCCCGGTCTATTTCCAAAATTGGGAACTAGGGATTGAACTAGTCCAATGGAATCGGTCTAACATGAAGTGAAAGAGAAAAGGAGCTTGAAGAATTTCTTTGTATTCGCTCTAACTTGATATGCATTCTTTGCATATATTTATACTACCAAGTGCAAACAATAAAAGGAAAATTACCAAGCAAAAAAGAAAACAATAAAAGGGAAAATAGAAAGATACATAATTATTTTTGAATCACTAATTGAAATCAATCTAAACCACAGATTGATTTAAGTATCGTCAATTACACAAATCATATATCTAACACGGTCGCATTAATCGAGATAGTGTTTAGTCACATTTTACTAATTTTTTTTTTTAAAAGTGATGTAGTCGGTCTGGTCTGGTTGCCTTTGGAACCGAGAACCGAACTGCCCAAACTCTAGTTCCACTTTTAGGGACAAGGAAATGGACTGACACTTCTGAGAGCCAGACCCAATTGGCCGGTTCAAGCAATTCCTAGTTCGGGCAATCCGTTTTGTATACTCCTATAATTTAGTCATAAACTTTCAATTTTGACAATGTAATGATGACCTTTTAATGATTTGTCAATATAGTCCTCTCCATCATTTTAGCTAGGAAATGCTTACAAGGATGCCGAATCAGCGATGCCCGGTGGCCGTCACATAGGACGGCTGTTCCCAACTGGGTATCCATGTAATGTTTTAAGTTTTAACGGGAAAGTGATGGAGTTAAAGTTTGACTCGCCGGAAGTCCAGGCAAGCAAACCGGCTAGTGCGACTTCTTGATATTCAGAGACATCGACGTGGTAGGTCATCACAACATTGGGCGTTGGCCATGCGTCAGAACAATTTTCTTAGGACGGTAAATGTGAAATAAAAAATAAATAAAAAAATCTCTGTTTCCCAGATTGCTCCAGTTCTCAGTCAAACCGTTATGAATGGCAAGATCACCCACTTGACCAGGTTTAGCCATTGAATAAGCTGCCTCGTTCATGCCTTCTTTCATGGAGATATATGCAGAGAGATGCACGACGAATAATGTGACATAGAGAAAGAGAGAGAGAGAGAGAGGTGTGACATTTACGTCCTGTGTGCGAGCAAGGGAGCTTTGCATGGTTAGGGTTTTCCCGACCGGATTTCCTCTAGGAAAAACGTTTATCAGCTCAGGAGAATTTGAGTTTTGATGCTGATACATAAATGCTCTGCGCATTTGGACAAACAGATGATTCAAACTCAACGAAACGAGAGCAGTTTACATGTGAGAGAGTGAGATCGAGGAACCCACATTTACTTGTCTATATAAATCGTGTGTGGGATTTGCCGAATCCACATCATAGGAAAAGGAAATTAGGTTTTTCAATCTCGATGGCTAACATACACATTCAGAAAACTCGCTGCATCTTCTGCATCTTCGCGGTCACCACTGTTTGTCTTTTAGACAGCGCCGTTGCCGTGGTAATTAAGCTCCGACCCATCGTCGTGTATCTGTGTGGGTTCTTTTTCTTTTTCACTGCTTCTGTGTATGAGTTTAAGTATTTGATGTAGTGGCTAAACCACGGAGGCGATTTGAGAAACACGAGAAACGCTCGAGAAGAGATGTTGATCAGCCCGTCGACTGTCTCGGGTTTACAGTTGAGATGGAAGTTCTTCGCCGGAAAGGATATTTCCGCCACCCCGGCAATAGCCAACGGCGTCGTGTATTTTCCCTCATGGAACGGCTACTTGTATGCTGTGAACGCATTCACCGGCGGTTTGATATGGCAGCAAAACCTAAGCGAGCTGACGGGGCTTAGGGGCACAGGAATTATAGTGAACGTAACGGTCTCAAGGTCAACCCCGACAATAGCCGGACGCCTCCTGATCGTCTCGATTTATGGACCTGCGGTTGTTATCGCTGTGAACCGATCAAATGGGAGGCTAATTTGGTTGACTCAGCTTGATCTACGGCCTCTAGCGGTGATAACAACCTCCGGAACGGCTTATATGAGGTGGATGCAAATACTAAAGAGAAAATAGTAACCTGTACCAAGAGAAATTACAAAGAATCCACACTATGAAAGAAACAGTGAACCTCATTTTGAACCTTATGACTATGATCTTCTTTTTTATCTTCGCAGGGCATTCTATGCCGGAGTATCTTCACTTGAGGTGACCTTACTTGGGGAGCAGTGTTGCACTTTCCGAGGCAGCTTGGCGAAGCTTAATATTAGGTCAGGAGCAATCATATGGCAGACCTACACAATCTCAGACAACGGCGGTAAACGCGGTGGCTACTCCGGAGCGTCCATATGGGGAAGCAGTCCCGCGATCGATCCGAGAAGGAGACTTGTGTACGTAGGCACTGGGCAGCTCTACACAGTTCCACGAGAGGTCGCACAATGCCAAGAGAAGCAAAATAACCAAACCACAAAGCCAAGTCAACCCGACCAGTGCATAGGGCCGGATGTGAACTTCGATTCGATCATCGCATTCGACATCGAATCGGGGAGGATCAGATGGGCACGGCAACTCGGGGGATACGACGTGTTTTACTTTGCTTGCTTGGTGCCAAATAATCCCGACTGTCCTCCCGGGCCGAACTTGGATGCGGACTTTGGCGAGGCTCCCATGTTACTCAGTATATCAGCAAATGGCACCCGGCGAGACATAGTAGCCGCCGTGCAAAAGAGTGGCTTTGCTTGGGCTCTAGACTGCGACACCGGGGACATAGTATGGTTCAGAGTACGTATGCGTTTTCATTCCTTATTCTGCTGACATAGATGATGGATCTTCTTTGGCTAGTCACCACCTTAATTCTTGTGTATAATCCTGGAGGCAGCTCGTCATTATAGTCTCACTCTAATGCAATGTAGCGACGTAGACTCCTCAAAATTCTAGCCTATCTGGACCTCTCCCGTATGCTTAATTTTCAATCTCCTCAGCAAGATGCAGTTCGACACCTTGTTGACATTCCATATTGCTCAGCCTCACTTCAATGAGGATAATCAATGGTGAAATCGTTTTTTGAAATGTGCAGTTGGCAGGGCCCGGTGGCCTAGAGGGAGGAGGCACATGGGGTGCAGCCACGGATGGACGACGAATCTACACCAACATCGCCAACAGCTATCGAGTGAGATTCACCCTCGCACCTTCGACCCAAACTACAACGGCAGGCGCGTGGGTCGCGCTTGATGCAAACACAGGCAACATACTCTGGTCCACAGCGAACCCGAGCAACGAGATCGCGTCTGGGCCAGTCTCGGTAGTCAATGGCGTCGTTTTTGCAGGGTCACCTGCTCCCAATGGTCCGTTATACGCAATGGAGGCAACAACGGGGAACATGTTATGGTCATTCAACACGGGAGCAACAATTTATGGGGGCGTGTCGGCAAGTTACGGGTGCATCTACCTGGGGAACGGGTATACCATTAGTACAGCTAAGTTCCATCCAACTTGGACACCAGGGACTTCCCTCTTCGCGTTCTGTCTGGGATGAGGTGCCCATCCATTTTTGGGCAAGGACTAGCTTGTTCCATGCTCAAAAAGTCCATGTATATAGCAGTCAAGAGAAATAAAAGCAGGGCATGGTGGCTTTCGAGTTTCTATTGATCTATCGTAGCCGTGACTCAGGTCACTAAAAACTGATACTTTTGTGACTTTGACCTGTCAATTTAGCAGCAATGGAGCCATACTATGCCAACCATGCTAGATCGGATCAAGCCTCCCCAGAGTTCCAACTGGTATAAAGAGCATGAGCTTAATGTCTCTGGCATAGGGTACATAAGAAAGAGAAACAATATAAGATGTACCGGAATTTCAACTCATTACACAGGCAAGACCATCACAGGATCTCAGCGGGGAACACAAGGAGAAACACATCAGTGTCAACTCCATGGGAAAATTGAAAAGGCAAAGTGACCCCATTTATAACTAATACTTGTAGAATGAAATCTTATCATGTCTTGTAAAATATTCATAAATTAAATCAGAGTGCTTACAGGGAATATAGACAGAACAATTACCTAAGAAAAAGCAGCACATGTTTAGGCCCATATGATAATTAAGCACATTAACCACCCAATTGCTCAGAGGGTAAAACACCCCTAAACAGGAAATGTTAATATCCTATACATGTTCTAGCATCTTGAATGATGATTAACCGGGAGCGTGGGACATCGCCAGAGTTGAGAACTTGTCTGTGGGAAAAGGCACTGAACAGAAAAGTAAGAGCAGTTTCTGTTATCTCACTTCTTTCTCTATGTAAAGTCCAGAGAGACCATCATGCCATACAAGATCACCTCCTCCACTCTACTTTAATCAGCTTCTCTGGAATTAGTACAAGATAAAAATGGTTAATCACAGGATATAGGACAATTCAAATCCTTGCTCAATCTGCACTTTTAACCATAAAGAAGAAGAAAGGTAGCAGGCATAAAACCATGCAGTAACAGTACTGATCAACGGATCTTTCCTCTTCAGGCTCAAACAAGCATATTAAACATCAGAGAAATTTGAAAATAGATGTCAGATAACATAGGCAAAACAATGCGGATCCAAGCAAGACTGTTAATTGGCCAGTTGGAAGGCAGTAAGGTTCTTGGAGTGTAATCTCATTGTCGTCTATCAAAACATTTACTACAATGGCTCACGAGTCAAACAACAACTAGATTCAATTGATATAAAGCTAAAAGATATATGTCTTCACATAAATTTCAGCATGAGGTGCAAAATGCAAAACCTAAAGAAAGGTAATTTGATGCATTACAACTCCATAATTCTTTATGCTAGGCATCACAAACAGAATCTATCAGATTTGTGGGTTTCAAGAATTTCATTATTACAGTCCAGCAAAATGGGCCCTTTTCAGTGGAACCTTCCTAAACTTCTTATAAGAGACCTTTATTTTTTGTGAGATCATGTGTTTTACAAGAAATTTTGAAGTAATTCTTGCAGGCAAATAGTTTTCTTTTCATGCATATTTTCAGTAGAATACGTCAAGTTTAACAGAATCCATCTCATTATGAATTTGACCAAGTACTGTAACTTCAATCAAGAGACTGGTCCAGAGTTGGCCCATTGCATCTGAACTATGTTTAGTGGAATGATATGCATGGAACTGGCAGTAGATCTAGAAATTTTGCTTCTTCACTGATATCTTGTTCTACAAGATGTTGGACACAAACACTTCTCCTTATGTACTCCAAGGATCATGATTGTCTCAGCAAACCCTTTGATTTTAAAAGAATGATTCTCTTCTTTAAATTATAAAAAGATAACTAGCGCATTACAATGTAAAACATGTGCTCACACCTGCTATCATTACAGTAATACAAAAGTCACATTACTTAAGTTCTTACCACCAAAATCTCTGGAAGATGTAAGAGATTTATCACTTCTAATTGTTCCTTTCCCAGATGCTTCGACAAGTCTCGAAGCTCTTGGTGAAAATGAACCTACTTTCCCATTGGTGGATGATGGCAATGAATGCCGCCTTGTTTCATTCATACCAATCCCAACTTGGGCAAACCTAGGGGAGCTTTGTCCTCTTAGCTTGGCTTTTGCAGATTCAGTTGGCGCCATATAGCTGGGCACTCTTGTGGTGGGATGCTTCCCATTCTCTTTTTGGTTAATCTTCGCAGGCAAAGAAGCTCTTCTATGGGTGTTTTTTTCATGCTTTCCATTCATGCCAGCATCCTTCAAGCCCAAATTCTGTTCAATTGGACCATTTTTTTCTGCAGGATCAGCATTAACGACAACCAGATGTTCTTGTAATTCCTCAACTTGCTCTTCAGAGGCTGCTAATTTCAGATTTCCTTTCAGTTCAAATTGCGATTGTACTTCAATTTCGGACTCTTGCTCCACCTCAGATGAATGACTGACACCTTGCTGCATAACCAGAGAGGTTACTGAAGTTGGTTCATTCCCAAGACTGTCATCTGGTTTCTTCTTATCAGCCTTCACCCCATCAGAAACCTCCTTTAAAAGATCATTAGTCCTTCTAAAATTAAGTTTTACTTTCTCAATCTCATTCTCTGATTTATTTTGAACTGACTCTGCAATGTGACCAGAAAAATTTCTTGGGTAGCATTCGGGCTTATTGGATTCCGAAGATATGCCATTGGAGTCAGTTTTAACGTTTGCACGAGGTAGTCTGCGAACACTTTGCTTGTGGCTACACTGTTTGTCTTCCAGATTTTGATGCTTTGACTGAGGATACGATTGAGCATTTTCCTTTGGTAGTGAAGAGGCTTCCCAAAAACGAGACTTTGTCCATCGTTCAAGCCACATATAAGCAGAATTTGGATCTCCATGACCATATTGAAGATGAAGAGGATTTGCAGGGCAAGATGAAGCAAGAAGCTGAGAGTATAAATAATGATTACAAAGCAATGAGTATTCCATGTACCTATTCCAGCTTAAAATATCATTCATGACAGGATATTTATCACCACTTATCCAAGGAAAATTGTTTAGTGCATCAACTAGGTCGATGGACATGCACATCACATCAAGGCATCATGTAAAGAAACCTACTTACATAGGCCAAATTCCAAGAATTTGATGACCGAGACCATCTTCTCTATTCTTTAAGGAGGTCGTTAACTTTCTTTGCTTAAAATTTCTTATAAGACATATTCTCCCTATAACAAGTAAAGTTATTTGTCATCGATTGAAGCAGGAAGTTCATACATCACACTGAAACCCAGATACAGCGTACAAAATCTTTTAAGCAAAGTTATTAAACAAACGTCAACTCCAAGGAATCATACTTTCTCCTCATGCAAAGGAACCCACTATAACAGTGCATGGTTTTTGAAGAAATACAGAAGCAATGCAATCTTACATATGAAATCTGAATACTTGCAGTTTAAAGGAAGATTGCATATTTTAAGGGGTAACTCTTCTTACCCAAATTAAGAAAGGTACCCCATGCTTGTGCCAACACATGCAAATAGAATACATATACAGATCTCACCTTTTGAATGAACACATCCTCAAGCAGTTTATCCTGGCCAGTTGCTGAAGGATTGCACAATTCCCAACCCTATTTAACAGACAAAAAATAACAAAAAAAAAAAAAAATAGTAAGCACAATTGCAGAAAAGGGGAAAAATATTCAGTTAAAACAAAGGTGATATGAATACGTGGAGTCCAGTATGTCACCAGTCCATACAAAAACAAAAAGACTGAAACTAAAGGTTATGAGTAAAGTGCATGGATTTCGGTCACAAAGTGGAAAATTTTCTCACCTTTTTAGCACGAGCTAATTTCTGAATCTTTACAATGCTTCGCACACAGCAAAATGTGGCAATAGCTTGTTTTCTGACCAAGCGGCCACGGATGAATGCTTGCACCCTCACAATACCTTTGAGTGTTCTAAATGAACGCCGAGCCTGGCATGGGCATAATACACATTTGAACACGAGGTCAGTATATCCAAATGAAAAAGAATGAAATTCAAGAAAGCATGAAATGGAGCAGAACTATATGACACAACACATATATCAGTAATGCATCAGAAATTCATTCAGCAATATTTGGAAGGAATGTAAACTTAGTCATTGATAATTATGGCTTGTGATTTAAATGCTTATTAATCAATCAAATCACCATTTGATAAAAAAGGCTTGTGATTCAAATGCTCGTAAATTGATCAAATCACCAAAAACTTGTGACATGAATACCCTCTTCCATCTGACTGAAATAACAAACGGGTCAGTCAAATGGACCAAAAAACCTAAGAATTCAAAGATTCTAGAAAGACTCATTACTTAGATTTTCCTGGCATCATAATGTAACTGGCATGCACTTGACATGGGCTGTCCTATATCAGCGGAATAACTCACGAGAACATCTCATATTGCAAATATCAACAGTAGGATGTATTCAAAGGAAAGAAAAATTCTCCAAATTACTGATTTAATTCTTAAACCAAGTTGCCCAATTACATAAGCAGAAAAGTTACAAGCAAGTTTAAAACAAAAATCAGTAGTTCCATAGAAGTTTATCATTTTGACATTTCCAATGGACAATTCAGTCAGAGACACTATTAGTCTCACCTAGTACAAACTTATCCAATCAGCTCCTGCAATTATACACAAACAATGATAGCTTTAAAATACATATGAAGTACTGTGAAGTACTCTTACCCCAAGGACACAAGCACCTTGAAAATTCTTGCCAGGAGAAAACATATAGCACAAGAAAGATTCTCTAAATAAATTGCACGGTAAAGGGGAGCTGACAGTGTAGTTACAGAAGATTACCAGATATCCTCTAAACACAGCCTGTGCCTTAGTAGCTGCTTTCTGAAGCCTATCATTTTCAGTATCTTCTGATAGGGCCAATACATTTGTATGTGTGTTACCATCTTTTTCAGATGAAAGAATATTAGCATCATTAGGTGCAACAGCATTTGTCCCTTTCCCGAAGTCCTCTTCACTCCTAATATTTGTAATGGAAATTGGCAATGAATTTGAAGGAGGCTCCACAACAATTTCAGTTGAGGGTGTCTTAGACGGAATTAAGGCCTCTCCTTTATGTCCAGAATTCTTTCCACAGAAAAGAAGAGACGCCATTAGATAATGAAGAATAACAAACATCAAACAAACAGAGTCAACATAGTTGCAAAGAATAGCAGATCAAAGAAGCACAATACTGATACTAAACAAAGAGCGAAGATACAGAACTGATAATGAACAAAGAGTGGAAGATACAGAACACAACAAGAATTTCGACTACAATTACGCAATTTTTCATTTTAATAAACAATTTGAGGCACCAGTCCCAAAACAACTTAGAAGGTATAAAGTGAGTGAGCCAAATCCATCCATTTGGACACATACATATAATAGATTTCCAGGGCAAGAACTGGAATCACGTGAGGAGAGAAAATATCACAGCTGAGAATCTACTTTGTTAATGAGTTTGTTAATACTATAGGTTGCCTCAGTCAGCAGTTCAGGATATTTCCCCTATGCACATGCACAGTAGCTGGTTACAGAAAGAGAAAATTTCTCCGTAACCTAACCGTTATATGATACACCATCATTACAGTGACCACATCAAAAACCTCAGTTGGATACCAATGATAGGGGTACTCTATGACTATAAGTACCGTTACAGTATCAGAAGCCACTGAAGCTTTTACAGTTGAACTCATTCAAGAAACGAGATACTTTAGCCACAAGCGGCTGTGTGGCTATTCAATTCTATCACATTCCCATCACCGAGGCAAGATAAGAGAGCTTGTTTATTTAAAAGACATCATACCGAAACATCTCCTTTTTTCGGCAAACGAGACTTCGACGATTTCTTGCCAAGGAGTAAGGTCTTCAACCATTTTCCAGGTGTTCTACCCATTTAACCGGGAAAGAAAGGAACCAAACCCTCCCCGATATATATATAGAACAACCTGCAGAAGAACAAAAGCAACAAAAATTCACTATGACAGACCCAGAATGCTCCCCAATCAGCAGAACCGAAATCCACTATGAAAATCTCAAATTCAATCCATTATAAACATATGAGCAACTCGTTGAAATTCAACAACCTAAATCCAAAAATAATACACTCGTGAACAGTGCGAAATCCAAAATCCAATCAAATCAGCGTAATAACCTCAAAGTTATCTTCTTTTTCATCGCCGCACACGCTCGAGCGCAGAACATTTCTCTCCCTCTACAGACATTGTACTACTACTACTACTACTACTACTACTACTACTACCGACCAGCTCACGAGCTCTATCTACCGCCTCGAACACTATATCAGCATAAACTCCAACCGCATTCTAGAAACGAAGCCACCAACTCCATCCCTAAAACCGCAATCCCATCTCCGTCGCATCGACTTCACGAGTCCCAAAAAAAAAAACCATTTCGAAACGGGGGGAGATCTACTCAAAAACAACAAGTCTCGAGCGCCGTACGGAGAGCCCCGCGAACAGCAAATGCGCACCGTCAGTGGTACGACGACGAGGAGCGCGTCGACGGCGGCGGCCACTGCTCTCCGCCGGCCGAGCGATCCACCGGCTGGCTGGCTGGCGCTCCCGCTCGTCGGTTGTCACTCCTGCAGTGGAACAAACCGCAACGGCAAGTTTTGGCGGAGACGAAAGGGACGCTGCAACTTCCACTCCTAATAATACAAAATCGGGAGCTTATTTTTCTTTTTTCTTTTTTCTTTTTTTCTTTTTTTTTTACATAAATGTATTTCATTAATCGCTCTGACGGCGCCGTTTCGGCGCCATCGCACGCGCATTAGCTGTCATCGGGAGTGATTAACCGCTTGATTAACTGTGCGTGCGGTGGCCACGTGGACGCAGGCGGGTGACTCGTGACCGGACCACGAGGAGGATGGTGGGGAAGGGAATAGCTGGACCCCACCTGTCCCCCCAACCCTAACGGACTTTCGCACGGACATCTGCGATTGACAGTTGGACTTGGGCTTTTCGAACGACGCAATTCGAGGCCCACTTTGGGTCTCCAGAAGTGAGGCCCGATAAAAGAAGATGGGTCACTTCCGTGGGCCTTGGTTCTCTGTCTTTCCGGAAAAGGGCCGGCTGAAATCTAGGAGATTGTCGCCTGAGTTGGGTATTGGCCGGTGCTCGTTGGACCATGTCGGGCTCGCGCGGGGGCTTCCCGGCATCACCGACTATGATTGATTGGGCCCGATCACGTGATGCGTGGTTGGATGAAAATTATGCTTTATTTTATTTCGCGGAAAATAAATTACTGAGAAAACATTTTTTCTAAAAGTGATCACTACTTGTATTACTTGAAATAATTAGTTAATGCAAATTCATTGCAATATTGCCAATAATTTATATTTAAATATTTTCGCAGACAATACAAATATTTTTTTCATTCATTTTTGTAAACAATATAAATGGTGATTATTGATAAAATGTTTTCCACATCATTCATTTCTCTTGAAACTAAAGGAACCAACATGTATACATTTTGCTTCTCTTGAAACTAAAGGAGCCTACATGGCTACATGTATACATTTGGCTAAATGTGTGTGTGTGTGTGTGTGTGTGTGTGAGAGAGAGAGATAGAGAGAGATAGAGAAAGCGCTTGTTTCATACAACATTTACTTTGTCTACATGGTATTTAATTGAAAGTGACATGTTAAAAAAATTGAGAGAATTAGCTCATTAATACAAAAAAAAAATCTAAATTGTGTCCACTATGACATAAATATCATGATTTTTTTCTGTAATTAAAAATCTCCAAACTTATCCATTATGACACAAATAATCTGATTTTTTTTTGTTTCGTAAAAATTTTCAAACTTATATAAGTGCGACAAATTTACCATGGATGAAAACTAAAATAGAGGTTATATGTGGGTTTTTCATGACACAGAAAAAAAAAAAAAAACAGTTAGGGCCATTTGTATCATAGCATGTAAGTTTAGAATTTTTGGTGATACAAAAAAAAAAAATCGAGACATTGACATAATTGAAGGTTTTTCGTTGTTTTCACCTTTATATTTTTGAAGTATAGTTTCTTAAATACAAATCAGGAAGTTCAAATTTTATTTCAATTCCAGCTTCGGCGGTGATCCCTATCACATTGAAAAGAGGATAAAAATAAAATAAAAAATTAATTCAAGAATGGGCAATTGCGTGGGAAGAACCAGTACACAATCGCCGCATATTCAGGTCGATTGCTTAGGGCTTCAGCAATTATTTATATCCCGAAGAAATCAAATATTAAATGCATCTTCTCTCTCTGTTTTTTATTTGCAACTACTAAAGGCGATGTTCCGAGGCATATCATGTGCAACCTCTGCCAAAACATATAAATCTCCAACATCTTACCAACCACGAACATGTAATAACAGATTAATAGTGGATTTTATCTTTTCTCACGTCCTCCTTCCTTCCTAAACCTAAACAAATCCTAGCTTTTGTTTCTTTCTCTAAACGACATTTATGTGTTGTCTGGTTCTACAAGAGCTAACTGCCATATTACACATACCAAATCATCCATTAAATCGGCGAAAAAGCACTAATCAAATCGCAACAAATTTAATTATTCTAGGGAGATATGGGATTAGGTAGAACTAATCCCGCTGGGAAGGTGGGGAAGTTGCACTTATTTTAATGCCTCTAGCTTAGTTAGGTCCATTTTCTTATTCCTAAAACTGAAATCAGTGTTCGAACGGTCTTGATTTCTAATTTTTAAGAAGAACCGAACCGACTACATATATATATTTTAATTATTTCTTTAAACTTATTTTATTTATTCATAACACATAGTATCAAGTAGTGGAAAAATAAAAGTGACCAATTTTATTAAATCGAAGCGAAATTAGACCAAATCGATTCTTAGTCCTAAGACCAATTAATCTGTCCTTGATTTTCAATTTTAGGAACCAGTCCAATTATAAATTTCACTTTGGAACTAAATTGGATGAGGAATCAATCACCTTTAAGCATAGTATCATTAATTATTTTATTAATGGGGATGTGGGGATCTTGTTTGATGTCTCAATAATGAACAACTTATTGGAATTAATTTCCATGATCATGAAATTAGTGGGATCATTCTAGTCTAATCAATCTCGAAAAGGACTAGATCATTATGACTTCACGAGCGCCGGCCTTACCTTCTGCCGACAACTTAATATTTTTGAGGATAATATTGAACTTTTCAAAGTCGGTACAAGGAGCTCGTGATTGCACCAGCTTTTCCGGGGGCGAAGATCACGTGCGCTCGGCACGTGACGCCGATGTCCCTCGCGCCTGCCACGTGCTACCCCCGGGGCGTAAGGAAAACTGCTGGCGGTGGCAGCTTGAATTCGCAGCAGCGTTGACTGAGGAGTCGCCGTGAAATCGACGGCCCACGTTACGCGAATTGGGGGAACCCGATGATGGCCCCCGGCGCAGCGCGTGATCAGGAGAAGAATGGACCCCACTCGTGTCTCCTTGTGCCACGGACTTTCCGTAGCTCTAGATCCCAAAAATTAACAAGATTAAAAGCCAAAAAAAGATATGGAAAAAAAAAACCAAAAAAACTAATTTTGTCAGCATTAACATTTAACTTTACAAAGATTGACGAATGATGTTATGAACAAGTGAGATTGAGGTGGATACCCGACATAAATATTCATCCCATTTTAATTTTTAGGGTCGAATTTAAAAAAATTCAAATTAATATAACTGTAACAATTTTCTTTTAAACTGATATTTTAATTATCAAAAACTCAAAGTTGATATATTTATAATAAATTTATCATCTATAAATTCACATTAAATTTTAATGTCAAATTATTGAATTCAATAACACATGACGGGTTTACTAAATTGAAATTTTGCCGTTCATTTATTATAAATATATTAATTTAGAGTTTTTCACGGTATTAATTATAATTTTTATACTACTCGTGGTGGCGGCATCGCTGGTTCCTTTACGAGAGGTTCAGTGTTCGATCCATGGCGTCATCAAGCAACTTACAAAGGCAAAGAAAAGGTGATATCACTCTTCAGGGTTTCTTTCGCCGTAAAGCAGACACAGAGCTTTCCTAAGTCACAAAAAAAAATTATAATTTTTATAGTTATCTTATATTGATTTTAATATAAAAGAAAAGGAAAAGTTTTGCCACTCTGATTGACTGTGATTTTCATGGTTTGGCACTCTGCCTCACTTTTCCCAACCGTCGCTTTTCCCAGATCCATCATACTCTCACACAGAATTATATACACATACACACCCTTTTCACCTACTGCAAATTCGTCTTTATCTTTTTTTCTCCTAGCCAGAAAGATTGCAACTTTTGGGCACTAAATGATTTGCTCCTGACTTCATACTTTAATCATTTCTTGAAAAATTCCTTGGAGTACGAGAACTTCAGTACAGCACTCTGTCTTCATAACTCTCCGTGACCCCACGAAGGTCTTCCCTGCAACTCCTTTCCCACTTTCAGCCTCAGAGCTCCACTTCCCAGGTTGCCATGTATGGGCGAAGTTGCAGGTTCAGTTATGGCTTTTAATGCCGGGAAGCCTCCGCTGTGGTTACTCGTGAGTGTTGCGTGATTTGGGTTCCGCTCAGATTCAAGAGAACCTCATTTTTAAGCTTGTGGAAATGGCCAATTCCCCTGTTTTGGTCTGTCTCTCGTTCTCTGCCATCGTTTTGATGGTGGGTGTCGTTCCGCTTGCAATGGCTCAACTCAGTCCGAGCGAAACCAGGGTCCTCTTTCAAATCCAGAAGCAGCTGGAGTACCCGGAAGCTCTTCAGGGATGGACAAACTGGACCAGCTTCTGTTACCTCCCGCCGTCGCCTTCTCTCACCATTGCCTGCACCGACAATCACATAACGGGGCTGACCATTGTGGGGAGCAAGAACTCGTCCTCTCGCGACGGCGCGAGGCCCGATCCCGCTCGATTCGCCGTTTCTCAGCAGACTCTCTCCGCGAGTTTCTCCATCGACTCCTTCTTCACTGTGCTTACCAAGCTCTCCAACCTGACGGTGCTCTCGCTCGTGTCCCTGGGCCTGTGGGGGCCGCTTCCCGCCAAGGTCAGCCGGTTCCACTCGCTCGTGGTGCTCAACCTCAGCTCGAACTCCATCTACGGGGAGATTCCTCAGTCCATCGCTTCGTTCAAGAGCCTCAGGAGTCTTGTTCTGTCTGATAATTTGCTCAATGGGAGTGTCCCAGATCTTAAGGGCCTACCTGTTCTTGAAGAGCTGGATTTGAGCGACAACTTCCTCGGACCAAAGTTCCCGTTGCTCGGAGATACCCTTGTAAGTGTTCTGTTGAGGAACAACTCGTTCAGATCTGAAATTCCTAGTGACTTGAATGGTTTGGGTCAGCTTCAGCGATTGGATGTCTCGACCAACGAGCTTTCTGGGCATATCCCATCTTTCATTTTCAGTCTGCCTTCGATTCGTTACCTTAGTATACAGGAAAATCAGCTCGGTGGAGCACTTCCAACGAACCTTTCATGCAGTGGTCATCTCACTTACGTCGACATTTCACACAATCTTTTGGTTGGGAACATTCCATCATGCATCGGGTCAAGTTCGGCGAACCGGACAGTAATCAGCTCATGGAATTGCTTGTCCGGAGGGAACTCAAATTATCAGCACACCTACTCTTATTGCCAGAAACAAGCTTTGGCAGTTGAGCCTCCGGCTAAAGCAGAGAAAAAAGGGTCAAGCATCAAACTGAGTCTCGTTCTTGGAGTAATTGGAGGCACCGTTGGAATTGCAGGGGCGTTCGGACTACTGATCATAGTGCTGATCAGGAGAGCAGATGCACGAAGATCATTTGATAGCAAGCCCGCCAAGTCATATGCTGACGAACTGTCCTTTCGCGGCTCTCCAAAGTCAAGCATTGATTCGAGTAAGATCTCTCATCTGCAATTTAGTATTATCGCTCAGTTTATTGGAAATGACGAGGAATATCCCTTCTAACATTGACATGGTAGACAATTTTAGTCTTATTCGATTGGGCTTAAGATAACATGCAAAAATGCTGAACTCTTCGGCAGGGCGAATGCCTCAAACGATGAGGCTGATGACGTTGGGCCTCCCACCTTATCATGTTTTCACGCTGGAGGAAATTGAAGACGCAACGAACAATTTTGATCCATGCAATTTGATGGGAGAGGCAAATCAAGGACAGGTAAAGCATTTTCTTTTACAATTCAAATGTTAAGTTGAAACTCGGCGTAACACGAACGGCTAAAGAGGGATACCTTGATTTATTATGCAGACATACAAGGGTTGGCTCAGAGATGGCACGGTAGTCCTAGTGAAGTGTTTGAAACTGAAGCAGAGAAGTTTGCCACAAAATATTGTGCAGCAACTGGACAATCTATCCAAGCTAAGGCATCGCCATTTGGTCAGTCTTCTTGGACACTGCATCGTCACTTATCAGGACCACCCCAATGTGGCCAGCACGGTGTTTGTCGTCCTTGAACACCTATCGAATGGATCGCTAGCGAATCATATCACAGGTAAGATTTCAGAGAAGAAAGGACCAGTTCTTGTGGCAAATGCCTGTGTCATCCGCCTGTCGGTTTCATGTTTGCTGATGTATGTGCAGATTGGAGAAGGAAAGAGATGCTCAAATGGCCACAGAGAATGGCGATCTCCATAGGCGTGGCGAGGGGAGTCCAGTTCTTGCACACTGGGATGGCTCCTGGAATATTTGGGAATGACCTGAAGATTGACAATGTTCTGCTCGATGAGAGTCTCACCACGAAAATCAGCAATTACCACATTCCCCTGCCATTCAAGGTGAGATGAGCCCCATCATATTCCAAAATCTCTCTTGCATCCTTTAGCTGACGTCGGTTACCCCCTCGATGTTTACAGATGGGCTCTGAAATTGCATCGAACGATCGCAGGTATTACAATTTCCAATCTCTGTTAACGTCCATGCACGTGCCGCTCGTGAGCATGCAGACTCGTCTTTCTTTTCAATTTCATTTTCCGCTATTATAGTGCTCAGATGGAAGGAATTCTCAAATGGAGGTTCTCTCCTTTTTTCAGTCCAAAAGATGCAGAAAGAGAAGACATGTATCAGCTTGGGAAGATTCTCCTGCAAGTCATCACTGGGAAGCTGGTCAAGTCCACCCTTGAATTGGACGACATGAAACAACTGGTACTTACACTTCCTAGAACAGTCGCCTATTCTCATTCACTTTTAGCATTGCAAAAGCCGAACGTTTTCGATGGAACTGATTTCTCCTGCTAATTGGAATTGCAGCTAGAGAAGAGCCTGACGGAACACCCCTCACAGCTACGCAGCGCGGCAGATCCATCCATTCGTGGCACCTTCGCATACCAATCGCTTAAGACAGCAGTCGAAGTCACGGTGAATTGCCTAACGGAAGAGCCGAGCAAGCGGCCTTCGATAGAAGATGTTCTCTGGAATCTTCAGTACTCGATCCAGGTTCAAGAAGGCTGGACCAGCAGTGAGAACCTCAGTACAAGAATATAAAGCTTCTCTTCTTGCACCATGTACTTTCAATGCTTTTCCCTGTAATTACTAAGACAAAAAGAAATAAAGCCTAGTCTGCAAAAAGTACTGCTGATGTATTCTAGTGATCTCGGTTTGCGCTCATTCATTGGGACACGCGTGTGAGCACATAGACATGGTACAACACGGGCTTCGTCACGAAGATGAAGAACTGGTGTCACTTCTGTGCACGCGGATTCGTCGTGCTAGACTAAATCTCTAGGTTATAAAATAATCAGACTTTACATTCTCAAGCTGTAAGGTGAGAACATAGTCCAAGGGAAGGAACTTCACAAATGCTAGCGAATCAGAAGAGTCAGATTTATAAGGACATACAGGATCCTCCATAACAATCTCTGCCTGCCTCATGGTACTTGGAGCACATCAATGACACCAGTAACAAGAGCCTCATCGATCTAGCATCTCCTTGACTGAGAACCCGATGTAATCATCGATATAATTAGGAGGCTCGTGAATGAAGTAAGAAATTACATCTCGAAGTGTGATCACCCCCACGACTTCTTCCTTGTCAGACACCACGTACATCCTATGGACCGACTTCGAGGCAAGGCTGTGGATCACGCTGCCGAGTGTTGAATCAGGCTTGCACGTGATGGGCGGTATGACTTTGCCAGGTTCTTGAGTTGTCGAGATGATAGTGCTCATGAAATCCATCACAGTTAGGTGCCTGCGGCAAGGTTTCTCAGAGAAAGCTAATAACGACTCCAATTACCACTGACTAGACACGAGGCAAGAGAAAGTAAGAAGTAATGGACCAGATAAATCAGTTTCCACAGAAAGAGCTTACGAAGTGTCGTATTCCTGTTTGCATTAATAGTAATTTGTCCTACCAACAAGCTAAGACCTTCATGAATATTCGGGGAAACTGATACTGAGATGGACTTGGATGATGCAAAAGTAATGTGACACCGCAGCATTTACCAAAGAACACTCTTTAAGAAAGGTCTAGTTAATGAGTGCCATGGGGCCATAGGACACACTGCAACCATACTAACTAGGGAAATATTATGATTTCCAATGCACCGGTTATCCATGTTACGAGAGAAACATCGCATTGGAAATAACAAATTTTACTTAATTGGTGCTCAACAAGTGCCCTCTTAACAAATCCATTTACGAACCAGAGAAGCTCGACCAAATTGAGAGACTAGAGGCACTTGGTGCCTCAGTATACCTGAAATTGGTGAAAAGCTGGGGCTTCAGCAGCAGGTGACTAATATCTCTAATGCTTAAGTTTCCCACGATCTTCTTCTTTGGCCCTGCCACAACCGGAACGCCACCGATCTGATTATCTCTCATCCGCTTAAAAGCCTCCAGAATCAGTTCGTCGCTTCGTACGCTAACAACCTGTCCAAGCCAACAAGTGCTCCTCAAACTTAAGATCATCTATAAATCTTCTAGTTACAGATGGAGATCTTATGAATAGGATACCTCATCAGGTGACATAAAAGGAAGTCCTAATTCACCAACAGCAATTTCTGAAATGCAGTCAAACCAATCTCTTCCTCTGCAACCCTCGAGGCCTTGAATGACCGCAAATTGAGTGATGAGGTTCTTTATGTCAGGCTTTCCCAATTCAATGACGGGGACACTTCGTAGCCTGTATTTCGAAAGTAGCAGCAACACGCTCAACATCGAACTATCTTCTGCCACTGGTATGAATGGAGCCCACCGGTATGATTTGATTATCGACTTCACCTGAAACACCCTCAAAAGAACACATTTTCATATCTACTTTGAGTGACCAAGTCCACTCTACAAAATCACATACTCATACTCAGGGTAATGGCAATGCTTCACAAATTAGCTTCTTGTAATGAGCTTCAACCGGTATTAGGGAACTCTGATTCAGGCTTGCAATTGACAAGCAATTTGACTATAATTTGCATTTAACATAACAACAACTCATATGCTATCTTACATTAATTGCTGCTCAGAATTTAATTAGCCTTACTGGGGTGGACTTGAAAGGCTCCTCTTGCAGAATAACCCTGTAAAAATCCTGCCCCAAATTGTCTGCAGCGGTGGAAGCATCTCTACCTGGACCTTTCTCAGCAGCCACACCCCCGGCCACAGCAGCACCAACTGCTGCAATCGTGAGCCCAGCAACTGCAGCAGGACCAGTTGCGCCCAGCACCAATGCCCCAAGAGCGCCAACTGCCCCTGCCCCCACACCTGCTGCACTTGCCGAACCTGCCATCAGAGCAGCCGCTGCGAGCTCTGCGCTCTCCAACACCCACAAGATTATGGCCGAGTAGTCCACAATCCCCAAATATCTGTCTCTCCAATTTTTACTCGTTTTCGCTTCGGGGTTCCTGACTGGAGCTGACATTAAGTTGTGCTCGGATAGAACCTTAACCGCATCAGCTACTGAGGCATCTCCTTCGATCTCGATCACTACACATCATTGGGTTTGCAATCCATTTCACTCAAAATTGGGATACCACAAAATATAAACTATCCCTGATCTAATCACAACAAGTACACTCACGCATTCCAAAAATCAAACTTTTATTCAACTTACAATTCCCAAACAAAATACACATTTTCCTTCAAAACCTAAACCTTATTTTTTCGTCCTTATAATAAGGGGAAAAAACAGAGAAATTGGTAATTAAGAAAGTGTAGTTATAACTAGTACCTTTGCCACCAGGAACTTGTGGGAATGAAGAAACCGGGATGCTTGCAAATGCAGAGGTCAGACTTTCTTGCACTGAAGGGGGCAACCTTTTCTTGGACTGAATCGTCTCAAAGTATGCATCACAGCTCGCCAGCTTCTCACTTCCCTTCATCTCTTGTGGCTGTGCCATTCCTAAAATGGCCCGACACGAATAGATCAGCAATTTCACGAAGAACACCCAAAAAATGAAAGAAGAAAAAAAAAATAATGGATCTCTTCACATGCCTGAAGGATGTTCTTACCTTCAGGGTTGTCTTGGTTTTCGCTGTTCTTCTCTCTGTTCCAGTGTCTCTCCAATGACCCGCGCTTCGGAGTTAGTTATGGCAGTTGTCTGATGCGCATGTAGCCCGGTTTCGCCACCTGTCCGCACTCGAGAGACGTGTCGCCCTCGGAGAAATGGCCGTGCTGCGAGTGGGATGGGAAGCGAAAGTGGGTCGGCAGTGTCCGAATGAGCCGGACTCTACCGCCTCGTGCCTGGCCGAAGAGCTGGCATTTCCCCTCGGCCCATTCACGCCTTATCGTCTCGACAGAAATCATTCAATGGACTGAATCTGATGTAACGAAAGCTAATCTATTGGCAATGCATGACCATAAGACAAAAAAAGAGGATAAGAATGATGGCCCATTTCTAACACATGACCATAAGGCAATGTTCCTATGATTTTTTGGATTAATGTTTGTTGAATCGTATGTTTTTTACATCTCTAAATTGCGTATAACTAAGCTCAATGAAGGTTCATTTATGGCTCACGTTTGCATTTGGGTTTTGTGAAATACAGTGAATTCATATATAATTGACAGAAAAAGCAGGTATTATTCTATGCTCATTTTAGTTAGTGTTTAAAACGTTTTTGTGACTACCCGATCCAACAAGGGGGGAGTAGTCACCGAGCCAGAGGACTTGGACAAGGCGTAGCTCCTGAGAAGGCGCAGCTCCTGACAAACTTCTAAAATTGCCAAGAGGGCAAGAATGAAACCATACTATACACCGAATAGTGGTGTGCGATTATAAGATATATTTGTAAAAACCAGAATTAACTAATGGAGACATTTTTGACGTAACAACCAACTTTGCTTTGAAACTTCAAAGTTAAGTGAGCCCGAGTTAGAGCATTACTAGGATTGGTAATCTCTTGAAATGGGACAGGTCAAAGCAAATAATACCTCAAGTGAGTTAATTCAGAAATGTTACAATACAATATCAGAGCGAGACCCCCTCCAGCAGGTGTGTGGTTTAAGGATGAACAAGGCAGAGGTTGGTGGTTCTATGACGACCCAATCTGACAAGAGAGAGGAGTGGTTACCGGGATCAAAGGGCTTGGACAAGGTATGGCTCCTGACAAGTTTTTAAGATGGCGAAGGAGGCATGAATGAAGCGAACTATACACCGAGCAAAAGGAAAGTGATTTTGAGATATATATATGTGAAAACTAGAATTAACTCATGTGAAAATTGAAATTAACTCACGAACGCACTTTTTAATATAACAGTAAGCTTTACTTTGAAACTCCAAAGGCAAGCAAGCCTAGACTAGTGCACTATAGGGATGAATGATATTGTAGGAAAATACTTGCCTATATGCCAAAAGACAAAGCTATGAGATTCGGAATAGAACAAGTCAAAGCGAATAATATCTCTCCTTGAATTCCAATTGAGAATATGATGCCTGTACACTTCTTGGGGTGATTTCATCTACATGCGTGACGTGGAGACCCTACAAAGATCATCTTTATCCCTTTATTCTATTTACTCTACAGCAGAATAGTTGAAAAGACAATGCATACACTCTCACGTTCGTCTAACTACCACATTTACATGGTTAATCCATCTAATGCAAAAAAAAAAAGGAATGAAGTAAAAAAATATAATCATCAAGCTGCAAAAACCTTAATCAAGTGGAAGTTTAGTTTGGGGTCTTCATTACTTAAAGCTCAGGGTTCTATGTTTCTAGCATAACGTAAATTCTATTCCATGATAATTGTCTCGTTCCTTCCAAATGTCACATTTCAGAATTGGCAAGAAACTCAATGAGATGATCCTTGGTCTCGGCAGGAGACATTGAAGCACAGGCGCTCTTCTTAGATGTGGATAATGCCACTGATCAACGCGGAAACCAAATCGAGCTCTTCGGTCCATGTTGAGAGCTCAAAGCCATTGGCTTGTCCATGGAGCTTGAAGAAGCACACGATATACCATCAGCTTGCGGGGATGGTCGGAGTAATTCAATTGGTGTCGCTGGATCATCACCGAACTTCAAGTTCAGCCCAAAACCTCCTTCCTTTCCTTTATCACCGAGAAAGCCAGTTGCCCTGTCGCCAACGAACGAGGTCATCGCGGCTACAAACGCGGATTGGGAAGATAAATTGGAAGATGTTGCTTTCGATGCTTCAGCGCCGAACTTGTCGGCTAAAGATTGTGGATGAGAAGCTTGGGTATTGGTAACTGGCCACAATTGGCGTAGGTACAATTGATGTTGGGGTGGTACCCCATGATTTAAAACCCTAGGACCAATGCCCGAAGATGATTTATGGGTTGTGGTATCCAAGTGACTCAGCAATGATGATGAAGGTGGTGATGAGGAGAAGCTGAGAAATGTTGAGGGGAGTTTCGGTAAAGACGGGAAGCGTGAAGAGGATCGATATCCATTATGATTGGAGAAGTCAGGGCTCGAGGTGAGATCAAGGGTGATGGTGGGGTGAGAATTGCAAGTCGAAATCGAAGTAGAGTTAGAGAAATAAAGTCGAGGCAGCTTTGGATTTCGATCGCCCGCGAAATCGAGTCCGTACAAGCCACTAGTAGACGTGGCAGAAGCAGGGCCTGAAGACGCCGGAGATCGAAGGCCGGGGCGTTTTTGTTGTTGTTGTGAGGTCGATGAGTGAGATTGTATCATGGAAGTGGCTGCAGATGTGGCGAAAGCCACAGCCGTGGCCGAGACAGGAAGAGGGTGGTTGTGATCCCCTTCATAAGTGGTGATCAAGACGGACATGTCCTCCACGCATCTTTGTACCTGTGATATTGCCAATTATAATGGACATAATAATCTAAGTTTAGATAAAAAAATGCATACATTTGGAAAATGGAAAAATTGTGTGCATGAAGGAGACCTACTTGCTTTTTGACAGGACAAGATGGCGAGACAGTGCAACGGTAGTATGATCGAGGCCATGGATTTGCTTTCGAAATTTTCTGTCCGTACTTCCTCCAGTGGCATCCATCTTCCATCTGTGCGTCACGAATAACATGCGTTTTTTATATCATCCATTTCAACAAAATCTAATCCTAAGATTAAACCAAGTTCTTTTCAACGTATACGTAGAAGACTGTTTTCTAATGAGATGATCTTAAAAACAAATTAGTGAATGAGTGGATATGAATTGGGATCTTCTCAAAATAATTTATTCAGTTTAGATTTTTAAGATCATAACACGTCAAAATATAGAAGTGTTTGTGATATATTTGCCAAAGTGTCACGACAGATTTGATATATATATTCTCCTCAAACAGTCCATTTTCATTTCACGATATACCATGCTTATTCCCATCTTTAACAGAATTATAGAGAAACTCATTTATCCATTGTGGTTATTGTGAAAATGAGTGGTAAAGTTGCTCGTAGCAAAGTCATAGCAGTAACAGTTAAAAATACTTACAGTGGATGCGTCGCACCTAACTCTGACGCAAACCCTAGCTTTCTTCAAATGGGTTTGCTCCAAATCCTGCTCATCATCACTTCTCACGGTCTTGAGAACTTTACTTGGCGGCCATTTCTTCAAAGTTTCACCTTCCTTCGTGTCTTTCGAGCTCTCGTGATCACGACTCGTGATCTTTCCGTCATACAAGCCAAGTGACAACTCTTGTTTCATGTCACTATTTCCTTTCTTTGCGCTTTCACTCTGCATCGTTAATATGTTTCTCCTCTCCCCCTCGGTCTTCAGGTGGCTCGAGCTCAGTCCTAGGGTGAGGGACAAGAGCTCAGCTTCTTCATTGTTTTCTTGGTTGTGAGGAAGCAAAAGTTTGTTCGGTGATGGTTCCATCTCGGCCTTCTCTTCTTCTTGGACAACCTCAAAGAACTGGTGTTGTAAAGATTGGTAGTCCTTCACAATTTGGGACAACATGGACTTTAGCCTTTGGTTTTCTTCTCTGACCAGACCCATTTGAGCTCTAGCTGATTCGAGTCGATCGGCCTAGAAGGACAGAAACATCATAATGTTTTTTTCCAGAAGACGATGATTAAATAAGTGTTCTTGATATTAAGACTGGCGCCATTGAAATATAGGCCATTTACAGAATAATCTCTCCTTACGCCTCTATCCTTTTCTCACTGTAAGTATTACTTATCATCAAAGGATAACTGAAAATGAAATATAGTTATTTGAAGGACGAACCTCGATCATGTGGTCGGATGAGTAGTAAGTTTTTGAAGTCTTTTCCAAGGGCTTCTGATCAACACATTGCTCGTCAAAAACCTGAGTGTTTTAGTAGTTTTATATTTTTTTGGTCAGCTGTTGTTTTAGTAGTTAACAGGGAAAATATATGACTAGGATCTTAATTGTAAGGTAAGTATCTCCCGGCTAATTTCATGACAAGATTATTATACTTTTCAATCTAGACATTGCATAAAAAACTTACTAGCATGCCACGTCAAAAAGAACGAAGCACGCATCCAAAACTACTTAACTGAATTATCTGGAAAATCCGGTTGAACAATTAAATTAATCGCAATATGGAAGGAAAAGACAGATCTATGCCACGTGTTGTAATTTGGAAAATTGTTATTCTTCTGGGTTAGAACTTTTCGAGGAAATCATCGCAAATTTCAGATAAATCCTCACTAATAAGTATCAAATGAAAGAAAGACATTGATGTTTTTTTTTGGTAACTGAGGACTCCACCATAGGCCCCTGTATCGGGACATCGAAGGGCCAGGCCCCTATACCTCAGGGAAGACTAGCATAGGACCCCAACACCATAACCTCACACTTACAACACCATGAAAGAAGGACATTGATGTTCGTCATTAAACACATGAAAATTTAAGACAGTTCCGAATTAAATTAAGAGTAATGCAGCATTTCAGATGAAAAAAAAAAAAAAAAAAAAAGAAAGCACACTTCATGATCATCTTAAAGCCATAATCTCCCTCGAAGTTTCAAGTTGAGGCTCTTTACCTTTTTAATTTCTGGTAACTTCTCACTATAAAGCAATGACTTGAGGCTAATCTGCCCTGGTTTGATGCAGACTCCGTGTTCTTCCTGTTATATATCCCGCATTACTTAGAATATCAGAAAAATCGTATAGTTATCAATACATTCAAGACTAGAGTTAGTGTGGCACCACATTTCCCTAACGTTATGAATTTTCACAAATTAATATAGAATATATCTATGTAATGTCAAAATGTCTGGCAGCAATATGCAGACTTCTTTGAGATATATCACGCGGCAAAACTAAAAAGAAATTATATTATATCTCTTAATATAGGAACCTCTCCATAACAGAATGCCAACTCGAAGCAGAAAACTTTTTCTGATCAATCGCTTTTTACGACACGAACTCATGATGTCCACAGAAACTAATTGCAAAAGATCTCATGAAAGAATTTTCGCAGATAGATCTTGAAAATTAATACCTCATTAGTGCCTGTGGAAGAACTCTCAACATCATCATCATCATCTTTGACACCAGCAGGCTTCATTTTCTTTTCCTCCATGGTCGTGTTCTGAAGAGAAGACATTTCAAAGGCTCTCACCATCTTGGCATCTGAACTTGTTTTGAATAAGCTGTTTACAAAGGGCACAACTGTTGCTTCTTCCTATATAACTATAAGTACTACTAGCAGAACCAGCCAGATCGACAGATTGGTTCATTTAATTTTATATATTCCCTCCCAATTTTTTTTTTTTCAAAATCGGATATTCAAAGTCCAAGTTGCTTTTGCTTAGAGCATGTTACTCTTTAAGAAATGTCAACCACTCGCATAGACTATGATGAAGCTGCAAGGAAGTAACTCATTCAATCCCCATAGCTGAACCTTCATTTTCGGATTAGGAAATGACAATGAAACGTTGGACTTCGCATTTTCCATACATACACAACTACCGCATCTTAGTCAGACTTTAGCGGTTCATCAGCAGCAGCCACGACCCTGATGACCATGTGGGTCCCTGTAGCAATTGAATTTGATATCTTGATGCTTATCTTTTGCAAAGTTCAACCTGTGTGACATCATCAATGGTTCATTTTTCTGATATTTACTTTCGCAATGTCCCTCGATTTTCACTGACATTATTAATTGGCTTGACTTGAAGTGAGCCCTTTGGAGCAAGGAAAGGTCTTGTAACAAGATAGAAAGGAGGATTAAATTGGGTGGTGTGCCGTTGGCATAGGTCAAGAATTTCCTTTGACTTTATTTCATGAGATGATCGTTGCTTTCACATATTTTAGAGTTTTTCTAGATCTTAAAATCGAAAAGGAAGGAGACATCAATGAGCAAGATGAAGCCTTCAGTGGCGAAACACTTCCCAAGCATTCAAGGGTCGAAACTGCGGATTGGAGCTTGCTATTAAACTACCACTAGTTGCAAAAGTAAAAGCTATATTAGATGCACGTGGTGCGTGTAGTGACAAGATAACATATAAGAATCCTAATTAATTCTATGTAAACACGCATACCCTTCATCTACGCGTATCAAGATAAAACTCCACGTGTAATATGAATGCCATTTTAATTCTCATAGAAGATACAATTGAAATACGAATTGCCTCGTATAATATATGATTAAAAAAAGCTAAACACGTTGTCCAAGGTTTTGTAAATAAGAAGGAAAGAGAATTTGGTTAAACCCTCCTCAAAGTCTTCTGATTTATGAACAGACGAATAATGAGCAACTTTTAAAGTTTATGATTAAGCTTCATTTTCTCTTCATTTCGTGCGAAACATTAGTGCCGGCTCAAGTAATTAAACATCATGTAAAGGATACACCTACGATTCCGATGAGTTGGATCAACTAATTTAAACCTAAACACGGTCACCAAGACCTAGTCGAACTAAAAATAGAAAAATTACAAGAAAGGCATTTGAATAATATGTATGATCCATTCTCTTACGTTTGAAATTGATTAGGCCATCACAGTTCCACGAGCATTTCAAAAAATATAATATATAAAATATAAAATAGGAAGGAAGTTGACTGAAAATTACGAGCTTAGTATTCTCCTAAGGAACGTTAAATTATCAATTATTGGGTGTAAGCACTTTGTAAGCATGATCTAATCCATTGACTCTAAAAAAAAAAAAAATCCCCATTTTTAGATCCGTTCGCTCTACACAATGTTTGAGCTAGTATTCACACTTACTTGTATATGAATATATTTAATTTTCCAAGTGCGTAATCTTAGGTAGAACCAGTAAACCAAAACATGACTCTTGCGGCTCATTTTTCAATGATAATGTCATTCTCAGGCCAATGTTGAAACCCTAATTTTTGTCTTTTTTTTTTTTTTTTGGGGGGGGGGGGTTTATTTTCTCTTGATTTAGAATTATAGAATACACACATGATAAACGACTTGGCCCTATTCATATTAGAGGCATCATGGCTGTTCAAGAGAATAATATGTTCGCTTTAGCAAGATTATATTCAATTAAATTAGGTTAGACTCATAGGGGATACTACTCCTTGAGGTGAAATATCGCATAAGTGTAATATGTACATATATCTCATATATCGTTGAAGAGCGTAAAAAGATTATTTACGCGACCACTTGATTTTATTAGGACCTAATAAATACAATTTATTTGAAGATAGACATTTCATTATACAATTCTTGACCGCTATCATCAGTTGGAAGGTATTGCCTTCGATTAAAATAGATAATCCGGTAGGTTTAATTTTATATTATAAAGAATCCATAATGTAGACTTAATAATCAGAAAGAAGAAAAGGTACATATCCAACTAAGTTGGTGACGATATCCTAAACAATTGCAACTAAGTCGGCGAGTCATTAAATTATCCCAAAAAAAAATATATAAGAAAAATATTTGGGGGTACTCTAACTTAAGAAATCAATTTCCAAAATGTCAGGTTCAAAATACTCAAATCAGCAGCCCATTGACCTACTTGAATCTTACTACACCACTTGGGATGTGCATGTGATTAAATTTTGATACACCCAATAATTAAAAGAAGGATACAGGTGTGCCTATATGAGCTGTCAACGTCAAACTATATTAAAGAAATGCAAGTTGATACCAACGAATGAACATGACCAATTAAAGGTGTGTTTAATTAAGTGAGTGTTTTCGAAATTAGTTTTTTGAACTTAAACCTATTTAGTCCGCCGAAAATACTTTCTAGTTAGCAAAAATATTCATACATAAAATTAGGGAAGCAAATTCCTAATATTAAAATGAACATTTTCCAGAATTGCTCCTTTCTTCCAAGTTGACTCGAAACCGACTTGTCTCTCTCCCCTCTCTCTATCTGCTTTTGGCTCTTCACGCTCCTCTGCTTTGAAGTAGATGATGATTGTTTTTAGGTCGAACTCGCTCATCCTTTCCCTAACACGGCCGACGCCACCAGAGGCGTCGGCAACCGCGCTTGTTGAGGTCCTACAAACTGACGCCGCCGAGAAGACGGCGCAGGTCTCTGAGTCGTGATCTGAAAACGGCTATTCACTAGGTCAGGGAGTTGCGAACCGCATTGTCGCCATACGAACTTGTGTAGTTTTGGAGCTAGACATGAAAAGCTCTGAGCTTGCGAAACCGGTACTCGAGGTGAGAGAGCTTGTTGTATGGAGCGACGCGGTTGCTGAGCGGCAAACCGAAGCCGAGGACCTTGGTCCGATCAGTTTGGTGCTGAAGCTTTTGAAGATCCTCTTCAGAGCACGAACGGAGCTCCCTCTAGCGGAGCCGCCGGGGTCGAAGTAGTCAATGGCGAGGGAGGTGGTGTAGATCTAGGGGACAACGAGGCGAAGTGCTTGAGGACGGAGGAGCAAAGGAGGAGAGCTTCCTCAAGTGAATCGAGTCGGATGACTTACAAGCGAAATCCATATTTTATTTTGGTATAAAATTGAAATTATTTTCCAAAATGAAATCCGGACACTAGAAAATGATTTTGGTCCATATTAACAAAAAAAAAAAACTAACTATTTTTTTGAAAAATGAATTATCAAAAAATATTTTCCTCTATCATTAAGTTTTTTCCTAAAAAAGACATACCATTTCAGAAAATGAATCATTTATCATTTGGATTAATTAGCTATTGACAATAATTTATGTATAGTTATTTTCATCTTTTGTTCATTTATTTTTTTAAATAATAGAAGCGATTATTTTTTAATTATAATTATTTATTTTTCATGTACTTAATTTTTTAGAAAAGTGGGCCAAGCTGAGGGTTCGATTTAGAAGACTGCGTTGACCTCGTTTCCGTTTTTAAATCTCTTCGGTCTGTCCATATCTCTCTGACACCATCCCTCTGGGCGTTCATACTTATCCATTCACAGGTCAATACGAATCTGCACGAAGACATACACATTACATTTATACTTATGAATTTTGCAATCGATCACAATTCAAAACAGCCCACGTGATCCAGCCCGTGTCCACACCGGACATGTTTGGAACAAGGGTGAGCGTATCGGACCGCCCAAACTAAGAACCATCTAAATCAAGACTAGATCAAACGGACCGGCTTGGTCTGGTTTCCAGTTCCATAAAAATGAAATTGCTGATTTTTTATTTAGTTCTCGGTTTTGGGAGGAAACTAGATTGGTTCAACTCTTTTTATTAAATATATATATATATATATATATATATATATATATATATGTTTTAAATTGTTTAAAATGACAATAATAAAATAATAACAACTCTATTTCTTTTTAATTTTATAATTTTTTTTTGGGCTAAGTAATCAATTCCATGGGATCGAGTCGGTCCGGTCCAATTCTCAATCCTAAGACCATTTAGTCCAGTCCCTAGTCCCAAAAACTGGGAAACGGTCCTTCTAATCCAATTCCCAAATCCTAGGTGGGACTAAACTGGATCGGGAATTGATCACTTCTAGTTTGGAAAGACCACCTCGGAGATTACTGCAGGAATTCATCCTGGGCTTTATATACATGCTTTCTTTGGATAGGTTCGATTGCATGTATGGATTTGTCAACATTTTAATTGAAACAACAGGATCATATTAGTTGACAAAGTCCTATTCGACCCTCAAACGAAAACATCACAGACGGCGTGCTCCTGCATTCCAAACCTTCGATGCATTTCTCTGTATTTCAGAAATTTAAGGATGGCATACGGTGTCCTACGTCGAGCATTGACATTCTTTCTGCGATTATTCTTCAGTCCGTCAAACTCGTGATCGGGTCCAGTTCAAATCTTACATTTATAACATGTAGTCCACATTATTTATTTCCATGGATCTGGAACTGCGATGTGAAGACATCGCTTCTTCCTTTAAATAGGAATATCAAGATACAGCAAAGCTCAGTTCATTCTAATGATGGTTCATCATAGTAAGAGCGATGAATCAATCAGTTCTTGAACGGCACTTTCGGCGGAGAGGATCCCTCGAGAAATGCTTTGAACAAGGTGAGAGCTTGCGAGGGCGAAGTATATGGGACCTCGTGAGCCGCTCCTCTGACCGTGGCGAATGTCAGGTGAGTCACGTTCTTCCCTTTTCTTGAGCTACCAAATGACTCAGTCCATCCACCAACCTGATTTATGACACGAGCGTCACTGATGTTTTTAAGAATGTATACGGTCAAGTTTGGAAGCATATTTAACAATGGACGAAAACATTCTCTTTCCTTTGCACCGTGGCGTGTCTGGTTAAAAAAGAACCTAGACAGGAAGAGAGCCTAACCTGCATTTTATCGTACCAAGGTGCGTATTTACCCAAGGATGTGAATTTCAAGTCTCGAGCAATCATGTTGGCAATCGTCCTCGTCTGTGTCAATGGTATTTTCAAATCTTGATCGCCACTGCAATGTGCAGCCCAATTTCACGTTATTGATTGATATGAGTAATGCGACACTGATGTTTATGTTCATGAATTCGAGGCATGTTTCCACAACACATACAATAATACTTCTGATGGGAAAATGTTGTCACAGAACAAAACATGTCGGGATAAGGCAATTCATGTCCACGCCTTACCTGAAGAGGAGGACTCGCAGATGCTTCTTGATTAAGGCTGATAAAAGAGGTTTGATGTCAATGCCTATATCGACGTCATGATAAGAAAGAAGCCTGCCACATTCCACATGAAACAACATTTAGAAACAGAATGCGTGGTTCCGACTGAATCAGGAAGGTAATACAGCAGAGGTGGGCAGAAAGACCCTGAACAGAATTGCCAAACCGATGGCAGCTTCGTTGTATTGGCGTGCAGTGCTTTCTGAACCCGAGGATTGTTCAGGTACGAAAATATATAATCCCCGAGGCACGGATCAGTTAGAACCATCCTTCGAGCTAGCTGCTCACAAGAAAAGATGATACTTGATGAATCAGGTCAAGGCCTAAATTCTGAGCAGTCCTATCTGTGAGTCAATACCATAGGGATGCTCTCATGGTTTTGTTCCTAGGTTGTACCATTCTTATGCTGTATGCCGGCTCAGTTTAAATTTTAAGAGGGTGTATCTTAATAAGTGTATGCAAGCGGCTTTGGCACTCTAAATGAAAACTATCGCAAGAAAATCTCACTAATTGCATGCTCATTTTGCACTACTCTTTGCCGATGTTTCTTCGTGTATTCTTTGTGACTTTGATATTGAAGACGTTTTAGCTAGAAATGTCTTCAAGCGTATCCCTAGATATTCGGACAGATCTTCCAGAGAGTCGAACTCACTTTGGCGTGATACGCATCCCACGCGCTGCTAGAAGCTGATTGCATCGCGGCAGTCCCAGAGAAGCAATAAGGTGCGAGCACATTGCCAGGATCAGTAAAATTCCCCAATTCCTCCATCTGCCTCTCCAACACCCCCGCACATTCCTTTGAAATTTTGTGATGGATTAGCTCCGTCCGGTACCTGGAGTCATTGCACACCGTCTCCTTCAGCTTCAATGTCTCGTCCGAAATGACACCATGGGACCACAAAAATGTGGCGCCATCTAAACTAATCGATAAATCGAGAAGTGGGTTGCCAAGCTGCATCAATGAACAGAAGATGCGATCACTTTCGTCAGGTAATGAGCTTGAAAATCAAACGAAGAAAGCTGCCAAATCGAAAACATGTGATCTGAATGAGCAAAGTATCGTTAACTGCTATCGCCTTAAGCTTGATCGGTTTCCCATGGGACTGCTTATTGTAATCCAGCACCAGAGCTGCAAGCTGCGGTACGTAGTGGCCTACAATCACGTTCTACACAGATCAGTTTGCTCGGGAGGAAGATTAACAATCACATCCACACAGAGAGGCCGAGAGACTAGAGGAATCACAACTATTACCAGCGTAGCTCTCCCCCGACAGATATAAATCTGAGTCTCTATATTCCGGATATTCTTTATACCAACCGAGAAGGAACTGCATGTTTGCTCTGGCTGCAACGTGAAAGGACGTCTGTCTTACCACGAATGCGAAGGCCGCTAAGCTGTCGTTACTTTCGAGAAGAAGAAAAATCGTTACGAACAAATCAGACGTACCGGTGTCTGCATCTGTCCAATTGACGTAGTCCGAAGTTGTGTTCGAGTATGAAAACCCAACTCCGATGGGGGATTCCACGTACAGCATGTTCGACACTACCCAAATTGCGATTGAAAGAGTGTAAATAACCCTTAACAACTTTCAAGAGTCCGTTCCATGACAACGTTATCGATTGGTGAATGAAATAAGTACCTTTATTCCAGGAAAATTCGTACCTTTATTCCAGGAAAATTCATTCTTCGTCAAGCCACCGTCCCCAGCTGGTCGAAACGGACCGTGCTCTTCGAATGCACCGAACCCAAGAGAAGAGCAACCGGGGCCTAAACCAAAGTAAATCAGAATTGGCAAACAATGGCGCAAGCAGTAATGAACTAGCACTAGGACTACCATACCGCCGTTGAACCACAACGTTAGAGGATAAGATGAAGGGTCTCTAGCATCGGCTTCCACGAAGTAATAGAACAGAGCATGGCCACGTCGAGGATCCGTGACGATGTAACCAGAGTGCTGCTTGAAAGAAACGCCATCTGGCTGTCCGGGGAGCTTCTTGATGAGCTCGGCCGTTGATGTGGAGGAGAAGAACAAAGGAATGACACCATTCACGATCACAATGAAGTACCAAATCATCATTTACAGCGGACTAGAGGACTCTGAGAAGCGAAGGATTGAGGAGCTCCCAAATGACACTTCACCACCCAAGAACAGATCTAATGATAAAAGAGCAGTTGCGTGGGAATGGTTCTTCCTAGGCCAGATTGACCAGTCAATTGATTTTATATGGCTCACTTCATCTTAAACAATCTCTTAATAACCAACTGGCTAGAAACTCTTTTTTTAGCATTCTGCCTGGTTTTGCTACTTAGAAAGGCGCATTTGGCCTGTTTCTAAGTCAGACAGACGCACAAGAACAAGGGATTGCACCATGTGCAGCGCCCGGACTTTTGTGAAAGGAAGCAACATAGTTTACCAGGGATCCTTATTTCAGCAAGATGCATTATGCAATTAATTATCGAAGTCCTGAGTTACCAATTCAGTGAAGATTGCATATTTCCAGATTTTGCAGCAAAATGATGTTTAGCTGAAGGAAAACAGAAATTCACACAAAGACACAAAAGTTACGAGGTTCGGCAATGTGCCTACGTCCTCAGACAAAGCTTTCGTTCTCTTTTTTTGTTATTTTTTTGTTGTGTTGGGCATCTGCCATTGTTCAACCATATGCACAAGAAAGGTTGCTACAACTAAGGAAACAAGCAAACCAAAATAAAATCAGAATAAAGGAAGAGATCCTAGAATTATAGGAATACAATATTAACAAATCTCCTTTCTTAAGATAGGAGAGAAAATCACGCCAACACTCCCCCTCAAGTTGGGCCGAAGACCTCGTCGGAGGTCAACTTGCTTATCATTTCTTGAAATACTCCCTTGGGTAACGCATTGGTAAAAACATCGGCCAGTTGACCCTCACTCCAAATGTACGGGATCTCAATTGTTTTGTCTTGCACCTTTTCTCTCGCAAAGTGGCAATCCACATTTATATGTTTGGTCCTCTCATGAAGCACTGGATTTGAAGCTATATGAGTTGTAGCCTGATTATCACAAAACAACTTCATAGGCTTGGTCATGTAATTGCAACTCAATTCCTAAAGCAGTAGTCTCAACCACACAATTTCAGTAGTAGTAGTAGCCATGGCCCGATATTCTGCCTCTGCGCTCGAACGAGCAACCGCCGTTTGTTTTTTGCTTTTCCAAGTGACAATATTTCCTCCCACAAAAGTACAAAACCCTGTAGTAGATTTACTGTCTATAGGGTTTTCGGCCCAATCTGCATAAATGTAGCCAACAAGTTCTATGTGACCATTATTTTTCATTAAAATTCCCTTCCCAAGTTTTGGCCTTCAAATACCGTAGCAGATGATTTATTAGTTCTATATGCCCTCGAGTTGGTTTTTGCATAAATTGACTTATGTAATGAACAGTATATGCTATGTCAGGTCTAGTGATAGTCAGATAAATACACCATCCAACAAGTCGCTGAAACTGCCCAACATCATGTAATGGAGTGTCATCTAAAATGAACTTACTATTATACTCCATAGGAATATTGGTCAGTCTAACTCCCAACTTCCCAGTCTCTTTCAACAAATCCATGACATATTTTCTTTGAGATAAAAATAATCCTTTGTGAGATCTCGCCACCTCAATGCCCAAAAAATACCTCAATTTGCCAAGGTCTTTGATATCAAATTCCTTACTCAAATGCCACTTAAGTGCTTCAATTCCAGATTGATTGCTGCCTGTAATCACAGTATCATCAACATAAACAAGGACAACAACTATACCTTTGTCACCAGCCTTGGTGAACATTAACGAGTTTGTTGTCCCTCTTTTGAATCCAACCTTGATGAGTGTAGCACTCAGTTTACCATACCAAGCTCTAGGTGATTGCTTGAGACCATATATGGCATTCTTCAACCTACAAACAATTCCATCTTTATTATGCAAGGGTTGACCAGGAGGAAGATCCATATAAACCTCCTCCTCCAAATCTCCATGAAGGAATCCGTTCTTTACATCCATTTGGAGCAAGGACCATCCACAATTAACAGCTACTGACATAAGAAAACGTATAGTGTTCATTTTAACCACAGGTGCAAAGGTCTCTTTGTAGTCTATACCATATGTTTGAGTATATCATTTTGCAACCAACCTCGCTTTATATCTTTCAACTAATTTGTCACTGTTATATTTGATCTTATAGATCCATCGGCAACCAACTATCTTCTTCCCTCTTGGAAGTTGTACAAGTTCCTAAGTATGATTTCGATCTAAAGCCTGAAGTTCATCCTTCATTGTATCAACCCAGATGGCTTTTTCCCTTGCTTCCTCATAGTTGTGAGGTTCCTTTTGTTCTTCAATAGCATATAAGAAACTCAAAAAATTGTGAGGTATTTTGTCATATCCAACAAATTCTTGAATGGGATATTGAACCGAATAATAAGTAGTAAAATCTTGAAGTCAAGTTGAGGGTCTAGTGACACGAGATGATCTTCGTAACGGGATTACATCCATTGCCCTTTCAGATATCAACTCGTCAGTGACAATTCTAGGTTCAGCTTCTGGAACAACAGTTGCCTCAATCTCTCAATCCACTTCTGAATTTTCTTGATCTACAGATTCGTGACCCGAAGCACTTTGTCCTACAGATTCATGACTTGAAGCACAGCTCCCATTGTTGGCTTCGACACCCCCATTGTTGACTTTGGCTTCACCGGTCCCATTAACATCCATAGGAACAGGAGCAAATTCATAGGAAGAATTCTTATAATTATATGTGCACTCCCCTTGAATGTGGCTCTTGTTAGGAAAAAAACATATGAGTTTCATCAAATACAACATCCCGAGAAATATAGATACGCTTTGTGTAAGAGTCATAACACTTGTAGCCTTTCTTGACAGATGAATAACCAACAAACACACATTTCCTGGCACGAGGATCTAGCTTTCTACCAGTTTGAGAGTGAACATAGCAAACACACCAAAAAATCCTCAAGTGAGATATATCAAATTTTCGCCCATACAACACTTCCATAGGAGTTATATAACCTAACACTCGACTAGGGAGTTTATTAATTAAATAACAGCTAGTCAGAACTACATTTGCCCAATAAGATTTAGGCAAATTCGCAGAGAATAACAAGGCCCGTGTAACCTCTAGTAGGTGGCGATTTTTTCTTTCAGTTATCACATTATGTTGTGGAGTACCCACGCATGTTGTCTTGTGAATAATACCCTTGCTTCGTAAAAAAACCTGAAATATCTTATTGGTGTATTCAGTATCATTGTCGGTACAAAGAACCTTCACAGAAGTATTAAATAGATTACTTACCATATTGCAAAAATCTTGGAAAACTATAAGCACTTCACTTTTGTACTTAAGAAGATAAAGCCAGGTAACTCTTGATTTATCATCAATAAAGGTAACAAAATACCGAAAACCTTCTCTAGAATCAACAGGAGAATATCCCCAAATGTCTGAATGTACCAAAGCAAACAATTCAGTTGATTTATGCAAATGTTTAGGGGAAGGCAACCTATGTTGCTTAGCAAAGTGATATGGATCACAAATACTAGAATCACGAGTCAAAGACATGTTTAAGGATCACAACACCTGATCTGAAGGATGACCCATGCGCTAATGCCATAGACGAGAGGTATCCACATTCCCCTTCCTAGCCACCAACGCTTCGCCATGCAAACCTAAGGTGTACAGCCCATCCCGAAGTTGTCATTCGCCAATCATCCTCCTAGTATTGCGATCCTAGAACAACACCTTCTGTGGAGTAAAAATGACATTACAATTCCACCGTTTAGTACATTTGCTCACAGATATTAAATCAGAAGATAATCCTAGAACCAATAAAGCCTCAGCTTTTTTCGAAAGCACATTCAGTTGCCCAACACCTTGGGTTGGCACCTGCACTCCGTTAGCTACTGTGATCGGTGGATACAAAAAGCTAGAAGTAGTATTAGATAGAATAAGTGGGAAACTACACATATTGTCTGTGGTACCAGAATCAACAATAAATCGATTTCTAGACTCAATAGAAAGTGCACTAATATTACCAGAAGTCTTGGCCAAATTTATGGATTCAGTGCCAGAGGGACTCGAACCATGTGTCTAAAGTAGTTGTTGAACCTGCAGTGATCGAGACTCCAATTTGGATTGGAAGTCTATCGTATTCCATTGAATTGCTATCTTAGCGTTCGGACCTTTGTCCTTATTTGGACGCAGCTGAGGATGTAGATTCCAACATCGTTCCTTGGAATGCCCATCTCGATCACAATGATCATAATGGAAACAAAGGGGCTTCTTTCCTTTCCCTTTGACAAACCGAGTAATACCATCACTTTGCCTGGCATTGGAACTAACAGCATTTGCAGAGTGTTCTGATGAGCCTATTGATGGTGCCACAATCGAGTCAGAATGCATAACTCTCCTCCTTGTTTCTTCACTTTGTATTATGGAGCAAATGGTTAAAGGATGGCAACTACGGCCTCATGAGAATGTCACATTCGGTGTCTTCAAACTCCGGCCTTAGGCTTGCCAAGAGATAAAAAATTCTATCTTGTTCTTCCCTTTGCACATAGTCATGCACATTCTGGGTTGCGGGTCTGTATTGATGGAGTTCATCCCACTGTTTTTTTATGTTCCCTAGATGTTCTGTGAATGATTGATTTGCACCTTGCTAGAGGTAGCAAAACCTTGTTGAAGCTCAAAGATTTGAGATGCATTATTGGCTTGACCATACATCTCAGACAACGAGTCCCACAATGTTTTGGCCAAATCTGAGTAAGCAAAAATCTCATAGAATTTAGGCTCTATTGAGTTGAAGATCCAAGTCATAATGTTGTGATCGCTTGCTTGCCATTCTTCAAAATTTGGATGACTTTCATCGGGAGCTTTAGTTTGCCCAGATATATGTCCAAGCCTCGATTGGCCTCCAAGCGCAATGGTCACTACTCATGACCATGGGAGAAAATTCCTTCCATTCAGCAAAATAGATGTAAGACGTTGGTTGTTTCCCTCATGCACCACAGCCTTCGCTGATGCTAATTCAGAGCTCGCACCTTTGTCGGGAAGTTTTCTAGATTCTAATTCTGAAATTGTCATGGTGCTCATCCAAAAAACGACACAAAGAGGACGAGGCAGGTTCTTCAAATAATCATGGTCATAACCCGCTTTGATACCATGAAGAAAAATAGAAATTCACACAAAGACACAAAGGTTACGAGGTTCGGCAATGTGCCTTCGTCCTCGGACAAAGCTTTCGTTCTCTTTTTTTGTTATTTTTTGTTGTGTTGAGCATCTGCCATTGTTCAACCATATGTACAAGAAAGGTTGCTACAACTAAGGAAACAAGCAACCAGAATAAAATCAGAAAAAGGAAGGGATCCCAAAATTATAGGAATACAATATTAACAAATCTCCTTTCTTAAGATAGGAGAGAAAATCACACCAACAAATTAGTAAATTAGTAATGTTCAATATTCGCATTCCAGGCGTCGCATGGACTCCATATGCATGATGGCAAGCAGTAGTAATTGGCACAAAACGCCACGACTATACCATGACTAGATTTGTTGAAGTACAAAGAATGTATATATCGTAATTTGATAAGACCGAAGCGAGCCAAGGCATCTCAGTCTTCACAAAGCTTTCTCGCAATAACCAAACAAGGAGAACGTACGAACTCCATGATTGTGGAGCTTATTTTTTATGCAGGCTTACTTGACCTCCTCTCGATGTCTCAGACATGAAATAAGACATGTCTGTAAGTACAAAAGCAAATGTAATTCTTTCCCTGGATATGTCGCTGTCGTCTCTGAAACATGTTCACATCAGGCAATACAGCCATCGGCAGTCGGGCCGCATAAGATGGACAAATACGGTGTGCCCTGCATTTTCAAACCAAATTTCTGCCCAGATTCCCTGTTTAAAAAAGAAAAAAGGGTGCCTAAAATGGGAGGAATTTCTCAATACAACCCTTTTTTGGTTTTTCAAAAGGAAGAAAACTCAAATTCTACAACATAAGTCAGATCTTTTGAGGATCCTCTATAAAGCTCGAAAGGAGCTCCCTCCAGCGGAGCCGTCGCGATCGAAGGAGTCCACGGTGACGGAGACGGTGTCGACCGGGGGAACAGCGAGGCGAAAGCGATTGCAAACGGAGGAGCAGAGGATGAGGGTTTTGAGGTCGGCAATCTTGGAGAAGTTGAGCAGGAGAGAGCGTCCGGAAGCGAATAGAGTCCAACGACTTACAAGATGAATCCATATTATTATTTTTTTGGAGTAAAATTAAAATTATTTTCCAAATAATATCCATAAACCAACAAATGTCGTCAGTCACATGTCACCAAACAAAAGAAAATTAACTATTTTTCTGAAAAATGATTTCCTGAAAAAATATTTTTCTTTATCATGAAGTTTTCCCCAAAAAAAAAACATCGCAAAGAATAAATAATTTGGAATATATTTTCCAAAAAAGTAATGGCTTAGATCATTTCAATTAATCAGGCAATGATGAATATTTTTATTATAGAAAAATTACCAAAAAACTCATAAACTTATTATAATTATGCCAATTTAGTCATAAACTTATTTTTTTGACCAATTGAGTCCTAAACATTTTATAATTATTTCGATCAATCCATCGGCCAAAATTGACAAGCCGGTCGACGTGGCGTCCGCCGCACTGGAGACCTTTTTTCATTAATTTTTTATTTTTAATTTTTTTCCTTCTCCCTCTCCCTCCTTCCTCCTCCTCTCCTCCTCCCTCCTTCTTCCCCGCTGGTCGGTCGCCGGACTAAGGCGGCCTGGGCTAGCTCGCCTCGCCGTCGGCTGGGTGAGGGCAAGCTAGCACCTAGTGACAGCGGGGTGAGCCCCCACTGGATCTAGTGAGGGCTCGCCTCGCGATCACCAAGCGAGGCGAGCCCACACTAGATTTGTCGAGGGGCTTGCCGTCAAGTCTCGGGTGAGGGCAAGGCGAGCCCTCACGGAGCCAAAGGAAGGAGGAGGGAGGAAGAAAGAAGAGGGAGAAGGGAAAAAAAAGGGAAAAAAAGATAATAAAATTAATAAAATATTTCAAAAAATAAAATATTATTGAAAAAAGGTCACCCGCATCGGCCAACTGCAAAAAAGAGAAAAAATTAAAAAAAATTAATAAAATATTATTAAAAAAGGTCAAGCACCGGCCCGTGCAAAAAAGAGAGAAAAAAGGAAAAGAAAAGATAAAAAATAATAAAATATTTCAAAAATAAAATATTATTAAAAAAAGGTCATATGCGTCGACCAGTTGCAAAAAAAGAGAAAAAAGGAAAAAAAGATAAAATAATCAATAAAATAATTTTAAAAATAAAATATTATTTAAAAAATAGCATCAGCGCCGACAAGCTAATTTTGGCGGGGTGGACTGATCGGAAATACTTGTAAAAGGTTTAGAATTCAATTGGTCAAAAAAAAAAATTTAAGATCGAATCGACACGGTTGTAATAGGGTCGGGACTTTTTTGGTAACTTTCTATTTTTATTATTAACCGCAATTTATATTTACATATTTTCATCTTTCGTTTATTCATTCTTATAAGTGATACAAGCAATATTTTTAAGAAAATTAATTTTCAAGTAGGAATTTTGCAATGGATCATAAATCAAAACGGCGCTCATTGTCCAGCCTGCAGGATTCGTCCAGACGTGTTTGGAAAGACCGCCCCGATGATGACTGCAGGATTCGTCCTGGCCTTTATATACATGCTTCCTTTTGATAGCTTCGATTGCATGCATGGCGTTGTTGACGTTTTAATTGAAATAAAAGGATTATATTCATCGATATAGTCATATTCGACCCTCAAACGAAAACATCGCATAAGACGTGCTCCTGCATTCCAAATCTTCAATGCATTTCTCTGTATTTCAGAAGTTTGAGGATGGCATACGGTACCTACGTCGAGCATTGACATTTTACCGTGCCTATCTGTGGTGCAACTATTCTTCGGTCCGTCAAACTCATGATCGGGTCAAGTTTGAATCTCGCGGTTATAACATGAAGTCCACATTTAATTATTCCCATTGATCTGGAATTGCGATGTGAAGACATTGGTTATTCCTTCTGATGCTTTGGATATCATGATACAGACAAAGGACAGTTCCATTCTAGAGATGGTCCATCTTTGTAAGAGCAATGAATGGATCAGTTCTTGAACGGCACTTTCGGTAGAGAGGATCCCTTCAGAAATGCTTCGAACAAGGTGAGAGCCTGCGAGGGCGAAGTGTATGGGACCTCGTGAGCCGCTCCTCTGACCGTGGCGAATGTCAAATGAGTTGCGTTCTTCCCTTTTCTCGACCTACCAAATGACTCAGTCCATCCACCAACCTGATTTATGACATTGAATGTCGCTGATATTGTTGAGAATATATTATGGTCATCCGAAAGTTCCAAAGCAGATTCAACAATGGACAGAAACATTCTCTTTCCTTTGCACCGTGGCGTGTCGAGTTAAAAAAGAACCTAGACAGGAAGGGAGCCGAACCTGCTTTTTGTCATACCAAGGCGCGTATTTTCCCAAGGATGTGAATTTCAAGTCTCGAGCAATCATGTTGGCGATGATCCTCGTCTGCGTCAATGGTATTTTCGAATCTTGATCCCCGCTGCAATGTGCAGCCCAATTTCATGTTATCAGTTGATATGAGTAATGCGACACTGATGTTTATGTTCTTGAATTCAAGGCATGTTTCCACAACAGAGACAGTGATACTCCCAACGGGAAAATGTTGTCGTGGAACGGAACATGTTGGAGTAACGCGATTCACATCCATGACTTACCTAAAGAGGAGGACTCGCAGATGCTTCTTGATTAAGGCCGATAAAAGAGGTGTGATGTCGATGCCTATATCGACGTCATGATAAGAAAGAAGCCTGCCACGTTCCACATGAAACAACATTTAGAAACAGAATGTGTGGTTCCGACTGAATCAGGAAGGTAATACAGTAGAGGTGGGCAGAAAGACCCTGAACAGAATTGCCAAACCGATGGCAGCTCCGTCGTATTGGCATGGAGTGCTTTCTGAACCCGAGGATTGTTCAGGTACGAAAATATATAATCCCAGAGGCACGGATCAGTTAGAACCATCCTTCGAGCTAGCTGCTCACAAGAAAAGATGATACTTGATGAATCAGGTCAAGGCCTAAATTCTGAGCAGTCCTATCTGTGAGTCAATACCATAGGGATGCTCTCATGGTTTTGTTCCTAGGTTGTCCCATTCTTATGCTGTATGCCGGCTCAGTTGAAATTTTAAGAGGGTGTATTTTAATGAGTGTATGCAAGCGGCTTTGGTACTCTAAACGAAAACTATCACAAGAAAATCTCACTAATGGCATGCTCATTTTGCAGTACTCTCTGCCGATGTTTCTTCGTGTATTCTTTGTGACTTTGATATTGAAGACGTTTTAGCTAGAAATGTCTTCAAGCGTATCCCTATGGTATGTAACCCAAGCAAAATCCTACATATTAGGACAGATCTTCCAGAGAGTCGAACTCACTTTGGCGTGATACGCATCCCACGCGCTGCTAGAAGCTGATTGCATCGCGGCAGTCCCAGAGAAGCAATAAGGTGCCAGCACATCACCTGGATCAGTAAAATTCCCCAATTCCTCCATCTGCCTCTCCAACACCCCTGCACATTCCTTTGAAATTTTGTGATGGATTAGCTCCGTCCGGTACCTGGAGTCATTGCACACCGTCTCCTTCAGCTTCAATGTCTCGTCCGAAATGACACCATGGGACCACAAAAATGTGGCGCCATCTAGACTAATCGGTAAATCGAGAAGTGGGTTGCCAAGCTGCATCAATGAACAGAAGATGCGATCTCTTTCGTCAGGTAATGAGCTTGAAAATCAAACGAAGAAAGCTGCCAAATCGAAAACATGCGATCCGAATGAGCAAAGTATCGTTAACTGCTATCGCCTTAAGCTTGATTGGTTTCCCATGGGACTGCTTATTGTAATCCAGCACCAGAGCTGCAAGCTGCGGTACGTAGTGGCCTACAATCATGTTCTACACAGATCAGTTTGCTCGGGAGGAAGATTAACAATCACATCCACACAGAGAGGCCGAGAGACAAGAGGAATCACAACTATTACCAGCGTAGCTCTCCCCCGACAGATATAAATCTGAGTCTCTATATTCCGGATATTCTTTATACCAACCGAGAAGGAACTGCATGTTTGCTCTGGCTGCAACGTGAAAGGACGTCTGTCTTACTACGAATGCGAAGGCCGCTAAGCTCTCGTTACTTTCGAGAAGAAGAAAAATCGTTACGAACAAATCAGACGTACCGGTGTCTGCATCTGTCCAATTGACGTAGTCCGAAGTTGTGTTCGAGTATGAAAACCCAACTCCGATGGGGGACTCCACGTACAGCATGTTCGACACTACCCAAATTGCGATTGAAAGAGTGTAAATAACCCTTAACAACTTTCAAGAGTCCGTTCCATGACAACGTGATCGATTGGTGAATGAAATAAGTACCTTTATTCCAGGAAAATTCATTCTTCGTCAAGCCACCATCCCCAGCTGGTCGAAACGGACCGTGCTCTTCGAATGCACCGAACCCAAGAGAAGAGCAACCGGGGCCTAAACCAAAGTAAATCAGAATTGGCAAACAATGGCGCAAGCAGTAATGAACTAGCACTAGGACTACCATACCGCCGTTGAACCACAACGTTAGAGGATAAGATGAAGGGTCTCTAGCATCGGCTTCCACGAAGTAATAGAACAGAGCATGGCCACGTCGTGGATCCGTGACGATGTAACCAGAGTGCTGCTTGAAAGAAACGCCATCTGGCTGACCGGGGAGCTTCTTGATGAGCTCGGCCGTTGATGTGGAGGAGAAGAACAAAGGAATGACACCATTCACGATCACAATGAAGTACCAAATCATCATTTACAGGGACTGAAGGACTCTGAGGTGCTTCCAAATGAAACTTCACCACCCGAGAACAGATCTAATGATAAAAATAACAGTTGTGCAGGAATGGATCTTTCTTTGACAAAATTGAAAATATATGTCAAGTTTAAGCACACAAAGGAAAGTCTAGATTTTCTACTTTGAAGAGGAAAGTTTAGATTTTTAGGTTTCAAAGTTTCTTAAAAAGAAATTGTAATTATGGGCTCTTTAATAAAAAAAAAAAAGAAAGAAAGAAAGGAAAAGGAAAAGAAAGGTTTGAAAAGTCAAAAAGGGCGTCTGAAGAGAAGTGTGGAACCTTCGGCTGGGCTTTAAAAAGAGAGAAAGAGGGAGAGAAAGAGAAGAGCAGCGGGCAGAAACAATGAAAACGCGAAACAGGGGAGGAGAGAAAGAAGATAAAGGAAAAAGAGAAAAAGGGCAAAATTTTGGTGTGCTTGTGGTCCGGACGCCTCATCAAGCCGACTCAAGGGTATTTTGCAAGGCCAATAAGAAATTGAAGCCTTTAATCACTTACTTAAAGCAATCACCGCAATTAGGGCTTCAAATTCGGATTTCTTGGGTATTTGTGTGGCGAAGCTCGATTTTGAGTGTATATTTTTTAGAAATGGTATTTGGGATGTTGTGAAGCTATAGCATCTTACGAATCGTGATTTGAGCTTGCGGTTTGTTCGGAACGGAATTTTGAAGTTGGGGGCGCAATCTGGTATGTAGCGAACAGTAGCTTCGAGTCTCTTTTTTTGTTGTTTTCAGTACTGTTTTGGGGCGGCTGAGTTGGGGTTGTTATTATACGTTAAGAGAGCTTTCTAAAGATTATAAGATGGCTTGAAACGGAATTTTGTGGAAAGAGTTATGGCATGACGAAGTTGGCACATGGACCGCGCCTAACTGAAAATGATGGGTTTTTGCTAAATTGAAAGTTTTATCGACAAATAGGCCTAGTATAGATGATTTGTTATGCGAATATCCTGTTTACTCGGCCTTTTGATATTGTTTTTCCATTAATAGTTAGGAATCCGAATGCGTTGATTCGAGTGAGTGTTGTAATTGATTTTTGACTTTTCCCAGGTGAGTGACACTATTTTTTTCTTTGTATTTTAAACTCATGTTTTGAGAAACGTGGTGGATTACATATTCTATGAGTTGATAAAAAGCATATTTTGTTGCATAAAGCATGATCGAGCTATTACTGCCATTTTTGTTGTTCGAAGGGAGTTATATACCGACTTCGATTTGAATGGTTGTTTGAAAAATGATTTGTGAAACTCTATGTGAAAAAATCTTGAAATGTTTTGTAGAATGTTTTGATATTTATATATCAAATTTTGAGTTGTGATATGACTTCCTTTCTGATATTGAATTACTGGATATTGTAATTGGTGGTTGGTGCTCAGTGTCGCTGTGGACCCTGAGGGGTGTGTGGGTATGCGCACACTATTCTAAGATATCCTTGTGGACCGAGCCACCGACTAACAATAGGTGGAGACCTTGCCAAGGGAGGAATCTTGGTCGTTTTGTCACCGGCGTTACACGTGACCATGGTTAGACATTTGAGCATGAATTGGTCAATGGAGTAGATCATTGACGTGTGATTTGAGTTTTGTCGATGGAATGGACTATCGATGTGATTTGATGAGATTAATCAATGGAATAGACCATTGATGCATGTTTTACAAGATTGACTAATGGACTGGACCATTGGTATTTTGGTATTTGAGTTATGATTATATTTTTGAGTTATGTTTTAAATGTGCATAGTGATTTCTCGATCCGCTTAGAAGAAATGTGTTACTCATTGAGCTGTAGTAGCTCACTCCTTTCTTATACTTGTTTTTCAAGTTCTTCAGCGAGTCGCGAGTAGACGTGAGCGTTCGCTCGGGGAGGACTTTTGTGGTGGAACTTTTTGGTATGACTTGTGCATAGTTAATAGATTTATAAGTTAGTCTTTATAGAAGGTTTATGTTTTGATTTTTGTGGATTATAGATATACTTTAATATAGATATTGTAACCAAGTGCCCCTTTTTGTCATATATATATATATATATATATATATATATATATATATATATATGTTGATGTATATATGTTGATATCATGTTGAATTTTGGTTACGTTGAGGCTGCATCATTTAGTAAAAGAACGGCCGTCTCATGTCCCCTTTTTTTTTTTTTTTCAGAATCGGGGTGTGACAGAAATTTCCTATTTTGGATCCAATGCTTGTTGTCAATAAATAAGAATTTGGTCTTCCGGATGAGGAGTTGAGGAGCTTCCAAATGACACTTCACCACCCAAGAACATATCTAATGATAAAATTAGAGTGGAATGGATCATTCTTAGACTCCATTGAAAATATATCTTGAGTTTGAGTTCGTGATGGAGAGTTTTATAATTCAAGTAAATTTTCTATTTTGAATAAGTTTCTAATTGAATGGTTTCCTAGTTTGAGAAAGTTTTCTAAATTTTTTTTATTATTTTGGATCTTATTACTAGATTGGTGGTTCCCAATTCCAAGTGTGGACTCAGACAGGAGCGGTATACATACATACACACATACATATATATATATGTATATAATTTTTACTTTTCATATCAAAATCCTAGTTTCTTCATTATCTCTTTCCATCGCCGCCTCCCTCACTCTCACGGCTCGCCACCCTCTCTTGCTCTTGCTCTTAGTGACCTCTCGTTTCGTCAATCCCTCTCTCACTCTCGCTCTCAATTGCTTCCAGCCTTAAACCTCATCGCTCGCTCTCAATCCTCACGCCTTTTTGAAGTGGAGACATTTCATAGTTCGGTTCCCAAGTGAGTCTATAGAACCAATGAGCGTTTTTCAATTTTAATTTTTCGAAACTAGTCTTTGATAGGCAATTCCCGATTTTAGAGTGAGAACCACCCATTCTGAAACCCATAACCCCAAAACCCTACTTGAAATGAAAAGGACGGCTGATATGGGAGGCATTTTCAGGTGCAGGCTAAATTCTCCAAACCCAGCATCTTCGTTTTAATAGCTTTAATTTCATGATAGCGAAGCCAAATTTTGATTTTTTTTTTTAAATACATGTCCCAAAGTGGATTTTTATGTATGTTGTACCTCCGCATGTATTGCTATGGGGATCTCTTTAGTATTTCGTTGATATCGTCGGTATTTGACCTTCCAACAAAAACATTCATACAGCACATTCATGCAGCATTGCCATTCTGCCGTGCATTCTTCCGCAATTTCCAAGCACGAGTCTCGTGGAAGCCAGAGACTTAAATTGGGGAGTGAGCATCCAACACCAATAGATGGAATAGACCATTTATGTTTGATTTGTAATTATGAATTGAAAGAATATTTCTGTAATTCACCAAAATCTCTATTGAAAAAAGATATTGCTCATTTTTTATAATGTATGTATATTATATATTGGATTTGAGATTATTGAGTTTTTGGTGCTTTATAAAGATACATGATGGATGTTCGATATGCTTTAAAAAAATATGTACAACTCAATGAGCTGTGACTATTAGGATATGTTTGGTAACGTGCCAAATAGCATTTGATTTTATTCTTTTATTCCTCGAATCAAAAAGAATAGAATTCTATTTTGTAACTTTTTTGTTTTTTTGTTAAGAATAAAATTGTTTTCCATGAATAAATTTAAAACAAAATAAAAAAATAAAAAAAAAAAAAGTTGCTTATTTGTTTATGGAACTACTCCAGAATCAAGTCAAATCATGCTCTTTTTTTTTTTTTTCTTTTCTTCTTTCTTTTCTTCTCTTCTTTCTTATATAATAAAAATAATTTAAAATTTATTTTAAAAATATAAAAGAAAATTTGTAAATATAATAAAATTACATAATAAGATTATATTAAAAAAGATAAAATTATATACTAAATTAAAATATATAAAAATACTTAAAAATAAAAATAATTTATTAAGATTTAAATGAGAAAATTATAATAAAAGTATTAAAAAATTAATAGAAAATTCCAAGTCATAAAAAATTTGAAAAGAAATTTTAAACAATTACCAAACGTATTCAAATGGTCAAAAACTCATTCTAGAAAACAAAAAAATAATTTTAAATAATTATCAAACGCTTTTAAATGTTCATAAACTCATTTAAAAAACAAAATATAAAAAAATCATTTCTAAATAGAAATTATTTCAAGTTAGAAATGAATAGTTATCAAATGCACCATTAATTTATTCATTCAAAATCTGTTTAAGGTTATCAACTAGCCATAAGTAGGACAATTGACATCAACGGGAAATTTAGGTAATTGAATTTTGGATATGAGTTAATGATTAATGACATTTGCTACTTTTTGTTGAGTTGGAGATGTAATAAAAAATATGATTCCCTAACAACTCACTAATTATCAAATAAATAGATGGACATATATTTTGATAATATGCCATACTCGTTTGCATTTGAGGTTATGTCCTTCAGGAAGAAGGATGGCTATGTCATTAACCCTATACCTGTAGGAGTCAGGGTGTGACATTAATTATGGAAGTCCTGAGCTCCGGGGAGTTACAGACACGTGAAGTTCATCTATAAACTGAAATTGTTTTGTGAGATGCAATGAAACATAACAAAGGACCATACCAGCCCATGAAAGAAGCAAAAAGAGAAGGACAATGAGCTGAAAAAATCCCATCGCCTTCCTAGATATCCATGGCCCATTGAATTGCCACTTTAGTAAAGATTGAACTCTCCCATCTTCCGCAGCGAAATGACTTCTATCTGACGAGAAACACGCATAACATCGAGCCCAGTAATGTTTGATCTTCGCGAAGACATCCATACACATGATAGCAAGAACAAATTAGAGGCGCAAAACACAGCCCCTGTATTATGACTGAATTTGTTGGGAGCACAAAGATTATGGCATCATGTTTTGATAGAGGTTGAGGCAGACGTTACCAGCCTAGGTCGGCCAAGGTATCTCATCTTTACAAAGCTTTCTCACTATAACCAAACAAGGATAACCTACAGCCTCCATGATAGTTGAGCTTATGTTCTTATGCACACTAACTAGACATCTCTTGATGCCCCACACATGTACCTCAGAATAACAGTATATGATAACTACCCCGGCTCAAATTACACCCAAAAATAAAGCAAACAATCCATAGACCTGATTGAAAAATTCGAAAAAAGTTTGTAGACCACTGCTACCTTTCGCAATCCTCAATTTTATTTATTTATTTATAATGATGTCGCCGTGTTATGCAGCACACTCCATAATCTGGAGCATAAATTCTACCCCAAGCAACTGCTGTCGCGGGATTTCTCATCAATCCATGACATAAAATAAGGAGAATTGCAGAGGTCCACCGACTCCAAAAGCTACGTCTACAATCTACAACCTCCCACATTTGCTAGCATTTACATGTGATCATGACAATCTAAAACATGCCAATATATTGAAAATATACAATCAAATCAGCAGTTGGACAGCATAATGAAAAGGCATTGGAAGTAACTAAAGATGATTTAGCATGAAACCCCTACATTCTTAAACCCAGCATTTCCTGACTACCCTGTTTGAAACAAAAAGGATGCCAAAAATGGGAGGCATTTTCCAGTACAACAAAATTTCCTCTGATGCAGAATTTCAACTCTACAACATAAGCTCAGGGAAGGGAACTCTCCATCACAAGTAGAAAAAACCAGCAGTCTATCATCTACTCCACTCAAAGTCTCCTCCATATCGTGAATTGGCATTGTTACCTCGGTTTCGATCATTTGGCTTTATTGAGTTTGCATAGGCATGCCAACCTAATAGGTAGGGCAGTATGAACTGCAAATGACACGACAGAATATCATTGAATAACTGAAATGTAAGCCCAAATTCGTTAATGGCAACAGAGTTATCAGACCAATCAGTTCCACTGTGAAAATAAGCATTCCTGCATCAAGAACACTGCTTGGGCTATCACAAGCAGCAAGAAAATGATCTCATTTTACTCATTCCACTGCAATTTCATAAGACAATCCACTCAATCATGAAATTGAGATTGAGGGATATCATAAAACTATGAAGAGATGAAGGCAATAGACAACACCAGATCATTCATGGAGAACCAGAAGATAAAAGCAGAACATAGGGAAAAATGTTCATCTTACATTGAAAGCCGAATTAAGGACAGTGTATTCCGCCTTGGTGACAGGAATATAAATGCTCTCATCCAAATTCACAAGCTTATTCTGAACACCTATGGCACATCAGGTCAAAATGAAGAAATAAAGCAAATATCAGACATTTAAATATTTAGCTGGTAAGAAAAAATGAGATACAGAACAAACATCACATATTCTCACACCTCAAGGGTGGTGCAAATAATGAAGAAACGATACAACCATAAGACAAAAATTTAGACAATTCCTGTGCAGAAATATATTTGTAATGAAGTGACTCTTTGGTTGGATCAGACAGAGACCACTTATCTTTCAACTCCCTAAAACCAACCAAGATACATTCTTATGGTCCTTACAGTTATTTCCTAATGTCCTTACAGAGTCATTCTGACAATTGTCTCAAATTATCCATGGAAGTGGGATATTTACAGTCAAATCATATTACAGGATTTGATAAGTGATATTCCAGAGGCACGAGATGCAACACTCTTCAAAGGCTATATGCAAATCAGAATCACCTCTTCGGGTTTAATCCTTTCACTCGGAAGGCGCTTGGGAAAAAAATTTCATGTAGGACAATCTTCAAAGAAGGGGAAAGTACTTGCAAATAGATTTTTTCTTCGTAAAAAATAAGGCTGAATCTGATTTCACAATGGTTCCTTCATTGCAATACGGCCAAGGAACTTTGGAACTCAGCATATTCTCTAGTAGGTTCCAAATGGGCGGCAGCTGGTTTGGTCAAGATGGGAATTCAATCTTGGAAACACATAACTCCTCCCAAGATGGGAGAAATCTTTCTCATCGATACCACCTTCCCATTTTATGGATCTTTTGGCAGGATTAGAATAAGAAAACCCTCGAAAATGGAGAAACACCTCCTTTGCTATCAAAACTTAGATGGCTTTTCACGATAATCTTCAGTGGTGCTGGAAATTTCATTGATAGCATACAGTCCGTGGACCTTATTTACAACTTGAATTCCCCCCATAAGTCTCTACATGGGTTGCCACCCCCTTGGTGCCATTTTGCAATAAAATCTCTTTTACTTAAAAAAAAGAAATAAAAAATTATATATAGCACATCTAATATATAAAATGTAGTTATAGATATCTTGAAGCAAACACGTCGGAATTGAGTATCTCATGGATTCTCAGAGATGAGAAGATATTATAGTAAAGCTTGACTGACTGGGCAAGATCACAGTAGCTCCTATAATTCACTTAGAGGAAGGGTATGAACAGAACCTAGCCATGTGGCCCAGAAGGTTGGCAAATATAACAGAATAAACAGCCAGGCCAGGAGATTTACTTAGAGAAGAACTTGAACATGCCTCACCCAAAATTGGCAAGATCAGTCACTATCACTTGAACATGCCCCATCCAAAATTGGCAAGATTAGTCGCTATAACTTATGTATGTCTGGACATAATTTGACACTCTGCAGACAAATAGCCAATATGACATGCCACACTTATTTCACAGTGTTTAAGCCTAACCTTGATGCCACCAAGCACGTAGGTTTAAACAGCAAGGATTGACTATAAAACTATCGAGTTAAATTGGTTAGCTGCAGATAGTGTTAGAATTCCCCAAAGCAACCCCATTGATTTACCACTACTCAACCAGCTCTGCCTTGGTGTTTGTCACTGAACATGTCACATCTCTAAATTTTGCAAACATGTTGAAAGCCCAGCAAGTTTTAAATGACTCCTAAAAATGTAAAAATTAAAAAATGCTTTGAATCATAAATCTTCATAATCTACCACACAATGAGGTAATATGATATGGTTTGATCAAGAATAGGAAGAACTTCAAGCATTTGCAGTGTAAGAGGAAATATAAATATCAGTTCCAGGAGATTTAGAAAGCAGAGTATTACTAAGATTGAAGAAGTGTCCAGAGCCATCTGGTAGGGGCTCCACCTTCAAAACCTTCCTTATTTTACCTTCATCACTGCATAAGTATGACAGCTTCTATCAACTTCAGAACATTAAAGTTGAAATTGCAGTCTACGTTTTCTCTTTGACCAAAAGCAAAGCCTAAGAATTGCATGATCAACAGAACATGTAAATAGAAGTGAAGTTGTGCGAAGTGGTTCCTCTTTTCTGCCTTAAAGAAGTGATAAAAAATTAGTTGACGTAGAATAATTGACATAACCATGTTCGAATTAAAAGGAAATTGCATGGATCAACTCTTTGATTTGCTGATAAGCAATACACTTGCACGTCTCACTCAAATAATGTCTGAGTCACCATTTCCAGACTTTCCTATAAGGATGGAAGCTCTGGAATTCTTTATTTTTTTTAAAACTCCATGTAACATGTAAAATGGTAAGTTCATAATAATTGGATACTTTCCGGGACACACTATTCTATATGCAGCCATAAAAGATGTTGACATGATTATATTACTTTTGCATTAGAAGAGTTGCTCCAAGTATCAGGCATAAGCGAGACAGTACACATTATGAGAGAAAGAAATCCTTTCAATTTTATAGTATTCGAAAATGCAATTCATATAATCGACATGCATATCTTATGTTTTTATAATTTACTCTCTGGGGATTTGACTTTGAAACGAAAATGGTAGATAAATTTGTATCATAAAAAACAAAATACATATTTTTCAGTAAGATATAACTGGATAAAAATGTTTCTGCACAGCATTAATAATAGCTAGAGAATTTGTGTGCATCAATAAAACTTAAAATTTGTCTCTAAATTCTGTTGCAATTCATCTGTTATTTTACAAGAGCTGACAGCAATTACCAGAGCCAAGGCCCAGCTCAAGCAATCAGAGCTTAAAACTAGGACACGCACACACACACAAAAATACATGTTTCTTCCAAAAAAATGTGAAGTAAGAGAGATGATACCTCTTTCCTTTAAAAGGGTCATGAAAAAATTCGCAGGAGTCTCTTGGACCTAGAGAAATAAGATTTCCAATTTCCGTCACAGATAATGAGAACACCTAGAGGAAAGCATCCCCAGCCATCAGTAGAACCTCAAGAATCAAAACGGATTGAGAATACACTAAATAACACTAACATTGATCTATTAAGATCTATCAAAGTTTACAAAATGAAAGAGAGGAGCAGCATGATTTGTCAAAATGGGATCATTATTTTTGTTATTAAAAAGGGTTGCTGGACACCAACCAAAGCTGATTTGGTGGCAGCTTAGTGATCAATCACATGACGATAATTTGCAGCAACAGTTACATATGCATGAATACAGTCCTCTTTTACCTTCAAAAACCATTTGTAGACAAATATAAGGTAACTACAAAAACTCATTAGCAAAAGTGAAACCCATTCAGGAAAAAGGCAGGCAAAAAGAAGAATGGCAGAACAGTACTTAAAGAAGTGGGAAGCATAGAAATTTAAGCCCAAATTAAATGGCTCAGGGCGTTAGGCTTTTAAAAAACCCTATGCCGCATCCCCAAAATGGAAAACACAAAACATTGAAGGAAACATAAAGAGGGAGAGACATTTTACTACAGAAACAATCTAAAACATAGCAAATCAAGAAACCATATTCCCTGCTATAGAGATGCGATGATGAATAGATCACCTGCTTTCTGCTCCAATCATACACTCGTGCGCCCGCCGCAGGGGCAAATTGAAGCAGCACAAATCCTTCCCTAGACAGTTTATACGCCCCTGACTACACCAGTTAACCCAAAACTTCAAAAGGTCAGAAATCAACATCTCAGGACTTTCTTGGACATATAAGAAGAAGATGGAGTCTCTAACATACATCTAAAGAAGTGAATTCTGGAGCTCTGGGCTCCACTGTCAGTGCTGCCTTTCCTTTGTATATGGAATGACCGACGAAAACCTTTGGAGACGCTGTTCCCACCGCACATAAGAAACCAAAGCAAATCACACAACTGAACCAGCATCGGCGCTGCTAAAGCATAATTTTAAAAAAGCAAACAAGAATCAACCACACTATCTTCTCCGTCATAGCTGCATAGAATCCACACTCTCCCATTCTTAGAGAGATTAAGCAAACGAACGCCTTCGCTGCCAACTTAAGCAATTGACTAACCAAGACAGCAAAAAAAAAAAAAAAGACTTTGAGAAAAACTGTTAACCTCAGTCGCTAGGTCAGCTCCGTCTATCGGACCGTCCTAAAGAGCGACAAATGAGAACAAGAGAAACACATTCAGGACGGCGGCACGCAACCGAACCTAGCCACCTAGCCACCTAGCCTCAAAAATCTGCTACCTTTCATCTACGACCGGAAAAACCACAGACGCTTCCGTCCTCCATCATTCAACGCCAGCTAACGAAAAAGAGACCGCGAAATTACCTCCGCCGGAAGGGGAGAAGGAGGGGGTGGAGGAGCCGTCCGCCGCCGGCGCCGTCGAGGAGGCGAACCTCTGCTGCTGGTCGAAGTACTCGGACTGACGGCACTTCAGCGAGCGGAGGCCATGGGGAGCGCGGGGCAGCGAGACGCGCGAGGTTTTGCGAGGGTTTAAGGTGCTGCGGCCGCGGAGCGATTGCTGCGGCGGCGAGGAGGAGGAATCGCGGAGGAGGGAGAGTCTAGGGCTCGGGGAGCTCGCGGGCGAGGACGCGAGGATGTGGAGCTGAAGCATCGTCGCCGCGTCGCCTCTTTCTTCTCCTCCCGCGGTGGCGTTGCGTTGTACTGCAAAGCAGCAGCGATGGCTACAGTGTTTTTATCTCCTCCCCAAGCTGAAAGCGGTGACAGACGTTACGTTCATTTTTAGTTGCGTGTTTCTTATATACTTAAGCGAAAATGACGCAATTAATCACGAACTTTTAACTCAATATTCAATTTCGTCCCTAAAAAATAACATTAAACACTTTTATATAATTCAGGAATTAAATTGAATACATATCAAAATCAAGAGACCATATTAAAAAAATAAAAAATTATATTACATATTGGGTAAAAATTTATAAATCATATTAAACAAATTAAAAATTCAAAGATGACTTGGATCAAAATTCAATGATTATTTATGTTATTATCTTTATATTTAATGTTTCTTAGTCATGATGTGTTCTTTCCTTTTCGAATTAGTACATTTAAATTACTCTCACAATACATTTATTTCGATTTAATTTTGATCCCCTATCAAATCCAACTGTGGTACCCAAACCTAAATCTATCATTTGTTAACAATGTTCTTGACTCTTATATTATGCAGACATGTCAACACACTAGCAAACGACTGTAAGATGAGTCCAACATGGAGAATGACTGGTCTAGTTTGAAAAATTCACAAGTGTTGATATGTACACATTCTAATGGAATAGTAACGGATGGTAGATTCAAGTCAAAAACAAAAGTTACAATAAAAGCACTAAATTATCGATTGTGAAGTGTGTGATCCATTTTCCCTTCCACAAACACAAACTTAACTTTCTTCCAAATGACCTAGTCATCTAGCCTGTCCCTCTGAAGCTAAACGTCGATTGCTCTTGGCAGAGAGGGAGATCGGAGGGATCGATAACCAGAATTTACAAAGGAGCTGACGGGGTGTGCATCGCCGGTTTTGCATAGAAGATTCGACCCCAATCAGCTTGCACAGGCGAAACCCGAGCTATTTCATAGGGCTCGTGTGGTTGAAGCAGTTTCGAACTGCTCTGACTAGAACAACTCCAGCTGCACGAACTGATCTGCCCATGAATATCTCCAGCAATTGTCTTCCAGCTGTGGACTCCATCTTGGGCCGAACAAAAATACCCTGGGCTTCTCTTCCTCACGTACTCGACTGTAGACAGTTGATGGCCTAAATGGAAAACGTCTACTTGGTGTTTGAGTCGCGCCAAACAAACCGGGCCACTGATTGGATTGTGAAAACCCATAAACACGGGTCTCTTCCTAGTAATTGGGTCTCAAAGCCCCCGCACGATCTTTATCTTATTTTATGTTTAGATTTTCGTACTACTTGTAATCCACCATCTTAGTATTAATCAATGAAGTATTTCCGATAAAAAAAAAGAAAAAATCTAGCCTGTCCCTTCCACAAATATGATTTAAATGGAAAAAGGTAGGAAAGTATTAATTAATATTAGCATATGTATTTTTTCTTTTTTCCTTTCTTTTCTTTCGTTACAAATATTACCGCACGTTGCACCAATTGCTCCATCTCATCTTTTCTTGCATATTCTCCCACAAAGAGGAGAAGAATGGGGGAAAAATAAGGCGGGACAACTAGCATTAGAAGCTCTCGTGTTCCAATCCCTGTCAAGCAAGCAATACAACAACACAGTCGACCGGAGCCTCTGTTTTGTGCTAAAAATAGGACAAGGAAATTTCAAGAAATCTGCGTCTCTCTAACAAGGCCTGCCGACTCTGCACCCGAGCGTGCCGGAGAAGCGAGTCAGCCGCCGCACGTACGTCCCCGGCTTCGCCTTGATCACGTCGCGCCGAGAGAACCGGAACCGCGCCCTCGGGTTCCCGGAGGTGACAAAGAACGCCCCGTTCACCATCAGGTCTCCCTCCGATTTCCACAGCCAGTTCTTCCACTGGTCTTCCGTCGCGTAGTCCCGCTTAGTCACCTGCCATCCATTCGGATCCAAACGGAGGGGGAAAAAATCGGTTCTTGCTCACTTCGCTATGGAGAATTTTCACATCCTTTGTTTAGGAAGAAGAAAGAAGATGACTTTTTGACAAGGTTTTACCTCTTTAGCAGCAATATTTGGAGGAGCGATGAATCTGTTGCCCTGGCTTATGATGGTGGGGTGCTGGCTGCCGCCGATGGCGTACATGAGCCAGTGAGTGTAGTCATTGTTCACCACATGGAAGAATCCCCACCTGCACCTCGGCATCCTCTGCACCAATCCCCTCCCGAAATGATTGAAGGCCACGGTTATCTGCATTAGCTGGTCCTGCGAGTACCCGTCACTTGCCCCGAACAACATCACCTGACACCCAAGATCGACCCATCAGCTATTTGTTAAAGTTCTTCACTGGCGAAAGTTTTTAGCAGATTGAGTTCTCTCGGGGGGTGACGTCCGCTGGGTAGTTTTTAGTTTACCTCGTTGTGGTGGGTGAAATGGCAGTTGGAGATGGTGATGGCGGTCGACCCTTGGATGGCGTCAATGAGCCCGTCCGAGCATGCCGACATCGACACGTGGTCGATCCACACGTGGTTGGAGCCGAAGATGGAGATGCCGTCGCCATCACTCGCCGTCCTGAGCCCGACGTGGTCATGCGCGTCCCTAATCAGCCCCCCCGAGCCCTTGACGATGTCGTGGATGTGGAGGCCGTGGATGATCACGTTCCTGATGAACTGGAGGGTGATGCCGGCGCCATAGGCGATGTGGACGTTGGCCCCCCGGGCGTCGATGGTCTTGTCGCTCGTCATGATGAGCTCCTGGTTGAGCTTGATCGCCATGCTGCGGGCGAAGATGATCCAGAGCGGGCCCTTCTGGACCACGGCGTGGCGTAGGGTCCCGGGCTTGGGGTTGACCATGTCATTGTCGGACGAGTCGGTCACGACGTAGAACCTCCCGCGCTTGCCCCCACGGGTCTTCCTGCCGAAGCCAAGGACGCAATTGGCGAGCCTCTTCCTATTGCGAGCCCAATTCCGATTGCACCGCCAGCATCTATCGATGGGGTTGGTGGCCAAGCATGGCCCTTTGGATTTTTTTAGCTGCCTCCTTGTGCTGTTGTTGCCCCTCACGGCCCTATACAAAAAAGTACATCCACCGATGGTCAGTTCAGTTCGTTCCTGGACCTTTTTGCATGCATGTTCATGCATGTTCATGCACAAAAACATCGCCACGGAAAATTTGTCTAGACTGACTTGTCGACTTTCGCATTGAAAAGGCTGGTGACGGCCTCGGGGTGAGGGTCGTACGCCTTGACCGCATCCTTCTGCGCCTCTTCGGCCCGCTTTGCCCAGTACTCATCGAACTCCTCGATGTTCGCCTGAAGGGACGGGACGAGGACGGCGAACGACGAGAAGAACAGGAAGAAGCAGACGTGCCTATTCATATCTACCGTTCGGGATCACCTACTAAATTACCTTTCCGAAAAGAGAAGATTTTTCTTTTGAACCTGCCCTGAGTTTATAGAAACTGGGCAGAGTTCGTGCGATTCTCCCTGGGGGAGGAGGAGAACCTGTATTTAATGTCGATGTTGGGTTTTTGAAGATAACTGATTCGAGCCTAAAAACAAGAGCGGCCAAAAATAGCGAAATTCAGACACACATCAGCCCGAGGATGGTGCGGAATCGGTTTGTGGCCGACGATGTTAGTGTTGCGGTGCGGAGGGTGCAAACTGCCGTTAGTTTCGAGGACTATTCTTGTCGAGGCCCGTCGTAAATTTAGCGTCGTTTTTTTGTGGTTTTCGTAGGGCTTTTCGAATTCGCACATGGCGGAAATCGGCCTCACTCCCCCAAATAAAAAATTCCCCGACTTTAGCGCCGATCTCAATTTTGACCCACCCTTTATTTGATCTATAAATAAAATCCTCAGTTTTTGCCCAAATGTAAAATCTGTCCATACGTCCAAAAAAATTGTCACTAGTTTCTTCAGAATTACAAACATTGGGACCGATGCGTCGGCAGATTTAGAATTAAAGTGAAAGTTTGGATCATTTTTTAGTAAAAAAATTCAGGGCAGAATTTGAGACTCGACCTAAATTTGGACGTTTTTCAGAGAATTAGCCTGCGAAAATCTAGTAAGCTGGTCAAATGCATCTAACAGGGGACGATGCCATACACAACAACTGCGAATGCAATTCCCAGAGAACAAACTTTTTCCTTTCATTTAGCTTCAGAATCCAGCGGGGTTCTGTGCTGTTTTTTTCCTCCAGTTGCACTGGCAAAGTCTAACTAGAAAGATGCCCCTTTATTCTTTGTTGCATCCCTACAAGTCCTATTTGATTTTATCTCGAGCGGTCGTCTACGTGGAATGGATATTAATCACTAATCATGCCTAATAAATTAGTACTCTAGGACAAAATGTACAGGACAAGAGGCCTGATCAAATCCTATTCTTCTGCAATTTGCATGCTATCTTCTTTTTCCTATTGGAAATATGAAATTCTGAACCGCTGTGCGAGAACCCTTTTGAGCCCATTGCTTTGCTTTTCCAGAAACAGCATGCCCTATCATGTTGTAGGACGGTCCAGACACCCATTAAGAATAAGAACAACAAGCATTAAGCTCAAAAGAAGTTGCACTGACCAGAGGAAAAATTGAAAGTTGAAGAATAATTATGCGAGCCTAAAAACAAGAGCGGCCAAAAATAGCGAAATTCAGACACACATCAGCCCGAGGATGGTGCGGAATCGGTTTGTGGCATACGATGTTAGTGTTGTGGAGGGTGCAAACTGCCGTTAGTTTCGAGGCCTATTTTTGTCGATGCGCGTCGTAAATTTAGCTTCGTTTTTTTGCGGTTTTGGTAGGGTTTTTCGAATTCGCACGGCTCGATGGCGGAAATCAGCCTCACTCCCCCAAATACAAAACTCCTCAAATTTTAGTTCCGATCTCAATTCTAACCCACCCTTTATTTTGTCTATAAATAAAATCCCCAAATTTTGCTCAAATCTCAAATTTGTCCACATGTCCAAAAAATTGTCACTAGTTTTTTCAGAATTACAAACATTACGATCGATGCATTGGTAGATTTAGGACTAGAGTGAAAGTTGGGGTCTTCTTTTACATTAAAAAAAAAAAATTCGGGACAAAATTTGAAATTCAACCTAAATTTGGAGATTTTTAGAGAATTAGCCCGCGAAAATCTAGTAAGCTGGTCAAATGAATCTAGAAGGGGACGATGCCATACGAAGCCCTCCTTCTCGTGATGGTAAATCGAAGCGATTGACATTGTAGAAGGAATTTAGGTTAAGTAATCAAGTATAAGCACGCGATAGTAAGAAATTAGCTTCGGTCAATTATTAATTAGGTATCTTTTTCTTTGCTAATAATTTTCTTCACCAACATTAATTGAATGAAGGATGACTAAATGTTACCAAAACTTCATATTGGTACATCCGTATAACTTTTTCTCTAAACTATTTTCCACGTCATAAAAAAACTCAAATTGATATACCCATACCATATTTACCCAAAACTCATTCTCATGTCATCAAAAATCTCAAATGGATGCACTCACAACAAATTTACAAAATTCTTAAGACCTAGGCAAAATTAGGAATTATAATCTAAAAAGTGTCATTTTAGAGAAACCAAATAATGATAAATAAATACAAGAACGAAGATTGGAAAATTTGCTAATTTTTCCCTAAATGCTCATTAATGTTGAATTTTCACATCAAATCCCTAATTGTCAGCCATTGTGCTTCCATGTCGGTAATTTAACAAGGATATAAGAGGAAGGCTACTAATATACCAATTTGAGATTTTTTTCGATACTCAATAAAATGTGGCATGGAAATATCAATTTTAACTTTTTGGATAATTATTCAAATGGTCCCTCAACTTTAGCTTAATGTAGGATGTCATTCCTGGACTTTTAATTTGTTCAAGGTGGTCCATGAAGTTTAATCAAATATGCAATATTGTCCCTAACTTTTAATTTGTTTAAGATGATATCTAAAAGAAGAAGAAGAAGAAGAAGAAGAAGAAGAAGAAGAAGAAGAAGATATCTGAACATTTGGTAAATATTCAATCTAGTCTGTAAATTATATGAAAACATCAAATGTTATCCTTCCATCTATTTTAGTCCAATATGCGATCTAGTCCGTAAATCATATGAAAACATCAAATATTATCATTCAACTTTTAATTTGTTCAAAGTGGTTCATGAATTTTAGTCAAATATGCAATGTTGTCCCTAACTTTTAATTTATTTAATGTGATCCCTAAATATTTGGTAAATGTTCAATCTAGTCCGTAAATTATACAAAAACATTAAATATTATCCTTTCATCTATTCAAGTTTAGGGACGACATTAAATATGTTCATATGGTCTAAAGTTCATGGATTACATTGAACAAATTAAAATTTAGGGACAACATTACATATTAGACCAAAGTTCAAAAATTATTTATGTCATTTTCCCTTAACTTTTTATGGCATTCACCCTTTTTTTTAATTGGTAATTTTTTTTTTGGTGTTAATTGCGTGCGATAATAAAGCAAAAGGGTTATTTAATTGAGTTTGCTCTAAAGGATAACTAAAGTTCGTGATAAATTAATTTTACAACTAAAGATGGAATTTCTGTATTTGCATATATACAGGTACCTATTTATGTTGCATGGAGGACATGATGAGGGCAATGACATAAAAATAAAATTCGCCTCGACACTACCCACGTATAGAAAATTCGAAATGAAACAACGGGATGCTATGGAATGATCAATTAAAAGAAACGTACAGAGATTTTAGGATAATGCAATTTAAGAAAAAGTAATCAATTAACTGCGTAACTTTTTTTTTTGCTCGGAATTAGCTGCATAGTTTATATTGAGGTATTTTAGTGTTTTTCCTTCTAATTATCCATATTTGTTTCTTATTTGAATGGGATTGGAAATATTGAGAGAAAAAATAAAGCATACCCCATCGTTATAAAAAAATGTATATATTCTTTCTTTCTTGTTTATTTTCCACTCGTCTAGCCCCTCTATTGGCTCTATTTGTATTGCGAAAAATAAATAATTTTTTTCTTAAAAACGGTCAATTATATTACTTAAAATAATTAGTCAATGAAAAATATATTATTCATCGATAACAATTATATCTAAATATTTTTGTAGACAAACATGAATATTTTTTTTTATATAAGTAATGCAAGCGACCGTTTTTAACAAAATGTTCAAATCAATCACCTTCTACGGAATGAACGACATGTTCTTTTTCCTAATTTCCCTTTCGTTTTCTAAACTTGGGATCCTCTATTTTTATAAGCAAACTATGACTGACCAAAAACCAATCTATGATGGCATGCTAATAATAAATATATACTTCTGTTCCTTTGTTTACCAAGTGAAAGGATGTTTTTCTCAAAAAGAAAGGTAATTTCCATTAGATAATGCTCTAGAAAGGTTCGTCCACCCAAAACAAAGCAGATAATGATGCCACTACGATTTTTTTTTTTTTTCTTTTTAATTTACATCTATTCCCAGGAGAAATAATCCATGCCGTTCGCCACTTCTTCCTTTCTAGACATCGTACCTGTTTTTTGAAAAAAACTGTCTAAAAAATCCTAAATCTATTATATTTTTAATAATTCAATTTTAAACTTATCAATTTTGTCAATTAAATTATAAATCTCTGTACATTATATCAATGGAGTCCATCTAGAATGATGTGGATAACTTTTCATCATATTTAAATATTTCTTGAATTTTTATTATTTTTTTATTTTCCCTTTTTCTGTATTTTTCTTGTGCGGGCCACGCTGCCCTGGCCGGCGGTCGACGCTTGCCTAGATATGAAAGCTGAACGGGGATGCCTCTTGGTGCAATGATTCGTAGGAGGGTTCTGCTGCCGAGGTATGCCAAGACCAGACTTCGCTTGGCGAGCTTCGTCGAGAAAATTCGAGCTTCGTCAGCTCTCATTGCAAAAACACAAGCTTGGAGGAGGGGCTATCAAGCTTGAAGAAGACACGCGAAGCCAGCTACGAGCAAAGTGACCCTCGCCCAACGAGCCTTGCCAGCATAGGAAAAAAGGAAATTAAAATTAAAAGTAAATATAATAATAATAAATTCGAAAAAAATACAATATTATTAATATTTATCAATATCATTGCCGGTTGTGCTATGTAGAACAATCAACATCCAAGTTAGTGATTTTTAACTAAAATTGGTTGAATTGACTCAATTGACACAATGTGAAATGATTTAAAATTTAATTAGCAAAATTAAATATTTATGAGTAAATTGATAAAATATAATATATTTAGGACTTTTTAAACAATTTTCACCTAATTCAAACTAAGAATTTGAATTCAGCTCACGTGAGCTGTGAATGAGGTAGGCCTCAAGTGTAATCACATGATCTGATGATGCATATAAGTTGCATCAGTTATCGACAATACTGACACCTCTTTCTCTCTCTCTTATGAAAGTAGTCAGCAATTATATTTATTGTCAAAATAAATTTTCATAGTAACTCTCTCATCGAACTATTTATCAAATAAGATTTCTCGCTAGCTATCATGTCATCTTTAAAGCTTGCCTAATTATCACATCTCAGCCTTAATCATGCAGCGCGAGTTATAGTCACCTTCTTCCTCCACCACCGCTCCTGTACATTGCGAGGTACCGAGACCCTTCCCATCATAGGTTCGTGCCATTGCCGTCATTCTCCTTGTTCATCTACTCGCAAGTCCTTGGTTCTCATTGTAGTCGAGACCTTTGGCTTCTTCTCCATTTGTAGTCATAACGGTAGCCTCCATTCACTGCTTACCTCATTGGTCCACGAGCCTTGTCATCGGAGCCATGTAATCACACAGCAATTGTTGGGCTTAGATTCTTTTCAAATAAGGGGAAATGGGCTTATTGTTGGCATCCGGCGATAAAACCTTCATATCTCTAAAAAAAAAATAAAAAATTCATACGATGCGAACAAGATCTAATTATGTGTTTAATGATACTCAAACCTATTCCGACACAAAGGCTCGAAGTTAGGCAATAATGGGCAAATAGACTAACTTGATAAGGCTCGTGTAGCTCGTGAAATATTATGCCGATGAACAGGCCCGGAAAATAAGTCAAGCATGAGGCGATGGCCCGACTGGCCACCGATCGCTATTAACCGGGGCCTTGATTCCCGACCAAATCGACTCTTTGCTTTTCGCGTCAAGATGGCAAGCACAATCTTTTCCTTTCCGGGTTCGATGAATGCTGACCCTTTTGACTTACGTAAAGGCGATGGCGATCCGATTCCTCGCCGCCCATATGCGGAGATTTGCGCAGTTTCCAGAAAAGAAAGCAAGCGAGGCACGTGGTTTCGCCGGGGGAATGACTTCCGACACCTGCGGACAAAACACCAGAGAGAGATAGGCGTTGTCTTAAGCGCTTGCCTTTTACTTGATTAGCTGTTGCCTAAAGCCACGTTTAAAGTTTGGTCGAGCAAAAAAAACAAAAAACAAAATATAAAGAATATAGCTGGCGCTTGGCATTACATCGTAGAAATTTTCCTGATAAATTGTCCAGAAACAATTTTATTTGGAAAATTTCTTGGGTGATTTGGAAGAAACTGTCACTAATTTGATGATTCATAATTTCATAGAGGAGAAAATGGACAAAGAAGTGGCAGGAAATAGGCATGCCAGGTTATGGACCGAGCCTCAATTCCCTGAAGGCTGCGCTGGAGGGTGAGAGCCCCGAAGTGTCCAGACCTTGTCACATCACGAGGCACTGGTGGCCGTTGGCCTCTTCAAGAATTCAGCTCTAATCTTGGAAAAATTCCATTCAAGGCTAACTATAAACGAGAGACCATGACAAATAGGTGGGAGAACTTCGAGAAGAGAGTAAAAAATGTCTGGAATTGTCGTGAGGGGAGTCGGGAGACATATCCTGATCCAATGTGAAACCATAACGAGCTTCTTTACCTATCGACTCGAGAAAAGTGTAGATGTAGGATTGTAATGGCAGTTCAAGCCCAACCCTCTGTTATGTCCGTGGAAATGTCGAGACTGTGGTTGTGGAGTTTTTCAACAAGCAAACAGTAGAAAAAAAAAAAAAGAAGAAGAAAAAAAGATCCCTTTTAGCTTAATGTATGGTCGGCCTACTTTCGGGCTGACACGAAACAGTTTCGTCCGTTGATAAAATGAAGCACCTTTACAATAAATTTAGATTATCACGGCGAAAAGGCGAAAAAGCGAAAAGGAAGTCGAACCCGAAAAAAGCAAAGAGGATTTTCTTTTCTTTTTTTCTTTGGGGAACTCGAAATTTGTCCAGAGCTCGAGAGGTACGTCCATCTCACAAACTCCTCAAATATCCGGATTCAAAACAGAGCGAGATGACTCTCTCCTCCTCTTCCTTCTCCTCCTCGCTCATCTCGTTCGCTCTTCATCCTCCTCGCTCGATCAAGCAATGTCGTCGGCCGTCAGCACGGAGCCTCTGCTCCACCGCAGCTTCCGGGAGATCTCCCGGCCCCGCTTCCGATCGAGCACGCTCCGGCCGTCGCCTCCTCCCGCTTCGCTGAGCTGCGCTCCGAAGTCGCCGTCGTTTCGCCAAGCGAGGAGGTGGTGCGCCTCCGGCTCCGGACCGCGCCGCGGAGGATGGGGCGGCGGCGCCGCCAGCGCCCTCCTCCGCGTGCGGGCGAGCTCCTCCGGTGCGGCGGTCGTGGAGGCGCTCGAATCCGCCGACGTCCTCTTCCAGGAGGCCTTCCCTCTCCAGAGAACTGAGACGGTGCGGACTTTAGCCTCTATAGCGTGCTTCGTGCGTTTCGTAGTTTAGTTTGATTGAGTGAGCGTCTGTGATGATCTGCGGAGGATGTTTCTGGTCACGGCCAGCTTCGGTTTGCTTTGTCGCGATTTGTGCTTTTTCGGTGCGTTGGTTGCTGAGGAAGTGCTGAATATGCATGTGATCGGTTCTTCTTCCGATGTTGGAAATTGCATGCTGTCTGGTATTGGAGCTTCTTTTTTCTTGGGATTGTGTATTTCGCGCGCGATTAGAATGAGAGTTGTTGATTAGTTTGGTATGTGTATCCGTTCAGGTGGAAGGGAAGATATTCGTGAGACTAGATCAGGGGAAGGATGGGCAGAACTGGCAGCTCACGGTTGGTTGTACGCTTGCTGGGAAGTGGATTCTTCACTGGGGAATTTCTCACGTGGACGATGTCGGCAGGTATGGCTACTTTGAAGTAGAGAATGCGTCCAAACACCTGAGAATTTGAGTTTATCTTCACGATGAAATAATCAAAACAATGCTTAGTGAAATTTCTTTTTTTAAAAAAAAGAAACTGCAGTGAATGGGATCAACCTCCTGCTGAAATGAGACCTCCTGGATCAATTCCTATCAAGGTTCACATTGGCCTTTTGAGCTCAAGTTCTTGTTTTATTTGCTCAATCACTGGAGCATGTGGTGATCTTTTCTTTATATTTTGAAAGGACTATGCAATCGAGACACCATTGCGGAAATCATCTACGTCGATGGATGGGGACGAAGTTTATGAAGTGAATATAAGTATCAAGTCCAACAGTAATATTGCTGCCATAAATTTTGTTCTGAAGGTTCTGACCTAATAGCAGTTAGCATCAGCATCTTCCAGTCATTCCCCTATATGAACGTTTCTGGATTTTAGTGAATATCCTCTTTCCTCAACTCAGAGTTCGGCTGCAGGATGAAGAATCTGGATCTTGGTATCAGCATAGAGGGAGAGACTTCAAGGTGCCTCTCATGGATTCTCTTCAAGACAATAGCAACATTGTTGGATCCAAAAGGGGCATTGATTTATGGCCAGGTTGGAGAAGTAATTTTATGTTCAGTTAGAACATAAATGACACAGAGATGCTGTCTGTGTTCTTCTATTTATGGCATAACTTTTACCTTATACATCTTCTTTTTTCAGTTACACAGAGATGCTGAGCACAACTCTATTTATGCTGCATAAGTATGACCTTACAATTGTTAAAAGGTTATAGATCTTCCAATTTTAAGATGTAAAATCTATAGGAATGTACTCAGATCACCATTTGCACCTGTGCTTGGCACTATGGTTGTGGTTTTTCATCAGAGCAGGTGTTCTATAGGCTCTTGTGTGCTTCTTTCCTCCAATGGTGGAGTAGGTCATGGATCAGCAGATAGTTTCAATTTCTTTTTAGTGCTATCAATTCATGCCTTTCTCTCAATTAAAATTTTACTGATCAATGGATACTTCCTTGACTTGGATCCTAGGTGCCCTGGGACAGCTATCTAACATACTCCTTAAAGGAGAAGCATCGGACTATAAGGATAAAGATGCCAGCACTGACTTAGAAGCCTCAAAACAAGAAGTGCGGCGCCTTGAGAGATTTTACGTGGAGCAGCCTATTGTTAAAGAAGTTTCCATTCGTAACTCTGTCAACGTTTCTGTTAAGATCTGTCCTAAGACAGCTAAGACTCTTATATACTTGGAAACGGATCTCCCTCGAGATGTTATTGTTCACTGGGGAGTTTGCAGAGATGATTCTAAAAAGTGGGAAATTCCAGCAGCCCCGTATCCGCCAGAAACAGAAATCTTCAAGAACAAGGCTTTATGGACCTTGTTACAGGTAAATCGTCGGAATTGATAAACTTCCTTGCAACAACACCCTGAAAATTTTTTATAGCTCTCTCTTGCACCTATCAAGTGTTTATTTGCAAGGAGGATATTGCATTGTTCATAATTACATTAATCTATTCTTACAGCCAAAGGAACAGGGAAATGGATTTTGGGGATCATTTGCTTTGGATGAAGAGTTTGTGGGATTCCTTTTTGTTCTCAAGCTAAAGGAAGAGGATGTTTGGCTGAATTGTATGGGAGAAGATTTTTACATACCAGTATCTAGCACGAGGAGTTCTTCTCTTCTTAGACAAAAGGAATCTGACAGTACAGAGACATCTGGAAAAACCACGGAAACAAATACAGAAGTCAGTAGCACTGCATACACTGACAAAATTATCAATGAGATAAGAAACTTGGTTAGTGATATTTCATCTGAGAAGAGTCGCAAGATGAAGACTAAAGAAGCACAAGAAAGCATTCTCCAAGAGATTGAAAAGTTGGCTGCTGAAGCCTATAGTATTTTCAGAAGTTCCCAGCCAACTTTTTCGGAGGAAGCTGTTTTGGAACAAGAGTTACTGGAACCTCCTCCAAAAATATGTTCGGGCACAGGAACAGGGTTCGAGATATTGTGCCAAGGTTTTAATTGGGAATCAAACAAGTCTGGAAGGTGGTATAAAGAACTGATGGAAAAAGCTTCACAATTAGCTTCTCTGGGTTTCACAGTAGTTTGGTTACCACCACCTACTGATTCTGTGTCACCTGAAGGGTATATGCCGAGGGATCTTTATAATTTAAATTCAAGGTACCATCCTTATAAACGCTATGCACAATGTTTAGATGTGTGCATTTTGGTTTGGGTTCACTTAGAGGTCATCTTTTTTACCTGCTTTATCTGTGTTAACTATAAATCTTGAAACTATAATAGCGGAAGTCTCTTGGATTTGATCAACTTATCTTAATAGTTTGAATTAGCAATCTAAAATCTCCTTTTATACATGTCATGTGGTTTTTGCGTTCCAAAACTTCACTTTGCATTGCCCTTTTAATGAGATTCCTACTGATGCCTTGGCTTGTATGATGTCAATCAGATACGGAACTATTGATGAACTGAAGGACCTCGTGAAGAAGTTCCATGAAGTTAACATAAGAGTTCTTGGAGATGTTGTGCTTAATCATCGGTGTGCACAATACCAGAATCAAAATGGTATATGGAATATTTTTGGCGGTCGTCTAAATTGGGATGATCGAGCTGTAGTTGCTGATGATCCTCATTTTCAGGTAGTTGGCGTTAGTTGATGCCTATTATCTTTTAATTTGTTTGCCTTCCCCCACAATTTGGTCATTTTCAATCTCCTTAAAGGATTCTTATATCAAGAAGATCTTGATCAAAGTACAAGAATCTCAAATTGTATGACACTAAAAACTCAAAGCATGCATACAGTCTTTCTGCATAATTAGACTGTGACAGTGTGGTGTCAGATCTTTTCTTAGCTATATGATTCTGTATGCCTCCACTCCCAGTTTCTTTTAAAGAATATTGTGCTCCCTGTCCTCTCTTGTGACAAACTTTTATCCTTAGTAAGCTTTTTTCTAATATTTTGAGTAGGGACACCGAACTCAGATGATTAGAGTTGCAGGTGTCATCATTTACAACTCGCGTGAGGATACATTATCAGCTGATTTAGCCAACTTGAAAAATGTAGAACCTCTGTGAATTTTCAATTTGTGACCAAATGTTACATTGGTATGTATCTTAGAAGATCAAGTGTATACAATAATGGTAACTGCACCATAAAGAGTGCCATATATTTAGTATTGGCAGTGCATATTATTCTTCATTTTCATGTTTGGCTATTTCTTAAGGAAAAATCTGTTATTTTTTGATGCAAATGCAGTGATCTTTGAAGACTAAATAGAGAAGTGATGTACTAGAATGACCGATCAAGAAAAGATTGTCCCATTATCTTGTGTGCAAGAAACTGAGCAAGGATAATGGAGTGAGAGAATGAAGCTAATTTACATCTGTGGGGGGAAAAACTTAAGTTATTGGTGTAGAAAGATTACACAGGTACAAAGCCTAAAAAATTCTATGGGTGTGCAATATGGAATACTTGATAGCGTGTTAGTACGACCTACCCAAATGCTAAAGTTATTAGATGGGGGGAAGACTCCTCAATATGAGGCTCAGACAAACCTTGTAGACATGCAATGTTGGAAATTTCAATTATGCTATTGATTGACTAACTGCAGACTGCATGTAAAGCTGCCAAAGTAGCTCAGAAAGAGAGTGCTGCTTTTAGAATTAATGATCTATGACTTGCACAATAGCAGTAATTAACTTAAATGAGAAAAGGAGCATTAACTTAGAGAAATTTTCTGCTCCTTTCCTACTAAAAGTATTCAAGGGCTTTTTCAAGCTCCTTTTCTAATAGAAAGGGTTCTCTCAATATCTGGTTGTGGTAGAATTGTAGAAGTGGTAGACTCATGCATATGGATGTATCAATTTGTGAGAAGCTTTTGTCAATGCAAAGTCCAAATATGTCATACACCGTCTCTCTTTGGCAGCACCAATGTCATGGCAGCAATAGCTAGAGTAGTTCTCGGCACCAACATTCTGTATGAGATATTAACCAGTAAAATGCCAGAATTACTGGTTCGGTTGACCAATTCTAGTGTTGACTTGGCTATCTATATGCAAAACATGAAACAAGAACCTCTTTTTTTTTTTTTGGTCGGTAAACAAGAACCACTCGACTTGCCCTTGGCCAAGTACCTTTATGACCATGTCCATGTTGTAAGGTCATTCCATGAAAGAGACCAGATATTTAGCGTACCATAGTGCTATTAATTTCAGTTGAGTGTACAGTCTATGGGAATGTTTGATGACGTGCAAATTCAATTTATCTAACTGCATCCCCAGGTGTCACCGACTAAGTTTTGGCTTATGAATTTCATATTTTCCTCTAGCACTTTGCCATATCTCAGAGTATTTGTGTTACTGAATTTTCTTTGTTTTCTCGTGTATGGTGGGGTGGAGCTTTTATTTGCATGACCCAGGGTTTTCTTTGTTTCTGTTTGGGTTCTTGCTGAGGTTTGAGCATGCTCTACAAGTCAGTAGTGATTTTCGAACTCTGAATTAGATATTTGATTTGAACATCATAAGAATTCATATATGCCCTCCTAGACTTTTGGTGAACCTTTTTTATTCTGCAGGGTAGAGGCAACAAGAGTAGTGGAGATAATTTTCATGCTGCCCCAAATATTGATCACTCACAAGATTTTGTGCGGAAAGATCTGAAGGAATGGTTACATTGGCTGAGGTAAATGCTGTATACCTTCTCTGTTCATCTGAATACCTCTTATCATTCTGACAGCCCATCCCCCTAACCAAAAAAAAAAAAAAAAGGATCAAAATAATTGCTTTGAGTTTCCATGGAGGAGTTGGCATGGATTGTGTTAATATTCAAATTGGCTTTTCTCCTTACAAATTCGATATTGTACGATTTACTATCTTTAGTGGCAGCTCAACTGGTAAACTTTCAGTTACGAATATCTGGGTGGCTGCAAGTGCATGCTGCTTTATTCTTGGTTGTGAATGCTGGTAGAGCTAAGTTGCGGTGTCTGACTTCCTCATAATTGTGAATTATTTAATACTTTTGAGGCTTTATTCCCCTTGTTTTCTCTTGACTAAGTGTGTATCTGCAAGCGTGCCCTCTCTCCTTGTTCTAACCTTCTTTGTGTCAGTTTCCAGATTTGAGTTGACCCTCCGCAGATGATTTCTGACTTTTAATTTGGTTGCACTTATGCCTTGCTTCTCATGCAAAACTCTGTTTCTGCGATGATAATACATTAAAGGTCTTACTATGGCAAGTCTGTTGGTGCCATGCCATTTTCAGGAGCGACATTGGGTATGATGGATGGAGGCTCGATTTTGTTAGAGGCTTTTGGGGTGGTTATGTTAAAGACTACTTGGATGCTAGTGAACCTTACTTTGCTGTTGGTGAGTACTGGGATTCCCTCAGCTATACATATGGAGATATGGATCACAATCAAGATGCACACAGGCAGAGAATCATCGACTGGATAAACGCTACAAATGGCACAGCTGGAGCATTTGATGTCACCACAAAAGGAATTCTTCATGCCGTAAGCACTATCACTGATAAATAAGCACTTCTTTAGATGTTCTGGAAGCATAGACACTCTGATTAAGTGCACTGACTCTAGATAGAGGAAATTCATTCGGTGTTTTGTTTTTCTTTTTTGGATGAGTATGTATACCATGTCAATTAATTTGTTCACGTTATGCTTCAGATAGAGATGTACAATTATTACACTGCTGGACCCACTGTTATTCAAGTATTTATGCTCTTGGATGTTGCCGGGAAGGAGAACTGTAGACTAAAACTCAGGCTTTAACCCTTAAATCTTGTACTGATCTGCACTTGATGAATCTCACGAATTAGGTTGCTGAAGGACGGGCTTTTATAAATTACTTGCATGAGCATTAACTGTACCACTGATTATCTTCAGTAGGAAAAGCTCTTGATTCCTGATTCTTTCTTCGTGCTTTCTAACCGAATTAAAGGATTTAACTTGGCGGAAAGTGCCATTACCTCTACCAACAAATTTCATAAAAATCTGTAGAGTTTGTTACCCTTCTTCAAATTTCAATTATGCGTGCCTGATGTTTCAACATTCATCCATCAGCCAACATCTGGCATTATCGATAACTGTAATTTTTAGTGGCGTCATAGAGAATCTAGAGCACATGAATCTACCTGCACCCACTTCTTCCTTATCCTCCTGTTTGACATACCTTAGATGTGTGTATTTCCAGTTGTATGTCAAGAATTTCTTTTATATGGATTTTCATGCAGGCACTGGAAAGATGTGAATATTGGCGACTATCTGATCAGAAGGGAAAACCTCCAGGGGTTGTCGGATGGTGGCCATCTCGAGCTGTAACATTTGTAGAGAACCATGACACTGGCTCTACCCAGGTGAGAAGTTTGTAGATTCTACTTTGTTCACCTTATCTGATCTTAATCCTTTTGAGGACTGTGTTTCAAAAGGTACCCTGTGTCATGCTAAAGCTGGAGTCAGAAGAAAAAGAAAAAAAAACTGTGCTGAGTGCATTTGTTCATCTTTAATCGAGAATATTGAGGTTATTTAGGTTCTAGGTAAATCATGTATCTAACATGTTAAATATACATGGCCACAACCTGAGCTGAGAAAAAGAAACCCAATGAAATAGTCCATGGCTTCTATGTCCTGTGTCAGCTTGAACATTTTTCTCTCTGTGGCTTTAGAGTATGCAGGAGGACAGGAAAAGTTAAAAGCTAGAGATGAGCAATATCACGAGCAGCGCCACTGTTGATCACTGAAAAGAAGGGCCAATTTATGCAAATTGTGCCCGCTGTATATTGCTTTTAGTTCGTTCTCTTGTGGTCATTTATACATATATATAAAATGAAGAGTTGCTACACATAGTATCCCTAGTGTATTTTCTGAAGAAAAGGAACACTTGGAGTCGATACTGGGAGGACAACATCTCATTGCATGTTTTATTTTGGTACTTTTGAAGGGTCATTGGAGATTTCCAAGTGGAAAGGAAATGCAAGGATATGCCTATATCTTGACGCACCCAGGCACTCCAGCAGTGTTCTATGACCACTTCTTCTCTCATCACCAATCTGAAATTGCTTCACTTATCTCTGTCAGGAATCGCAACAAGATCCATTGCAGGAGCACTGTAAGTGACGGAGACTGATTGCTAACAACCAGATAATTTATAGACCCGTTCACCTTCTTGTCAGCACTGAATGACTATTACAATGTGACATGATTGGTTGATAAATGCAAAAACAAGGATGCAGAAATGAGTTAAAATAGTCGAATGGGTGAGGCGCTTCCAGGACAGGTGAGGTGACAGGTGCTCTGCACATGCGGGGCAGGTGTTCTGCACATGATAGTAGTAGTCCTTTAAATGAAGGGGTTTCTTTCTAAAAGGACCCAAATCCAACCAAAGAAGGACAAAATGGAGAGGAGTATAAATTGAACGATGGTATAGTCCTGTCTTAACACTGCTTAATTCCCAACATCATGTAACACAATGGAAACCAGGAGAAGGGTTAAGCTTTTAGATTGAGCTATGTCCTGTTGAATTTAAATGCTACTTTATATAGAAACCTGAAAGGATTGGGGAGAATAGTTTTTCTCCTTCAACCAGAAGATAAGAATGAGAAAGCTTAGTCAGTGAAAGAAATGTTGAATGGGCTGATGGGGAAGAAAATATCATATTTGTGGTTCTCTCCATTCATTTTTCTTTGAGCGTCCCTTCCACGTGATATGTGTTTTCATTATTGAAAATGCATTTGTTCTATTTTACATATCGTTATCTATGGCACTACACTGTTTTTAGCTGTACTCATCAAGACTCTGGACAAGTTAAGTCTTTCTTAGGCGACCTGTTAGCAGGTTTATTTACCGTGGACACTTTCACTGTTGTAGATCAAAATAACCAAGGCTGAGAGGGACGTCTATGCAGCCATTATTGATGACAAAGTTGCAATGAAGATTGGACCAGGCTACTATGAACCCCAAAGTGGGCCCCAGAAATGGTCTCCGGTCCTCGAGGGAAGAGATTACAAGGTTTGGGAAACTTCTTAATGATACCATATAGTAGTGTTCATTCCCAACCATATGAAATCAGTCACCAGAATGTTCCTCGATGAAGTTCCCCGAGTTTATCCTCAATCCAGTTGGAGCATGTACCTGGGAGCATATACCTAAGCACGATGGAGTGCTACTCCAATATAATTATACACGAATTATATCAATTTATACTCGGTATGGTTAGTCAGTCCAGCCAAAAAGTAAATGCAGCTGTTGGAATCAGATAGTTCAGTGATCGCAGGAACTCATCACTACGATGTTGGTTATGTATTGAATGAGAGAGTGGCCCGGGCATCCCTTTAAAACCTTTTTACGTTAAAAGCATGTAAGAATAAGCATTGATTGAACCCGTGGAAATCGTGCAGATTCTGCTGGAAGACGTCGTTCCACGATTGTACTTTGCAAAAAGCAGTTCTGTTGTAAAATATACTTGTATGCACTATCGATACGTAAAAAGTCTCGTGCAATTCCTACGAAGTTCTCGATAGTACCTGTGATAAAGCTATGTTCTCGTTTGGCGTCTCCGTTTTTCATAGTCTATGCTCTCCTCAATTTCTCTTATGTGGACGGCTACGAAAGGGGCGTCGCCGATATTTGACTGCGGTAGTCCTTACCGGCCAGTGCAATGCGCAGTTCTTTTTTTCGTCTTTTGGCAGCTAGCCGCTATGGACTGTAATGCATACCATTAGATACATTAGGACCGGTCCACTAAATTAAAATATCTTTCTGAGATGGAATTGTAAATCGTCCTTTTTATCTACTCTTTTATCCGTTGGCTGCATGACCTTAACGACTCGAATCTCGTCGCCCCTAACATAGTAACCAAAACCTCATGTCGTCAAGACGCGTGGTGCTCCAGTACATCGTGTCACCAGGTTTCTGCCCCTCGTGGGATTTTTCTGGGAACTGCTGTCAATCAAACCGGTCCGACCGGTAGCTCGATTCCCCTATTTTCTTTTGGTGTTGTTCTTTTTCCCTTTTAACACTGTCGTGGGCACTTTGGATATCGCAGAAATAGGAAAAGAACCGAAGTCCGAGGGAGACGAAAAATAACATCATTAATGGATTTATTATTTTTCTTTTTTTCGGCGGTCGAAGCATGAGAAAAACGCTGTCTAAAAAACGAGAGAGGCTCGGGAGGGGGGGCAGCGGGGCGAATATGCCCCCCACAGCTGTCTTGATTCCCAAGCCCCGCGACATTCAACGACCCCCTGTACCGTCTCTCTCTCTCTCTCTCCATCTCCCTCCTGCCTCGCATCGACGGCCGCGGATCGCGAATCTCTTCATCCGACGCTCCACATCGCGCCTCACCATAAAAATCCCGACTATTCCCATTCCCCCATTTATTATTATTATTTTAGGGTTCCTTTCGATAAAACACCGGCACCGAACGGCCTCCCCTTTCGCAGCGACAGAGAGAGAGAGAGAGATTCCTCGTCGAGGCCGCCTTCCATTTTCGCTTCCTCCATTTTCTCGGGAAACGAAGGAAGAAATCCGGCAGCTCGATCATGGCGAAGGGCCCCGGCCTCTACTCCGACATCGGCAAGAAGGCCAGAGGCGCGTCTCGTCCCTTCTTCGCTCTTGAGCTCTCCTTCTTCGCGTGCTTCGTCGTCTTCTTTTTCTTCTTCTTCTTCTTCTTCTTCTTGTTGCTTTTTCTGTGGCCTGCTCGCTTGGAGCTGATAGCTTGTTGCGCGCGTGGTGCGCACGCGCGATTTGTGTTGAGTTGCAGATCTTCTCTACAAGGATTACCAGGGCGACCACAAGTTCACCATCACTACCTACACCTCCACCGGAATCGTAAGTTCCCCTTTCTTCGTTAGTGAGCTCCGTACGTTTCTCGAATCGCCGCTCTGTTTCAGCTCTCCTGAGCTGATTATGACGTGGATATACTGGAATTTTTTTTTTTTTTGCTTTTTATACTGTGTGGTTGCTGAGCCGAGTAGATGGATTGAATACATGTATTGGATTCGCTGTCGGTTTTTCTGTTCCGTTTCGGTCCGTGTTTTGATTCTTTTGAGGAACTTGTGATCCGATTATCGAGGAGTGCGGTGGATTGCGTCCTTCTTGTCGGTTGCAGTTTAGGTATGTTGGGCGAGGGTATCTGTGACTTTTTGCTTGATGTTTTGATGAGTCTTGAGAGAAATGAAATGGTATCTTTGGAATTGTTAGACCATGCACGGATTCTGGCAAATCGATCGATTTTGAGTTAGTGGTTCGCTTGCTACAAGAAAGACCAACTTTGCCTTTGAATTGTAAATGTCTCAGCTTTAGATAATCTCTTTGCTATCCATTTGTAAAATGGCTTGTGATAATCCATTAAGCGAAATGAGAGTTTCATGTTCGAGTGAGGTTGAATCTCTCTTGGTTTTTGTGTTTAGCAATGTTGAGTCATTTTCAAAAGTTGCCTTGTCTTTCTAAAGCTGAAAGCAATACTGACTTTTAAACCAAGCAATACCACAATCTTTCATGTTTTTTTTTTTTTTTTTGGTTCTTTTCGTTTAGAGTCTTTTTGCCGGCTTGAGGGTTATCCTTGGGGAAAAGGTGTTGTTCTTCCATTCTATTCAAGCCATCAAATAGGAGGATGTTGCACGTTGAGATTCTCTTTTTCCCTGGTGTAACTACCTTTATTGCATTAAATTTTTGTCTTTGTATGGCCTATCATGATGTATCTAGTTTTAGCAGCAAATTGAGGCCTTGTCAAAAAAAATTACATATGAGAATATAGATGGGTGATATATTAAACTATGTTGGCATTTGTTGATGCCTTGTGTGTGTTGGGGGGGGGGGGGGTTGTTTAAGGTTGATCTTATTCTGGCTGAGGTTGATGGTGTGCCCATTGTGCAAAATAGTAACTTACTATAGCACTTCAGCTAAGCTGTACATGAGTAGCGTGTTTGATCATTCTCTTGTTATTGTATTTCAGGCACTCACTTCTACGGGAATCAAGAAAGGAGAGTTTTTTTTGGCTGATGTGAGCACTCAACTGAAGAACAAGAACATCACCACCGATGTGAAAGTGGACACCAACTCCAACGTTAGTGTCTAAACCCTTAAGGGCATTATCAGTTAATTTTCCTGTGAATCTGTGCATGCATGCGAGCGTGGGTGGGAGAGAGAGAATGCAGACTTTCCATGTGGATCATCGTTCTCTCTATGGATAGCAATGTTCAATTATTGTTTTCGTGTGAATAATTATGATCATTTGGATTGTGAATGTTGAACTGTTTTCTATTCTTGTTTTGTGCATATGTAGCTCCTTACCACCATTACTGTTGACGAACCTGCTCCTGGGCTGAAGACAATATTTAGCTTTATTGTTCCTGACCAGAGATCTGGTAAGGTGAGAACCTTTTTCATTTGCTCTAAAAGTGATATCTCTCTCAATCTCTTTTCAGTGTCTTTTGTTTTTCATGTAAATTGGATGCTTCTCAATCTAATCTATGGTCTTATTATAATAGGTGGAACTCCAATACCAGCATGAATACGCTGGGATAAGCACAAGTATAGGGTTGACTGCAAATCCCATTGTTAATTTCTCTGGAGTGGTTGGAAACAACCTTCTAGCCCTCGGAACTGATCTGTCCTTTGACACTGCCAGTGGAAACTTTACTAAGTGCAATGCTGGGCTTAGCTTCACGAATTCTGATCTTATTGCATCCTTGACATTGTGAGTTCTTGAAACCGGAAAAAATGGTTATTTGCGCCCTTGCCACATCCATTTTCATGTACATATCATCAATTCATCATTTTTGGATAAATACCTTATACATTTGGGTTCAATGACTTGTGACCGTTCATGGGACTATGGACAAGTGGATTTATCTCTTTGATCTAGTTTTTACTAACGTAGACAGCTGTCTGGGAAGCATTAATTGCTTGCTTGCAGCAGTGTCACTTAGCATTACATGTTTAATTTGCTGTCACCAATCAATCTGTATGGGTAGTGTTACGATTTTCTTGCATCACTGATGGCAATATTGTTTTGCATATACAGGAATGATAAGGGCGATACCCTCAGTGCTTCCTACTACCACACGGTCAGCCCGCTTACCAGCACTGCCGTTGGGGCAGAGCTGTCTCACAGCTTTTCAAGCAACGAGAACATGCTCACCATCGGCACTCAGCACGCACTGGACCCATTGACCAACGTGAAGGCTCGGGTGAACAACTATGGCAGGGCGAGCGCTCTCATCCAGCACGAGTGGCGCCCAAAATCCTTGTTCACTATCTCAGGGGAGGTCGACACGAGAGCCATCGAGAAGAGCGCCAAAATTGGGCTGGCCTTGGCTTTGAAGCCATAGAGTGGAGTAGCGTCACCTCATTTTACGAGTGAAAAACTCCGTTTCAGTTATTCCTCGGAAAAGAAAAAAAAGCAAAAGAAAACGCCGTTTCAGTTCGGTGGAGAGATAATAAGGTAGGGGTTAGAACCGGACATGTGTATCTTGTCTTTCCTGATTTAACTTTTCCCATAAGTTTGGTTTCGTGTCTGGTGGCCATGGACTGTATAAAATAATTCGAGCTGGCCACACAAATCCTATGCGGTCATTTTCCTTATTTTTTTCTAGTTCTCCCATTCATCCCATTTTCAATGCCTCGGACCTTGGCTGTACTCCTGATTTGTCCTTGGAATGAACACGTTTGTCACTTCTTTTTGTCACCGTAGTTCTATGCCGATGTAAAGCTGTCACTGTCGACGCCAAGGTAGGGTTTTCTCGAGGGGTGAGGGGACGTGAGGTCGCCCGGCGTGCAACGGTACTCTGGACAAGCGCTGTGGATTTCGTCCACATCCAGGAGATCTCGGCGGTTTTAGTCTGAAAAAGTGTATTTTCAGTACCTTTTAGGTTGAAGAGTAACGTCGATGAGCCCCCACTTGGTTAGTGAACAAGAAACCCTCCACACGTTAGCCCCTTAAATGAACGTTCGCGTTTGCCATTGGAGATGACGTTTTAAAGATAAAGACTTTCCGCATGCTGTGAAGGCAAATACATCGAACCTCGCCTCCGCTTCAGATTTATCGCGTTATAACGACGAAAAATCCACCAGTCAAATATAGAATATAGCATAAGAGAAGCCTCCAGACAACATTCTTAGTATATACACCAATATACTCAAATAATATGACCAGACCGACAGTTCAAATCTTTTTGACTTGGATAGGTAAAAAACATAAGGCAACGGACAAAGAACAATATAATATCATACTTATTTACCATAGCATTGAGTGAGTGAAAACATATCCCCCTATATGTGCTCGGACTTACTGTGCCGCATGTGCCTGTAGGAGACCCTCCCTGATCTGGACCGCAACATCTCTCACAGCGCCAGGACCATGTGGGATGAAAACAGAGCTGGATTTCGAAGATGCACCAATTTCCTTCATTGTGTCGAAGTATTGGGTGACCAGGACCATATCCATGACATCTTTTGATGAAGTTCCCGGAACATTCTCGGAGAAAGCCAGCACGCTGTCCCTCAGACCATCCACAATAGCCTGCCTCTGCCTTGCTATCCCAAGTCCAGCCAAGTATTTGGACTCTGCATCTCCCTCAGCTCGCTTGATCTGCAGAATCTTCTCTGCCTCAGCTTTCTCATTTGCGGCCACTCTCAACCGTGCAGCTGATAATTACATAAAACACATGAATGCCATTGAACTACTTGTGCCACATTATTTTTGTTCAGATAGATGTTATTCAATAACCTAACTACAAAGGGAATCTTGGTCAGCATTAGAACATTGTCAACAGAAGCTAGATTTACAAGATATTTTCTAATGCACATTCAGCAGCCAAAACGGTATTTGAATTATCTTTGCATTTGGAAGTTGATGCCAACATCATGTGTGGGCAACTTAGATTAAAAATGTAAATCAATTAATCCCAGTCTTGCAATGGTTGAGAATGTACCTGAAATTCTCCAGGAAACACACAATAGTGAAACACATTAGATACTCCTCGTCTGGAAATAAACCAATAGAATTGCCTACCTTGGCACACTAGATTTTTAAACCTCTTAAATTTTGTGGGTAAGGTTAAAAACAAAAACTCTCATATTGCTTAAACATATATCTGACAGGAGCTAATGATTCTGCAGGAACTTGTCTGCGGGGGAAAACTTTTACTTTTCAGAAGGGCTAAAGAAACAATGTTAGTATGGCACACCTGTAAACTAAGTAAAAGAAAAATGCAACATCCTATCATCATAAAAGAAATCAGGGATCTACCTGCATTTATCTCATTCATTGCTCGCTTCACATGCTCATCTGGTTCTATATCAACAATTAGAGTCTGAACAATCTCATATCCATAAGCTGACATAGCCTGCAAGTGCAGAATAGACAAATGAAACACAGTCCCCTTCAACAAAATCATTAAGGCGTACCTGAATGATAAGATATACCTTCTCAAGTTCATCCTCTACAGCTTTTGCTATTTCATTCTTCTGTTCAAATGTCGAATCAAGTTCCAGCTTGGGAACACTTGCACGAATGACTGAGCCAAAAACAAAAAATAAAATAAGTCATTTCTGCCCCAACTCTGATATTCAAGCATACTGGCATGAGGAAGCAATAATTACTCCAAAGCAAACAATATGGCCAATAATTTAGTGCATTCAAAGATTTCATGTTAAGATCCCAAGATATGCAAATGAATATTCATATCAAATATGCACTTAAACAATGCTTCATGAAACAGAGAAGATAAGCATACTAGCTCAAACTCTGATTACTTCTGTTTTTTTTTTTTTTTTTTTTTTTGGTGAATATTCTGATTACTTCTGTTGGCTCAACATAAAAATGAAAAGGTCGAAATGACCACAGAGAAGAGAGGGAAGGGGAAGTCTCTTTTCACTAGCATATACCGAAGATATTTATGTTGTATCATGTTGCTAAAATGCTGGAGGAAGAACTTTCAATAAACATTCACTTCCAAATAAGTCTTCCAAAAAATCAACTCAGAAAAAGGAGGATTTATATATCGAGGTGATAGTTAGCAACTCACAGAAACATAACAAAAAAGACCAATTTAACTTTCTATATAAGTACTCTCTTCATGTATATGAATAATTATTATCCCTCTTCTTTGAAAAAGCTTGACGCTGCCATGTCAGATATCAGAAATAGCTCAAAAGAGATGTTCAACTTCAAAGTGGATCGTGAAACCAGAGTACCAACATGACCATTGCCTCTTGTACCAGAGATACATTTGGGATTATCTTATGTGCCCCATGCTTCATAATGTCAAACTCATACGTATATAGCCCATACCGTCAAAGACGTAGGCTTGAATCTGCGCCCTGGTGTTGCTGAGCCTATAGAAAGCATCAGATGCCTTTTCTGCCAGTGCTCGATATTGGATGGACGCAACCACAGTGACAAAGACATTATCCTGGAAATAAAGTCGTCTATCAACATATAAATAATTTGATGTCAATGAGCTCTTTGTTGGGCTTTGAGCTGTTTCCCTTTCTAATCTCGCACCTTGCTTAATGCTTCTAAAATGAAGCTAACAACAAATGAAAACATAAAAATGGTGCCAATTCTAAAGACAAAGCTTCTGGCCAACGCACATGCTTATGCTACCACCTAATCAACTTCACAGGAACCAGGAAAACATGTATCTATGCATTGTGAATATTATCTCATAGTCACCACTCTTAAAAATAGTGTCGGTCACTCCTGAAACAACAAAGAGAGGTCATACTGCATTATGAATAAGAACCGTAAAAGCATAGGTGGAAATATAAAATTGTAACTTCATGTTTCTGTATGCCATAGATCTGCCAAAACATTAAAATCAAAGCATAGAATGGTGAACTTCCCTATATTGGTTCTTTTAAGTGATGATACTTAAAAGGACATCAGAAAAACCAATTATTTTGAGAAAACTTCAAACATCTTCAACTCAAATTTAAGAAAACTATTCCCAACTTCTCAAATGAATACAGATTGAACAAAGGTATATTTTCTCATACTCAGATGGGTAAAATAACTATCATACCTTTGTCTTAGTTTCGCACCGGACATCCAGCTGCTGTACACGTAAAGTGAGCTGACCAGCCACCTGGCTCCCCAAGCACCAGGGCAAACAGTGGCATCCAGGATCTAGCACATCATCAAACTTGCCAAAAGTTTCCTTGATAGCTACAGTTGACTGGTCCACCTGAATGCATCCCAATGCTTGTCCCATTTCTCCGTTCTACAATGCAATGATCTAATGGTTGGGACTCTTAATGATTAAAAAGGAAGAGCTGATAGAGATATAGACAAGTTAAACGAGCTACATACAGCATGTAGCCTGCCAACAGATGGAGTCAAATTGACACAAGTATTTCATCTGTGACACAAAAAGGAAAAGAAGCATGCACACAAGCAGTGAGATGTGACTGTCTCTGGGCACACACGCATGCGCGCGAGAGATAGAGAGAGAGAGAGAGAGGGATAACTTCAACAATAAATCACCAACACTGGTTGATTCTGCAAAGATGTAACTACAAGCTAAAAGCTCAATCTGTGCAAAAGTACCTGCAAGACACCACAAACACTAAAATCTACCACTCATGAAAAAAATGGCCTTGTTAAAGAAGCTGCAGACGATTCTAAATCCTTACTATTGAGGAAAGGATATCGTTTACAAATTTTAAAAGGATATCAATGTGAAACATATAGCGCAGTCAGTTTCTCATACGTGGCTTTCCCATACCAAACCCAAATCTAACTTGATAGTCAAACCAACCAGTTCAGATTCGGTGGAGTTAAAAACTGCTATATTTCACCCAGTCAATGACTATTTAGATACAGTTCTAAAGACCCCGCATATCACTCCACTCCACGTTGAAGCTTAAGACAAATATCTAAATCGTATATGACATGTACCTTATGTACCTTGGACCACCTCCAGTGAGAAACATCACTCACCTCCTATACAACAAAGTGAATGAAGGCAAAGGCCGGCAAACAACCCACGCTGGATCTGACTCTAATGCAGGGGGTAGAGTAGTGGAAAATAGTTTTCAAAGAATAGATATCTGTAGGCCATTATCTTTCTTGTAAGGCCATAGTTGAACAGCACTAGGAGATAAGAGATGATTCCATCAAACAAGCAATCGTCAATCGCACCGCTAAGGACCATTTACTAAAGTGACAAGATGCGCCAGCCAACAATTCATGGAGGCGTGGAGAAATTTCAACGGCCAACAGGTCAAGGATAAGCATTATATACCTTTCCTTTCTTCCTTGGGCCATTAAATATCGAATTGAGAACAGCATCCATAAGAAAAATCGCCAATTAACAACTACTGAAAAGGACAGCCTGGAATCCCCTCCTCCCCACGGCAACAAAAAGAGTAAAAAAAGAAAAATTCGAAGACGGCAAAGACTAAAGAACAGATACGTAATAATTATATATGTCTAATTAACTGTCCACACAACACCCAAACAGACGAGAAAGGACACTCGATTCCTGGATTTCGCGTTCGAATAATATACAGAGTACACTAGTTGACAGATAAGAATCTATCAATTTTCACGAGGAGGAACCTGTCCCTAGCCACAGAAATAGACGAAGGAAAAACTTCACCATACCAGAGCCAAAAGCAAGCGAAATTGTCAAAGCACATGGAACGACGAAAGGTGATGAGCCTTCAAAAGAAGCGGTCAACACTCAAGTTTCGGCCCCACCGGACTCGACTCGACTCGACTCGCGGTAATCGCGCCGCCACAAGCAATGCCTCCAATCAATCTACGAAACAACATCCGTGCCCCCCCCCCCCCCCCAAAAAAAAAAAAACCCTAATTCTCGCGCCGTTTTGGGGCCGCCAGTACCGTCCGAAGCGCCGGAAAACTCCAATCGAACCGGCCAGACTGGAGGCGAAATCCGATCCCTAAACGGACGAGATCGGCGGAGAAAAAGAACACCACGACGACGGAGCGCGGGGAACTACTACCTGCGATCACCTCAACGACGGCGGAAGGACGGCGAGACAACGAAGATCACTGCGGATGCTCTACAATGGCGCGGACGACGAGACTACAGACGAAAACACGCGAGGGAATCCTCGGAAGAAAGGCGACGGTACGGAAACTTCGAGGAAACCACTCTTCCCGAGGGAAGCGAAACTGCTCCGAACCCGACTCCGAACCCGACGGTCGCTTTCGTCGCCATTAATTTTGTCGCAGAGGAGAGAGAAAGGAGAGAGAGAAGGAGAGAGAGAGAGAGATACGGACCTGGTTGAGTTTCTTCTTCACGCTCTTTTATGGCTGCTTTTTTTCTCGGGGGGCGAAATTGACCAGGAAGACATTTCTTTGGGGCCGCTTCATATAAGGGGGAGTTTGGCGGAAGAGGATGACGACGTCTTGCCAACAGAATCGCTAGAATACTTTCGAAAACCAACGACGGATTTAATTCGCGGAGTATTTTAAGGAAAGAGGAGTTGGAGCGAATCGAGATTCCAGTAAAGGGTGGTTAACGCCATCTAGATTTTCCCTCTTTCGAACCTTCCGTCCATTAAATCCGCGAGCTTAATCTTAAAGACCGCGTGATAATTTTTTATTCGAGACTCCGCGTGGATTGTCTTGTTATCTTTGATTTGCACGATAATCTATTGAGAATTTTGCTTTGCCCGAGGAAGGGAAAAAACGCGATAGTTCATTAGACGACTTACGACTCTCGAAATTGAGCATAAATTATTCAGAAATTCGCCATTTGAAAACTAAAGAGCCTTGTTCAAATCTCACACGTTGCAAGCAATCATTTTTTTTTTTTTTAGTTACCGAGATCTTGCTTATAAATGTTAAAGGCCTCGACTTGATCCAAATAGGTTTTTTTCTAGTTTGAGTATGTAGTAGGTTTACAAGCTTGAGCAAGTGCCTTAATTTGAAAATTTTCAGATTTCCAATTTTGAATATTTCGTAATATAAATTTATAAAGAAACTTCATACAGGCTGGCTTATTAATTAGAGCTATCCTGATTTGAGTTAGTTCCTTAATTTGAGTGTTCCCTAGTTTCCTAATTGTAGTGGTTTCCTACCTAGGGTAAGCTTTCCCAAATTGGGTTTTCCAATTTGGATACAGATGTTAGATATATTCAATTAAACATGTTATTTGTCTAACCATGAATGCACCACAAAAGAAAAGGAGTTAATATGACCAAAAAAGAAAAGAAAAAAAAAACTCTAAACTTGTATATCTCTAATAAATTTATCTCAAACTAATTTTTTAATTATTAAAAAAGTCACAATCCAATACATTTGTGATAAATTTATTTTCTGTCAATTTCTGTTAAATTAAATTTATATTATGAAGGAAAAAACTAAACAAAGGGTAAAATCCCAAACTTGTATACCCGTCTACTATTATATATCATTTTGTTTCGCAATTTGACAGTAAATTTAATGGAAAGTAAATTTATCACAGTTATATCGTTATGAAACATGTTTGTAATTAATATATCAATTTGAATTTTTTTATATTATTAAATAAAAATTACCGTTTGGGCACCAACATCGAAAATAAGTAGGTCCCCCGAAGGTAATATTAGAGAAGACGTCCAAGTGAGTCCCACCATATGGTGAGTCTCACTTTTTTTTTTTTTTTTCTGGTCATGGTGAGTCTCACGTTGATGACGTGGATTTTATTTTTTTGGCCCACAGCCCGGGGGCCATGTTGTATCGAGCACAATACTAGATTCCTTACAAAAATAATTTTTCTTTTCAGTATGTTTTGTTAAAATAAACTGTTTGAGAATAATTTTTGTAAAAAATAATCATTCATGTCGTCTTACATAATTAGCCAATAAATTTCATAAAACGGACATAACGTTATTTTCTAACTCTTTATTCATTATGTGAGCCTCGTGTACTTATATTTTTCTATCCATGACCCATATGATAAGCCCATAGGTGAGTTAGAGTTTCATTTTTGAACGAATTTATAACTCCTGCATCTGATTTCCGACCTTATAATCCATAACACTTGTTCCGGCTTTCCTTTGAGGAAATGCTTTTGGAAAGGGAATACTCAAACGAATTGTCCATGAACCTCATTTTAAATGTGTAGAGTCGTCTCTAAACTTTTAATTTCCACAATATTATCCATAAATTTTGACCAAACGTGCAATGCCGCTTTTTAAATTTTAATTTACTATTGGAAAGCAAGTGCGCTAAGTCTCATGACGAAAGCGAACTAGAATCCATGAAAAAATCTCCCCCCCTCCCGGTGGGATCTTGTGCTAAAGTCGAACAATATTATTCGAAGGCTTATGTAGGTGAATATTCAAAATATTTTGGTACCTAATGTGGTCCTGAATTTTGATCCAAATTTGCAACGTGACTAGTGTCGTTTTTAAATTTTTAATTTCATTTTGGAAAGCAGGCGTATCCAAGGCAGTTGAACTAGTAGATCCCAGGACGAAAATCATACTAAGATCCACGAAAAAAGTGCTCTTGCCGTCTCCCTCCCTCCCTCTCTCCCCTTGAGATCTTATGCTAAAGTTGAACGGTAGATGAAATATCCAAAACGCTTTGGAACTGCCTTCTCTTCTTCCACGCCATTCCATTTCCCTGTTATTCAAGCTTCGAGTTCGATCATCTCATTTGCAGAGAGGCGAAGTATACTGACGTTTTCAAGCAGCAAAAGCGACGACGCAGGCGTTGAAAAAGATGGAGTTCTCATGTCCTTTTTTCCCCTCTCAGATTTTGATCTATGCTAAATTCTCATGCCATACAACGCTTGCGTGTTGTCGCCTTTTTGATTACTTCCAAGAACTTCGGGCTTTTGTGAAAGTGCATGCACTTTCAATCTGTACTTCACGTGGCAATACGTTGCTTCGATAACACGACGGGTTAAGGTATCCGATTTGTTTCGTAAGTCAAGGAATGAGAGATGGAAATTTAGCGTTTCTTTTTTCTGTCGAACCGGTCCGAATTTGGGGGGTCTAGCAACATTTTAGAAAGTCGAAAGTATTAGGGTGCGCATGACAACGTTTCTATTATTCTATTTCTTTGTTTTTCTATTCTCCGAAACAGATTTGAAACAGAAATCCGTTTGGTAACGCAATTTCATTTTTCTATTTCTGGAACAAATTTCTATTCCAAAAATAGATTTGAAGTAAAAATTAGAAGTTAAAACTTTTAGTTTTTCTATTTCTGGAATAGAAATGAGAAATAAAAGAAAAATTTCACCGTTCACTCTCATCATCGCTCGTCGCCCCTTCGAACGCCGGTCGTTCGCCACCGGACTCCAGCCGTTCGTCACCGATTGTCGGTCGCTGGATGTTGGACGCCCGTTGGTCGTTGGCCGCTCAACGCCAACCACCGGACACCGAAGGCCCATTGCAACCACCCGTCGGTCACCATCAGCCGTTGGATGTTGACCATTGGACTTCGGTTGTTGGCCACCCACAGACAACCGCTAGTCACCGACTGCCTGACTTCGGCCATTGGCCACCCGCCGCCAGACCATCGAACTCTAGTCGTTGGCCCCCGCCACCGGCCACCGAACTCCGGCTATTGGCCATTCGCTGCTAGCCACCGGTCACCGGTGTCCAGATGACGGACGCCGGACGCTAGACTTCGGACGTTGGACTTCAACCACCTATCGTCGATTTCCGAACGCCGGACACCGATCACTAGAAGTCAGACTTTGGCCACCTAATGCCAACCGTTGCCGCTCCTAGAAATAGAAATTATATTTCTCTTATTAAATGAATTTTTACTTTAGAAATATAGGGCCTGCATGTTTTCACTCTTCTTTTTTTTGTTTATAAACAGAAATTCTTTTTTTTTGTTCTCGGGAACAAAAAAAGAACAGAAACGCGTTTGTTTGCATTTTTTTTCAAAATCGGATTTTTTGTTCCTGGAACACAAAAAGAACAGAAATGAGAAACAAAAAAAAAATTGTGTCTTGTTTCAGAAACGATTTTGAAGAAACGATTTTTTGTTTCTTGTTTCTTCTTCTCTCTCTTCTCTTTTCTTCTTCTTTTTTTCTTCTTTTCTTCTTTGGCCGGTCGCCGGCCTCGGCCATGGCCGGCAACCGGCCGTCGAGGGCCGGCGACGCCGTCGAGGGTCGGTGACCTCGCCGGAGTGTCGCCGGCCCCCGGTGAGGCCGAGCGTCGCCGGCCCCTAGCGAGGCCCGGCCTCGCCTTGGTTGGGCGAGCTCGGGCTCGCCTAGATCCGACGAGGCCGAGTGTCACCGACTCTCGGCGAGCCCGAGCTCGCCCTTGAGCCATGGCGAGGCTCGGCGTCGCCGGTGCGGGCTAGGCCGAGCCTCGCCCAACCATGGCAAGGCTTGGCCTCGCCGGGGGCCGGCGAGGCCGAGCCTTGGCTGGGCGAGGCCGCCGCCCCATCGGCCGGTCGGCCGGAGGCCGGCACTCGGCCGAAAGAAGAAAAAATAAAAAATAAAGGAAAAAAGGAAAAATAAAATAAAAATATTAAAAAATTAAAAGAAACAAAAAAAGAATATAAAATTACCAAACGTGTTTCTATTCATTTTTTATTCCCAGAACAAGTTTACCAAATGCATCTTTTTGGTCAAAAATTGTTCCCCTGAACAGAAACACTTTTTTCTATTTATATTCCCTAGAACAGTTTTTGAACAGAAACGTTATCAAACGCGCCTATAAATTTTGAATCGTTATCAAATGTGTTTCTTTGCTAAGAAACTCGTTCATGGAATAGAAATTGAGAAATCAATTTCGGCAAAAAATTTTGTCATGCGTGTCCTTAGTGTCAAATTAGGATTATATATATATATATTTTCCGATCAAAGTAGGTTATATATATATATATATATATATATTTTCTGATCAAAGTCAGGTTAGGATTTCGGGCGTGGGACATTGGGTGAAGTTGAAGGTTTTTTTGGGAAAATATCTTCTGAATCATTCGTCTACTATGAAACGGACGCAACCTTATTTTCTAACTCTCAATTCTTTACGCAATCCTTGTGCATGTATATTTTTCTATGATTGAAATAGAGTTTCATCTCTCTATGAATTTCTAACTCACGCATCTAATATCCTATCTTATAATTCAGGCATTCAAAATTCGTAATGCGCATTTTGGTTTTCCTTCAAGGACATGCTTTTGGAGAGGAAATACTAGCACGAATTGTTCCAAACCTTCATTCTGAACATGTAAAGTTGTCTCTAAACTTTTAATTTACATAATATAATTCAATTTTTAATTTACTCTTGAAAAGCAAGTGCATCTGAGGCACTCGAACTAGGTTCCGCAATGAAAGCATACTAGGATCCACGAAAGAAGAGCACTCTCTCTCCCCCTCGGTGGGATCCCATGCTAAAGTTGAATGGTACAATGTGAAAGCTTATGCAAATAAATATCAAAAATGCTTCGGTACCTAATGTGGTCCTTGAACTTTGATTCTAATGTATAGCATCATCTCTAAAATTTTAATCCACTTTTGGAAAGGAAGCTTGTCCGAGGCACTCAAACTAGGTAGCACATGCAACGAAAACAAAAATGCTCTCTCTTTATCCCCTAAAGTGGAATGGTACTATCTGAAGGCTTATGCAGATGAATATCCAAAGCACTTTGTTATCCAATATGATCTCTAAATTTTGATCCAATATGTAATGTCATCCCTATATTACTAACTTAATTTTGGAGAGCAAGCATGCGAAGGCACTCGAACTAGTAGGTCCCCTGACAAAAACCGCATTAGGATCCACAAAAAAAGTGCTTCTGCCCTCTCTCTCTCTCTCTCTTAATGAGATCCCGTGCTAAAGTCGAACCGCACTTCTGTGAATGCTCGTGCAGATGAAATATCCAAAACGCTCTGGTACATACTTCCCTTCTCCCACGCCATCATACCTATCGTTCAAACCATGAGTTCGAATTCTAAGTGACATGTGATGTTTTCGAGCAGCAAAATCCCCGATGCAGACGTTGAAAAGTATGGAGAGTTCTCGGTTCTCTTTTGTCCCTCTGAGATTTGATTAATGCGAAACTCTCATGACATCCCACGCTCGAGTGCTGTTGCCTTTTTGATTACTTCCAAGACCTTTGGGTTTTTGTGAAAGTGCCATGCAGTTTCAATCTGTATTTCACGTTGCAGTACGTTGCTTCGGTAACACGATGGGTTAAAAGTATCCCACGCGTCCGATTTGTTTGGCACGTATCAGAGACAGAAATCTAGTGTTTTTTTTTTTTTTTTTTTTTTTTTTTTTTTTTTTTTTTTTTTTTTTTTTTTTTTTTCTGTCGAACTGGTCCAAATTAGGGAGCTCCAGCGACATTTTAAAAGTCGAAGGTATTGGGGTCAGCTTAGGATTTATTTTTATTTATTTTTGGTCAAAGTCAGATTATGATTTCGAGTGTGAGACGTTGGGTGTAGTTCCTTTTTTTTTTTTTTTTTTTTTTTTTCGTGGGTAATAATCCCGAAAGACCATACTGGATTGGAGCTGAAGTGATGGAGATCGATTCCTTGACGAAAGGAAGTTCCTTTCGAAGGGCATTGACGAAGCCAAGAAAGCGGGCTCCCCGTCTCCAGCAGGACCACCTCTTTTCGTCGTCCACCCTCATCTTTTCTCAGAAGAGAACTAAATGATTTATCCGTGATGGAATTTTTAGTACTCCTCTTTTTATTCTTTTAATTTAAACTCTGGCCCTTTAGGGTACATCTCGAATTAATCTTTTTTTTTTTAATTTAATTGTAATTTGTAGCTCGAACATTTTGAATCTCGCAAAACTTCCACAATACTCAAGCATCGATCCATTTACTTGATAATGTTTTAAATTCTGACGGAATGTCCATGTGTAATCAGATAGGCTCTTGATCCCCCCATATTAAAAATTAAGGTCAAGGATACTTGGTTTTACCCGTGAAGTTCGCCGTGAAATATGATCCTTATCCAATTTAAATAACTTTATATTTTCCTAATCATGCCCATTCGGATGGTCCCCCATCGCGATGTTTATCCGGACGAGCAGTTTTTTGAGACACCAAGACGTGATGCAGGCGCCAACCTTTTTATGACCAAGCCTCGGCATCCGCTAATATGAAAAGGGCACCATAAGCAGGTTCGGGACAAAAAGAAAGAAGAGGACAATTTCACCATGAGTGCACAGAGATTTTCCCCCCTTCCTTCTAGCGTTAGCGAGCGAGCGCAGTTTTCGTATTCGAATTTCGCAATCGCCTCGAAACGTGCCATCATAAGTGCGCGTCGCGATCAGATTTCTGTCGATACTCACATTTTTCCTTATTTTGAACGCATTTAAAATACGTCGAGTTCGGGTCGAGAATTGCCAGCTGCGTCAACCGTGATATACGGTAGTCTATTTTATCTTCTTTTGGCTAGTTGAGGGAAAAGCTGTTTTAATGGGACGCGTCATCGCTGGTCACTGCTGCCGGACGAATCACGAGTTGGTTGAAACTTGCGAGTAAGTGCAAGGATGGTTCGGAGAAGAAAAGCTGAGGATTCCTACTTCAGCTAGACGCTACTGCATGCCAAAAGTAGCATATGTGAAAGTTTAAGTAGGGTCGCACAAACTGAGTCTTTTTAAAGATATTTCGAATCGGCCCAGCTGTTTTGCTGGCCCAAACTGGTGCTCCTTTTTTATTTTTCATTTTCTTTAATAGATTCCTTATGATTACGAATTTACAGTTGATATTCCATAATAATATTTAGGAAGTTTACTCTCCCCGACTTCAATCTTGCTTGTGTTGCGAGTCCTACACATCGAAGAAAAGGGATGAGACTCTATCCCCATTGGCATCTTAAATCCAAAGTCCCCTCTATCCAAATCATCAAATTCGAGCGAACGAGGATGGTCGCATAACATATGAACGATACATCGTTGTCAAGACATTGATGGAGATACAGAATAGGGAGAGCATTTGCGAGTTAAATAGATAATTTGTATCAAAATGGGCTAGAACTTACGGAAAGTTGAAAAGTAGATTTTATAGAACTAACCCCTGATCCTATTTCATTACCATATGAAGATTGATCCGGAGGTGAGAGGATTCCAATACTTTCGACCTTGGGACCAATGATTAAGGAACTTAGATTTAAGTGAAAGGTCATGACGTCAAGTTGTGATGCGAATTCTCCACAAGGTAGCAGGCTAATTACGGTCTGGCTTCCGGATCACATATACGAATACATTCGCCACCATCTTTTTGTTCAGATCATTTTTGCCAGGATGATTAGTGGATGACGTGGCAAGTCGAGCCAATCATCGGCAATACTTACGGACATGGTAGACATAGACATGCAAGGAACGTACTGCGATGTGAAATATAGATCGAAACTGCATGGCACTTTCACGCGAAGGTAATATTAGAGAAGATGTCCGAGTGAGTCCCACCATATCGCCAGTCTCACGTTTTTTTTTTTTTTTTTTTTTTTTTGGGGTCATGGTGAGTCTCACATTGACAACGTGGTTTTTATTTTTTTTGGCACACAGCCCGGGGAGCACGATACCGGATTCCTTACAAAAAATATATATATATATATATTTTTTTTTTTTTTCAGTACGTTTTTTTAAAATAAACTGTTTGAAAATAATTTTCATATAAAATAATTATTTATATCGTCTTAGATAATTAGCCAATAAATTTCATTATCCATAATAATTTATTTATGATCATTTTCGTGGATGATGAAATATTTTTCGTTCATTTATTTTTGTAAGTAATATGAATGATCGTTTTTAAGAAAATATCTTTCGAATCATTCATATTCCATATAACGGATGTAACATTATTTTCTAACTTTTTATTCATTATGTGAGCCTCGTGTACTTATATTTTTCTATCCATGACCCATATGCAATAGCCCATCGGTGAGTTAGAGTTTCATTTTCGAACGAACTTATAACTCCTGCATCTGATTTCTGACCTTATAATCCATAACACTTGTTTCGGCTTTCCTTTGAGGACATGCTTTTGGAAAGGGAATACTCAGACGAATCGTCCATGAAATTCATTCTAAATGTGTAGAGTCATCTCTAAACTTTTAATTTACACAATATTATCCATAAATTTTGACCAAACGTGCACTGCCGCTTTTTAAATTTTAATTTACTATTGGAAAGCAAGTGCGCTAAGTCTCATGACGAAAGCGAACTAGTATCCACGAAAAAATAACCCCCCCGCCTCCCGGTGGGATCTTGTGCTAAAGTCGAACAATATTATTCGAAGGCTTATGCAGGTGAATATTTAAAATATTTTGGTACCTAATGTGGTCCTGAATTTTGATCCAAATTTGCAACGTGACTAGTGCCGTTTTTAAATTTTTAATTTCATTTTGGAAAGCAGGCGTATCCAAGGCAGTTGAACTAGTAGATCCCAGGACCAAAATCATACTAAGATCCACGAAAAAAGTGCTCTTGCCGTCTCCCTCCCTCCCTCTCTCCCCTTGAGATCTTATGCTAAAGTCGAACGGTAGATGAAATATCCAAAACACTTTGGAACTCACTTCTCTTCTTCCACGCCTTCCATTTCCCTGTCATTCAAGCTTCGAGTTCGATCATCTCATTTGCAGAGAGGCGAAGCATACTGACGTTCTCAAGCAGCAAAAGCCACGACGCAGGCGTTGAAAAAGATGGAGTTCTCATGTCCTTTTTTCCCCTCTCAGATTTTGATCTATGCTAAATTCTCATGCCATACACCGCTTGCGTGCTGTCGCCTTTTTTTATTACTTCCAAGAACTTCGGGCTTTTGTGAAAGTGCATGCACTTTCGATCTGTACTTCACGTGGCAATACGTTGCTTTGATAACACGATGGGTTAAGGTATCCGAGTTGTTTCGTACGTCAAGGAATCAGAGATGGAAATTTAGCGTTTCTTTTTTCTGTCGAACCGGTCCGAATTTGGGAGGTCTAGCAACATTTTAGAAAGTCGAAGGTATTAGGGTGCACATGACAATGTTTCTATTATTCTATTTTTTTGTTTCTCTATTCCTCGAAATAGATTTGAAATAGGAATTCGTTTGGTAACGTAATTTCATTTTTCTATTTTTGGAACAAGTTTCTATTCCAAAATAGATTTGAAGTAAAAATTAGAAGTTAAAACTTTTAGTTTTTCTATTTCTGAAAGAGAAATGAGAAATAATAAAAAAATTCCATCGTTCACTCTCATCATCGCTTGTCGCCCACCGAATGCCGACTGTTCGCCACCGAACTCCAGCTACTCTTCACCGACTGCCGGTCGTTGGACGTTGGACGCTCGTTGGTCGTTGGCCGCTCAATGCCAACCACCGGACACCAAAGGCCCACCGCTGACCGCTCGTTGGTCACCATCGGCCGTTGGATGTTGACCGTTGGACTTCGGTCGTTGGCCACCCACAGACAACCGCTGGTCACCGGCCGTTGGACTTCGGCCATTGGCCAACTGCCGGCCATCAAACTTTAGTCGTTGGCCCCTGCCGCTGGCCACCGAACTCTAGCTATTGGTCATCCGCTGCTAGCCGCCGGTCACCGGTGTCCAGATGACGGACGCCGGACGCCGGACTTCGACAACCCGTCGTCGATTTCCGAATGCCGGACACCAATCACCAAACGTCAGACTTTGTTCACTGAATGCCGACCATTGCCGCTCCGAGAAATAGAAATTATATTTCTCTTATCAAACGAATTTTTACTTTAGAAATAGAAATTCTGAATCGTTATCAAATGTGTTTCTTTGTCATGCGCATCCTTAGTGTCAAATTAGAATTTTTTTTATATATATTTTTTCTGGTCAAAGTCAGGCTAGGATTTTGGGCGTGGGACATTGGGTGAAGTTGAAGGTTTTTTTGGGAAAATATCTTCTGAATCATTCGTCTACTATAAAACAGACGCAACCTTATTTTCTAACTCTCAATTCTTTACGCAATCCTTGTGCACGTATATTTTTCTATGATTGAAATAGAGTTTCATCTCTCTACGAATTTCTAACTCACGCATCTAATATCCTATCTTATAATTCAGGCATTCAAAATTCGTAATGCGCATTTTGGTTTTCCTTCAAGGACATGCTTTTGGAGAGGAAATACTAGCACGAATTGTTCCAAACCTTCATTCTAAACATGTGAAGTTGTCTTTAAACTTTTAATTTACACAATATAATTCTTAATTTTTAATTTACTCTTGAAAAGCAAGTGCATATGAGGCACTTGAACTAGGTCCCGCAATGAAAGCATACTAGGATCCACGAAAAAAGAGCTCTCTCTGTCCCCCTCGGTGGGATCCCATGCTAAAGTTGAATGGTACAATATGAAAGCTTATGCAAATAAATACGCTTCAATACCTAATGTGGTCCCTGAACTTTAATTCTAATATATAGTGTCATCTCTAAATATTTTAATCCGCTTTTGAAAAGGAAGAGGCACTCAAACTAGGTAGCACATGCAACAAAAACAAAAGTGCTCTCTCTCTATCCCCTAGAATTAAATGGTTCTATCAAAAGACTTATGCAGATAAATATCCAAAACGCTTTGATACTCAATGTGGTCATTAAATTTTATCAAATGTGTAATGTCATCCCTCTATTATTAATTTATTTTTGGAGAGCAAGCGTCACTCGAACTAGTAGGTCCCCCGACGAAAACCGCATTAGGATCCACAAAAAAAAGTGCTTCTGCCCTCTCTCTCTCTCTCTCTCTCCCCATGAGATCCCGTGCTAAAGTCGAACAGTACTTCTCTGATTGCTCGTGCAGATGAAATATCCAAAACGCTCTCGTACCCACTTCTCTTGCACCACGCCATCATACCTATCGTTCAAACCCTGAGTTCGATTTCTAAGTGGCCTGTGATGTTTTCGAGCAGCAAAAGCCCCGATGCAGACGTTGAAGAATATCGAGTTCTCGGTTCTCTTTTGTCCCTCTGAGACTTGATTAATGCGAAACTCTCATGACATCCCACGCTCGAGTGCTGTTGCCTTTTTGATTACTTCCAAGACCTTCGGGTTTTCGTGAAAGTGCCATGCAGTTTCGATCTGTATTTCACATCACAGTATGTTGCTTCGGTAACACGACGGGTTAAGGTATCCCACGCGTCCGATTTGTTTGGCGCGTATCAGAGACGGAAATTTAGCGTTTTCTTTTTTCTATCGAACTAGTCCAAATTTGGGAGCTCCAGCGACATTTTAAAAAGTCGAAGGTATTGGAGTCAGCTTAGTATTTTATTTTATATTTTTTTGTTCAAAGTCAGATTGGGATTTCGAGTATGAGACGTTGGGTGTAGCCGTGTAGTTCTAGTTGTTTTTCTTTTCTCTTTTTTGGCGGGTAATAATCCCGAAAGACCATCCTGGATTGGAGCTGAAGTGATGGGATCGGTTCCTTGACGAAAGGAAATTCCTTTCGAAAGACATTGACGAAGCCAAGAAAGCGTGCTCCCCGTCTCCAGCAGGACCACCTGTTTTCGTCGTCCCCCTTCATCTTCTCTCAAAACAGAACCGATGGAATTTTCAGTACTTCTCTTTTTATTTTTAGTAAAAAACTCTGGCCCTTTAGGGTACATCTAGAATTACCTTTCTTTTTTAAATTTAATTGTAATTTGTAGCTCGGATATTTTTGGTGCGAATGGTAACGTTTACATTCTTTTTTTGTTCAGGAACGAAAAACAAAAAAAAAGTGTTTGTTAGGGGAACAATTCTTAAACAAAAGAACGCGTTTGGTAACGTTTGGTCGGGAATAAAAATGAACGAAACACGTTTGGTAAATTTTATTCTTTTTTTGTTTCTTTTAATTTTTTAAATATTTTTATTTTATTTTTCATTTTTTCCTTTCTTTTTTATTTTTACTTTTTTCGGGCGGTCACCGGCCTCCGGCGACGGACGGGCGACGGGCGCGAGCCTCGCCTAGCCACGGCGAGGCTCGCCGGCGAGCTCGCCCAGCCAAGGCGAGGCTCGGCCTCGCCGCGCCGTGACGCCGAGCCTCGCCGGGGTCGGCGATGCTCGGCCTCGCCGGATCTAGGCGAGGCCGAGCCTCGACTCGGCCGGTCGCCGGCCATGGCCGAGGCCGGCGGCGGCGAAAGAAAAAAAGAAAAAAAAAGAAGAAGAAAAGAAGAAAGAAGAAGAAGAGAGAGAAGAAGCTTGCCGGAAATGTTTCTTCATTTTTGTTTTAGAAGCAAAACAACAAATTGTTGTTCTTTTTTCTGTTCTTATTTCGTTCCAAAAACAAAAAAAAAAAAAAAGAAACGTAAACGCAACCAAACGCGTTTTCCATTTTTTTGTTAACACTTTCCGTACAGAAGTGTGCCGGAAACACTTTTTTGGAGTGTGCCGGAAACACTTTTTTGGAGTGTTTCCATGCACACCCTTTGTATCTCGCGAGACTTCCGTGAATACTCAAGCATCAATCCATTTACTCGATAATATTTAATATTCTGACAGAATGTCCATGTGTCAATGATACTTGGTTTTACCCGTGAAGTTTTCTGTGAAATATGATTCTTCTCCAATCTAAATCAACTTTATATTTTCCTAATCGTGCCTATTCGGATGGTCCCCCATCGTGATGTTTATCCGGACGAGCAGTTTTTCGAGACACCGAGACGTGACACAGGTGCCAACCGTTTTTTGGCCAAGCGTTGGCGTCCGCTAATATGAAAAGGGCACCATAAGCAGGTTCAGGACAAAAAGAAAGAAAGAAGAGGACAATTTCACCACGAGTGCATAGAGATTTTTCCCCCTTCCTTCTGGCGTTAGCGAGCGCAGTTTTCGTATTCGAATTTCGCAATCGCCTCGAAACGTGCCATCATAAGCGCGCGTCGCGATTAGATTTCTGTCGATACTCACATATTTCCTTATTTTGGACGCATTTAGAATACGTCGAGTTCGGGTTGAGAATTGCCAGCTGCGTCAACCGTGGTAAATGGTAGTCTGTTTTATCTTCTTTTGGCTAATTGAGGGAAAAGCTGTTTTAATGGGACGCGTCATCGCTGGTCACTGCTGCTGGACGAATCACGAGTTGGTTGAAACTTGCGAGTAAGTGCGAGGATGGCTCGGAGAAGAAAAGCTGAGGATTCCTAATTCAGCTAAACGCTACTGCATGTCAAAAGTAGCATACGTGAAAGTTTAAGTAGGGTTGCACATGCTGTCTTTTGAATGATATTTCGAATCGGCCCAAACAGACCGGCCCAACTATTTTGTTGAGCCCAAATTGGTGCTAATTTTTTACTTTTCATTTTCATTAACAGATTCCCTGTGATTACGACTCACAGTTGATATTCCATAACAACATTTAGGAAGTTTACTCTCCCCGGCTTCGATCATGCTCGTGTTGCGAGTCCTACACATCGAAGAAAAGGGATGAGACTCTCAATCCCTGTTGGCATCTTAAATCCAAATTCCCCTCTATCCAAATCATCAAATTCGAGCGAACGAGGATGGCCGCACAACATATGAACAACACATCGTTGTCAATACATCGATGGAGATACAGGATAGGGAGAGCATCTACGAGTTAAGTAGATAATTTGTATCAAAATGGGCTAGAACTTACGGAAAGTTGAAAAGTAGATTTTATAGAACCAACCCTCGATCCTATTTCATTACCATATGAAGATTGATCCGGAGGCAAGAGGATTCCAATGATTTTGACTTTGGGACCTATGATTGTGGAACTTAGATTTAAGTAGAGGGTCATGGTGTTGAGCTACAATGCGAATTCTCCACAAGGTAGCAAGCTAATTATGATCTGGCTTCCGGATCACATGCACGTGTACATTCGCGACCATCTTTTTGTTTAGATCATTTTTGCCAGGATGATTAGTGGGTGACGTGGCAAGTCGAGCTAATCATCGGCAACACTTCCGGACATGGGAGACATAGACAGGCGAGGAATGTACTGCAACGTGAAATACAGATCGAAAATGCATGGCACTTTCATGCGAAGGTAATATTAGAGAAGAGTCCGAGTGAGTCCCACCATATGGCGAGTCTCACGTTTTCATTTTTTTTTTTTTTTGGTCATGGCGAGTCTCACGTTGACAACGTGGTTTTTATTTCAGCTGATAATTACATAAAACACATGAATGCCATTAATCCACTCGTGCCACATGATTTTTGTTCGGATAGATGTTACTCGATAACCTAACTACAAAGGGAATCTTGGTCAGCATTAGAACATTGTCAACAGAAGCTAGATTTATAAGATATTTTCTAATGCACATTCAGCAGCCAAACCAACAGGATTTGATTTATCTTTGCATTTGGAAGTTGATGCCAATATCACGTGTGGGCAATTTAGATTAAAAATGTAAATCAATTAATCCCAGCCTTGCAATGGTTGAGAATGTACCTGAAATTCTCCAGGAAACACACAATAGTGAAACACATTAGGCACTCCTCGTTTGGAAATAAACCAATAGAATTGCCTACCTTGGCCCTCTAGATATTTAAACCTCTTAATTTTGTGGGTAAGGTTAAAAACAAAAACTCTCATATTGCTTAAACATATATCCGACAGGAGCTATAACGATTCTGCAGGAACTTGTCTGCGGAGGAAAACTTTTACTTTTCAGTAGGGCTAAAGAAACAATGTTAGTATGGCCCGCCTTCTGTAAACTAAGTAAAAGAAAAATGCAAGATCCTATCATCATATAAGAAATCAGAGATCTACCTGCATTTATCTCATTCATTGCTCGCTTCACATGCTCATCTGGTTCTATATCAACAATTAGAGTCTGAACAATCTCATATCCATAAGCTGACATAGCCTGCGAGTGCAGAATAGACAAATGAAACACGGTCCCCTTCAACGAGATCATCAAGGAGTACCTGAATTATACCTTCTCAAGTTCGTCCTCTACAGCTTTTGCTATTTCATTCTTCTGTTCAAATGTCGAATCGAGTTCCAGCTTGGGATCGCTTGCACGAATAACTGAGCCAGAAAAAGAATAAAAAGTCATTTCTGCCCCATCTCTGACATTCAAGCATACTGGCATGAGGAAGCAATAATTACTCCACAGCAAACAATATGGCCAATGATTTAGTGCATTCAGAGATTTCATGTTAAGATCCAAGATATGCAAATGAATATTCATATCAAATATGCACTTAAACAATGCTTCATGAAATAGTGAAAATAACCAAACTAGCTCAAACTCTGATTACTTCTGGTGCCTCAAAATAAAAATGAAAAAGTCGAAATGACCACGGAGAAGAGAGGGAAGGGGAAATCTCCTTTCACTAGCATATACCGAAGATATTTATGTTGTATCATGTCGCTAAAATGCTGGAGGGAGAACTTTCAATAAACATTCAGCTCAAAATAAGTCTTCCAAAAAATCAACTCAGAAAAAGGAGGATTTATATATCGAGGTGATAGTTATCAACTCACAGAAACATAACAAAACAGACCACTTTACCTTTCTATGAAAATACTCTCTTCATGTGTATAAATAATTATTATTTCTCTTATATGAAAAACTTGACGCTGCTGTATCAGCTATCAAAAATAGCTCAAAAGAGATGTTCAACTTCAAAGTGGATCGTGAAACCAAAATACCAACGTGACCATTGCCTCTTGTACCAAAGATACATTCCCCTTTGTTAAGGGATTATCTTATGAGTCTCTAGTGTGTGATTAGCTAGTGTAGAGTCTAGCTAGGCAAAATCCTGTAGATTTCTTCTCTATTTTTTCGCGTTGTTGGACCATATAGAATTCAATTCAATTCCTTGGGATCCATAGGTTCTAAATTTTTTGCCCTTGACAGTGTTCAATCTGTCGTGTAATATAACAAAGATTTAGAGAAGGAGCGGCGAGGATTTGTTATGCTGGTAGAAATTTCCTTGATGTAATTTGCAATTCTTCCGTAACTTTAATCAAAGAGGTTGAAGTTCGGATGAGGAAGGGAATTTCTTGAACTCTTTTTTGACGCTATTTATGAAGATGTGTATGAGATTATCATAATTTTAGCGTATGATTTATACAATATCGAACCTTATGTCAAGATCAAACACAAGAAGCATGCATACCGTTCTTTCGAGAAACTGATGCATGGATTCATGTTTTTGCCTTGAAAATGGCTGAAAGGGGTCTAGCAAGACAAACAAAAAATATATAACATTTTTGACATAAATTTAAGATTGCTTTCCCTCTACAAAGAAAAGACAAAAATAAATAAAAAGATAGAGAGAGACAAGTGGAGATATGGGGGTACGTCTCACGTGCTACGCGAGCGCTCTACCATTTGAGCTACATCCCCATTACGGATGATTCCACGCTAATAAATAAATAATTAACTTAAAAAATAAAAAAAAGACAACGGAGAATCGAGAAATTTTTAATTCCAAAAAAGCAACTCATCAAACGGTGATGCGCAAAGTAAATTAACTGTTTATATATTTTTTCACCTCGCTCTTGCATCAAATGAGAGTATCCCTACGGTTACAAGAAAAGCCCCCATGCATGCATGGATAAACTCACAACCAAACTGTCACCATTTTACCTATCAACCCCAACTCTCTCTAAAAGTATAATTATATACAGTGGAAATAGTTCTCGTTTTCTCAAATTTAGCACCACAATCTCCATCAATTTCGCCTCACTTGCTAGACCCCGCGGACCTGTACTTGTACCTACTGGCCCTGAACAGAACAGGTAGTTCAGAAAGTTCAGCCCGCTGAGCACGCACATTAGCCAGTAGAACCTCTCCAGATGGTACCCGTTCAAGCTCGCGCCCTCAAGCCAAGGCCGGTGCCCCGAATGGCCCGTCGGGGTGTTCACGATCGACACAATCACCGTGCTCAGGTAGTACCCCATGGCCAGGGAGGGCTGTTGCCAGCGACTCATGCTGGCCGGGGCCTCCGAGAAGAACTCCAGCAGCCCCGCCAGGGTGAACAGGTCGGCCGACCCGAGGAACAGAGCGCGATCCAGAAGAAGGTGATGGGCAGCGGGCCGGGGGAGGCGAGGAGGCCCGAGTCGGTCGCTACCCGCTTCCGCTTGGTCTCCACCAGGGCGGCCACCACCATGGCCGATCCTCTGCAGGTGGTTTATGCCCGTCTCGGTCTTGGTGGCCCGCCGCGCGAAGGGGATGATAAAGTGGTCGTAGACCAGGGCGAGGATCATGATGAAGAGGATGGGGAAGATCGGAAGGGAGGCCGGCGGGACCTTGAGGGAGCCCAGTTTGGTGTCCATGGTCGACGCTTGTTAGACCGAGAAGGTGGAGAGCTGGGCCAAGCAGCAGTTGAGTATGATGGTGCAGGCGAAGACGGGGAGGAGTTTCAGGACAACCTTGACGTCCTCGACTTGCTGGACGCTGCACTCCAGTGACCGGTTGATAGGCTTGCTTGTCACTGCTCTGTTCAGGAAGCTCAAGCTTCCATTCGAGGGAAGTGTCGCCTCCTTTGATTTCTGGTCATCTTCTGCTCCTGCTTCGAGTGCTTCCGGTTTGCGGGGGGCCGTCTGCGTTGTTGCATAAGCAGGGCTCGTGTTCATGCTTGCAATGGCATTGCTTGTGTTCCTGGATTTGCAGGGATTGAGCGTAGCAGCAACCGAAACCTGTTGCAACAAAGAATACATGAGCAAGATGACATGGTAACGGGTGATTACTGATCGGACACATGCGCATTCTTAAGAACTAAAGCGATCATCGGGCAGGCTCGAGCCGTGCCAGAAAAGGAGGTCTCCAGGCTCCTTCGGCCTCGGAAGGCTTCATAAACCGTCGGGCTCATGATAAGATCTATCAAATCACCCTTTCCAGCAGAGACCAAGAGAAACCCAATCCAAGAAAATGAATGCAGACCTTGAAAATGGTCGTGAGCGGACTCCCCGGAGGGGATCTTGTTCCTGTAAATGGCTGATCCAGCAAGAAAGATCGGGATGGACAGGAGTATCGCGAGCGTCGAGATCCCGAATCCCCATTGCCAGTCCTTGTTGTCCTCAACCCAGACCACCAACGTGACCGCAATCAGGCCACCGCAGGAGAGGCAGAACACGAAGTAGTTGAAGAAGGTGGACCTCTGCTTCCTCCCCTGCGGCGTGGTGTCGTCGAACTGCTCAGCCCCGTGCGACGGCAGCGAGCCCTTTATCCCCCCAACCCCAAGCGCCACCAGATAGAGCCCCACGAACAGCATCGCCGCCTTCCGGCCACTGACCTCTTGGCATATGGCCGTGGGGTCGGCCTGGTTGCAGGGCGGCGGCTTCAGCGAGTCCGACTTGGCCTAAAACGTGAGTATGACCAAGCCCTGTTGCACAATATGAAAAGGGAGAAGATGAGAGTTCTAGACTTCATAGAATCCAAAGAGAGTCGCTCTAGCACACGGCATCTCGACACCGGTGAGGGTCGACCGCACTTCTCCCGCCATCGGTATCTGGCGAAAAGCTTATCATGGGCGTGACCCGTGATATAATTCGTTCGTCAATTGGATCGCCGATCGAAACCAAAGACATCCCCCGCACACAAATTTCAGTATGTTATTACATGATCATGAATCCAACAAGTCACGAGGCCAATTGTGATCTGCTCGTGCTTCCCTTCTTTTGCAGCTACCATAAAGTTTCCATCTGCAAAGCAGGTACAACCACATTTGCCAAAGCTTAAGGTTCATGTGATTTGCTTTTGCTCCCTCTCGCTTAAAAAAAAAAAAATTTCTATTTTCGGTGGGTTAGCACTAGCAGCTTCCCCTTTGAAAAAAAATGACACTTTCCCTAGAAATCCATATATATTCACCTAAATAAAGGAGCCTCGCAAGATTCAATAACAATCCAAAGAAAGTAACATTACGTGCGGAGAATTTCCCTATAAGGAGGCGACATTTTGGAAATGGGGCCCCCTAGGCCCTCAGGCCATGTGTCAATGGCCCGGCAGCGACAAATGCTTCACACGAAATGTCAACGTTCGAGAACCTTTGGCTCCTCAAAAGGCCGCACAAAAGACACAAATTGCATCCATCTCACGATCGCGCGTGAGGCTTTTTAGGTCTTGATCAATGATAGGGTGCCCTAACTTATGACAAACTTGACGAGAGTACAACAATACAACATATGCCCACATGACGAATTGGTCCCGAATTTTCGACTTTGGTCATGGTGCATCGATGCACCTAGACGTAAGCCGGCACTAATAGACGGGGTATGCTCCGATTGAAAGTGTTTAAGACCAACAATGTTTGACCCAAATCAAAAGAGGTCTAGGACAAGACAAAAGGTCATGATCATGTTCCGTTTCCATCCCCTCATCACCAAGATAAGATCACTAATCTATTGGGAGAGATCTTGTTCACTCAACATCTCGGACAACGACCACACGAGCGAGTGGGACTCATCTACACTTGTCTTCGGTGCGACGATGGGACGCTGAAGATGCCACGTGGCATTGCGTGCATGGGGGATGACAAATGGCACGGTGGCTTGACTCCATTGGCTGAGAAAATATTCAGTGTATGTGCGCGCCACGTCATCCGACTTGGTGCGCACATACCAATGAAATACCGGCATGTGTCCCCGAGCAGGACCCGCTGAAAAAGGAAGGCACTGATTTCTGGTCAGGTCGGCTCGGCTCCACCATAGAAGAAAAGATGGTCAGCGTATTCCTCCCACTCAAATTTTTTCTCTCTCCTCACTTAAATTTGCTGGGTTTTTTCTCTCTCCTCTCAAACAGAGAACAATTTAGACTTCCTCTGTTTCTTCTTAGTGCATCCCACCCCTTCCACCTCCGTCTCCATCTCCGGCTCTGCCTCCCCAAAAGCCTCGCCGCCATCTACTTCTGGCACGTTGCCTCGTCCAAGAGCGCCGCTAGTCGCAGCTGGTCCCAACCACCTCCACCTCTGATCGTTTCAGCGCGGAGATCGAGCACAAGTTTTGTGCTTGCAATGGTCTCTTGGCAACTTATGGACCTCTGTCCAATTGCATCCCTCTGACGATCTCGTTATCAGCTTCGACTCCATGCCGCCGCCGCCGATGGTGTCCTCCGTTTCTGGCATCTGCTTGTCCTCCCCGTCCCTTAGGCCGAAGACGCCGCTGACCTCCGCCACAAGCCGTCGGCCTCCAGCCCGAGGGAGACGGCCTTGGTCTCGTTCCCCAGTGAGCGCTGTCCTTGACGCTGGCCCGCTTGGTCACAGGGGAGATCTCAGCGAACCTGGGCAGGGTGGACGGCGCGGCAAAGATGGAGAGGTGCAGGCTGGAGAAGGATTCCCGCTCGCTGTGGGGGAGGTACATGGACTGGCTGTACCAGCACTGAGAGCTAGGGCTTTTCCTGGACGTGAGCCATATCGGGTTCACGGACGAGTTTGTGGAGGAGATGGAGCCCTAGTTCCAGGTAGCGTGCGAGGTGATGGAGGAGCTGGAGAAGGGCGCGATCGCCAACCTGGACAAGGGCCACATGGTCGGGCACTACTGGTTGAGGAATTCGGAGCTCGTGCCGACTTGGTTCCTAAAGGTGTAGATTGAGAGCATGCTCGACGTCGTCTGCAATTTCGCTACCGATGTGGTCAACAGTAAGGTCAATTCTGGAATTCCGGTTGTTGTTGCTTTCCGTGTGGTAAGAGAGGCTGTAGTTCCCTGTGTTTTTTCTTTTCTTTTCTTTTGAATTGGTTTGCTGTCATAGTTTCTTACGTTTCTCCTCCATTATCTGGAGCAAGTGTATATGCTGCTTGATTCACTTATGCGCAATGGTCTTCTGTCTTCGTCTTTTGATTCGGAATTTGAAAAGCGCTAGTAAATTTTAGATTTTGCACATCAGACTTAAGTAAAGTTACAAGCTATGGATGAATGTTCATTTAGGGACTGATAGCATATCCACACTGTTGGCATTCCTAGATTGTCATTCCTTTCTCTGCTTGCAGTATTAAATCTGGTAGCAAATAAAATTCTCTTTAAGGATATAGTCCCATGTAAGTCTGGGAATTAATTATGTTTTCTTGTCCAAGATATTGCTAACTTGTATGTTGTGTCAAAAGATCCACGGAAACATTGATGTAGGGATTGTAGATTAACTTAGCATGTCCACATTGTATGTGCTTCCTAGATTGTAAATCCTTTGGCAAGTAACTTATAATTGTACTATTGTCAAATAATCACAAACATAAATGTCAAGGCCTGTTTGGGGTGGCTGTGAGTTTCAGCTTGCCTTTTTGGTTTTAGCTGTGGGTTTGAGTTCTTGGCTTTAGCTTTGACTTTAAAGAAATGAAGTTGGTAGAAGACATAACTTCTAACTTGAAAGTGACTAGCTCATTTTGAGAATTTAATAATACCAAATGCTAAACCTTAAATCATAGATGTTTGGATTCTTGGATAATTTTACTTCTAAAATGAAGCATATAATAACTTTTACTGACCAAAAGCCATAATACCTAACGTGCAGCCCCTATCATCCCCCCTCGGTGCAAAAAACAAAAATGAAAAAAAAAAAAAAAAAAACGAAAACACACACACAAAAGAAGAAGAAGTTACAACATAAGCAGTATCAGTAGTTTTTCGTAGCTGTCTGAGTGGCTTCTCTACTGATACTAATCAAAGGATGGTTCTTGACTTTTGTAGTCCTGTACAGCGAAAATAACTCATTTCTTTTCTAGGTGAAGAACAACCCTGCTGCATTTCCAGATTCTTTCTCCTTTTCTTTGGTAGGAGGAATAAATCCTTTATCAGAATGACTGTTTTGTAACTATAAGTAAGGAGAAAATATGGACCTCCATCTTTCAAGATTCTTGCTCATAATGCTTTTCATGATCACTTGTGTTTCGTAGATGGGAGAAATATCAAAGTGAGGAGGAAGCGGCTTTTGGTTGGGGAAAGCGTGTTAGAAAAGTTGTTTCTTACAGCGAAGCATAGGCAGCACATCCAAGTGAAATGACCAACGAGGTATTTTATCTGAATTGCCTTTTCTTATGCTGTTAGAGCTGGAAACTTTAGAATAAGAGTGCACCTGATGGTGTTAAATATTGACCAAGGTGATGGTGATCTAATGGTTATTTCTTGGATATGCTGAAGAAACTCTCTGTTGTGCTGAAGAGCAACTTCATGGATCCACTTTTAACCATGCTCTTTTGATGGAAAGGGCAACTAAGGGGCCGCATTGTAATGTTTCTGTTCTTTTTTTGTTCCAGGGAACAGAAACAAAAAAAAGTGTTTCTGTTCTGGGGAACAGTTTTTGAACAAAAGAACGCGTTTGGTAACGTTTGTTCCGGAAATAAAAAATGAATAGAAACAAGTTTGGTAAATTTTATTCTTTTTTTGTTTCTTTTAATTTTTTAATATTTTTATTTTATTTTTTTATTTTTTCCTTTCTTTTTTAATTTTTCTTCTTTCGGCCGGCGGCCTCGCCCGGCCACGGCGAGGCCGGCGTCGTCGCCGGATCCGGGCGAGCCCGAGCTCGCCCAGCCAAAGGCGAGGCGAGGCGAGGCCTCGCCCGCGCACGCCGAGGTCGAGCGTCGCGGCGCGCGGCGAGGCTAGCCTCGCTGAATCGGGCGAGGCCGAGCTCGCCCGGCCAAGGCGAGGCTCGGCCTTGCCGGGGGCCGGCGACGCTCCGGCGAGGTCGCCGACCCTCGACGGCGTCGCCGGCCCTCGACGGCCGGTCGCCGGCTATGGCCGAGGCCGGCAACTGGCTAAAGAAAAAAGAAGAAAAAAAGAAGAAGAAAAGAGAAGAGAGAGAAGAAGCATTTCTTTAAAATCGTTTCTGGAACAAGAAACAACTTTTTTTTGTTTCTCGTTTCTATTCTTTTTGTGTTCCGAGAACAAAAAAACAAAAAAAGAACAGAAACGCAACCAAACGCGTTTTTGTTCTTTTTTTGTTCCTGGGAACAAAAAAAGTACAAAAGTGTTACAGAAACATTTTTTTGGAACGTTTCCATGCAAGGCCTAAATAAATCCCTTTGTCATTGTTCTTTATTTATTCTGGTCTTGGGAGTTGAAATTTGGATTATGAAGTTGCAAATGTCTTTCCTTTTTTAATTTGTTATTATTCCAGTAATGAAGGAAAGTTCAGTTGCAAACACTTGTAAGGAGGACTCATGCATTGAACATACTACTAATTTTCCTCCTTAACTTTTGTGCATGCACGAGTTTGCTTTCAAATTCTGTCGAAAGATATATTTTTTCTCTTCATCTTGTCCTAATGTTGCTTTTAGCTTGAATTGCGACATCCTTGAAGGTAGGATGCTGGTCTGTATTTTGAGTTTTTCACTGAGTATATTAAGGCACTGTTTGGTAACCATCCAAACAGTGCATGATTTTGATTTTTTGTTCCCACAATCAGTTTGGGAAGAGAATCGCGTTTGGTAAAATTTTTGTTCCCAGAATCAGTTTGGGATGAGAATCAAGAATAAAAAAAAAGTTGATTCTTGTTCCAAGAACAAAATTGAGAATCAAAACTCTTTTTGTTCTTCTTCTTCTTCTATTTTCTTCTTCTTCATCGACTACCATCCTGTGACCGTCGCCCGCTGTCGTCTGCCGCCGCCCGCCGCCGCCCACTGCCGGTCGCCGGCGATCGGTCCGGCAAGCTCATTAGGCTAGGGCGAGGTTCGGTGAGCTCACCAATGGCCAAGCGAGCCTCGCTCAGTTGCCGGCGCGGCCGAGCCTACAAGGGCCGGCGGCCGGCCTGAAGAAGAATTAGAATAGGAGAAAAAAGAAGAAAAAAGAAAAAAAAAAAAAAAGGTTAAAAAAGGAAATAAAGGAAATAAAGAAAATAAAATAAAAGGAAAAAAATAAATGAAAAAACGAAAAACTTATAAAAATTATTTAAAAATTAAAATAAATTGATTTGGAACAGAATCAATGAACACGGTACCAAACGCAATTTTATTCTAGAATCATAAATTTTGTACAGTTACCAAATGCGTTCTTTTACTCAGAATCAGTTACTGGGAACAGAATAAAAAATAATTATTTTTTATCAGAATTTGTTCCCGAGAACAAAATCGTTACTAAACATGCCCTAAGCTATTTGATCCATTAGAAAATTTATGGGCAATAAAATCAAATTTGTTCCCGATCTCAATGGTGCTGAGGTTTTCATGCATTGACTTGCACTTATATAGCGTCATAATTTCATTATTTGTTGGTTTACCTTTGAAACATAAAGCAGAGTGGTGACGAAGAGGAACGGGTGCCAGAGCAAGAGCCAGAACGGGAGCATACACCTGCTGGACACGCTCTAAAGCGATACCTCAAAGCAGAGAGGCCTCCCACAAGTCTGCAGAGCAAAGAACTGCAGAGAAATTGCTCCAATATTTTGTCCCAGTCAGCTAGCCGGGTCCCAGATGATGTTGGTGTAAGTAATGCACTTGCACCGAGGAAGGCCAGCCAATCTTCCATACTAAGCCTAGCTTTCCTACCGACTTGCACCCCATCCGACGTTTCAGAGAGAAATTCATGGCAATAACATCATATTTATGGACAACCGGAGTATCTCTCTCCTCAGACCAGAGGTTATTGCTCTAACACTTGGTGCGCACTAATTTGGTTGGACATTTCTCTTTTGCAGCGGAAAATTGGTTTTCCTTCGGTTAAGTTGTACAGATTGCGTATAGCACATTGACAGTTATGTGATACGTTAATTTGATTTCTTGGCTAGTTCTTTATTTGTTAGCTTTAGAAACATTACAAATCAAGCATGTCAATGGCAGCAGATATATTGCATGAACACTAATGAGGTACGTTGCATGTTATAGATTTGATTGTCTTAAATTCTCACTTCTGCTCATTTTGAAAGCGATCATTCTCCTAACTATTTATAGGGCCGATAGGATCTGCTAAAGTGGACCTTGCAGAGTCCCAAGACTCTTACCTGTGCCGGGTGTCTCTGCCAGGGGCAAGAAAATATCCAGTACGTACCTAATACCCAACTTAATAGGTACTCAACATAGTCATGATAACAACTAATATTCACCAGAGTGAGGAATCCAGAAAGATATTTTCTTTTTCTTGTATGGTGTTATTACTTCATTCTCGAGACTTTCAATTCATATGGTGATCTGAAGGTAATGACACATTCTTTGAATTTTGCTTTTATGCTGCCGTATTTAGTTGTGAACTCGACACGGACAGTGAGGTCTTGATTGAAGGAGAAGCAAGAACAGAAAACCTTCATCAATCAGGACACATGACTCTCTCCTTTCACCTGCTGTCCATCCCAACAAACCTCAACTTTGGTGCGGATGGGATCTTGAAGGGAGCTGTCAAGAAGCTGATCAATACCAGATGACTGTCAGGCACCTCAGACTTTGTGGAATACGCAAGTAGAATTCCTGTGTGCAGTTCTAATGAAGTAGTTGTTCAAAAAAAGCAATGTTAAACATACCTGGTAATGGCTTTTCTCTTTACTTGGAATTGATAATTCTAAAACTATTCTTTTCATCTCACTGTTGTATGTTTTACCATTTCGTGATTTGTTATTCATTAGTATCTATTAAACTTGTCTCGATTACTATATTAAAATGATGCAGTTATTGTTTTGGTCGGTTTGACATTGGGCTTTCATGCATCTTTTTTCATATATTCATAGATTATCTGGATATTGTATTGGGTCTTGAGTTCTGGCTAGTCCCTCTGTTATGCTCTCCAAGTCACATCGACATATGAGTTCAAGGCAGTTTCGCATGACCTTGATGCATGGTTCTTCTGGTTGTTAGCATTCTTTAAATCTCTCCATTGCAATTGCTTGATGCTCTCCAAAGGACCACATTCAAATTCACAGACTATCTCCATTCATTCGGTGATTGTGTGATTGATTCCAAGATCTTCTGGAATTATTATAAAATTCCTTTCTCTAAGATTAACTAGCTACCCTCATTTATGTTTCAATATTTTCAGAACATACCGTGAGTAGTATGTGCCACTTGTTGACCTAAGCATATGCCTACCTATATAAACCGTTGACTCAGCTCTTACCTTTCACACTTTTAGAGCCAAACTTGGTAAAGCCTCTACTTGTTTCTTGTTTCCTTGTATTGCCAGTTAGGGAAACTATCAAATTGCACAAAGAAATTTCTTCTTTTTGTGATTTGTTTGCAGAAATGTTTCTAGTTGTGATTTATGCAAGTCGTTTTTGTACATGCACCAATAAAGGATAATAACCAAAATAAAGATTACAGCATCAGTGGACTTTATGGATTTTGTTTGAATGGCTTTCATATGCGGCACCTGCAATACGCTCACAGAATCTGATTTATCTGTAAACACAGAGGAAACTTAGTAATTAACTGCTGTCTACGAGACCAAGCTAAATCTGGCAAAGCATGTCACTACTATATAAAACAAATAGAACTTTTCAATTTACCAACTTTTGTCGTCGTGCAAGTTTCTATTTACATTTGTTAGCAATGTCTTGAATTTATCAATTTTTTTAGAAATTACTAACCTTAATTAGAGTCACTTGCCAATTTTTCTTTAACTCAGTAACCAACTAAAGCTAAATTAGTCTTTCTTCAGGCAAATATATCTATGCATGTACTGTTGCCGTTAAGCTGACTTTCCTAATTATATGGTCCGATGATGCTAGTTCAGCTTGGCGAACTTATCTAGAATTTATTTGGGATAAGTCTTTGGATTGTACCCCCATTATCTTTTCTTTGTTTTCTAAATGATGATCCCACATTTTTTGTTCTCACATGCAATAACATTTACAGATGCTATCTCTTATAATCTCATGGGGCGTTGCAAGCAGATGAATTCAGGAGCCAAAGAACTTCAGAAAAAAAGCCAAGACGATAACGCCTTAAGAAGTGCGAGCATGTGCTAAAGTGAGCTCCGATATGGTGTGTGGCGAGCCAATGGTGATACCGGCGGGCGTAAGATGATCAGATTTGCATCATATGGCATTAGTTCAAGAATTCATTTATACCGAATGAAGTTGAATTTGCAGTTCCTTTCGGGTATAATAAGTCACAAGCAATGAATGTTGTGCATCACGATTTCAATAATAAGGATGGATGTATTCATTAGCAGATGGACAAGAGCATCAGAGTTAATGGTCGAACAGATGAGCTTGCAAGAATCTGCTCCGGATCGCATTTGTCTCCTAAAGGCAACTTAAATTTCAAGCAACAAAATAACCATTGACTTTCACGGTCTGTTGATCTCTGTCTTTGTAATACCTTGGGGGACAATCAGCCTATAGAAAGCATCAGATGCCTTTTCTGCCAGTGCTCGATATTGGATGGAAGCAACCACAATGACAAAGACATTATCCTGGAGATAAAGTCGTCTATCAACATATAATGACTGGTCAACTTTTGAGCTGTTTCCCTTTCTAATCTCGCACCTTGCTTAATGCTTCTAAAATAAACCAGACAACAAAGGAAAACATAAAAGCGTCAATTCTACCGCAGCTTCTGACCAACGCACATGCTTATGCTACCACCTAATCAACTTCCACAGAAACCAGGAGCTTCTGACCAACGCACATGCTTATGCTACCACCTTATCAACTTCCACAGAAACCAGGAAAACATGTATCTATGCATTGTCAAACATCTTCAACTCAAATTTAAGAAAACTATTCCCAACTTCAGGAAAGACAAGATATTCGACCTCATACAGCATAGTCCAAGCCAATGTAATAGCCAATCAACAGCGGAAGGGAAATCACCGTGCCCAACACCACCCTAAAGAGAATTAAACAAGAGTAGATCAATTAGCAATTGTTAATCATATACTTAAGCTCCAAACAAATAAACCTGGAAACAATATAAAGTAAGGCAATCTTTTCAAATAAGAAAAAGGTAACTTCCGAATGATGAACTTACGCAGTACTAAGGATGTTTGCATGTAGTCCGTACTCGTTGCCAAACACGAAAGAAGCTATGGCTTGTGGAATTGCCGCCTATACCGGAAAAATAATGATGATAATTAAATAAATTGAATATGAAACAGATTATGTAAATATGAAATGTTTATTATTGATGAATAAACAAAACAAACTGAAGCCAACCTGAATGATGGCGATCTGTAAAGCAGGCCCGTGCAAGCCCACAGCAAGAGAGCAAACGGCCATGATTACGGGTCCCACCACAAACCTTGAGACCAATCCTAAGACAGTGGGCCCCGTTCCGCATGCTATAACCCTCGTTTGCATTGCTATGAATATCCCTGCAATTCGCATGCGCCATCCACAGTTTCATTAGATCATCTAAGAAGAAGCAGTGAGTTCGAAAGTGTGCACATACCGATGTTGAACATGGCCGTGCCCGTCCCCGCTTTCGACATAATGTTAACTGAACCTTCCATTATACTCGGCATAGTAAATTTGAATCTATAGCAAACATGTTATCACGTGTTAAAACTTATCAAATTAATCATGTTATGCTTAAGAAAAACGCTTACTGAAACAAAAATACCTGTTGGCCATGAGAGCCCAAGCGAGGCCGAGAACATTGGCATACACGTTAGGGTTCATGGCCATCTTCATCCCCATTACTCTCGCTAAAGACCAGTAGCTTCTCCTCTCTTCATCAACCACGCCATTATTTTCGGGAGGATCCATCATCCTCGTGTTTCTGAACTCGAGAAGCAGAAGAACTAGAGGGATCCAAACGAGAGATTGTACCATGAACAGCTGGACCACCAGGTCGACGCCCCACTGGCCGTACATAGCCCGCATCACCGGCACGCCAACAACGAGCAGGTTCGTCAGCGTGCACAGCGAGAACGTTGTGATGATCCAGTCGTAACTCGCCCTGCTGCTGAACCTCCCCAAGAGCCCAAGGATGACAAGGATAGCGAGCTTGGACAGGGCATCAGCGGCGAGGAGGCGGAAATTCATGGTGTATGGATTTATGTGGGCTGTGAATTCGAAGCCAAAGAGGGGGAGGACGATCAGGGCGATGAAACGGTTGATACCGTTGCACTGCTCGTGGGTGAAGAGGCGCCACCACTTAACAGAGCCGTAGCCAAGCATCAGTGCTACGTACAGTGGGAACATGGACTTCACTACATTGCACACCACCTTGTACACGACGTCCCACCCTATCATCTTCCTTGCTGAGTGCTGCCTCTGGTCGATGTTGTGCCCTATGCTTTATAATGTCAAACTCAATCTACGAAACAACATCCGTGCCCCCAAAAAAAAAAACCCTAATTCTCGCGCCGTTTTAGGGCCGCCAGTACCGTCCGAAGCGCCAGAAAACTCCAATCGCAGAGGAGAGAGAAAGAAGAGACAGAAGGAGAGAGAGAGACGGACCTGGTTGAGTTTCTTCTTCACGCTGGTTATGCTTCTTACCTGGTTATGTTTCTTCTTCGTCGGCATTAATATCGTCGCAGAGGAGAGAGAAAGAAGAGACAGAAAGAGAGAGAGACAAACCTGGTTGAGTTTCTTCTTCACGCTCTTTATGCTTCTTTTTTTTCACGGATGGCGAAATTGACCAGGAAGATATTTCTTCGGTCCCGCTATAAGGGGAGTACGGCGGTAGAGGATGACGAAGTCTGCCAACAGAATCCCCTAGAATACTTTCGAAACCCAACAATAGATTTAAAATCGCGGAGTATTTTAAGGAAAGAGGAGTTGGAGCGTATCGAGATTCCAGTAAAGGGTGGTTAACGCCATCTAGATTTTCCCCCTTTCGAACCTTCCGTCCCCTTGAATCCGTGACCTTAATCTTAAATTTGGAGACCGCGTGATAAACTTTTATTCGAGACTCCGCGTGGATTGTCTTTTTATTTTTGATTTGCACAATAATTTATTGAGTATTTTGCTTTGTCCGAGGAAGAGAAAAAACATGATAGCTCAATAGACGACTTACGAATTTCAAGATTGAGCATAAACTATTTAAGAACTTAGTATTTGAAAACTAGATAGCTCCCGTTCAAATCTCACAAGTTGCAAGCAATCATTCTTTTTTTGGGTTATCGGGATCTCGCTTATAAATGTTAAAGGCCTTAACTTGATCCAAATAGATTTTTTCTGGTCTGAGTGGGTTTCCAAGTTTGAATATTTTGTAATTTAAATTCATAAGGAAACCTTATCTAGGCTAGCTTATTAATTCGAGCTATCCTGATTTGAGTGAGTTTCTTAATTTGAGTGTTCTCTAGTTTCCCAATTATGGGTGATCGGGTTCAGGGTGGGTAGGGTCTAGACCTAGACCTTGATTGGGTCTAGGGTGGGTAGGGTTTAGACTTAGACCTTGTATCTGATACTGTTATAATCGGTTCTTTTTTTTTTTTTTTTAACCATGTACCCGATCACGTTTGTATTGGACCATATACCGGACCCACCCTATTTTTTCGATCCGATTCCAGGTTCAATCATGTTTCCATTGGAACTTGTGTTGCAATCTCCTGATATCATATACAATTTCGAATTTTATATTAATACACGAAAAAATAACGTAATCCTCCTAATTTGTATCAAAATATTAAGCACTTGTATAAATAAATATATGACCTTTTTGACTAAATAAAAAATTAAGGATCCATGGAGCTAATTATAATAAATAAAATCATAAGGCAAAGAATTAGCAACAAACATGGGTTTATATTAATCTTATTCCCATAACTACTACATGAAGCTACTCAGTTATACAAGCATAACTCGTACAAAAGAGAAATTAGGCAAGCTAATCCACGTGGTACACAAGAATTTAGCGGCAACGAAAACCATCCGTCCATCGGACGATGTGAGAGGGAGCCGATGAGGGAGGGAAGGAACAATGAAGGAGGAGTGTTGCGCGTGTTTAAGAGAGCCAAGAGGAAACACACCATGTGATTGTGGGAGTAAGAATAGAAATAAGAGGAAAAAATAGAGTTTTGGATCTGTACTTACAAAATCGGTCCGGGAACTAGTTCCTGGGTGGGTAATCAATCGAACCGGTTCTTGACCCTATTTTCTGGGTAAGTCGTTCCGGTTTCCGGTATACTCGATTCGGTTGCACACCCCATTCATAATTGTAGTGGTTTTCTATCTAGAGTAAGCTTTCCCAAATTGGATTTTCAATTTGGATACAGATGTTATATATTTAATATATGGGATTCTATTGGGCTATGACACATGCTAGAGCAAACAGTAAGAATATTAGGATTTTTCAATGAGGTTTAAGTGCAAAGTGGATAGTTAATTTTTTATTTTTCCTCCTACCTTTTTGTCCCTTTCTTTTTGGGCCAATTTTGCTATTTTCATTTTAAAAAGTAAATTGCGCAACAAAACTACAAAGTACTGCGTGTACGAGGACTAAACATGTTATATGTCTAGAAATAGAGAAAATCCACGATTCACTCGAATATTGTTAAAAATAGATATATGGATATATTCAATTAAACATGTTAGATGTCTAACCATGAATGTACCACAAAAGAAAAAGAGTTAATACAAAAAAAAAAATCTAAACTTCTATACTTATAATAAATTTACCTCAAATTAATTTTTTGACTACTAAAAAGTCACAATTTAATACATTTGTGATAAATTTATCTTCTGTTAGTTTCCATTAAATTAAATTAATATTATAAATAAATAAAAAACTGAATGGAGGGTAAAATCTCAAACCGGTATACCCAGCCATTGTCATATGCCATTTTGCTCAACAATTTGATAGTAAATTTAACGGAAAGTAAATTTATCACAATTATACCGTTTGGAAATAAGTTTGTAATTGATGTATCAATTTGAATTTTTTTATATTATTAAATAAAAATTACCGTTTGGGTACCAACATCCAAAATAAGTGGGTCCTGTGAAGGTAATATTAGAGAAGACATCCCAGTGAGTCCCACCAAATCGCGACTCTCGCGTTTTTTTTTTTTTTTTGGGTTATGGCGAGTCTCACGTTGACGACATAGATTTTTTTTTTGTCATTTTTTTTGGCCTACAGCCCGGGGGCTATGTTGTATCAAGCACAATACCGGATTCCTTACAAAAAAAAAAAAAATTTCAGTACGTTTTGTTAAAAAAAATTGTTTGAAAATAATTTTGTAAAAAATAATCCTTTATGTCGTTTTAGATAATTAGCTAATAAATTTCATTATCAATAATAATTTATTTATGACCATTTTCATGAATGATTAAATATTTTTCGTTCATTTATTTTTATAAGTGATATGAATGATTGTTTTTAAGAAAATATCTTTCGAATCATTCATATTCTATAAAGAATACATGAGCAAGATGACATGGTAACGGGTGATTACTGATCGGACACATGCGCATTCTTAAGAACTAAAGTGATCATCGGGCAGGCTCGAGCCGTGCCAGAAAAGGAGGTCTCCAGGCTCCTTCGGCCTCGGAAGGCTTCATAAACCGTCGGGCTCATGATAAGATCTATCAAATCACCCTTTCCAGCAGAGACCAAGAGAAACCCAATCCAAGAAAATGAATGCAGACCTTGAAAATGGTCGTGAGCGGACTCCCGGAGGGGATCTTGTTCCTGTAAATGGCTGATCCAGCAAGAAAGATCGGGATGGACAGGAATATCGCGAGCGTCGAGATCCCGAATCCCCATCGCCAGCCCTTGTTGTCCTCGACCCAGACCACCAACGTGACCGCAATCAGGCCACCGCAGGAGAGGCAGAACACGAAGTAGTTGAAGAAGGTGGACCTCTGCTTCCTCCCCTGCGGCGTGGTGTCGTCGAACTGCTCAGCCCCGTGCGACGGCAGCGAGCCCTTTATCCCCCCAACCCCAAGCGCCACCAGATAGAGCCCCGCGAACAGCATCGCCGCCTTCCGGCCACTGACCTCTTGGCTTACGGCCGTGGGGTCGGCCTGGTTGCAGGGCGGCGGCTTCAGCGAGGCCGACTTGGCCTGCAACGTGAGTATGACCACGCCCTGTTGCACAAAGAGAGTCGCTGTAGCACACGGCATCTCGACACCGGCGAGGGTCGACTGCACTTCTCCCGCCATCGGTATCTGGCGAAAAGCTTATCATGGGCGTGACCCGTGATATAATTCATTCGTCAATTGGATCGCCAATTAAAACCAAAGACATCCCCCCACACAAATTTCAGTATGTTATCACATGATCATGAATCCAACAAGTTACGAGGCTAATTGTCATCTGCTCGTGCTTCCCTTCTTTTACAGTTACCATAAAGTTTCCATCTACAAAGCAGGTACAGCCGCATTTGCCAAAGCTTAAGGTTCATGTGATTTGCTTTTGCTCCCTCTCGTTTAAAAAAAAAAGAAAATCTATTTTTGGTGGGTTAGCAGTAGCACTAGCAGCTTCCCCTTTGTAAAAAAAATGACATTACGTGCGGAGAATTTCCCTATAAGGAGGCGACATTTTGGAAATTGGGGCCCCCAGGCTCTCAGGCCACGTGTCAATGGCCCGGCAGCGACAAATGCTTCACACGAAATGTCAACGTTCGAGAACCTTTGACTCCTCAAAAGGCCACCCAAAAGACACAAATTGCATCCACCTCACGATCGCATGCATGGCTTTTTAGGTCTTTACCAATGACAGGGTGCCCGAACTTACGACAAACTTGACGAGAGTACAACAATACAACATATGCCCACAGGATAAATTGGTCCCGAATTTTCGACTTCGGTCATGGCGCATCGATGCACCTAGACGTAAGCCGGCACTAATAGACTGCACTAATAGACGGGCTATGCTCCGATTGGAAGTGTTTAAGACCAACACTGTTTGACCCAAATCAAAAGAGGTCTAGGACAAGACAAAAGGTCATGATCATGTTCCGTTTCCATCCCCTCATTACCAAGATCAGATCACTAATCTATTGGGAGAGATCTTGTTCACTCAACATGTCGGACAATGACCACACGAGTGGGACTCATCCACACTTGTCTTCGGTGCGACGATGGGACGCTGAAGATGGCACGTGGCATTGCGTGCATTGGGGGTGACAAATGGCACGGTGGCTCGACTTCATTGGCCAGAGTTTACATGCCGCACCGCATTGCATTGTCAATGAATGGTACAAGAATTAACACCTTTTGGGATTATCTGACGAGGGCTTTCAAAGCTGAAATTGAGAGAGGGAGAGGAGTCTCTAACATGATCGTCCTATGAAACGACACTATTGTCGGAGGAACTCCATGTGATTGCAGCAAAAGTTGCCCTGAGGACTAATTGCAAAGGGGCCCATCACAGTCAAGCTCAGCAATTATATTGATGTTAGATTTTTAGACCCAGGTCCCAAGATTTGCAACAACCTATCGAAAGATGTCCCCTTATGCCAGCACTCCCGGCACCGACCGAGCGGAGGGTGGCCACAAGGGAGGGGAGGCATGGATCGATGAACTCAAGCTCGCCGCGGATGAATGGCTGCGCGGCTTCAAGGAGGCTTTGGAGGTCGGTGGCGGTGGGAAGAGAGAGAGATTTTGGTGTTGCTGTGGAGGCCACAGCACGGTTCGTTTGATTGAGAGGGAGGGATAGAGAGCGAGAGGCGATGGAGTTTCGATAGCTGAGTTTGTGTTTTTTATGGACACGAATGGGAAGAATTCGCGTTTTTATGGCGGGATGAGAGAGAGAATATGGTGTTGCTATGAAGGCCATAGATTTTTGCTAAGAGAGAGACGGAGAGTGATGATGGAGTTCAAGTTTGGATTGTCTGTGGAAGAAGAGAGACTGCTGGAGGAGTAAGGTTTTCTTGTGAGCTAGCGTTTGTGTTTGTTGAGATATTTATAGCATCTTTTGGTGGACTATGTGCTTGCTACTGGACTTAGTAAAGATCGAAGATCGAAATGAGAAACAAGAAATATTAGGGTTAATAGCTGGTATGTTTATGACAAATTTTATCCTCCGTTAAATATTACTATTAAATTATTGAGTTTGATAACTCGTAGCAGTTAAATAATGTTCTAGTTTTAATTTTTTTATCCTTCATTTATCACAGATATACCAATTTATAATTTTTCATGGTATTGATCTAATTTAACATAAATTAATGGAGGCTAAATTTATCGCATATGTACTAGTTTGGATTTTTTATAGTCAAAATATTAGTTTGCGATAAATTTATCACCGTTAAACAAATTTGGGATTTTTTGTAGTATTAACCCAAAATATTATAATAGGATTCTTATCAACAATAAGAAGTTTGTAAAATAATATTTAGGAGGGTTAAGATAGTTACTGACCCATGTACATATTTTTTTACTTTATATTTGTACCTGCCTTCGGTTTAATAATAATTTGATGATAGGCCATATGATTGTTGCTCGTACGAGACATGGAGGTTCAATTTTGGGATGTTTATGCTGATGGAGGAGATATATTTGTGGACATGTTGGCTCAAATACATATTTATGACATTGAATTTATATGAAAGCTTTGTTCGCAATAATGAAAACATTTTTTCATTTACTAATTATTTCAAGTTATATAGAAAAATATTTTCCCAATAAAACATTTTTAAAGAAACAAATAGTCTTAATGACTTTTCTTTTGTGTCACCAATTTTTATTTGTCTTAATTAGCAACCTCTTACATTTATTAATTATCTTTGAGAAATTACTAATCTAAATTAGCATGACTTACCAAACTTCATTAAATTACAGTCTAGAATTGGCTTATTAACTCTCATTTGAGTTAAATATTGATATTATCAATTTGGTTTTCTTTTTTCCTTTTTCAATTTACCAACTTTTGTCGTCGTGCAAGTTTCTATTTACATTTGTTAGCAATGTCTTGAATTTATCAATTTTTTTAGAAATTACTAACCTTAATTAGAGTCACTTGCCAATTTTTCTTTAACTCAGTAACCAACTAAAGCTAAATTAGTCTTTCTTCAGGCAAATATATCTATGCATGTACTGTTGCCGTTAAGCTGACTTTCCTAATTATATGGTCCGATGATGCTAGTTCAGCTTGGCGAACTTATCTAGAATTTATTTGGGATAAGTCTTTGGATTGTACCCCCATTATCTTTTCTTTGTTTTCTAAATGATGATCCCACATTTTTTGTTCTCACATGCAATAACATTTACAGATGCTATCTCTTATAATCTCATGGGGCGTTGCAAGCAGATGAATTCAGGAGCCAAAGAACTTCAGAAAAAAAAAAAAAAAAAAAAAAAAAAAAAAGCCAAGACGATAACGCCTTAAGAAGTGCGAGCATGTGCTAAAGTGAGCTCCGATATGGTGTGTGGCGAGCCAATGGTGATGCCGGCGGTCGTAAGATGATCAGATTTGCATCATACGGCATTAGTTCAAGAATTCAATTACACCGGATGAAGTCGAATTTGCAGTTCCTTTCGGGCGTAATAAGTCACAAGCAATGAATGTTGTGCATCACGATTTCAATAATAAGGATGGATGTATTCATTAGCGGATGGACAGAAGCATCAGAGTCAATGGTCGAACAGATCAGCTTGCAAGCATCTGCTCCGGATCGCATTTGTCTCCTGAAGGCGACTTAAATTTCAAGCGACAAAAAAACTTTGACTTTCACGGTCTGTTGATCTCTGTCTTTGTAATACCTTGGGGGACAATCAGCCTATAGAAAGCATCAGATGCCTTTTCTGCCAGTGCTCGATATTGGATGGAAGCAACCACAATGACAAAGACATTATCCTGGAGATAAAGTCGTCTCTCAACATATAATGACTGGTCAACTTTTGAGCTGTTTCCCTTTCTAATCTCGCAACTTGCTTAATGCTTCTAAAATGAACCAGACAACAAAGGAAAACATAAAAATGGTGTCAATTCTACCGCAGCTTCTGACCAACGCACATGCTTATGCTAGCACCTAATCAACTTCCACAGAAACCAGGAAAACATGGATCTATGCATTGTCAAACATCTTCAACTCAAATTTAAGAAAACTATTCCCAACCTCAGGAAAGACAAGATATTCGCCCTTATATAGCGTAGTCCAAGCCAATGTAATAGCCAATCAACAGCGGAAGGGAAATCACCGGGCCCCGTTCCGCATGCGATAACCTCGTTTGCATTGCTATGAATATCCCTGCAATTCGCAGTGAGTTCGAAGAAGAAGCCGTGAGTTCGAAAGTGGGGACGGGCACTTTCATTAGATCATCTAAGAAGAAGCAGTGAGTTCGAAAGTGTGCACATACTGATGTTGAACATGGCCATGCCCGTCCCCACTTTCGTCATGATCTCAACTGAACCTTCCATTATACTCGGCATAGTAAATTTGAACCTACAGCAACAGCATGTTATCATGTGTTAAAACTTATCAAATTAATCATGTTGTACCTAGGAAATACGCTTATTGAAACAAAAATACCTATTGGCCATGAGAGCCCAAGCGAGGCCGAGAACATTGGCATACGCCATCTTCATCCCCATTACTCTAGCTAAAGACCAGTAGCTCCTCCTCTCTTCATCGACCACGCCATTATTTTCGGGAGGTTCCATCATCCTCGTGTTTCTGAACTCGAGAAGCAGAAGAACTAGAGGGATCCAAACAAGAGATTGTACCATGAACAGGTGGACCACCAGGTCGACGCCCACTGGCCATACATGGGCCGCATCACTGGCACGCTAACGACGAGCAGGTTCGTCTGCATGCACAGCGAGAACGTTGTGATGATCCAATCGTGGCTCGCCCTGCTGCTGAATATCAGCAAGTAAGATGATAGAGTGGGACGACGTGTACAAGGTGGTGAAGTCCATGTTCCCACTGTACGTAGCGCTGATGCTTGGCTACGAAACTGTCAAGTGGTGGCGCCTCTTCACCCACGAGCAGTGCAACGGCATCAACCGTTTAATGTGGGCTGTGAATTTGTGAATTCAAACCCAAAGAGGGGAGGACGATCAGGGAGATGAAACAGGGGAGGACGATCAGGGCGATGAAACGGTTGATGCAGTTGCACTGCTCGTGGGTGAAGAGGCGCCACCACTTGACAGAGCCGTAGCCAAGCATCAGCGCTACGTACAGTGGGAACATGGACTTCACCACCTAGTACCCGTCGTCCCACCCTATCATCTTCCTTGCTGATGAGTGCTGTCTCTGGTCGTGGGGGTTGGTGAGGACTGAGGAGTGACCTATGCTTGATAGCAATCGAAGATGTTGTGCCCCATGCTTTATAATGTCAAAACCGCTCGGGAACCGACGGTCGCTTTCGTCGGCATTAATTTTGTCGCAGAGGAGAGAGAAAGAAGAGACAGAAGAAGAGAGAGAGGGACCTGTTGAGTTTTTCTTCTTCACGCTCTTTATGCTTCTTTTTTTTTCTCGGTAGGGACCTGGTTGAGTTTCTTCTTCACGCTCTTTATGCTTCTTCTTTTTTCTCGGTAGGGACCTGGTTGAGTTTCTTCTTCACGCTCTTTATGCTTCTTTTTTTTCACGGGAGGGCGAAATTGACCAGGAAGATATTTCTTCGGTCCCGCTTTATATAAGGGGAGTACGGCGGTAGAGGATGACGGCGTCTGCCAACAGAATCCCCTAGAATACTTTCGAAACCCAACAATAGATTTAAAATCGCGGTGTATTTTAAGGAAAGAGGAGTTGGAGCGTATCGAGATTCCAGTAAAGGGTGGTTAACGCCATCTAGATTTTCCCTCTTTCGAACCTTCCGTCCCCTTGAATCCGCGACCTTAATCTTAAATTTGGAGACCGCATGATAATCTTATTCGAGACTCCGCGTGGATAGTCTTTCTATCTTTGATTTGCGCGATAATCTATTGAGTATTTTGCTTTGTCCGAGGAAGGGAAAAAACATGATAGTTCATTAGACGACTTATGACTTTCAAGATTGAACATAAACTATTCAAGAATTTGCCATTTGAAAACTAGATAGCTCCTGTTCAAATCTCACAAGTTGCAAGCAATCATTCTTTTTTTGGGTTTTCGGGATCTCGCTTATAAATGTTAAAGGCCTTAACTTGATCCAAATAGATTTTTTCTAGTCTGAGTGGGTTTCCAAGTTTGAATATTTTGTAATTTAAATTCATAAGGAAACCTCATCTAGGCATAGCTTATTAATTCGAGCTATCATGATTTGAGTGAGTTTCTTAATTTGAGTGTTCTCTAGTTTTCCAATTAAGGGTGATCGAGTTCAAGGTGGGTAGGGTTTAGACCTGGACCTTGATTGGGTCCAGAGTGGGTAGGGTTTAGACTTGGACCTTGTACCCGACACTGTTATAACCGGTTCCTCTTTTTTGAACCATGTACCCGACCCTATTTGTATTGGACCATATTCTCGACCCACCCTTTTTTTCTGTCCGGTTCCGGGGTTAACCATGTTTCCATTGAAACCTATTTTGCAATCTCCCGATATCCTATACAATTTCGAATTTTATATTAATACATGAGAAAATAACGTAATCCTCATAATTTGTATCGAAATATTAAGCACTTGTATAAATAAATATATGAACTTTTTGACTAAATAAAAAATTAAGGATCCATGGGGCTAATTATAATAAATAAAATCATAAGGCAAATAATTAGCAACAAACATGGGTTTATATTAATCTTATTCCCACAACTACTACATGAAGCTACTCATTTATGCAAGCATAACTCCTTGCATAAAAGAGAAATTAGGCAAGCTAATCCACGTGGTACACAAGAATTTAGCGGCAACGAACACCATCCGTCCATCGGACGATGTGAGAGGGAGCTGATGAGGGAGGGAATCAAGTGAGGAAGAGGAATGATGAAGGAGGAGTGCTACACGTGTTTAAGAGAGCTAAGAGGAAAAACGCCGTGTGATTGTGGGAGTAAGAATAGAAATAAGAGGAAAAAATAGAGTTTTGGATCTGTACTTACAAAATCGGTTCCAAAATCGGTACGAGAACTAGTTCCCGAGTGGGTAATCAATCGAACCGGTTCCAAATTTTGGGAACTTGTTCTCGGACCGGTTTTAACGGAAACCGGTTCCTAACCCTATTTTCCGGGTGGGTTGGTCCAATTTCCGGTATACTCAATTCGGTTGCACACCCCCGTTCCTAATTGTAGTGGTTTTCAATCTAGAGTAAGCTTTCCCAAATTGGGTTTTTCAATTTGGATACAGATGTTATATATTCGGTTGCACACCTCCTACCTTTTTGTCCTCTTTCTTTTTGGGCCAATTTTGCTATTTTCATTTTAAAAAGTAAATTGCGCAACAAAACTACAAAGTACTATGTGTATGAGGACTAAACATGTTATATGTCTAGAAATAGAGAAAATCCACGATTCACTTGAATATTGTTAATAAATAGATATATGGATATATTCAATTAAACATGTTAGATGTCTAACCATGAATGTACCACAAAAGAAAAAGAGTTAATACAAAAAAAATAATCTAAACTTGTATACTTATAATAAATTTACCTCAAACTAATTTTTTTGACTACTAAAAAGTCACAATTTAATACATTTGTGATAAATTTATCTTTTGTTAGTTTCCGTTAAATTAAATTAATATTATAAATAAATAAAAAACTGAACGGAGGGTAAAATCTCAAACCGGTATACCCATCCACTGTCATATGCCATTTTGCTCAACAATTTGATAGTAAATTTAACGGAAAGTAAGTTTATCACAGTTATACCGTTCGGAAATAAGTTTGTAATTGATGTATCAATTTGAATTTTTTTATATTATTAAATAAAAATTACCGTTTGGGTACCAACATCCAAAATAAGTGGGTCCTGTGAAGGTAATATTATGCTCCGTTCGTTTCACGGAAAATAACTTCCAGGAAAATGTTTTCTGGATTTTCCGGTGTTCGTTTCACGGAAAACCAATTACTCAAGGAAAATATTTTCCACCAATGGAAAATACTGCCTTCAAAGATAAGGAAAATGTTTTCCACTTTTGAAAAGTGGAAAACATTTTCCATAACTTCTTCCACCCTATATCCTTTTACTAACACATTTTTGTTTTATTTTTATGATTTTTCTTTTCTTTTCTTTTCTTTCTTTTCTTTTCATCTTTCTTCCTTAGCTTGGCCGGTGGCCGGCCCCGACGACGGCCGGCGACCGACCACGGCCGCGAGCTAGCTCGAGCTCCGCCCAGCCGGTGAGGCTCCGCCTAGCCCGATCTATGGAAGCCAAGCTCGCCCGAGCTCGGCAAGCTCAGGCCTCGCCGGCTTAGGGTGGAGCTCTAGCCTCGCTAGATCCAGCGAGCTGGGCGGGGCTCGGGCCTCGCCCGAGCTCGCTAGAGGTCTGGCGAGCCGTGAGCTCACCGGATTTGGCGGCAGAGCTCGGGCTCGCCTGGATCGGGAGCCTGAGCTCCGCCGCCAGATCCGACGAGCTCGGGCGAGATCAGCCGAGCCTCGAGCTTGCCGAATCTAGCAACCAGATCTTGGTTGGCCGTCGGGCAATTAGCCATCGTCAGGCATGCAGCGGTGGAGGAAGGAGGAAGGAGGAGGAAGAAGGAAGGAGGAAGGAGGAAGGAGAAGGAAAAGAAAAGGAAAAAAGAAAAAGAAAAAGAAAGAAAAAAATAAAAAATTTGTTAGGAGTCATTAACGAACGGTGGAAAATGTTTTCCACTCAAAATTTAAGTTTCAGTCGAACACCGGAAAATATAGTCATTTTCCTGGAAAATGACTTCTAGGAAAATGTTTTCCGGAGATGGCCAATTTTCCGTAAAACGAACGGACCCTTAGAGAAGACGTCTAAGTGAGTCCCACCAAATGGCGAGTCTCATGTTTTTTTCTTTTTTTGGGTTATGGCGAGTCTCACGTTGACGACATAGACTTTTTTTTTTGCTGTTTTTTTTTTTGGTCTACAGCCCGGGGACCATGTTGTATCAAGCACAATACCGGATTCCTTACAAAAATAATTTTTTTTGAGTACGTTTTGTTAAAAAATAATTGTTTGAAAATAATTTTCGTAAAAAATAGTCCTTTATGTCGTCTTAGATAATTAGCCAATAAATTTCATTATCGATAATAATTTATTTATGACCATTTTCATGGATGATGAAATATTTTTCGTTCATTTATTTTTATAAGTGATATGAATGATCATTTTTGATAAAATATCTTTTAAATCATTCATATTCCATAAAACGGACATAACGTCATTTTCTAACTCTTTATTCATTATGTAAGCCTCGTGTACTTATATTTTTCTATCCATGACTCATATGCAATAAGCCCATCGGTGAGTTAGAGTTTCATTTTTGAACGAATTTATAACTCCTGCATCCAATTTCCGACCTTATAATCCGTAACACTTGTTCCGGCTTTCCTTTGAGGACATGCTTTTGGAAAGGGAATACTCACACGAATTATCTGTGAACTTCATTCTAAATGTGTAGAGTCATCTTGAAACTTTTAATTTACACAATATTATCCATAATTTTTTACCAAACGTGTAATGCCGCTTTCTAAATTTTAATTTACTATTGAAAATCAAGTGCGCTAAGTCTCATGACAAAAGCAAACTAGTATCCACGAAAAAATCTCCCCCCAATAGGATCCCATGTTAAAGTCGAACAATATTATTTGAAGGCTTATGCAGATGAATATTCAAAACATTTTGGTACCTAATGTGGTCCTGAATTGTGATCCAAATTTGCAATGTGACTAGTGTCATCTCTAAATTTTTAATTTAATTTTGGAAAGCAGGCGTATCCGAGGCACTTGAACTAGTAGATCCCAGGACGAAAATCATACTAAGATCCACGAAAAGAGTGCTCTTGCCCTCTCCCTCCCTCCCTCCCCTTCTCTCTCTATCTCTGTCTCTCTCTCTCCGTGAGATCTTATGCTAAAGTTGAACGGTAGATGAAATATCCAAAACACTTTGGAACTCACTTCTCTTCTTCCACGCCTCCCATTTCCCTGTCATTCAAGCTTCGAGTTCGATCATCTCATTTGCAGAGAGGCGAAGTATACTGACGTTTTCAAGCAGCAAAAGCCACGACGCAGGCGTTGAAAAAGATGGAGTTCTCATGTCCTTTTTTCCCCTCTTGGATTTTGATCTATGCGAAATTCTCATGCCATACACCGCTTGTGTGCTGTCGCCTTTTTTTATTACTTCCAAGAACTTTGGGCTTTTGTGAAAGTGCATGCACTTTCGATCTGTACTTCGATAACACGACGGGTTAAGGTATCGCACACGTCCGATTTGTTTCGTACGTCAAGGAATCAGAGATGGAAATTTAGCGTTTATTTTTTATGTCGAACCGGTCCGAATTTGGGAGGTCTAGCAACATTTTAGAAAGTCAAAGGTATTAAGGCGAGCATGACAACATTTCTATTTATCTATTTTTTTGTTTCTCTATTCCTCGTAATAGGTTTGGAATAGAAATTCATTTGGTAATGCAATTTCATTTTTCTATTTCTGGAACAAATTTCTATTCCATAAATAGATCTGAAATAGAAATTAGAAGTTAAAACTTTTAGTTTTTCTATTTCTGGAACAGAAATGAGAAATCAAAACTTTCTTCATCGTTCACTCTCGTCATTGCTCGTCGCCCACCCGCCGCCCGTGGGATGCGGAACGGCCGCCGCTGGTCGCCACTTGCCCACCATCGACCCCGACCATCATCCACTTGCCACCGACCGCCGGCCACCGAACACCGACTATCCACCACCGGACTCCAGCAGCCGGATGTTGGACTCCCATCGATCACTGGCTGCTCATCGCCAATCACCGGACACCGGAGGCTCAACGCCGACCACCCGTCGGTCACCATCGGCCATCGGATGTTGACCGTTGGACTTCGGCCGTTGGCCACCCACCGCCAACCGCCGATCGCCGGCTGCCGAGACTCCGGCCGTTGGCCACCCGCCGCCGGCCGTTGGCCACCACCATCAACCATCAAACTCCGGCCGTTGGCCATCTGCCGCTAGCCACCGGTTGCCGTCCTCCGAACGTTGGATGCCGGTTGCTAGCCTCCTAACGTCGAACGCCGGACATCGGACTTCGAATGTTGGACTTCGACCACCCACCGTCGATTGCCAAATGTTGAACGCCGATCGCCGGACGTCAGACTCCGGCCACTGAATGTCGGCCATTGCCACTCTTAGAATATAAATTTTATTCTCTTATCAAACGAATTTTTACTCTAAAAATAGAAATTCTGAATCGTTATCAAACGCATTTCTTTGCTAAAAAAACTCGTCCATGGAATAGAAATTGAGAAATCAATTTCTGGCCAAAAATTGATTTCTATTACAGAAATTTTGTCATGCGCGCCTTAATGTCAAATTAGGATTTTTTTTATATATGTTTTTTTTTTTTGTCAAAGTCAGATTAGGATTTCAGGCGTGGGACATTGGGTGAAGTTGAAGGTTTTTTTGGGAAAATATCTTCTGAATCATTCGTCTACTGTGAAATGGACGCAACCTTATTTTCTAACTCTCACTTCTTTACGCAATCCCTCTGTACGTATATTTTTCTATGATTGAAATAGAGTTTCATCTCTCTATGAATTTCTAACGCACGCATCTAATATCCTATCTTATAATTCAGGCATTCAAAATTTGTAATGCTCATTTTGGTTTTCCTTCAAGGACATGCTTTTGGAAAGGGAATACTAGCACGAATTGTTCCAAACCTTCATTCTAAACATGTAAAGTTGTCTCTAAACTTTTAATTTACACAATATAATTTTTAATTTTTAATTTACTTTTGAAAAGCAAGTGCATCCGAGGTACTCGAACTAGGTCCCGCAATGAAAGCATACTAGGATCCACGAAAAAAAGAGCTCTCTCTCTCCCCCTCGGTGGAATCCCATGTTAAAGTTGAATCGTACAATATGAAAGCTTATGCAAATAAATATCCAAAACGCTTCGGTACCTAATGTGGTCTGTGAAACTTTGATTCTAATGTATAGTGTCATCTCTAAAATTTTAATCTGCTTTTGAAAAGGAAGCGTGTTCGAGGCACTCAAACTAGGTAGCACATGCACCAAAAACAAAAATGCTCTCTCTTTCTCCCATAAAGTGAAACGGTACTGTCTAAAGGCTTATGCAGATGAATATCCAAAATGCTTTGATACTCAATGTGGTCTTTAAATTTTGATTAAATGTGTAATGTCATCCCTCTATTATTAATTTGTTTTTGGAGAGCAAGCGTGTCTGAGGCACTCGAACTAGAAGGTCCCCCGACAGAAACCGCATTAGGATCCACCAAAAAAGTGCTTCTGCCCTCCTCTCTCTCTCTCTCTCTCTCTCCATGAGATCCCGTGCTAAAGTCGAACGGTACTTCTCTGAATGCTCGTGCAGATGAAATATCCAAAACGCTCTCGTACCCACTTCTCTTCTACCACGCCATCATACCTATCGTTCAAACCCTGAGTTCGATTTCTAAGTGGCCTGTGATGTTTTCGAGCAGCAAAAGCCCCGATGCAGACGTTGAAAAGTATGGAGTTCTCGGTTCTCTTTTGTCCCTCTCAGACTTGATCAATGCGAAACTCTCATGACATCCCACGCTAGAGTGCTGTTGCCTTTTTGGTTATTTCAAAGACTTCCGTGATACTCAAGCATCGATCCATTTACTCGATAATGTTTTAAATTCTGACGGAATGTCCTTGTGTAATCAGATGGAGTCAGCTTAGTATTTTATTTTATTATTTTTTTGGTCAAAATCAGATTGGGATTTCGAGTATGAGACGTTGGGTGTAGTTCTAGTTGTTATTTTATTTTATTTTTGGCGGGTAATAATCCCGAAAGACCATCCTGGATTGGAGCTGAAGTGATGGGGATCGATTCCTCGACGAAAGGAAATTCCTTTCTGTTGAAAATATGTCTCGATTTGAGCCCGTTGAATGAGAATATGTGAACTCGACCACGTGCGAGTCAGCGGAAAATGTGAATTGGCCGAAATTGTCAGAAGATCGCATGCGGATCTATGAGCCGCAAGCGTGAAGAATGGAGGGAGCGTGCAGCCGCGAGAGAGAGGGGAAGACCATTATTTTATTCTACCTCTTTAATTGCATGCACATGGACGTGCATGCATGGTGAATGGACGTGGAAGACTAAAGCCAATTATGGGCTTGTTTTGTCTTCTTCCTTTAACTCCTTGCTTCTTTCCTTTCTTATTTTATTCATCTGCAGACAACCAAAAGAAAGAATAAACTATTACTTGAAGGAGTTGAACGTCGTGGAGATGGTCTTGGAAGACGGCGGCCATCCTTCTTTCGCGCTTAGATTATGGGCGCATGTTTTCTGCCTTATTAAATGCGTCCCATGCATGCACGCGTGCCCGTGAACTCTGGTGGGCGTCAGTGCTAATTGCGAGCACCGAATGGCTTCACATTTTCTGTCTCACTTCGTCCTTAAAAGGCAGAGGAGCGAAGGAGAAGATGGCGCCGCGCTGAGTTATTTCGGTGGCCGAGAGAGAGAGCTGAAGAGAGAAGTCGTGAGGCTTCAGAAGCTCTCGGCAGAGTGAGATTTTCTCGTTGAAATTACACCCGAGTGTTTTAGCCAGTTAAATTCTTGTGAGTAGAATTTGTTTAATTTCTTGAGTGAGGTTTCACTAGAAATTGTGAGGGGCTAAACACTGTGTATATTATTTGGGTGTAATTTGGGGTTGAAAAACACTGAGAGTGTGTTTAAGTATTCGAGTGATTGTAATCTCCGGTGTATCGCTTGTTTCTATAGTGGAATTTCGTGCTGCTCTCCCCGTGGACGTAGATTCCGATATTCGGACCGAACCACGTAAATCCGGTGTCCGATTTCCTTTCCTTCATTCTGACTATTTTATCTGATTCGCTTGGTCCGTCTATATTCTGCACGCGCGCGACAACACTTTCGATAGGCATTGACGAAGCCAAGAAAGCGTGCTCCCCGTTTCCAGCAGGACCACCTGTTTTCGTTGTCCACCTTCATCTTTTCTCAAAACAGAACCGATGGAATTTTCAGTACTCCTCTTTTTATTTTAAGTAAAAAACTCTGGCCCTTTAGGGTACATCTAGAATTACCTTTCTTTTTTAAATTTAATTGTAATTTGTAGCTCAGATATTTTGTATCTCACGAGACTTCTATGATACTCAAGCATCGATCCATTTACTCGATAATGTTTTAAATTCTGATGGAATGTCCGTGTGTAATCAAATGGGCCCTTGATCTCTCCCATATGAAACATTAAGCTCAAGAATACTTGGTTTTACCCGTGAAGTTTTCTGTGAAATATGATTCTTATCCAATCTAAATCAACTTTATATTTTCCTAATCGTGCCTATTCGGATGGTCCCCATCATGATGTTTATCCGGACGAGCAGTTTTTCAAGACATCGAGACGTAACGCAGGCACCAACCTTTATTTGGCCAAACCTCGGCGTCCGCTAATATGAAAAGGGCACCATAAACAGTTTCAGGACAAAAGGAAAGAAAGAAGAGGACAATTTCACCATGAGTGCACAGAGATTTTTCCCCCTTCCTTCTGGCGTTAGCGAGCGCAATTTTCGTATTCGAATTTCGCAATCGCCTCAAAACGTGCCATCATAAGTGCGCGTCGCAATCAAATTTCTGTCGAAACACACATTTTTCCTTATTTTGGACGCATTTAAAATACGTCGAGTTCGGGTCGAGAATTGCCGGCTGCATCGACCGTGGTAAATGGTAGTCTGTTTTATCTTCTTTTGGCTATTTGAGGGAAAAGTTATTTTGATGGGACGCGTCATCACTGGTCACTGCTGCCGGACGAATCACAAGTTAGTTGAAACTTGCGAATAAGTGCAAGGATGGTTCGGAGAAGAAAAGCTGAGGATTCCTAATTCAGCTAGACGCGACTGCAAGCCAAAAGTAGCATACATGAAAGTTTAAGTAGGGTCGCATAGGCTGAGTCTTTTGAAAAATATTTCAGATCGCACAAACAGACCAGCCTAGCTGTTTTGCTGGGCTCAAACTGGTGCTCCTTTTTTATTTTTCATTTTCTTTAACAGATTCCTAGTGATTACAAACTTACAGTTGATATTCCATAACAACATTTAGGAAGTTTACTCTTCCCGGCTTCGATCTTGCTCGTGCTGCGAGTCCTACACATCGAAGAAAAGGGATGAGACTCTTTATCCCCATTGGCATCTTAACTCCAAAGCCCCCTCTATCCAAATCACCAAATTCGAGTGAACGAGGATGGCCGCACAACATATGAACGATACATCGTTGTCAAAACAGAGAGCATCTGTGAGTTAAATTGATAATTTGTATCAAAATGGGCTAGAACTTACGGAAAGTTGAAAAGTAGATTTTATAGAACCAACCCCCGATCCTATTTCATTACCATATGAAGATTGATCCAGAGGCAAGAGGATTCCAATGCTTTTGACTTTGGGACCGATGATTGTGGAACTTAGATTTAAGTGGAGGGTCATGGCGTCGAGCTACGATGCGAATTCTCCACAAGGTAGCAGGCTCATTACAATCTGGCTTCCGGATCACATACACGTGTACATTCGCCGCCATCTTTTTATTCAGATAATTTTTGCCAGGATGATTAGTGGGTGACGTAGCAAGTCAAGCTAATCATCGGCAACACTTCCGGACATGGGAGACATAGACAAGTGAGGAACGTACTGCGACGTGAAATACAGATCGAAACTGCACGGCACTTTCACGCGAAGGTAATATTAGAGAAGATGTCCGAGTGAGTCCCACCATATGGCGAGTCTCACGTTTTCTTTTTTTTTTTTTGGTCATGGCGAGTCCCACGTTGACAATGTGGTTTTTCAGCTGATAATTACATAAAACACATGAATGCCATTAATCCACTCGTGCCACATGATTTTTGTTCGGATAGATGTTATTCGATAACCTAACTACAAAGGGAATCTTGGTCAGCATTAGAACATTGTCAACAAAAGCTAGATTTATAAGATATTTTCTAATGCACATTCAACAGCCAAACCAACAGGATTTGATTTATCTTTGCATTTGGAAGTTGATGCCAACATCATGTGTGGGCAATTTAGATCAAAAATGTAAATCAACTAATCCCAGCCTTGCAACCGTTGAAAATGTACCTGAAATTCTCCAGGAAACACACTATAGTGAGACACATTAGGCACTCCTCGTTTGGAAATAAACCAATAGAATTGCCTACCTTGGCCCTCTAGATATTTAAACCTCTTAATGTTGTGGGTAAGGTTAAAAACAAAAACTCTCATATTGCTTAAACATATATCCGACAGGAGCTATAACGATTCTGCAGGAACTTGTCTGCAGGGGAAAACTTTCACTTTTCAGTAGGGATAAAGAAAAAATGTTAGTATGGCACGCCTTCTGTAAGCTAAGTAAAAGAAAAATGCAACATCCTATCATTATACAAGAAATCAGGGATCTACCTGCATTTATCTCATTCATTTCTCGCTTCACATGCTCATCCGGTTCTATATCAACAATTAGAGTCTGAACAATCTCGTATCCATAAGTTGACATAGCCTGCGAGTGCAGAATAGACAAATGAAACACGGTCCCCTTCAACGAAATCATCAAGGAGTACCTGAATGATAAGATATACCTTCTCAAGTTCGTCCTCTACAGCTTTTGCTATTTCATTCGTCTGTTCAAATGTCGAATCAAGTTCCACCTTGGGATCGCTTGCACGAATAACTGAGCCAGGAAAAGAAGAAAAAGTCATTTCTGCCCCATCTCTGACATTCAAGCATACTGGCATGAGGAAGCAATAATTACTCCAAAGCAAACAATATGGCCAATAATTTAGTGCATTCAGAGATTTCATGTTAAGATCCCAAGATATGCAAATGAATATTCATATCAAATATGCACTTAAACAATGCTTCATGAAACAGTGAAAATAAGCAAACTAGCTCAAATTCTGATTACTTCTGTTGCCTCAAAATAAAAATGAAAAAGTCGAAATGACCACGGAGAAGAGAGGGAAGGGGAAATCTCCTTTCACTAGCATATACCGAAGATATTTATGTTGTATCATGTTGCTAAAATGCTGGAGGAAGAACTTTCAATAAACATTCAGCTCCAAATAAGTCTTCCAAAAAATCAACTCAGAAAAAGGAGGATTTATATATCGAGGTGATAGTTAGCAACTCACATAAACATAACAAAACAGACCAATTTAACTTTCTATGAAAATACTATCTTCATGTGTATGAATAATTATTATCCCTCTTATTTGAAAAAACTTGACGCTGCCATGTCAAATATCAGAAATAGCTCAAAAGAGATGTTCAACTTCAAAGTGGATCGTGAAACCAGAGTACCAACATGACCATTGCCTCTTGTACCAGAGATACATTCCCCTTTGTTAAGGGATTATCTTATGAGTCTCTAGTGTGTGATTAGCTAGTGCAGAGTCTAGCTAGGCAAAATCCCGTAGATTTCTTCTCTAATTTTTTGCGTTGTTGGGCCATATAGAATTCAATTCAATTCCTTGGGATCCATAGGTTCTAAATTTTTTGCCCTTGACAGTGTTCAATCTATCGTGTAATGTAACAAAGATTTTGAGAAGGAGCAGTAAGAATTTGTTACGTTGGTAGAAATTTCCTTGATGTAATTTACAGTTTTTTCATAACTTTAATCAAAGAGGTTGATGTTCGGATGAGGAAAGGAATTTCTTGAACTCTTTTTCGACGCTGTTTATGAAGATTTGTATGAGATTATCATAATTTCAGCATATGATTTAGACAATATCGAACCCTATGTCAAGATCAAACACAAGAAGCATGCATACTGTTCTTTTGAGAAACTAACGGATGGATTCATGTTTTTGCCTCGAAAATGGCTGAAAGGGGTCTAGGGCTTACTTAGGTTCAAGACAAACAAAAAATATATAATATTTTTGACATAAATTTAAGATTGTTTTCCCTCTACAAAGAAAAGACAAAAAAAAAAAATAGAGAGAGAGACAAGTGGAGATGCAGGGTATCCATCCCCGTACCTCTCGCATGCTAAGCCAGCGCTCTACATCCCCATGACGGATAATTCGATGTTAATAAATAAAAAATTAACTTTAAAAAAAAAGACAAGGGAGAATCGAGAAATTTTTAATTCCAAAAAAGCAACTCATCAAACGGTGATGCGCAAAGTAAATTAACTGTTCCTATCTTTTTTTCACCTCGCTCTTGCATCAAATGAGAGTATCCCTACGGTTACAAGAAAAGCCCCCATGCATGCATGGATAATCTCACAACCAAACTGTCACCATTTTACCTATCAACCCCAACTCTCTCTAAAAGTATAATTATATACAGTGGCAATAGTTCTCGTTTTCTCAAATTTAGCACCACAATCTCCATCAATTTCGCCTCACTTGCTAGACCCCGCGGACCTGTACTTGTACCTACTGGCCCAGAACAGAACAGGTAGTTCAGAAAGTTCAGCCCGCTGAGCACGCACATTAGCCAGTAGAACCTCTCCAGATGGTACCCGTTCAAGCTCACGCCCTCGAGCCAAGGCCGGTGACCGGAATGGCCTGTCGCGGTGTTCACGATCGGCACAATCACCGTGCTCAGGTAGTACCCCATGGCCAGGGACGCCCACGAGAGGGCTGTTGCCAGAGACCTCATGCTGGCCGGGGCCTCCAAGAAGAAGAACTCCAGCAGCCCCGCGAGGGTGAACAGGTCGGCCGACCCGAGGAACAGGTACTGGAGCGCGATCCAGAAGAAGGTGATGGTCAGCGGGCGGGGGAGGCGAGGAGGCCCAAGTTGGTCGCTACCCGCTTCCACTTGATCTCCACCAGGGCGGCCACCGCCATGGCCGATCCTCTGCAGGTGCGTTATGCCCGTCTCGGTCTTGGTGGCCCGCCGCGCGAAGGGGATGATGAAGTGGTCGTAGACCGGGGCGAGGATCATGATGAAGAGGATGGGGAAGATCGGAAGGGAGGCTGGCGGGACCTCGAGGGAGCCCAGTTTGGTGTCCATGGTCGACACTTGTTGGACCGAGAAAGTGGAAAGCTGGGCCAAGCAGCAGTTGAGTATGATGGTGCAGGCGAAGACGGGGAGGAGTTTCAGGACAACCTTGACGTCCTCGACTTGCTGGACGCTGCACTCCAGTGACCGGTTGATAGGCTTGCTTGTCACTGCTCTGTTCAGGAAGCTCAAGCTTCCATTCGAGGGAAGTGTCGCCTCCTTTGATTTCTGGTCATCTTCTGCTCCTGCTTCGAATGCTTCCTGTTTGCGTGGGGCCGTCTGCGTTGTTGCATAAGCAGGGCTCGTGTTCATGCTTGCAATGGCATTGCTTGTGTTCCTGGATTTGCAGGGATTGAGCGTAGCAGCAACCGAAACCTGTCGCAACAAAGAATACATGAGCAAGATGACATGGTAACGGGTGATTACTGATCGGACACATGCGCATTCTTAAGAACTAAAGCGATCATCGGGCAGGCTCGAGCCATGCTGGAAAAGGAGGTCTCCAGGCTCCTTCGGCCTCGGCAGGCTTCATAAACCGTCAGGTTCATGATAAGGTCTATCAAATCACCCTTTCCAGCGGAGACCAAGAGAAACCCAATCCAAGAAAATGAATGCAGACCTTGAAAATGGTCGTGAGCGGACTCCCGGAGGGGATCTTGTTCCTGTAAATGGCTGATCCTGTTGAAATTTACTCAAATAAACTCAGAGAAGAAAACACACAAGAGAGTTGCACACACAAGAGAGTTGCTGCAGTAACTCTCGTCACAATATTCAACAAAACAAAGCCTATAAAATAGGCAGAACATACAAACCACTTTGCAAGAAAATAGCTACAGAACAACAACAACAAAGACCCACTAACATACCCCACTAACCAGAACATGTGCAGAAACTAACTCCTAAAAACAAGCCACTTCCTATTGACTAGGACTCCACTATTGACACATAAAAAACTGAAAGTTAACTACTTCAACACCCTCCCTTAAACTGATGTTGCAAACAACAGTTTAAAGGAATAAAACAAACCCTCCCTTAATCTGGAACATCCAACGAACAAACACCAAGTAGCTTTCTCAGCTTCTGAAATGTAGACACTTTGAGAGGCTTGGTGAATAAATCAGCAAGTTGATCTTCACTTCTGCAGAAAACAAGATCTATCACTTTATCTTTTGTGAGATCCCTCAAGAAATGATATTTCACATCTATATGTTTGCTCCTTCCATGTAGAACTAGATTCTTTGAAAGTTTAATGGCTGAGTTGTTGTCACAATATATTGTTGTCGCTTCTTGTTGTTTAAACTGAAGTTCTCCAAGAATATTTCTTAGCCAGATAGCATGACAAGCACTTGAAGTGGCAGCTACAAACTCAGCTTCAGTTGTTGATAGAGTAACAATTGGCTGCTTCTTTGAAGACCATGAGACAGCTGTTGAATTATAATGTCTCAGTTGCTGTTTTCTGTTTTGTTTTTACTCTGTTTTCTGCTGTTTTCTGTTCTGTTTTCTGCTCTGTTTTACTCTGTTTTTTTATTTAAAAAACAGCCAAGTTCAATTTAGTTATTTATTTAGTGTTTTTGTTATTTTCTAGGAAGTTAATAGCACGTTTGTGTGCAGTTATGTGTTGTACGTACGTGAGCAGTTTTTGTTTTGTATTTGGTGGTTGTACTTGACAGTTTTTTCTTAAGCACAAGACGTATGAAGTGCTCTGTTTTTTTTTTTTTATCTTTTCTCTCTCTCAAAAACAGAATTTTTTTTGTTTTGATTGGTGTTTTTATGAGTTTTAACATTGGTATCAGAGCGTTTGTGGGATCTTAAGGGACTGTGAAGTGAGGGTAATTGAGTGAAGATTGCTTCCGATTTGCAAAGAAAAAGCTAATGGAGGCAGGATCGAGTGGATTCTCTGCAATGGCAACTCCAGTCTTCACTGGGAAAAATTATTAGACTTGGGCTGTCAAGATGACGGCATTCTTGGAGGGTCATGATTTGTGGGAAGCTGTGGAGGATGATTATGAGGTTGCTCCACTTCCAGACAATCCAACCTTGAATCAGATAAAGTACCATAAAGAGAGAATCACAAGGAAGGCCAAGGCAAAGTCATGCCTGTACGCTGCTGTTTCACCCACTATCTTCACAAGGATTATGAGATGTGATTCTGCAAAGGCAATATGGGATTTCTTGAAGGATGAATATGAGGGAGATGAGAAGATAAGAGGCATGAAGGTGCTGAATCTCTTGAGGGAGTTTGAGAGGCAGCAGATGAAAGATTCAGAGTTAGTGAAGGAGTACTCTGATAGGTTGGTTGGGATAGCTAAAAAAATCAGAGTTTTAGGGACTGACTTGAAGGATGAAAGGCTTATTCAAAAGATCCTGGTGTCTCTTCCAGAGAAGTTCAAAGCCACCATAGCATCTCTGGAAAATACAAGAGACTTAGCTGATATAAAGCTTGCAGAATTGTTAAATACTCTGCAGGCACAGGAGCACAGAAGACTGATGAGAAGAGAAGACTTTGTAGAGGGTGCGCTGCAAGCTAGAGTGAAGTCAAATGATGGAGGCAAAGGGAAGAAATGGATTTAGTCCAAAGAAAATGCCGGTGACTCCAAGTTTGTAGCAAAAGAAGGAAATTCTGGTGGGTCTAGCAAATGGAAGATGAACAAAAAGCCTTGTCAATCTTTGTGGTGGAACTAATCATCGGTTTTTTAGATGTTGGAGAAAGCTGATGCTATATACTTGAAGATGTCACAAGTTGGGTCACATGGAAGCCATCTGCAAAGAAAAAAATTACCAGCAAGCAGGAAAAGCCCAGGTAGCAGTGAATGAAACTGAGGAAGAGCATTTGTTTGTAGCTTCTTTTTCTGAATCTTTTGTTGGGAATGATGCATGGCTGGTGGATAGTGGCTGTACCAATCATATGACTGGCAATTCAAAGCTGTTTAGGAGTCTAGACAGTCGATCAGTCCGAGTTAGAATTGGCAATAGACAGTATATCGAAGTGCAAGGGAAGGATACAGTGGCTATTGAAGGAAATCAGGAGGTGAAGCTGATCAGTGATGTTCTCTTTGTGCCAAATATTGACCATAATTTGTTAAGTGTTGGTCAATTAGTTGAGAAGGGTTATAAAGTGAAATTCGAAGGGAAGGACTGTCTTATTAATAATGCAGATAGCAAAGAAGTGCTAAGAATTCCAATGGAGGACAAGAGTTTCATGTTCAAGCCACAAGAGATGCAACAAATGGCTTTAAAGTGCAAAGAGGAAAATGCAGAGATATGGCATAAAAGACTTGGGCATGTTCACAGGAAGAGCGTGTTGTTTATGCGGAGAAATAGCTTGACAGATGACTTGCCAAGTTTGGAGGAGGAATTTCCACAGTGCAAAACTTGTCTTCTTGGCAAGCAAGCCAGATTTCCTTTCAAAGGAGGAGGCTGGAGAGCATGTGAGAAGCTGCAATTAGTCCACACAGATTTATGTGGACCTATGTCTCGAGTCTTCTCTCAATGGTAGCAGGTATTTCATTACCTTCACGATGATATGACTAGGATGAGTTGGATTTATTTTCTGCAAGCCAAGTCTGAAGTTGCTGATGTGTTTGTGAAGTTTAAAGCCTTAGTTGAGAATCAGAGTGGGAAGAAAATTAAAATGCTCAGGTCGATAATGGTTACGAGTATACTACTCACAAGTTTAAGTTGAATTGTGAGCAAGCGAGGAATTGTGCAGCAGTTCACTGCTCCCTATTCACCTCAATAGAATGGGGTCAGTGAGAGGAAAAATAGAAGTATTATGGAGATGGCCAGATGTATGATGCAGGAGAAGATGTTGCCTAAGAAGTTCTGGGCTGAAGCAGCTAATACTGCAGTGTTCTTGTTGAACAGATTGCCCACAAAAGCCTTAGAGAGGTCAACACCTTTTGAAGTCTGGTGTGATGTTAAACCTTCTGTGAAAAATTTGAAGGTTTTTGGGTGTTTGTGTTATACTCATGTTCCTCAGGTCAAGAGGGACAAGTTAGATAAAAGAACTGAGCTTGGAATCTTCATCGGGTATAGTCTTCAATCAAAGGCTTATAGGATTTTTCACCCTATGACAGGAAATGTGACTGTAAGCAGAGATGTTGTTTTTCTAGAGGAAGATGAGTGGAATTGGATGGAAGAAAAGAGTGCAGAACAGCAACAGCAGTTCGAAAAACAACACAACGAGATGTAGAGGTTGATGAAGTTATAGATGGATTGGAAGACAAGTGTGGATGATTTACCGGTGAGAGGCACAAGGTCACTTGCTAAAATCTATGAAAGAAGCAATGTGGCAATGCTCGAACCATCTAACTTTGTGGAAGCTAAGGAGGATCAGAGGTGGATTGCAGCAATGCAGGAGGAGATTGCAATGATCCAGAAAAACCACACATGGGAGCTTGTTGACAGACCATCTAATAAGAATGTGATTGGGGTTAAGTGGGTGTTTAGAACAAAACTTAATCTTAATGGTTCTGTCAATAAACACAAAGCTAGACTAGTGGTGAAAGGCTATGCACAAATATGGGGAGTAGACTATTCTGAAACATTTGCTCCTGTTGCACGACTTGATACAATAAGGTTACTGTTAGCTATTGCAGCAAAGAAGGGGTGGCCTATATTTCAGTTAGATGTTAAGTTTGCATTTCTAAATGAAGAGCTTGAGGAGGAGATTTTTGTTGAACAACCTGAAGGTTTCAGTATCAAAGGGCAAGAAGAGAGTGTATACAGGTTGAAGAAAGCTCTATATGGACTGAAGCAGGCTCCAAGAGCTTGGTATGGGAAGATAGATCGATATTTGCAGGATTTTGGCTTCGTAAAAAGCTTAAGTGAGTTCACTCTTTATGTCAAGAAGGTGAATCACAGTGTTGTAATTCTGTCACTTTATGTAGATGATCTTTTAGTGACGGGGAATGATATGGAATTGATAGAGAAAGTGAAGCAAGATTTATTTGCAGTTTTTGAGATGTCAGACTTAGGAAAGATGTCTTATTTTTTGGGTCTAGAAGTCAAACAGGCTTCATATGAGATCTTCATCTGTCAGAAAAAATACATGAAGGAAATTCTAAAGAAGTTTCAGATGGAAGATTGTCGAAGTGTAGGCACTCCTATGGCTGCTAAAGAGAAGCTGCAGAAGAATGATGGAACAGATGCAGTAGATGCTTCTATGTATAGAAGTCTAATTGGGTGTTTTATGTATCTTAGAGCAACCAGACCAAATATTCTATTTGTTGTGAGTCTTTTATCCAGGTTTATGACTAGTCCTAGTCAGTTACATTTGATTGCAGCAAAAAGTGTATTGAGATATCTTAAAGGAACATTATTCTTTGGTGTGAAGTTTAAGAAAGGTCGAAGTTTAATTTGCAAGGATTTTACGATAGTGTGGGCTGGTTCGGTAGATGACATGAAAAGTATGTCTGGATATTGTTTCAATTTTGGTTCTGCTTGTTTCTCTTGGTGTTCCAAAAAGCAAGAGATTGTAGTTCAGTCCACTGCAGAGGCTGAGTTTATAGCAGCTACCGCAGCTACAAATCAAGCTTTGTGGCTGAAAAAGATAATGAAGGATTTGTGGTTGAATTCCAGTAATTGCATTGAAGTTAATGTGGATAATCAGGCTGCCTTAGCAATATCACAGAATCCAGTTTTTCATGGCAAAACCAAGCATTTTAAAGTCAAATCTTTATTTTTGCGTGAGGTGCAACAAAGTGGCGAAGTTAAGTTGATCTATTACAGATCTGAAGATCAGCTTGCAGACATGTTCACAAAACCACTTCAAGCTGGAAGATTTGAAGTATTAAGAAAGAAAATAGGAGTATGCAACAACAACTGATCCAAGGAGGAGTTTGTTGGATTATAATGTCTCAGTTGCTGTTTTCTGTTTTGTTTTTACTCTGTTTTCTGCTATTTTCTGTTCTATTTTCTGCTCTATTTTACTCTGTTTTTTATTAAAAAAAAGCCAAGTTCAATTTAGTTATTTATTTAGTGTTTTTGCTATTTTCTAGGAAGTTATTAGCACGTTTGTGTGCAGTTATGTGTGTTGGAGAAATCTTTTCAGAATATTTTGAAGCTGACAAAACATTTCTATCAGTCTAGTCTGGATACCGACAGTTTAAAGTCTGAAGACTTTGTATTCACCAGACTCAAGACTCAAGACTCAAGACTCAAGACTATTCTCACTGACAGTCTTTCTAATCCAGTGACGAAGGAAATCCAAAGCCGAAGTATATGGTTGAGGATTCGATCCTATCCTCTGGAAAAGATCCCTTGGTTGGATAATCATTTCGGATTCTTTGATTCTTATCTAAGATCGATTGAAGATCCGATGGTCGACGAAATATTCTTGGAATGTTCTATTCTTGGAAACCAAGATCCCGATTGTATGGGCGAACGGGATTGATGGGCTATCATCGGGTTCCTTAAATAGCTCGGATGATCTTCTTGATTGATTCCGTCCAACGGGTAGATTGGAGGAATTCCTTTGGTAAGTGCCAACGGCTATAATGGCATAAATGAGTATAAAAGGAAGACGTTCCAGTTGTTTTGAGAATGTGATCGATAGAAAAATTCCAGAGTCTGAAGAACCTTGACTATTAGTCGATACAGTTCGAGCGAAATTGTATACACAGAGAGTGTTTATACTTGGTGACACCTTGAGCGAGTGTGGTAGATCATCTACACCTAGAAATCAAGGAAGATCAACACTGTAACATCTCTTTGTTCATAGTGGAATCTAGCCAATTGGCTGTCAGTGCAGAAGAGTGGACGTAGGCTTGAATCAAGCCAAACCATTATAAACCGCGTGTTCAATTCTCTCTTTCCTTTACTCAGTCTTACGATTGATTTTTTAATTATTGCAAATCCTTCAACTGTCTAAGTATTGTGCAATCTTCAAGAAAATTTTTATATACCTATTCACCCCCTCTAGGTACTCGTACTAGCTATGTCAATGTGTTGTACGTACGTGAGCAGTTTTTGTTTTGTATTTAGTGGTTGTACTTGACAGTTTTTTTCTTAAGCACAAGACGTATGAAGTGCTGTGTTTTTTTTTTTTTTTATCTTTTCTCTCTCTCAAAAACAGAAATTTTTCTGTTTTGATTGGTGTTTTTATGAGTTTTAACAACAGCCCCTGAACCAAACATAAACACATAGCCAGAAGTGCTTTTTCGATCATCCATATCTCCAGCAAAATCACTGTCAGTGAAGCCAAACAAATCTGATTTTTCTCCTTCTTTGTAAAAAAGCCCAAAGTTGCAGTCCCTTGCAAGTAGCGAAAAATTCTCTTTGCAGCTTGCAAGTGTATTTCTGCTGGACATTCCATATACTTGCTTATGAGGCTCACACCATGCATGATATCTAGCCTCGTTGCTGTCACATACATTAAACTTCCAACAATTTGCTTGAAAAGTGTGCTATTAACCTTTTTCCCATTAGAATCTTTCAATAGCTTCAATCCAACCTCAGTTGGTGTGGTCACAAAGTTGCAATTCTTCATTTGAAATTTGTCTAAAATTTCTTGAACATATTTCTTTTGGGAAAGAAAGATTCCAGGTGCAGATTGGATTACTTTCATGCCTAGAAAATAATGCATCAATCCAAGATCAGTCATCTCAAATTCATCCATCATAGACTTCTTAAATATGTTGATCAAGACACTATTATTCCCTGTGAAGATGAGATCATCCACATACAAACATACTAGAAGCAGTTTTCCACCATCATCAACTTTAATAAATAACGTATGCTCATATGGACATTTTCTAAATCCTTCCTTCAAAAAATAAGCATCAAAGCGACTATACCAAGATCGGGGAGCTTGTTTTAACCCATATAGTGCCTTTCTCAGTCTATAAACTTTATGTTCACTACCATGCTTCACATAACCAGAAGGTTGATCAACAAATACCTTTTCTTGGATGTCACCATGCAAGAATGTTGACTTCACATCCAATTGGAAGATAGGCCATGAATTCTGTGCTGCTAATGCAATCACTAATCTAATTGTGTCAAGTTTTGCCACGGGAGCAAACACCTCCTTATAATCCACTCCAAATTCTTGCTTGTAACCTTTTGCGACCAAGCATGCCTTGTACTTGTCAACTTCGCCATCTTTATTCAACTTCGTCTTGTACACCCATTTGACCCCGATTGATTTGTGTCCTCTTGGAAGTTCTGTTAACTCCCAAGTATTATTCTTCTCAATGGCTGCAATTTCTGCATCCATAGCAATTCTCCAATTTTCTTTTTGCACAGTTTCATCATAGGTTGTAGGATCACAATCTAAAAATAAAGCAAAATAGGTAAGTGGATCTTCAGATTGGTCAACCCCTGTTACTTCATAATCACTCATCCAAGCGGGTCTTTTTCGAACTCGATGTGGCCGTTCTTCAAATTCTGCAGTAGCATTTTGACTTTGTGAACTTTTTGTGATGGTTCGACTGGTTGTGGGCACTTCATCATCTTCAAAATTCATTGGAATTTGTCCTTCAACACCTTTCTCACTCCATGGCCAGAATTGTTCTTCATCAAATATCACATCACGACTGATGATGATTTTCTTAGTTATAGATCATAAAGCTTGTAGGCTTTTGATTGATCACTAATGCCAAGAAAAATACATTTAACTCCCTTGTCATCTAGCTTTTTTCTCTTCTAATCTGGAACATGAGCATAGGCTATACACCCAAAAATTCTGAAGTGATCTACTGCTAGTTTTTGTCTGCTCCAAGCTTCTTCAGGTGTCATATTCAAAACATCAAGAGTCGGGCTTATGTTCAAAAGATGAATACTCCAATTAACAGCTTCGGGCCAAAAGCTCTTTGGAATTCCACTTTCTGTCAATAAACTCCGCACCATATTCAAAATAGTGCGATTCTTCCGTTCACAAACTCCATTTTGCTGTGGTGAATAAGCTGTAGTGAGTTGTCTCTTAATGCCATGCTTTCCACAAAAATCTACAAATGCACCCGAGTTATATTCGCCACCGCGATCTTTGCGAAGGACTTTTATTGGATTCCCACTATCTTTTCTAGCAAGTGTTTTGAAGCTCTTGAATGCTTCAAAAGCTTCAGATTTTTCATGCAAAAAATAAACCCAAATCTTCCGGCTATAATCATCAATGAAAGTGATAATATACCGTTTACCTCCATTGGAAACTGGAGATATTGGCCCGCAAATATCTGAATGGACTAGCGCCAACGGTTTCTTTGCTCTCCATGCTTTTCCTTATGGAAATTGAGCACGGTGTTGTTTGCTAACAACACAGTCTTCACATATATCGGATGGAGCAGTGATTGGGGGCAGTCCCTCTACCATCTTCTTTTGATGTAATGTCCGTAGTCCACCAAAGTTGAGATGACCGTATCTGAAATGCCATACCCAAGCTTCCTCTTTTAATCTTGCAGCGAAGCATGAGTGGGAAGTGCTATGAAGATGTAGTGGGAACATCCGATTGGCAGTCATTGTAACTCGAGCAATTAGACCTAATTTCTCATCATGGATTCTACAAATACCTCCTTTGAGTGTAATCTCATAGCCCTTCTCTTGTAATTGGCCAACACTTAGGAGGTTGGTTTTTAATTCTAGAACATAAAACACTCTTTCATGGTATGTACTGAAGTCCCTTTAGGAACAATTGCAACCGTCCCTTTCCCCATGACTGGCGCGGTAGAGTCGTCTCCGAATTTTACTGTGGTGCAGAACGACTCGTCTAATGTAGAGAATGCTTTCTTGTCTCCACACATGTGGTTGCTGCAACCAGTATCAAGATACCACAAGTTTGAAGAAGTTTTCTCCTTTTCCTGACACGCCAATAGGAGAATTTCTGCTTCTTCCTTTTCTGCTACAAAGTTAGTCCTTTCCATACTTTGTGTATTTAAATTAGTTCGACATTCAGATTTGTAATGCCCATACCTGTGGCATCGAAAGCACTCCACTTTGGATTTGTCTACTGACTTTGGTCTGAAATCTGTTGAGTGTCGACCTCCACGTCCTCGTCCTCTACCTTGAGAATCACGAGAAAAATAACCATCAAATTTTTGATTGAAATTGCGGCGATCATTGGTTCCCCTTCCTCTACTTCTGCCACTATTCATTCTTGCTGTTGATGAAAAATAATTTGCAGTTGAGGCCTTCAATGCCTTCTCTTCTGGTTCTTGCTGTAAGAAATTTTGTTCATGGACCAACAACGATCCTTGCAACTCATCAATTGAGAGTTCTTCAACATCTTTGGCTTCTTGAATAGAACAGACAACAAAGTTAAAGTTTGGTGTCAAAGATCGAAGAATCTTCTCGACTATTGTGACATCTTCCGTCTTATCTCCATGGATTTGCATCTTATTGACAATCGCCATTGTCCGAGAAAAGAAATCCGTGATTGTTTCTCCCGATTTCATTCTTAGTAATTCAAACTCCCCACGAAGCATTTGGAGTTGCTGCCTTTTTGCCCTTGCCGAGCCTTGATATTTCTTTTTCATGGAATCCTATATATGTTTGGAGGTGTCCTTGCAGAGAATTGTCTCCAAGATGGATCTGTCAATGGCCTGAAATAGATAGTTTTTGGCTTTAAGATCCTTCAATTTTGCTGCTTCCAGAGATGTCCATTGTGCTACTGTCAACTGAGCTCCTTTGTCTGGTTCAACAATACCAAACGTAACAACGTCCCAATACTCCTTAGACTTGAGGAAATTCTCCATCAACATACTCCAATGGTCATAATGACCATCAAAGCGAGGTATAGCAGGCTGTACGAAGTTCTCTCGTGGCCATCACGCTGCTGCAAAGAAGAACCACTCTTTGCTCTCGTGTTTGATCACTCAAGACTCCTTTCGAACACTTTTTTTTTTTTTTTTTTTTTTTGGCTCGATACCACCGATGAAATTTACTCAAATAAACTCAGAGAAGAAAACACATAAGAGAGTTGCACACACAAGAGAGTTGCTGCAAGTAACTCTCGTCACAATATTCAATAGAACAAAGCCTATAAAATAGGCAGAACATACAAACCACTTTGCAGGAAAATAGCTACGAGAACAACAACAACAAAGACCCACTAACATACCCCACTAACCAGAACATGTGCAGAAACTAACTCCTAAAAACAAGCCACTTCCTATGGACTAGGACTCTACTATTGACACATAAAAAACTGAAAGTTAACTACTTCAACAGATCCAGCAAGAAAGATCGGGATGGACAGGAGTATCGTGAGCGTGGAGATCCCGAATCCCCATTGCCAGCCCTTGTTGTCCTCAACCCAGACCACCAAAGTGACCGCAATCAGGCCACCGCAGGAGAGGCAGAACACGAAGTAGTTGAAGAAGGTGGACCTCTACTTCCTCCCCTATGGCGTGGTGTCGTCGAACTGCTCAGCCCCGTGCGACGGCAACGAGCCCTTTATCCCCCCAACCCCGAGCACCACCAGATAGAGCCCCGCGAACAGCATCGCTGCCTTCCGGCCACTGACCTCTTGGCATACGGCCGTGGGGTCGGCCTGGTTGCGGGCAACGGCCGGCGAGGCCGACTTGGCCTAAAACGTGAGTATGACCAAGCCCTGTTGCACAATATGAAAAGGGAAAAGATGAGAGTTCTAGACTTCATAGAATCCAAAGAGAGTCGCTCTAGCACACGACATCTCGACACCGGCGAGGGTTGACCGCACTTCTCCCGCCATCGGTATCTGGCGAAAAGCTTATCATGGGCGTGACCCGTGATATAATTCGTTCGTCAATTGGATCGCCGATCGAAACCAAAGACATCCCCCCACACAAATTTCAGTATGTTATCACATGATCATGAATCCAACAAGTCACAAGGCCAATTGTGATATGCTCATGCTTCCCTTCTTTTGCAGTTACCATAATGTTTCCATCTGCAAAGCAGGTACAACCACATTCGCCAAAGCTTAAGGTTCATGTGATTTGCTTTTGCTCCCTCTCGCTTAAAAAAAAAAAAAATCTATTTAAGTAAAGTTACAAGCTATGGATGAATGTTCATTTAGGGACTGATAGCATATCCACACTGTTTGCATTCCTAGATTGTCATTCCTTTCTCTGCTTGCAATATTAAATCTTGCAGCAAATAAAATTCTCTTTAAGGATACAGTCCCATGTAAGTCTAGGAATTCATTATGTTTTCTAGTCCAAGATATTGCTAACTTGTATGTTGTGTCAGAAGATCCACGGAAACATTGATGTAGGGACTGTAGATTAACTTAGCATGTCCACACTGTATGTGCTTCCTAGATTGTAAATCCTTTGGCAAGTAACTTATCATTATACTACTTTTGTCAAATAATCACACACATAAATGTCAAGAAAGAAAAAATGATGATACATGCAATGCCATTCTAGAGACATCTTTCTTAAGGCTGCTCAAGAAAGAAAAAATGGCATCATCTTCTTCATTTGAGAGGACTTTGGCAAGGCAGCTCAGATTGGTTGGCAATGGCCTCCTCAATGCCCCTTCTTATGTTGGCAAGCTTCTTGTTCTTCTCAATGAATGGCGCTCAATATGCCCATTCATGCATTTGCAAATGATGATCTGGTGTGCTGTGTTTCTTTGCCTTACTTACGGTATGCTGTGCTCCTTGGGATAAAAAAAAAAAGCTTGATGGTGTTTGATAGTTGTTTGGTGTTATGCAGTATTTGTGCTGAATTACTCATCAGAATTCTGTGCCTTTGGAACTGATTTTCATTTCTGTCTTGAATTTTTTCCATCATACCTCTCTATTAGATGTACCGTTTCTTCGTATGGTTTTGTAGATTGTCCTTTTCCTCCAAGATTTCTGCTTTAAGCTCATTTAATCACCTTTCTGACTGTTGCTTTTCCTCCAAGATTTCTCCTTTTTGTATGGTATTGCTTATGATTTGCCATCTTCCATGGAATAAGTTTCCAGATGAAATGGACTTCGATGCGATCCTTTTATTGTCATTTCCAGTAAAGATTCCTCTATTGCACATGATAAGCTGCTGAAATCTTCAAATTTTTTACTCTGGCTACTTCATCCCATTGCTGTTCTCTTACATGGTGGATATACATGCTTCCATACAAAAGCTGATTTTCAGGGCTTGATTTGTTGGAGTTCTCTTACTTCATGTCTAGCTTTGCTCATCTTTCTGTCCTTCATGTATCACTTACTAAACTAATGGTAACAGTGACTAGTGAGGTGAATCTTGCTTCAGTTCTTTGGCATGGTTCGTGACGATTATATATGTTGTTAAATTAATTGGACTATTTGGATTTTGAGGTTCTGCTATGACATATTAAGTGGTTGTATGAGCCAGAAAAGACTTTGGACCCACCCAAAAAAAAATGAAGGTAAAAGACTTTAGACAAAATAAAATAGAAGGTCAATAGAGAACTATTCCGTAACATCTCTTTCTCTAGCACACGTCCACCATTTATCTGATGTGCCCTCCAGGGTTTGGCTGTTTCAGCAGGTGTCTCTCGCTCTATGCTCTCTGTACCTCATTTTTTAACTCTGAGATCTTGCAACTGCATTTCTTGGATCTTGTGCTAAATATATTTGGCCTGATTGGGGACTATAGGTTTTGTACGAAGATGGGGACGAAGAAACCTTAAACCTTGAGAAGGAAAGGTGGGAGTTCATTGAGGATGATTTGCCAGTTGAAGTAAGTGTTCGCTTTAATTTGTTATCTTTCCATGTTTCGTTTCATTAAGAGACATAACTCCCTGCTTATGTGCTTCTTGGATATCTTGAAGCATCGACAGGTGGCTGATAATCCCAAACCCATTACTTCACATGTCATGTAAGTTTTGCCTTTTTCTGATATTTGTGCCAGCGTGTTTCTTTTTTGTCCTAATGAAATTACTTGTCTTATTTGCTCCTGATTGTTGTATCGGACTGAGAAAGCAGAATGGGAATAAAGGAAGTTTTCCATTGATATTAAATTACAAAAAATATGTTCAGAGGTTAGATTTCAATACGCATTATCTTACTATTTTTATTGTTCGCTTGGCTGCAAGCTTATTTCTTGTGTTTCTTTCCAGGGCCGGAGCAACCACTAGATTGCGAGAAGTTGAAGAAGCTCCATTCTAGAGACATCTTGACAACCGGTGTACCAACATATGGAATCTCTATCATGCTAAAGCATTCTGTCTTTCTTTATTCAGCGAGGCCTCGCAGCTCAGTCAGTGCTCCGGGATCAACAGTTGAGGAAGGGGATACTCTGGGATTGGCAGCAATTTTGTGAGCTATACCTTTCTGTCAAGGAAAATTCTTTTCTACAGATATGAAGTTGTGAGAAGCATCCACATCGTACTAGAAGCTGGTGCGTGGAGGCCTTTTCAATCTCTCCCACCAAAATTCTTTGACTTTGCCGGTCTTGGTCCTTCTCTTCAGGTTTTGCATAATGCGAGTTTGTACAAAATCCCTTGTCTTGAGCTCATAGATATCCCTGAGGAATGTCTTATTTGCTCTTGACTCGAGATGAATCTGCTGTTAAATTCTGGAGTTCATAGAAGTTTTTCGGTCTCAAGCTTACATGGCAAGCTGTAGCTCGAGGCTTTTGTCCCGAGTACTTAAGAACAGTCCTGACACTCAGAAATATGATAAAGAACAGAATTCAGTAGCCTTGGAGGTCCCAGAGACTACGACTTCTGCCAGGAACAAGCTAAAATCTGAAATTTCTCCGGAGTGGTATTCATTGAAGAAGAAAGGAATTGATGGGGTAATGTATCGTTGATTGCTTTGGCATCACATGCCACGTCTATGCACGTCTATGCACGTACTGTTGCCGTTAAGCTGATTTTCCTAATTATATGGTCCGATGATGCTAGTCCAGCTTGGCGAACTTATCAACTTATCTTGAATTTATTTGGGATAAGTCTTTGGATTGTACCCCCATTATCTTTTCTTTGTTTTCTAAATGATGATCCCACATTTTTTGTTCTCACATGCCATAACATTTAGATGCTATCTCTTATAATCTCATGGGGCGATGCAAGCAGATGAATTCAAGAGCCAAAGAACTTCAGAAAAAAAAGCCAAGACGATAACGCCTTAAGAAGTGCGAGCATGTGCTAAAGTGAGCTCCGATATGGTGTGTGGCGAGCCAATGGTGATGCCGGCGGTCGTAAGATAATCAGATTTGCATCATACGGCATTAGTTCAAGAATTCAATTATACCGGATGAAGTCGAATTTGCAGTTCCTTTCGGGCGTAATAAGTCACAAGCAATGAATGTTGTGCATCATGATTTCAATAATAAGGATGGATGTATTCATTAGCGGATGGACACGAGCATCAGAGTCAATGGTCGAACAGATGAGCTTGCATGTATCTGCTCCGGATCGCATTTGTCTCCCGAAGGCGACTTAAATTTCAAGCGACAAAATAACCATTGACTTTCACGGTCTGTTGATCTCTGTCTTTGTAATACCTTGGGGGACAATCAGCCTATAGAAAGCATCAGATGCCTGCTCGATATTGGATGGACGCAACCACAATGACAGACATTATCCTGGAGATAAAGTCGTCTATCAACATATAATGACTGGTCAACTTTTGAGCTGTTTCCCTTTCTAATCTCGCACCTTGCTTAATGCTTCTAAAATGAACCAGACAACAAAGGAAAACATAAAAGCGGTGCCAATTCTACCGCAGCTTCTAACCAATGCACATGCTTATGCTACCACCTAATCAACTTCCACAGAAACCAGGAAAACATGTATTTAGGTATTGTCAAACATCTTCAACTCAAATTTAAGAAAACTATTCCCAACCTCAGGAAAGACAAGATATTCGCCCTTATACAGCGTAGTCCAAGCCAATGTAATAGCCAATCAACAGCGGAAGGGAAATCACCGTGCCCAACACCACCCTACAGAGAATTAAACAAGAGTAGATCAATTAGCAATTGTTAATCATATACTTAAGCTCCAAACAAATAAATCTGGAAACAATATAAAGCAAAGCAATCTTTTAAAATAAGAAAAATGTAACTTTCGAATAATGAACTTATGTAGTACTAAGGACATTTGCATGTAGTCCGTACTCATTGCAAACACGAAAGAAGCTATGGCTTGTGGAATTGCCGCCTATACCGGAAAAATAATGATGATAATTAAATAAATTGAATATGAAACAGATTATGTAAATATGAAATGTTTATTATTGATGAATAAACAAAACAAACTGAAGCCAACCTGAATGATGGCGATCTGTAAAGCAGGCCCGTGCAAGCCCACAGCAAGAGAGCAAACGGCCATGCTTGCGGGCCCCACCACAAACCTTGAGACCAATCCTAAGACAGTGGGCCCCGTTCCGCATGCTATAACCCTCGTTTGCATTGCTGTGAATATCCCTGCAATTCGCATGCGCCATGCACACTTTCATTAGATCATCTAAGAAGAAGCAGTGAGTTCGAAAGTGTGCACGTACCGATGTTGAACATGACCGTGCCTGTCCCCGCTTTTGATATGACCTCCGTGCCTGTCCCCACTTTTGACATGACCTCAACCGAACATTCCATTATACTCGGCATAGTAAATTTGAATCTACAGCAACAGCATGTTATCACATATTAAAACTTATCAAATTAATCATGTTGTACCTAAGAAATACACTTACTGAAACAAAAAATACCCGTTGGCCATGAGTGCCCAAGCGAGGCCGAGAACATTGGCATACACGTTGGGGTTCATGGCCATCTTCATCCCAATTACTCTCGCTAATGACCAGTAGTTCCTCCTATCTTCATCGACCACGCCATTATTTTCGGGAGGATCCATCATCCTCGTCTTTCTGAACTCGAGAAGCAGAAGAAGCAAAGGGATCCAAACCAAACATTGTACCATGCACAGCTGGACCACCAGGTCGACGCCCCACTGGCCATACATGGCCCGCATCACCGGCACGCCGACGACGAGCAGGTTCGTCAGTGTGCACAGCGAGAACATCGTGATGATCCAGTCGTGGCTTGCCCTGCTGCTGAACCTCCCCCAGAGGCCAAGTATAGCAAGGGTGGTGAGCTTGGACAGGGCATCAGCGGCGAGGAGGCGGAAGTTCATGGTATATGGGTTTATGTGGGCTGTGAATTCGAACCCAAAGAGGGGGAGGACGATCAGGGCGATAAAGCGGTTGATGCCGTTGCACTGCTCGTGGCTGAAGAGGCGCCACCACTTGACAGAGCCGTAGCCAAGCATCAGCGCTACGTACAGGGGGAACATCGACTTCACCACCTTGTACACGTCGTCCCACCCCCATCATCTTCCTTGCTGATGAGTGCTGTCTCTGGTCGTGAGGGTTGGTGAGGAGTTCCGACGGGCAGACCCTCTTCGACTCCACCTCCGGCGACTCCGACCCGTACAGCGCCCTCGTCTTCAAGGACCCGTACCTCGAGATATCCACGAAGCTGCCCGCGGACGCCTCCCTCTACGGCCTGGGGGAGAACACGCAGCCCCACGGGATCAAGCTCTACCCGAACGACCCGTACACGCTTTACACGACGGACGTCTCGGCGATCAACCTGAACACGGACCTGTACGGCGATCACCCGGTGTACATGGACCTGAGGAACGTGGGTGGGAAGGCCTACGCGCACGGCGTGCTGCTGCTCAACAGCAACGGCATGCACGTGTTCTACAGAGGAACGTCGCTGACATACAAGGTGATTGGAGGAGTGCTGGACTTCTACTTCTTCGCTGGCCCAACGCCTCTCGCCGTCGTCGACCAGTACACGCAGCTCATCGGCCGGCCAGCTCCGATGCCCTACTAGGCTTTTGGTATGAATCGCTTACTTGCTGTGTTTTTTTACAAGGAAAGGAGCTGCTTTTACTTTTTTACCATTTACAAGGTTACCCATTATCACTGGAAACTTGTTATATAATTAAGTAGAAAAATTTTGACTATATTGAATTTGCAGGGTCTTATGTCTGATGAATGTTTTAGGAATCGGAGATTCCGTATTCATCATGCTTAATAATTCATATCAATTGCTCTGTTTGTGTATCATATTAGGGGAAATGTTGCCTTGACTCGATTAGACTAAGATAATCACCTATTTAAAAAGGGTTGTAAGAGATTGCAATATACTTGTTTTGCGTTGAAATTGGTTTGTTGGTACGGCAGATCATTAAATTCGTTTGGTATGGCATTGAATTGAATGAACGCTTCTGTTTTTGCCCCACAACCAGTTTCTTGCTATTTACCTCAAAAGGACCTCGGTTTCACGTCACTGTAGTCATTGTTTATCGGTCTTGGAACGTGGCACCGTTGACTACTTTACTTGCATGGTTGATGGGTTCCTTAAAACAGTTTAGGTGCGATATTTAATACCTGCCGGGTGATGTGAATTAATTTATTGGGCATGTTGATGTCTTTTGCTTTCGGCTTTAGCCTGTGGTTCGTTTTGTGCTGGCAGGGGTGTGTCCTTTCGGTATAATTTTGGCACCTCATTGTCAATATTCATAGTTGGACCTATCACGTTCCATTGGCCTATGGTAAGGACTTCTGATTGTTGCGTCCATCGTAGAGTAAGATGGCACTGGTGCAGGAACTTGTACATTTCGGTCCTCAGAGCCGGAAGTCGTGTAGTTGGTGATATTAATGGATACATATTAAGTAAATGAATTGACTAAGCTCAGAACTGGTGCGAGGTGCAATGATTTATGGTCCTTCCTGAAGGATTGATGTGGAGGTACCTTCTTTTCATTAAAGAGAGGGTTTTTAAGGACTGCCTGAATTGCAGTGTTACGATGCCTGATTGCTGCTCCTGGTTGATAATTCAATTATAACTTGTGTGGAAGTGGAGATATTTTTTTTGTTCATTTTCACTTGTAAATTTGTCTGGTCGGTCCATTCTCCTGCTTTCACTTCACTGTCCTTTATGACTCGTTTATTCATCGTGCAAACGTTGGTAGACGTGACTGGGGCGAGGCTCGATCTTTTTAATCACATCGGCATGCCAAATAAATTGTAGGTCCGCATAAAAGATGAGGCGATGCGTGGAAACGATGAAGGATCTTATGCTGTCCTGCTGAGAAAATTGTAGGCTCGATCTTTTTAATCATAAGGCTCCATTTCGGAGAAGTTCTCCCGCACGAAGTCTCTCTCTCAAAAATCGCTCGATCGCATCCGGCACGACGCCTCCACGGCCTCCGGCACGGCGTCCAGCACGACGCCTCCGCTGTCCTCGAGAGGCTCCCTCAGGCTGCACAAGGAGGCGCCATTTTGAAAAAATTTCAGTCGGAGCCGAGAAGCAACCGGTGGAAGTGGGAGGTGAGCGGCTCCTTCGAGACACTCCCTCGAACTCGACCTGGACCTCGACCTCGACCTCGACCTCCGCCTCCTTCGACGCCGACGACCAGCACCAGCCGAGCGCCCCCCTCGTCCGGCGGTACTCGATCTCCGCCGCTGCCGCCGCCTCCTCGCCGCCCTCGCAGCTCCCGCTGGCCTCCAAGGTCTAGCGGCTCGCGGACAACGTCCAGGTTTTTCCGAAACGCTCCGATCGTCTCGCGCTCTGTTTTGGCTCCCGATTAAGTTGGGGGATTTGCCTGTTTCGAATTTTTGCTTCTTGCTTCGGTCGATTCCTTCTCTGTTGCCGAGCTCTGAGAAGAGCGTTTTCCGGATGCAGCTTGCGAGGCAGGATTACTTGGAGCTGAGACAAGAGGCAAGCGAAGTGCAGGAGTATTCCAACACGAAGCGTGATCGAGTCACGCGCTTCGTCGGCGTTCTTGCCGACAAGATGCGGAAACTAGGTGAGGCGGTGCGGCATCTGTTGTGCCTCGACGCACGTTTGCTTTCTCATTTCGGTTTTTGACAGGTTTTTGACAGGTTCTATGCTTTGTGTCAAATCAAGTCGCCTTGAAGGTGAGGCTAGGATAGTGATAACTCTATAAAAATAGAGTTATTTTACCTATTTTAGGCAACAATTAATGCATTATCTATGAGAAAATATTTGGATTTCATTATGATTATTTGAATTTTCCTTGTTTATGCAGAATAATGAGATATGGAGAAGATAAGGAAAAGAATGGCAACTATCAGGAATTCAAATAAAAGCAGCAGTGGAAGATGGATATCAAATTAGGAAATTCTTGATTTTGTTCCCTAATGTTATCTGCAAGTGTTTGGAGATAGATATCTTGGATATATCCTATAAATAGAGACAGAGAGAGCAACTAGGGTTTTTTAGAGAGAGGGAGAGAGGAGGAGTTAGATCGTTTTCCATTGTTCTGAGAGTTTTTCAAGTATTTTGAAGAGAAGACAAAAGTGGTGACAGAATTCTTGTTCTTTGATTCAAGATGCTGGGTTTGATCCATATTTTTATTTTTATTTCTTATTTACTATGTTCTAATTTTCTTTTGTTAGGGCTACGATGTAGCCTAACCATGATGATATGAATTTCATGATTTTTATGTTTTACAATTGATTTCATTCATGTGAGTTATATATTATTGCGTTTATCGCTTTTGAGTGACGGCCACCACTTGAATGATCTGATGTGCATGTTTGAGACCGAGAGGTGATAATATGCAATTGTTCATTATAATATATAACCATGAATTAAATGTGGATAGAAATATACCGCGTTATTTGTGTAGCTTTCGGTGATAAGGTGATCCAAAAGACTCATTGTAAACCGGGAATATTCATAGTTTTTAATGCACTCATGTTTATTTTAATTCACATAGAGATATAGTGGATTAATAAGCTGAGTAGGTTTGCTATACCTAGAGATAGGATAGTAAATAGATTAGGAAATTCCACTATCATATGTTTGATATCGTTCTTGTATTCACAATAATCTGAAATTCATATCTAGTGGTTATGGTGAAATCGGATGCTCTAACATATTTATCTGATTGATTTTACTGCATTTAGTCTTCAAGTTTTGTTTTTAATTTATTCTAAATTATATTTTGATTTGTTAGATAAATTTTAGAATTAATCTATTTTAGTATTTAATTAGTTTATTAATCATCGATCTCCGTGGGACGATACTTTATCTCATCATTATATTACTTGTTCGATACGTGCACTTGCGTTTAGAATTTTACGAACAGATAGAACCGCTCGTCAATGAGAAAGAGGAAGTTGTTCAATGAGTTGTTGACATCCAAAGGTCAGTTTTTGGTTTCTTAATGGAGTTCTCCCACTTTCCACACGAAGCACGTGGAGCGGAAGTACTTGGATACTTCAGCTGATAATTCAGAAAATTTATAGTTTGAATTGCAATTCATTTTCGGGATGATGTTCCTGTCGGATGGATGGGTAGAGATAGCTTGCTTGTATGGCAATTTTGCAGTGTGTAGTAGGAGGACAAAACTTGAGTTTAACGAGTAAGATCGAGTTGGAATATGACTGATAGAGCTTCAGCGATGAAGTGCAGATTAACTTGAGATAACAGCTGCCAGTTTGTGATGCATTTTTTTGATCGTTCTTAGTCTTAAAAATTTAGCTGTTTGTTAGTTCAGGACTGATTATGCCTTAGAGATTCGTTAATCTATAAATGGAGACTAGATATCAAGAACGGAAATGATTTTTTACACTGTGTATCTTCCTCCTCCGTTAGGATCAGTCTGATACTTTGATTGATGGTTACATAGAAATTGAATCTCTTGGATTAAGCTTATGGAAGAACTCCCAAGAAATATGATTTTCAGATAAGAGTCCAGTCACCTGTGATATAATTTCCATTTGGACTCATTTCACATCATCAATTCACAATTGATTGCCCAATCACTAGATTGGTTGACCTAAGTTATACTAATAGTGTTTAAGTGAGAAGGACAGATCATCTTCAAGCCATTTGGTTGGCTATGAGTGCAGGAGGTGCACACACGTTAATTAACTGTTTGGTTTAGAAGTTGGGCTATTTGTTCGTTAGTTGCTGAGGGACTATAGTTCAATTGGTTACTCTCTAATGGAAGCACAGAAATCGATCAAGATAGGGAATTCCTCTGTTCTTTGTGTGCTCTCTAATTTGTTTCAACAGCTCTTCTCTTCAATTTCTAGTCCTCCCTTTTTGAGGTTGTACGAAGTTTTTTGATATGGAAGTTGACATGATGGTGTTTTTTGATGCTTTTCAGGAAGGATCTAGCCATGATTGTGGTCTGTATGCTTGTTGTTTCGAGGAGTTCTTCGATTTTGTGAATTTAGATGCAACTGCTACATCTAGATATGACTTTTCTGTCACAGTTTTTGAACTCCACAATGAACAGGTTTCTTTTCTTTTTTACTCACCATAAATAGCTTCAAGTTAGGTGTTCTGAATGTGTACATTTTGTCTTGATGTAATCATGCTTCCACATGCTTATTTATGTAGGTACGAGATTTGGTGCATGAATCAGGAAGGAATTCATTGAAAATCTGCATGGGATCTTCGGATTTTATTGTCGAACTTACACAGGAAAAGGTCGACAATCCATTGGATTTTTTGAAGGTTCTGAAAGACGCATTTCAAAGTCGAGGAAATGATGTTTTGAAGTTCAATGTTTCTCACTTGTACGGTTTGAATTCCACACACCCTCTCTTGTTGCTTTTCTGGGTTTTGTGCTTTCTTGATATATTATGATGACAATGTTAGCTAGAAACTTCATTTTGCTGAAGGGTGAATAACTGTGCAATTTTTTCTTTTCGGAAGAACTCGAAAATAATTCGTGAGGATACAAAGAACGAAAAATAAATCTGAGCAATTAGTATAGATATCCTGTAATGTCTACTGTTATCGATTACCCTCTTAAACAGATTCAATTGATTGTGGTGCCAAGCTTCTGAAATGAACAATCACGTTTTCCTTAGATATTAGGAACAGCATTTGTTCATACCTTTCGTAATCAGAGTTTCAAGCCCCTCTTGGCTGCTTTATCATCATTAGATGGATTAGTTTGTTTGGCTGAAATTATTTATAGGTATTGCATGGAAGAGGATGCTACTCAACCTAGTTGTTTACTTTTACTTTCAGGGAGTACCACACCTTGATAATTTTAGGAGAGGATTTTTTCTTTTATTTTAAAAGCCAAAGCTGAGCACTAGCGATACACATGATAATTACAAAACGTTATACTTGATTAAGTACACGGCAGTGACCTCTAACCCTCCCACGCCCAAGCCATTGTTCAGTTTTAACTTATACTTTTTGACGCATTCTCCTGTTATATAATCAGGATCATGACAATCCATATCCTATAACAACTTGGTTACTGGAGAAAACCTGTATAGCAAGCTTTCTCTTGTTGATTTGGCCTCTTTTTACTCGTGGGCTAAAGTGAAAGGCATTTGACTTGTCTGCTTCCTCTATTGTTTTCATGGGCTGTATTGGCTTTTCATATGTGGAGGCTTCTACTCCATTGACTAAGTTTTTTTCTTATATTTTTGGGTGATTATGCAAGGTGCTCTTCAGTTTACTTCTTTCTTTTGGTAAGGATACTTTCTCAGATTTCTGACATCATTCTTTTTAGATATCAAGTCCATTATTGAAAGGAACCGCAAACATGCCATCTCGGTATGTTTCTGAGATGAAACTTGCTTTTTGTGATTCTAGCCTACACCATGTTTCACATTGTCCATTCTTCCATTGTCGGTTTTTCCAGGTTAAGTAACAACAATGTTGGACATACTCTGGATGTTGTTCCTTCGCTATTAAGTGCTGAAAAGTCTGCCGGTTCAGTTGCTCTGGTCAAAGCAAGTTCTGAGAAAGTTAAAACTAGATCAGTAGGAGAATACCTGACTGCAGATGCTGCGTGAGGCAAAATGCTGCTCGGAACCGCTCTAAAACTTGAGAAAAACAAGCCTGTAATCCCGAAAAAGGACTAACTGTTGCCAAAAGTCGAGAGAGTTCCCTTCAAACAAGACCTAGCCAATGTCATGCTTCTACACAAGATAAAACATGTTGGATTTATTTCTTTTTCGGATGAAATATTCATTTGTTAATGTAAGTAAATTTTATCTTGGTTTCTTCACTTTGTGTGATGAGAGATATTCATTTGTCAATTGCAATATGAGGAGAATTTTGATATTTGATTCATGAAAGTGGTATCTCCATGAAGACTTTTCATGGTGATGAGAATTCAATAGTTCAAGAGAACAAATTATGAATTCAAAGTGCAATTTCAAGAGCCGATCTCTGTTGTATGTTGTTCTCACATTAACCCATCTTTCATTTGGGGAAAAAGTCAAATTTGCACAAAGAAGTGAGTGGCATCAATGTGTAATTCAAAATTCAAAGTGCCAAGTTACAACAGGAGTTAATGAACACATTATGAACAATATTGTTCATTACATCAAGTCTTGTGTATTGATTTAACAAGGGAATTGATATCAGGTTAAACACTTAATAAATCTGCAAGAGTAACTCCACACTCAGAAGCTCAACCACAAGTTCTGGGAAATCTATGCCACATTGGCAGGACAAATGAAACCAGGAGCTTGAAGATAATGACCATGGAAGTAGAGAAGAAGCAGGACATCGGGAACACCATGTCTCCTGATTGATTATCCTTGGTAGATCACTTTCTTCTTTATTAATGACGAGCACTATTCTCTAATAACAAAGTTAATTGAATAAGCATTGAACCAACATGAAAAAGCCATTTCATATCTATCCAAGGCTTAGATGTCACCAAAACAAGGATCGCTTGCAAATTCGGATGCCAAGAATATCCTGCAAACCCATTTTCAGTGCTATCTTTCGGAATAGCACAAGAGGATTTTTCAAACCAATGGACTTGCGAAATCAGTTGGCTAGCTCCACAAGTGTTGTTTTGTCCCTCCCAATCTCCCTGATCGAGTTATAGTAGCCAAAGCCAAGCATGATATGCTGCTTCTTTAAAACTAGTATCAACTTTTGCCATTGAACTCCTCCATCTGCAGTAGAGAGAACATTAAGCATGACAAAAAGGAAAGGCAAGCCAAACTGTCAAAAGCCAGAAGAGAAGCATTAACGGAATTGCTCTTCTGATAATGAGTGAAACCATCATATTGCTCATCCCGAGAGAAAGGAAGAAACTGAAGTTTTACTCCAATCAGGTTCCATGAGCAAAATTTACATAAGCATACAATTAGCAAAAGAAGATTGAGGCAGATGAAAACCATGACTTTGACATCTGGATTCACAGATTGTACAGGGATTCTATCGATGTTCAGATCTTTCATTTCATCCAACAAATATTCTATCAATGGTATAGCTAGAATGGGATTCTGGCTTTGATTCCCAAAGCTCGTCATATATGCGAGTTCAGTAAAGTTGAGGCTTCCTAGAATGCATTTCTCTAACACATGTCCTCATTTTGCGAAGAAGTAAATATACAACACAATAAATAACCAAGAAGAGATTCTAGAGCTTAGATCTGCCAACTATTATACACTCAACATACAAGTTCACCGACCAAACTAACACTATACAGGACAAGGCATAAGTACTTTACCAAAAGCATGAACATAGCCATTTGAAAAGTGGTTATCATCTATCTCACAGCAAACAACTGGCCATCTATCCTTTAAACCCATTTTCAGTGCTGTCTTTCGGAATAGCACAGGAGGATTTTTCAACCCAATGGACTCACGGAAATGGTTGGCTAGCTCCACAGGTGTTGTTTTGTCCATTCCAATCTCTTGATCAAGTTATAGTAGCCAAAGCCAAGCATGGTATGCTGCTTCTTTAAAACTAGTAACAAGAGTAAAACCTATGCCAATCAAAGCAACTGCACCATCGTGCATGTGAATGAACATAAGTGACTTGCGTTTGCATTAAAACCTGCCACATGCTTATTGTAGAACGAAGAAAACATACAAAGAAGCTTCTTAAAACAGCATATTGTCATATTCAACTAGATAGTTGATGCGTTTAGACGAAGGGAACTTGTTTGGTGCCCCATCAACAATCAAGCAAAACACCAACCAAAAAGAAAAAAAAAATGACAATAGGTAAAAACATCATCTAACCGTAGTCCACCTCATAAGTAGTAAGAAATTGAAACATTGATTCTTTGCTTTTCATTAACACAAAAGATGCAGCTGAAAAAAAAATCATCTCATAGCAATACTCACCCCGTCCATCATGGCCATCAAAATGCTCGATCCAATCAGGCAAATGCTTTCTAGCACTTTTCTTTCAGGCTTGTTCAAATTGAGGCGGCTCATCTAGATAGTCACAATGTTACATATATGAGCTATATGAATGAACCTTTTTTAGGAATCCGGCAACAATAAGAAAATCAATAACTTCGTTTAGGTTGTGCAGAGTCTGCATAGTATTGACCTTACCATTAGAATTAAGCTTCCTAGTAACAGCATGGCCCTGCAGTAAGTATTGCTACAAGTCTTGGATGACCAACACCCCATCAGTGCTAGGGTGTTGGTCATCTCTTGAATATGCCTTTTAAATAAACCATGCCCTTCTCACTGAGCTAAAACTCCTTCCTCATCTGCTCAACTTGCTGATCAATCCCCTGAACAACGATCTCTGATAGGGTCTAGTCTTCCGCCACTATCATCTTTACCTTAATTAGCTCCTTCCTCATTGCTTACCTCCATATCAAGGGTTTAGCATATTCACACATGACTTCCGCTCTTCCAAGATGAGGAACACTAGAACTCTTAACTCTTCAATGGAAAACAATCTTCAATTACGCTAAGGGCCTCAATGCAGTGATCCAAAACCAGTTTTTACGAATGTCCAGAACAGTTATTGTAGGAACTAGGCCAACGCTAGCAAGGCCAATGCAGGAGCAAAATGTCAGCAATGCTGCATGCCCTTGGCTTAGAGTCATGATCCCTTCAAACCTTTAAACAAGAACATGAAGCAAATTAAATAGCATCCCTTTTAGAACAGAGCATCATGCATGGTTTGCTTTCTTTTGCAGTAACAATGGTGGCAAAAACTCATAAGCAGACACGCTCCCCCCTCCTGACAGCCCCCGAAGAGCATTTTGTACCAAACCCATCACCACCAAAGAGAAAAGAAAAAATACCAATTTTCATGAATCAAAGCAAGTAAGGTATAGTGAATTGGTCGATGCAGATAAGGAAAAACAAATGAAGGATGATAACGTCAAATTCCAACGTAAATATTCTCTTATCATAGGTTGCTTGGCCTCATAATCTGTTGATCACATTTTCTCCCCTTTTTAGTTTGCTGTATAGCTTTCATTACCACATGGCAACATCCATATTACGAAGATATTCAATGTCTAAGGAAGTTATTTAACCTGGACACAAGATGTAAGGTGATCATTCTACCCATTTTCTATCCCTCCCAGAAAAAATAGACAGACACTCTCATTTCAAATTTTACATACTAGGTGATGTCATAAACTATAAGTACTCCAGCGACTCCTCTATACTAAGATCTAATGATGGATCTGAAAGAATTCCTGTCCTACTTGTAATGAAAAAAAAAAAAAAAACATTCAAACGAGTCATGAGCAATGCTTGTGTAACCATACGGACATTTATATAGTGCATTATCTCAAATTCAAGCGTTTCTGAATTCTTTCACAAACTCCGTACGTATAAAAGTAAATAACTGGAAATGTGGAGAAGTGGGTTCCATCTCAAGCACTCTGCTAGCCAAAATGGAGAGGGAGTAGGTGTCACTGGCTTCTCTCTGCATCTCTCTGTCTTTGACATGCTTAATGGCACATGTTATATCAATCAAGTTCAAAATTTTCCTATTGACTGCAAGTAAAAGGTACATCATGTCCCTAAACTAGGATTGAGTTTCCCACAATGACATATGTCCTACCATGATAAATCTAAACATAGGCCACAGACAACGGGTTTGAATTGCTAAAAAATACAGGCTCAACTTTGCAGGTTCATCCCACTTAAATTTGCTCAAATACTTTATATTCCAGAGATCATAATAAAATGAGGATCCAACCTCATTGGAATTGAACCTCATCACAACCATAGGGAAATGGGTGGCTCCATACCTATCGATGGCCTTAAGCACCATGTTGGGATCGAACTTCCTCATCACAACCACAGCGTACACCCTAACGACAACAGTCCCAAGACAAAGAGATGGGCCATACATGTGAAAAATTGGCAGGACAACCAAATACACATTCTTGGAGTTTGGGTAATCATACTAAAGAGCTCGCACATGGCGATGAAATTACTATGTGTGAGCACAACCCATTTGCTCACAGCCATAGTGTTGGATGAGTACACTATAGACCCAGCACAAAAGCACCAACGATGAATGCGGGGTGGGATGAGGAAGCACCAGAAGCACCAGTGATGTGCTGGAGGCGGTGGATCTGAGCTCGGCTGCGACGAGCGGGCTCTTGGGAGGGAGAGATTTTCGAAAGAGGGCTTCATGCGGCTTGAGGGAGTGGCGATAGCGGAGGCGGAGGCGGGGACGGAGGCGATGTGCCGAAGGCGGCGGATCTAAGCTCGGGTGCAACAAGCGGGCTTCTAGGAGGGAGAGATTTTTTAAAGAGGGCTTCGTCGAGATGCGACGGGCGGGCTCCTGAGAGATATTTGAAAGAGGGCCTCGTGCAGCCTGAGGGAATGTCTCCAGGACAGCGGAGGCGTCGTGCCGGATGCGATCGGCGGGCTATTGGGAAGGAGAGATTTTTGAGAGACAGAGACTTCGTGCGGCTTGATGGAGAAGACAGAGAAGAGAGAGGGCATCTCAAATTCGAAGGGCGGGAGAAGACAGAAAAGGACGCAGCGATTAATGAAGAGAGAAAAGGAGAAAGGCAAAAATTTGGCTAAAAAAAAGCGGGACCCAGGCTCGACGTGGAGCCACGTGGCGATACGTTTCGCATCCTGATTGGGTCATCCAGAATTTTTATATCTGAACTTCTCGTCGATGAGATGACTCCACAAGCACAGGTGTGTATTCTTGAGATTGCTCCTGGTGAAGGTAATCAATAATTGCACTCAATGTTAAACATTTCATGTGTACCGTTGTAAGTTCTGTGAGGTCTCGGTAGGATGAGGTTACCGTTTTCTTGGACATTTTACCCAACGTTAGCCGTTCTTGTGGTGCTTTGGATTGGGGACGTCAAAAACATTCGTCCTCACGAACTACTCACTCTCTGCAATTGCAGTCTGTAGAATTATTCTTCAGTAAAAACATGGCGTTTTATGTCTGGTTTATCAAGTTCAGGTAAATTTTCTTCTCATGTGAATGTCTCAGCTAACACCTTTTACCTTCAGGAAATAATTAGAAAATACGTTGGGATCTCTGGCAATGGTAATAAGCATGCTGCTCTGGCAAGCGCCTCGGGAGCTTTGACATGGGAGAAGCCTCTGTACTCTGAATTTCAACAATTAGCAAGGTATGCCCAAATTGTTCTTCTTTTTCACTCATCCTGATTATCTCAAGTAGGATCAATTTCTACCGACCAAAAAATGCAGAGGTAAGTAAAAAGCAGTGATGCTTAGTCTTAGCACTTTACTATTGTATTTTGTTCTATGCTGAAGTATTCAACTTAATATGTCTCCTGTACTTGTATATCCACATACACGGGCTCATGCCTAGTTTTCCATTTATGCAGGGAAAGCGAGTATGCTGCCTAGACCCTTGTCAATGGTTATGTGGTGAACCATGTCACTATTTCGACTCATCGGCTAAAATCACACCTGAGGAATATCAAAAACCTAAAAGAATACATCGAAAAGAATGGATTCAGCTTGAACTCAGAAGGAGGCATCTTGAAGGGTTTGCTTCCAAGTTTCACTTATGTGGCTTACTTTAAGTTGCTTATAATTTGTTCGGTGATATAAACCATTGTTATATGGCTATGAGTTCCAGATAGACAGCTGTTATAACCTGTTCCAACAAATATGAAGCAGATCATAAGAGCCAAGGGCAAATGGGCATTCTTTTCTTCCCATTTCTCTAGTTATTTTGCAGTCTTCAGTAATAGTTGCATATAGGATTCGTGATGAAGTAAGCGCAGCCATTTGCTTTGCAAGATAGAAGCTTAGCTTGCAGGAATCAGTGACTAAATTTTAAGATTTGTGAATTTGTAATTCCTATGAAAAATTCTGAGCTCATTAGATAAGTAACACGTGTATTGACTTCTTTACCCAAAAAAAAAAAAACACGTGTATTGACTTACACTTGGTCGCTGTTCACACCAGTTAGCCCTGACGGTCTTCTGCTCGAAAGCTCAACGGTGGCAGATTCAATTCTTTTCCAGTTTTCAGAGGGGGTCAAAGAATCAGTTCCCTGTTCATACATTGAGTTTGCCGAACGCCTTGTACTGCCTCAGTTTCAGAGTCTACTGGAGAAAGGGGTAGTCTTCTACTTGTTCTGGTAAATTTCGTAGTTTAGTAGCCTGCTCTGTTAGTTATTTTACCATAATCTGCTCACGTCCTCCCACTGATTAAAATTTGCTATCCACTGGTGCCATAGATGATTCTTTTGGGAGTAGCCTCTGAAAGTTTGTTTATTTATTACGCGATGATAAAGAATCCTTAATACCCTGTATTAATCCGGTGCTCCACTTTCTCAGGTCAAAGAGTTCCACAGACGAGATGGTCTTGAGGTCAGGAATGCCGACAAGATCTTCGAGAGCACATCGAAAGAGCAGCTCACTAGGAGAGCTGCATGAGCATGGAGATCAATGACAGAACAATGAACACCGAATGAAGGGTTTGGACATCAGCATGTTATAAAAGCAGTGATGTCCGTATTAAGTGTCAATATGTGCTGTAAAAGACTCACTGCCTGTCAGGGAGAAATAATACTAGCCTCACTTGAAAGCAAAAGGGTTCATATCAGACGTAGCATGCTCCAGTACTTTCTTTCAATCGCTAAAACAATTACCGTGTATATATGTAGTCTTCAACCGGCAATTGGTTATACATCCTGACAAAACAAACTGATTTTATGTAGAAATCGTCTGACCGCAAAGATTCCTAAAAGGATGTTTTTGATTTAAAATTGTTACAGCTGAGAAACGTACTTGAGCCCTTATTAATGGAAAACGTATCAAGTAGCAGAGAAACTCGCAAGCAGAAAAGGTATGTAAACGATGGATATGGGCTTTTTTTCTTCTCGCATAGACTGCCGTTGTATTGAGGGCAATATGAGAGTAAAGCTAAGGAGGAATGCCTATCGGGACTCAAAAGATGGTGAACTATGCCTGAGCGGGGCGAAGCCAGAGGAAACTCTGGTGGAGGCCCGCAGCAATACTGATGTGCAAATTGTTCATCTGACTTGGGTATAGAGGCGAAAGACTAATCGAACTGTCTAGTAGCTGGTTCCCTCTAAAGTTTCCCTCAGGATAGCTGGAGCTCAAGAACGAGTTCTATCGGATAAAACCAATGATTAGAGGCATCAGGGGTGCAACACCCTCGACCTATTCTCAAACTTTAATTAGGTAGGACAGCACGGCTGCTTTGTTGAGCCATGCCACGGAATCAAGAGCTCCAAGTGTCCCATTTTTTATAAGCAGAATTGGCGATGCGGGATGAACCGGAAGTCAAGTTACAATGCCTAATTGCGCGCTAACCTAGAACTCACAAAGGGTGTTGGTCGATTAAGACAGCAGGACGCTGGTCATGGAAGTCGAAATCCGCTAAGAAATGTGTAACAACTCACCTACCGAATCAACTAGCCCAAAAAATGGATGGCATTGAAGCGTGTGACCTATACTCAGCCGTCAAGGCAAGTGCCAAGCCTTGATGAGTAGGAGGGCACGGCAGTCGCTGCAAAACCTAGGGCATGAGCCCGGGTGGAGCGGCCGTCGGTGCAAATCTCGGTGGTAGTAGCAAATATTCAAATGAAAACTTTGAAGACCGAAGAGGGGAAAGGTTCCATGTGAACGGCACTTGCACATGGATTAGTCGATCCTAAGAGACGGCATGAGCCCGGGCGGAGCGGCCGTCGGTGCAAATCTCGGTGGTAGTAGCAAATATTCAAATGAAAACTTTGAAGACCAAAGAGGGGAAAGGTTCCATGTGAACGGCACTTGCACATGGATTAGTCGATCCTAAGAGACGGGGGGAAGCCAAGGAAATGAGGCAACAAGCTTCAGCATATCTCCAAACGAGTTCCATATGGGTCAAAATAGACACCGCCAGAAATGCTTCACCTTTCCAGACATCCTCTGCTCAAGGAGGTCAAAACACATCACCATTCAAGCACATTTTTCTCCGTCACCGTTTCAGTAATCAAGCGCAAATGTTTAGGTGAAAATCAACTCCTATACTGAAAAAAGAGAAGAAAAGGAAATAAATTGGGGGGAGAGGGGTTGAATATGGGGCGGCTAAGTCTAAACCCATCGCTATGGTTTACTATTCGGTTTTGGAGATTGATGAGGATACTGATGGTGGTATAGGGATGCATGGGTCCCATGCGGTATCGAAAGACTCTCATTCCTCGCATTCGCTCCTGCTTGCGATTGAATACCATATCTAGCATTCGGGCTCGACCCTATGCGCTCCGCCCTCATGGTCTGAAAATAGTACGATGAGCTTGCCATATCCTTGAAATCTGGGAGAGGCTTCAAAGCTTCGACAACATTACTCATCATTGGACGAGCCTACGGATCTCGGCTAAGGCAGTGAGCAGCCAACTGCGCGGCCTTTTGGGCACTTTTTATCGAGAAGAGACCTTCAAGCCGTGGATCTATCAATCTGTAGAATCTATCAATCTGTAGAATCTTCTTCTCTCTCCAAGATGTGGCCGAGCCCATTCAACTAAGTTATGCTCGCCGTTAGGTCGATTTTTGTCCATGGATCTTCCGGTCAGCATTTCCAAAAGCACCACACCAAAACTATAGACATCACTCCTTGAAGTAAGGTGCCCTGCAATAGTGAATGTGAGCTGACTAGACAGGAGACAAGGATATGTGAAGTAAGCACCATTTGGTCCTATTTAATCCAAGCGAAAGCGTAGTGGAGAATAATATGCAATGTGAGAAGTGAGAAATTAAATTCGGTTCGATCTCAATTATAACCATTTGATGAGACAATATCATTAATATTTAATCCAAGTGAAAGCGCAGTGGATAATAATATGCAAAATGTACATCTCCTATACGACGAGCAATTCGTAAAAGTATTCTCCATCGATATTTTGAAATTGAAGGAGAAACTTTCATAATCACTCCACAAGATGAAGATGACCAACGAATATAAATGGGGTTTTAAATTGCCCTAATAAAAAAAATTGATGCATGCAATGGAAGAAAAAATTGAGTCAATGAAATCAAACCATATTTGGGAACTGATTGACTTCCAAAATGAAGTAAGTCATTGAAAACAAATGGGTTCTCAAAATAAAGTGTAAAACTGATGGCTCAATGAGAGATATAAGGCTCACCTTATAGCAAATGGGTATAATCAACATAAAGGAATTGATTATGAGAAAAAATTTTCTCTTATAGTAAGACTTACCTCAATTCGTCTTATTCTAGCAATAGTAGCTAATGTAGATCTTGAACCACATCAAATAAATATAAAGACTACTTTTCTCAATGGAAAATTAAAAAGAAAAAATTTATATGGAATAACCCGTTGGTTTCATTTTAAAAAGTCAAGAGCAAAAAGGTATGTCGACTTTTAATATCAATATATGGCCTTAAACAGTTATCAAGATAATGGTATATACGTTTTCATAATACCACAATGGTATATGATTTTACAATAATTAATGAGGATCATTGCGTATACATCAAATCCAAAGATCAATTTCTGATTATATTATTATATGTTGATGATATACTAATTGCCAGAAGTAACATGAAGTTTGTTAGTATTATTAAGAATTTGGTTATCCTCCAACTTTTAGATAAAAGATATGGGTGAGGCTACATATATTCTTGGAGTTAAGATTTCAAGAGATCATTCAAAGATATTATTGTCTCTTTCGCAAGAAATGTATATAAACAAAGTTCTTAAACAATTTCGTATATAATACTATAAATCCATAGATGCTCCTATTGCAAAATGTGAAAAATTGAACCATAGATTGTGTCCAAATATTCTATAAGAGAATGAACAAATGCAATGTGTTTCTTACGCTAATGTTGTTAGAAACTCGACTTATGTTATGATATGTATAAGACTAACATATGTTTTGCAGTTGGAATGATAAATAGGTACCAATCCAATCCAAGTCAAATACATTGGACAACCGTTAAAAGAATATTAATATATCTAAAGGGAATTGCCGATTATTCACTGAGTTATCAAAAAAAATCTACGGTTGGGAGGCTACTTAAACACTAATTGGGGGCGAGATCTAGATGAAAGTAAATCTATCCCTGGATTTATACTTTCTAAAAATAATGGTGCCACATCTTGGAGTAGTATGAAACAAATGTGCATAGCCTTGTCTACGATAAAAGCTGAATTCGTGGCATTATCGGTAGCTGTACAAGTGGATGTTTGGCTCAAGAGATTTTTGAATCATTTAGATGTTGCTAAAGATGCTGCAAACTCATGGTTAGTTAACTGTGATAGTCAAGTAGCAATAGCGTATACTAAGGATCCGAAATATTATAGCAAGATCAAATATATAGATGCCAAGTACAACTTTATTAAGAATATGGTTGCATAAAAAATTGTAAACTTACATATCTACGCATAAAATGATAGAAAGTCAATACCTAGAGATATTTTCTGTGGTCATGTAAAATCTCTAGGATTGTGGGGAGGCTAATATATTGAATATGGTAATTTCCCTAAGTGTTCATATACTATGAATTTTTTATTTGACGTTTATACATATTAATGCTTAGTGCATTATAAAATTGAGAAAATATGTTGGACAGATAAGATATTAGCCTACTTACACGAATAATAACCTCTATTTAATGTGTGATAATAAAAATGAGATAATTTTTAGGCTTATTATTTAGATGATAATCGAGAGCTTAAGCTTAAAATATTAGATGTTGCATTAACTGAGTATTAAAATGGGGAAATAGTATTCACTACGTCCGAAAGTAAAATACCTTACATATTTTACCTTTTTTTTAATGCCAAATGTGAGTTATGCTATATTCTTGAAAGAGTGATGCGTGAATTCAAGCTAGAAATTAGATATGTTTGAACTCTCATATATGCTATATTAAAATTGAAGACATACACTTTATGGGAAATGAGTTAATACCATAATACATATTTCATGCTACATATGCATGAGACAGCTAATAACAGTGGCAAAAGTTTTGGTCTCAAATTTTATACGGTGTGAGACTTTTGAAGAAAAGAGTTTCTCAATTAAGTACCCGACCCTTATTTATTCTCAAGATTTCTATTCAATGTTTGTTATCTTAGAATGTTGTCAATGATCATGAATTAATTCAATTTAATGAGACATTTCTAAAAAACTTAGTTGAATTGAAATTGAGAGTTTCAAGGAAAGAAGAAAATCGAACTTGGGATATCATATTCTAGCTTTGTATTCATTGATCGACCAATTATAATTGTTTGGAATAATCATAATTGTGAATACAATATATCATAATTAAAAAGATATCAAAGAGATATAAACGTAATCAATCGATCTAAAGTACTACTACTACATCTACTCGAAAACATAATATCCATTTTAAGCTGTTATATATTCCTAACAGATGCATGACAATAAGCTCTAAAAATATGCTAGTCGCATGGATTATTTACTGATATAAACGTTGCAAAAAGGAGAAAAAAGAATTATGTTCGACTCACCATGTGTGAGTGGCAGATGATGTTTTTTTTTTTAATAAAACAAGATGGGCCAAAGCAGGCCCATTCACCCATGTTGGGCTAAACTCAGCCCGTAAGGGAATGGCCTATAAGAGAAATAACAATTATTTCTTAAGTAAAATAACTACTATATAAATAAGAAAAAAAAAAAGGAGAACATTGACATGTATGAAATAGTACATACATTCTTCTTCTTCTTGACAACAATATTTTCTCTCTCAAGAATGGAACTCCAAGACTTCGATCAATCCCTCTAAGATTGCAACAAATATTTAATCAGTGGCAAATAGGGTACATTCGTCTTCATGATGTCTCTTTCGATTCGTGTTACATGTATCCTTAGACCCATTTTTGCGTTTGTTTGAGTATTTGTTCGTTTCAGGAATCCGTTTTTGTCAATACCAATCTTGGGTTTCTTAAAGGGTCTGTGCCGTACTCTCCTCGAGACATTCTTGAAGTGGGTTTATCTTGATTTAGAATTAATGAGGTCTCACTGTTGTTAGACCTTGTTGTGAAGCAACATTAGTTCATCCTCATATATGCTCAATCAAAGAAGTGTGTTCTCGCCTATATTGTTGTTTCTCCAAGTCTACTAGATATGTACACCTTCCCAAGTCAAGTGCCATGTACCAAGGTACTTCAACTGTACCTGAATTTTGCCTTCTCTCTTGTGATTAAATCTTTCTCTCATTAAGTTCTGACAAAGTAATGGGAATCCTTCATCAGCACTTCCTTTTATTATCCTCACACATTTTCCTCGCAGTTTTGATTTCATCAAAGTCATTATCCTTTGATTTCATATTGTCCTTCCAACGGACGAAATTAGTTTTATCATAAGGATCCATTTGCAATATGTCAATATTAAGAGTACTTGATATAGTCGATGTCTCCATTTCCATAATAATAACACTTCAAGATTGCCGGGGAAATTTGATTACTAATGAAGATAAAGAAGTAGTAGTAGATTTTTGATACTTTAATACGTGATGACAATTACTGTCCTTAAGATATTATTTGTCCTCATTATTATTGTCACTAGGTTGTAAACAAATATACCTCTACGATACACACCAAAATCACAAATAAACGAGTTCAATAATTACTAAATTTTCCCTCTTGGAGCTTTATCTTAAATGTGTTAAAGTTGCATGTATTAAAAAAGAATAAGAGAGTTTTCTGAAGAAGAAGCATTTTTAAACAGTTTTGGATATTATAAATGATATGTGAATTGGTCTCTATTCACAGATAATCAATCAATACGTCTCTTGGGAATATGTCCCTTATCCCTAACCATCACCACTTTTCATGTTAGGAATAACTCCATTTCAAAACTACTAACAACCTTATTTTAGGATCAAGAGTAACTATTTTCATAACCAAGAGTCACATCTTCTTTTAATAAAGAGTCATGTCTTTTCTTAACTAGGAAACACCTCTTTTATGATAACAAACTTCAACAATCCCCTATTTAGTTTGTTATCTACACTAATTTACATAAATTCATACATATAATAAGATATCTATTAAGATTTTAACTTTCATTAGTGTAAATTATTCTATTAATGAGATCAACGGTAGATAAAATTTTGAACCATGATTCAACTTATTAATCAAATTATCACACATATGAATTTATACACATTCGGTTAAAAATTTCCTATGCCTAAGCACTTTTATGGACTTGTGCTCCCTCTTACATTCATGAATATTTACAAAAGTTCATCCGAGTTTTGTTAGAAGCGACACCACATTTTATATTCATATAGGTGAAGTTTCTAAATTTATTACCTTAGCATTGCCTTGCTAAAACCTTGAACTTCATTGAAAGTGTTTTCTTACACTTATCCTTCTAAATTTTCATAAATACTAACCTTGTGCCCTAGTACTCAGTCATAGTCAAGTTACAATAACTTCTTGTTACCCATTTAACTTTAATAATTTTGTTAGAAATTATAAAGTTGGGTTTCCATTGTCCTTGACTATTATCAATTGGTCTAAGATCCATTCCCTTAGCTGCTTATTATACCTCTCGACAGTCCTCTAGTGAATAAATCAACGAAGTTATCATTTGTACTAAGAAAATTACTAAAATAATTTCATCAATAATTAATTATCGAACGTACTCATGTCGCAAACTAATATGTCTAAATTTTTCATTGTATATCTCATTGAATGCCTTAGAAATGGTTGCCTCAATATCACAATGTAAAAATATGGCTGCCATTGATTGTGGCTGCAACTCTTTGTTCAATAACAAATTTTGTAGCTGTTCACTCTCTTTACCAATCTCCATAGTGATAGAAAGTCATAAACCTTCATTGAATGAGTTATACATGTTTGCTTATTTGATACCCGAGAGCTGCACCATTGGCAAGTTTTAGAAACTCATTCAACTTGTTATCAATTATGTTAGTTCGAATTAGCATTTGAAAATCCTTCTAGTATTCTTGGTCGTTTTCCATACAATTGATCATACTTTTTTTATTATAGTCTTCCAATGCATAGTACTAGGATTACTAGTAAATCTAGATAACTTACACACAATAAAGGTTAAATATGGTTTAGTGTAATACATAGCGTACTTTAAACTTCCAATTGCATTAGCATATTTTAATTGTGCTAAAGGTTGCCCAGTATTTTCTATCAATTTTATTTATATATCATATAGTTCATTTGACTCTTTAATTCCCAAATGATGATATCTTTGAATTATTTTTTCCTTATAGTGCCCTTGACTTAAAGTATAACCTCCACTAAACTTAATCACTTTGATGCCTATAATTATATCCACTTTTTTCAAATCTTTCATTTTAAACTAAGAATACAGATACTTTTCAGTTTCATCTATACCATGCATATTTGTATAATTAGCATACCATCTAGCTCTATACTATTTCATAAATTTTGAGTAAATGCACTTATAAGTATCATTATGCTTAAATCTATACGATAATACACCAAATAATAGCTTATTTCACATAATTAGCCTCACGATCTCAAGAACCTTCCTCAATTCGAATGCGTTTTATCACATTATCCACAATCAAGTTCTCAATCATGTGAAGAAGCTTATTTTGATATTCACTCCAAGTTTAAGGCAATTTTGAGATAATTGCAATAACTCGAAGAGGCTCATAAACTTCAATCATAAGGTTTAAGGCAATCATAATGTTCATCCACTTGCTTAGAGACAGATTTTCCATTAATCATGGCAAATCAAAATATTTTAAAGTAGTAATTCTATACATACCTTGTTTGTTAGCATTGTATTTTGGCCTCCAATGCATTACAAATGTCACTCATATTTGTGCAAGATTAAATCATTCGATATAGATGATCCAACAGAGTACTGGGAATCCCTCACCAGCACTTCCTTTCATTATCATCACGCCTTTTCATTACAGCTTTGATTTTATCAGAGTCATCATCCTTTGGATTAAGGACAACAAGCAAGTTGGGTATAGGATGTAGAAGACATAAAATTTAGATAGAGGAAGAATCATATTGTCCTTCCAATGGATGAAATTAGTTCCATTATAAGGATCCATTTGCAACTTGTCAAGATTGAGAGCACTTAATGCAGTCGATGTCTCCATCTCCATGACAATAATACCTTAAAATTGTTGAGGAAATTTGATTGCTAATGAAGATAGAGAAGTAGTAACAGATCATTGATGCTATGGGGTGTGATGATGATCACCGTCCTTAAGATATTATTTACCCACTATTGATATTGTAGGGTTTTAAACAAATATATCTCTAGGATATATGTCAAAGCCACAGATAAACGAATTCAGCAATTACTCAATTTTCTCTCTAGGAACTTCACCTTAAATGTGTTAAAGTTCTGTGTATGAAATGAAAAAAAAAAAAAAAGAGAATTCTGAAGAAGAATCATTTTTTAACAATTGTGGTTATTATAAATAACACGTGAATTGGTCTTTATTCATAGACAACCAATCAACACATCTCTTGAAAATAGGTAAATTATCTCCAACCATCATCACTTTTCTTGTCAAGAATAGTTTTTTTTTTTTTTTTTTTTTTTGGTAAGAAGCTTGTCAAGAATAGTTCTCTTTTATAACTACCAATAACCTCCTTCTAAGATCAAGAGTCACCTCTTTTCATAATCAAGAGTCACGTCTTCTCTTAACTAAGAGTCACGTTTTCTCTTAATCAAAAGACACTTCTTTCATGATAACAAACTACTTCAATACGTTTCGACTCTATTTGCTGATTGAAAAGGCAATTGATCATTATGAGAAAATTTACAGCTTAGAATCTGCATGTCTCAAGAAATGGGAGTCCTCATACTTAGTGCTCTTGTCATGAATAGATAGGTGCTTTACCTCTTCAACCAAATCAACTACAGGGTTTAGATTCAAGATGATGAGATGATTCGAGTGCGCAGAACAACTGGAGAGGTGCATGGTGGCACAACAGCTTGTCTGTATAGTTTGATACGTCACTACTTGCATTTCCATAAATAAATAAAGCTACTTATGTGCATGAACATGCATAATTATGCGTGTATGCGTGTATTCTCTGCTAATTCATGTGTTTCGAATGCAAATGCGATTGTCTATCCAAAAATCCATTTGCTATAACCTTTCTTTTCTTCAGGAATTTGGGGAGAATTGTCCAAAAAGTCCTAAACCTATTGCAGTTTTGCTAGTTCAGTCCTAAACCTTTTAATCTTATCTATTGAGTCCTAAACTTTTTGTTAGTTTGCCAATTGAGTCTATCCGGCCAATTTTGGCCGGAAAATACTGACGTGGACACGGCGGTGCCACGTAGGACTGCCGGTGCGACGTGGATAAATTTTAATAATATTTTAATATTTTTAAATTTTTTGATTTTTTTTAATATTTTCTGTTTTTCCTCTCTTTTTTTTTTTCTCTCTCTTTTTGGCTTTCCCTTGCCCTTTTCCGGTGGCCGGTGGCCACAGCCAGCCGGCCACCGGTCGGGCGGAGCCCTCGCCCCGGCCGGGCGGGCGACGGCTGGCCACCGGCCACAGCCGACGCTCGGCCGGCCGGGGGCGAGGCCGATGCTCACCGGGACGAGGGTGAGCCCGGCGAGGGCTCCCTCGCCGGATCCGGCGAGGCCGGCCCTCACCGGGGCCAAGGCTGGCCTCGCCCGCCACGGGCGAGGCCCAACCAGGCGACAGCGATGCCGGCGAGGCCAGCCCGGCCTCGGCGAGGGCCGGCCTCACCAGATCCGGCGAGGGGAGCCCTCACCGAGGCTCGCCCTCGCCCAAGCGGCGTCGGCCTCGCCCTGACCAGATCTGGCGAGGCCGGCCCTCGCCCCGGCCGGGCGTCGGCCGTGGCCGATGGCCAACCATCGCCCGCCCGGCCAGGGGCAAGGCCGACGCTCGCCTAGGCAAGGGCGAGCCCGGCGAGGGCTCCCTTCGCCAAATGCGGGAGGCCGGCCCTCGCCGGGCCGTGGGGCCGGCCTCGCCGGCCAACGGGCACTAGAAAAGGGCAAGGGAAAACCAAAAAGAAAAAAAAAAAGGAAAAAAAGAAAATATTAAAAAAATCAAAAATTAAAAAAATTTAAAATTATTAAAATATTATTAAAAATTATCCACATCAGCGCCAACAGTCCTACGTTGCACCGCCGGCGTCCACGTCAGTATTTTCCGGCCAAAATTGGCCAGATGGACTCAATTGGTAAACTGACAAAAGGTTTAGGACTTAATCGGCAAGATTGAAAAGTTTATGACTAAATTGACAAAACTGTAATAGGTTTAGGACTTTTTGGACAATTCTCCCCAGGAATTTGATATGCTTGCCTCAAAGCTACCGTACGGCAGATATAACTCTCTTTGATTGCACCAAAACCATTCCCTCTGATAGCAAATTAAACATATTTTGGATGTACAACTCCCTTTTCTGCTTTGGCTTATTTTGGAACATATGCACGACATTGCAATGTCAGGAGTACAGTTTTATCTCCACCGCAAGTGTCCATTTGAACCCCAACCTCATTCACTCAATATATCCACAGATCATCTCCCCTACCGACCCCTCTCATCAGCAGCGAGGGTGGTGGGGTGACGAAGGCCGATGTGGACAATTGTGGTCTAAGAGAGATAGCCCAAGCATTGCCCGTTGCATGGTATTGACTATGGTAGAGAGAGAGACGTCTGTATTAGGATTTTGGATTTTGATTTGATGCGATGAAGTGTACAATAAAAGGGACACATGTCACGATAAGTTGAAGAAGATAGGTGATTGGAACACTTTTAAGAACATCATATCAACATTCAAAATTAGATACACATGTGGTCATCCTATTAAGTAGATAGCAAATGGTAATAGATGGTAATTTCTCATTTTAGATTTTTCAATTAACCTTCGATTTCTCCATTACTGTAGAGCACTTTCACAAATTAAACCATGAGTGGAATAACAAGGTGGATACAACTGATTTTACGAGCAAACAATGTCTTTATTTAGTAATTAATTAACAGTATTCGCCCTTATGTGGCGTATTCCAAGCCAATGTAATAGCCAATCAACAGTGGAAGGGATATCACCGTGCCGAACACCACCCTACATAGAATTAAACAAGAGTAGATCAATTAGCAATTGTTAATCATATACTTAAGTTCCAAACAAATAAACCTAGAAATAATATAAAGCAAGGTAATCTTTTAAAATAAGAAAAATGTAACTTCCAAATGAACTTACGCAGTACTAAGGACGTTTGCATGTAGTCCGTACTCGTTGGCAAACACGAAAGAAGCTATGGCTTGTGGAATTGCCGCCTATACCAAAAAAATAATGATGATAATTAAATAAATTGAATATGAAACAGATTATGTAAATATGAAATGTTTATTATTGATGAAGAAACAAAACAAACTGAAGCCAACCTGAATGATGGCAATATGTAAAGCAGGCCCGTGCAAGCCCACGGCAAGAGAGCAAAGGGCCGTGATTGCGGGCCCCACCACAAACCTTGAGACCAATCCTAAGACAGTGGGCCCCGTTCCGCATGCTATCACCTTCGTTTGCATTGCTATGAATATCCCTGCAATTCGCATGCCCCATACACACTTTCATTAGATCATCTAAGAAGAAGCGGTGAGTTATGCTAAACATCCTTTGTTTCGTTCATGAATTTCAGAACCTATGATCGCTTTACTTAGTGTGCACATACCGATGTTGAACATGGCCGTGCCCTTCCCCGCTTTCGACATGATCTCGACCGAACCTTCCATTATACTCGGCATAGTAAATTTTAACCTACAGTGACACATGTTATCATATGTTAAGAACTTAGATACATACATAAATATAGAGATTGTATTAGAAAGTTCAACCAAAAGTTTATTCTCATAATTCTTATCTTGGTATGATGCATGTAAACTTCAAAGACAAATGATATGCTATTTTTTACCGGTGTGCGCGAGTCAAGTTTGATTTGGGTCCCTATCGATACCGGACTTGCAGTTTCAGTGGGTGGCTAAGTATTAGAATATTTTAAAGCACAAAGAAAAGAAAGAAAATGAGGGATTTCTCCGTCTGTCTCTCGCTCTCCCCTCAGAAACTTTGCACGCCATTCACTGTCTCTTCATCATTTCTGGTCCAACCTCAGATCTCTCCAACCGTTTGAGGATTCTCTTTCGCAAATGAACGCGAGAGAGAGAGAGAGAGAGAGAGAGAGAGAGAGAGGAAAGTGAGAAGGGAGGATAGTGAAAAGAGAGGAAAGAGAGATGACAGATAGGTATGCAGGTTTGCATGATGAACACGTTTTGCTGGACATTAACGCCGCCATTAACTATCATCACGTGGTCTGTTAAGGTTTCAGTTTTGCCTTTAATGTGCTCTGTATTAGTTCGGGTATAAGGCCCCGAAATTGAAATGAACTTTCAGAGGCCAACACGAAAAGTGGTTTTACTAATGAAGTTTTACTTACATTTGCATGGTACATGTGTAAATTATTCAAATCCTCATGATCAGAGAAAGAGCAATACTAACAGTATTAAGACTGATTTGTTAGACTGCTTTACTAGATAAAGTGGTATGCTCAAATTAATCATGTTGTACCTAAGAAATACGCTTACTGAAAAAAAAAAAAAAATACCTGCTAGCCATGAGAGCCCAAGCGAGGCCGAGAACATTGGCATACACGTTAGGGTTCATGGCCATCTTCATCCACACCACTCTCGCTAATGACCAGTAGTTCTCTCCACCGCCCTCCCTCGTAATCATGAGACTCATCTCTACATCCCTCTCTTCATTGACCACGCCATTAGGAGGAGGAGACGAAGAAGTGGTCGAATCCATCATCCTCGTGTTTCTGAACTCAAGAAGCAGAAGAAGCACAGGGATCCAAACCAGAGATTGTACCATGCACAGCTGAACCACCAGGTCAACGCCCCACTGGCCATACATGGCTTGCATCATCGGCACGCCGACTACGAGCAGGTTCGTCAGCGTGCACAGCGAGAACGTCGTGATGCTCCAGTTGTAGCTCGCCCTGCTGCTGAACCTCCCCCAGAGGCCAAGGATAACAAGGGTGGCGAGCTTGGACAGGGCATCAGCGGCGAGGAGGCGGAAGTTCATGGCATACGGGTTCATATGGGCTGTGAATTCGAACCCGAAGAGGGGGAGGATGAACAGGGCGACAAAGCGGTTGATGCCATCGCACTGCTCCTGAGTGAAGAGGCGCCACCACTTGACGGAGCCGTAGCCAAGCATGAGCGCTACGTACAGCGGGAACATCGACACCAGCACCTTGTACACGTCGTCCCACCCTATCATCTTCCTTACTGATGATGATGCTTGATAGCCTAAGCTAGTGCTGTCTCTTTGGCTCTGGTCGTGGGGGTTGGTGAGGAGTGACCTATGCGTAAGGTATGCTGTAGGGATAATCAATATGCGGATTCAATGGACGGAAGGTTCGAAAGATATGCTGTAGAGATAATCAATACGCGGATTCAATGGACGGAAGGTTCGAAAGAGGGAAAATCTGGATCGCCTTAACCGCCCTTTACTGGAATCTCAATACGCTCCTACTCCTCTTTCTTAAAAATTATCGCGCGGTTGATGAAGAGGGGGACGTAGAGATGAGCGTTGTGATTACGAGGTAAGGCAGCGGTGATCATCATGAGAAGAGGAGCTACTAGTCGTTAGCGAGAGTGGTGTGGATGATAATTTCATTGGAGAATCCACATGGATCATCTTTATCTTTGATTTGCGCGATAATCTATTGAGTATTTTGCTTTGCCGGAGGAAGGTAAAAAAACATGACAGTTCATTAGACGGCTTTCGACTCCTGAGATTGAGCATAAATTATTTAGAAATCCACCATTTGAAAACTAGATAGCCACCATTCAAATCTCACAAGTTGCACACAATCTTTTTTTTTTTTTTTTTATTGGGATCTCGCTTATAAATGTTGTAAATGTTAAAGGCCTTGACTTGATCCAAATAGGTTTTTTCTAGTTTGAGTAGGTTGTAGCTTGAGCAAAGGTCTTAATTTGAAAATTTTCATAGTCTAAATAGATTTCCAAGTTTGAATATTTCGTAATTTAAATTCATAAGGAAACATCATCCTGGCTTATTAATCCGAGCTATCCTGATTTGAGTGAGTTTCTTAATTTGACTAGTTATTTCCAAGTTTGAATATTTCGTAATTTAAATTCATAGGGAAACCTCATCCAGGCTGGCTTATTAATTCGAGCTATCCTAATTTGAGTGAGTTTCTTAATTTGACCGGTTCTTTTGTTTCCTTATTGTAATGGTTTCCTAACTTAAGTAAGCTTTCCCAAAAAAATGAGTTTTCGAATTTAAATACAAGTGTTATATATTTAATAGACGGGATTCTACTGGGTTATGACACATGCTAGAGCAAACAATAAGAATATTAGGATTTTTCACTTAGGTTTAAGTGCAAAGTGGATAGTTAACTTTTTATTTTTCCTCGTACCTTTTTGTCCTTTTTCTTTTTGGGCTAATTTTTCTATTTTCATTTTAAAAAGTATATTGCGCAACAAAACTACAAAGTACTGCGTCTGAGGACTAAACGTGTTATATGTCTAGAAAAAGAGAAAATCCACAATTCACTTGAATATTTTAATAGATAGATATATGGATATATTCAATTAAACATGTTATATGTCTAACCATGAATGTATCACAAAATAAAAAGGGTTAATACGACAAAAAAACTCTAAATTGGTATACATCTAACAAATTTACTTCAAGCTAATTTTTTTACTACTAAAAAGTCACAATCCTATACATTTGTGATAAATTTATTTTCTATTAGTTTCCATTAAATTAAATTAATTAAGAAATCCGTCATTTGAAAACTAGATAGTTCCCATTCACATCTCACAAGTTGCACGCAATTTTTTTTTTTTATTGGGATCTTGTTTATAAATGTTAAAGGCCTTGACCCTCTCCCCCTCACGAAGGAGAGGGGTTCGAATCCCGGGCGTTTTTTTTTATTGGGATCTTGTTTATAAATGTTAAAGGCCTTGACTTGATCCAAATAGGTTTTTTCTAGTTTGAGTAGATTGTAGGTTTACGAGCTTGAGCAAGTGTCTTAATTTGAAATTTTTCATAGTCTAAGTAGATTTCCAAGTTTGAATATTTCGTAATTTAAATTCATAAGGAAACCTCATCCAGGCTGGCTTATTAATTCGAGCTATCCTAATTTTAGTGAGTTTCTCAATTTGACTGGTTCTTTCGTTTTCTTATTGTAGCGGTTTCCTAACTTAAGTAAGTTTTCCCAAAATGGGTTTTCGAATTTGGATACAGATGTTATATATTTAATAGATGGGATTCTACTGGGTTATGACACATGCTAGAGCAAATAATAAGAATAATAGGATTTTTCACTGAGGTTTAAGTGCAAAGTGAATATTTTAATAGATAGATATATGGATATATTCAGTTAAACATGTTATATGTCTAACCATGAATGTATCACAAAATAAAAAGGGTTAATACAATTAAAAAAACTGTAAACTAGTATAGATCTAACAAATTTACTTCAAGCTAATTTTTTTACTATTAAAAAGTCACAATCCAATACATTTGTGATAAATTTATCTTTTATTAGTTTCCGTTAAATTAAATTAATTAAGAAATCCGTCATTTGAAAACTAGATAGTTCCTATTCAAATCTCACAAGTTGCACGCAATCTTCTTCTTTTTTTTTTTTTATTGGGATCTTGCTTATACATGTTAAAGGCCTTGACTTGATCCAAATAGGTTTTTTCTAGTTTGAGTAGGCGATAGGTTTAGGGGCTTGAGCAAGTGTCTTAATTTGAAAATTTTCATGGTCTAAGTAGATTTTCAAGTTTGAATATTTCGAAATTTAAATTTGTAAGGAAACCTCATCCAAGCTGGCTTATTAATTCGAGCTATCCTGATTTGAGTGAGTTTCTTAATTTGACTGGTCCTTTCGTTTTCTTATTGTAGTGGTTTCCTAACTTAAGTAAGCTTTCCCAAAATGGGTTTTTGAATTTGGATACAGATGTTATACATTTAATAGATGGGATTCTACTGGGTTATGACACATGCTAGAGCAAGCAATAAAAATATTAGGATTTTTCACTGAGGTTTAAGTGCAAAGTGGATAGTTAACTTTTTATTTTTCCTCGTACCTTTTTGTCTTTTTTCTTTTTGGACCAATTTTGCTATTTTCATTTTAAAAAGTAAATTGCGCAACAAAACTACAAAATACTGTGTCTATGAGGACTAAATGTGTTATATGTCTAGAAAATAGAGAAAATCCACAATTCACTTGAATATTTTAATAGATAGATATATGGATATATTCAATTAAACATGTTATATGTCTAACCATGAATGTATCACAAAATAAAAAAGGTTAATACGACAAAAAAAAACTCTAAACTGGTATACATCTAACAAATTTACTCGAGCTATTTTTTTTACTACTAAAAGGTCACAATCCAATACATTTGTGATAAATTTATCTTCTATTAGTTTCCGTTAAATTAAATTAATATTATCAAAAAAAAAAAAGTGAATGGAGGAGAGTAAAATCTCAAACCGATATACATGTTCATTGCCACATGTCATTCTACTCAACAATTTGAGAGTAAATTTAATGAGAAATAAATTTATCATAGGGAAAATTTCAAATAAGGACCTACAATATCATCATTTTCTCAAAAGAGGACCTGAAGTGAAGTTTGTCTCAAATAAGGACCTAAAGTGCTTTCATTTTCTCAAAAGAGGACCTAGAGTAGAGTCTGTCTCAAATAAGAACCCAAAGTAATCATTTAATCTCAATGAAGGACCTCATTTGCCGGCTAGTGAATACATGCATCTCCGATGCATATTCCGGTAGCCTGATTAGGGATATTTTTGTCAATTTTTTTTTAAATTTTTAGTTGTCTTGTTCTTTATTATTATTATTATTTTGGGTCAATGGTGGCACTGTTCATCATCTTCTTCGTCCCTTGTTCATCTTCTTCTAAAGAACATCAGACTTGGGAAGGGCCAGTGAGCGTTGGCCGTTGGTGAGGGTCGACAAGGGCAGTAGGCGAGGGCCACCAAGCCCTCGCCAGCCGTGAGCGAGGGCTTGTAGGCCGACCCTTGCCAAATCTGGTGAGGGTGGCCTTGGATGCGGGATGGCCCTCGCTAGCTACGGGTGAGGGCTTGCAAGGCCTCATCAGCCCTTATCAGTGGCCAATGAGGTGGGCGAGCCCTCACCCCGGCCAACGAGAGGTGACCTCACTGATGGCCGTGAGGGGCGACCTCCCCCACCTCCGCCCACTACTCCATCAACAATCTCGTCTTCTGCTAGGACTACGACTGGGATGCCTGTGTCGCTTTCTTCATCCCTTCCTCCCACCATCACTCCTAGATCGACGACTTCTTCAGCTACTCCTTTTGCCCTCGAGGACCTTCTTGTAGGGCTCGATTTGGACGACCCCCCTCCCCTATGGCCAATGAGGGCTCGATGGCCCTTGCCCACTATCAGCGATGGGCGTGGAGCCCTCGCTCATTGCCGGCGATGGGCGTCGAGCCCTCGCCAGCCCTTACCAATGGCCGGTGCTCACCTGGCCTTTCCCCAAGTTTGGTGTTCTTGATCTGGGCAAGAAGAAGTGAGTAGGGGACGAAGAAGACGATGAAACAAAATGGACGAAAACACCTTAATTAGGCCACCGGAATATACATTGAAGATGCATCTATTCACCGGCCGGCAAGTGAGATCCTTCTTTGAGATTAAATGACTACTTTGGATCCTTTTTTGAGACAAACTTCATTTCAAGTCCTCTTTTGAAAAAATGATGGTACTTTGGATCCTTATTTGAGACAAACTTCACTTCATGTCCTCTTTTGAGAAAATAATGGCATTTTGGGTCCTTATTTGAAATTTTCTCTTTATCATAGTTATACTGATCTGAAATAAGTTTGTAATCGGTATATCAATTTGAATTTTTTATATAATTAAATAAAAAATTACCGTTTGGGTACCAACATCCAAAATAAGTGGGTCCCGTGAAGGTAATATAATACGGTCTAGTCAAACTTATTATTAAAAAGTATTGTATGGTCTATAGAGCATGCGGATCAAATGCACCAATCATGTGACTATGATAGTGTCCTAAATACTTGATTGAGATGGTATTAGTTTATATAATCTCTGGTTTAATTCTCCAAAAAAATTCAAACTTTAGGTAGAATCCTAATTCTGTCTCAATTTTTTTTTGTCTAAAAAAAAAGCCCTTAAAATTTAGGTCCAATTTCAAATCTATCCCAAACTTCTTTTGTCTAAAAAAAACCACCAACTTTAACTGTAGTCCCAAATTTAAAATCAGTAACTTTCAATCTAGTCTCAAATTTGCTCTTGTTAACTATTTATCCAAAAATTGCCATTAGTTGTTTCGACGTGGGATTTTCACATTGGTAACAAATCTTCATCAAAAAGGTGAAATGAAAAATTATCATCAAAAGGAAACAGTTCTTTTTTTATATGAAAATCAGGGACATTTGGGATGATTGGCACTGATTTTTGGGCTGGGCTGATGGGGTAGATTTGGGACTAGATCAAAATTAGGGGTTTATCTTTAGAAAAAAAGAAATTCATGGTAAAATTGAGATTGTCTAAAGTTGGACCACCTGTTTTCGTTGTCCACCTTCATCTTTTCTCAAAACAGAACCGATGGAATTTTCAGTACTCCTGTTTTTATTTTAAGTAAAAAAAAATCTGGCCCTTTAGTGTACATTTAGAATTACCTTTCTTTTTTAAACTTAATTGTAATTTGTAGCTCGGATATTTTTTATCTCGCGAGACTTCCGTGATACTCAAGCATCGATCCATTTACTCGATAATGTTTTATATTTAAACCGGAATGTCCGTGTGTAACCAAATGGGCCCTTGATCTCTCCCATATGAAAAATTAAGGTCAAGGATACTTGGTTTTGCCCGTGAAGTTTGCTGTGAAATATGATTCTTATCCAATTTAAGTCAACTTTATATTTTCCTAATCGTGCCTATTCGGATGGTCCCCCATCATGATATTTATCCGGACGAGCAGTTTTTCGAGACACCGAGACGTAACGCAGGCGCCAACCTTTTTTTGGCCAAACCTCAGCGTCCGCTAATAAGAAAAGGGCAGCGTAAGCAGTTTCAGGATAAAAGGAAAGAAAGAAGAGGACAATTTCACCACGATTGCACAGAGATTTTTCCCCCTTCCTTCTGGCATTAGCGAGCGCAGTTTTCGTATTCGAATTTCGCAATCGCCTCGAAACGTGCCATCATAAGTGTGCGTCGCAATCGGATTTCTGTCGATACTCGCACATTTCCTTATTTTCGACGCATTTAAAATACGGTCGCGGTAAATGGTAGTCTGTTCTATCTTCTTTTGGCTAGTTGAGGGAAAAGCTGTTTTAATGGGACGCGTCATCGCTGGTCACTGCTGCCAGACGAATCACGAGTTGGTTGAAACTTGCGAGTAAGCACAAGGATGGTTCGGAGAAGAAAAGCTGAGGATTCCTAATTCAGCTAGACGCCACTGCATGCCAAAAGTAGCATACGTGAAAGTTTAAGTAGGGTCGCACAGGCTGAGTCTTTTGAAAGATATTTCGAATCGGCCCAAACAAACCGGCCCAACTGTTTGGCCGGGCCCAAACTGGTGCTCCTTTTTTATTTTTCATTATCTTTAACAGATCCCTCGTGATTATGGACTTACAGTTGATATTCCATAATAACACCTAGGAAGTTTACTCTCCCCGACTTCGATCTTGCTCGTGTTGCGAGCCCTACACATCGAAGAAAAGGGATGAGACTCTCTATCCCCATTGGCATCTTAAATCCAAAGTCCCGTCTACTCAAATCATCAAATTCGAGCGAACGAGGATGGCCACACAACAGGGAGAGCATCCGCGAGTTAAGTAGATAATTTGTATCAAAATGGGCTCGAACTTACGAAAAGTTGAAAAGTAGATTTTATGGTACCAACCCCCGAACCTATTTCATTACCATATGAAGATTGATCTGGAGGCAAGAGGATTCCAATGCTTTTGACTTCGGGACCAATGATTGGGGAATTTAGATTTAAGTAGAGGGTCGTGTCATCGAATTGCGATGCGAATTCTCCGTAAGGTAGCAAGCTAATTACGGTCTAGCTTTCGGATCACATACACGTGTACATTCGCGACCATCTTTGTGTTCAGATCATTTTTCCTTTGCCAGGATGATTAGTGGGTGACGTGGCAAGTCGAGCCAATCATCAGCAACAGTTGCGTACATGGTAAAAAGACATGCGAGGAACAGGGAGAGAGAGCTTCAATAAGCGGAACGAGTTTCTTTTCTTCTTCTTCTTCTTCGGAGATCGAAAACAGAGGAAAGGCCCCCGATCGTGATCGGCGAGAACGAACCAATGAAGCGATCCGCCGCGCTCTCCCTCCGCTCCTCCTCCCCCGCCGCCGCCGCCGCCGTCAGGAACGTCTCTCGTCCGTCGCCAGCTTTGCCCCCCTTCCGCTCCCCCGTCCGACCCAGATCGGGGGCCTTGGCTTTCCCAGGAAAATCGCCGTTCCCGGGGAAGTCTCTCCGTCTCGGGAAGATGAGCTTCACCGCCGTTGCCTCGTCCGCGCCGGGGGCCGGACCCGACCGATCCCCTTCTCAGGTGCCGCTTCATCTTGTTTCTCCATCTGGGTAGGCTTCTTTTTCGTGTCCGAAAGTGAAGGTACGCGCGGGATGAGCGGCGTTGGATTAGCGCGACGTGTTTATCGAGCGATGCGATCATCTGCGTTTATGTGGCAGTCGGTTGTAGTTTGCCTGTACCTGTCGTTTGGCTCTGCCTGTTGCTGGGAAGTCGCTAGCGCGTCGAGTTGCTTGCAGAAGATGGTTCTTTTACGAGGCCGTTTGAATCTCTTTCTTCGTGGTTCAGGGAGCTGAATCGTTTTTCAGGAAAGTTCTGGAGAACATGGAATGCGTGTACTTGAACAGGAACCCCACCGCCAAGGCCATCCTGGAGCTTGTCCGGTCGGCCGACGAAGATCAAATATGTTATGATCATCTCGCGTTTAGGACTTTTGGGGTATGTTGATGTTAATTGTAGAAAATAATGGACCGTGGTGTGGATTGAATAATATTGTGGATGCAATGTAGTTTAAGCAAGTGATTCGGTTAAATCGGTTAAGAAATGATATTACACTCAATCTTAGCTGAAGGTCCAAGAAAAGGTACGCATTTACGGCGATGCAAACAAGTCATGATACTGAGTGTTCCATCAAAATCTGGGACCCCGGACAAATGGTTTTGCAAGCCGTGTGCTATTAAATGAAATGACATGAAAGAAGCTGTCTTTGTGCGTCAAGAACTGTTTTTGAGTGATTAAATAAAACCATGACTCTGTTCATAAGCACGCTTTCCTCATGAGAATATATGTTAATTACAGGGCACTGTTTTTATGGGAGTTTAGGGTCTTGCATCTATGATTGACTCATGTGGCTGTCTCTCAACTTTTAAGGTAAATGGTTACGGGATCGACTCTTTGGCGGACTTTTTCCTGGATTATGGTTACACACAGCGAGAGGAGCTGAGGTTTCCTGCAAAGAAGTTGAGGGCCTTGTGGTTTTCACCTCCGAGAAACTCCCTTTCAGAGGGTGGGACCCGTGCTAATGGCCCTCTACCCAGAATTTTTATATCTGAACTTCTCGTCAACAAGATGACTCCACAAGCACAGGTGTGTATTCTCAAGATTGTTCCTGGTGAAGGTGATCAATAACTGCACTCAATGTTCATGTGCACCATTGTAAGTTCTGTGAGGTCTCGGTAGGATGAGGTTACTGTTTTCTTGGACTTTTGACCCGATGTTAGTCGTTCTTGTGGTGCTGTGGATTGGGGATATCAATAACATTCATCCTCACAAACTACTCACTGTCTGCAATCGCAGTCTGTAGTATTATCTTCAGTAAAAACATGGTGTTTTATGTCTGGTTTATCAAGTCCAGGTAAATTTTCTTCTCATGTGAATGTCTCAGCTAGCACCTTTTACCTTCAGGAAATAATTAGAAAATACGTTGGGATCTCTGGCAATGGTAATAAGCATGCTGCTCTGGCAAGCGCATTGGGAGCTTTGACATGGGAGAAGCCTCTGTACTCTGAATTTCAACAATTAGCAAGGTATGCCCAAATTGTTCTTCTTTTTCACTCATCCTGATTATCTCGAGTAGGATCAGTTTCTACCAACCAAAAATGCAGAGGTAAGTACAAGGCAGTGATGCTTAGTCTTAGCACTTTACTATTGTATTTTGTTCTATGCTGAAGTATTCAACTTAATATGTCTCCTGTACTTGTATATCCACATACGGGGGCTCATGCCTAGTTTTCCATTTATGCAGGGAAAGCGAGTATGCTGCCTGGACCCTTGTCAATGGTTATGCAGTGAACCATGTCACTATTTCGACTCATCGGCTAAAATCACACCTGAGGAATATCAAAAACCTAAATGAATACATCGAAAAGAATGGATTCAGCTTGAATTCAGAAGGAGGCATCTTGAAAGGTTTGCTTCCAAGTTTCACTTATGCGGCTTACTTTAAATTGCTTATAATTTGTTCGGTGATATAAACCATTGTTATATGGCTATGAGTTCCAGATAGACAGCTGTTATAACCTGTTCCGACAAATATGAAGCAGATCACAAGAGCCAAGGGCAAATGGGCATTCTTTTCTTCCCATTTCTCTAGTTATTTTGCAGTCTTCAGTAATAGTTGCATATAGGATTCATGACGAAGTAAGGACAGCTGCTTGCTTTGCAAGATAGAAGCTTAGCTTGCAGGAATCAGTGACTAAATTTTAAGATTTGTGAATTTGTAATTCCTATGAAAAATTCTGAGCTCATTAGAGAAGTAACACGTATATTGACTAACGCTTGGTTGCTGTTCACACCAGTTAGCCCTGACGGTCTTCTGCTCCAAAGCTCAACGGTGGCAGATTCAATTCTTTTCCAGTTTTCAGAGGGGATCAAAGAATCAGTTCCCTGTTCATATATTGAGTTTGCCGAACGCCTTGTACTGCCTCAGTTTCAGAGTCTACCAGAGAAAGAGGTAATCTTCTACTTGTTCTGGTAAATTTTGTAGTTTAGTAGCCTGCTCTGTTAGTTATTTTACCATAATTTGCTCACGTCGTCCCACTGATTAATCAGACTAACGTGTAATTTGCTATCCACTGGTGCCATAGATGATTCTTTTGGGTGTAGCCTCTGAAAGTTTGTTTATTTATTACGCAATGATAATCCAGTGCTTCACTTTCTCAGGTCAAAGAGTTCCACAGACGAGATGGTTTCGAGGTCGGGAATGCCGACAAGATCTTCGAGAGCACATCAAAAGAGCAGCTCACTAGGAGAGCTGCATGAGCATGGAGATCAATGACAGAACAATGAACACCGAATGAAGGGTTTGGACATCAGCATGTTATGGAATAAGCATCGATGTCCGTATTAAGTGTCAATATGTGCTGTAAAAGACCCATTGCCCGTCAGGGAGGAATAATACTAGCTTCACTTGAAAGCAAAATGGTTCATATAAGACGTAGCACGCCCCGGAACTTTCTTTCAATCGCCAAAACAATTACCGTGTATATATGTAGTCTTCAACCGGCAATTGGTTACACATCCTGACAAAACAAACTGATTTTATGTAGAAATCGTCTGACCGAAAAAATTCCTAAAACGATGTTTTTGATTTAAAATTGTTACAGCTGATAAACGTACTTGAGCCCTTATTAATGGAAAACATATCAAGTAGCATAGAAACTCGCAAGCAGAAATATGTAAACAATGGATATGGACTTTTTTTCTTCTCGCATAAACTGTGCCATTGTATTGAGGGCAATATGAGAGCAAAGCTAAGGAGGAAAAAGAAGCAAGGGAAATGAGGCAACAAGCTTCAGCATATCTCCAAACGAGTTCCATATGGGTCAAAATAGACACTGCCAGAAATGCTTCACCTTTCCAGACATCCTCTGCTCAAGGATGTCAAAACACATCACCATTCAAGCACATTTTCTCCGTCACCGTTTCAGTAATCAAGCGCAAATGTTTAGGTGAAAATCAACTCCTATACTGAAAAAAGATAAGAAAAGGAAATAAATTGGGGGGAGAGGGGTTGAATATGGGGCGGCTAAGTCTAAACCCATCACTATGGTTTACTATTCGGTTTTGGAGATTGATGAGGATACTGATGGTGGTATGGGGATGCATGGGTCCCATTCGGTATCGAAAGACTCCTATTCCTTGCATTCGCTCCTGCTTGCGATTGAATGCCATATCTAGCATTTGGGCTCGACCCTATGCGCTCCGCCCTCATGGTCTGAAAATAGTATGATGAGCTTGCCATATCCTTGAGATTTGGGAGAGGCTTCAAAGCTTCGACAACATCACTCATCAGGGGACGAGCCTTCGGATCTCGGCTAAGGCAGTGAGCAGCCAACTGCGCAGCCTTTTGGGCACCTTTTATCGAGAAGTGACCTTCAAGCCGTGGATCTATCAATTTGTAGAATCTTCTTCTCTCTCCAAGATGTGGTCGAGCCCATTCAACTAAGTTATGCTCGCCATTAGGTCGATTTTTGTCCATGGATCTTCTTCCGGTCAGCATTTCCAAAAGCACCACACCAAAACTATAGACATCACTCCTTGAAGTAAGGTGCCCTGCAATAGTGAATGTGAGCTGGCTAGACAGGAGACAGGGATATGTTAAGTAAGCACCATTTGGTCCTATTTTCAGGCAAGTATAACCCATGGCAAACCATCAGACGTCTCGCCCACATCTAGCCATCAAAACAATCAAAACATTTGCACACCTCCCCCCACTTAAACAAGAAAAGCAGTCTATATTAGGAACACCCTTGCCATGACCTCTGCAACCCAGTAAAACTAAATATGAATCACCTAGGAACTCTTAACTCATGACATCCATACTTATGGCTCACAATACTCAGCATTTCTCCACTAGCGAGTGTTGTTTGCAGGGTCCAGAAAACTATCAAGCTTCCTCCAAACAAAGAACATGAGAAGACACCATCCATTAATACAGGTAATGAGTACAAGAACTTCACATGCTATGCCGGGGGTAAAATTTCAGAAGTAAGAACGATGCAGAATAATCAATCACATGGAAAAGAAGAGGATTAACATATCAATAGACTGCATACAAGACCAGACCGAGAAAACTCATTTGTGCATTCAGTGCAAGAATGATTATAGTTATGTGTACCATGCCAGCACGTTTGACCATTTACAAAGATATAAGACAACAGGATAAATGAAGTATATTGGTTAATAACCTTCAATCATTTTTTTCCATCTTTGATCAGGATGTTGGAATTCCCAAATCTATCGACAGCTAACGATTGTTGGCGCAAATGTCTGCTTGTCATAAGTTTCCACACCAATATGTAACAGCGGAACAATGCATACATAAGGTGCATTGATTGGAACCATTCTCTTTTCACTTGACACGTTAGTTATTACCCAGCCACCTTTATGCAGGTCAGCCATACGTTTCTCATTGTCAAATAGCTCATACTGTAAAACAATAACGTACCGGTCATCACGTATTCTGGGGCAGCATAGCCATATGTTCCCATGACACGTGTTGAGACATGAGTCTTATCTCCCTCGGGACCATCTTTTGCAAGCCCAAAATCAGAAAGCTTGGCATTGTAGTCCTGAAAGGCAAACAATTAAAAGAATTGAATAACATGATAGGCTTAAAAAGGAAGACAAAATGTTGTCGCAAATTTAGGACATACAGCATCTAACAGGATATTGGAAGTTTTGAAATCACGATATATCACCGGCCTTTCCGCCTCCTCGTGAAGAAAAGCAAGACCCTTTGCAGCACCTAGCGCTATTTTCATCCTGATAGACCAAGGGAGAGGCAGAGCTCCTACACAGGCCCAGTACAAAGAAAAACAAAGGAATTAACTCATAAAATGTTTGTGACCACAGAAAAATTAAGATAGGAGCTTAATTAAATACTAGCACCAACTTTTCAAAAATGACCGGGAATATATTAGAAACTACAGCATGTCATGATACCTATTTTTACTTGGGTCGAATGAGAAATGATGCTACACATAGGTGAGCTTAGCATTTTGATACCTAATGGCATATAAATAACCACATCTAGTACATTGTCGAGTCACCAAATTACTAAGTATGTTTCCCATTTAATTTTTTTTTTTTTTTTTTTTTTTTTGGTAAAAATGTTTCCCATTTAATTGATTTCTAAAGTACTAGCAAAATTTTAGCACAATCCATCCTCAATAGGGCACTACTGGGGATTTCCTCCAAAAAATTCAAGAACAATAACTACATAATTCGTGATGTAGAAACTACAAGTAGAAGATACCAAAAGGATGCCTAAGGTTATCGGATTGATGAAGTTGCTAAAGAGCAATATTTCATGACCGTTAAAAACAGTCCCCCTTTATCCCATTCCCTTTGTTTTTCCTGGCCTAAAGCATCAATGCCAATTCTAACTTGATTAAGCAAAGCCACAAAGTTGTGTGCTTTTTGGGTTCTCAGAGAGACTGTCATCCAACAGACAATTCGCACCAAAACTTTTCAGGCAGAATAAAACGTTCAGCATCTAGTGCATAACAATTCCTACACAAGTCAAACATCACAACAAACTCTTTAGGTAAAAAAATTTCCCAAATCTACCGTATTTTGAGAAGAGACCGATAATGTGGTAATAAATATGATTTTCTGTGGAGATCGACATCCATAGCATTAGCAATATAGTAACTTGTTCAGGAGAGAGGACTTCAATATCCAGCTACAGAAAGATCATTATGGCATGAATACAGATAGTATATATAATATGCAAAAGACATTATTGAGGGCAGTCAAGCACACAATACAGGACAACTGCATACTTCTAAAGAGGTGGTTCTCCAAGCTCCCCCTTGGCATAAACTCATACACTAGCAGCCTTTGGTCATCTTCTATGCAATATCCGATTAATTTCACCAAATTAGGATGCACTAGATCACCAAGATAATTCACTTCAGCCTGCCACATCGAAAGTGCAACTCATCAGAAGCCATGTTAACAAGCATATAGGCAATAATTCAGATACAAAAAGGTGAATAGAGTGATAAGTCACCAGCCATTCTTTGTGACCCTGAAGCCCATCATGATTGAGAGTTTTAACAGCAACAGTAAGCCCAGTGCCAGGTCTCACGGGAGCAGTCCCATTTTCTTCGATCCAACCCTTGAAGACGCAGCCAAAACCACCTTCCCCAAGTAGACTTTCAGGTCTAAAGTTTCTTGTCGCTAACTTAAGATCATTGAAGTTGAACTTTCGCAGGCGTGAGGCAACTTTAAGTTCCTCTTCAAGTTTGGAAGTCGAAGAGTTACTTTCTGTATTGCTAGTGGTCGTAGATGAAACCGCAGGAGGAGCAGGCTGGTCTCTGCTCGTATCATTTGTAAATTTACTTTCTGCTGCTCAAATAAATAAATAAATAAATAAATAAAAATGCAGATTATACAAGTGAGTAAGCAAGGATTGCAGACAGTTCAATAAACAATATGCAGCAAGCCAGTTTTCCAAACAGTAACTGCAAATTGAATTATCCACTGTGAAGACAGGCCAAAGCATGTTACATGAACAGTTCATCAGAACTTGAGCATACACATGGAGATGTTTTTTAAGTATATAGCAAATCAGGGAGGTAAATGTTGCATACAACAGATAACTAGGACAATATAACTCGCAATCGAAGTGAGTTGTGCAACTCACAGCACATAGCCTACCCAATTTTCTGAGATGGGCTAAATTAATTCTATGCAATCACCATCGACTCCTTCTCAGTAGATAAAAATAATTCATGAACTAGCTTACAATTTTCAGCTTATACCTACTCAGAACTCAATAGGACACCTCAGCTTTTTTCAAAAATAACTCAGAACGAGAAATTGTCCATCTTCCTTATAAGGAAATTTGTCAATCATAGCTCTTGTTTGGTCAATTCATATCCTCAAGCAACTCTAGAGCTGTCACAAACTAGCGTCCTATGACATAGACATGAGTTGTCATTATGACTAGACGATCCATAACTGCACAACAATTACCAATGGCTTCTCAAGCCAACATTCCAATAGATTTTACTGAAATGCACCCACCAGCATTCAGGCAGTTTGAGTCTGCACGTGCGTGTGCATGTGGTAAGTGACTTACTGAAGAAAAACTTTAAATGCAAAAAGAAAAGATGCATGAAGAAAATCTAAACATTGGATGAATTAGTATCAATGCCCTATTACACTGCCTTTATGAGATGAATCATGAACCCTACATGAATTGAAACCCTAACCTAGCCATTTATTTCTTCAATTTACCAAACGAGAACAAAAGGTCTACTCTTTATTTTGCCCATAATATCTCTCTAATGCAAATATGTATGTATCACAAAGACCACCATAAACCTAGAAAAAGGTCTTTCTGCAAAACTGATAAGGTATTCCCATTGTCTAACCTAAATTAAAAATCAACCATAAATACAATTTCTGCATTCCAATGGACAAAATTCTCCGACCAAAAGATGGTAGAAAAACCAGCTACGGTAAAGGCAATGGATTAGGCTGGAAGCAATGTCTCCAGTGGCAAGAATAAACCAGCAATTCATGCATATTCATGCTAATGCTGCCGCAGCATTTTGATCTGAAGTCCGAAGTATATTGTCTATATACATCAGAAGAGATCATTTGTTGAAGACACCACAATACTGGTAACAATAGTTAGTTGCCATTGCCTCATTCTTCTTAAACATTTCTATAGAAATTACTGGACGTTCAATTTTAAAGGAGAAGCTAATAAGAGCCACTACGCTCTATTTAAAGCTGAAACTTACTGGATAACTTAACGGTTCCCTAAAGCACTGTGAGTGCTTCCCTTGCTGCAACCCACCATGACATAGCACAGAAGGAACGCTAGATTGGATCGATATGGGTATTCAAATCCTGAGATTCCAGGTAGAAAAATGGTGGATTTCAAGCTCTCAAAAACAGGCTTTCATTCGAATTGTTGTGGATTGGATGATGGATAAACCAGCAAGTAGGGTCTTGCCTAGGTTGAAGTCATTCATTTGCTGTGGATTCTCTTACAAGTGCCATGTCAGTTTTTTATCTATCAAGCTCTGAAGGTGCACTAGCTTGCTCTGTCAAATGTCTTTTCTTCTCTTTTCTTTTGATTTCCATTATCTTCATTCTCATTAATGGTGAAACAATATTTGGTCTCATTATCTCCTCATTCCAGTAGAGATAAAAAGGGAAGAGGCTCTCCACAGTTCTGATTTCCATGAAGATGACAAAACTCCTCATGTTCGCTTCAGCTTCTAAAGAGCCACCCATGGTACAGCAACAACATTGGCAAAACTCACTAGCTCTTTTCACTACATATTTATAACAAGACCCGGTAAGTATAATAGAGGCAGAAACTCATGAAATGCACTGAACGATCCTACCGGCCACCCCCGAAAAGAACGAAAACCTAAGCTCAAACAACATCCCGTGAACCTCAGAACCCGCAGAGCTTAGAGACAAACGCACTGAAAGTGAAAAAAATTGAAACCGAAGAAGCACGATGTCCGGTCATTCAAGGTCCAGTAAACATAGAGGTAGAAACCCGTGAAATGCACTAGACAATCCTATCTACAGGTCGCTCCCAACAGATTGAAAAAGCCTAAGCTCAGACAACATCCTGTCAACCTCAAAACCCACGGCGCTTAGAGACAAACGCACTGAAAGTTAAAAAAAGAAAGAAAATTTGAAGCTAAAGAAGCACACAGTCGGGTCAAAAATGAAGGGGAACATTACCGTAATTAGTACTGGTACCACTGATGGAACTATCGACTTTGGATCTTGAGGAGATGCAGCTCCCTATGAACCTCAACCTAACCCAACAACCGCTTTCCTTCACACCCACACTATCTCGTCGTCGTCGCCGCCGAGACCGTCTTCCCGGCCACCCCCGCGTTCTTCCGCTCGCCGCCGTCCTTGCTCTTCTTCTTCTTCCTCCCCATCGACTCGCCCGAGTCCCAAGCCTCGACCTTGCCATTGTCGCCCCCACCCCCAGTTCCGCCGCCGCCGCCGCTGCCAGTGACGACGCTCATCTCTCTGGAACCCTAACCGCGGAAAATCCCCCAAATCATCAACCCCGGGACCCAAGAACCCCCCACCCCCTCCAATTCGAAACCACGGGAATCGTAACCGTCGGCCCTCAAAAGCATCGGAACCCGACAAACAGCCGGGCGGGCGGAGTAGGAGGAGGGGGGGACGGCGGCGGAGAGCTCCTCGCCGTCGCTTGCCCGGGGCACCTGAGAATACCAGCTGACTGCAAGGCTGCGAAACGAACGGCGGCAGCTCCGAGATCACGAACGAGCGACGACCCAGATCATGCGCACCGCCGGCGCCGGCGCCGCTGCGCGGCGACCGGAGCAACAAGCTCGGAATCCGCCCGCGGGGGGAGAAAGGCGAGAAATTTACCGGCGCTTCGAGCTCGCGAATTTTGAAGGGGACGGAACTGACCGACGCGATCACACACTCCCGAAAGAACAACGCCTCTCCAAAGCTCCGGAGCCCCAGAAAAAGAAAGGAAAAGGAGGAGAGAGAAAGAGAGAGAGAGAGAGGTAGAGAGAGAAAGAAGTGGGGAGGAAGAGTAATAATGCCGATGCGGTGAAAAAAATGTGAGGGGAAGGGAGGGAACGAGAAAATCGCAGCGGGGGGAGCAAAAGACGCGAAAAAGCTGACCGTTTAAAAAGAAAAAGTGGGGGCGAGCGAACGAACAAGAAAAAATGTGGGGGATTTCGATTGAATTATATCGCCTCCCTCTCTCTCGTTTCTCTCTCTTCTTTCTCTCTCTTCTGCAATTTTTTTTTAAAGAAGAAAAATCTCTTTCGCTCGACGATGGAATCGAAGACTCAGAAAAGGCGGAGCCGCAGCAGCTGCCCGGAGAAAACGGGCAGCCAGGCAGGCTGACCTGGCTGCGAGGGCGTTGAACTGCATTGTACTCGCGGTCTCGCCGTCGTCGCGTAATGTGCCGTGTGGGAGCTTGGACATTAGGCATTAATGGCGTATGCGAATTCGATTTTTTTTTTCTGGGTTGGATTTTTCTTTATAAGAGAGAAATTCACAATTTGTGAATACAGTAAATTCACGCGGCACCATCAATTATTACTGTACAAACAAAGTTTCCGTGTGTCGAACGACTTCAGACCCGTGTCCAAAATGAATCTTAAAATTTAGATTACTGGAATTCAATTATATTCAACGAACAATCAAACTATATGGTTTCATTGCATTCGGTTTTATTACTATCATTAGTGCAGAAATGTCTGTAAATGTTCGTTATCGGGTAGATGAAAATTCAATCACTCGACTTTCTTGTAAGTAGTACATGTACCGTTTATCCAAGATAGCTAATAATTCCCGCATCATTACCATTGGCTAATTTTTGAAAATCCACTGGCTGACGACCGTACGGGGCAGGGTGGGAGCTGCAAAAGGTTATGGGCGGGCAGCTCGGGCAGAGCGCTGGAGTGCGGGAAGGACGGGTAGGGGAGAGAGAGAGAGAGAGAGAGAGAAGGGTGGGGCCCACGTGATGGTGACGTGTCATCGGTGCGCGGGGTAGGCGGACGCCCGACGCGCGCGTCAGCTTGGATTTTGGCTTGCGGGCGGACACACCGCTCGGCATGCTGCGCCTCCCCTGCTTTTTCGATTTTCTAATTGCCCCTTTTTTGCTTTCTTTATTTTAAAATTGAGCTCTTTAACTGTGTATAAATTATAAATAATTTATTAATTTAGAGTAATGACAAAGCTTCTTTTTCTCTTGTTAAAAAAAAAAAAAGGGTTTTCGGAGTTCCAATTTTTTTTATGCGCCTTTCCTTAATGGGGGCTGCGAATGCTTTTTCTTCGATTAAATTAAACAGATATTTGGAGGCATTAGGATACCTAAAAACTTTAATTGTTCTGAAAACGTGCCGGATACTATAATCCAATAGGTAGATATTGCTTAACTTATGTCACTTCCAAGAAAATGCCAAATCCAAGCGGCAGAAGACTGTATCGGAACATAAAATTAATGAGTAACGGGTGATAAATCACTTTTGTAAAAATGAATTATAACTTTGAATTTGTATACTTTATTTAATTGTAAATGGTTTTAATGTTGACCAGTCATTTTCAGCAAATCAAACATGTGAAAATATAAAAAATCAATCCGCGAACAAATTATTACACTCAACTAAACACACATTTCAATTTGTTTTCTAGTGCTTATCCGAAATCGAGGTTAAATTTAGTGTATTCGTATCTCCTAACTATATTCCTCCAGATGTGAACAAGCTTTTGATATTTTATGTAGGTAAATATCTATCACCGTTAGTTTGTCTAAGAAGCAATTGAATTTATTGATAAATTCAAGAGCGTAACTCGATAGCTTAATAAGTCTTATATTGTTTGGTCAATAATGACCTCATTCCAACCTAAGCAAGTATGATTTTGAATTGTCTGTATGTGCAAAATCAACACGTGAGTATTTTCCCTAAACCGTCCGTGGAAGAAGATTTTCAACCTTTACATACAAAGTCAATCAAGATGTTCGATGAAGTTTTCAACTAATTATGCGAAAACATTATAAATTGTTTTTGAAAGAGTCCAAGAGAAAGAAAAAAAAGAAAGAAAAAAAAAAAGGATGGAATAAGATAGTCTCGTGCAGCTAATTTAGAGAGAGAGAGAGAGAGAGAGAGAGAGAGAGAGAGAGCAAATTCCACGTAGCTCACGCTAAGTGGATATACTTGAATAATCCGCAACTGGAAAATGTCAAGATTCGAAAGGTGGAACGTGCCTAACTTTGCTAATTTAGACTAATTACTCAACTTCTCGCGCACATAACGCAAGAGCAGGTAGGCTTTCTTCTAATGCATCTAATCCAGGATTAGGTTTTTTATTACGTAATTTGATGTTTCGCTAGACAGCAATCCAGGACCTCACCTCATAATGGAGGCAACTTGCAATTTCTGGAGGCAATTCCCGTTTTGATTTTCAAGTTTGACCGCAGGATGATCACACAAATTGACCAAACCAAACAATTCGATTAGCTGACTAATTAAAGATTTTTTTCCGATCTATCTTGCACCACACTAAAATTTCACATCGAGGTCAAGATTTACCTTAACATAATTGAAAAGGTTATAATTAAATTGGGATCCATACAATAAGTTATAATAATTATCAATAACACAAAAATCTTAAACTATCCCATCACGACACAAATGCTCTGAATCTTTTTCCGTGTTGCTAAAATTCCGAACGAAATTATGGACGAAATCAAAAAAGATGGTAATACGTTACAGATTGAGTTTTTTCTTGGCACCAAAAAAAAAATAATTAAGATATTCGTGTCACAGTAGGTAATTTTAAGATTTTTTATAACATAAAAATTCAATATATTTATGTCATAATGAGCATAATTCTAAAAAAAAGTTCGGTATTTTGCCCTCATAATTTACAGGGGCAATTATCCCCTGATAATAAAATTATTATTTGAATATAATGACCCCGGTGACTAGGAACAAGCAGAAGCTGGAACGGGTCGATCCATCCTAGGTTTGTTACTCTTCGAGTGGACTAAAGTAAATGAAGGTGGGGGGAGGGGCAATTAATGTTTCTCGACATTATTCGATGTGTTTGGAGGGGTGTTCGCATTTCCCGATGCATCCGCATCGCCAAAAGCGGCAGCTGGAATTTCAATTATGACGCGCGAAAGTTTGCTCCGTCGCTTTGTCCTTGTCCCCACCCGGTGATGTTCGGCGTCGCCCCGGGGCCCGAGCGAGCGAAGAATATGCGAACAGAGAGGATCGAATCGGATCGGACCGTGGCCCCGCGCGACGGGCCCCAGGCCCAGAGGGACATATGGGCCTACTCGAACCGACACGACCCGACCCGACATTCGGGCTTGGGATTCTCGCCCAGCCCGGCCCGGTCCATGCTCACCATGACCTTCCGACGTGAATAGAAATTATGTTCATCGTCCACACAAATGTTTAAACATAAACTGTTGTTCACAATAAAAAAAAAAAAAATTGACTGGCTGATTAATTCGCGTGATATGAGAGATTGTTTTTGAGAAAATAATTTTTAGAATTATTTGTTATTCGCGAGACAAATAAAGCCATAATATTATTATCTTTCATCTCGTTTTAAGTTTAAGGCTCCATTTATTTTGTAAACTAAATTATTTAAAAAATATTTTCCTAAAGATATATCCGTCATCTACAAAGATATCTGAACATAAATTGTTATCTTGATGATATAAATATTTCTTATCGATTAATTATTGCAAGCAATGCAAGTAATTATATTTTCAAAAATGCTTTTGTATCGTCTAGTTGCTTTTGAAATGAACAAAGATTAAATGTCATGAATTCTTGGCATCTCTCCCTATGGACAGATTCGCACATATTTGGGCTCGCGATTTTGTGTGACTTGTACTTTTGATTCCTCTCTATAAAAAGGAGGTGTGGGAACAAAAATATTTAACTTGTACTTCAACTCGATCCCAATTTTAATTTTAGCGTTTTCTACCCCATTAAAAAAGGTATATAATTTTCACTCGATACTCAAATCCAATTCCTATCAAATTTCTATCGAATGATGATGTTAGAAAAGATTCGATGCGTTATCCCACATGTAGAGGAAAGGGAAGCATTTGAGTTTGGATTTGAGCGACAAATCAAAATGGATTGAAAAATGACTTTCTAGGGCAAAAAAGCCATGAACGAGCAATTGGTCAAATCCAAGCATGCCCGAAAATTGAGAAAAAATATACCCTCGAACCGGTGGTCGGCAAATTTAGGAAAAAGCTGTGTACAGCGTTTATGCATAAGGCCATAATAAATAGGTGTAGTGAAGTCTAAGGTATTTTAGGAAAACAATCGCAGAGAATATATAAAGAATATCCTATAATATATACAAAATCCTCACAATATCGTAGCACCTTCTCAAACTCAAGGTGGATCAAATAGTGAGAGTTTGGATAGAGTTGAGTGGATTTTGGAGCGAGAGGCCCATTTCGGCAAGCAAACGACAAAACCGGACAATCTCAACAGCAGTGTCAACTATAGCATGATACTTAAGACTCGCTAGAGGAGCGAGAGACAATCTATCATTTCTCGACGCGCCAAGAAATGAGAGAATCGCCAAGGAAAATGCAAAATCCCATGACGGACCGACAATTAGTTGCATTAGGAGCACTTGGAATAAGCACATAACTCAAGAGGAGAAGATGACGACAAAAACAAATACTGTGTCAAAGTACTCGCGGGATCCACTGAACAAACAGCATAATGAGTAGACCGAGGGGCGCAAACGTAGCAAAAAAACTTTTTTCTTTTCGGAACTCGTTATTATTGCATGATATTTTCGGATGTTTCCTCGCTCTTAAGGAATTCATAGCATTTTCACAGCCACATTTTATATGTTACCTTGAAACTCGACTCTTAAAACTTGTTTCTTCTCCAATCCCGGAAATTCATTTCTCGAATGATTTGTGTTGAGAAACGGTCAAGTCATGGATGAAGTGAAAAGAAAAGTTTTATGGCAGAATTTATGAATAAACACCCTCTTGTAGCAGTGGAAATCAAATGTAATTTTCCTCTTTTCCTTTCACTCTCGCAATTTCACTTCCTCTAAAATCTTTTCCTCCCACCTCATCCACGACTTGATCATTTCCTGAATATTGATCCTCCGAGGAATGAAGATCTTAAGGGAGAAGAAAGTTTCAAAGTAATAAATAAAATAGGAAGCATTTAACAGTATTATGTGATAGTATTCTATAACAATGATGAATTCCAAAATGAAAATCTTTTTTTTACCGCATTTGTGCCTCGGCTACCTCCTCCCTCTCTCATGGTAGGAATCATCATCAACTCTTAACCAAGTCGTGTATAGCATCAAGGCATAAGGCTGGAATAAATAGGTAAAATGAAGTATAATCTATAAGATATCTTAGGAAAACAATCAAAGATAATACACAAAGATAATTCTATAATATCCTAAATATATATATAGAATCCCTAATATATTGTAACAGGCAATGTCAAAGAATGGAGGAAGCTCTTGAGTTGTGCACGCATGCCTTTCACTTTAACACGTTTGGTTGGTCATGGAATACATATTAAATAGACAGAGCGCCATATAATTAACAGTATTATTTTCAATGAAAACTTGATGAAAAATAAATTGAATACCCATCGAAAATTTGTACTTTCCCACGAGATATGATAATGTCGAGAGTGGAAATTAAGATCCGGTTGATATTTTTTCACGAGACGAAAAAGAAAAGATCGATTCGTATTAAAATTCGAGTTACGAGCGGTGCTTTTTTTTTTTTTTAAGGGAATTTAGGCAATTGCACTCGGCGATGGATTTAATAGAAAAGTTTTAAAGGTGGCCGACAAAGGTAGGGGCTGTCCCTCCGTCCGAGATGCCGCGCGTCCGATTGGCAGAGGGGCGACGCGTGTGGATAAGAACCGACGTCGGATTCGTGCATTTTATTCATCAATTTTTTAATTTTGCGGATTTATTTATTTTTATAATTTTATTATTATTTTGGGGTTGGTTCGTTGTTTGCGGCGGTGGTTCCACGTCGACCCTCGGTCTCTTATCTTGTCGCTTTCCGCCCGACGAAGTAAAGTCTGGGAAAATTTTCATCCCCCTCAATTCGCTTCGTACGTGGGCCCCACCTCTTCGTGTTCGCCGACGGCTCCCAAGCACAAAAAAGCCTTGTCTCCGAATAATAACCATTCCATTTTAAAAATTAATTTCTGATTATTTCCATCCATCTGATGAATTTCTGAGTTATAATATACATTTAATAACAATGCAAGATGCCTATTATCAAAATAAAAATTTATTTGATAACAAAATAAAATTCTTTCCTCTTAGATGGGCGAGCGAGCAACGGTAGGCGAATGGCTGACTAATAGCGATGGCAAACGATGGAAATAATTTAATTTCTCATTTTTGTTATGAAAATTGAAAAAAAAATATTTTTCATTTTTATTTCAAATCTACTTATTGCACTATCAAACATGTTTCCATTCTAAACCCATTCCCCGGAAGAAAAACAGAAAAAAAAAAAAAGAATGACTATTAATGATTTTTTAATTTTGCGGATTTATTTTTATATTTATAATTTTATTATTTTGGGGTTGGTTGGTTGTTTGCAGCGGTGGTTCCACGTCGACCCTCCCCCTCTTGTCGCTTTCCGCCCGATAAAGCAAGTCTGGGAAAATTTTCATCCCCTTCAATTGGCTTCGCACGTGGGCCCTTTGCGTTCGCAGACGGCTCCCAAGCATAAAAGGCTTGTCTCCGAATAACAACCATTCTATTTTAAAAATCAATTTCTGATTATTTCCATCTATTTGATTTGATGAATTTATGAGTCAAAATATATGTTTAATAATAACATAAAATATCCGTTATCAAAATAGAAATTCGTTTGATAATAACATAAAAGTCCTCCCTCTTAGATGGGCGGTGGGCAGCGACAGGTAGACAGTCGGCTAGTAGCGATGATAAGCGATGATAAAATTTTTTTTTTCTTATTTTTGTTTTAGAAATTAAAAAGAAAAAAATTTATCATTTCTATTATAAATCTATTTTTTGACTAAAAGTTATTCTGGAAATAGAAAAAGATTGCACTACCAAACACATTTCCATCTTAAACCTATTCCCTTGAACAAAAACCGAACAATGAAACAAAATGGCTATTATGCATGCTCTTAATAGCCAAAGCAAGTTTCGATCCGCCATGGCAAATGAAATAGGATAATACATAAGCTTATTTATAAACCTTATTATAAGATCATCCAAGAGAATCAAATTAGATCTGCATAATCAAAATGAGATATTGAGAAATTAGAGAAAGTATCCAAAATATTAAATATCTTAATATCTCTAGCAGCAATGTCATCAACTAACCATAGAGTGTTTAACCACCAAAAAACACTTTCCTTACTTTTTTGTATGACTGAATATCTTAGGATTGGAGTCTACTGAAGATATTTTCATAATTGGCGAAAAATTTATCTTTAAAACCAAGATATTATTGTTTTTAACAAGATATAGCTATTTGAAGTGAATTGGACATATGTCTTTTACGATATGACTCGACCTTCGCCACTGCAAGGCAACTTCTAGCGCAGAGTTGAGAACCCAAGTCCCAGAAATTGCTTGGCTTGAATTTGAGTCATCTTGCCCCGGAGGCTAGGTCACCGGATTCGGGATCCCTCAGTTTGGACCAGAGATCACGCAGTACATGGACTTGAGCCTCCACAGCTAGGGCTGTCGACTGGGTAGGTTGGATTTCTAGCCAACTTGACCTGAACAGGAACGTGAAATTGCGAGTTGGTGTGATTATTCGTTTACTTAGAAACACGATTGACATGGCATGCAGGCATTCCCTCTCTTTATGTTTGCGATCGTCTCTTTCGTTGAATAATGCGTGTACCGAACCGAAACAAGCACAGTGTCCATCTTATAATAATTCACCCAACAAAAACAAAATCTAAACCCAAAAAACCAAAATGTTTCGATTCGGGCGTACGGTTTGGTTTTGGTGCCCGTATCCATACCCTTAGTCGAGTCCTTTTTTTCCTGAACAGCGTGTTGCAAGATTCCATGATAACAAAAAATCAGAACAATAATTGCAAAGGGTAAACCAATCACGGAAAAGCAAAACTAACTTTCTAGAAAATAAATTTAAAAAAAAATGTTTTTTCGACCCAACAAAATTTCATAATGCGTATCCGTGTTAAAGATTCCAGGTCCAATGATTAGGTCGAAACAAAAGGCAGGGGGGCTAAGAGATAAGCATCAAGGAGTGGCTTCTGGTGGAAGCACGTTCTCTTCCGGGGGAGGTTCTTTCTGGTCCCGTTCTAGTTCTAGTACTCGAAGGAGTGCGCATGGCGAGGTTGTCTGTGACTCTCTTCGTTGTCGGCTTCTGTCGAAGGGGCCCCCCCCCTCTGCTTCGTCGGCGATGGCGATTGGAGTCTTTTGTCGTTGTTGTTCTTCTTCTTCTTCCTGATTCATGGACGTTTTCAACCCAATTTAGCACGAGAACAGCGTGTAGGGGAGCCAATTCGCGCTGTGATTGTTCTCCGATCTGGGCATCGAAGGATTCGCGTTCCGAATGATAGAGTGCCAGAGGCGGATGCGTCTCGCTAAAGGGTAGGGTTTTTTGATATTTTTTGATATCGTTCGAATAAACGGAGGTAGGAAGTGAATCTAAGGCTGCTGCGTGAAACTTAGCCCATCACATAAAGCCGATACAGTTGCACAGCTCGAACCCAACCTGTTCAAACTCTAGCTTGTTCCATCTTGTTCGAAAACCTACAATCTCTTTTGCTTTTATACGATGAAGATCCTGAGTAACAGATTAAGACTGACATGAAGGCCTTGACCGGTCGTGAGTTCGGCCAATAATCACCTCTCGGTAGCTGTCCAAGTAAAACGATTTACCTTTTCGATTTGTTTGCAATCAGAGGATTTTCCTCTCTGGAACTACTCGTCACCCATTCACCCATTCAAATCGTATTAATTGTGTGTAAAACTGATCCGACTCAGAGCCACCTATGTAGTCAACGATTCGAGCTTAATCGGTTATTACAATTTCCTTTTTTTATTTAATCTCATCCCAATGAAAATGAACTTAACATAGCAAATAAGAGATGATGACACACGTGGTTCCTTAATTTTGCCTTGAATTTTTAGTACCCGTTTGATGTAATTCTCGAACTATATAATAATATTCAATATCATCCATATAGTAATTTAAGATAAAGGATAATATTAAATATTTTTGTATGATTTAGGGATTACATGAAATGGGTATCAAAAGTCTAAAGATCATATTAAATAAATTAAAAATTTAGAGACTCCATTGCATAATAAATGATCGTTGGGTCAAAACCAACAGCTTATCGAGAGAGGTATTCGGGTTGCAATCGTCAATCCATCCTTGGATTAATGAATAATTCCCCACTTGCTGCGTTTGGGTACTTTAATCTTATCCACCTTTGGCTCCTTGTTTTGCTCCAACATAAAAAATAGAAAAGAAACATATATAAAAGAGAAGAGACAGGTCAAAAAGAGGAAACTCCACGCTCCCGCAAAAAAAAGAAGAAGATTTCCAAAGAGTATGTAAATAAACTAGAGACAGTTCAATAAAATCAGTTAAGTTTAAAAGAGAGAATGCTTTGAATGCTGTGAGAAGATTAATTATCTTAAAAAAGAAAGAACGAAAGAAAAGTAAACGCGAGCATGAGATATTTAAAATGCGAGAAATAAATGAATAATTAGTCTAAGGCAGTTTGATTGGACATAAATTTCATTTTCAGGAATTGGAAATCGGATAGGCAGTCGAGCTGGACTTAACCTGTCAACTCGATCCGGTTCGAACGATTCTCAGTTCAGTCGTTCTTCCTCGCTCACCGCCATAAATAAGTGCAGTGAATAAGAGTCATTATAATTTTATAAACACCCCGAATCGACAAACTGACAACGACAAAAAAATAAATAAAACTAATTTAAAAAATCGAAAATGAAAATCTCATTTCTGTGACTCTCGTCCCTCTCTCTCTCTTTCTCTCTCTCTCTCCCTGTGGCTGGCTCGCTCCTTCTCGCGTCGTCTTCTCCCTCCTCCCTCCCCTTTCCCTCTCCGCTCTCGATCACCGAAATCTCTCTCCCCGCCCGGCACCACAAATTCGAGCCCCCAGATATTTTCTCCCCCTACCCTCCCGCTCCGGTGGTGGCCCACGAGAATCTCCCCGCCGTCGCCCGCGGCGAAAACCGACATGCGTCGACGTCGCTCGCCCCAGCCGCGGACAACGACGACGACGACGACCTCCCTCGACCGACGCCACACCACCTCCTCCTCTTCCTCCACTGTTTCGCCGCTGTAGCAACAGCAGCAGCAAGTACGATCGCCGCCGTCCTTCCCCCCACCCCCCTCTCTCGCCTCGTCCTTTGTCGCCTTACGCGAAGGTTCGCTGCGGGAAAATCTATGGACTTCGGATAGCGAACGGCCCCGCACCGTCGCTTCCTCGCTTTGCCTTTTTAAACCCCCCACCTCTATCGCCCCTCATCTCTCTCTGTCTCTTTCTTTCCTCTCTTTCTCTCGCTCGCTGTCGCGTCCGATTTCGCTCGGCCTTCGAGTATTTTCCCGAGCAGCAATCAGAGGAGGACGCGCGTACATGGGATTGAGCTCGAACTGCTCAGCAGAAGGCATCGAAGGAGCTGAAGAAGGAGCGGCGTCGGGATGGAGTCGCAATCGGCTCTGATAGAGCAGTCGTTCGATGGCCGCTACTCCCGCCACGTGCGCGACGCCCTCGACGAGCTTCCCGACAACTTCACCATCACCGACCCCTGCATCTGCGGCCACCCCATCGTCTTCGCCAGCCGCGGCTTCCTCAAGATGTCCGGCTACTCCCGCGAGGAGGTCCTCGGCCGCAACGGCAGGATCTTCCAAGGCCCCGCGACCGACCGTCGCTCCGTCATGGAGATCCGGGAGGCCATCCGCGAGGAGCGGCCCTTGCAAATCAGCCTCCTCAACTACCGCAAGGACGGGACCCCGCTGTGGATGCTGTTCCACATGATCCCCGTGTTCGACCGCGACGGCGGGGCGGTCGCGCATTTCGTGGCGGTCCAGGTGCCGATATCCAGGCGCTGGGGGCGGTCCTGTTCCGCCAACGGGAGGAACGGGGTGAACTTGTGCGAGGAGGTTGGTGGCGCGCTTAGGGATGTCTTGTTGGGCTCTTGTAGGAGGGAAGTGTGTTCGGATAGTTTGGCGGAATTGGGTCGTGTTTCGGCCTTCGGTTCGGTTTTGGATTCGGATAGCAGAGGTGTGTGTTTTTACAGGGAATTGAATTGCGCTTATGTGCATTTGCTACTGGTGTAGTGATTGGTTCTCTTGTAGTTCGGTACTCCGTTATGCTTTGGCCAGGGGGTATTTCAGTGATGTTCTGGTTCCAGTCACCTGGCCATGCTTTGTTAGTTTCATCGTGTCGACTAGTTTGTGATGTTTACCTTTTAGTTTCATCGTATAATTTGGTCTCCTCTGTTAGTTGATACTGGGATGGGCTAATTTGAATGTGTATGCTAATTTGAATCTGTTGAGGTTACCTGAAATTGAAGTTCATATCTGCATCTAAGTTTAATCCATGATGTGGTACTCCTCTGCATATCAGAATTTGAGTTTTCATCGAAGAAAATTGTGGCTTCAATTTATTTGTGTCTTAATTTTCTAGTAGTTTCTGGCAAGTTTTCATGCTCCACATCTGAATATGACAGGAATAGAGGCAGAAGAGCCTTGTGAGGCGAGTGATTCGGACAAGCGAAGGGCCACCTTTGCTATCAGCCACATTATGTCGGTGCTTACTCACTACAGTGAATCAACTGGCAGGCTGGTTTGTGGGAAGCGCTGCTTATGTCCCGGATCCAGTCCTCTCAGTTCATCTGTAATTATATCTCTTGGTAGAATCAAACAAAGCTTTGTATTGTGAGTTTTAACAAGTACCTGATCGTCTCAATTTCATCATCGCCTTCTCTTGTATTGACATTACTGATTCCTTTGTTTTGGCTTTGGTGCAACATGTATATCTTGCTTCCAGAACTGATGTGCACTTACCAGACATGCCCATTATTTATGCAAGCGACGCCTTTTTAAAATTGACAGGTGATTTGAATTCTTCATCAGAAACACATTACACTGTTTTTTCAACGTGATTAAGCTTCTGTCTGAATTTTCGGACTTCGGCTAAGTTCCGGACTGTTTGCATCAAACCTTACATTGGGTTTCATACTCTAATCTTTGTAGGGTACTCTAGGCATGAAGTGTTGGGGAGAAACTGTAGATTCTTAAATGGGATGGATACGGACTCATCAGCTCTATTTCAGGTCTGTGACTATCTAGTGTGGATGGCAGCGACCTTTTTCTCTCTTTTTTTTTTCTTTTTTCAATTGAATTTTAAGCAATGTCATGCTGAGTGCTAAATGATTATAATTCTACTAGATAAAGGAATGCATTCGGAACAGAGAACCATGCACAGTACGTATTTTGAATTACAGGTTGATACTTGTCTATCCTTTCAATATAAGTTTACCAAAATGAACTTAACATACGATCTCAGTTTCTGTTTCCCTGCAGGAAGGATGGAAACCCGTTCTGGAATCTACTCCACATATCACCCGTTCGTAATGCTTCTGGCAAGGTATATTATCATATGAAACAACTTCTGAAACTCATCTGCATTGTGGATGTTTAAGTTTGGTCTCTTTCCAGCTTTCAAGACATGGAAGAGCAATGCTCATGAGTATTTTTGTGTTCAGAAGGCTCCTTACAAAGTGATAGAAATGGAATTAACTACCAAATAAGCTTTGATTTTTAACACACTTGAGGCTGTGAAGTCAGTCTTCTTGTATGCCTTTATGCTTAGACAATTGAGGAGAGAACTACAATGTTTTCAAATGACCAGGAGGAAATATGTTGAAAAACTATTCTAACAGATTTACATAATACGTATTTTGCATTGTTTTGTTTGGGTAATGATTGCTTTGTTAGCAAAACAATATTAGGCTCCTTTTTGGCCATTCAAGAATCTCCTCCAAAGAGGAGACAAACTGAAGACTGTATCAACCTATTCATGACATTAGTGTTATGTAACTGAATTCTTGTACTGATGCTCTTGAATTCAATCCTGTCTTTTAGTTGTCTCTTTTTCTTGAGAGGCTGTGATTTAGTCTAATTGGGTTATGAGTCCTCATCAAGTTGGTGCATGTGTTGTGTGATGAGTCACATCATTTTACTACTTTGCACTGAAATAAGTCTTGCAATTCGAATGTGAATTTGAATGTGATTATGTTTATTGCAGAAGAAATCATCTGAGTGTAATATCTCCTCCATGTTCCAAATGGTGCTTCGCATACTAAAATATGTTTAACTCCTATCTTCTTTCTTCTTTTGCCACCATTGTCTTTGCTTTGAAATTCATGTGGAAGCTAGGAAACGGTAAATCGTGTCCTTCAACACTGCGATTAGCAACAATACCCAAGTTGTACCATCTTTTTTAACAGTTCCAATTCATAAAATGTATTTAGCTGATATTTAGCACATAAGCATGTTGATATATACAGTTTAGTAGCACATAAGCAGGAATCTCATCTCTAAATTCCAGTTTATCGGTGTCTTGCTGATGGTGACCTCTAATTTCTGATATATATAGATATAAAGGATTAGTTTCTTCCTTAACATCAAATCAACCTGCTTTTCTGTGGCTGTCCTCGACAGATTGCATATTTCGTGGGTGTTCAGATCGAAGAGGATCGTGCAAACCAGGGTGGAGATGGACTGAGCCCCGAAATGAGGCAACGTAGCGCTGTTGGTGCAGTAAAGGTTGCATTGAGGACTATGTCGATGGGTGCTGGCACTTCAAGATCATAGCAAAACGAATCGGCCTTTCGCCTTTTCATGGTTCAAGTTACGTTCTCTACCATCCCAATTAGTTGTGACTGAACTTCAAATATCTGTTCTGGGTTACTGCTAGTCTAGTACCCAGATCACGTATAGGTGGGATTGTCTCGCAAGGGGGACCCTTGTCATATGGAGATTGTTTGATATGTGAAAATGCTTCAATTTACATGTTGAACGACCTGAGATTTGCATTTCTGCCGAATTTTTCTGCTTGATATGACGGGACTTAGTCATGAACCGTGTTGCGCTTGATGCGAAGAGCGCGGAACAAAACAATAACGAAATTGCTTAGAGAAATTAAATTGCAAAACATAAATTGGAGACCAGAGAGTTGCGCAATTTGCAGAGACATATGAGATGTCTCTCCATTCACTAAAACATTGGAAGGAGAATATCCGGCATGTCGAGGGGGCGTGTCGTGACGTAATCAAGCCATCCTAAAATATCAGTAGATTACTTGCTTAAGTCATTTGATAATTGAAAAGCTAAAAGTAATTATATGAAGCGACTCTTTAATTCGGATTACTAACTCCTGTAAGGGAGAAATAAGTACTTACGATCAGTAAACTAATGATTAGTATGCCTCGTGAGGAACTTTATATTGGGAAAGGTAATTTCAACCTATTTGTAGTTCACAAGCTTTGCAAAGACAGTAAACGCAATATTTCGCTAAATGGTAATTTCTTCAATCGTCAATATTTCAATTGACTAAAAAGCTTTGTTCAAGAAAATAAATTTCATATATTTGCAAGCGGGTGATACTCACAAATCCAAAGTGTCAACTTGAATATACTTTTCCATGTACTTGGGGTTGTTTCCCAATATTGAAAAATAACAACCAGAAGATTTAGGTATGGAATACTAATCGCTCAAATCTTTTAAGTAATGAAAATAAAAATAAGAAGTTGCTTGACAATACATGTGAATTAAGCTATGAATTTAACTAATTTCTAACAAATATGGAATAGTGAGCGTCGGGGGATGTTTCGACAATATAATTAGTTACATTCCAATTTCCATTAAATTTTTTATCATTTAACCAAAACAAGTAAAGTCCTTTACCAGCTGCACCAAGTGATTTTTGACATAAAAAACAATAGCGACAATAATAGTAACAATTTATTTTGAGAAATGCTCAAATCCTGAGGCTAAGAACTCAATACCACGACTCGTTTCTCGGACTCCCATTAAAAAAAAAAAAAAAAGAATTCTGCCAATTTTTGCATGCAGAAAAAGAAAAAAAAAAAAAAAAAAAAAGAACTTGCATTGTCCCCTTCCTTTGCCATGCATGAGCGGGAACCCGAACGCCATCCCTTTTCTCCTTTTCAACCTCTCTCTCTCTCTCTCTCTTCTCCTTCCACGCACAGTTCTCAAGAAAATCAAGAACCGCCTCCGACGAGATCGCCCATGGCGTCTGTCATCAAGAAACCGATGCCCTTGGCCTGTTCCGTCGCGATGACCCTAGCCCTCGTCTTCCGTCTCTTCGGGCTCTCCTCCGCGGACCTGGCCCTCCCGACCACCTCCTTCTTCGGCGGCGGCCGCTGGTCCCTCCTCCGCCCCAGCATCGGCATCTCCGCCATGCACATGCAGGTCCTCCGCGACGGCAACGTCGTCATCTTCGACCGCACCGACTTCGGCCCTTCCAACCTGTCCCTCCCCCGGGGCAAGTGCCGCCGCGACCCGGCCGACGTCGCTCTCAAGGTCGACTGCACCGCGCACTCCGTCCTCTACGACGTCGAGTCCAACTCCATCCGCCCGCTCACCGTCCAGACCGACACGTGGTGCTCCTCCGGCGCCGTCCGCCCCGACGGGACCCTCATGCAGACCGGCGGGTACAACGACGGCGAGCGGAAGGTGCGGACGTTCGCGCCGTGCGTCCGCCGCCGCCGCGGCGGGGGCAATTCTTGCGACTGGACGGAGCTCAAGGAAAACCTGGTCGAGCGAAGGTGGTACGCCTCGAACCACATATTGCCCGACGGGCGCGTGATCATCGTCGGCGGGCGGAACGTGTTCACGTACGAGTTCGTCCCCAAGACCTCCGCCAAGGAGAAGAGCTTGTATCTCAAGTTCTTGAAAGAGACGAGGGATTTGAGAGAAGAGAACAATCTGTACCCGTTCCTGCACTTGTTGCCCGATGGCAATCTCTTCATTTTCGCCAACAAACGGTCCATTCTGTTCGACTATAAGAAGAACTGGGTCATCAAGGAGTACCCGGTCATACCCGGATTCGACAAGAGGAATTACCCGAGCACCGGGTCGTCGGTGCTGCTCCCGATGCGCCTGGGAGGGGGGTCCAAGATGCCCGCGGCGGAGGTGATGATATGCGGTGGTTCGCCGCCGGGTGCGTTCACCAAGTCCGACAAGCTGCGGGTCTTTGTGGAGGCCTCGTGGTCCTGCGGGCGGCTCCGGGTGTCAGACCCGAACCCGGAGTGGACGATGGAGCAAATGCCGATGCCTCGTGTCATGTCCGATATGCTGATCCTGCCAAACGGCCATGTGCTGTTGATCAACGGCGCGACGAACGGGACCGCCGGGTGGGAGGACGCCAGGAACGCGGTGTACAACCCGGTCCTCTACCTGCCGCCGGATGGCCCCGGCCCAGCCGGGCGGTTCGAGGTCCTGAACGCGGGCCGGATCCCCCGGATGTACCACTCGTCCGCCGTCGTGGTGCCGGACGGAAGGGTCCTAGTGGGCGGCAGCAACCCGCACAGCAAGTACAACTTCACGGCGTACCCGTACCCGACCGACCTCAGCCTCGAGGCCTTCTATCCGCCGTACCTCAGCCCGCAATTCGCCATCCTGAGGCCGTCCATAGTGTCCCTCGAGGCCGTGGAGCAAACGGTGTCGTATTCAGAGCAGTTCTCCGTGAACTTCATCGTGACCATGTTCGGCCCAAGCCGCGAGATCTCAGTCGGGCTCTTGGCCCCGCCCTTCGCGACCCACTCGTTCGCGATGAACCAAAGGTTCCTGTGGCTGGACGTCCTGGGCGTGGTCCGCCTGTCGAGCTTCGCTTACCAGATCACAGTGGCCGCACCGCCGAGCGCCACCGTGGCACCGCCAGGGTACTACATGCTGTTTGTCGTCCACTCGGATATCCCGAGCCGTGGCATTTGGCTGAGGGTTCGGTGAAGGGTCTGGACTCTCTCGTGTGTGATTAGCTAGGCAAATTACTGTAGATTTCTTCTCTATTTTTTCGCCTTGTTGGGTCATATAGAATTCAATTCAATTCAATTCTTGGGATTCCACAGGTTCTAAATTTTTTGCCCTTGACAGTGTTCCATCTGTCGTGTAATGTAACAAAGATTTAGAGGAGGAGCAGCGAGGATTTGTTACGTTGGTAGAAATTTCCTTGATGTAATTTGCAGTTTTTCCATAACTTTAATCGGAGAGGTTGATGTTCGGATGAGGAAAGGAATTTCTTGAACTCTTTTTTGACTCTGTTCATGAAGATGTGCATGAGATTATCATAATTTCAGCTTATGATTTATATAATATCGAACCCTATGTCAAGATCAAACACAAGAAACATGCATACCGTTCTTTCAAGAAATTGATGGATGAATTCATGTTTTTGCCTCGAAAATGCTAGGGATTACTTAGGTTCAAGACAAACAAAAAGATATATAATATCTTTGACATAAATTTAAGATTGTTTTCCCTGTTAAAAAAATAAAAAGGAAAAAAGAGAGACAAGTGGAGATGCGGGGTATCGATCCCCGTACCTCTCGCATGCTAAGCGAGCGCTCTACCATCTGAGCTACATCCCCTTGATGATAACAATTGTTTTTTAAGTCAATAAATAGTTACTAAACAGAAAAAATTAAACAAGAGTTGAGAAATTTTAATTTCAAAAAAGCAACTCATCAAACGGTGATGCGCAAAAGTAAATTGACTGTTCCTATCTCTTTTCACCTCGTTCTTTCATCGAATGAGAGTATCACTACGATTACAAGAAAAGCCCCCATGCATGCATGGATCATCTCACAACCAAACTTCCACCATTTTACCTATCAACCCCAACTCTCTCTAAAAGTATAATTATATACAGTGGAAATAGTTCTCGTTTTCTCAAATTTAGCACCACAATCTCCATCAATTTCGCCTCACTTGCTAGACCCCGCGGACCTGTACTTGTACCTACTGGCCCAGAACAGGTAGTTCACGAAGTTCAGGCCGCTGAGCACGCACATCAGCCAGTAGAACCTCTCCAGATGGTACCCGTTCAAGCTCTCGCCCTTGAGCCACGGCCGGTGCCCGGAATGGCCCGTCGCGCTGTTCACGATCGACACAATCACCGTGCTCAGGTAGTACCCCATGGCCAGGGAGGCCCACGAGAGGGATGTTGCCAGGGACCTCATGCTGGCCGGGGCCTCCGAGAAGAAGAACTCCAGCAGCCCCGCCAGGGTGAACAGGTCGGCCGACCCGAGGAACAGGTACTGGAGCGCGATCCAGAAGAAGCTGATGGGCAGCGGGCCGGGGGAGGCGAGGAGGCCCGAGTCTGTCGCAACCCGCTTCCGCTTGATCTCCACCAGGGCGGCCACCGCCATGGCGAGGACGGAGAGGGCCAGCCCGATCCCGATCCTCTGCAGGTGGGTTATGCCCGTCTCGGTCTTGGTGGCCCGCCGCGTGAAGGGGATGATGAAGTGGTCGTAGACCGGGGCGAGGATCATGATGAAGAGGATGGGGAAGATCGGAAGGGAGGCCGGCGGGACCTTGAGGGAGCCCAGTTTGGTGTCCATGGTCGACGCTTGTTGGACCGAGAAGGTGGAGAGCTGGGCCAGGCAGCAGTTGAGTACGATGGTGCAGGCGAAGATGGGGAGGAGTTTCAGGACAACCTTGACGTCCTCGACTTGCTGGACGCTGCACTCCAATGACCGGTGGATAGGCTTGCTTGTCACTGCTCTGTTCAGGAAGCTCAAGCTTCCATTCGAGGGAAGTGTCGCCTCCTTCGATTTCTGGTCATCTTCTGCTCCTTCTTCGAATGCTTCCGGTTTGCGTTGGGCCGTCTGCGTTGTTGCATAAGCAGGGCTCGTGTTCATGCTTGCAATGGCATTGCTTGTGCTCCTGGATTTGCAGGGATTGAGCGTAGCAGCAACCAAAACCTGTCGCAACAAAGAATACATGAGCAAGATGATACGGTGACGAGTGATTACTGATCGGACACATGCGCATTCTTAAGAACTAAAGCGATCATCGGGCAGGCTCGAGCCGTGCCGGAAAAGGAGGTCTCCAGGCTTCTTCGGCCTCGGCAGGCTTTATAAACCGTCAGGCTCATATTAAGGTCTATCAAATCACCCTTTCCAGCAGAGACTAAGGGAAACCCAATTCAAGAAAATGAATGCAGACCTTGAGAATGGTCGTGAGCGGACTCCCGGAGGGGATCTTGTTCCTGTAAATGGCTGTACCAGCAAGAAAGATCGGGATGGACAGGAATATCGCGAGCGTCGAGATCCCGAATCCCCATTGCCAGCCCTTGTTGTCCTCGACCCAGACCACCAACGTGACCGCAATCAGGCCACCGCAGGAGAGGCAGAACACGAAGTAGTTGAAGAAGGTGGACCTCTGCTTCCTCCCCTGCGGCGTGGTGTCGTCGAACTGCTCGGCCCCATGCGACGGCAGTGAGCCCTTTATGCCCCCAACCCCGAGCGCCACCAGGTAGAGCCCCGCGAACAGCATCGCCGCCTGCCTGCCGCTGACCTCTTGGCATACGGCTGTGGGGTCGGCCTGGTTGCAGGGCGGCGGCTTCAGCGAGGCCGACTTGGCCTGCACCGTGAGTATGACCAAGCCCTGTTGCACAATATGAAAAGGGAGAAGATGAGAGTTCTAGACCTCATAGAATCCGAAGAGAGTCGCTCTAGCACACGGCATCCCAACACCGGTGAGGGTCGACCGCACTTCTTTGGCCATCGGTATCTGGCGAAAAGCTTATCATGGGCGTGACCCGTGATATAATTCGTTCGTCAATTGGATCGCGGATCGAAACCAAAGACATTTCCCCACATAAATTTCAGTATGTTATCACATGATCATGAATCCAACAGGTCACGAGGCCAATTGTGATCTGCTCGTGCTTCCTTTCTTTTGCAGTTACCATAAAGTTTCCATCTACAAAGCAGGTACAACCGCATTTGCCAAGGCTTAAGGTTCATGTGATTTGCTTTTGCTCCCTCTCGTTTAAAAAAAAAAAAAAAAGAAAATTCTATTTTTGGTGGGTTTGCACTAGCAGCTTTCCCTTTGAAGAAAAATGACACTTTCCCTAGAAATCCATATATTTTTTTTTATTTACCTAAATAAAGGAGCCTCACAAGATTAAATAACAATCCAAAGAAAGCAACGTTACGTGCGGAGAATTTTCCTATAAGGAGGTGACATTTTGGAAATGGGGCCCCCTCGACCCTCAGGCCACATGTCAATGGCCCGGCGGCGACAAATGCTTCACACAAAATGTCAACGCAAAGGCCGCACAAAAGACACAAATTGCATCCACTTCACGATCGTGCGCGTGGCTTTTTAGGTCTTGACCAATGACAGGGTGCCCTAACTTATGACAATCTTGACGAGAGTACGACAATACAAACATGCCCACGGGACGAATTAATCCTGAATTTTCGACTTCGGTCATGGAGCGTCCATACACGTAGATGCAAGCCGGCACTAATAGACGGGGTATTCCCCCATTGGAAGTGTTTAAGACCAACAGTGTTTGACCCAAATCAAAGGGGTCTAGGACAAGACAAAAGGTCAGGATCATGTTCCATTTATATCCCCTCATCGCCAAGATAAGATCGCTATTCGATCGGGAGAGATCTTGATCACTCAACATCTTGGACAATGACCACACGAGTGGGACTCATCCACATGTGTCTTTGGTGCGACGATGGGACGCTGAGGACGGCACGTGGCGTTGCGCGCATGGGGTTGACAATTGGCACGGTGGCTCGACTCCATTGGCCAGAGTTTTCATGCCGCACCGCATTTGCATTGTCAATGATTGGGACAAGAATTAACACCTTTTTGATTTATCTGGCGAGGGTTTTCAAAGCTGAAATTGAGAGAGGGAGAGGAGTCTCTAACATGATTGTCCTATGAATGAAACGACACGATTGTCGAGGGAACTCCATGTGATTGGAGCAAAAGTTGCCCTGAGGACTAGTTGCAAAGGGGCCCATCACACCACGTCAAGCTCAACAATTATATTGATGATAGATTTATAGACCCGGGTCCCAAGATTTGCAACAACCTATTGAAAGATGTCTCCTTTTGTTTCGGTTTTTTGGTAATGTGTAACTCTCTCCTCATTGAATGTATGGAACTATTTTAGCTGACTACTTAGGTAGCACCACAATGACAAAACTTAAATCAGGATTAAAACCCATGTCAACCTCCGTGTTCCGATGGCTTTTTCTAAAGAGATGGATACCGACAAAGTAAATTTAATCATCTTGTGGAACGAGGTTTGGAATGGTCAACTTGAAAGACAAAATAGATTAGTCTAAGCAAACTATTCTCTTCTTTGATATGACTTGCTCAAGTTATGTCGATTTTATACAGATAAATATACTATTTTATGTGGTTAGTAGATCTAGGCAAAGATTATAGGTATTCATTAAGATATATCATACCAATCTAATAGTGAAATTTATATTTCAACAACTAGGCCATTCTAAGTGACTCGAGAAATATCTTTCATGGAGATGCATCTTTGGAAAATTGGTCAAGAACACCGCACACATCAAGACACAAGGTTGGCAACAAAGACTTCACATGTGAAATTAGGCATGCCATATGTAGACTCAAGAGTCTCCAGAACCCTAAAACATAATGCTTGCCGAGACATCTAGCAAAACCCATGATATGCTCACGAAATAGAATGAATGGAAACTTCTTGACCCACTCTATCACGACAAGGACACCAAGGCAATTCCCCCCCAAATCGACGCTGCAAGCATTACTTTCTATCGATTTCCCTAGTGGAATGGAACCAATCATCCCCTCATTTGTCCTCTCCCCAGTTAATGGGAACATAATCATCACTTATCAAATCTCACCATATCAGAAACTAGCACCTTCTAATTCGGATCAAGCAAGCGAGCATGACGTGTCGCTTTGGCACCCACCATGAGAAGCCCGCGTATGGCCAAGTGGCGCACGATCATTGGCCGCTTCCTTCAGCCATTCACTTAGCTTGCGACACGTCATCGTGATAAGAGGTGGGGAGCAACAACACAAGCATCGACGACGACAATGACAGGAAGCAAAGCTCCTCTCCCAATAAGCGCTCTTTCCAATGAAAAGAAGAGGAGTGGCATTGGCATATAACGATTTATCTAAACATTTTACCATTTGTTTTACTAACCTTACCAACTTTAACGTAAAAACATTTCGAAATTTTGTTCAAAATATATGAAGACCGATGTTTCCTGAATCTCGAAGTAATTGTTTTTAATTTCCAGATCTCGAATAAAAAGGTTGGAGTGAAAATTAGGGATGAATATCATGAATCGCCAAATAATCTCAATCTTCAAAAATTTCACGTAATGTTTATATCCTGCTCCTCTTTCCTTTCTCTCTAGCAACCTAAGCTAGTTTTCTATTTCTTTCACCGCTAACGAACGGTTCTAGAGAATATCTGGTACTTAAGGTCAATCCGAGCCGTTCATCATGGCGGATCCACGTGGTCTGACGGCCACGATGGACCTCGACCCGGGTACGCTCGAGTCCACACAAGTATCGTCTGACCTCACAGCTACGGTAGACGATACAAGGTCGTTTAGGAGGGTCGTCTGTTTTCTCTCGCATTGAATGAGAAACGAGACGCATTGCATTTGCAATAGAACTTCTTAGACACCAAGTTTTGAGGGAAAAACATGATCCTGTCCCGGCTCTCAGTGCCCCACCCACGGCTTCAATTCCCTATGCATTCTTTAAAAAAAAAAAAACATTTTTTTTTTGCCTTTTCCTATATATATATTCACCATGATTTCGGCAGGAGTAGAGGATAAAGTAAAACTAAAAGCCAAAAATATATTTAAAAAAGGGGGAACTGCCCCCTAATTTCAGGGAATTTTTAATTATTTTTTAGAAGTTAAGGCCAAAAATGCAAGAAGAAGGGATATAATTTATTTTTCCGTTTTTTTGACCTTTTTTCCGACAGCCAGATTAACCCAAGAAGTTACTGAACGAGAAGGCATTAATTGACTTCGAGGAAAAGAGCGGAGAAAAAGGACAAAAAAAAGGGCAGGTAGGAAGGGGTGATGAATCGTACCAGGAATTCAATGGCTGCGCTTATCAGGTAGATGCGATAAGCGGTGAAGAAGGCGTCGGAGAGGAAGCCGCCGAGGAGGGCGAGGAGGAAGGCCGTGCCCATGAAGTTGGTCACGTCGTTGGCCGCCCTCGACGGCGACACGTGCATGTACTCCGCCATGTACATCACCAGGTTGCTCGCATTCGCCAGGTACGCCAGGTTCTCCAGCACCTCCGCCACTGTGGCAAAAACAGAGAACGCCAGATCAGATCGCGCCTTGCCCATCATTTTTTTTTCCTTGAAAAAGAACGACTTGACGAATCTGCAGCCGTTGTTACTATCGCATGTAAAAATTGGATTGAGCCAGGGCCTTACCTAAGACGAAGAGGGCCGCGAGCATGCCGCCGTGGCGGCCGGCGATGGCTGGCCGGCTCCTCCAATCGACGTAGCCGTCCCATGTGGTCGCCGCCATCTGTGGATGGCCTCCTTCCTGATCCTGTAAGTATCCAGAAAAAGTCAGGAAAAAAAGGGTTAATTGATTGGTCACATGATGAGCCCTTTTCTCTTTTCTTTTTGTTTTCTATTTTCTGCTAAAATATGAGTAGCTGTTATCGGTTTTTAAAGCGGAAACATGTATGCCGAGTTCACAGGCCGAGAGAGAGAGAGAGAGAGGTATAAACCACAGGAGGGACAGAGACCAGCAAGAGGAACCCACCATTTTTCTCTCTTTATATCTCTCTTTATATCTCTCCGTATCCTTTCTCTCTCCACACAGCAACCCTTTTCAACTTGTGCTTGTGATGTGTTATTGCAGGAGAAGAGGGGAGAGAGAGAGAGAGAGAGAGGGAGAGGGAGAGGGAGAACCTTGAATAGGAAAAACAAGAGGGCTGAGCAGATTGGAGATTTATAGAGAGAGGAGAGAGAGAGTTTTGGAGGGTGTGGACTGACTGGGGAGGTGAAGTGTAAGGTCCAACTTGGGGGAAAGGGAATGATATGGTCTAAATACCCAAAAATCACTTTTTTTTCCAAACCTCTCTTTCTGCATTTTACTAATCTGGAGTATATTACATGTCCATGTTTGACTATACTTTAGCTTAGAAGTCGGCCTACCCGTGCATGACCAAATCACATGATAATTTTTTCTTTATTCTTGTGATTGCTTGGTTAAGAGTCCCTCTCGATCCCCCCAAAACAATTGGCGGGGGCAGCATCTAACTTGCTTTTCTTCTCCTTTCCGCCTACTAGAAGAAAAGGGAAATCGGGATTATTTTCTCTCCTTTGATCACGTACCTCACGATGAAAGGCATTTTTAGTCGGCGTGTATATTGTAATAGATGGAATCAATCACGTTTGTGAAAACTTTTCTTGATGGGCCACTTGTTATCATCGCTATTTGGTTGGTTTGATTATAAATTCTCACCAATAATAGGTGCTAAGGCCCAACGAGACAATCATGTTGTCGAGCTGCTAGAGGGTTGCATTGAATGTGTATTTTCGTTATACCTAGACCCTCATGATTGCAATATACTCACCGAGTACATTATATCCAATGGCTTAGACTTGCCTAAGGACCATGTAGTGCATGCTTGTGCGCATCACTATGTGCATCCACTACGTCTAAATTGCTAAAGTTTGGACAAAACGGCACGAGCCTCACCCAACTCTATGTTGTTTGTATTATTACATGTATAGGGCATATATGCATAGGGGTGAGCAAAAGGAATTGCCGGGTCAAATTGAGTGGCCGATTTTGGGTGGTTCTTGGGGGCATCGGTTTGGTCCCTTATTTCACTTGGATTGGATTAATTTTTTTAAATTTCTTAAAAAACTGTAAAAACTAATGGAAAGTCTATGCTTAGAAGGAAAAATAAGCTTTAAAGAAGATTAAGAAATAATGTGCTCTTATTGTTCTCATTAATCGAAAGAAGGTGCTGCTTCAAACTAGTTATTTGGTCAAAAGCACTCGAGGCTTGTTAATACAAGGAAAAAGGAAACACTTTTTTACTGTACCCCTTAATTTTTTTGGACGTCACACTTAACCCCCTAAATGGAAAGTAAATAATTGATTGACCTTCTATTTGTAAGGGGTAAAATGTGATTTAATGAGAGATTATAATACAAGAACACCCATCGGTTTTATTGACCCACTCGGGAATCAAACTAGACTGGTCGGTCAAGTTCCAAGGGGCACTAGTTTGATTCCCAATTTTGAAAATTGGAGATCAGCTCTTCTGGTTTGTTTCTTGATCGATGGTTAGGAACTGAACTTCCCTGAGAATCAATTATCTCTATATGCGCGTGTGTTTACATTGTCTTCTTAGACCAAATCTTTTAGGTCAAAATCATGTGTATAAACATATATTCCTCTTCAACTGCCTTTTAGGTGTCCGGATCCCTAAAAGTATTTATAATCCGATCGCCGCATCGTGTGCACATCGTTCTGCTAAAAAACCTAATGGATAAGCATGATCGGGAACCCCTTTCTGCGCATGTCATCGGCTCTCCATGCCCGGCAAATTGAGTCAAGAACTGAAATGCAACCGAGGAAGAGGAATCTATTCCTTATAAACACCAAGAACACGCGTAACAACGCGATCCTCAGAAGGCGATGCTTGACTTATCGAGGAGGGAATTCAGCTTAGGTTTGCGAGAGAAAGAGAGACGACGAACGGCACACGATGAAGTGCAACTTTTCTCTGCACGCACCAGCGACCGTACGATGACGATAGAAGTTTCCCGAGCGTGGGCGTGCTTCGTATCCGGAAACGGATCGTTTTAAAGCTAGATTCGAGCCCTATGAGCCCTATGGGATGGTGGGTCTTTGCATATTTGGCTGAAAACAACTCCTAATTCTCACTTTCATTCCTTCTCTTCTTTTTAATATTTTGTCGTATCTTTTTCGTGGGGGACTAGAGGGTTCTGATAAGAGGGTCAACCCGTGGCTTTTTGGACCGGCATACCTACCCATCTTCCACCACTGCTGCTACCATGGACGGCACATGCGGACCGTTTTAGGTTTTGGTGGGGGTGGCGCAAAAGTTGATGCGGCGAGGCCTAGGTCGTGAGCCTCTTTTTAACTACTCTTTCCAATGGTTAAGCAATTTCTTTTCTCATTGACTTGGGCGAGTTCGGGTTCGTGAACCTGCCATCTCCACGGCTCGGGAAGGTCGGTCCCCGTCGAGAAAGCGTCCTATACATTGAACCTATGAAATCAAAGCGAAACAAGCGTCGAGACTTGAGTCAGAGGACCCGACATGTTGACTTGGAGGCATGAAACATGCCTAACGCCGCATGCACGAGTGCCGATCCCTGGCGAGTCTTTCTTGTCACGATCGATTGATCATTAAAGATTTGATGCAATGCTTTCGGTCAGTGACTTTTGATGGTGTTCAAAGTCTGCTTCTTTCTTCCTCGTCCTTCTTCTTCTGATTTGTTGCTTTTGTGGGTCAAGTACGTTTTCCTTGGGGTCATCGTGAATCATGGGACTTCATGATCTGCAGTCCCAACATGTGAACCACCACGCACTTGCACTGTCTCGTGGACCGGGTCGTGGGGAACGCTACAGCTAAGATCGGCAGTTGCGGCGATCGAGTCGATGAAGTCAGCTATTTCATTCGGCCACATAGAATCTCCCAAAACAAGGAAAATACTAGAAAAAACATAGGCATTTAATGCTCCCCTCCTTATGTTATTTCCTCCCCCCTTACATTATATTATAATATATTATATTATATCATATCAGATGTATCTTGTTCATTATTTTATAAGTCACGGGGTGGGTTAGACGGCTATTTCCGATCCTTCGTGCGTCTTCCACCAGAAGCAAAGTCTTAAGTAATTTCCGTTCGTCTTGCGTAAACATTGATTGATGAAAAGTAATTACTTCTATCACTTGAAAAAAATTGATTGACGAAAAGCACCTTCCATCATCGGCAACTACTTATGCATGAACATTTGAATGCTGAAGATGAAAATATTTTTGCATTAACTCGTTTTTGTAAGTGATCATGTGATTACTTAAAGGAAAATTTTATTCAAATCTTTAATTACTTACGAAACAAGCACATTAATACTAAGGCAAGGTCAAAGGTTTGAGACTTTTCCTTACTCATTTTTTTCAGCATCGATGGAAAAAAAAAAAATTGCTTTTAAAGATTCGACAGTATGTCTGTGGTGACAACTTATGATAAATATAAGGAAAAAGAAAGGGGGAAAGGACAGATTAAGTGCAGACAGGATGAAATTGATGCATTAAATTTCCCTACATGGACCCCAATTTTCTTTTTCTCCTAAGCTAATTAGCACGACATCAACGATAAATTAGAAGTCAACGAAGGTATTCACACCAACTCGATAACAGTGCATCACACATGCCCCATTCGCCATTACCTGGTCCATCATCTACATAGAAAGGCCCCTCACATCCCTTTCGATTTTATGCAATCATCATATGCGTCACAGAACCTTGGACACACCTAAGAGAAAAATATAAAGTAAGAATAAACGTCGTTTCGACGAGATGCTTCATCGAGCAGAAAGATCTTGGAGCTTCTCTTAGGTTTTTTTTTGCCTTTTTTATATTGATTTTGGGCACTATCGGGAGCTCAATCATGCACCGTCTAACAACAGAACAAATGCTGGTAGCTTTTAGAACAAGAACAGAGAAAACAAAGTTAGGTGCATTTCGGGATCAGGACCGAGGATTTATTTGGCTTTTAAATCGGCTTTGATGTCTAGGTTTTGTTTAATAATTCTCGCCTAATACTTATTAGCTAGAAGTCAGACATTTTGGAAAGTTTGCACTCGACAGACTTAGCTCGTTGCAAAATAAATCAACTTAAAAATGGGGATCGGTGCATCTACATTGATTCAATCTAATTCAAGTGTTCCTGGGAGTACCCTGAGAAATGTACCTTTCCTTCCACTACTGAACTATTTTTGCTACTAAGAGCAGCAACAACAAGAAGGAAAATGATTCAACAGAGAAACTCTCAACAGCCAAGCTCCATTCAGAGGTTATCACAAAGATCTCACACCCGTTAAGTAAAGTTTGATATAAACCATAATTGCTCAATTCACTCACAACACGACAATTCAGCAGGCGGCAAGCTTGCTACTATAGTCTACATGCCTATTGACACATCCGAAATCAAGAAATCTCTCTGCACAAACCATGATCTGATATATAAGTAGGCTAAAGGTTTGTTCGCAAGAAGATTGGACGTTACAACCTTGTCGAAGATATGCGATTTTCTTTAATCATTAAGCCATTCCACTTGATGTCTTTTTCAGTTTTACACATTTTGGCATTTTGCGACTTACCCTTTTTCGGGTGGAACGTGAATGGGAGAGAAAATGATAGACGCTTTTATTAGACCCTTCAAGCGTGTGATTCCACGATTCCTCCTCCTCCTCCTCCAACACCTAACAATCATTGCTGATCTTTTCTCGACAAAACTGGCTGTCATCGCCGTTTGATGCGTTAGTTTGTGAAGTAGTGAATGGTTACGCTCGTCCCTTTTCCCCTCCAGGCCAGGCCGAGGCCTCATCAGCCCTAGGTGCGGGTGTCCCTCAACTCAGAGGGTGGCCCTCATCTAAGGTCTGCAAAAGGAAAAAGAGAAAAAAGAAAAAGAATCATAAAATTAAAAAAATTGTTTACGTTAGTATTAATGATGCCATGTAAGATTGTTGGCGTTGACTAGACTCTTACATCAACGATTTTTATTAAAATTAACTGAAAAAACTAAATTGATAAATTATTATAAAATTTAGGATTAAATTAATTAAATTAATAATTTGTCAAAATATTTAAAATAAATTAATATAATTAAAAATTTTAAGGTTGAATTGATGTTATATAATAAATTTTAAAATTTTTTACGATTTATACGAAACGAAAATAAATAAAATTGATCATCATACAATAAATTTTGAAATTTTTGATAATTTTTACGAAACAAAAAAAAGTAGTGCACCCCAATTTGGTACTATTCTTGTTTGATGTAATGAGTGCTTTAAAAGTATGTGTCAGAATTTTCTATTGATTGATGTACTTTTATATTACCTAATTTTGAAATGAATTAGGAGGAGACTTTTGATGAGGACGCTACTTTTGCTTGTCTTAACGATGAGATATCAGAAAATATCAAAGCCTCATTTAATAAGCTGGGCCTCCACAGCTCGCATGATGCACGGGATATGACAAAAAGACACACACAAAACAAAGAAACAAAAGAAAAAAAAAGAAGAAGCTCAAAGCCAATGGTCAACTCCCTTAAAGAATGACGCTTTTATGAGGGCCTCCGCAGCTAGTTTTGCTAGATATCTTGGGATGATGGGTCCCATGAATGTATTTTTTTTTTTTTTTATTTTGACTTAATTCCTCTGGTATAATTGTCTTCCCCAAGACAAGAGAATACTCTCTTGATGTTGTACATTCCAGAGAATTCAAAGTTAAAATTGGATCAAGATGAAAATCTTTTGAGGACTTGCTTATGTCCTCTAGTCTTAGTAATGAGATATTTTAGAATATCAAGCTTCAATTTAATTATGTGGGGCCTCCATAGCTTGCATGATGCACAAGATATGACTCAAAATGATAAAAGGAGGAAGAATAAAGAAGAAGAAAAAGCTCAAAGCCAATGGTCAACTCCCTTCAAGAGTGTGGCTTTTTGAGGAGAAATTGCCAAAAAAATCTTAAATATATTATATTTGTTTCAATTGAGTTATAAATATTTTAATTTGGTCAATTAATTTTAAATCTTTAACGATTTATTGATGTAGTCCATTCCAAAAATTTATTGATGTAGATGACAATTGTTTTACATTATATGCCATATACTAACATTGGCATTTTTTTTAATACTTTTGAAATAATTTTTTTAATTTTTTTCTTTCCTTTTCTTTTTGCTATAATGGCTAGCAACTAGCCACTAGACTCTTACCTAGCTAGATCTAGCGAGGGGACCTTGGTAGGCCCTTGGCCTTGCCCAAGTGAGGCCACCCTCATTGGTCATTATTCATGGCTGGTGGTAGGCGACTGGTCATTGGCAAAAAAAAAAAAAAAAAAGAAAAAGAAAAAAATTTAAAAATTTTCCATAAAATTTTCTACCCCAATGCTAACTATGTCATGTAAGATGGTTGGCATTCATATTAGCGATTTTTTGTCAAAATATGCTGAATAGACTTCATTGAAAAATTATTAAAAAATTTATGATTAAATCAGCACAAATTTAATTTAGGCTTCTCATCGTAATTTCTCCAACTTTTGGAGGAGCCCTTGTGTCCATTGAGCCAATCCAATACTCCAAGCTCCTCAAAACAGTAGTCTTATCCAATTTGATAGAATAGAGGTAAGTGGGATTATACACACATAAATAGTTCTATATGTAGTCTTATATTAGCCCTTTTTCATCTTATCCAAATAGTGTCATATAGACTCGACATTTAGTGTACAATAATACTACTGATAATGCTCTCCTGTTTTGCAGTTTTATATATTTGGTCACGTGTGGCAGACCCTTGTTAAACATGTTTCAATAAGACGGATGCATAAGTTGATGATCCTAAATCGAAATCGACCGGTTATAACCAGAAGGTCAAAAAGATCAAACATAGATGCAGCATCTGTTCCGAACTTTAGTTACGCACGATTGTGTCAATTGATCTCCGGTTAGCATTTGTTCCTGTCTTCGGCTTTTGGCTGGATCTACAAGATATTATCTTCACCTAACTTTGACTTATTATAAAGAATATCAAAAGTTCGGAGTATGACCCACACCAAAATAATCGATAATAGTCTCGAATTTCTAGATACGAATTGACACGGATTCACAAAATAATCAGTTTCGTTTGGCCATTTACCAAATCATTTTGATGGGTGAGTTTGTGATGCCAATGGGGAATGGTACCGCCTTGACGTTTTACAGTCGGATCGAAAAGTGATAAATATCACAATCGTCCGAGGCTGAGATCCTTTATATTTACTCCGCGGTGAAAGATTATAGAGGAACGATAGCTCTTGAGGATCATAGAATTATTTCATTTTGTTGGTCTGCACTGCACGGTAAATCTTCGGCAGTCCATATTTTCAGGAAAATTATCAATTTTTTTAATCTATTAAATTTGTATCAATTAGTTATGAACTTTTCACTTGTGTCAATTGAATTTTAAACATTTTAAAAATTTGTCAATATAGTCCATCCGATCAAATTTAGTTGGAGATCACTAACGTAAATGCTGGACATATAATGTGGCGCCATTAGTGCTAATGTGGATAATCTTTACAAATTTTGAACATTTTTCAGATTTTTACTTTTTTTTTTTTTCTTTCTTTTTTTTTTTTTTCTTTTTCTTTTTAATAACTATGGATCAATGAGGTCATTGGTCGGCCCTTATCAGCCATAAGCGAGGTCTGGGCAAGAACCTCCGCACCTCGAGCAATGGGCGGGGGCCTCCACACCCTTGCTAGCTACAAGTAAGGGTGTTGAGCCCTCATCTAGATCTAGCAGAGGGCTGCAACCCTCGCCCGTTGCCCTTGACACCCTCTATTGGATCTGAGGGAGAACTTGACACCCTTGCTTGTTGCCCTTGTAACCCTTTGCTGGATTTGGCCAAGGGCTGGACACCCTCACTTGTGGCACTCCCTTGCTATGGCCAATGGGGGAGTTGGGAAAGAACAAAGAAAGCAAAGGAAAGAAAAGAAGAAACCAAAAATTAGTAAAAATTCATAAAAGTAAAAAGAGATTATAAAGATTGTCTACGTCAGCATTAGTCATGCCACGTAGGGCGACTAATGTCCATATTAGTAATTTTCGATTAAAATTGATCAAATAAACTAAATTAACAAATCATCAAAAGTTTTAAAACTAAACCAGCATAATTAAAAAGTTTCGAGTTGAATTGACACAAATGCATTAGATTTGAGATTTTTTTGGTAATTTTTCCCCATATTTTCAATCATAAATGATTTCACAAACTTTGAATCTCGCTTTTTAGAGAAGTTACTTTAAGCTAAATTAGTCTTTCTTTAGGCAAATATATCTATGCATGTTCCGTTGCCGTTAAGCTGACTTTCCTAACTATTTGGTCCGGTGATGCTAGTCCAGCTTGGCGAACTTATCAACTTATATAAAATTCATTTGGGATAAGTCTTTGGATCCTACCCCCATTATCTTTTCTTTGTTTTCTAAATGATGATCCCACATTTTTTGTTCTCACACGCCATGACATTTACAGATGCTGTCTCTTATAATCTCATGGGGCGATGCAAGCAGATGAATTCAGGAGCCAAAGAACATCAGAAAAAAAAAAAAAAAAAAGGCCAAGACGATAACGCCTTAAGAAGTGCGAGCATGTGCTTAAGTGAGCTCCGATATGGTGTGTAGCGAGCCAAGGGTGATGCCGGCGGGCGTGAGATGATCACGTGAACTTGACCGGACATTGTCGCGTCTGAATCTTTGAAAAAAATGCTCCATTCCTACTTGTTTATGCGTTCACGTCTGGCAACCATGTCGCGAAACCGATGCAGTAGATGACTGCCCGCTCTTACCAAACTCTCTGGCGTACATCAAGCTCCAGTCCGGACTTTGCCATCTGGGGAAGCAAAGAAGCGAAGACGGGAGTAATATGCTCAGGCAGGCTGACGACAGAGATGATGTTTAGGTCAACCCAGTTACCAGAAAGGGTTGTTTGACTTTGTGACAGAAAGAAGGAGAGTTCCTAACAAATATTTGTATTCTTGATTTTAGTATTCGAAAAATATTGCTTCATTTTAAGCGCAGAGATCACCAAAATCTTCTGATCTGTAATCTATTTAGTTAATAGAGAATTAGATTTCAGGAATTCTTGGAGATCATAGCTCTCTGGCCAGTCACCCCTTTCTATTTCCCTTTCTATTTCATGAGTAAAAGAGGACGGGAATGAGTGATCGGCACTAAGAAGACCATGTTCGGATGTTACCATAAAGGGTTTCACATCTGTCGTGGAATGTTTGATCTGAGCCGATCATCTGGCATCATACGACATTAGTTCAAGAATTCAATTATACCGGATGAAGTAGAATTTGCAGATCCTTTCCGGGCGTAATAAGTCACAAGCAATGAATGTTGTGCATCACGATTTCAATAATAAGGGTGGATGTATTCATTAGCAGATGGATAGGAGCATCAAAGTCAATGGTCGAATAGATGAGCTTGCAAGTATCTACTCCATATCGCATTTGTCTCATGAAGGCGACTTAAATTTCAAGCGACAAAATAACCATTGACTTTCATGGTATGTTGATCTCTGTCTTTTTAATACCTTAGATTTTGGCTGATGGTCCCCCAACGCCCTCAAGAAAATACGCTGGTCTACAGTAGAGTATGGAGAAAAACGTGGAAGCATATGGAGATCTTTGACTTAGAAAAGAAAGGATAAGAGCATGACGTTTTCGGTTCAAATGCAACTCCCTTTTTTTTTTCGATACGTCTCCTATTTTGTCGGGAGATGGATGGAGGGTCACATGCATCATTAGAAAAAAAAATTGAGATTCCGGTGGTCGTCCGTCGATTGAAAAATAAGGAGCAATCAAAGATGTTAGTGTTTTGCACTCAGCTGTATATTAGCTAAATAATGTATTTTGAGAGTAAGTTTGATTAGAGATATGCGTAATTAAGGTATATAATTCATTCCCTAATGCATACTTGGCCAATTTTTCCTAATTTTTAAGAGGTTAGGTAGCAATGTTGTTGCACGTACTTAGCAATAATCACCTGAATATATTACTGCCCGCATGCCTAAGGCAGATGAGAGACACAGTCAGGACGAGGACTTTTTTAGCAAGAATTGAAATCGATGAGATGCCTCGACAGCAAAACTATCAAGTGCAATAGGAGTTGGCATTTCGGCTTTCTCATGCGAAACTATTGGCGGGAGATTATGAACTTGGTGGGAGAACGACGATGCATACACAAGGAATGTTGCAAACACTTCCTTGCAAAAACGTGTACAAGAGAGGTGAACTGAGATATTCGGCCCCACTGCAGCGAAACTAATTGCGCGGACCGGAACGTGGCATTAGTCATGCGAACAATTTTCTTCTTCTCTTTTCGGGTTTTGCCGGAAATGGAAAGCCGTGAAGTTTGGTTCGATGTACATCACATCTTGAATTGAGTCCTGAAGTAACTTAAGCCTTGAGCAATTCCCTATTCTGCTTTGATTGTGCAGAACCAAAATTTTCAATGAGTTTGCTAAAACTTGCAAGTTTCTTTTCTCATATTTGGCCTTGATAAACATCTTTACCTAATTTTCTGATATGCTTTTTCCTCATCAATAGCGGTCTTGTTCAACCATTTCATGCTGAACCAAAGAAAGGCGTACTTATTCAGGTAACCTGTAGCCCTTTCGCGAGCTGCTTTTCCTGAGAAGACTACAGTTAAAAGATTAGTAGTATCATTCAGTGGAAGAAAAGGAAGAACCTCTAGTTACTTTCGGTGAAAGAGGAGAATAATCAACTTCCATAACTGTCGTGCGTTGCATTTAGACGCTCAGAGGAAGGTTACATCTGATGGCGACGTTGATTTTGGAATCATGAGGACTTCAGGAGCAAACTTTATCAGATCAGGAATTATTCATTTGGGGAGTATTTATGGCCACAATTGAAATTGGCATGTTGACTTGGAGGTATCTTTTATGTTTGTCTCTGAGATTACACTTCGTTCAGGGCAATAGGAAGAATAAAAAGGAAAAAGAAGATATATTCTCTAATCCTGTGGCAGTCGTTGCGCTATCTCAAAAACGGCGAGTTTGCATTTCAAATGTTCTAGTCAGTGAACAGGGCGATCTTATCCGATGATTAAAGCGGATAGAATTTTCTCTTGTTGCTGTGTGCAAGAAACAAAGTTTCCTTTGTTGCTTCTGAGTTTATTCGGCAGGGAGATACTACAGTACTTGTCTAAACACCCAGCTTCTTGATATCACACGTTCTGATGGAATGTAATTCTGCATCGAACGATTTTATTAACTCATTATACAAGTCGCCTTTTAACTTAGATAATCTCCTAATGGGTTCAGCAGAAATCGCAAAGACAGACCGGAGAAAGCGTTTTAACCTCGAAGCGTATGTGAGAGAACATAAATTGGATTTTCCTTTGATCGACACACAAGCAGTTGCTGTTATCAGTGTCGCGGTTGCATAAAATACGCCAATTGCTCGGCAATGAATGAAATTCATTAGACTTTTTAGCCTTATGTGGTTGGACAATGAAGCCTGGTTATCTTGGTTCATCCATGTCGTTCTCTTTTTGTTCTTGTTCTCTTTTGCTTCACTGTCCACAGAGACAGGACAGGCTAGTGAAGCCCACAGGCCACACGGCATCGTTCACTTGGTTTTACTGAGTCAATAGCCCCTGAACTCAAGGGCACACATACCGAAAAAAGAAGAAAAAAAGAAGAAGCAGCTCTTTTTGTTTGCAAATGTATGTGGCAGGACATGACTCGAGTCGGATGTCTCGAGAGATTGGGGACGACATGTTTTTTTGTGTACTTCCAGAAGCATGGACAAACCAAATATGTGGGCGAGAAGTGCTTGGGCCATCCCAGTGAGAATCCCCCATTCCCCAGGGCTAGAATCCATTAGAAGCCCAGCAGAACTGAAAGGGCATGCACTGAGGGAAAAAAAAAAAGAACAAAAAAAGAGGCGGTTCAACTGTGAATGAGACAATAGCAGAAACAGCTAACAAATGAAAAGATGACGGTAAATTCGAGCATCAAAATTGCGACGAACTTGTAAGAGATTGTGCCAACAAAGGCATGAGGTGGAGACAATCCAAGTTGTTAACTATTTGCATACTTGTCAATTCTTTTCAATGATAGACATATATAGCCATGCCTCACGATAGTTCCATTTTGAAAAAACTCTACAGATCCCAAGGTTTTTTGCACTCTTATGGGAACCCCTTCCTTCAGTATGATAAACCAAATGCCTTGGCAATCTTCTCACTGTATAGAAACAGAGAATCCCCTTTTTCCTCTTCTTCTACTTCGAGCAAAATCAGGTTCATGTTAGCCATGTGCCCTGATGATCTCAGCCTCCTGAAAGATCTTACCTGCCATCGCTTTGATTTCTTCATGCATTTGGCGGGAACTATCTCTAACAAAGAATTCAAAAACTTAAGCATCAACTGCAAGGACCAGAGCTTTCTCTATGCCTGTTAAACTTCATTTCCAGCCCTACATTGCTTACTCTTTCCTGGCTTTCGATGTCGGGGTAGACATTAGGCAAGAGGACGGGTAAGCACTAAGCACCACGATTCTTTGCTTCGAGATCCAGCAACCTGCTCGAGGTAATTCTGTCTCCATTGGCAATTAGGCTTCTTGTTGATGAGATTTGAGGCTTCATTTGATGGCCAGCTTGGCCCAACATATCAACCATGACCTCCAGCGCCCGAGCTTGGGCCAGATTCCATATGAGGCGACTCAATGATCAGGTCAAAATGCTTCCGCCCTCCCTCAACCAGTCCAACACCACTGAAACCTCTCAATACCAAAGCGAAGGTTGCTTTGCTCGGGAGATCCGCGTCTTTCTCCTTGAGCAAGAAAAGGTGGAGATGCGATTGCGCACTACCTGCTCCATCCATGGCTAGTCCATTCTCGGCACCTACTCCACAAGTACATTTTCTTTCATCCCGTGGGAGACCTCCATGGCCTTATCCGTAGCCCTGCCTATTGCAAACGTTTAAATCAATGAAATCCCAAGCATCACCGTAAACCTTATCCCACTGAGTAGACACGGGGAAAAACTGAAATGATCGAAGACTTGGTTGACTTTCGCACCTTCCGTTTGCTTTTCGGGGAACAAATCCGAGGCCTGCTTTGACTCCCGACACTGGGTGTACCCACTAACCAGCAATCGTTGCAATGGGTATGTCTCTCAGACATTTCACTGAGCTTCGTCAAGGCGACATCACGCCATTTCACGCAAAAGCTCACCATAGCCATTTGACACACCACATCGGGATCAAGAATCCCTCCAAACGCCGTTCGACGAGGATCTATAGAGCATAGACTACTGAGTCCAGATACATGATAATTTACCACCGTTTCGAATATGCAGGTCACTCCAGCAACGGGTTTGGTAAGCATTCTATTGACCAATTCCCTAGCCACAAGCACAAATGAAGAAATTGGAAGCAACACAACATTACGTGGAAGCCAGTAGTAAAAGTGAGCTTTTTTCTACGGTTGAGATATGGGAAGTACTCAGACCTAGGCAGGTCTATAAAAGGCCTATAGGAAACAGAGGGGAGAACCCTCCCGGGGAGAGTGACCCCTTATGCCCTGTTTCTAAATGATGGGGCTTGTAGGATAGGACCTGCAAATCAGCTGATAGGCGTCGCACTGCATAGGAACCCGTCTAACGTTAAACTAAGGGGGGTATTGGCAACTCCCGTGCCAAGAAAAATATAGTGGTTGGGCTTAACGCCCGTAAGATTGGACCTAGACAAGTCTTTAAATTGTCTTATTTATCGGAGTCAACCCCAAACGTAAAATAGGATAATGATAAACCGCTGGAGACCATGTAACCAAACTTGGGAAAAGCCTCCAAGCCTAACTCCCGTGATGCCCTTCTCCTAGCATACTAGGCTAGGTACAAGAGAATGAAGGTAGCCTTAGACCTAGGCAGGTCTATAAAAGGCCTACAGGGAAACAGAGGGGAGAACCCCTTATGCCCTTATTCCCAAATGATAGGGCTTGCAGGACGAGACCTGCGAGTCAGCTAATAGGCGTCGCCTTGCATAGTGGCTGGGCTTAACGCCTGTAAGACTACTCAGACCTAGGCCAGTAAAAGTGAGCGTTTTTCTACGGTTGAGATATGTTAAGTACTCTGGAATTTAAGCTATGAACAGGGTCAGGTTCTCACATCTCTAATTGGAATGTCTATGGTTTTGAGGTCAAAAAGGCAGCAAATATTATTTACCTAGCACTCGCAGCAAATCATGTATCCATTTTAAATTCAAATTCCGCCAAAGGACAAAACTGCACTTCTTTCTATTACGAAAATTGCATTCATAATGATTAGCACATGCAGACATTCTAAAAGAAAGAATCTGATCAGAGACTAGCTTAACCAGTAGTGAATCCTCATTCACACGGCATATGGCAGCATGAATTATTACCGAGAGATGATGAAAGGTTAAACTGCGATTCTTATTAATTTCCTAGCGGTACAGTCATTCACTTTAGCAAACTTCTGAGTAAATGGGCATGACAAATGCCATAAGCATAAGAAAAATCCCATTCGATCATCAAAGGCTTTAAATACAACAAATTAAAAAGGTTTCAAAACAGCACAAATGAGGAAAGGAAACTCTTAATGTTCATGGTAAATCCATATTAGCTGAACCAACCAATCCCCCAGCAGATTCAGCCTCCCTGCGCTCACGAAAACATGACCCCGACTTTCTTTGCAAAGTCATCTCCGTCTTCATCATCCAGATATTCCTCCTCTTCCCCATCCCCTTCAGCATTTTCACCTTCTTCATAATTATAATCTCCTTCGTCGCCTTGCTCATAATAGTCCCCGTCCCTTTCATCATCAGCTCCAAGCTCAGGGTCTTCCGTTGCATCTTCGACGATCATTCCGTCTTCATTCTCAATCTCTCCACGAACAGCACTGCTGGCTCCTTCAGTGTGATCTTTGTTACTGCCAACAGCATCAGCTGTGCCAGATTTGGATTTATAGCTGTCTTCCTCTTCCTTGGGATGAATTGTGAGATCGCCATGCTTCTGGGAGTTCACCTCGTGACTATGCTCTTCCTTGCTTGCAGATGATCTGGACCCAGAACCTGTACCTTCAGGTTCTCTCTTCCTCTTCAAAAGCACACTAAGGGGCTTTGGCCCCTCAAAAGTGACATCTCCCAATGGTTGGTCCAGCGAACAATTCTGCTGCTTTCCCATGGAAGATGATGATTCTTGACTACGTCCCAGGCCTTTCAACTCGGCAAGACTTTTCGGACCCACAAAATTGATACTCTTTTCATCTACCGATTCCCTTCTCATCCGAGGGCCTTGAAAATTCCTTGCCTCCATGTTGTAATCATCCTGTGCCCTGCCCTTTAGTCTATCTCTAAGCCTATTAACACCTTGATATGATCTCCCCGGGTTCCTTCCTGTCTCCATCTCCCTATCTGAGTTGACATCCCCCCCATTGAGTCTCCCCGGAAACTTTATCCTACCCTTAAGACGGCTGCTACCTTGGCCCTCATGCGAAGATGAGTGCTGTGAATCCCTCCGAGAAGACCCACGATAAGTTCTATCAGCAACATGGCTGTCAGGGACAACAACTGACCTCAAACCATTGACCCTCCTGTGCTTTGACAATCGGTGACGCAGATCAGAATCGTCCGCATGCTCAGGGCTGTCACTCTTTGGGTATGCCCTCCTCTCTCGAAGAATGGGCCCACCAAGAATAAGCTCAGATGAATCCTGCCGCTGATCCCAACCGTACCTGCGATCAAAAGAGTCATATGCACGTGGATCACGGAACATCTCGTGCTCAATATCTGCACTATAATCTCCAGGGCGATCCAAGTCATAATCAGTCACAGAGCCTATGTTCCGTCCTTCATGGGTTCTTCCTCTTCCAAATTGATCATCATTGTGATAATAATCAGACTCTCCAAGCTCATCATCCACAAGAACATCAAAACCAGGAGAGGACTCCCTGAGATATTCATCAGCCTCCTTGTCTTTGTGTGAGCTATGGTAGTCGTCTGCAACAACAGGCTGATGCAATCGACTAGTCCTGTTCTGCAAGTTTCCATTTACAGTAGGGGTGCTTGAAGGCCTATATCTAGAGGCACCTTCATCGATGATTCTGGGGAGAGGCAGTGATGGTGGTGCACTTTTTTCTATGCTAACTTCATTTCTCGGTATAGCATTTTCAACTTTTGGAAAGGGCTTTAACTCAGATGGTCGAGATGTTAGTTTAGAGGCGTTTGGTGGGACCTTCTGCCCTTGAGAACATTTCTCTAGGCTGCCAAAAGGTTTCTTTACAGTAGAAGAATCATTAACAGGCGTTGATGCTGGTGCCTGCTGCACTTTGCTAACCACAGTGTTTGTTCCATGCAGGAAGGCACATCTGTCGCCTTTCAAGCAAATTCCCTTCTGGAAAAATACACAGGGTACTGGTTGTTTTCCAGAATTGTAAGAAGCCTGTGCCACAGGTGGCATTGCGGGTGGCATTGCTGGTGGCATTGCCGGTGGCTGCACGGGCAAAGAAGATCCACCTGGCACTGCAGCTGGCGCTCCCAATAAGCCATCAAGGGGCTAAAAAAATTATTGTGCACAGCATTAATATCACAAGTAACATTCTAAATAGTTAAAGACTACTGTATTTAGACACTGAGAAACACTAACTTGAAAGAGAAATCTAAGACTTTAAAAAACAGCACAAATCGGGCAAGGAAGGAAAACTTACAGGATGACGGAAAGCACACTTTGGATTCAAGCAACTGCCATTCAACCAATACCAGCAATCTCTGGGATTAACCCTGGCATATTCACTGTGGCGGTACTCGCATTCACTTCCCTTTAACAAGGACAATCAGTCAATAAATATACATGTAACTCACATAAATACACAATTGATAAGAGGAAGCCACTAATTACAGTATATCATTAATTACATTCAAGCAAGACGCACAAACCCTTTGCAAACTCGGGTAAGCCTTCCTAAGCTTCTCATTCTCGTCACAAGAGCAATTGCAATCAGCAACACTAGAGTATGACGAACAATATGTGCGGCAAGGAAGATTCAAAAGTGGAAAACCTATTGAGACATGGGATCAGGGATTATTTCCTCCCGAGATTCATATCTAACGACTATTAATTGTAGGTTGAGACAACTGCCATTTGTCGAATCGCGTATGAGACGTACGAGTAAAATAGATATACCACAGGCAGCAACAGAATCATAACTGATAGGGGAAAATATCACACCAGCACGTGCTTGCCGCTCTCTTAACGTTACGGCTGCGTACTTCCAAATCATGCATGTCCAAAAGAAATATTCTCCTCCGCATTAGGCAAACAGCACCATCTCACCCATGCTTCTACGGGCGAAACACGTTAAGACTACGGAAGGCAGCTGAGACTCGAGCTCATTCCACCATTACAAGAACCTTTATTATCTATTCCGATCAAAACACACTGAACCGAAACAGATAAACGACGAACTCACCCACAGAACAAGCAAAGTCCGCATCTTTATGACCAAAACCCATTACCCATTACCCAAACCCCGCATAGAGATAATTCCCCTATTTTTTTTTAAGAAAACGAAGCACCAGAGATTTCACTGGAGCTCACCCAAGAGGTGCTCAGGCGAACAAAACCCAACGGAACCCAATTCAACAACCAGAAACCCTAACAGGATCCCAATTCATAAACCGCCGCCCGCAAGGGTTCAGGCGACTACACCCTAACCCTAACTCCGCGAGACGAGAGATGAAACAGACCCAGGAACCACAGCTCCCGGAGCTGGAAAAGGGCGTAATCTTTTTCCACCCGAACCCTAACGAGATAAATCAAAAAAGAAATCGATAGAGAGAGACAGAGAGGGAAGGGGGGGGAGGGGACACGCACAGAGAAAAAGTGCGAACCTTTTTGCAGGTCAAAGGAGAGGCGAGGAAATAGACGCAATCGGTGTTCCGCTTGAGGGCCTCCTCCTCGGCGGAGGCGGCGGCGGAGGCATGGGACGGCTGGTTGGTCGCGTCGCGCGTACCCGGGACCATGGCGGTCTCTCGACCCAAAAAAAAAAAAAAGGACGGCACCACCCCCCGGGAGCGCAGAAGAATCGATCGAGAACGATCCCCCTCACCGTCCCAGATCCGACTGAACCAACAGATATGGAGAGAGAAGGGGAGAGAGAAAGAGAGAGAGAGACGAGGAGAGATCTAATCTGACAGAAGAAGAGGGAGGGGGGATGGGCAGAGCCGCCTCGAAGATAGAGAGAGAAAGAGAGGGGCGAGGGATAGAGGAGAGGGAGAGCGAGCGCGAGAGAGAGAGAGAGGGGGGAGAGGCTGCGACAGAGGGATGAACGAGTGTGTGAGAATCTCTCTCTCTCTCTCAGGTATAAGCCCAAATCTCCACTCCAATTTTTCCCCTATTTTCCTCCTTTTTCTTTGCTTTTTTTTTTTATCCCCTTTTCTCTTTTAGCTTTCTTTGTTATATGCATATACATGTGTATACATATATATATTATCTGTTACCTTGTTTTTAAAAAAATCCATACTTTGGTTGGCTCAATTTTCTATTTTTATGGGCTTATTATGGTGCGGCGATATAAAATCGACGAGTGAAATTAGAAGCGAGTTTGAATTTTTAGTGCGATGACAAGTGAATATTAATCAGTGAATTATATCATCGATTCGGCTTCACTTACATTTGAATTTACCACCATCTTATTTAGTGAGACAGTGAATTTCTGCCGTGCTATTATATGACAGTTGTTTGGGAATTTACCCACGTCATTAATGTAAAGTCATAAATTATTTGAAGAGGTTATGGACTTACCTTAAATTTATAAATATTTAATTAATTTGAATGCCATAGATTGAAACAAGGGTTTTTGCAATGGATATGCATCACTTGCTCAAGCCACTTTTTCACTTGAGTTTTCTTTTTTGCATTTGCGTTTCATTTAATATTTTGTTTTGTCTATTTTATTTATTTTGTATAACAATTTTGATTGCGTTTATAAACAAAACTGCAAGTTGCACTTCAAAATCTTCGTATTTATATTTATTTTCATCTTCATTTTGAAATATTCATTTTTTTCCCTCGGTAATAGAGATTTCTAGAAAAAGCCCTTTAAAATTATTTTAGTCTCTACTTTTTTGATTCTCTAAAGTAAGTCATGTTAAGTTTATTGCATGAATTATTGGGAAATATTCAAATAAGAGCAATAAGAGTTTGAAATTGACTTTATTCCAAATAAGGGCTTGTAGTGCCATCATTTTCTTAAATAAGAGTTAAAAGTGGATCTCATATTAAATAAGAGCCTAAAGTGACTAGATATTTGTTTCAAATAAAGGCATGTCTTTTTTATTAGTCATGGCATTTACTCATTTACCTTTTTTAGAATTTTTTTTCTTTTTTTCTCTTTATTTGGTGTTTTTATCTTCATCGACGCTGGCAATGTCAAAAAAGGTTAGGTGAGGGTCGGCCTTGCTCGATTTAGCGAGGGCCACCTTTGCAAGGGCGACTCTCGCTGATTGCTAGTAAGGGCCAAGAAGGGCTTGCCCACCCTCGCTTGGGATTGACGAGGGCGCTAATGGCCTTCCCCGAGGTGAGGCGACCCTCGCCCACACGAGGCTGTCCCTCGCCAATGACCAGCCTCGGGGGAGGCCAACCCTCCCCACATCCAACAAGGGTGGCCTCACTTATGGACAATGAGGTCTGCCAAGCCCTAGCTGAGAGGTTGGTAGATCCCCTACCGACCCTTACTAGTGATCGGTAAGGGTCGTCAAGCCCTCAGCGCCAATTACTAGCTCTTGCTAGAAAAGAAAAAAAAATGAAAAAAGGAAAGAAAATTAAATAATAACCAATTAAATTTAAAATTGTAATTGGATGAAAATACCCATAATTGGTCGAAATATTTAGCTAGCCAATGATCGGTGAGGTTAGGTCTTTATTTAAAACGATCATAACCATTTTAGGTTATTATTTGAAACAACCATTTGCTACTCCAAGCCCTTATTTGACACAAGGTCTATTTCGGACTCTTATTTGAAAAAGTGAGGGCATTTTTGGCCCTTACTGTGAATTTTCCATAAATTATTTGGTATGTTCGTTTACCATAGGAGAAAATGCATGTAAATATTGAAATATTGCAACGAATTTAAGGTGGCTTCAAAGACTAGAACTATTTAGCTGTTATAAATTTGAAATTTTGTATACAAATAGAAAATTAAAAATGACTGTTTGATTAATCGCACGAGCAAAAATAAATCATGGATGATATCTAGAACTTCACCAATAATAAAACAGTTCTATCAATTCAGTTTTTTATCATGTCTTCTTCGTTTTTACTCCAATATTCTTCCTTTCATTCTTTTTTTAATCTATTTCCCTAAACAATCTTTATTTTAGACATAATAAATTGGTATTCAAGCCCCTGATGCAAAAAGTTTTCACACCCATGATTCAATTGGCAAATTCAATGCCATATCGGGGAAGAACGACATTAGAAGTATCAAAAGTTATGTACAACACTCATTTTAGCCAAATAATTTTTTTTTTTTTCATGTCACTTAAGTACAACTTCTTAAATAAATAATCATTTAAGGGCTAATTTTATTAATTTTCGAATCCTACATGGCTTGTCAATGTATCCGATCAATATATAACCCATAAACGACGTCATGTAATAAATTAAAAAGTGATCACTTCGGTGCTAGTTATTATTAAAAAGTGATTAGTGTAAAAAAAAATACAACCTCAGATAAAATTTAAAATTATAAAAGTCACGTAATTTCTCTAACCAGAATTTATTACCTAAGGTGCTTAAGTGGTCGTTTTTATACTGATTTGGCACTTAAGTAAGCCTGCGAAAATTTTTGACACTAAAGTGAGTGACATATACAATTTTTGACACTTTTAGTGCCATTCTCACCTTTATTGGCTCAACCCCTCGGTTTGATGAACTTGGTGACCTTTTGTTCAATTACTTGATCTTTCCACTTTCATGCTTATTCCCGATCTTGTATATATTACTTCTACCGATATTGTTGATTCAAGGGAAAATTTCAAATAAAGACCTAAATTGAAATCATTCTCTTAAAAGAGAGCCCGAATGGACTTTATCTCAAATTTAGTCTTAAATAATGGCTAAGCTTACCGATGAGTCAAATATTCGCCGATCAACGAGCACTTGATTTTTCCAGAGGCCAAAACAGGGGCATTGTCTTCCAGAACAAAATCTGGATTCAGATCAAAAAGAAAAAAGAACTAAAAAAAAAAAAGGGAGATCCGGTGTCATCATAGGCGAACTCCCAAATTACTTCATTGCTTCTTTTTTTCTTCAATGCCATGAAGCTCCAAGCAATTGAATTCGCAAAATAAGCAGTTGACGTTCTCGGGGTTCTCTGTTGCTTCTTTTTCCTTTTTTTCTGTGTTCATCTTACATGGGATTAGTTATTGAATTTCCGCAGAAGCATGCCCGAATCGAAAAACCCCACGCATAATTTTCTGAAAACCATTCAAAACGATCCCAAGTATTGCTTGCTAACTAGCCAACAAATTCTCAAACTCTTTGCACCCGCTCCCTTTCAATAGGACTTGCAGAGCTTCGGTCGACTGTCCATAAATGGCGATTACCACAGTTGGTCATGATCAGCGAGCAATGGGGTTCGACTCGAGCGAAAACATGGATACATGGAGAAACAAGACAGCTCGGTTTCGATGGCGAATCAGCGATCTAGGCTCGGGGCAAAGGTTAGCAGCGACTTGAAGTACACAGGCGAGATGAAAAGAGAGGCGAAGCTCGGTTGCTGCGAGCTCGAGCAGGAGGTTAGAGATCGAGACAGGTCTGATGATGGCAATGAAGATCGTTGCAGCTCGAGAATGCGACCGTGTGTTGTACAAGCGCGAGGAGAGAAGATTGCAAATAATAAATTTCTCTGACTAGATGATCATAATCATGGTGGTTATTATTATTTATTAAAAGACAACGCCAAAAATGTATATTTAATATCAAAGCTACTTAAAGTTAGCAAAGGCATGCGCGTGCAGAAAAGAGGGCAAGCACATGAACAAACATTTTTCGAGTTTGATTATTTGTGATAAACATATAATTTATTGGTGATCCTTTTTTTAGCTATCAAATGCATTCTTGTAACATTTGCAGTTATGATTTTAATATGTAATATAGCTCATTTTGAATTATTATGATGAAAACATAGAAAATATTAGAGGTTTTAAATTTTTTGCTAATTTAATGGTGGATTTGATCACTATTTTTATGTGATATGATTATTTTTTAAATCAATTAGTCATGACTCATGAGTGAACCAGCCAGAAAGGATCTTTGCCTTTCTTCATGCTTTCCGTACCAGAAAGTGTGTGATCGGGTGAGATTCACCTTGAGAACCAATTTTAAATAGTCGGGCTCTATCAACTTGATTCTAACTTCTCGGGGAAGGAGAGATAGGGAGAGGATAAAGTTGGGGTGAAATGAGAAAATTTGAAATTTTTTTGTCGGGGGATGAGCAAAACTTAAAATTTAAATATTATATTTTTATCGTTCACTCTTTACCGATTTCCCAAATTACTCGCATTTGAAATTGTCATTCCCTAATCGGGCAGTCTTCTTTTCTAGCAAGCTTGTACCTCATTGGATTAGAGCACATAACTATGAATCATAATATCAAGAGTTTGAATCATTCATTACACATGACCTATCCAATAAATGGAAGAACTTTCCTGATTATTAAATATTTTTTTCTTTTTTTTTCTTTTTCCTTCCCTTTTAACCAAAATAATGAGAGAGATACACATAACATGACATAGAAGCTGCATGTAAGCCATGGAGATGCCGGTAGAACAAGTTTAATGTTTAGTTAATAGAAATTATAGTTATGCCATTTAATAGTATCGACTTTATATAGAATGATAGAGGGATGAGGTGTGGGTGTCACAGGTTGTGACCCGGTAGGACTCAGCGACACATGTCGGTCGATGAGTGGACTCATAGTTTGATATGGTGGAATCCCAAGTGCAGCTAATATTTTCTCTTTGCTTGATTGCTTTTAGGCACTTTTTATAGATCTTGCATATTCATGTGGGCCACGGTATGGAAGATTCCATTCGCTTGTTTGACTTCAATTGCATTTGCCTAAAAAGTGGAGTCGTATTTGGGAATAAAACAATAAGTACTGGACCAAATGTGAAAAGATGGAATGGCATTTAGATGAAAAGAAATATGGATAAACACAAACATGGCAAGGGATAGGTTGCATTTGGATAACTTATTTCATAAAATTGCAAGAGCATGGGCTTATTATGGTTGATCTCGAGCCGCTCTTATGTCCCAAGTCCAAAAGTTATATGTTCTTTATCTTAAAGAAGACTCGTCTTGTGGTTTTTGTTGATGGATTTAATAATGCGGATGCAATTATGTGTCGGCAAGGATGAGTTTGCCATGAGAACTAGATTGATTGTCTTATAGGTAATCGAGCTAAGCTACGACGACACTAGAGAATTACGAATTACAATTTATTATTGAATTAACGATCTTAAATAGAGTGTTTAGTTCGATTTTCAGATTGATGGAATTTGAGTAATGTTTTTGGAAATAGTATTGGAGGCCACAGTGAATGGAACCACTAGAGCTCTGCCAATTTATTGGGTTTGGCAACCCTCCTTTGCTTCCAACGATGTAAGTTTCCCTATTTAATCTCATACTTTATACTCCATTAGAGACCAAAAAAAAAATCTATTAAACCTCGGAATATATCCTCAAATTTGCAACAAGTAGGTTTCCAAGTTTAAAAGTATGCATTGCAATGAGATAGGTTCTCGGTTTAAGGGTATGTATGGCAGGTTTTGGATTTAAAAAAATGATAAACTTATTCCAATAAGTAGATTTCAAGTTCTAGATAGAATATATAAGAAATTTATAACTTCTTACCCTTACTTGCCTTAGTCTAAAGAAAAATTAATGAAAAGAAAATAAAAAATAAAAAAATAAAAAAATTAAGAAAATACCACGGTCAGCCTCACTTATTTTACCTGCCGTCTATCTTATGTAGGATAATTAATGTTTGCATAGTAATTTCTGTGAAAAATTAATTAGATATATTTAATTGTCAAAACGGGAAAATACTTATGACTGTATCAACGGAATCGAAAAGTTAATAATTGAAACAATGCAAATACAGTACATCCAGGGCTTTCTTGGAAATTTCGTCCGAAAACGGTCATGCCATCCGATATCATCTTCGCATTTCTTTTCCGGAAAAAACAAGAACTTAGCTCGAGCGGAGCGGGGCACGGAAAAGATAAGGTCCTGGAAATTCAAGAAAAAAAAAAAAAAAAAGAAGAAGAAAAGGAAGACGTGGCGGGGCTGGAGGCGAAGGAGCGCGTGCACAGGCCGCCACCTCGCACCCGCGCGTGAAAAGTCCAAGGAGTCCCTCTTTCGGCACACGACCGCCTGGCTGGCCGTCGAAAAACATTCGAGGGAAAGACACCGAACGGGGTGACAGGACAGGACATTAGTAAAAATCGAAAAGATCACGATCGATTTTCTCTCTCTTTCTCCCTTTTAGCCTCCTTTCAAATTACTACTGCCCAGCGAAAACCGAACGCTGCAAAAAAAAAAAAATTTTTTTTTTTTTTTTTTTAGGAAAATCGAGAGAGAGAGGAAGAACAGGGGAGGAGGAGGAGGGAAAAAGCGAAGAGGATCGGCACTGTGCTCGCCGGCCGCGCTCGTCCTCTGATTTCAGGAATTTACGGAGGAGCCATTCGAGGGTCGAAGGGGCTTTTCGCGGTCGCGATATTTTATTGACCTCCTCCTCGAATTGCTCAATTTGTAGAGAGAGAGAGAGAGAGAGAGAGAGAGAGAGAGAGAGGGGACGAGGGTCGGGGGATTCGAGAAGCTTCGGGGATGGGGTCGTCGGCGGTCGCGGCCATCGAGATGACGGCGGCTTCGAATTGGTGGGACGACGTGAACGCGTCCGCGGTGTGGCAGGATCGCATCTTCCACGCCCTCGCCGCCCTCTACGGCGTCGTAGCCGCCGTCGCCGTGGTAATCCCCCGTGTTCTTTTGTTTTTTAATGGGATTTGTGGGTTGTTTGAGAAATTGATCGACGGTTAGGGTTTAGTCTTTCGTTTTGGTTTCGCTGTTATATGTTGCTGCTTTGCTCTGTTAGTTTGACTGGAATCAGCGAAAGAATTGACGATGCAGCTTGTTTAATTAACCATGGGGGAATTCCTGCCGCGAAAAGTCGGATTTTTTACTTCGCATTGTTAGTTCGATTCCTTGTTTTTCCTAGTCTGTGCAATTTTACAATGGTGGATGAGGGGAATTGTTTTTGTCCTTTAGGTTCAACTCGTTCGGATACAATTGAGAGTTCCCGAGTTCGGTTGGACTACACAGAAAGTCTTCCATTTCCTCAATTTCTTGGTCAATGGCGGTTCGTGCTTCAAACTTTAGCTTTCCCTCATTCATCCTTTCGGTTATTGCCGTCTGATCCTAGTTTTGTTTCTGTGCATGTGCAGTTAGATGTATAGTGTTCGTGTTCCGGCGGGACATTCAGAAGTTATCTCCTGAGGTTTCGAATTTCAATCCATCACATATGTTCTTGTAAGCTTTACTCTGGCTTATGATGCTAATGCTTTTGCTTTGGAATCTCTGCCTCTCTCAGATTGTCCAGCATATATTGCTTGACATGCCGAGCCTTGCATTCTTCACGACGTATGCACTATTGGTTCTCTTCTGGGCGGAGATATATTATCAGGTGAGGTGCTATGTGCATGTGCAGCTTGCTTGTATGTTGAGTTTATAGTGGACATTGGGACTCATTATTATTTGGCGTGAATGTGGATCAGGCACGTGCTGTATCTACTGATGGACTCCGGCCTAGTTTTTTTACAATTAATGGTGTGGTCTATGCAGTTCAGGTGAAAACTCTAGTTGTTGATCTTTCTTTAAATTGGAAGGCCAGATTTGGGACTCCATTTGTTTTCTTGTAGCAGCTGCTGATGGTTTGTTGATTATTATCTATGTTAGTGTTAGGTGCTCCTTTTTTCAGATTATCAGCTTGAATTTTTTAATCTTTTCTTGTTCCTCAACATGTATTCCTATTTAAAAAGTCAAACTATTTGTGAAGTCAGCGTGATGAGCTGCGGCTACTATCTTGTATATGAGCTAGAATTAGCAGGTTTTGGTCTGATGACATCATCCCTTTACATCATGTGGTTGATTTATATATTTTTTGAATCTCTCTCTCTCTCTCTCTCTCTCTCTCTCTCTCTCAAAAGAGGCAAAAAATGATATTTAAAAATATCAGTTTTAGGATTTACGTAATAAATTAATAAAAATGGAGTAATGTCATTTTGACTCATTCCGAAAACGGAAGAGTGCAAGGTTGCGAACATTTTAATAAAGCATTCGCTGCGTTAGCTTAACTAAAAGTGAGACGTAATTTTTTGCTTTCCTGCCAAATTTTAATATCAGTCCAATTTTAAAAAAATAATGAAAATGTCAGATATGAATCTGTGCATCATTATTTGTATTCCATGAAAGTTTCTAGTGTTTCGAATTAAAAAAAAAGTGAAAATTTAATCTGCATGAGCCACAAGATTTGAATTGAGCGAAATCAAAATGTATAAGTCAATCTAGAGAAACCCTAGATGATTTTTTTTTTTTTCGGAGACTATATTTGGATTTGGTGGGCAAAGAAATGTCTGGTGAGAGATAGGGCCTAGCATGCAAGAAATCAGTTGCTCTAGCTTGGTTAGCAATGTATTGATTTAACCATGGGGTTGTGCATACTTGTATCAAGCAACTGACTACCCAATCAACTAGCATATCCATAGCACATTTAAGAACTTTTTATTGTACGTTTTTGGGCAAATTTTTTCTTGCTTAAGGTCGAACTTTGAGCTCCATCTAGTAACTTAAGGTGGCAAACTAGCTTCCTCAAGTTTGAGCATGAAACGAATCTTTCTTGATTTGTTTGAGTAAGAAGATCAAATTGAGTTTGAATAGGTGATTTTGAAGCAAGCTAAGTTTGGTTAAAAATTAAAGTTTGGCCAATTTAAAACAGGTTCTTGTCTTCTAGATCTAGCTTCACTGAAATCTCAATGTTGAACCTATATCGCTTGAGTTGATGCACGAATCATTTGAGACAATTGCTCTTCATCTAGTGACTTATTTTTTTTTTAATCATGCTTAGAAGGTTTTCAATGTTCTTAATAAGATCCTTCTCGAGGCTCTTTTGCCCAAACTTTGTTTTGAAAGGAAATAGATGGATCTCATTATGGTTTGAGAGACTTGATTTGCCAAAGCCTTCAAGTTGATCCTCCCCTTGATGCTGTTTGATTGGTTCCTTGTATCGACCAACTTATCTAGGATTTTAAGTAGGAAAGGTCAAGCTATTAAACCAACTGTAAAAAGAGATGCTTGATCCACCGAGTTGGCTGGCCATGGATGCTTTAAGGGCATTGTGTTCTAATGAGAATCCTTCAAGTTAGATTCACCACTCAATGTCTTCTTTGGAGTTTCCATCTGTCTTTTCTTAGCCGTACTCGGCCGTTATAATGTCACGTCATTTTATATGAGCGTTCGTAGGATGTCATTTCACTTTTGAAGTAACTTTGATTGATGAGACAGCACATCATAGGTAGGTCAACTTAGGCCCCCGAAATATCCCACTAACCTCAAGATCTAGGTGAGATACGAGCCAAAATCTGGGTAGTTACCTGTGAAACTTTTGCACTTGGTGCCATGGGGAATGGGACTTATGATGTGTTTGCAATCCACACATCAAAGTCGGTTCCTTAGTTGTGCTGTTCACTTGTCTGTATAGTCTCCCATTACATCCTTTGTTTGGGATATTCAACCTTTTTTAATGTTTGGGTTTATCTTTTTTTTTTTTTTTTTGGGTGCGTATTCTGGACTTGTTTCATGTACATCCTACCAAGTATCTGATTGCCTATTGTTTTTTCATGGTCTATATGTCCTAATTCTTGGTATCAAAATGCCCTTAACTGTTTTTCAATTAACATTACCTTTTTGTTATTTCACTTGGACCTATTTAAATGAAAATATTATTTATTTTCAATGGCCTGGTAGATGGAGTGTGAAGGGGGAATTAAAATCAAGATATCTCGAGTCGGTGTGAAGAATCACTGATAGGCTATGTTCTTTAATTATAAAAGAGTACAAGCTGTCTCTTTGGCTAGGAATAACAGTTTACTACCCACAATAGGTTGGGTGACGTAAGGCTCATCTGCCTAGCCTTTTCATTGTTAGCGGTGAATGTTGTTTGTGTGATCCTCTTTATAGGTCTTGTAAAGAAGTTTACATAGTGGATCCCTTAATAAAGGGCATCTCTTATACCTTCCAACTAGATATTGGTTCAATACCCTAGTTAGTGCATGTTTTTGTCCAGCTAGCACCTATCCTGTTGAATGAGCTTTAGTTTGAAGGGTTCCCTTTATGATTTGGTCTTTTCATTTATAATAATAAATGGTAGCATCAAATGATTTGAGAAAAGCATGAATGTTAGAGAAACGCCTTAAATGGAACTCTTATTTTGATTTTGTGTTGGGGTAAAGATATGAGGCTTAAAGTTGGATGTTGATGGAGGCCTATTGCCATAAGGATTCCTTTTCTTCTTTGTTTTGGTGAAGTCGCTATTTTGTCATGCATCGCTTCTAGAAGGTATATGTAAGCAACTTTGGAAAATAGTCTAGGTGCATTTTACAGAACCTTTGCATGTGCCTTGCACAATTAGTAAATAGGGTTGGACAAATTCCTTTCTAATTGTCATCTTTCATGTAATCCCTAATTGATTCTTTAGAGCCTGAGTCTTTTGCTTTAACCTATGTTTATCGCCTAGTTTGTCTCCTAATTCATCAGCTTGGTATTTGTTTATTTTCTTTGATAGCCGTTGACTACCTTTTGCTTCCCCCCCCGAAGATAAATCTCACATCGGCGGATTGAGTAAGGAATGACAGTGCTGTAGTATGACATGGTAGATTGCGCTGTCAAATACCAACAAGCACATAAAATTGAGTGTAGCAGAGATGAGGATGTTTGTTTCGATGAATACGTACATGTAACAAAAAGGGTGTTTAGAAACTAATCTATTTGAGGAAAAGAGGTTACAAATTTTATTAAGGACAAGATAAGGAAAGCTCATTTGAGGTGTTTTAGGACAAGTGGTTTGGGAAACACCAGTGGAGATGACGTAAGATTGAGTGCAATTGTGTAAAAGGATTTGTATAGTCAGCCTAACCTTAGTAGAATAAGTTGATGTAATGAAAAACTTGGCTTGCCAAGTTACACATGTTATAGTTTTTTACATGAGTGAGATATTGTATGTTATTCTACTTCTCTTGGTGTGAATGATTTTTGGACCTGTAAAAACTGATATTCATAGAAAATGTTTCCACTTTTGTTCACTCATGTTTTTAAATCTGAAATTTGTTGTTCAGATAGCAATGTGGTTGATCCTGTGGTGGAAACCTATTCCAGTTGTAGTTATCCTTTCGAAGATGTTTTTTGCAGGTTGTTCTGCTTCTTAAAACTCAACACAGTATTTTATTCTTATCACAGTGATATTGATCAGTTATGTTTTTGACTCTTCGTTGTGTAGGTGTTTCTTTGTTTGCCGCCCTTGGTTTTCTACTATATGGTGGAAGGTAACCTAACTATGACCCTGCTTTCTTTTTTTCTTTCTAGTGAAAAGGATTTCAATCTTGTAACTTACATGGAATGAAGTGAGGGCACTAGAACCAGCAGCATTGTGATTTCTGTAAAATGCAGCGAACTAATGCTCAAAAAGTTGGAAATGTATAAAATGTAAGATAGAACAGGTTATGTGAACAATTGAATTATTTTATTTAGCTAGAAAGCTTATTGAATTATCTTTCTGCCGTAAATGCAACTATGCACAAAACTTCTCATTATATCAGAAAAGGGGATTGCGATGATTAAATTATTGAGAGGTGTTTGGAAAAAGTGCAACCCTGTCATCCAGATCCATGTTGACAGGGATTTGAGAGGCGGAATCTGACTGTCAAGTGGCTGTTAGTCGAGTTAATTCTGTCACCATTCCCTTGTTTTCCTTAACCTTTCCTATTGCTCTGCTGGAAGTTATGTTCTAGCCAGTTGAGCTTTAGCATTCTTGCTTTAGCCATGAAGCAGCCATCCAACTGTGACTTCTAGGATTTCTGATTCCTAGTCTACTGGAGAGATTACACGCTCAAATACTTAGGAAGGCTATGCAATTGTTGCAAGCACAGCCATTGAAATAGGTAGTCAATGTTAGTTTAGTAGCTGAGTAAGCCTTCTTATGATACCCCTGAGGACATCCACCTGTTAATAAATTCAGCTATGGGACCTTTTGCATTTATTAAGTTGTGCTGATTTTTGAAATTATGAGTTAAGTCTTTTTATGAAACCCTAGAGAATGTCCAAATATGAATACCTTCTGATGTGACACGGTTCGCTATCCCACTGTAATGGTATTGTTGTGTTTTGTTCTGTGAGTTGATCATTCCATGAATCTTGGTAGCTTTGCCAGTTATGTCAATGCTTCCATGTCATCTTTTGCAGACTTTTCTTGATGCTGCAGCGATTCCCTGTGGAGTCAAAAGGACGTCGTAAGAAACTGCAGGAGGTATTCTTGGGAAAACTTAAGTACATCTGCATATGTTCAGAGGCCAATTGCTTAGTCATTTTACATTCTTTTAACTGTTTATATTCTTTGTTGTAGGTTGGCTATGTGACCACCATATGTTTCCTGTGCTTTCTAGTCAGATGCATCATGGTGAGTTGTAGTATATTAAAAAGACCATTGACCTCTAGGAACTTGACTCATTAAGCTTTTTGAGCTTAGACAAAGAATAGTTGTGTATCAGATGTGCCTCATGCAGTTTCCTTGATAGTCAGGGAGTACATCTCTTGTTTTATTTTTCTCTTGTCATTTAATCTATGATGACCTGCTGCAGAGAGACACTATGTCATGTTTACTTTATTACTCAACAATACAGATGTGTTTTGATGCATTTGATCAAGCAGCGGACTTGGATGTGTTAGATCACCCAATTCTGAATTTCATCTATTACCTTGTAAGTACACAGTTCTTGTTGCTTGCTTCTCTCACAAAGTGATTGCAATGATGTTTATGTTTTAGTATTTATTGTTTCTCCTGGAGTTGTTTGTCGTAGATTATTGGTTATTATTTTTTTAAAGTTGGAATACCAAATAAAACTTTCCAATGTTTGAACGGAAACTATGCTTTAAATATACTTAACTTTGTGGATATGTGTTTTCAGACTTTTTCTAACAGCTACTTAAAATTGTGAGCTTTTTTTTCCCCCTCGGAAGAAAGAACCTCAGGTAGATCTCAAATTGTGTTGATTATGTAAAATAGATGAACAATGTCAAGGGAAAACTAAAAAACTAGCCTGAAGAAACTTTAGGTCCAGCGATATGTTAATTTCATTGCCCTAGAAAAGTTGATGTATAATCTTTTTCAGACTGATATTATAAGAGTCTCTTTGAATCTTTCTCCAATTTTGAGTCATCTACCTTGGAGATTTCAGCTTGTATTTCTCACCTCAGTAATGCCTTGATGCAACCATTAGAGCACCTAGCTGATGATTGTTAAGATATCTTGAAGACAGGTGGTTGTGTTGATCTGTATCTTCAGATTAGTCGCTGCAAAAGCTGATAACTATATTTAGACATGTACAGCACAACACACTTACCGACTTGTTTTACATAAATAAGTAAAGCAGTAGCTATTCAGATTGTTTTCTGATAAAATTAGTGTATTTGAAATTGGTTATTCTATTCGAATCCAGCTAGTGACTGGAAATGTTTCCTAACTTTATGAGTTAGCTACCACTTCATATTAGTATAGTTGGTTTTTGGCAATCATTTTTCTGATAGTCCTTCGTGATCAAGAGATGTTGTGAAATCCCTTGCGATACTTTACCGTGATTCCCAGAAAAGTATGCCTTTATCTATCCATGAAACTCAGAAACTCAAGAGCAATTAAAAAATTATCAAAGTTTTTTTCTTTTTGCAATTTTGAAGTCCCTGAAGCTGGTCATGTGCAAGTAAACAATCCTGTACATTAATCCCCCAAAAAAGGACCTTAGACATACTCCTTACCAATAGTTAGTCTGAAAGAGAAGTAGAGTAAAATTTCTATTTGAAGCTTTGGTTAAGGAACATGAGATTATGAAAGATTCAGAGTGATTAATAATGGGTTTATTTAGACTATTGGGAAGGGGAAGGTAGATTGACCAAACTTATGTTCCACTATAATAGCAAATTAAGCCGTATTCCACCAAGTGAGGTGGGCTTCATGAATCTCATCATCACGTGTGACTCTGTCATATTTTTTTAAAAATCCAAGTGTTTAATGTTCTTATTGTTGCCTCCCACGTCCTTTTTAGGTTTTTCCCTACCTCTTTTAACTTCTTCCCTTCCAAATATATGATGCCTCAAAGCTTTGTTTTAATAAAGATGAACATGCACTCTTTCCAAATCAACATATTGGAAATGCTTCAATAGTCTTCATTTGGGAATTCAATCTGTCATTGAATTAGTTGTTCAGCATCTTGATTTCCTATTGAGTGTAGACCACAATTTCAGTGCATCCAATAATTGGAACATCTGGTCTTTCTGTATTAGATCATCTTACTGCCACTGTATCTGTCCTCTTTCGTGGGCTCAGGATATAAGTTCTGAAAAATTTAGCTTTCCCTGGGGAGTGTGGCATTGTGAACAATGAGCACACTTTATTTATTTTTTGTAGTAACTATTGAATAATATGCTTGTGGGCTATATATGTATAGTCTGGATTGGAAGCTATGATGGCAATTTTTTTATGATGCATCTTGCTTATATGCAGTGCTTTCAATCTATGAATACTCGTCTCTCACCTGTTTCCCGGATGTTTTATTCCCTTCTTATTGAACTTGTATCAATCCTTTTGCCTATGCAGTTGGTGGAGATTCTGCCTTCTTCTTTGGTTCTATTCATACTAAGAAAGCTGCCACCAAAACGTGGGATCACGCAATACCACCCTATTCGCTGATGGATGCGGTGACGGATGATGCTTTGGCCTTAAAAGCTTAGCCTATCTTATAAGAGGAGATGGAAGGTGAAATCTTTTTGTGCTCTGGAGTGAATAAAAATCCTAGCTGGTTATGGAGTTGTTCAGTCTCTAAGCGGATTCAAGGTCTGTGAAGAAAAAAGCACGATTACAGTTTGTGCTGCTTTTGGTGTCATGGATCATACGATCGATTCTCTTGTTCAGTGATGTGAGAAGTGTCTGTAATAATTTGTAGAAGCCAAGAGTATTATTTGAAAAAGGGAACAACGACAAGAAAGACAGCAGTTAAGGTTTTCCTTGTATCTTTAGGATTATGTTTTGAGTGCAATTTATCTTGGAGTTCAATTTGTACTGTGTTGTCCTGAAGGACTACAAGCACCAGATTCTTTTCCCAAATGTAATTTAAAGATGTTGGGGGTTTCTTGACGAAAATCTGCGAATTAGTTTCGCTGGAGGGTGTTTTGATGCTTCGGCGTTTACAGATCCCACGTAAATAAGACTTAAACGTGAATTTGGCCACACAAAGCATATCGACAAATGTGTTCACTCATGAAATGAGTCTAAATAGTTCAAGTCCAGGAAACTTGCCTGCGGTGGCGACTGCGATTTGCTGCCGATGCACGGAGCTGGACCCGAGCTTCTTTGTATCTTTGGCCATTGTTTTGGCGATGCTTCTCTCTCAATTCTGAAGCTGCGAGAGGAGGAGGAGGAGGAGGAGGAGGAGGAGATGGTGAACGGGAAGTTCTGAGATGCAAGAATGGAAAAGGGTATGTGATCTTGCATTGTGCGAGTGTTTTTGACTGTTTGATGGCCATCTTCACCTGCCTGTCGTGGAGAGGGGAAAGCCATGCGAAGGCCTTTGAATGGTAGGTTTTACTCCTTCCATTCCCATCTGTAGAAAGTTGGATCTTCGCCATTTAAGCTGATCTATCAAAAGATTTAATAAAATCGACGGCGTTGGTGAAGGGCTGTGAGCATCAAATTCACTTTCAAAAAGTTACTAAATCACATGAAAACTCGGAGATTTATAATTAAAACGTGATTTGAGTCCGACCAAAATAAAATTTGCCAATCTCAAATTTCTCAGGAAAGCTTTATGTGCTCTAGAGTCGAACCCAACTCGGGGAAACCGAGGATCTGATGTTAATGAAGATTTTCCCGATATTAAACGTTTTCTTTTTTCCTCAAAAGTTACACACACATTTGACTTTTGGCATTGGGATCCTGCATTCCGACCACAAAATACTTTATGGGTGCGCTCTTGGCCTGGACGGACTTGAGGGAAAAAAAGCCTTTTGGGCCAGGCCCATCCAATATGGCTTGTGTCTTCTAAGTGAGCCCACCATTACCCAATTGATTGTTAGCAACAATTGAAATTGACAGATGAGGAAATGGGACCTGAAAGTAAAAAGCATTTCCAAAACTCTTTTTTTTTTTCCCACCCGAAATCTTCAAGAAAAGAACATATATTCTCTTTTTTTCTTTTCCTCGTGGCCTTATTATGTCCGAGTTAGTGAATTAGGCATGTATAGAGTAGGCATCCGTGTGGACAACGTCAAGAAAGTAGTCAAATAGAATCCTGGGGAATTTGACAATTTGATGTGCGAAAGAGGAAACTATCAACCCCAATTTCCAAAATAAAAATGCTTTCTCCGTTTTGGTATTTTCTTGGTGCTTTTTTCGCATGAAATGGACATTTGGATATGTTAGCATGTACTTTGATCTTATAGGTAGGATGGAATGTGCCTACTTCTATTGATTCCTTATCTATTATTAGTTACGATGCAAATATGCCTTATGTTGACTTATGTTTATGTCCATTTTACATTTAATCACTAGTGTTGAAACCCCCGCTCAACTTATACAAATTTTTATTGCAAAGCCCATAAGTCAAATCGAAAATTTATTTCTATTCAATTCTGAAGTTCTCAATCAAAAAATGAAAAAATTCCCCCAAGGAGCAGACTAAATATTTGGATGTGCTCGTGGCAATTATCCTAGGATTTTCCTTTGTTTGGCATTTCTTTCTAACACTTCAAGAATAAAACTTAAAATGTATACCTCCACATGGGAGAGTGCACCTTCTAAGATTATTTAAGGAAGTGCTCTAGTCAAAGTGCCCTACAGTTGGCATGTAGGTCACATCATTGCTTTAAATAAAAAGGATCTGGACAAATCCCATATTATATCTTAAGCCTAAATCAAACTCTAGATAAGCTCGATTATGCAATTACACACATGATTAGATTAGATTAAAGATGAGATCACAAGGATAATCCCAAAAATCAGAAAGAGAAACAACAGTCATCACTTCCTAAATAAAAAGATCTTTTGAGGTAGTGCATTAAATTTGCCAGGTATATCACATTATTGCTCAAGAAAAGAGAATTTGGACAAATCCCAAGATTTATTAGCCCCTAGTCTCTCTATCAGAATTTGGATAAGCTCAATTTTAAGATCGAGATCAGAAGGCCAATCACAAAGCCAGGATCGGAAACAACATTCACCAACGCGTCACTTCCTAAGTAAAATCGAAACTCTCGAACGACTCCAAAATAGAACTCCCAGAAAACGACAAACTGACCGACAGAGCGGGTGGGGGCCACGGGTCATTATCCGCATGAGTCGATTCCACGTCACGTGAGGGCCCCGCGCCCTCTCCAAGGACCGAAGAGGACACGAAAGTTTGGTTTTGGAAGAAGACAGCTAATCAATCATTGCCCTCTCTGTCTCTCTCTCTCCCCACAAAAAGTTGGTAATTCTTGGTTCAGTTTCCTTACCGAGAAAATGGGATTGCAACTTGGGACGTTGCAAAACGAGGAATCTCAACAAGTTCCGTTTTTTGAGTGGGTTTTCAGAGAAGGACTCGGAGAGTGAGAGAAGATACTTTTTTCATGCCAAGGACTCCGACACTGAGAATTCACAGGCGAGGACTCACCTATAAATTGAACCCTCCTCGCCTCCTCCAAAATGCAAGCAACTCAAGCTGAAATCGGTCTCTTCTCTCGTGTTCTTGTTCTTGTTCTTGTTCTTGATCTTGGTTTCGTTTGGTTCGAGTTTGATCGAGGATGACGGTCATCGTTGAGCAGCCCGAGCATGGTGAGTATTTCTTTCGTTTTCCCTCTTGGTTTTTTGTTGTTGGGTCCTCCCCCTTCGGTGTCATGTTCTCGAGTGATCGCGTGGGTGAAAGGTTCGCATCTTGGTTTTACTTTTGATGGTTTTGTTGTTTTGGAGAAGGTAATTAGGCATATGGGCAAGAAAATGGTGTTGATGTGCTCATTGAGTTAATTCGTAGTGTTGACTTTTTTGCTTCTCTCTCTCCTCTCCTGCAGAAGCGGAGGTTGTGGAGAAGAAGGATGATGTGGAAGAGAATGAGCTGGTGTTGGATGGCGGGTTTGTGGTGCTGGAGACTAATTCATTCGGCCAAACTTTCAGGTATTTCTTCTTCTTTTTTGCCTTTATTGAAGTTCATTTTAAACGTAAACATATAGAATGTCTCCCATGATGGTTGTCTCTTGGCAGAGAAAATGTTTGGTATTGGTCATGGAATTTAGATATAATGTTGGAACTGTGGAAAGGGGAGTAACATAAAAAGCACCTCTGGGTTTTATGCATTTTGCATTCATCGAACATTTCCTGGGGAAATCAGAGGAGCGAATGTGGTAGGCTCATGATTTTGATGGAGATGGGGGGAATAGTTTGGCTTAATGGACCGAATAGGATGGCCTATGAGTGTTGAATCGACCCATAATGACGTTATTCAAGGACTGATTCCATCTGTTGAAACTTGTTTTTTGCACGCATCCCCTTTAAGTGAGCGGTGACTGAACGTTCTAATCGATCTTTGAAATGTGACACAGGGACTACAATGCAGAAAGTGAGCGGCAGATGAGCGTGGAGCAGTTCTACCGGACCAATCACATCAACCAAACCTATGACTTCGTAAGCAAGCAGCGAAAACTATTTCCGGAAGGAAATTTTGTCTCTGTCATCCAACTTCACAAATTTAGTCTAATGTGGCCTCATGGTCGTTTCCTTGCAGGTCAAGAAAATGAGAGAAGAGTATGGCGTGCTGAACAGGGTGGAGATGAGCATATGGGAATGTTGTGAACTTCTCAATGAGTTTGTCGATGAGAGTGACCCGGACTTGGACGAACCTCAAATTCAGCATCTGCTGCAGACAGCTGAAGCCATCAGGAAGGATTATCCTAATGAGGATTGGCTTCACCTGACTGGCCTCATTCATGGTATGTTATCGAGTACAGGGACTCTAGGATCTGGTTGATTCTTTTGGATATGATGATGTTTTTGGTTCGCAAACATATATCTATTAAAACCTGAGACAAATGCAATTCTTGTTTCAGATCTTGGCAAGGTTCTTCTTCATTCTAGCTTCGGAGCTCTTCCTCAATGGGCTGTTGTAGGTAATTATTATAGTGAACATTTGTAAAAGGAATTTACTCATAGTGATTGTTGGAGTTTCAGACATGCCCTTGATTTTGGATTATTAACTCATTGACATATCATTTTAGGCGATACATTCCCTGTTGGGTGTGCTTTTGATGAATCAGTCATCCATCACAAGGTGTGTAGATACTAATGTGACATGAGGCAATACTATTTCAATCCAAGTATCTTCAAAGATATTAATCCGAAATAAGCTTTTGCTTGCAGCATTTCAAGGAGAACCCTGACTACGACAATCCTGCCTATAACACCAAATTTGGCGTATATTCAGAAGGCTGTGGACTCAACAATGTGTTGTTGTCTTGGGGGCACGATGATTATATGTACTTGGTAGTATATCTGAGACTTTGCATAAAGAAGCTTATCGAATTACAGTATATTTGTGTCAGCGTAACTTTCTAGGGTTCTGACCTTATGTATTATCTCGGTGTATAGGTGGCTAAGGAGAACAAGAGTACGCTGCCTTCAGCAGGCCTTTTCATCATCAGATACCACTCGTTCTATGGTGAGACACAGCAGTCTCGAAATTTCGGAATAATGACCACTGGACTCGATTTCTGACACTGTTCAATTCTGTCGATGTTTTCTCAGCTTTACACAAAGCTGGAGCATATGAGCACCTGATGAACGAAGAAGATGTTGAGAATCTGAAGTGGCTCAAGATATTCAGGTAAGGAACCAAATACTATATCACGAAAATAACTAATTTCGTCCTCCAACAATATGGGTTTGTTGATTTAATCATCGCCTTGCAGCAAATACGACCTCTACAGCAAGAGCAAGGTTCGGATTGATGTCGAGGAGGTCAAGCCATACTACTTGTCCTTGATCAAGAAGGCTAGTATCCCTTGATTCATTCCTTCTTCAAGAACTAAAGTGTCCATGTTTTTTATTTGATCTTAACATGGAAGTTTTGATTTGCACAGTATTTCCCTGAGAAGCTCAAGTGGTGAAGCCTTGATGGGGGAGCACCAGCGTGGAAAAGGGTCTTGGAAGAGAAATTGGGGCTTCCAGTGTAGAGTTAGCTTTTCCTTTAGGTGTTCAAATGGTGTTCCCGTCATCTTTGCTTGTTAAGTTTTATTTCATGGGCTGTGTTCTGAACCTAGTGTTCGTGGCAATAAAATGCAATATCTCTTCCCTTTTTGTGCTGGTCTGATTAAAACTCAACATCGTGCTTCTCTTTATAATTGATGGATAAGTAACTGGAAACAAACCTCGAAGGAATAATTTCCTATATATATATATATGGTAACTGGCCTACTGGTAGCCCACGAGACCCATGATTCAAAACCCATTATTTTCGTGTAAATAAATTAGATAATGCTTCCATTCTGAAAAATTTCTCTTGCTGACATTGCTGACAAAATCAATTAATAGTAAAATTGAGAGTTCATATTTTACAAAGTTCAGATATAGTTATATTTAATACATGGTGAAGCAAATCAAAGTGATCTTCAACAAAATAATTTCATAGGAATACAATTAAACTTAGAAATGGAGATATTTGCAATTAGAAGCAGTACTGTCGCACCCAATGGGATTTAAGTGGATGCTCAAATAGCTCCGAACACATCAAAAATATCAAAAAAGGAAAAAGATATCTCCCAACTCTATACTCGCTTGCTATACGCAAAATTAGTTTGATCCGTTGCAATGGAATCACAAATATTCAATATCCATTCATTTAGCGACAAGAAGCATTGCCCTATCTTCCATCTATAATATGATCACTAGTTTGATCAATTTTATAGAATTATGATGCATCATTAAAACTACCACCTGAATGGATCTTAATATATACTATTATATTAAGTAAAGAACCATTTTTGCCTAAAAATATCCTCAATTATTTATATTGGGTTAATACCTTGAAAAACCCCAAACTGGTACACCTGTGACAAATTTACCAAAACTATTTTTTTGATCATAAAAAACCCCAAACTCGCATAATTGTGACAAATTTACTCTAATGACCATAAAAAATTATAAACTGGTACATTTATGACAAATTTACCATAAACTAATTTATTCGATCGCAAAAAGCCCAAAACTAATAAATTTTTGATAAATATACCATTCGCTAAATTGGATTAATACCACAAAAAAATTACAAAAATTGTAAAATGTGATAAATAGATCGTAAAATCTCAAATTTGTATACTAATCAATTATCACGTGTCATTTAACTTAATAATTTGACAATAAAAGTTAACAAAAACTAACAGAGAGTAAATTTGTTACAAGTGTACCAGTTTGGGGTAAATTTGTCAAAGGTATACCAGTTTGAGATTTTTGGTGGTTAAAAAAATAGTTTAGGATAAATTTGTCGGGTGTATAGGTTTGGGGTTTTTTAGGGTATTAATCCTTTATTTTACAAACTTTTCTATGCATAAAAAGATGTGAAATCTTGAAATATTTCTCCCTTTCTAGATATATTTTAATTCAATTTTTTTGAGCTGTGTTTTATATTTTCTTTTAGTATTATGTAAAGATCAGATATAATGATAAAATGATTTTGTTAATCTTTTCAAGGGATAAATATACCAAAAGTTCTTGATTTAATTATTCAGTATAAATTTATTTAAATTATATTAAAAATAAGCAAACTTAGAAAAACACAAAAAAAAAAAAAAAAAAAGAGAGAGGAGAACTCTGCCAAGGCTACAGGCCCTTGTCGTCGCCACCACGAGGAAGGGCCGGTTATGGTGGGGAATGGTCACCGGGCCGTCGGGCCCCAAACAGGTTAGCTGGATTTAGCCGGATCTGGATTTATTTTCAATTTTTGGTGAAAGTAGGAAGGGCTTAATTACATAAAAAAAAAAAAAAAAGTGTCAATACACAGGACGAAAGCAGAGCTGATCTTATTAATATATAGTCTCTGTCCCTATCCTTCGCCCGTTATTTTCTCCTCCCGTTTTTGGCCGTTCCCATCATCATCTTTTTTCAACTGCGTGTCTTCTTCGTCGTCCTTCTCCGGAGGAGGCAGCCGGTCCCCCGTTCCAATCCCCATCCTCAGATAGAGAAAGAGAGAGAGAGAGCGACCGTCAATGAACGTTGTTGCGAGTTGGGTAGGTGGTGGGTGTGGATTTTTCGCAGTCTTTTTTCCCTCGTTAGGTGCGCCTGAGACTTGACCAAAGAATCGATTTTTTTTTTTACTTTCGGGTTTTGTCGTCCCCCTCGTTCCGTCGCCTCCCCATGATTTTTAATCCCGCTGGAAACGTGAAAACGTATTAAAAAAGACACCTTTGTCCTCTCCTTCTTCGTCTTCGATCCCCTGTTCACATAGATAGAAAGAAAGAAAGGAAACGGGGGGGCTTTGATTTTTTACTGCTAGGCGCCATCCGTTTTTATGGTCTCGGGTTGATTCCTGCTCCGCCCCCCTCTTCGTTCTTGTTGACCCGGGGTCCTGTCACGTCGCATTTTCCCGTTTACGTACGCATATAAAAATTATAAAACCGGGAAGCAACTTGGCAAGTTCTTGTTTTTTTGGTAGTTTCGAGGGAGACCCGATTCGTCTCACTGTTCCGTGCTCGATATGAAATCTGCATCGAGGGCGTTCTTGCTGTCAAAGGGGGCTCCGACTCGTCCGTTCTTGTTTCGGTCAAATAGTCAAACGGGTGGTGGGTTCGTTCGCATTCGTTGGTGAAAATTCATTTCACTGCGGATTCTTCCCTGTCCCTGACCAGCAGTCCATCTTCGTCTCCTCTTGAATTGGGTCGTTTGTCTCTTCTTTCTGGTTGCGAGTTACCGACGGAAAGATCTCGCCTTCTGTCTAATCGCCCTTTGGGTTTCATACGTGATCTCGCTTTGCCCGTATTGATTTTGTCGGTCTATGCGACATATCTGGTTCTGGGGGATATTCAGAGTTCCGGAATCTGTCTTTTTTTTAATTCTCCTTTCTTGTTTGCCCATCTGAAAGCTTTGAGGTATGAAAGGGAGAAGCGATTTGATGGGGCGCTCGTTTGTGTTGAACACTGGAGCGAGAATTCCGGCTATTGGGTTGGGTACATGGCAGAGCGGCGGTGACCTTTGCGTCGAAGCTGTAAAGATGGCATTGTCGGTGGGGTACCGACACATCGATTGCGCTCATCTTTATGGTAATGAGATTGAAGTTGGAGATGCATTGGCTGAAGCTTTTAAAGGCTCATCACTGAAGAGAGAGGATCTTTTCTTGACCTCCAAGCTGTACTGTAGCATGAATTCCACCAATAAGATTGAGAATTATGTTAGAGTATCTCTCAAGAATTTAGGAGTTTCATACTTAGATCTATATCTTATGCACTGGCCGGATAACTCAGCATTCGGTGATGCAACTGATCCACCTCTGAAGTTGGGAAGTGAGCATAAGCAGTTTCTCAGTAGGTTGAAGAAATCGTGGAAAGCCATGGAAGGTCTGGTTGAGTTAGGTCTTGTTAGGGCCATCGGTGTCAGCAACTTTAACGTTCAACAGATCAAAGAACTGCTGAAGTTTGCCAAAATTGTTCCTGCAGTCAATCAGGTTGGCCTCCTTGATCTCATATTCTTGAAGACTTATTGTGCATAAATTGTGGTGATCTTGCTTGGCAAAATAATTCCTCGTGGTGTGATGCGGTCTGCCAAGATTTCATGGTATCAATAAATTCATCTGATGACATGCAAAAACAGAACTATAAGGCATAGAAGGTCCATGATCATTATCAAGGTGTCACAGACATTATACTACCAATTGGAATGGTTTATGGATAGTGTGGGCTTAAAAGCCAGTGAAGCTACATAGACATACGACATTATTTGGCAGTTGGTAGGATGGAAGAATTAGTCAAAGGCATTTCTATTCTTCACGTCATGCTATAAGTTGTCCATTTGCATGATATATATACTGTTTCAAGCTCTTATCACTCTAACTACTCATTTAGTCTTCTGCAAAATTTTGAATATTGAGGAATTTATCATTGTTTCGTACAAAAACTGCACTTGAGTAGGGGGTACATATTCTGCACCAAGTTGAATGACGTAGAGCTGTAGATATATTTAGCATATGAGGACATGTCTGGTTTCAAGTTTGGTGAATATTCTTTATTTGTAGTGGTGCTCTGTATGAGTTAAAATGAGACTGCAGACATCAAGGTGGCAACTCTCTGTTTGGTAGCCCGTTTGATGGTATGCATCCTGGCAATCCTTGTCCTATAGAAGCCTCAGAATGTTGGCAAGATCGCTGCAATCTCTGGTCTCTGCTTCTTACTGATTGCTGGCCTCATATCTGGAGTTTCTTTTGGATTCAATGTCCTCAATAGTCTTCTTCAATTGTTTACTTCCTCTAGCACATTTAACTGCCCAGTTTATGTCTGAATATCATTGCCATGGGGCACTAAATTGTTCTTATCTTTGAGTTTAATAAGTGGGGCCGGACAGAGGGCGCAGCTGTCTGTATCCTCAAGCCTCCCAAATTCCACTAGGCCATGATGCAATTCTAGGTTCCTAGGAGAACCACCAAACTAGGGGGCCCCTTGGCATGGAGTTAGAACTGTATATCTTTTAAAGAGCTGATTTAGCAGGCATTTATGGCTGTGAACAAAAACAGTGAGGTTGACTGGCATCATTCTCTCAATATTTTTCTAAGGGATCTCCTGTGGCTTTATTTGGGTCAAAAACCTCTTTGACCTGTTGTGGTTTCAAATTGTGGTCTCAAAATGGATTTTAAGTGACAAAATTGTTTAGTCCCTTGATGAGTTAGAATGGTTTTTCAATTCCATACACCATTCTACTGCAGGCTTTACCGACTTTAATGCATCAATGAGTTCACAAAAGTTAAAAGTTTAAATTGTTGTTTCCCAGGAGAATAATTTCAGTGTTGAATTTGATGAATTAATTCTTAATCTAACAAAATTAAATTCTCCCTTCCTGCTTTTCAAAACTGAAAACTGACTCCAGAAACCATTTCCAACAAATCTTAAGTTTTACGAATAATTTTTTGGGAACAATTGAAGAAGCAGAAATAAGGGTTGAACAAAATTCTGTATCTAAGATGTGGTTGTTTATCCACCTATGCCTTGTTTTTCGTTTTTACTCATGTCTAACACATAAATATCATATGTATTTTCTGTTTTCATTTGAAACATCGAATGTTATTTGGCTATGCATCAGTCATAGTAGCCCCGGTAATGAAGTTTGTTCTGATGGAAGATTGCATTTTGTTAGGTGGAGCTGCATCCATTCTGGAGGCAAGATGAACTTGTAAAATTTTGTCAGTTAAAAGGCATCCATGTATCTGCTCACACACCTCTTGGTGTACCCAGTTCAAGTCCTGCACCATCAGATAGCGGATCAGGCGGGGAAGATGAACCTGGAACTCCCCGCATATGTTTTAGGAGATCAAGGTCGGTGCATGGGCCTATGCTCAAGCTGTCTGTTGTAGCAGAAATAGCAAATAGACACAAAAAGACTCCTGAGCAGGTTTTTCTTGTGTACTCTTTCTTTGTTCTTCACTTTTATTCCATGATTAGATCATGCAAATCATCTTTTTAGCTTGGCTGTGCTGTAGGTAAACCATTTGCTCAATGCATAATCTGAGTCCACTTCCCTTTTCACAGGGGGCAGCTTTCTGTAACCTTCAACTTACTTTGGATACTTGTCAACTATTTCTTACTTTAACCTCATCATTTTGGTCAAACCTTTTTACCCAGATCTAACCTGAAAAGATTTTGGCTCCTGTCTCCTACTTTGTTGTTTGTTTAACTAAAACTTTTAATCCTATGGACATTAAGTCGGGCATTATATCATATGAAGTTTGAGATTCTAACATTTCATTAAGTGCAGAAAGTTAAATGTTTTCTGGGAGACAGGATGGACTGAAGTATGGATAATTATCATGGTTTTGTGATGAAGCACTTTGTAAGGGAAAAAAATGCCCATGCACCCCTTGGGGCTCTTGACTTAAAAATGGATGGCAGACCACGTTAAATATGGAATCTGGATGTGTGATTAGTGTTATGTTTCTGCAATTTCGTTGGCATTCTCTTGCTAATTGATTGAAAATAAGCCTCACTTTCGGTGCTGTGAGAGGAATCTCCTTTGACCATCAAGGAAATGTTTTGCTCGCTTTATTCCTTTCTTCTATGAAAGTCCTGAGTGCAGTTCTGTAGTGGATGAATAATTGGAAGCTAAGGTTGTTGCTGTATCAGTTCACTCCACACTTAGACATGATTTGACATTGTGATCTTTGATTAAGCAGAATCAATAAGAGAGAAGAATATTGTGTGCTGCCTCCCTAGAGATGTTTTCCATTACCTTTTACTAGAGGAACATCCTACAACCTTATATATGTAGCCCATGGCTTGTAGTTTAGAAGCCAATACAAAAAATATTTATTATGGGGAATTATTATGAAGTTGGTTGAATACTATTATTGTTGCCAAGAAATATCCATTGATTGAGTACTTCCTACGTTATGATTCCTCATGAAGAAGTTTTAGTGCATTGCATCTCTGAAAGGGTCTTAAAAGACTTAATGCTAGAGTTGGGCAATTTCTTTCATCAACACTGTGGTCACTGACTTGCTTAAATTTTCTTGTGGACATTTTGTGGAACTGGCTAATTGCAATATATGGTCACCCTTACTTTTATGAGAAGTCCCTCTCTAAATTAAGAGTGACATGACCTGGCTAAGTTATTCTTGTGTGGAAAATGTTCACGTGTCTTGGCCCGAGTTAGATGCTAAACTTGTGATAGTGGTTCTATTATTAATCCTCAAGGAGTTCCCAAAGTTTTCTCTCACGTTTGTAGCTTCTCGTTGCTTTTCAATAATATAGAATTGATAGCACAAAATGACTTGGTTAATAGTTCATTTGCGATTCTCAGATATATGAAGTAGCTAGCTAGTCACAATATCTGTTGTTGCAGAAGACGTGGAAGTTTTGTCGAAGTAGTGGACACAGCATGCTTACGAACACTTGCTTAGAATTCTTCACAGATATCTGTTTAAATTTTTCTCAGCTTGTCCGTATCATTCTAAATAGATACTAGAGTAATTGATCCATGTTGACTGCACCCCAACAAATGAAGTGAAAAGTTTTAATCCATTTACTTTTGTCCGAATCGCTATCTAATCTCGATTCTTTGGTCAAATTACTGATTCAGGTTATTTTGCGATGGGGACTGCAAAGAGGAACTAGTGTCCTGCCCTGTAGCTTGAATGCCGACCGGATAAGGAAGAACATCGACATCTTCAATTGGTCACTTTCTGATAGTGAGTGGAATCGCCTGAACCAAATCCAACCGCAGGTGTGCTTATTTGGGAACGGACTTACGAACAACCTCTTAGACAGCAGCTTTCTTCCTGGGAGTGTTCCTCTTCAGTCGGTGCGGGAGATGGAAGATGATGTGGAATCGAATGTTTGATGTAATCAGTGGTTATGATCGTTTGATTTTTTTTTTTTTTTTTTGGTAAGGTTTCGTTTGATTTGTTTATGTCATGTAAAAACAAAAGAATGTTGTTTTCTTATTCTGTCAAAAATTAGATGCCAGAGGGTAAATGTTAGAGACTGAGATTTTTCCAAAAATGGTGTAATACAGGAAGAATTTTCATCTACTCATGAAGCATCTGGCAGACATGATGGAAACATTTGATGGGGACAGTCTTTGAACTCTCATTTTTGAACCTTCTGAATTCTCTGCAATTTATAGTCGGGTATCGCTTTGTGTGGAGCAGGTACTAGACTCTGCAGTAAGGATTTGTAACATGGCTGAAAAACAGAATTTTTCATCCAGCTACATGTATTTTCGGCAAAATCTTGGCAAATCAAACTGGAAAAATGGTGAAAATACAAGCAGAAATCCAGGCATGCAACATTCAGAAAGCTAATCATCAAATGACTTTACAAGCTAACAAGTTCCAGGAACGTATCTTTGCAAGTAGTAGACTGATAGACACATAGAAAGGAGGATGACAGTGCTATGATAGTTGACTTGGGAAAATTTTGAATACTGATATTAACAAGGAGATCATACATACAAAAGTTTAAATCTTTTTTATGGCATAGGATGATATGACAATATTTATAAGAGCAATCTCACACCTAAGGTTTTGCAATGAAATTTGGAGATAGAATATCATATAAAAGCTAGTGTTCATTGCTTTACTTGGTCCTCGTCAGCAGCACTGCTTGGTTTCCAGGTCATTCTATAATCCTATGTTGTTTTGGGAGAATAAACTCCATTGTCTTGAGTATAAAAACTTTCTTTTCTGGCTAAACTAACAAATTAATTTATGCATATGTGTATATTATGCATTACTAGTAATGTGTAGACGCATAACATGTATGTGAAAAATCGGCATTTTTGAAAAATTTTATAAAATTGATTTGTTTCAAACTATTTGAATTATCAATTAATAGAACGAAATTGTCCACAAGATATGAAGAGAATGTATATATGCATGTTCGAGGAAAGAAAAATATTCCAAGATTGAATTTCATCTGCTAATGTTTTTCGTGGAATAGAAAATATTAATTTTTTCAATAATTAAATTATACAAGAGAGATGATAGAGTTATTATTTTAAGGATTTGCCGTTGATTTAACCTTTGTAAAATAACCAATATTTTGAGAAAGTTGAAAAAGAATTGTCATCGCTTAAAAATAAGGAAATGTAGAAATACTTCGTTAGTTCTTCCTCGTATAATCGAACCTCGGCATTTCCGAAATATGACGCGATTGTTTTCGAAAAATCCCATGTTTGCCGATACCCCTCTTCGTCACCGGCGCGCTCGTCCATCCCTGTTTAAATCTCTCTCCTTAGCCTTTTTGGATTCGGCGATTCGATGATTGACCCTCTTGCAGTTTCCGGGTGATCGATTGCTGGGTGAGTCCGAATTCTCCATTCGGCTTCAAATAATGTTGATTCCATTCGTTCTTTGATTTCCTGTATCTCTTGAGTTGATGGGATCGGTGTTTTGGTTAGCCGCGAAGGGAAAAACGTCTCCTTTTGCTTTTCTTGTTCCTCTGTTCGTTTCAATTCAAGGCAATCAGCTGTATCGTCGGTGAGCTTCACTTGCCGTGATCAGGCGGATACATGCATGCGGGACAGCGGTAGAGCTTAAGCAATTTCCGGATTGCATAGTGATTATGTGAACAGAGGGCAGTTTCTAAGAAGCCATGAAATCCTTTGAATTTCTTCAAGAAAATGTCTGAGATTTGCTTTGGAGATATCTCCCAGATGCCTGCGTGTTCGAGATGTTTTTTTAGTGACTTCAGACGACTAAGTCCAACTCGCTTCCTTTTGTAGAGGGTGCGGCACATTGTCTTTCCTAACCGGAATTTTTCGGCAGCTTAGGAAATTAATTCTGCCCAATTCGCTGCTGTGAATAATAAATTTGTCGGGTTTCTGGAAATGTCGCTTTCCTGCAACTTTGCATCGCAACTGCTGGTTTTCCATAGGGTTTTAGTTGCTGTGCTGTGGCATTTTAAACTGAAATGCATCTTTCTTGCTTGAAGATAGTTCAAAATTTGGTTAAGCATAAGTTTGAGATGTCCTTTTATTCTTGATAGGAGTCTTGTGAGAATTATCCCGGTGAAGAGTAAAGATGGCTGGAGCTGCTCTGAATGCAGGGACTACAAGGCGGTTGCCAAGGTGGATGGTGGCGCAACCTGCAAAGGATCAAGCAAGGGAGTCTAGTTGTAGGGACAGTAGCAATGATCAAACAAACAAAGGAGTTTCACCTCAACGGACTAATTCAAAGAGTTTGACAACACAGCCAAAAAGGGCATCCTCGCTTCAGGGAAAGTATTCTTCGAAAGTCGGTGGATTTGGTATTGTGGAATGCGGTAGGAAGAGAAGGAAAAGAAAGGCGAGCGAACAAGAAGACGGTTCTGATGTCAGTACACAAGAAATTGTTGAGGATAAAAGGGAGCGCAGAAGGGGAAGGAGGAAAGCTCAAGATTCAGTTTTTAAAAAAAGAAGGAAAACAAAGAGTCTTGTTGCTGAAGGTGATGAGGAACATGCTACCGTTGCTAGTGATGACGATGTTGAACTTACTGTTGAAGATCTCATGAGCATTGCTGAAGAGGTAATTTTCTTCGTTTCTTCCCCAAGAATTACTCTTCTTTGCCCATGGTCTAGGATATTTTACAGTGTAGGAAGTTGCTAAACAGGTGAATTGGTCATGCTTCTTCTTTCCATTCTACTATTGCAAGGAATTGCATTCCAGACTGTCATATGTGCAGAATATAGGCTGCAGAATCAAGCATATTTTCTTGCAAAGGAGTCATTCAAGGACCTATACTTTTTTGTATGTCTGAATGCATAAAGAAAAAGTGAGAGCATATCAGAAGATGAGACCCTTCTTCAGTGTTGTGCCTAATTAGCTCTGCATCTTTGGTTAGTTCAATAAAGTCAGTTCTTTAGGGTCTTCCTCCATGGGTCCTGGGCCTCTCGCAATCCTTTTAATGTTGGCTTTTCAAGTGATGTCTCCTTAACGAGTGAGGGCACAAACTCAATTTAAATTCGTTGTAGTTCTCCTCATCTTCAGGGTCCACCAAAACATCTTCATCACCCTGCAGGACCCATGAATCTTAGCCTCTCTCACTGCATTCCAACAGCATAAACTGCAATTCGATAAGAAACAGAAGAATTCTAAACGTCATGGAATTGAATGAATGAAATTTGGAAGGTTAATGAATGAATGCCTTTTTGCAGATCATTGCATCAAATAAGGATGTTGAGCAGCAAAGACAACACGTTGGAAGATTGGAGACACCAACGAGAGCCAATGTTCAACAATATTCTCTTGATGCCGGTGCTACTCATAATGAAATTCTCGATGATGCAAAGCACACTAAGAACGATTCAACTGGAGTTCCCACCGATGAAGAGACTGTTGTCAGTATCAAGAGAACAGGCGATCCTGCTCAGGATATGCTAGATCTCTTTCTGGGTCCCTGGCTGAGGAAGCCCGTAGAGGAAGAGAAAATGAGTCAATTTGTTGCAGATGATGTGATTTTGATGCAGGATCAAAAGAAGCAAAGCCACAGCGTTGTTTCTGAAGAAGCTGCATCCCCATTGAAAAAGAAGAGCAGTCTCAAGAACAAAGTGGCAATGTTCTTCTAATGAGTTCTGAAGCTTCAGTGAAGTATTGGATTTTGTAAATCTAACCCCTCCGCTCTGGGGTTGCAAAGATCTCATGTGTACAGTATTTTGTATCCCGTGTTCAAGTATATATAGTGCTTTTGCAGAAAATGTATATATACTAGCATTGTGGGCTCCGGCACGGAATGAAAGCATTATACAAGAATGTAATTGAGTATTTTACACGTTTAAAGAACGTGACGGTAGATTTTTGCCAGAAGCACCACTTTGAGTAAAACAATAGTCTGGCATGTCACTGGAAAATTACGTCAACTGAAAAGAATTACAATGGATGATGGAGTGACCCATTTTAGTTATAAGATATGATAGCTGGAAGATCAATTTATGGAATCATACAGCTTGTTTACTCGTGGGTGTCAGCAATTGAGGAAGATAACAACAAAAATGACACTGTAGTAGGCAAACACTTGAGCCTTTATCAGGGAGCGAAGGGGTATGTTTTTGTCACTTTCAAAGAATTAAGCAATGCTTAATCCCTGCGATCTCATTATCAATGGAAAAACTTGGCTGCACGAGCATCCCCCTGTCCTGTACACAATCAGCCCTTCTCTCACTTGCAGAGTGCCCTCCCATTGCCGTCAGCACAAGTAGTGAAGAAGACAATGGAACGTGCACAGATGAACAAAATTGCACACATGCATGCATAATCGCTGTCCACTCTGCTTATAGGCTATATCTCCAGCCAAAGCGTCGTAAGAAAAACCAACTTTAATGTCCGCCCAGGGTTGCCCTAACTCCAACTGCCCAAAGGAGAAGCTTCATTCTTTGTGCTAACAGCATTGGCATGCGATGCATGTTTGGTCCGTCTGCAATTGCAAAAGCAATATCCCATTAGATCCCTGTCCTTGAACCAACAACACGTAAAAATCTACTTGAACGACTCATTTATCAACCAACCATGGAAAAGAATAATGTCATACTGAAGTCGCCAACAACTCTGAGGCTGTTCCTTCTATATTTGTTCAGAGTTAGAGAAGAGAAAGAATTTATGTGAATGACACATGGATGCATAATCGCTGTCCCACATGCTAATAGGTTATTCTCTGGTCAAGGCATCGTAACAATAATCCACTTCAAAGTCTTCCTTGGCATCGCCCAGATTCCAACCGCCCAAAGTAGAAGCTTCATTCTTTGTGCTAGCATCATTGGCACGTGACACATGTTTGCCTGGTCTGCAATTGCAAAACCAATATCCAGTTGGATTCCTGTCCTTGTACCAACTATATGTTAAAAACTACTGAACGACTTGTATATCAACCCACCTTTGAAACGAAGAATATCGTACTAAAGTCGCCAACTTTCCAAGGCTGTTCCTTTTGTATTTGTCTAGAGTAGGTGAAGAGAAAGAATTGATGTGACTTGAGTGATTTGATCATTGAATGGGCTGCAGATGCAGAATCCTCAGTCATATGTACCCTAGGGGTTCCACAATTCCCAGACAGAGAAATTGGAGAGAGAGATGTATCTGATGTGGTTCCTTCATCAAATCGGCTACAGTCATGGCAAGACAAAAAGTAGCTGAAATGAAAATACTTAGCATCTTCAGCATTAGAGTGACAAGATTTGCATTAAACATACATGCAATTCACCAGAACAGTGATCCCTTCAACACTGGTCAATAATTTTCTTGTCACAAAGAGAACAGGAGTGCATGATAATATAAGTCGTCGGAATTTGAGAAAAACGTGGTTGAAACCTGGTGTGGTGGGAAACCAAATATCGAGATAAAAAAATGAAATTAGCTACCTCTCGTGCCAAGTTGAATGGCGTTTTGTGATAGCTGCTGGAGCACAATCTTCTTTCTGAAGTTAGTGAGGTAGTAAGCATAAACAAACAAGTAAGATTCAAGCCATCATCTGCAGGAAGTAAACATGGGACATGTCTTACATAACTGGAAAAAAACTTACTTGTACTCCACAACGGAGCCATGCTTCCACAAGAACAGCTTAAATAAATTTGCCCCATGTTGACAACATCAGGTCAAATTATCTTCAATTAGGTATCATTTCCTGCTTCGACAAATCATATATTTAATCTTTCTCATGGCAGTCACCAATTCCTCTTGCCAATTGTTAGCATTTCTGTCCCAAGATGAAAACCCCCTTGTTTTTAAATCAACCAAAAGTGTTTCAGCATTAACTGCACTACCTTCGGTAGAAATGGCATTTATTAGACTAGTGTATGTCGTACAGTTTGGTAGGAGACCCTGATTTTTCATCTCCTCATATAACTCGACTGCAGAAATCACATCACCACCAGCACAGAGGCCTTTAATAAGAACATTGTAGGTGACAACATCCAGCCTTATGCCAGAGTGTTCCATGATACTCCTTAACTTCAAGGCCCCTTCCATATCAAAATTTTCACAGGACATATGCATCAGAGTAGTGAAGGTGGCAGGAGTAGGGATGATACGCATCCCAATCATGTGATGAAGGACTAGCTTTGCTTCCTCAAACTTCCCACAGCGCGCAAGTCCTCTAACTATTGCACTTTCGGCAACATCAGGAGTAACAACACCAAGTTCCTTCATCTCATCCTTAAACTTGAATGCTGCTCGTACATTCCCTGCTTTACACATGCCACTGACTAGACGTATATATTGCTTGTAAGAAGGAAAATACCCCTTTTTCAGCATTTCATGCATAATAGTGCAGGAAGCATTAAAATCTGACTTCTTGTGCAGACCATTGACAATGGATCGGTACGTATCAAGGTCATCATACCCAAGAATAATCATCACATCAAACATATCAAGTGCCAATCCCATCTGACCACGTTCACAGCACTTGCTTATAAGCATATTGAACGTAAGTCGATCAGGTATGATGCCCTCGACTATCATCTTTTTCAAAACTTTAATTCCAATTTCCAGAAGACCTGACTTGCAAAGACCAAGAATCAGAGAATGCCATGTCCATTTGTCAGGCTTAAAACCTCTATCGGTGATTAATTTGTGTATTCTAAGGCACATCCCCAGTTCCCTTTTCTTTGAGTACCCATGCAAGAGAATATTGTACGTGGCCAAATTTGGAGATAGATTGTTTCTCCTCATCATTGAAACACAATCAATTGCCTTCCCATTTTTCCCATCCTTGAATATCCATCTAACATCACATTAAAAACAATTGTGTCAAGGTGGAAACCACTTTTTAACATCTCTTCATAGTAATAGGAAGCCGTTTTTCCTTGCCCTTCCTTGAAAAGAGCATCAATCAGGCACGTATACAAGACCGTGTATGGGAGAGAAATTCCCAATCTAACAGCTGACTGAAGTAGAAAAATGGCAGCAACTATCCTGCCCTTCCTGCAAAAACCAGCAATAAGACTTGAATATGTGTGATTGTCAGGCAGCACACCATTCTTCAACATTCCATGATAAAGAGCCAATGCTTCCTGAAGATTTCCACCTTCACACAACTCTTGTATCAATGAGTTGTAGACTAGAGAATCTGCAGAAGATGGTATAAGTCCGACTTTAATAAGAAGTTTCTTCGCTTCTTCCGCATGTCCTGCTTTGCACAGTCCTTTGAGGAGACTTGCATAAGTAAAAGGGCTTGGAGGATATCCTGATTTGACCATTTCATCACAAAATGAAAACGCTTTCATCCAATGTCCCTTTGTTGCATGTCCATTGATCAGACAATCGAAAGACACAGAATCGGGATCTAGACCAATGCGTCGCATATGCTGCATGAAGCACTCTGCCTCTTCCATTTTTCCACTTCTGCAAAGAGAAGCAATTAGGGTAGCACATGTTAAATGATCTGCTTCGTAGCCACAACAGTTCATTACTGCATACAGTCTCAATCCCTCCATGACATTTCGTTGTTTGCAAAAATAGTGTATAAGTGTTTGAAAAATGACACTATTTGGTAGAATCTTTGATCTATACATCTTAGAGATGATCTCCTTTGCAATCTTTATTTTCCCAACCCGGCATAATCCACTCACAAGTGCTGAATACGTAAGTAAATCAGGGATTAAACCATCTCTTAGCATCTCCTCAAACAATTCAATAGCTTCGGCAAGCAATCCTTTCCTGCAAAATCCATCAATCAACATAGTATATGGAATCTGATCAACAATAATGCCATTCCTTCTCATCTGACCAAGACAACTCTTTGCCATACTGAATTGTGCGTGCTTGGATAAACCATTCAAAAGAGCTCCATAACAAGTTTCATTAGGTGTCAACCCTTCTTTTTCCATCTTCATCAGAACATTCATTGCTTCTTGAAATTTTTCTTCTTGGCAAAGCCCATCAATCAAAGCAGTGTAAGTAATACAATTAGGAGAAAGATTAGAACTGGACATTTCATCCAGAATACGAGTAGCAATTGTGGTCTTCCCCTCCCTGACAAACCCATGGATAAGAGTATTGTAAGTGACAGCATTAGGGTCTATCAACATCTTCCTCATCTTTTTCAATAGTAAATAGCCCTTTGAACTCATATTTTTCCTACACAAACCATCGATAAGTATGTTAAATGTGAAGACATCTGCTTTAATACCCTTGCCATCCATATATTCAATAAGCTGAAGAGCCATTCTATGCATCCCCTTTTTGCAATACCAATTGAGGAGAGTGTTGTAAGTAACAATGGTAGGGTGACAACCACTTTCTTCCATCTTTCTCAATAGCAAACCAGCTTTCTTTAGCTTGCCCTCTGCACACAGTTCATTGATCAAGATATTGAAAGTTGCAACATCAGGACGAATTCCATTCTCAAGCATATCACTGAAGAATGACCATACTGAACCAGCTGCTTGGTCCTTTGCCATTGCAGCCAAGACCTTATTGCAAGTACCAACTGAAGGCTTAAATCCCCTACATATAATCAAATAAAAGATCTGCAGAGCATCTCCAATCATTCCCTCTCCAAGATAAACCCTCATGAGAATGTCAAAAACTGAAGGATTAGAGTTACAAAGAGGATACGTGTCCATTAAGGTAATAAATACCGAGCGTGGACCCTGACCCATCTGCGTTAACTGTCTCAAAATCGATTTTGCAGAGTCATGCATACTAGCTCTGACAAGTATATGAGCCGTTACAGACAAAATATGAGTGAGATGGCCAAACTCGAGGCCAGGTTGTTTCATGACCCAGTTGAGGAACCTCAGAGCCAGCCTCCCATGAACCGGTCTCAGTGCGGCCAACCTATATGCCATGTAGTTCAACGATTCCCAGCGGTCTATAGTTAGAAAAGTGTATATACTCCTCTCCATATCTCTCCCTGATATTTCAATTTCCAGTGAGAAAACAATTAGTCACACACCCCGCGTCCATGCACAAAATGACAGCAAACCAGTGAACTCACCGAAAGCCGATATTTTGCTCAGGTCCCTGTTCTTGCCATTGTGAGCCCATCTCCTTGGTACACATCCAGAGACCTCCGGGAAAGGACGTGCTCTGAACGTCGCTCCGTTAGCGAGTGACCCGGAGAACCTTTTGGCAGTTGAACAGCGGAGGCTCAGAGGCGATGGCATCAGTAAGCTAGAACTGGAGCACGAGCACTACCATCTTCGGACAAGGTTCTATATTGACGCCAGCAACGGACTAGCACGGCTACCCTGCAATACACAAAAACGACCGCTTAACGCGAAACCCAAAAGGGAAACCATGCACAGCCGGAAGCACCCGGAAGGCTCATTGAGGCATTTCGTCAAACACGCGGTGGGAATTCCAGACCTGCGCGAGGCACCAACTACAACACAGGAGAGAGAGAGAGAGAGAGAGAGAGAGAACTAGCTCACTCTGTTCCAGGATGCAGCATAGGAGGTGAAAGCTTTGGTCTTGCTCTGTTTCGTCAGGATTGATGATGAATCGATTTTTGGTTTGGTCCAGGCATCAGCACAGATCGACTCGTTTTAAGTTCACAAGATTGATGGTAGATAATTTGTGCTCCTACATATGATATGACCATTTGTAAAGATTGCATCTTTTATAATTTCCGCAATAAGTATTTTGGATGGGTAAAATGGATGAAACATTCTAACCTATTTCAATAACCTATTTCAAAATTATAAATGGACATTAAAATGGAAATTGAGCGTAAAATGAAATTACTTGGCCCTTATATTGAATTTCGAATTGTGTCATAAATTAGAAGGTGACTGAATTGCTTAGTTCAATAGATGAAGATTATATATTTAAATATTCCTAAGTCTTGTCGATTTGGTATTTTAAGAGCACAAGAATTCTGGTGAGAATGGGTGGTACTTTGGACCCGTCAACCAATGTCCAGTGCAACATTCCTCAATCCATTCGAACTTAAAGAACATCGTTTAGTTGTTTAATTCGGGGCTCAACTTGAAATCCAATAAAAACTCTGTAAATACATTCATCCCCTCATTCTCGATTTTGTGACTATAATTCATGCTCAAATCTTGTCATTATTCAATTTTTTTGAAAAAGAGTAGTGAATAATAGTCACTTTTGCCATACCTCAAATGTATCAAATATAATGTACTACATTCTCGCTTGCCGTTGTAAAATATAATTGTCTCATTAGTAATCTTGTGATTATAATCTATGCTCAAATCTTATCTTTTATATATATATATATATATATATTGGTAAAGGTAAGAATTTATATATAGCTTTAACCAAATATACAAAAAAAACCGGCGCCAAAATTCACTCATAGTGACAACAAGTCAGAATGAGTGAAAGGGAGCCGATGTAAAAGGAGGACATCCAAAAAGAACAGAAAGCCAAGAAACAAACTAAGAACCAAAACAAGAGACAAGCAAAAGGCCAAACGTCACTACACAAAAGGACCAAAGACAGAAGAGTCAAAACCCCAACATCGTTGGAGCCTCCTATTTCTTGAGTTATCCACCACATTTATGAAGGTAAGCGCCTTGTCATTGACCACTTTGATGAGATGATCCTTCAAAGCCGGCAACTCTAAGGTCTCCCCTCGAAAGATAATGTTATTGTGCTTCTTCCAAACTAAGCGACACATGGCACTAAAAGAAAACTTGGCTATGTAATGGGAAAAATCCTTTCGAGGAAGAAATTTCAAAACCCACAAGAAGTTTTCCGATCAAGATCTGTTTCTCCACGGTAGGTTACATCTCGTGGCCCAAAAAAATGCAAGACTAGCTGAGATGTGGCAATTAAAGAACAAATGATCAACAAAATTGGGTCTGACATTATAAAAAGCACAAAGCCCATTACTTATTCTACCATAAGAAAGAAGAAGAACTTAGGTGGGAAGGCAATTCCGAATAATAAGCCAAAGAATGAATTGGCATCTCGGAGCAATCAAATTGTTCCAAATGAGTGACGCCCAAGAACATGATCCTTCTTCCTCTTAATAATATCCCACGCCGAGGCTACCATGAAAGCATCGGATGAACTCCCAAGCTAGGTAAACCTATTTGGGGTTCAAGAAAGGGAATATTGTCATCGTACCTTAGATATAATGTACAATATTATCACATGCCGTTATTATTAAGTATGACAAAATCATAACATGTTGTACGATTGATTTACAACATCATTGCAAATCATGACAATCAATCGATACTATAATGTACCTTAGAATTTCCGAAAGACCAATATGAGGAGAGATTTTACGAAGTCCCCAAAAAGCAAAAACAGAGGGGAGATAAATGAAAATAAAATGGACTAAATTGCAAAATTCCTGTACTTAGCCAAATTGGAGAAGAGAGGTGTTTTGAGTATTAGAACATAAGCAGAGAGGAGAGGAGAGCTCAGATATCTAGAGAGAGAGAGAGAGAGAGAGAGAGGCTGGAGCTCCGTTGCTTAAACCTCGTACCTCGAATCGCACTGTCCGGACCGCATTCTGTACGCATCTCTCCTCCCTCCTCTTCCCTTCCCTTCCCTTCTTCCGATTGTGTGTGGGTTCTCGGCCGTCTGGAGCTCGCCGCGAGTGGATGTTAGGGTTTGCGTCGCTTCCCGTCGGCGAAAAATCCTCTCTTTCGAATTCGCGCGGTTGACGCCATTTTCGTTGCTTGCCGTCGTTGTCTGAAATCGGGCCGAGGCCAATTCTAGATGGGCTTGTTCTGTTTCTCGAGTGCGGTCCCGAATTGCGCGTTAGGACGAGTGAATATCAGCTGCTTCTGGGTGAATGCCGGAGGAGGGGGTTCCGCATGTTGATTTAGGTGGGATTTATCCGATCTGTTTGATTGAGCACGGTTGTTCTCTCGGTATTTTTTGTCAGGTCTGGGGTCTTGCGTTGTTCAATCTGCTTGGGAGAGAGTCCGGGGCGCGATGACGGGTACCTATCTAGGGAAAGGTCCTCCTTCGAACGGGACTGTCTATGTGTGTAATTTGCCGGAGGGAACTGATGAGAACATGCTGGCCGAACACTTTGGGACTATTGGGTTGCTTAAGGTATGGATGGAGGCTCATGGGCTACTTTATCGTCTGAATGTGAATTCAAGTTGTCTTTCGTTCGGTGGCTAGAATTTACTGTAACTTTTAGGGTTCGTTCCTGTAGTATAATTAACGGAAAAGATAGCTCTTTTATGTTTTGTTTTATCTCCGTTGTTCATTTTCCTGTTCGCCTTTGTGCCCCACGCTTCGTAGAAAGACAAGCGTACAGGTCGTCCAAAGATTTGGCTCTACAGAGACAAGGAGACAAATGAGCCAAAGGGAGATGCTACTGTTACATATGAGGATCCTCATGCCGCATCCGCTGCTGTTGAGTGGTTCAACAACAAGGACTTCCATGGAAGTATCATCGAAGTTCAAATGGCAGATACTAAAAGCAAAGATGGCAATGATGCTGGTAATTTTGTTGACACGGAGGACATCGCCAAGGATGCAAATGATGATGTGGGAGCGGGTAGAGGTCGGGGAGATGTTCCTGGGAAGGCATGGAAACAAGAGGGAGATTGGTTGTGCCCGAATACAAGGTCTGTGATGTGACATTGGTGAGCAACCCTTGCTTTTTGAACCGTTTTGCTGTTTCTTTTATGGGTATGATCAGGTTGGAATGGAAAAGCTCCTAATATTTCGTTCTGCTAGCAGCTGTTCCAATGTAAATTTTGCATTTCGTGGTGTCTGCAACCGATGTGGAAGTGCACGGCCTGCTGGTGCCTCAGGTGGTGCTTCACGGGGTGCAGGTCGTGGAAAAGGGCGCGGTGGCAATGATTCCGCGGGCACTGGTCGTCCAGTTGGTGCTCCCACTGGACTTTTTGGTCCAAATGATTGGTCCTGTCCAATGTAAGATCACATCATATGCGTAAGTTTCCACTTAATTTCAGTTCTTATATTTAGTGAGCTTTTTTATATCTGCCATAGGACATAAGCTTTGTCTCGCAGCTTAGTCCTATGCTTGAACTCTTTTCTCATACTAACCAGAAAAGTTTCACTGAGTGACAGACTAGGTGGAAAGAGAAAATGAATCCGGTGGTTAGTAGTACTTTTGGGTTGATAGGGAGGAAGCTGGAAAAGTTATTGGGTTTGCCCTGCCATGTTAGTATAGCTTGGTAGCTTTGAGCTTTTTAAAGTTAACTATTAGCCACCCACACATCTAAAAAACGGGTGTGATTCTCTAAAGTCTGCTAGATAAATAGGCATTGGCAGGATTTCTAATGGCAGTCAATCATGTGTAACATTGGAGTATAACATGGCTTTTACTGAACTGGATGTCTCTGATCAGTTGTGGATATGACAGTTGAAATTTTCCTTTTTCCAAATAATTTCATGCTAAGATAAACATAGATAATATTTCTCTTTATTTCATTTGCAAATAATTGAAATAGTATGTGGTGAAGCTGATAGCCAGCCTCTCGATCTGTTCATTTGTCTCATTATGCCTTTGCTGAAATGTGCTATTAGAGTCCTACAGTAATACGTGGAACAATTTAAATTGGTACATACTGATTTTTGTTTTCAGATCTATTGAGCTGATATAGTAGGTGCTGCATTTTATTACAAATCTGGTATATTAAAATAACTGTTTTAATACACTATGCAGTAGCATGTGCCTCACTATATTTCTCCCTTCCTTTTCTTTTTCCAGGTGTGGCAATATAAACTGGGCAAAGCGTACAAAATGCAACATTTGTAACACCAATAAACCTGGTCATAATGAGGGTGGTGTAAGGTACCTGAGAGTGATCTTTTGAATTTGTGAAACTATCTATAATTCTACTGATAGATTAGGTATTTGAAGCCAAAGCATTCATATAAGGGCTATAACATTTCCTGAGTGATCCTTTGTGCATTCTAGAGAGTTGCTTGTGCAATGATAGATGCCCTTTTGTTTAAATAAATGTTTAAGAGCTTTTAGGAACAAGGAGTTTTCTTGTGCTGCCATTTGGTTGAATGTGTACATGTATATTGGAGTGCTTACCATGTGTAACATTACATGACCTGGGACTAATTAGCATGATGATTAACTGTCACAGAATATGAGAGAGCACAACAGAGAGAATATATTAAACTTTCTGTCCCAATCATATGTTTTGGAAAAGAAATGTCAAAATTTTCATCTTTTTAACAAAATCTTGGAAGATTAATTATCCGGATGGCTTTTGATAGGAAAAAAAGAAACTGCACTTCCAATATTAGACCTATGAACACCATTGGATAGATAGACCATTCTTTCAATCTTGGCTTTTGTTGTCAAGTCTCCCTTCCTCCATCCCTCTCTGGGTGATGAAAGTGCATCGAAGCATTTGTAGAATTTGAAACTTGGAAAATCATTCTTGTGGTTTCTCTTAGTATTGCTTTCACATTGCCGTTGTTTTTTGGTATTTATATATAGAGGTGGACGTGGGGGAGGTTACAAGGAACTTGATGAAGAGGAACTCGAGGAAACGAAGCGAAGGCGGAAGGAGGCCGAAGAGGTGATATTCATTTCAAGTCTCTTTAGTAGAAATTGCCTAGAACAGTGCTGAAAAAGGACTCTGTTTAAATTAATATCAGGATGATGGTGAGATGTATGATGAGTTTGGCAATCTCAAGAAGAAGTTTCGTGCTAAAACACAACAAGCTGAAGCTGCACGAGGGATTCCCGGTGCTGGGCGTGCAGGATGGGAGGTCGAAGAACTAGGTGATTCTTCACTTGAATGGTCCTTAACTTTAGGAATGCCTGATGTGCATCTGTTCTGCTGTTTTCTTTAAAAGAATACCTTATATGCATGTTGCAGGTAGATCAAGACTCCCTGTAACCAAATGAACTAAACCTTCTTTTAATTGTCCGCTGGTCATATTCGTTATTTCTTGTAACTGATTTATATGTTCCCCATCATGGTTCCAGTTTCTTCTTGTCCTTCCCTTTTACTCTTTCCTTTGTTTGTTTGGCCTTTATATTTAAATTGAATCTTTTGCAGGGGAGCTTTAGCAGCCTATTGTCTTTTGTAATCACCACATAGCTCCCTGAAATGTTGAGATGCTAGGTTAATTGATGAGGATCAAATCATTAAACATGAAGTCCCCTGTTTATTTGTAATTTGGGCATATTCTCTCTTTTCTTCGTTAAAGTTAAATGTGAAATGTTATGTTGCAGGTGTGGCTGATAGAGATAGACGAGAAAGGAGCAGAGATAGAGGAAGGGAATGGGATGATCGGGACAGTGGCAAGAACAGAGAACGTGATCATAGGGACAGACTGCGTAGCCGTAGCAGAGAGAGGGATCGAGGAAGAGATAGAGACTATGATACCTACGATAGAGAGAGAGAATATGGGCGGGACAGGGATCGCGACAGGGATCGAGGCAGATACCGCTACTGAGTGCACAAGTGACAGTTTCCCGGCATTTTTTATGCTAGAGCATTAGTTGCTTGACTGAGTCTCATTTCAAACTCCAGAACCTAAATTAGCTGGATCGCCTTTTTTGCCTTTCCTCTTTATTTAATTTCCAAAGGGTCATTTTATAGGAAGATGCGACTCTTAACTCCACCACTAGGGAGGAATTCTGTTCGCAAACTATTCTACAATTCGTTCTCCAATTCAGGTATTCGCTTGTTCGGTTATGTCATGGAACTCAGGTCGCTTGGTTTTGAACGGCAAACTGCCGTCTTTATCTCAAATTCTTTGCTAAGTCCTTGAGCATAGCATGTTTGCCGTTGCTGTCGATCCCTCAATATTCATTCATCTTGCGATGCACAACTTCGCGATCCGCGCTTTGTTGCCTTGGCGCTTTGATGTTTGTGAATCACGTGTCCGATCACCTGACCCAACAAAGAAACTCGGGCTTCATGTTTTGGCAACTTATGGAGGGGAGAGTAAATGAAAGGAAATTGTAATTTCTCTCATTTGTTTGGATTTACAATAAATATTTCATAGAACGGAAATGATAATGAAGTTAAAAGTTTGGTACGATCTGCACTTTGTGGGTTGAACAACTTGTTGCCGCACTTTCTGGAAAAGAAATGACTAGCTATATATATACCGATATTGACTTTACATTGCGAAAAGGTTTCTATTATGCACAAATGCTGAATTTTTTCCCGAAGTATATTGAGTCTCGAAAATTTAGCTTTCACATGCGTACCATTAACAGTAGAAAAAAGTAAGGACCTTTCTCGTGGCCCGACTCGAGTGGCGCATGCATTTAGCGACAAGGAACCAACTGGAATCCAGAGCAGAAAAAATTCACTTTGAAAATTGCACAATTGCTTATTCATACACAGGTGAAGAAGATTTGTCGGGTCATACAACTTTAGAACTACAATGCCTACTCTGTCCCCCAAAGCTCGTTTCCATAATTCGATTATATGTGATGCTAAAGAAAGAACAATATAAAGCTCTCGTTCTTGACTCGCTAATCTATTTTTAACCCAAATAGCCTACTAATAAACACTAGGGGTCAAAACACCTAAAAGCGGGGTGTTGACTAATCCCAGTAATAGTTAGATTATAAGCTATAAGCTAAGGGGAGAGGGAACCCCAATGTGTACAAAAATTAGGAGGTTCACTCTACAATGTCAATGGAAAATGTCGTTAAAGCACAGTTGATCTCTCACCGTAAGGAAGCTATCTCCGATCATGAGCTCTCCTCGATCCATTTGGTAACCTGCCAGCATTAGCAGCACTCTGACCTTCTGCGTCCATGTTTTTCTCCTCTTGTCATTCCATGACTTCTGCTTTCAATGCAGAAAAGAGAAGCTATCTCTGATCATGAGCTCTCCTCGATCCAGTTGGTATCCTGCCAGCATTAGCAGCACTTCGACCTTTGGCGTCTGCGTTTTTCTCTTCTCTGTCATTGTCACCTGACTTCTGCTTTCGCTGCAGCTCCTCCACATACCGTCGCCACAATGCTTCTCTCTCTTTTCTTGGCATCTTGTTGTACCTTGGGTCGGGCTTTAGAAGCCGCTTAGCTGTTGACCACGAGTTAACCATTGTTTTCCCATCTTCCATTTCCCGTGAAGCTGCCTCCAAAGTAATAACTTCTGAGAGGAGAGCTCTGAACTCGTTCGAACATCGCTGTGATAAAAAAAAAAAAGTTGCCGAAGGAAATGAAAATCAGCTCATGCATATCAAGTATCGAAGGAGTTCCTGGTCAAATAACTGCAGTATGACCGAGAAACATTTCTAATGGCCGGACCTAACAATGGCAGCCTCAATGTCGACCAACTCCAAATCGTAAATGGTGACTAGTCTTTATCAACGCAGGTCCCAAGGGAGTTCAGCAATTTGGTTTTAGTGTGTAAACAAGCTAGAACATAAAAAAATTTCCCCCTCTCAATTGTTAAAAATCTCCATAACTAACCATCTAATTGCACCTGCCTTTATTCACAAGTTCTTTCCATTTTTGTTTCGTGTCGGTAATATTTCTGCCCCTTAGGTCATTAGTTTTTGTCACCTCTTGATAAGTACTGGATATCCTTCTAGCAGACTCCAACGATGCATATGAGATTTCTGAACGATCATTGACAGACAAAGCCAATACATTTCCGCCGGAAGCTATCATGGTTCTCAAACATATCATATCTGCATCAAGTCTTTCAAGTTCAGAACCCTGCCCCTGGATCAGGAAGTTGGACTTGGGGTATGGTGGCTACCATAGGGTCACAATGTAGGGTAGGTGAAAAGATGCATCACGTTGTTAGCCATTGCAGGATATAGGATGGAGGGTCAAACTTAATTGCTACTAAAAAATTATACAAAAGAGAATTGCAAAATTACCTCGTACAGAAGCTTGCTGTGCTCCCTGAAGAGTTTCTCCGTGTCAGCTGCATCCAAATCAGGATTACTCGCACGTCCTTGAGGATCTTTGTCCAGTTTAACTTTTGACTCTGTCCAGGAAGCCTATTTGCATGATCAGAACACAACAGAAGTTAATAACAAATCACAAATTTATGTAGTTTTCCTAGACGCAGCTACGTCTTAGTCCTAATAGGAAGAGTGAGATGCGTAATACCCCTTTTAATAACAAGCAAACAGGAAGAAAGAGGCACGAATCCCAGATGCAAGTAATGAGCATAACTGCCTACCTGCTAGCTTGAGTTGGGCAAGCATGGAAACCTACCGTCAACTCTCTCTCTTCCCCCCCTCTTCTCCCCCCTTCTCCATAACTATGCACACAGTTGTTCTAGGTAGCAGCCATCATGCAACTATGCGAGACTGCCATTTATACATATGGAAAGGCCAAGGAGTTCGGTTAAAGAGTTGAAGTTCACTGCATTAAGTAGAATTACATCCACAGACTAAGCAAATAAGTTAGGACTGAATTATACTCATGCAATTCCTCAAAGGAAGAGATGCTATTTTGCTCATACATCAGTATGCGTAATCATTGATCATATTGTTAAATGTTAAGTGTGAGGCCACGCACACAAATATGGCAGATCATATAACTAAGACTTTCTCAGCAAAGATGCATCAAGTCCTAGGCTAATACAACAAAAATTAAGTGGACGTCTGATATTAACAGAGCTTTCATCCATTCATGGTTAAAGTTCCAACCCACCAAGCACACATGAAGGTCTAAAGCAATTCCTCCTTAATAACTTATGGCTGAAGTATTAAAGTGTTCACAGCCACAGGTTCAGGCCCCACATTTTTCAACCCCATTATACCCACAGAAACGTGTCATCAATTTCTCTTAAGAAAAAGAAAGGCCTTATCCCGTTTCAAGTTGACTTTTCTCAACGCTTATGATGTGTAGATGGCCAAGACATCCTGTCATCACTATTGAAGGGAACTAATAGTAATTACCAACCTGAGGGTCCTTGATTGTTTCAACAAGCAATGCTTGAAAAGATGCAATTGCCTCTTTCCTGCGTATTTTCACTCGTACCCTCTCCATTTCTTGTTCTTCTCTTTCCTTCCGTTTTCGCAATTCTCTTTCCCTTTCCTTCAGCTTCTCCTGCAAAGAAGAATAGACCAAAAAGCTTAAACCTTGATGTACATATATTTGAGGCACCAATGTCTCAAGCAAACATGAGAATACAAGCATGCACACAATTCAGGAGAGAGAGCTGTTAAAAGACCACTAACAACTAAGTTTTCTCCCTACAAGAATTCCCACATTGCAATCTCTCTTTTTGACATGTAAAATAAATCGAATTAGAGGAGCACCAAGGAGTTGCCACTCTGTGTATAAAACAAGCTAAAACGATAGGCTCAAATACATGACCTTTATTCTATTATGTTAACAAGCATTTCTAAGAAGAAGAAGAAGCAACTACAATGATTATCGATCATTTGCAGATCAACCACAAAGGGGAGAGTAGCCTAATGGTTTCTTTTTCGTTTGATCGCTCTTTAGTTACAATGTACTGAAATAGGACTTCATCACTTTTTCTTCCTTACAAATATGACATTCTCTGAGCATTTACACTATCAACTGCCATTCCTATTTTGCCAAAGTCTATTTTCCAGGATTTTAGCCTCGGTTAGAAATTCACAATGGTCGATGAAAATAAGTGTAACCAGTAGTCCATAATGCTAAATGTTGTCAGAACGTAGGAAATCAATCAGAAAATCCCCTGCACTCTTTAAAAAGAAAAGTGAACATCTAGCAATGCAAGATTTAGAGAGTATATCCTGAAAAAAAAGAAAAAAAATTGCATTCAGAGAGAGAGAGAGAGAGAGAGAGAGAGAGAAAGAGGTCCTTCTAAAATAACATACGAATATATACCTGCTCTTCCCTCTTAGCTTTTGCCTCCTTTTCTTCTCTGTCTTCCACAGCCTTCAATTCAGCTATATACTCATTGAACAAGGCCTCCCTGTCTTCATGCTTGACTGACTTGTATCTTGGGTCATCCCTGAGACTATCCTTTACCTTCAACAAGAAAGAAAAGTACATACAAATTTTAATTTTATGCATAAATTTAAGAAGCTGCAAGATTAATAGTTATGTACTCACATCATTACACCAACTACTGCATGCTTCTTGACATTTTACAAACCATGAAGAGACGCTCATTGATTATGCAGCTACATTATTACCTCAGGTATTGTCCAGTTCTAACTTCAGTTAAGAAAAAAGTAAAAAAGTAAAAAATAATAAAATTAAAATAAATGCAATTAGCCCACTGAATAATTTCCTTTTTTTTTTTCTTTCAGAATAGTGAAGAAATGAATATAATGCAAGGACAAAGCATTTTCAGAAATCAAACAGAGCTTAGTCAAAGGCCACCCAGAAAAGAGAAGGATCATGTGATGTGGATTATTGTTAGTAGCAAGGTGCATAATTTACGCAGGATGGGCATCTTTATTCTTTACATATTTGTTCCAGCCCCATAAAAAACAAGAAGAAAAAATAACATGCGTGTAGCCACTGATAACTCCGCAGGTCATTTATCTCAAGTCTGCAAGTCTAAGTAAGTTCAGGGAAGAATCTTCAACTGGAAAGATGTAAAGTGAAGTGTTGGCTCTACCCTGGACCAACGGGAATTGACAGTTATATCTCCTCTATCTCGAAGCAAGGATTTAAAACTAGAAGTGGCAGCAGCACGCATTGCTTGAGCCCTTTCTTCAGCAGCCTTTTTTAAAGGGAGGACCCTACAAGTCAAGCAGAAACTTTTTGCAATCAGATATCATATATATGAGACAAAAAATAAGGAACATTTATTTTGCAAACGAGAAAGCTTGGAAGGCTAATGAACACACCAAAGGAATCTGAGAATCTGGTCACTAGCCTAGTACTTGCTGACTCATTTGGCTTTCAATGGTTATCATAAAAGTGACTTGCTCTCTAGAAAACAGTACAACATGAAGCATAAGAATAACTGTCAAAGGAAATTATATGTTAATCCAATATCTCACCGACTCAATATTAAAAACTATAACACCATAATCTCTCAAACATCTGAACAGACAAAACTGGCAACTTTCGCACAAATGTATTAGCAGCCGTCATTAACTTAGTTTTGTTACAAGAATGATAAAGCATTCTTTGACTACAATGATGGACACAGTTATAAAGAAGAGAAAAGAAAAACTGTAATAAACCTTACGAGAGAATGCTCCAACTGTACAATTTGTATCTTTGCTCTTATGAGTATCCATAGCCCAAAAGTGTCTTAATGACCACAACCAGATGTATTTGACGACTGACTGATACCAACAAGCTACGTTTTCAGACTCGGGACACAAGCAATCCTTAGGAATAGAAGTTTTCCTCCAGACCAACTTATCAAGAAGAGACCGAAAAACACGAAAACAGCTACCGGTGAACAAAATATCAAGTTAATAAAACAGTGCAGAGAAGGAAAAGACCTTAACAAAGACCAAATGGTTTTCTACTTCCAGGCTCGTTCTATTCTCCATTCATTTGGCTTTGCCAATAAATTGACTTCTAAAATTGATGAACATGGGACCGCTAAAGTAGCTACTTATTCATGAAATAGGCATCTTCCAGAGTGAAATATCTAGAGCAAGAAACTGTAGCCTGAACAAGTTATCAGTAACCATCTTAAATTTCTCTAAATGAGCATAAATGATTAAAAATGATAACTGCTTCTGATTGGCCCTATATTCTCTACATGTTCAGTGTGTTGAAGATGAAATATCTCACTGAATTGTGCTATGTGACAGACTGAACTGGCACCTCCCTTGGAATACGGTTATTGACTTAGCCATAAAGTGTTTGGAGTTGTTCAAGCATGATTATTGTTTGGAGTTGTTCAAGCAAGATCATAAATAATCATGCAGACCAGACAATACATCAACTGTACATTTTTGAACGCTCAATCAGAATATTTGCCACTAAGCAACTTCTACCTGCAGTAAGTTCATTTTGCAATATCATCAATGACACAAGGCCAATCTTTTAACTGAATCAATAACCATGACATAAGTAGATGGTTCATAAGAAGATAAATGGAGATCGAGTGACCAGCATAAAAAAAAATAGTGACTTGCAAAGAAAAGCATATTCTCGCGTTGATGAGAACCTAAGGTACCTTTCATTCAATAAATTCTCTCGATCTTTCCGATCCAAGGCCTCAAACCGTGGATCGTTGCCCCATTTCTTTCTAAAAGTGTAATAGTCAGTTGTGTGATCAATATCCTGCACGATGAAAATGTTAAGCAGTTAACACAACCCACAGAACCAAAATGATGAATAACCCACCGTTTGAAGGTATATATGGAACCTGCGATGCCTCCTCCAGTAGCTGTTTAAATCGCTCTATAGCAGCCTTCTGTGCTGCACGCTTTTCCTTGCGCTCCTCCTCAGCACGTGTCTTCACATAGTGTTCAAATAATGATCTTCTAGCAGAGTAACTCGGTATAGCCTGCAACATGAATTCCATCAACAATTAAAGTGAGAAATGAATGAGTGAGTGCAATGATGAGCCTTTTCAAAAAGATAAAGAGATAAATATGCCAATAAATATTGAGCATGCCATATTGCCAGTTGATGTGTCAGATTCTTCAAGCATAAACATAACACGATGGCTAATAATTATGTGCATAAAAGCCCAAGTAGGATACTTACTCCTCTAAATAATTATAATTGCTGTAATTCGGTCATAAAAAACCCCTAGATTTTACTTGGAAATTAATCATAATCACGACAACAAACCTTAAAACGTTGATCAAATACGATCTTTGGAAGTTCCTTCTCCCACTTTGAGAATGGAGCTATACCTCGTTCCTTAAGCATCTCCTGCAAATTGGCAAGCCCAAATTAATATCTCTTATAGGCATGTTTAGATTACTTCATAAAGGAGGAAATCGTGCACTTCGTGCAAGCAAGCAAGCAGTGAAACTGCAAGAGTTTTAAGTGGCTTCTGCCTTTTATTGCAAATCAACATTGGTCATTAAAAGCTTAAGCCAAGCAAAAGCCTGAAGCCAGCTTCCTTCCCATCATCTATGCTTCAGAATAAAATTCCAAGTCACCATTAGAATACAAAATGCAGTATTCAAGACTCTTAGTTTCATTAAGAAACATGTTAGTGACAAATTTGTCTAAGATCTGATAGATGTCAGTTGTACATGATATTGTTTGGGATAGCACCCCAATGCTATCTTCCCATAAATAGGTGTCATGCGTGACATAAAAGATCACAGTACATGATCTTAAAGATAATGCACATTAAAGTTGGTCTATCCTCCTTCCGGATCAAACTAAAGGATGCTCATCTAAATCAAACTATCAACGAAAAAAGTCCAAATTATGTAGCCCTTATGCTTCTACAATACAAAGATTTGGAAAGCAGTTTCCTACCACTCAAGATGCTAACTTTTGATTGAACTGGGCCGGAACATCCTATTCTTCTTGAATACCCTGATTGAGCACAAAACAATTTCCTGCCGCTACCATATAGTATTCATCTCTACTTAGTGATAAATACATCCATGCTTTTTTATTTTTTTTATTTTGATCTCTCAAAGAATTCATGAAATGGGCTTTCTAGAGAAATGAATTCGAGTCCCTGTTGTGAATATGAATACCAAAAGTATTGAAAAGTCCTACTCATTAATCCAAAGGACTAGCAGCAAATATACCTTAAATTGCCGAATACGCTCCTCCTTCGTTGGTCCACTGTCTGCATCCTCCGAATCAGAAGAAGAATCAGACATATTACCATCTCTGTTATCTTTTACTTTGTCTTTGCTGCCATCACTTTGGAGGACCTTGCTTGTTCCCTCTGCTGATTTTGACCCATTGAGTTCTGATGTTGCTGCTCCAGATGCAGCTGGAACTGGCAGAGAATTACCAGGAGTTCCAGATTCTTGTAACTTCTTCTTAATCAAATCCAGCGCTGAAGACGAGGAGGGGCCCAGTACACTAGAAGTCCTAAGGGCTGTGGCCTCACGGCCACCTGTGTTAATAGCAGGAGCGCTCAAACTAATAGGAGCAGATCCTTTATCATTTGGATTAGCACTTGCCACTGATATCAAATTTTCTTTTGATGAGTTGTCATCCTGCTTCTTCCTCAATTCGCTAACCTCAATTGGGATTTGCCAACTGCTTAACTGATAAAGCAAACATAAAACTGATCAAAAACTTCAAACAAAATCACAAATTCAACAGCCAATGCTAACAAGGACATCAAGATGAGAAGTGACCATAATTTTCTACAATCACAATAAGCCATTTCAATACACATCCAGAGATGACTAACCATATGTAAACCAGCAAACAATCTAATTCAAGAAACCCTCTAGGAAAAAAAACCACAGCCTCTTGTACCAAACACATTGCACAGTATAAAGACCAATGCTATTTGGACATACCATTGACACTGACAGGATAAACTTTCAGCGAATTGCAAAATGCATTAGGAAGAAATGGAAGAGAACTTAAATATAATTACCTTGGTTTTGTGATTGTAATAATATTTCCTTCCATCATTCATGGTAACAATCTCCCAATCTGTGCCAGCCAATTTCTCCCTAAATGCAATTAAAACATGATAGCAAGTTCATCAAAAGAGCCAAATCAAAGACAGTTGCTTCCCCTACTCAACTGAACTATACTCCTACCCTCTATTAGTGTGTCCCATGTCCACAACTACAGCCCTACTCAACCGAATTATAGGCAATGATGGCTGGATAACAGTAGGAAAGTAGATAATGCCAAAATCTCTGGCAACATTAATAACCTTCTGTCAATCATTAACAGTACACAACTAATGCCTGCCTTGTTTGAAACAATACACACGCCATTTAAGTTGATGAGTCTGACATCCTTAAAGCAGCCAAGAAACTCAATCTGGAGCACATTCCTGACACTAAACAATTTTGAGCTTTTAACAGCTCAACTGACAGGAAAATATTCAACATACACTACATCCATGAGGCATTTGGCAGTAAATCTTCGTTGAGGAAAAAATACCCTCTGACAAGCAGATTATACTTAATTGCCGTTACTAGACGATGTCAAATGACAGCAAGATATATGTTACAACTTAAGAAACTGTTAACACATTGTATAAAAGGCTAAATTAACGATCTTTTTTCTAAAAGAAAATTCATGGTTTCTATAGAAAAGAGGATATCAGTGAAACAAAAGCCTTTCTAGCACCTAAAACTTACGTTGCTATTGGAGAGGCTTTCGAGGCGACATTATCAAGCTGCATTCACAATACAAGGAAGAAAGTTAAAATAACAAGAAGTGAAAAGGTTTAAAAGGGAGCAATGTTGAAATCAAAACCAGATCACAAGATGAAACCCAAATTAGATTGAAGATTTGGTAAACTGGCTTAAACCAAGTAAAATCAAAATCAGACCAAACCAAAAAGTAAGATAATGGGTAAATCAAGTGAAATGGGACATGCAAATGGATGAAAGATCCTGCATATGACCACTAGTAACAATGTCAAGTTGAAAGGTGTTGTCTCAAGAAAAGTAGAAAGAAAAAGATCAATATTATCTATTGACACATCTTGTAACAGTTCAAGTAGAATTATACTATTTAAAGTTTAATGTACACTTGTCAACACAAAATAATACCTCCACCATCTCCGATTCGTTATCATGATCTCTGTGGTGAGAGAGATATGAGAAGTCTGATACAATTAATGTGCATCAATGTGCAATGCAATAAATATTTTGAAACTATCCATGTCAGGATATTCTCAGGAAGGAGAGGACATAACCAGACAACTATGATTTGAAACATAAAGTTCAGTAGTTTCATATTCGAGCTTCCAAATTTACTTAATGTGGTAGTGGTTCACATAAAGGCAGAGATGTAGGTGCTTATCAAGACATACTGCATTTACCTTGAAAATCTGTAAATACATTATATCTGAAGTGCAATAATATATTAAACTCACAGAGAAATAAAAATATGCAAATGGCAACTACCTCCCCCTTAAAGCAAGCAGGTTTTTCGTAAGTAGACTCTCCAGTCAAAGCATTATAATAGTAAACCACTCCAGAATCCGCTTTGTGGGCAGTCCAAGTGTCCAATTGTTCATTTGCTGCAGCTTCATTCTTCCCATTAACATGTTTGCTAGTATCTGTAGAAAGAAAATGTGTAATGTTGATGCAGCTGTTCTTCGTATTGCAAAAACCATCTCTAGCATTATGCTTTTGTCAACAATCTTTGCAACAAGGAGTAGATTCTAGGACTCACCGTCTGCAAGAGGCTGTACTTCTGTTTGCATAGCTGAATTGCCAGCCACCTGCTGGCCAGGCACAGAGGATGATGACATCCCCCCCACAGATCCTGAAGGAGTAACACCAGGAGGTTGAGGGTCTGGTGATGGCATAGATGAAATTGGCATGCCATGTGCTGGAAAAGGAAAGGAGCCAGGCAGTACAGCAGGATATGGCACAAATGGGGGCCGAGCCATGCCACTCATCTGTGGAGGTTGTAACCAGAGTGCCTGAGGATTTGCAGCCATAGAAGGTATAGATGGATAGCCAGAATATACTTGCGACTGAACTCCTGGATTGGTGGCTACAGGGCCACCAACAATATTGGGTCTCAGGGAAGAGGCGGAAGGGTCAGATGTGAGGGATGGAATCACAGGATTGGATGATACCGGTGTAGGCAGGGTTAATCCTGGTGGACCAGGTAAACCAGGTGTTCCTGGTAATCCAGTAGAAAGAGAAAATGGCCTCAAAGATGATGTCCATGCAGTTGCAGCACTGATGTTAGACACCACATCCTTTTGAGGTGGCTGACCAGGCAACCGATCTAGCTGAGAAGTAGTTGAAGCAGATGGCGAGACACCAGCATCTGGCGCAACATTTCCTGAAGTATTCTGCATCTAGTTTTAAGGTTATATGCTCAGGTCAGATGCACACTAATATATCCCAATTGGAAAATCAAGCATAGACCACTTACACAAGACTCAAGAAGCACACAACTTGGCATATTCTAAAGTTGAATCTAATCTTTGTCCCGGAGATATACCATCTTATCTCAAGATCAAATAAAATTTCTGGGCTGCCAACCCTCCGTCAAAAGGTAAATCCTTTTGTGTATCATCATAAACACAGGGCTTCCTCGGCATTTGCACAGTGTCTATAGGTTGTGTGCTCTATGCTTTCTATCTTTTCCCTCAGAGTCAAATTAATTATATAAGTTGATAAAAGCCAACCGTGCCTTTCTAAACGGTCTAATATGCAACGAAAACTTGTTGATACTGGAGATAGAAAAAGGACCCTTACAGTGCTAGCTTGCTGCACATTTTTGCCATGAATGCCCACAGCATTTTGGGAAACATTGTACGAAAAGGAGGGGCCGGCAGGAGGAGATATCCCAGGAACTGGAGGTTGGACAACGGAGGAAAAGTTTGGTGGATTCATGTTCATAATCTGCAGCGAATAAACAACAATAAATACGCATTGACAAACACAGCAGGAGAGAAACGCTTCATAAAGAGACCACGTCCCATGCCTGATTAGGAGCAGCAGGTGCCGCGCTCGCGTTGGAAAGCACTGTATAGGAGAAGGAAGGCGCCGGAACCACAAAGCCCGGCGCATTGGCAAATTTCGCTTGGGCGGGTTCGGGCTTCGAATCGCCCACGCCAGCGCTCGCATCCGCTGACGCGGGAGCCGTGGCTGCCGGCGACGGAGCGCTCGCGGACACTGCGGCGGGTTCGACTTCCTGCTGCAACCACGCCGGGGTGGCCATCGACCAAACACCGAACAACACAAAATCCCCGAGCCGCTAACGAAACAAGACCCGATTCGCACCTACTTCGAGCTTCAATGCGGAGTTTCCACTGTTCCCCAAAAGCGCAATCGAGTAATCAGATAGAAATGCCGCGTCGAGCATCCGCCGTCCCGGGTCCCTTCCGCTGCGATTCAGCATCGATCAAACCGCTATTCCAGAGGAAACGAAGAGCAAAACACGGAGGCCAGGAACAGAGAAAGAGTAGAGGAAGCTCGACAGAGAGACGGCGACAGCCGAAGTCTGTGCTTTGACGACGAACCTGGTTCCGTCAATCACGGATTCACTCCGCCGCCCTCCGCCGCCCTCCGCCGCCGCCCGCCGCTCGCCCGCCCGGCGTGCGTACGTCTCGACCGACAGAACCCTAACGGGCGGACAAGAACGATAAACCCAGGATCGCGGAAAGACGATGGTGAAACGAGGGCGCGGCCCGTTTCGGCTTTGTTTCGGTCGGAGCGGGGAGGTATGGCAATTGCTTCCTGCGCGGTTATAACCCGACCCGACCTAAACGGGTCATGCACCCGTTCGTCCGACCTCTACATTTAAATGAACCGGACGGAAAAATCAGCCCCAGTTTGCCTGCGGTCGTTGATTTTTCTATTAGTGACTTTTTACTAAAAGGGCTAATAAGTTTATCTCACTGGCCAAAGCCGGTGGCTACCGCTCATTAGTAGGGGTGGCGTGGTCAGGAAAGTTGGATGCGGCCATCCCCTAACCCTGTGACCAACCCATACAAATGATTTGGCCCTGGCCGATTTTAGAACCAGGATCGACCCTATTGAGCGCAGGACCAAGGACGGGATCGACCCAGATGGATTGGTCCGGTTCAAGGTCAAGGCCAACTCGATGATCGATAATTTTTTTTCGCCTTATTTTTTATACTCCCTAAAAAAGTAAACCTACAAATTTAAATTACACATCCATTGACAATGCAAAGATTGTGCAACTAAACTATAAATACCAATACATATTTAGCAAATTTAAGATGACACAATAATAGAAATTTCGTACCTGCTAACCACTCATCGAGATATGGAACAAAATGGAAAATTCTTGTAATCATCTATTCTTAATATTCATAACACCATATGCAAAAGCGTTTTCCTACATTTGATCATATAGAGTTCACTCAACCAAAAAATGAGCTTCACACCACTTAACTAGCAAATAACCGTGGTAACTACAGTACTACTTTACTCTTCAAAAACTTTTACCATTTGACACAAATTGAAAAGTAAAGTGTAGCTAAATTCATTAGTAAAATATAATTAAACCATAAAAAAGTTCAAAATACTTAATATAAACCATGAATATATAATTTCATATCTTGTTAATTCACTTGAACTTCTAAACACCTAAAAACAAAACAAATGACATATAATTAATACTCAACAAAAGTTTTAAATTGAAATTACTTGTTAGTCTTATTGATAGAACGTCTCAATATAATATAATATAACAGATATTTTATTTAGGTTTGAATGTATGAAATAATTATAAATAATATAATATAATATACGGGGTTGGTCAGGGGTTGACCGACCCAAAACTCTTAGGACCAAGGACCAACCGCATAGTGTTAGTGCTTGGAATTTCAGAGGTGACCAAGCGACCGACCTAATCCCCTGGGAACCGGACGTGACCTGCAGGTTGAGTTAAGCCGGTCAGAAGGCCTAGTCCAGTGGTCGACCCTAGACCACTGCTCACCCCTACTCGCTAGGTGATAACTTTTGGGCGCACGTTTCCATCTGGATAGAAAAACTCGATTTTGTTAAGTCGTTATATTTAGGCGACCGACATGTCATTAGTATATCAAGTAATTAAAAGTATAATTTTAATGAGTTAATTATAAGATCCTTTAGATTTAGTACCATGGAAACAATTTAGTCCAAGAATTGAGTACCTTCTTTGTAAAAAAGGATTCGAGGGTAATTTCTAAAACTTATCATATCAACGTGCTCCAATATTAAAAATCTTCATTTTGCAATTTGAATTTTTAAAACTTGTAATTTCGATGCATTTGACTTATTCAATTAAATTTGTAAGTTTTAAATTGATGGAAGATATTATATAGATATTTTTTCTCGTGTCATTTTCCCTCCACTAAAGCCACACCGAAAGAACTCATGCGGAGGATTGTGATGGTATTGAGACTTAAATACGCAAAAGTTTTAAAATTTAATTATTTTCATCACAAATTTTATGACTTCCATTATAATTGTTTTAAAATCCAGGGGCACGAGGGCATTTGCCATACTTCATTTTATTCTATTGTGATATCCTTCCGGCACGAGTAGCTAAGGCCCGAGGCTCGCGGTTTTCTCTTCTGGCCTGGTCTCTGCTCAACACTCCACGGCCTCTTCCGTCGCCCTCTCTCGATTTCCCGCCGTCGCCTCCGCTCCCGTCGGCCATCTCCGCCGCCGCGTCTCAGTTCTGAAAGCAGCCTGGCCTCTTCGGAGGATTTCAGGTACTCTGTCGCTGCAGAACCACACAATCCTTTTCGTGCGGCTTCATCCGTTTCTCTTGTTCCTCCACTGACCTGTGAATCAAGAGCTTGTCGCTCTTTCGCGCCATTCGCTCTACCGAAAGACGCCTACAGGCTTCATTCGTTCCATGTAGGTCCAGTTTCTCTTTTGTTGATAGTAACCGAAAGTTTCGATGGATTATACTCTGTTCTTTGCGTGATGATGTTCTCTCTGCTGGTACGTGAAATCGGCCAGGATGCTTCTCGACATTTTCTTAATTGGGTTTATTGCGAAACTAGCGGTTTGGGAGAAGCGAGTTTAGTACGCCAAGTGTTTGTGAGAATGTCATCAGACAGCGTCGGATCTTGTACTTGTGTAATTATGCATAGATAAGCATTATGTGCAGTTGATATCAGGAGCTTGTCATTATAATGAAGTGCCTTTACTATCTTTCGACATTTTTTTCCGTGTATGTTTAACTACTGCTGTCTGAAGAATCGTTCCTTTTTCTCTTTGCAGAACCATCCCTTAATGAAACAATTGGTTGCACGCTTGCAATCTAGTTTGGCAGTCCGGAATTTTGTCTAATGCGTGCTCATAATTATAGGCTTTAGGTCCAAATCTGAACCAGTTCGAGTATTTGCAATTTTGGGACTTTTAAAATGTCTCCTTTGATCTCATTGTCAGTAGCAGCTCCCTCCTGTTCCTCCATGTATAAATCATATAGCTTGAAACCTCAAAAGATTGCTTCTTCCGTCACAAGAGTTCCTGCTTGTTACAAAGCTTCATGTGGTGTTACCGGGCGTATGCACTCCGTTTTCATGCACCAACCTTTAGACAGTTCAAAGCGTGCTCCAAGAGATTGCAGTTCTCAGTCCTTCACTAGTGACGATACCTTATTTTTTGACTGGGGGGACCAAGAGCTGGATGGCGATGAGGACGTGGACTCTCCATGGGAAGGTGCTCTTGTTTATAAGAGAAATTCTTCAGTTTCACATGTAGAATACTGTTCGACCTTAGAGAGGCTTGGATTAGAGAAGCTTTCAACGGAGTTATCCAAATCTAGGGCCTCGGCAATGGGAATACGTGTGACCAAAGCCGTGAAGGATTATCCTCATGGAACTCCTGTGCAGATATCCATCGATGTCAGCAGGAAGAAGCAAAAGTTGAGGCTTGATGGGATATTGAGAACTGTCATAACTCTTGGTTGTAACAGGTATTTTTGTTTTTATTTTCTTCTAAGTCCTCTCTTGCATTTCGTGTGCAATATCATCATTTCTTCTAGCAATTCACATCATAATTCCTAAGTCCAATTATTCGTTGGATTTTTATTTATTTTTCTTTTTTGGTTGGGGTTAAATCCGAGGGTTGAGACAGTACCATTTAGCATTTGTCAAAATCCTGTCCCAGTCAGTCCAATATCTCAAGATGTATTTGGTGGAGAAAATAGCTCAATGAACACTTGCTCTATTCTAAGTTAAGGAAGTCTATCCTGACTGTGTTCTTCCTATTTTCATTCCTTAATGGAAGCTTTGTGGCCTTACATGCAGCTTTGGTTTATCCTTTTCCTTAAAAAATGGCCCTTTGCAACTTGCTCTGAGCTTCTCTTTTCTTGAGCATGCTTAATCCAGAGCACTCAGTTTGTTCCATTGCGAGTAACATTAGACTTAGAGTTGTGTGTTGCTTAATTCTTTTTCAAATTGCTTGTTTTGTGCATCTGTGGCAATCTTGGGATCAAAATGTTGGAAGTACCTTCCAGATTTGACTGACTTCCTGAGACTGGATAAGCTCATAGATTTTACCTGCAAGGAAGAAATTTTAGTCAGTCTCCTTAAGCATTTCTCAGTTTGCTTGGGGCCGTTTGAGGTTATATGGAACTGTCTAAAGAGTTGTGTTCATTGGAAGACGTGCCTGTTGTCTTTAGCTGCTGACACTCTTATTGAACTTGCTTTATGGAAGATAATAATCCTATCCACGATATGAATAACTGCAGTGCTTAGTGGGAGCATTTTATAAACCAAATAACCTGGGTCATGGAGTGAGTAGAGTTCCATAATTTGCACAGTCGATGATGCCAAAATATATAAAGAAAGGAAAATTTGCGAGGTGAAACTGTTTTCAAGATCATCCATACACCAACTCCTGTACAATTTTGATATTATTGCATTCTCCCGTCCATTTTTTTCACGTTGATTGTATGTGCTCCAACACAGCATCATATTGGTTGTGGAGAAGACCATGTGAAATTAATCAACATTGTTTTCCATGTAATATTTACAGATTCTGGAAGTGATTTAAGGCAAAAAGAAAAGGAAAAATAAATGATGTGCTTTCACTTGTGTTGGTGACTGCACAGACTAATTTGTTTTTTCGTTGGGCTCTGTAGGTGTGGCGAGCCTGCCGCTGACTGCATATACTCCAATTTCTCACTTTTGTTGACTGAAGATCCCATTGAAGAGCCTGAACTTATCGACATGGGGGTCATGTTTGGAGAAGATAAGTCCAGACTACCCCCAACTGATGAGGAAGGAGACGATGAGGACGAGGCTTCTATTGACCTGGATGATCGGCTCTATTTTCCTCCTGAAAAGAAGGAAATCGACATCTCGAAGCACATGAGGGACTTGGTGCACCTAGAGATCACCATAAATGCCGTGTGCGATCCTAATTGCAAGGGGATGTGCCTCCAATGCGGGACGAATCTGAACACCAGCAGTTGCAACTGCAGGGAAGAGCAGGTGGAGGAGAAAGTCCGGGGCCCTCTCGGAAACCTTAGGAAGCAAATGCAGCCGAATTGATACTAAATCAGTGTAATTGTAACTTTCTGTTCGATCCATGTCTGTCAATCAATTGACATTTTTGCTGTCATTTATGCAAGTGGCTACAGAATAAAGCATTGAGACTCTCCAAGCTGGCTGCAGGTAAAGAATATGAAGTGCCAATTGGTGATACCAGTGGAAGTCATCAGGCTAATTGCACTAGATAGACCGATGCAATGCAATGGCATCACTCTCGACAAAGCTTAAACCTTGAAAGCATTTCACTGGTCTCTTCATATCATTCGCAGACAAAAGAAATTGAATCTTCACGAGCATTCCACAGTACATCCCCTGCAGCAGCACCATAAGCGAGCCAAACTAGAAGAGCGTATACTGTGGACATTAGGTTGAGAACAGCACTGCCGATGAACTTGGGTCGATACAGCGACGGAGCACATCCGCCGGGCCACTTCAATGCGATGTGTGTGTGCTGTAAAACATATCCGCAGCACATATGGCTACATTGAGAAGGGAAAAGAGAACGCAAAGGAAGCAGGAAAGTCTCCCGTTAATTAGTGTTTGCCCCATTGCCCGATCCAATGACAGATTGGAGGTCAACGGACCTGCACGAAGTTGACTACTCCTTCATGAAAATAGACAAAGACATTGCAGGGAAAATTGCTTAGAAAGTCAAAAATCTATTATTTTTCTGCTAATTCAATTGAAAACTTTTTCTTTGTGCTAGTTGAGGTCTAAATTTTTTAACCTTTCTAATCTACATATATGATGTGATATTCATTGTCCTACGTGACGTGGTCCGAATTGACATTGATAATTTTAATAATATTTTTTTTATGTTTTTGATTTTTTTTCCCTTTTTTCCTTTTCTTTGTCTTTAGCTTCGTTACTTTTTAACTGTGGCCGACCATAATATAAAACAAAAGCAAAAAAGGAAATTAAAAAAATAATTCGAAAGATATTAATAATTAAAAAAAATTATCTACATTAGCATCATCCACATCATATAGGAAGATCGGCATTCAATCGGCAATTTTCAGTCAAAAATTGATTTGCGGGCTTAATTAATGAAATGTGAAAAATTTTGAAACTCAATTTTTTTGTCATTTTTTAGAATTGGTGGGGAAAGCTTATCCCAAATCACTACGCGGCTTATGCTCGAATATAAGGGCAAGGCTGCGCTTCCTCCTTTTGATTACTTTCATCAAAAAGCTCATCCATCTTTGAGAGTAAAAGAAATATACTCTTACAGATGGATGAGCTTGATCCCGATCGGGGATGGCTTGTGAATGGGGCCAAATTTATCAAGACCCGGAACGGCAAAAACCATTCATTGGACTCTCTCCATGAGATCTTTAACAATCTTGAGAGGGAGCGCCGGAATAGCCCCTACTTTCGCGTTTTTGTTGAAAGAAGGGATCGGGGATACCCTTACCCTTGACCAGACTACTTTACTAGAAGTCGAATTCAGTACAGGAACTGGTTTAAGGGCTTGATTCCGATTTTTTCGGGTAAGCCAACCCCGTGAAGGAAGGTGGGGGAAGCAATTCACCTTGTGTTGTGACTCATTCCTTCGGTCGGGCCTTCTTCGAACGTCGATCAATCTATCACAACATCCCAAGCCGTTGTCTCAGACGTATGGGTCACGAACGGTCTAACACAAGGAAAAAGAAGAGAGGGTTCGGGGGGTTTCTCCCCGAGCTGTTTCGATTTTTCCCATAGAGAAGCAGATTTGTTAGCCTGATAGATAGAGGCCTTCCTTCGTAGAAGCAGATTTGTTAGACTAGTAGGACCCCTACCTAGTCTTCGTGGGTTTTTTTTATTCCTTTTCAAAATCCGAAAAAACTTCCGAGGAACTTCTTGGATCATCTATTAACTACTCAATCTATTACTTCTTCTGGAAAGCGGTGAATACAGTTAGTGAAGCTAGACCGGGAAGTGGGGTATCTCTTGAAAAGAGGTCGGCCTTAAGTTCTAGCTTAGATAGCTTAGACTAAAGAACCAATTGAAGGAAGGAGCTTTGGAAGCTTACCAACAACCTATCAACTCCTAACAAGTTGCTGGATCGAAAGTATTACATTCTCCATCGGCCCACTAGCAACAAAGGTGGTTCGATTCCCTTCATACGCGATGTGGCGAAAAACACTAATTTAACTACATATCATGCCTACATTAAAATTTAAAACTTGTCATCTACTTTCAAAAAATGTTCAAAAGATATAACTTACAATAATACAACGCTGTATTCTCTAAAGATTCTTTCACTCCTAAATGCAACAATTCTATAACATACAAGAGCAGTTCATCCGATAACCTTTCTTGCTCGTTTCTTGATTGAAATTCATTTTGCTTACTTTTTTCTTTTCGAAGTGAAGTAGAAGCACCCATTTTTATTGGTTGAATAAGAGGTGAATCATCCTATTGGTATCTCCGAAATGTTTTGCGCTCATGACATAATTAAAAAGGTTTAGATAACAAAAATGGAAAACGTTTAGGAATTTCCCAACAACTTGCCCGGAAGTGAAAGGGGGAGATTCGGAAAGATTTGATGAAAGAGAGAAGTCACGTTGACTAATTATGCTGATTCGAGTTTCGCGATTAAAGCGCAATTTCGATCCGTTGACGTGAAAAAAAAAAAAGAAATAAAAAAAACAAATAAAAGAAGCGCGTGGTCCAGTCGAAATAGCTTGGAAACTATCGCCCGTTAGAGAGAATTCCCGCATATATATATCTGAGGGCCCGAGTCCGGTTCGACCGGGCGCCCCACACCCGACCGACCAAATCCGTCGCCGGCTTTCGCAGGCTCGCGGTCGCACCATCGTTATCAACTCCCTCCCTTCTCCCTGCCTCTCTCTCGCGGAGACGCTGCTGCGGCGGAGGGGAAGGCGGAGGCGGAGGCGGAGGCGGCGGAGGACTCGTTGAGGTTCGATTCCCGGCGGCCTCGCCGATCAGACTCCGACGTCGGAAAACGCGAAGCTCCTTTGCTCCTTCCGCCGTTCCGTCGAGGCAGTTTGCGCAGCATGATTGACTCGGCTGCGGTGTGTATCTTCTTCCGTTTCGCTCCGTTGTCGCTCGGTTATTGTTCCGCACTGGCCATAGCTCCTCCGGTTGTGATTTTTTTTTTTTTTCCAATTTTCTGATGTGTGCTTTATGGAGTTCGAGCCGTGGATTCTTCGGTTGCGTGCTCGTTTTCGCTGCTTCATCATCGTCGCTCGTCGCTTGTGCGAGGATCATGCGATGGAGAGGAAAGGAGCTTAATGAGGCTCGTTTTAGCTGTAATCTTCCGTTTTGGACGGGGTTTTGTTTTGAGCATTTTATGAAGGGGATGCTCTTTTAAGATGTTGATCTGCGATTTGAGTAGTGAATTCAATGGGGACTTCATAGAGGCGCTTGACAAAAGATTCTTGGTGACGATGCTTTAGGATCGAACTATGTTGGATGATCATGTCTTGAGTGCATCTACTTCGAGTTTCAGTGGAGAGAGAAGCCATTGAGGAAGTGGCTCAGAAGGAAAGTTGGAGGAGCTTTTTGAATCTTCTGCTTGCACTAGTTGTTAATGCCGTTTGTTGGTTGCAGATGAATCCGACTTGCATGAAATCTGGACATCAGTGCTCTTTTCTTTCTTTCTTTCTTTCTTTCTTTTCTTTCTTTTTTTTTTTTTTTTTTGGTGAGTCTAGAAATGAGATTGTTATATTGGGATGAGACAAGATTCAAGTCACAATTTTTTCCCCAGGTAATCAAAGAGCTAAAGGAAGCCTGTATTTGATGCAAACACTAATATATCACTCAGAGAGTAGACTTGACAGCTTAATCATTTAAGTAGTTATTCTAATGTATTAGGATGACACAATGAGAATATCATGAGCCATTCAACATTTTGTTCTCGTCTGTGAAGCAAGATATCCATTGGTGTTGTCAATGATGATGTTCACTTATGTTTTGATCTTCACCTTAAAGTGGGTATGCACACACTGGATTCATGTCCTGCTTTTTCGTAAAGGATCATGTTGAAGCAACAATCAGGGAGGAAATTGAGAAAATATGCTGGGGTTGTGGACTTCGCCTTCTTTTACCATCCAACGCACCTATTTTCAAGTGTGGTTGGTGTGGAGCTGTAACAAATCAACATGCGCAGAAACGAAAAGATAAGTCCCTGTGGTGGAGACACTGGCGTGACCGGTGCTTTGTTAGTGTGGTGTCATTGTTTATGCTCTGCATTATGTGTAAGTTGCTGAACCAGCTTTCTCTTGCTAGTAGAGTAGTCTTCCCTTTTGTGTTGCTTTACACTGCTAGTTATCATGCTTCACTTTTGTCTGCAAAATGCAAGTATGCACAAAAACTCCAAGGACTGATTTTCTGGTAGAAGGATGAAAAGCATTGAGACTCTATTTGGAAGAGAAATCAAGATGGGGACTGAGACCATCTTGTTGCTAGACATTTGTTCTTAGAGGCACATTCTGTATCTTGACAGACTATGTTCTTAGTCGACCATGTTCAGGTTTGTTTGCAATGAGAGATGGACAGGGCAGAACAATCAGTATCTGAGCTTTTCACTGTGGCCATAATAACAGAATGACATTAGATATGCTTCCAGCATGTTATGTTAATCTCAAATGGTGTTTATTGAAATGTTCCTCTTCTTTTTCTTTTTTTTCGTCTTGTTTACTTGTGTAATAGACATCCAGGTCTTTTAAGCTCATCTTATTGTTGAAAATGACCAGACATAGTCTGATAAGTCTTGGTTCTTGTTTTATGTCACTTGTTTTTCAGGTGGTGGAGTTTGGGCTGTTCACCCTGTTGTTTTCTCCATCAGCTATATCTCTGGCATCTTCCACTGCCTTGTTACTGCAGTATTGGCAGTAAGTACCTTTACAACCTTCGGCCTTGCTGCATTTCGCTGTGCAGGCAGGCCTCCAAATATACAGTGGGGCAGCTATCCAGTGGTGGGGAAGGGGGACCTTGAGGACTATACCTTCTGTCTGTATTGTTGTAAGCCAAAATCGCCAAGAAGTCATCATTGTCGCTCATGTGGAATGTGTATAGAGGACATGGATCATCACTGCCCATTTGTAAGTTTCCAGCATCTTCTTTTCTTGAAAGTACTCCTTTGAATACACCATACCTGTCTTTCAATTTGATTAAGTTGCACTGCAGAGCAGTGACGTAAAATTAACTATTTAAATCTTCATATCTGCCTGAAGCCACCCCTGTAGCCTTACCAAAAACGAACTATCAGTTTACTTTATCTCTTTTCTTCTCTTTTGTACTTCAGGTGGGGGAAGAATTGGTAATTTTCACTTTGTGGTTATACCTTCTCTTAAAATCCTATCGACTTGATACCAAATTAAATTAGCTCACGAATTGTTAATTGTTGTTGCTTTCTTGTCTTTATTGGGGGACCTTTACTGCCCTGCAGTTATAATTTCTTCTCTAGCATATCCTGTGAGTCTGTGAGATCAATCACTTATTTCTTGAGAGTAGATGGAAAGTAGCTATAGTATGATTTTCCTTTTCTTTTCTTTTGTTCCTTTTTTTTTTTTTTTTAATTTGCATTTGTAGATGATGCTTTTATTTACTCTGTCTTGCAGATAGGGAACTGTGTCGGAGCCACAAACCATCGGCATTTTATTATCTTCCTCATCTCGACTGTAATCAGCACCGTGTACGTCACAATTATGTGTTCTTATGCAGGGTGGCATATCTGGCCACCACTGAGGTTTACATCTCTTGCTCATCCATACACATTGGCCAGTGGTTCCACTTCAAGAGTGGTCAGAGAACTGTCTCATGCTTTGTTAGGTTCTGCTATGCTATTATCAACAAGGGGCATTATCCTTGTGTACTTAATTGTTTCCAGCGTCTCTGTTCAGATGGGCCTCACTGTCCTTTTGTGGCAACAACTATGTTACATCTATGAAGGGCAAACATATTTAAGCCATCTAAGTTCAGGGGCAGATGGTGGGACTAGGGAGAGAGATTGTCAAAACCTCGTGCGTTTTTTCGGTTGTCCCTACTCTTTCTCAAGATATTTGCCGATTTTCCGGAGTTCTCAGAAGAGACATAGAAAATGAGACCGGATGTGAAAAAAAAAATAGAAAAAAGAAAAAAAACTCACTCTCTAGTGTCTTGATCCGTACTTCTCCGATGTTCCTCTCCCATATTCCACTGCTGAAGTTGTCTATTGCGGAATCATCTTGCAATGAAATGCCCTTTGTCGCCCTTCTCTCCTTTCAGTTGCCATTAATTTGAGATTTATGACTTACCAGCTGCTATTTCTATTTCATTGTTCTTCAGCGCTGAAATGGAACATACGAAGACCGAATGACTATAATTGTCCTAAGTACCTTTCCTAAGTGGCCATTATTCGGTTCGACTATAAAATTCGGCGACTGTTTGCGACTGTTTTCCCACGAGTTTCCTGAACTTTGCACGTACGAACTGTCGACCTTTTCTAAGATTATAGCATCAGGTCATGCTTTCCAGAAGCCCACTCCTCGCTGCTGGCGTTGGGTAAATTGTTTTTAGCTGGCAGTTATTTTAATAATGAATCGATTTTATAATGTATCATAACGGCGCACGTAAATTCAATTTCCACGATTAAATCGACGAAATGGTATCCTGAAACATCAAGCGACGTAACTAAAGTTGGGAAGACCATTGCTTGTTCTTTTATGAGCAAAATAAAGTCTATTCGAAACGATACGCATCAGACATGAAGGTAAGGCTATCCGTCCGAGTGGAGGATAATCATGAAGCAAAAGAAGAACCCAAAATCACCAGTGAAGCAAACACGTTCCTAAAACCATCGGAAGCGCGATCAGAATGTAGTTTAAATTGTCACAAAGCATCTATAAGAATTCTTGCATACAAGTGTAATTAAAATGAGCGACGAGATCAAAGGTATTTACAGACTCGTAATCGAGCGAGAGTGAATAATTAAGACCCCTCCTCCAAGAAGGCGTCAACTTTCTCGTTGACGGCAGCAGACAGGAATTTCATGCAGATAGGGGCTTGAACTCCGGCAAGGGAGAGGATCGCGGCCGGAACCCCCCACAATGAGTCGCCACAAATCAAACCAGATGCGACGGCGGGCCCGAAGTCCTTGGCCTTCTGCCTGTTGCTCCTCTCCCAGAGGAAGAGTATCAAGCTACCCACGCACATGTCGATCGCGAAGTAACTGCCGAGGTAGAAAGGAATCGCCATGCACATGGCGCTCGGGACGAATCTGTAGATCCGGTGCTTCGTCTCGAAATGTTGCAAGAGCTCTTTAATCAGGTTGAGGACGATCCCGACAACGAAGCAGAGTATGGCGAGGGCGAGGCAGTTCTTGGGGAGGGAAGATACGCCTTCCACGCCCAACAGCGCAATGCCTCTGTACATTAGGCCATACGGCGCGGGGAAGGAGCCTGTGGGATCGCCAATCGGATAGGCCTTGTAGAAGAACCAGAACACCAGGGGTGTCATCACACAGCTGATCGCGGTCCCATAAACCTGACTGAAGAACATCGAGCGTGGCGACGACAGGGTCAGGTACCCGGTCTTGAAGTCTTGCATGAGATCAGAAGCCGTGGAAACGATGTTCATCATGACACCGCATGAAGCGAGACCCGCGATCACACCTCCGTGCTCAAGCCCGACCCATGCGCTGAAGATGATGATCGCAAACTTGCCATAGTTCGAGGCAAGGGACCAGTCGGTGAGACCGCAACCGTAGGCGTTGCAGAAGGCGAGGAGGGGTGCGATGGCATAAGCGACCATTAGATGGTAGAACTTTAGCTGGGGGAAGATGAAGGGAATGACTATGATGGATATGACCGCAAGGCCAATGTATCCGCCATAGGCAACCCAGTTTGGAATCTGGTCCTTCAGGAAGTATAGGGTTCGCCGATCCTCATTGAAGTCGGGGCTTGACGAGTCGGATTCATAAGGGGCGATAGTGGATGATTCCTTATTAGAGTTTGCAATGAGACTGCTTGTGGTTTTGATCAGCATGAGCACCACATGGAAGAGGCCATCCCCGAGCATCATTGCGATCGCGAGGAAAACCTATGAAGATCAATCCGTACACAATAAGAGAATTTCCAGTAAGTTTGGTGAAGAACTCAGTGATGGTGTAAGTTAATTTTCATATAAGACCATCACTAGTTCTTTGGTTTATTTCAGGTGGACAAAATCAAAAACCAAGTCTCATGAGGGGTCTGTACAACATCTTCTCAAGCTTAATTTAGAGGTTCGGATGTTTTTAGGAAATTCAAATGTGTAATGGAGGGTAGTGAAATTTACCCTATATCCTTGAATGCCATGGAGGCTGCTCTCAGAGAGGTCGGCACTGTACCAATCGCCTTTCTTTGTCTCGATGAGAGGCCACATGATTCCCCACGATAGGACGGCGCCAATGAGCAAAGATATGTTTACCATGTAAGGGCATATCATTCCCACGCCGACATAGGTCGCCGAAAAATCAAAGTAAAACCTAGGGATAGAAAGTTACGGGTAAAGCCTGGGTCTCGCGAAAATTATTCATTGAAGAAAACTAGTCTCATTACATGTTAAAGGACGTTATGAGGAATTATGATGTTAGAAACCTCTGCTTATAAGCTTGGAGACCGAAGGTTGGAAAGTTGACGAATCCACATCCGTCAGCGACGGCGAAGAACCACTGGAAGCACGCCCAGACAAAGCTCAGACAGAAGGTCTTGAAGAGCACAGCTACTTGCTTCCTGCGTTTCAGAGCAGCATGAACCAAATTAATCACAACTTCACTTGGAATTAGGAAGGGGTGAATTCAAGACCGTGCATATTCGTGCATTGGCTGAACATGCTGACTGAGAAAGTTCCAAAGTCGAGAGAGTACTTGGCCAACTTGGCCCCTTTAGGAGTATGGAAGCTGTTGATGAGGAAAGCAGTGGCAGTTCCGCTGGGGTACGTCAGTTTGTACTTCATGATCATCATCTGCTTGTGGCAAAACGAATCCATGAATCGCAAAGAGAGACAGCGAATGAAACACCACCCATTTTACACCATTTACGAGGGTTAAATGTAAGAACTCGATGAAGAACAGCAGCACCTTTCTTAGGGGGACGATGGAGAACAAGCCGACGAAGCTGACGGTGAAGAGGAAGGCTATGATCCAACCAAGCGAGAGGTTCTTCACGTTGATTGGCGTGTTCCCTTCATCTGATTGCGCTGCTATGCGCGAGCTCATTCCCAACAAATAGCTTGCTGTACCACCTGTTATTGGTATTTTTAGCATACAAATATCTTATTAGAAAGCATCTCATACGAGATTCATGTGCAATGGGCAATGCGACGGATATCAAGAAGTGTGAAAACGGGTTTGATAAAATATGCAATTTGCCACATGATTGCTTAGCAAAAGAATTTTCTAGATCGGTTTTAGGTTCGCAACATTGCTTGGGCAAGATTAGTGATAAATGAACATCGTAATTAACATTTCAAAATTACTCTAGAACACTAAAGACATTTGATTCATCTGGTGCACAGATGATCTCTCATAAATACGTTTATTTTTCACTTGGGCATCATAAATTCCATATAGGAAGCGCTTGGATGAAAAAATCATGAAGGAAAGAGTTCCAAACAATATGGGAGATTTTTCTATGTAGTTTACTTATTAACATCATCAGCAAGAAATCAATTACGCAAAGGTAAATTGAAATTGCATGCAAACAAGACCTTATATGGAAACTGTTCGAATATCTCTCTTCTTCGTATTGTATGGAAAGATTGTACTTGAAGAAGTCTAATATTTGAATTCCAGAAAAGGAAAATATAATATTTGAGAAAATATATGCAAGGTCATTGGAACGATGCTCATGAGAAGACAAAGTCAAAGATCGAGATGGGCATGCGTTTGCATGAATCTACGTATGGATCATACATAAACGTCTGGCGTAGAGAATGAATGAAACGTACTGCTAAACGCGATCCCCGAGGAGGCCACGACGCAGGTCTGGATCACGGTGTTCTCCTGCCGCGTGAAGGGCTGCCTCAGGAGCCCGCACCGCTCGAGGAGGCTCGTCCAGGCCTTGACCATGGCGAACCCGAGCAGGCCGGCGGCGACGTTCAGCGACGGGATGACGCCGGTGGTGAGATTGAGCTTGCACACGATGAAGTTGAAGACGAGGCTGAGGAGGAGCGCCGAGACGAGGGCCCTCGCCGTCAGCTGCTGCCTCCAGGGCGGCACCTCCGTGTCCTTGAAGGCCTCCTCCACCACTATCTTCTCGTCCGCTTTGCCCGCCATCGTCTCGAGTGCATCCCAGCCCCGCTCGCTGCCCTCCTCCGCCGCTTGTCGCCCCGGCCTCCTCTCCATGATGGACCCCAAAGAAAGAAGGCAAGAAGGCAAGAAGGCAAGCAAGCAAACAAAGCTCCTCCAAAAACCCTAACCCTGGCTCCCCCTCTCCTGCTCTCTCCCTGACCCTCTCTTTTTATTGTGGAGGGCGGTCTTATATAGATTTCTATGGCACCCGCATTGCACGGAAAGGTGAGCGAGATTGAGCTGGAAAATGGGGATTCGAAGGAGAATCGGATCTGGAAACAAGGTGAGATTCAATCCTGGCCAGCCAACGAGACCGGGTACGAGAGATAGAGAGGAGGGACTGACGAGGACTCGCGGACGAGAGTGTTTCTAGGGTCAACGCAACAACCCCATCTACCAATGGATCTTCGACACGTCACACAGAATCGACGTGGCACGTCCCGCTAGATCTGACTCGGCGTGCCAGAGATAGAATCTACCATGCATCTTGACTCGCAAGTATAAATATCATTGCATGCATCTAAGGAGAATCCAGATCGTCTGTCCATTATGGGTTGGCTCGAATCTACATTGGTTGTAACGGTAATTCCCTTTTATACCAACGGCTTTGATTGCATAGGTTAATTTAAGGAGAGTTAAATTGCACGTTGTTTTATTTAATAATTCAGGGAACGAGCGTGGAAACTCAATTGTCCCTTGAATCGGTTAATTTCGAAAAATTTCGATCCATCCAAATGGATCCAACGCAGAGCAGTTTGCACGCTTGTTGATGAGAATTGATGACCTTCGGTTCTTGCATTAGAAGTAGTTCGATAATGCCCTTGGGCCTGGGTTGTCGAACGACCATATCAGCACTTTTTACTTGTTTTTGATGTCGAATGACCTTTCTTCATCCTAAAGTTTTTTTGAAATAAACACAAGTGAAAAGTATGATTTGTGCTCCAAGCGTAATATGATTGTAACATTTAAATAGCAAATATTGTTGAGAGTATAGAAAAACGAATTAGATAAAATAATTGGAAGAAAAGAAAGGAAATCGGACACCGGATTTAGATGGTTCAGTCCAAATATAAAATCTACGTTTATGAGGAAAATAATATGGAATTCCACTCTAGAAATAAGTAATATAATAAAGATTACAATTACTCAAGTACTCAAACATTCTCTTTCATGTTTCCCAGCCTCTAATTATACTTAAAACTTGGTTGGGTCCACCTTCATGTGGGCCCAGCTAGCATTAAATAAAAGAAAAGAAAAGAAAAAGTAGAAAAAGAGAGACCCACCAGGAGAAAGTGCACGAAGGAGGAGATGACCGAATCTTTGTGATACACATTCGAATGCCAAACTTTGATGGAATTGGCTCAAATTTAAGTATGTTGTTTATGAGACCGAGGGCTACGAGTTGATGATTTTCGTTCGTCAAGAATCACCTCCGAATTCTCTAGTTATAATTAGGGTTTTCTTGCTATGAATTTGTTTATCTATCTATATGGTGATAAAATAAGATTGTAATATTCATGTTGTGCCTTTAGTATGTAACTAGAGAAGAATAATTTATGTATCATGCTATTCTCGGTAATTAATGGATGTTTTGGGTTGTCAGTGGTTTTTCCCACATTGGGTTTTCCACGTTAAATCCTTTGTGTAGTTATTTGCTTCATTTACTTATCATTTCGGCATTATATTTGCATATTGTGAAGTTATATATTGCTGGTTGTTACTAAAAATTAATTTAGTTTCGGGGGATCAATTGATCCTGGATTACTTTTAGGCTCGTGGTGAATTATGGTACCCGAATCCTCCCCAATAATAACTCACATAGTTTTCAGCATTTCATAATTCTTGATGAAATCTCCCTCAAGAAATCAAATAAATTCTAATTGCAAGAATTTAATTGGCTCAAAATGCTCGCGCATAATCACGACGAGAAAAATCTCCCACGAGAAGAACTCTCTTTTCTCGGCCTCCGAATGGAACTTGGGGCCCATCTCATCGAATGTCTCTCGCTCGCTTATAGTGCAGAAGAGAGTCTTCATCGTTGTGCCCCCAAATCCCTTGCCCATATTTAATGTGCATAAGAGAATTCCTTCGTTCGCTTGCTGCATTAAATGGATAGGACAAAGAGTACTCCTATTCTCCTTTAATTGCTGCCAAGAAAAGTCAATAAAATGCTGCCCATCTATGTTCATGCGGCAAGAATCAACAAAGAACATGTACAGCCGAATTCAATCCGCGGATACCCAACCAGAAACTTCTTCCTGCTGCCGCCTTTGTCTCGTCCGCATGCAGAGAAATAAATGCAAAAATTCATGCGCAATCTTCTTCTTCTTCGTAGATATGTTTTCAGCGCTCCGCACGCTTGCAGAAGGGACATCTCAACTTAGACTCATACGGCCATCCGTCCCCGCTTTAATTTAGACAATGTCCATGGGCTCAAACTTGAGACGTATTTTAATAGTTTGCATGCTTGTTGATGGAATTCAAATGGATAACTTTCAGTTCTTGAGTTAAAAATAATTCGATGATGCGCTGGGCTTGGGTTGTCGAATGACTTTTATTGGTCCCCATAGTTTTCTGAAATAAACACCATTGAGAAGTATGATATGGACTCCACGCGTAATTTGACTTAAACATTTAAATAGCAAGGTTATTGGTGGAAATAGTACTTAATAGACTTCATGGTGATTGAAGGAAGTTCCAAAAAAAAAATTCCTAAAAGTATTGTATAGCGGCAAATTTAGTTTTAAACTTTTCAATTTATTCTTAAATCTTTTAACAATTTGTCAATATAAACCTTTTGGCCAATTTGAAAATTGCTAACATGAACATTGGACATCTTACGCATGCTAACGTGGATGGTTTTGCTATTTTTAAAAAGAATTTTCTTCTTTTTTTCTTTCTTTTCTTGGATTTCCACCTTGCCAGCTAGAAATCCTAGATAAACAAAAAGAAAATGAAAAAAAGGAAAAATTACAAAAATCATCGACATCTATGATTTTCAATCAAAATTTATCAGATTGTCAAAAGATTCAGAACTAAATTAACATCCGTATGAATTCTTTTGTAATTACCCCATTACATAGCCAATCTATATACCTTGAAAATAGGAAAATTACTATAAAAAAGTCATAAACATATTATAATTATATAAATTCAGTCATAAATCTTTTTTTTTTGTCAACTCAATACTAAACATTTTGCAATTGTACCAATTCAACCATCCAGTTAACGCCGACATGGATGTCGGTTGAAGCGGACATAGATAATTTTCAATAATATTTTTTTTTGAATTTTTCATTTCTTTTTCTTAGTGAGGACTTCGCGGCCCTTGCGCAATGGTCCACGAGCCTCATCAAAAAAGGAAAAGAAGGAAGAAAAAAATAAAAAGTAAAAAAGAAATATAAAAAAATTGAAAAAAATATATTATAAGAAATTATCAACATTAGTATCAGCTACATGGTCAGGATCCATGTTAACACCAGCCAGCTAGAATTCGCCGAATGAACTCAATTGACACATTTGCAAAAGACTTAAAATCGGATTGACAAAAAGAAAATATTTAGAATTGAATTGGTACAATAGTACCATATGTAGGATTTTTTTGGTAATTCTTCCACCGAAAACCTAGCACCCCCTTTTTTTTTTCCTGTTTTAATTAGGAGGATATGCACTTGATATGCTACTCGCATTTCCCTATGCATGCAGCTACTTGTAAAGCCTTTGACTTTTGAAGAAGGTATTGGTTGCTAATCAAGGGAAGGAATTCATCCGCGTCATGATTTTGCATGTAATCGCAATTCTTTGTAAGTCAATTTTCAAATGGGTTCATCCCGGAGTGGATGCCAACTGCATAGATGTTTTTAAAGATACTTTGCCATCATTTTTTCAGTACTGTTTCAATCAATATGTTTGGATGAAGGTTATTTTGGCTAAAAATTTATACGTTCGCGAACAACAAAGTCTTTTATCCCAATAAAAAATGGTTCACAAAGATTGTTTTTTCCGTTCTTTGGACGGTTCAATTAGGCTGATCTGACTTTCAGGCTCTCAGTTCGTTTCGAGCACCGGTAAACTCGTGAGGACTTATTACAATAGAATAGAAGTGACCTAAAATAATTGATGGTCTTACCGGATTTTAATGCTCAGCTCTGCATTGACCAAATAAATGATTTTCGCTTCAATCCTTATAAATTGTGTCGAAAACCCGCATATAAGATTTTTTTTTTTTTTTTTTTGTGGACTACCAATCATGGCTTGTTCATTGCTTTCTTATAGAGACTAATTCCGTAACATCATCTCCCAATTTTCCCTCATTCCTAATTTATATGTTCCAGTTCATCCCATCATATAGACGGAGTTAGGCACTTGGGAACGGTAGGATATAACCCTTACCCTGCGAATTCTTACCCTTCCATTTCTACCGATGAAGCCATTTAATGCAGGTCGAAGCATATATTTGCCCGGCTGGTTAAATACTAAAAATGGGAATAGCAATTCGCTATTCTTGACAATTGGTCCGAGAAACTTCCTGGTTCATCATGTGACTGCTCTACCCCGACAAGGTAGTGTAGATGTAATCGAAAGCAAGCAAGTAGTAGCAGCGCAAGTCCACCAAGAAGTGCAACGATACAACTCCGATTGGAATTTCGCTCTGATCACTCTTCGCAGTTACCCATTTTGAATCCCAGATACAATGCTGTTCAACGGCCGTATCAATTGTTGTCTTGGATCCTTCTAACATTCCAAATCCACAACATCACACCCACACCCGAATAACTATATTATGCATCAACAGAGGACGAAATATGTTTCAATGGCCCAGCCAGAGATGCATCAATCCAAAGAGATGAACACGTGAAGAAGGCAATATTATACTGATGCTGCAAGAGAACGATGACGAATGGACACCATTTAGACAACTATTCCTTTTTCGAAACGCTTTGTGCATCAAAACGCTGCTCCAAATCTGTTCCTTATTATCTATATCGGTAAGAATTAAGATTGCTAACTACCAATAAGTAGAGATAATTTAATGTACATGCCCTACTTCCAGTTCTAACATAGAAAAACAGCTACAACTACACAACACAAAAGCTTCTCCGTTCACCATCTCAGAAGGGATTTAATTCTCTGAGGTCTCTTGAGATTGGAAGCAACACTGTAATCAGGAGGACACTTTGAATGAAAAAGGGCAAAAATTCAGGAAAATCAAATTAGTGACCTGTTATGTTGCTCTTCCTAGAATCCAAATGGTGATTTTCTCCGCCTTCCTCCTTCTCTGTACTGTTTGTTCCACTTTCTGAGCTCGTTCATGCTCGCAGCATCGTAAGCAACCAATGGAGCCACCTGCATATCCAGCAAGATTTCGACTTCTTTAAACCAGAACAAAGAAAAGGCTCACTCTGCAGGAAATGAAAAAAGGCACACAAATATTACACTCGTGTGTTTTGATTACCGAGGTAACTAAAAATGGAAAAGGGCAAATCAGGAAAATCAAATTAGTGACCTGTTATGTTGCTCTTCCTAGAATCCAAATGGTGATTTTCTCCGGCTTCCTCCTTCTCCGTACTGTTCGTTCCACTTTCTGAGCTCGTTCATGCTCGCAGCATCATAAGCAACCGATGGAGCCACCTGCAAATCCAGCAAGATTTCGACTATTTTAAACCAGAACAAAGAAAAGGCTCATTCTGCAGGAAATGAAAAAAGGCATGCAAATACTACACTTGCGTGTTTTGATTACCGAGTGTAACTAAAAATGGGATGGGAAATAGCAAGATTAAATAAGCTACCTTGCTTTTTGACTGTAGGAAATCATCCACATTAAGTGGCCTTGGTGTTGGAGATGAATTTTTGCTTCCCTGGTGAAAAATATGCCACGTTAAATAGAGCAGCAGAGACGAATGCAAATTACAGAAGTGCTAAAGCAATGGAGCATGCAATTGGACCACATGATAAATTTTCAGGTGCTCCAACAAGTAGACACATTGTTCATATACAAATATTGGCCTCACCGTTCTCTCCATTACTAAATGGACACTGATACAGGTAAATTATTAATAACTATGTGGTTCTGCAGCTCGCCAGCAAGTGCGTGTGAGAGAGAAAGAAAAGAGATATACTTGCAAGAATGAGAAACTTAGAGCATCTGCACACAACCTCAGCCATCAGGCAGAGTTCAAGGTTGCAAAAACAGGATGCATTGATTTAAAGTGTTGCAAAAACAACATAATGCACATCATCCAAAGGTAGAGAAGGTAGGTTGTAAAACAACAGACCAATATTACCTTCTTTTCTTCCTCTAGAAGTTCTTGGACAGGCCTATAGGCAGCAGCAATACAAAGGTTCTGCAAAGTAGATGTATTAGATGCGGAAGAGATATGACAACCTATTAGAAAGTGAGAACAGAACATTACCTTTAAATCACTCCCAGAGTATCCCTCAGTCATGCTTGCGAGTTTGTCGACCTCAAAACCAGGCTCTAGAGTCTCTTGCCCAAGAATTATGTTCAAAATTTTCTTACGGTTTTCAGCATCTGGTAGATCTACATATAATCTGAGAGAAACCAACATAAACTTATCAGACATGTCCTTTTGACTTTCTCCACTGCATTAACTGAGTTTATTAAGCACCAAATACTTGGACATTATCAGCTGTGAAAAGATTGGAGCATGAACTGGCATTGTGTCATAATCACTCTGGCATTATTCATGAAATAGGCACCTCTCACATGTCGCAAAGACAAAAATTCATAATTTACCAATGAAAAGAATATGATAAGATGTGGCAAAAAGAGTTGCGCACAGATTCTGCTTATGCTGGAAGGAGACTTGAAATGAGAAATCGTAAGCCATGTGTAACTCAGAAGTGAAAAGGAGAAATTAACTGGACTTGCAAACAACCAAGCTGTCGAGTAAATGGTCCACAACTATTTTGTAAGTAAAGTCTACCTTCTTGGTAAACGCCGTATAACAGCATCGTCAAGGTCAAATGGCCGATTTGTTGCCCCAAGGATGAGTATTCTTTCGCTGTCTTTAGACCTCAATCCATCCCAAGCTGCCATGAATTCATTTCTCATTCTTCTAGTAGCTTCGTGTTCATAAGCACCACCACGAGCACCAAGTAAACTGTCCACCTACATGACAAAATAACACATTCAATTGAAGAAAGACCACTACAGATTTGAAATTGATATATCACCGGAAGCAGAAGAAGAAACAGCTTCATAACATGGTCACAATTGTGCCACAAACACTAAGCCTTTTTTCCACAAAGTGAGGATTGCTAAGCAGATCATTTTTATATTGTTACGTTCTATCTAGTCCCATCCTCAATAACAACCATATTCATAATGTCCTTCCTTAGGCTAAACATCCTACTGCCCTCTCATTTTATCTTCTGATGTGATATTATATCTTACAGGATTTAAAAATCAGGATTAGCTAACCATACACCACATATGAAAAGGTGCAAGTTGCAAACAACACTGAAAATAGTAACTTAAAGATTCTTCCACCAAGAAAACTTTACTCAGTTGACTGGAATATCAAATCCTCAATTGTAAATTGCATATCAAAATCGAAATTGACTTATGTAGAAATATCATAAGACCACAACAATAATGCTCTAAAAGTAAACTAGTAGCAACTTCGTTTCTTGTACTTTTGCAATTATAGATCAAACTCCACATGAATCTATACATAGGTTGCTAATTGAATCCCATATTACATTCATCACTTTGTATAAAAAACAAAGGCAGAGCTTCAGAGAGTGATATCATTATTCCATGTGCATAATGCAAAGTTACAGATGAGAGCAAATGGAGACAACTTTGTTGACCCTCAGAGAGAGATATCACACTGACAGTTTTCGCTTGACCTCAAAAGGATACGAGGAACTGTTCAGAATTTAACCTTAGAAATTCATTTAGTTTCATTATGCCAAAACAGATCCCACTAATAGACTATATCATAGTTCACAATGCGGTTCAGAGATTTAATAAACACCTACTAAACTAAGAAAGCTTACTTCTAAAACTTCCAATGGACAGTAATTTGAATGGTTTCAATTTCTTGTAGAAACCTTAGAGTTCATTAGTAGTCACTAGCATGTAAGATTATCTACGATTAACAAATAGTTCCATGTGACAGGACAATAATCCTATGCTATGAAACTATGATTAGCATGAAAGGGATAAACACTAGAGAAAGTTTTAATTTAGCAAGGACAACTTCAGTATTACTATCACAAGACACTCACCTCATCAACAAATATAACGACAGGTGCAAGCCTGCTAGCAAATGAAAAAAGAGCCTTTGTTAGCTTCTCAGCATCTCCGAACCACTGTAAGAACAAAAGGTCAATTAACCAAAAGGAAATCACCAACCACAAGACACTACAAGTGGAGGAGGAGATCTGAAAAGCACGGGAATTATAATTGCAGGATCATGAATTATCAAATCCTACTAAGATTGAGAAAAAAGTGGGGTAGGAGGAGGAGAGAGACAATAAGGAAAGAAGAGGAAAGGCAGAAGACATTTTCCTCATCTGCGCAGGGAGCAGTAATAGAAACAGTCAGAGAAGAAAATGGATGAGGCAACACCATAAACATCAACTGGCAATTAGAATTGACATGCAAATCATGTGAGATAGGACAATTGTCTGAACACTATTAAAAACTATTAGAGAGGAAAATAATGAGGCAACACCATAAACCTCAACTGGCAATTAGAATCTCTAAAGATATGAGAATCATGCAAAGTACAATACTGCTCAATGTTTCACTCTCAACCGTCAGTGAAATGAACAATGTAATAGACTAACAGGAAACATCCAGTCACAAATGTTTTAAAAAAAAAAGAATAACTGATCAGCCTGAACAGAAATTTTATCAATACTTATAGCTTTCACACCTTTGATGTCATTGTGGAACCTGTTATACTTATAAAATTTGCCCCGGCTTCTGTTGCCAGTGCCTTGGCAAGAAGTGTCTTCCCAGTTCCAGGAGGCCCAAAAAGTAAAATTCCTTTGCAGGGCTGACAATAATCACAGAGTCATTTGCTAAAACACCCAGAAAGAAAAAGAACCAAAAAAACATCAAAGTTGTCGACAATATGACAGCAACAGTACATGCTTACCCTCAACAGATTTCCACGAGAGAAAAGCTCTGGCCTCCTCATGGGAAGAATGACAAGTTCATTTAGTGCATCTTTCACATCTTCGAGAGCACCTACGTCATCAAACCTAACATCAACTTCACCAGGAGGCACCACTGCCGAAACAAAGTTTCGCTCATAGTCATCCCTCGCAAGGTTCTGCAATAGCAACTGATAGAAGTCAGAAAGGACATATCCAACCAAACAGTTTTGAGGACTACTGGGCAGAAATAACAAATAACAAAACTTTCTTGCATATTCATAAGAAAACAGCTACAAGAGAGTACGTGCCTTAAAATTTAGAGATGTTTCCTGAGATACTGCCTCCTGCTCTTTCAATCTGACAATTGCAACTTCAAGGCTACAAGAAAAGATAGGCATGTCAATCAACCAGAAGACAAGGGACTTTTGACTTTTAGCATGATAACATGTCAAATACCTTTCACGTGGCAGGATAAGTCTGTTTCCTTTAATGGCAGGATGCACACAAGATGATAAATAATGATTTTTAGCCCAGCCAACAACTTTCTCAGCTTCTGCATGGTAAACAGATGAGACAGTTTAATTACTAACTAATGAACTGAAGACAGGAAAATCAAGTCATGATGAGGTTGTTAGAGGAAGTGATTCTACTTCTAGGCTTTGTCAGACAATCTGAAGTCCTAATTAGAAAAGGATTAGAATTAAAAGATCAAAGATGTCCTTTAAAATATTGCTAGAATGAAATAAACCAAGAACTTGGTAGTGAGGTTCTTGTATCATGTGATAATTGTAGGAGGAGGAATCTCAAAGACCGTTACTTGGCTTTGAAAAAAGAACGCAATTGATATTAAACTTCCTATTTCTCATCTAGCAAGAAGATCCCAAAAACCAGATGAAGCATTCCCATAGATGTAGATGAAGTGAGAGCACCCCAGTTTCAAATTCAAAGCACAGGGCCAGAGAAAAGACTCACAAATTCAGTTTCCTGGATAACAATTATTGCCAAATGCATTCCACATAATTAAGGCAGCTGGAAATATTTTACAGGAGAGAGTTCGGTGGAATAGCGATGATTGCACCATCTTATCACCAATTGGAGTGTAAGTTTTGCGATAGCACATAACAACAATGAATAATCGCACAAAATTCCACAGCTGATGAATCATATCACACACTGTTTTATGGATGGGCAAGAATCCATATGATATTTAGAACTCTCCACCCTAACAAGCTTGAGATTTCAGTTTTGGTTCCAATGCAGTGTAGATCCTCTTCAGTCAAGACCACAATGAGATATTTCCTTGCATATCCCTCCAACAGGCCAGATACCCGGCCAGGATGGCCTGCTTTTGGCCAGATTAAAGAGCAAATATGGTTTGATGTGTACAAACATCCAACCTCAATAACAAATAGGAGAAGAATTATTCGTGTGCATAAACATGAAAATGAGCCAACAGAACTCAGTGTCCATTAGTGTCATTTAGATCGGTCAAAATGGATCTTAAACTCATATATGACCCATTTGAAACATAATTGCATCATATATGGGTTGAAGAGCTTATCTTAAATGAGTTTTAAATTTAAAGGCTAAAATAAATGGATCTAAATGGGTTGAGTTTAAAACCCATTTTCAACCCACTAAGCTCGCCCCCACACTCTCTCTCTCTCTTCAGCCTTATAAGATAATCTTTTAAAAATTAATAATTTTTCTTACTCTTTTTTCTTTTTTTCTTTTTTTCTCTCCCTTTTTTTCTTTCCCTTTTTTTCCCTTTCTTCTTCCTCCTCCATCTTCTTTGGCTGGTGGCCAGCCACAGCAATGGCGACGGCCAATCAGGCCATGGACGAGCTCGAGGGAGGCTAACGAAGCTCGAGCTCGTTGACGTTTGGCACTGGCAAGGCTCAAGCTCATTGCCCTCAAGTGAGCTCCAGCTCGCTGATCTGGCGAGGCTCGACCCTCACCGATTTGGCAAGGAAGAGACCTCACTGACATCTAGTGAGGCTCGAGCTTCGCTGGATCTAGTAAGGCTTGAGCTTGCTAACTTCTAGCAAGCTTAACCTCGCCAACCTCTAGCGAGCTTAACCTCGCCGAATCTAGCAAAGTGGAGCCTCCTCCAGGCCAACGAGGTTCAGCTTGCCAGAATTGGACAAACTCAAGCTCACTGCCGTCACCATGGCCAACAACCGGCCAACAAGCAAGGAAAAAGAAAAAAATAATTTAAAATTCAATTTAAAAAAATAAAAGGAATACACAGAGGAAATTCAAATTAGATTTAGCGGAATTTTTTTTTATTTTCAAATTTCAAGTAAACACCAAAAAAAAAAAAAAAAAACTTCCTTATTATTTTTTAGAATAATATATATATAAAATTGTCCCCTAAATTTATATTGAATGAAAGTGTTTTAGCAATAACATTTTTTTTTAAATCAAAAGAAACAAGCTTTCCTAGATTTGCAAGTATTTTAGCAATATAATCTTTAGAAAAAATCATAAGAATAAATTTCCCTAAATTGGGTTAAATATGAAATTATTTTAGCAATATGAGTCAAGTTGGGCATGGTTAAAAAAATTTACATTACGCATAAATGGGTTATAAATGAGTTAATGGGTCAATTTGGGTCGGACCATTTATGACTAAACCCAAACCCAAACCAACTCGCCCATTTAATAGGTCTACCATCATTCTCTTGAACAATTTTGCTAATATTCATTTTGTGACCCCTCTCTTTTTTCCTTAGTTGAATTGTCAACGCCCAAAATCAATCAAGTATGCACTAAACAAACATCCTCTCAAAATCAGAATGCACCCCTTGTCCTTTAGATCACATACATGGTTAGAATCAAGCAAACTGCGAAACATTCATCCCAGACCTTTTCAGTTTAAAAAATGTGCACAAGTCCTTGATAAGAACATAAGCTAAGCTGATGATATTGATTCTAGTTGCTTACTCCGTCTTGTCAGTATCACGCCTTCAGTGCTCACATGTAGGAGGTCTGTACATGAGAGTTCATGTTCTTCAAGAACCTGGAAAGGATTACCTCATAAGAAAAGGATATCTGACCAAAATTTCACCAAGACCTCAACCAGCCATCGAAGTTCCTTCCTACCTCACTGAACTGTTAACCACTCAATGAAACCAACCGTGCAAATGTTGTACCTGATTTAGTTCGTTTATATTGCTCCGCGATATAATTATCTTCCTGTCTTCTTCAACCTGCTTATTGAACGTTCTGAGGATATGTTCCTCCTGCAAAGAGTCCAAAATCACAGGAAGGGGGGGAATAAATTAAAAATTGTTTCCATGGAAAAAGACAGAATCAATGAGCAATACAAGATGTTGCCTTTAAGTCGAAAATGTGTAAATAAAGCAACATCCACAACATTGTTTCCCTGATTTCAAACCAAAGAAATTAACCATAACCAATGTAGTCAAAAGCTATCCCATGCCATACACACAAATTCTCATTAAAAGAGAACAGTCATTCAAGCAATATCAAAATAGATGCTGCATCTACATTCTCCGCAAATGTCAAATTGAAAGTGATTAACTGTCAATAAGTTTAGTAGTAAGAAAAGTATTGAACTATCAATCTGGACTTGACTTATCTTTCATTCTCTATTTGAGGTTTAAACTTTTAAGGTTTTTATCAGTTATCATTAGTTCTTTAAGTTAGCTTGATTGGATTCTCTAATTAGGTGGATGATATTGGCGAACATTAGGTTATCTCAGAAATCAGGATATCGCATTATATAATTTAATTTTTCTTTGTTTCATTTCCTAAGGTTGATAAGCATAGATGTTTTTATCACAACTGCAGAATCAATAAGGGTCATTTTTTTTTAATGAGTGCCCCAACCATACATAACAGAGATTTAATTTGCTTTTACAATGCATTCTTTGTCCACCACGTGAGCAACATAGTGCTTTGGAAATGACAAATTTTCTTTATTTATTCATCAACAAAACCAATTTGAAAAGCATGCCTAGGACTATTATGAGAACGGCATGAAAAGGTTGATAGTAAGTGTTAGCAATTGTTTGCTAATCAAATAATCCGGCATATCTTTGCTCAAGCAAGCACCTCGAACTTCGGGCATTAAGGGGTCCAAGAACCAAGCGCTTCTAAGACAAAAATCTGAAACAAGCATAAACCACCAGACAATGCTTCCCTATGCACTTCAATCGATATAGAAATTTATGCAGTGGCTAGACAATAATACTTAGCTGATATTTACTCTATATAAAGTTTATTTTTCCGTCTTGCTTTGCAGTGCTGGATGGAATAGAAAATCCAACTTCACCATCATCTTATATATGGTTAATAGCCCAGTACCAAAAAAGTGCAGCATAAAAAAGCCACTCATACATGCATGGACATTCACAAGCCTTATCAAGACTTAAACAATTCTTTGGCACATTAACCACCATCTTGACTAGATTTTTGCACAAGTAAGATGAGCTCAGTAATTTTGAGCAGGTTGTCCAAGAGATAAGGTTACTCCAGGAAAAGAAATCCCAAATAGAGTAGAGCTATGGACACACCATCACGCATCCAACTTCAGACACTACCCAGAAGAAGAGAATCCTAACTCTTAAATCTCACAACAAATTTTAAGAAACTACGCAATGGACAAGGCAGATAAGGGGAATGTGAAATTGACAACTGGAGAGATGTTAAATAATGTAGAACCATGGTACAAGCTTTTACCTGGGGAGGATTTACACGAAGGATGTTATTGAAAAGCTTGTATATAGAGTCATCATCAGATCTCCGGTTTGCCTGAAGACCCTCCGTGAGACTCTTCAGTGAAAGAGGCTGTGAGCACAATACAAATCTCAGTTAGCTGAATCATATCAATGTAGAAGGAAGCAGTCATCATAAACAAGTCATCAACGAACTGGTACTGAACTTAAAATTATGGAGAACTAATAAAATAGTTTAAAGAACATAATATTTTGGAAGGCAGTCACTTTCATTGCTCACTATTCCTATTGCTCAACCAAACCAAAACCACCTTTCACATAGCCATTCTTAAAACATTCGACATGAGAGCAGTTATCAAATGTACAATAGTTTCAAAAAGACTTTCTCACTTCCCAGTGGAATACAATGTCATCCTTTCTGTGAGATGGTTCTTCCTGGGGTACTTGACAAGCAATACTTAAATAGTTTAAGGTTTGCTTTAAGCTTCAAGCATGAGATGGCACACAGTGCATGAAATAACACCAAACTCACATGAGAAAACCAATCCATCTGATCATATGCCAAATTGACATGATAGTATCATCATAACACAGGTAATGTGATAACCTATCAATGCAAGAAGACAGATATCCTGATGTCTGCAAAGGAAATAAGGGATGTTGCCAGGCCTTGCTTCTAAGCTCATGAACATCCACAAGTTGGCAAAATGAATATATAAATTTCTCTGCAAGAACATCAAAATCTACTTGAAGAGAGCCCAGTGACAGTGAGACTCATGGAGAATGCAGATCGTAGCACTCAATAGATTTGTAATAAATCCGCAAAATGAGCACCATAAACAAACACCTCCAGCTAAGAGATGCAACAAAGTGAGCCAGTAAAATGAAGTCCCGATAGCAGTACACTTTTCTGTATCAGAGCAAAAACCAAACAACAACACCTATCTTGCTCAAGCATTTAACATCATAAGATAACTTTGATAAATAAAAATCCAACACAATGTTCTTTAATTACTAGTCAAGATTGAAACCAGGCAAAACCAGAGATATAACATAATTTTCTCAGGCATTATTAGGTTATTAGCACCAAGGCCTGGCTTAGCAAAAATATATTTTGCCGTTTATAACAAGCATTGATTCTAAAAGAATATCTGTTAAGGTCAATTCCTAAGGCAAAATCGAAATTGAAAAAAAAATAATTCTGGAAAGCGCTTAAGATCAGTGTTCTAAGGTGAGGAAACATTACCAGCTTGGCAATGCGACCAATGTTTGGAAGTATCATTGTCTGTCAACACAATTGAAAGACAGAAATTAGTCCAAAGCCAAACACAGAGTCAAAGTAGTATTGGGATCAACAACATTTGGGTTTGAGCACACCAGAAACTTACAAATTTCTCTCTCTCTTTCGAGCCTGTTTCAACTTTGTTCTGACCACATATTAAAACAACAGGGCCTTGTAATTGGTCAAACATTTCATGCACTTTGTCAACAAACTTTGAGCGGTTGGCCTTGGTAACAGCCCTAGACAACCATTGTGAAGAGTCTGGAAAATACACAACAATAGGCTGCTGGGAACGCAAAACCTAAGGCCACAAAAGAAAAGTTAAATAGAAAGCCCAAGGAAGAAGCACCTCAGTCATTTATAATTACATCAACTTCGAAAAGTGAGGAAACAGAATAAAGTGGAAGGGAAGTTTTTAGCACTCTTAGCAGGAAGGAGGAGGTAAAGCGGAGGAAGCTGCAAAAATAACCTGTACTACTTACTCCTTTGTATGAGAAGATGACAAGACTAATCGAGATATAACAATAACTAGTTTTTCACAGAACATCCATTTACTTGCTTCTTCCTGGCAAGTATGCTAAAGGGAATAGGCTTTTACATTTAATCATAGTAATAATTTAGAATAGCAACAGCCAGTGTTAAAAACGACGATCGCGTGATGGCTCATTGAACAAGATGCATATGAGGACACCCTTAATTTAAAGATAAAAGAACCATTTAGGTGATAAAACAACTCAAAAATGGAGGGGATTTATACAGTGATTTTGGAGTTAGTACATTGAAACAGTACAGCGGATCCAATTTAAAAAGACCATGTGGAAGTTGCATTAATTGAAAGCCGTTTTATTAAAAGGAAATTGAGAGTTCCTTCTTCAATGCTTGTACATTCAAGGGTTTCTTTCCAGCTCAACCATTTTTTTATACAACTTATCAAGAAGTCCATTTTCATCTAGTATTTTACAACATGGCATGTTTAGCCAGACAGAATAATCCCTATAGATATAGGCCCATCAACATTCCTTTGCCATTCTATTTCCAAAGTTTCAAGTTTTTTTTTTCACTTATATCTTTCCTACTACAGAGATAATTTACTTCAGAGATATCTTTCACGTTAGTCCTGATTTACTCATTCTGTTTCATTCATCCCCTAATTTCATTCCTTCACCATAAAATTTATTAAACTAACAAATCTATACTGATAGCATCATGTAGCACTAGCAGAAGAATACTCCATACAATAATTTCCAATATCCACAGACCATGGCCTGAAAGCACAATTGTAGTTGCAACATGGCCGAACAATAAATACAACACCCAAGTTTACAGCTCTAATCTAACATCAACATCATCAAATTATAATTGAACATTAAATAATAACTGGACAGGTGGATTATCCTCTTGGTCATAAATCAACAAATTAACATGCGCTTATTACTCAAAACTTTGAAAAGAAGAAATATGATCTGTTGATTATGATCCTTTATACCTCGCAAAGAGCCTCCATTGCTATGTAACAATCTTCAGCTTGACTGTCCAAGTCAGGCTCAATGTCATTAACTATGATTCAAGAAAATCAATTAGCTTATCTTAACCAAACAGAGTCAATTCAGTTATAATATAGAAGCTAATTAGAACTTTCACAGCCAAATAATATGCTTAGATATATATTTTGCCACTCCAAACTCCAATAGTGCACCTAATTCCCCATAAAAAGGAAAATTAATGTTTGCAGTTCCCCTTATACACAAAAACAATGGTGCAACTTGGCAAAAGCAAACATGAAAATCAGGAGAAAAGTGAAGCTACAACATGACAGGAACAGCCGACACATAGTTCCTGTCAATTCAAAAGGTAGTATTCGCCAAATACCTAAACTATTATCATCTTACTGCACTAGCGCATCCCCCTATCACAGCCAAGAGACAAAGGGTGAAAATGAACAAAAGCTCAGATAGCAAGCTGCAGCAGATGTGCCGCAAACTGCAACCTTTCCATCAGATCTAGATGAATATGCTACCAAAATATTCTTTCTCAAAATCTAAAATTCCAAGGTGATGAAAAGCCACTTCGAAAGGTTATTACATTGATAAGACAGAATTTGGGGTTTATGTTTTGAATATTATATCCCTTTATCTAATCGGCAAAAAATCTAGTTTTTTCCCATAATTTAAAGAATGGCCCCTCATCCGCCTAGTTTTGGCAAAAACTTTCTATCCAGTTACATCAACTATATGTATCAAATTAAATTGTCGCTTGGATCTAGAACATATGCAGCATAAAAATGCACCCAGCCAACTGGAGACATAAGTCAGTGCTCAACCAACATGCAGAGATAGAGGAGAAATTACAGCCAAAAAGAAGATTGTTCGAAAGGATCGGGCAAAATGAATTAAGACTACCAAACATGGACAATCAAGTGAAAGGTGATCTGAACTTCAACCAATGAAAAAAAGGATGGTGCTGCAAAGATATCAAGATGCTCTGAACTTCAACCAATGAAAAAAAGGATGATGCTGCAAAGATATCAAGATGCTCTGATCACACTCTGGCAGTTTGTAGGGTTGACTTCTTAGATCTAACATGGTTTCATAAAAAAACTTAAGGGAGAAAAATTCTTCTGCAGATGAGGGATGTACCACTTATCCACCAGATCTGTGGAGCAGATTGCTCAGTTGATTTCTCATCTGCCTCATCTCCACTAGCTTTATTTTCATCTGTATCCAAAATAACAGCTACCCTGTCTAAATTCACCTCGTACACCACCCCACGCTGGCCCTTAGATAAAGGCCTGATACATGCCCACAAGAAGTTAAGTCATGCAACAAGATAGGTGCCGGTAATAATGAGGAGCTAGAAAAATCTTGTGCAAGAATAACATACTCTAACAAGCATGTAAGCAACAAAAAAATACAATGAATTCAATAATTCACAAACAACATGCAATTTTTGTCAGGGCCTCTCCAGTTTACTCATATAACCAAAACACTTTAAAATTGCAATTCCTCCTTTAACTGGAGACTGCAAAAATTTTGCTAGTGATAGACACAAGTCAGGACAAAAATACAAAGTAATGGACTAAAAAAGTGGTAAAAGTCTCATACTTGCATATAGGACATCCATAAAGAGATCATACATTCATGTAAGTAGTGCATACTAAAAGAGTTAATGAAAAAAGTTGAGCCCCACACAATAAAACAACAAAATACAAAGCACAATATGAGACTATATAAATAGTCTTCAAGGTAAATAAACTCTTTTACTCACTCAAAGCCACTCACTTGTTGGATAAATTGCATTCACTTTTCACTGTCAAGCAATGTTCACAAAACGCATTCTTATCCAGTGTATCTTTTGCTTCATTGCAATGAGACTGAAAGGAGTACATTGCAAGTGAGATTACCTATCTATAAAGGCCTTAGGATCTACTCCAAAGTACTTTGATTGACAAAACCAACCAGCTACACATTATCCTTTATTTTCTTTTCTGTAATTTTAACGCTTAGCTTCCAAAATGATAGAAGAATAAAGCAATTGGCTCTCCATTTTGGGGACTTCTAGAAGGGCTAATCATTTTTTTAGGTCAACAATTTGCATATAGATAGGTGTTCAATTTAGTATCAATTTAGAGAAGGAGAGTACACTTGAAACTAAATTAGGAAAAAATTCCTCAGTATAAACTTATACAAAAGAGGCACAAAAGCCGAAGGTACAGTGATTTTTATGCTTACTAGCACCACGCTAATTACCTACCAGCCGGGGGCTGACAGCACCCTCCAGCCCCACTGGTTCCACCACTTTAGATCCTAAAAAGCAGAGAACAGAAGCAGTTCCACATGTGTTTCATCATTTTTTCCAGGTTTTATAACCAAAACTTGCAATACTGGATCTAATTTCTTTAACGGAAGCAAGGTATTATCTAAAGCTACAACCTAGGATCAAATTCAGCTTTTCTTCTAGATATTTTCAACACCAGCACATTTCATGGGACTTTTCCATGGTTTTATGGCAAAGATTGATAGAAATGGGAGAGGTTTGAGGGAGACAACTCGCCTTTTTGGAGAGTAAAACAAATTTCACGGCCAACCTCTTTGACCAGTTCCAAAGGTGTTCTGATTAGTTTAGCTTATCTACTTAATTACAGTGACTCATCTTCCTTACATATTCTCAGGCACTAAATTCAAATTAAACTGTTTATGTATCAGAAAAGGAAAAGGCCACTTAACTAGAACTTTAAAATGTCAAGCACAAAATTACAAAGTGACTTATACTATTGCAAAATTACTACTATAGGAAAAGAATAAAGCATGGGTTCATCGAATTAATTCTGTAAAAGTATATGTAACTGATTTTGGAAGAACTCTTAAACTCAAGGTTGGATCATTTGTTAACCCAATGCCAGAAACTTGATAAGACATGAATCTACTAATTTCACTAACAAAACTGACGTGCCATAGCAATTTAACCACAAGGCTGAGAAAGATTCTCAGTTCCTCAGTAGCCACTAAGAATCTCCATATCAGTTTGAAAAGTGGTGAAAATCTAACTACTCTAAATCCACGCAAAGGGTTCTGCTCCATGATGGACCAATTACTGCTTCATAACTATTCTTAGAGACAATCTCACTGCTTATTCTTCTGGCATGAGTGTACTAATTATCATCTGACCCTACAACTTGGGATGCTCATAGTCCAGCTGGTTATCCTTCTTTGGAAAATAGACCTATGCTTTTGCATCTCCTCCTACCGAAGTTACCAACAAAAGCTCGAACTTGTCACCATATGGGAAAATTCCTCTATTTCAAGCCATAAAGTGTTCTTGTAATTTATTTTTTATTTCCCTAAAGTAATTTTTTAATTTACCAATAAAAAAAGGGAATTTTCTATCAGCACAGCAAGCATTCAATCAAGTGCTATAACATTTCTGCCTCAATTAAATTGATTATCCTGTAGGAAGATGGATATGATCCATCTTCCTAGCAATAGCATTTGAGATGGTACTGTCAACCCGAAGATGGTTTTCAATAACACAAATATAAAGGGACAACAAGGGGGTATATAACTCATCATATTAAGGCCTAAAGGACGAATTCCAAATTATATGCCTATGATGAAGTTCAGATACTTCCTCAGAGTCAGACCATTAAGAACCAGGGAGACCAGTGACACTTTTGAAGGTCCATTAGCAATGAAGAAAAGATGAGTGAGGAACTTGTAACCATAAAAAAAGGAAGGTCCATTAGCAATGAAGAAATGATGAGTGAGGAATTTGTAACAATAAAAAAAAAAGGGCACTAAATAATACTATGAACAAACCTCCAATGCCTTATATCTCATGGAAAATATCTTATGGAAAAGTTTGGCTCAGGGCAGTACCTGTGTAGCTAACTCTTCAGTGAAGATCCCCACAAGGGACAAAAAAACAAGGCTGAAATTACGTGTCCAGAACATCTAGGATGACCACTTAATGGTTCAATGTGAGATGACAAAAGAATCTAAGAATTTTATTAGAATATCGAATGTAGCTGGAGAGGGCCACCGCCGTGAAGTGCCTATATCATCAAACCTCAGATCGCTAGAGGAGGAGGAGAGATATGGACAACCGATTGGAGATGAATTGATGGAAGAAGGGAGTGGTCTCTTTTAAATGAAATAAAGCAAAACTAGTGAATCTTAAAGATATTTAGTTTGTGAGGCCTTGAAGAGCCTCATTTACTTTTCCCCCTCTTGAAATCATGAAATCGGCTTACCAACCTACCTGCCAGGTATTACTGTATAAGCATTTATGGGGCCATCAGAAGTTGGTATCTTCCCCAAAACAATCCTGTGATTCATTATGTGAGGACGAAGTCAAAGCTCAGTAGAAGGTGAAGCAACGCCAAACATATGAACCTCCTAACAAAATGCACTTGCCAATATCTCAAACACCCTGAGATATCACCGGAAAGGGAAAGCACAAGAAAAAAGTCTTTCCCATGACTAGATCATCCCATCAAGAAAAGGATTGCAGGCGCACACTCCACATTCAAATGCATGTGGGAAACAAGGAAAGCCTAAGGGAACAAGATCAAACGTGCTGGATAAGCATCATAAGAGCACGGATCCTTTCCGAGACTTGTTATATATCAACATTCAATTCATTATCATACATATAATCAATCCATGACCATAACACTTGGGCGAAAGTGGGCTTTTGCAGATGATCAATCCATGATCATAACACTTGCATTTTCACAAAATAAGATTTGAGATTTTCATCCAACACCTTAAACAACAAATACCCAACACGAGAGTTGCGTCACTCTAGATTCCAGCTTCAAGGCTATATGGCAGGTCAACAATGCATTGTACATGGGAAAGTCAATGCAGAATGCTACGCAAGACTAAACTCTGGTCTCCTTAACAAAGAGCACTACAATGAGTATTAAATTTCCTAAAAAGAATATGAACTAAGCCAGAACCATTGCAGATCTTTCTTGTCATGGAAAAATTACAAAAGGAGCTATTAACATAGTTTCTCATCATATGCTAGCCACTATGATCTTTTCATCTCTACAAGTTATCCATAATCAATCTTATAACATCATTATCAACTGAGCAACTTTTCACAGAAAGGTTATAAGATAATGAGCATCAGAAGAAAAAGGCATCCGACTTCATAATAGAGAAGAGAGACACCATTGAACATAATAAAGAGGCAAATAAGCAGGTATACAGCTTTCAGAAAAGGAATAAGCTGTGGCCTTGAAAAAAGGAAGTTAAGCGTTTAGGCAAAGTAACAAATTTTAGTCCAAGATTCAAGCGTGTTAAAGTGAACTAAGAGAGCAGAAATGTGGCACTGATTTCTTTCACACACATGCCTACAGTCAACCAGAGCAGATCACTAATTGCCATAAAGATGAATGACAATTATATATAGCAATTCACCGTAAGCCACATAAGCAAAACTATCACGTTAGGAAATGCTCCTAAACTGACGCTGTAGTAACACACTCCATCTAGAGCCCAAGAAATAGATCTAGCATCAGTATTCGTCACTGCCAAAGTATCCTTTTTTCCTTGAATACTACCAAAATCAACAAAAACTACACATACAAATTGCCTCTCCAGCTGATCAGATAGATTTTGATCCCTCTCCAGCTCAAATGCAAAACAACCCTTGATGCAGCATCATCCAATTAAGTAAAAATAAACAAGGAAACCTGAATTTTCAGATCACCAATCTAATATCAAAATATTATCAACAAGACATACTGTGGAAACCTATTAAGCTCCTCAAAATTTCTCTCTGCTTTACCACATCAGAAGGCAGCAACAAAATGAAGCCAATATATGCACAAAAAACAAAGAACAACAATGACCTGTTATCAGCTGAAATCTTTCGAGAAGGTCCGACGTATTTTACTCGATCCCCTAGAAAGAAGAGGCACAGACAGTGAAATCCACAGCATATAAAAATCAAACTAAATGACATTGAAAAAGTTACAGTGAATTTAAGACTATTTCTAACAAAATAAAATTGATACATAAATGCATATGTCACCTCTCTTAAGTTGCTGTTTCGATTGTTCTGAATTTGCAACATCTTCAGGCTTGGTTGATTCAGATGAGCTCTCTGATTCTCCTGAAACCCTCTGAGAAATAAGCAAATCCAGAATCAGGCAAAACCCTCCAAGCTTGTGCAAATAATCATTACATATCCAGTTTTGCCCTCAATCATGGATGTAGCCAACTTTATTTCCCCCGCTAAATTACAGATTCCTCCCATGTCAGACAGCAGATATTCTACTCCTTAAACTCCCCTGCCCTTGACTGGCAAGAATTTCAATGATGAGTTTATGATCTTTGTCTGACAAAGTTAGGTCAAAATGTAATGTACATCCTGTCTTTCTTTTATGCTTTAACCTCATGCATTTAACGATGCCAAAACATATAGGTTGGAAACCAAAGCATTGGACTGGCAGGAAACATCCTCTAGAAGTATTCACAGTGCCACCATTTCAAAAAATTTCATCACCCCAAAAGGAGTGTATCTAGCTAGGTCCTTCTTCAGGAAAGAAGATTCATTTTCCAAACCAACAATCTAGAAGCAAAAGCCATAGAGATGTGACTGGTTATTTTGTCTCAAAAAGTCGTCAAAGCTTGTTTGCTCAGAATGATACTCTGACAAAATCAAAATCAGGACATTCATTGTCAAAAAAAGCAAGAACTTGACTACCAGCACTAATTCGACAAATAAAAAAGAAAGAGCTGCCAACATCAATATTTCCTTTGCCATCGCATAACATGAAGCAGCTAATGTCAAAACAAAAGATAACAAATAACAAGTAGAAGAATCTTAATTGGAGTGGAACAGAAAAGAGAACAATTATTACTTTATACACATGGACTGGAGGAGTAAAATTAGCAACCTTAGAACCTAATGCATGAAGTTCATAAACATGAATACATCCAACACAGCTTAACCATGCTGCTTTTGTAGGTTATGTAGGTGGAGCTGCCATTACAGACTGCACAGTCATATCAAGCAACATCATGGGGTTTGATGCACTGAATGTTTCCATTGCATAAATGAATTCATACTCATAGTGGATAATCAACTAGTTTGCAACTCGAAGTATTGTGCATGGTCTAGTTGACCATTTACTTGCACTTCATCTATAAGATTCTCCACTAAATTGAGGAGCCAACTCTTCTGAACATTTCATTTTGAGACCTAGTTTTTGGCAAGAGTCACTGAAGTAATAAGGGCATCCATTTATGTTGAAGAAAAGAGTTCTTTCACTTTAATAAATCAAAACTTTTAATCAAAAATATCACTTGGATTACTTTGAACCAACTGGACATACTTCCACTCAGTGGCAATATGAAGTAAAAGATAGATTGCATCTACATTAACAGAAGGTTCAAAGTCACCTATGGATTCTCCTTTAGGTTTTCTTTCTATTTTCCCAAACAGTGTTACGTATAAATCATCCTTAGCATGAAACCCACATGCAGCCTACAGTTATTCGCCCAATAATCAACGTCCTTGACCTTCCAAAGGTTTTCTTGCACAAAACTATACATCTATAGATTTTCAAAGCAGACAGTATCTCACAGCTTGCCAGGGATTCAAGGAGCCAAAACACTATTTTAGCACATCCTATATGTTGACTTCAGCTCAATCTTGACTTGAAAAACTTAAAAGATGAGGTAATTTCACTTTATACTTCAGCTGCGTGTGAAGTAATCTCGTCTATGATAAATGCGCACCATCAACTACAAAGTCCACAGATATGTTTTATCCCAGGCATTGCCAAAATACAATACTAAAGTCCAATTCCCATGAGAGGATGGACCTATCTGATGCGGCATTCACCGACGGGGAATAAAGTATCTTAACCAGCATTCATCAATTCTGAGATCAGAGCCAGGACGAGCTCTTGCGAAGTAATTTCTATCTACGATGATATGAAAATAAAATAAGTTAAATGTGACAACCGGTGGTCAACCTATTGACTCACTATAAGTGACCAAAACCAGAGACTTCCGACACGGGGAAATCAAGAGGTCAAGGTAACTATAAATGAAATGGGTATAACTTGCAAATACATCCATGCAACCAATGGATTTTCATTGGAGGGGCAATTTGGTATTTTCACAAACTTAAACTTTAAGTGGATTACCCACATGATGACTACCATCATAGTATCCTGAATATGCTCGCTCGTTAGATTACATAAAATTCAGTATTTCACATAAAAATATGCTTTTTATGACCATGCTTATCCACAGACATTACCTTTGCAAACTCTTCAAGGTTGAACGGGACAAGTTTCTTAAGGGCTGCTTCTGCAGTTGCCTGCACATCCACTTCATCGTCACTACAATCAGATTTTGCTTCAGCGCTGCTGTTCCATTCTTCATTACTTCCTTCATTCTCATCCTCAATCTCTGACCCAGAAGCACAATCCTCTGCAGATTCGGCATGGTCATCATCTGATTCTGATGAGCAATCTTCACCAAAGTCCTGCATTGAGGTCATGCAATACGCACATTATCACTTAACAGAAAGTAAGACATTTCAAGCTTTTGAGGACAGTCCGATCTTACATATGGAGCAAGTACACTGCTGTCAAGCACCAGCAAAGGAACTTGTAGATCCTGAGCAAGTGCTCTAACTAGCCTCTCTCTAAAAAGTTCGGTCCCTACATTAGTCAGGGTATCAGTTACTTCTTCCCTTTCCTAGAGAAATCTATTCGCAGAAATTATTGCCTCATAAATAACAACAGAAAAATGAATCTCAAAAGTCCACCTGGAACACTTTGAAGCAGTATTCTCCCACTGGAAGAATTTAAACGAGCACCGTAAGTTGAATTGACCTTCTTATGTTTCATATGAGATGCCGCACATTCTACCAAAGTATTTTTGGTGTGTTCACTGAGTAACAGAAGATGCAAAATATAGATTTTAGTAACAGCAAGATCAGTTATCTGAGAGAAGATCTATAGATTAGTACCTGTATTATCAATAAAATAGAGAAATTATTTAGTGAATATACAAAGAGTAGTAATTACTTAATATAATAAGGAAATGTCTCCCAGGAGACACTAATTTTCTCCCAAGGAACAATCCTTCGCAAAAAGTCGTTCTTGAATTTTTCACGCCTACTAAGGAAAGGTGGGTCTTTCTTTTTACTTTCAATTGCTAGTTTCTCATTGTGAAGCCATTCCTTTTGGTCCTGTTCACCCAGTATTGCATGGGCATCACGCCCAGTGACAACTGCAGTGGCCGCTTCTCTGTCCCGCATGGATTTTCCTCTGTCAATGCTAGACCCATCTTTAGCGGATTCTTGTTTATCCTCACTTGCATTTCTTCCATCACCTTTAGAACTGTACGCACGTAACCGACCAGTGTTCAGACTAGAATTATGCCATGGATACAAGCCTTTAACATAAGTCCCTGCTCCAGCAACACGAGATGGAGGCAATTCTGGCAGGTATCTTCTGATTGAACTGGAATGCAGATGGTGGATTTCTGAGACTGCTATGCAGCTTAAAGGCCAAGAAGGAGCACGCTCTTGAAAGTGAGACCTAAGTGATTTGTATGACTGAACCAAAACACTCCATCTTTGCTTTTTGCACTTCAATCCACTTGCATACATGGCAACCAATCTTCAATTTCTTCCAACTGCAAATTCTACCCGTTTAAGTTAACCATTAAATTTTCAGTCATATGCAGAGACATCCCAAACAATAACATAAGCTCCACTCACATAAGAAGCAATGAAAAATTGAAACTAAGAGGGAAAAAGGAAGAAAGCAAAAAGTGAAAACAACAAGAACTCATATAACTGGATCTTGCTTTAGTTTCAAATAATCTACAGCAGAAAGATTTTGTTCAATAATGGCTAGAATTTAGCAGGTCTTTCATACACAATGCTTCGTTGTCGTGAACCTAGCCTATCAACGTATATCATTCAACTGATAATAGCAGAGCCAGTGAGAATGAACTTGAGGAACAATACATCTTTTACACCTTTTTTCACGTGACAAACTTTGAAGTAAATTTTTTGCAGAGTCCCAAGTTATTGGAGTTGGTTCTACTACAGAAGAAATAATGAGATTGCCCCGACCAAAATGGATTCTACCGTCCATCACCCGAAAATCAGCGATAATCTCTACCGCATTCAAAGGAAAAGGGGGAAATTTCACCACCCCGCATATCGTGAAAGGTCGAAACTCATGACTATTCACGCGCAAAAGCTTGAAGCTTTGATCAATACATCAATCTATACAAGGCTTACACAACCCAAAACACTTCTCGAAGTGTCAAAAGGGAATCCCATTCTTCCTCTCCCGCGAAACGTCCATCTCAGACACTCCACCGAAAAGCAGCACCCAACATTTATTCCCCTACTTCCCCACATTCCACCACCAAATAGCGCAACCAGAGTTGAATATCCCAATCTTCCCATCACGAAAACAAGCGAAAAAAGGAGGTAATTGTGTCCCTCGCATTCCCAAACGCACCAGCAAGCAACCCACAACAACGCACGCCAATGCAAGAGAGGATGAACAAGAACCCACAAAGAGAAAAAGAGCAACAAAACGTACCTACGGGTGTGTTCAAGAACCTAGGAGCGGCGCATGGCCGTTTCAGAGACGAGCCGCGGCGAGAGGCACGAGAAATTCCGCCGCTTGAATCGATGGGCAGCTCCGGAAATGACGAAACTTTCGAGGGTAAGAGGCAAAGGGGGTGAAAGAAGAGCGGTAAAAGGGGAAGAAACGGGAGAAGCCGCGAGAAGAGCGTTCGAAGAGAGAGAGAGAGATAAGATCTGGTCTGGGTCGCTGCTCTCTTTCTTTTCTTTCTCCTGTTTTTTTTTTCCCTCGTGGCTTTTCCTTATCTTCGGGCTGAATTGGTTTCCAACGTCTCGAGTTCGTGCGATCCGCACCGAAGCTGAAGAAGCTCTCGCCCGTGGATGGCGCCGGAGCTAGGGAAAAGGAGCGTTACTGGCGTACCATCTTCCTGCGACGAATATATATATATATACATCGGCCGAACATCGGAAGTGCTTCCGAGGATAAAGTCGGTTCCGGTCGGGCTCTGAGATATGAGGAGAGGGTGGTGTAATTGGGCCGGTTCGCGCTTCTTGGCCCAACAACTTCGGCCCATTTTCGATTTGCTTTTCCTGTGGTTTTACGGTTTCGGCCCTTCTAAGGTCCCGCGCCGGTTGGATATTTGCCTGAACCTCTCTGCAGAAAACGCTAATTATTTACTTAACGCAAAATTAAATCTTGATTTTATTCTTTCTCTCCTATCAAATCTAATCGACAAGGTGTTAACTTTGGTGGCTGAGGAATCTGTTCTGTTGATCGCGGTCTTAGATTCATTATCCATATATTTTCAAAAGCTTTTAAAATAAAGGGTTAATACCTTGAAAAAACCCAAAACTAATACACTTATGACAAATTTACCTCAAATTATTTTTTTTCATAACCAGGGAACTCGTACAGTCGGCAGCGGCGGAAAGTAAACCCCTGGATAACACTAGTGGAGGATCCCCACCAAGATCTTTAAGATCGTGGGTCTACGAGATTTGAACCCCTCCGTCTTGGATAGACGTTATGGGAGTTCTTATCCAACTAGCACACCGTAAGCGGTGGTTATCCCAAACTATTTTTTTATCATAAAAAACCCTAAATGGTATACTTTTGACAAATTTACCCCAAACTGATACACTTGTGATAAATTTACCATTTATTAGTTTTTATTAAATTTTATTATCAAATTATTAAGTTAAATGACACGTGACAGTTAACCAATATACCAATTTAGAATTTTATGCTTCGTTTGTCATAGTTTACAATTTTTGTAATTTTTTTGTGATATTAATCCAATTTAACAAATAATATATTTGTCACAAATTTACCATTTTGAAATTTTTTGCAATCGAATAAATTAGTTTGGGGTAAATTTATCATAAATATATCAGTTTATGGTTTTTTATAATAAGTTGGGATAAATTTATCACAGTTATACCAATTTGGAGTTTTTCATGGTAAAAAAAATAGTTTGGAGTAAATTTGTCACAAGTGTACTAGTTTGAGATTTTTCAAGGTATTAACCCTAAAGTAAAATCCTAAATGCACTAAGTTGATATGAAAAAACACGCCATTGAGATTATCCGATAAGGTGGACCGCACGAAAAAACTAGCTATTTGCTATACAAGATAATTGTCAATTGAAGGTTAATTGGCATTAAATAAATATATCTCCTTCTACAATACCACTCTAATTTATATATTTTTCAATTCTATATAAGTCTACAAATTTATTGATATATATATATTAATGCATTTAGAACTCTAAACCATTTGAAAGCAGAATGAACAAATTTTCTTAAGAGTGTGATGTGGGATTTTTGTACGGTCTGTACATATTGTATGTAATTTTCTCTTGAGGACTTAAATGACATGGTTCAGTTTTTTTATTGTTAATTCTGAATTCGTTATTCAACTTCTATAGATATTTGACATATTAACACGGATATTCAACAGTTGTTCTTTTGTCAGTTTGATTGAACTTTTTGAAATGCTAAAAATTTCACTTGATGCGATTTTTCTATCTATAGCCTTTGCAAATTCCCTTCCAATTTCCTTTTTCAATTCAAGGCGAGAAGTTAATAACTAGATACACATTCCGCATTATATAGTTTTCTTGATGTAATGTTGCATACATCACGTAAGAGCATAAATAAGAATATCACTAACTTTTTAATGCCATCATATTCTAAATAGTCAAATTTTCTCTAGTAACATTTTCTTATATCATATACCAAACATATTAATAATTTTGTCATAGAAGCACACTTAAACAAATATGAACACCGGACATATCATTGGCTATGTATAGAGTCAATAATGTTGTTTTCAACCAAATAATGAAAAGCATAATCGAATTCTCACGAATTGACACCATAGAAACAAATATAACTCCAACATAAAACAAAGACACAAAGCAAGAGACGGTCCATTCCTTCATTTACGACGACATAATCAAGGAAATATGTTTTCTTCCGATGCTGGTTCCGAAATTCTAGGGTTTCCAGAGAATGGTGGTCTCGGCAATCATGGAGGTTACGACGTACGGGTCCATGTTCGATGCAGGCCTCCTGTCTTCAAAATAACCTGCGCGTACGCAAAAGAGAAGAGATGTAAATAAGCAAAGAGCTCAGAGCAAAAGGGCGTATCGATCTTGTCTGATATCGAAAGGTTTGAGAGATCACGAAGACCGATCACCTTTGCCGTCCTTCTCGGTATCGCGGCCCACTCGAATGGATGCCCCTCGGTTCGCGACGCCCTGAGCATCATCATCCAAGCAGATTAAAAGAAGTAATCAGTTTACTTTCTCTTTATAGGTGTAAAAGCAACAGGGAAGGGGAAAGAATGCGGTTATTCCTTCGCTGATAGGCCCTAACTTACCCAGGAGAACGTGTTGATGTCCGCGGTCTCGTGACGGCCCGTCAGCCTTCTCTCGTTACCCTCTCCGTAGGCGGCAATGTGGTGCTTGTGGCGCAGTCCCAGCTTCTCGATCGCCTTCTTGATCACGTTGAGGCCGCCGTGCTCCCTCATGGACTTGGTGCTGAACAGAAGAATCGGACACGGTGCTATAAGCAACCGAACACTCACTCTCCTTCTAGTTTCAACGTTATATGAGCGTCATGAGGAACTAGAAAATCACCTGTAGTTAGTGTGAGCTCCAGCACCGTTCCAGTCACCCTGCGTACCATACCAAAGATTAGGGCAAGACAACGTGATTTCGAAGACAGAAGGCAAAGCTAAGTCGATTGATTTTCGAACGGACCTTGATTGGTTTTGGGTCGAAAGTAAGGACCACCCCAGCAATTTCTGTGATCCTCTGTTGAAATGACCCAAGTAATAGACAACATCAGCAATGACTATCAAACGATTATAGTTGGGAAAAACTTGCACGCAACACACAAATTAGAAGAGAAATGTTTGATTAAGTAGTGTTTGATCTAACCTCGAGAATGTAGCGAGCGACCCATAGTTGGTCTCCGGCAGAAATTCCGACCGCAGGGCCGACTTGGAACTCCCACTATTCATGCGATACAAGCATGACCCGAATGATAAATAAGCACAAAACTAAAAATCTGATCTAAGTGCGCAATTACACGAATAATTAATCAAGTTTGAGGACGTGTCATTGAATCGAGAAACTGGAGGGATACCTGGCCCGGCATGACCTCGCCGTTGATCCCACTGATGTTGATTCCGGCATACAAGCAGGCCTTGTAGTGAGCATCCACTATGTCCCGGCCGAACGCCTTGTCTGCCCCCACTCCGCAGTAGTACGGTCCCTACAAAGGTCATGAACTCAATGCGCTCACCTCGATGAATGGCTTATATTCAAAGGCTCGGTCGAGTCAATTAAGACCCAGAGCTTGCCAAAATTTTAGTTCGGTTTAAGGCGTCGACGGTTACCTGAGGGCCGGGGAAACCGCCCACCGGCCACCCGATAGGCCACTGGACATCCTTCTGAAGGAGAGTGTACTCCTGCTCGATGCCATACCTGGCAATACCAGCAAATTGTCAATCTCCAGTAAACAAACTTTTGTGCTGAAAGTTTTTCTTCATTCTTTTTCATCGCACCAATGTCGACACGTGCTTTACAAACTTAGGTATTTCAAGGTACCTAGATATATTAAAAAAAAAAAAAAACCAGCCACCAAAATAGATAGTTGAGCTAACTACCCAACAAAGGCACGGTTCCACCTACCCCAATGTCATTTTTCTTTCTCTTAATTTATTATGGGTCGAATACATTATTAATTTGAACGGGTCCAATGACAATGACAATGTACCAAGGAATAAAATAAAACTACCCCGTAACTTTCACAAGCCAAACCCGCACTTGCAACTTTATCCACTCATTCACGTCGTTTACATTTGTATTTTGTAATACAGAGCCATTCATGGAGTGTGACCTCGGCAATTATTAGGTCATCAAACGGAAGGCGGACCGAATAATGTAGATAAAATATGAGATAAAACAGCCTTAATCATGCTTTTCTAAAAAAAGAACTGAATTTACCAGGGCTCTTCCGCGACCACGTGTGGGTCACTAAAGACCTTGGCGGCATTGAACCTCTTGTTGGTCGGGATCGGCTCGCCGGCCGGCGTATAAGCATCGCACATGACCTGAGATAATCGATTAATGACATTATTACCGTCTAGTTATATCTGGAAATAAAATAAAATAAAAATTATCCCTTCCTAAGACGAGAAAGAAATTTAATTACCAAGATATTGCTTCCTTTTCTGAAGGGATCCCTGTACACCGCCTGCGGGCTGTCCAAAAGGAAAAAAAAAAAAAAAGACAAGTCATTTAAAAAGATTCCCCAAGATGCGACGGAATCTCGAATCTCCTCGGAGTTTCCGAGGATTTCGGGGGATCAGAGTCGACGGTCAACTCCGCCAATTTCGCCGAAAATTCGAAGGAGAAGTATTTCTTCTTAGGACCCGCAGATTTGGAACGGGATACGTACTGCAGGATGACCTCGCTGTCGTGGCCGGGGGCCTGGTCCGTGCTGGAGCCGTCGTAGTTCCACTTCGGCAGCTTGGCCGGGTCGGTCACCGGCCCCCTCAGCGTCTGCAAAAAACACAAAAACAACGTTGGCCGACCGATGAGAAGGGATCGACCGTGGAGACGGAAAAGAACAGAGGGCCGTCGGAGCGAGTCGTCGATGAGAAGGAGGAGGAGGGGAAGAAGAAGACTTGCCCTGGCCTTGCTTCGCAAGTCGATGCCCGAGCCGCCGATCCTGCACAGAGAAGAGACGACGACGCATCATCGCGCGGATGAATTTTACACAGAGGAGACAGAGAAAGGGAGGGGGGGGGGGGAATGATTGAGAGGGGACCGACCATATGTACTCGGCGATGATCTTGTCGGTGTAGTCAAAGAGGTCGAGGTTGAGGAGGTCGTTGAGAGCAGACATGGCGGATTTGAAGGGGGAGAGTCGGTACCGGTTGAGAAGGGCGTCGTTGACGGAGAAAACAGAGGGAGAGGGAGAGGGAGAGGAAGCGTTTGCTGCGCGGTTGGCTTGTTGGCCTGGGGAATCCTTTATTTATTGAGTTTAAATAGGAAGCGACCGGAGGAGATTTTGTCAGCTAGTCACCCCACAAATAAAAGAGGAAGGAGTATCTCCAAGTTTTTACTTATGGCAAGAGTTGGTGTAAGTTCCATGGAGAGAGTGGGTAGCTATTGATTACCGGCCAAATAAATAGGACATGATAGTAGAAAATATGAAATTCAAAATTGTCATTGTTTGGTAGGAACTACATATCAGAAAACACTAGTTTTCTCGAAGCCTCTTGCTCATATCTCTCATCAAAGGGTGTTATTCGATAATGTCTATCTAGCAGAACCCCCACTAACCCGAGTGAGCATGCAAATATTTGTCCTACATTCATTTGTGAGGGTACTTCTAATGGATTGAAGACCATATCAACAGGTCTTCCATCTTGCAAATAAGGTATATCTTGTCTAGGTAAAATTTTGGAAATGATACCTTTATTTCCATGCCTAGAATTGACAAAATCAATTCAAGACCCATTTTTTGTCTTAAATTTAATAGACTGAGTCAGGAGTGAGAAAAATTATCAAAAAAGTCATATATCTATTATAATTGTGTCAACTCAGTCATAAAATTTAGTCAGTTTAGTTATAAATATTTTGCAATTATATCAATTCAACCTATTCGGCCAATTTTGAGTTGTTGTTGTTGATGTGTTGCTATTTGTCTAGTGGGTGCTACTATAGATGTTGATAGTTTTTTAATAATTTTTGAAAAATTTTCAAAATTTATAATTAATTTTTTTTCCTTTTTTCCCCTTCTTCCTCCTTCCTCCTTCCTCCTCTTGCCGATGAGGCCCGACTTCACTTTGCCACTTGGACATGGCACGACCTCGCCAATGGCCAGCAAGGGAAGGCCTCACCATGGCTAGCCAAGGTCAAGCCTCACCATGGACCTTGTCGACACTCACCTTTGGTTGATAGCAATCGACCAAAGGAAGAAGGTAGAAGGAGGAAAATAAAATAAAATAAATAATTATTCACTTCAGTGCCTGTCAGATTGCAAAAATTGGTCGGATTGATTAAATTAGCACAATTACCAAAAGTTCAAGTCTTTTTGGATAATTTTCCATTAGAAATGAGTTGTTTAAAAATTTCAAAATGTGCTCAAAATGATATCAAAGCTCAACTACATGTGGGTCTTAATAGATCTAAAGAAAATTCATTCACCTCCAATGGGCTACCTCCTTCCTAAAGGGCAATGATTTCTTTCACAACTTAGCTCGCTACTCTTTTGCTGCCATGTGCTACTTAATTTGGAAGGAGAGGAATGCTATCATATTCCACGACGAAGTGGTGGTTCTTGATGCAATGAAAAATCACATTATCAAGATGGTCAAGGACAAAGCTCTCACCTTCTCTGATGTCCCGAATACCCCAAGAAATAGAAGGCTTGAGAGAAACTGGGGCTTCGACCCTTCTATCTTCAATGATTGTGAGGAGAATGCGTAGATCCGGATGAAGACCAAGCTATGCGATCTTTTCTCCTCCCCTCCTTGGGTGTCTGGTCCTCGGCCTTTTCCTTAGGCAGCTGAGGTTTTGTTTAGCGTTTTCTTTTCGCTTGTGACATGTTGGTCTTTGCTTCTTGCTTGTGCTTGTCTCTTTTTCTTCTTTGTAATCTTTTTGTTTCGGCTCCCTAACACTCTATGCGTAGCGTCTTGAGAGTGTTAGCTTTGGAGCCAGTCTTGTATATTTGTCCAAAGCTATAATAACTTTACCTTTACCCAAAAAAAAAAAAAAAATCATTCACAACCCATTTAAGCTTAAAAGTTATTAATTCTTTTACCTTAAAAAATTATAAAAATTACTTGTTGAAGAAATAAATATAAAAGAAAATAAATGGGGAACCGTGCTATCATATTGGAGAGGGAACTGCGCTATAATGCCCCCTCCATCATCGGCTATGTTGGCCATGGTGGCCGCCCACTGGGCGGTGGAGGCAACCACCTTCATCCTCCTTCTAATCAACCCCCTTCCTCGGCCGGCACCTTATGGTGACCTCATAAAGAGTCCTATTGAAATCAAGAAATATAGGCCTGCTTGGACTTGTTGTGGCCTCATTTTCCTCCTCCGCCATAAGAAGGGTTCACATGAAGTAGTCTATAAAGATCGATTCAAACGCTTCTCCAACTACTGCTCGAGATTAAGCTCAATCGATGGAATGGATTGAATTGGGCAAGTCCCGCCTCAGGAAGATGATACTTTTTTTTTTTTTTTATGTCAGTTGCATAATGTTTAACTCAAAGCCATAAATAAATCCATCGTTTGGATGTCTTTCTCAAGGATCTCAGGAAAGTGCCTTACCATTTTCCTTTCTTTGAGTTTTCATTTTCACAGCCCTCATGGTCGTGCCGCTAGCATCCATAATGTTAAATTAATGTCTCGAGTTTGAATTCAAATAACGATTTGTCAAATCGAATTTGTCGAGGAAAACTTTTTCAAGCGGATTATAAATCGGATGAATAAGTTTTTCTTCTTATTGGACTTTGTTTTGGATGTACAAAATAAAGCAAAGAAAAAATAGGGATGACCTACTGCTACAGGACAAAAAGGGACTTATACATATTTTTGTCTTTGAAGGGTTTCTTCACCTTACCCGCAGCGTTTGAATCCCCTTCGAAGAAAGAAACAGACGATGGAGCCTAGAGTCTGACTCTAGGCACACATATAAAAATAGAATACGTGTTCTTTCTTTTGCGTGGGGCCGGGAAAACCTAAAGAGCACCGCACGACAACGAAAAAAAAGGCAAAAGCCGCAATTTCAGGAGAAGAGTCACGCCGCACGAAGCCTTGAATAAAAACGCGAACCTGTATGTACGCAGACTGCGGACCAAAGATGAATGCACCCTAGATTAGATCGCGAAAATTTGGAAATAAGATTTTTTTCTTATTTCTTCATTTGAAATGGGCTCTCATTCTATTTCTGCATTCTTTCTAAATTCAATGACTAACTATAGAATCACAAATAAAAAACACGGAATAGATTCATAGGTCTGATGCCTTGTAATAGAACTTAGGGTTAATAGATCACAAAGTTCAACAAATGAGGTGGGTTCATTAATAATTCAAAGATGAAAAATGGTAAAAAAGAAAGCATTTCTTCCTCTTCTGTATCTTGCATATTTTTGCCCCTATAGATCTCTCTCATTTAATAAAAGTCTTGAATTTTGGATTACTAAAAGTTTTGAGTTTTGAGTATTTTCATCCAACTAGAAAGGGACGTGGTCACCAGAGGAGAAGCTGAGATAATTATCTTCAAGCGCTTGGACAGCCGTGTTACGAACTGGCGGGGAAGCTAGTAGTATCCAATGGAGCATTAATTTGAGCGCCGACCTCAACATATTTGGCAATAGGTTCTCTCTCACTTAGTCACTCACTCAGTCAATAAACAAAGGCAATGAATGTTAAATTAGTGAATCTCTCTCACTCACTCAGTAAATAAACTTGATGCATGTTAAATTAGTGAATATCTTTAATTACATTAGATAGAATTTTTTTAGTATTGGTAAAGATTCATTAGCATTATCTAAGCCAAAAGAATGCAGTTGTGGCACTAATTTTTCATGTCACAACCTCAAATTAATGCTGATAAATTCTTGTACTCCTCTTCATTCCGAAGATGGGATCATAAGTAACCAGCTTTGCTTTGTGACTAATGTTTCGAATGATGATTAGTTTCCAGCACTGTCTATACCATCTCCAACAATATATAATTGTTGTTAACTAAACCATTTTTGGTTATTTTCAAATATGAGCTGAAAAAAATGTCTGCAACTTGTAATCTATTACCTTATTTCTCTTGACTATTTCATTGATGCACACTACTCATGTCACTGTAAATTCAGACAATCTGCTACATCTTCACCAAATAACAATGATTTATCCAGTCCACAAGACATGGCTGCAGAAGAGGAAAGTGGTCTGCATCCATCAAGAAGCAAGTGGAGCCTCCCAATCTCTGTCTTCTTCAGAGATGCAAGGTAGGATTTTCTAACGACGGTGTATCTTCAGCATTTCTTTATGCTTCCTGCTCCAGAAAAATGAATCTATACCCCTTGTAGAGTGAGGTCTGAAGCCAAGTGAAGGAAATTACCTCCGATTCTATATTGTGATTTATTAGTGGCTCCAATTTGGAATCTTTCACTACTGCTATCTCCATCTCCTTTTTGATAGGAGGAGCTTGCTCAATAGCTAACTTTGCTGCTTCCTTCCCAAGGATGACCATAGCATGTACTTCATCTAGTAGGCTGCACATGTTGTCCAAAGCATTCTGTAGCTTCTCAATTTTTTGGTTTTTGGTTTCTTCCAAGTCAATATGCAATGGGATAGGTATTTCCATAATTAAATGATGTAAAGCAAGAGTATCTTTGTGTACAAAATAATTAAGACATGCTCATTCGTACTAAAAAAACATACTTGTGGGTCCTTTGTGCTTGTGAATTAATCAAACATTCCTCTAGTGTGCTACTCATCGTTTTATGCAACATTTAGTGAAAATTTGGCATCTCTAGCAATAGAGAAATGAGTATGTGCTTACCCTTGTCTACTCTACACCAAAAGGATATCTTGGCAAAGCTAGTCTAACTAAACTGAAGAGAGATTAATGGATTTGGAGACCTCTATTTGTTATGCCATGAACATAATAACAAATAAGATTGTCTAATTATTAGGATGCGGTTGCCCCCATCTAATACCATAACACATAATGAACTCCCATTGTAGAGAGGGCAATGCTACTAAGACTACACGTCAAGTGAGCACTAAGTACTTTGAGATTGCGTCTTGCATATGTTTCATGGTCTAATTTTGTCTTGAAGCTTCATCCAAAACAATTCAACATATTATACCCTCAAGTGCTTTTCAAGTTGTAATTGCCACGTTAGCTATTATACACACTTCTCGAGCTTGTCCTTAGCTTCCTTAAGTGTGCTTGTTTCTCTGGCAACTTGCATTAGAAGACTCTTGATTATATAATGGAAAACTAGTTTAGTTTTTGAAGTAGATAAGAGAACAGCTTGAACCTTTTTACCATCCAAGGCTTTTTAAGATCTTTTCTAGCTAATTTTGCTCTCCAGAGGCATTGAAAAATAAGAGTTGCCTCTTGAGCTGTGAATTAGCAAGAAGAGCTTCATATCTTCGCCATTATGACTACATGTATAGGAAAGAGTTGATGATAAATCAAAAAGAAGTTGGACCACAATTAATCTCCATTTTTTGTAAAAGCTCATTCAAATTATGATGATTACCCGAAGTGCGGTGATAAGGAACTCATGATCATTTAGAAGGAGGAGAAGAAACTTATGTTGATTAGAAATGAACTTACAATATCATCGCGCCGAGAAGTTACCTGCCCACACTACAAGAAGTATGTCAAGTATATGTTTCCTCCACGCAAAAATTATGGAAAGCAATTTTTATTCATTTAAGGTAGATACAATGCCCCTTGTGATGGAAGCAACAATTTTCACCTTTCTAAATATGATGTGAGGCTACTAAATTCTTATTATGAAGGTTGCAGATTGTCTTCACTATGAACCCAAAATGTAAAACAGAGAAAAATTCTTTTGCGCTTCCTGATAGAAGTAGTCCAAAGAGTCCCACATTATCACAGATATGACGGTTTGTTTGAAAATCTACTACTATCTTGGGCAAGAAAATTTTCCACAGTCCATTTGATATACAACCTTATGCCGATTATATTTGGTGCTATTGTTGATTACGATAATATTATGCCATATTGTATAATAGCTCCAGTAATGCTACTGGGCAAATGGTCCAGTGGTCGGGATTGGGAGGAGGAAGGGCTAAATTAGGAGTTCAGAAACCCTGAAAATGAAATAACAAAGGTTAACTAGTAATTTAGCATCATTCTATTAACACAAAAGACTGTAAACTTTTACATATCACTGAACTCGCCTTACTAATAACAACGTTGCTTCAGTTCATATATGTTGTCGGTTTCCCCAGTGTCATTTAATTATATACAAGTTGTGTAGATATTATCGCAATCGAAAGTTCAAGCCAAGATTAAGCACCTAGACTAGAATTGTAGCTTTCGTCTGTAGCTATATTATTTTCGTGTTTCCATTTCTCTTTGTCCACTTTGAATAAGGCTTGTTTACCGACTTTGACAAGGCAACCGCCTAAGATTTTTAAATACTTTATACTACTTAAGAGTTAAGTTGCAAAACTTACTCCTCAATTCAATAATTTCCAAGATGTTCTTTCACTTTATCTTCACTTCTTAACTGATTTTATTTGCACCACTTCAACTTCAACTTCTCTGTAGTTGATGAAGCAAACTTACTTAGTTATTTCGGCTGCTCATTGGTTAAGTTATTGAGACTCTAGTAGCCATAGATTTCTCTAGAAAAATTAGTCAAACTTCAAAGGTGCTTAAAGTTCAAGTCATATCATGACATGGATAAGTTGCATGATATGTACCCCAGCTGCCTTCTTTAATGCTCAAAAATGGTTTCCAAATGGTTTGTGAGCCTGTGTTCAGAATGGATGCACTTGGTTGAGAGATATTGAGGATTGTTTTTCCTGCTATCTTGGCTTTGGCTGCTAACCATGTCACTTCCTTTATTGATATTGCCTTCATTCGTGGTTTAGGTATGATGATTAAGTCCACACTTTTTCACATGAACTCTATAGTATGTCATGGTTTTATATGATCATATACATGTTCAATTGATTTTGGATCTACGTTTCTATGTCTATTTAGGCATCATTTGACTAACTAATTGAGTTGTTAGCTTGGTTTTGCAATCAGAGTATTTCTTATAGTATATTTGACTGCCAAAGTTCAATAGCATACAAATGCTTTTAGGTTTTATGTGCCTGAATTCACCAAGAGTCTTGTGTTGCCTTCCTAATGTGGAACATTTGATGAATAGATAACTAGTTTTGCTCATTTATTTGTTTTGATACCTACTTTTGTGTGGATGGTTTCAAATTAACAATGAATTTAGTACTTAGCTCATCCTATGATGACTAGTTTAGAGATACAATTTTCCAATTTGTCTTTTACAATAGCATCTAGATTTCAAGAGATACGATAATTGGATGGTTACTATATGTAACTTATAGCAACTTTGTCATGGGTAGGTCCAGTGGAGTTTGCAACTGCAGGATATTCTATATTTTTATTTAATCAAGCTGTAAACATTTTTATATTCCATCTGGCCACTATAACAACTTCACTTGTCGCCAAAGACAAAACTCTTGGAAAACATGTGCCAACCTAGCAAGAGATGAAAGCATTAAGACATGCTCAACTAATGAGATAGAAATGGAAGAGTCGACGCATGATGATAAAAGTGATTTATTTCTGGAGATAGATGGCCAATCCCATCTTGTTAGTAATGATGAAATCATAGAAATAGAAGAGCCATCTAATCTTGTCAGCAACGATGAAATCATAGAAATAGAAGAGCCAAGACTTAATGATGAAATCATTCCAGCAGAAGGTATGTTCCAATATCATATTATTAGTTTCACCATTTAATCAAAAGACTTGGCAAGATGCCAGTTATTTAATGACCGTATTTTTGGATGACTAGATTTTACGGCAACTACATGTAGTAAGGAAAGGGAATATATCTCTTCCTCATCTACTTTTAATTGCCAGAATCCTTGGCGTTTTGTTACCATTATTTCTAGCATTTGGTACTAAAAGCATTTTTACTTTTATGGGTGTAAGATAAGTGTCTTCCTTCTAAATATAATTGTTGAATTGCCTTAACACTACATTGATTAATTGCAACCGTTGCTTGTTTGAATAGGCTCCCATACAAATCTTAGCTAGGAGCTACTTGCGATTGAGATCCATTGGGGCTGCTGCTATTCTCCTTTCTAATGCTATGCAATGCGTGTTTCGAGGATTCAAAGATACTAACACTCATCTTTATGTCACTAGTATGAGAGATAATATTCTCTTCCTCATAAGTTATTTTTCCGTCTGTTGTGACAAAATGGTAAATTTGCATTTGGTAAATTTTTCCAATCGCCGCATGACCGCCCCTTCCCGAGGTCAGTGGGCTGTGGGCGACAATCCTACAGCGGCGGTCGGCAGTCGTGTGACAATCGTGCGATGATATTTAAGAAATATAATAATTGGATAATTATTATATGTAACTTATAGCAACTTTGTCATGGGCAGATCCAGTGGAATTTGCAGCTACATGATATTCTATCGTTTTATTTAATTAAGTTGTGAACATTTTTACATTTCTTCTAACTACTGTAACAGCTTCACTTGTCACCAAAGACAAAACTCTTGGAAAAACATGTACCAACCTAGTAAGAGATGAAAGCATCAAGACATGCTCAATTAGGGAGATAGAAATGGAAGAATCGACATATGATGATGAAAGTGATTTATCTCTGAAGATAGATGGCCAATATCATCTTGTCAGCGACGATGAAATCATAGAAATAGAAGAGCTAAGGCTTTATGATGAAATCGTTCCAGCAAAAAGTACGTTCCAATCTCATCTTATTAGTTTCACCATTTAATCAAAAGACTTGGCAAGATGCCAGTTCTTTAATGACCGTGTTTTTGGATGACCAGATTTTACGGCAATTACATGTAGTAAGGAAAGGGAATATATCTCTTCCCCATCTACTTCACTAGTAGTTGCCAAGATCCTTGGCGTTTTGCTACCATTATCTCTAGCATTTAGTGCAAAAAGCTTCTTTACTTTTATGGGCGTAAGATCAGTAAGTGTCTTCTTTCTAGATATAATTGTTAGATTGTCTTGACAAAACATTGACTAATTGCAGCTGTTGCTTGTTTGGATAAGCTCCCATACAAACCTCGGCTAGGAGCTACATGCGATTGAGATCCATTTGGTCTCCCGCTATTCTCATTTCTAATGCTATGCAAGGCATGTTTCGAGGATTCAATGATACTAGAACTCCTCTTTAGGCCACTGATATGAGAGATAATATTATTACTTTTCCTCATAAGTTATTTTTCCAGCTGTCGTGACAAAATGGTGAATTTGCATTTGGTAAATTTGTCCAACCGCTGCATGAACGCCCCCTCCCGCGGCCGGTGGGCTATGGTCGGCAATCCTACGACACGGTCGGCAGTCGTGCGGCGGTCGTATAGCGATCGTGCGGTGACCATGCGGCGATCGTGCGACGATATTAAAGAGATATGATAATTGGATGGTTAATATATGTAACTTATAGCAACTTTATCATGGGCAGGTCCAGTGGAGTTTGCAGCTGCAGAATATTCTATATTTTTATTTAATCAAACTGCGAACATCTTTACATTCCCTCTAGCCACTATAACGGCTTCACTTGTCACTAAAGACGAAACTCTTGGAAAAACATGTGCCAACCTAGCAAGAGATGAAATCAAGACATGCTCAGCTGAGGAGATAGAAATGGAAGAGTCGACGTATGATGATGAAAGTGATTTATCTCTGGAGATAGATGGCCAATTTCATATTATTAGCGACGATGAAATCATAGACATAGAATAGCCATCTCATCTTGTTAGCGATGATGAAATTATAGAAATAGAAGAGTTAATACTTGATGATGAAATCGTTCCAGCAGAAGGTATGTTCCAATATTGTCTTATTAGTTTCACCATTTAATCAAAAGACTTGGCAATATGTCAATTATTTAATGATAGTATTTTTGGATGACCAGATTTTACAGCAATTACATGTAGTAAGGAAATTGAATATATCTCTTCCCCATCTACTTCCGAGATCCTTGGCGTTTTGCTACCATTATTTCTAACATTTGGTCCTAAAAGCTTCTTTGCTTTAATAGGCGTAAGATTTGTAAATGTCTTCATTTTAGATGTTGCTTGTTTGGATAGGCTCACATACAAACCTCAGCTAGGAGCTACTTGCGATTGAGATCCACTGGGGCTCTTGCTATTCTCCTTTCTAATGTTATGCAAGACATGTTTCGAGGATTTAAGGGTACTAGAACTCCTTTTTATGTCACTAGTATGAGTAATATTATTCTCACTTTTCCTTATGAGTTATTTTTCCAGTTGTTGTGATCACCGCACGATCGCCCCCTCCCGCGGCCGGTGGGTTGTGGGTGGCAATCCTGTGGCGGCGATCGGCAGTCGTGCGGCGGTCGTGCGGTGGTCGTGCGACGATTGTGCGACGATATTAAAGAGATATGATAATTGGATGGTTACTATATGTAACTTCTAGCAACTTTGTTATAGGCAGGTTCAGTGGAATTTATAGCTGTAGGATTGTGACATCCCGATTTTTCTCAAGTTTATTTTCAGTCAATTGAGTCGGGCAATTCATCTGTGCATATAGTTCGTTTCTCAGAGTTGGCCACTCACAAGAGAATTAGTCTATTGAGTGAAGTAATTAAGGAATTTTATCGCGTCAGACTTGGGGATTGATCACCCTCGGGTCGGACGCGAGAAAATTTCCCCAAAAGCTACTCAGTGGACTAAGCGCGCTAAAATCGCACTAGAGTGAAATTAACCGTGAAATTGAAATTTAATCCTGAAATTTGAAAGTTGAAGGGTGTTGCAAATCTTATTAGGAACATTGGATTAATTCATGGACTTTAATTTGGACTCAATTGGAAGAGAATTAATGGGAATTGAAATAATTAAATGTGCAAGAACTTGGACCCCGGCGAAAAACGAATTGGATCTATTGGAAGATGTCATGGAGAATTTGAGTTAGTGGAGAGTGACATAGCAGGTGATGTCATGGTGGAGGCCAAAATTAAGGAGAGCTTGACAAGTGTCACAAGCCGATTGGCCCACCAAAAGTGGGGGTATCCCATCCACTTCATCTTCAACCTCTAGCACCTGGGGAAGAGGGATTCGAAAATTTGGAGAGGGAGAGAGAATCCGGCGAGCTGCAGCAGTCCATCCGCCCTCGTCGCCCGCCGTCGCCGCCTCGCCCGCCGACGCACGTCGCCGCCGTCCGTGTGTGAGGCCCGGTGCGAGCACGTCGCGTCTTCGTTGCCGCGTCTCCTCGCCGAGCCGTTGGTCGCCGTTCGTCGCCGTCTCGCCCGCTCGCACGCCGTCGCCGTCTCGCCCGCCCGTCGCACGCCGTCGCCGTCTCGCCCGCCGTCGCATGCCGCCACTTTGTTCGCCGCCGTTCGGCCGCCCCTTCAAGCCGGTTAGTTCTTTGGAAAGAAAACCAAGCAAGATCTAGTATCTTCGGAGCTCCTTTTGGTCCCCTATAAGTGCTCATTTGGTCTTGACCCGTGTAGGTTTATCATCGGCGTCGTCGTGCTCTTTGCCGGAGACCCGTCGGAAAGTGATTCCGGTGAGTTTACCTCACTAATCCGCGATTAGCGAGTTAATGATGCCTTAAGTATGTTTAACTTAAGTTGATTGTGATTAGGTGGATAGATTGGCTTAATTAGTTGTGGATTATATTAAGATGATTTATTAAGGTAAATGGTGTTTAGTTTAATGGTTAAGTATGTTTATTTTTAAATAAACATTGATGTGACTTAAAGGAGTTTATTTATGATTTAAATAAATGCTTGAAATTGTTGGTTTATTTAATAAAATATCTTATTCCGAAATTCATTAAAATATTATAAATAAATAAATAAATAAATAAATAAATAACTCGAAAAATTTATTTTGACCCTAGTTGCTCGAATTTCGTGCCGACCATTCTTTGTACTTGTAGAATTTGAAATTGATGATTTGTTGTGGTGAATTGAATATGATTTCGATTTATGAGGGTTCTTTACAAAATCCTAAATGTTGAAATTGAGGGGCGATTGGCCGTGAATACCACCTATTAGAGGTCGTGCCCGATGAGGCCGTGAATACCACCTATTAGAGGTCGTGCCCGATGAGGCCGTGAATACCACCTATTAGAGGTCGTGCCCGATGAGGCCGTGAATTACCACCTGATTACAGGTCGTGCCGAATGGGGCCGGGATTGCCACTGGTTATTACACCTTCCTATAGGGCTGTAATTGAAAGCGTTGATTGATTTTCTAGAGTGGCATGTAATCGGCCAAGCCGATTGATCGCTGAGACGATCCAGATGGTTGAATTTTCCTGATGATGTGATTGTACTTCCATTGTTGAATTATTAGACTTGCACATGGTTGAATTATATAAACTGTGCTAACCTGCAGCTGAGGGCTAAGACGAGGTAAGTCTTCTTGATGTCGTGGTTAAGCTACTTTGGGGTGTATTTACTTTCTAACAAGGGTTTAGGAGGGGTGAACTTGCTGAGACAAAGTCTCATCCCAGTTTGGGGAAAAATATTACAGGACCATAGATGGCGAGACCCCCGGAGATGAGTGGCCTACCGACGGAGATCGACCAGACGATGGAGAGTGCTCTTGACCCTGGGAGTCCTTGGGTCTATCAGTTGATTAGGACCCTCATCTAGGTCTAGGTGAACGTGCATGACAGAGTACCATTCATGTTTAGGGCTTGGTTTCGTACCGGAGCAGATGGTGTTAGGGTCGGCCCTCTAGATAGCATGGATATTCCGCTGGCAGTCTTGAATGCCATCCGGGTGAAGGTGTGGCGGACCTTCCTACCGGTGGGGTGATCAACGCCCGCCCCGCAATCTTGGGTGTGAGATCCCGAGGATGTGGGATCGTCCAATGGGGCCGACTCGTAGTTCTAGGGTGGTTGATTGTCTTTTGGCGGACGATCCTTGCTATGTAGGCTGACCCATTTTTGATGCACATAAACTATAACCTATTTTTGGTGCATATAGCCTCCGGATCCTGTTGATGTATGTAAGACTTGAATTGTCGATGATGTATGGAATTATGCTCGTTTGATTTTGAATTAATTCTTCCTGCTGTCCTATCTTATGAGTTTCTGTCAGGGGTTTCTTAAAACGTTCCGCATGCGCATAATAATTTTAAATATTGGGGTTGGCGACACTACTTGGGAATGTCGCGTTTGCATGACCATGGCGGGTTGTTCCACGTGTCTCGGGGTTCGGGGCGTGACAAGGATATTCTATCTTTTTATTTAATCAAACTGTGAACATTTTTACATTCCCTCTAGCCACTGTAACAGCTTCACTTGTCGCCAAAAACAAAACTCTTGGAAAAACATGTGTCAACCTAGTAAGAGATGAAAGCATCAAAACATGCTCAACTGATGAGATAGAAATGTAAGAGTCGACACATGATGATGAAAGTGATTTGTCTATGGAGATAAATGGCCAATCTCATCTTATTAGTGACGATGAAATTATAAAAATAGAAGAGTCAAGGCTTGATGATGAAATCATTCAAGTAGAAGGTATGTTCCAATCGCATCTTATTAGTTTCACAATTTAATCAAAAGACTTGACAAGATATCAGTTCTTTAATGACCATATTTTTGGATGACCAGGTTTTATGGCAACTACATGTAGTAAGGAGAGGGAATAGATCTTTTCCCCATCTACTTTAGTAGTAGTTGCCAGGATCCTTAGCATTTTGCTACCATTACCTCTAGCATTTGGTGCTAAAAGTTTCTCTGCTTTTATGGGCGTAAAATATGTAAGTGTCTTCTTTCTAGATATATTTGTTGAATTGCCTTGATATTACGTTGACTAATTACAGTTGTTGCTTGTTTGGATAGGCTCCCATACAAACATCAGCTAGGAGCTACTTGCGATTGAAATCTATTGGGACTGCAGCTATTCTCCTTTCTAATACTATGCATCGCGTGTTTCGAGAATTTAAGAATACTAAAACTCCTCTTTATGCCACTAGTATGAGAGATAATATTCTTACTCTTCATCATAAGTTATTTTTCCGGTTGTTGTGACAAAATGGTAAATTTGCATTTGGTAAATTTTTCTAACCACCGCATGACCTCCCCCTTCTGCGGTCGGTGGGTTGTGGACGGCAATCTTATGGCAGCGGTTAGCGGTCGTGCGACGATCGTGCAACGATATTCAAAAGATATGATAATTTGATGATTACTATATGTAACTTATAACAACTTTGTTATGGGCATGTCCAAGGGAGTTTGCAACTGCAAGATATTTTCTCTTCTTATTTAATCAAGCTGTAAACATTTTTACATTCCCTTTGACCACTGTAACAGCTTCATTTGTCGCCAAAGACAAAATTCTTGGAAAAACATGTGCCAACCTAACAAGAGTTGAAAGTATCAAGATATGCTCAACTGAGGAGATAGAAATGGAAAAGTCGACGCATGTTGATGAAAATGATTTATCTCTAGAGATAGATGGTCAATCTCATCTTGTTAGCGACGATGAAATCATAGAAATATAAGAGCCATCTCATCTTGTTAGCGATAATGAAATTATAATAATAGAAGAGCCAAGGCCCGATGATGAAATCGTTCCAGTAGAAGATACGTTCCATATTATATTTCAACACACAGCGGGCGACGTTTCTCTACCAAATCACTGTCCTTATAGCCTTAACAATAGACAAGCCAAATTTTAGCAAGATAGCTTGCCAAGCCTCTAGATGTGGAGGCTTGGCGGGTCCATGGCTGTCAAATTCGTCAAGATCTCAACTAGCATTAAGGATTGTTAAGCATGCTAAGAACTTGATCAAGGATGAGCATAGAGAGAAACCCAAGAAAGGTTGTGTCGATGATGCGTGGTGGTGCTGACTGCGTAGAGAGGTCGACGATAATTGTCCGAATGGAAATGAATGGCAGCAATGGTGGGATGGACATGGCAAATGAGTATATTATCGAAAATAGCAGACCCCTGTCCCTCAAATTCATAACCATTTTGAGCACGGCTGCTCTTGTGGATCCAGAGACCCATTAGGCTCTATTTGTTAAGGGTGCGAATGATAACTATTTTGGCCAGAAATTGACATCTTAAAAAAAAAAAAGATTTTTCTATTTCTATTTTTAGATGAGTTTTTAAGTAAAAATAACCGTTTGATAGCGATATAAAATTTTTATTCTAAAAATAGAAATTCATTTGATAATGACACAAAATTTCTTACTTTCGGATGGTGGCGAATCGGTGATCAGCGACAAACGGCGGTGGCGGCGGTAAAAAGAATCGACGAACGACAAACGACAACGGTCGGCGGCGGCGACCGATGGAAGGTGGTCGACGGCAATGGATAAAGGACACGATGAGAAGAACTTTTATTTCTCATTTCGTTATAGAAATAGAGAAGTAGAAAATTATTACTTTTAATTTCTATTACAAACCTATTTCTGGAACAATAATCTATTTCAGAAATAGAAAAACAAAATAATTTTACCAAATGGATTTTTATTCCATAAACAAGTTTGAAATAGAAAAATTGTTTCTGGAATAGAAATCGAAGGTGGTCATGGACCCCCTAAAAGTCTGTTTGATAACACTCCCAGGGAACAAATGATTATGTTCTTTTATTATTGGGAAAAAAAAAACATAAATCCGTTTGGTAAATTTTTTATTCTCAAAAACAAAAATCAATTATTTTATTTTCGATAATAGATTTAGACAGAATCAATAAGTAAAAATAAAGTTATTTATTGTTCTCAAAAACAATTTATATAATCAATTCCAACTTTTCTCTTATTCTCTTTCCTTTTTTTCTTCTTCCTTTTGGGCGGTCACCGGCCTCGGCCATGGCTAGCAACCTTGTCGAAGTGTTGCCGGCCCCCGGTGACATTGAGCCACAATGAGGCTTCTCGGCCCGAGCCTCACACAGCCATGATGACACTTTGGCGAGCTTGCTGAACCTCGTCCGATCAGTTGCCAACCACGGCGATGGTCGATGACCGGCTACAAAGAAGGAGGAGGAAGAAGAGAAAAAGAAAATGAAAAAAAATAATAAAAGTATTAAAAAATGAAAAGAAATGAACAAAATTTAAAAATCCTACTAAACGTATTTCTATCCCGAGAATAGAAAATTTGGACAGTTACAAAACACATTTTTTTGCTCAAAAATTATTCTTAGGAATAGAATCAGAAAAAACCATTTCCGATTAAAATTTGTTTTTAATAATGGAATTGTTACCAAATGGGCCATAATGTTTTGTTTTTCTGTTCTTTTATTCTTCGAAATAAAAAAAAAAGAACATAAATTTATTGCATAACGTCAACTAATTTTTTCATTCTTCAGAATAGAAAAGTAGCCAGGAAATATATTTAGAATAGAAATAAGAAGTTAAAAAAAAAACTTATTGTTCTCAGAAACAATTTCTAAAGGTAAGGTTTTTTTCTTTTTTTCTTTCTCCTTATTTCTCGTCGCCCCTCGCCCCCCACCTTTCGTTGCCCCCCAATGAGTCATCGCCACCGCTACCATCACCAGCAAACAAGAAGAAAACAAGAGGAAAAAAAATCTACAAAATTATTAAAAAATTAAAAGAAACAAAAACAAATAAAATTGTGAGTCATTAAACACATTCCTATTTTTTTATTTCGATAATAGAAATTTTGTGTAGTTACCAAACACATTCATTTACTTATAAATTGTTCCAGTGAATAGAAAAATAAAAAGACTATTTCTAAAGAGAAATTGTTTCACAAAACAAAATATTACTAAACACACCTTTAGTCCTCTGGTGGCTTGCTTGAGCCAACAAGGCCCTAGGCACAAACTAGGCGAGCCTAGCAAAACAACCTAGCCACCTAGGTAGGCTTGCTTGAACCTTCAATGATCTAATACCTTTATTTCATGACAAATTCAAATTTTAAAAATTATTTTTGAAAAAAATATTAATGCTTAAGAAAATGAATGAATAAAATCTACTTTTATCACCTACAAAAATAATTAAGTAGAAATTGTTATTGATAATGAAAAATATTTTTTATTCACTAATTTTTATAGGTGATATAACTAATCATTTTTTGGAAATTATATTTCAAATTCTAAATTTTCCGTGAACCGAATGTATTATTACGTTACATGCATAGTCAGGCCCATTCCAGATCACGTCCAGTACCAGCCATTTTGTGCGTGGTTTTAACTTGCTTTACACAAATAGGATAATTTGCACATACGAGTGATTTTCCAAAAAGTCAAAATATTTGGAAAAGATTTTCTTAACTTTATTCTTTTATATCCTCTACGACAATGAATTACTTTTTAAAGACACTAACACATTTCCAAATAGTTTTATTAAGAACTAATTCATTTTTCACAACACATTTTTCTAAGTAATATAGATAATTGAAATTTTATGTATTGATGGTTTTCTCTGAAAGAAACAAATCCTTGGTCAAATCGAAAAATTCATATTCCATATTTATCTGTCAAAAGAGTATAGTGGTGCGGAGAGGATGTAAAGTTTGTAATTTCATTTATGATGTAATTTGAAATAAGTTCACGGGCAAAGTAAAACAATTTGCCTCCAAAGGGTACAATATCATTTGCTCCAAATAATTTTGATCCGTGACTTACATTGTTGGAGGAAACTAATTGTGAATGGACCCCCACCCCCCCCCCCCCCCCAAAAAAAAAAAAAAATTATTGTGCACATCAAATGCAATCGTCAAGTCGGAGGAAAAAAGAAGATAATGAATTTACCTAGGGAAATTTTTGTTTTTCATTTCTGCCAGTTTGTAATTACTCTCTCTTTGTTGAATTTTTCTTTCTATTCCTTATTTTTCGTCATTCTTGGTGTCTTATGCATATAGTTTTTCGTACTCTTTACTTGTTATCGATTCTTTTCGTGCATTTTCACTTATTTATAGAAAATTCAAAGTGTATAAAATTAATCTCTTCATGGTGGAGCGAACTTAATTCAACATTTGTTATTGCTGAACATACTAAATTGATTCACAACATCAGATTATTGCAGAAGCCCCTTTGACAAGCCGTGCTATTTTAACTTTAAAATGAGCATAAAACCAATGGGGAAAAAGCAAGAATCTTAATTTGGCAGTATTAGTCACAGTGGGGGAGTAATGCACTTGATTGTACTTACCACTAGGATGATTTTTCATCATCTATCCGCAAATCAGGGAGAAATCATGTTTCGAAGGTTACATAGACAATTAAAAAAAATTGCCTACTAAAGTCTCTCACACCTTTACAATTTTTCACAAAATCTAAATCCACTTTCCTAAACTAGATTGAATCTTCAATTTTTATTTGCTCATTAAATTTTTTTTATCACTTTTCTCACATGACTCTTAGATTGTGTTTAGTCGTCTAGATTTCTAACCAGGTTATGACTGGATATGATAGGATATAAAATATAAAGATTTTGTTATATCCTATTATTTATTTAGCGATCGTAATAATAAAATTGGATATATTCAAATCATATCATGTGTATTATTTAATATAAATAACATTAAATGAAACAAAAATTTTGTAAACAGATATAGTAAAGATCTCTCGCGACATTCTTACCTACTTTATTTTTATTTTATTTTATTTTCCTCTCTTTTTAAATTTCTTGAATTTCATCCCAACTGCCGAATGCATGCTTGAGTTAGTAGAGTGAATTTGTTCGGGTTAAACTTGGAGCTCCAATTTTTGGTTTTTTCAAATCTGGGGTAAAAAACCCAATCCAACGAAGGATGGGCCCCAAGAATGGGCTTGGGCCACGAGAACCAATTTTCAGAGGCCCAACAAGGGACGGTGGAGATGAGATCGCCGGGCGGACCACACACCTGTCAACACGGCGCGCGCAAGCTTCGACGGCTTTACCGCAGGCGTCCATAAACCCTAAGCAGCTCTCTCTCGCGAGTTGAAAATCTATTTAACCGAGAAGCCACCAAGCCGAGATTCCCAAAAACCCTAGCACAAAAATATCTCCTCCTCCTCCTCCACCGCGACTAGGGTTTTAGCCGACACCTCTCGCCGTCGGCCTCCGCCGCTCCGCCGCTCCTCCGGTCTCCGTCCTCTCTCTCTCTCTCTCTCTCTATTCCTCCTCCTCCGATGGGCAAGGCCAGCAAGAAATCAGCTGCCGCGGTACTCTCTCTCTTTTTCTCTCTCGCTCTCTCTCGTTCTGTTGATTTAATACGTGTTCGTTTCGGCGTTCGTATCGGCTGAATCTTCGTTGTTTTGTCCGTCTGTTCGTAGGTTGCAGCTCCTGCCGCTGTTCCGGTGACGAAGTCTGCCAAGAAAGGTAAGCCGTGTGAAAATGGGTTAGGCCTGTTTATGCTCTACTGTTTTGTGCGATGGTTCGGGTTTTTTTCCTCGTTTTGAGCTTATTTCGTCCCCGAAGAAGTGCATATTTTACCTGAAGATCCTTCGATAATGTTACGGAACGATAGTCTCTGCTTGAAATACAAGAAGTTTGAGTGGAAGGATTAGTTCGAGTGGGGATGAAAGAAAAGGTTTGAGCTGAGAATATTTTCTGGAGATATCCATTTTCCTGGAGAGACAGATAGGATATCCTGGCAAAGCGGCATCTTGACACCCCAGGAACAGGAAAATTTTAAAAAATTGAAAAAAATGGATGCTCTGTTTTTTTGTTGTCCATGTTCAAGCTGGGCTCTCACGAACTCTGTTTGGGTATGTACAGTTTGGTTTTATGTGCCTCATTGTGTAATACCTTTTGGTGTGTTTTGCATAGGTAAAAGAGAAGTGGAAGAAGCACCTGAGAAGCAGTTGAATGCAAAGAAGCAGAAGAGCAATGAAGGGATAAAGCAGGCTATTCAGAAGAAGAAAGCTGAAGCGAAAACAGTGGCAAAGAAGAAACAGGATAGTAGTAGCTCGGAATCAGAGTCTGAGTCCGAGGAAGACGAGGTGGGTAATAATTTTTGTGCCGTGTTAACAATTGTATTTTGTGATCTCTCCATGGAGATTCGAAGTATTTGTTTTCGTTTGCCTTAGGCTGTTCAGAAGAAGCAGAAAATTGAAATAAAGAAGCCGCTTAAAAACGAAGAAACAAGTAGTTCAGAGGATTCAGAGGATTCATGTTCAGATTCGGAGGAAGAAAACAGTGTATCTCCTTCACTTACGTTCTTTGCACCATATCTGCTTTTTGTTTGCAAATACCTTTTAGTCACTCTGGCAGTGTAGTCTGTGTCAATGTTGGTTGGCTGATATTAATATTTGCACGTCAGTAACAGTCCTCCTTTTGGCTCTTAGGAACCTGCTCCGAAGAAAATAATGTCTAAAAATGGCACAGTTGCTAGCCTTGCCAAGAAGGATTCCAGTAGTTCTGATGATTCGGAGTCATCAGACAATGAATCCGATGAGGATGAAGTTAGTATACATAGTTATTTTATTTATGTTTATGGCAAATGTTGTCAATTCTTTCTTCATAATCTGTGAGATTTTGTTAATATTAACATGATTATTGGTTAATGAAGAAACCTGCTGTCAAGCCTGCACAGCAGAAGAAAGCTGCTTCAAAGGAATCATCAAGCGATGAATCAGAATCTGATAGCTCTTCGGATGAGGAAACTGTGAGGACAGCTAGTACTAATTGCTCTAATATTCAATTTAACTAAAGTAGAACAATTTTTCATGTGTTTTGGTTATGATTTTCAGGATAAACCTAAAGGAAAGGTCCAGGAAAAGCAGCCTAAGGCAGAAGCAAAGAATGGTTCAGTCAAGAAGGAAGTATCTACTGAGAGTTCCGATGAGGAAAGCAGCAGCGATTCAGATGAGGAAGATGTAAGCATGCTAGATATTGAATTTTAACCAGCTATTTTCTTCTGGGTTGCATTCTGAGATACAAAATTTTATGGTACTTTGGAATCATATTATTTAATAAATTTGGGCCACCTTGCAGGAAGCTGCAAAAGCTACTTCTCAAAACAAAAAGGCATCAGCCAATGCTTCTAAGCCGGCTCCCAAAAAAGTCGAGTCTAGTGATGAATCTGAAGAAAGTGATTCTGATTCTGAGGTACGTATGCTAATGATTCTATTCTTGAGAACAGACTGGTTTTCATTCTTCTCCCGCTTTAACATTTAGCTTCTTGCACACAGGATGAAAGTGCTAAGAAACCAATTTCTGCAGTTCCTGAAAAGAAAGTAGAATCAAGTGATGATTCGGATAGTGAATCAGAGGAAGAGGTCTGTTCTATTTGTCTTCTATATTGTGTATTTGAGGGCATTTCTGTTCTCTGTCCTTTCTCAATTTTGCACTTGATGCAGGAAGTTGTTGAAAAACCAGCTAAGAGTGTGGCAAAAAAGGAATCGAGTGATAGCAGTTCTGAAGATGACTCAGACAGTAGTTCGGATGATGATGATGTGAGTCATCATCATCTGATGATTTGCAAATCTCCTTTGATATTAATTGTTGGTTCCCAAATTTTGGTTTGGGCAATGACCTTGAATGTCATTTTGCTAATGTAGCGTCTCATATCTTATTAATTTTGTATATGCTGACTGATATTGCTTTTGTCACTGCAGTTGGTTTGTGCATGCATAAATGTAGATGTTCAGCATTGCATTGCTCTACTGATTTGATTTTGTGATGACTTGTATTGTACCTGCCATATCCAATCAATTATTTGTGGTCTATTTTTTCTCATGTTCATTTTTTGGCACCTTTCTAATATCCTTTTGGACACACAATTTTACTTTTAATTCTTTCATTTGGCTGATAAGTGACTCCTGATAGATATCTACCTAAAACGATTGTTGTTTTTTTACTGGTGGTTACACTTATGGACTCTGCATTAGTTTGTTTTCTGTAGATGCTTGCAAACTTCTTTGTATTGTGCAACTTCTGCTTATTGTAGAGCAGTCTCGTGCAATTGGATGTCTTCTGTGAACCTGTTCGTTTTGTCCTTATTCGTCTTCTTTTTTTGTATTTTACAGGGCCCACCTACGAAGAACGCTTTGGACTTTTCTGCTAAGAGGCCACGTGCGGCAGCTCAAACAAAGCAGACCCAGCAGGTTTATCTTCTTAGCCTTTGTGTTGAGTGATGTAAAATTAATTGGGTTACAATTTCCGACCTAAAGTGTTGCTTTATCTTTTCCTCTCTTCTCTGTCTTTCATTTGTGCTTCTTGGTTGCTGGGTGGCTTTTCTTTTTATGAAGGGAAATGAGTGGCCTTTTTTTTTTGGGTTGGGGGGGGGGTGCGCTGGACTGGTTTAAAATTGTTACTTTTAATGGTGTTTTAATGAATTAACCATGTTCCATCCATGGTGGAAGGTAGTTGGCTATGACATAAAATTATCAATTACGGAAGTTCTGAGAGTTCTCTTATTATGATGCTAATAACAAGCTGGTCGGAATGGGTGTTGACTCTGTTAATGCTTTTTGAATTGACAAGAATAAGTAAAACAATCATATAACTGATTGTGTCTCGTCACCTAAAGAGTTGATTGATGTAACTGTGCCACCTCTGAGGCTGAGCGGTTGGTGCTTGGTGTTGCAGGCAAAGATGGATGTTGATGAAAGCGACAGTGAGGAGGATGATAGTTCAGAGGAGACTGATGAAGAGCCACAAAATAAAAAGGTTTGCACAAAGCATTTTCCATTTCTTCCATGTGTATGTTGCTTGGATTTTCCATTCGGTATCTCATAGGTAGGATCTCAATGCTATTTGTTCTTCCTTTTCTTGTCAGCCCAAGATTTCTGCAAACAAGTCGAATGGGAAAGTTAGTAAAAAAGAAAGCAGCAGTGATGAAGAAACCTCTGACGAATCCGATGACAGCTCAGATGATGAGCCTATGAAAACATCAAAGAAGGTAAATATATGGGACGTGCATGCTTACTGACATTGATTCTTTGTGGGTCGGTGGGTTCGATGGAAAGCATATTTTAAATGGCCACTCTCACCACATTTCTACTCGCCCTCCATATTCAGTCAGTTTGCTGGATGAATGTATATAGAAAAGGAGGGTGTTGAGAACAGTAATATTTGGTCATTTGTGTTCTCCTGAGTTTTCATCACGGGATGCTTGGATTCTAAGACCATCCATAGGGGAATGATCACTTGTTTGTTTTAGTAGATATGTCAACCTTGTGCTGAGAGAGAGATACCTTATAAGCTTTTCCTGAAGAGAGAAAATTGTTTTGTGTGCTGGTGGGGTTAGTTATGATGCTTTTCCATCGCGAGAGAGTTAGATAGTCCTTTTGTTATTTTTTTTTTGGGCAAGGGATAGTCCTTTTGTTATTTGTTGAATGTAGCATAATTTAAATTTTCTAATATATTTTTACAGGATGCTGATGCAGAAATGGTAGATGCTTCTCCTGCCCCAAAAGCTCCAATGTCAGAGAAAAAAGCTGTATGACTCCTTACGCTGCTTCTTGTCCCGTCCTGGGCTCCTGTTCATCGACCCCTATCATCAGCTTTTTGATATTCTAAACTCATGTTAATTCTCAATGCAGCCAAAAATGCCTGTCACACCTCAAAGTACGGGCTCAAAGACTATTTTTGTTGGTAACCTGCCATACTCAGTTGAAAAAGCTGATGTGTAAGTGTCACTTCTTGGACTCTGGAGCTTTATTTTCATGTATTAAGAACTCACAGATTTCATTTTGCAGAGAGAATTTCTTCCAAGCTGCTGGTGAAATTCAGGATGTACGCCTTGCTTTTTATGCTGATGAGAGGTTCAAGGGGTTTTGTCACGTTGAATTTACCACAGCTGAAGCAGCACAAAAGGTTATCTGTCATTTGGATAGACCTAATTACTTATAAAATCAGCCTGCTTGTGGCTTCGAGTAATATTAGTTGAATCTGGTGTTGCATCGTTACTTTATCATATACTATAGAGATGTTGAAGGTTCTCCTGTAGTCATTGTAGCTACTCATGGATGGAGAAATCATTGGTGTACCAGTGTGTCTGGGTTGTTTAGGTACTTTAATTGACTTCCATTGCAGGCTGTTGAATACAATGGAGAGTATCTTAACGATCGTCAGATGAGAATCAGTTTGGCACATGAAAGGGGAGCATATACTCCACAAAGCGGGTGAGTTTCTAATTTAGTTGTGAATAAAATATTCAGCAGCAGTAAACCGCTAGGTCTTATGATAATTTAATTTGCAGGAAAGGCAATTTCTTGCAGAAGGGAGGAGGGGGTCAGGCACAAACCGTTTTTGTGAAGGGTCTTGACAAGTCCCTTGGAGAGGACCAGGTACTAAAATTGTTCTCCCGTCTGATGAATTTTGCGACTGTTTGATTCTGGGTTCTAAAAATATTATCCCTTTTGAATGTCAGTTAAGAAGCAGCTTATCAGAGCATTTTGGGACCTGTGGTGAGGTTTCAAGAATCTCAATTCCTAAGGATTATGATTCTGGTGAACCCAAAGGGTATGTTCTTTCTTTCTATCAGCAAAACAGAGCCTTAATTTATAAATGTGCTTAATTCTTGTTTGATCAAAGTGGAAAAACCCAATAGCTTATATTTAATGTGTAAATATTGATTTTTATGTAATCTTTTGCAGGTTTGCTTACATTGACTTTACGGATAGCAACGGTTTCAACAAGGCTTTAGAGCTTGATGGGACTGAACTAGGTGGTTATCCACTTGCAGTGGATGAGGCAAGACCGAGAGATAGTAGCGGTGGTGGTTTTGATGGCGGCAGAGGAGGTGGAAGGAGTGGTGGAAGGAGTGGTGGATGGAGTAGTGGTGGAAGAGGCGGTGGAGGTCGCTTTTCTGGTAGGCGTGGTGGCCGTTTTGATGGTGGCAGAGGAGGTGGCCGTTTCGATGGTGGCAGAGGAGGTGGCCGCTTTGGTGGTAGAGGACGTGGGACGCCTAATAGACCAAGCATGGCAGCATCTGGCACAGGTTTGTCTTATGATTATCTGGTTGAACTGTCAGTTTTTACCAGTCAAAAATGTTTCGCTTTCATTGGTACATGAGGAAATGATCCATAAAATTAATATTGTTGGCAATGGAGCTTTGAGATTGGAGTGGCCTCGGGACTTTCTTTTGAGTGTGCTATTCCTCAGGGCGCTACTCAATTGATCGGCAACTTCTCCATCCTTTGCTCCTTGGGTTTTTATAGTATATTGTCATTGACGATGTCAGGCCCTTTGGGTGAACTTCATTTAAAATATCGAAATGCAAGAAATATCGAGCTCTGTTGGTTATTTTGTAATAAGCTTAGAGTGGTCTCTTATGGTTTCTTTGTTGCTTTCTGTCTAATGTTTGTTGTTTTCTGGGGACATTGCAGGGAAGAAAACGACTTTCAATAATGACGATTGAGGTGGCGGAGGAGAGTATTGAAACTCACTGATTAGAGTGAGACGTGGTACTGGACAGTTTCTTAGTGATGCTATATTTATTTATGAACGAAGCAAGCAAGACACAGACAGATCCGAGATTTTGTAATTTTGGGGACCATCGCGCCCATTTTGATTGCAATTTTGATATATATCGAATGTTTTGATATTTTATGAGTGAAAATTAGTTCTGCTTATCTTTAACCCGATACCTGGTGCTCAAATAAGCGCGCATGCATTGGTCTGCGACCTGAGCTCTGGATAAAAAAAAAAAAAGAGGGTTCTATCGATGCCCTTTTTAGACCAAGGGGTTTAGTTCCCTATTTCCGGTACATTCTCGATCGACTCTTGGCGTGACGAGTTCGTTTAGTGGGGGGCGGTGGTGCTGCCATGGATTTTTAACTCAAAGACATTCGCTGGTATTTAGGTAGTCAATGCCCCTTTTTTGATGTCCAAGAAAGAAAAGAGCAAGAGAGTCATAGTACAGCTTCTTTCTTTTCCTCAACGGTTTCCAACGATTCATAATCATTATGGGCTTCGACTTTTCTTCCTGAACGGTTCCTTATTTATCAATGGTACATTGTTTAAACTCTATGGGGAGTTATTTTAATTCGACCATCTCGGGCTTGAGTGGCACTTCATCAAGAAAATTTCGGTCTCATATTTTTATTGATTTATACTTAGATGACGCAATAGGGAGAATGTCCTAGGGCCTCTCACCTCGGTAAGTTTCGCTTCAAGAGTTGCCCCCGTAAGAGCATGCCCCCTCTAGCAAAAAAGGAAATACTTATCCCCACATTTTAATCCTATATTTTTTTAACGTGAAGATAAAGAATTCTTTCAAACGCCTCCAAAAAATCTACCCTATAACTTTATCGGCATTGTTGGAATTAACTATAAAACGATATCACGGCATTAGTTATGATCGTATTCCAATTGTAAAAAAAGAAAAAAGGAAAGTGTGACGCCTTACGTTCCGTACAATTGCTGGAGTCCAACTGCCAAGGAAACAGGCAGTCGATCCTCCGTCTCCCTCGTCCGGTCAGTGATCGGTCAAGCGCGCCGGCGGCCATGATCCTCGTCGACGGCGTTCCGGTCGTTCCCGACTCCGATCCGCCTTCGCCGTCTCAGGTACCTCCTCTGCCTACGTTCCCCCCCTCCCTCCGTCGCTCGCTGCTTCCGATCGCCGTCGTCGTACGGAGCTCGGGCTTCGTCGGAAAAGCTAGCGGAGCCGACGGCGGCACCTCTCGCGTGCTCGAACAGGGTAGCGACGGAGGGGCGATCCGTCTCCGATCTCCCGGGGTTTGGGGTTCGACAGTCGGAGCAGGAGAATGATTACAGACCCCGACACGGTGGCGACGTCAGTGACTGAGAGTCCTTCGCCTTTTTCCTTGTTATGCTATGCGGAGCTTTCGATCTCCTCAGCTTTTTGCATGACGCGATCGCGATGTGCGTTGGAGCTTTCTCCGTCCTTCCTTCTTCGAGAGTCTAGCGGTAATGTGGTTGGATAACGATTGACGGGGAAGAACGTGGGGGAAAAAAGGAAAAAAGTTGGATGTTTTAAGCGCTGCTGAGCCTGTGCTCGTGCACCTCTCTTGTGCTTGATCTGCGAAACCGTTGGCTGCCGGTTAGCGAACATAAGATGAGGAACTCGCGAATCTTCTTCCGTGTTCGGCTTCCAAACCAATCGCCGAGGAGATTTGCTGCGAGTTTTAAGTAAACGATGTTAACTTTATCTGATTAATTTGTAGAAAACATTGATTGGAAGATCTGCTGGGCGAAAGCTTGTTTGAATCCTAGTTGTACGCGCACCTCGAATCCAACTCCTTTTACTTTATTTTTTTAGTCATCCACTGTACCTCTTCCAGAAGATAAACACCTTGAGGTGGAAAGAGAATTCAATCAGCAGTGCGCTGCACTCATTAGATTAGCAATGGTCTTTGACATAACCTTGCGAGCAGGCGCTTGATTGAAAAGCAGCCCAAACTAGCTAAAACCTCATTGCCTAACAGAAGACAGAGTAAGCAAACGGAGTTCCCAGCTTGAACGGACAGAACCATACCATTTCTGAACTTAGAATTACACGATATGGACGTCCCAACTTGTGCTTTTCACTAGAATTAGCATGTCACCAGTTGAATTGAATTGCTGTGGGTATGGACATCACTTTCTGTTGGATAAGAATTAGGCAAAGAAACTTGCAGGTGACAGGTGATTCACGTCATCTCTTTTGCATTATAAGCTCGTTTCATCCACTACTTATATATCTCTCTTGTGATGACTTCTTCTTTCTTACTTGTCAACAGGTTCTGGAAATCTTAGCTGCGTTAATAGACCACCCAACTTTATTATCTGCCTCGCATTCATTCAAAAATACCCCGGAGAGGAGGTTTTCCATTTCAGGGGAGTCTGGATTGGGGAGCATTGCCCAGCCTAAATGTGTTTATGTATTCCAAAGAGAATATGCAATTGTTGACCCTGCTTTGGTGGATGTATGGCTCTTCCCCTTTCCTCATTTAGAATAATTGGAATGTTTGCTTATCTTTGGAGTACTTTGTTTATGACTCGTGAAACTTCTAATGACCTTTACCATTCTACGTGACAGGTTGTTGGGACTGATGAAGCAACTACATGTGTGGGGCTCGTCATTCGGAATCGGTCAAATGGAAAGTACGAAGCTAATGTGGCAGAATTAAGAGAGGCTTGGAAACAATAAACCTGTTGCGTTACATATAAATCCCTAAATCTGCATGTTCATCTTTTTCCCATTGAATCTCAGGATTTCTATTGCCCATTTGGATTTTCCAGCTATTGTGGAAATGGGTCTTGCTCAGATGTTATCACAAACTTTTGATCACGACTTGCAGGATGAGATGGATGTAATGGTTTTGTATCTTTTATCAAAAAAAGCAAAGCTGCGATGTTTAATGATTCTTGATTATTTTCACATTCTTATGCAAAGTCTTGTTAAATGCTGAAATGCAGGTTCATGTTATTGGTGGTTTTGAGGATGCTTCTCTTAAAGTCTGACCTGAGATCCCCTTCTTAGTGATTATCGGTGGATGTACCATCCACGTAAAGGCAAATAAATGAGTTTGGTGTGTTAATTGTTGAACTTTTTATGCAGCGAATCAACCATAGTGATGGATCGGAAATCCATGGAAAAGTGGGCGGTTATTCCTTACCACTGTGTATCAAATTGATCGAAACATTGCTCAGGAGATGAGAGAAATTTCATATCCGGACATTCTTTGTGCTTGGCCACAATACTAGACGGGATGCTGATGGACGTGCATATCCTATTATTACTGGGTTCCTGGTTAGTGTCTGCTCCAGATGTACTTTTATTACATTGTTACCTTCTTCTAAATGATATTAATGTAGAGATGGAAACATAAAAGTAGAGTAATGGAAATATGGACAATTTTTTTGTTGATAGAATCTTCTCTCATGATAAATAGCAGTAGTCTGCATTACCACCTGAGAGGCGTACTACATCTATTGACTAGATGAGCTATTTCGAGTCCAACACTGGCTTCTTATTACGGGACCTAGGTGATGTATTCCAAGCAAACTTGTACTAAAGGAAGCTATTCTATTAATTTCTTAACTTCCTCTTGAAGGTCATGATATATCGCATTTTCCTGAATTTCAGGAATTGGAGTTTTTCTATTTGTCGATTTTCTGTGTTCCAGTAGTTCACTAACATTGTATTATTGTGGGCTGCGCGTCAAATGTTAAATATTTGCATTTCGTCTGTCTACAATTTGATTTAAACTCTTGTTCATTGGGCGTTCGTCAGGTAGAGACATCCAATGGGTCTGTATCTCCCGCCTGTTTTGATAGAACTTCCAGATGTCCCGATGAAGTGGTCCGTCGAATTCGTATAACTGCTTGCAGTGATGACCCGACTTGGAGGGGCAAGTTGCTGGAGACCTATCATACTCAAGATGATAAATTCATAATTGCACCTTGCTATTGGTAAGAAGATGCTGTCAAATTTATAGTCAGCATGCATTGCCAATGCACATAACAAGCAGACATTGTCCTGCTTTTGCTTTTCAAATTGTTCGTCTCAGTGACGCTTTGTATACGTTGCTGACATGATGTAGGTCTGGGCGTCAGTTTCACAATGCTTCAACACGGCGGCACCTTTCTGACTCCCAAATACTTCTCACATGTTCGACTTCACCTTATGCTGAAGGTCCAGATTTTGTTGATAATATACGGAGGTTAGTTCAACATAAAGAGTTTCACTTTTGTCTTAGCGATAGCTGCTGGACTTTCTCCTCCTTTCTGAGTTAAATCTTTTTGCCTAAATACAACTGTAACCAGACTTAGAAGAGTGTTCTACTGATTAGCTTTTTTCTTTAGCTTAAGAGCCACTTCCACTGTCAGGGAGAATATTCAAATTAAAGATTTTTTGCTAGTTACTTTCACATTAGAGGGAGATAACTCCTTGAAATCCCTGTGGCTTATATTATGGTGAATTCTCGGTGGCGCAAATGGGTGATTGCGGTAGGTGATTGCTTGCCATTGTTCTCATTGTGCGGCATATACCATTCTTGCAAATTTCCCAGAATTCAAAGGGTCTACTCAGTACTCGCACATTACTTAGTTCTTGCAAACAAACTGATTGCTTATGTCATTTTATGTTGATCAGGCGGTTTGATTATATAATTAAACACCCAGATTGGAAGGAGACTTTTCCAAAGAGGCAACCGCGTGTATTTGAGAGGAATGGTCAAGGAGGTTGGAGAAGATGCGGTGATTGACATGAAGTTCCCTGGACGATCGTGAATGAGGCTCTAGCTATTTAGGGAACCATTTACTTACCTGAAGTTCCCCTTGGAGTACGGACTTGCAAATGTTTACCCCAGAAACTTTCACTTGGGCATAGCTCTCTCCCGATTGTGTCCACCTCTCAGCAAATAGCGCAATACTGGATTGGGCCATGGGGATGATGTTTACATTGAAAATGTCCTAGTCGCCAGCGCTCCGTTCAGCCATTTGAGAAACATGTCTGGTGAGATTGTTCGTGTAGTCCCATTTGATCCGAAGGTAATCTGATACTTCTGTTAGAATTGGCGTGGCGTCATACGCACCATATGTATGCCACAAGCACGCTGAGCGCACTCAAGTTTCCCAAATTTTTGGAGTGAAGCCCACGTACATGCATTAGAGTCATGCCAGCACCCTCTTGTATACACCGGCGGGGCCGACCTGGCATAATCCCCGTCACTACTCTTTGAGGGATAATTGATTTTTTTTTTTTTTTGGGGTCGAAAGAGAATTGCTTTAACATACTCATTTGCAAATTATATTTTCGGGATTTTCTAAAATAAAGTCATGATATCATGTTCCTATGATAATAACAGCAATCGAATAATAAAATAAATAGAATAAGAAAATAAATTGGCTAGGAAATATTTTAGTGATTGTAAATTCTATCATAATGGATTTTTTGGTGATTAACTCTCCTGGTAGAAGAGGTATCAACACTGAGACTAAACTACATGAGTCTTCAGTGTCTTTATAGTTCCTTGTTAGTTTCTCTAGTAATTTTTTCTCTTCACGTCAGATTTGTTAGCTTTCTCAATATTTTCACAATATATATGTTAATATTCGAGTCGGTACTTCCATCAAAAATATAAATGGAGACACTAAAGTGGCCATTAAATGCTGACATGTCATCTTATAGCCATACAAAAATTCGTTTTCCAAATTTTAGAAAATTAAAATTCAAAGGAAAGGAAAAATCAAGTAGATGAGAAGGGGAGGGGTAGCTACAATCGAGGTGGCCGTTTTGATGGCGGCAGAGGAGCGGCCGCTTTGGTGGTAGAGGGCGTGGGACGCATAACAGACAAAGCATGGCAGCATCTGGCACAGGTACTTATGATTATTTGGTTGTTAACTATCGGTTTTTACCAGTGAAAAAACATTCCGCTTTCCTTGTTACGTAGGGAAAAATGATCCATAAAATTAATATTGCTGGTAATGGAGCTTGTAATTGGAGACTTTCTTTTGAGTGTGCTATTCCTTGGGGCGCTACTCAATCGATCAGCAACTTCTTCATCTTTTCCCCCTTGGGTTTTTATAGTCTTTTGACGTTGATGATGTCAGGCCCTTTAGGTGAACTTCATTTAAAATGTTCCAACGCAAGAAATATCGACGTTGCATGTGTGCTCTGTTGGTTATTTTGTAATCAGCCTGGAGTTTGTCTTTTATGGTTTCTTTGTTGCTTTCTTTCTAATAGAAGTTGTTTTCTTGGGACGTTGCAGGGAAGAAAACGACGTTCAATGATGACGAGTGAGGCGTGGAGGAGAGCATTGAAACTCACTGTGATTAGAGTGAGACGTGAGACCGGAGCGGATTTTAGTGATGCTATATTTATTTATTTATGAACGAAGCAAGCAAGACACAGCGAGACCGGAGATTTTGTAATTTTGGGGACCAGCGTGCCCATTTTCATTGCAATTTTGATATATATCGAATGTTTTGATATTTTATGAGTGAAAATTAGTTACTGTTTATCTTTAGCCTGGTGTATGATGCTCACATGAGTGCGCATGCATGGGTCTGCGACCGGAGCTTAGAATAAAGGATAGAGAATTATATTGGTGATATCTCTGCCTTAAGACGAATCTTGATAGTTTGCTGTCGTGCTTGTTTAACATGGGTGGTAACATCTTTGTTCCTAAAAATAATTTTTGTTTAGAAATAATTTTTTTCACTTGTGTTCGTTGGACAAATTTATGAGCAGAAAAATGTTGTTCGATAACTATACAAAATTTATATTTTTGAAATAGAAATTCATACATGACTTTCAAATTCTTTTGTAACTTAGATGTTTTTAATTTTTAAATAATTTTATTACATTTTTATGTTTTTTTTATCTTTTCTTGTTTTTTCTCTTTCCAATGCCGGCAACTGGCAAAAGGAAGAAGATAAAGAAAAGGAAAGAGAAAAAAGAAAATTGGCTTGATTATGAAGTTATTTCAAGAATAAAGAAATAATTTTTAAAATTTTAAAATTCTATTTCAAATTTATTCTCAAAATAAAAAAATTCTAAATGTATTTTTATTTATTTTTTATTTTGGAAAATAAAAAAAATAGAATTGAATATTATTTGATCGGTTAATAAATAAAGCTTAGTGGATGGTGGTGTCGTTGCCACGGATCTTGAACTCAACATTCACTCATGGGTAGTCATTAGGGAAAATGTCACAAATAGTCCCTATATTTTCACTCAATGTTTAATTTCGTCCCTGAACTTTCGATCGGCTCAATTTGGTCCCTGAACTATTGATAAATGTCCGATCTAGTCCCTAAACTTTCGAATGGCTCAATTTGGTCCCTGAACCATTAATAAAATATCCGATCTAGTCCCTAAACTTTCGATCAGCTCAAGTTAGTCCTTGAATTATGATGAAATGTCTGATCTAATCCTTCGTTACTATTTTTCTTTTTTTTTTTTCCTTTTTTTCCCTTTTTTTCCTTTTTTTCCTTTTTTTCCTTTTCGCTTTCCCTCTCCGCCGGCCGCAGAGGGCCGGGTGTCCGGCAAGGAGCCCCTCGCCCCGGACGGCGAGGGCCCCTCGCCGGCGTCCCTCGCAGATCTGGCGCGGGAGCCCCTCGCCCGACGCTGGCGAGGGGCTCTCCCTCACGGATCTGGCGAGGGGCCGTCCTCGCGACGCCGGCGAGGGGCGAACAGCCCTCGCGCCGGATCCGTGAGGGAGAGCCCTCGCCGCCGTCGGCGAGGGGCTCCCTCGCCCCGTCCCCGCAGATGGGGCGAGGGAGCCCTCGCCCGACGCCGGGCGAGGGGCTCCCCGCAAGATCGGCGAGGGGCTCTCCCCGCATCCGGGCGAGGGGGCCGTCCCGCCGGCGTCTGCCGCGAGGGAGAGCCCTTGCGACGCCGGCGAGGGAGAGCCCTCGCAGACACCGGCGACGACGGCCCCTCGCGGATCTGCGAGGGAGAGCCCTCGCCGGCGTCGGGCGAGGGGCTCCCTCGCAAGATCGGCGAGGGAGCCCCTCGCGCGCTTGCGAGGGACGCCGGCAAGGGGCCCTCGCCGGACGCCGGCTCCGGCGAAGGGAAAGCGAAAAAAAAAAGGAAAAAAAAGAAAAACAATAACGAAGGACTAGATCGGACATTTCATCATAGTTTAGGGACTAACTTGAGCCGATCAATAATTCAGGGACTAAATCGGACATTTTATTAATAGTTCAGGGATCAAATTGAGCCGTTCGAAAGTTTAGGGACTAGATCGGACATTTTATCAATAGTTTAGGGACTAAATTGAGTCAATCGAAAGTTCAGAGACGAAATTGGATATTGAGTGAAAATATAGGGACCATTTGTGACATTTTCCCTAGTCATTACACATATTTAGATGTCAAAGAAAGAAAGAACAAAAGGGTTATCTAGTACGGCTTCTGTCCCGTCCTTGATGAATGTTTCGTGCACGGTTTCGAATGATTCATAACTGATATGGACTTTGACTTTTCTTCCCAAACCGTTCCTTATTATCATTCACTCATTGCCTAAACTTAAGATGGAATTATTCGACCGTCAAGAGTATGAGAGTATGAGTGGTACTTCATCAAGAAAATTACATGCTCATATTTTTATTGATTTAAACTAGATGACGTGACGGGAGTACATTCACGGTCCTCACCTTCGAGAGTCGCGCAAAAAGGAGAGCACCGCCGCATTTTAATTCAACATTTTCTTAGTGGCAAGATAAAAATTTATTTCGGACTCTTTTGAGTTCCAAGCTATGCTGCACCCGGCATCCCCATCTCTAGCAAAACATAAAAATGATATGAATGTTGATTTTGTCGCATATTTTATGGACTAGAAGTAGATGCCCAACGGATATATTCATCATATATCAAATGTAATATAGGTTACGTTTAATTATTCAGATTTCGAATCAGAATATGACTAAATAAAATATGATATAAAATTTAGGAATTTTGTTACTAGATTTGGTGATTACAATAATAAAATCGAATATATTCATATTATATCATGTATATTATTTAGTATGAAAAAGTATATCAATACAAATGAACCAAAATTTTTACAAACAGAAATGGTAAAAATCTCTCTTGACGCTATTGCCTACTTTATTTCTATTTTCCATATTTTTTATTAATTTATTTTTTCTTTCTATCTTCCCCTTCAATCAAACTATACTAATATACCTAAAATACTAAAACACCTAAAATATCTAATAAATATAAATATATAGTTTTACATGCATATTGAATTTATATTATAAAATAGAATTAAATTCGAATTATAAGATTAAATTAAAATAATTTTTTTTGTATTTTGAAAATTTTATATTAAAATTCAACTAGTAATTATGTTGAAATATAATTTTGATTTTGTCAATTTAAGAAGTTTATTATTCAAGAAAAATTAAATTTTTAATTTTGAATATTAAAAATTCTATTAACCTTTATTATTCTATCTCCTCACAGGATAATTTTACCTAATTTATATCCTGTTTTGAGTAGGCATTAAATGTAGAATAAGATAATTGTTATGTTATCTTAAATTTTAGGGTTAATAACCCTAAATTTTATATTGAGCAGCTGCAGTGTTTAAAAGAGAAGTGTCCGTAACAGAACTCACAAAATACCGTGACCCCTGACGTACCGTACAACTGCTGAAGTCGAACTGCCAAGGAAACAGGCAGTCTGTTTTCCGTCTCCTTCGTCCGATCAGCGATCGGTCACGAGCCTCCGGCCATGATCCTCGTCGACGGCGTTCCGTTCGTTCCCGGCTCCGATCCGCCTTCGCCGTCTCAGGTAAATCCTCTTCCCTACGATCCCCGCCCTCCCTCCGTCGCTCGCTGCTTCCGATCGCCGTCGTCGTGCGGAGCTCCGACTTCGTCGGAAAAGCTAGCGGAGTCGACGGCGGAACCTCCGGGCGCTCGAATAGGGTAGCGACGGAGGGGCGACCCTCCTCCGATCTCGCGGATTTCGGGGTTCGACAGTCGGAGTAGGCAGAATGATTACAGAGTCCTTGGCCTTTTTCTTTTTCTGCTTTGCGGAGCTTTTGCGTAATGCGGAGGCGACGTGCGTTGGAGCTTTCTCCGACCTTCCTTCTTCGAGAGTCTGGCGGTAATGCGGTTGGATAACGATTGACAGACAAGAACGTGGGGGAACGAAGGAAAAAAGTTGGATGTTCTAAGTGCTGCTGTGCTCGTGCACCTCTCTTGTGCTCGATCTGCGAAAACTGTCGGCTGGCCGGTTAGCGAACATAAGATGAGGAACTCGCGAATCTTCTTCCGTGTTCGGCTTGCAAACCAATCGCCGAGGAGATTTGCTGCGAGTTTTAAGTAGACGATGTTAACTTTATCTGATTAGTTTGTAGAAAACATTGATTGGAAGATCTGCTGGGCAAAAGCTTGTTTGAATCCTAGTTGTATGCGCATGTTGAGTCCGAATCCTTTTACTTTATTTTTTTGTTCATCCACTATATTTCTTCCGGAAGATGAACACCTTGAGGTGGAAAGAGAATTCAATCAGCAGTGCGCCGTGCTCATTAGATTAGCAATGGTCTTTGACATAACCTTGCGAGCAGGCGCTTGATTGAAAAGCAGCCCAAACTAGCTAAAACCTCATTGCCTAACAGAAGACAGAGTAAGCAAACGGAGTTCCCAGCTTGAATGGACAGAACCATACCATTTCTGAACTGAGAAGTACACGATATGGACATCCCAACTTGTGCTTTCCACTAGAATTAGCATGTAACTGGTTGAATTGAATTGAATTGCTGTTGGTATGAACATCACTTTCTGTTGTATAAGAATTAACAAAAGAAACTTGGGGGTGCAAACTGATTTGTGTCATCTCTTTTGCAGTTTAAGCTCATTTCATCCGCTGCATATATATCTCTCTCATGACGACTTCTTCTTTCTTACTTGTCAACAGGTTCTGGAAATCTTAGCTGCTTTAACAGACCACCCAACTTTATTATCTGCCTCGCATTCATTCAAAAATACCCCAGAGAAGAGGTTTTCCATTTCAGAGGAGTCTGGATTGGGGAGCATTACACAGCCTAAATGTGTTTATGTATTCCAAAGAGAATATGCAATTGTTGACCCTGCTTTGGTGGATGTATGGCTGTTCCCCTTTCCTCATTTAGAATAATTGGACTGTTTGCTTATCTTGGGAGTACTTTGTTTATTACTTGCAAAACTTCTAATGACTGTTACCATTCTACATGACAGGTTGTTGGGACTGATGAAGCAACTACATGCATGGGGCTTGTCATTCGGAATCGGTCAAATGGAAAGTATGAAGCTAATGCAGCAGAATTAAGAGAGGCTTGGAAACAACAAACCTGTTGCGTTAGATATAAATCCCTAAATCTGCATGCTCATCTTTTTCCCATTGAATCTCAGGATTTCTATTGCCCATTTGGATTCTCCAGCTATTGTGGAAATGGGTCTTGCTCAGATGTTATCACAAACTTTTGATCACGACTTGCAAGATGAGATGGATGTAATGGTTTTGTATCTTTTATCAAAAAAAGCAAAGCTGTGATGTATAATGATTCTTGATTATTTTCACATTCTTATGCAAAGTCTTGTTAAATGCTGAAATGCAGGTTCATGTTATTGGCGGTTTTGAGGATGCTTCTCTTAAAGTCTGACCTGAGATCCCCTTCTTAGTGATTATCAGTGGATGTACCATCCACTTAAAGGCAAATAAATGAGTTTGATGTGTAATTGTTGAACTTTGTATGCAGCGAATTGACCATAGTGATGGATCGGAAATCCATGGAAAAGTGGATGGTTATTCCTTACCACTGTGTATCAAATTGATCGAAACATTGCTGAGGAGACGAGAGAAATTTCATATCCAGACATTCTTTGTGCTTGGCCACAATACTAGACGGGATGCTGATGGACGTGCATATCCTATTATTACTGGGTTCCTGGTTAGTGTCTGTTCCAGATGTAGTTTTATTACATTGTTACCTTCTTCTAAATGATATTTAATATAGAGATGGAAACATAAAAGTAGAGTAATGGAAATATGGACAATTTTTTATCGATAGAATATTCTACTATGATAAAAAGCAGTAGTCTGCATTACCTCCTGAGAGACGTACCACATCTATTGACAAGATGGCCTATTTTGAGTCCAAGACTGGCTTCTCATTACAGGGCTAGGTAATGTAATCCAAGCAAACTTGTAATAAAAGAAGCTATTCTATTTATTTCTTGACTGTCTCTTCAGGTCATGATGTATTGCATTTTCCTGAATTACAGCAATTGGAGTTTTTTTCTTTGTCAATTTTCTGTGTTCCAATAATTCACTAATATGGTATTATCATGGGTGTTAAATATTTGCATTTCGTCTGTCTACAATTTGATTTAAACTCTTGTTCATTGGGCGTTCGTCAGGTAGAGACATCCAATGGGTCTGTATCCCCCGCCTGTTTTGATAGAACTTCCAGATGTCCCGATGAAGTGGTCCGGCGAATTCGTATAACTGCTTGCAGTGATGACCCAACTTGGAGGGGCAAGTTGCTGGAAACCTATCATACTCAAGATGATAAATTCATAATTGCACCTTGCTATTGGTAAGAAGATTGCTGTCAAATTTATAGTCAGCATGCATTGCTAATGCATATAACGAGCAGACAGTGTCCTGCTTTTGCTTTTCAAATTGTTCAAGTCTCAGTGATGCTTTGTATATGTTGCTGACACAATGTAGGTCTCGGCGTCAGTTTCACATTGCTTCGACACTGCAGCACCTTTCTGACTCCCAAATGCTTCTCATATGTTCGACTTCACCTTATGCTGAAGGTCCAGATTTTGTTGATAATATGAGGAGGTAAGTTCAACATAAAGAGTTCAACTTTTGTCTCAGCGATGGCTGCTGGATTCTCTCCTCTCTTTTGTGAGTTTGTCAGTATGCTTTTGATGCCTAAATACAACTGTAACCAGACTTAGAAGGGTGTTCTGCTAATTAGCTTTTTTCTTTTGCCTAAGAGCCACTTCCACTGTCACGGAAAATATTCGAAGTAAATATTTTTTGCTAGTTGCTTCCATATTGAGGTGGTATAACTCCTTGAGATCCCCGTGGTAAATATTGTGGTGAATTCTCGGCGGCATAAATGGGTGATTGTTGTAGGTGATCACTTGCCGTTGTTCTCAATGTGCGGCATATACCATTCGTGCTATTTACCCAGAATTCAAAGGGTCTACTCACGCATTACTTAGTTCTTGCAAGCAAACTGATTGCTTATGTCATTTTATATTGATCAGGCGGTTTAATTATATAATTACACACCCAGATTGGGGGGAGACCTTCCCACAGAGGCAACCGCGTGTATTTGAGAGGAATGGTCAAGGAGGTTGGAGAAGATGTCATTGACATGAAGTTCCCTGGACAATCGCGAATGAGAATCAAGCTATTTAGGGAAACAGTTTACTTACCTACAGTTACCCTGGGAGTACGGACTTGAAATTGTATAACCAAGAAACTTTCACCCGGGCATAGCTTTCTCCCAATTGCGATTACCTTTTAAGTGACGTTGTGAGATCAAGCTTCCCAAGTTGTTGGAATAAAATTGGCATCTTCTATTGCCTCGAATTTAGCCCTTGTACATGCACTAGAATCATCGTCAGAACCTCTTGTATGCAGCAGCAGGCCGACCCAGAATAATCCCGGTCACTACACTATGCTTTTTTTTTTCTCCGCCATTCACCCACAAACGACTCCAATGCCTCTGTTTCCAAAGTACTGACGTCGAAACCTCCTCCTCGATAGCTTTCCGATTCACATCGAAATTTTACGGAAGCGACGAATTTGTGAAGGTGAATAATCATGCTCACTCTCTCTCACTAAAAGTGACTTCTAAAGTATCCCTAAGGTTGGTTGTGGATTGTTTCCCTGTTTCATCTATGTTTTGGTTTACTTAGGTCAGAATTGTAGTTATATTGGCTTTTTTGCTGGTTGATTGGAGATCGTGTTCTTAGAAGTGAAATTTTAGTAGTCCATCTATTTTAGCATTTGGTGCGGCACAAGGTGGGCATGTCGACAGGGCGGGGCAGGGATGGTCTTTAGTTGGAGCTCTGATCAGCAATACGACTTGCCCCTGCATAAATTTTTTACATTATTTTCATGCAAAGGGCTTCTTTTCCAGAATTGTTATTGTGCGTTTGTGGCAAAGAGCTATGGTGGAGAGATTGTTTATTATATCCCTGCTCTGCGATGTAAAAGAGAGATTTTTTTTATAATGTTCAAAGCTGCATATAGGCCCTAATTTACTGCTGTGATGTATGGGTGCAGACATGCCCTGGCTATAGATTGGTGCTTCTTCCTTGGTGTTTTGAGATTGCATTTGCATGCGACTTCTGTTAGTCCGGCACATCGAATTTTGTTTTATCATTGAGACAGATAATGTGCAGTCTACTGCAGTGATGTATAGATGTATACATGCCCAGCTATATATTGTGTCTCGCCCCTGGCTTTTAAAGTTTAAACTGCATATAGGTCCTGTTTAGTGAGTCCAACACCATCGAATGTTTTATAGGCATGTGCTCATGATGAAAGGGTGTTACGGTATTTGATGTGGCTTCTCATTCCCTCAGAAAACTTGATCGTTTGCTTGCTTGCATTTGGTTGTCACAAATTTGGTTGAATAATACCTTCTGGTTCTTTGATGAATGGCCAAAAACTGCTCTTTTCTTGGTAGTTTTGAATCTGTAGATTTATGAAGGCCTTTCTATTTTTGTGCAAAATGTTCGATATCTTCAATGCCCCTAGAAATGATATGTCCTTTCTAAAATTTTGACAAACAGCCGAAGCAAATCCACAAGATCAAGGATTTTCTTATTATTGCAAGGAGGAAGGAGAACCTCATTGAAATTTGCTGATTAGAAAAAAAAATAATATATATTTTTTATATATTTTTCTATCTAACTTGTTAATTTGTACTTGTCTAATGTTATTGTTTTTTTTTCCCTCATTAGAAATGGATCACAATGATAGAGAGAAATTTTCACTATTCTTATATTAGAGGAGATGAGCCTCCAATTGTTGCTTTTGTGTATGATGTATATGCTACTAGTGTCCACTAATGCTGAAAGGTACTACCGCAATCATAAATTGAAGGATTGGACATTTATTAGAATCCAAGCTTGTTTAGATCACATTGACCGCCTCATTAAGAACAATGACTTGAATTGTGTGGAACAATTTAGGATGGATAGACGTACATTTACTTTACTATGCGAGTTGGCACGTACAATTAGTGGGTTAAAAGAAGATGGACTTGTAACTATAAAAGAACAAATGGCCATGTGAAAAATCGAGTCATCAATTTATGAGATCTGAGGAGACAATAAGGGTGCATTTATTTTACGGAAAACTCAATGATAAAGGAAAATGTTTTCTAGGAAAGCATTTTTCAAGAATACGGTTTGTTTTCCTTTTTTTGTGATGTATAATAGAAAATATTTTCTGTGTTTTGATCCCATTAAAAAATAATTTCACATTTCATCACGGGAAAAAAATGAATTTTTTTTTCTCAACTAGCTTACAAGGGGTGAGCTCTAGCTGTCACTAGAGGCGACGAGCCCACCAGCTAGTCTCGCCCAATCTGTTGAGGCTTGAGCCTCATCGCTGGAGGCTATGAGCTCACCCAATTTAGTGAGGCTTGAGGTTCATCAGCCTCGGACAAGCTCAAGCCTTGTTCTCAAAGGCCATGAGATCACTTGATTTGGTGAGATTAGAGCTCACTGGCTGTCCTTGTGGCTAGTGAGGAGTGAGGAAGAAGCAAAAAGAAAAAGGAAGAAAAGAAAAAGAAAAATAAGCAAATTCAAATTTCTCATTTTTACTAAAATGTTTTCCAAATTTTAATTTAAAAAAATAAAAATTCAAATTCAATTTTTTTTAAATGTATTTTTATAAGAATAATTATTTGTAAACCAAGCATCAAATTTAAGTTTTGGTAGATTCGAAAATCGTTTTTCGATCCTTTCAAAGGGGAAATCATTTTGCAAAATTTAAGCTTTGCTAGAAAAACGTTTTCCGTTGATTAGGAAAACGTTTTCCATTGGCTCATTTTCTTGAGCGACCCAAATGCCAGAAAATGAGGAAAATATTTTCCCTGAAAATGTATTCCGCAAAATAAACGAACCCTAAGTAGATATTTTAACTTAATTTTAAATGTGGTGATAAGAATGCATTTATGTTTCTAGGGTTGCTCGGGAGCGTTAGATGGCACATATAGAAGGGTACATGTTCCAAAGGTTGATAAATCAAGGTACCGAAATAGAAAGGGTGAGTTTGCGTCCAATGTATTAGGAGTTTGCTCACATGACATGAGATTCGTTTATATTTTACTTAAATGGGAAGGCTCAGTAGTGAATTCTAGAGTGCTTCGAGATGCTTTAGTTAAACCTAATGGTCTAAAGATCCCCATTGGTAAGATAAGCCTTTATCAATATATTACATTTTATGTATTGTAGGTTTTAAAGGCTCTAAGACAATTAACAATATTATCATTTGTTATTAGGTAATTATTATCTTGTAGATGTTGGATACACAAATGGGGAGGACTTTCTTGCTCCTTATAGAGGTACTCGATACCATCTATCCGAGTGGACATAATTTCTCCGAGGAGTACTTCAATATGAAGCATTCTCAAGCTAGAAATGTCATAGAAAGATGCTTCTTAGGAGTCCATCTTTTTATCTAATTAGAACACAAGGTCGAATAATCATAGCTTGTTGCTTTCTACACAACTTGATAAGAAGAGAAATGGCTATTGATCCAATTGAGGCACAGTTAAATGAAATTGCTACCACTATTGAAAATGTGGAAACAATTGATGTTGTCGAGCCGTAAGATGATTGGACAACATGGAGGCAAAATTTGGCAGTACAAATGTTTAATGAGTGGAATGTAAGTGAAGGACATGGAGGAGTTGTATGATTTTATATTATTTAAAAAAATCATTTGTTTCCCATTGTTGCAAGACTTGTGTTATAAGATTTTTTTTTTTTCATTTCTATTAGACATGTAATATGGTGTTGGTTTGTCATTATTGAGACATATATTTCTTATATAATGTTTAAATTATGACTTTATCATTTTAAATTTGAAGTACTATGTTGTCTATATCATTAATTTTTCTCTACCATGTTATCTTCCATCATTAAATTTTTCGAAATTGCAATGAGATGTTTAGGATTAGAAGGTAGTGATTTCAGTCAAACTTAAGGAAGTGGTTTGAAGAAAAATTCCCTTATTTTGGCATCAAGGGTAATCCTCACATAAAGTCAAAAATGAAAAACTTGAAAAAGTTGTATAATCAGATGTATGACTTGAGGAATCAAAGTGGCTTTGGGTGGGACCATAAAAAGCGTTGTGTTGAAAATCATGATAATGTGGCAATCAATGATGTAAGTCAAAACTTATCGTCACTATCATCTTCTTAGACACAAAATGTTTTTGATTCTTCAAGAAGAAAAAGGGTTAAAGCAAGTGACAAATGGGCCGTTAGCTTAGTTGAGATAGCAGGAACTTTTGGCTCATTCTTAGAAAAAGCTAACAAGAGAATGGAGATGATCACTAGATGTATCGGACATGCTAAGGATTTAGATAATGACAAACGAAAAATCAATGAGGAGCTTCTTCAAATGTCTTTAGGTACTATGGATAGAATAAAATTATGTAGAAAATTTTTGTAGGATCCTGAAAATATTCATCTATTTTTGGGATTTCAAGGAGACGACATAAAGGCATTTGTAGAATTACTACTCCAAGAGATGAGAGAAGAGAATGAGTGATGATTGGGAGTGATGGATCACAGTGAATAAAGTCATATCGGATTAGTACTTTAAGCTTTATTCCAAATTGGACATCTGTCTTAGAATCTTATATTTAGTATTTATGATTTTAATTATATTGAGTTGTTTCTGAGCTTGTAAAAAATATGTTTTCTCTCCCTACTTTTTCTTTTTTCTTCTTTTTTTGTCTAAAGTTTTTTTGGCGCTAGCTATAAGCTTTAATGTTATCTTTTTGGACCTTTTGTTTGTAGCCATGACCTGAAAAGAGGTGGAATATGACTCGAAACTTTATGTCTGTGTTGATTGCTAAGAAAACCATTATCTATAATATTCTTTGCCTTTGTCTTTTATTTTCTTAGATAGTTTCTCTGTCTCTTTGACGGATTACCTAGCCACGAACTTAAAAGGAGCCTTAAGTCAAGACAGTTCGCATCTACTGCTTTATATGGACATGAACATGAGTTTACTTGGTCAAAATGCAGTTAGCCGATACTCAACAAATGTAATGTACTTTATAAATGCGAATTGTTCAGAGATCGTTCATTAATGTGATAAATTGTCATTGCATCCTCGTGACAACTTGAAAAAAAAAAAAAAACGAATGAACTTCGGACTTTATGCTTTATTCTATTTGGACATTTGTTTGATTTGGTATTGGACTTGTAACAAAATGGAAACAAATAAAAAACTTGTAAGAGAGAAAAAGAATTCATGTTTCAACATGAATATATTGAAATTGAGGTTATTCTAAAAACGTTTGATATTGAAGGGGGTAACCAAAAGATTATTTCAAATGAACAAAAAAGATTATTACAATGCGTAATCATGAAATTTGATGAGAATCTGTTAATTTGAAAAATATATATTGTTTTGGATAATTTTGTGAATATTAAACCTGCAAATTTGTACTTACCTAATGTTATTGTTTTTAAAATATCCAACTTTATTTCCATAGTTTGCCAAACGGTAGATTGGATAGAATATGAGGATATCCGACTTTAAATCCGTAGTTCATTAAACAGTGGATATAATATGGATTTCTTATCATATACTATCCAATCATATCCTGTTTAGAAATCTGGACGACCAAACGCAGTCGTAGGGTTTATGTTTCGAATAAAAAAATCCTATCTGACCTTATCCTATTCTTTTCCTCAAAATTTTTTATCTGGGTTATATACATTTTATATCTGACCTTATTCTATCATAAACAGCTACCAAACACGGGATAGGATAAAACATATCCTATCCTGGTTTTTATCCGGTCAACCAAACGCAATCTTGAGGGATTTGTTACTCAGTAAGCGCTTGAATTGTATAAGTAGAAATGACGATTGCATTGACCGCATAAGTTGAGAGATCTATCTTCTCGAGCCACTATCTCAGTCCTTCCATTTTAGGCTAGCATTTTCAAGAGGGTAACATGCATTTTTGTAATTTCTTCTAATGTTTCATGAAGTGATTGGAAGTTCTATGAAAATGAATCCTATAACCATTTATATCTCCTAATGCCTTGATCTATTGAAGTCTATGCTATAACATTATAAAAAAGGGAAAAGGACTTACTATTTGTTAGAAATCTTAGGGCATGTTTGTTTTCACTTCATTTTTCTATTTAAAAATAGTTTTTTTGTTTTTTTATTCCTAGGAATAAAAAAGGAATAGAAACGCGTTTGTTTGCGTTTTTGTTCCAAATCTATTTTTTTGTTCTCAGAAACACATTTGGAACGTAAAAAACAAACAGAAAAAATTTTGTTTCTTGTTTCTGAAACAAAATTTATGAACACTTTTTCTCTCTCTTCCATTTTCTTCTCTCTTTTTTCTTCTTCTTTTTTTTTCTTTTTCTTTGGCTGGTCGCCGGCCTCGGCCATGGCCGGCGATCGGCCATCGAGGGCCGGCGACCTCGCCGGACCGTCACCGGCCGCTGGGTGAGCTCAATCTCACCCAGATCCGGTGAGGCCAAACTCGCCCAGTGGCCAGCGAGGCTTGGCGTCGCCAGGCCACGACGAGCCTCGCCATGGCTGGGCGAGGCCGCCGGCCCTCGTCGGACGGTCACCGGCCATGGCCGAGGCCGGTAACCGACCAAAAGAAGAAAAAAGAAAAAAGGAAAAAGAAAAATAAGAAAAAATAAATAAGAAAAATAAGAAACAAAATAAAAAAAAATTAAAAAATTAAAATTAAAAGAAAAAAAAATTTATACAAATTTACCAAACATGTTTCTATTCTTTTTAGATTTCTGGAACAGATTTACCAAACACGTTTTTTTGTTCAAAAATTGTTTCTTGAAGCATAAATATTTTTTTCTATTTTTGTTTCCAGAAATAATTTTTAAACAGAAATGTTACCAAACGCATCCTTAATCACCCAAGTTCCTTTTTTTACACCTATCAACTCAGCAAAAAGCATATTGACCTGGGGTAATTTTTTTTCTTCCTTTTGTTTGCAAATAGAAGTATATAAAAAAAAAAAAAAAAAAAGCCCCGTTAACATGGCCAACTTTTACTGTTGAATTTTTAAAAATTTGTGAGAAAAGGAGATTCAATGCAGAGATAGTTAGATATCTTCTATAAATATTTTGGTTATTTCCTCTTATTTTTCATTTCTATTTTGATAATGGTTATCTTATTTGATTTCTTTTGATAATCATCTAATAAAGCTTATATTCATGTACTGTTTATACATCAACATATCCAGGAAAATTCCATATATCTCTCATCGGCATCTTATTATTCTTAATTGCACATTTTATCATTAAATCTTAAATTAAATAAATTTACAGTCCTGATTTTTTTTGTTGAACGAGAATTGATTAAACGTACTTATTTGCAAATTACTGGATTCTCTAACATAAAGCTGTAATACCACGTTTCTATTATAATAAAAAGCTATTGAATAACAAAATAAACAAAATAAGGAAATAAATTGGTTAGGAAACATTTGAGTGATTGTTCAACCTATACTTTCCCTATTCATGATGGATTTCTTGGCAGCTAACTATCTTGAGACACTTACAAGTTTTCAGTATTTTTATCGTCTCTCATAATTTTTTCTTTTGACATTAGATTTGAATCACAAAATTTATTAGCTTTCTCAATTTCATAATATGCTTACGTTTATATTTGAGTTGGTACTTTCGTTGAAAATATGAATGGAGATATGAAAGTAACCATGAAATGTTGACATGTCATCGTATGTGACAATAGTGATACAAAAAATTGTTTCCCAAATTTTAGAAAATTAACATTCAAAACAAAGAAAAAAATCAAATAAATGAGAAGGGAAGGGTTATCTACAGTCGAGGTGCCCCGCAGCTGCATGCACCCGACGGCAAGTAGCTAGCATCCCTTGTGAGATGTGGGAAAAGGCGGCCACCTTTGCTGTTAGAAAAAAAGAGTGAAAACAATAACTCGAATGGAGTATCACCCTGATTTTTTCTTCATGTGAGTCATGCTTCTTCACAATGTTTTTAACAGTCGACAATTTTTTTCCATTTTTCTATATTTCCGTTTTATAGAAAGTAATTGTTTTGCAATTGCCACGCCACGTAAGATGCAACGTCAGCATTTAACAACCGCATATGCATTGCCGAATATATTTCAATGGAAGGACCTATTTGAACAAAAATAATAATAATTATTAATTATTATTATTTTTTTTTTTTTTTTGAGGATTCAATTGCACAAATCAAAAGGCGACGGGTCTAGTTGAAATTTTACAAAAATTCCAGGGACTAAATAGAACAAGGTGGTCGTGAGTTTACGCATCTCCTCTCCCTGACCGCGGTCTCCTCTCCGTTTCTCACCCTATTTCCTCTCCCTCGCTCGCGCTGCCGTAACGCTCGCCGCCGCCGCCCGCCGTCCGCCGCCTCCGGCCCTTTTCCGATCTCTACTACTTCCGCTCGCGCCTGCGCCCGCTTCCGTTACCTTTTCAGGCCGCCGATCGTCCGCGCGTGGCTCGCCAAGGTGAGTATGCGATATCCATGGTCGCTTTTAATTATGCACAAGAGCTCAGTAATTGATCCGCATTTGGTTGGAAATCAAGAAAGTCTGAATTTTTCCATCAAATTTTGGTAGTCTTGAGAGCGCGTAGAACCTCTGTAAAACTGGTCAGTGCTCAGAGAAGCACGTTGGGCATGATCTTGCCGGAAATTGCTTCTATATCGGCTGCGAGAGAGAGGAGTGTCCTTAGGGAATACCTAAGATTATGATTTGAGTATTTGGAAGCAGGGGAGACTTGTTTTCTTTGACCATCTTATGCCTTGCTCCTTGTGTTCTAGTTTTAGACAATAATCAGAGTTTTCTTCCTCTTATGCAGGATGAATGGTTTATCTCTTGGAGAAAAGCTATTCGTACAGGGAGGCATTGCGCAGGACCTTCGCTCTGATGGCCGGAAGCGACTAACTTACCGACCCATATATGTCGAAACCGGGGTCATTCCTCAGGTACTTTATGATGGCCGGCGGTGCTTAAAATTCCCATGCTTGATAGTTTATGCGGTGAGATTTGACCAATGTGAATTTTGTTTTGTATGTATGACAGGCCAATGGCTCGGCCAGAGTTAGAATGGGTGGAACTGATGTCATTGCCAGTGTGAAGGTAGCTTAAAGTGTGAATCTTTCTTTTTCCTTTTTGTTGGTGTTGCGGAGGTTTCTTTCTGTTTCTACTCAATCTGCGGATGGATCCTGGTGTTCCTGGTTAATAGTGTGGTTCTCATTATTCCCTCCTGATGTTTTCCAGTGCAGGCCGAAATTGGAAGACCAAGTCCACTACAACCCAACAAAGGGAAGGTTTCCATATATGTTGATTGCAGCCCAACTGCCGCTCCAGTGTTCGAGGTCCTTTACTTTTAATTCTGCTGCTTCGTAGCATTTCTATTCTAGTCATTGTAGTCTGTGTGGATCTGCTAGTTCTAATTTTTCTCCCCGTGTTTCTTTTTGAATGTCCCTGACTTGGAATTAGCAGAATAAGTGGATTGATATTGTTTGAGATTGAAAGGGTTGATTTGAAGCCAAATGCTGACATTATGAAACTTTCTTCCTATGGGCTGCACCTTGTTTGGTAAAGTTTGAGAATAGATATGTATATCAATTTTAAGTTAACTGATAGCTGGCTGATTGCTGCCCTCAAACTGAACCTTGACTCGGTTAGTATGGGATTGGTTCATGCTTCTATACAGCATCTGGTCTCTCATTTAGCTTCTTGATACTTTAAATTTTCTCCCATTGAGCTAGAAAATAGAAACCTAAAAAATAGTCACATCCTGAAACTTTATTCATATTAATTGCGCATTGTTTGCTATAGTATGCTTCCAGTACACAGTTAGAGAATAGATAGGCACATCAGTTTGAATTGACTGATAGCTGATTGTCTTCAAACTGACCTTTGACTTGGTTATTATGGAGTGGCTCGATGTACTAGATGGCATCTGGTCTCTGATTTATTTTCTGGATTTTCTCAATTCCCCTTCCCAACCCCCTCCCCCCCCAAGAAAAAATAGAGAAAAAAAAAAAGGCGAGCAAGATCAACAGAACCTAAAGCTTTCCTCTATATACAATCAGTAGCAAATTGGATGTTTCACTGTCACTATCCTTCGCTATATTGTTTTTACTTCTGTTAGTTTCATTAATTTAACACTGCAGTGCAATTTTATACAGGGTAGAGGGGCTGAGGAGTTGTCAACAGAACTCTCAGTTGCTCTCCAGCGATGTCTTTTGGGTGGGAAAAGTGGAGCAGGTTTGAAACTTTTCGTGCAGAGTTTAAAAGGCCACAGTTTCTACATAGCTATCCTCCATACATTCTCCCTCTGCATTTTCTAGTGAAAACATAGTCTTCTTTTTTTCTTTTGGCCACAGGCTATTGAATACGCATTAGTGTCTCCTTTAAGTCAAAAGGTGTGATTGTTTATATTTCACAGGTGCTGGAATTGATTTGTCATCTCTTATAGTTGTGGAAGGAAAAGTTTGTTGGGATCTGTATATTGACGGTCTTGTCGTCAGTTCGGATGGGAATCTCCTAGATGCTCTTGGTGCTGCCATCAAGGTATACCTTTGTCAAGCGTTCTGTTTTGTCAAACATATTCTTAAAATGGTTTTGTGGTTGACATGTTTAAAACCTTTAACATCATAACTAAATTTTCTGTTCACATGGTCCTTTGTAATAGTATGCTCTTAAACTTTTTCTGACATTTCTTCAATTGTTCCTTCTGGGATGGAGGCTGCTTTGAGCAACACCGGCATCCCCAGAGTTCACGTTGCAGCGGAAGCATCTGGTGAGGATCAACCTGAACTTGACATCAGTGACGAAGAATTCTTACAATTCGATACATCTGGGGTTCCTGTCATTGTTACATTAACAAGGGTATAGAAACTTCTGTATTTTTCCACTTCCGGAATTGTTTAGTGCCACCATCGAATTCTCATCTTCTTCCTTGTCCAGGTGGGCAGGCATTATATCGCAGATGCAACTTTGGACGAAGAATCAGAGATGAGCTCTGCTCTTTCTGTTTCCATCAACAGGAAAGGGTTGATATGCGGGCTTACCAAGCGGGGAGGTGCAGGTTTGGATCCAAGTGTCATACTCGATATGATATCTGTGGCTAAGCATGTGAGCGAACAGCTAACTGATCGGTTAGATTCCGAGATATCCGCCGCTGAAGCTGTCGAAGAAGAATGACACTTGTCTAAGTCTTTACCTTCTTTTGGTAATTTAGTCAATGGCTACTCGATCTGTTACATTCTGAGACATCCGTGCTATGCTGCACATTGTTCTTTTGCAAATCTAATCCGCAGTTACCTGTAGCATAAGCCGGTGTCGTATGTGGCTGGAAAATGTCTTCAATTTGTTGTCCTCACTGGCTACTTACATTGAAGAACGCATATGATTCTATCAATCTTGGGGAGAATGAGGAAGTGTCCAAGTAATAGGATTTAAAGTTTCTGTTGGGGTATGCTCTGGGACTTTATTTTCCCATTGTTGTCCATGCAAGTTTTGTTTTTTGGCCATTCAGTTCAACAGTTAATTTTGATGCACTCTCTTTCTTTGGTTTAAAGTTTAGTGTTGGCCAAAAATAAAAAAACTAAATGCCAGATAAAAAAATGCACAACTTCTTCTTAGACTGGCTAAAGTTAAATCTCCTTTTTGACTCCCAAATACTTCTCACGTGTTCGTTTTCACCTTGTACACAAGTTTAAGATTTTGTCGATAATATGCGGAGGTAAAGAATTGAGCTACTGATTGTTTGCAAGTTGCTTCCACATTGGAGGGATATGACTCCTTGACAGCAACTGAGAGTTCTGTTCTTTTTTCTTTTTTTCTGGATCATAAACTGAGTTCTGTTGAATGAGTGATTGTTGTACGTAATTGCGCGTATTTGAGAGGAATGGTCAAGGAGATTGGAGAAGATGCTGTGATTGACAAGAACCGTATGCGTTTCTGGGCTTGTAAAATGTAATGCAAAAAGCAAAAAGCTAAGCATAAGTAATTCAAATGCACATCAACTTGTTGACACTACAAAATGTCCAAGTGCCTGATTGCCAATTCCGACAGGAAGAGACCAAACAAGTATTGTTGAGGTTAAATTTGCTAAATCCTTCTAATCAGCAACTATAGGCAATCGACAAAGGCCATGAGAAGTTGGGGATAGGTGATACAAGAGAAAATTACTGAGTATTGAGCATATCACAGTTCAGAAGGACGTAATCAGAAAGAACATGATATAAAACGTGGAATAATCACACTTCAAAAGCTAGCAATTAATGTAAGCGATCCTAAAAAAATATACTGCCACATTAAAATCCCACACCTCTACGATCCAAGTCCTATGCCTTTCAATTACCATCGTAATTATTTTAAAGTGAAATGGCTGCCAAGAAAGCATTTCAAGCTACCAAATTCTCTTCAAGGAAGATCGCTGAAAAGATCTATGCACGTACGGTAGGAAGATCTAGTTCACACATCAATTGACCTACTCACCGTCTATAGATCTCAGAAACAAAACAATATCATCTTATCTAAAGTAAAAACAAGAATTCTACTGTGAACATTGTAAAACCGTTCAAAAAGTAAATTGACTTAAGCAAGAATCCTAGCTTGAGCTTTTATCTCTGTCTTTGCCTTCATGGCCAACAGCATCTGTCACCAAAGCCATTGGTCTCTGATCAATAACTTCGTCAATGATCCCAAACTCCTTTGCCTCTCCTGGGGTCATAAAATAATCTCTGTCCATATTCTTCTGAATAACATCAACTGATTGTCCAGTATGTTTAGCATACAGCTCATTTAGTGAGTCCCAAACCCGAATTATTTGCTTAGTGTGAATTGTCATATCCTTAGCCTGGCCACTATAGCCGCCAGAAGGCTGATGAATCATAATAGTCGCGTTTGGCAGAGACCGTCTCTCGCCCTTGGCACCGGCAGATAGAAGGAGAGAAGCCATGGATGCAGCTTGACCCAAACAAATAGTATTGATAGGAGATTTAATATACTGCATGGTATCATAAATTGCAAGACCTGCAACAGAGCAGCTAATCAACAATTCAAATATTTATCTAGAACGGGAATTGAAATGTTTCACAGAACCCAAGCTTCCCAAGTTGATTTACAAGTATTTGCACTGTGCCCCATTAATTGCTCTAAAATTTAGCACACAGCCATACATTGCACTTGACATGCTGTTCTATACATATACAAATACATGCATAAGACATCTTGACTGTTACACTAGAAGTAACATCACCCTGAACGGACTCAGAGAATGCAAGTTAGAACAGATCACTTACACATAGAGAAACTTAAAGAACCCCATATGAGGTCGGACAGATCAGTTGTACAGACTACTTAAGTTCAGAAACTCTAGCTTATTATCTGAACAGACTCAGGGAACACAAGTTAGAACAGATTGCTTATAGAGAAACTTAAAGAACCCCACATTCCAATGAGGTCAGACAGATCAGTTGCACAGCCTACTTAAGTTCAGAAACTCAAGCTAGAATAAATATTTTCCGAAAGCATGTACAATGATCTTATCTTGAACCTTGTGACAGAAGAAAGGGACTCATCATCCGTGTTGCATTTGGCCATTAGAGTTCCGAATCAAAAAGGGTAAAGTACAAAGTGGACACTGTTTTTGGAGAATAACAGAACAAGTGGTTGGTTGGATATTCAGTATCCAATTGTGTCTATTGTCTATAATCTGGCAACAGCAACGCATGACCGAATATGGTCCAATCCTTTCATATAACTTTCCTTTTTCTTATCCTGTCCACCTTAGCCACATCTAAGATATGCTCCTCATCTTTCTCTTTCTGATGATATATCCAATCCAACTGAAAAAAATCGATTTAATATCCCGACACAAAATGCACTTTTACAGGAAGAATAATTCTCAAAGAAAACGGATATCTGTCTAAAGCAACAAGGGGAAGCTAACCTATGTACAGACATGTGATCTACATCTATGGGGGGGAAAAAATTCAATAGAACAGGATAGGTAGGTAAGAGCAAATGATTCGGTGAATTTGAAAGCCAAGATGATCCACACAGAAAACTATTTTTCTGAAACTCAGCTCACTTCTTGAGTTACATTGGTTCACATATTCAGTATTATTTCCATCAAAAAGTTGAGACACTGGAAAGACGCAAGTCTTTCACCAAAAGTGCATCAGCGGGTTACATCCATCTAGAATTTGTAGCTACGTTGATAACAAAGGCTGCTCACAAGGCTCTCTGACTGCAGACACCGAGGACAAAATCTAAGGGCTCTGATCAGTGAATTTGAATACAGAATGATCGACTGAGAGAGAAGTCGGGAATTGCAGTTACGGATCGCTAAACTAATAAAGTTCCTTCCTTTTGGCCAATTAATTACTAAAACTTAAGGTTTTGCCTTCTTTTTTATGGTCCAACAATACAAGCATGACTAATTACTTTCACTTCTCCTCATGTCAATCCCTTGCCTTCAATGACAGAATTTCCCCCTTCTTCCAATTCACAGAAGCATCGAGCAAGATCATTCTACTGATTACTCCAGAGAAAGAACATTCTTCCCCTGACTACCTATAGATCAAACAGCAGCCCCCAAGTGCCAAATTCATTCGCCAGCCATCACTGAAATAGGTATCAACACCGCCGCATCAAGTTAAACCCATTTAGTAGCATCCGCAAGCATTCACTTCCCAGCACTATAGGGAGTCAATTCTTAATTATTGCAAAACCCCATCACGCAGCAAACAAAGCAACGAGTAACTAACGACACCAGAAACGAATCAGGCTCATCCGACGGCCCTTCGTTTCAGCGAATTCGCCAATCGGAGACCTAGCGGTCCGAAGCAAAATGGGGAGAGAAAGAAAGAAAGAAGAAGAAGAAGAAGGGGTGACCTGCGGTGACGGCGCCGCCGGGGGAGTTGAGGTACATGTGGATGGGCTTGGAAGGGTTCTCGGACTCGAGGAAGAGTAGCTGGGCGACGACGACGTGAGCGGTGTCGTCGGAGATGGGCCCGTTGATGCAGACGATGCGCTCCTTGAGGAGGCGGGAGAAGATGTCGTACGCCCGCTCGCCCCGCGACGAGTGCTCGATCACCATCGGTATCAGGCTGTAGCTCCGGCGAGCCGCCGCCGCCGCGGCGCCCGCCGGTCTTAGGGCTGCCGCCGCCGCCGCCGCGGCGGGGCCCCTCCCGGCGGCGGAGGAGAGGAGTCTGGAGGTCGAGATCGAGCCCCGCTTCAGCATCGCCATTGCCATGGCCTTGCTTCTTCTGGAGATGCGAGAGCGAGACGAAGAAGATGGAAAGGAAGAAGAAATGGGGGAGTTTGGGAGAGCTGAGTGCATTTGGGGTTTTCTTTTTGGGGTTTTGTTGTTGTGGGGTTTTTGGTTTTCCTGCATCGGGCATTATTGCGTCATATATTGAGAAATTATTACATTAGCTATAATCAAACTCGATTTCACAACACACACACACACATATGTTATATACTTAGATAATAATATCTGATAAAAGTATAAAGTTGATTAGGTAGAGTAGTTTTATCATATAAACAAATTTTAATCTCGACTCAATTTAATTTTTGGCTCCAAGCTATAACTTTAGCTTGACCTTTTAACAACAAGTTTTATATACATTGTCGACACCTGAAATTTAATTTGAAAAATAATTTCATGAAGGGCCGCTAGAGTGGGAGAATTTTGGGAGCCCAAAAGTTTTATGCAATTAGACACTATTTTTGGCCAAGAACACTAGACACTCCAAATTGCTCGCACTCCAACATACCTCGAACCAAGCTCAAGTAGCTCGTGATGAGCTCTACTTGGTCGCATCTCGCGTTGTAACTTGCTAAAGGAAAATTTTCAACAAAATAGTATGGTAAAATGGCATCAAAAAATTGCCCTATCTTGAGCATTTTTCTTCCAAAAGGTACAAATTAGGAGAAAATATTGAATGCATAGCGACAAGGTTGCCCTGAACTAAATAATTGTTCTGGCGGAACCTTTTCTTCTACCGGAGATTGGCCATCTTATGTGCTAACTTGGTAAATAAAAAATGAATGCAATAATTTGAAATGTGTCTAAGTAAAGCCTAAGTGGTTAGACTAGTTTGAATTTTGTCTCCTCTCTCCCCTGTACACTCTCTCTCTTCTCTTGCTGGACTCTCTCTCTCTCTTCAGCGCGCCGCCGCCCCCCCCCCCTCTTTTCCCTCTCCCACTGAGCCATCAACCGACCAACGAACCACCGCGCCCCACTGACAAATTTCACGATGGCGAACACAACCTTTCGAGGCGGAGGCAGAGGTCGCACGGTGGTTTGTCGAACAAGAGCTCAGTCGTGACTCGAAAAGAGAGGGCACAACTAGGACCTCTCTGGAGAACTCGTTGTACGACAATTTCAGTATCTCGGAGAGACTATGAGCTCTGCAAGCGCTTCGAGGAGCGACCCATTGAGTGAGTTGGAGGACAGATCCAAGTGGGCAAGGTTGCGAAGGTTCTTAATCTGGGTTGGGATCAAACCAACAAGCGAGTTTCAGGAGAGGTCGAGAGAGACAAGTGAGGTCGCATTGAAGAGGCGGAAAGGGAAAGGTTTGGAAAAGTCATTGCCGGCGAGGCTGAGCAGTCTGAGCAAGCTAAGGAGGCCGAGCTCAGAGGGGATGTAGCCGGAGAGGTTTTTGCCAGCGAGGAAGAGGGAGGCGACCTGGTTGTGACTTGTGAGCATAAGCAATGCTAAAGCCGTAGAGGCAGCATGGTGATTCATCGGTCGAACTTAGTTTGGTGGAAGATAGAGGGGGTGACGAAGAGAGAGAGAGAGGGAATTCAAAATTTGGCCCGACAATCCCAGCCCCATACGCGACATGAGTTGCTATATTACACTCCTTGTTTGCTACATTAGCACATAAGACGCTCTCAATATTTTCTCAAAAATTAAAATTAAATTTGCACTGAAATTCCACCACATTTTACGATGAAATATGTTAAAATTCCATTTGTTATGGCCACAATATTGATGCCATAAAATCGCTCCAAGTTATTCATCGGTCCACAACTTAATTTTGACATGCACCATAGAGTGCCAAAAACATAAAGAAATGAAAATGGAGGGCGTTTATATACCCAAAATATATATATTTCCAAAAACCATTTTTCAAGAAAAATATTTTTTCAATTTTAAGTCAAGAAATATATTTTTCTAACTGCAAAGATGCATATTTTCTTTCGACTGTAAATAATTTTATGTTTACTGGTCATTTTTAGCAAACCAAAATGCGTGAAAGTATAGAAAGCCAATTCGCAAAAAATTATTTCACTCAAGCAAACACACAGGTAATGTTCCTATGAACCATAGTAACACTATTTTGTCGAATGACTAAGCACAGTAAATAAAATAGCTTGAAGATTTCATCAAACTCAAAAGACGTAACACCGATGGAATATCATGGGTAATTTGTAACACTTCAGCGTCTTTTCCATGAAATACATAACAAAAGTAAGGTGGAACAGCATAATCCAACACAAAGGAATAGCTAAGCAGCTTAAAAACTCTAACGACCTAGAACAGAGATGTTCCCTTCCCTTTCTTGTCTCCACCGATCTCAAAATGCTTGCACCTCTGTACAAGAAACCAATACGACAGACCAAATCAGAAAATTGCAAAGAATTTAATCGAACATGGAACAAGGGAAGCATCGCTTGACCAACCTTTATAGGGTGCTGTGAGACATGCTTGCAACCCTGGCATTGAAGCCTCAGCACAATCTTCTTGGTGGTTTTTGCCTGTGGAAAACAAGGCATCAATACCATAGTGTCAACAACTTGAAATGCCAGTAAAAACTTGTAAAGAAAATCACTCTAGTCTTTCCCAATAAAACTCTTTCTCATTGAACTCGATGTCAAAGCTGGGTTGTCACGTCCTTACCTTCTTGTGGAACACGGGCTTGGTCTGGCCACCATACCCTGATTGTTTGCGATCATAACGCCGCTTGCCCTGGGCAGCGAGGCTGTCCTTCCCCTTCTTGTATTGGGTAACCTTATGCAAGGTGTGCTTCCTGCAGTCCTTGCTCTTGCAGTATGTCTTCTTTGTCTTAGGAACGTTCACCTGTGTTCAAGGGTCAAAGAAAATCTCAATCAGTTATCTAGGATAACATACGGCAGAAGTAAGACTCGGGTGTAACAGAATTACATATATACTCATAATCAAGAGGGGAAGATGAGGCCAAAGTAGCAATCAAATATGCATTCTGAGTTTGTCTCGACAGTTATTGGCACTCCTGGCGCTTTGCACCCTACTATTTAAGTCGATACAAAATCCTCCCTAGTCCCTAGATGCCACAATAACTACAACCCCCGCATTTCTATCAAATAGCTCCTCGAGTAATTGCACGAAAATTCAGAAAAACTAATTTGAGAAAAGATTAGAATGCACGAAATTTTCTCTAAGTACTAAAGCAGATTAAGTTCCTTCCAGCGCAAAATTATTCAGATAACGACCAATTGAGAATCGTTGTTTACAACTTCTCTATCTTTCTATTCTGACCAACAAAGTCGACCCGATACCACGGTATCTATAGGCCTACAGAAAATCTACCAGTACATCAATTCGACGAGTACTGGTATATTACAGTAAAGCACATCATGAGATAAAGAGACTGACGACAAGGGACACCAATAGGAGCGAGCCAATCCAACGACCAAGATCTAAAAACAAAGCTACGATGGCAAGGGAACCGTTTTCAGCTGGAAAATATCTCATTTTGGAACATGCCCTCTTCCTTCTAGCTGCAACTAAAACTCGCTTGCACTACAGCACCACGAAAACCCATAAAATCCCGGCAAAAGCTTCAAACACAAAACCCTTCGCTCTTCTAAAACTCTCCCACTAAAGGCGAAGCCCTGGATTCGCGAAGAGCATCAACTCCGCATCGACATCGACACGGGACCATAGGATCGACACGACAAGACGACAGTTTCTAACGCGGCAATCGCGCGTCCCTTCCACTTTCATCTTCAATTTCTGAACCGACAAAACAATAGTTCTCGACCAGAACGGGAGATCAAGCACGCGTCCCGTGCCCGACGAGCATCGGAGCTCGGAAACAATGGCTAGAAGCAGATATTCACTTACCATGATGACTGGTCTCCGTCTCTCTCCCTCTCTGTTGCTCGAGCTGCGCGGCAGAAAACCCTAGCTACCGAGAGAAGAAGACGGTGTTTCGGGGTTCCACAGCCATTTTATAGTTTAGGAGCTGAGCTCGGCCCAGCATAGACATTTAACCTTGGGCCTCTGCATGACTACGGGCCATACATTTTCTTTTGGCCCACGAGGGAGGACCCGCGGGCTATGTTGGGGCCCACGATAGGGTAATGAGTAATGATGTGGTCAAAATTTCATCTTAGTAAAGGAAAAACGTTACATAGCATTTTATGAATGCATATTTTCTTTCTCAAAAAATTAAAAAATAAAAGAGAGAACGTATGCATTTGACATTGGCACTAGCGTATACATAGCCAAAAAAAAATTAAATAAAAAATAAAAAAACCTAGGCTGGTTAGGTTGAAACCTTATCATAGGCGGGCCGTGTCAAGTATCGAGCATAAAAATCATTTTGTGTAGGCCCATTAGAAATTTAAATTTCAGGTCAAAGTTATTGAGGAAAATTTAGCGGACCAACTGATGAAAGTCTTCACCTACTCTCAATCGATTGATGTCCGACTAAGCATTGGATTGGAAACTTTCGTCCTCCCAATTTTAAAACCAAATTGCGCTTTTAACTAAAAAAATTTGAGGGTCACCATCATCAAGCTAGCCTCGAGCAGAACAACATGCTTAGACATCTCACGTCGCATCCAATTTAGAAAATCGTAACATCGTGATTCGTGGGCACCTTAAGATGCCATAGTTACAATAATTGAGCAAATTAGCTACAAGAAGGCAGAACTTCCTCCAACCCAAATGACTTCATATCAGCTTCTTTGGAATGGACTATAGGTTAACTTTGCGATTAGAGAAATTCAATAGCAATCTTGTGCCCGATATTCTTTTAAAAAAAAAAAAATCTATTTTACAGATTGTTTACTTAGGTTAGAGTTCGAGTATAGTTTCGTGGATCTTGCTCTTATGTTAATATGAAACACGCGATTCTCAATGACTGCATGTTAGCTGCCTATGATGAATCTTACCGTGTCTCTCTGCAGCAAAAATGATGATTTTCAAGGAAAATATTTTTCCTCGTATATCGAACAACGCATGTACTTAATCGAGGTAATATAATTTTGACTTTTTATCCTTCGATCTCACGGTCGTCAAACGTTGTAAACAAGTACATAAAACGTGTGCAATTCTAAGAGAATAGAACCAAAATATCAGGATGGTATTTAGTGGGGAAAAGTACCCAAAAAAATATACATTTATTATACTTATGCGAATTTAATATAAAACTTTTCAACCGTATCAATTGAGTTATAAACTTTTTCATGGGTTGTTAATATTGTTCATCTGACCAATTTTAGTAAAAAATTACTAACAAGGATGTTGGTTGTTCTATGTGACATTTTCAATACCGACACAAATAATTTTTTTCTGAATTTTTTATTACATGTTTTTTGTTTTTATTTTTTTTTCTTTCCCTTGAGGCCTTGCCAGGGCCTTTGTGCCCTTGCCGGCCTAGAGTTGTCAAAAAAGAAAGGAATAAAATAAAATAATAAATAGTGATAAATCATATTTTGCTCGCATTGGAATCAATCATAGCACAAAGGACAATCGGTATCAATGTTAGCGACATTTGATTAAAATTGGCCGAATTGATTATATCGACAAATTGTCAAGAAGTTTAAAAGTCAATTTTTATAATTAAAAAATTCAAAGCCGAATTAGTATAAATACAATTTATTTCTCGATCGAATCTTTTAAAGTTGCACCTTATTGCTAGAAACATAGGTCCAAGGGTCACCTAACTGCCAAAACATCCACCATTCAATCTTTGCCATTTAGACTGACCAAAAAAATCTTTGCCATTTATTTGGTCCCGGTTAGCATTTTCATTTCGTCTTAACGATGTTCCCACATGGCACGGATCATCGGATGCACAAGCAAACCTTGGAGGGGTCATCATTTCCCATCTCAATCGGTCGAAAATACACCCCCTGGGTTCGGTGGGCTCGAGGGCTCGGCCTGCCCGCGCTCTTAGCCACGATTGCCGACGTGAAATCCAATCGAGGGGTAGGGGCTCATTAATTAGACCCGTCCTGATTGGAGTCTTCAATTCCAAATCGTCAAATCTCGCGGTCCTCGCACACGTCACCATCTGACCTCTTCCTAATAATAGTACTTAAAGTCGATCGATCGTCATTAATTTGTTGAGCTCACTATTATATGCCCCGGAATTTTTGTCGTGGTGCCAGTTCCGACCGACTCCCGACACCTAACCCTTCGCATCGAGCTTTCTGGCGAGTAAAATCTTATCCACTCGCCCCTTTGAACAGTCTTATCCAATTTGCTTGTCCCCTGACTCCGTGAAACTATTTATTGAGGACTTGACTTGTAAAATTGGCGCATTAAACGATGTCACGCGTGTAAAAGGACTCTGGAAAAGGGCGTTTCCATCCGATGACAGATGACGGTCGATCGTACCGCTTAGCATATCAATTTATAAATCGGTCTAATTAAGTTATCGTGAATGAACATGATAACACGGATTATACGTGTTGGCACTCGAAATATAGTTCTTTAGTGCAAGCATGGCATGAGACCAGTATAAATGGTCATGGGCATACCACATGGGTATTGATAAAAGCGACGGGTGAGAGGATTGATATATATTGAGTGACAGTGTTACTCATTCATACCACGTGTTTAGTTGTTCAAATAGGGTGACAAATCAAAGATAGTCACCAATATAAATATTGGCAATATTTATTAAAAGAATATCAATAAGCTTTCTCAATGTTTAAGATCGATAACATCAAAGGTTCATAGTTTTTAAGGAATAATCATCATTTGATAACCAAGCCGTCTGATGAATCAATTGAGACTAGAGGCACAATTTTGAAGGGAACAATTATTGTTCGAAGATCAAATTGTCTAATGGGTTAGTTGAAATTAAAGGCACATTTTTTTCAAGTTGTTCCCCATACTCCACTTGGAAAATGCATTCCATCAGGCATGTTAATCATTGCTTCAGGGTACTATATGCCGGTACTATACATCGAGTCCCCTACTCCGGTTTGAACAAGTACCTTGAATTTCAATCTCGATACCTTGGTTCAAAATCAGTAAGGAAATGGTCTTCTTTAAACATAATTTTAAAAAATCACGTGACATGATGATTGTATTAAACCTTTTACCACCGTAAAAAATTTAATGACATCTACCCAATTTTTTTTACCCCGTGACAAATTCAATATGAAAAAAACTCGGGACGCAGCATGTGTGCAAGCGAGAGTCAATTAGGTCGAGGCAAGAAAATTTGGACTGTCAACGATTAGATAGCTGCAATTCATGTTCATAATATGTTGTGTACGTTAGAATGATGGCCAAAAAAAGGGGAGATGCAAAACTTAGTACCAAACTGAAATTAAAAGGTCTAATCAAATCCAATAATTTAAAATATTTTTAGAGAAAAAAAAAAAGAGGAAGGAGAAAATTTCGAAACAAATCTACAATTTCGTCGTTCTCCATCCAAGACCGCCAAAACTGACCGCCACCAAACGGGCCGCGACCGCGACGGAAAGGGGGGAGGCCCATCGTCAATTTCTCGACAGCCCCGCGCCCCCATCGCACGTGGCCCCCACCAACATCACGTGACTCCCCCAACTGCCCAATTAAAAACGAAAGAGAGAGCAGCCCGCGAGAAGAAGAAATGCCAGATGGAAAAAAGCTTCCAGAAGATCCGATCCCCCACCCGGACTTTTCTTCTTTTCCTTTCGTAAATATGACCCTGCATCTACAGTAAATTTACACAAAATGCCATCCGCCGCCTCCGGCAGCGCGATCCTAGGTGGTGCCCCCCTCCCCGAGTTATTGCCGTGTATTCTATTGGAAACCCGTGTCGGGCCGACGGAAAGGGGACCAAAAAAGAAAAACTCACGGCGAGCTCCGGCGGGGTCTCTCGAGCAGCCCCTCCAGCACCACCCTCTTCTTGTGCTCCTCCGAGTTCAGGTCCGGGTCCGGGCCGTCGCCCTTGACCGGCCTCTCCGACGCCAACCACCACCTCAGCTGGGGGATGAAGTAGAACCATACCGCCGTGCACAGGATCGCGCAGAGCCGCCCCCAGAGGATCATGATCACCAGGGTCACTATGATTATCGACATCCCCACCACCGAGTCGACCCGCGGCGGCCGGGCTCTGCGAGGTTTCGGCGGAGGCTGGGCGGGGCGGGCGCCGCCGCGGGCGGGGGCGGGGTTTCCGGCGGGTCGAGAATCGGGAGGGAGGCCGAGTGCGGGATCGTCGCGGCAGCGGCGGCGGCGGAGGAGCGGGAGGGCTTCGCCGGCTTGACGTCGGGCGAGCCGGGCTGACTCGACCCCGCCCGGATCGCGTCGATCTTCCGGCAGAAGGACAGGCGCTTCTGGCCGTGCCACGTGTTGCCGCGAGCGGCGTCCGCGCGGTTTTCTCGCGCGTCTGTTCGATGGGCTTCGGCTTCGTGCTCGATTGTCTGAAAACAGGAAGAAGCGAATTAGCGAAAAAGGAGCAACTCTGTCTGGGACATACATGTTCATGTCCGATCACAATCGAATTCAACGTCCGCAAAATTTTTTTAGATAAACTTGCCCCGGGATTTTGATGACAACTCTCGAATCAAATCAAGACTCGTTTATTTCGATCTTTCTTTCTTTTTTTCTCTTTCTTTCTTTCACGTGAATTCCCTTCGGTTGACTTGCCGAAAGCGGCGTTACCCGTGCCGAGAACGCGATAGTCACGTACCTCTCGATCTCCCTCGCTCTCCGGCGGCTGACCCGGAGGCGCCGTCGCCGTCTCCGCCGTCGCCGTCGCCTCCTGCTTGGCCGGCCTGCTCTTGGAGCTGTCCCTATCCTGCTTCGGCTTCGTCTTCGACTTGGACTTGGACTTGGCCTTAGACTTGGGCGGGGGATTGTTGAACCTGTCGTTGGCCTCTTTCTTCTCGGCCTCGACGGTGGAACTAACGAGTGCGGCGGCGGCGCTGTTCTCGACGGGGACGGTCTTGGAGGCGGACTTCTTGAAGCGGACGGACGACCAGTAGGACCAGCTGAACTTCAGCCTCTCGCCGCCGCCGCCGTTCGATCGGGTCTTGAACTGGGCCGCTTCATCGGAGCGGCGCGGCCCAAAGCAACCCGAGAACCAGGCGGCCCTCGTTCTCTTTCTTCTCGGTTTCGTCGGAGGAGGCTGAGCCATGAGAGGGATGGAGAGAGGAGGAGGAGGAGGAGGAGGAGGAGGAGGAAGAGGGATAAGAAGAAGAAGCCGGCATATGGAAGGGGATCTTCTTGCGAGACCCGAGAGCGGTTCGGTGGTGGTGGGGAGGCCCTGTGGGAATGAATATACGTATTTATGCAGCTGGTTGAAAATGATGTAATCGTTAGCATTTAGGAATTGGGAAATTTGAAAAGTCCTATGTTTAGCCCCTAAGTATATATGATCACAAACCGTGATAAATACGCCCAAAGCGACTTTGTTAAGCAGCTTCTAATAAATTTGATGTCGAGTTAAAAATTGCATCCCGCACTTGTTATGGAACGGAATTAGCAAATATTGTAATTTTCAATATACCCATATGATATTGCAATATTCACGATCAATGATTTGAAAAATCGTGTATTGACTTGTGAAGCAGGCTCGATGAATTCTACAGTACCATTTTGTTATATATATCAAGTATTATATTGGAAATAGTTAGTAAGAAAACAATTTTTAAGAGCTTATTTTTATTATTATTTATATGTAATTATGAAACGCATGTTCTTCTCGTGATATCTTGTCGAGGGAAAAATTCCAACTTCCCTCGTTGAATACGTTTCTAAATCATAATCAACATTATACCATCGAGGTATTGAAATCAAGAAAAGCATAAATAATTTTCCACCATCACAATAATGAGAATCTGACCAAGCAAAAATTCAACTTTGTATTACCTCACCAAAATCAAATCGTTCATAATTTAGTAAGTAGTGCGAGGATTCACATGAGCATTGTTTATTATGGGGGTGGGTGAACATTTTTCATGCGTATAAAGTGTTTGTCAAGACCAATATGTGGAATTTCCCATATAAGAAAATTAGTTGATTAATAAGGATTTCCTCTCTTTTTTCCCTTTTTTTTTTAATTTCCGGTTTTCATAGTACTTGGTGTAATTTTCACTCATCTGTATTAATTAATTATTTTCGGTTGGGACTTGAGGGGGATGGCCCTTGGACTTTCGTGGCCGGGGCCGCGTCGTTACACGTTTTGCCCCACCTCCTCCTCCTCCCCACTTTGACCGTCGATTGCCTTGCTCAACACTCTGGTAGTTAATTACAGTTCCGAGTTTACCAACGTAGTCCGCCTTTTCGCAACTGTCTGAATTTGGAGGTATCTTCACTCCACCCCCTACGCGCTTATCTATTCATTCGCTAAATTTTTTCCTAAAACCGCAATTCTCGACTTAATTGATGTCACGAGTGCATACGAAGTAAGCTATGATTCGTTCTTATTAGAAAGAGCTTTACCATTCTTGAATCACCGTCACGTTGCCTGGGTCGAGCAATTGAGGCGTGCCTAATTCTGGGTGTGATAATTTATCTCAATGAGTGACACAAGCATAATAATTGATAAAATAAGGACAAAAAAGGGGTTAAGTCTTTTTCCTTTCTCCAAAGGGTATATCACTACTGCAAAAAAATAAATAAAAGGGTATATGACAATTAGATTCGAGCTTAGTCACAGGTAACCAATACATTACACAGCCTACCTAAAAGTCTCTCCTTTTCCCTTCGGTCTTTTTTTCTTATATAGTTTTTGGTGTGCCATTTAGACTACGCGATAGCTTCCGATTGACGAGGGACGGGAGTCACGCCCAGCCCACGTTAATTCCGGGAAAATTAAACTAATCGCTCCTTCCGATTAGAAGAACAGGACGGATAATGCGGGCGAACGAAACCAAGAAATCGCGGGGGACACGACACGGCACGAGCCCTCCTCCCACTTCCCTCCTTCCTTTTAGATCGTCGCGGATTGACCCGCGAAAGTCAAGCAAAAAGAAAGAAAAGGAAAAGGAGAAAAAGAGACGACGTAAGAGCTCGGAATTTCCGCATTGTAATTTGAGTTGACCTTGTGGCGCGGTCGGGGACGAAACTAGAAAAGATACAAAAAAAAGTTGTGCCGGATATTTGTCATTTTTCAGTTTTATTTTTAGGGGGTTAGAATGTTTCAAAATTTGCATCGGAAAACGCGTTATCCCCCTCCGTGTCGTCTGCTGCGATCGAAGTTTCGCCCTCATAGTCATATTAATTTTCTTGACGAATGGCGCCGCACTAATTTTTAGTTTTCTTTTTTGTGGGTCGAAAGTGCCGCACTAATTTATATCAGTCAAAAATAATATGCTTTCCCCCTTTTCTTTCAGGGCATCGAGTCAAGGAATATATATATATATATAAGTCGCTTGATTTTACCCGGTCCATTCCTTCCCGCGGATAGGATTCGTTCAATCCAAAGGACTTCATAACATTCAACATCAACAACTTTATTCTAGGAATATGAAAAGCGCGTCAATAAAGGGTAATAGTAATTAGTTGTTTGTCTCCAAACTAATGGTATAATTTATATCGTCACATGTCAAAAACTTATTCATGATCGAATAAGGCCCACTCATTTTGATACCCATTTAGAGTTTCAAAGCACAAGAACTTGGAAACTCTTCGTAGCCCAATTATCATGCTTTATGCATGTACCAAATGTTTTATTCTTGGATGACTAAAGGTCGTCAATTTTATTCATACTGGGTATGAAGGTGATTTCCAAAGTTCAAAAATTACATCGGTCTAGATGATGTACTTTCATAGTTTCAATAGGGTTAATATTACAAAAAATCTTAAATTAATATATTTATGACAAATTTAATTCAAATTAATTTTTTAACCAGGAAAAACTGGTATACTTGTGATAAATTTATCCTACGTTACCTTTCGTTAAATTTTGCAATCAAATTGATGAATTAGATGGCACGTGACGATTGAGAAATATACTAGTTTGGAATTTCACATCATATGCACTAATTTGTGGTTTTCCATAGCATTAATATAATTTAATAAAAACTAATGGAATGTAAATTTGTTATGAATATATCAGTTTTTAATTTTCATGATCAAAAAATTAATTTAGAGTAAATTTGTTAAGATGTATTAGTTTGAGGTTTTTTGCAATATTAATTTTTTTAATATGCTTAATCATTGAAAGTAAATAGTCGTCCGACAACATGTAAGATTCAACTGAACCACATTCCAAAAGACTGAAAATGTCCGAAAGTTTCTGATTGTCGCCTGATTATAAATTCCGTTAAAAAGCTCAGCCAACCAATCCAAGGTGGGGGTGGTTTCAAGGTCAAAGAGCTTACACAAGATCAAATTGATCTTATTATTATTATTTTCCGCTGCTAAACATCTTTGAAAGGTGAGGTAGCCATTGCCTTCTATCGATTCTTTATTTAAAAAAATCCGAAATTACGTTAGATCATCGAAATCCGGTTTGACTTTTGGGTGTTTTCGCATGAACTGGTCCTCATTCGTAGCTGCTTTTTTTAAGCCCCACAAGTCTAGTCTCTCGTGCATAGGTTTTTCACGCTTTATTCATGCACCTAAACAGTGGCAAAATCAAAGATTTAGATTAGCTGAGAAATAGGGTAGATAGTGTATAGGGATATCTCATGGATCTCGTAAATTAGATTTACAAAATATGTTTGGTGATTATAATTGCATAAAGTATTGAAATGGACAAGAGGGCACGACCATACTAGCTCTCTCGATTCTTCAAGGACCTAACTCAAAAGCCTACTCTTTTAGATAGATTTGACATTTCATGTATTTAAGATCGATTATTATCGCTTCATGTAGAGTCTCTAGGTGTATCGCGTTTCGTCAATATAATATTAGAGCTATGTGTCTGGAATTTTAATTATGGTGTACCATCTAACTTTCACGCTTCCATGACAAAAGTAAAAGTTTGCAGGATGTAGAACATTTTTGTGACATCTAGTCCATTGCTGGACACGTATTGTGATTTTCTTAAGTAGGATAATTTATTGGAAGGGGGGGTGCTACTTGCCCGCAGTCAACGTGAAAAGTTGGTGGCATCCATGGCATAGTGTAAATTCACATTTCGTGATCTAAACAATCATCGGTTTTTTAATGGTGCATTTGTTCGACGGAAAATAAATTATTTAAAAAATATTTTCTTAAAAATTATTACTCGAACTAGTTAGTCAAATATTTAATTTTTCATTATTGATATCAATTCATGTCTAAAATTTTTTGTAAATTTTGATAGTATTTTCACTAATTTATTTTTATGAGTGATATAAATAATCATTTTAAAGAAAATATTTTATAAATCATTTAAAATTTCGTGAAACAAACAAAAGATTACATGTGAATTGTTCCTTCGATGCGGGATCCATCTTTCACGCGAAGGACTTATGAAGTAAGCATTGCTTGCTTATTATACGATGGGTTTAATTTTTTTCCTAGAAAAAAGTTATTTATCACAACCCTCTTTCCATGGCCAAAAAAAAAAAAAAAAAACAGTGACTTTTTTTTTCTTAATTTGTCATTCTCATTTTGCTTACAGAATTGAGTGCCCGATTGATCTTGTTACGTCTACATGATGCATTTCATAGGTAATCCTAGACTTATAACTCGACTTTTAATACATTAAACTTTTGAATTTTGAATACAGGGTGCTATTATTTAGGTACGGGGCAGGTAATAGTGAACAGTTTTTAGACACGTGTAAAATGGGTGGTCACTTGATGACATAAGTCTGGCGAGTAGCAAAGGGTAACATTCACACGTGCGAGACAAGACAACTTCCGACTCGACCATAGAGAAGAGGAGTGTTTAAGCTTAGGGCCACGTGCGAGCCCAAGATGGGATAGATCTATGAAAACTAAATAAAAGAAGCGTTCGAGAGTCTCGTGAAAAAGAAAAAGAAAAAAAAAAGCAACCAGAAACTTTTACTTAATGGGTGGAGGATGAAAATTGAAATAATAACCATTTTCTCCATCTCTTTTTTTTTTTTTTTTTCTCCACCTCAAATTAAACATAGATAGATAACTCAAATAAGAATCGATAACTAATGGTAATTGGGTTCAGGGTGGGTAGGGTCTAGACCTAAACTCTATACCTAATCCTATTATAATTAGTTTATTTTTTCTGGACCCTATATCCAACCCTATTTTTATTGGACCATATACTCAACTCATCTTGTTTTTTTGATTAAGTTCTAGGGTCAAACCTGTTTCCATCGGAACCAGTTTTGTAATCTTTCGATATCATATATGACTTCAAATTTTATATTAATATGCAAGAAAATAATGTAATCCTCATAATTTGTATTAAAACATTAAGCACTTGTAATAAATAAATAAATGAAATTTTTAATTAAACGAAAAATTAAGGATCCACAAGGTTAATTATAATAAGTAAAATCATAAGGCAAAAAATTAACAACAAACATGAGTTTAACATTAGTCTTATTTCAACAACTATTACATGAAACTACTCATTTATGCAAGCATAACTTCTCTTACAAAAGATAAATTGAACAAGCCAATCCATGTGATATATAAAAATTTGGCGGCGACAAACATCGTCCGTCCATTGAATAGTGCAAGAGGGAGCTAGTGAGGGAGGGAAGCAAGTGAGGAAGAGGAACGTGTGAATTTGAGAAAGCCAAAAGGAAAAATATCGTATGATTACGGGAGTAAAAATAGAAATTGAGGGTCTCTACTTGCAAAACCTGGTTCGGGAATTGGTTCCAAAACCAATCCAAGAACTGGTTTTCGGTAGGTAATCACTTTGAATTTGCTTCCGGACCGGTTCAAATTGGTTCCGAATTTTGAAAATCGGTTTCCGACTCTGTTTTCCGGATGGACTGGTCCGGGAATCAAGTATACCCGATTTGGTTGCACACCCCTATCGATAACTCAAAAGGAAAAAAAAGCCGGTAAATCACTCTAATTTGGGAATAAACCATTTTTGGCTCACTCCTAGGTAAGGTGAGTCCCCACGCATCAACGGTTTACCGTTTACATCATAGCATATGATTTATTGATTTACCGGTAGAAAAAAACAACAAGTCGAGACATTTGGAGCAGACAAAGGGCCGAATCTTTTTCTCTCGACGTCAAAAAAAAAATCTGTTTTAAGATTTAGTTAAGCATACATCGTAAGCAGATAACGAAAGGCGCTGTCGTCCCTCGTGTCCAAACAGCAGGAGCCGATGACACGATGTGCATCCCACGAACCTTCACTGTTCATTGAATCTGGATTAAACTTACCGTCCTTCGTGACCAAAATAATAGACAAACGATACGTATAAATCCCGATGACGCAACAGATACCTTGTCCCAAAAAAATTCGCAATTTCCTTTGTCTCCAAGAGGAGATCTTGACCGAATCCAACCCCCATTTTTTTTTTTTTTTTTGGTCGGGTGCAACATCTTTTTTTTTCCTAATAAATGACATATGACTTGAAACAGAAATATCGATTTGCGAAGCTTACGCCAAGTCGTGGTGACAGCTGCGCCTATGTTGAAGCCTGGCTAGCAAACAACGATCGTGATTTCCAGTCCCTCTCTTTTTCTTAAACGTGACTCACATGCACATGAACACATATGTACAGTTATACACCACGACCATAATCTTTATATTATATCATATTATTTAATCCATATTTTCCCTTTTATTTTGGGTTTGTTTACCAAGCTCCGCTGTCTGATGTTTTTTCTAGCTCTAAATGCATCGTTGAAATAATTATTTAATTAGGTTGAAGTGGGGTTTTGGTGACGTGGATGCAATATTGACGTTGCATTTTAGGGTTCGTTTCATGGCGTGACGTGTGGACGTGGCCTTTGCTTGCGCCTTGTGCCGTTGCCCCTGCTGCATTCAGTGGCAAGTTGCTTTCGAACTGTTTTAATCCACTTAAATTATCGATTATAATAATATATGGATTTTTTTTTTAATTTTCAATTACAGTTTGCAATAAATAAATAGAAACTTGCTTAGGAGCAGGGCAAAGTGGGTGGCGCGATGAGTAGTAATGTACAGAAAGCTGGGGTCGGCCATTGCTAATGTGGATGGTACTTGGATAACTAAATCTTTTGATTATAAATTGTTTCAAAACATTGCTTAGTAAATATATTCAACATTATAATAGTCATCGTGTGTACGTTCGTCAAACATTTTTTTGGTGAGAATGGAGATCCTGTCCTACAATTTAGAGAATAATGGACCCAACTAATACGAAGGCTAGCAGGCGGAATTGCATGACTGATGTGGAGGTCGGTGGTGGAGAACCGATGATGGGGCCGAGAGGAGGGGGGCTGAATGGGAAGAAAGGAAAAAGGTGGGGAGGAAAATAAACGCACGTAATACAAATTTATCAACACCGATGTGTCATTTATCGATGAGTGAATTGAAGATATTACTTTAAAAAGTGCATCATGCGCATCTTGCGCTCTTATATTAGCATTATTTGTTTGCCCAATGAGATTATTGCATCGATATGACATTATTTATAAATGTTTGCGTATTCATATAAATGTTTAAATTTTTAGAATTTTAAAAGTTGCTGGAGAAAAGGGGGAAAAATAAAAAATGAAATGCATAAGTCGTGCTCATGTCCCTGTGCATAGTCTTTAATGAGAAGGCAACCACATATTTTCGTGTACAGATCGAGCGAACCTGTCGTCTTCACGTTGCAATGGACATGCCCCCGATCAATTAGAATTTCTTCTTATGTCTAATCCCAACATAACATCAAATGTCTAGACATTATGCCCGTACCTATCAACGTGCAAATTTAGTCCAAAATGGTCCTCTTTTTTTTTTTTTTCCTTTCCTCCTTAACGAAAACATCGTCCATGTTTGAAATCGTCTGGCGCATTTCAATTTATTGCGGCATAGAAAGTTATATCAAATTAAAGTGATTAAAGTGGGGGGATTTGTAGAGATATTCTTTTAAAATACAAAATGACGCATTTATCACATTCACTTTTCATAAAGTTTAGACACTTGTCCCATTTTCTTTAAGACACCAACTTGAATTTAGCTAAAATGGAAGAGAACTCCATCCACTTGAAATATATATCGAGAAAAAGGAAAAGTCTCCACGGCACCAATTGCATGGCACTACGCCTTTTAAATCGCATTGATTTCGAGCTCACACGGCTTTTGGGAGGATTAGATATTGAAAAGGATATTTGCCCAAACGAGTAGCTCTAGATGCATAAAATATAGATTAGAGAGCGAGGAAAAAAAATGTTGCACGCAAATTGTGTAACTCCAAGATCTCCATAACCAAAACAAGAACATGCATAATCGAGTAGAAAGATTAACACACTTGAATCCATCGAACATAAAGCGGAAGCAGAAAAGGATTACCCACATATATCAAAGGGATCCACGCATCAAGTCCTTCTCCTCTATTACCCTCCGTATCACTGGCTCAATGAGGCGGCCCCCCTCACGTGTAGCGTTTAGTAAACGCCCCTTAGGTGAGGATAAATGTGAGAATTCGGGTTAAGGAGAGACTTGAAAGACTATTTATAGAGTTTCATGGTCCCCTCATTACGGGTCAGCTCAACTCGGCCCACACTAAAATGCCCATATTAGACTAATTAAGAAACCTTCTATCTCACTTTAGACCAGCCCTGTTTTACGGTAGCCGTAAAAACAATAAATTACAATATCAATTAATGTAGTCCACATTAGGAAAACTCTTACAAAAAATACTTCTTATTAAATTCTAGCTTGAATTGTTAAATAGCGAATTTTGGGTATTATAGAACTATATTATCTGTATATATATTACATCAAAGATATGTTTTTACAAAGACATGCGAGTGTCACAGCCCGTAATTCTTCCGTACTCATAAAGCCTTGTGAGTTGATTTTGGGTTTATCAAGTGAAGAGTGAGTGATGTGGAGGGAAATAATAAAACTGGTGGTGTCAAGAGTTTTAGGATAAAAAGAATATATTATTTAGAAACTTTGAAGGTGGGGTTGGCCTCTTATATATAAATTGGTCAGGAGCTGATGCTGCTCTTTTAATAAAGTCACAGCAGGCCGAAATAAGTCGTCGAGCCTAAATAAATCTGTCGTCTTGCATGCCTGAGTTAAATTAGGCATGATGTGATCTCATATGAAGAACCATTTGACTTATTCTTTGAAATAACTATAAAAGGAAGGCTGGATTGGTGTTGTTCCACTTACTAGATACCGTACGAGCTATTTTGTGATCAAAGAATTGCCACCGGTGATAGGAGATTGTCTTCTAATAAGGTCATGATAAGCAGGAATCAGTTGTCGAACCTAAATTGATTCACCTTATCGCTCGATGGACTACACGTCCAAATTAAATTAGGTGTGATACAATCTCATATAAGAAAGTCATTCGCCGTATTGTTTGTTAAAACAACTATAAAAGGAAGGCGAGATCGATGTTGTTCGTTTACCAAATGCCGTACGAGCTATTCCATGGTCAAGGAACTGGAGGCCCGCGATAGGAGACCACCTCAATGATTTTGGGAAAAATATTAGAGTTTGATGTTGCCATCGATGGTGGAGGACAAAGCAAAAGAGCATAAAGCCCACGTTAAAAAGTAAAACAATGATTCCGGCATGATTTGCTCAAAGCTTAGTTACGAGCGATTGGGGGGGTGTTCATACGTGTTGCCAAAAGAGACGAAAAGAAAAACGAGAAAAAACAACGAGAGTGGTGGGGCTTGAAAAAAGTGGGAGGCGGCCCTTTATGCACGATCGAATCAGATTGCAGCACCGAGGACGTTTATTAAGGTCGGTTTAGTAAGATCCGTCCGCTGAATGATGCGTCGGCCTCGCATTGTCGGATTCGATGTGGTCTGCTTGTTTAATCGAGGTCGCCTGGAGATGAGATCGCCGCGTTGTTCAGTGTACTGATCCTGATGTGTCTGACATGGTTCCGCTTAGACGTGCTTATTAAGGAAGAAAGTTTTTGTGTATAGTAAGGCCGGTTTAGTAAACCGAATTACCAAATGATGCAATAGTTTGCAAGTGGACATTTGAAATAAGGAGTCGTGTACAACATCCACTGATAATTTGCATATCATTTTGCATATCGATTGTACAAACCAATCTAAGTATACATAAGATTTTCCCTTTGACGAAATAAGTGAACACACTGTGCTTAATCCATTAGCACGATGAGAGACAAAAGGTATTTTAAGTCTCATTCATAAGGTCTAAACATACGATCTCTCTGTATATTTGTTTTTAAAAGTGTGCAGAGTAAATAGCACACGTGTGACCAGTGAAGTTTATTTGATTTTGCAATTAAGTCACTAAATTTCAACAATCACTTACGTACATTAAACTTTCAGTTTTTTTTTGGTAGTTGATGCAATTTGACAAGAATTAAATAAATTATACCCATGGTCAATTTTAAGCATGCCTCATAAACACGCATTATGTCAAAATTTCACAGGAAAATCAATATATGACCAATTACTTAGTGGCCACATTCACCCCATTTATCTATCTCAATGCATCGCCATCCCAATCCCGTGAAATAACTTTTTATATATTCACGCGCATCACGTGTAGCCAATAAAAAAAGATAAACAACTTGATTTTTCACTATCTGTTTATTTTGCAAAAAATAAATGAATCAAAATATATTTCTATTAAAAAGATTGTTTGCACAACTTAGTTAAAAAAAAAAAAAAAACCAAACGGAAGATGTTTTCCCATTATCAACAATATTCCATACTTAAATATTTTCGTTGATGATGAAGATATTCTCCACAATTTATTTATAATATTTTTTAAAAAAGAAATTACTAGATAATTGATTTTGTCACGAAACAAATTAAATTTGGTTTTTGTTTGTGTCTGGACTCTAATAAAGATAATGGAATATGCTTTTAGACTCGAAAAACATATCATAAAGAAAAACTAGACCATCTGGATTTGACTTGTGATCCAACATGCAATTATCCATAATCACCAGCTCCACTATCGCACGAAGTAAATTAAAATATTATTTTCTTTGTTTTTAACCCAAAGTCCTCTACATTTGGCTGTTGCTCATGAGCCCTCTCGTACTCTCCAAATAGAGGGAGATTTCCCATTCGGAAAGAGACGGCGATATCTCGGAATAATAATATAAAACCCTGGGGGGAAAAAAAATTGCTGATGACGTCATATTAGCTTATGTTGTGTTGTCATTGGAATTAAAAAGGAAACAAAATTGCAAAAAATAAAATAAAAATAAAAAGATAGGGGGGACTTGGTCCTCTCGCTCGCCGCTAGTTAGCTTATTAATCGGTCAAGGTTACACATTGCTAGGGACGTAGGCAATGACGAATCCCTCCCCCAGATTTGAAAGATGGATAAATTCCGGATCGATTTGGACAGCACGCTTCAAAATCTCAACAGAAAATTCTATTTGAATTACGCAAATTGAGTGATCTCAGCTTCACTCAAGGGTAATAATTTCCAGTATTCTAATTTAGTATCGAGGCGGGTTAGAGTTCTTTAATAAGGTGCGAACCTAATTATTTGCGAATGAAACAAGTAAAACCATCACAATCCAGTCTTATCCTCAAACCGTAAGTTTGAATTATGATCATGTGATGGGTATCTTCGAGAGCGACATTTGGCTCCGCATGTTGGGTTGCAATTTTATTTTGATTTCTTTCATTCGATTCGCTTCTCGATTACTTGTAGCTCTAGAGAGATTACTTCTTGTGCAATTCTGATTTTTCAGCGACAGTCAATTTTGCAAACGCGTCTAGTTCGTTAATTAGGGTTTGTCCAGTACCTAGCCGGCCCATCTTATAATCTCTTCAAATTGCTTAAGAAGGCCTTAATTGATTGGGCTGGATTTGTGCTAGATTTTGAGGCCTAAATGTCATTTGCTCATGGGCTATCTAGTTTAGAGTCGGCCTTTCATGGGTTGGGCTTACCCCCGTTCCTCTTTTCGGACGAATTCCCGACGCACCGCGAACTTGTGTTTCATCAGTCTAAGACTCTAAACCGAAAGAGCTCTGCAGTTACATCGAAGTACCTATGTGTGGAACAAAATTATGCAAATAGCCGACACAAATATAATGTGAAAAGAGGAACTATCGCCCTTTATCTCTTAGGGGCTGCATGGACAGAAAAGGAGGGAGATGGGAGAGAAAGAACCTGGAAATTTGTTGAAAAATAAACCAAATGCGTAGATCTTGATGTTCAGCTACTACAAAAATTGGTTTTACTTAACTGATTGATTGAGCGATGCAGCACGGTTCTATCAAATCTCTCATATTGCTCTCCGCAAGGCAACCAAATTAGTCCTTTAAATGGCCCACTTTGAATGCCTAATTGCAATCCGATGCGATACCTTATCGGACTAACTTAACATATGGGCATAAATATACCTAAAATCGCTTGAAAAAAAAAATTAATAGGAGATGACGTATTAATAGAAAATTGAACCCAACCAATAAATGATCCGCACCTCATATAGAAGTTAGATCACATATTTAACAATATGTCAAACGTCGGACACGAAAGTAGGATAGACCAACCTTGACTCTTGTTCAAGGCATGATCCGTACTCAACATGCTTTCCTCTCGCGCTCTAATGCAACGAGGATGGGGATTGAGAGGTTTTAACCGTTGAACAACTACCATATAAATTAAAAGTCCAACCAAACTCACATTAAATTAGCTCCTTTCTGGTCGGCAAAAGATGACCTAAGAATAATGTCGTTTCTAAAATCACAACCAAGTCCCTCTCTCCTGTTGAAGGCATCGAAAAGTGTTGGCCCTTAATTTTTTGAAATATTTTCAAAGAATTTCCTGAATTAACCTTTATGAGATTCCATGCATTTGATTTAGGGAAAATGATCATTCAATAAGAAAACAATTTAGGATCAAAGAAAATATGCATGCTTAAAATTAAGAAAACAAATTTCCTAAGCCGAAAATATTTTATTTCATGATGAAATTTTCTCTGAGATAGACATACTTTTAAAACTTATCTCTATACATGTTTGCAATTCATTCACCCACGTCAAAATTGCTACTCATTCTTGAATTTCAGGACATGCTAAAGCAAAGACGATACATCGTGGAATTGAGAAACTAGTTGAATTATAACAAACCAAATGAATACACACATCGATCCCATTTATTGACATAAAAAAAAAAAAAAAAAAAAAAGCCAGCTTTCCTTAGTACATCAATCTCCAATCCCTCGCTCACTAACATTCCAATACACATACGTATAGTCCGACACCAAATCTTCACGTGAAGATTTATCGAAAGACAAAGGACATAAATGGCCATCGCCGCCTTTATTCGAGACCGGCCGGGTTCCCATAGCCTAACCGTAGTACTTCAGGAGGCACTTCAGCCGCTCCGACTCGTTGCGCCGGAAGAGGTTGACCTTGAGCCCGTGCTTCATGTACATGGTCAGCGCCAGCTTCGGCACCACGGGGTGGCCCTCGACCACCCGGACGCGGTACCGGTACAGGATGGAGGCGGCGGCGAACTTCATCTGGTAGTAGGCGAAGTCCTTGCCGAGGCACAGCCGGGGTCCCCCGTTGAAGGCGGTGAACTTGTAGGCCGACTCGCTGGTGAACCGGCCGTCCCGCAGCCACCGCTCCGGCCTGAACTCGCGGCAGTCCTTCCCCCAGATCGCCTCCATCCGCCCCATGGCGTAGGTCACGTAGAGGACCTTCGTGCCTTTCTTGAGCACCGTCCCGTCCGGGAACACATCATCCTCGATGACCTGGAAAGTCGACAGCGCATTGATTAGGCGATAACCCCAGAAAAATTACTGACGATGCATGCTCTGAATTTTTCTAAAAATTTAAATTCGCGGCTTCGAAAATACTAAAGTATTCTGGGAACAGGATAGGACAAATAATAAGTGGGAGTCAAAAGGTGTCTTCGTGGCATTGATTGACCTAGTCAACCCTTGAGATTTTCTCTTGATGATGCGTTACGTGCTCGAGAGGCTCTTCTCTAGGAGGCCAAAGGCCACGTCCTTGAAACTAGGCATTTTTTTTTTTAATGCTTTTCAAGCAGTTAGGTGAACGAGAAATTAACTCGCAACCCAATAAAACAACTCCATATAAATGAACTTCCTTTTCTGACCAAAAACAAAAAAAGAACTTCCTTTAATCAATATAGTATGATTTCGACGTCATAAAATTGATTCTCATTAGATTAAATTCGGGGAAAATTATAACAAATTTAAATCACGATAACCCATTTAAATTCTTGTTAATAGAAAAAAGCAAAGCTTAATACATAGTATCTTTCCTTAGCGAATATTTCATGTCGTTTGCTAACTAATCGAGTGAAAAAAATTATCTTTTTTCTTTGGCATAATCAAGCTTTTCGAAATTAAAATATTTTCTGGCTCGCTGTAAGGAAAAATGAAGGGAGCGTGGCTTACCTCTTTGTGATCGATAGGGACGGAGGGATAGAGCCTGAGAGCCTCGGAAATGGCCGCCTGCAGATAGTCCATCTTCTTGATCTCCTCCGGCTTGAACACCAAGCCCTCGCTGCCGCCGCCGCCGCCACCGACGCTCGCTCCTTCTCGATCGCTCGCCACCTTGCAGAGCTCAGCCACGATCCTCTCTTCGACCTCCGGGTTGTTGTCGAGCAGCCAGAAGAACCAGCTCAGCGCCACCGACGACGTGTCCCTTCCGGCGAGAATGAAGTTAACGCAGATGTCCCTCAGGAACTTGTCCGAGAAGGGCCTCCCTTCCTCGTCCCTCAGCCGCGTGAACACCGTCAGTATGTCCGACCTCTGGCACCCGTCGTCAGCGGCGAGCTCCTTCTTCCGGGTCCGGATCACCTGGTTCGCGAACTCGTCGACGCCCTCGATGGACTTCCTCAGCGTCCTCTCGGGGCCGACGTCCAGGAGCCTCATGAGCTTCCACACGCACGTCGGCGTCACGAAGCGGAGCACGGTCGCCTCCGTCGCGTCCTCGAACGCCCTCGCGAAGGGGATCTCGGGGAGCCCCGGGCGGAGGCAACCGGGGTCGACCCCGAAGGCGATCATGCACACGTTGTCGAAAGTCAGCCGGAGGAGCACGTCCTGCAGGTCGACAGCCGCGGAGGCGCGGAGGCTCTCCTCGAGAACGGGGAGGAGCCGGGCGTGGACGAGCTCGAGGAGGGACTCGGTGGTGAGCCTCCGGAACTTAGCCGAGTGGAACTCGATGCTGGCCGTCTTCCTCTGCCGCTGCCATGTGACGTCGTCGGCGTTGAATATGCCGTCGCCGAGGAGGTCCCGGACGGTGTCGCGGAAGTAGGGGCCCTTGGGGAAGTTGGAGAACTTGGTCTTGAGGAGGTGCTCGAGGTTGCGGGGGTCGGCGGTGACCACGCAGTTGAGGCTGGTGAGCCAGGGGCCCCGGAACCAGAACGTCCCGTTCTGGCGGCACACCACGTCGGAGATGTACTCGTACATGTCGCCCTGGAGCCCCACGACCAGGGAAGGCGCCATCCCGAGGACCGGCCACACCGCCAGCCCCTGGCGCTTCCCCTGCCGGACGGCATGGATGGCCACGAAGACGAAGACCGCGAGGAAGAGCTCGAGGATCTGGACGTGCTCGACGAGGTGGAGCCGGCCGGAGACGAAGCCCCCGGCGGCGGCGGAAGCGATGGAAGACGGGGAGAAGGTGTAATTGGTCATGGTGCTGGAGTGAAGGGGACTTGAGCTGTGGTGGTGCATGAATAGGTTATGGTTTGAAAGATGCGAATCGCGGGTCACGAGTTATATGGGGGGGAGTGGCCGATTTCGGATGCGTTTCTTGGCGTGCATGATCTTGCACGAAGCGGTTCCGATTTGGTGAGCTGAAAGTGTGGGTGCTTTTTCAAAACGGATTTCTCCCCATGTCTTATTGCCACCTCGGCAAGGTTTGCGAAATTGGGAATTCCCGGGGCGAATTTTTCTTTGGTTTTCGGAGAATTTATGTTCTTATCGGTGGAACAGTTCGTATTTTCCGATGACTAACGTGGGAATGTCGGGAGATTCTCTTTACTTGTTAGAATACGAAAAAGATTAATGTTTTGAGAGGGGAGAGGAGGGTGATAAGAGGTGGTTAAGGCGGATGACCTAAGTGCAACGATTTTCTACAGCCTCTTCCTAAAAGCTTGTTCACAAGTTGAAATATATTAGGGGAAAATATGTAGATAGGGCGGGCAGTAAGGTTGGCGAAATTAAATTCGGTTCGATTAGGATCGCTGTGCGACGACACGCCATTTGGCCACACGTCCAGCCCCGTTTTGACCATGGTTTGGTTGCTTTGGATTGGAGTTTCCACCTCCGATTTGCAATTGCAAAGTACGCAAATCTAAGATTAACTAGATCGTGCGTACGCAAGAATTACGAGTAATTTGCTGTTGTTGTGAATTTACTAATGATGCCCTTGATCGAGATCACTCGATTTTGGTTTTTTTTATCTTGGACAAAATGAAAAAATATATAATCTGATCTTTGTTTAATTCAAAGAACAAGTACACGCAAGCAAATGTCGTTGGTTGCTGACACTTTTGCTACACTAGTGACACTGACCTTACTTGGAAAATATTGACGGGTCGAGTAATTCTCTACAAAAAACTTCACGAAATTAGCTATCGTCCCGATGACGGGTCGTCCTCGCCATCGACTAATCGGCGAAGCGTGAGTAGGAAAATGTACCTAGAATACAGATGACAAAACCCGATACTTCAGTCTTTTTATTAATGTTTATTAGATTGATATAGATTTCGCTTCTCGATTAGTGACATTCACCAACAGTTCATGTTGTAGTGAAGAATGTGAACCGCGCAATTTCATTGGCTCCTTATCGTGCGCTCCTGGTGATTTGACGGGAAAAAAATGGAAAATAACACAAGCTTTGGACATCTTGTCCCAGCCGATTTGGGATCAATTTCTTCTTTAATTACCAATGTTTATTAGATTGATATAGATTTCGTTTCTCGATTAGTGACATTCACCGACGGTTCATGTTGTAGTGAGAAATGTGACCCGCGCAATTTTACTGGCTGCTTATCGTGCGCTCCTGGTGATTTGACGGGAAAAAAATGGAAAATAACACAAGCTTTGGACATCTTGTCGCAGCCGATTTGGGATCAATTTCTTCTTTAATTACCAAAGTTTGACGTTTAGGATGCGTACCGTCCCGTCCATAGGCAGCTCATTAGATTATGGGCATTTAGTTGTGGAATCAACATCAATGGAAACTTATCTTCGATTTATTTCGTTTTTATAAGTCTATTCAACCTATCGGAAGAAGATATTTTCACGCGAATTGAGGCGCTTGAACGTGTATTAGCCACGTAATGCTCGAGTTGCAACTCATCGATGTTACGCGTATGGAAGATTGATTTATTATAAGTGGCTTACTTAATGATGCAACACAATTCAAGTGAAAATGTAAATATCAAATGGGTTATATTGAACACTTGTTTAGAACCCCGTCGAACCAAATAATTATTCCAATTTTATAGTGTTTACACCAAATGATATCAAAAATGAACAGCTCTTGGTTATTGTTGACATGTGATGAACTTACTCGATAAGAACAGAGTTTGGTCATTTACGAATATGATTATTAACAACTTGAGAATCGATAGCTTGAAGGAATCAACAAAAAGTAAAGTTGACAATTTTGGATGCAGTTGTCAAATAAGTAATTGTTAAAGTAGCAGTGTAAAACAACTGTCAAGACAACGGATTTGAAGAAACTATGATTCAGTGGGGTCCATTGAATTATCAAAATAGTGGAGTTAATGTAGTTGTCGATGTAATCAATCGGCAATCGTTTGTAATCGTTGGTCTGTTAATCGTAAGTTTTAGATAGGCTCATCATACTCTTCAAAGACTCCCCTCGAAAAACAACGTAAACTTGTTATCTTTTGATTGTAATTTATTCCTGTACCCTAAATATAGCTATAGTTTCAAGATATCTAGTTGTTTATTAAATTGCAGCATATACCTTAGCTGTAGTTCTTAGATACCTAATCGTTAATTAAATTTCGGTATTAAAGTATATCTATTTATTTCCTTGTGTGCATGTGATATTTCTTGTTCGGAATCGTCACGGAATCCATCTCCTCTCAATTAAATAACGACTTTCGGTGAAAAGTATTTTGCCATTTGAGCAAATTCCGTTGAAACAGATAGAATATATTTTGATACACGTCAAATCATTCCGTCTCAATTAGCACAAAGTAGAGGATGAGAACAATGGCAAAAGATTGTCTAAATTTGCAACTCGTTCTATCTATGGCCATAATCTGCAACGGAAGAGAAAACACGCAGTGCTTAGTCATTACGCAAGTTACGGAAATGAAGAACGCGAGTCTATGCGAGAAAGTTTTAAGCGATGACGTGACATCGCGCCACCAATCGAACCGGCCAGTCACAGCAATTCGCGAGACTTGGCCTTCGTAATGAATTGAATGGACGAGAATGCGACGCTTGAAGAATTAGGGTTCTGAAGCGATTCCGTAGTCCCTAAATTTAAATTACGAGGAGATGGCTTAGTGGTTGGCTTTTGATGATCGAGAGCTCATGGTGGGTTCTAAACCGCATCGTACTCTATCCACTCAGTTTCTAAACAAGGTCAATGACAAAATACACGAACGTACGCAGAAATTCAAACCCACCACGACCTTTCTCTGTACTAAATTATCAAATAAATGTTTGACATTGTTATAGGAGCCAAAGTACCTAGTACAAATATAATAAGAACTACCAAGCACGGGTCTCCGATGGAATTTAAGGTTTTTTTAGACCGATTGATGGGATTTGTTCGGCCACTTTTTCCATGTTAGATGAGCATCAACCATCGGTCGATATGGACATTAGAAAAAATCGTGGCTGAAATTGGATCAACCCCTTTTGCTTCTTAGGTTCCTTGGTTGGAGAATTTTTTTGGGAAAGAGCACTAAGTAAAACGTGACCCAAAAAGCTATTTGAGGAGTTTGATTTGATGCAAGCCTCGCAAATGTTGTGATCCGAGTAATGGAGTTCTACACGCCTCGTACTCAATCAAGGCCAGATTCGTCCGTAACCGATGAGGCGATTGGTCGAGGCCAAGCGAAACTCACTTCCATGTGCTTCGATAATAGGGTACGAATCTCCCAAATCAAGAAATTCGAATTTGCCCGTGTCGTTGCGTTGGCTTGTTGATGGTGTAAAAATAGTTTTAGTTTTGCTCCGGCAAGTATCGGCAGTATAGTAATGACAAACTCGCTCAATATTTAATATTAGACATGATTCGAATTGAATTTTGAATTGAAGATATGAAATTCCTATGAAAAAGCCAAGTGAGAAATTATCGAGAGTTCACCCGTCCCGTTTTTTCGCCATTTATTAAAGAAAGAAGGCGAGATATGTCCATAATTTTAAAAAAAATTAGGGAAAAATATGCAACTGACTATATAAAAAGAAGAGAAGGATTTGTTGGGCTAATGGATTGGATCCTAAACACCGGGCCTCGGAAAGTGACATCGAGCGGTTGTAGTTGAATGAGGCCTTGCACTCGTCAACATCAAGAAATACAAAAAAGAAAGATGCTTTGCCCTGTTCTAGGCTCAGGCCCAAATTTAACTGGGAAAACATTGGGCAGACTCCATTGTTTGAGTCTCTCTCCCTCCCTCTTTAATTACGAAATTGAATATGGATTGGGCTCACATACAACGAAATCACATACGACTCTTTGATTCGATTGATGTAGTAATTTCGTGAAGTGTAATCTAACGACGGACATCTCGTCCCGTCGAGGCGAAAGACATTTTGATTTCGATAAGCCTCTCGCTCGCGCTCTGCTGATCAAGGCAAGGGACGAGAGGGCTCCGCCTTCCTAATGCTGCGTTCGAAAGGTTTGGGGCCAAATTTAGACCATTTTGAAATTCAATTCAATATAGGAGGTGGAATTTTTCATAAAACGATGTGTTTGTTCGATGACCGCACGTTTACTCTTCATTTCCATGTTGGCATGAGACATATACAGAACGATTCGAGAGAGTTCGTCGAGAGCTATTCTTGCACGCTTCCGAATCATGTTAGCTCAATTATTCTTAACCATAAAATAAAGAGAAATGTGTGTCGTTCACTTTTTGCATCACAACTTTTTAATGGATCATTTAAGCTCCAAATTGGAAAAAGAAATCACTAAAGGTTCGTTTGGTAATACTTATATTCATGAGAATAATTTTCTTTTTTTAAAAATATTTTTTTTATTTCTTAAAATAATTTATGAATAAAAGAATGTATTTGATAATTACACAAAATTTATATTCTTGAAATGGAAAAAAAAAAAAACATGAATATATTTGGTACGATCCATAATTTTTTTTTGTAATGTAGAATTTCTTTTAATATTTAATAATTATGTATTTTTTTTTCTTTTGTTATTCTTCCCTATTGTAGCCGCCGTTGACCGCAGTGGTGGTCGGTAGCGATTGGTAGTCAAAGGGCGGCAGGCAATGGTTAGTAGCGGTAGTGGCAATGGTCAGTAGTCAGTGGGCAGCAAGCGGCGACGATGGCTAGATATTAATGGGTGGCAATGGGGGCCAAGGAGGAAGAAAAGGAAAAAAGAAAAAAGAAACAATAATTTATTTCTAGAAATTGTTCTCAATAATAAGAAGTTAATTTTTTTTTTACTTCTTACTTTTATTCCAAATCTATTTCATGGCCATTTTTTATTAAGAATAATAAAAAAATTAATTGACGTTACTAAACGAATTTTTGTTATTTTTTTTTATTTCGAGAAACAAAAGAACAAAAATTGAGAAAAATAAAAACATGACCAAATAGGCCATAAGTGCTTATGATGATAAATTGCAGCAAAAAAATCACATGTGGATTTTTTAATAAAATACTAGACTTTTTTTCTAGAAAAAGGAAAACAAATTCAATGTAGACTATGCGGTTAGTAGCTTTTTTATAATCATACGTGCCGCATCCTCTTCAGACTGAATTTCCTTCTCAAAATAGGCAAATCTTTCTCTGACGATGTTCGCACTTGCTGGGAAAATCGCTTAATTCATCCAAGTTATGATTTATATGAAAGTTAGCTTGATATGACAGTTATTATTCTTTCAATATCATTTTTCCCAAACTGAAAAAGATCACGGGGGAAATCCTTGTGAACTACAAGGCCAAAGACTGAAAGACTGAACAAGCTGACTTGCATCGGGATGTACAATAATTCATTCTTCATCCATCATCCATCAGAGAGACGTTGGAGGAACAGGGCTATCAAATCAAACGCGTGTAGAAAGACCACTCCAAAGTTCATCAGTGCAAACCGACAGGGTCCCATCCAAAAGTCGCAAACTTTGAATGGAATCCCAAGACAATATGACCAAATTTCATTAGGCAGTTTCCAGGATTCCGCCCCCACTACGGAAAACTGGCATTCTCTCTCTCTCTCTCTCATTCACTAATAAAGCCCCAACAGCTCTCTTCCTACGATCGGTCCGACAACCACACTCGGCAAGTCTGAAATGGGAAGTGCACGGATGCACATGCTCTTCCTCCTCTTCCTAGCCGCCGTGGCCATTACGGCCTCTGGATCCGGGGACGAAGAGCGGCGGCGGGAGGCGGACAGGGTGAGGGGCTTGCCGGGACAGCCGGCGGGGGCGCGGTTCAGGCACTACGCGGGCTACGTGGAGCTCCAGCACCCCAGCGAGCACAAGGCGCTCTTCTACTGGTTCTTCGAAGCTCAAGCCGATGTTGCTCGCAAGCCTCTCGTCCTCTGGCTCAATGGAGGTCTCTCCCTCTCTCCCTCTCCCTCTCTCTCTCTCTCTCTCTCTCTCTCTCTCTCTCTCTCTTACAGTCTCAGCAAATGCGATATGAGTCTTTTGTACGGTCTTGGATTGACTTCGCTGGCGTGGGTCTTACGTACTTTGATCCGTTCAACCACTCTGAACTCCTCAAACCCTCACCAGTGAATGAACCCAGAAAACATCTACACCAGCTACACCTGTCTTCAGCCCCCGGTTTTCCAGTCAATATGTCCTGTTCAAGTTGTCACCTTCTTTTGAATTCCACCCTTTAAACGGTCCGATTACGCCGTGGTCATTACTGCAAAGCTGTTCGAGTTATCTCGAGGAAATAAGATAAGGGAGCATAATAGTGCGTGCAGCAACACATGGCAAGTGCATTATCTTCTTGGTAACTATACTAAAACGAAACATAGGCATCCGCCACTGGCCTGAACATCCGGATCACCGGAGCAGAGCCATTACCGCCGCTTTTGTCTGCATGTGTCTATTGTATTCAGCTTTACCGCATAAAAGCAGAAATATCTTATTGGCCATTTTATTAGTAACTGAAGCCGACCGAGTTGCGAAACCTCGCATCGGGAACCGAATCATGGGCACGCATGCAATGCCGTTCGGGATCCTATCTTGAAGACTGTATGTAGGCACTCAGAGAGAGAGAGAGAGAGAGAGAGAGAGAGAGAGAGAGAGGATAAAGCCTAAAGTATAAAAATGCGCTTCTTCTTTTTTTCGGCATTTTTAGCTGTCAACAAGGAGAGACTTCTCCTCGGGAGCCAGCTTTTGGGCACCAAAAGAAAAGTTGGGGGAGCATCTTCATCCTCTTTGCTTTTTAGAAAAGCGTGTCTGATTAAATCTACAAGTAGCCAAAAAAGCAACTTTATTTCTGTTTTTAGCTGAAATTAAGGAAATCATTGGAATTATAGATGGATTGGGTGTTTGAATTGAATCAGGGCCTGGATGCTCGTCCGTGGCCTATGGAGCTGCACAGGAACTGGGTCCGTTCTTGGTCAGGAGGGACCTCCATAATGGAACCCATCTCGTTCTCAACAGATTCTCCTGGAACAGAGGTATATCGCAGTGTGTTTCCACTGTCGAATCTGCTCATTGAATTTCTCAGATCTCTGGCATTGCGAAGAAGAAAAAACAAGTAGGGCCGTCCTTTGATTGTTGAGAACATTTTGAATTTTGTGAATGTATGCAGTGGCGAATCTGCTCTTCTTGGAGGCGCCGGTGGGGGTCGGGTTCTCGTACTCCAACAAGACGGAGGACTTGAGCAGCCTTGGAGATCAGGTCACGGCCAATGACTCTCACTCGTTCTTGATGGGTTGGTTCAAGAGGTTCCCGAGTTTCCGATCCCACGACTTCTACATCGCTGGAGAGAGCTATGCAGGTCTCTATCCATAATGGAAGCCCTGAACGTTTTAACCGTCGTTCAATTGAGTTTTAATCATCTCACGAAATGCACGAATGCCGAAGGCGTCGCGAGTTTAATTACGCGTTTTTCTTTAAGAACGTTAGGATTCGAGTTTGACCAATTGGTGAAAAGTCTGTAGCTTTCTGCAGTGCTTGTCTGATTTATTATATGCATCGTTTTTCCTACGAGGTGCTTAAGGTTTCCTTGTGCTTCAGGGCATTACGTACCTCAACTTGCAGAAGTCATTTATGACAGGAACAAGGGAGGACGTGGCTCCTTCATCAATCTGAAGGGTTTCATGGTGAATTCATTGGCCTGCCACGATTTCTCTTTCCTTTGTTTTTTTTAACCATTTTAAATAAATCCCAGTTCAAGCTACAAGAAAGATGTGGCACAGCTGTTGATACAATAGAACTAATTATAATAGGCTATGAAGAATGCTGTTTGACGTTACTATTGGGTAGTTTAGCTTCAACTGCATAGTAACAATGCCAAAACACAGATCGGGAACGCAGTGATCAATGATCTGACGGACTCCAAGGGACTGATCGACTACGCATGGAGCCATGCCATCATCTCGGACCAGCTCCGCGACGGCATCTTCAAGGAATGCGACTTCAGCTCGAGCAATGGGACCGAAACCCCGCTCTGCCCTTCCCTCATCAGGGACTTCCTGTCAGCTTACTCCGACATTGACATCTACAGCATCTACACCCCGGTCTGCGACCTCCCTGACTCGTCTCCCTCCCAAAGGCTCTTTGTCTCGCCTCGGCTTCTCGCCGGCCATGTAAGTCTATCCTCATCTGTTCCGTTTTCGTTCCATCCTCAATCTACAAGATTAGAGTCAGAGCTTGCCGCTCGCTTCCCACACTACCCTTAACAAACGTACATATTCGTTCGCTGTGTTTGATTAATCAGGAGCTGTGGCGGGAGTTGCCGTCGGGTTACGACCCGTGCACGGAAGAGTACGTCATGGAATATTTCAACAGGAAAGATGTTCAGATCGCCCTCCATGCCAATCTCACCGGAATCCCTTATCCCTATACAACTTGCAGGTACTCTTTCCTCTCGAGATCAGATCGTTTCAAGACTCGATTAGTCAGTAAAAATATTGAATCAAAAACAAAACTTGAATCTGTTCAGAAATCCCAGTGCTAAGAATGGCTAATCCCGGGTAATGCTCTGTTTTACAATTAAGCGTCGAAACATCAGAGACAGACAAGAACTCTGAAGCAGGCACTGACAGATCGTCATGTGTCAATTCAATGTTTTTCTTTCTGTTCAGTACTTCTTGTTAAGTGATTTTAATGCCTTCTGGTGCTCGGAACATGGGACTGTCGCTTCTTTCTCCTTTTCATACTTCCTGTCCTACCTGCATGTAGTCGCGTTTACATTCCGCATCCATTCATTGCAGCCCCTCGGTGCTTCGTTGTCATTCGTTCCCGTCCTCAACCCCTCTCTCCTCTTGGCCCCCTGCCTTCTCCTGAAAATGGCTGCACCGGTCGCCATTGAATGCACCCTTTTAATGCTCTTATCTTGATGTTTTCACTCGACTCAGCAGTCAAAGATGGAGTTAAAAGAGAAGTGAATTAACGCTGTTGTCATGTGCTGATCGTGTGCAGTCGCGTGATCAAGTGGAAGGAATCTGCAGACACCATATTGCCCATCATCCGCAAGCTCCTGGACGCAGGCCTCCGGATCTGGATCTACAGGTACTCTCCCGCGATCCGACATCTCTCTCCCCTCCTCTCTTTATCAAAACGATGAATTTAGGGACTTCGGTTATCGGAAAAAGGGTATAAAATTTGACGGGAACTTCGCGAATGCAGCGGCGACACCGACGGGAGAGTGCCGGTCACCTCGACGAGGTACGGCGTGAACGAGATGAAGATGCGAGTGGAGGAGCAGTGGAGGGCGTGGTTCCACAAGCGGCAGGTGGCCGGCTGGGTGGAGAGGTACCAGGGCGGGCTGACGCTGGCGACGGTGCGCGGCGCCGGCCACCAGGTCCCCGTCTTCGCCCCCGATCAGTCCCTCTCGCTCTTCACCCATTTCCTCGGCACCGACGTCTTGCCATATTCCCGCGACTAGCGAGCCGATCCCAAAGCATGCATTTCGCTTGTGTCTTTGAAAGGGCTTTGATTTGATGTGTGAATGATCGATAATTCGTCTTAAGTGATCCAGAATTTCTCGTTGTTTGCATTGAAATATGATAGCAGTAGCACCATCGACCATGCCATAAGTTGAAAAAACATGAAAATTTCCAAGACACGACATACACGATACACGATCCACTTCTTAGCAATTTCAAGAAACGCGACAGAGAAGAAAGAAAAAGCTGATTACTACCCGAGCAGCCCCTTCTCGAGGGATTCGCAGTCCACGAGGTAAGCGAAGCCGTAGGCCATGTTCTTGAGCGTCGCGACGTGCAGGTCCTCGCTCGACGTCGCCGTCGCGTCGGTCGAGAAGAACACCCGGAACCCCCGCACGAACGCCTCCCGCGCGTTCGTCTCGCAGCACAGGTTCGTCATGACCCCGGTCACGATCACCTCCCGCACGCCCATCCCCGCCAGCCGCTCCTCCAGGCCCGTGCCCCGGAACGCGCTGTACGTGTACTTCCGCACCACCGGGTCGCCGGCCGCGTGGTCGAGCCCCGGCATCAGCTCCGCCTCGGCGGTGCCGTCGACGATGCGGGAGTCGAGGCCCCACCACTCGGCGAGCATGGGGTAGTCGGCCGGGTCGGCGTCGCAGTGCCGGGTGAAGAAGACGGGGATGGAGGCGCGCCGGCAGAGGCGGATGGTGGCGTTGAGCGCCGGGAGGATCGGGCCGGCCATGGAGGCGAAGTGGTTCTGGACGTCGATCACGAGGAGGGCGCAGGATTTCGGGTCGGGATTCCGGGTCCGGATGTTGTACTGGGTGTAGGACAGTGAAGGAGGGTCGACGGATTTGGCGGCCATTGATTTTGATTCCGGCGAGCGGTCGACGGAGAGGAGCGCAGGCTTTCTGAAAGGGTGGGGGAAGGAGAAGAATCCGTCGACGATGTTCGAGGTTGTTCTTTCGTGGGGAGCCGAAATTACTAGTTTGCCCTCCGAGTGAATAATCGATTATGGGCTCTAATTTTTTTTGTATTGTTGGCCTTTCACATCACATTACGTCGTTAATCATAGATTAATTGAAGGCGATTGATTTGGCTGAGAAGATTATTGGATGGAATTAGAGCAGTTCATGTGTGAGTTGTTTAATTCCCACTCTATTATATGACAAAGTGCATATCAAATCCAATTGTGTATTCATCAGATCGCCCATATTAAAGTTGAAATGCATTCATCTATCACATGCATTGAATATAGATTAATGTTTGTGCATGGACGAACCAAATGCCAAGAGGGAATCACGGGGGCCAATTATTGAATCTTGTCGGAACATAAATGTTACGCAACAATTGTCACTTATTAAACTCACGAGAGTTGCCTCTAAAGCCGTACCATATTGACTATTTGGATATATTGATAGGGGCGTTAACAATTCAATTAGGTTTTCAGGGAATCCGAACCAAACCAAATATGAACCAAAAACTAGATTCGATTTGATTCGGTTTTTCATTTTTTTATTTTTTGCCTTGCCTTTTGAAACCAACCTAAATAAAATATGAGAAAGAAGAGATATTTTAAATTGGATATTTAATTTTTGTTGAAAATTCCGAACTAAAAATACATGAAATTTCGATTCGGTCCAGTTTTGACACCCCCATAATATTGGTGGAATTAGATATATGGTATGCATTGTCGAAGGGCATTTCTAATATGCAGAAGTACACAATTGGCCCACTGTCCGAGTGAAGCAAATGTAGTGGCGGATTGGGCCTCTAAGGCCCATGGACGAAACGAGCTCTCTAGTCGGATCTAAAATCTGTTTAGAGGCCCTTTTTTTCATGCGATAGCGGCATCACGCAAAGCAATGAAATGAAGCAATTTCTTTGCACCAAAAAAAAAAAAAAAAAAATTTACAGAAGGGGTGGTGAAATAACTTTGCTTGGCAGGTAATTTCTAAATCTGACTGCCATTTCGGAGTGCTAAAGTTTCCGGTAAAAGAGTCGATTACTTCCTGCATTGTCATTCGGAATTTTTGTGCCTCTTTTTCGAGAGGAGGGTTTGAAGATGACGTGGAGCATCGCCATCGCTCGGTCAAGCTCTGGTGCCTTCTAGACCCTTCTCCGTCTCCGACGAAGGACATATTCTCCATATTCGCACACGCACATTCGCATTCGCCGCAAAGCGAGAGAGCGAGAGGGAGGGAGAGGGGGATGTCGTACTTGTTGCCGCACCTGCACTCGGGATGGGCGGTGGATCAGGCCATCCTCGCCGAGGAGGAGCGCGTCGTCATCATCCGCTTCGGCCACGACTGGGACGACACCTGTATGCAGGTACGTAAACCAACCCGCCTCCGCGCTCTCCCTCTCTCTCTCTCTCTCTCTCTCTCTCTCTCTCCCCGCCATCGCGAATCCTCCTCTTGCGGCCGCGCGATCGGCTCTGCGATTTCGTTGTATTGTTGCCGTCCTCGTCTTGCTGAGGTCGAAATGCGTCGATCGCTTCCATTTGAATTTCCACCGCATCTGTTCATCGGATCTTCGTAATCTGCTTCCGTTTCCGTTCCTTTAGATTTTCGGAGATGCAGAATGCGAGGAGGAACGGAGAATCTCTGATTAGGATCGAGAGAGGAGGTAGATTTTCGCGCCAATTTCGAATCGTCTTCAACATTTTCTATTCGATTGCCTATATATTTCCTTTTAGCAGCAGATCGATATGGAGTTCTGCTTTCCGTTCATGTTAGTTTTCTCCTTCTTTGCAGCAGAAGTTCACGCTCATTCGCATCTTTCGCCGTTCTTCATCGCATTCGGGTAATTTTTTTTTTCTTTTTGGGTTTCCGAATTTTCTACGAATATCCGACGGATATATTGCGTCATATTTCGGAATAGGGGACTGACTGACTGACTGGCGGAGAAAATAAAATAAAATAAATAGGCTAAAAAAATCACACGCGCCGAGCCGCCTCGGAACGCAGCGTAGAGGGCGTGGAACTCACGCGCGAGGAAGAAATACCGCATAAATTACATACGCGGCTTCGTGCTTGCGATCGACGCTTTTTTCAGACGCTCGTCTTCCAAGTCCGTCGTCGCCGCTCTGCATCCTTTTGCTAGGGCTCGGGAAAAGCAGTAGCGAGGCGAAGCCATCCAATCGTCTAATCGGTCGGGTCGGGTCTAAGCATGTCGTACCTGCTGCCCCACTTGCACTCCGGATGGGCCGTCGACCAGGCCATCCTGGCCGAGGAGGAGCGCCTCGTCGTTATCCGCTTCGGCCACGATTGGGACGAGACCTGCATGCAGGTTCTCCCCTTCGCTCTCGACTCTCTCTCTCCCTCTCTCTTTCATTCGCGATGACTGGCTTGTACTCTGTTGCGGGGTTCTGGGTTCGTATGGGATTAGTTCTGTCTGCGAATTTAGGGTTTCGAGAATTTAGAACCACTGGTGAATTTCTGTGTTCGCCTGATGGTTTTCTGCTTCTTAATTGTGCTACTTGTGAGCTCAGCTTGGGAATTTTTGTCCTTTGGAGCTGATTGGAGCTCGGCTTCACTTTCTTTTGCTTGCTTGGATCGGTGCGGATTTCGTCTCCGATCATGCGATCAATTGAATGGATTAGGTTTTTGAGGATCTTGGGTCAATTCGAGAGATGCGTCGAGCGTTGTTGGGAGTTCTCTCCGTTCTTCTGCTAGCGGATTAGGTGGTTTTAGTTGAAGATTTTTGTTCATTCTTTGGTTGTGGTGTGATCTGGAGTAACCCTTCTTGGCCTTTAGCTTGGGTTCTCAGAGTTTGAAACAAATTTGCCGATGCCCTTCGTCATTGGTCTTTTGGAGAAATGGTTCAATCGGTGGTTTTTCTGTGTTTGTTTACTTTAGAAGTTAAGAAGCCCTGTTCTTGTTATGAGTGTTAGCTTTTCATCTATCTGTATCGAGGCTTCATTTCTACCCAGTCATGCCTATTACTGAAGGACATTCATGGTCTATCAAAAACAAAGAATCGAACAGCTGCTTGTCCTGGGGTCTTTCTTTTTGTCCTAATTTTGTGTCAAATGTGTTTGTTGTATGCAAAGGAAAACGTGATTAAATAGTCGGGGGGGAGAGAGCAATCTGCATTAGTTGCTTACTACTTGCTTTTTTGTGTTTTCTTTTCATTGTTCATTTGGGTTTACTTGGTGATGGCGAGAGGATTCTCTAGAAAGCAGTGGCCAAATTATTGGGGATGCAAACCATTAGTTTCTTAAATGCTCAGAGAACCAGTTGCACAGCATACAGGAACAATTAATTCAGGTGGAGTGTTTAAATGCGCTGTGTAGCCACTGGGTCTATATGGTACTTTTGATTGTCATCTAGCTATGCCAATGGTATGAACCGATGCGCAGTGTTGTGAAGGCTAAATGGACATTTACCTTTAGAGATCTCAGTTAATTATTTTGATAGAGTGAAAAAAAATAGAAGAATCATTTCTATGCTGATTATGCCTTGCTTCCTGTATGCATCACAAGGTTTCGTGTCATTGTCAATTTGCTTCTATAAATTCAAGTACTGCTCACCTTTTGGGTTATAATATGCATGAATTTGGGTTTTGCAGATGGATGAAGTGCTGGCATCAGTTGCAGAGACCATAAAGAACTTTGCTGTCATATACCTTGTGGACATAACTGAGGTGCCCGATTTCAACACCATGTACGAGCTTTATGACCCGTCCACAGTCATGTTCTTCTTCAGGAACAAGCACATTATGATAGATCTTGGAACTGGAAACAATAACAAGATCAACTGGGCTCTCAAGGATAAGCAGGAATTCATCGATATTGTCGAGACGGTGTATCGAGGTGCTAGGAAGGGTCGTGGTCTGGTCATTGCTCCCAAGGACTACTCCACCAAGTACCGCTATTAATTCTTTGTGCCAAACTGTAGTTATTGGGTGCATGTAAGTCTTCAGAAACCCATTGCGACCTTTGTCTCCTCAATTTGACTGAAACTGTCATTTAGTGAATACTCCATACGAACTTTTCTGCATGGAGCTTTTCTGACTTGGTACAGCGTATTGGATAATTTTATAAAAGTTATGACTGCTCCCTCATTGTGTTGTCTGGCTGATGTGATGTTTTTTTTGTGTATGAATAATGTTATTGAATCGACAAGAGCAAGAAGGGATAGCTCCTAAGAGTTTCGTAAAGGTTTGGCCAAGTTCAGCCAACAATGGCGATGAAATCATTAGAGCATTTCAGAATCTTGAAAAGGTAATCAAGATGATTTTTAGAATATTGACGCCAAGGTAGAGTTTGTCAGTCGGTTGCGATTTTTTTTTTTTTTAACGTCTGCTCGGACTGTTCTTCCTCCATCATCGAGATGGAGAAGTCACCTTGCCAAATTTGATATCAAGGGCAGAGGCAAGCTCTCTCGTGCCCGCATGTCGCTCAATTTACGCCTTATCTTCAATAATTCAATGATATCTAGTGGCAGAGATGTCAGCAAGCCAAATCTGTAATTAGTTTTGGTCATGACAAAAGGTTGAAGCCTCGAGTTTTGGAAAACTGCGCGGGTAGGATATAGAATAGAACCATCAAGTCCCACCTTGAAGGTTCGTTTCCAATTCTGTTGGGACGATGATATGAAGGTTTAATATGTTAGCAGCTAAATGATGGAAACATTTATGGCATCAATCATCTATATCATAGGCAATTTGATACTTGCATCAATCATCTGTATCAGATATTCCCCCGACTTCGGGGGTGGTAATCGAAATTGTCCTGCGTACCTGTGACTTCTTTGGGCATGTTCTAACAATACAATGTGATGTCACATCTTCTTTTGCTCCTTAGTTGATCCCACTTTGCTCAGAGCTGATTCTACTAGATCTACGACCGTTACACCAATGAAATACCACGTGATCCCGGCTAACAGTACCTGCATCCACGAGCTGTTAACGATGTCCAGCGCTTGAGATCCACCAACGTGCTGTTGCAACTCGCCAACCATTCCATCCCCAACCTGTGACCTCACAATTGCAGCGGCAACCGAGGCTGCACAGACTGGAAACGCCCGCCATAGCGGGTTCTTTGAAGTATTCCTCTTTGTGCTCGGACGGGGATCGCGTCTCTTTTGCTTTTTGTTAGATGAGGACTCCTTGGAAACTCTAGGAGCAGATTCCTCCTCAGTTGCGGTTGCAGGCGGAAGCGCATGGAGAGTGGGAATCCAATACTCATCGTGGTATAGGCTTGCGGTGGTTCGTCTGGCATTCGCAGATTTGACACCTGCCAATTTCCTAGAAGCCGCAGCATCGCGGAGTTTCTTGAGGTCTGGATCCCTGGAATCTCCAGTTCTACGTGTCAGGGCTTTGCTTCCCATGTCGGGCGATTGCCAGTATATCCAGTTTGAGATCGACCTGATTGCCTGGATAGCTGAAACTCGAGCCTTGATTTGCAGATCAGTCTGCTGGAAATGAATTTCCCATTACTACATATCTTGGCATTACAGCATTAGTATAGAATGCAAATAGAAAAACAGGCGATACATATTTGTCTCCTGAGTTTTGTTATGAAAGGCAAATAAATCATGAGGCAGATGTAGACTAGGTAGGCACAAATCTTGACTAAAACCAAAGCTACACGCTTTACTAAACTCAAGATTCTAGCACGCCCATGCCTCGTACTATAATCATAATGAAGAAGAAGCCAAAAATCGGCAAGCCTTGCCTCTAATCTGGATTTAGGAGAATAATCCGTTGCACGAGCAGTTCTATAAGGCAAAGCATCTCGTTTGTTCAAATTTGACAGGTAATAAGGTAGTGACTATATCTGTAGGTTGAGAAATCATGATATTTTAGCCTTCCTAAAAAGTCTCCATTCGATTTACACCAATAATTGTCAAGCCCAATTCCGAAATGGCCCATGGTGAGACTCAGTTCAAATGCAAATTTTGACATGCAGAGCTCACTACTTTCGAGTCTGCAAACTAACCTCATCATCTGTTGTTGCGGCTTTGCTCCTTGCCTCGGTAACCCTGGTTTGAAACTTCTTCACATCAACGAATATGTTAGAGACGCGTGAACCGACCGAGTTGCTGGCACCAATTCTTACGTTGCCCCTCGGCTGCTTAGACATCAGAAATTCGAGAGCTGCCAGGTCTGATCTCTCAACAATACTGCATTCGCAAAAGATTGACGAGTATAAGTAAAATTCAAATTTCTATAAAAGTAAAATCTAAGGCATGAATGGCTATCTGTCAAAGATGACACCAAATTAAAAACACTGTCAAAGATGCCTGCAGATTGAAGAGGCAATACCCAAAAACAGAGAGAAAGATAGAGGTATACCTGATTTTGGAGCTTAAGCTAAATTCCCACATTTCACCTTTGGCTTCTAACGCATCTCTTTCTTAGTTTTGAATTACGTCATGTAAAACTTTCTTTGAGCATCCTAGTATCCGACACAGTTCTCGACATGACTTTTAACATTGGCAGGGCTTTACTTAAGGATTGATGAGAAAGGAGATGAGATCTTACGAGATGCAATCCACGGGACAGGCTTCTATCGCCTGTTGAATTTTATGGTTGGGGTCGGCCCACTGCGCAACGACCCGCGCCCTCCCGTAGACTGACTCGATCGCGAAGGTCCTCTCGGCACACAAGGCGCATTTCAAGCAGCCAACACACTTGACCTCATCCACAAACACCGCTCTCTGTTCGCTGTCGGAACCGAGCCATACCGAGTAGATGGGCTTCCCTGTGTAACCTCGAAGTTCGGAGGTCTTCGCTTGTTCCTGTACGGTCACATTACACTTACGGTAAACATCAAGCTTCCAGTTTTGCTTTCATGACTAAAACAGGACCTTAAGCTTCAAACTCTACCAAACATTACAGAGTAAAAATCAAACGTAATTCCAGCGTTCTTAGTCCTAATTTACAGGTCAGGCAATATTGCAACCAATTCCTACCGCAAACTACAAACCGATCGTTTACGAATTACTTGTACTCGTAGAACCAAGCCGTGCCGCGTCTGTCATAAGATCTCTCAAGTCAATCAGGCTTCAGTAGCGAGCGATTACTCCAACTTTTTCCTACTAAATTACAAAGCGATTTGCTCTTGCACTTGCTCCCACAAAACATGCTAAGTTCCACAAATCGAGCTGAACATTTTCAGCAAAAACGAAGGGATGCTACGGACGAACTATATTTCTTGCTCTCCCCATCTCGTTTCCTCCGTTCTGAGCAACTAAAACGACGATGACTACTCCATCGATCCGAAACTGGAAACGAACGAAGGGCACCGGGGTGGGGGGGGCTAACCTTGTCGTAGGCGGCGCGGGAGGCGGGATCGGAGAGCAAGGCGTAGGCGTCGTTGAGGATGATGGACATGTCGTGGCCCTCCGGGCCGGCGATGTCCGGGTGGCACCGCTTCTGGAGGGAGCGGTAGGCGAGCTTGATCTGGGAGGGGGAGGATGAGCTGTCGATGCCGAGGAGGTCGTACAGGTCGAAGTCCGTCATCATCCACGACGCCGAAGAAGAAGACGCCGCTCTGCATGACGACGACGACGATGATGCGGAGGCTGAGCGGTACTTCCTCGCGTCGAGCTCGAACCCGAACCCGAACCCGAGCCGGTTCGGCTTCGAGATCGCCGCCGTCGCGATGGAAGCCGCGGGAGAGATTAGGCACGGGCTCGACGAAGCGCTCATTGTTTCAGAGCGAGCGAGAGAGCACGAGAGCAGAGCGACAGAAGGGGGGCCAAATAAGGTGAGATTTTTTAGATATTTTTTGTGCTCTTTTGGCGCCTCCTATGAGATATTTGTTTAATTTTTTTTATTATTTTTTTTGGCTCTTTTAGATAAATCAAGGAGCTCCAGCTCCGAACATTTAGGGGGGAAGATGAGCGTGATAGATGCCACACAATAAAGGGTTCAGTCGCGATGTACTAAAATGCTCCATCGGCTTTGCAAATTGAATTCGACTCCTTGCCACGCCGATTTTCCTAAATTTCTCCTCATCATTTTTTTTCTGAAAAATAAGAAGTGATTGGCTATATTCCTTAAAAATATTAATCAATCGAGAACATTATCCTTGTTAATAACAATACATGCCCAAAGAGTTTGTGGTGACAGCTGAAAACATCTTTTGTCTATTCATTATTAAAAAGCAGACACAAATAATCAATTTTAAGAAATTATTTTCCAAAGCAATGATTTTTGGCAAAAACGACACGCGATGCGTGCACAATTTTGACTCATGTCGGCCCAAGGCATGCTCTGATCCAGTACCACAATCCATAGAATTTTTCGCGATCGAGCATCAGAGCTTTTTAATTGCAATTCCCTCGTTACCCACGGTCACGGCCACAGAAAGACAACGGTAGCAAGGCCTTCGGTCTATACCCGCCTACTCAGACATGACCCTAAAAGTCCCTTCAACTCCAACACTTACGAATAACGAGGATGGCTTCGATGCGATGACGCAAAGCATCAGCCAATGTTCTATCATGTGCCGGAACCCGCGCGACATTTCCTGTATTGGCTTCCCCTGAAATCCATCTTTAAAAGGACTCTCTGCAGGAGGTGGTTTTATGATCCAAAACTTCCAAGAGAAAAGGAAGGAAGAAAGAACTTCATATCGTTTCATATACTATCATATAACCAGAAGAGAACGATCAAGTCCATGCCACGGATCAGAAAGATACAAAGACAATGTAGTCTTTCTCACAGAAGGAGCATGAGTATGAATCAGGTCGCTAGCCATTGTAAAGAACTGAACTCCTACGTCTATTATTTGAGCTATAGCATGTAGCCTCGACAATACTTTCACTTGCTGTTCGGAGATCCAGAGACTTCGGCACTGCAAACAGGACAGACCTGCCAAGCAAAAACAAGAAAAGGCCATAGATAAATTGAACCGTTTGCCTCTGCCACATACCGTAAAAGCATGGATATACAGCAATGGAGAAGGCCTGTCTTGTCTTCCATATGCAAATATTATGCCCCCACTGTCTTTGGTTAAATTCACAAGCGAGTGATGCAATACACCAATTAGAAATTTATGACCACTTTATTCATGACTATGTATATGGATGTGCCACCTATCAAAAAGAAAAGTACGGGGATGGGCCAACCAAAATGAAGTGCTCCTTGTTGGATAAAGAAAACAAACAATCCATGAATCGTTTTTGATAAGATCCATATCTTTCGCTTAAACACAAGTTTCAAAGAAAAACAGGTTTGAGATGAAAGAATTCATACTGCATTAATGGACATAACAACGTAATAAACTAGAGAGCCACAACCTTAGATGATTCGAGAAATAATCATACCTTGTTTATTTGCAGCCAATTATTTATGCAGTCTGAATGGTATGAATGTTTGCAAGATAGCACAGTCAGCTTCTCACCATCCTCATAATCCAACCGGCAAATGACACACCTGGAAAAACAAAAATTTTAATTGAGCTATCATGGCACCCAAAACTGAACTATATGTTTGGTGACATGGAATAATAGCAAATCTAGGCACTTACGAATCATTGGTGCCATGCTGACTGCTGCCTGTCTTATAGCTAACAGAAGACAGAGAAGCAATTGTATCAGCTGAAAGCCCTCTACTCTCAGTTCCAACCACCTCACCTAGGGCCAGCAGCTCCTGCAGAATGAGATCAATGCTTAACATGATGAAAGCAGGAGATCCACCAAAAAGAAGGACGACAAGCTGGCTTATATTCTTACTTCATATAAGAGCTCATCAACATCCTCCCACACGCCCTGCAATCCCATCCACACATTAGAAGAAAGAATTCTGTCTTCACTTAAAAAAATAAAAAGTGGCCACAACAATCAACAAGAAAGTGCATATAACAGTCCTCAATTATTTGACCTAGCCTCCTAGGCTACTATGGGCAGATGGCTTACTAACTGCTTTAGTATTGCTGATCAGCTAGTTTATAAAGAAAGCAGAATGATTATTCATGCTTGCACAAATGCATGAATGTACACATGGCACCTAAAACTTTCGAGCTTGACTATATCCCGGGCACTCATAACACTGTCAGGGGTGTAAAATCAAAGCATGCTAAGCATATTTTCTACCTAGAGCTTTACTTACTATCTTTTGTATGTAGGGTAAGTTAAACTTCCGAAGAAATTTTTAAAGACTTTATAATAAATAGAAAATATGTTGTACAATAAATTCTAAGAGTTCAAGCTGTGGGAGGCAAGAGCTAATAACTTCCAAAAACCTATTGAAAAGACAATAAGGCCTCTGATTCTTTAATTGAATGACCAATACCCTGCACATTTGTTATATCAATGGCGCACTTCCTATTAGTGATTCCTTGCCCCACCAGAATCTTAAGCATGAAGAGGTGGCATAAATTGCCCTTTTTCTGTCTAAGTAGGTCTAGATTAAAAACTTGATTGCCATTAATTCCACTTCCCACCAACACAGAGTCCACATTTATCAGGCTCTCAACTGCTAAAGCTGATATAATGATTACCCACTTAAACAGAAAAGGCAACAATTAGAGCAGCTAAGCCATCTCAACTTTCATCGATAATTTAGTAGGGCTGAGTGATAGGAATGCAGCATCTCTTGAGTTATAAGGGATTCTCAACAAGTTACCCAGAGGCATTACAACACTCTACCACATTAAGAACCAGCTAGAATATTAAGAAGAAGTCTCAACTATTTTTGCAATGCAAAAGAATAAGAAAAGCTTTAATATCGCATGTACGTTAAAATATTACCCTGCTAGCACTCCACACAACTTCCTAGTGAGGCAAGGCAACATTAGTCATCTACCAAGTTAGAGAGGGTTAGCACATCTTTTTCAACATGTTTGAACTTTTACCTTTCTCTATATCCAACATCAAACATAGCAGAATCGTGCATGGCATCCATTGTATATGTTTTCCTTCAATCGTTAAAGGATACTCTAGATGTTATTTATCTCCCGTGAACCAATCTCATCTTGTCCTCATTTCCTCAGCACATTGCGCATAAAAACTCCATAATCGTTCCCATCGAGAAACTCTCCACATACACAATAATCCGGGTAAAATAAACCCAGAGAATAATACAGCCACGAAGGAAAAGGCTCTCTGGCCTGATTATAGTATAGTAACGGAGAAAGAGAAGAAAACGGAGAAAATTGTGGACTACCGACCAAAATTAGTGCAAGAGCTGCTTGAGCAACTCAAACCTAGTCAACAGGATTATTAACCGCAAGATAGAGAGAGCTCCCATGAGACATTCTTCCCATTATTAAAATCATAGCATGTCACCAACCTTTGAGTATGCTTGTACTCTAGAAAGGACTAGATGAGACATAAACCAATCCAGCATCTTATGGCTGAGAAAGAGACACAGAGAGAGACATCACAGATACCTGATGATTATCATGATGATCCTCTTCTTCTTCATCATCTTCTTCTTCTTCTTCACCAAGCCCTGCAAACACAAACAGTTTTTTAAAATTCCAGCACTGTCAAAGCAGTAATGTAAGGATAGACGAACGTAACATGAGAAACACTCACGATCATTTAGCCCAGCAAGGGCCAGCATTCGAGCTGCCATTTCTCTCTCCTCAGCATCCTGTAAAGCTCGAGCATAAGCCTCATCACTCGAGAAGTTTTCTGGCTCGAGTTCAACAGCTTGGTTGCTACCTCCATGAGCATCTTCAGCAGCATGCACATCAAAGGCATCTCCAGCATCCATATCAGTGCCATCGTGCGAGCCCCCAACCTCATTGTCCTCATCATCAGTTTCATCATCAAGATCCTCAAAATCATCATCCTCGTCTGGTACATAGCTCCCACCCTCCCAACTTCCATAATCACTGCCGTCATTATTAAATCTAAGCATCATGTAGGCCCTTTCCTATTCCGGAAACATATATTGTCAGTCGTTGTAAACAGTCAAAAAAAGGGGGCGCTTTTGGATCAGAAATTTGCAATTTGAAAATGAATCAGCGCAGCTTAAAAATCCATTGGCGAGTAAAGATTTGAATCGAACAATTCGACTTGTATGAAACCCTATGCAGAGAAAAGGGAAGCAGCAATATCTAAAAGCACAACAACGCGTGTAGGGACTTTAAGGTCCAAGCTAAACAGCCATTCTACTAAACCGAAGTACGAAAACTTGAACGCAAGTCAATTCAACGACGAGGGGCAAATCCATGTTCCAACAATAAAAAGACGAGATCAGGTCTTCAAAGTCTAAATTTCAAAGACACGGTCTCGAGACGACCAAAACACTGCGACAATCTAGAGTCCTCCAGAAACACCATCGCAACTAACTTTGAGAATTACCGAGTAGCCGAATTTTCATCCATCGGAACGACGAAACACAATCTTTAAGCCAACGGATGCAGAGAGAGAGAGAGAGACAGAGACAGACAGACAGAGACGGAGACGGAGTACCTGCTCCTGCAGCCTACAGGCGAGAGCAAAGTCGGCATCGACCTGACTCAAGACGGTGAACGGAGTCCTGCTGGCGGACGGCTGATTCGCCTGCGGCTGCGGCGGCTCCTGCGCCGCCACCTCCGCCGCCGCCGCCGCCGCCGCCTCTGCCGCGTCCCCATCGCCCCCTCCCGCGACCGCCCGGAGCCATCGCCATCGCCGCCGCCGCCGCCATCGCCGGGGGCGCCGAGGCCATCGGGCGCGACGGGGGCGGCCCCGTCGACGACGGCGGCCGCGGGGCCCTCCTGCGGCTCCTCGCGGGCCACCTCGTCGCCGTTGATCTTGGCCACTTGCTCGCCGACGTCCGCCATCAGGAAACCGATTCGAGAAACCGGGGAGACGGGGATCGAAATCGGTACGGAAGGTCGGAGATGTACGGCGCCGGTGGAGCGATCGGGGAGAATCGGAGGCGCACGGAAGAATTTGAAGGAGAAGAAGACGTCGTTCGAGCACGACTTCGATTGTGGAGCGAGAGAAAAATCGATGATGACCGGGTGGGGCTTTTTGAACCTGTGGAGGGGCAGAGGAGCCTTTCCGTAGGCGTGTCGATTTTTTTAAGTGTGTATGCGTGTGGAGGAACTCCGTATCCCCGGACCACCGTAAGTCCGCCGAATCTTGCGCGTTGGATGGCTCGACCCCGCGCCGGACCTGCTCGACCTAACGGCGGAGATGGAGCGGGCGCACGAGCGTGCCGGGTGGGTGGGGGCGCGAGAGAGGAGGACGGTGCGGAGGATTCGGTGCGCGGGGTGGGCCAAGCCCAGAGGACGCAGGCCCCCGTCGTACGGGTCACGTCGCTTGCGTGGACGGATTTGACCCCAGCGGGCCGGCCCAGTCGCAGATCGTCAGACCCGACCCGATCGCTTTCGGCCCAGAAGGAGTGGGCCCGTCGGGTTCGCACGTCACATCCCTGTAAGGCTGGGAATCAAATGAAAGCACTCGAAATCTTTCCTTTGATAGTAGTCAGGCTTTTTAGTCGGAGAACGGCATATTAGGTCCCCCAAAGGCTCAACAGGCAAAAGATTGGAAAAAGATTGATCGCACCACTTTATTGGTTCGGACAAATACTACTGGATCGTACCATAGAAACGGGTTCGAAACGATTCCCATTTCGAAACCCAGCCACCCAGACCGTTCCAATTCCATCAGAAAACTTAACTCCCCGTGATCACGGTCCCCAAACGCGTCTACGAAAGGATTTTCAGGTCCACTTCGATCGGGCATCTCGCCGGCCACCTTGAAGTACAGGGCAAGCGAAAGAAGCCTGGAAATAGTTACGATTGACTTTTAGAGGATTGGACATTCTGTTCTTGGTTTTTTTCTCTGTTTTTCAATTAGTGATGTGATCGAGGGAAACCTAATCCACGAGCGCACAGTGTCGTAGCGCGACATTATTATACACGTCGAAATTAGGCAAAAAATCCAGGGGGGAGACTCGGCGAGAGAAAAATCCACGCCCCCGCGACCTTCGCGTACACTCAATTCGAACGATTCGTCAACGGAAAGGTGAAAATTCAGGAGCGGAAAACGTCGCATGAAAGGTCTCCGCTTTCACATTGCGTCGAGCGGGACCCTTCAAGGTATCGCAAGAGAACAAGAAATAAATAAATATTATAATGGGAAAAAATAATAATAATAATAATAATTGAGCTCGAGTTGAATAATGGAGCAGAGCACACCCAATAAATGATTTGTTTCTATTTTTTATTTTTCATTTTTTTATATTTCGGGTCGTGTCATTTTCTTTACAATAACTCCAAAAGCTGGGAGAGAGAGAGAGATGGGCTCCAGCTGTGATGACAGGTTGACAATTGTAGTTCCGGTCTGGGCGAATTTTCCCCCTCCAAAGTTGATCGCATCCCCCGCCTCCAAGAAATAACATAATCCTGTCGGGTCATGAGTCATGACATGCTTCGGGTCCTTGCGATTCGGGTCGATCAGATTCAGGCTACAAATCCACTGTTAAGGATGAGCATAGTTTCATTATAGAATTCCAAACCGAAGAATCAGACCTGAAAAAATCTATTCAATTTCAAATTGTGATGTATATATAATTCGACAGATGAGTTCTAAATTTTAGATAGACAGAATTTATAATCCAAAATTTGGAATAAATTTTTATGTTTTTCTTAGTTTACATCTTCGCACAATCCTATAATATTCCATGGCATCCAATAATGAATATATAATTTAGAATCACTAATCTAAGCTTTTCATTTAATAACTGATATATTTACTTCATTAATATTTCATATTCTCCGTTATCTAAATATAAGTTGTGATTAATGAATTGTTGTATTAAATAATAATCATTAAAGGTAATTGTTTTAATCGTTTAATTAATAATATATGTATAATTTTGATATATCTCGAAATCATTTTCAAACCCGTGATGAGATAAGTTCCAGATTATGAGTATTTAGCTTTTCAAGTTTCAAAATATGATGAGCATATTCTAATTGGTAAATTCAACGAGGAACGGTGCAAAATTTGGAATCACTCATTCATAGCTATAATTAGGCCAACTTGATGTGGGGACAGACTAGAGCGAATGAGGCTCTCATCGGAGGCCACGTGAGGGTCGCCCGCTTGGCCTAGGCCTCGACCCGAGTTGCCACTTGCCGGCAAGCCTCCCGGTCCGATCGACGATATCGATAAGATGTCTACGAAAGGGAAGTTCAAAAGCATCGCGACAGGATCAACGGCACACCGAAACACAAAAACTCGCGACTCGAATTCTATCTGATTCCCTAATTTTGTGGTCGGAGTGACATGGCACGTGTCCGTTGTAATCTCCCCATGCACAGAAGAGAGGACGTGATGTCTATGAATGGACCCGACACTGATCCCCACGTGCGGGGAGATAAAAAAGCATACACGGCCCGTCTCGTTTTACGTTTGCATCATTAACCTAGTTTTTCTCGGAATATAAATTTATCCTTTTATGAATATTTTTTTTTTTAAAGGCAAACCAAACAGATGCTGCGCCTCAAGAAATGTGGGCTTCGAAATAATTTTTTAAAAAATTAAGAAACGTTGAGATGACCGTTGACAATGCATTTGCCGGTTTTTCTATTGTTCGATCAATATTAAGAATCCGTTTAATTTGCAGAAAATTGATGATTTCAAAAATATTGTTCTAAAAATAATCAATTTTATCACTTATAAAAATGAAAGGATACAAATATTTTTATCATCTATGAAATTATTTATGCAATTATTATGATAATAAGAGTATTTTCTACTGACTAATTATTTTAAGCCATACAGAGAATCATTTGTTGGAAAATATTTTTTAAATCATTTATTTTCCTCAAAACAAACAAACAAAGCTTAAGTAAAAATGCATTTCCAATAGTTCAAAGTCTTCAAGAACAACGGCATTAGTCGAAGCAAAAGTCACACTGAACGCTCATGTCATCTGCCTGTAATCCAATAACATATTAAATGAACCCATCGAAATACCATCACGGGCCTTCATTTTCCATTGAATGATCTCCAAAATGACACAAATGGTTAGGTCTTGTTGCTTAGACATGATTTAGGATAATGATAGAAATGGTCTATAAATTATAAAATTGTTTAACGTGATTTGAGAATTTTAGCTCAAGATATAATGTCGTTCCCCAAACTTTTAATTTATTCAATTTGGTCCATAAACTATTGGTACTTGTTCAATTTAGTTTTTAAATTGCATTAAAATGTTCAACGACGTCATTCCATCAATTTAAATTCAGGGACAGTATTGAACATTTTCATGTGGACCATAGACTAAATCGAAAATGTACTGAAAGTCAATGGACAACATCGAACAAATTAAAAGTTCATGGATGACATTACATGTCGATCTATAGTTTATAAACTACATTGCATATTTAATCAAAACTCATAAACTATTTGAGTCCATGATTTTACACCTTTTATGTCATGCCCCACGACATTAGAAATTGCACAAAAGTCCTCACTAAATCTAGAAAGCTTTTTTTCGTTTCAAACAAAGTCTTACGTAAAGGAAGGGACCATCCATGCCCCAAACCGCACACAACCCCCGATCCGAGGAATACATGTCCAGAGACTCTTCTTTTGCGGGGGTCCATTGGGGTCATACCATCATCATCACCAAAACCCAAAATTATTTTAAAATAATAAATTAAGATTACGATCGAAAACTCAATTATTCTAATAGCGCAACATGGAATGTTCCACCACGTAGTCGCTTAAACAAATCAGACGCGATCGAGTATTATAAGCACATCAAATCCGTGGCGCAATTATGCACTGCCGTTTTGTACAACGATAATAATGACGATTATCATTATTATTATTATATCCTACGGTAGTGGTTAGGGTCAAGGACATAAAACGAGATAATTATTCATTCAACTAAATCGGCGATTTAAACAAATCATAGGAGCAGAGGGCAATCGACGCGTCATCAGTAGAGCGGAATATGTGCCCCTCGTGTGCCTAAATTTACATCTCATTTCCCGCGCCGTGTAATTTGTCTTTTTACGTCGCGAAAACCGCGTTGCGGGGGGCAGCCCGATCGAGAAGATAAGTCGCACGGGTCAAGGCCTTAATGAAATTTTTATAAAGGTGCGGTGTGGTGGGATTAGCTTGCGCATCTTTTGGCGTCGAAATTAGAAAGGCGAACGTGATTTTCGCGCCGCTAATAACCTCGGTGCCATCGCGTGACGGTGAGATACTCTCTCTCTCTCCTGCCCTCTCTCTTCTTCTTCTGGCCGAATAATTAATTAGTGGTTTTTGCAGGGACCCCACGGGACACTAACTTTTAAGACTTTGGGGGCCCCACGTCGCAAAAAGTATTCGCGACGAGGACTTTTATGCGGTTTTCTTTTGTTTTGTTTTTCTTCTTTTTGGGGTGTCGGAAATGTCTACTTGGTAAATCCGGCTTTGGGCCCCGAAAATTGACTCCCCGGGAAAATAATCCATCGTGTGTTGACCGTTGCCTGATAAAGTTTGGAATTTTAAAATAATTAAAAACACGGATGATTAGCGGAGATTTCGTGGCAGCTGGTCGATTAGAATAATGGGGAGAATTTGTTTACGTGTCGGATTTCAATGATGGGATTGGATAAGGTAGGGAAAAAAAAAGAAATGCAAAAACTTCCTGGCTGCCTTATAAAATTGATCCAATAATGCCCCTTTATTTTATTAAGCTATTAATCTAGTTTTTATTGTAGTCTTTAGGGCGTTGGTGAAATTTGTCGGATAAGTTAAATTTCTACCTTGTAACTCGACACTGAAGTTTCCAATTACCTTTTGGCCATAAGAACGTCGCAAATATCGAACGATTGATTGAGATGCTCTATGAGTTTATTAAATTAGCTCGAAGAGCCAGATTAAGATTAGTCCATCCGCTTTGAAATAGCAGCACTTCCTTAAGTGGAAATGTCTTTTTTCAAACTCTGACGATAGATGGGCTTTCAAAATCACATTGCAATCGATAGTTGCAATCAATCGGTGCGTATAGGTGACGTGGTACATTCACTCGTCATCCATTTCATGGTAACCGTATAATCTTTGTTTTGGTGTCGAGTAAAGAATTTCGAACAATAGTCGAGGCTCCATTTATTGCGCGAATAATGAATATTTTAGAAAATATCTCTGTAAAAATGATTATTTTTATTGCTCGTCTAAAATGATTTAACAAAAAATATTTATATCACCCAATAAACTATTTAGACATGGATTGCCATTGGTAATAAAAATAAATTTCATTATCTAATTACTTTTAGTGACACAAGTGATTTGTTTAATTTATTTTCAAATTATTCTTTTTTTCGTCTCGAAACAGAGAAAACTCATAAGTGGATCTATTAAAACAAATCATAGAACCATCTCCAAGCCCATATTTGATAGGTTAAGTTGTTAAACGAGTTAATTATATTCCACAAATTGGTCAAAAGTATGTTTAGAATAGTAAAATCTAAAATAATTAAATAGGTTTACAACTTATTTAGACTCAATCAATCAATACAACTCTTTCTTTCGCTAGCTCATTTTGTGTTTTGATATCAGTTTTGGTAAAAGTTTTCTTATATTATAATATGAGTTAAGTATGAATTAATAAATTTGCATCACATGAAAAAATGGTCAATCCAAGTTGAACTATTTTTTATGCGACCTAAATTCGACAGATTCGTTTGACAAGTCCACTCACGAGCAACCACTATCGAATTGAATTATTTTTTATGCGACTTAAATTCGATTGATTCGTTTGACAAGTCTGCTCATGAGTGATCACTATCGAACTTGCTTCTATGTCATGGCCTACGTGCTCGTAATGGGGACCGCACCGCACGCCGGTCCGATCAGTCGGATCGCCCCCCCGGGGCTCTGGCGACGCGCGACGGATCGAACGCCGCGGAAGGAGGTTGCCCGCGTTCCGGAAACAACGCCCCGACTGTTGCTAAAATGAATATACAGCTGGGAGAAAAGGAGCAGGGCGAGCGCTGGAGCCGGAACTCGGAGTGGCAGTTTCGTAAATACGGGCCGGGCGGGACGTCCATTTGGGCTCACTGACAAAAACTCACTGACTTGACTTCTTTAATGCTGAGACCGGTCGCCCCCACGCGATGCACGAGCGCGTGCCGCGCAACGCCCCCGTTTTTCATGCTCCGACTTCTCTATTTCTTTTTTTTTTTTTATGTCTTTTTTCTGGTAACATTGGTCGGGAGATCAAACCGGTCTTCTTCTGTCGTACTATTTTCTTTCTCTGCCTCATTTAAGTTACGTTGGTGGATAAATTGCTAAGCAACACGTAGAATCTCAGGTGTCCACCAGGCAACAAATCGAGCAAAATACGTTAGGTGGGACTACGGTGTCCTCGCTTTAATAGAGCAAAAAGAGATAACTACCGATATCCATTTATTGTACGAACATATTAATTATTATCTTGAATAAATATCACCCAACCTTTTCATATTGAGGTTACATGTGTTTCTCAATGAATCACTTGCATCTTTAAAATAACGAGTTAAAGAAAAATATTTTTATTATCGATAAATAATTTATATTCGAATACTTTAGTGAATAATGAAAATATTTCTAAAAAAAATCACTTTTTACTAAATAAAGGAAACCTTAATTATTCTCTTTGCTCATAGAAGCATGCAACCGTCCAGAGTTCTTCAAAACGAGCATCTATTTTTTGGGCGGGAGCCGAGACAGTCCCTATTAACACGTGGCGAGTTTTGGTGCCCTGGTCGTTTTAATTTCCAGTTACATCGCCGGACCACCATATAAAAAAACCCCACAAAATTAAAGGACGATGGATCGGCGCACCTGCGGGGTTATTTACAAAAGAAATCTCCCGCGTGCGCGGCCCGAAACGGTCCGAAACGACGGCGTTTCGAGCGATTCCCCCAGCTGAAAAAGGTGGGAAATGAGATTATCTTTCTGACTCCAACAGCCCCCGATTTTCTTCTTGCTCAGGGGCTACATTTGCAATAATGCTACGTACTACACATGGGGACAACGATCCGCGGGCGTTAGCCATTTATTACTTTCCAAATTTGTTGCGATGGAATGACGTGGCTCGCGGAGACCCTTCCTTTTGTGGGCCGGTTCCGATTTTCACAACGTCACCTCCATACGGATAATCACTTAGTTAGAATCATGAAAAATTAAAAATTAATGTATTCTTCCAAAACTCTAACTTGGTTTATTCGTGATATATTTATCTTTCTCTAGCTTCCGTCAAATTAAACTGTGAAATTGTTGTATCAATTTGAGGTTCTTTATAATTTAAAAAATTAATTCGTGATAAATTTGTCATAAACACACTAATTATTTATTTTCATAATATTAACCATTATTTTTATTATTTCCATCGATTTGGTTCAACTCCTTGATGGTTAGATCTCTTTTTATCTCTTATCTATCATCTATTACACTCAATTGATAAACTTTTAAATGTGAGCATAGATGGCCACTCGTGAGTGGCAACACTTGGGTGTTATTATTGAAATTCCACGTAGGTGACGGAATGTTCATTTTGAATTGCAACTACCACTCATCTAAGTAAGCTCTATAATCATTGCTACAACATGGTGCTCGTGTGTGAGAGCTGAAATAATCCTATGCCATGGCACAATCAAATGTCATTGAAGAATCAAGGCTTCCTAAAATCAGCAAGTGATTGGGGAGTTACTAAGTTGGTGGTCAAGGAGTCGCCGGCATCTATGCAGTGCAATTGTGGCACTTTTATTGCGCATAAAATTACCATGCAATGTGAGATTCACGATCGACTGATTGAGTTGCCCAATCAATCCTTGACAAGTTGACTAGATATGTAGAAGCCAAAAAAGGCTGAAAGACGCACGTAATCAATTGATTAAACACCTTTCTCTTTAACTGTAATCATGCATAGAGATATTAAATTAAATAAGACAAAACAATCACTTACTCAAAGTTAAAAACATCAAATTAACACATTATTTTGATCCAAACTTGAATTAACTAGAAAGTCGCATCTCATAAGAAAAATCACGAGAATAATAAGTCAGTGTATTATATAACTAGAGTAACTCATGACCATTAATCTATTTCTCCATATTTGTTCTCGGGTTTCAATCCCTCTTTTTTCAAGAGCATCGATTAAGAAAAGGCAATGAGTCATCCTATCGAGCACATTTTGAATAAAGATCTCGTGTGAAAGAAAGAGTGTTGTCACAATGCTACAAACACAATTGGCCCAATAATCGTTTTATATTCCTCCTACATAGAATCCGTTTTTCGTTTGGTTTATTTGTTGAATGCGTCCACACTCTCGTACACACACACAGACTTATATATATATATATATTGCATCAACGGAGGAGGAAGGAGAATATCGAAGCGAGAGCGGTCTTAAAATTTTGAAATTTCCCTCGTTCGGAAAGTGGGAACATCGAAGCGCGGCGTGACGTTGCAAGTAAGTACACGACCGGCGAACGACGTCGCATCTGAATTACGCGACCGAGTTCACGGGCGGCGGAACAGGAACCGGCGGCGGCGAGGTTCGGCTGAGCTGGGATGGGCATTAACACCCGAACCTTCGGTCGGGTTTCGCTTTCATCTCATCACCGGAGAAGGGAGAGAGAGCGAGGGCGGTGGGGCCCACGATCAGACAACTCATCCAGACGCTTATTAAATCCCTTCCTTACGACAAAAAAAAAAAAAGAAAAAGAAAAGAAATTCCCTTCCCCTCTCTCCCTCCCTATCATCTGCGATTGGCGTGCGGCACGTGCGAGGCGCGTGGGGGCGGCGCGTGGAGGGGTGCGGGGGGTGGAGATTTTTACCCGCCCGAGGGGCGTGAGCTGTGGGGGATGTTCCCGATGGGCCCCACTCCCCATGTGCCCTCCTTCCTGTCTCCACCAGCTCCTGCCTCTCAATCATTAGCTTCTCTCTCTCTCTCTCTCTCTCTCTATCTCTCTCTTCCTCTCCAAACCCTAAAAACCTCCTCACTCTCTCTCCTCTTTCTCTCTCTAAAGCTCGCGGACGACGACGAGCCACGCCCGACGCAGACACCACTCAACCACCTTCCTGCATCTTAGCTCAGCTCAGCTCAGCTCAGTTCCGGCAAGCTCGAAGCTCGCGACAGCGAAGTGCCCGTCCTGTAGCTGCGGATCGTCGCCGGAGAGAGAGAGAGAGAGAGCGAGGGGAAAGCAGCGGAGCTTTTACGACGGAGGCGGAGGTTGGGGGGAGGGGCGGCCGAGGAGGGTTTGGTCTCGAGAGCGCCATGTCGAATTCCGACGTGGGGAGCAACGCCGCCGCGGCCAACGGGGCGATCATCGATCCCCAGCGGCAGCCGCACCAGCAGGGGGCCAACGGCGCCCTCGCCGTCAAGAAGCCCCCCTCCAAGGACCGGCACAGCAAGGTCGACGGACGCGGCCGCCGGATACGGATGCCGATCATATGCGCCGCCCGCGTCTTCCAGCTCACCCGCGAGCTCGGGCACAAGTCCGACGGCCAGACCATCGAGTGGCTCCTCCGCCAGGCCGAGCCCTCCATCATCGCCGCCACCGGGACGGGGACCACCCCCGCCAGCTTCTCCACCGTCTCCGCCTCCCTCCGCGGCGGCGGCGGCGGCGGGGGGTCCAGCTCCGGCGGCCTCTCCTGCTCGATCTCCATGTCCCCCAACGCCTCGTCCATGGAGCACAAGCCCCTCCTCGGGCCGCCGTTCATCCTCGGGAAGCGCGTGAGGGCGGAGGACGACGGCGGGAACGGCAAGGACGAGGTCTCCGTCGTGGGCCCCACGGTGGAGGGGATGGTCGGCGCCGGCGGGGCCCCGGGCGGCTTCTGGGCGCTGCCGGCGCGGCCCGACTTCTGGAGCTTCGCGGCGGCGGCGGCGGCAGCAGCGGCGCCGCCGCCAGAGATGGTGGTGCAACAGGGCGGGGCGGTGTCGCAGCAGGCGCCGTCCTTCTTCTTGCATCAGCAGCAGCAGGGAATCGGGGAAGCGTCGGCAGCTCGGGTCGGGAATTACATCCCGGGCCACCTGAACTTGCTCGCGTCCTTGTCGGGCGGGTCCGGGAACTCCGGCCGGAGGGACGACGACACGCGCTGATCCCGTGGGGGGTTGGGGGGGGGGGGTGGAGGCACCCAGCAGTTTACTGCGTTGCGTTGGTATATAATATAAATATGTGCAAGTCCTGTCGTTTCTCAGTCAGTCAGTGTGTGTGTGTGCGTGTTGTGTGAAGATGGAGAAGAAGGAATTTTTAGGTGAAGTTTTTAGGGGCTTAGGCTATTTAGTTCTTTGGGTGGAGGAAGAAGTAGGAGTTCCGCTCAATGCATGATTCAATTTAGGGCGTTTCCTTTTAACTCTTTCTGGTTGTAGCGTTTCTTTAGGGTCATTCTTAGGTTTCTTCTTCCTTGGTGGGAAGTCTTTCTTCGACAAGACACGGGGGCTTGCGGGAATTCGGGCTCTTGTTTGGAATTCCGAGGGTCTGCTGTTCGAAGGAAAAAAAAAGAAATGGGGGGTTTTTGCGCAAAATCCTAGAAGTGTCTTGTGATGATGTTGCCCATAAAGGACATCAGGTTGGTTAATTCAACGTACTTTGCGCAAGGATTAAGGCGGATTCTTGCGCATGTTGACACTGTTCTGTCACATGTCTTGAAGACTAATGGCATTTGCATGCCCATGGGGGGGTATGTTTACCTTTTTCTAGTCTAAACTCCTCGATTCGCTGCTCGTGTGGTGGCCCCATTTGCTGCATAATTCAGTGAGAAAAGCTTCGATTTGTTGCATCTTCGCTCAAATTGCCGTGCCAAGGGGGCCGAGTTCTTGAAGTTCTCTGCGCCACGTTGTCCGGGCCTCCTCTGCCTCTCGAAATCGTGAAGATGCATGTGGGTGCTTCAGCTTCAAATCAGGCGCCTTCAGTCTTTGAGAAGAATTCAGGAGGTTCCTGCCGGTTCAGCTCTGTTGGTTGTACTCTCTCGTCCAATGCCCCTCGGAGGCGATAGTATGAAACGAAGAGATAGGAAAGAGGAGACTATTATCCCTCCGTAAGGCCCCTGCTTTTTCTCGCTTTTGATAATTTTGTCTGTAATTCTTATGCATTCCTGTATTAGATTCATCAGCGTGGAAAATAATGTGCTTTTTCATGTATGTAACTGGATTGTTTCTTCTGGGTGCTGCTTGTGTGAATAAAAAAAGAAAAATGAAAAAGACCCAAATAATCTTTCTCGGTTCATCCTCTGTTCTATTGCTCTTCGGCTCTCGGACTCTGGCCTAACTGCTGCTCCATGCGCATGAATCGCGCTCCCCCCGCGTGTCAATCTTCTTCGCCGCCGGTGCCTTCGCGGACCGAGCCGCGGATTCTATCCCAATTTCGGCATCTGGGTCTACTTCATTTTTAGCCACTCGATGACCCAATGGGGGTGTTTTCGGGCTGTACAGATGCTCTGTGTCTGCAATGTGAATACTTGTCCTTCCGTTGTTAAAAGGGAAAAGCAGGAGACAAAAACTAACAAGAGTGGTAGCTATTGGTACGCAGTAAAATCTGATCTTGAAGTAGAGGCCTAGCTCTCAAAATCCCAACGACTTTATCTCGATACTGTGCACATTGAAAGATCCAACTGTACTGCGCTCGCCATGTGCAGTCTTTTACCAAGCCCAGTTAATGGACCCCTGCAGACTCTCTCCCTCCCTCTCTCTCTCTCTCTCTCTCAGAGTCTTGCTGAGGGCTTTACAGATTGCAGAAAGAGAGGGTACGACCAGTCGCGGTTGCAGGCGAGTCGGCGACCTCTCGCTTTCCACATCAGGCAAGTTGCGGATGAAGGTCTTGGTCATCGGATGAGCCTGCGTCTTCCTTCCCCTTCCCAATCAATTTGCCCACGATTATCGCTTTTCCTCATATTCAGCACTGTACTGTTAAGTGGGGTCCTTCAATATTAGGATTTGAATAAGCTCTTGTTAAAAGGGGCTGTTCTAGAATTTCTCCGGGAACCAATTTCTTCGATCGTTGGATCCCAGGATAATCGATCTACGAGAGGACGTACGGGATTTCTTGGAATGATCGTCCGACCTTTGCTCTAATGCCTAATTCCGCGTACACGTAAAGGCAGATCCAGCATTTCACTTGCCCAGTAAAAGAAATTTAAAAAAAAGATAAAGGTAGTCTCAGCATTTACAAAGCCACTTAGTGCTGTAAAGTCAAAAATGAAAATGACATTTGGCAAATTTAGAGAGAGCTCTAAGGGCACTTTAACTCAAAGTTGACGCAGAAGTGCTTTGCAATACTATTTGCATTTCGGAAAATCGCTTTTAACTTAAAAATTTCTACATTTTTTTCTAAAGACATTCCCTAAAAACTGGATCCAAAGCACCCTAAATGGGAAGTCTGGAGTTAACTAAATGATTAGTTTACTAGGACTTAGGAGGGTGGTGAAGATCCTCACACTATTTCCACGCACTAACGTTATTATAACACTCCTTAACTTATTGAGTTGGTTAAAAATAATCTTTTTAGAGTTGATTAATCAAGATCACAGATGATAATGGTAAAAGTTGTTATTTATTGAAAATGCAAAAGCCACGCGTGAAAGTTCACGACCTTCTACTTTAATAAAAAAATTGATATGTTTTAATCGCTATCTTATTTTGTTTTCCATTTGCTTTTTATACACACTTCATTCTCTATCTTCTATTGATTAATGTGCTCAAGCTGATTTCTACAAAGGATGTTTTTTCTAATGAGTCTGAACCTTACTAGTGACTTTTGTTATTGACATATTTAAAGAAATATAACAGTCACGAGGAATTCATAACTTTAACAAAAGAATTTTTCTAGAAAAACTAAAGAAATTTATACTACAAGGAGTTATTCTAGATTGAATTTTGAGAGACATTGTAAATAAACGTACTTTCGTTGATATCCTTTTAAATTAGAATCTCAATCATTAGGTCTATTAAAATACTTGCACTTTAGATGATTCTCGTAAAAACCCAAAGAACTAGTGAACTACTCTAATTTGAACGCGAAAGAAAGGGAATCGATTCAAGAAAAATTGAAAAAAATAATTAAATTGATTGATCCATTATGGCTATTTTGAATCATTTAAATTTTACAGTGTGTTTTCAATTAGTTGTCACATCTGAAAGTCCGCCGCGTTTTCAAGGAATTTGTCAAAACATCATCGAGGATAAGAAAATTGAACTTTCAAAAATTGCCTTGGACCTTTCCGAGGGAAATTAGCAATTTTCTTCAGGACATCGAAAGGAAAAAAGAGGTTCGGGTCTGTCCTCCATCTCCGGACATTGATGCCCACGTACATGCCACGCGTATGGTGGTCGGTCGTTCACGTCATTCGTCAACAAATCTTCACAAGCAATTCTTTCGACTTTTCAATGATTTGTACCTAAGACTGGAATTTGTAGACCATATAACTTTATACCACCCAAAGAGGAAATGCGGCTTTATTATGAAAATTCCCCTAATGTAATTTGAATCGAACTCATGATTTCCATACTATATCTGGGAGAGTGGGAAGTAGAGAGAGAAAGGTGTGTTGAGACCGAAGGTCCGTTGAAAATTTGGCTTTGAATCAAGATGGTGAAGTGAATAAGACAATGGAGATTCTGAATGAAAACAAGTGTTTGAAGTATCAAACCGTTGCAAAATCTTCATTTAAAAGAGAAGGTCCGGCTGAAATGAAATATAGAAAAGGAAAATAAGTCGCTGCGAACGGTGTTGCTGTGGTTGACACTAAAAGCTATTTTATTGTACTCAAAGAATCTTAAAAAGTTTCTTTTAGTGGCACGTGTCAAGACAAGATTTGCTCAATCTCCAACCGTTTCGATGCACTGAAGCACGATGAATATTTGCGAAGAAAAATGCGTAAGATCGCCATATGGTTCTTCTACTTTCCTTTTTATTTTTTGAGTATGAACTGTAAATTAGCCATTGATTGTTTTAGATCTCACATGATGGTATAAATCGTGACCGAGAAAATAGAGATGATGGGCTTTCAGATGAACTTTTACAGAGCAAGAAGAAATGGTTAATTCATCTAGTTCCTGTGAAGTTTCATTTCTTCATCGATTTCTTTATTCACAAGTTGCACCCCAATTTTACATTTTTCTTTCTTTCCATACTTAAGAACATTTTGACATCAAAATTTTCGATTCTCCCATTTGCCGTAGTTTCCAGGCGTCGAGGGGGATTAGGTACATCTGGCCACTGAACGTCAAGGTACGTAGTTCGCCAAAATGATGGTAACCAACAAGAAGAAAGACAAGCGATGCGGGTGACCGGACCAGGACCACTCAATCCAAATCCGATTTCAGTGCTACTTAAAACGTCAAAAATGGGATGATTGTATACGTCAAGAACTTATCGCTACACATGCAACACCAATTCCCGTTAAGTCAAGGCATGATTATTTCTTTCTCAGCAGAACAAAGATTCATCCCATCAAGAACATTCGACCAAGACTTTGTGAATCTCACGACAAAGTAGAAACTAGAACAATCATTTCTGTTGAAGTAAATACCTTCTTTCAAGTGTTGAGATAAGACCCTGCCGGAGTCGAGACCAGATCAATGACGAAGTGAAGCAGAAGATGTAATAGGCAGTTGAAGCAAAAAAAAAAAATATTGTGACTGGGCTCTGTCAAATTCAATATAAGCACTTCTGCGTTGCTACAAACCATGGAATGGCCTTTCTAATCAGTGCGAAGAATCACTTTGCCCATGTCTCGTGAACACGAGCAATGGCCCATGTAACCTTCATTACTGGGCGAACTCGTCAATCGACAGAAATGAAAGCAAGAAAAATCACGGGTCATGCTCATTTCTGGCGTCTGTTCATTCATCCTGAGAAACAAACATCGACAACTTGGTGGACAAAAATTTAACATCACGAGCAGTCTTGGAAAACTGCATCTCACAATGCTTACAGGTTTTCCTCAAAGACCTGTCATATGCAACTCCAGAAAGGACCAAGAATGACCAAGAAAAAGTAAAGAGCACCTTTTCTTTGTTTCCGAAGGCATTAGCCACAGGTGACTTCTGATATAATGCGTCGAGGGGTTGACCTAGATTCGATTGAGGCTTGGGCAGCATTAGCTTGCAAAAAGCTCAGCCGCTTATGGCTCATCAGTGTGGCTGCAACTCCCATGAGAGACAGATGATTGCCTAAACCACAACTTTCTAAGCAAAACCCAAGTAAGACTCTACATCACGATACAGCAACGAAGTACCCTTTACCAAACGGAGCAGCTCAAACAATCAGCCACAGCGATTCTCCTGATCAACTTGTCAATTTGTCCAAAGCTACCAAGCAACACTTAAACGATACCAGGAGGGGCCAAAAACACAACAGGAATCACAGTCAATAACTTATCACTCGCTTGAGCCGTGCAGCCTGCACTTTCCCCGCACAACAGCAGCGCATGAGAAGGAATGTTGCTATTGAGACTATAACATCAAATCCGCACAACAGCAGCGCATAAACAGGAATGTTGCTATTGAGACTATACTATCAAATAAGCTAGCTAGTTCAGCAAGAATTCTGCCAACCAATAAGTTGGCCAGGAGATTTTCATTCTTTCTTCCCCCCCGAAATGAGGAATCATAAATAGTCATTTACACAATAACAGCGTTTTATTTTGGGGTTTCTCAAGGAATAAAATTTACAAGAATTCCACCATTGGCCACCGTATGAATGCGCGTGGCTCAGAGTAAGGGCGACATGGTTCAGGGATATGCCCGGATTGTGGTGCCGCAGGTGGTGAATTGAGTGCCTCGATTGGCGCAAGCTATGAACATAGGCCACCAAGGAAAAAAGAGGCATCATTATTCACGAATTGTACTTACAGCAGCAGCAAGTAGCTTGAGGCGATAACAAGCCACCAGTTGCTCCATTCGATCGGAAATGGAGGGAATTTCACAAACAGGAGAACACCTTCAGCAGCAAGTCAAGAACACGCTCTTATCAGCAAACGATGTTCTCTCCATCTCCTGAATCCGCGGCATCCTCGGTTACGAATCGATCATATCACGAAGCAGCAGAGAAACAGTCGATACAATTCAAGCGGCAACTCCAAGATTTGGAGCCCACGCCGAGGAATTGTCGCCCCGCCGCCTCATAGGCTCCGCGACAAATTCGCGCGCGCCGCCCGACCTCGCCGCAGACCTCGCCGCGGTCAGCTCGGACTACCGATTACCGAAGAGGGTCCACGTAGGCAGAGTCGTCGTCCTCTTCGCGCCTCTCCTCGCAACAAAGGAGGCACCGGAGGATCTCAAGAAGAAAAGATATCATGTCCCCACGTAATCTTCCCCTCCCGCGCCGGGCAATAGATCAAACACTTGCGGATCAATCGAACGCAACACCCGAAAAGATGCCGAAACCGAATCCGTGCCCCCTCGGCGGACTCGAGTACGGAACATAAAGAGCGCAAATTTCAGCACATGGAAGGAACGCCTGCGCGTTGCCGACCGGACGAATGACGTTAGTTGCTGAATTGGGCGATACGAGCGAATTGGAAACGAGAGATGGGGGACTTACTTGACGTTCTTGTTTTGTCGGGAGGAGGAGGAGGAGGAGATACGGGGATGTGCCGACTGCTTGCCCCTAAGTCAACCGGGGGCGGCACGAGACGGCGTTCCGAACCAAAATATATGCTTGGAGCATATTCTTCAGCGTCTAGGCCTTTTTTTTTTTTTTTTTTTCTTTTTTTTTTTTTGGACATTTGGATGCCTAAGAAAACAGTGATACGGAATTAGGAAAAATTTCAGATATGAGCATGAAATGTGTTTATTTTCTTGAATAATAATTTAAAATAAATTTCAAATAAAAATATGAAGCGTTGTCATTTTCTTAAATAAAAATCAAAAGTGGCCATATCAATTGTAAGAATGGCGTAATTCATCAGTTGATATGGACATTTTCATTCTTTATTTTCTCATTTTTTTATTTTTCTATATTAGAGTAAATTTTTAAAAAAAAATAAAGAAGAAGGGAATATGGCAAGGGCTTGAGTTCCTGCCTGCCATCACGCCACTATCACCCCACCATCGGTGAGAAGGCCTGGTGATGGTGGGGGATGGCCAGCCAAGGATCGGTGAGAGCTTGCAAGCCATCATTTGACTACTAATCGAGACTTGGCAACCCTCATTGACCCTTGGCCACCATCTCTTGCCATTGCCAATCTTGACGATGGTGGGGTAATGGCAACGAGAGCCTGCTAAGCCCTCACCGTTTTCCCTTCCTCTTTCGTTTTTTTCCTCTAATACAGGAAAAGTAAAAAAATTAAGGACGAAATAACCCTAATCAGTCGATGAATTAGACCATCCTTTTGAGTGTCCCAAAAAGAAAGATATATTCCTTAAATTCCCTTTGGACGTTCATTAGTTACATACCACTCTCTCGCCACGTTTTGAAAGCAAGAAGTTCGCTGTCCCTTATCCACTGCACCGGAGTAACTATCTTTCCCACGAAACTCCAACATTTCAAGGTTGAATTTTAATTTCCCTTTCCTCTATCTTGTTTTGCTTTCTCAACAATCAACTTTTGCGTGTTTTAGGCCGAATCATTTGCGCTCGTTTGCGTGGTAAAAGCTCCCCATTTGCGTGTCTCGAAAACGTGATTTTGGGTATCTTTCAGCATAGTGGTGGCTTTTCTTTTCTTGTTGCAGATGGCCGTTTGATTGGCTGGTAAAGATGGAGTCTTTTTCTCTTCAGGCTTCTTGCTTGGCAAAGCCTACGCTCCGATGGAGTAATGACTGCTTTCAGAACCTGAACAGTCTCAAGGTTCCTGCTCTGGTACAGTTCTTAGTTCTTACTCTGTTTTTTATTTTTATTTTTTCTCTTTGGTATTGGTCCTAGGGTTTTGTTCTTTTCTTTTATCATAGTGGAATCGAGCATATAGAACATTGTCAAGACTGGTTGGTTTAGCGTTGTTGTGCGCCATGGATTCTAGAGAGAAATTAGAGAGACTCATAAAAAGAAGTTCTAAAGTTCTGTTACTTGTGAGATAATACAATTGAGGGAGGGGACTTTATTTATACAAGAACCCCTTTGATCACAATCGTACATTCCTCTTGATCTATGGGTGGAACTTCCCTCTTACCATCTACCAAGAACACTCTGGAACAGTTTACATTTCCTATATTGTCCTCAAGAATACTCTAGAGTACTCAAGATCCTAGGCTTCAGGGCTCAAGGGTAGAAGATTTTGAGATTGGGTTCAGGTGCGATTCAAGCGATAATAGGCATATCTCTAGGTGCATATGCAGTATTTGAAGAGAGTCTCTGTTAGTTCTAGGTTGCAAAACTGACATTTCTTGTGCTTTTGGAGTTTCTGCATCTAATATTATTTGCTTTGCTTTTCTTGTGAGCTGTGCTTTGAGAATAAATATGAAAAATCCGTTCAAGTTTGATTAAATTTTTATCACCGATAAGCTTCTTCTGATCACCTGTGACAATACTTTAGAAGTGTGATACATGGGAGACATGTTATGCCAAAGTGACAGGAAAGGTCTGTTTACTTCTTGTGATGCACGAATAGGATAGACATCATCATTCAAATGATTCAGTTCAGGAGAAGATGTTTATTTATCCATTTTTCACCAATTCCATTTTCAGTTGTGTTACCGTTCTACATTAATTTCTACTAGTGTTCTCCATATGCTTTCTCATTTAATGGCTTACATCTCAATCAAACTGTTGTTTTAAAGCAGCAGAGAAGACCCAATTTTCACTCACGCAAAGCTTCAAAAGTTCTTGCTTTCTATGGGTTGAAGAGTCCTCCGTATAAACTTGTAAGTTGTCAGTCAATAGTTTTCTGTACATGTTTTCAATCTGACAATTTTATCCAAAACGAGTAAGACATACAAGGATAATTATACGTGTAATTATTATTGCCATGGCCAACATAATTATTTCAGCCAAGCTAGGTTTTTCCAGCCACTGGTGCTTATCACTTGAGCTAGAGATAAGCGTTGTGGCATAAAGTTGAGATCTGCCAATTGAGTTTTGAAGTTACTTCAACTGTGTGATGTTTCCTCCCGTGAACATCCATGAAAAATGAAGCTCTAAAGTGGCCAATGCTGAGTGTTTGGCTTAAGCCATGGAGTGGCTTTATGCCATGATCCGAGCTTGTTCAAGACTCCTACATGTTGCTGGCATCTGCTCTATTTCACAAGAATGTGAGACAGGTGCTGCGAAAAATCATTACAGGAATTAAGTTTGGTACTTTGCTGGCAAACCATAAAAAGTTGAGGCTTTCTCATAGACGGTGTAAAAGTAGGCTTTCTTACCAATAATGGAAAAGAAGAAACTATCTTGTCATCTATCTATAATTATGGGTAGTTCTTTAACTGAGGTCTACTGCTGGAAAAACCTACTCCAGTAATTTGGAGATTTCTCCACTCTTGAAATTGTCGGTGCCAGTTATTTCGATGTTAGAACATTTTCATTCTGACATTTGAAGTTTCAGTATTCTTACTAGTAACTGTGTCCAAATATGTAGGATGCCCTTGAACCATACATGAGCAAGAGGCTTCTGGAAACACACTGGGGAGAACATCAGCGTGGTTATGTGGAAGGTTTGAACAAAGAACTTGAGAAGAATGATATATTATACGGCTACACTCTTGACGAACTTGTCAAAGTAACTTACAACAATGGGAACCCACTACCGGAGTTCAATAATGCTGCACAGGCATGCCATCTTTTCTTCAGCAAGTTCACTTACTGGTTGTGCTGTATCCTCTTAGGGAGCTTGCTTTTTCAGTTCTCCACTGGGACAACTTTGGCTGTGTAATTATCTTCACAGCTTATGCAGCTGATGAAAGCTGTTTTCTGAGGAAATCTGAACATAAACCTTTCTTCCAGAGCAGCCATGAGCACATTCAGTTTATGATGCTTCGTCGATTGGCCCTTTTGCTTTACTCACACATCCTTTAGTTTATTTTCCAATTTCTGTCTATGAGGGATTAAATTAAAGGAAGCTGGTATGCAAAAATATTGTGCTTATCATACAAAAAGGGAGCTTTGAATTTCAGTGGACCATGTTAAAGTACTATTGGATATTTAGCTGTTTAACAGCTTGCATCATTGGCCTTTTTGATATGGTGTAGTTTTTGTTCAGTAGTATTCCATGGGTCTTTTAAATTTCAAGGAAGGAGTTCACCCAAAATGTGAGCAAGCGTGAGGATCTAACATGTTCTTATGCATAGCTTGTCCCTTGACCCTGAGTAAATGGTTCGTGGGCTAAAAGATATCATGTGCATATCTTAGCAATTCACAGGATAAGGCATATCTTAGCAGTTTATGTATTCGTCTTATATCTGACATTCAGGTGATGCACAGGCATGCATGTGCTTGTGAGGAACTTTCTGGACTATAGGAGAGAACTTTTCATCATCGCAATTCATCTTGAGCAATAAATAAGAATTACATGGTTGGAAAAGATTAAAGTAGTTTTTTGACTTCTGATTAGCATTTCTAGCAAGTAATCATTTGCTATCATCATTCGATGGACAGCCTCTTTTACACCATACAATTGCAGCTGGAAGCGCGTCCATATTAGTATATGTGTGTGCAAGAGACCATTTACATGTATCAGAAAAGCTATTTATAATCTTGGTGAGATCCCTCAATCTTCTGGACTAGTTCGAAATTATGATGCACTCACACAAGATTGCAGCTTGGCAACTTTGTAACCATCATGTAGGACAAGCCTTGTACCTTGCCTCTTTTGCTTTAAGGGCGGGGTCTTTGTACCCAAAAGGGTTCAAACTGCTAGAGCCTTGGGCAGAGTGATGGAAATGTTACTTATGACCGCATTGCTTGATGCAAGCATTGCTTGTATGGATCGATGTGAATACAGGAAGATATAACCAAAAGAATTGGAATATTAGGCAGGATTAAGCATGTCTAGCCAGACCTAACCAATTGCTGACTGTCAACATCTAACACTAGCCCAGCACTTTTAGCAAGTAGTTGGATATGATTCGAGTTATGTTTACACAAAGTTTAGCATGTTACAGTTATACAGAGAATAATATTCTAGTTTTGCTTGTCTTGTGAGCAATTTCAGCGTTCCGCCATACCTTAGGATGTCCTTGTATGTTCATGCATGGTGTTTTGAATTGTTTTGCCAACTCCAAACTAAACAGAAATTTTCAGGTTTGGAATCACGACTTCTTTTGGGAATCAATGCAACCTGGAGGTGGAGGCATGCCAGAACTGGGTCTTCTTCAGCAGATTGAAAAGGACTTTGGCTCATTTACCAATTTCAAGGAGAAGTTCATCGAAGCTGCTCTGTCACTGTTTGGATCAGGCTGGGTTTGGCTTGTCTGTAAGTTAATTTCTGAAATTAAGCCTGCTTCTTTTCCCATTTGATGTTCGTTTAATTGTTGCTTTAACATCCATCTGGTGGTATACTGACTGCAGCACTAATAATAACCAAGAAGTCAACAATTCTCTTAATCCAAAATCCAATTTTGATTACAGAATAGCAACTCCATAATGCCAACAAGCACATAGAGTACTGAGTGTAGCAAAATGCATTCTGAAAAGATGATTGTTAATTTACCTTTTTTGGATGGTTCTGTTCTTAAGAGTTTGAAACTGTCACCAAAGCATGAAAGTTGACGAATTGTAATTTTCTGGTGATATATTTATTCATTTTCTTTTCTGTTCAGTGAAGAGACGAGAAAAGCGACTTGAAGTAGTGAAGACATCAAATGCTGTCAACCCAATTGTGTGGGATGACATTGTAAGTCAGCATTTGCCATTTGTTTTCTGAGACATTCTTCTTATTAGATGTTATTAATCTGCATTTTCCTCCTGCAGCCGTTAATCAGCTTGGATGTGTGGGAAGTAAGCTCTCTCTCTCTCTCTCTCTCTCTCTCTCTCTCTCTCTCTCTCATGTGTGTGAATGGTTATTGATTTTCCTAAATCCTTTGTTTTCCTTTGCAGCATGCTTATTACCAAGATTACAAGGTACAAAACCATTCCTCAGTATCTTTTCTCATCATTGACATATGTCTGTACTAAATCTTGGATTCTGCTGTACAGAATGATCGAGGGAAATATGTTAATGCATTCATGAATCACCTTGTTTCTTGGCATGTCGTGACAGCCCGGATTATCCGTGCAGAGGCCTTTGTTAATTTAGGCGAACCCAAGATCCCCGTTGCATGATATACTTCAACTTCAAGAAGCTGCTTTTTATGTAGTCTTGCGGGATATAGACGTAGATCATGGATGAGTTTTTTAAGGACACAGAACAGGATTTAGTTAAATTCTTTTCCCCCAAATTTTCTCTCTCTCTCTCTCTCTCTCTCTCTCTTTTCTTTTTTCTATATAACATGTTCAAGTAGAAAATTTAGATGCTCTAGATTTCTCAATGCATAATCTTGTATGTCTGATAAACACGCAAGCGGCTGTGCTGTATCAATTTGTGATCATAGCTGAGGCAGAGATTAGAAATTAGAAACTTGCCGCCCCATTTTTCGTTGTTCTAGATTTGTGTGTGCTTGTTTTTGGTTAATGCTTATAGCCAGACCTGACTGAGCTCAGTCATGGGCCCGTCCATTAAGATGGTGTGTTATGTCAGTATAATGAAGTATAGAGATCAAGCACAAAAAGATGAGTTTCGCTGGATACGATACCGACATGTCGTTTTACCAAGATTTGTGAAGTGCAGATTGAGATGAGATCCGGCATGCATTATGAATACCCAGTTCGGAGAAGCAAGGGCAAATCCTTCCAAAGTACCCATCAGAGTCTTGCCTACTGATATTGTTGTGTTTTTCTTTTTTGGTTTTATCATCTCGACGAGGCAATGGCTAGAGAGAGAAGCCCACATATAGAGCCCAACACGCCAGTTCCAAAAGCCTCGGCACATGACCCAGCACGTTGGCTCCAAAAGGCCTCAGGCACGTGCACCGTGTTTGTACCATCACATGCACTGTTTTGTCATGGAGGATACCCCCATGTAGAAAACAACAAACATGGGTTTAAGCACAGTTCCTATTTAATTACGATGGGGTCATGGGTCAGTCTTGAGGAAAAGATTCCATTGTAGAAAAAGAAGGGCAATTAACAAGTAACAACCCTTGGGCTTTCAGAATAGAAACAATCTCTGGATTTGTTTCTAAATCAGGATAATCATACAAAGTGGTCACCTCTTGCTTAGGAATGAGATACAAACGTTGGGACAAAAACTAGAATACTTTGGGAAGTCAACACATTAGAAATTATCACTCCAAATGACCAAGTCATAGCAGCAAAGTATTCAATCTCCTTATTAATGTGCAGGAGTAGACCCAGCCTGAAATTAGTTAAATTGGTTGAAGGGTCAGGTGGAGATAAATAATGCAACAGCTGTAAGTAGTGGACGAGGCCATCACTGAAAAGGCATTAAGCCTAAAGCCAACTTTCTTCTTTTGCTCACAAGCTTAGGTCAGAACCTGTGTGGGGTTGTGATCATGTCTCCTGCCCATAAAGCCCACGCTCTTGCTTTTTGAGTCTCTTCTGAGTGGCTTCTTCAGAAGCATTTATATAATAATGCCCAGGAAAAAGAAATCCAGGGGCGGCAGATATCAATCCAGGAAAAATTAAGTAGGATGGCAAGAATCTCAATTCACATTATGCATTGACAAGATGCAAAAGTATGCATTTCACAAGTAGAGGGCAAACCGCCCGCACTCTTGTCGTGTTATGTCTGGATGGACTATTGCATTAGACATTACGAGACGGTGACCAAAACTTATTTTGTACTAATCGATGAGGACGAATCTTGATTCGTAATTGTCGAAAGGCGAATGTTGTTTGGCCCAACTTTAACTCAAATGTACATTGATGAACTAGAGATGGAAAAATGGGTGAGAGCCATGTGTGAGGGTCTGAACGAGATTTGGAAATCCCCCAAAAAATGAAAAGGCAATGAGGATTGAAGTGAATCATGAGTGAAGAAAGCTTTAATAATTGAAGGGTGGGGGTTGGGTCTACCAGACTTCCATCACCATCTCTCTTTTTGCTGTTGCTTTCATGTGCCATTGCAACTGCACATCCCCATTCACATGTTCCTCCCCGGCTGACTCCTCCTTTGTATCTGCTTTCACCATCCAACTTCTCTAGTTGCAATCCAATGGAACACCCTCTTTTACTAAGATCTGGACCTCCGTGCTGTCATCATCATCATCTTGACCAGGACAGTTCCTTGAAGCCTCTCAATCGACAATTCCATTCCACTTTGCGTTCGGGAAAGTAACGTAGCATCTGACGTAGCTCGTCTTTGATATGGGCGAGGATGTCTGTGAATTTCGATAATCAAAAGCAAATTATTCATGTCGCGATCAAGTGCTTCCTTAAAACGCAATTCTTGGTTCCACTCCACTTATATAACTTTCTCGTTACACAGAATGTACTCTTCGAAGACCGTTCCAGCTTTCCGGTTGGTTTTTTTTTTGGATCTTCTACGTCACGATCCGGGAGTGTCGCGAGCAGTAATGATTTTTCGCTTTTGGGATTTTGAGTTCGGGCCTTTTTTAACTTTCATAATTAAAGTCTAGAAGGAAACTTTTACTTTAAAATGCCGTGCTGCACAGACCCTAAGTTCTTCATTTTATTTTTATTTGGTCTGAAATTGGAAGCTGAGGCGCCAAGAACGAGCTCAAATTTAACCCTTTCTTCTTTTTCCCCGTGCGCGGAATAAAGAAGAAGGGCTTGAATCTGAGTGAAACTGTAAACAAAACAGACCAGCAAAAGCAACTTCAGGAATCCATCGTCGCGTGTTTTGTCTCCTTTCACCTTAAAAAAAGGGAAATATACATGGATTTATCACATGCATGATAAAATATAAATTGAGATATATACATAGTCTTCACTGTTTAATTATACATGCTGCCAATGATGGTCACATTAAGTTCGGTGCTTTTGCTGATCAACGTGGGGCATTCAAATCTTGTTATTCTATGGTTTTTCTCTCTTTTCTTTTGTTTAAGAAGATGACACAAATTATTTTTCAACTTTGGTTCAATACACAATGTTGTCTCTGAGTTTTTAATCTATTCAATGCAATCCCTAAACTTTAACCTAATGTATAACATTGTTCATAAATTTTTAATCCGTTAAATGTGATCTTTGAATGTTATCTTAATGTGTAATGTTGTCCTTAAACTTTTTAACTTTTTCAATACAATCCATAAACTCTTGATGCATGTTCAATTTATCCATTGACTGTATAAAAAATGTTCAATGTTATCTCTAAACATGAATTAATGAAAGGATGATCATATAGTCTAAGAATTAAATTGAACATTTATAAAAATTAATGGATCATGTGAGATGACATTGTACATTAAGTTAAAATTCAAAAATCAAAGTAAACAAATTAGGTGTTCAAGGGTGATATTATATATTGGACCAAAGTTTAAGAATTATTCATTTCTTCATCCTCTTGTAGTCCCTTGATTTTCCACGCCAACTACTCCCGAAAACTCTCATTTCGATTTCTTTTTTTTCCCTTATATAATCAACCATCCCAATGTTGACTCAATGCCTTCGGCTTCATAATCGATGATCGCGGGCTCGATTCCTACTTTGGGAACTCAGACTTAGGTGGGCGTCGTAGTAATTTCAGGTGATCCGCTAATTACGACTGTATCCTTGAATTATAAAAAATAAAACTTAGTGCACGCTCATATCCAGCTTGTTTCCAAAGGGGCGTGCCCATAAAAAGAAAGGGAAAGCTTCATCCAAAACCCTCGTGGTTGGACCCATCGTCCATAAGTTGTCCTTCACACGTTTGACCAATTAAAAACGAACTTCATTTATACTCATAGCCAACAAAAAATAAAGAACTAGGAAAAGAAAAGGGAAAGTTCAATCATTCAAGGGTGGCGACTACACGAAACACCATCTAATTTCTTTTTCTATCGATAAAACTAATTAATTGAATACGTACCAAAGGATAAAGAGGCGAGGCTTGTAAGTACGAAGTGCCATAAAACATTCCAATTTGCGATTGACAAAAGGTACTTCTCTAGGTTGAATTTACTTTCGACCTTCTTCATTTATTTTATTTATTTTTTTTGCTTTTTGGTCCCTGAGAAAATAAGGAAAAGGGCTTGATTTTTTGCTAATTTTGCTAGACATATCATGTCGTGGGAAGAGAGAGAGAGAGAGAGAGGATTTAAGATGAGGAGTCGTTTTAGAGGTTCGGATGGATCCATCAATTCGCATGATTAGTCCCATCGTTTTGAGGATACGTGGTCATTTTGATGGAGTTTTATCTTTGGTGCCATATATCCTGAGTTTGGTGGGAAAACCCAACATTTTCCTTTTTAGGTGTTGGATTTCTGTTGGGGGGACACCTTTTTCTTGGTCGTACAGACTTAGGAAAAGAAAGGAAAAGGAAATCCCAGACAATGATAACGTTGCGAGTTCCATCTGATCTTGCTGTTTTTAGTTTTGATCGATAATAGAACAGAGCCTGGGCTTGCCATGTACAGTATTAAAGGTATAGTTTTGCCGACAAATTCGGTCTATAATGTAAGTCGACCCGTCACTGTGACCCCACTAAAGAGCCAATTAGATGCAAGCTTATTATATTCGTGTGGGCTCGGACTTCGACTCGGAACTCAGGGGTTCAGAACTCTATCCATCCGAGGGAGAATCACTTAGGAGTAAGCCCTTATCCATGACCGAAGCGATGATAAGGGTCGATTGGGCGAGGGTCTAGTTTCTCGCACGGGTGGAACAAAATCTCTTTTTTCCGTTGTGCGGTGGAGAGGGTTTTGCAATCTTTTATGTGGTCTTTGTAGTGGAGGGCTATTTAGCCCTTTCGCAATAACCTCATGCAGTTGTAGATTCCGTGTATCTCGTTTTGAATGTTTGAATCTTGTTACTTTTTGTTCGATCGTGGTTGAAATGGAAAATATGTTGCTGCCAGGCCGACGCTGCATAGCAGCTATCTCAACACCTCACTAAAGAATTCCATGGTTTCATCTCGATTCTACGAGGTATTCTAGCTATTTTAAAACTTAATTCTTACGGATTTCTTAAAATTAATAAACACAATCGTGTCCATCCCATTCTAGGGGTCAATAAAAGGAATAGCTCGCGCTGGACTGGACCGGTCGCATTTGGGTGGCTCCCAATTTATTAAAATAGGAACCGGTGAATTTCGATCGAGTTATCGATTTCATGGGTGGAATTGCCCGTCCAAACCACCTGGACCACATTGGTTATTATCTTTATTATTTCTTAATGAAGATGTAGTGATATTGATAGAATGAGTGATCATCATGTTACTCGGAGAAAATGTCGTGATCAGTATATTGACTTTTTTGTCGCGGAAAATTTGGACACATAGATTCTCCGTTGATTGCGAGGATTTTTCTTTCTTTCTATCGTGCAAAAAATTCCCTTTATGCACTCGGATTCTAGGATTCTTAGTCTCCCTCATTTGGCGTGATTTGCAGTCGCCAAATGTCTCTTTGCTCTTCTTTTGGATGCACGTGCCTCTTCGAACGGCCAAACTCGGCTGACCAGCATCAACTGTGCTAATGGAACATTCTTTCCATTCATATTCCCAAGTAATCGGCAAATCCCATTGATATCTTCCCTAGAATTGCTCGCCATCTTCGCGAATTCACGGCCAATTATTTTAGATTATGTTTGGTCAGGACGTGATAAAATTTATCATATTTTACATGTGATGCTTATTCAACATATGATAAAATCATATATAAGAGAGATATAGTTGGATAAAATTACTCCATAAAAATTATAATATGAAGATAAAATAAGATTGAATCTTATTAAATTAACATAATTGAAATCATATTTCAATATAAATAATATGTGAATTTTAACATGAGAATTTGAAAATAAAAAAAAAATGAAAATTTACTTTTTTGTTGTATTTTATTTTTATTAATATACTCAACTTTAATTCTATCTTATAATACAAATTCAATATATATATTTATTATATTTTTTATATTTTTTATTATATTTTAAAAGTTTATTTTGATATTTTAGGTATATTAGTAGTTAAAAGAAATACAAAAGAAAATAATTTAAAAAAGAGGAAAAATAAAGAAAATAAAAAAAAAAATTAAGTAATAGTGTCGCTAGAGATTTTTACCATATTCATTTGTAAACTTTTGGGTTCATTTACTTTAATATTATATTTATATAAAAAATGACACATAATATGATATTTATAAATGACTTCATTATTATAATTCACCAAATGGTAAACATGATATAATAAAATATTTTGATTTCATATCATATTCTATTCAATCCTATTGTGATTAGAAATTCAGACAATCATTTTTTTCTTATTTTCATCCTCCCACCAAATATTTGGCCTTCATCCACTCAATCTTCGACGTTTGTCTATTCTCTTCCCAAATTTTGTGGTGTTCGTCTGATCTCCTTTTATCAACCAACTTATTTTTTTATGAGGCGGAGGGCAGCCGTCTCGACAAGCTCTTGAGCTCGAGGGGCGGGGTAGGCAGCGGACGGAGTTGGAGCGCGGTAAGGCCCACCGTTGGAAACTCTAGCTGAGAACCTTCGCTTCATCCCGGTACGGGTGAAGTCCAAAGCCGTCTTGCATAGGAAAAATAAGGAAGAAATACGTGACGAGACGAGAGCACCGGTTCCATTCATCCACTCGAAAATTGAACCAGTCCGATTCTCAGTTTTAAAAGAATGGGAACGGCGCCGTTTGGGAGTCTTGGAATTCCGGGACTCCCAAACGGCGCCGTTCGCGCAAACATCCTCCCGCACATTGACGGTTGGATTCACGAGACGCGAAGCCGAGAGAGTGACGTAGCTCCGCGATTGGCCGCCCCCGGACGGACTCGCGGTAGGCGCGAAGCAGCCGATTCCGCCCGCCCCCCGAGAATCGGTTGGCGATCGCGACAGCAAAACTTGAATCGCGCGCGCTCACCACGCCTTCTGCGGTTTGCCGGCTTTCTGGACTGGAGCACGCTCGAGTGCCGTGATCACGTGATCCTGCCTCCACCTGCGCGCGCCGCGGATTCGACCGCACGATCGCCCCCCCTCCCCGATCCGACGGGCTGGACCGCGCCACGTCCGCGGCATTTTTTGACTCGGGACTCCATCCCCTCCCGCCCACGAAATTTCAGGCGACCAGGTTTCGCACCACGCGTCACGCTCACGCTCTCTCTCGCACCGGCACGGGCGGAATTGACGAAAACGCCCTTTTCCGTCTCTTTTTCTTTCGCGCATTTATTAATTGTGATCCTTTTTGTTTCAACGGGCGTGTCAGATTATGAACCTTACTTGGCCATGTAATCCTCACCGTCCACTGTTTCAAAACAAGACATATTAAGAAATCGTAATCTATTCCAAACCCGCATTAACTTCGATTCACATTTGAAAATAATATTTCCATTCTCAGGGGCACGCTAGCTTCCAGCGCATTAATTATAGATTACAAATATATGTGGCGAACGCAAATTTTGAGAAAGTAATGATTTCTCTATCTCTTTTTTAAATACAAAATTTGGTCACCGGACGAAATAATTTATTTAATGTCAAGGATCTGGTAAATTAAAATTGAGAGAGCAAAATATCGAATAAATTCATGACTTCATCTTTTGAATTTCATTTGATTAAGCGAATTGAAATTTGTATACATTAATGATACATTTAGGTAATGAATAAAAGGAACAAATAAAAGACTTTTATCATAGCTCTACTTGATTCACTCGCCAAGAGTTTACGATAAATGAAAAAAAAAATAAGAAATAATCAAGCAAAGTTAGACCTTATTTGGTAATACTATTGAGAACAACAAATTATGGTTTTTATTCTCGAAATAAAAAAAATAATAGAAATCCGTTTGATAAATTTTTGCTCTTACGAATAAAATTCTTTTTTTTATGATAATAGATTTAGAACATAATTAATAAGTGGAAAAAATTTGCTTCTTGTTTGAAGGAAGAATTCTTAGAATCAAGTTTTATTTCTTCTCTTTCTTCTTCTTCTTCTTCTTCCTTTTGATTGGTCGCCGGCTATGCCGAGCCACTATGAGGCTTGTCAACTCGAGCCTCACTTTGGTTAAGCAAGTTTTGACCTCACCTTGGTTGGGCAAAGGTTTATTTGCTAAATTTGGTGAAGTTGAGCTTGCTTAGCCACTCTTCATTAGGCCACCTCCAGGTTGACCTCCAACTACAGTGAGGTTTGCCCTCGCCAAGCCAAGGTGAGGTCAATCTTGTGTCGCGAAGCCTTACTTGATCAAGGAGAGATCTCATGAGTTTGTTTGCTGGACCTTGTCTAGTTGTTCCTTGACCATTGCTTGGTCGGTGATTGATCATAAAGGATGAAGAAGAGAAAGAAAAAAAGAGGGAAAAATAAAAAAATATAAAAAAGTATTAAAAAATTAAAAGAAAAAAATAATTTAAGAATTATATAAAAATATATTTTTATCTTGAGAATATAAATTTTTGACATTTAACAAGCATCTTCAAAAACTCAAATAATTATTTTTAGGAATAAAATAAAAAAATTATTTGTTAAAAATTATTTTTGGGAACATATATTTTAACAGTGGGATTTGAACTATTTGTAGGATAAGGTTTCATGGGGACAAGATGTGGGTATCTTTCTTCCTCCGTATTTGTGTTCTCCATTTATGGCGCCCCCACATATTCGGAAATGCTTCCCGCCGTGATTCTCCAGAAAAGGCAGGGCCAAAACCGTCACGCCACTCAAACATGGCAATGCGTCAAAGAACCTTTTCAAAATTTGGTCGGTCCATTCCAACCACGAATAATTCAAAAAAAGAAAGAAAAATTCCACAGAGAACCACATTTTTATTATATTTTTATTTTCTTGGACCGTAGGACCACATTTTTTTAAAATTAAATTCGAAAGAGGAGCAGGAAAAAAATAAAAAAGAAAAAAGAAGAAGAAGGAGGAAGGAAGGAAAGGAAAAAAGCACGAGCACAGGAGCAAAAAGGCCTCTCCGGTTCTTCTTCTCCACACGCCTCGGATTTTCCTCCATTCCCGACGATCTCATTCCCTCGAATTCTCTCTCCGTCTCCCTCGTCTGCCTCCGGAGTAGCCGAGCCGAGCCGAGCCGAGCTGCTCTCTGCTTCTCGCCGGCGGCTGCTTCTGCCGGAGAGGTTCTCCGGTTCGCGCGGGCTCTTGCTTCGGCGTCTCTTTGCCGCTCGCCGTCAGTCGAGTTTTCCTGGCCGCCGGAGCTCAGTGTGGAGTGATTGCGTGTCCGGCGGCGGTTCCGGCGGACAGATCGAAGCTGCCTCCCGCGAGCCGGTGTTCAGTTTTCTCTGCAGGTGTGCCGACAGCTCTCGCATCTTCCAAGTTCCTCTTTTTCTATTTTCCTTTTCAATTTCCTCCCGTTCGCCATTGCCGATTTCGGTCCGAGCTCGAGGTGCCGATGATCCGTTCGCGCTGGCGGATCGGGTCGAGATTCGTTTGCACGCGGCGGGCTGTGGCCGTACCGTGCTTGTTCGGCGAGTGAGTGGATGAGATAATTTTTAGCATCTCTTTCTCGCCTAACTGATGTTACTCGGGAACGGTGCTCTTGGAGTTCGTCCGCGTTTTAGTTTGGGGAAGTTGCTGCAGTTCGGTCCGTGCGAAAAATTCGAGATTTTGGTCCGATTTGGGGACTTGAATTCTCGTGTGAACCGTTAACGGATGCGCGATTGGTTAGCGACTCCGACATTTTGGGTTGTTTTGCTCTCACTGTCTCTTGGAGGTTTTAGGTTGAAGAGCATTGAGCTCTCTCTGTCGAATTATGGTCCCCACCAATACCAAGTTGATAAGCCATCGAGTGGGTCCTTTTTAAAAGGTTTGTTGAAATGTCCTGGTGTAAAGCGAGCTCTCTGATTTAAGTCTTTATACCCTTTATTGGATTGTAGGCGATTCCGGACGAAGTTCGAGTGAAAGATATGTCGGGGAGGCCCCAAGTCTCGCCTTCCCTTCAGTCGATTAAATCCTTGCCTGGTCAGTTCAAGTTCATGGAGACGCAAGCATCTGATCACCTTGTGATGAGCGAGGATTCGCGGCTGGGTAGCGGTGATGCGATGTCGCCCTGTACTCTGGGAAATGGGACTCTTGGAGATGGGGTAGCTGAAGGCGGTGCTGAAAGGAGTAATCCTAACGTGGATACAGCCAATGACGATTCTCCCTATGGTGGAAGTCTTGTGTCAGGTGAAGAAAGGCCATCTATTAGTGAAGACTCCGAGGCAGTGGCTTCGCCCTTGCCCTCAACCTCTGCATCTCGTAGTGACCGAATATGGGGTGACATGACTCCTTATGCCTCCAAGAAGGTACCTATTTGCTTCTGGCTTTGATTTTGCTGCTTTCCACTGGATTTGAACTTCAACCTGCAAAAAAAAAAAAAAAAAAAAGAACACTTCAATTGGTGAAGTCAGTTATTTTCTCAACCATCACTTTTTGACAGAATGTCCTGCATTTCAAGTAGATTTTTGTAAATCTTTTTGCTATTGGCTACCTGTTTTTTTTTCTCTGTTTATATAGATTTCTGTTTAGTTAGCAAGCATACGATACAATTACATGCTACTTTTCCGTGATTTATTTTTGTGTAACAAATAATATCAGCTTTACTTCTACTGTGAATCTTTACTACTTTTGGATCTTGGATGTGATTACTAAACGATGCTGTTGAACTGTTGCATTGGGGATCATAGGTCAGCACATTCGCCTTACCTCAGAGAAGGATAAATCTAAGGTCTCGTTTATGTGCATGCCTGCATTTGTCTGTTTTGCGAGGACTTAATTAGTATTTGGGAGGAAGTTCTTCCGTTCATTTACTTTATTCATTTTCTTTACAATTGTTTTAGAGAGTTGTAAATAAAGTGCAGTTCAGATAACTTACTAAAGCACGTTTTTTAATCATCCTATCCCTCATCCTTGTGTTTAGAAAGTGCAACTGCCTTGCTTAAGCTATGGAGATATTGTTTTGTTGACTAAGTTTTAGAAACTCACGAAGCGGTTGAGTGATAATAAAAATTACGTGCTATTTAATTAATCACAATTAATTTGTCAATTTGTTTGTTCCAGAAACTTCAATCTTGGTTTCAGACTCCAAATGGGGATTGGGAGCTGGTGAAGATAATATCAACTTCAGGGGTGGAGACCCTAGTTTCACTTCCTGAGGGGAAAGTGAGTCACTAAGGAAACTGCAAACCATTGCATTAGTGTTTGAAGATTGATGTTTATTTATTTATTTATTTATTATCCTAAGTGTAGGTTTTTAAAGTAAAAGAGGAAAGTTTGGTCCCAGCAAATCCCGATATCCTGGATGGAGTGGATGATCTCATGCAGTTAAGTTATTTGAATGAACCCTCAGTGTTGTACAATCTCCAGTATCGGTATAATCAAGACATGATCTATGTAAGTATATTCTAATGTTTTAATTTGCAGCTTTCTTTTAGAGGATTCTGCTCTTTCTGACTCCATTTTCCTTGTAAAATTATGCATTTAAGACCAAAGCAGGGCCGGTGTTGGTAGCAGTAAATCCCTTCAAGAAAGTTCCATTATATGGCAATAAGTACATTGAGGCATATAAGAATAAGCGTATGGAGAGTCCTCACGTCTATGCTATCACAGACACTGCAATAAGGGAAATGATACGAGGTGTTTTTCGATTTGAGTCAATTTCTTATTTGAATACAACCTCTGGCAATTGTGCACAAGTTCTTATATGAGTTTTCTTTCTTTCAGATGAAGTTAACCAGTCCATCATCATAAGGTTAGCATTGTAGCATTATCTTCCTTTCTCTTTTCTTTGATTTACAGTGTGTATAATAGACTCGAATACTACTCATCAAGATACCAAACATGCCATCACAGCTTCTTGGGATGAATTTACGGAACTTTTGTTTTGCATCTTTCTTTTGGATTCTTGAACTTATTTTATTATGTGATATGTTGATTTATGGTGATTATCTCATCCTAGATATCTGAGGTATTGGTTTCTTGTGACGACCTAATGATGACCCGTCCTTTGGTCGAGCACCTGCCTTTGTACTGTCACAAATTGGTGTTGCATTTGTAAGCATTCAAGGGAATCTGTTGATCATCTTTCCTCAGTGTGACTTTGCTCTTAAGAAAACATTTTCTTAGCTTATCTAAGGTGGCATGGGTTATGCCAAGTCATGCCATCCAGCTTTTACCTGTTGGAATGCTTATGGAAGCGGCTCAATTTGTTAGAAGTCTTGGAATGCTGCACCACTTTGTCTTATGTGGTGCATTCGGAAGGAACACAACAAGAGATTGTTTGAGGGTTCAGAATCTTCGGTTGCTTTTTTGTTGTACTCTTGTTTGACTTCGCATAGTTTTGTGATGTTTCTTTCTATTTTTTTGCATTTTTTTCCCCTTTGTTTCTTTCCTTGTACATTTCTGGTGTACTTGAATTACAACATCCTTTATCACCTATAAAAGGCTAGTTCTATACTGTTAAACAATAAGCTAGAATAGGACAGATTGGATTTGTTTCTCTTTTAAATACTAGTTTACACTGTGGTTTGATGTTAACTAACTTGAATATATTTGCCAAAGAGCTTAGGATTTATAATCCTCTTTGAAGTATTCTTATTGTTTTCACCTCCGAGGGGATTGTGCAATTGTGGTCTGTTGGTTTGTCTCTTCATGTCCAAGATTATTAAATGTTAGTGCACTGCAGAATATTGAGGTAGCCAGAGAATAGGCTGTATGGTGATAAAGAGTGAGAAAGTACCTTGACAATAAAATTAAGATCCCTTTGGAAAATCTTTACCTTCTGTGGAACAGCTTTAGTTCTTGGCCTTTCAGATATCAGCCATTGGCTTATATGTCATTTGTTCAATCCTGTAGTTATGGTTTCATCTCTTTATTCCTCCAGTGGTGAAAGTGGAGCGGGCAAAACTGAGACTGCAAAGATAGCAATGCAATATTTGGCTGCCCTTGGTGGTGGGAGTGGAATTGAATATGAAATACTGAAGACTAATCCAATATTGGAAGCCTTTGGTAATGCAAAAACCTTGAGAAATGACAACTCTAGCCGCTTTGTAAGCTTTCTTGCCTTCAACGCTTCTTGCCTCCTTTTGTTTGACGTGCTTGTGTTGCTTGGAAGCAGTTTCACATTCTTGAGAGGGGATCTTTCGCATGTTATGTTGGGTTAACTTGAGTTATTCATATGACAGGGGAAGTTGATTGAAATACAGTTCAGTGAAACTGGAAAAATCTCTGGAGCCAAGATTCAGACCTGTAAGATGATTGTATTTGCTTTCTCATTTCTGTTGCCTTTAGGCTATCTATATGTCACATCCAACTAAAGTTTTGTTTCTCTTCCTTGTTTTTCTTCTGTTATGATGCAGTTCTACTTGAGAAGGTAAGATCTTTGCTCAGCTGTTGATAATTAGGTGCTGCTAGTATTTTATTTTGATTAAATACTTATTCTATGAACAGTCTAGAGTAGTCCAATGTGCAGAAGGAGAAAGGTCTTACCACGTTTTCTATCAGCTTTGTGCTGGAGCTCCTCACTCCCTGAGAGGTATGAGTTTTGTTTGAATCCTTCATTTAGCATATTCTAGAATACTGATGGATCAGCATTGCAAAAATGAAGAAATAGGAATTTTACCACTCTCTCCCTGGTAAAAAGCTTGATATTACTCAAAAGAATATCATGATGACAATGGTAATCTACAAAAGAATATGGGTGTGCTATATCTACAAGATCAGATATGGGAAAAGGAGTCCAGAAGAACTAGAATGACATTACAGCAAGACTTGCTGAAAGTGTATTAGAAGGATTCAGTGTAAAATGCCAATAATCCCCAATTTTTGCAAATGGCCTCTTTGGAATATAGAAAATTGTCCTCTTACTTTTCTTCTAAAACAGCCAAAGCCTTTAGAAGGACTGTCTGAAATGTCCTTTTGTTGGCATGGTGCTTGAATTTGACCTTCTTGCTGATTAATTTCCTTGATATTTGCCTAAAATCATTCTATCGTTGAAGTACGAGGCTGATTTAAAGTATATACTATGACAGAAATGTGGGATCTATTTATTCGTAACCGAAGAATGTGGTAATATTTTCATCTTGAAAAATGTTTGGGGAATTGCCTTTTTAAGAGCAGAAGCCAAGGCAATCCATACAAGACGATATCCAGAAAGACAAAATTAAGGATACTGTATTACTGTAGTGCATAGCCCATGGTGTACCTCTTTCTTGTACCCTTTCCCTGCACCTAATATTTATATGTTATAGTACATTTTGGTGTTCACTAATTATCTTTTAAAGCAGTTCTGGCCTCGCGACAATTTGTGGCACAGCAAAAACTCATGCAGCGAGCTGATTCCTTGATATTATATAGGTCTACACTGAGAATTTACCTGATCATTTGCTTTATTATTCTTGTGGCATAGAAAAATTGAATCTCAGAAGTGTCGATGAATATAACTATTTGAGGCAGAGCAACTGCTTTTCAATCCCTGGAGTTGATGATGCCGAGCAATTCCGCATCGTTATGGTATGTCTTCTTCTCTCTTTCACAGACATCTGTATATTGACCTTGTGCAGTAGGAAGTGGGTCACATAAACCTAACTGTCGCTGCTACCGAGGCAGGAAGCTCTGGATGTTGTCCATATAAGCAAGGAAGACCAAGAGAGTGTGTTTGCAATGCTTGCTGCAGTATTGTGGTTAGGAAATGTCTCGTTTACAGTGATCGACGATGAAAACCATGTGGAGGTCGTCGAAGATGAGGGTAAGAAATCTCCAGTTTTTTATGTTGGACATTTTCTTTAGATTCCTTTTAGTATTCTTTTTCCCGGAGAAAAGCTTCTTTTTTGAAGAGTTAATAGACTTGAACAATTTTGAATTAATCAACCCGTTTTTTAACTTCAGTGGGAAGTTTAACTGCATAGGACCTAGACTTCTTTTTAGTAAACAACCAATGATTTAATTCTGTACTTAAACAAATGTTTAACTTCTTGAAATTTCTCTGTATCTGCATTTTCCCCACCAGCTTCTACATAGCCATGATCATTTCTAATGTTAGGTGACATGGGTCATGTCAGAATTTCTATTTATCCAAATTCGGAGCATTGCCAACAGATTATTTGATTTGGCTTTTTTCTATGTCATATTGCAGGTCTTAGTACTGTAGCTAAGCTGATGGGTTGTAATTGTGGAGAACTCAATTTAGCCCTATCGACTCGGAAAATGAGAGTTGGGAATGATACAATTGTCCAAAAACTCACTCTCTCACAGGTGAGAAATCCATAGATGGTTGCTACGTGAATTCTTTGATGTAGGAACAATCTTATGTTCTTATCTGTTGATATATAGTTTGCACTCTTTCTACCACTCCTGTGTATTATTCTGTATCTTATTTCATCAGTTAAAGAATGTTCAAATATCATGATTCAGTCACTAGTTTTTGTCCAAAAGAAAGAATAAAACGAAGACAGACAAATGCAATACCTGATTTCATTGATTGCTGGGTAATGAAAAGTCTCTCTAACCAGTTTTCTTATCATTGTGATCATTAGAGTTTGTTGTTTCCCTTGCCCTCCAACTTGAGATCCCTTTATTTCCAGAATTAAGAGTGGTCGAATGTTTTTGCTGCTCTTTAATAGCTTTCTTCTTTCAGGCTATTGTCACAAGAGATGCCCTGGCCAAATCAATTTATTCTTGTTTGTTCGACTGGCTGGTGGAACAAATTAACAAGTCCCTGGCAGTTGGCAAACGGCGTTCTGGGAGATCCATCAGTATTCTTGATATCTATGGTTTTGAATCGTTTGATGTATGCATTGAACTTTCACTTTGATTAATTATCAGTTCTTTTCCGTGTTTCTGTGTCTTATGCTATATCGTTTGTTGTTGCAGAGAAATAGTTTTGAGCAGTTTTGCATAAATTATGCAAATGAAAGGCTGCAGCAACATTTCAATCGGCACTTATTCAAGTTAGAGCAGGAGGTGGGTTGTACATTTTTGTTTCCTCAATTTGGGCAAAATAGTAACTTGAAATCAGCTATCAACTTTCACACATCTGTCTATGCCTTCTCATTGCAAGTGAATGAGGTTCTAGGTACAGAAATCATTGATGGACTTTCAAAATAACACGTTAACTAGCACCTGATACGCTGAATTTGTCCCCATCAACATTGTTGAGAGAGTAATAAGTTGAAGGGTACTTTTGTAACATGTTATTTGGTAATAAAATGTGATACATACCTAGGGTAACACCAACGGATCATTCTTCTCAATGCTCTGTTCTTCAACAACTCTCTTTGCCTCACTCTTTCTGTACAAGCCAGACAAATACAATGACTTCAATAGGATCATTAGTCATATACAATTATTTGTGTATCTTGAAGACTTTTGCAATATCCTTTAAATGCAGTCAATATTGCTTAGAGTAAACATTTCCACTTGCAGTCACTGTAAATTGTATCTCCGTTGTAGTAAGAAATTTTTTTATTTTTTATTTTCTTTGATTGGAAAATTGGACTGAATGTTTCCATGAAATTACCATGAAGTGAACTCATTGTTGGGTAACAGAATTTCCAGTGCCCATCTAGGTGCTATTTAACTTCAGTCAGCACTCAGCAGTACATCCAATATTCTGCATATAGTCCTAATTTCATCTTGGTAGCTATGGTTTGTAATAGCTTTTCAAGAAGACGCACTTTTTTCAGAATGCATTAGAGCACTGAATTAAGCTTCTTGTGTGTGTACTAAAAAACTATGAAATTTACAATTCTTCTTTTGCTTCTAAATATAAACACTTGCCAATCAATTTCTTGACCACAGATTCATATTTTTGTCTCACCTTTACCAGGAGTATATTCAAGATGGCATTGACTGGGCGAAAGTTGACTTTGAAGATAACCAAGATTGCCTCAATCTTTTTGAGAAGGTATGTTGCAACGTGTTTTCTTATCTAACTATGTGGGATTTGCAGTAATCTAAGCCATAGTTATCTTGCAATTATCAACTGTAAATTATAGTATGTGGGGTGCAGAAGAGCAGTTATAGCTTTTTTGGTAGGAAGAGCTATACTCATGATACTTAATGATAAAAGGAAGAATAATGCTTGGGATACTAAAACTCATCTACTAAATTGGTTTACTATGGTGGATGGTGACTATAAACCACTTGTTCAAAGGCCCAATTACAGTCTGCCACATCACTTAGTAGCTTAATTTAGTAAACTAATCTACATCTTAGTATGCCTAACATTTCTCTAAGCTGAAATCCTCAACCGCTGCTATTGTCCCTCTTAAAAGTAAAGCTGTGTTTAATCGTTCGTGCTATGACAGCATCTTAATTGATTCTTGACATGGCACTATGTCTAAAAGTACTCGTCACATGTCTCATATTGCCTTTTTGTTTGAAAGCACAATCATTTATACTCTCTTAGGGTATTTTCTTCATATTAAATGTATCAACTGAACTCTCTTAAATGTGGTTTCTCTATTCTTTATGCAGAAACCGTTAGGTTTGTTGTCCCTTCTAGATGAGGAGTCCACCTTTCCAAATGGGACCGATTTGACATTTGCCAATAAATTGAAGCAGCATCTGCATTCTAATTCCTGTTTCAGGGGGGACAGAGGCAAAGCATTTACCGTCTGTCATTATGCTGGGGAGGTATTTGACATCTTACAAACTAATTCTTTCTGGTATTCCTAAAGATATTACTGTCAGACCACGATGAGCACTAAATGAGAATATGGGCCAAGCACAATTCTCTCAATGATAGCTTTGTTACCGCTGTTGACATACTGAAATGCCTGGTCAGAAAATTATCATCCTCGGGCATTAGTGAAGATCACTTTATTAGTTGCTACATATAGTTATCTGTGTTATTGGTTCTAACTATTAAAACCTAAGGTCTATGACGGGGATTAAGTGAATAAGGTAATTGTCTGATCATTTAGTCTTAAATGAGTCAGTCAGGATTTTTGTCTTAGATTCTGAAGGTTACAGTTCTCAGGTTCATTTCTCTGAACACTGCTGGCCAGCTAATTGATTAATTCTTCTTGTTCAAATCTCAGGTTACATATGAAACCACAGCATTCCTAGAGAAAAACAGGGATTTGCTGCACTTGGACTCGATCGAACTTCTTTCTTCATGCTCTTGTCAACTACCTCAGATATTTGCATCAAATATGTTGACTCAATCTGAGAAGAATGTCACTGGCCCCCTGTTCAAAGCAGGTGGTGCAGAATCTCAGAAGCTGAGTGTTGCTACGAAATTTAAGGTATGCAATTGACTGTTTCTTGAAGATTTCTTCAGCTGGGATTTTGACTGGAAGCTGCATCTAGTGATGGTAGTCTCCAAAGTATGGTTAGCCATTGCCTTTAGTGTATAGACCTACACTTCTATATGTCTAGTGAGGAAAAAGCTCTGCTTCTAGATGTCGTGTTATAAATGCGTATGCTGTTAATAACTGGTCAAGGAAAGTAAATTGACATTACATTTTTCGAAGTGGTTATGTTCTTCTGATCGCTCGCTTGGTATCATTTGAAACTCTGATATGCCTTTTAACTCACTAACTTATGGCTAGCCATGAACCAAAAAAAATACTCTGCAAGTTATGCTAAACCTAAGTGAGATCAAGGGTACATCAAGTGCTTTTCTTTGTTTTCTTTGGAGAAATTTTGAAGTACTGCTTTCTGTATCTGGCTCAGCATTACTTGCCAAATTTGTCAAAACTTCTACTTCCTTTGCCTCCCTGTGCTGTGTTGCGACTGAAACAAGATAAACTATTGTGCTGAGCTTCACAAGCTTATGGAAGAAAATCTTAAGATGTGGAGATCATGTAGGCGATGTTGATTTCTTAAAGTGTATTAGTAGATTCAAACAGATAATTGCAGGAAGCTCCTGAAGCACTGTTGATTCTTTGAGAATTGATTTGCTTTCCTAGCTTATTCCCAAAACCTTATGCCATTCCACTGCTAAGCATGGACAAAAGAGTTTGTTTATTACTTATAATTAATTAGAGGCAAGCTTAATTCTTTCAATAGCTAATTCAGCTGTAACAGTTGGAATGTCATGCTTTACAAAATAATTGCTTCAGATAGGAATAACAGACTGCAGTTATTAAAACTGCGAAAATGGTGAAACATGTCCGATTCTTTCCAGTTCTGATGAGAACGTATACTAGGGTCAATGTGCGTCTTTGAGGGTTGAGCTTCAATAGAATTTTAAGGAGAAAAAACTGAGCCACCATCGAAGTAAACTATAACTAAAGCTATTCCATTATTGTTTTCCCTATTCAGCTGTGTTTTATCCTCCGTTATTCTCTGTTAAAGTCTGTATTATTCATTTCTTGATATGATTTGTACTAATGTAAAGGAAAAATTGTACAATGTGACATGCAAAGAAGGATGTTATGACTTAGAAGTACGAGTCGTTAGACCTCATGCTTTGAGATTGGTGATCTGAGTACTTAAGACTATATTCATCCATTTTTGATAATTTAATGCGCTGATCCCTTTTTCACAGAGTCAACTTTTTCAATTGATGAAACGCCTTGAGAGCACCACTCCACACTTCATTCGTTGTATTAAGCCCAATAATTTCCAGTCTCCTGGAAAATACGAGCAAGGTCTTGTACTGCAGCAGTTAAGATGTTGTGGAGTCCTAGAAGTTGTTCGAATTTCCAGGTCTGGCTTTCCTACCAGAATGTCTCACCAAAAATTTGCAAGGAGGTAATATTTTTGGGTTTGATGCACACTGAACTTGTTGACAATTCTCATCTGCCAATCATCTTTGTTTTTCATTTTTCATCAATTTTTTTCATGTTCGATGGTTTTGGTTATCCTTTTGCAGATATGGTTTCCTCCTTTTGGATGATGTGGCTTCTCAGGATTCACTCAGTGTTTCAGTTGCCATTCTTCATCAATTCAACATTTTGCCTGAGATGTACCAAGTTGGCTATACGAAATTATTTTTCCGAACTGGCCAGGTCAGAAGAGTACTCTTCCCTCTGTCTCTCAGTTTAATTATTCTCTCCCTCAATTACAGTACGATGGGCAGATAAATTTGTTTCTGAAAGCTCTTTGGTTTATCTTAATGTGAATTAAAATATGCATATACTGGACATGCAATAATATGCTGTTAGAAGCCAGATCTTTTAGGGTGACTATCTAATGTCAAGACCCGGGCTTGGATAGATTGTTACTATCCCCTGAAAATGTTATTCATTCTATTTCACCCCAAGATCTTTTAGAGTGACTGCCCTATGATACCTAACAATGCCTTATGGCTTTGAATCATATAAGTTCTGAAATGTAAAATTGTTAGTCTCTACCTCAATTTTTTAAGTGGCTTGTGTTTTATGTGCAACTGACTTGTAATGTGGGTAGCCAGTCATTTATAGGTTTCATGTTTCTCTTGAACCATACACATAGGAGATGTTGATGAAGTGGAAATCTTGATATCTCAATTGAAATCTTTTGACTAGTAGTTCAATAGACATCTACGTAACATGACCAATGAGTTTTGAGTTTGCATTTCCCCTTAGCTTTGCCTATTTCTTGTCTTCATACATATCTCCCATACTTTCATGTTCATTCTCTCTCGACATTGGCAGAAATTCCATAACTGTCCAATTTATGCTTTGGCTGGTTTCGGCAGCTCTGCAATGTTTCTGCATCTCATTGACTTGGCATTAACATGTGAAATATGAGTTGTTGACACAGGTTGGGGTCCTTGAGGATACAAGAAACCGTACCCTGCATGGAATTTTACGTGTTCAGAGTTGCTTTAGAGGGCATCAAGCTCGTCTTCACCTGAGGAAGCTTAAGAAGGGGATTGTGACTCTTCAATCATGTATTTCTCCCTCCTTTTCTGAAAATATTCGATCGCATTTTTGTTTTTTGAAGGAAGTCACTGGTGTTACTGCGCTTGGTATCTGATTTGCACTGTAAATGCAGTTGTTCGTGGGCAGATTGCTCGAAAGGAATATGCTGTCTTAATAAAGAGGCATAGAGCTGCAGTTACTATACAAAAAAGGGTTAAAGGCAGGATATCCATGAAAAAATACCATAAACTTTGTGATGCTTCGGTCATGGTACAATCAGGTAGAATCCAAACACCTGCTTTGAGTTTGATATATGCATCTTGAACTTGGCTGGATGGGGAAAATGACTTGAGCTTGGTCATGTCTATCCCAGTTTTTTTTTTTTCCCCTTTTCCCTTTTCTTTTCTCATTTTCCGTTTCCCTATTCGACTAGAGGAAAAAGTCATTTTTGTATCAAGTCTCCTGCATGTCTCCAAATATTCCAGTAAAATGGGCCTGCCTAATCAAGAGTCCTACAAATTTGGCCTGCTTAGAAATCAAGTTCCCACTTACTATCTACGTATCTTGTTTCTATAGGTATCCGGGGCTGGTTGGTCAGAAGATGTTCAGGAGACATAGGATTCCTGAAATCTGGGATGAAGGTATTTTGTGATTGAATTTCATTTTGGTCTTGAGGATTCATTCACAATGTTATATGAGATTTTTTGCCCAATACTATTTTTTCTTGTTTAACATAATCAGCCTTAATGCACAGTTTATTGATCTTAAGTTTTGCTCTTCTGATTTAGCCAGTTTAGTGTTTTGCCAAGTCCTTTTGCACGTCCCTTTCTTTCTGAAGTGTTCCGTTGTAGTTATTTATCCTCAATTTTTTATGGATGTGAATAACCAAGAGAGAAAAAGAAAGGAAATAGGGATCTTACCGTAAGAAAAGCTTGCCAAATGTATTCATCATGAGGAAGCGTCCAAGTATACATACCAGAAAAAAGAGTGTCACATAGTAGGGAAAATTATAGGTAATCTTGGCATATGTTGCCCAGTTTCCATGAGCTGTTAGATCATTATGGGCTAATTGTAGGTTAGGAGTACCAAAAAAGCTCCTCAAGAAGAGTGAATTAATATCCTTGATTATTACTTTTCTTGTTCTCTCGTTTTGGATTCTGCAATCAAAATTGACATGAACAATAAAGTTTTGCTGCTGCATCTAAAGTATATGTTAATTTCACATTTGCTCTTTTCCCTGTCTAGCTCTCAAAAAGTAACTCTTTCAGCTGGGAAATAACCTCGAGCTTTTAAACAGGGTGGTGAACCAGAAGATGTGCTTGTGAAGGCATCTTACCTTGCTGAGTTACAGCGTCGTGTCCTTAGAGCTGAGGCTGCTCTGAGAGAAAAGGAGGAAGAAAATGACATCCTCCATCAACGTCTACAACAATATGAAAGCCGCTGGTCTGAATACGAGTTGAAAATGAAGTCCATGGAAGAAGTGTGGCAGAAACAAATGCGATCTCTGCAATCCAGCCTTTCAATTGCTAAGAAAAGCCTGGCCGTTGATGATTCTGCGAGAAACTCTGACGCTTCAGTCAATAATAGCGACGATAGAGACTCCAATTGGGATACTGGAAGTAGTTACAAGGGCCAAGACAGTAACGGCATGAGACCGATGAATGCTGGCCTTAGTGTCATAAGCCGGTTGGCTGAAGAATTCGAGCAGCGGAGTCAAGTGTTTGGTGATGATGCGAAGTTCCTTGTGGAGGTAAAGTCAGGTCAAGTTGACGCGAGTTTAAACCCTGACAGGGAGCTTAGAAGGCTTAAGCAGATGTTTGAAGCTTGGAAGAAGGATTACGGGGGGAGATTGCGGGAAACGAAGGTGATTTTGCATAAGCTTGGAAGTGATGAAGGTGCTGCTGACAGGGTAAAGAAGAAATGGTGGGGAAGAAGAAACAGTTCCAGAATCAATTAGTATCTTTTTGTTTATTTTCATTTAATATTGTTCACTTCCCTTACATATGTGAATCGAGATCAGATCGATGCATAGAGATTGTGAGAATGTTTTTTGGGAGCTGCTTGGGAGAGCGCTGTGAAACCAAGATGTACATCATTTCTAAACAATTTGGTAGATGTGAGTAAATTAGTTTCGACTGCGGATCCTGTATATCATCAAGGCGATCAAGCGAGTTTATATTGTAAGCCAATCTCTCTTGAGATTTCCAACGGCGTAACTATTGAAAGTTTGATGTGCAAATGATGTTGATTCCATTTTGATTCTGTCAAGAATGCCTTGGGGAAGTAGTGGAGTTGAAGCTTATGCTACGGCAGTGATGCAGTCAATCAACGTATACTGAACTTGTCACGTTGTTTGAACAATGTTGCTCTTTCAATCCTTCTCTTTAGCATTTCTGCTGTCGTGATACTTGGGACTGGATGAGAGCTGATTGCGGTTTTGACCCAACTGCGAGAGAACGAAAACCGAGATAAGCAAATCAATATGATAATAGCACAAGCGAGTGGACCGGATGGGACGACGACGACACCTCTCTGCTGCCAAGACTCCTCTTCGACAAGCCCAAGGCGGTCCATATGTCGAGCTTGATGAGATCAAGATCGTGATTGAGCCGGGTTGGATTCAATCGAGCCTCGTTCTATCGTTATTTAGAACGTGATGGGCAGAGTTCATTACAATTTCGAGCAAAGACGAAAGTCCCATGATGTCTTTTCGTATGAGGTTTCGCGTTAAGGTTTTTCGCTACAATTTCGGGCAAAGATGTAAGTCCCACGATGTCCTTTCATCCCAGGTTTTCACTTCAAGGTTCTTCCACTCAATTTCTCAGCGATGACGAGGCTCAAAAGCGCCCGGAACACGAGATCGGGCCCAAACCGGAAAACGCCCAACAGAAAAAAAAGAGGGTGAAGCGCAGCTCGGGTGGCATACGAAGGGCGCACGTCATTCAACAGCTCCCGTGCTTCGCTTCTTAAAGCGCCGACGATGCTGGCGAGCGGCTGCCGCGCCTCGCACCACCTCCGGGAGTGCGATCCCCACCGCCGCCGCCGCTGCTTGGGCCTCGGGCTCGGGCTCGGGCTCGGGCTAGGGCTCTGCGGCGCCAGGATCGTCCAGCTTTCGTCCCTTATGCGCAAGCCCCCCGCCCCTTCCGCAGACGGCGGCGGCGGCCGGCGGCGGTCGCGGAACCGATCGGGCTCTTCCTCCTCCTCCTGCTCCAGCGTCCCCTCCCAATCGCGCGGCGGCGGCGTCCCCATTCTCTCCGATTGTTTCAGGTCCGGAGACGCGCTCGATCGTGTTCCCTGATAACTGCGCGGAGTTAAATTTTCTTTCTTTTTTATCTGCTTTACTTGCTCTCGAGCGCGTGTACTTGTTTGTGGAGCTTTATGTTCGTATTGCTTGTTGGGCTGAGGTGGGAATTTTCTTTCTTTTGCTTCCCTTTGCGCAGCCAACAGGAAAATGCTCGCGAGCCTGTCTCTGAAGGGTCGTCCTTGGTGGCAGGTTTCCTTTTTTGGCTCCCATCAATTTCTTGCTTTTCTGCGGTTCATTTGAATGAGTCGTCCTGCGTTTTGTTATTGCACACTGCTTGGATGTTAATGCCTTTTACTGAAGAGCATTGCTATCAGTATCGTCTTGTCAGCCAGGTTCTTTCGATTCTATGTCCTCTTTACCTCTCTCTATTGTGTCAGCAGTTGGACTGGTGTCATTCTCCAGCTTGCCATTCTTTGAAGACACGCCTCCATTTAAATTACTAGCTAACCTGGGCAACTGCGAATCTTCTTTTTTTTTTTTTTTTTTTTCCGCATTTCTCTTGGCTGCTAGATTAAAAGATGACAACAACTAGTACTGGTTAATGTTAAGAGTGTTCATAAAAAACTGAAAACCAAACCGAACCAAACCAATAAGTGCGGTTTATCAGTTTGGTTCTGGTTTGGAATTTTTTTTTTTTAATTGGTTTCTTGGTTTCATTTTGGTTTATAACTTCGGGATGAAACTGAACCAAACCTATAAATTTAATGCATACATTTATTTTCTTTTGACTAGTAAAATTCGTGGTTTAGTCTAACCAAGGTCTTCCTAACTAAGATTCCCTTATACTATTAAATGAAAGATTTGTACTTCTTTTGGCCACTGTTGATTTTTTAAATTTCAAATAGTACTTACCCAAGAGTTTCCTTATTATCTTTTGTGTTTGTCCGATAATTTCATCTGATTTAATTGAGAAATTCCTTTGTTTAAATAAGTGTGTAGAAATAAGCTTTTTTGTTAACTTCCATGGGATGTTGAAGTTAGATAGTCAAAAGATGCATTTTAAACTTTTTACCTGTAAATCACCTTGATGGTGACATTTTGAAACCAAACCAAACCGATGACAAGCCAAAGTTATTATTAGTTTGTTGTGAGATGTTATTCTATTGGTTTGGTTTTGGTTTGGGTAGAGATTCTACCAAAGTTTAGGCTGAAAGTACCTAAAAACCAAGCCAAATTGAACCACAAACACCTATAGTTAATGTACTTTGGCCGCCAATTCATCTACTTCCTTTTTCTGATAAAAGGAAGAAAGAAGAATGCTTTTAGTTAGTATGTTCTTTGCCTGAGGTACCATAGAAGACTGCATGGCCCCATCTGCTTTTGTTGGTGAATTGGCGTTGGCATTCTAATTTTTGCCTTAATTTCATGTAAATATCACAGCAAATGTTGCCGGACCGAGTGTACCGTCCAAACTTCAAACCAAGAACTTTTTCAACTGCACATGGAGCCTTCTGAGTTCTTCCGATTTCTAAAATTTTCACCTCTTCGTGCAACATGATTAATATTCTGCAAATATTTATGGCGAGTTAGACTCTTTTAGCTGAAATGCTAGTCAAAGGAGAAGCAAAAAGGAAAAAAATTAATATTAGCTCATTTTGAGCATCATGTATGTCAGTTCTCATCCTTATGTTTTATCAGGAAGTTGTCAGTGAAGCCACCTCTGGTTAGCTTTCTTGATATTTTACAACTATAAACATTTGCAAGTGCCATCATCTTCATTTTGCTCGTCCCTTACCTTTTACATTGGGATTCTTAAGTTCTCTTGATTCTTCTTGATTTATTCTCTTGGAATTTATATAGTGCACTGATTTTGTTGTCTATCATTGTAAAAGGAGGTATCGTGGCTCTTGGAAAATTTGATGCGCTCCACATCGGTCATAGAGAACTTGCTGTTCAAGCATCAAAAGTTGGAACACCATTCCTTTTGTCCTTTGTAGGAATGGCTGAGGTACTTGGTTGGGAACCTAGGTGGGAAACTATGCATGTCCCAATTTTCTGTGGTCTCTCCTCTTCATAATATCTTGCTCTATTATTTCTCACTGGCCTATCTTTTATGAGCTTATGGTACTTAGAATATTAGCACATACCCAAGAAAGGAAAAGTTTGTAAATATGGCTAGATGTCATTATTTTCTTCTTCTTCTTCTTCTTCACTTGTTACTTTTTTACTAGATTAATTTTCTTTTTCTAAAGAACAATTTGGTCAGCTTGTTGGGAAGTTATCACTTTACTAGGTGATTCATGTATGTTGATCTCATAGTCCTCCTGCACAATTTACAGTCGAGCATATATGTTAAATACATTGGTATATGTTGAAAGGCAGCTGTCACTGCCATGGAGCGAAATGAATACACTTTATGGACTTTGGTCATCTGAGTAGACTAACCTAGAACTTTATGCTCCAGGAGTATACTTTCTGGCTTAGGAATGGCACGGAAATTTTTAGACTTACACCATTGCTTTTTCTGGTGAATTTTGTGAACCATCATCGTTATAGATGAACTAAGAGGAGGCTCCCTGAATTGCTAATTATAATTGAATTTTGAACAATCGTGGCTAATAGTCATTATTGTTTCCTTGAATTCTGCTTTTGCTTGAATAATCCTGTTTGCTTACTTTCTAAAACTTTTTGAACTTTGCAATTTATGTGACCTTCTTTGCATCTTCATTTCCTTTTAATTTCTCACTGCTTCTCGTTGTCAAATTTCAAGCCTAGTGATACTTTGTAGACCAAGTGTTTTTAGTGTCTGCTCACTGTTGATATGGCTATAAATACAAATGGACTTGTAAATTTCACATGATATATATGTTTCTCAAATAGGGTACCTATAGTTGCTAAGTCTGATCGGCAGCGGGTTTTGTCATCATGGGCATCATACTGTGGCAATGTCGTCCCTGTAGAGTTTCAAATAGAATTTTCAACTGTCCGATATCTCAGCCCTGAACAATTTGTTGAGAAGCTATCTAAAGAGCTAGGCGTGCGAGGAGTTGTGGCAGGTATCATATATTTTGTGACTCCAGAGGATAGCTTCTATCCCTTTTTATGTTTTGGCGTCAAGAGACTCCAGACTTCAGACCTTGCAAGGTCATGTTGGTTTCTTGTCATTTCAGTTTCAGTTGAGTTTACTTTGGTGCTGATACCAGGTGAAAATTACCGGTTTGGATATAAAGCTGCTGGTGATGCATTGGAATTAGCAAGGCTGTGTCAGGAACGTGGTATGGGTGCTTATATAATAAAGTCTGTAATGGACAAGAACCAAGAATTCAGCCATATGGACGACAGTGATTTAAATGAGAGAGGACAAGTCTCATCCACTCGTGTACGGCATGCACTTGCTGCGGGAGATATGAACTATGTGTCTGAGCTCTTGGGTCGCTGTCATCGTCTTGTTATAGAGACCAAGGGTCAAGAAGGTTTCGGTAGCCAAAAACATAGTATTTCGGCTCCCAAATCCTGTTTATTAAATCTGGCCCCAAAGGATGGAACATATGATAATTGCTTCGTTGTCATTGGTCAGGAAAACTTAGTACCATGTAGAGTAGTAATAGACTCAACAGCTATCCATGTGCGAATGGATGAGACAGGTTTGTGTAATGATTTTGGTACTCGTGACTTTCAGCTCTTGCGTATTGAATTTGGTGATTCAAGAGTCTGACTATGCGTATAATATATGGCTGGTGATTCTCTCTTCATAGTTAAGTTTTAGTGTTCATCCATGTTTGGTGGTGATTCTCTCTTTATAGACATGAAAGCTATGAAGGGCTGCTCGTGGTTTAAGGGTCAGACATGATCTGTCTCTTTACTACATTACTCTGACCTCACAAAATATGTACCTTCATCATCAGAGCGAACATATGCCATTTGATGGAGGAATATCTATTTCAATGTGCATGCATTGGGATTCAGCAAAAATGTCAACAGTGGATATGACCCTCAAGAGAATCGGTGAGTGATCTACAATTTGCTTGTTCTTTCCAAATTCAATTCAATTTGTCCCTAAGCTTAGTGTTTAATGATTTTACTTTGTAGCATTGGTCTAGTTCCATGGGTAAACTTGCTCATTTTTTCTGTCTTGCACTACTCATTCAGTCATTTTATTAGTTTTGCCTGAGTGAATGTGCTTTGGTCACAGTTTTCTCTTCAGATGCTTTGCCATAAGAGACATCAATTGGTTTTTAATTAGCGTTTGGCGATTGTGATCTCTTAATGTTAGTTTGATAAAATTTACCCAAAAAAAAAAAAAAAAAAATGTTAGTTTAATAAACTTATTTTGCAGTCTATAAAATAGGGGCTTGGCGTTTGACTTTTTAAGACACCATGTAGGTGAAGGCGTCCTTTCAAGTGAAAGCTATAGTCTTGACATATTTGGCTTCAAAGGGTCGTTTAGCAAATTTAATCTTGACAAAGTTCTTTGAGATGCACCGTTTGACAGTTCTTTACTTGTTAACCAGGTTGACCAGCAAAAGCAAAGTGTGCACATTCAAGTTTGATGTAGAGATGGCTAAACCAAGTTTGGCGTGTTAAGCTACGTCAACCTGATTGATTTGACCTTTAGATTCCAAAAATGGTTTGTCGTTTTAGCTGGAACTATGCAAATTCTTCTTCCTCTTGCAAATGTTAGATGAAACTGGCTACTTGCCTTTTACCAAATCATACTATCACTACAAGGATGGGAACTTTCTAGATTTTCTTTTAGACTCGATGAAGTCCTGTCATTCAAGGAACTACGGGTTCTCTTTTATTTTCCTTTCTTCAAAAGACAATTTCTCTGCTCTCTCTCTCTCTCTCTCGGATATGTTATCTGAATGCCATTGCATTGCAAGCATGGCATTAATCTGCGGAGCAGCATGGCGATATTGAACCCCCAGAATTCTCATATTAAAGATGCCGGCAATAAAAGTACCTGAAGATGAGATATGATCTCTGTGGGCACTTCTGCGCAAATGTCCATTTCTGCGAATTAGGAAAAGCTGGGTGTGGGCTCTCATTTCTTTTTCCGGATCTTACAAGTTGTGGCAGCACAGAATTTGGTAATTGTCCGCAGCTTTTAATCGTCAGTCGAACGCCTCCATTACTTTAATCTCCCTAGAGTCACTTCAGGTAGGTTAAAGAGATGCAGTTTGGTATTCCCAGTTATCACATCTCTGTGTTAGGAAGTATAATTCCATCTTTTTTCCAATCGAAGAGGAAAGATGAGGACAAGCTGTGCATGGGCATTGATGCTGCGGGTATATTCTGGAAACCGTGGCAAGCGCTTCCAGATGGAAAGCTTGGTGGCCAGGATTCGCTGCCACCGGGTCCCCTGGCCAAATTTTCAGAAAGCGACGTGGAAGGAATCATGGGCAATTGCTACGCAGCATGGACAGGCTCTTGGGGCCCCCCAACCACCTTTGAATTCGAGCGTGTCGTTATTCCTTCTTCCACGGGGATGTCCGAAGAATATTCGCGTAACTCGCATCGGCCGACTCCATATCACGAGAGGAAAAACGAGTTAAAAGGCTCCTCAAAGCATCGACGCATTATTGAATCTTGCGTTCCGCGTTGGTATAGGCGCTTGTTTTACGTTATCTTGGGATGCTAAAAGCGATACGTTCATCACCCATTCAATTATTAAGATTGTTGCGCCTATCTTAAAGGAGGCATCCGTATTTCTTTATCTGCTCGCAAGATCGATGGTCACCACAGAAATTTAAGTGATCAGAAGAATGGATAGCACAATGAACGGATTCATCCCTAATAAATTTACTCAAAATTAATGTTTTGATCACAAAAATAATAAAAAAGGCAAAAAATCATAAATCAGTTTATATATGACAAATGGAGGGTAAGCCTTAAAATAATGCACATGTATTAGACAATAGTAAAATTTAACGCAATTAACTGAAGATAAATTTATGTAAGTGTACTAGTTTGGAGTTCAAATTTATCAATTTAAAATTTTTTGGGGTATTCACTTTTAAAAGAATTATAAAATAGGAAGTTTTTTAGTTCACACGGTAAATATTCCTTATTTATAGTGATTCTCAATTAGTTTCTACCATCCGTGTAAATCGATGAATTTGAACTGTGGTTGGGAGTTTTATCCGATAGTGCATGTACATCAGCAAAAAGTAAATCCTCAACAAAGCCATAATGAATTTCGCCTGCCTTTTTTATTACTTACGCGTACACGGGTGCATTAAAGAAACATCTCGTCCTATGAAGGAAAATATAAATCCAATAAAAGGAAATGATTATCACCTAAGTATTCAGATTGGGCAATAGATTAGATTAGTCAGAATTTCGACAAGACACGTTTTTCAACCCGAAAAAAGGAGGAGAGGAAAACAAGTCGATTTAGTGCAAATCGACGTCAGGCCAGGAGGATTTCGTGCGAATATTTAGGGGGATTGCATGAGAGGCACGCAAAGCAAGCAGGCCGCCTCGCACTCGAGAAGGAAAAAAAAAGAATGGAAAAACCCCAAAAAAAGAAAAGAAAAAGGAGGAAAAAAAAACATGGATTTAAACGCGCGAGCGTTTTCGGATTCCCCGGACAGACGAGGAAAAATAGAAGAAAGGAACCCAAAGGTCCTCTCTTTCTCCCGAAACCAAGGAGATTCTACCCCCCACCTCGCCTCCGTCGCCTCTCCTCTCCGTTCGCCGCCGCCGTCGTTTCGGCCCGAAGAAGGAGAGCCGGCGGCGGAGTCGCGCCCCCTGCTCGTCGGTCGTCCCCTCCCCTCTCCGCCCTTCGTTCAGGTGCGTTCGGTTCTTGGTTTCGGAGCCTTTTGGGTTCGTTCCGTGTTTCCGCCCGTTTCCAACTTGCCGAAGCTTCCTCTCGCCTCCCCTTTTTCCCCGCACCGGTTTCTTCGCCTGTTAAAAATCGAATCTTGACGAGCTTCGGGTCGTGGGCAATGGCCATTTTGAACCAAAAATGAAACTTTCTTCTTCCCTCAGATGAATGCAATGATAATTTCGAGCTCCCTGTACAATTTCAAGCAATGGGTTTTGCGAGACAAAGGCCTTGAAAGCTGCAATGCGGTTTCTTGATTTCGGCCTCGCAGTCGAGTTCGAATTACTTGCGATGGGGGAGTTTTCGGTTCTAGAATTTCGGGCGGTGAAAGAAAATTTGATTAGGAAGGGAGTAAGGAATTGCGTGCCTTGCGATCTGAGGAGTCCTTGCGCGTCTTGGGCGACTCGTTTGGACTCCGGTGGGGGCAGGGAGGTAATTTTGACGCGCCTGCTCGCTTCCTCTTCGCCCGTCAAATCTTAGCGGTCGACGTGACGTACTTTCGTCACGCGTCACCGTCCCGTCCATCGCCCTTTCCCCTCTGGTTTTTTACACCCTTTCGACCTTTCACGGGGTCCCGATTTGTCATTTTCATTACGCCCCGTCGGTTCCGATGCGGATGGGCTCCTGTATTATCGGAGCGTGATTACTGACTCAATCGCTTTCTTGTCCTTCCTGACTCGTTGGTAATTTACGCGCATGGCAAAATTTGATCTTTTTTAGGCCACGCTTTTTTATTGGTGAGCCCAATTTAGATGGCTACTTTAATTCTTCTTAAATCTTGTGTGGACTGAATCAAATTTGACCTCCTCTTCTGTTTGGTTGACCTTGCCGTGTTCTTGTTCGTGGCAGCTACCCTTCTCTTATCAGGAGAGAGGCTTTGACCTGTCAAAGAAGCTTCCTGGTTGGAGTTGTCTTGCCAGTTGATGATCGGGCTGTCAACGATCCACGTTTGACAGCCCGTTATTTCTTGAACAGCACCAACCCGGAGCAGCATACATAATATAAGCAGGGGAGAGTTTGAATTGTTGCCAGGTCAAATAAAAGGTTCCCATTTTGTATCTTGATTTGTTGTTGGGTTCTTGTCTTTGGATTCAGGACCCTTTGTTCCCGTAACAACGGTGATCTGTCGACCGGTGGTTTCTTATATCTTTTTGCCTCGATTCTTGCAGGTGAATCTTAATTCTGGGCTTTCTTGGTTCAGAGCAACCTGACTGTTTTAGCATTGTTGCTAGAATTCTTTTGCTTGTGTGATGAGGGTACCTTTGGATTGGCATTATAGAATTTGAGCTACATTTACCTGATGGGTTCGTTGTCCGGGAGCTTTCAACGCCCTCTTGTGGCAGCCGCCGCAGTTGCTGCAGCTTCCGTCACAGCTGACCTACCCGAGAAATTATCACCTTCAAAATCATCGGTCACTCGCTCCAATTTGGAACAGCTCGACTCTTCATGTACATCTAATGCAGTGCACGACTCAGATCCTTCGTGGGTTTCGCAAATATCAGTCTCGAAGCTTTCGAGTTTTTCATTTGTGAGCAGAATCCGAATACCTCTTCCCAACACTAAGGATCGATTTCCTCATTTGGGTCACAATCTTAATGCAAATTACTCGTGCTCTTTTGTTGCGGCTTCTCCAACCTTAGTAAATTTGTATCAATCTGCGGAGTTGGTGAAAGGTCCAAAGCCTGATACATCTGCAAGAGCAGTCCCTACCTCGGCTTCGGTGTCGGCTTCTGATGTTGTATATAGATGGCATTTACCTGAACTGCAATCTCTAGACATTTCAGGGTCTTCAAATTGTTCTTCTGAAAAGCAAAAGACAGTTGTGGTTCTATTGGGCTGGTTGGGAGCAAAGCAGAAGCATTTGAAGAAATATGCAGAGTGGTACACTTCAATGGGATTTCATGCTATCACCTTCACCTTTCCGATGGCCAAGATTATGACTTACCAGGTTGGAGGCAAAGCAGAGCAGGATATAGAGTCACTTGTGAAGCATCTTGCTGATTGGTTAGAGGATGAGCATGGGAAGAACATTGTTTTTCACACTTTTAGCAATACTGGATGGTTAACGTAAGCGCTCTCTCTCTGAGTTAATCTATTCATTACCTTGTCTGACCATGTTATTGTTCATTTTATTTTGTTTGGTAAAATTTGCCTGACATGTTAGCTGATCTGTCGAACTTCAGATATGGAGCTATTTTGGAGAAGTTTCAGGAGCAGGATTCTTCTCTGATGGGAAAAATAAGGGGTTGCATCGTAGATTCTGCTCCCGTCGCGGCACCAGATGCTCAGGTAATAGACTCTTGTGTTCTAGTAATAGCACGGTGTTAGAACATAATCATCTGGACGGTCACTTTCGACACATACCATTAAATTTCGCCATGGCTATCCAAGTTCTTCTCAGTTTGATGACTTATATTCTACCAGTAACTGATTCTCCAAAGCTTGCCTCATCTTGTCTCTTTGTTAGTGCTCTTCTGCAGTCTCTTCTATGTCTCTTATCACTAATCTCTTATTATGTTTCTACTACTGGTTGTTCTTTTTGTGGAATCTTTGCTTTTTTTGATGATCGTATGAGCACTGGCAAGGTGAAAAGCTGTTGGGAACTTGGCGTTTCTGTTGAGTGATCTTTGGTTCCTTTATCAATACCATAATTCTTCCTTTCTTTTGGGTGTTTAGGTGTGGGCATCTGGTTTCTCTGCAGCATTCCTGAAAAAGAGTAGTGTGGCAACAAAAGGATCCTTAAGCTCAAATGAGTTAGGTACGGGGGTGGTGGGCAGCCATGCAGTGGACTCGAACCCAAAACCTGCAGTGGGCTTGGACCCAAAACCTGCAGTGACCGAAGCAGCTCTGTTGTTGATTCTGGAGAAGTTCTTCCAGGTTATTTTGAATCTTCCTTCTGTGAACAGGTAGGTTACTCCCATTGTACATATCTTTTGCATTCACATAAACAATGCATCACAAGATTTGTAATTGTTTTAAGTATTCTCCCTGCAATTATTAACGTCACATTGTGCCATGCAAAGGCACGTGCTCAGGAACATAGAGATTATACTTATCTGAAAAGCTGCAAAAATTGTGCATATCAATTGATATCGTTTTTATCTTATTCCCTATTAATCCAGGAGGCTTAACGATGTGTTGGACGTGTTGTCATCTCGACCGCCGAGTTGTCCACAGCTATACATTTATAGCTCGGCAGACCGAGTCATTCCTTCGGGGTCCGTGGAGTCGTTTATAGAGGAGCAGCGGAGGATGGGTCTGAGGTCAGATCCTGCGATTTTGTCTCGACGCCTCACGTCGATCATTTTAGAAGTAACCCACAATTGTATACCACTCAGCTTACCCATTTCTTGGAGGACTGCGTCCTTACTTGCTGCAGAAGACCTTCATGAGTAGTAACCACCCAGAAGGGACATAGAATAACCGGTTTTTGTCTCTTATTCTTTTCCTCGTTCTTGACTTAATTCTCATCTACAAATGATTAAATGCTCATCTACAAATGATTAAATGATTCTTTCTGTTTAAAATTTCTTAGTTTGAGAGGTGTAATCATCATGTTGGGAAGAGACAGAGATGTGAACATTTGTAAATTTTACTCGACCGCAATACAAGATTTTTACCATTTGAGTCTCTCGTACTATCTTTTCTTGTATGTGAGATTGAGCACCGTCATCTTGAATTGCCTCAAAGTTTGTGATACCCTTTTGTGGCCACCCATGTGTCATCTGAAATAGAAAGATAACATGTGCCATTCCTTGTTCTCGGGGGAACATATACAAGCCGAATCTATATCTGATATGGAGTCATGATAAAACAGAGCTTTTACGATGAATTTTTATTTCAAGCATTATTCACGCTCGTCCTACTAAATTCAAAAGCGAGAAAAGTTTTATGACTTTCATCCCGTATATGATTTGTATGAAGTAGATTTAGCTAATTTAGGTTCAAATTATAATGGCTATATACGACATCGTTTGAGAAAGTTTGCCTGAACTATTTGGACATCCTTCTATCACTTCTATTCAGTTTTTACTATCAGTTCTCAATAGTTTAATTAAAGGATTCATATAATTAAGAGATAAGTTGCTTGTGACAATTAGCCAAAACTTGAATTTTAGTTAATTACACCACACGGTCAATAAATCCGTCCTTTCTAGGGAATGTTCCTGGAGCTGAGAAAGGTTTTTATTTTTTATTTGATTTTTTAATTCTTTTTTACGGCTGAGAAAGGTTCGAAGGGTATTATTGATCTCAACTGCCCATTTTTAGCTCCAATTGAAAAATGAAAGTGTTCATTGGATGTCATCATGAACGACCTCTTTTATATCTATCTAATTTGTCAGTTTGAGTGGCAATTCAGCACAGCCATAAAAAGAAAAAGAAAAAGAACCAGTAGGGCCACATTATTTCTTTTGTTGCAAACGTGCGGTTGTTACAACGTCCGGTGGATAGTGTGGCCTTAAGAGATCTACATCCTCTCTCCAGATGGATTTAGTAACTCAATCATGAATGGTAATTTAATGGAGCAAAAGTTACCGACTCACGATAATTTATGTCGACAATATCTAAAAATAATTAAAAATTTAAGAGGTCACTAATCAAGAGAAATAAAAATCATCAACAGAATGAATGAAAGATTAAATAAATAAATGGACCCAAACGAAAGTTAGTACCGCATTATTGGGCAGCAACCAAAGGGGGAAAAAGTTAGCGAGCCGTGCTGATTTACATTAATATTCAAACAAAATAATTAATAATTTAGGAGATCGTAAGATCAATAAGAATAACTCAACGGAAAGAGCTTACAAGTAAAAAAAATAAAATTTCAATATCAATAACCGATAAAAATTGGTCGCCCAAATGTAATTATTAACAGTTGGACAAGAATTGGTAAGTCACTCTTCTTCAGGTGAGTTATTTCACATTAAAGTCAATATTTTGCAAATTATAAAAAAAATTCGATAATTTGCGAAAGAGGCCGCACAACAAGAACAACAACAACCTCTGACCCAAAAAGAGTCAGACGACAGAAGAAGAAGAAGAAGCCACTGCCGCACTCGACGAACTATAAAAGAAGTCCGGCGCAGGTTGTCCTGTCTCTCTCTCCTTCTCCCTTTCAAAGTTCGCATTTTTATGCCCACTTTGCTTGCTCCCGTCGCCTCGAACCCCCCCAATTCTCTCCCAATTCCCTTCCCGGAGGTGCCCGCCTTTTAGGGTTTCGCCGATCGCCTCCCTCCGCCCTCATTCCCCGACCATGTCCGCCCCGATCGTCGGCGGCGGCGAGGCCGGACCGCCGGGGGTCTGCATAAACGACGTCCTCACCGACGACGAGCTGCGGTCGGTCCTGGCGAGGCTGGAGTCCGAGAAGGACAGGGAGATCTTCGGCCTGGTGTGCAAGCGGTGGCTCGCCCTCCAGAGCGCCGAGCGCCGGAGGCTCGCCGCCCGCGCGGGCCCCCACATGCTCGCCATGCTCGCCGCCCGGTTCGGCCGGGTCGTCGAGCTGGACCTCTCGCAGTCCGTGTCGCGCTCGTTCTACCCGGGCGTCACCGACGCCGACCTCGCCGTCGTTGCCAGCAAGTTCAAGCGCTTGAAGGTGCTCAATCTGAGCCACTGTAAAGGTGCGGTTTTTTTTTTCCCCTTCCTTCCTTAAACTGTTTTGTTGCTTCTTTTGGGATGAATTTGACTTTCTGCTGGCTGCTGTGTATTTTTTGTTCGTCCCGGATTGATCAATTTCTTCTTTTGTACCACCCCCAAAAATGTTTTTCGCAAGAACCATGTTGGCCTATCTCATTCTGCTGTGATACTGAAACTAATCACTTTACAGGTACATTGCGAATTACCTTTTCAAAGATGTTTTTTTCCCCGTGTTGCAGGAATAACTGATAAAGGAATGCTGGAAATTGGAGATGGTCTTTCGTCCTTGCAGTCATTAGATGTATCCTTCTGCAGAAAGCTGACGGACCGGGGGTTGGAGGCGGTTGCTAGGGGTTGTCATGATATGCGCACGCTGCATCTCGCCTCTTGCAGAGCTGTCAGTGATGTATTGTTATTTGGTCTTTCACGGAATTGTCCCAACCTAGAAGAATTGGTGCTGGAAGGATGCACCAATATAACCGATCAAGGAATCACGGACCTTGTTGGTGGGTGTCAAAAGATCAAGCTGTTAGATGTTAGTAAATGTAGCAATGTAGGAGACGTTGGGATCTCCAATGTTGCGAAGTCTTGTTCTTCCTCTCTAAGGACCCTTAAGTTGTTGGATTGCTGTAAAGTGGGAGATCAGTCCGTTTTATCCTTGGCCAGCTTTTGCACGGGTCTTGAAACCCTTGTTGTTAGTGGTTGCCGTGATATTTCTGACGAGTCTTTGAAATCTCTGGCTGCTGCATGTGGAAATAGTCTCAAGACCTTGGGAATGAATTGGTGTTTGAACGTATCTGACTTGTCTCTGAGCAGCATCCTTGCTCAATGCAGATATCTGGAGGCTCTTGACATTGGGTGTTGTGAAGAGGTGACTGATGCTGCCTTCCAAGGTCTGGCTAGTGTGGAAGATGAATTGAGTTTGAAGATTTTGAAAATCAGCAACTGTCCTAACATAACAGTGACAGGATTAGGCATTATTTTGGACAAATGCCGCTCCCTAGATTATCTTGACGTGAGATCATGTCCACATATTTCAAAGGCAGCTTGTGATGAGGCCAGGTTACTGTTTCCTGACTGTTGTAAGGTCAACTATGTTGGCCGGTTGTCCGAGCCTGATATGAAACTTTAGCCGCTTGAATTGGTACATCGAGTGTTGTCGTCCAATTTTCAACTGCAAAAAGAAACTGATGAAGTTTCAGCTATGGGAGATCAAAAAATGTTTCAGCTATGGATTTTCCTCACAAGACTTACTGTACATCTGTTCAGGAGGCTATATGACCCTAAGGGGTATCTGTCTGTCTGTTCCTAGTGCTTGTGCATTTTGTGATGGATATGGGATGGATAGTCATTTGCTTTGTGATATATGTAACCAGAAGTTTATATGTATAAATTGCAGCAAACTCGCTTTCTTTCCTGAAATTCTTACAATTGTGTTACTCTTCAATGCTCCTTCTTCTATCTGCAGCATATGCTGGGCGTTGGCATACTAATGCAGCGCCTTCTCTGTATGTCTCACCAAATTCTCTTCAACAGATTATGGATTAGACAGAGTATTACGCAGAAGAGGATGTTGGGACAAGTTGCACTTAGATTAACATGAGTATTCTCTGTTTTGGTCTGTGGCTGGAAGTTTGATTTCGGCAAACACTCCATGAGCAAGTTACCTTACAAAATTTGTGAAAATCCTCAATGTTTGGTTTGCATTATCTTGAAAGAGAGTTTAATTGACCTATCAGAGGAAGTGATGACCTTTTCGGTTGTTGTGACAAGTGACGTTATAAATACTTTCCATTCTGCTATTGCCTGGACATGCTCAAGCTTATTTGACTAATCCAAGTGCTTTAATTTGAACGATCATGGGATTCTGTCTTGACTTAAATTTTTCATTCCCCTGAAGATTAGAAGAAAGGATGCGGATGCTACGCATTGTAGGTTATCCTTGAGGGAGTGAGAGGGAATGGAATCTTATTGGAACTGAGACAGTATTTTTGAGGTAACATGTGATGTGTGATGACATGTATCTCAAAAGCGTCATATTTTTTTGGCAAATGGGTCCATTCCTCAATTTTAAGCATCCTTAAACTGTTTACATTTGCCGATTGTCATTTGCTTCCAGCTTCAATAGGTTGATTAAACTTGTACTCTAGAGGGTCCTGAAGAAGGATAAAACACTTGAGGAAAAGTCTCTCTGCGCTCAATATATGTCCTCATGGATAGTTAAAAGGATGAACATGTCTCAAATCATGAAATCAGGCTTGTGATGAGCAAGTCGAGAGATTCATAAGCTGGAGTTAATTTGTTGCTGGGAAAGCAAGATTCAGATTAACTCGAAGTTTAGCAGCACTGCATTACTGGCAAAATTCTATACAATTTCGACAATTGTGTAGTTTCCACAATTTCAAGTGATAAAATTGTCGCGGTGGGCCGTCGAGTGAGCAGCTCTTTTGTCAATTATGAGTGACCGAACTTGCGGTACTTGTTATGCTTTAGAGATTGCTAGTTGAAGGTGCTTGAATGTCTTCTGATGATTTAAGAAACCCATGAACCAGAAATCAAAATTGTCCACCGTGACTATCTGTATGTACTTCTCTGACGGCCTCTCTACATTTTCACTACGGTTTGCTTCCTCTATCTTGGAAAGTGGGATCGACACCTGTACAGATAAGCAAGAAGTTCTTCATGAATGAATCTTTGGCTATGAGGAGGGGCAAAAAAAGGTTAAAGCAGCATAGAGAAGAATATTTTCACGTTCGATTTGCCAATTACCTTGTAGCGGATTCGGACGGATTCACCATTCGGGGACGGCAATTTTATCGACCTCTCGCTGCAGAAGGCGACTTTTTCCGTAGAGATGAAGAGGAGACCCGCTATAGGACCTGCTGTCGTTGATAGATAACACTGAGAAGCCTTTGTGAGTCTCTCCCCTTCTCTGACACTAAACAGATGCCTGAAAACTTTCTCCGTCCCCCCTACTTGGAGAATTCTCGCCCCCAAACTCAGCTTCCCCTTCACAGTTTCAGAGATCTTTGGACTTAATCGCACTGCACAGTCAAAAAACAGAATGATTAGTTGATTTCAAGATGGAACCAGAATGGCAATGGAATCACTATGAAATGGAACTTCGCAAAAATTATAACGCTATCCTTGGTTTTTTCATTAGATGGCATGGCTTATTTCTATTTAATACAGGTCTTTGATGCTGATTCAGTTCATGTAACTAATAAGATGAGTTTAAGTCGCTATAAGGAGCTAGTTGGTTGGACTCAATCTGTGAGTTGTAAACTACTGAAATATGGAGTCAGTAACAAATTTTTTGTGAGGGCAAAACTCAAGGATGCATTTTACTTTCCCTTCAAATTTCATATATTTTGATCAACTCTGCATTAGATTCGCAATCTTTTCAGACACCAAAAGTGTAATTACCATGCTCTCGGATGCCGTGTGCAAAAACGTCAGCTTTCTTCCCTAACTTGTTCATTCTTTTGAGCACTGAATTGCGCTTGGAAGACACACTTGCTGGAGAACGCACTTGAGATTGACTATGGTTGTACGGCTTGGATGAAATGGCTCTTGCTGACTTCCGAACTGCGTATGTCGCAGCAATGACTGGAATTCCCATTACGTAATCTTGAAGTTTGGATGCCATCTTCAATGGGAAGTTGTTGTGCTTTTCTCTCTCGAAGTACTGCCTAGAAGCTTCAGAACTGTCAAGGAAGAAGAAAGATTGTTGCCTGCTGAAGTTGGTTGTCTTCAGGTCTATATAAAGAGGTCATAAAATGGCTGGTGACTGCCAACTTTTGGATGCATGACTCACTGCTGATCATCAACATCACAAAGGCAGACTCTTGTCGGCATTTTTTAAGTAGGATAACGTGTGACCCCACTTGTGCTTTCCGAAAGAGGACTGGTAGAATCTATATTTTCATCGAGACATTGTAAAGACAGTGGATCTGTGTTTTACTTTTGTATTTATTTTCCCTGTAGATGACACGGGGTCTCTTCTTCTCATCGAATAACTCCATGAATTTTAGGTTCTGTAGTCGTCATTTAATTTGAATCTTAGTAGAGATTTGAAATGTCCTTGGATTAGCCTAGCAGTAGTTGCAATAGATTTTGACAGAAATTCTAGGAATAGATCATCAACTTTCAAAGAAAAAGAATACAGCTCCTATTCTTTCTTTGTTTGTAAGTATGTGAAATGAATCTGTGTATATGCTGTTTGTTCTATTTTATTTCTTTCCCATGTTTCTCCTGTTTGATTGGGGGCATATGGGGTTTGCTTCCATCAGTTGTACCGGTTTCTAAAAGCCATTCTGAGAAAGATAATATATTCAATAAAGGGTAAACAAAACATGCTGATGGGGTGATGATCTATCCCCTTGTCTGAGCAGGCTTCGGATGCGTCAAACGTATTTTGCTTTTGAGCTGGAATTGCAACTTTCTGACGCCAGTCCTTATTTGGATAGCACGAGAAGAAGGGTCATTAAAGAATTCACCACAATCTTATCACCAGGGGAAGCGACTATTTTGACCCAAAAAAGATATGTGAGATCGTGCATGAATCTTTCCCATGTTCTGCAAAAGTCAGTATGACCCACGTCACCATGTTTAGAATTTCCATCTTTCGCCATTTTGTGCGGTTTTTGCAGTGTTGCGGTTAGGCGATATCCGAGGATATGACAACTGAACACGTTCCCAAGTATCATGGCGTGTTGAAGGTTTGGAAAAACGAAATCAAAAGGCTTTTTGCCGGCGAAGCAATAACTCATCTCTCTGAACGAGCAATGAAGCAGCAGTAAAGCTCAACCTCATTGCTCTCAAGAGAAGTTGGGGAGAAATTCATATCTCACCTCTAATTCGTCATGCAGAGTTCAAAGGCTGACACCAGATGACAGAAAAGAAAGAAAGAAAGAAAAAGAAAAGATTAAAAAAGACTGGTACGAGACAACACAAAGCCACAAGTTACAGGAGCCCATGTGCAAGTTGCATGAATCTCTTTCGCATGACCTAACCCTTTCTTTTTCTTTATTAAACCCATGGTGCTGAGGTGTGGTTGAGTGGGCAATAGGCCATGCTGAGCTGCACATGCCTCTTAGCTACTGTTCACGCCTATCTCAGCATACCACGCAGTCGAGACTAGACGAATGAAGATTGAGCCGCCGCAAGAGACGTGCACTCTTTTACTTTTGCTTCTTCTGAGGATGATCGCCATGTCACGGCCACATCGGCCTTGTCACCCACATGAGTTGATGGGTCATTTATGGTCCTTAAGCTTTAAGGTTCTTAAAAGGCATTGCGAAAAGATAAAGAAAAAAGCGGGAAAGTGAAAATAACTCATTCCCACGGAGTGTCAAGCATTTGATAAGGGTGATCGTCCATGTCTCATCTCATACGATATCTTGGCTCATAAGGTAACTGCAAATTCTGATAAGTCCTGGTCAACGGTCATTTCTCTGGCTTCCCAAGAAATGATAAGATAAGCAGATGATGAGGAATCTTGGAATTGCTATTCCTTTCACTTGTCTGCATCTTTTCCCAAGTGACATGGTCGGCATGTTGTAACATCGGATGGTTTACGACATCACACGCAGCCGAGGACTTCTTTTAAAGAAGAACATTGGATTGACTGGGAGAAAAGATGTGCAAAAAGGCAATCACCTTCCAATCAAGGAAAGAGCAGCAAGCCCCCAAAATTTCACGACCTTGTCCAAGCATATCCATTAGAATAGTTGAGCCTCTGATTGACAAGCACCCAGAAGTGGAAAGATGGCTATAGGACACAATGTGTTAAAATCGGTGTATACGCACTCTCAAGTCGAAGTAAAATGATATAGACACAATATTCAAGTTCAGTTATGTGCTTCAATATTATAAATAGACAACGGATCATTAGATTCTGAGACTCAGAAAATCACAATACAGGCCATTAGGAGATACACCTCAGAATAGTACGAGAGAAACTCGGCAGTGAAACTTCGGAGAGGAAAACTCCTTGCTGCAGCCTCTCATTACGTGAGTTTGGTGGGTCGAGACGGGACAGACTAACATAATCTGTTGACATGTCCATCTTAATACTTGAATCTCACGTCGACTTCAGTTTAAGATCAAGCTCTATTATTTGAAATACCTTGAAATTGAGATCATGAGAAATTTTGAGTTCAAACACTTAACGAAAGCATTCGGTCTTTTTCATTCAAGGCACGAACAAGTTCAAGTGACACGTTGCCCTCATCTCAATCGCACTCTAGGAGGACATCATACAGGAAAGAGTGTTAGGCAATCGCGAAACTATCTTTTGGCTAGGAAAGATTAATTTGATGTACATCAGCTCCTATATGACTGGATTGAGTAGACCTAGTGGGTAGGCCAGAAATTGTGCTCTATTTTAGTCCTCAAAATTTCCCATCATCAGATGCTAAAGTTCTCCAGTTTCTTCTCGATTGAGTCCTTTACCTGATGCTAATCACCTCCCTAAAAAGCAAGGTCAACATGCACCAAAGGTTGGGTTCTCAAACCAGGTCACTGGAATTGGAGAATAAGTTGAATCAAGCTCAGTCTTGTTTTAGGGGCTAACGTTCCCAACTGACCTCCGTAGTGAGAGTTTTCTCATGGTTGCAGACTGACATAACCAAATTGGTCATATCGGAATTACATGAGATTGACACTAGAATTTCAAGTAAGAATCATCAGCACTCCGAAGATCCGCTAACAATCGTAAAATTCTAATTGGTTTGAATTTCTAAGCATAATATATTCTCATCTACAAGCACTACTCTTAAGCATAGAAGAGACTATCAGAAAATAGACGCAAGGCCAAAAGAAGGCCACCGGAGAATAGAGACAATAGACCCACAGAGGACTCTACGGAGTGATCCTTGGTATATCACAAAGCACAACCAATATACCTTTCAGTCTTTCATTTACATCTCCTATACAATCACCTCTGAGCTGATGCATGCGGCATCGGATATGTTACATGACCTACGCTCATGGGTGCACCAGGAACCATGGCCCCTGGTACCGGGGCTACACCGTATGCCATATGTGATGGACCGGGGAGGTTCACTGGAGTCCCCACAGCAGAAACAAGCGGCCCACCTATCGGTTGCCCGATCATTGGAGCACCATAAACACCGATACTGGCGGGCCCAGTTGGTGGTTGAAAGGGCTGTTTACAAGGTTTGCTGGACGAAACACCTGCCACAGAACTGTTTGTTTGACCAGTGATTGGTCCTTGGGGTGTCGAGACTTCTCCGTTATCAACACTGGTAATATCGTGAATGCTAGAACGCCTCCTATCTTTGTTCATTGAGTTCAACCTGATGAAGTACTTCTGGGCATGGCTAGCCACTTGTGTAGGTGTTCTTGTCACTACAAAGTTTCGGGAGATGCTTCGCCAATCTCCCTTCCCATATTTTTCCAAGCCAAGTAGGAATAATCTGCTTTCCAGAAACAAGAAATCAGTCAAAAAGCTTATAACACATCAACGTAATCATGCTAGTATGAAAACCAAAGAGCTGAAAGGAATTTCAGTAGACAAACGAATGATGCAGGACATTCACGACAAAGTCTACTGTTGGGAAGTGGACGACTAATTGGTTGATACATAAGCCACTCATCTGTTGTTCAGAAAGCTTGATTTCTTAGGCACAAGACTCTGCCATTTCAGACTCAGGTGCACAATGAAGCTTTTACCCATAGTCACATCAATTCATGCCAAGGCTATTGATATCGTCATATTCCACGTTTCCCTTTTTCTTCAGCTGATTGATGCAAATCAAACTTGTTAGCCATTGGGATGCCCATGTTTAGGCCAAGGTTTCTATTATTTTTGTTATATATATAAGCCAGGTTTCTATGATTTATTTAAAGTCAGTACTGACTGCGAATCTTCAGTTTGCCTATTTACAGCCTTGAGTCCTCCTGAGACTAGTAATACCAAATCCATAGAGCAACATAATCTCTTTTAAATGATAAGAAGACTGCAATACAGATATCAATTAAACCTTGGATTTCGACTTCACCTCCACTTTTTATTTCTCCTACCTGGTTTTCCTCTTATACTAAAAGATTGAGCTGACCATTGTCATCTCTGCAGACCACAGGAACCCTTTTCACAGTCCCTAATCTAGAGGCCTGGCAAGGCAGCAAATCCTTTTATTGAAACTTTGATCTGCTTGCCACAATTATATACAATCCCGAGTTCTCTAGAAGTATTAACTCTCCTGTTTGAGAGAGAGAGAGAGAGGGAGAGAGAGTTTAATAGTGAGGTGATTAGTTTGAGAGAGAGAGAGAGAGAGAGAGAGAGAGAGAGAGAGAGAGAGAGAGAGAGAGAGAGAGAGAGAGTTTATCTAATGCTAATAGTGAGGTGATTAGTTTAATGCAAAACCTAGTCAAAACCAAAAGGGAAATCAATCACGTACTCCACCTACATCAGATGCAATAGAAAGTAGGGAGTCTCTGAGCAATCCCAAAGCAAGCTCTTACATGAAAAATTCTAAAGTGGATAGGCCTCAAACTTGCTAAACAAAATGATGCCTGATCTGAGAAAGGTAAATGTCTTAAGTATTAGTCATAATTTCGATGCTGAAGAGCCAAACAAGGCTAACTTCCCTTTCCAGCAAAATGGCTAAGTACGTTACCCTCTTCAGCTTTCTTTTTGAATACAAGATGAGAAAACTCAAGGGAATAGGCATGCAATCCATGCTCTTGGTTACTTCTTTCTAGAAATTCTAGATCTATACTTTGCATCACAATTGACAGACTCGAGTATCAGCCAACCAACTATATAATCTAATTAACCCTAAGGGCAAAAGAAATGATAAGAGACCACCTGAAGATCTATCACGTGAAAACTGTCTTAAACTCAGGATGGTGACAGACTGCCCTAAAATGAAAGCTTAATCTGACACAAATGAAAAAACGATAAGTGACATCATGAAAATAAGCCAAAGTAGAGGAATTATACGCATATAAGCACAAAGGCAGGAATGCACATACACGGGCAAGCATCATAGAAGTACATATATGGTGGTTCAAAAGCCGCAAAAGTGTCATGGTTCCATGCTCTGTGAAATTTTGTCCAGCGGGCTCTCGTACTTTTAACAATTTTTTTAATCTTCCAAAAATCTGTCGATTTTGTATTCATCATGACTAAATCTCGATATTGTCATGACGGATTGAGCTAGAGTTTGTTTAAACTAATCGATGTCGGTTACTTGAGTCTTTTACGAAAAAAAAAAAAACAAATTACCTGTGTTCTTCTTCTGTCCAAGCAATTCCCTTCCGACGTTCTTGGTCCGACCTCGATGCCTTCCCCCCGTGATTCAAATCGCCATGGAGATTCCCAACATGACCGCCCTTCTTACTACTCATCTCATCGCCGCCATGGCTTGTTGAACCCTCTGAAGAAAAACTGTAAGGAGGCAGTTCCACACAACCCGACTCGATGCTATTGACATCATCGACCAGAATTTCATAGTGACGTTTAATCTCTTCTACAGTTTTCCCTGGCACATCGGCAGCTATCTTCTCCCATCGATCAGCCGAATCTTCTGGGTAAGTCGCGAGTGCATTCTCAAACGCTTTATCCTGCTCTCTACTCCAGGAGCAGTCACTTGTGGTTTCGTTTACGGTCATATAGCTTAAGCTGCGTCAGCTACCAGAACAGATCGTTGATTGACGGACTACAGTTAGTCGAAAACAGCCTGTAGGATTCAGATGGGTATGTATTTGGTTTAACGAGCCAGTAACAACTGTAGGTGGAGTTGATATAACAAAAACATGACTCTGAAACAGTCTTGCCGAAGCTTAAGAGTTGAGCCTCGAGAGAAACAGACAGGCACAGATAATGCCAATAAAGCTGAACTCGAGATCACCCCCAAGAAATATCAGAAAACCCCAGAGAGGATTATGTGAAGAAATGAATTGTATCTAGCCCCTCTATTTGGAAACTTGAATCCTGTGAATTGATGACCTGTTGGGCAAACAAAAAGGCAACCGCCTTATTGAGTCAATTTCACCCATGAGAAATATCTGACTACCAAACACCTAATGAGTATAGTCATCATTGTCACGGTGAATTATGGAGAATGGTAAGTTGGGTTCTTTTGATTGTGAGTCTTGAAAGTGACCAAGAAAAAGACAAACAAAAAAGAACAAAGCCAGGAGTCTGCAATGGATTCCAACATTTTCATCTGTTGCTTCAAACTTTTCTAACAAATCAGGGGAAAAAAATTCCGGCCAACCACTTGCCCACTGATAAGAACAAACACAGGCCCACAGCAATTTACACCTATTGCACTGCAACACCAACAACTGGTTTAAAGCAGATGCTTTTGCCTCCATATTTTGTTTCTCGTGCAGGTATACAGATGGTAAAACTTTCCAATTAAATTGGCACTAAAGGCCCTAGAGAGTAATTGATATTTCTAGACAAATCAAAAACCCTAGATCCTATTGAGAGATATGGGAATGGAAGAGTACAACATATGAGATTGCATAGCATCAATGCAGATGCACTTAATTAAAGAAAACAGGGATCACAGATGAATCCCCAGTAGTGATTTTTTGAAAGACAAAACACTGGAAACTGCAGAATTCATTTAATTGCTCAACCAACCAGCTTTATAGTTAAATAAGAAAGCAGGATCCTCCTGAGGTTCTTCCTTGTCCTAATTTAAGTACTGTAAGAAATTGGATATCACCTAAAACAGCTCAGAACTACCACTTACTAAGCACCAAGATTCTGATAGTTCAACACTAAAAATTCCGCTTACGGAGCATTAAAGAACAGTTAAATTAACCAAGCAATGCAAAAATCTAACCCGTGACAGTGACCAAATCTTACTCGTACACATCTTGGAGTCGGTCAGTTGCCGAAGCAATAAAAGAAAATAGCTCAAGACTTCCAAAACAAGTGTTGACCTTACAGAACAAAGCATTCATTCCTCAATCCAGATAAATCCAGCACACAACAATGAAAGAATAACAAAAGCGTGGTCGAGAAATAGTCCTAAAAAGTAGTAAATTACGCAACGGACACAGGATGAGGATGGGTACCACTTGCACAGCAATACAAACTAAAAAAGGGCAGAGCAAGACGATGGGACGAGATTGGTCCCCATCCCCCAAAAAAGCTACTGCCTATTGATCCAACAACGTGGAACCAGAAAGCCTCAACCCAAACCAAAACGCTAGAAATCTGGAATCTACCAACACCCATTAATATCTTCTCTTCGTAGAAAACAAGAAACAGGAGAAAGCCCATTAACATCCGAAAATACAGAGTATCAGAAATTTACCAACCAACAAAGAGACAGCGGATTTCCAGTGATTTTCTTCCCATCCCAAGTTCCAAGCTAGCAAAAAAAATCTGAAAAACGATTTGGGTCTGTGAAAATCACCTTCCTTCTTCTTCTTCTTCTTCTCGGTTGGGTGAGCCCAAGAAGATCGGTCAAAGTCGCCAACTTTCTGTTCTTGGCGAAGTCCCAATGCCACAGTCAAAGGAGATGGGCCAATCCGAAGAAAAGACAGAAATAAACTAGTAATAAAAGAAGAAATGAATTTTCCATTTCTTTTATCAATCATGGGGGGCTTCAACCCCTTATCCAAAGTCCAATCACGAAAAGCTTCCTACTTTATATTCATCCGCCGCCGCCGGCGTTCTCTTTTGGATAAACAAAGAGACTTTGAATGGATAACGCGAGTTGTCGTCCGTCTTTTCTGAATTTAAAGGGGGGCTGCTCGATTCGCTCGGTCAATTTCTGCGTTCAGGCGAAGCACATGGATGCTCGTGAATTATGTGAATCGTGATGGCCATTTCTTCTTATTCTTCCTTCTTTTCAGGCCATTGTATAATTTCTATAAAGTCTCTAGCTATTGACAAATAATTCGATTTGAACCATTACAAGTTACTCGACTTCGTGATGATGCAACATCACCGCATCTACAGTTGTTTGCATTTGTGACCCCGTGAAGGAGACTTGATTCTTTTAATAATATACAACCGTGTTTGATGGCATTTGTGATGCTTACTAATTCGCTAAAATAAGCTTGTTTAGTGGATAGAGGGAAAGAGTTTCTTGAATTCTCACGATGATTAATCAACAAGAAAATTGGAAAAGAAGTGAGCAAGTATCTTAATTGAGCAACTCTCGAAAGCAGTTTGATTGGTCAATTTTATACTCAAGTTCTTTCAAGGAGATTGTTTCCAAAAAGCAAGGTCTTAATGGATTTTTTCTCCAATCATGTGATCAATCGCTTTGCTTAGATTGCAAGGACATTGGCGTGTTACGAAAGTTGGCTTCGATTCTCCGCATGATAACTTTCAAGTTACAATCTTTCGAGGAAAATTCATAGATTCTCCCCATAATTTGGGGTCTCTTTGTAAGGTCTCCTGTACATGAACTTTATCTCTCAATCCACCCCTCCAAATGGCGTTAGAAAAATCCGCCGGCGTGAGATGCCGCCGAATGCTCACATACTTTGCTCAGGAAAAAAATAAACGTATAAATTGATCAAAGTAAGGCATGATTCCGCGCATGAGGGCAACATTAGTCGCTGCGCATCGGCTAACTCGTTCTCTCACCCTCCGACCCACAAAGTTCAAAAAATGGTGTCTCGACTCACATGTTCTTGTCAGCCACGCAAGTTTTCATAGAAACACAGCCATGCTCTTTGCCTCTGATATGATATGGAGGGTGATCGTTTTCATCATTGAGGAAAGGTAAAAATGCAAAGTAAAAGATCAAAATTTGTCGACAAGAATACAGACCTCTCCACTAATTCTGAAAGGAGAAATCAAGGAAAGAATCATCAAATTGATGTCACCAAAATCTCCATGGATCTTTAAATGGGGGGACATAATTCTCTGTTGGTGGTAGGAGACGAAATGAAGACACAGTTTTTTTGAGGAATGGTCCCATCTGCATTGAGACAATGAAGATCTCAATTTAGGTTCAATTGATACACTATTTACACTTTCCAGAGCGGAACTGCTACAAACTGTGTGTGTGTGTGTGTGTGTGTGTGTGTGTGTGTGAGAGAGAGAGAGAGAGAGAGAGAGAGAGAGAGAGAGAGAGAGAACCTTTGTCCACTGCTTGCCGAGCGTCGAAGCATTCAGTGTGTACAGATAACCTGAAAGCAGAAGTTAGATGAGATCTCTGAAGAGCAGTTGGATGAGATCTCTGAAGAACAGTTGAGTAACATCAGATGTAGTATATGAGTTGGAGCCAAAGGTCCCACAATATCGATATTGAGAAGTTTCAACCCTCACTAAAAACACAAGAAAAGAAAGAAAACACAGAGGCTTCAACCTCATTATAACATTTGAAAGATGTGGAAGAAATTTTGAGAAAATGTACGTTTTGGTTCCTACCATCTCGCTCTGCTGTTGAGGCAACATAATGTCTGTAAAGATTTGATTCTTGAGCCTGCAGTATTCCATGTCGCATGTAAGCAGTTGCCTCATTGGCCCGTGCCCAATACTAAGAATTCACTATTGAGAAAGAAATGACCTACGTTTTTTGTTGGAGATTTGCGAACAAGGTATTCATAATACCAGTATGGCTCGCCATTAATCTGAAAACAAAAAGGTGAGATGGAAACAGAATCCATGTTTATTTGAACAAGGCATGATGTTGAAAAGCTGCTTAATCAGCACCACAGAGAATTGAAATTAGTTCATCAAGTACATCGATATGGGAACATACATCACTAGAATGAGCATCGAGGACAGAACTCTCAGCCAAGCGCTGGGTTGAAGTGACTCGCTGCATTAACATTTACACATTTTAGTACTGCATTACACTCTAAGGAAAAGAGTTAGCCACATTTGTTTGGATTTTAACATTCCTGGAATCATCATATTAAGATAACATCTTGCATCTACACAACTGTTACATTATATTCCAGTCATTACAATTGTATCTTGGTAATTAAAAGGATAAGTTGATAGACTGTCTATAAGACAGCCCATCAGATGACCATCGCTTTAACTTTTTATGCAGTTAAAGCTCATTCCTAGAAAGGAGTCACCTTACCAGGGCAGACTTATCTGATAAAACAGAATCGGCAACATTTTTTGCTGACCATGAACTCTTTTCCTTTGATTTTAAAATCTGAAAATTTGGAGGACCTATCTGCAATAAAGGGATAAGATAAAAGATGTTCAAAATTGTGCATCAAGTAAAAGGAGATGGTAGTGATTGGTCATTACCGAGACAGAGACGATGAGGTTATCAATAATGTCAACTCGCTCGGACACAATGCGCAAACGTGCATCAGCTGAATGACAATCAAACAGAAACCCATTCAATACAAGTTCAATGGCATGTCACCGTTTGCATATAATTACTCACAGCAGTTGTATAATACTGATGCTGTAACAAAATCATAAGGCCCAGTAATTTTCTTTCTTTTTTAAAGAAGAATATATGTATATAGGAAATCAGCATTTTTCAAGAGAGTGTATCGACAAAATTTGAAATGCATAATTTGAGGCATCCAGCAGCAATCTCACTATCTAGATATAATTATCCTGAGCTTTAAACCCATGATTTACACCTTTCAAAGGAAAAGGGTTAAACTATTCTAAAGAGAGGTGTTGTATTTCTCTGTGCAATGCTGAAGGGGGAGATAGACTAACTTACGGGACAGTGGTGCAGCTGAAGAATAGCGCTCAGGCTTTCTGGATTCCACCCTTCAAATAAATAAAGTTTGTGACATGACAACACAAAAACTCCAATACTATAGATGTAAGCTTTCTTTAGGTCTGCAAATCACTCAAGATGAATATGTCTCATCCAATCTGGCCACCAAAAGCCCAAAAATTCCACAAACTAGAAGGCCCCAGGGAAATGCATAATGAGGTCTTGGTGATTAGCACTCTAATAATGCACCCGGGATTTTACAAAATCAGGAGTTACAATAAAAAAAATCATTATGTAGCTTATACCGCCCATCTATGAAGAAATTTCATAAGGCAAAACAGCAAGAGAATTTTTTTTTTTGATTAATTACAATTAAAAAAAAAAAAAAAAACTCATTACATATGAGTATTGGCAAAACCCCCTTAAAAAAACACATGATTATCAGGCAATGGAGTTTCAGAGCCTGGCACACCAATTCAGTAAGGACCAATCTTAGCAACTGTAAAGTCAGAAATGAGGCTTATGAGTCACACAATCCTCACATATGTTCTCAATAATGAACCTTTTCATGCACTTCAAACCCTCAAAGACACTGCACAACATTTACATTTTTTATTGCAAGTGATCATTCAAATCATTGTGACAATTATGTCTTCAAAATGTGGCTTTAGGTTCAAATATAGGCTAGAAAGCAATGAGACAACCTTGATGTTGTCCCATATACTAAGTAACAGATAAACACATCCACTCTCGTACATCTGGAATTGACCCCTTATCCAATTAAATATTTTGGTAATAATAGGATACTAAGGCAGAGATAAACTTCTTGTTCAAGATGAAAACTTAATGGAAATCAACATACCATTTGAACATGAAATTCTTTGACGGAAGGCCCACCGGATACAAGTAGGAATAAGCATTTATGTCATCAACTACTGAAGCCATTTTCAACTCTTCCTCAGCCAACGACCCTGCAGGGTAACATAACTAATCCCGAATCATGGCCTGAAAACTAATTCCAAATGGCATGACTCAAACAAGGAACATATCCAATTCATCACTTCTTCCAATGCAAGTTACCGGACCTTTTGCATTCCTTTTGAGCCCCCATTTGGCTGAGGACTCCGTAGGCATGAGGATGTAGTACTTGTAAGGTTATACGGTACCATTTTCAGTCTCGCTAAGCACTAGAGCTGGTGCATACAAGCACGAGCTCGCTAGTCAAATAATCTAATACTTCTCCCCACGAGCAGACCGGCGTTCATACTAAAAATTCATAAAGCATGAACTTATGCTAAACAGGGAGCCCAGCACTACAACAAACGGGCTCCTTGCACTAACACTGTACAAGAATATGTGCACAGGGGCCCGGATAGGGGGAGAAATCTTTTAGGTGCTCCAGCAACACAAAGTCCCTGCACACCTGAAAAACCCGTATTGTGTCCCGAGTGTTGCGAATATCCTAATTTTCTCTTTTGAAATGATATCTCGCCGTGCGGCATTTGCCTCGGAAAGGCAGGCTCGGGAAGTAGCTAAAAGTTCACTCCTAGATGTAAAGGTCGATGTTTAAATACTATATAATAACTCGCACGCAGCACTTCTACAGTCGGGTCCGTTCCACAATTGCAAAAAGACGAAAATTTGGGCAGCTGAAGAGAATTACCTGAAGAAGGAGCGACGACAAATAAGGAAGAAGAAAGGCCAAGCAGCACCAAATCCCTTCTTCCAAAACCATTAAAGAAGGCGGGTCCGGCTCCGGCTCCGGCACACGAACTCGCCACGGCTTTCGGAACGAACCCGCATTCCTTCCGTACGAGCATGGCTCTGTTTCGCCATCTGAAGCCGAACCCACGAAAGGAAAACGCACTCACATCACCATCGACAAGTCAAGCACTGCGAGAGAGAGAGAGAGAGAGAGAGAGAGAGAGAGAGAGATAGAACCTGAGGCAGAGTGGATTGGAAAGCGAAGGAGAGAGAGGAAGCATCGCGGGGGAAGAATTCTGGAGCCGGTGACTGGTGGGTAGATGGGTTTGCTCTCAGAGGAGAACCATGGAAGCGAAAAGGAAGGAGCTTGCGCACTTTCCACTTTCAGCTCATCCACTCGGACACAGGATGACACTTCCTATCGCTTCTTCTTCAGCCAGAGAGAGAGAGAGAGAGACTGCCTTATTTCATTATTGTCCGAAGTAAGAGCTATGGTTTTTCTTTTTCCTAAATATATAATTTAGCAATGTGATATTTTCCTCCCTCTTTTTTCTTTTCTATTTTGTTTTTAACATGAAGAAATGCCATTTTACGGCCTATGTATCTCAATTGTAAGGACCATGAAAGAAAATAGTGTGCTTAAACCAAGTTTTCTCTGCCACTGTATGTTTCCCAAAATAAACTCATCACATCGTACAATCGCATTGTACAGAGATACAATAAAATCATAGTATAAGGGCATTGATTGATTTAGTGCAATTGAATTTTAAGATTTTCCAAAAATATAATTAAATTTTCTCGTTAACTCCATCAAATTAAATTAATAAAGATATTAACGTGCCTTATTTTATTACTTTATTAAAATATGTAGTGATGATATGGCATCTATCAAGCGCCACGTCAAAAAAGTACTCAAAAATTAAAGAGAAATAATAATTTGCTACTCGTTGCTCTAAGTAGCAATAGAATAAAATCTTACTCACCCGTAGGTAGCTGTGATGGTTGGGCTTTACCGAAATGAGTTTGAATCTCCGAATGCTCATGACTTAAGTGGGGGTCTTAGGGGTGATTTACTAGATTAGCCCCTGAGGGTTTATGTTTAAATAACAGCTTGTGGCGATCTTTTTGTCTTCCAAGATCGAGGTCGTGTGATTCCCGTGATCTCCGGCGGTCCCTTGGTCATAAAAAAAAAAAAAAAGAATAAAATCTTATGCATAAGCAAACCTGGGTTCGGATCTCATCCATGTGCTGGTATCCTCCCTGATCGCACCCAGGTTTGGATCCTTCTGGGCGGGTGGGTCAACAAGGGATTCTCTTTTCACATGAGCCCTTGAACGTTCTTCTCCTATACGAAATTACACGTGAAACGCAGGAAGGAATCGAACCGCCCACGGACTATTTTTGTTTTTAATTTTTGGGTGTATAGTACTTTTACCTCTTCGTTATTAATGGAAAGTTACATTGCAGTTGTATTTGTAAAGTATTTACAATCTCAAGTACCGCAAATGTTTTTGTTTCTGGCATTTCATTCGGCACTGATTTCTCACGGTATAAAGGGAAGTCAATGGCCAAAGGTTGGCTCCATAGACTAGTGCATAGATAAAAACTAGAGTAGGAACTATTCTAGAATAGCGGAGATGGAAGGTAATAGACTATACCGAGTTGGGAATGTATCGCTTGTATAGGCCAATAATGATAAAGACATTATTTCTTTAAGTGAAAGGAGTTTAAGTGAAGGAGTTTATGACATCTCAAGTCCCACATTGGTTAAGAGAGATCTCTTAAATGACTATCGTCATTTACTATAGAGATATTTTGGAGAAGATTAGAATTTTGAGCTGGGGATCGACATAATTTGAATGACGTTCGAGGTACATGGACGTGATGAAATGCAATTATATGTAATCAAAGGAATCAAAGGAGATCTGAACCCAGTTCTCTTGGGTGACGAGGCTTATTCCTTCTTGTCTTCCTTATCAAATGCTCCAAAAAGGGGCATCTCTCACTTTGCTTATGCTAAGGGAATGAACAGGAGAAGAGGAAAATCATCAATGCATTGCCGGGAGGGGGATTTACTCGGATTAGAAGCTAAAGCAAGGGTGTTTTATTTCGATTCAATATTACATGAGCAGCACTACACAGATGTGAATGGCCAGATGAATATCTCTAACATATTCATCCATTTATTAAGAAACATTACGACTCGCGATCGCAAGAAACGATATATAAGCTCGAACACATAAAGCTTCTGATCACCTCACCATCCCCAGAAGGAGAATTTCCCGAGAGGTGTTAGGCCAGGACCTCTCTCTGGCCTTCCTGAGCAAAACCCTAGCCCAGGCTACCCACGCTTCCCAGGACATCCTCTTGTCCCAGGGAGTCCCCCACTCCAGCAGCAGCCTCAGCCCGGCCTCGGCCTCCGTCTCCGCCTCCTCGTACCGCCCTTTCCCCAGGCACAGCTGCCCCAGCACCACCCGCGGCTCCCCGATGAACGGGTTCTTCTCGATGCTTTCCCTCAGCCTCCTTTCCACAGCGTCGTAATGCTCAGCTCCTCCCGACTTGCTCGCCTGGCACACCGCTTCCCAGTACTGGTCCCTCGCCTCGATCTGGTCCCTCGTGCCAAGGACCCTCGAGCACGACTCGAACACCGGCGGCACCACGAGTTGGATGTCCTCATCCCGCTCTTTGGATGGCGGCTTGGAGTCGGCGTTGCTTGTGTCCATCTTCTTCTCGAGCATGGAGATCTCTTCCTCTCTCGCTGTGAGCATGTAGACTGCGGCCATCCTCGATATCGAGTTCATCCAGAGCCCGGGCTTTCCATCCCCGGGCCACAATGCCCAGAAATTGTTCCCGGTTAACTCCAACCGCCCGTCGCTGTTCTCGAACAGCGCGTCCTGAAAAGTTAATCGGGTCAATCTCTCGACACAACAAGACTCAGAACGAGGTGAGAATTTAGAGAGAAAACTCGAATATAACAGATTGACTCATTTGTTTATAGTGGTGATATGTCCGACATACCAGACCAAATCAACAGCAATGGTAATGAATAACGGATCTGGGTATGATGACACGGCAACCATTACCTGAAATCCAAAGAAGTAATCGCTGAAATCGGCCATGATCAATATCAAGAGAATGGCGACCACCCTCCTCGAAACGAGCACGTCCTCTCCGGTCTTACCGTCCTTCATCAATACCCCCTCGGCAGGCAACAGAGATTGGACCTTCTTCCGCCAGGCCTCATCGCCTTTGAACTCTCCCTTCTTCTTGGCATTCTGGAGGGACATCTCTGAGAACTTCAGATGCTCGACAAGCTCCAAGTCGTCGTAGCGGAAGAGCAGGTCGTCGAAGATAAAAGTCACCTTCGGGAGAACGCAGTAGAGGTAGACGAGGCGCTCGGCAGCATCACCCACATGGCTTCGGACGACGTCACGGCTGGTGTTGGGTTCGAAGAGGGCCAGGTCAATGGTGGGGTAGGCGGAGTAGGCGGAGTGGAACATGCCGGTGAGGCAGACGGCGTCAGGGGCCCCCCAGAGACGGAGGATGCGGTAAGTGTTGACGTGGTGCTCAAGGAAGCTGGTGGTCTTGTGCCAGCACTCCCCGGTACCGGCCGAGCGGAGAGTGGCCACAAGGGAGGGGAGGCGCGGGTCGATGACCTCAAGCTCCCCACGCAGGAAGGGCCGCGCGTCATCGAGGAGGGCTTGGAGGTCGGTGGTGGTGGTGCGAGGCGAGAGAGATTTTGGTGGTGCTATGGAGCCCATAGTCGGGAGGAGATGTAGTTTAAGATCAAGGTTTTCTTGTGAACAAGAGTTTGTGTTTGTTGAGATATTTGTAGTGTCTTTTGGAGGAGTGCGTGATTGCTGCTGGTCTTAGCTAAAGATCAAAGATCTTAATGAGAAAAAAAAAATGTTATAATTTAGGTCCTTATGATATAAAAAGGAGTTTCTAAAATAATATGTGCAGGGTTAAAATAGCTAGCGACCCATGTACATATCACTTTTTTTTTAACTGCTTTCACTTAATTTACGTTATGTGACGTAACTTAGATTAACACATAAAATGCAATGCCGATTCATTCTTTTTGGGTTTTCTTATTTATGAAATAAATCCCTAAACTCAACATAGACATGACTTGAATCGACTGTTATTGTTTTATATGTCCTAATCTAACATACACTAATGAACTAGTATAAAATCCTAAATGACACGATACTATTCTATGATAATCTATAGGGAAAAAACCACTAAAAATCCTAAACTTTACCTAGTATGACAAATTTACTCCAAACTATTTTTTTGCAACACAAAAAATTCTAAATTTTGCCAATTGTGACATATTTACCCCAAACTTTATGGCTAAAAGGCATTTTCATCTCTTAATTTTTAAATATTTTTCTTTTTCTTTTCCTTTTTTTTTGTCTATTTTTCTTCTTCTTTCTTCTCTTCGCCAACCATGGCTGAAGGAAGCCAGACTTAGGCGAGGGTTGCCCTTGCTAGCCCTCGCTAGATCTAGCGAGGCGATTTGGTGAGGGTGACCCTTGCTCGATGCAGGTGAGGGTAGCCCTCGCCTAGGTCAGATTTAGCAAAGAATGTCCTCGTTTGATGTTGATGAGGGTTGCCCTTGCTAGCCCAAGCGAGGGCCACTTTCACTGTGTTGGGTGAGGGCGACCCATGCCCGATCTAGGGAGGGCGACCCATGCGGCCCTAGGGCGGCCCTCACCTGAGTTTGGCTTCCCTCCGCTGGCCATGATGGAGGGAAGAAAGAAGAAAAAAGAAAAAAGAAAAAACAGAAAAAGAAAAAAAAAAAGAAAATGAAAATTTAAAAATTAAAGACAAAAATGCTTATACTTTGGGGTAAATATGTCACGTGGGTATAAGTTTGGGGTTTTTAATGTTACAAAAAGAAAATTGGGATAAATATGTCACAATTGATAAAGTTTAAGGGTTTTTTGTGTCACAAAAAAAATTTATGATAAATTTATTGCAATAGGCAAAGTTTAGGGTTTTTAGTAACTTTTTCCCTAATCTATATGCAATACCAACATGGCATGAATGCTTTGACTTTCCATTTATTATATGCAAACGGTACGAAAGGCTAACTTTTTTTTTATCGAGTTACTTAATTGAGAACAAAGATACATAATCACCAAATAGAGATTGGTAATTTCAATGATAGTTGATAGATCTAATGTTTATTTAATCAACGAGTCCAACTAATTTTATTTATTAAGCTACGCGCTTCAGAAGAAGGGTACCCAAAAAGGTTCACATGCCCCTACTAATCCCATCAAACCAAGCTGCATTATTACATCCTAGAATGAAGAAACATGTCAAAACCACCAAGCCGCATTAGTTCATCCTAGAATGAAGAAACATGTCAAAACCACCAACTATCCCAACAACTGTCCGATGTGTGATCTACCCTAAGTAGCATAGCATAAAGAAAAAAAAAGGCCCTGGACTTTACAAATAACGTCTAATCGCTAATCAATAGATTCACGATTAACTACTACTACCTTTGAATTGTTTCACAGAAAAGGTTTCCCATTTTACTAGAGCTTTTTTCTGTCGTCATGTACTTAGTTGGGGTTCTAAGTCACAATTTGTGTATATAGGCTGCTTCAAGCTTTTGAGAATCATTTATATGCAGTACTACAGATTGCAATTAGTCCATAACGATAGGATGGACCACTTACGGAGTTGCTCAGGTGTGTTGGAATTCATGATCCAATTTCTACAAAAATCTAGAATTTAGATGTTGATATATTTTATAAAAAGCCTAGACTCCTCTAGAAATGCCGACAAAACTCCAGTCTACTAATGATAGTTGCAGCCCGCGGTCTAGGATGAAAGCCAAAAAAATGAAAATCTCTGACAGAGCAGAGATATAATCCATGTCTAAGTCGTTTATTAAGCCTAAATAAAGGCTTTGTAATCGTTCATTCGTGCGAGTGGGTAGCAGACCATAGAAAGCTTACATTTCTAGAAACACTTCTCCGCCAACGCTTCTTGTATGTGCCTATTTCCATCACCTTGATAAACTTATATATCCCGTGACCTTTGTCCTTGAATTATCTTACCTTTCCTTGTCCATCCTCTACCAAATATGTCCTGCATATATACACCTGCACACAACATCAAACCACAAACTATCAATATCAAAATCATGTTTCCGTGCGCAGCCATATTTTCAACAAGGACCGTAGGCCGTCGAAACGGCTTCCCAAGTTCGACATAGCTGGAAACTCAAACGTTTTAAAGGAGAAGACAAAGATTTGCGTGCCTGATTTTGAATTCATGGTTCTTGGAGTAAAACAATAGCAATCCGAACTTTTGACGCTGAAGATCTTCTCCTATGACCCTCTGGCTCGATGAGACCGCCACTCATGAGTGTTCCTTATGTGAGAAAGTGGGTGTGTATGCATTTTGAACCCCAAAAAGTGAGGGCTAGAGGAGGGTCCTTAGCTTATTTATAGAGTTTTGGATGGGCCCTCTTGTCACGGGTTAGGCCTAACTTGGTCCACACAAGTCATGCCTATATTCAACTGTTAAGAAACTTTATATCCTACCTTATTATATCAACTTCGTAAAAACGGTTAATTACAATCTCTAGCTCACATCAGAAAAATTGTTACAGGAGGTTCTCATGATCATAAAAATCGTCCACGAACTTCATTTTTGATGTTTCAAATCGCCCGTTGACTGAATGGAACCTCGAGAATTAGCAACTTAACTTTCATACTTGTTCATGCGTTTCCGGAACGAAGAAGAAACTCAGGGATTTACAGAGGCAATGTGAGCTTTTGATAATGCAGGCCACCTAGTGATAGATTCAGCCATCGGACCTTTTTCCTTCTCCCAAACATGACAACCACTGCAGATCACTATAGTCTTCGCGAGATGTTGAAGTGAGGGATATCGATCACGTTTTGTGCTGGATAGCACATTCTGGATTGAGTTTGAAGATCGTGAGTTTCACAGCAACAGCATGAGTCGAAGAGAAAAAGCCGATTTTAACAATTTGGGCAGGACTAAATCGAGTCGGTTTGATCCAAGCTGGGTCGAATAGACGATGCCGAATTTTAACTTTTCCAAGCAGTCTGCATAACCACCAAAGAGTAGCAGCTTTATCACCAAGCTTTCTGCGGCCTATGGAACTTTCCTCGTTAATAAGCTATGGAAGAGAACGCGGCGAAAACCAGCATTTTCCATAGATGGATGCCTTCTCTCAATAGAAGTCCTCGTTGAACTTAAGAATCTCCTGCAGACTTATCTCCGCTGATTTGAACCGACGCATTGGACTCCTATGATTGTCGACATAAAGCCGGGCTTCAAGGAGTTGGAAGAGACTCTCATTCCCCCCCAAATTCATCAAGGTAATTGCGAAGAGCATCCCTCACTTTTTCGTCGAATTCTCTGATAAAAACTACTCGGGTCAAATGAATAAAATGATAGAAGACATCGGCGAAAGATTGAAAGCACCCAGAAACACATCTGAAGCACATTTCGACCGTCAAACTGAATGCACACATAACTTTGCACTCTAGAAATTGAGACTGCAGAGATGCCGCATTTTGTCATGCCATACATGATTTCTCAAATTCTCTCAACATATTTCGACGCCGAGGATGCACTTGTTGTAAGATTATGTGCTACCGTTCTCAGTCTATATAAACCCTATTGCTGGTGCATGCAAGCATGAGCTCGCTAGTTATACAATGTAATGCTTCTCCCCATGATCAGACCGGCGTTCGTCCTAGATGTAAAGCATGGAATGTGATGCTAAACCGGGTCCTCAACGCTAGAACACACGGGACGTCGTGCACTTACACTGAACTAGCAAATGTGTTCACGGACCAGATAGGAAGAGATAACTTTCAGGTGCTTCAGGAGCATGAAGTCCCCTGCGCACCTGAAAAGCTCATGGCGTGTCCTTAATTTTGTGAACTTCGTGATTTTTCTTTTAAAATGATGTCTGGCCGCCTGGGGTGATTGCCTCAAATGGCGGGCTCAGGCAGGAACTAAAAATTCTCTGCAATGTGAGATTTTGTTGAAATTACTACTAATTGTTCCAAAAGTTTAAAATGTTAGATGAATGCGTGATTCAATATTTAATTATTTAAACACTCCTCTCATATTTAGTTTGGTCTTTTTATTTAGTACTAAGTGTGGATATATCTAATTGAGGAGGCAAATGGGGTATAAAAATGTTTGAATTCAGAACTTTCACCTCTGATATTATGGAAACTTTTGTAAGACTACTATTAACTATTTTAAAAGCTTAAATTGTTAGATAAATGCTTGATTTAATGTTTAATTATTTCAATAATAAAGATCAATGTTCAAATACCAGAACACTTATACACAGCACTTCTACATTCAGTTCCATTCCACATATGGAAAAGTGAAGTCTGGGAAGCTGATGAAATTCACCTGACGAAGGAGCAAATAAGGAAGAAGAAAGGCCGAAGAGCACCAAATTCCAAAACCATTAACGAAGGGCGGGTTCGGTTCGGGCACTCAAGTTCGCCATGGCTTTCGGAACTAACCTGCATTCCTTCCGGACAAGTGCACGGCTCTATTCCAGCATCTGAAGCCGAACCGACAAAAAGGAGAACGCGTATCACCATCAACAAGCTAATTACCGAGAGAATTCTGGAGCTGGTCACTGGGTAGGTATCGCTTTCAGAAAGAACCATTGAACTGAAAAGGAAGGAGCTCGAGCGCTTTCTACGTTTGGCTCTTCCACTCGGACCTATCGATAATCTTATCGTATCGTATTATCATGTTGCATAAAGATGCGGTAAAATCAAAGTACAACGGCATTAATTGATTTCTTTTGTCAAAGCATCGATGTCATTCTATCTAGCAATAGGCGATGCTAAGATAACGGCAGCATAATAACGGTGCCTTTTGAACTATAAATTTCTTTTGGGACTTTGCTAGCATAATAATATTTAGGATACTGTAAGAATAATAGTTTATTGCGAGTCATAAACTTTCGAAGAAGTGGGGTCCCATAGCAATTTATAATTATTTATGATTTGATTTTTCGTGATCTAATAAGAGTCTGCTTGTAACATTTCCAAAAATAACTTGTCATGTTCTTTTGTTCCTCGAAACAAAAAATGAATAGAAATCCGTTTGGTGAATTTTTTGTTTTCGGGAATAAAATTTATTTTTTTGTACTCGAGAATAGATTTGGAACAAAATCAAGAAATAAAAAAAGAATGAGTCATTTCTTGCTCTCAAGAGTAATTCCTAGAATCAAGTTTAATTTTTTCTTTTCTCTTCTCTTTCTCTTCTTCTCTTTCATTTTCTTCTTCTTCCTTTTGACCAATTGCCGACTTTGGCCATGGTCGGCGACTAGCCGACGAGGGTCGATGACCTTGCTTGAGCATTGCTAGCCCTTGGCGACACCGAGCAACGGCCAGGCTTAGCCTCGCCGACCAGCACAAGATTGGGCCTCGCTAGGCCAACATGAGGTCAACCGCACGCTGCCTAGGCCAGTTGTTTGGCGAGGCTCGCTTGGCCATGTCGCGACCTCTTTTTTTTCGGCGCATGATCGGGTACGGCGCCTAAGGAGGCTAATGGCTATTTGAAATTAATTATGCCCCGGACTCTCCCAAGTCCACCAATTCAAGACTTAATGGTTCAAGTTTTTAACCCGTAAGTTGATTTTTAAAATGGAGTCGCCACTAATCAATTTGGGGTGGGTTGATTAGAAACCCAAGTGAAGTATCGGGATAAATACTCACTCGCGCAACCAGAGAAATTAGGATCGGGGGTGATTACATTAGTTAATCACTAATCTTGCTTTCTGCACCTAATCTTGTTTTAAACCCCGAGATTTTTTGGATGTTCGGGGATTTTCCATGCATTTTTGGGAGGAAAAACATTTTTTTGAGTCATTTTCTAATTTTTGGACACAAAAGGGATTTTTGGTATTTTTTTTTGGAAAAATACAAGTCTTTTTTGGCTTTTTCTGAATTTTTTTGGCTTTTTCATGAATTTTTGGCTTTTTTTTGGATTTTTGGAATTTTTTGGAAAATATGAAATTTTTTTGATTTTTTTGATTTTTCGGAAAATAAAATATTTTTTTAAATATTTTTAATATTTTTGGAAAATAAATTATTTTTGATTTTTTTTTTTTCTTGATTTTTTTAGAAAATAAAACATTTTTCAACATTTTTTAAATATTTTTAGATTTTTTGGAAATTAAAACATTTCTTAATATTTTTTGAAAATAAATTATTTATTAAAATATTATTTAATATTGAAATAATATAAAAAAATGACCCGGGTTGGATCCGCGGGTTGGGTTCGACCCGGGTCGGTAACCCGAACGCGGGCCCGACTCAGATTTTCTTGGTCTTTTTTCTTTTTTTTTCTTTTTTTTTTTAATAAACGCAGCCCACACTGGAATTGGGCCTATTTTGAATAAAAAGAGGATATCCAGCCTAAGCTCAGAAACCGGCCCGATGGGTGCAGGTCCGGCTCGGGGAAACCCTACCCGGAGACAGGGAGACCGGGTCGGACGGACCCGCGAATTGACCCGGTTTCCAGCCTCCTTTCCCTTTCGTTCGTTCGCGGCGCTGGTGAAGAGACCGGGGCGGCAGCTCGCATCGTCGACGACGGCTACGCGGAGGACGGCGGTGGTCGGTCGCGACAGCGACGGTAGCAACGATTGGACTACGGAGGGGGAGATGGCGACGGCGGCTAGGGTTTCGGCGATGACGGGCGGCTACTGGATTCTCGGGAGGGAGGCGGAGCAACAGCGACGACACGGATGAGCACGGCCGTTACCTGTTCGTGACGAGGGTATGGCAAGGCGGCTGTGGGGACGACGGCAGCCCTTAGATCTGGACGGCGTCGAGGCGATGTTGCGGCGGGATTCGGCACAGCAGCGGCGTCGGGGGGACCTCTTCTTTCGCCCCTCTTCGCGGATCCAGAACTTCTTCACCTCCTTCGACCTCGTTTCTCCCTCACTCCGGTCAGATCCGAGCCTCCACCGGCCGGATCTGACCTCCACGGACTTGCTCGTCGGCGACCTCCCCCGAAGTCTCTCAGTGGGAGGTCGGCCTAGCTCGCGACCCGATTTCTCTCTCGCTTGCCTTCCTCTCGCTCGCTCTTCAACCTCCTCCGAAGTCTCTCAGGAGGGAGTTTCCAAGCTCGCGATCTTCTGGCGTGCCCTTCAATGACGGAAATGCTCCGCTATTTATAGGCGAGGAGGTTCGGTCGACGGAGAGGCTCGGCCGCCGGTCTTTGGCTTGCCGACCGGATCCCCGTGGCTGAACCGGCGTCCCATCCGAGCTCATCCAGCGAAGCATGCTCGGCAATGATGGCATTCGCGATCTTATCTTCTTCAGCCGACGTCGGCCTACTCCCCTCGGCCGTAGGCCGTCCTTCGCGTTTGTCGTCGTCTTCTGTGCGTGTGAAGTATAGAGGCGGAGAAGGAAGGCGCAAGGAAGAAGAAGAAGGACGAAGAAGGAAGAGAGGGGCCGGGCCAGAGAAAAAAGAAATACTGGGCTTGGGCCAGCGAAAGGGAGAAAAAGAGGGGGGGGCTGCCAATTTTTTGCTTTTGCTTTGTTTTGTTTGTTTTTGGTTTTTTTAATTATCTTATTTATCCGAAATGACAAAATAAAATAAAAAATTAATAAAATAAAATTAACCTAATTAAAATTGAGGTGTCAACAGGCCATTACAGGGCTCAACCTTGCTAGCTTGGCCACCATGAGCCTTCCATGATCTCGTCGGTCCTCGCCCTAGCCTGGCAAGGCTCCGGCGAGCTTGCCAAACCTTGCCTTGTCGGTCGTCAGCCACTGCTATTGCTCGTGACCGGTCACAAAGAAGGAGGAAGAAGAAGAGAAAATGAAAAGGAAAAAAAAAAAGAAAAAAAAAAAAAGAGAAATATAATAATAGTATTAAAAAATTAGAAGAAAAAAATTAAAAATCCTACTAAACGCATTTTTATCCCGACAATAGAAATTTTGTGCAGTTTTCAAGCGCATTTTTTTGTTCAACAATTATTTCTGGAAACAGAATCCGAAAAAAATCATTTATGTTAAAAAGTTATTTTCAGAAACAAAATCGTTACCAAAGACGTCCTAAAAATTGTCATTAAATCATTTCTCATTTCTTTTGCTATCAGACGCGATAATGCCACTCTCTTTTATCTCTCCTCTTGTTTTATTTTTTTATTTTTATTTATTTTTATTTTTTTTTTTTTTCAGAAAGAATTCATCTCCTGCGAACAACTCCTGCTCTTGAGCAAAGCCCTCGCAAATCCCAGCTCATCATCATCCTCCGCCACATTGTCATCCTCGTCAGACCTCACGAAATCCAACATAGGCCCCTTGACGCGTACCCCACCACTAGCCACAATCTCCACCATCCTCTTGTGCCCCATTGACAGCCTCAGTGTCGGCTGGAGAGGGCAAGGTGGTGATGGACGAGCGGGCGATGGTAGAGGCAGGATCAAATGGCATGGCGAGCGACGGAGGACGATGGTGGTGCCGACACTTAGGATGTCCATGCGGTGCGAGAGGACGGTAGAGATTGTGGCTAGTGGTGAGGTGCGCATCAAGGGGCCCATACTGGATTTCGTGAGGTCTGATGAGGATGACGATGTGGCAGAGGATGATGATGAGCTGGCACTGGAGGCGTTCGGGAGTGGAGCTTATGACTGAGGTTGATGATGAGCTGGCACTAGTGAGGGCCTTGCTCAAGAGCAAGAGTCATTTGCTAAAGATGAATTCTTTTTGGAAAAACGCCAGAGGAGAGACAAAAGAGAGAGGCATATTGGCGTTTGATAGGAAAAGAAATTTTTGGTTCAAAAGGCAGCGTTATCTAAAATCTCATGCTTACTCTGTTGGATTCATATTTGTTAATAATCGGTGTAGACAAAGCTTGTGAGGGATTTCCATTTGGACATAAATAACCCAATTCGTACAATCACTTAATACATAAAACGACAGTCACTTACTACATAAAACCGAGTGCATGAAAGCAATAAGACCGAAATAGAAAGCAGAATTTAACAAAACAGAGGAAATTATTCAAAACGCCACACGAGCCCCAGATTGTGAATACCCCGGGAAGTGTCAGGCCAAGACCTCTCTCTGGCCTTCATGAGCAAAACCCTAGCCCAGGCCACCCACGCTTCCCAGGACATCCTCTTGTCCCAGGGGCTCCCCCACCCCAGCAGCAGCCGCAGCCCGGCCTCAGCCTCCCTCTCCGCCTCCTCGTACCGCCCTTTCCCCAGGCACAGCTGCCCCAGCACCACCCGCGGCTCCCCGACGAACGGGTTCTTCTTGATGCTCTCCCTCAGCTTGTGCTCCACCGCGTCGTAGTGCTCGGCCCCTCTGAACTTGCTCGCCTCGCACACCGCTTCCCAGTACTTGTCCCTCGCCTCAATCTGGTCCCCCGTGCCAAGGACCCGTGTGCAGGAGTCGAACACCGGTGGCACCACCAGCTCGATGTCCTCGTCCCGCTCTTCTAATGGCAGCTCGGAGTCTGCATTGCTTTTGCTCTTCTTCTTCTCGAGCGTGAAGAGCTCTTCCTCTCTCGCTAGGAGCATGTAGACCGCGCCGATCCTCGATATCAAGTTCATCCAGAGCCCGGGCTTCCCATCCCCAGGCCACAGTGCCCAGAAATTGTTCCCGGTGAACTCCAACCGTCCGTCGCCATTCTCGAACAGCATGTCCTGGAAAGTTAATGGTGTCAGTTTCTCACCACAAGAAGGCTCGAACGAGGTGAGAATTCACACAGAGAGCTCGAAATAACCGATTGGCTCATTTGTTTATAGTAGTAATATTTCTCATCAGCAACTGTAACGAGAGACAGATCCAAGTACAATGACAAGACAACCGTTACCTGAAACCCAAAAAACTGGTCGCTGAAATCGGCCATGGTCATCATCAAGAAAACTGCGACCACCCTCCTTGAGACGAGCACGTCCTCTCCGGTCTTTCTGTGCTTCACCTTTATCCCCTTGGCCGGCAACAGTGACTGGACCTTCTTCCGCCATGTCTCGTCACCTTTGAACGCTCCATTCTCCTTGGCGTTCTGGAGGGACATCTCCGAGAGCTTCAGGTGCTCGACGAGCTCTGAGTCGTCATAGTGGGAGAGCAGGTCATTGTGGATAAGGGTCTGCCTCGGGACGATGCAGTAGAGGTGGATGAGGCGCTCAGCAGCATTGCCGACGAAGCTGCGGACGACGTCACGGCTGGTGTTGGGTTTGAAGATGGCCAGGTTGACGGAGGAGTTGGAGTAGGCAGAGTGGTAGAGACCGCAGAGGCAGACGGCTTCAGGGGCCTGCCAGAGATGGAGGATACGATAAATGTCGACCAGATGCTCAAGGAAGCTGGCATTTTTGTGCCAGCACTCCCCGGCACCGACCGAGCGGAGGGTGGCCACAAGTGAGGGGAGGCGTGGATCAATGACCTCGAGCTCGCCGCGCAGGAAGGGTCGCGCGGCATCAAGGAGGGCTTGGAGGTCCGCGGTGGCAGGAGGAGAGACAGATTGTGGTGGTGCTGTGGAGGCCATAGGGTTTGTCGAGAGAGAGAGAGGTGGTGGAGTTTAAGTTTGGATTGTTTGTGGAAGAAGAGAGACTGATGGGGGTAATAAGGTTTTCTTGTGAGCAAGAGTTTGTGTTTGTTGAGACATTTATAGCATTTTTTTTGGAGGAGTGTGTGGTTGCTACTGGACTTAGCTAAAGATCAAAGATAGAAATGAGAAAAAAAATGTTATAATGGGATCCTTATCAGTAATAAGAAGTTTGTAAAATAATAATTTTGAAGGATATTTTAGTTTGCTTTGGTATCTGCTTTCGGTTCACTAGTAATTTGATCACAGGCCATACGCTCGTTACCGGTGTGAGACATAAAGATTCATTTCTCAGGTGTTTATGTTGATGGAGGAAATATATTTGGGGACACATATCTCGATAACTCACTTACATAAATACTACATTGAATTTATACTCTAACTGATAGCACAAAAAATTATTATGCAAGCACAGTTAATCTCAAAATACATGAAGAATATATTACTTTTAATTATTGAATTTATTTTTATACTTGCTATGATTAGAAAAATAGTGTTGGTGTAAAATAATCATTTATACTGATGGCAGTGATTAGATTTTTCGAGTACCCGCATTAATCTAATTTTCTCTGTGTCACATGACATGAGTATAAGATTTTCTTTTCTTTTTCTTTATTGTAGATTTAGGAAAAAAATATCTTGAATAGACTAGCGGTAGCGGGGATACGAGGTACAAAATCAACAGCAGTGTTGACAATATGTGAAGAGTTTGTATTTTTGTGTGGACTCAATGCGAATTCTACTAGTTTTTAACAATATCAGTTTTGGTATGGAATTATGCGGTTTCGTGCAAATAAAAAAAAAAAGGGTTCTTTGCTTGCAGGTAAATCCCAACAAATGCTAGCAAGTGTAAAAAAACCGTCAGTTAAAAAGAAGAAAAAAAGAAAGGTAACTTATCACCTAGATAACCACTGGTAAATTACCAACATTTTTATGAAATTATCAATTTTTATGATAGTTTGCGAGTTATCAATTTTTAATTATATCATCAGATTTTATTCTTAAAATTTACCAATGCTTTGCGTTTACAAGTTCTAATATGTTCTTATATGAATTTACCAATCTAAGTTAGATTGACTTATAAAAGTTGGGAACCACTCTAATTGAGATTAGTTTCTTAAAAAAAGTACGCAATTATAAAAGTTGTTGAGCAACAAAAAATTAGCTTAAAAAAATAAATAAATTTAGGAAGCAACTAAAAAAAAAAAAAAGCTAACCAGAAACTAGTTTTTTAAAGTTTACTAATAAATTGGCGAGTTGGATGACATATGATAATTGGATGTACATGTCTGTAATTTTTCGTGCTATTAAATATAATTTAATAGAAATTAATGAAGACTAAATTTATAATAAATATATTCAATTTGAGGTTTTTGATGGTCTGGTAAGTTCATCATAAGTATATTCATGTAGATTTTTCGATGGTAAAAAAGTTAGTCTAAAGTAAAGTTTATCTTAAATATATTAATTTGAAATTTTTTTGCTTATTCGTACAATATTGGCATCGTGCGTGGTGACCCTAAACCGGAATTCCGTGAGCCGTCCTTTTTGTTGGGAGGGATGCAATAATTCTAGTCCATTCCCTCAAAATAATCTATGAAAGAAGTAAAAGGTGCTTTGGCACGAGGGCCCCCCAAAAGATTCACATGGATCCACCGGCACGTGTGAACTGTAGCATAGCATGAGACGGAAAAAAAAAAAAAAGAAAGTAAAAAGTGAGGCCAGGTATTCACGATCAACCACCACAATCTCTCAACCATTTCTCGGGAAATTCACCCCTTTTATGGCCAATTTTCAACAGCGTAGAAGTATTTGGTAACATTTTTATTTTTACGAAATAATTTATATTTTAAAATATATTTTTTAATTTTATTTTCTGTACAAGTTCTAAATATTCGAACACGTTTAGTATTTGTACAGAATTTTTACTTTCGAAGTATAAAAAGAATATGGATTTTTTTAACTTTTTAAATAATTTTCTAAGACTTTTCTAATTTTTTTGAATTTTGAATTTTCTTTTTTCCCCTAGATAAAGGAGGAAGAAAGAGAACAACAAAAGAAAATGGCGTATTTTAAAAATTGTTTCTAAAATCAAAGAAATATGTTTTTTTTTTTTTACTTTTTGTTTCCATCCAAAATTTGTTCCCTGATCTTTTTTTATTTTGAGAAATAGAAAATTAACTAGTGTTACCAAATGATTTTTTTTTCTATTTTTGAGAACAAAAGAACAGAAAAAATTACCAAATGAAACCTTGGCCACTTGATGAAACCCTAAACTTAGATCGCATAATCACCAATAGAGTGTAAGGATAAAAATAACTGAACACAAATGGAATATGGATACTAAGCTTGCACGTAGTTTCGGCCGATACCACACGCATATTACAAGTGAAACACAAAGAAAACGTGTTAATTTTTGGAATTTGCGCAGTCCCAATTGTACTGCCGACAAAAGTAAAGAAGTGGTAAATAGAACCTAGAACCGAGAGACCTGACATTTTGTTTGTCATCATGTTCGTAAATATTGTCTGCTTCGAGCTTTTGAGAATCAATTATAGGCTATGAAGCACCAACACTTTTTGAGAGCTTCGTGTTGTGTCGGATACTTTGACACGTGTTCGATACTCTCCGACATTCGGTCAATAGGTGTCAAAAAAATCCGACATTTGGTCAACTTTCGCAATACTCTCCGACACTTGAGTCGGAATTCTAACATACGACTTTTTGACATGTGATTCCAATATCAAGATCAATTTTAAAAAATCAATAAATGAGATGTCAAAAAATATATATGTGAAAAAATAAAACACAATAATAAAAATAATATATTGAGAAAGAAGAAAAACCTAGGATGCGTTTGTTTCATGAAAAACTCAATAATAAAGGAAAATGCTTTCTAGAAAAATATTTTTTAAGAATACGGTTTGTTTTCCTTTGTTTGATGATGTCTAATTGAAAATGTTTTCTGCCATTTTGATCCCATTAAAAAACAATTTCACATTCATCACAGGAAAAAAATGAATTTTTAATTTAAAAAACTTCAAATTTTTAATATTGTTTTTTTTTATTTTCTTTCTTTTTATTTCCTTTTTTTCTTTTTCTTTTTCTCTTTTCCTTCTTGTTGTCCTTCACTCCTCAGCTTTCTCATGACATCCCTTCTGCTTCCTTTGGCAGTTTGTTCTTGGCTGGCTTACAAGGGGTGAGCTCCAATTGTTGCCAGAGGCGACAAAGCTTGCCAGCTGGCCACTAGAGTTGGCCACTAGAGGTTGCGAGCTCACCCAATCTTGCAAGGCTTAAGCCTCATCGCTGGAGGCCACGAGCTCACTTAATTTAGCGAGGCTTGAGGCTCATCGGCCTCGGGCAAGCTCAAGCCTTGTTGTCAAAGGCCATGAGATTGCTTGATTTGGTGAGACCAGAGCTCACTAGTCGTCCTTGTGGCCGATAACGGGTGAAGAAGAAGCAAAAAGAAAAAGAAGAAGAAGCAAATTCGAATTTGTTATTTTTATTTTTAAAATGTTTTCCAAATTTTAATTTTTTGAAAAAATAAAAAATTCAAATTCAATTTTTTTAAAAAAATATATTTTTATAAGAATAATTGTGTGTAAACCAAGCATCAAATCTAAGCTTTGGTAGATTCGGAAAACGTTTTCCGGTCCTTTTAAAGGGGAAATCACTTTTCTGAATTTAAGCTTTGCTAGGAAAACGTTTTCCGTTGACTCATTTTCTTGAGCGACCCAAATGCCGGAAAATGGGAAAAATGTTTTCCCCGAAAATGTATTCCACAAAACAAACGTACCCCTAATATTCTCTTCTCTTCTAACTCCCACTTCTCATGATACACAATTCACCCCTTAATTTTTTTTTCTCCTCTTCTAACATATCTAACATGCGAATCTAGAATATAAATCGCTTGTTTTTTCTCCAAGTTTTATGAATTATTGAAATAGAGTTGAATTTGTCAAATTGAAATAATGAATGATCTTAATAAATAGCGGATTAATGTTTTTAGTGTATATTCATTCTAGGTTTTTTTTTTTTAAAATTTATTTATGAATTTGATTCAAATTAATTTGATTGAAATAATCATAAAAATGATAATTTATCATGTATATATAAATATAAATATAAATATAAATATATAAATATGTCTATATATACGTGTGTGTGTGTGTGTGTGTGTGTGTGTGTGTGTGTCCCAATGTGTCGGAATTCTCTTTTTTTTAGGAACGACGTGTTGGCTTGTCGTGTCGTGTGTCGCGTTCGCGTGTTACGTATCAATGTCGGTGCTACTACTTTGATTATAAGTGCCACTGGAGATTGCAGTTAATCCCTGACGATTGGATAGGCACATGGAGTTCAGGAGCTTCCGATGATTCCTAAAGTCTACTATGGACCTCATGTCATTGTTCAGATCGCGAACGAAACCTTGAAAATCAACTACTTGCCTTGTACACTCACATAAATGTTTTCGGAATGGAGAAGGAACTCAGGGATGGATGAAGGCGATACGAGCGTGATAATGCAGGCCGCATTATAATGCAAATGCAGTCGTTGGACTTCTCCGTTCTTGCGTACATTACAGCGCTGCAAGTTACTATCATCTTCGCTAGATGTTGACGTGAGGGGATGCCGATCCCACGTTGGCCCTGCTGCAAGCTAAGGGCCAAATTTATAGGGCGCATTTTGGATGAAGTCTGGATTTGGATCGAAGATCGCGAGCGTCGCAGCACCGGCGTGAACCCTCGGTCGGCCCTGAGCACAAGCATTGCAACTGTAATGAGTTGTAATTCTTCTCCTCTAAGTATATAAGAATCTTCCCTGATGTGTCAGGGTGAAATTCATGCTCAGGAGCATAAGTAGACCAATTCTGTCTCGAGGGTCTTCGAACAGACTGAGCCTCGACTCTTTTGTACTCGGTCCATAGGCCTGAGCATCGTTATTTAGGCAGAACAAAATTGAATTACTTTGGTCTGTGCTGCGTTATAATAGATGGAAGATAAGAGGTTGCATGGTAACGTTCTATATCTCTATTATTTTGTTTGTTTATATCTCGGAATAGAAAAAGAATAAATTTGTTTGGTAACTACAATTATTTTTTTTCATTTTATTTCCCGAAATAGAAAATTGGTCGGGGAGTAGATTTGGAACAAAAACGAGAAGCAAAAAAAATTAGTTTTTAATCTTAAGAACAATTTCCAAAAATAAGTTTTTTTTTCTTTTCTTCTTCTTCTTCCTCTTCTAATAGGCTGATGGAGACTTGTTGATAGTTGTCAATGCTAGCCGCCAACGCCAGCCGCCAATCACCGGTTGTCGTTGCTGTTGTTGGCTAGAGTAGGAAAAAGAGAAAAGAAAAAAACGAAAAATATAAAAAAAATATTAAAAAATTAAAAGAAATTCTATAGTATAAAAAAAAATTGGGAGGATTACCAAAAAAGTCTTAAATCTATTGCAATCGTGTCAATTTAGTCATAAGCTTTTTTTTTTGGGCTAATTTAGTCTTAAACCTTTTATAATTGTGCCAATTCAGTCCATCCGGCCAAAATTGGTTGGCCGGTGCTGGCGTGGACGTTGGCGGGAGATAGCTAGCCAACGAATGCGATGTAGCAATTTTTTTTTTATTTTTTTCGAATTTTAAAATTTAAAATTTTTTTCTTTTTCTTTTTTTCTCACATTCTCCTTCCTTTGGGCGCGCGGCCAGAGGCGAGGGCCGATGAGGTTAGCCTCATTGGCCATTGGAGAGACTCACTCTTGTGGATTGGAGGTGAGGGCCGGCAATGTCAACCTTGCGGCCACTGGCGAGGGTGAGGCCCCGCCGCATTTGGCGAGGTCAACCTTGCCGGCCATGGCGAGGGTGAGGCCTCGCTAGATTCGGCGAGCTCGGCCCTCGCGGCCTCGCCCGACCACTACCGAGGTTGACCCTCGCCTTAGCTAGGCGAGGCCTTGCGGATCCGGCGAGGCTCGGCCCGCCCGGCTTTGGTGAGGGCCAACCTCGTCGGATTTGGTAGGGCCTCACCCTCGTCGGTGGCAAGCAAGGCCGGCCTTGCTAGATCCGGTGGGGCCTTGCCCTCATTGGCCCTTGCCTTCGGCCGGCTGGGGCAAGTCTCTCTAGTGGGCCTCGCTAGCCCTCACCTCGGCTGGCTAGAGGAAGGAGAAGGTGAGAAAAAAAGAAAAAAGAATTTAAAAGAATTTAAAAAATATTTAAAAACTCGAAAAAAAATTAAAAAATTATTTTAAAAATGCCACATTAGCGTTTGCTAGACGGCCGGCGTCCACGTAAGCGTTGGCCGGCCAATTTTGCCCGGATGGACTGAATTAACACAATTGTAAAAGGTTTAGGACTAAATTAGCAAAAAAAAAAAAAAATTTAGAATTGAATTGACACAATTGCAATAGGTTTAAGACTTTTTTGGTAATTCTCCCTAAAAAAATCTGTGGGTCGTACCAAACACATTCATGTCTTTTTTCATTTTCTCGAATAGAAATTTTGTGTGGTAATCCAACGCATTATTTTACTCAGAGATTATTTCACGGAACAGAAATAGAAAAAAAACTATTTCCAGAAAAAAAAAATTGTTCTTTGGAATGGAAATGTTATCAAATATGCCATAAGAATACCAAATATCCTACTCTAGCATGCAATGATCGAATATTCAACATAAAATTACTTTTAAAAATTGATAAGGCCCTGCATGTTTGTGTTCTTTTTTGTTGTTCATGAACATATTTTCTGTTTTTTTATTGCACGGGAACAAAAAATGAACAAAAACGTGTTTATTTGCATTTTTGTTCAAAATCTGTTTTTTTGTTCCCGGAACAAAATTGGAACGGAAATAAGAAACAAAAAAAAGTTATTTTTTTGTTCCGGAAACACTTTTGAAGAACAAATTTTCTCTCTCCTCTCTTTTCTTCTCTTTTTTTTTCTTCTTCTTTTCTTCTTCTTTTTCTTTGGCCGGTCGCCGGCCTCGGCCATGGCCGGCGACCGGCCGTTGAGGGCCGGCAAGGCCGAGCGTCGCCGCCCCCGTCGGCCGGTCGCCCGACCTCGGCATGGCCGGCGACCGGCCAAAAGAAGAAAAAAAAAAGAAAAAAAGAAAAAAGAAAGAAAAAAAAGGAAAAACAAAATTAAAATATTACAAAATTAAAAGAAACAAAAAAAAGAATATAATTTACCAAACGTGTTTCCATTCATTTTTTATTCCCAAAACAAGTTTACAAAACGCGTCTTTTTGGTCAAAAATTGTTCCCGGAACAGAAATAGTTTTTTTTAATTTGTTCTTGGAACAATTTTTGAACGTAAACGTTACCAAACGCGTCCTAAATTTTTCATCCAGGAAAACAAGATTCGCTTGTCTGGCATGATTCCAACTGGAGTAACAGGTAACCCTAATAGCTCGTTCAGTCATAAATTTCAAGTGGTTGATGTGCTGATAATTAAAGGGGATATATGGAAGATCCCCTAAACGAAAACAGAAAAGCTCCCTATCCTAGCAATAGTAAGGTTCAAACTTCAAACCGAGATGGAGCAGGTAGATAGCGGAGAACACCCAGTAATGACATAATCAGCTCAACAAAATGGATGACAAGAAAAGCCTCAAGTAACAAGTCGATGGCAAAACGGCGGCATGGTCGCTGATGAGCAGCTCTATTTGCGTCAACCCTTGTTTCCACCCAGATGAGAACTTAAGGGGCACGGTCGCTAATGAGCTCATGGAGGTTTGGATGGAAAATTGGAAATCTATCTGGGGGAGCCTTATAGTGAATTGCATTTCCACATCATCCTATTCTGTTCTTCTAAATGTTGGTATGATGGAGGGGAGATCAAACCTTCTCACGGTTTCGGCCAAGGAGAACTTCTCTCTCTGTGTCTTGAGTTCTTGAATAGTTTGATTGAAGAGCGACGCGTTATCGGGAATTAGAAACCTATTAAACTCAACCTCTCATGTTTCGGCTTCTTCCCGTGTTTGTTTTGGTGACGACTCGTTTCTTTCTGGTTAGGCTGATGCTAATGCCTGCAGGTCCATAGTTGCCACTTAGATCTTTCTTTGCAGCATTGCTGGGCAAAAGGGGGATCTCAATAAGTCTGAAACTGTTCTCCTCTAAGAATACCTCAGAAGACACTCAAGTTTATCTTGAAAATCCTTGGCATTCGTAGAACGAACGATCTCGGTTTGTACCTTGAATTTCTTTAAGTTCCTCTACTTCGGCTAAGGATTTTGATTTCATTATTGATAAGGTAACGCAAAACTCGCTGGTTGTACGTCCAAATTCCTATCAATGGCGGGTAGATAATTTTCGTCAAATGGAATCGGTCCCAACTCTTACATGCAGGTGCTAAGATTTCTTGCTAGAGTTTGCAATGCACTTGATCATATCATTGAATTTCATATGGGGAATAAGATTATGAATTACTTCTTGGGACATATTGTTAGATTTAGAATATTTTTTTGGTCAGAAAATGTAGATACCATTCACTTAAAAGAATTTAGGACTAAATTGGTATAATTGAAAAAATTATAACTGAATTAGCTGTCATATAATAGATTTAGAATTTTTGAACAATTTTCCCCATACTATATCTCAATTTACAAAGAGTGTATTGATTATCAAATCCTTAACAAATTCTAAACTAACTTGATGGAAATACTTTGAACTCAACGATTTGTAGTTGAAATTTTATCTTTATGAATGTGCATTTTTCTTTCAGTCTCCTCCAAAAATAAAGTAAATTTATTACTAGAGGTGTTCGGTCTTATCAAGTAGACATCCCCAGGTAAAGTCGCAGAAATATATATATATATATATATAATATTCCTTGTGGTGTATTCCCTTGCTAGAAATATATAAATGCCTAGGCCGTCCCTTTCTGAAATCTAGGACTAATCGAGCAATTTCACCACACAAATAACCTTATATATCTACATGATTAAGAAATGGTACACATTTGAAGGTCTAGACACTAACTTCATTTATTAAGAGCAAAATATGATGTAGTCGATTTTTGCTGGCATGGCAAGTACATGAACGGAAATAAGAAGAATCAACATGCATACGGGTCGGACGTGTGTACGAAATTAGAACATCTATTGAATTGGCAAGACTCTTTTAAAATCAAAAGTATGCACAATGAAAGGGGAACATGAAATATCTCCTTCATAAAGGGAAATATTCTAATTATCTTTAACATCCTATCAAATTTAATCTAACGTATGAGAAATCAATTGGAGTTTAAAGAAAAAAGATCCAATAACAAAAAGAGGTGTGCACTAGGTGTACATCGCACTTGGTACACCCAACATTTAAGCATCATCGCCTAGCTATAAAAATAGTGTGAAATAGAATAATTATGTCCACATACTTTTATGTATTTCATAAAGAGTACGTGAATAGGGAGAGATCTTTTTGAGAGAGAGAGAGAGAGAGAGAGAGAGAGAGAGAGAGAGAGAGAGAGAGAGAGAGAGAGTCCAAATCCCACGTCAATAACGAGAGATCTTTTTGAGTTATTTGTAAGTCAATGCACATCTTCAAGTGATCATCGATTCATCATGTTACGTGGTTATTCAAACTATTCTATTTTTTTTTTTTGGTGCTTAGCTTATGTGAAATGACCTGGATAACAAACGTTAGGCCTCATACATGGTCTTATGACTTTGCGGAGAAAGGCCTCCATCTATCAGGCTAACAAATTTGCTTCACATTTCTCCTCTTTGAATAGAGGATAGGTAACATTGCACGTTGCTTTTCACGCGCGAGAACATATTGTATAAAAATATGATTCATTCTATTCTTCTTCCGTGGGGAATCGATCAAACAAGATCAGAGAGCCCGGTAACCTTCGTCACCGCCAGTTCTTGCAACCAAGCCGGTTTTTGGCTCCTCTTCCTGTTCTATTGATAGGAAGCATATTTCTATGTAGTTCTTACCAAAAAAGAAGCATGAATGCCTAAGACTTCCCTACTTGTCTTGCAGAGGAGAGAAGGAGAAGTAAGAGGTTGAATTCTTTTTTTTCATTTTTTTTTATTTTATTTCATCTTTTCCTTTCCATCTTTAAACCCACTGCCTTATGCTGAAATAGAAAAAAAGACACGGAGAACGAACTGGTAAACATTCTGTAATTTGAGTATGAGGGTGTTCATTATAATCTTAAATATCCTACTACTTTCCACAATTGAAATAGTCTCTCTAGAGATAGTTGAATTGGGTAGAACTTCATGATTGATTCGGTGTAACCGAACCGGTATTCAAACAAGGTTTTGAATTGATCCAGTGATGTTTGGTTCATGGATGGACTAGAACCACATCCAATTAGACAAGGGTGGGGAGTGAGTGTCGGGGTGAGAGTGCTCGGACAAGGTTTGCTTCCTATTAGGTTTCTAATGAGCCATCATTGACGAAATAATCATCCCAAGTCCTATCGGTTGAGAGGGGCTCTCTATAAGATTATCATTTCATGTAGTTTATTGGAAAGACTTTTTCTAAAGGTTTGGCCCACATGCAACAATTGTTCCAGAGAAATTGAAAGAGAAGCAGGATTTTCGATTGACATTGACAATGATGATGTTTTAGTCCGTTTGGGGGTAATTGCACATGATGCAATGCATTTATCAAGTTCTCCAAAAATGATGTCTCACTTTGCTCATGGCCTGCTAATTAGTCGACTTAAGGAAAAGAAAAGGAGAATCATCTATGCATTGCCGGAAGGGGGATTTACTTTGATTGAAAGCTAAAAAAAGGGTTTTATTTCGTTTCATTCACATATATAAGCAGCACTACAAAATAGTGAATATCCAAAGATGAATATTGAGAAAGTAAGGCCATGCATACATAACGTGAAAAAAGCTATGAACTATCCGCATCATCTTACGTCATATATACCAAGAAGCGGCACAATTTGCGATAATAACAAATAATAGATGCACACGGACCCATAGAGCTTCTCCATATCGCGTCTCAACATTCATTTTGAATATCTTAAATTACTAGAGTCAAATCAACCGCATCACAACCTAATCAAATCACCTTACAAGCCCTAAATTGAGAATCCCCCAAGCAGTGCTTGGCCAAGACCTCTCTCTGGCCTTCATGAGCAAAACCCTGGCCCAGGCCACCCACCCTTCCCAAGACATCCTCTTGTCCCAGGGACTCCCCCACTCCAGCAGCAGCCTCAGCCCGGCCTCGGCCTCAGCCTCCGCCTCCTCGTACCGCCCTTTCCCCAGACATAGCTGCCCCAGCACCACATGAGGCTCCCCGATGAACGGGTTCTTCTCGATGCTTTCCCTCAGCCTCCGTTCCACCGCGTCGTTATGCTCGGCTCCTTCCAACTTGCCGACGTCGCAAACTGCTCCCCAGTACTTGTCCCTCGCCTCAATCTGGTCCCTCGCGCTGAGGACCTGAGTGCAGGACTCGAACACTGGTGGCACCACGAGCTCGATGTCCTCATCTCGCTCTTTCGACGATGGCTTGGACTTGGCATTGGTTTTGCTCTTCTTCTCTTCGAGCATGAAGATCTCTTCCTCTCTCGCTATGAGCATGTAGACCGCGCCCATCCTTGATATCGAGTTCATCCAGAGCCCGGGCTTCCCGTCCCCAGGCCACAATGCCCAGAAATTGTTCTCAGTAAACTCCATCCGCCCGTCGCTGTTCTCGAACAGCATGTCCTGAAAAGTAAATTGTGTCAATTTCTCAACACAACGAGACTCGATCAAGGTGCGAATTTACAGAGAGAAACTCGAATATAACAGATTGACTCATTTGTTCATAGTGGTGGTGATATGTCCAACATACCAGACCAAATCAACAGCAATAGTAATGAACAACAGGTCTGGGTACGATGACATGGCATTACCTGAAACCCAAAGAACTGATCGCTAAAATCGGCCATGGTCATCATCAGAAAAACCGCAGCCACCCTCCTCGAAACGAGCATGTCCACTCCAGTCTTTATGTGCTTCACTTTTATCCCCTCTGCTGGCAACAGCGACTGGACCTTCTTCCGCCACGCTTCGTCGCCTCTGAATACTCCCTTCTCTTTGGCGCTCCGGAGGGACATCTCTGACAGCTTCAGGTGCTCGATGAGCTCCGAGTCGTCGTAGTGGAAGAGCAGGTCGTCGTGGATAAGGGTCTGCCTCGGGACGATGCAAAAGAGGTGGATGAGGCGCTCGGCGGCATCGCCAACGTGGCTACGGACGACTTCACGGCCGGTGTTGGGGTCAAAGATGGCGAGGTTGACGTAGGAGTTGGAGTAGGCGGAGTGAAAGAGGCCGCAGAGGCAGACGGCATCAGGGGCCCGCCAGAGACGGAGGACGCGGTAGGTGTCGACGAGGTGCTCAAGGAAGCTGCCGTTCTTATGCCAGCACTCCCCGGCACCGACCGAGCGGAGGGTGGCCACAAGGGAGGGGAGGCGTGGGTCGACGAGCTCCAGCTCGCCACGGATGAATGGCCGCGCAGCTTCGAGGAGGCTTTGGAGGTCGGTGGTGGCAGGAGGAGAGAGAGATTTTGGTGTTGCTGTGGAGGCCGCAGCACGGTTCGTCTGATTGAGAGGGAGAGATAGAGAGCAAGAGGTGATGGAGTTTCGATAGCTGAGTTTGTGTTTTTTATGGACACGAATGGGAAGAATTCGCGTTTTTATGGCGGGAGGAGAGAGAGAATATGGTGTTGCTATGGAGGCCATAGGGTTTGCTAAGAGAGAGACGGAGAGTGATGATGGAGTTTAAGTTTGGATTGTCTGTGGAAGAAGAGAGACTGCTGGAGGAGTAAGGTTTTCTTGTGAGCTAGCGTTTGTGTTTGTTGAGATATTTATAGCATCTTTTGGAGGACTGTGTGCTTGCTACTGGACTTAGGTAAAGATCAAAGATCGAAATGAGAAACAAGAAATATTAGGGTTAATAGCACAAAGAATCTCATACTAGTATATTTATGACAAATTTTATCCTCCATTAAATATTACTGTTAAATTATTTTGTTTGATAACTCGTGGCAGTTAATGAATGTGCTAGTTTTGATTTTTTATCCTTTGTTTATCACATATGTACTAATTTATAGTTTTTCGTGGTATTAATCAAATTTAACAGAAATCAATTGAGGCTAAATTTATCGCATATGTATTTGTTTGAGGTTTTTTTTATAATCAAGATATTACTTTGCGATGAATTTATCACCGGTATACAAATTTGGGATTTTGTAGTATTAATCTAAAATATTATAATAGGATTCTTATTAGCAATAAGAAGTTTGTAAAATAATATTTAGGGGGGTTAAGATAGTTACTGACCCATGTACATATTTTTTTACTTCATATTTGTACCTGCCTTCGGTTTAATAATAATTTGATCATAGGCCATATGATTGATAATGGTACGAGACATGGAGGTTCAATTCTGGGGTGTTTATGCTGATGGAGGAGATATATTTGTGGACATGTTGGCTAAAATACGTATTTATGACATTGAATTTATATGAAAGACATTGTTCGCAACAATGAAAACATTTTTTCATTTACTAATTATTTCAAGTTATATAGAAAAATATTTTCCAAATAAAATTTTTTTAATGAAACAAACAGAATCTTAATGACTTTTCTTTTGAGTCACCAATTTTTATTTGTCTTAATTAGCAACCTCTTACATTTATTAATTATCTTTGAGAGATTACCAATCTAAATTAGCACAACTTACCAACCTTCATTAAATTACAGTCTAGAATTGGCTTATTAACTCTCATTTGAGTTAAATATTGATATTATCAATTTGGTTTTTTTTTTTTTATCCTTTTTCAATTTACCAACTTTTGTCATCGCAAGTTTCTATTTACATTTGTTAGCAATGTCTTGAATTTATCAATTTTTTTAGAAATTACTAACCTTAATTATAGTCACTTGCCAATTTTTCTTTAACTTAGTAACCAACTAATTTTGAATTACCAACTTTCATTGATTACTTATCAAGTTCATTTCTCTTTCAATTACTTACTTTTCTCATCTTTGATCAACTTTTATATGAAATTACTAAATCTAATTTTTAGAATATTATCAACTTTTCTTTGATCAAGTTATCAACTAATTCTGAGTTACCAAATCTCATTTGAGTCAGGTATCAATATTTTTTTTTTTTTTTTGGGTAATATTCAGGTATCAATATTGTTTGTTTAATTTATCAACTCTTTCATCGAGTTACTTAACGGGAATAAAGTTATAAAATTACCACATAGATATTGGTAATTTCATATAACTCTAAAGTGTTTGTAAGAAAGTAAAACAAAATTGGTAACTAATGCAAGAAGTTCTTTTCTTTTTTGAAAAGATAAGATAAGGAGTTAGTTAAAAAATGAGGGTCGATAACTAATTCAAACAACATTTGGTGATGCAAAATTAGTTCGTAATTTAATTTTTATAACAAGTTGGTAACTTAATTTGAGAAAGGTTAGTAAGTTACACAAAAAGGTTGGTAATTTCTTGTAGTAGTCAATAATTTTAAGTCGGTACTAAAAAGGTAAATAAAAGTCAATAAAACAAAATAGAGTTTGCTTTGTCAGAGATGACAGAAGTTGGTAACTTCAAATAAAAAAAACCAAACAACTTTTGGTAACTAACTCAAATAAAAGTTGGTTATGCATAACTAGTTAATAACGTGATTGAAGAAAAGTTGATGGTTGCTTTAATTGAGATTAATAATTTCTATAAAAAAAAAGTACTCAAATTTAAAAGTCGATAAGCAGCAAGGCAAATAAAAGTAGTGACTTCCAACCAAAAAAAATAACTCGATGGCAACGGAGTAAATTTAAGAGAAAGAAGAATGTAGGAAGCAACTCAAATGAAAATTGATAACCTAAAACTATTGGAAAATTTATTCAGAGGAAAGCTTGTAACTCACACAAATAAAGGCTGATGGTTCTATACAATAGTTAGTAAATTTAAGTTAGAATGTAATTAAAAATTTCTATACGACTTATCAGAAGTAAATGAAGTTGGTGATTTCAAATAATCAAATAAATGTCGTCATTCTTTCAAATGAGCTTTGGTAATGCGAAATTTATTGATAACTAAATTTAACAAAAATTGGCATTCACACCAATTAAGGATGGGATTTCTACAAATAGTTATTTACCTTTTTCTGCTCAACGATATCAAATTCAAGGCCAAGAATGACGGCCTACCAGATGAGATGTCAATTTAGAGTAGCAAAAGAGTGAGCATAAATGCTTGCCTTGATCTATCAAATTCACGAAAGGCCATCGTCCTGGTGTGTTTATTCCATGAAAATTCATTGATGTGGATTTTGTTTTTTCAAAGATGATGGCTTATATTGCTTATAAAAATGAGCGAATAAAAAATGTTATCATTGAAAATGTTAAGCATCAATTATTTTTTATGATCAAAGTATTTTTTCATTGACTAATTTTTCTAAAGAATACAAATAATTACCTTTTGAAATTTTTTTCTCAAATTATCCAATTTCAGCAAAACAAACGGCCCAGAATGCTCGACCAAGGAAAGAGGTAATTGGTCAGACACAGTAAGCTTTCTTTTCAGCATATATCATTCAATCAGATAGCAAGGGGAAGCATCCCGTGTAGTTTGCTCACCACGTGTGATTGATCCTGTCTATTAACTCTTCGCTTAGTCATGCTATATATAATTGCATAATGTTAAGTGAACCTAGACTGTACACGTCTCAATTCCGTCCTTTTCCCGCTTTCTATTTGAGGAGGACGGCAAAAGTCCTAAGCCATCCCCTTCAGAATTCGACTCCGCCTGACTTTAATTTAAAACATGGAGAACGAGCTTTGGCAAAGAGGGGCCAAAAGTCGTAAACCAAAGCCCTCGTGATTCAGGCCCGTTTGGTTTGGTTTTGAGGAAATGCCCTTGGCCAAATGCAAATATCTTTAGGGTAAAGGGATTTTCAGGAATGCTCGGGCGTTTGGCAAATTACGCATTGGAAAGTGACTTGTATAAAAATACCGCTTGGCAAAACTTATTAGAAATGGGCTTTGGCTTTAATTTTTTTTTTTTAAAATCTGAAAATCAAATCTGGCAGCCGGTGGTGCTAGGCAGCCAGATCGTGCGAGCCGAAGGAGTCGAAGGGGGATGGATCTGCCGTAGAAGAGGAAGGCGTCGACGGTGGAGGCGGAGGTGGCGGCGGGGCTGGTGGAGAACTCAAAGTCGGGGCGTCCCGAACGGCGGGGCGGGAGGGCTGTCGGGTTGGTCGAGGGGGGTGAAGGCCAGATTTGGCCTCTGGACCGCTAGATCTGGCCTCCGATGGCTAGATCTAGCGGCTTTAGGCTTGGTTCTTGCGAGCCGAAGGAGTCGACCGGTGCTGCTCGCGCTCGTCGAAGGGCATGGATCGCTTGCAGAAGAGGAAGGCGTTGACGGTGGAGGCAGAGGCAGAGGCGAAGGCGACATTGACAACGAAGGCGGCAGCGGAGAACTCGAAGAAGTCATGGGGAAGAAGGTGAACGACACGTGAACAGTGAGCTTGCATTGGGAGAATGCCGAATGCTCAAAGTTGCCCTACCCTAGCATTGGGCTTTAAGCATGTGGAAATGCCCGCATTTCACAAATGGGCATTCAAAACCCCTTGCCAAACACTCAAAATTTCTCCCAAGGAGCTTTGGGGGCCCAAAGCCCTTGGGAATGTCCAACCAAACACCCCTCAATAGCGCAAAGAGCAAAATGTAAAAAACCCACCCTCTAAAAACTATGCGTGATCTACTGAAAATAGCAAAGCAAGGAGTTCTAATGGCATCAGTACACTTTACACATCAAATCAAACAAATTAACACAAATAAAAGAAACGACGTGTACTTTCTGAAGTATTCTTAGGTCACGAGAGTCACGAGAGTCACGATCGACCGCTGCCACCTCCGAACTGTTCCACGGAAATAGTTATCCATTTTATAATGAATTTTTGTAGTGTAGCTCTCAGATGAAACTCTAGATCGATCGCATACTCACCGATAGGGCATAAGAACAAAAATAATTGAACATAAACGGCATACGGATACAAAAGACATGCACAAGGAGTTCCTATCCAGGCACGCGATGCCACCGCCGCCATCTCTGCTATTCCTCTCACTTGCCAAGGCGGCAAGTTTTGTTTAGGGTTGGGGGACGCAGTGATGGAGGGCGCCAATTTGTTGCTGGCGACCATGTGCCTGGACATGGTGGAGGAGGAAGTTTTCCGATCCAAATCCAGATCTGCATACTACGACTAGTGCCGAGTCGTCGACTAGTTCACTCATGAGGCATGGCTTTGCTTTGGTGCGTTTGGTACTTGGTAATGTTTTGGTTGAGCCTCATGAACCAAGTGGCAAGTCAGAAATTGAAGCCGAGAGACCTGAACTTTTGTCCATCGTCACGTGCTTATTTGGATATTTTATGAGTCGCAACTCGCGAATATTGGCTTCCTCATGCTTTTGAGAATCAATTAGACGTGTCAAAGGAGATTGCGTTTTGTCCCTAACGATCGGATAGGCCACTTACGGAGTTCAGGAGCTTCCGACGATTGGAGAAGTCGTCTACAAACCCGGGGCGACCGAACGGAACCTCGAAAATGAAATACTTGCGTTTTATACTCATCCAAAATGTTGTCGGAACGGAGAAGGGACACGGGGTTTTATAAACGTTATATGAGTTTGATAATGCAATGCGACATAATAATAGATCTAGGAATCAAACTCTTAAGGCCTATTTGGTAACACTCTTAAGAACAACCGCTTCTGTTATTCTATTCCAGGGAGTTAAAAAAGAACATAAATATATTTGGTAACTATTTTGTTTTCGGAAACAAAAATTAGTTTTTTGATTTTTAGAAATAGATTTGGAATAGAATCAAGAAGTAGAAAAAAGTTTTTAGGTCGAGCTCGCCCAGCCACCGTGAGGCTCGGCCTTGCCAGGCTACCTCCAACTTAGCGTCACTTGGTAGTGGCGTGATGAGGATGAGCCTCACATAGCCACCAGTTAGATGCGAGGCTTAGCCTCGCCAAGCCAGGGCGAGGCCGACCTCCCCCTGCTTAGGCAAGGTCAAGTCTCATCGGGGGCCTAGTGAGGCTTGCTTGGCCATCAATGAGGCTTGGCCTCGCCCAAATCTAGTGAGGTCGAGGCTTGCCTTGACCAAGTGAGCCTCTAGCGAGCTTGTCAATGGCCGGTGACTAGCTACAAAGAAGGAGGAAGAAGAAGAGAAAAAGAAAAAGAAAAAAAGGAATATAATAAAAGTATTAAAAAACTAAAAGAAACAAAAAAAAAATTTAAAAATTCTACCAATCGTAATTCTATCCCAAAAATAAAAATTTTGGACATCTACCAAGCGCGTTCTTTTGTTCAGAATTTGTTCAGAAATTGTTCTCGAGAATATAATAAAAAAAATCATTTATGATAAAAAATTGTTTCCGGAAATAGAATTGTTACCAAACGCGCTCTTAATGATGCGCTTTTGCCTTTTCCTTTCTAGTGTAGTTTTCTCGGGTTCAATTCAACAAATATTTTATGATTCATAATATTGAATGACCCTAAGTAAAATTGACTGATCTTGACGGGATTAAGTGAGTCGGCTCGGATCTAAGGTCCTTTAGTATTTGATTATTAAATCTCCAATCCTGTCTAAATTGAGATGACTCCATAGCAACATATACGTACACACTATATATAATAAATTCTTCTCTTGCTTCCTTGTTTTTGGTGTAGGCAATGGTGGATCATCAATGGGAAACTGTCTTGATAGTTCTTGCATAGGGTGGGAAGCAATGCACAGAAATTCGTGATTGGAAAAATCATTAACTCAGAAAGTATTTTTTCATAACAAATCGCTTATATCACCAACAAAAACAAAGGAATGAAGAATACTGTCATCCTCAATAAAAATATATCGGCATGAATTGTTATTGATAATAAGGATGTATTTGATAACCATTTTTTTTCTGAGAATAATTTTTAATTAGAAATGATTCTCTCTGATTCTATTCTTGAGAACAATTTCTAACTATTTTAAGGTATTTGGTTATTGTCCAAAATTTATATTCTTGGAATAGAATTGCGTTTAGTATCATTCTTGAAATTTCTAATCCAAATAATTTTGTTTTAATTTTTTTTATTTTATTATTTTTTTACTTCTTTTCTTCTTCTTCTTCTTCTTCTTCTTCTTCTTCTTCTTCTTCTTCTTCAAGTTTTGGCTAGTGGTTGGTCTTGGGATGATCGGCGATTGGTTAGACGAGGGCCAACGACCTCATTGAAGCATTGCTAGCCCTCAATGAGGTTGCATCTTGTCGGCCGAGTAGCCTTGCCCAGCCGCCAATGGGGCTTGATGTAGCAGTGGCCCCGCGAGGTCAAGCCCCATTGGCGACTAGCTAGGCAAGCTTGGCCTTGCTAGATCTCAGCGAGGTCGAGCCTCACCTAGCCATGGCTTGGCCGAGCCTCATCTAGCCAAGCGAGGTTGGTTGGTGATTGGGGGAGGCCTGCTCGCCTAGCTAGATTTGGCGATGCCAAGCCTTGTCGATGCCTTGGCAAGCCTTTGGCCGAACCTTGCCCTAGCTTGGTGAGCCTCCAATGGGCTCGTCGAACTTCACCCAACTAGTTGTCGGTGACTGGAGGCGGTGGGCGGCGATGGTTGATGGTGGTAGCAATGGAAGAAGAAGAGAGAAGGATGGAGAACAAGAGGAAAAGAAAAGAGAAAAAATGGGTTGGCTTGATTTTGGAATTGTTTGTGGGATTAAAGAATTAACTTTTTTTTTAATTTATTGATTCTGTTCCAAATATTTTCCTCAGAACAAATTTGTTCCTAAAAACAAATTTTTTTTACCAAATGGCTATTTGTTCCAAATATATTTCCGAAAACAAAAGAACAAAATCAAACACTATTTGACAAGTTGCCAAGCAAGCCCTAAATATATTTTGTGCCAACCAATTTCTTAAGCGATAAGAATAATTATTTTAAGCAAAATGTGCATTCAATTTCAGCGAAACAAACGGATTAAGTATGCCCAGCGTAGGCAAATAAAGAGGTAACTGGTCAATCCATAAGCTTTCATTTCTGCATACATAATTCAATCGGCATTTAGAAATTCGTGATTGGAAGCATCCTCTGTAGTTTCCTTGCAACATGTGATGTGTTCTTTGTGAAATAAACAAGCACCTTGAGTCGACCGCCTTCTCAAGTAAACACAGTCCACTTATGGTTCATGCATGAGGTTAGGCACTAGTTTTTTGTCATCGAATGATATAAGAAGCAAATCTAGGCAGAATCCATACTAAAAGACTGATTCTAAAGTTCCAAAACAAAATTTAAGGTAGGGGTGATTGGTTTCAATGTAGAAACTTGCCTAGTCAAGATTGTTTTCCGATCAGTTCCTAGTATGTGGAATTGGGAATCGATTGGTTCTTGTTTTTTAGTGACATTGCTTGGATTGAGAATCATTAATAAAGAAATCTTCACCCTCAAAGACAATAACTATATGCCTACTCAAGAAACGTTTAGAACATCATCTCAAGTTCAATGAGTGTGCCTCCCTCGCTTTTCAATCACTCTACCCGTTGGAATTCTCTTATTTCTCCAAATCCATAGCCGATAAAAGAACTCCAACCCTCCCCACTTTCTCATTTTAGCCTCGAGTTCAGCACTTGGACTCCACCCAACTCCGAGTCAGCGCTTGATCACCTCACCGCTCGGACTCCGCCGAGCGTTCGCGCATGGGAAGGACGAGATGACGCAAATCTCATTTCTTGTCGGTTCTACCAGCTCGGTCTGTCGGTCCAATTTGGCGCAAGGTACCAAGGACCGATTCTTGTGAGAACCACCTAGGATTAGCCGGTTTGATCCAATTTACAAGTCGAATGAGGACCCGTGCTCACCCCTAGTTTAAGGGTTCGAGTCCATTGTCATTCCTAGCTTCATAGTGAGCCCGTCCTTTAGCGGAAAACAGTAGTCTCTCCTTTATGTCCGTCAATGCTTTCCACATATGGTCCTTCAATCTCGATCAAATTCAGTTCGTCCATAAATGGCATGCAAAAATTAAGTATGCACAAGGTTTTGGCCGATAGAATACACATACAAATGAATGAAACACAAGAAATCGACCAAAAAAAAAAAAAACACAAGCAAAAAGAAGTGCTAACTTTTGAATGTGCGCGGTAAAGACTGTAATGCCAAAGAAAGTAGAGAAGTGGCAAATCGAACGTTAACCTAAGAGGATTGGACTCGTGTCTGTCATCATTTGCTTGTATGGAGTGCTACAGGTCATGGTTCGCGAATATCGGCCACCTCGAAGCTTTCAAGAATCATTCATACACGCCACGGCAGATTACGATTAGTCCTTTGTGATTGGATAGGCCACTTATGGAGTTTCGGAAGCTTTCGATTATCATGGAAGTCATCTGCAAACTCATGCCGACTGAAACGGCACCTCGAAAATTATCTTACTCGACCTTCATGCTCTTCCAAATGTTTGCGATTCGGGAAAATTAACTTGGGGATTCATTAAGGTAATATGAGAGCTTGGTAATGCAGGCCACATAATAATGATTCAAGTCACTGGACTCTCTTCTTCTCGCATGCATAACAGCACTCACTGCAAACAGATTGAGCCTTTCACTTTTTTGGACCCGGTCCTTATTGTTTGGGCAGGGCAAAATCGAATGGATTTGGGTCCAAGCTGGGCCGAAATAGACCAAGCCCAATTTGAAAAAAATAAATAAAAATCAAACTTTAGTGCATCAAATTCCAAACTCTGGCATGCAATTATCAAATATCCAACGTGAAAATTACCTTAGACTGATAAGTTTCATTCAAATTGAGACGACGAACGTGTGGAAGTTGAGATGGGCCTTGCGTAATAACATCTCCCTAAAAATCACTCATCTTTGATTAGGTATATATTCCGCGAGGTGAACAAAAGACAAATTATCTTGCTAAGATCGTAAGAAGTCGGCTGGAAGCTAAGTCGAAGATCAGTGATTCATCTCTTTTAATAGAGTTATTATTGTAATTTGCATAGCTGATTGCTCGATAATTTCCACGAAAACATTTTGTATGCTAATCAATGCATTAAACAGTGCATTTCTATATTCTCGTTCCGCTTTCCTACCCAAAAGGGTAGAAGCGAGCGAACCATTTTTTTCTCTTATAATCTACTCACATAATTACATTATTGCTCTTCAAAATATTTTTTTTTCTCTAAAATTAGATTTAAAAAGGGAAAATAGAAAAAAAATAATAATTCCCCAGGAAAAACCCCCCACAAAACCCCCATATTCAGAATTCAGCCAAACTTCAACTCCACTTTCTCAAATCCATCCTTTGTCGATCTCCCTCCTCTCGCTCGTTCTTCGATCTGATGGCCACACGGCGCGCCGTCCACCGCGCGGCCGCCGCCTCCTCCGTCGATTCCCTCCGCCGCTTCTGCTCCTCCACGGCCCCCGCTGCCGCCGCCACTCGCCACCGGCGACCGCCGCAGGACCACGAGTTCCTGTCCCCGAGCCCGTACGTCGGGAGCTGGGAGACGCCGAAGGACCCGAAGGAGGCCGAGGCGAAGCTGGCGGGGCTGAGGAGGGAGTACGCGAAGCAGGTGAAGGAGCTGAGGAAGGAGTACATCAGGGAGGTGGAGCTGCTGAGGCTGGAGCAGCAGCGGAAGGACGAGGCCAAGAGGGAGGCGATTAGGGTTGCGAGGGAGGAGCGGAACAAGGTGAAGGCCGCCGAGGCGAAGGTCAGGGCCGAGGAGAGGATGGTCGCCGAGGAAGAGTTTCGGCAGATGCTCGTGAGTCTCTCTCTCTCGGTTCTCTGTTGGTTGAATGGCTTATGAAACTGTTTAGCTTGATGCTTTGTTCATCGAGGTGCTTGACTCAGTATATCGTGAATAGCATGGTGTGTGGTTTGCAAATGCTGAATGCAGGAAAGTGCTCTCTGCCACTTGGCAATGGAAAATGGAGCAAATGATATCCTTGTTGTGATCATTAGCTCAAAAACTGATCTTTTGTTTACTAGTTTCATATATGTTTTTGTGATTTTGGAGAGAAAGGATTCAAACCTTGCTAGAAGCGGGGACTTAGAAAAAAAGATGTGATAGGAGGAATTGAATGATTTTTCGTAATATACTGTATAGTGGCTGTTGGAGATTATGAACTGCTAACATTTGACCAAAGCTCAGTACTTGGATGAACAGATTTTCAAGAAAACTAGGTGTCAATGTAAGTGGAAAAACAAGATTAACTTTTTATAACAAGCAAAAAAGTGCAAAGACAGTAGTGCTAATAAAGGCTTTGTCTTCTTTTCTTCCTAGTCAATGGCATTTACAGACCATGGTTTATTATCAGTTGCCGGCAGTCTATAATTACGCAAGGGCTGTCTTGATTAAGCTTATCAATCCTCTTTCTCTAATGTAGAAATATTTAGATTTCAAAGTGATTCAAATGTTCCTTTGCTTTTGAAGTATTAAAATAACCTTTTGGCGCTAAACGCATAAGCAAAGCTGAGAAGTTGCAGTCACCCTGCCTTTTTAGGAAGTCTTACGGCTCCATAAACATTTTGGTAGGGCAGGCAAAGCTTTTAAGTTATGAAGGCAAAGGCTCCTGTCAATCGCTTCTGCCAGAAAAGGCATATTATGAGTAGGGAAATGCAGTTCTATCCCCCTAGGCATAATTTTTTTTATGCAATGATGAGTTGGGGCTTTGATTCTTATGTTCTGTGAGTTTGTTGGCATAGTGAATTTTGGCACCTTACTCTGTTGCTTCTTTCAGTATCTTACAGGTCAGACTAGATAGAATTTCTGACTCTTGAACTCACACAAACGGTTTGACACATAAGAGTTCAACCTAAAATGGGAGTGCTCTTCTTGACTGTTTAATTCCCAGATTAAATTTTGTTCATAAGTTGCTGCAAAACCATTTCTGCTAGTGCATTTGTTTTAGTTATAGAAATAGGGAAAGAAAAAAAAAAAAAAATACCAATCTTCTGCCCTAGTAGGGGACATTAAATTCTTCAGACATTTAATCCAAAGTCCAATCTTTGATTGGCAACCTTTGTATGATTGAAGAAGGCAGCTTCCTTCCTTCAAGTGCATTATGTTCTCTTGTTGCAAGTACCAACATGCATAGGACATCAAGCTCATTGTGTTTTTTCAACAGATTCCTGTTTAGCATGTATTACTTTGGATCTTATCCTAGTATTAGTTCAGAGATGTGTGGGGCCAATCCCACCCACCATCATGGCAAGGAGAAATGACAACGACAACATGAGTATTTCTTGGGACAGTGATAACATGGTCATAAGGTACATGAATGAGGCTTTAAGAAATGTTGTTGAACTTGCAGTTGACTGTAGTGTCAGGTAACAAGGGTATGTTTTTTTTTTTTGAACTGTGTCATGACACTTCATTCACCACATTAGACTATGCATTAGTGGACTGTGGAAACAAAAAACCTATTATACTAAAACGTTCATCAAAGTAGCTTCTCAGTTATGGTAGTTTAGTTTAGGACATGACAGTGCTTCTTCTTTTTGTACTTCTCAAGAAGTTTAGCCATGGTTGAGCTCTTTCTCCCACACGATCTTTCTGTTGCTCGTGAAGTTGTAGTGCAGTTAATAATGTGCTTGTTTTCTTTTTTTCGTAAGAATCAAATCTCTTTCCTTTCTTCCTTGTTTTTTCCCTTTTGGTAGAAACTTAGATCATGATGTCCTTTTTGAAATGACTTGAATACAGATGAAAGAAAGGACCGAGAAACTCGAGAACTGGAGGATGAAAGAGAAATCGAGGGAAGATAAGAAAAAAGAGGCCCGTGAGCTGTTGCGACGGAAAAGCTCTGTGTGGGTTGATGAAGCTGAATTAGAGAAGAAAGTACTGGAAGCCATAGTTGATACAACCACCCTCTGAATCAAATACCTCTGCATAGGTCTGCTACTACTTCATGGTAGACATACTGTGATGTTGAATCAAAATAACCTGCTGATTCATATAGACAGTCTCTTTAGTTGGGAGCATTTTAGTTTCAAGGGTTAGCTGAGGTTTTAGCCAAGTCTTGTGTTCCCTCTTAAGTTTGAAAACCTTTTCTGCTGAGTTAGTCGTCAAGTTTTGGAGTTGGTGCAATCTGCATATCATATTCCTCATCCTGCTCATATGTTATCCTTCATCATGAAATATTTTGGGTCTGTGGTTCAATACATATTCTGAGAATGTTACGTTCAATGTGTTGTCTCACAAAACATGTAAAATGGAGAGAAGTTGAGAACACTTTGCACGGCATGAACTCCGGGAATGAAAAATCATCAATTCTTTTCGTGGCGGAGTTGGTGGCCTCGAGAATCTTGGATGGTCGAATTTCAGTGAAAGAATGTCTACTATGGATTAGACTATATTTAACCGAAGAAACAATGGGTTTGTCTAGTTTGAAAATAATTTTCTAGATTAGCATAACGTTTTAAAGTAATATGTATTTTTGGGTATCAAAGAATTAATAACCGCACGGAGGAATTAATCATTTGATTTGCTGAAAGTGAAGTCAACGATCGGGCACCACAAAACATGGACCAAATTATGGAAATGAAACAATGAATTGCACCGATAGAGTTGCATTTGAAGCGCTCCAAATGGGTAGAAGCCAAAGAACAGCTGCAACGAAACTCGATTGACCGTGGTGAGTACATTTAGGTCACTTTTAGCACCGTGCCAATGGGTCAATTCACCTTGGAATTCAATTTGACTCTTGGTTCACGACAGGGACATCAAGTAAGGTCTTGGTTCTGATCTTAGAACTATTGATTCCACACAAAGCATGAAAAACATAAGGATCTTGGTTCTTATCTTAGAACTACCGATTCAACACAAAAATATAAAAAAAACATTGAAGTTAGTAAATAATTATCTGTTTCAATTAGTCATAAATCACATCTTAATACTACATCAATTTCTTAACATACCTCTCCCTCTCTCTCTCCACACTCATCAGTCTCTTAGGCTCCATTTGGTAATGTTTGTTTTTATTTCTCCCAATTTTTGTTCTTTTGTTTCTCGGAACAAAAAATAATAAAAATTCGTTTGATCACGTCAACTAATTTTTCTAATCTCCATAATGAAAAAGAAAAGTGGTTAGGAAATAAATTTGGAATAGAAATAAGAAGTAGGAAAAAGTAGTATTTTTATTTTCAAGAATAATTTCTAAAAATAAGTTATTTTTTCTTTTCTTCTTTCTCGCTGTTCATTGCCCCCCATCACCATCTCTTGCCGCTTGCTGCCCCCCACCATTGCCATTGCCCATCGCTGTTTGTTGTTGTCATCCCTTGCCCGGTAAACAGTATGGAAGAATAAGAAAAAGGAAAAAAAAAAAAAGAAGAGAAAGGACTATTAAAAATTATTAAAAAATTAAAAGAAATTCTCATTACAAAAAAAATTATAGATCGTATCTAATGGATTTTGCTCTTTTTTCATTTCGAGAATAGAAATTTTGTACAGTCACTAAACTCGTTCTTTTACTTAAAAATTATTTCAAGGAATAGAAATAAAAATTAAAAAAAAATTATTTGCCAAAGTAGAAGTGTTACTAAATAGACCTTTACATTCTCGATTCTAATGTCTTTATCTATCCATCGATGCATCATTATTGGCTTTTGACCTTGCGACATTGATTTTGAGTGTCATCTTCCTGTTGTAAAAGAGCAATAAATATCGGATTTTTTTTAGCTATTAGAAGACAAGTGATGATCCTTTTCCTATTAGTTTAAGTCATTCCATGATTCAATTATGTGGTTTGAAAGAATCATTTGTGCCTTTTGTTCTTCAGCCAGCAGGTAGGAAAGTATGTCTCATGACCACTTTTTCTATAATTACAGAACCAAAATTAAAAAAAACATAAGAAGAGAAAATAATAAAGAAATTCAACTGACCATACAGCACTTTACTCTGGAGTCTTGAGAACGTTTTAACCTGCTACTGGTCCTTCCGGTGGCAACTTCTAAACGCCCCCCCACCTGCTCCACCTTCTCGCCGCAGTCTCAAATCCTCCTCTTTCCATTGCAGCTCCCGACCTCTGTCAGCATTTCTTGCCTAAATCCCCTTTGTTCTTCTTCGAGCCGTGGAGATTTCTTCGAGTCGCGTTGCAGTTCACTCCTTTTTGGGCGTTCCCGAGTCCTGGTCATGTCAAGTTCCTCGCTTTCGCTGGTGAGGTGCGGACCCTTCGCTCTGATTTTGCTTTGTTATTGCTTGATTCGTGCCGTCGTTTCTCTTTTGGGTATGGCTTGATTGCCGTTCGGGTTGGGGGGTATGATCTTTTGATGCTAATCTTTATCCAACTGTCGGGACGAACTTGATTCGCGCAGTTATGACCTGCCGGCTGCTGTTGAATTCGACTGAGAATCTGCCTGGCCGTGCTTTTGATCTCTCTGGTTCTAGATGCATCGCTCTGAATCGCTAAAATTTAGTGTATGTTTTGATTGAAGAGGTTGAAATCGCCGGATCGTCTTTAGGCGCTGCCGTGGCTCGCTGTTTTGAAAATTAGAGCTAAGCTAAGCTCCACAATGTTGTGGGACATTTTTCATCCTAGTTTCGATTGCGATGTCGCTAATTACGGTTTTCATCGCCCGTTTAGTACGTGGTGAAAAGTATGGATCCATATTAAGGTTACGTTTTGTCTACTGAGGGAGATAACTGTTGCAGTTTTTCCTATGAGCTCGCCAATGTTATGTACCTGTTGTAAGGGAGCTTGTATCTTTCCATGTTAAGTGGCGTAATCTAGAAAAAAATTTCAGGGACACAATGCTAGTTTTAAAAAATTCGAATTGCTAGACGGATCCGATCACTGAATAAAGTGGAGGTATCAGGTGATCTATTGCATCGTATGTTTGCGTACAAACAGTATGTCTCCAAATGCCAAGCAACTCTTTCAAAAGCACTTGGGTTTTGTCGATATCCGAGTAAAGAAGGGAAAGGGTTTTTTGGATGTTTAGATGCCAGAATCAGATTCTTTATAACCTAATGCTTGTTTTTCTCATCTCCTTTTAGATGTCATTGTTGAAATGTCTGGCGGAGGATCTTGGATGTTGTTTTTCAGTTTCAAGGTTCAGCCTGGCATCACTTTCAGGTGTGAAGTTATCCTGCAGAGTTTCCTAAACCTACAGTTTGATAGCTGAATCCTCTGGGTCTCGGAGGACTACATTCAAGACCGTAACTTGACGCGCTCTGTTTGATCAAATGATGGCAGATATACTTAGTTACACAGCTTGCAGACAGTTGTCCCAATTGCTCTTGTCGATCATCTTCTTTCATGGGTCTGAGTATGTCCTTGCAGTTGCCTTTCATGGAAGATCGAATGTAACTCTTAAATCTCTCCTGATCAGCCGAAATTATCTTCTTGCAATGTTCTTTTCGCTGGTGGAGTATCTTCTTGAAATTTCTTTATTTCCTGCTTTGAAAGAATGCTGGTGGATCAGCAATTTCGGCTTAGCCATGATTGTAGTTGGGGAAATCATTAGGAAGATGGCGATCATAACTGCTGGGCGGGCGTTCACACATTTGATCAAAATCTATCATGAGGATCATCACAAGCTGATAACTCACGGAATCTATCGGTTTATTCGTCATCCTGGATATTGTGGATTTTTCATCTGGTCGGTTGGGAGTCAGATAATGCTGTGCAATCCCGTGTCAACAATTGTGTTTGCAGTAGTCGTTTGGCACTTCTTCTCAACAAGGATACCATACGAAGAATTTTTCTTAAGACAATTCTTTGGGCGAGAGTATGAGGAATATGCCCAAACTGTCCCTTCGGGGGTCCCATTTGTGAAGTGAGTTCTACATCTCAACGTCTCAGGAAAGAGTCGCATCCTAAATTCAGTCAATATTGTCTGATGGAGGCCCTATACAGCTGCTTGGATTGGATTGGACAATGTTGAGGCTTCTGTTTGTGAGATGAAACTCTTTGAGCGCTCCAGCTACAGATTGGATATTTATCAGTTGTGAAGCACAATTTTACAAATTATGAAATCATCTTCGTTCTGCATGTATATATCGGAAATTTTTTTGCAGACTTGACAAATTGCTACACGAAGGCTTATCATGCTTGTCCTTAGTTCTCCTATGTTATGGTTGTGGTGCATGTACAACATGCTTTGTGTTGACTTATCAAAATGGTTTTTCTGCACGACTGACCTTTTCAACCCCTGCTCGAAGGTAGGATGGTGGAGAGTACATGTTACAAGTTCCAAAATTGAATCTTCTGTTCAAGATTTTGTTTCTGTCCAATGATGTTAGTTGACTCTACAATATTGCGAAGTTGCTTTATTGGTTTTCTCTTGGTTTTCTTGCTTATCTGGTGGAAGTCGTGACTCTATGGCAAGAGTATCATGTTCGACCTACTAATCACTTAATCGGGTTCTATAATTTGCTGTCAAGGTGTTATTTCAAGTTTCCAGCTGTTGTTGTCATTCCTTTGAAAGCTCAATGCGATGCCATTTTACACTGTTTGTTGGCACGCTGTTCTGGGTGTTTATATATATGACACGGCCCAGGATGAACAACTAGCCAATAGGCATGTGCTAGTGGCTTTGTGAATTACACGTTGAACTGTTTGATTTGTTTCCTGGCCTAAAGTAGCAAACATTCCATTGTTCACTGAATTTAAACTTGTCTCTGGCATGCACTCAGGGTACACTACTCTGTATAGATACAATTATCTAGGCTAGCCAACTTTATCATAGTTGAAGGGCAAACTCGATTCACCAGATCCATAGGTAAGCGCAGCATATCATTCTGGATTATGAAGATGAAAATTGACAATAACACAAGTCTAAACACCCTCTACCAAAAGAAAATCGGTCATGTAGATAACGATTTTTCGTGGTATACTTGACGAAGAGCAAAATACTTGTGGATGCGCTTGTCGTGGGGTGGCCAACAATCTTTGATTACTGGAGCATCTGGGAACTCCTCTAACCATGCAATTAGAAGTGGGAACCTCTCCCCATCAACCATTTTGAAGCTGCATATCTCCTCATGGAAGAGTAAGAAAGGGATGTTACGTCTGCATCCAAATCTTAAGCAAACATGTCATCAAACTTTACGTCAGTTTAGTTTCTAGCGTACACTATTTTGGTGACGAGTTTCGAATAGACTTCTCAAAGCTTATATGATCATGTTATATGTGTAGCATCGTCTTGGACTTCTGTTAAATGCTGTATGGCACATGATCAATTCCCTTGTGATCAATTCCCTTGTCATCGCCAAATTTGGCTTAAAATCACGCCATGGCCCTTGCATAAGGATCCTGCGGGAGAGGCGGGTGTTGCTTCCATGTCTCGTCGAGGTACTCGAGAATTATCAGACTTTGAGATCGGTCTTCCGTTGTGGAGAAGCACCAGTACATTCTTATAAATTGGGTTATACCGAAGAAGAAAGTCACTTTTGTTGGAGATATGTTCCAGGACGGATTCGTATTTAATGCCCTAGAGCTGCAACGCCCAAACGACCCTCAAAGCAAATGCGCTTGACCATGTCTCGAATAGTTTCACTTCCTCTATAGATCATAGGATTCGCATCAACCTTCAAAGGGACACTGTTGCACAGCAAGCCTTCTTGTACTCGAGTCATCTTGGACAGATGCTTATTCTTCGTCCTACCTGGTCTTGCGAAGATTCTCCTCTTGTCCGGATTGTCTGCGCGGGAACCACATGGACGTCTTGCTTTTGTCCTTAGACGACTGTCTTCCTGGATTCCTTGATATTAAGATTAATGTAAACTTGCGTTTATCGAGAAATGTTGCAGAGAGATCATCATTTATGAACTTGAATACGCATTTGTACTCGAGTACTCGGATGGATTGACAGAGGCGAAAGAGGCCAAATTTCAAAGACCCACAAACTTTTCACCAGGGTGATAAAAATTCCCCCACTTTTCAAATTACCCAAAATAAATACCCATGAACTTTCATTCGAGGGACAAAAATATCCGCTGAATGTTCCGTCCATGCAGGTTAATGTGGCATGTGACATGGCTAATGTAATATTTGACTTTTCAAAGGAGTGGTTAGACCTAGGGGATGTAAAGGAATCGGAAGAACGCCTAAAACTAGACCAGACCACCCAAAAACTGATGGTTCCTGAAGGGAATTTGTCTAGTTTTTGGTTCTAATAAACGGGAACTGGTGAGTACTGATCCGATTTTTTATTTGAGGTGTGGAACCATCCATTTAGACCAGACAATATGATATATAATATTATTTAATTTTAATATAAAAAATGAAAAATCCTAAATCCATAAGCTTACTTACTAGTTTTTATACTACATAACTATTTGCTTTTAGCCACTTATAACAAGTTTGGTGAGTGTGCTCGCTTATTCACACACTTTCTAATATATTAATATTGTTGGTTTATACCACCGCCTTGGTGGCCGCGATAATTTGGGTTCTCTCTTCCTCACGAAGGAGAGGAGTTCAAATCTCATCACGGTGACTTGGGGTCTTAAGTAAGTGAATCCTCCTGCTTATGTGTCCCTCAGGTTTCTTTCGTCAGTCGGGTAATTTTGTACGATGTTCTAGGTCACAAAAAAAAAAATTGTTGGTTTATTGGCTCTACCTAGGAGTGTGGTGAGATGATTATGTTATGTAATTTTTTATCGTATAGGCCTGATGGTTTAGTTCCTGAATGAATTCATAAAATCAACGAGTGATTATTGATTTCAATTTTTTGGAGCTACTCCTTAGCGTGCGGCTCCTGAATTTAGCATCGGAACATGCTCACCCCAAATGAGGCCCACTTTTGTTTTTTTTAAAAAAAAAAGGAAGAAAAACGAAATAAAAGGTTGAAAAGTCAAAAAGAGGAGGAAAGGAGATAAAGTGGGTGCTCAGCTCTTTTAAAAGAGCCCGAAGCAGATAGGTAGAAAGAGAGAAAAGGAGAGAGAGAAAGGAAAAGAAGAAGGAGGAGGAGGAAGAAGAAGAAGGGGGTTTGGTGTGTGCACGCTTCAGATGCCTCGCCAAGTTGATTTGACTATGTAAGGTAAGACCCGGTAAGCGCTTGCACCTTTCGTTCGTTCAGTCGGAGTAGTTTCGGATTTAGGGCTTGAAATTTGAAATTATGTGAGATTTAAGCCGTGAAGTTCGATTTTTGAATCGTTGAGTTATGTATATATATGGAAATGATAATTTAGGGTACCGTGGAACCATAGTATTTTATGGAATTTGATTTGAACTTATAGTTTGTCCGAAACAAAATTTCGAAGTTTCCGCACGTAATGAACAGTGAGCGTCCAGCAAATTTGGGGCTGTATTTCGGGGTTTTCAGCTTGATTTTTGGAGGATCAAGTTGGGATTTTAGTAGTACGTTAAAAAGACTTTCTATTGACTATAAGTAAGTTTAGAATGGGGTTCGGTGGAGAAAGTTATGGCGTGACCAAATTTTGCACTCCAAATTTGCATTGCAAATGACTTAAATAATCACTTTAGGTACGTGATTTGTTGGCGCATAGGAGTTGTTTTGTTAATTTTTAGTGCAATATAGTTGTTTCGTAGTTGAAGTGGAGTGTTATTCAATTTTAAAATTGTTTCTTGTTTATTTGTTAGGACTATGAGTTTAACCATATGAGTAATGTTTATTGGTTGGTCATAGGTGATGGGATAAGTGATATTATATTTTCTTTGAATTTGTGGAACTCATGTTCTGAAAATGCTATGGATTATATATAGTATGAATTACAAAATACGGCTCAAAGTTGGTGGATGCGCACCATTATTATACATGGGAAACTTCGAAATTTTGTTTTGGGTAAACTGTAAGCTCAAATCAAGTTTCATAAAATCCTACAGCTCCATAGCACCTAAAGTATCATTTTCGTATATATACATAGCTCAATGACTCAAAAATCAAGCTTCATAGCTCAAATCTCATATAATTCCAAATTTCAACCCATAAATCCAAAACTACTCTGATTAGATGAGCGAGAGGTACAAGCACTTATTGAGCGTTGCGTTATGTAGTCGAGAAAAGAGTATTTTTGTTGCACAAAGCGAGATCGAGTATTCACTGCCTCTTGGTTATATGAGAACGGTTTGAGAAACATATTATGAAATGTGTCATGACAGTTTACATATATGCAATTATTTTGCGACTGGTTTATGAAAATGTTTATAAATGATTTGAGAAATGGTTGAAAATTGGCGGATGACTATGTTGTGAAAAGTTATTTACTTGCTTTATGGGATTGATTCATGGATTGGATTTTTGGTACTGGAGGATTGTTATTTATGCTTAATATGATTGTGAACCTGGTGAGGGGTTAAGGGGTATGCATACCAGTTTAGGACATCTTCTTGGGCTGATCCAGGTGAGGGGTCAAGGGGTATGCATACTGGTTTAGGACATCCTTTTGGGCTGATCCAGCTGCTTTGTAGGTTGAGACTTTGCCAATGTGGAATTTTGGTTGCCTTGTCATCGGGCATTGTGTAGTGACTATGGTTGATATTGAACAAAAGATTGGTTGATAAATGAACTGTTGATGTAGTTATTGATAGACATTAATCAATGGAATTGGCAATTGATATTTGAATCGTGATGATGGATTCAAATGTATATTTCTGACTTGTTGAACGATTGGTACTTGATTTGCTATGTATATTTAATGAATTGGATTATGAGTTGTGTGTGTATGTGTATATATAGTAACTTAGAAAAGATATGTACTATTCATTGAGCTTGTTGTTGCTTACCCTCCATTCTCCTAATCTTTTAAAAGTTCTTTAATTAGCCATTAGTAGAGCGAGAGTGCTATCAATGGGACCTTTGGAAGTAGACATTGGATATGGTTTGAAGTTGTGTGTTTTCGAGTGGAAGGACGGCCGTGTGACCCCCATTCTTAATAGTTTCGGGGTGTGATAGCTAATGGCCCTAGCGTGTAACCAAGACACGTCGATTAAAGGAAAAGGACGACATGGACACCTTGGCAAAAACTAGCCGTCTTTTCAATCATTGCGGAAAAGCACCAGTACCTTATGAACGAGGTTATTCTGTAGAAGAAGATCGCTTTTGTCGGAGAGATCTTCTAGGACGGAGTCTTAGTGAATGCCCTTGAGATGCAGTGCCTAAACGACCCTCAAAACGAATGGGCTCAACTATGTCTTGAACAGTTTCACCTCCTCTGCCATGTCATTGGTTTGATCATATGTTTCACTTCAGCCTTTCAAGGGACCCTTCAACAAAACAAGCCTTCTTGTACTTCAAGTTATCTTATTCTTCGTCTTACCTGGCCTTGCGAAGATTCTCTTTTTTTCCTGATTGTCTGCATGGGAATCACATGGATGTCTCCATCTATGCCAGCCGGACAAAACAGACGTTAATCTTTGATACATTTATGATGGGAGAATCCGGCATTTGAATCAACTCGTTTGTTCCAATTCTGATAGGTGTACCTGACATGCCATTTCCACTAACTTTGTTTTCTTATGATCATCTTTCTGGGTGCCTTAATATAAGATCAAGGTTACCTCGAGTCTATCAAGAAATGCTGCAGAGAGAGCATAATTGATGAACTTGAAGACCCACTTTGTACTCATATGCTTGGATGGATAGACAGAGCGGAGAAAGGCCGAAATACAGGTAAAGCCCACAAACTTTTATCAGCGTGAAAAGTTCAGTTTTCTCTTGGTTTTCTTGCTTATTCCTACAGAACTATGTGTCAAGGTTATCATGTTGGACCTATGGATCACTAAATCAAGCTCCATAATTTGCTCTGTTGAAGTGTTATTTCAATTTTCAAGCTACTGTCGTCACCCGTCACCTCTCAGAAAGTTCAGTGTGATGCCATTTTACACTATTTGCTCAGCACGCTACTCTGTATGTTTATGTGCATGACAGCTCAGGATGAACAATAAGCCAGCAGCCATGTGCTAATGGCTTCGTAAGATACACGTTGAACTGTTCAATTGTTTCCTGCCCTAAACTAGCAATTATTCTACTGTTCACTGAATTCAAACCAATATTGTTTCTAGTATGCCCTCAGGTAAAACTATTATATTTGCAGAAACATAACATCCAGGATAGCAAACTCTTTCACAGTTGAAGGGAAACTGATTTAAAAGATCAGTAAGCAAGCACAGCTTATCGTTCTGGATTATGAAGTTGAAAATTGGCAGCAGCAGGAGTCTTAACACCCTTCAACAAAAGAAAATAGGTCAAGTCGATGACGATTTCGCATGATGCAGTTGACGAAGTGCAATAAACTTGGGGATGAGCTTGTCATGGGGTGGCCAACAATCTTTGATTGCTGGAGTATCTGAGAACTCCTTTAACCATGCACATAACAGTGGAAACCTCTCATAATCGACCACTCTGAGGCCGCATATCTCCTCAAAGACCCTAATTAGATTGGCCAGCCATCCAAGTGCGATGTCCAGATATCCGATGTTGTCTCCGCTGAAGAATTTTTTCCCTCTAAGTACTTCTTCCAGCTTTTGCAGGTGCTCACTGGCCTCTGCAAGAGATGCCTCTTGCTCTTTGCCTTCACTTAAAAAAGCAGTCCATATTGATTGCATAACCTGCAAAACAACAAACGGATTATCAAATGGATACGCCATTGGGTGCTCTGTTTCCATTCAAATCTCAAAGAAACGTGTAATCAGAATTTAGGTCCGTTTAGTTTCGAGTATACATTATTTCACTGAGTAGCTTCTAATAGACTTTTCAAGCTCATATGATGGATACTGTGTGTAATAGTCTCTGACATCTCTATAACCACATAATCTGATGAAGTCAATGGACACGACTCTTTCTCGCGATGAACATATCCATGTGCATGGTGCACGAGAGAAACAAACGCTAAACGTCTGATCAATTACCTTGTCGTCGCAAATTTGGCCCAGAATCGCGCCATGGTCCTTGCGTAAGGATCCTGTGGGAGAAGCGGGCATTGCTTCCATGTCTCGTCGATGTACTCAAGAATTATCAGGGACTCTGAGATCGGTCTTCCATTGTGGAGAAGCCCCGGCACCTTCTTATAAACTGGATTATACCGACGAACAAGGTCGCTTTTCTCGGAGACATCTTCCAGGACAGATTTGTATGGAATGCCCTTGAGCTGCAGTGCCCAAACGACCCTCAAGGCATAAGGGCTCGACCATGTCCTGAACAGTTTCACCTCCTCTGCCATAAGGCTGATCTGATCAAATGATCCACTTCAACCTTGGAAGTGACCCTTTAACAAAACAAGACTTCATACACTTGACTCATCTTTGACAGAAGCTTATCCATGGTCTTACCTGGGCGTGCGGCGATTCTCTTTATTTCCTGATTGTCTGCATGGGGACCAAATGCATGTCTAGCACTATCTTTCCGGATGCCTTGACATTAGATTAATGTGATCTTGAGTTTATCGAAAAATGTTGCAGAAAGATCATAATTTTTGAACTTGAAGACCCGTTTTGTACTCATTACTTGGATGAATTGATAGAGACGAAAAAGGCCGTATTCCAGAAAAAAAAAAATCCACGAATTTTCACCTTAGTGATAAAATTCCACGGCTTATCGAATGAGCCGAAGTATTCGCAAAATTTTGGGACAAAAATATTCACCATTGATTTCTTAGTCCAAGTAAACTAATGTGACCTTTGACGTGGCTAACGAGGCTAATGTGTTAAAAAAAAGGCACATCAGTAAAAGCAAAAGGACAACACGTACGATTCAGCAAAATCCACACCTCATCGTTTCCAATTCATCTGGATTATGACCCATTCGCTTCGCATTTCAGGAGAAAAGAGAGGCAGGGTTTTGGCCCTTGTGATCTAGACTTATCTTCTTCACCCTTCAATGTGATGATTTTTATGATCCACGTGGATCGTCTTAAAAGTCAGTTTTTTTTTTTTTTTTTTTGGGAAGTTGGCTGACCGAAAAAATGGGGAAAAAAGGGAATACAAAGATTCTTTTGCAGCGAAAACCTTGGCCGCTCTATTCCCTTATACTTTCCCAATAGCTCAAAGCAATCATAATGGTCAGGTTTTCAAACGGAACCGAGGGTCATTACCGGATGAGCAGTGATGATCCCCATTTTGGTTTCGTAAAAATCATGTCTTGAAATAACAGTGATTCGAGAGAGATGGTTTGATAAACATTTCCAGAAAGATTGTGCGTACTACTCTGTGAATTTGATTTATAAGATATCTTCCAAAAAGATTTGAAAGAGAATTTTGATGAACTAACTTGTGAAAGATGATATGTTTTGATTTGTTAAACCAATTTATCGTACGGATTCTAGATTGATTTTGTGTAAAGAATTGATTGTGGAAGGCTTTATGTTTGGATTGTGAAACCCATTATGACACAAACTAGTTATGGACTAAGTGTTATATAATGACGTGAGTCTCATGGGAGTTACATCTAAAGCCTTAAGTTGGAATTTGAGTATCATGAAATTGATTATAGATGTGTGATTTGAGATTGATCAATATAATGGACTGCTGATTTGTGATTTGAGATTAATCAATGGACTTGACTATTGATATTTAATTTGTGATTATGGATTGAAAGAGTCCTCAAGTTTAAAGTTTTGTGGATAGATATAACCCACTTTTGGTATTGTCTATATACTAAATACAATATTTAATAATAGTGAGTATTTTTGAGTTGTGTAAAGCTTTGTTGAAAAGATAAAACACGTCTTTGACCTCGTACATATGTTATTATTATGGATTTGAATTATATGAGTTTCGCGTAAAAGTGTATAGTGATTACTAAATCTGCTTAGAGTAGATGTACTGTAGGTTGCTAACCCATTCCTTTTAAATCTTTGCAAACTCCTTGCATCCAATAGTACTAGAGCACTCACGATAAGGAATTTTGGGAATTGGATTTTTGGTATGGTTTGAGAGAGTTGTATATATGTTTCAAATGACATTTGTTGGCTTTAGTTGAGTTGAAATTGTAAATATTATTTTGATGAATTATAAAAACTCTGATATTATTAGTTGTGTTTGAGGCCATGTCATTGGGGAGGAAGAACGGCCCTGTGTCATTCTCCTATTCTTGATGAATTCAAGGTGCAACATTTGTGAAGTGAGTTCTACATTTCAAGGTCTCAGGAGGAGAGAATAGCATCTTAGATTCAGTTAATATTGTCCGGTGGAGGTCTCTGTGCAGCTATTTGGATTGGATCGGACAATGTTGAGGCTTCTGTTTTGTTTGATGAAACTCTTCGAGCCCTCCGCTACAAATTGGACTATTTATCAGTTGTAAAGCATAATTTTACAGTAAATGAAATCATGTTTGCCGAGCATCTTTGTTCTGAAAATTTTTCTGCAGACTTGACAACTTGCTGCATGAGGCTTACCGTGCTTGTCCATAGTTCTCTCTTTTGTTATGGTTGTGCTGCATTTCCGACATGCTCTGTATAGACTTACCAAAATGATTTCTCCGAATAGTTGACCTTTCCACCCTTCGATGGTGGAATGGTGGAGTGGTACTTTCTGAGTTTCAAAATTAAATCTTCTCTTTCAAGATTTAGTTGCTGTTCAATGATGTCAGTTCACCCTACAAAATTCGCATGTTTTATTTTGGTTTTCTTGGTCGGAGGTATTATGAACGATGTGGCAAGGTTATCATGTTCGATCTACTAATCACTAAATCAAGCTCCATAATTCACTTTTGAGGCATCATTTCGATTTTCAAGTTATCATCGTCACTTCTTCTTTTCTTTTCTTTTTCTTTTTTTTTGGGTCGAAAGTCATCACTTCTTATAAAGCTCAATGTGATGCCATTTTACTTTTTTGTCAGTACACTATAATGTGTTTGTATATTTGACACAGCTCAGGATAAACAAGGAGCCGGTAGCCATGTGCCAGTGGCTTTGAGAATTACACTTTGAACTGGTAGATCGTTTCCTCTCCAAGCCAGCAAATGTTCCTTTGTTCACTGAATTGGAACCAGATTTGTCTCCAGCATACACTAAGGGCAAACTACTTTGTATATCATCTCCGAACTATTTCATAGTTGAAGGGAAAACTGATTCAAAAAATCATTAAGCAAGCACAGCATATCATTCTTCGAACATGAAGATGAAATTTGACAGCAACGTGACTCCTAACACCCTCCAACAAAAGAAAATTGGTCAAGTCGATGACGATTTCATGCGATACACTTGACGACGAGCAATGAACCTGGGTATGAGCTTGTCATGGGGTGGCCAACAATCTTTGATCAATGGAACATCTGAGAACTCCTTCATCCATGCAAGTAGAAGTGGAAACCTCTCACCATCCACCAGTTTGAGGCTAGATATCTCCTCAAAGACCCTAATTAGATTGGCTAGCCATCCAAGTGCTATGTCCAGATATCCGATGTTGTCTCCGCCAAAGAATTTCTTCCCATTAAGTTCTCCTTCCAGCTTCTGCAGTTTCTCACTTGCCTCTGCAAGAGCTGCTTCTTGCGCTTTGCCTTCGCTTATGAAAGTAGTCCATAATGATGGTAGAACCTGCCCCACAAGCCAACATGTAATCACAATTTAGGTCAGTTTAGTTCCGAATATACATTATTTTGATGAGTTTTATATAAAAGACTTTTCGATGCTCATATAATAAATACTATTTCTAACCTAGTCTCTAACTTCCTTAAGAGAAAGAAATGCTAAACAGCGCATGTCAATTACCTTGTCGTTGCCAAATTTGGCCCAGAATCGCGCCATGGCCTTTGCGTAAGGATCCTGTGGGAGGAGCGGGTCTTGCTTCCACGTCTGCTCGATGTACTCGAGAATTATCAGGGACTCTGAAATTGATCGTCCGTTGTGGAGAAGCACTGGTACCTTCTTATAAACCGGGTTATACTGAAGAAGAAGGTCGCTTTTGTCGGATAGATCTTCCAGGACAGATTCGCATCGAATGCCCTTGAGCCGCAGTGCCCAATCGACCCTCAAAGCAAATGGGCTCGACAGTGTCTTGAACAGTTTCACCTCCTCTGCCATATCGTTGCTTTGATCATATGATTCGCCCAACCTTTGAAGAGACCCTTAATAAAACAAGCCTTCTTATACCTAGTCATCTTTGCCAGCACAGATGCTTATTCTGTCTTACCTGGTCTTGCGAGGATTCTCCTTTTGTCCTGTCTCTGCGAGCTTTGCTTTTTTATGACTATCTTTCTGAATGCGTATTAGATTAATGTGACCTTGAATTTAAGTTGCAGAGAGATCGTATTATAGAAGCTTGCAGACCCATTGTATACTCTTTTACTTGGATGGATTGACAGAGCCAAAAAAGGCAAATTCCAAAAAAAAAAAAAAAAAAAAAAAAAAAAAGGAAAAAGACACAAGCCCACAAATTTTCACCGGACTGATAAAAATTTGCCTACTTTTCATATGACCCCAACAAAATATGCACCATTAAATGTTTAGTCCATACTTGCTAATGTGAGCAATTGTATCAATTTAGTCATAAACTTTTTAATAATGACCAACGTAGTTCTTCTTGCTACATAGTTGAAACAAAAATTGATTAAAAAGATCAATAAGTAAGCATAGAATATCATTCTGGAATATGAAGATGAAAGTTGACAAGTGTTAACACCCTCCCACAAAAAGAAATAGGTCAAGTCGATGAGGATTTTGCGTGACGCGCCTGACGATGAGCAATGAACTTGGTGATGAGCATGTCATGGGGTGGCCAACAATCTTTGATTACTGGAGCATCCGAGAACTCCTTTAACCATGCGCATAGAAGTGGAAACCTCTCAACATCAACCACTCTGAGGCTGGATACTTCCTCAAAGACCCTAACTAGATTGGCCAACCATCCAAGTGCGATGTCCAGATATCCAATGTTGTCTCCGCTAAAGAATTTCTTCCCTCTAAGTTCTTCTTCCAGCTTCTGCAGGTGCTCAGTTGCCTCTGCAAGAGCTGCTTCTTGCTCTTTGCCTTCACTTTTAAAAACAGCAAATATCGATGGCAGAACCTGCAAAATTCACACCCCCCCCCCCCCCAAAACCAAAAACAACGAACGGATTATCAAAGAGATACGCCATTCAGGTGTTCTGTTTGCATTTAAATCTTGAAGAAACATGAAATCACATTTAGGTCAGTCTAGTTTCGAATAAACATTATTCTGTAACATTGTCTCTGACTTCTCTAAAGACTAAAACCACATAATCTAATGAAGTCAATAGACACGACTCTTTCTTCCGATCAACGTTTACCCTTATGCATGGTGCATAAGATAAACGAATGTAAATTACCTTGTCATCACCGAATTTGGCCCAGAATCGCGCCATGGCCCTTGCATAAGGATCCTGTGGGAGAAGCGGGTATTGCTTCCATGTCTCGTCGACGTACTCAAGAATTATGAGGGACTCTGAGATGGGTCTTCCGTTGTGGAGGAGCACCGGTACCTTCTTATAGACCGGGTTATACTGAAGAAGAAGGTTGCTTTTGTTGGAGAGATCTTCCAGGACGGGTTCGTACTGAATGCCCTTGAGCTGCAGCGCCCAAGCGACCCTCAAAGGAAACGGGCTCGACCATGTCTTGAACAACTTCACCTCCTCTGCCATATTGTTGGTTTGGTCATATGATTCACTTCAACCTCCTTTTAACAAAACCAAGCCGTCTTGTACTTTGACTCATTTCGACGTCTTACCTGGTCTTGCCAAGATTCTTTCTTTCCTCAATGCCTGCATGGGAACCACATGGATGTCTTGACATACCCTCAGCCGGAGAGCCGTCATTCGTTGGTTCCGATTCTGATAGGTGCACCCGACATGGCATTTCCGCTAGCTTTTTTTCTCATGACTGTCTTTCCGGTTGGCCCGATGTTAGATCAAAGTGACTTTGAGTTTTATCGTGAAGTGTCGCAGAGGCCAGATCATATTTTATGAACTTGAAAACCCATTTTGTACTCATTCACTTGGGCGGATGACCCAAGGCCGAATTCCAACAAGAAAATCCACAAGCATTCACAATCGTGAAAAAGATCACCCCACTTCTCAAATGGCTCACTTTATTACTCGCGGAATAAAAAGACCCACTGTTAAATTTTCCGTTCTAATGTGACACGCGTTGCAAAAATGCCGCCACGCCAGCAAAAACCAGACGAACGTCCTTTCTCTGGAACGTCGTTATTTCTGATTCCTCTCAATTCGAGATTGACGTGCTTCACGTCTCAGGTGGGAAGAAAGATAAGGGGTTTCGGCCCTTCGTGATCTAGACTCTCCTGCTTCATGCTTTAATCTGTGATTATCTTTAATGCTTCATGTCGAGGAGTTCGGTTCAACCAAATTCACAATAGGTAATTTTGTGTTGGATAAAAGTACGCAATTTCTGAATTGTTTGATCCTACAATCGAAAGTTACAGAAGAACGGGGGGAATACAAAGATTTTTTTGCGCAAAATCTTGCCCGCTCCACCCCATTTATTTTCCCAGTAGCTTAAGGAGATCATGATGGTCTCTGGTTTGTTTCAAGTCCGATCTTAGTTTTCAAATGGCACAGAGCGTCACCTTCCCATACGTCTGCCTTTAACATGCAATCACGAAAGGGAATGAACTTTCGGCAATTTCATATAGTAACTATATACAGGAGAGAATTGAGAACTGCCATAGTTAACGAACGGGGTAAAAGCTAAAGATAGTGAACATACACAAAACGGGGATTGCAACAATCATTTAATTTATCTGACCTGTACAATAAACATTCATGTCCTTTATGGTGGAATTGAATTCCCCATTCTTTGCTCAATATCGTCGCTCTAGCACCATTTCCGGCCTCGAGGACCTCTAACCTGGACAGGTAGGTAACCAAGGGGTGTAAAGGGGCACTCTCAAAAGTGTTCCACACTCCCACCCGTGTGAGAACCGCAATTATGAGAGAGGGAGACGACGACGCTCCCTGAATATATTAATTGCTCGCCCATGGGTGAGGAAGAAAAACTCTTCATGATGGTCGAGAGTGACATGTCCTTCCTTCCCCACTACCCAACATTTTAACACCCTATCACATGCCGAGCCGAACCAAGGTCTAGCATCATGCTGTGCACTTAGTAAAAGGACAAGGACGCAGAAAAACTGAAGGTAAGCACCAATATATGCCGAATATATTTTTTCAACGCAACCATCTTCCAGAAGAAGATTTATCTGATACGACAGTCCGAAAACCCTTTAATAAATAAAAAATGTCTAACAAAAAACTTTTGCATGCATGTTTGCATCTGTATCTACATACCAACTACAGGTATCACCATAGATGGAAATGCTCAAGGTCAAAATGCTTACACTTATCCACCATTAAGAACTTTGAAGATTTGATATAACAAAGTGCCTTCTCATCAAACTTCTGTTTTCCTTACCAAAAAAAAAAAAAAAAACATGCCTTCTCATCACCAACCAATTTTTACATTAAGTCATATCTATCATATGCAAGTGCACAGCCATACGAACCTCACCCAATTATTATGTGATTTGTGGAAATAAGAGTCCATGGAGGATGTTAAGACCAAAGTGAGCATATAAGCAGCATGTATGGAACAAAATCCACCCAACAATCAGAGAATCACTATAAGTTATAATTCTTCCTCCTCAAGAAACTAAGAGCAACAGCAGACCTGAATAAATACCTTCTCACTCCCGTTTAATTTGATTCTGGGGTTGAGAGAAAAATTCTTTGGCATTGCGAGCCACCTCTGCCTCCAACATGGCCTCTAACACAATGTCAGATCCTTTTACATCATCTGCCAAAATAAAGATCCACTTATTAGACACAATTTAAAGAGCATACAACCAAAACAACTCCAATGCTTCATTCTTGATTAAAAAAAGTCTTCAATTCATTTTGGAGACCAGTTGAAAACCCAATGAGCAAACCCTTGACAAAGGCTTTTCCCCATTGCGGAAAATTCCCCACTGCTGCCTCCCGTACCATAGAAAATCATACAATGATAGAACCTAAGAGATGAGTTACCTTTCTGATTTGGCAATAAACCGGCAGTTTCAGCTGACACAGGCAAAACGGTAGGAATACCGGATTCATCATCAAGTCTGTCTGCCTCAGTATTGCTTTGTGGTGAACCAGACCTAATCACCAGTGATTCAGCCAACTTTGCATAGTTGATTGCCTGGCTATGCATATTAGTTACGTTGGATCCAGTGGTACCACAACTCTACCAAAAGTTTTAACATTTCACAGTCAATTCAACTCTGTGATCTTAACAGATGAAAACAATAATATTGACAGACAAAACCTTTGTGAAGTTAGTTATCTGTGCATCTCCTTCAGTAGGTGCTTCAGGCAATTTCTCACCTATATACCAGAAGAGAAAAGATGAGAATCAGAGATGCTTTATAGTCATAACAACCATCTTTCAGCAAACAATCAGCAATAATTACTGCTTCCAACAGAGGTGTTATTTGGATCGTCCACCAGCCTTCGAGTTAACGGGCCAGGATTTATGAAAGTTATGCTTCTGATTTCATGGCGTATGGCTTCCAACTGGGCCATCGTGTCCTGTAGATCCTTGTGCACCTGATTGTCCAAGTAAACTTGTAAGCGAGCGAAAACCATCCTAGCCTAAATAACAGCCCAACTATTTGACTAATGACAATCCGACATCTTTCACAATGGTGTTTTCTCAGCAATATATTTATTTTTCACAAGTTCCAGTTTATGTGCTCGGAGCTGAACCAGGCGCCTCAATTCAAATTCTATAACTTGACCATGCACTGCCAACATCAACAGATTGTAACTCCCAGTGTTTCACACAATCTTCATTGCCACTCTTCCAAATCTTCATCTCAACATGGATTAACAATCTCTACCTTATCAAACCTCCCTATGACTACATTGCGGATGAGAAAAATCGAATGGCTAGCTAGTGAACCCTTAATTTGATACAAAATTTCAATGGGACGAGTGCGGAGACAATCATATCAATGAGGAAAAGGAAACAACCTGACGGGCTTGAGTCTGCTCCATGATAGAATCAAACTGCCCACGTGCTAATTGAACGTATCCGATGGCTCGACCCGCCAACCGGCCCGCGGTTCTAGCTATGAAAGGAAGGTCCTTGGGTCCTGTCAACATTTCCCCATCGAAAACTCAACCCATCAAATCACCGACACAAAAGGAGAGGACGAATGCAAAAGCATTGTGCGCATATGGATGTGTAAGAGAAAAGAGAGGGAGAGAGACCAATAAGGGCAGCGGTTGCTCCGATCAAGAGGAAGAGCTCGCCATAAGAAATCCCAAACATTTCGCTGTCAACTGTCGAGGGGTCGTCAGCTTCAGTCTTTGCGAGTCCGTGAATACGAACTTCTGGAGAAGAAGACAAGCCGGGTCGGTCAATTGGGAACACGGGTTCAACCCATGGATACCCTTACAATCTGTTAACTTCATCTAATCTAGGTGGGTATACTTTCAGATTTAGCCAGAAAAACAAAGCTATTCCGCACAAAACTCTCACGGACATTTCATCGAGCAGATTATGTGCACCCAGTTATGGAGCAAAGACATAGCTATCCCAAGCTCGACTTTGCAACCCGACTCTATTTTGATCAGTACATGACGTCCGCAATCAAGGCAATAAATCCAGACCCAGCAGATTTCATGTTTGCTTAGACACAATGCCTCGGCTGTTTTCCTCGAAACTTAGGCTATAGGTGAGATTCGCGTCTTACCTGCTGAGATGCAAATTCCGAAGAGAATCTACTAGTCGGACCGTCTCGCAGAGAACCTGGAAGATCGTCGTTGGGGACAAGGAAAGTCAACAATGGAACTTTCAACGAGAATGCACCATTCCGGGCTCTCCCGATCGAAGGCAGGGGCGAACATCCGCACGGTTCACCAGACGATGAACGAGAACGAAAGCCGAGCAGGGCAGTCCAACGTGGCTGCGAGATGATTTGGTCCGGACGGCAATCCCGCGACGTTCGACCGCCTGCGAAAGATGATGACTGAAAATCGATACCTCAGCGAAATCCTACCCGAATTTTCTTTTCTCAGCCCCGGAAGATTTTTCTTTGCTTCTACCACCGAGCAACGCCCGGGCCTCGATAGGACCCCAGCGCCCGGGACCGGGACCCCGGCTCACAGGCCTGGTTCGATTGAGGGCGGTCAGGTACCCGGTCCCCTGCGCCCCAGTCCATCAATGCTGGCTCAGGCCTGAGTGTTAGGGATTAGGACTTAGCCTCGATGAAGTCGAACATGGGCACTAAGGTCTTTAGTTTGAGTAGTAGCGTGATTGATGTTGACGTATACATTATTTAAAAAAAAATTCTCTTCTTTTTTTCTATTTTTTTCTTTTCCATTTTGCTGGTGGCCAATCAGGCAATAGTTGGAGAGGATGCCTTGCTAACCACAATAAAGGAAAAATAAATAAATAATTATTAAAAAAATTGAAGTTTATTTATGTCAACGTCAATTGTGTGATATCGAATAACCAATGTCTATATCAGTGATTTATAATTAAAATTGATTGGATGAACTATATTGATAAATTGTCAAAAATATTTATGATTAAATTTATTAAATTAATAAATTTATGAGTAAATTGGTATAAGTATAATAAGATTAATATTTTTTTGTAATTTTTCCAAAGTGATTGCTAATGGACTTAGCTAAAAAAAAAAAAAAAAAAACCATGATGGAACCTTATCAGAAATGAGAAGGCTGTAAAATATATTCTAAGGGTTAACGGTTGCAATTGACCAGGGTACATATTTTACTTCATTTTTGTAATTGCTTTCAGTTCATTGGTAATTTGATCAAAGGTCATAGGGTTATTACTGGTATAAATATTGATGGAGGAGATATATTTGTAATTACATAAAGTTGAAATCCACTACATTAAATTTATATTGTGATTGATGGCATGGGAATTATTATGCAACTATAGTCAATCTCAAGATGCATGAAATATACATTAATATTGTGAAATTACCAATCCAAATTAAAGTGAATTATCAATTATTAGGAGATTAAATTATCAACTAGTTTTAGTTTTGCATGGATAACTTTTATTTGTCCCTAGGGCCGTCCAAGATGCGTATGTGCATGATGTGCCAACATCTCAAAAGGGATGACGTAATTGCCTCCCTTCTTTGAAATTTGCCAATTCCAATTGCACTTTGGTTTGCACCTTGGTATATCTAGGATATTTCTCTGGGGGAGGATTCCAAAAGGGTGCGACAAATGCCGAGTAGGCATGGGGGAATAAGACACTAATAGGTAGGCAGGATCATGCATCGCATCAAATGCTGAAGAGTAAGTGACAAAATTGCTCATCCACGACCTAGGATTAGTTGTTACCCACTAGGACAGACGGCAGCTCAGAAACCGATCACTTTAGAAGCAAACTATTCATGGGAAGCAACAACAGCTTGCATGGACATCTTTGAATAGTTTTAGCCTTATTAGCCTGGTTAATCCTACCCATCATAACAAGGAAGCAAAAGAGCAAAAGAACGAGAAAGAGAGACATCTATCCATTGCTGTTTGGTTCTTTCATATTCGCATTGATCTGAAAGGCGATTCAGATCGTTCGATAGTGTATTGGATGTGTAACAGAATTAGACTTGAAAAGGAGACCGCCTATGGCACTGCATTGAAGAGCGTTCTTCTAGATTTGGAACATGAAACACAATATCAGGAATACAATTACTATAACCAAGACACATACTTGGGCCAAGTTTGCTACGGCCATGCAGCTTGCAATGCACCTCTATCACAAGATAATTGCTTTACATGCTTATTTGGTGCTGGGAATCTGCTGGAAAATGTTTGCGTTGACAACACTGGGGCTCAAGTGCAACTTGCAGATTGTAGAATTAGGTACGAGAATTATCTATTCATTGAACAAATGAGGGATTGATTAAGACAATGAGAGTGTATCGGATGGTTGTCTGTTGTATGCTCAACTCGTGTCTTGTGAGAGTGTTGGAGCTCATTACCTAAGTGGGAATGTGGAATCTTGGGGAAAATCTTTCCCAAGTTCACTCCAGTGTCTCTGAATAAACACAAGCTTATGTTTCTCATGGTTTTATTGTTTAAGATCGTTTGCAACATCATAATAAAGTGTTTTACGTTCAGAAATGATTCGAGCTAATATTTAATTAAGTGTTCATTTGTTTGAAGGAAAACTATTATCAATAAATTGTTTTCTGACTTTCTAGCATTTTGATAATGGGAAATTAATCAATATGGGAAAAACGTTTTTCATAGACTAAAAAGAACAAGCTTAGATTGGAGGAAAATGATTTCCCCTTTTAGTAAGAAGAAAATCGTTTTGCTTCAACCACCAAATAAATGGAAACTAATTAATTTCCTTGAAAATGATTTTCATGACCAAAGCCATCATGAGTATTTAGAATATAAAAATGGAAAGATAATAAAAACGGAGAGAAATCATAGCCATAAAACAACAATTTGGGCACCTACTTCTATTAAGGAAAATCCCAGGCTATGAGACGCGTTTTTATATGTTTCGTCAACAAATGGCATGAAATATCCAATCGATTCAAGCAATGATAGACTATAATGAGGCTTTAATGAGCCAAGTTTACATAGGATTATCATATCATAACTCTTGGATCAAGCATAAAAAGAAACATGAATGCCTAACAATACAATAATCCAATAGCTCGAGGTTAAACAATGATCGGAATGGCTACTGAACTCATTTTTTCTATGAACGTGCATTATTATGTCATTTACGCATTTCATCAAACAGGTAGAATGAACTTCCACCAATGAACTTGTATGCAAGATTAAAATAATGATTCACTTCAGATCGCAACTTTCGAACGACTCCGAAGTCGTCAAGACTTTGACAGGTCGACTCAAAGTACTCTTTCTCAGTCGTTTGGCTTACATGGAACGACCCGAATTGTTACTTTCTAGGACCGCGGAGCGAACATGAATGGACCGCACCACGCGTTCATATGGAACAGATCGAGTTGCTGATTTCGGAATTTGCTACATGATGAAATGCACTTATTATCTCGAATCGAAGAGGGTCCAAGATCCGGTTCTTTCATGTGCAAAGGCTTGTCACAATGGAGCAAGCACTAAACAGGACAGGAACAGGGGAAGACGAAATATTAATGGAGCAAGGCTATTTTGCATACAGAATGCGGACAGAGGTATGCATGCACTATGCAATATGCATATCATCTTCTCCTTTTTGTTCACTTCACAAGCCCCAGGTTGAGAATCCCCAGGAAGTGTTAGGCCAGGACTTCTCTCTGGCCTTCATGAGCAAGACCCTGGCCCAGGCCACCCACCCTTCCCAGGACGTCCTCTTGTCCCAGGGACTCCCCCACTCCAGCAGCAGCCGCAGCCCGACCTCGGCCGCCCTCTCCGCCTCCTCGTACCGCCCTTGCCCCAGGCACAGCTGCCCCAGCACCACCCTCGGCTCCCCCACGAACGGGTTCTTCTCGATGCTCTCCCTCAGCCTCCGCTCCACCGCGTCGTAATGCTCGGGCCCTCCCGACTCGCTCACCTCGCACACCGCTTCCCAGTACTTGTCCCTCGCCTCGATCTGGTCCCTCGCGCCAAGCACCCGCGTGCAGGACTCGAACACCGGCGGCACCACGAGCTCTAAGTCCTCGTCTCGCTCTTCCAACGGCGGCTCGGAGACTCCGTTGCTCTTGCTCTTATTCTTCTCGAGCATGAAGATCTCCTCCTCTCTCACCACGAGCATGTAGACCGCGCCCATCCTCGATATCGAGTTCATCCAGAGCCCGGGCTTCACGTTCCCGGGCCACAGTGCCCAAAAATTGTTCCCAGTGAATTCCAACCGCCCGTCGCTGTTCTCGAACAGCATGTCCTGAAAAGTAAACTCTGTCAATTTCTCACCACAGCAAGACTCATACCAGATCAAATTAAGAGCAGTAGTAATGAAAAACCGTTCCGAACACTATGACACCACATCCGTTACCTGAAATCCAAAGAGCTGGTCGCTGAAATCGGCCATGGTCATCATCAAGAAAACCGCTATCACCCTCCTCGAAACGAGCAGGTCCTCTCCGGTCTTTATGTGCTTCACCGTCAACCCCTCGGCGGGCAACAGCGACTGGACCTTCTTCCGCCACGCCTCGTCGGCTCTGAACACCCCCTTCTCCCTGGCGTTCCGGAGGGACGCCTCCGAGAGCTTCAGGTGCTCGACGAGCTCCGCGTCGTCGTAGCGGAAGAGCAGGTCGTCGTGGATGATGGGCTGCCTCGGGACGACGCAGAAGAGGTGGATCAGGCGCTCCGCGGCGTCCCCGACGTGGCTGCGGACGACGTCGCGGCCGGTGTTGGGGTCGAAGATGGCGAGGTTGACGTAGGAGTTGGAGTAGGCGGAGTGGAAGAGGCCGCAGAGGCAGACGGCGTCGGGGGCCCGCCAGAGGCGAAGGATGCGGTAGATGTCGACGAGGTGCTCGAGGAAGCTGCCGTGCTTGTGCCAGCACTCCCCGGCGCCGACCGAGCGGAGCGTGGCGACGAGGGAGGAGGCGCGGGTCGACGGCCTCGAGCTCACCGCGCAGGAAGGGCCGCGCCGCGTCGAGGAGGGCTTGGAGGTAGGCGGCGCCGGCGGCGGGAGGAGGGAGAGATTGAGGCGGCGCTGTAGACGGCATCGTCGGCTTTGTTGCAGAGAGAGAAGGAGAGACGACGGGGTTCTAAGATTAATTTGTTTTGTTGGGGGAGATGAAAGAGTCCGTTGTTGGAGGAGATAAAGGATATCTCGGGACGTGGAATTTGCGGAGATTTGGATAAGAATGATTTGAAATAATTACTTAAGAAGTCTTAAAACTTATCCCACATATCTCGATTTAGTTTTAAACTTTTCAATTATATAAATTTAATTATAAATCTTTTAATGATTTGTTAATATAACATTCCCGACCAAATTTGATTGGAAAACATTAATTCAATGATCTAAACAGCATTAACTATCCTATGTGACGTGATCAGTACTAACATATATAATTTTTAATTTCTTTTATTTTTCTTTTTTTCCTTTCCTCCTTGTCAATAGCCAAGAGAGGGCTAGGCGAGGCTAGCGGTTGTCAAGGGCTTGCGAGTTGCAATAAAGGGGAAAAAATAGAAAAATAAATAGATAGATAATTTAAAATTGAAAAAAAGTTCAATTTTTACAAAAAAAAAATTGTAAAAATTATTCACGTTAGTATTGCCAAATGTTATGTAGGGCGGTTAGTGTTTACATCAATGATTTTTGGCAAAAATTGACTAAATATACTATATAAGCAAATTATTTAAATATTTAGGATTAAATTGGTCATATTAAAAAGTTTATAACTAAATTTGCATAAATAAAATAAATTTATGATTTTTTATATAATTTTTCTATATTGATTGCCAATGAACTTGGCTAAGATTAAAAAAAAAAAAACCCATAATGGGATTCTTATCAAAATAATATTTGAAGGGTTAAGATAGCGAGTGACCCGTGTACATATTTTACTTCATTTCTGTAACTACTTTGAATTCATTGGTAATTTGATCAAAGCCACATGGTTATTACTATATTACAAGTATGAATGTTGATGGAGGAGATATATTTGTCATGACATACTGTTGACAATCCAACTACATAAAATACTACATTTTGAAACTATCCTGGGATTGATAGCATGAGCATTATTATGCAAGAACAAGTAATCTCAAGATACATGAAGAATTGACTAGCCTCATGAAATTACCCATATAAGTTAGAATAATTTCTCAATTATTGCGAGATTAAATTATCAGCTAATTCTGCAAAATTAACTTTTATTTGTCACACTTCCGTCCAAAATGCACACTTGTATGATGTGCCAACATCTCAAAAGGGATGACATAATGGCCTCCCTACTTCAAAATTTGCCAGTTCCAATTGCACTTTGGTGCGTCTAGGATATTCCTTTGGGGGACAATTCCCGAAGGATGGCATTTGGGAACAAGACAAGTACGGGTAGGTAGGATCACATGCATCGTAAGATGTTATCGGCTTCATACTCGTGTAGGTATTTTAAAACAGATATCGCCCTATCGGGGAGATCGCCCAATCAGTTCTAAACTTATTATATATGTGCCAATTTAGTTATGAACTTTATAATTTTGCGGAGTTAATTATAAATATTTAAGCAATATTCCAATATAATCCTTATGACAAATCTTCATTGGAAATAGATGACTTATGTGGTGATGTCATTTAGGATGACTGAAGATAACTAAATTGCCACGTTAGTGGCTTTGGGCAGAAATTAGTCACAAAGATTATATTAATATTTTAATCAAAACTTCAAGATTAAATTGACGAGACTATTATATTTTACGGGGACTTTTTCGAATATGAGATGCGATGTAATAATAGCGATACGGCAATAATGCTGAAATTATTGAAGCCTTCGTGAGATTTGCTCTTTGGAGTCATTGTAAGACGTGGAATGCACTGTCCATGAAAGCTCAGTTTGCGGCTGACATGGATGCAGTACAAGCACGAGTGGAAAAAGCAAAATAAGTGGAGACTTGCTGGGAAGGGTGACGAGGGACGGGGGTTGGGGGTTGGGATTGCGGACGAATCCCGAGCTCGACGTGCACGAATTCGACACTGCTTTCCCTTCGCTTGTCTACATCATGGCTTCACCATCGTTTGCGTTTTCGGCCTGCAAATTGAGATGGCACCCACTTCAATTCAACATATGCGCTTGGTGGACCACCTCTTGAGATATTCCCCGGTTGGGATGAGCCATGTGAACCTCCAAGATACCTATCTATGCAGTGATTTTTTTTTTTTTTTTTGGTTTTGTGAGCACTGCCTTGGTCAAGTGCCTCAGCTAGCACCATCGCCGCCGCTTGACCTCGCAATCTTTGAAGAGCATGCCATCGGCCCTGTATGTCATTGGGCAGCCTCTCTCTCTCTCTCTCTCTCTCTCTCTCTCCGCAAATCTTTTGCCCAAGGTTGGCGGGTGATTGTGGACCTTGAAAACTCACCTACAATCGTTGTTGAACTTGACAACCATGGATCGTGGGTAATTGGGGGTTGTCAATCTGAAAGTGTGGTCATGTGAGTTCTATGTAAGAAATCTAGGGACTGGATTAAGTATGGACGAGCCTAGGATCCGAGCTCCGTGCTCTACCTGAGTCTTGATCTCTCATCGATGGCAACAGCAGCGTGGGGGAGAGATCAGAGAGATGGCTTGAGAGGGAGAGAGTAGTTTTTTTTTTTTTTTTGGTCGGAGGGAACACATACGTATAGCCGGGAGAGTCTAGAGAATTGTGACACTCCTAATTTCCTTGGATCTAATATGTGGCTTAAAACCAAGCTAATGAAAAGAGACTACATGAATATAAGACACAGTCAAACCCCATACATATATATGAAATCCTTCTACATTAGGATTAAGAACCTCTTTATTTAGAGGATGAACTAACATGGACGTCTTTTATAAAAACACTTATATAATCACATTTAATCAAAAGGAACTATTCGTGCGTTCTACAAAAAAAGGTTATATTTTCCTGCATTCTTGATTCTCCAATTAAGTCACTGATTAATGGGTGACAATTATATAAATCACCTATATAAAAATTTAAATAAAAACAGATTTGTATGATGTTTGTGTTTATAATTCATCAATCAAAAGAACAATTGAAATAATCCATCCTATTAGGGATGGAAAAGAACCTGCTCTTGATGAATTGCCCACTCTTTTTTTCCCTTTATTCGGTTAAGTGTTTGAAATGGACCGAAAGGTCCAAAGTAGCCAAAGACAACAACATTATCGCACACCTCCCATGGAAAAAAAGAACGATACAACAAGAAAATTCGAAAGAGACGTGGTGAAGCTTGCTTTTACGTATTCAGTTGTCTGCATGTACGAGAAAGGTAACATAGGTTTACCCCACCCATTAAATTATTTCACCGGAAACTACAGTACGAGACCGTGCAGATTCCTCCAGCCCAAACGATGGACGTCCTTGCTCCACATAATATGCACTTAGTTAAAGCAACGTGACAACATTGCTCCTCCAGGATCTTATACCTACTAAGGACAGGCGCCGCTCAGAAACTGATAACTTGGAAGCAAATATTCGTGGGAAGCAACGACGGTTTGCATGAACAACATCTTTATATAGCTCTAGCTTATTAGCCTGGTCAATCCTACCCGTCATAAAAAAGAAGCCATAGAGCAAAAGAACGAGGGAGAGACATCGATCCATAGCTGTTTCGTGGAGGTTCATATGTCTTGCCGTTTGGTTCTTTTGTATCCACATGGATGTGAAAGGCAATCCGGATGTTGGGTTGGTGTACAAGATATGTAACGGAATTGGGTACTAGTGGGGAGATACCTACGGCACGCAGGTGGAGAGCATTCTTATTAAAGATTTGGTTGAGGAAATTCGATTCTTGAACCGAGAGATTCGTGAATCAGGATCCTAATGCATATAGATACAAATGGTCCAGTAGGAGCAAAAATTTCCAGGAACATTTGGAACATTTCTAAGCAGAAGACCAATACCCAGAACCCCCATTAATTGAAAAATGGAACCTTCCGTAGTGTACAAAATAGATTTTGTAGCAGAATTCAGATGTTTCTTTCCCCTCCACATCGATAGAAGTAGATAAACAAGAATTAATTCTAACTCCCCCATGATGAAAAAAAGTAAAAGGTCTCAAGAAGAAAATGATCATATTTGACCAATGTACATTGCTAACATCAGGAAATGCAATAATCGGGAATCTCGAGTAACTGGCCGAGTTGCTAAAGTAGCTAAAGTGGTGAGGGCGATAGTTACCATAATGCCAGTCTCCCCTGTATGCATTAAGTCCTCACGATTTTATTCTTCTTAGGGTAGCCCATACTACCCTAAAAAAAACCATGTATGTATAGTTAAAGGGCCTGCCTTATAAGACAGCCTAGAACTTCCTCCCTAGACAATGTGGGACAAGAGATGTGCCTCCTCCCTTTGCACGTTTAGGGACCAAGGTGCGGACGCACCGCCATCCTTCCTCTCTGCGCACTGCTGCCTAGGCCATCACAGTTACTACAACCATGACACATTCTCAAGCCAAGGTTGCTTCAGCCTATCACAGGACGATTGCTTTGCATGCTTATTTGTTGCTAGGAACTGGCTAAAAGACGTTTGCCCCTTAAAACACCGAGGCTCAGGTGCAACTTAAAGATTGTAGAATTAGATATGAGAATTATCAATTTATTGAATAAGTGAAGGATTGATTAAGACAATGAGAGGGGATCAAATTGTCGTTTGTTGTGTTGTTCAACTCGTGTCTTGTGAGGCTGTTGGAACTTGTTACCTAAGTAGGAAGATGAAATCCTGAGGAGAAGCTGTCCCAAGTTCAGCTCAGTGTCTGAATAAACACAAGCTTATGTTTCTTGTGGTTTTATCGTATAAGACCATTTACAACATGATAATAAAGTGTTTTATGTTGAAAAATGATTTGAGTTGATGATATTTAATTAAGGGCTTAATACCCTAAAAAATGCTCAACTTTAAGTTTAGTCTCAATTATACTCTAAACCTTTTTGTCCCGTCTAAAATCACCAACTTTAGGTACAATCCCAATATACTCTAAACTTTTTTTTTTTCTCATTAAAACTGATCAATTTTTACTTGAGTTTCAAATTTGCCCCCTTTAACCCTCTGTCCAAAATTTCTTGACAACTGAGAGATGGAAAATTTCCAAGCATAAGCCATTTGAGTGTCCTGAGCGTGAGCACGAGAGAATGAATACCGAGTGCGAAATTGAAGATCCCCATTGAGATGGAAGAAAGACTCTCTTAAACTCCGTTTGTTCGTGAAAAAAGAAAATAATTTGGAAAATATTTTCCTAAAAGTAATCGCTTGTAATGCTTAAAGTAATTAGTCCAAAAATATTTTTAATATTGACAAAAATTTATGTTGAAACATTTTTGTGGACGATGAAAATATTTTTCGTTCATTCGTTTTTGTCATCCATACAAGCAATTATTTTATGAAAAATATTTTCCTAATTATTTATTTTCATCGAAACAATTTTTTTTTTTTAAATAAGAGCAATTGAAGAAGGCTAAATCTAATTGCTTTTAGGTTTACCCAAATTTCAGATCCAAGATGACATCGTTTGGGCTAATGTTAATATTCATTTCCAAAAGACTTCTTGAATCTGGAATTTGGAGAAAAACTAGAATAATGACATGGAAATGTCACATCATTAAGAGCGATTTTGGACAAGTGTTAAAGGCAGTAAATATGGACTCAAGTAAAAGTTGGTGGTTTTTTATGAGATAAAAAAAAGTTTAGGATAGAATTAGAACTAGACCAAAAGTCGAGGGTTTTTAACGAGATGAAAAGCTGTCTCAAATAGAATTGAGACTAGAGTTAAAATTGAAGGTTTTTTTTAGGATATTAGGCTTTTAATTAAGAGTGCATTTGTCTGAAAGAAAACTACTTTTTCGGGAAATTAGGGATATAAAAGAACCTGCTCTTGATGGCTTGCTCTCTTCTTCTTTTTGGTAAAGGGTAATAAGGCTTGCTCTCTTCTTTTTCCCTATTATTTGGACAAGTCCTTGAAATGGAACGAACGGTCCAAAATGGGCCAAAGATAGTCTTAAGTATCTAATCGGGTGCTTGTACGAGAAGGGTAATATAGGTTTGTCCTGCTTACTAACTAGTCGTTTCGCTGTAAGCAACAACACGAGCCGGTATAGATTCTTCTAGCGCGAACAAGAGCAAATTCTTGCGTGAAAAAACTTAAAAGCATATTCAATGCGTGAAAATCCTTAAAAGAAAATTGTAGGAAAAGAATCACTCTTAAATTCAATATTGGCTTATTATCCCTCTTATTTCAATTGTGGTCTTATGATGCATGGATTCTATTCCTCAATTTAGTTAGGAATTGAATCTTAGGACTCACAATTGGTAAAAAATGCTACATAATTGTTTTACTTGATGTTGAAACAAAGATTAGGTACAGGAAAGACATATAATCTACTCTTCGATTTGGTTGCGCAAGAGTCAAATATTTATCCAACTTAGATTTCTATTTAACCTATCACAGATCGATTATTAGTGACTACCAAATGAAATTAACTAGCAAGTTAAAAATTTGGACCATAAGTCATGAATTGGCAGGTTTAGGAGAGCCAAGGCTAAGCCTATACTTAGCCAGCTATTAACCTCTGCGTGCTTGTGCGTAGGGTTTAAGGAGGATGCGATAGTCAGAACCTTCAAAACGATATTTATGGTAGTAATATTACTATTGGACTCAATACTCATATTCACTTCATAAAATTCGTCCCCATCCATCGTGGTAGATGATTTCTGGAATGGCGTCTCGATTTCATAGTCCTTTCAAAAGTAAAACAAATGATCACTACATGTTCCAGTAATTGAGCAAATGAAACAAGAACTTAAGCTCAAAAGTTCAATGCGAACCTTGATGGGAATTGATCTAAGAGGTCTCATTTCAGCAGGAGGTTGATCCCATTCACTGCATTTATTATTAAAGAAATTTTCACTAAGGATCGTTTTGATTATTTCGTCACGAAGATGAACTTAAATTCTCAGGTGTTTGGATGCGTTTTCTACTTCAAAGTAGCCATACCTGCCGACATCGTCTACATGAGAAATTCCCCAGTGAAGAATCCACTTCCCAGGAAGCGTACAGCCAACTGTGCGCTGCCAATTCTGCTCGTCCTTCCCCTGAGCTAATCTCACAAATATCTTCCCTTCCACCCGAACAGATACACGCACCAAACTAATAAACAACTCTCATTCTAATCGCACGTGAAATTCACAATCCAAAGGAAAAATGAGCTCCACTACCAGACAGCATGAATTTACAACATCGAAAGGAGAACCGATCACATGCAAATTCAGCACTTCCTCAGCAACTAAAGCCCGAAAAAGCACAAATCACGACAAAGCAAACCGAGGCTTACCGTGACCGGAAACATCCTCGGGGATCATCACAGACGCTTACTCAATCAAATGAAACTACAAAGCGCACGAAGTGCGCTATAGAGGCTGAAGTCTGCACTGTCTCAGTTCCCTGAAGAGGGAAGGCTCCTTGGTCGGGAACCAAGGCCACGCAGCTTATAGCGATCGGTGGCCGGCCCAGTTAAAGGTCGGGCCATTGCCTCGTGCTTCGCTTGCTGTCCCAACAGGTTCATCGGCATAATATTTCAAGGGCTGCACAGGCCTTATCAAGTTAGCCAATTGCCCATTCTTGCCTAATTTTGAGCCTTCATGACGAAAATAGGCTCGAGTGTCGCTAAACTCACGATCAAATCCAATTCGTGTCACATGAATTTATTTTTTTGGAGAAATGAAGGGCATATCGCCGAGTGTTAAAAGTAAGCCCGAAACCCTTATTTGAAAAGAATCCAAACCCAGCAAGGCTGTGTGATTATAATGGATAGCGATGGTAAGGCCATTGCAAGGGCCTTCCAAGGCAGCCAGAACCATGATTCCGACGACAAGGCTCGTGAAACGATGAGGTAAGTAGTGAATGGAGCTACTGTTGTGACTACAAATGAAGAAGAGGAAGAAAGTCTCGACTGCAAAGAGAACCAAAGACTTAAGTAGATGAAAGAGGAGGATGCGCCGGCACGAATTTGAAGGGAAAGGTGTTGGTACCTCGCAGCGGACAAGATCGGCGGTGGAGGAAGAAGGCGATTATAACTTGCGAGCATGATTATGATTGAGATGTGATAATTAGGCAAGCTTTAAAGATAACGTGATAGCTAGGGAGAAATCTCACTTGATAATTAGTTCGATTGGTGGCTACGTTCTAACGCGAGTGGGAGGGAGGGAGGGAGGGAGGGGTAGTATTGCTGACAAGTAGTATAGCTCGTATGCACTGTTAGATCAAGTGAATACACTTGAGGCCTACCTCATTCGACAGCTCATGCAAAGCTAAATTCAAGTACATTCCAAGTGGGAATCGCTAGAAAGAGAAATAATCCTAGCTTGAAATGTATCTCATTTAAAATCCTTGAAGAAAATTGTCAAAAAGTCATAAATTTATCGCATGTTTATTAATACGATCTTAAACATTTTAATTTCATCAATTGAATCATAAACACTTTCATATTGTGCCAATTAAATTCATTTGTCTAATTTTGACCAGAAATCACCGATATGGATCTAGTTGTCCTATGTGATATAGTTGGCGTTGACGTGGATAATTTTTAATAATATTTATTTTTTATATTATATTTATCTTTTGAATCTTTTTTTTTTTCCTTGTGTCGGTGACCCTCACCAACTGCGTAAGCCTCACTCATGGCTGGCTTCGCGTGCCTTCTTCAAGCATAGATCAGCTTCGCCTGTCTTCAAGCTTGACAGCCCTCCTCCAAGCTAGGGTTTCTGGAACAAGAGTTGAGGGAGCTCAAATTTTCCTGACGAAGCCTATTAAGAGAAGATCGGTCTCAGAATACCTCTGTAGCAGTTTTCTCTCGCGAATCCTTGCACCAAGGGGCGTCCCCATTAAGCTTCCAAATTTGGGCTAGGGCCACGAAGGCCTCGCCAAAGGCTTTCGGGGCCTGTCGGTTGTGGGTGAGGCGGCCCTCGCCCAATTCGGGCGAGGCCTGTTCAGATCGTCGGTGATCTCATTGGCACGGAAAAATAATATAGAAAAAAAGCAAAGAAAAATAAAAATTCAAAAAATAATAAAAAAAATTGAAAAAGTATTTAAAAGTTGTCCACATCAACACTATGCTATATAAGGCAACTGAAATCCACGTTATAGATTTCTAGTCAAAATCGGCCAAATTAACATAAGAGACATAATATGAAAATATTTAGGACTCAATTGATAAAATTAAAAAATTTAGGATTGAATTAACAAAAACGTAATAAATTTATGATTTTTTAGATAATTTTCCTAACTAGTGCCATGTCAAAAAAAGAAGTGAACGGCATACATGATCATCCATGTCTTCCTTCTTGAAATAGATGTAAATTGAGAAAAGAAAAAAGAAAGAAAGAAAGAAAAGGAAAAATCGTGGCATCATAATCTGCTTTGTTTTGGGTGGACGAACCTTTCTAGAACATTTCTAATGGAAATTACGCTTTTTCGTTGTAGAGAAAATCGTCCTTTTACTTGACAAACAAAAGAATATATATATATATATATATATATATATATATCATTAGCATGTCATCATATATTGGTTTTTGCTCATTCGTAGTTTGCTTAATGGACGAAGAACAAAGATAAGAGGATCCGGAGTAGGAAAAAGAGAGGAAAGTTTGGAACATTCGATTTATTTTGTATAAGATGAATGATTTGAACATTTTGCTAAAAAAGATTGTTTATATCGTTTACAAAAATGAACGAATAGAAAATATTCATGTTGTTTACAAAAATATTTAGACATAATTGTTATGGATAATTAATACATTTTTCATTGACCAATTATTTTTAATTATACAAATAATGGTTTTTAAAAAAAATATTTCCAAATTATTCATTTCTGCAACACAAATGGAGCCAATAGAAGGGCTAGATGAGTGGAAAATAAATAGGAAATAAATAATTTTTTTTTTATACTGGGGGATATGCTTTATTTTGCCTTTCAATATTTCCAATTCCATTCAAATAAGACACAAATATGGATAATTAGAAGGAAAAACGCTAAAATACTCAAAATAACCTTTGTTGCTAATTTCAACCAAAAATAAAATTACGTAGCTAATTGATGACTTTTTCTTACACTCCATTATTATCAAATCTCTCTCTCTCTCTCTCTCTCTCTCTCTCTCTCTCTCACAATTGATCATTCCATAGAATCCCATTGTTTCATTTGAAATTTTCTATTACCGGGCAGTGTTGAGGCGAATTTTAATCTTAAGTGGTTGCCCTTACGTTTTTCATCAAGTCAGGGAGATATTCAACCATTCCTGTTTATTTTACATGAGTCCTATCTTTACATCCATTTATATTCCATTCAAAATCGCCCTTAGTAGTACAGCATTTATTCGTCTTTGCTTCAGTTTAAGCAACTAATTTTTAAAGTCAGGGAGTTATTCAACCACTCCAGTTGAATCTGCAACGAAACACGAGGACTGTTTAGACAGCCACTTTGTTTAAGCATTAGATGTTTCCACCGGAGGACTTATTCAAAATCAAATATCCCCTCTGCGATTACACCCAAAACAAGAAAAAGCCAACTATACCACCACTCTAAGCACACGCAAATCCATTCTCCACTCATCTAATAAACCACATTCAAATACCAAATTGCAAAAACACAAAAGACCAAACTCTAAGCTTCAAGAACAGCAAGGGCCAAAAAAAAAATCTCTTTATAACCTAGTGGGATCGAACCCAGCACGAAGAGCCATCCTCAGCTCATTCTCGCCGACCAACACCGCCCCGCAACCCAACCCTCTCAAATGCTCCAAAATCTTCAAGTTATTGTTCGCTTTGATCGCGCCCTCCAAACCCTCCAACGCGTCCTTATAAGCCTCCACATTCCTCGAGATCTACCTCTTTGGTGCACAGGTAAAATGGCCTCCTCTCGATGCCGTCCATAACGTCCTGGACCTTGACGTCCTTGCAGTAGAGGAACCCATCCCGGGGCTTGGAGAAGCAGTGCTTGAACGCCGTCGCCTTTTGGTCCACGGCAGGGTTCTGGGAGACGGCGGCTCGCAGCTGGAGGCGCTTCAGGGTCCAGCGGCGGCGTTGAGGGGCACGGGGGTTCTGGCTTGTGGGTTTTGCGATGCATCCTTGCATGGAAAGCCGACAACCGATCAAAATAAATTCCCTTCTTTTTCATTTTTCTTTTTTCCAAGTAAATGGAGGCAAATGATCACAAATGGAGAGCCTACGGCGTTGACGGGCTCATTACCCAGTGTGCTTCCTCTCCGGCGCCTCCATCGGGGCCGTCGCCGCAACCTGGAACCTCATGTACACTCTGTCCGAGCTGTCCAAGCAGGTCAACGACTGTAACCCCAAGCTGGTGATCACCCTGCCCGAGCTCTACGTTGAGGTCAGAAAATTCGAATTGCCCGTGATTTTCCCCGGCTCTTTGCGGCCTGAGAAATCCGCCAATTCCAGGATCTGAAATTGGCGGAGCCGAAACCCGATTTGCCGCCGAGTTGCGTGGCTCAGGATGACATTGCGGCGCTTTTGTACTCGTCGGGCACGACAGGGACGAGCGAAGGCGTGATCTTGGCCCATAGGAGCTTCATTTCGACCTCTGTGATGTACAAGGAGGCCAAGAATGTCCTCTTGGCCTTCTTACCGATGCACCTGGGGCGGGTTCAAGCACGGCGCCTCCAAGTCCCGGGATGGGTTCCTCTACTGCGAACGTCAAGGTCCAGGACGTCATGGACGGCGTCGAGAGGAGACCATTTTACCTGTGCACCAAGAGGCAGATCACGAGGAATGTGGAGGCTTATAAGGACGCGTTGGAGGTTTTGGAGGGTGCGGTACGCGATCAAAGCGAACGATAACTTGAAGATTTTGGAGCACTTGAGAGGGTTGGGTCGCGGGGCGGTGTTGGTCACCGGGAATGAGCTGAGGATGGCTCTTCGTGCTGGGTTCGATCCCACTAAGTTTATATAGAGTTTTTGGGCCCTTGCTGTTTGAAAAAGTCCTCCGGTGGAAACATTCAATGCTTAAATAAAATGGCTGTCTGAAGAGGGTTCCGTTGCCGATTCAACCGGAGTGGTGGAACACCTAAGAGTTGTGGTTGAATACCTAAGAGTTAGTTGCTTAAACTTAAAGCAAAGACACAAAAATGCCATGGAAATGCCATATCACTAATGGCTATTTTGGATAGTGTTAATGGATGCAAATATGGGACTCATGTAAAAGTTGGCGAGTTTTTTTTATAGGGAAAATAGTTAAATAGTTCTAAACTTATTGTAAATTTTTCAATTCAATCTTAAATCTTTCAATTTTAAACGCCGATCATCTTATGTAACACTTATGTAACACTACTGACACTAACGTGGATAATATTTATTAATATTTTAATAATTTTCTGATTTTTTTATATATTTTTCTTTTTTCTGTTTTCTTCTCTTTCCTTCTTTTCTTCTTTTCTCTTTTTCCTTGTTCCTTTTTCCCCTTTGTCGGCCACCATTGGGCCAAGTCGATAGCCGATGGAGGTCGCCAACCTCAGGCGAGGATGCTTGAGCCTAGATTGGGCGAGGGAAAAGTTCTCTATAAATTATAATACTTCTAATTTCTAAATGCATGAAAGATATAACAAATACTAAACTAATTTTTTGGCCAAGCAACAAGTCTCGCCGAGATTAAAGGTTTTAATTCTCGAATTTTTTAACTTTGACCGTTGGGAAAATTCATGTGTCAACAACTTATATTAAAAATTCTAATTATAGGATAGTATAGGTTACCTTATGAAAGATAATTTAAGCTAAATCATATAAAGCACGGGACATTTCTAATATGCCAATTCATTTGAAAAGACTAAGCTAAATCATTCTTTACTTCAGCTACTCAAATATATGCATGGACGAATGTGCGAGCGGCAAGCGTGTGTATACAGCTGCGTGCATTCGCGCATCTATCTTGGCAGCACCTTAATTTATTGTCACGCCCTATATAGACAATATTCACCGTGAACATCATCTAAATTAAACTCAGAAAAGAAAAATCACGTATGCTAATTTTTAATTCAGATAATATTTGATTATCTAAGGTTTGCGACCCTTGCTCTGATACCATTAGTAGAGTGCGCAACTTTACTATGATACCATTCATAAGGTATGCGAAAGCGTTATAGTGATAATATGGAGAGTTGTACTAAGCAATTAAAAACACGCTCGTTCTATTAAACTGCAGTACAAGTATAATATTCAAAATATTGTCTCACACAACTATTACAATATATTTCTATCACCACACTCAAAAGACTTAAGGTAAACTAGCTGATACAAGTATGCACTCAAATATTTTATCTTTCCTTCTCGATCACTGAGTGACAACTTGCTCACATAGAGCAAGTCTCTCTATTAGGTTGCATTGCCTTTCTCTTTCCTGAAGCTCACCTTTTGCATCTGGTGACTTCTTCTATTCTGGGGCTCTCACCGCTGGAGGCTTCCCCCGAAGCTCACACTCGTGTGGCTTTCCCTAAAGCTCACCTTTGCTGTGGCCCTCTCTAGCATGAGGCTCTCTGCCTGCGTGTGGCTTGAGGCCCTCCCCGGCCTGAGGCTGTTAAGCCTGAGGCTCCTTGCCTAAGGCGCTTCTGGCCTGTCTTCGAATGATTCAACTCTAAGCCTTTTATATAGGCTGAGGTTTCACCGCCTTCAGTTGCCGACTTCAATGTGAACTGGGAATTACGACGACTTTTTCTTCTAGTCAAAATCCAAGTTGGACCTTGCTTTTTTTTTTCTTCTTTCTTCAATAGCCTCTCGTTGCTTATTCATATTATTCTCCATTTTTCTTTTTTGCGGCCCCCCACCACTTTTGTTGACTTATGTTCGCTTTTCTTTGGGCAACTACAGAAAGAGTCCAACTTCTTCAGTTTCTGCTGAGGAGTCAACATCACATGCTCCATCTGTTTTGGGCTTTTAGTATTTCAAAGGCAAGCATTTTGTCAAGAAGCCTTCAAATATTAAACTAAACACCCTTAAATTTTTCCTAATGAGCTTTGGGGGCTCAAAGCCCCTTGAAAAAGCTTAACCAAACGTCCCCTTAATCCCTCTTACTTTCATATCATCTTGGACTTATCTTTTCCAACAACCTGCGGCTTCTTGCTTTCATGTTAGGTGTTGACTTCAACAGATTTTATTTAATCGTTTTCCCAGTTCAAAAAGTACGTTTACAAAGGGAATAAAAGCATCACTAGTCTCATTTTCTTTTCAAATTATACAATCTAGTCTTTGATATTTTTTCGGCCGATTTGATTTGTAAATGCTGTTTGTTCAATTTTGTATTTTCTTCCGAAAACGGGGTTGATGTCACCGGCGGTCCCTCCACTTTTGAAACCTTCCTTCTTTTTTTCGGCTTCAAAGATCTCCCCATACTTTTTAAAATGTGCCAGAGGATTCTCTTCTCATTTACGTTCATCATGATGGTGGATCAAGCACAAGACCAGGCACCTTTTCGCACGATTGCTTTATGTGCTTTATCAGATGCTAGGTATGAAATAAAAGATGACCGCTCGTGTAGATCGGAGCTCTAGTAAAGCTGAAGAATCGCAGAATTAGGCGGTAATCTTACTCGTTCCAGGACCGAAGGATTAAATGCAGTTCATGTGGAATGTGGATAGTCACTGATTGCTTTGGTTATTGTATAATTGGGTTGGTGTTGTGTATTATGAGTAAGGATGTGGGAGATAATGGCCTATATATATATATATATGGCAACCGTAATAACGATATAGATAGAATTCTGGGATTCAACCCTAATGTAACGATATAAAGTGAAATAGGTTCTGTAGAATGAGATGCTAAGTTTGAGCATTGAATTTGTAAAATCAATCTCCCTCCCTCCCTCCCTCCCTCTTGGTTATTGTATAATTGGGTTGGTGTCGTGCATTATGAGAGAGGATGGGGAGATCATGGCCTATATATATATATAACCAAAATAACGATATAGATAGAATTCTCGGATTCAACCCTAATGTATTGATATAAAGTGAAATAGGCTCAGTAGAATGAGATGCTAAGTTTGAGCATTGAATTAGTAAAATCAATCTCCCTCCCTCCCTCTCTCTATATGGCATTCGAGAGAGACTAATGAGCAACAGACCATTTAACTATTTCAGAAATTAACTGAAGATAATGACAAAAAGAATGTCATCAAATACTGTGTTAGCTAGAGATTCAAGTAGCAGGGCTAATTGAACACATCGAAACGATTGGAACTGGTAGTAAAAATCTTAATTACCCTATCCAATAGAAAGAATTACGATAAATTTGTCAACAATCTAGTTCCTAGACAAATTCTTGACATGGAGATTGTTGAATAGCCTTCAGATTTAATGCAACTTCAACAAAAGCCTTCTTTCTGTCCAATATTGTTGGAGAACGATATTTCGAGGTAGCACGCGATGACCTCATCAGAACTTCGCAGACCCATGAGTAGGAATCATATTCAGAGCCTTCAGGAGAAATGCGTATGTGAAAGCATCTTCTTGGAGCTTCTCAAATCTGCGCCACGGAACGCCCATGTAAAGTAAACCCACTACCAAATTATCTACTCACTCACTGAAGTTTAGAAAAGATACTGTCAATATCCAGAGAAACTACACCGTGCGACCTTCCATGTGTTTAATGTCATGCTCGTTTTTTCAGAAAGTGAGACTAAGTCAAAATATGTATCATAATGGGTTATTACACAGATTCTGAAATCATGTATACCTTAAAATTAGGGGGAAAATGAACAATTCCACCAACTTACCTCCCCGACTTTGAAAAATGTCCAGCACCCATTTCACACTTGAATAATAGCATATTATCATCTGTTTTCAGATCCCTCAATTTGGCAACAAACTTCGCAGGTTCTGAGTATAAAACTCGTGGATCTGTTATACAATGATGGAACTATATTAAGTCTTACTAAAAGAAAGGAGTGATACCAATACTAGCAAATACCTGCAGAAACATTAAAACAGATCATTTGCTTCAGTGCTATGTGAAAGCCTACTAGTGGGATATGCGTAAGAATATCTTCCAAACCAATCTCTATTCAGAGGCATGAGAATCCATAGGTGCTAAAGAAGGCTTAGTGATGTCGACTTTGTGGTCAAAAAGCAAGAGCCCAGCATTTTCAATTAGGTAGATAGACTCAAGTTTGAGATTTGAGTCTAAAGCAGGTTCTCTCTCTAACTCTAAAAATAGAGCTAAAGTAGGTTCTCTCTCTAACTCTAAAAATAGAGCCATCTATGTAATGTAGCATTAAGCAAAGAGAGAAAAGATATAGCATCTGTATTCTCATGCCATGTCTCCTGTAATCACTAAAATTTTCAAAGCATATGAGTTTATTTTCTAATCAGCCAATAAAAAGGAAAAGAGCAGCACATCCCCTTGGACATATATAACAAGCCAGGCATTCATCATCCATGGCCATCCAAATATTATATTATCAATTTAAGTATTTCTAGCCTGTTGCAGGGTCCCACAAATGCACTTCACTGGATATACAAGTCCAATAGATCGTACCAACATGTGAAGATTCAATGAAGAAACATAGCAACACATTACAAAGGCGTTACACTTACCATTTAACCCAGCAGTAACAAGAATATGTGGATAGTTTTGAGCCCTCACCTGTATAAGACAAGGTCAGTAAAGAAAATCAAATTAGTGCCAGCTTATTAATGTTTCAAAATGATGTCCACTGAACATCAAAGAAATAAGATGACAGCAAAGATGGACATGAGCAAACGAGTAACCAAATGTTTGCAGATGATACATACATTGTCTACTGGAGAATATGACTTCATGTAGTGGTAGTACTCTTCTGTCCGAGGGTCACCCCATTCCTGCAGCAATAAGTACATTAACAAATAACGAGAGCTTGACTGAACTATAGAGGACACAGCCATCTCCAAATTAACCAAAAGTAGAGCCTTGAAGCCCACTAAAGTCACCAAATCACTTACAGTTAAAAACATTCCATATGCTTTAGAATTCAAGATAAGGCTCACCATGCATGTGTGTGATAATCGATAGGACAAAAGGGTTATTGGTGATATTGCAAGAGAAGTTGCAAAAAAATCCTTTCAACGAATACATCCTAGGATGAATGCCTCACTGTCACCTTTCCAAAAAAAAATTCTCATTGCGGAATCCCATAAATTGATTGAATTTTCTTCCACTAAGTAGATGAATTCAAACACATAGAAATGAAATTTCATCATTTATTAGAAAGCCATATATGAGGTGAAATCAAACTTATGCTACAAAACCAGATATTTCATTTGTAACTCCTAGACTATTAGGCCACATGACACTCTCCTGCCAGTTTATCAGTTTATCCAATCAATAACAAATATTATAATTCCATATGGAGAAAATGACCATTGCTTTTGTACCACTATTTTAAGTCTCAATGCTATGATAATGTAAATATCACAGAGGGTGCCAACAGGGTGCAATAGCGCTCAAAACTGAACTGTTCTAAATACTTCAACACATATCAAGAATTTTAAGGAGGTAAGACTCACCTCCCACTCTGATGTTGTGAGAGGTATAGTCGGATCAAGCATGGTAGTCAGAACATCCACAAAAGGTACTCCAGCAACTGCTGCCATGAACAAATCTGGTCTCATGTTCAGAACAGCGCCCATTAAGAGCCCCCCGGCGCTTCTCCCATTAATGCACAGCTTTTCCTTTGTACAGTACCCTTTTTCTATCAAATACTCAGCACAAGCAATAAAATCTGTGAATGTGTTTTTCTTCTTCAACAATTTTCCATTGTCATACCATGGCCTCCCCATTTCTCCACCCCCTCGAATGTGGGCAATCACATAAATGAATCCCCGATCCAACAATGAGAGCCTTGATCCCTTGAAACTCGGATCAATGCAAATCTAACCAGACCACAAAACAATGAGGAGCGGTGAGCGAGTTTGAATAAATTCAGGGAACATAGGGAGATCGGACAGCATAAATTAGAGACTGTTCTGTGATTTGCATGTCCAAGCTTTTCCAAGGAAGTAAAAGAAAAAGCATATAGCAACAGAACAAGAAACTTCTACATCCTCATGCACATCAGCAAATGCCAAGGAGATGTCCATACAAGCGTTTTAATTAAAATAATGTTTGATAAAAGAAAATTGCGATGGTGAAAAAAAAAATATAGAAACTATCACTTTGCTACATTTTTAACTTTAAGCTACAAAGAAAATTGCATTTGGCAAGAACACATATAACCGCTCTGATCCTCCACTAATGAAATTTGACCAGGGCCAGACTAACCACTCGCAGGTAATACAAGCTTTGAAAATCTCACGTACCAAATTGAGAAACTAGGTTGAATAAGAAACAGCACGTAACAAATTGCAAATGAGAGGGATTGGATGCAGCAACAGACCCCAAAACATAAACCGAAAACTTTTTGAAGGCATGGAATAAAGGAACAATCACACTTTGTTAAGACTTGAGAAACTAAAGCACCGATTGTCTTTTACCAAAAAAAAAAAAAAGAGCACCGATTGTCAATTGAAATAACCCGATGTTGTGTCATTGTTTACAAATGATAAACAGACTGATGCTTCAAGTCTTCTGTATCAAATCTGAAGCCGACGAGTCTCTTCATTTAACATCCAAACTTATAGAAAAAGCTGATATGATTTCTCCCTGTCATCCTGATATAAACATCCAAATATCCCAGGCCAACAACCGCGATACATTTGTTTCATCTTACCTCATATGAACCATATCCATAAAGCAACAAGGGATCAGATGCATCAAGTTTCACCATATTCTTCCGGTAGACTATTGACATGGGAATCTGAGTTCCATCAGGAGCTGTGGCCCATTTTCTTTCGATAACATAATTTGACTCATCAAAACCTCCTAATACCTGAGTAAAACAGAGGAAAAATTCTTCATATGTCATAAGCCATGAAAAATTAGACAGATATACATTTGCAACACCACCACTCCCTTAAAAACACTAATAAAATACACAAACTGAAAAAAATCCAATTCGAAAGGAACAAAATAACGGTGAAGGGTGAGGTTTCAGGATGAAAAAACAAATGTCTTAGAGAGATGTCTTGTGAGATACAATGTCATTCAGTATTCATGAGACAGATTTAGGCTGAAGTTGAACCTATACAGATTAAAATAGCTCTGGATATTCACATGACATAGCCTTTTCCCAGCATCTTTAGAAGGTAGTGGTCATATAATATTCATGAAGCATGAAAGCTTTTCAACTGTTTCTCATCAAGATACTCCAAGACATGGATTTGCCTGTGATTGACTGACAAGCTAGAGATAATTCAAGGCCAATCCTCTTGATGACTAAATGCATTAAGAGCCAATGTGATTGTTGACTATACAATGGGGACAATAGGACAGTACACTTCCATTATGTTTCCACAGGACAATACACTTGCAATCAATTTTGAAATATAGACTAACAGGAGGTATAGAGAACAAGTTCCCCAATGAGTAAAAAACTTGTCCATATTTGGACATTAGTCTAAAGATTTATATTGTGACCAGAAATATCTTGCAAAGGCGGAATTAATAGCAGCCGCCCTTGCAAATGAATCATAAATACAAAATATAAGAGACAAAGACTCAAGATACAGAATAAAGTTTATCATCCTCATTATGAACTCCAGCTTCCAAAAAATGAATCATCGAGATTGAGAGAGACAGAGACAGAGACAGAGACAGAGACAGAGAGACAGAGAGAGGGAGAAGGAGAGAGAGAGAAGGGCCAGTATTTGCAAACGGGTACCCCACAGTACTTACTGTTTCGATTTTCTTCACAACAGATATGCCAGTGTCCATATCATGATCATAAGCAGAAGGAGGTGTCCTCATGGAGCTATAAGTGAACCTTAATATATTTGACGAAAACTGCGACTCTGATCGATCCACTGAAAAAACTGGATCAACAAAATCAATAGAATGACCACCTTGAAGCTGTGTCAGCGGTTCCCCAAGAGCTGGAAGGCGATACACAGAAACTTTTTGCGAACCATTTTCACGTTCAAAGAGAACCAGATGATCAGCAAAAAGCTGCATGTCCATGATTTTTACACTGGAAGGTTAGAAGATCAGTAAGCTATATATACCTAAAAAGAAGAAAAAAAATTGACAAGATAAAGGGACGTATTCATTCACCAACTCAACAAATTTGTATGCATACACAATAGGAAACCTCCATGAGTGTCCATGCATGGCACAATCTATGCTCTCACATGTGTCTGTACATGTGTGCATGCCTATGTGCATATATGTATATTCACACATGAAGGTGAGAGAGAAAATCAAGAGGACGTTGTCAAAGCAATGCACCATAAAATTAATCAGCTGATGCTCAAAGCTTCCACTAATGTCCATCAAAAGATTTATGTTTTTAACAAAAAGCAAACAACAATAGCAAATAAACAGCCCCTTAGGCGCTTATTCCATTCCTCACTTCTCTCTTTAACATTTTGTGAGTTGGACAGGAGAAACTGAACCACTTTATGATCAATTATATCTGAGTTACCACTTATTCAACGTTATATTTTACCATGAGCAGTAATATATAAAGCAAGGAAGGATTTAAGGAGGGGGATGACAGGAGCCACAGTCCAGCCAGGACATCAGTCCATCTCCTTATTCTCTAGAGCTTTACAGTGACATGCACAATATGGAAATGCATTAGCTCCCCAGTCATTCTGCTACACTAGCATTAGCAATGGCTATTCACCTTAGATAATAAATAAAGACAGGTTAAAACATCTTTCCCCCAAATAATCGGAGATATGAAATATTATAGTCCTAATTGTAGCCATCAAAATCCCATCTTCCTTTGTCTTTTGGTAACATGATCTTCCTTCTTCTATTATCATGATTATCAGACTCTCTCTCTCTCTCCTTCTTCAATTTAATGGTACAAACACCCAGTGTGGACAAAGACATATTGCATTTCAATCCACCACAACAGGCTCAGGTATAAAGTGATAGCGCAAAAAGTGAAGTTATAGGCAGGTAAACCAATACAAGGGTCAATTATTAAGACATATTACCTTTCCCTGTGAGGGATAAGAACGGTGGTGTTCGACACATCATCCAGTGGGCAAGCCAAAAGTTCCGAATTGTAAAACAAGTCACTTCTCCTCCGAATAAAAAAATTATTTCCCCGATGGCTGACGCGCGTTTCCTCTCCATATATGCGAGGAGTCAGAACCTGAAGACCATCTTCTGGCTTTGAAACGTTAAAATAGAAAGTAGATGTTGTGTTTTTGCTCTCAGATGCAACAAACAAGAACTTCTTGCTCTCAGAAACTTCAAGATCAAGAGAAAAGATATCATCCTTCTCATGATAAAGACAAATGTCATCTGATTGTTCAGTCCCCAACCTATGCAACCACACCTAAAAGTGAAACAAAGTGTAATCACAAAATGTCATGCCATTGCCAATACTACAAAAATTAATAGGTCAGAATCTGAGAACAACTATACATCACAAGTGCACAAGCATACAACAACACTTTATGACTGTTATCCATATTGCATGACTTTAAGTCTTCCTGCCAAGGGATGTTTGGCATATTACTGTCGTGCTGCTCCCAGTTCACCATTCTGTGCCCTTTATGTGTGTACACATTAAATTCGATTCAACACATAACTCTTAGAAATTTGCAACGAGGGATTTTAAGCTACATTAACTAATCAACAATAGAAGATTAGACAAATGCAGCTTGAATGTGATGTACTGACAGTGATGCAATGTATTACACAATGATTGCAAAACTCAATGGTTGTACCAGGTTGAGAAATGAAATCGAGAGTACTTTAATAGAGAGAGAGAGTAGTGATGCAATTAAATTGACAACAACCTGCCTATATCATAAGGTCATTCTGGCATGGAAACATTTGAGTGCTGGAAAATAAAACTCTGATCAGAGGAAATAGGCTTATGGTTTTACCCTTTTAGATTTATGGTTACAAATTTCAGTGCTGAGTATACTAAATATCAGAGCAGGGCCAGATCTCAACTATATGAATGAGGACATTAATGAGATCCGGCATCCATTTCATTTCAACCGCAACACCTATAATGGCAGCACATTACCGATATTTCATGTATTTGTTTTAAAGTTAAAGTGAAACTTGATTTATTAGAAAACCTAAAGGTTTCCTGTGTATCCAGAAAATCCTAATATCAAGTAAAGTCTTTTGGATCCTATAAATTGAGCAAAATGCCTCAGGTCAAATCAGAGTAGATAAATGAAAATTTATCAGTATGCCGTGATAACAACACTGAGAAGTATGCCTTAATATCGGTAATGAATTTGGTGGAAAAGGAGCAAACAAAGAGAACTTTCAATAGCAAGAGATCCTATACTACATAAAACATACCTTGTCTGGGCGAAGGATCTCATCCATTGTGATGTAAACTAATGCATCATCACCAGCCCATTCCAGGTAAGATGTCACATTTGCTAAAGGTTTTCCTACTGTAGCTCCTGTCTCAGCATTGATTACATAAACAGTATGTATCTCGTCACCCTTAGTGTCCTCTGCATATGCCACCAACTTATTACTTGGATTAACCTATAGCATCAAAGAACTAGCACAATGAATTTATGAAAATGAAAAGCTGAGGCAAGAAAATAGTTCATGATGGAACCAAATGTGGGTGAAAAAGAAGAAAAGCAAGGACACTCTTGCCTGAAAAGCAGCGACATGATAGAATGAATGATTTTGAGCCTTGATATTCTCATCCAAGATAACCTGCTCAGGAGGAGCCTCAGGACCAGTTGGCATCTTATCATAAACAGAAGGAGGGGCCTCGCCATCCGGTATTAACCGCCTACAGTGCTGGATGTACTCCTTTCCCTCTAGATATCTATTGTAATAGTAGTAAGGCCCTCTGCGTGTGGGTGCAGATATGTCATCTTCCTTAATACGTCCTCTTATCTCAGCAAAAAGATTGTCTTCAAGTTGTTTGGTCCCTGTGTCATTTATCAGAGATAGTAAGCTCATCACATATTTCTTTTCTGATTAAGTTGTCACTTTTGATTGGAGTAGAGTATATCAGCACTCAGTACAAAAGATTAGACTGTGGAGCATGCTTTAGGAAAGAAATAGGATGACTGGGATATTAGAAGCCTATTGTCCTTACCACCCATGTAAATCTTCAGATAAAGACTCCAGACTCTTGCTTCCTGACTATTTATTCGAGACAGAAAGAAGAGAATTTGCCACTTAGCCAAACAATTCTGCTCAGGCACTTGGTACCTCTTAAAATTGCCCATGCCTATAACCATATTCTCAAGTCTTGAGCCAAACTTCCATAATCTCATCCAAAGTGGCTCCTTTCTCTCCGTTTGAATCATTCCTTGACACATAAATTCACGCTAAATTCAAATCTCGAACCTACATATTCCCACACCTAAACCACATTTTCAATACCAGAGAAACACAGAAATGAACATCAGGCAAAGCAAAAAAAACACGCTCGCCTCACAAACCATTAAGTACATCAAATCAAGTTCTCACTAGCAAGTGACCAAAACCCCATGTCCAGCCCGACTCCCTCAATCGACAGACTCGAACCTTTCACACGAACGGGGACTGTAGCCTTAGCGTGACATTTACACGGACAATCAGCACAGCGAAAAAAGCCGACTCACCGGCCATCACTGAATCGGTGTAGGCGTTCTCCCGTTGGAGGTGGGAGAGGACGTCGGGATCGGAGCGGGAGTCGTCGCGGAGCCAGTAGTAGTTGTCGATCCTCACGTCGCCGAACATCTCCATCCGGTGCTCCACCTTTTTCGCCGCCGGGGGAGCGACCGGATCCGAGCAGTTGCCGGCGGCGGCGCTCATCCTCGCCGTGGAGCCCGACGACGACGACGAGGCGGTGCGAGAGCAGCGGGGGAGGGCGAGAGGCGGCGTCGTCGTCGGCGGTCTCGTCCGGTTTAAATAGAAGAAAACGCCCGGTAAATAGAGGACGGCGCTCGCGCCTGCGCCCCGCAAATTTCTTGCCATGATTTGACTTTTTCTTTCCTTTTTTATCCATCTTATCCAACATATTTTGGAATTTATTGAATTTTAGGATTTTCTATTTTAAATATATACTTTTTAGGGCTAAAAATGTTTTAGGCAGTGTATTAATGAAAACCTTTCCTAATTACATCTACTACACCTATTTTTTTGGGCTAATATCATGAAATATTCCAAACGAGTACATTATTTTATAAATTTACCCTTTAAAATTAGATTAATATCACGAAAAACTAAAAATCGATACTCATGTGACAAATAAAAACTAAAATCTCGAATTGATAAATTCATGTCATACAACTTAACAATATAATGAAAAAATTTAACGGAAATTAATTTGTCACAAAGTATATTAGTTTGAATAGTTTAAGATAAATTTGTTATAACATACTAATTTGAAATTTTTTGTAATATTAACTCTTTTTTTCAAGCACGATTATCTTCAAAAAAGGTCAAAAATATAGTAAAAGTGTTCGTAATAAATAGATTATATTAAATATTACCTATTATAAGTATCAGGAGAATGAACTCGCGAGAATATGACATCATTGTATACTTTTCCGCCTACAAATGAAGAGGAAACAAATTGAAATAAATTATCAGATTGTGCGTAGTCCATGCATATTTCCCATTCACGCATGCATAATGACACCAATTCTCTTCACACACATGCATATTTGAACGGAATAATTAGATAAGCAACTCTAAACTTTAACCAAATATGTAATGTGATATCTAAATTTTTTTAATTTTATTCAATGTGATATTTGGACTTTTTGTAAATATCTAATTTAATCCCTAAACTATATGAAAATACCAAATATTATCCTCCCATTCATTTAAATTGAGAGAGGATAGAGAGAATACTAAATACTTTCATATAATCGAGGGATTGAACATGTACAAAAAATTCATTAACCACATTGAATAAATTAAAAACTTAGAGATCGTATTGTATATTAAGTTAAAGTTTATGAAATATATTAAACAAATTAAAAATTTAGGAATTATATTGCATATCTAGCCAAAGTTCAAAGATCATTTGTGTAATTTTAGTAACAATCATATTTCGCTTATTTCACGAAAAGTTAACGATTTAAAAACTACTTTTAAAAAATGGTCGCTTCTATATATGATAATTGCCTTACAGTTTCCTCTCTCTTTTTCTCCTCTTGTTCTTGTCAATTATTACTCTAATAATTGGAGATGGAACGGTTATAAACCATCTTATAAACAATGATGGAAAGGTAATGGTCATCACAAACCTTAATTGAAAGAAATAATGCATATCTTATCGAAGCTCGAAAAATAAAAATAAAAACTATTTGTGATTTCCTATATGTAGCTTAAAAGAGAAATTGACGAACTGCTCATCAATAAGAAACAGACAAAAAAAAAAAAAGAAAAGAAAAAGTAACTGTTATCTCCGATATGGATTGATTTGGGAGTACCTGCCTCGTCTATTTTGGCTGAAATTACAGAAGCAATTAGACCATAATTAGCCAACTGCAAAATTAAATCACCGACTCGCTATCAATGAAAGTCCTTCTACCAAAAAGAATTGATAGTTTGGGTTTAAATTAATCAATTTTAGGACCGCGATAATAATGTTAATAACGAGAATGACAACATTAAAGCAGAAAGCTTCGACATAGGGCCCATTTGGTTCGGTTTTGGGTAAATGTCATTTAGAAAATGCAAATACCTTTGAGCCAAAGAGATTTGTAAAAATGCAAATATCATTTGATAAATTATAATTTTAAAGTGCATTACAAAACGACTTTAACTTAAACACCGTTTGGTAAAAAGTACATTTTGTAAGGACTTTTGCTAAGTTTTATATATAAATTTTTTAATTTAAATTTTTTTTAATCTAGCCCCGGACCTCTAGCAACGATTGGGTCGCACGATCCAAGCGAAGCCTAAGGTTGCGTTGCCTAGGTCGCATGACACAGGCAACGCCTGAGGTCACACAACCTCAAGCGGCGGTTGTCGGGTGGCCACAACCCTCAGGCGGTGGTCGCCGAGGTCGGGTGAAGCCTTAGGCAACAGTCACCGGCACGAGCAACTCCTTGGCCGACAATTGACTTCCATTCGTTTCTCCAAAGAAGATAAATAGTACCATGGGACTTGCATTGCAAAGATGTAACTTCCAAAGTAACTAGCTACTTTGAGCTAAAAGCCCTAAGAGCCATTTGGAGATGCAATTACATCTTACTAAAGTCGTCAAAAAATTAAACTAAACGTGTTTGCATTTAGCCAAACCCCTTTAGAACTCAAAAGCCTCTTCCAAATACCGAACCAAACAAGGCCATAAAGGTCATCGATAAAATGATATAATAGACGTTATCAAGAAATAAAGCTAATGAACTATAGTAAATTGCTGACCCAAAAATCCACGTCCTTACAAGTAGAAATAAATTATACATGGGAACGAGCCCACCCTATAATTTACTTTTATAGATAATTAACAGGGGCATTGGGATTTTGATATAAAATCAAAAAGCGCACACTCAAATTTTAGATTTCTTTTTTTTTTTGGTCAAAATTCAATTTTTGAGATTATGTCTATATGGATTAGATAAGATTTAAAGAGCCCATAGAAGAGCTAAAATGTGCTGCTGAAATAAAATGTAACTTACGTAAGTGCTTCTTATGTAAGAACACTATGAAACTCAAAAAAATTTGGGTATTTTGAAATTTGATGAATTTAATGTTTTAAGTTTAGAATTTGATTTCTCTTTGGTAAAATTCTTTTTGGAAGATTAATTATACAGTTAGTTCTGATATTTCCACCATATTTAATTTTAGCTAAATCCACACCTCTTTCAAAGCTACGACTTCCAAAGAAATGCGAATAATTTAGAATCAATGCTTCATAGGATCATAAAATATGTTTAATTTCTCATTCGGTGTCACGCTTAAAAAAGAGTAGCAATCATATCTAATTTGTTGGGAAAAGATGCAAATTTACACGATAAGAGAATTAGAAATCCTTCAACTTCGATAAAAGACGTTTTTTTATCGTCCATAACTCTTCGAATCTTTGAATCCTATTTCTCTAAATATTTGCAAAAGTCTTGCTCATTTCTATTTTATGCGCAGACAAAGTGTTTTCCTTTTTTTTTTCTTACTAGTAATAATAACAAAAGAACTGTAAATAAATAATTCCATCGAAAAGTCGACACCAATTTACCATACCTTAATCCATGCGAAAGGTTTACGCCAAGAGAGTATCGCATCCCGTTTTCGTTTTCTTCCTTACCTGCTCTAGTAATGCATATTCCTTGAACTCATTCAAACACAATTCGAGAAAATCATGCAACTCTGTTCAAAGAGAATTTGTATGAAAACGAAGAATGTATTATGATACTTAATTATGCAAAACCTACAGTTACTCTTTGAAGAGTACTTGAGCAGTTACTGCAAAGCTATCTATAGAGTAAACGCTGATTAATGACCTATGTTATCGCACTACATAAGTGCAACCATAAGTTCCTTTTAGATGGTGAAATCTACCAAGAGTGCATTGCACCCAGATTTCTTTCTTAGCTGCTCAGCAATGCATATTCTTCGAACTCATTGAAACACAACACAATGAAACCAGGCAGCTCTTTTTAACAATTTTTGGAGAGAAGTTGACGATGTTGCAAGACTTAAATTATGCAATCAAAGATAGGTAAACCTATGTTACATCATGCGACGAATGTTCGAAGAGTGCTGGAGCGATTAAACACATAACCTTGTGATTATGACCTATGTCATCACATGAAATATGAGCAAGCATAAGTTCCTTTGAATAGTGACATCCATTATTGAAGAGGACATAGCGGGGAAAATTGTCCAAAAAGTCCTAAACATATTGCATTTTTGCCAATTCAATCATAAACTTTTTAACTTTGCTAATTTAGTCCTAAACATTTGCATTTCTAGCCGATGCAGTCCATCTAACCAAAATTGGCGAAAAATACGACGTGGACACCGATGGTGCCACATTAGACCGTCGACACGAGACATGAACAATTTTTAATAATATTTTAATATATATTTTTATTTTTATTTTTTTCCGTTTTTTTCCTTCTTTTTTCTTCTTTCTTTTCTTTTTGGCTTTTTCTTTACTTTTCCGGTGGCGGCCACCGCCACAACCCGCCGGGCTGGCCTCGCCGCCATAGGAGAGGGCCCAACCGGGCAAGGAGGAGCCCCGCCAAGGGTTGCCTAGGCGAGGTCGACCCTCACCTAGGCCGGGGCGGCCTCACCGAGCGTTGGCCAGGTGACGGCAACGTCGGGCGTTGGCTAGGTGACGTAACGTCGGGTGAGGCCGCCTTGGCTCCGGGTGAGGGCCAGCCTCACCAAATCTAGCGAGGAAGCCCTCGCCCAAACCCAGTCTACGGGTGAGGCCAGCCCTCTCCCCTCGTCGGCGAGGCGTAGACGATCGGGAAGATGACGACGGTCCTTCCACCCTGCTAACGCTGTCGATTCCCAGCGGCGAGTCAAGCAAGTTGAGGGCGAGGCGGGAGGACTCGAGCAGAAGAGATGGAGGGATGACGGGGGTGAGGCCGGAGGACCCGAGCAAAAGAGATGGAGAGAAGAAGACAACAACGCGGCAACAAGTGGCGGCGATGGCGGCGGCGGCGGCCGCAATGACGATATGGTTCGGGCCTTAGTTCATGACGGCTAGTGGTCGGCCGTGGCCTGTGGTCGGTGGCTGGCCACTGGAAAGGAAAGAAGAAAGCCAAAAACAAAAAACAAAAAAAAGGAAAAAAATATTTAAAAAATATTGAAATATTATTAAAAATTATCCATGTCGGCGCCGGCAGTCCAACGTGGCACCGCCAACGTCGACATCAGCATTTTCCGGTCAAAATTGGCTAGATGGACTGAATTAGCTAGAAATGAAAAGGTTTAGGACTGAATTAGTAAAATTAAAATGTTTATGACTAAATTGGCAATAATGCAATAGGTTTATGACTTTTTGGACAATTTTCCCGAACATAGCAACTAGGCGTTATTGGGGATCCTGAGACAAACACTTAAATAGCCAATAAATGGTTGAGATCCAAAATCGGTACTAAGAGAATTCCCCAAGTTGAAATGAACAATCCCACTGTGCATATCTACGAAATTATCTATCTCTGCACCTGTGGCAATCTATGTTCAAGTTCTTCCATTCACGATGGAGGAAGTGCCTGCAAAATTAGTAAGACCATCATCATTGTGATTGCATGTACAAATATAAAGTCAATGTCTGTTTTCTTGGACTTCCTCTTCCATGGCATCAAATGGAGGAGAGGATGGTGGTAACCAAATCCGATCTTACCATCGGCCAAAAAAAAAAAAATCTGATCTTACCCATGGAAAAGTTGGAACTTAAGAACTGTTGGGAAAATATGACTTCAAATTGGATAGAACAATAAAGTCGGAACTTTAGAGCAATCAAGTTGGATTCTAAGGTGTGATATTATTTTCTTTGAGGATTTATTTGCAACACAATGTTGCTAATAAAATATCATCTAGGATATAACAAAGTCTTAAAATGAGGTTACTAGATAGTAAAGCTATTAAACGGGGGAGTCGGGTTAGGTTCGGGTCAGGTCATTAATGGGTCGACCCAAATGATCCATTAACCCATTTATAACCCATTTATATCTAATGTAAATTTTTCGACCCATACCCAACCCGACCCATATTAATAAAATATTTTCATATTTAACCAAATTTAGGAAAACTTATTCTTATGCTTTTTTTTAAAGATTATATTACTAAAAAACTTCCGAGCAATACAAATCCAATCAATAATTTTTCAATTTTTTTATAATTTTTCAAAAAAATTTATTTCTTATATATATAAACTAAAATAGTTTTATACATTGGACAAATTTTATAATTTTTAAAATAATTATTTTAAAAATATAATTTTAATTTTTTTATTTAAAAAATTAATTTTTAATTATCTTTATTTTTATTTTGTAAATATATATATATATATATATATATATATATATATATATATATATTTTCTTCTTCTTCTTTGGCCAGCCGGCCACGATGACGGCCGACGGCCGGCCACAAGCGAGCCTTGAGCTCACCCGACTCGCCAAATTTGGCAAGCTCAAGCTCACCCGACACCGGTGAGTTTGAGTCTCACCGGATCGGCAAGGCTCGAGCCTTCCCGGACGTCGACGAGGCCTTCACCTCGCCAAATCCGGTGAGCTCGAGGCTCGCCGGTGTCGAGCGAGCTCGAGCTCGCCCTCACCGAATGTCGGCAAGGCCTTTGCCTCGCCGGCGTCGGGCGAGGTCGAGCTCACCCCTCGCCAAATCCGGGCGAGGCTCGAGCCTCGCCCGACGTCGGTGAGCTCGAGTCTCGCTAGATCGGCGAGGCTCGAGCCTCGCCCTGGCGCGTCGGCGAGGCCTCCGCCTCGCTAGATCCGGCGAGCTCAAGGCTCGCCTGGCCGGTCGTCGGCCATCGACGTGCCAGCGACCGAAGGAAGAAGAAAGAAAAAAAAAGGAAAGAAAAAATAAAATAAAATAAAATAATTAATTATAATTTCAGTTTTTATAAATAAAAAAAAATTGTAAAGTTAAAGAGAAGAGAGACAGATGGTGAGGTTTTGAGTGAAAATAAATGGGTTCATTTTTAATGGGTTGATAAATGGGTCGTAAATGAGTCATTCTCTAACCCATTTAAAACCCATATATATTAGTATTGACCCATTAAAACCCATTATGGGTGTTTTATGAAATAAAGCTTGACCTGTTAACGACCCATTTAACCATAAATGGGTTGCACAACCCATTTAACACCTCTACTAGATAGCAATTCTAGTATTTCTCCAAGGTTTCTCTAGAAAAAAATAGGAAACAATGGCTATATATTCTTTTTAAAGAAAACGAAAAATGGAAGAAGAAGAAGATTATGATCAAACAGACATATTCACTAATTTATAGCAAAAATAAGAAGTTATATTCGAACAAACACAACTTTCCAATGATTCAAAAGTTATATTTGAACAGGTATGAACTCTAAGATAACCATTGGAAGAAATAATAAAATTCGGAATTAAATAATTAATAAATAAAAAATAACCATAACTCATTATGAATAGTCGCACTATTTCACTAGGACGCAGTGGTTAATTTTTTATAAAAATAAATTCGAATTTTCTAGTAAATAAATAATAATAATCATCAATTAGTGACAAATCCCATCTACGTGCACACTCACATCTTTTCGAAATGGGACAGGGCATCTCTTAATTTGTTTTACAAACAAACTACCAACATTCCCACATTTTTGTTTGTAAAACAATAATACAAATAAAATGTTAAAAACATACAGCCAAAATTTTTGTGAAATTAATGTACATAAATGAAAAGTCTCTTTCGAGTTAAGCCCTATTTAGTGCAAGTATCTCAAAAATTTATCAAAGTGACAAGTAACTGGATTTTAAACTTGTACTTTTAAATAATAGAATTGGAAATATGGCACATACATTAACCTCTTACTTTAGTGAGAAGTTTTATATTACTCTGCACTATTATGGCCTTGTGCTTGATCCTGTTTCATGAGCTCTTTTGAAAATAATTCTAACTTTCGTAAAAAGCAACACCACTTCTAAGCTCATATAGGCAAAATATCTACCATACATTTTTGTTACTATTAACACATCACAAATTTGTACTATATTAATAATTCAATTTAACCTACAAGATGTAACAGATGATACTGATTATTCATATCACGTCAACGTTAGTATCAAATAATCATATTCAATAACTTGCTCTTATTCATTAATCCTTGTAACTAGTGATGTTCTAGAAAAAATGTTGGGTTACCATTATTGGCGATTTTAATTAAAAGGTTTCAGCCCCGTTTTTAGTGAGATTATATTTACCATGTCTCTTGATAAAGCCTTTGTCGGGGAGCAAATATGAGATTCAAGTAAAAGTTTGTGGCTTTTTTTTTTTATGAGAAAAAGAAGTTTAGGATAGAATTAGGACTAGACTGAAAGTTGAGAGTTTTTTATGAGATGAAAATTTATTTCTCCAATATCTCTCAAGAAAACAATGGGAAACAATGGCTATATATTCTTATTAAAGAAAACAAAAATGGAAGAAGAAGAAGAAAATTATGATCAAACAGACATAGTCAATAATTTATAGCAAAAATAAGAAGTTATATCTGAACAAACACAACTTTTCAAAAATTCAAAAGTTATATTTGAACAGGTACGAACTCTAAGATAACTATTGGAAGAAATAATAAAATTCGGAATTAAATAAGTAATAAATAAAAAATAACTATAACTCATTCTAAATAGCTGCACCGTTTCACTAGGATGCAGTGATTAAATTTTTATAAAAATAAATTCGAATTTTCTAGTAAATAAATAATAATAATCATCGGTTAGTGACAAATCCCATCCACGTGCGCACTCACATCTTTTTGATGTGGGACAGGGCATCTCTTAGTTTGTTTTACAAATAAACTACCAACATTCCCACATTTTTGTTTGTAAAATAATAATATAAATAAAACGTTAAAAATATACATCCAAAATTTTCATGAAATTAATATACATAAATAATGTCTCTTTCGAGTTAACATTTATTTAGTGCAAGTATCTCAAAACTTTATCAAAGTGACAAGTAATTAGATTTTAAACTTGTACTTTTAAATAATAAAATCGGGCATACAGCACATACACTAACATCTTGCTTTAGTGAGAAGTTTTATATTACTCCACACTATTTGGCATTGTACTTGATCCTGTTTCATGAGCTCTCTAGAAAACAACTTTAACTTTCGTAAAAAACGACACTACTTCTAAGCTCATATAGGCGAAGTATCTACCATACATTTTTGTTACTATTAACACATTACAAATTTGTACTATACTTTATTAATAATTCAATTCAACCAACAAAAAGTAACAGATAATACTGACTTTTTATACCAAGGCAAAGTTAGTATCAAGTAATCATATTCAATAACTTGTTCTTATCCATTAATTCTTATAACTAGTAATGTTCTAGAAAAAATATTGGGTTACCATTACTAGTGATTTTAATTAAAAAGTTTTAGCCCCATTTCTAGTGAGGTTATATTTACCATGTCTCTTGATAAAGCCTTTGTTAGGAGATTGGCTAGATTCTTGTTTAACCTCACTTAGACGATTGTTATGATACCACTTTTAATCAATTGTCTCACATATTCATGTCTTAGACTAATATGTTTAAGACTTAGTGCTACTATAAGCTCATGTCTTAGACTAATATTATCCATCCTAAGGTGAAAATAGTGCAAAATTGAAAGGAAAAAGAGGTTGAGCTAAGCTCTTAATGAACTTCCATAGCCATTATTGGTGGTGTATTAAACTAGAAAATACACCTAATGGAATCACCTATATAAGTGTGGAGTGGGGCTGCTCCTATGAGAAATTTTTGGAGAAAATCTCTAAAGCACTTATAAATAAACCAAGCATGTGCATGGCCTATTATTGCAAAACCACGTTGAACAACAAAATTTATGGGAGTGTAATGTGATTGGTGAAAATTATAATTCACAAAAAAAAAAAAAAATGCTTGGTTCATAGAAGTTTCAAACTTCACCAATGTTTTTGTGAATTATATTTAATTCTTTCTAGGATTGGTTCATAGCCTAACAAGCTCCAATTCTGATACATTACTCTTCAATAACCCAGTATTATTCTATTTTTCTTGTCAAAACTTTCTGAAACATGTGGGGGATTGTTAGATATTTCAGCAGTTTTGAAATATTGATTAGAAATTATGATTGTCATGAAAGTTATCATTTTTATAACGGCTTTTTTAACGGTCATATAACGGTTTTCTAATAGTTGTATAACGGTCGTCTAACGACTTTATAACTTTTGATTTATTACTTCATAAACTCTTATGACAATCTCCTAACGACTCTCTCTTTTTCTTGTTTAAATATAAATTAAACTTCAAACCACAATCAGTAAATATATAATATGTTATCGTATCTTTCATTTACTTTTGCTGGGTTATACACAAAAGTTGTTTTGTTTCCTTCTATTATTCAATGCAGAGTATAGAGGAAGATCTGTTATATCTTGGGAGGATAGCCGCTGAAGCCTTATGTACCGAGTTACATACTTCGAGAGGCGAAATTATCCTTAAGGACAGTATTTGCATGCCTCAGACATTTCTTTTTATTTTCTAATCTTTTGTAATATATTTTCAATAATTATTATTATTTTATATATTCTAATACATTTTCCAACACACCATTCTCTCATTCGCCTTAGCCATCTCTCGCTGCTTTCTTTCCTTAACGGCATCTCCCGTGTGAAAACTTCAAGAAAGGCAACAGAATCAAGTGCCTCGGGGGCACAAAGGCAAAAACCACAGCCATAATGATCCACAATAGGGCAACCTTGTCGGTGGTCTGGGAGACAAAAATATTTGATTCAGTCAAAATAAAACCATAAAGTCTATTTTAGGATTGAGTTTCACATATAGATATATTAAGCTCCAAATGCTAGCACAAATCATTTGATCAGGATCAAAGACAAATGTAAATGAAACATGCTTAGGTCCGAGGACAGCAACAACATATTTGCAGTTTCAAAGAAAAATTACCAATTATATTGGGTTATCCTTGCTGTTTCTTAAGGGCTTAAACATCTTCAGGGTATTAATTTTCTTTATTTACAATGATTTTTCCTGTTTCTGGTTCAGACAGAAGGTCGGCTCAGCTAGATCATGTTGTTGGCTGGAATGAGAGAGAGAGTACAACTAAAGCAATTTTACCTCACTTACGCCAGGTCAAGGTCTTGTGTCCGCTTAAAGGCTCCTAGGGCTCCATGGTCTTATAGCTCTCACTCAATCTTTCATCGTCAGACATGATGATCAAATTGAAGTATACTGAATTGTATGTCCCTTGAATTGTAAAATATTTTTAAGTTTATGGCAATGTCTGTGTATGCATGCCTTGAATTGTAGAACTTTATAGAAAAACTCTCGATTGTTAGAACTTGAATGCACAAAGAAGTTGAATTTGAAGGAGAGAATGCCTTAGCAATGTATGCCAAGTTTGTTAACTTGTGTAAATAGACAACACATGGAGTCAGAAGTTACACGACTCATGTAGAATGGTAATGGAAGGATGAAAACTTTCAGCTAACCAGGTCTTTAGTACATGCTGAAATCATCGTTCCAGGAATTGATTTCCCACCAGCTAACGGATGATGATCCACACAATCAACTAGGGAACCCAACCTAAGATAAATTCCCACAACTCGATTGTCAGGATTGAGCTCACCGGGCCAAGAAAAAAATAATAAAAATTTGAAAAACTATTAAAATTGTCGGTGGTGTCACGTTAGTGGGCCCGTTGTCCATGTTATCAATAAATATCTGGCCAAAATTAGCCAGAAGGATTAAATTGGCACCAAGTCAAAACATTTTGAACTAAAATGACACTAAATAAAAAGGTTTAGTACTCAATTGGCACTATTAAAAAATTTAGGATTGAATTAACATCAATATAATAGGTTTAGAACTTTTTGGACACTTTTTCCTGCTAAAAATGTTATATTTTCTTGCATTGTTGATTCTACAATTAAGTCACTAATTGATGGGTGATAACGATATAAAACACCCATATAAAAGTTTAACTAAAAACATATTTATCTAGTGTTCTTGTTTACGATTCATCAATCAAATGAACGATTGAATAATCCATCCAATTAGGGATGGAAAAGAGCCTGCTCTTGATGAATTGCCCACTCCTTTTTTCCTTTATTTGGGTAATTGTTTGAAATTAACCGAGGGGTCCAAAATAGCCAAAGACGACAACATTATCACACCCCTCCCATGAAAAGATGAACGATACAACAAGAATATTCGAACGAGACATGATGAAGCTTGGTTTTACGTACTTAGTTGTCTGCATGTATGAGAAGGGTAACATGGTTTTGTCCACCCATCAAATTATTTCAACGGAAATTAGAATACGAGACGGTACAGATTCCTCCAGCGCCAAAGATAGACGTCCTTGCTCCACAGAATATGCACTCAGTTAAAGCAAGGCGACAAAATTGCTCATCCAGTATCTTATACCTACTAAGGACAGATGCCGCCCAGAAACTTATAACTTGGAAGCAAATATTCATGGGAAGCAACGACGGTTTGCAAGAACAACATCTTTATATAGCTCTAGCTTAGGCCCTGTTTCGCAAAAAGTATTTCTGTTCTTGGAACAAAAAATTTTGTCCTTTTGTTCCGGGGAACAAAAAAAAGAACAGAAACATATTTGGTAGAATTTTTATTCTCGAGAAGAGATTTGGAATAGAAACAAGAAGTAGAAAAAAGTTACTTATTGTTCCTGAGAACAATTTCGAGAAACAACCACCCGCCGCGGTAGCTCTGCTAGATAAGGCCCCATTGATCTTTGCCGGGTTTGAAACCCAACGGAAGCGCTTGGTGCCTTAACCGCTTGCACGGGGTGATGGTTCCCTCATGCAACCCAGGATTTGTCCACCTACCTGTCTACCGTATGAGTTTCCTTGGGTAAAAAAAAAAAACAAACAAAAAAAAAAACAATTTTTCTCTTTCTTCTTTTTTCTTTCCTTCTTCTTCCTTTTGGCTGGTCAACGGCCTCGGCCATGGGCCGACCGGCTAACGAGGGCTAGCAACCTCATTGGAGCGTCTTTGGCCGGCACGAGGCTCGGCCTCGCAGTGGCACCGGCAAGGCTCCGGTGAGCCGCCGACCTTGCCTAGCCGATCACCACCACGCCGTGGCCAACGACCAGCTACAAAGGAGAAAGAAGGAAAAAAAAATGAAAAATATAATAAAAATATTGAAAAATTAAAAAAAAAAAAACAAAATTATGCAAGTTTACCAAATACATTTCTATTTCTAGAATAGAAATTTTTTGTAGTTACCCAGCACATTCTTATGCTTAGAAATTATTCCCAAGAACAGAAATAGAAAAAACTATTTCTGTTCAAAAATTGTTTCCCAGAACAGAAACATTACCAAACGCATCCTTATTAGCTTAATTAATCCTAGCTATCATAACAAAGACGCTAAAGAGCAAAAGAACTAGGGAGAGACATCGATCCATGGCTGTTTCGTGGAGGATCGTATGTCTTGCCATTTGGTTCTTTTGTATCCGCATGGATGTGAAAGGCAATCCGGATGTTGGGTTGGAGTACAAGTTATGTAACGGAATTAGGTACCAATGGGGAGACACCTACGGCACGCGGGTGGAGAGCGTTCTTAAAGATTTGGTAGAGGAAACGCGATATCAGGGCTATAGTTACTATAGCTAAGACATGTACTCAGGCCAAGGTTGCTTCGGCCATGCGGCTTGCGATGGAGCTCTATTGCAGTATGATTGCTTTGCATGCTTATTAGCTGCTAGGAACCGGCAAAAAGATGGTTGCCCCTTAAACACTGGGGCTCAGGTGCACCTCAAAGATTTTAGAATTAGGTATGAGAATTATCAATTTATTGAATAAGTGAGGGATCAATTAAGACAATGAGAGGGGATCGGATAATCATCTATTGTGTTGTTCAGCTTGTGTCTTGTAAGAGTGTTGGAACTCGTTTCCTGAGTAGGAAGATGGAATCCTGGGGAAAAAGCTTTCCCGACTTCACCCGAGTGTTTGAATAAACACAAGCTTATTTTCTTGTGGTTTTATTGTATAAGACAATTCGTGACATGATAATAAAGCATTTTATGTTGAGAAATGATTCGAGTTGATGATATTTAATTAAGGGCCTAATATTCTAAAAAAATTCTCAACTTCAAATCCAATCCCAATTTTACTCTAAATTCTTTTTGTTCCATATAAAATCCCCAACTTTGGGTTCAGTTCCAATCTACTCTAAATGTTTTTTGGTCTTACTAAAGACAGCCAACTTTCACTTAAGTTCCAAATCTACTTTTGTTAACCCTCCATAAAAAATTAGTCAAAAAATATTTTTAGTATTGACAACAATTTATGTTGAAATATTTTTGTAGATGATGAAAGTATTTTTCGTTCATTCGGTTTTGTAATCTATACAAGCGATTATTTTAGGAAAAATATTTTGCGAACCATTTATTTTCAACAAAACAAATAGAGTTTTAAAATTAAAAGTAATTGAAGAAAGCTAACCCTAATTGCTTTAAGTTTACCAAAATTTTAGATCCAAGCATACATCATTCGGGTTGACTTGGAGATTCATTTCCAAAAGATGTGGTTTTGGAATTTGGAGAAAAACTAAAGCAATGACATGGAAATACTACATCACTAAGGGTGATTTTGGACTGAGTGTTAACAAGAGCAAATATAAGATTCAAGTAAAAGTTTGTGGTTTTTTTATGAGAAAAAAAGTTTAGGATAGAATTAGGACTAGACCAAAAGTTGAGAGTTTTTTATGAGACGAAAATTTATTCAAGATAGAATTGGGACTATAGTTAAAGGTTTTTTAGGGTATTAGGCTTTTAATTAAGGGTTCATTTGTTTGATAAAAAAAAAGAACTACTTTCCACGAAATTAGGAATGGAAAAGAACCTGCTCTTGATGACTTGCCCGCTCCTTCTTCCCTTTATTTGGATTGGTCCTTGAAATGGAGCGAACGATCCAAAATGGGCCTAAGATAGGCTCAAGTATCTGATTGGATGCTTGTACGAGAAGGCTAATATAGGTTTGTCCCGCTCACTAATTAAGTCGTTCCACTGTAAACAACAATACGGGCCGGTATAGATTCCTCTAGCGCGAGCAAGATAAGTCCTTGCTCCCCAGAAAATGCTCCCAGTTATAGCAAGGCGACATCCCGGATCCTAGTTCAGCTGACAACTGCTAGGACAAACGCAAGTGAGAAATTGATAACTTTAGAGGCAAGCAACGACAGTTTGAGTGAACAGCATCTTTATATAGCTCTAGCTGCGCCTGGTTAATGCTGCTCGTAGTAACAAAGAAGTCGAAGGGCAAAAGTACGAGAGAAAGAGAGAAGTTGATCCCTGTTTCTTGGAGGATCGTAAGTTATGCTGTTTGGTTCTTCTGTATTTGCGTTGAGGTGAAAGGCAATCCGGATACACGAGAGGTACCTACAGCATATGGTTTATGGCATTCTTCAAGATTTGGTAGAAGAAACACAAAATCATGGCTATGATTACCATAGCAAGATTGAGGACTCAGGCCGAAGTTGCTATGGCCATGCAACTTGCAATGGAGTTATATCGCATCAAGATTGCTTTATATGCTTATCTGCTGCTTGTGACTGAATAGAAAACGATTGCCACTTTGACATTGGGGCTCAGGTGCAACTTAAAAATTGTAGATTCAGGTACGAGAATTATCAATTTTCTGAATAAACAAGGGATCAATTAGGACAATGACAGTGGATCAGATAGTCGTCTACCGTCTCGTTTGGCTTGTGTATTGTAAAACTGTTGAAGTTCATTGCCTAAGTATGAACATGGAATAAAGGGGGAAAGCTTTCCCAAATTCACTTCAGCGTCTGAATAACACGAGCCTGTGTCTTTTTCTGTCTTGTTGCAGGTGACCGTTTGCAACCTAATAATGAAATACTGTATGTTGAGAAATGAAGCGAGTTGATGACATTTTGGTTTAAGCAGCAGAACCAAATCGAATCACAACCCAAACTGCATCGAAAATCCAGTTCAATTTGTTTTTTCGATTTTTTTTTTTTGCCCAGCTTGCTGGAACTAAGCTGAATGAGGAGTGAGAAAGAAAAGAGATTTAAAGTTATGCATTCAATTTTTTATTGAGATTTTCAATTCAGCTTGATTAATCGAACCAGAAAAAAGAACCATCATTTTTTCGTTATCCATACTGAAAATCGAATCAAAATAAACCCACCTAAAAATAAAATAAAAAAATGATTACTTTTCCATTATGAACCAAAAGCACATGAAATTTCGGTTCAATTTTTCGGTTGGGTTTTGACCCCCTAATAGCCGGTCTACAGACTCAATTCGAGGTTGCCATGGCCATGTGACCCGCAGCAATGAAGTCTTCTCGCACTATTATAGTCCACGAAATTATATTGTCACCAGTGAAAATATTTTTTATTAACTTAAATTTTTAAGTGATACAAATAAAATCATTTTTTAAAAAATATTTTTAAATATTTTATTTTTTGTGAAACAGATAAATAGAAGATCCTCCAGATCAGTTCAACTTCAACTAAGCTAATCCCTCTTTGAGCCAAGGGACATCGTTAGTTAATTATCATCCCCTCTCTCTCAAAAAGAAGAAAAGAAAGGATTTCATTAACTTGATTAACATGGACAAAATGACATTTAAGAGAGATTTATGAGCAACATACCATTTTCGAAAATATTTTTCAAATGATTCTTTTAAAGAAAATATTAACGAACAAATAGGAACGTCCTCCTGCTTGCCAGTTTGATTTTAACCAAGCTTGTCTCTCTCGGAGGGACAACGTTAGTTAACTATCATCCACTCTCACTCAAAGAAAAAGAATTTCATTAACTTGATTAACATGGATAAAATGGCATTTAAGAGAGAATTATGAGCAACATATCATTTAAATATTTCAAGAATTAATCAAAGATAATAATGAAAATCTTCAGAATCTGAATTCTTGTGTTCGCAAGAGATTTAGCAGAGCTAGTCGAACACATCGAAACGAATGAAACTGGTCGAAGTAGGTTCCTCTAATTATCCTCTCCACTGAAAATAATTATGATGTATAGTTTCAAGAGAAAATCTCGACATGGAGCTCGGTGACTAGCCTTCGGAATAACGCAAAGCGCTCTTTCCGCCCAACATTGCAGAGTAAAGGTAGTTCCAGGTAGCACGCGATGACCTCATCAGATCTACGCAGACCCACGAGTAGGAATCATATTCAGAGCCTTCAGCGGAAATGCGTACGTGAAAGCTTCTTCTTGAAGCTTCTCGAATCTGCGCGACGGAATGCATATGTAAAGCAAACATACTAGCAAATCATCAACTCACCCACTCAAGTTCTAGGAAAGATACCGTCAAATATCCAGAAAAACTACACCCTGCGACCTTTCATGTGTTTATTACCTTGTTCACGTTTTCAGAAACTAAGAGTTAAGTCGAAATGTATTTCTCATATTGGTTTATTACACAGATTCTGAAATTAGGCACCTTAAAATTAAGGGGGAAATGAACAGTTTCACCAACTTACCTCCCTGACTTTGAAAAATGTCCGGCGCCCATTTCACACTTGAATAATAGCATATTATCATCCGTCTTCAGATCCCTCAATTTGGCAACAAACTTCGCAGGTTCTGAGTATAAAACTCGTGGATCTGTTATACAATGACGGAACAATATTAAGTCTTACTAAAAGAAAGGAGTGATACCAATACTAGCAAATACCTGCAGAAACAGTAAAACAATTGTTTGCTTACGTGCTATGTGAAAGCCTGCTACTAGTGGGATGCCTAAGAATATCTTCCAAAACAATCTCTATTCAAAGGCATGAGAATATATAGCATGTGCTAAAGAATGCTTGGTAATGTTGATTTTGTGGTTAGAAAGCAAGAGTCCACTATTTTCAATTAGGTAGACAGAACAGTGCTGGATGTACTCCTTTCCCTCTAGATATCTCTTGTTATAGTAGTAAGGCCCTCTGCGTGTGGGTGCAGATATGTCATCTTCCTTAATACGTCCTCTTATCTCAGCAAAAAGATTGTCTTCAAGTTGTTTGGTCCCTGTATCATTTATCAGAGATATTAAGCTCATCACATATTTCTTTTCTGATTGTGTTGTCACTTTTGATTGGAGTAGAGTATATCAGCACTCAGTACAAAAGATGAGGATGCAGAGCATGCCTGATGAAAGAAATAGGATGACTGGGATATTAGAAGCCTATTGTTTTTACTACCCATGTAAATTTTCAGATATAGACTCCAGACTCTAGCTTCCTGACTACTTATTCGAGACAGAAAGAAGAGAATTTGCCACTTAGCCAAACAATTCTGCTCAAAAACTTCGTTGGGCACTAAGTCTCTAACTTCCACAAGTTGGTACTTCTTAAAATTGCCCATGCCCATAACCATATTCTCAAGTCTTGAGCCAGCCTTCCATAATCTCATCCAAAGTGGCTTCTTTCTCTCCATTTGAATCATTCCAAGATCATTCCTTGACACATAAATTCACGCTAAATTCAAATCTCGAACCTACATATTCCCAGACCTAAACCACATTTTCAATACCAGAGAAACAAAGAAATGAACATCAGGCAAAGAAAAAAAAAAACACGCTTGCCTCACAAACCATTAAGTACATCAAATCAAGTTCCCACTAGCAAGTGACCAAAACCCCATGCCCAGCCCGACTCCCTCAATCGACCGACTCGAACCGTTCACACGAACGGGGACTCCAGTCTTAGCGTGACATCTACACGGACAATCAGCACAGCGAAAAAAGCCGACTCACCGGCCATCACTGAATCGGTGTAGGCGTTCTCCCGTTGGAGGTGGGAGAGGACGTCGGGATCGGAGCGGGAGTCGTCGCGGAGCCAGTAGTAGTTGTCGATCCTCACGTCGCCGAACATCTCCATCCGGTGCTCCACCTTCTTTGCCGCCGGGGGAGCGACCGGATCCGAGCAGTTGCCGCCGGCGGCGCTCATCCTCGCCGTGGAGCCCGACGACGACGACGACGACGACGACGAGTGTGAAGATCAGAAAGAAGGAAAAGAATACAGAGATAATGTTCAGAGATGAAGATAACAGAGAGAAGAGAGAACAGAGAGAAAATGTGAAGACTTCTATATTGAGTAATGATCGAAGAAGAAAATCTTATCTGTAAACCCCTTACTTCATGTTTTCTCCTCGTATAGAACAAAGAACAACTAACTGACAACAAACTAACAGAAAACACTTTAACAAATACAACTTAAAACAGAGTATCTATTCTTCAATGAGCACGTGTTGATGAAGTTGCTTATCCCATCACCTTTCTTCCGCTTGTTTCTGTTCATATCAGTTTCTTCGACTAAACCAGCAGTGGTGTTCGAGTGCTGCCTTTCTTCATTTTCTTTGATTTCATCAGAATTTAACTCTCCAATATCAGCAACATTTACAGCAGCATGTGTTCTTAACCTTTGTCCTTTAACATCCAAGGGGTAAAGAATCCATACCCAATCTGATTCATATATCAAAATGTGCAAGACGTGACAAAGGTTTTGTGAAAATATCTACAAGCTGACAATTGCTTGGAATGTGTGACATCCGGATTTTCGGGTTTTAATTTCGACTGGATAAATAGGGCCGTCTTCGTTCAATTGAAGCCAGAGATTGTGAAATTGGGATGCATATACGCCACAGTGGTAAGGAAAAATATCAATTTGATTGATGAGGTGTTGAATGAATTAATGGGGGTCAATTTGATTTAATTCAAGTGGGATTAAGATTTAATTGGAAGAGAATTGATGAGAATTGAAGAAATGGGACGTCTGAGAATTGGACGCGGAAAAATAAAATGGGCCCATTGGAAGAGGTTGTGGAGGATTGGGTGAGTGGAGTGTGATGTCACCCATGATGTCATGGTGGTGGGCCATTTTTGTTGAATAAAAGAAAGAGAAAAAGAAAAGAAAAAGCCCTCCCCTTCTTCTCTCTCCTCCCTCTCTTCTTCCTCTCTTCCGTGCGATTCCCCCATCTTCTTCTTCTTCTTCTTCTTCTTCCTCTTGTTGGTGATTTTCAAACCCAGAAATTGCAGAGGAGAAGTTGGAGCAGCCATCGCCGTTCGCCCATCGCCGCCGTCGCGCGCGGTTGCCTCGCGCTCGCCTGCGCCTGGCCGCGCGCCGCTCCGCCCGCTTCGCCTCTCCATCGTTTCTCTCTTTGTTCGCCGTCCTAGCAGCTCGGGCCTTCGCCGGAGCTCCCTCCGCCGCCGTGCGCCCCCGCCTTAGCCCGCCGGAGCTTTGCCTTGCCTCCGCCGCCCTTGGCTGCCCGAACCGGCGCCGGATCCGCTCCCTCTCGGCCCCAATCAGCAACCCAGAAAATGGGTATGGCAGCCCACGTTTGGGCCGTTTTGGCCGCCTTCCCGAGCCCGGATGCTCGGCCCGCTTTGAGGAAAGTTGTTCTTCTCGGCGTCCCCGTCGTTTTGGTCCGCTCGGCTCGCTAATCCGGTGAGTTTAACTCACTAAACCTCGCTTAGATGGTTAATTATGCTTTAGGTGTGATTAGCTTAAGTTAATTAAGCTTAGGTGGTTAGTTAGTTTATTTAATTGTGACTTAGATTAAGAGGTTTGTTTAATTTAAAGCATGTTTAATTAAATGCTAAGAGAGTTCATTTAATAATAAACATTGATGTGACATAATAGGTTTTATTTTTGATTTATTTAAATGTTTCGAAATTCTGGAAATTATAATATTCTATTATATTCCGAAATTATTAAAATATTATTATTTATATAAAAAAACGGAAAAATTATTTTTGACGGTTAGTTCTTCGAGAATTTCGTGCCCGATTTGTGTGTTCGGATTTTGAAATTGATGGTTGGATATTACAAATTGAGCGTGGATGATGAAAAATATGAATATTATTATTTAATTAATTTTCGGAATAAATTTAATTATTTATTAAAATTCAAAAATTTCGTCGGGACCCTAAAACTCTCGGAATTTCATGCCGATCGTTCTTGTGTATGTAGAATTTGAATTTAATGATTGATTGTGACAAATTGAGTGTTGATTGTGATAAATATGGATTTTATTCATAAAATCCCAAGTGTCGAGTTCGGCATTAAAATTGGATTGTTAATGGCTAATATCGTAATTGGATTATGTGAGTGAAATGTAAAGTATCCAAGGATCGGTATCGAATTGTCGTGTCTTAGTTGAAAGGCTCGGGTCGCAGAGTGGCTAGGCCGATTTGGATCCTTATTCTTCTAGAAATCGTCGATAGAACGACGTGGCTTGATCGCTTGATAGTGGCGAGACCGAATGGACCTTTATTCTTCTAAAAATGCCGTCGATAGAATGACGTGGCTTGGTCGCGATGAGTGGCGAGACCGACGGACCTTTATTCTTCTAGAAGTCTTTGTCGATAGAACGACGTGGCTTGGTCGCGATAGTGGCGAGACCGATGGACCTTTATTCTTCTAGAAATGCTGTCGATAGAACGACGTGGCTTGGTCGCGATGAGTGGCGAGACCGACTGGATCTTTATTCTTCTAGAAATGCCGTCGATAGAACGACGTGGCTTGGTCGCAGTAGTGGCGAGACCGACTGGACCTTTATTCTTCTAGGAATGTCGTAACGTTAGTAGATATCCGACCTGCGAGTAGGCTATGCTCTTGTGTGGCGGTGAATATCAATTGGAAGGCATGTTGAGTGTTGTTGATGTGTCGGATTATGGGACGGAATTGTGTGGCATGGAATGGGACGTGTCATAATAATTTAGTCTTATAATCAGGACCCTCGCGATTTTTGGTTATATGAAAGTGAATGCGTTCCGGTTGTTTAAGTTCCTATTACTATTTGTGATTGAGTGTTTTGAATTGTGCTAACCTGCAGGAAGGAATTGAGGCGAGGTAAGTTCTCTGTGTGATGTGGCTAAGCCACCCTTGGGCGTATTTTCTTTCTAATAGGGGTTTAGGGGGGTTGAACTTGCCGAGACGTTGTCTCGGTGGTTATTGAATAATCATTTCGGGTTCCTGGTGGACGGAGCGGCCGGATAGCTTTGGTTGGCCTTGAGGAGTTGGAGAGGTGAAGTCATAAGGATTGGAGATCGTGTACAACTTGTAGGTCGTAGGATAACCTCTTTTTAAAAGCCAGTCTTTTGTAGATTTTTGGCTATAGGCCTTCGTCTGTAACTCCGTTGGTTTATGTAAGTGATTGGTTGTGAAATTATTTACTGCTTTTCTATCCCGTATTTTATTGTCGTGGGTTTTATAATACGTTCCGCTTGCGCATTAATAAATGAATGGGGTCGGCGACACTACACGGGAATGTCGCATTTGCATGACCATGGTGGGATGTTGGCGCGCTCGGGGTTCGGGGCGTGACAGAATGTATCTCACAAGTAGTGATCCTAAGGAAACTTTCTCGCGTACAAAATGGAAATCAACTTCAATATGCTTAGTGCGAGCATGTAAGATAGGATTGATAGTGAGAGAAATGGTAAACTGATTGTCATAGAATAGAAGAGTGGGAGATAAGAGAGAGACCAATATCACGAAGAACAAACCTAACCCAAGTAAGATCAGCAGTAGTAGAGGCAAGAGCACGATATTCGACTTCTGTAGAAAATCGACTAACTATTGGTTGCTTCTTTGCTGCCCAAGAGATGAGGTTAGAACCAAGATATGTGTAGAAATCGGTTGTGGATCTTCTGGTCTCAGTACATTCAGCCCAGTCAGCATCTGAAAAACCATAAAATTCATGGAACTTCGAGAATGAAGAAACACCCCAAGACGAACAGTTCCTTTAACATATCGCAGAACTCGCTTTAGTTTATGAAAATCTGCAACAGTGGGCTTCTACATTTTCTGACGTAGCAAATTTGTAGCATATGCAATGTCAGGACGAGTTAATGTCAAATATTGGAGACCACCAACTAAGCTTCAATATTCAAGAGGATTAGATAGAAGGATGGCATCAGTGTTCAGAATAGTTGGTCTCAGTGACAGGGGAGTAGAGATTGGTTTACAGTCAGCCATATGAGCTCGAGTAATAAGATTAAGAGCATATTTGGTATGACAGAGAAACAAATTTTCAGAGGTATTTAGCTCCAATGCCAAGAAAGTAGTGAAGATCACCAAGGTCTTTCGTGTGAAATTGAAGACTGAGAGCATGAATCAGTTCAGAAAGTAACTGGTCCGAGCTACCGTTAAGACAATATCATCAACATAGAGTAATAGAAGGATTGTTTCTATACCAAAATGAAGTATAAACAAGGATGGATCAGTCGTACTACAAAAAAATCCATATTCAAGTAAGAAATTACTGAATTTATCAAACCAAGCACGGGGGGCTTGTCGGAGTCCATAGAGAGATTTCTTGAGAAGACACACATGGTGAGGTGTCTGTGGTTGTATGAAGCCAGGAGGCTGCTCCATATAGACTATTTCATGTAACATTCCATGTAAAAAGGCATTTTTAACAGCAAGTTGATGAATTGATCACTATTTCATCATTGCTAGAGAAAGCACTATTTGAATTGTAGCATGCTTGACAATAGGGCTGAAGGTTTCATTAAAATCAATGCCTTCCTCTTGATGAAAGCCCTTGGCCACTAGTTGAGCTTTCAATCTATCGAGACTTCCATCAGGTACAAGCTTTGAAAACCCATTTACAGCCTATCACATTCATTTGATTAGTTCTAGGAACTAATACCCAAGTCTAATTCTGATACATAGCATCCATTTCTTCTTCCATAGCTTTATGCCAACCTTTATTTGCTAAGGCTGATTTAACTGATCTTGGTTCAATAGGTACTTCATATGCAGCAAGACATGCATACTTGGGATTTTTCTTTATAATGCCAGATTTTGATCGAGTCTGCATGGGATGAGCTGAGGTTATACCTTGTGAGATAGAGTGAGAAGTGGAATGATTTGATCCAATACTGATATCATTGGATGTGGCAGCTTCAATAGTAGATACTTCTTGATCTTGTGAGACAAAGTGAGAAGTGGAATGATCTTATCCAATACTGATATGTGGTAGCTTCAGTAGCAGATACTTCTTGTGCCACATTTTGCAAATGTGATGGACAGTCAGTACATGGCATTGTGATTGGTTGGATATAATGGAAATTATCTGTAGTAATGTTTCCATTATCCAGCAAATGTCCTACATAAATCTGTGAAGATGTAGACACTGGTCCTTCACTTACTGAGTTCATAAGTTTAACCTCTTCTGTCCATAGTTGATAGAGTGTTGTAAGTGGTGTATATTATGCTATACATGTCTTAGTAAAAGGGAAGAAATTTTTGTCGAATATGACATGTCGACTAATATATACACGACCAGTGGTAGGGAGAAGACATCTATATCCCTTATGGCGTTCATTGTATCCAATGAACACACATGTGACTGATCGTGGATCAAATTTGTGCTGAGCATAGGTCTGAGACAGGGACAACATGCATAGCCGAAGACACTGAGATAATCATAACTTGGTTCTTGCTAATACAGCTTACTGTGGGGTGATTGTATTTGTAATTTTGGTATTGGCAGTATATTGATAACATGATTAGCTGTCATGAATGCATCGACCCAATATTTCAGAGGAATTCTTGCATGATAGAGCATAGCAAGATCCAGTTTAACAATATGACAATGTTTCTTTTCTGAAATGCCATTCTGTTCTAGAGTGTAAGGACAAGATATATTTTGTTTAATACCACAGCTCTGTAAATGAGTTTGAAACTTATGGCTGATGAATTCTCCTCCACCATCACATTGGAAAATCTTGATTTTGCAATCAAATTGATTTTCTACTTGTTTTTGGAACAAGACAAAGATGTTATAGAATTCTGATTTCAGTTTCATTGGATAGATCTAGCTGAATCGAGAGAAATTGTCTAGAAAAATGACATAATACTTGAAGTGTTGAAATGAACTGACAGGGAAAAGACCCCATATATCACAATGAACTTTTTCCAGAGGCATTGATGCTACAGACTTTGATAATGGGAAGGGCAAAACAGTGTTTTTAGCAATTTGACAACTTCTACACATAATCTGCACTATGGTATTGCAATGAATCCGTTGTTGATTTTGCAGGTACTTCAGTGTTTTAGATTGGTGTGTGCTAAACGTTGATGCCATATATCTTCTCCTACTGCCCTATGTCTTTGAGTTAGGAATGCTTCTGTGGTATGAGGATTTACTCGATGCAATCCTTTAACTTTCCTCCCGAGCAGCAGAGTTGTGTTGGTGTAATTGTCCTTTACATATACACCGGTTTTATCAAAAACAAATGAACATGGATAGTCATCTATTAGTTTTGATACTGATAGAAGATTCTTCTTTATATCATGAACAATTAATTCATCATTGAGAGGTAATGAACCCACTTCAGTGTGTAGCAATGCAGTACCAATATAAGTAATAGGCAGACATGATCCATCACCAATCATAACAGTATCAGTACCATTGTATTTAGAAGGATTATGAAGTATATCAAGATTTGCAGTGATATGAGCAGTCGCACCAGTGTCTGGATACCACTCATTTCCTTTAGAGTCTTTGAGGTGTATTGTTGCTAATGCTATTGGAATTTTCTCAGCTTGATAAGAGTTGTCAAAGCGATACCAGCAGTGCAATGCGTCATATCCTGGACGTTTACAGATTTGACACTCCAATCTAATACTGTCAGTTGATTTCTCAGCCTGCAGATCTCTAGAAAGGTTTAGATTTGGAGTGGGATAAGATCTAGTTTCTTGATATCTTTGCTAGGAACCAACATAAGGACGAAATCCCTTATTAGGGACAAAGCTAGAGGTGTTACTGAATTGCTTAAATCTCTGACCCGCCTATGCCTAGTTGAAGTTATTCGATCTGTAGCTTAACTCTCTTCCAGGATATCTATAACCACGACCTCTATTATTGAGAAATCGTCCTCTTCCATAGCTGTGTCCTCCACGACTATTAACCCTTAAACCTCCAAAACCAGAGTTATGCTATATAATCTCTCTGTCAAGTTCTTCCTTTTGTTGGACCTCTGTTTTTCTTTGACCATAATATGCTAGAGTAGGGTTGTATTGACTTGATGAGTAATTTTGTAGTCTTACTTCAAACCTTTCTAGCTGAGATATTACTTTGTCATGATCTAGTTGAGGTTTCAAGCAGTATATTGTGGTTTTAAAGTTCTCATACTCAAATCTTAATCATTCCAGAACACCAAACAACTTTGTTATCTCATCTATGGGCTTCCCTATTGCATTGAGTTGATCACAGATCGACTTATACTCCCTGAGATATACTAACAGTGCTCGATCTCGCTTTTGACATGCTTGCGGCTTTCCTCTCAACTCAAACTCTCTAGCCACAAATTTTTGCGTGAATCTATTGAGTGAGGTTTGCCATACCTCATATGCAATATCCAAGCCAATTATCAGACTCAGTATGTTTTCTGAAACGGCTCCACTGATCCAAGACAAGACGAGTTGATCTGTTTTGACCTGGGTCATTGTAGTCAGGATTCACAGCTTCTGTCACATTTCCTTCGACTTCAACCTGTAACAACTGTTCAGGTGAGGGGATTTCGCCATTGATGAATCCAAACAACTCCTGGCTGTGCAGAAATCTATGGAGTTGTGCTTGCCAAAGAAGAAAATTATCTTCAACAAGCTTGATAGTAAGAAAGTTAGAGATGTTAACATGTATCGGAAAAGGGTTTTTTGATGTTCTTGTTGCCAGCATGCACTTTCAACTCTAGATCGTACACAGAGAGCAATGCTATGTTGTATCTATACAGCAGACTCTTGATCTCATTATCAGCTTGAATGACTCTTTAACCTGTTGTATCTCTTCAACATTTGAGATGATATAAGCTCTCGAGAGGCAGCAGCTCCTTCTTCTTCAACTCTCCTCCTCTCGTGGAAGCAGCAGCTCGCTAGCAGGCTCTAATACCATGTGAAGATCAGAAAGAAGGAAAAGAATATAGAGATAATGTTCAGAGATGAAGATAACAGAGAGAAGAGAGAACAGAGAGAAAATGCGAAGACTTCTATATTGAGTAATGATCGAAGAAGAAAATCTTCTCTGTAAACCCCTTACTTCATGTTTTCTCCTCGTATACTATTTATACAATCTGAAGATAACAACATTCAGTTGAACAAAGAACAACTAACTGACAACAAACTAACAGAAAACACTTTAACAAACAATGAATCAGTTACAACTTAAAACAGAGTATCTATTCTTCAATGAGCACGTGTTGATGAAGTTGCCTATCCCATCACCTTTCTTCCACTTGTTTCTGTTCATATCAGTTTCTTCGACTAAACCAACAGTGGTGTTCGAGTGCTGCCTTTCTTCATTTTCTTTGATTTCATCAGAACTTAACTCTCCAATATCAGCAACATTTACAGCAGCGTGTGTTCTTAACCTTTGTCCTTTAACAGAGGTGCTGCGAGAGCAGCGGGGGAGGGCGAGAGGCGGCGTTGTCGGCGGTCTCGTCCGGTTTAAATAGAAGAAAATGCCCGGCAAATAGAGGATGGCGCTCGCGCCTGCGCCCCGCAAATTTCTTGCCATGATTTGACTTTTTCTTTCCTTTTTTATCCATCTTATCCAACATATTTTGGAATTTATTGAATTTTAGGATTTTCTATTTTTTTTTTTGATCTGAAGGATTTTCTATTTTAAATATATACTTTTTAGGGCAAAAAATATTTTAGGCTGCGTATTAATGAAAACCTGCCCTAATTACATCTACTATACCCATTCTTTGGGTTAATATCATGAAAAATTCCAAACTAGTACATTTTTTTATAAATTTACCATTTGTAAAATTGAATTAATATAACGAAAAACTAAAAACTAATACTCATGTGACAAATGGAAACTAAAACCTCAAATTGATAAATCCATGTCATCCAACTTAACAATATAACGGTAAAATTTGACGAAAATTAACATAGGTTAATTTGTCATAAGTATATTAGTTTTGATAGTTTAAGGTAAACTTATCATAGACGTACCAGTTTGAAATTTTTCATGATATTAACTCTTTTTTTCAGGCATGATTATCTCCAGAAAAGATTGAAAGTATAGTAAAAGTGTTCGTAATTATTAGATTATATTAAATATTACCTATTATAAGTATCAAGAGAATGAACTTGTGAGAATACGACATCATCGTATGTTTTTCCGATTGCAAATGAAGAGAAAAAAATTTGAAAGAAATTATCAAGTCGCGCATAGTTCATGCATATTTCCCATTCATGCATGCATAATGACGCCAATCCTCTTCACACACATGCATATTTGATTGGAATAATTACATAAGCAACTCTAAATTTTAACCAAATATGTAATATGATCTCTAAAGTTTTAATTTTACTCAATGTGATATTTGAACTTTTTTTAAATATCTAATTTAATCCCTAAACTATATGAAAATATCAAATATTATCCTTCCATTCATTTAAATTGAGAGAGAATACTAAATACTTTCATATAATCGAGGGAGTGAACATATACAAAAAATTCATTAACCACATTAAATAAATTAAAAACTTAAAGACCATATTGTATATTAAGTTAAAGTTTATGAAACATATTAAACAAATTAAAAGTTTAGGTATTATATTGCATATCTAGCCAAAGTTCAAAGATCATTTATGTAATTTTTTGTATATTATCAAAAGACAATAACAATCACATTTCGTTTATTTCACGAAAAATTAATGATTTAAAAACTACTTTTCAAAAATGGTCGCTTCTATATATGATAATTGCCTTACAGTTTCCTCTCTCTTTTTCTCCTCTTGTTCTTGTCAATTATTACTCTTTACTCTAATAATTGGAGATGGAACGGTTATAAACCATCTTACAAACAATGATGGAAAGGTAATGATCATCACAAACCTTAATTGAAAGATATAATGCATAATTTATCGAAGCTCAAAAAATAAAAATAAAAACTGTTTGTGATCCCCTATATGCAGCTTAAAAGAGAAATTGACGAATTGCTCATCAATAAGAAACAGACAAAAAAAAAAAAAAAGTAACTGTTATCTCCGATATGGATTGATTTGGAAGTACCTGCCTCGTCTATTTTGGTTGAAATTACAGAAGCAATTAGACCATAATTAGCCAACTGCAAAATTAAATCACCGACTCGATATCACAGAAAGTCCTTTTACCAAAAAGAATTGATAGTTTTGGTTTAAAGCAATCAATTTTAGGACCACGATAATAATGTTAATAACGATAATGACAACATTAAAGCAGAAAACTTCGACATAAAGGTCATCGATAAAATGATATAATAGACGTTATCAAGACATAAAGCTTCGACATAAAGGTCATCGGTAAATTGCTGACCCAAAAATCCACGTCCTTACATGTAGAAATAAATTATATATGGGAACGAGCCCACCCTATAATTTACTTTTATAGATTATAGATAATAGACAGGCGGATTGGGACTTTAATATAAAATCAAAAGGCGCACATTCAATTTTTAGATTTCTTTCCTTTTTTCCGTCAAAATTCAATTTTGAGATTATGTCTAAATGGATTAGATAGATTTAAAGAGGTAGGAACAATTTCTACACAGAAGAGTTAAAATGCGCCGGTGAAATAAAATGTAACTTACGGAAGTGCTTACTTATGTAAGAACATGTGAAACCCAGAAAAATTCGAATATTTTGAAATTTGATGATTTTAAGGTTTTAAGTTTAGAATTTGATTTCTCTTTGGTGATATTCTTTTCGGAAGATTAATTATGCAGTTAATTCTAATATTTCCACCAGATTTAATTTTAGCTAAATCGCACATCTCTTTTAAAGCTACGATAGAAATGTGAATAATACAGAATCGATGCTCCATAGGATCATATAATATGTTAATTTCTCATTCGGTGTCACACTTAAAAAAGAGTAGCAATCATATCTAATTTGTTGGGAAAAGATGCAAATTTACCCGATAAGAGAATTAGAAATCCTTCGACTTCGATAAAAGACGTTCTATCGTCCATAACTCTTTAAATCTTTGAATTATATTTCTCTAAATATATGCAAAATTTTTGCTCGTTTCTATTTTATGCGCAAATAAAGTGTTTTCCTTTTTTTTTTCTTATTAATAATAATAACAAAAGAACTAGAAATAAATAATTTCATAGAAAAATCCGCACCAATTCACCATACCTTAATTCATGCGAAAGCGAAAGGTTTACGCTAAGAGTATCGCATCCCGTTTTCATTATCTTCCTTACCTGCTCTAGTAATGCATATTCCTTGAACTCATTCAAACACAATTCGAGAAAATCATGCAACTCTGTTCAGAGAGAATTCCTATGAAAACAAACAATGTGTTATGATACTTAATTATGCAAAACCTACAGTTACTCTTTGAAGAGTACTTGAGCAGTTACTGCAAAGCTATCTATAGAGTAAACGCTGATTAATGACCTATGTTATCGTACTACATATACGCAACCATAAGTTCCTTTTAGATGGTGAAATCTACCAAGAGTGCATTGCACCCAGATTTCTTTCTTAGCTGCTCAGCAATGCATATTCCTCGAACTCATTGAAACACAACACAATGAAACCAGGCAGCTCTTTTTAACTATTTTTGGAGAGAAATTGACGATGTTGCAAGACTTAAATTATGCAATCAAAGAAAGGTAAGCCTATGTTACATCATGCAACGAATGTTCGAAGAGTGCTGGATCGATTAAACACATAACCTTGTGATTATGACCTATGTCATCACACGACATATGAGCAATTATAAGTTCCTTTGAATAGCGACATCCATTATTGAAGAGGACATAGCGACTAGGCGTTATCGGGGATCCTGAGACAAACACTTAAATAGCCAATAGATGGTTGAGATCCAAAATCGGTAATAAGAGAATTCCCCAAGTTGAAATGAACAATCCCACTGTGCATATCTACGAAATTATCTATCTCTGCACCTGTGGCAATCTATGTTCAAATTCTTCCATTCACAATGGAGGAAGTGCCTGCAAAATCAGTAAGATCATCATCATTGTGATTGCATGTACAAAAAGAAAGTCAATGTCTGTTTTGTTGGACTTCCTCTTCCATGGCATCAAATGGAGGAGAGGATGGTGGTGACCAAATCCGATCTTACCATCGACCAAAAAAAAAAAAAAAAAAAAAAAAAAGAAATCCGGTCTTACTCATGGAAAAGTTGGAACTTAGGAACTGTTGGGAAAATATAGCTTCAAATTGGGTAGAACAATAAAGTTGGAACTTTAGAGCAATTAAGTCGGATGTTGAGGCGTAATATTACTTTCTTTCAGGATTTATTTGCCCCATAACGTTGCTAATAGTCATCAGCAAATATCATTTAGGATATAACAAAATCTTAAAATGAGGTTACTAGATAGCAATTCTAATATTCTCTAAAATCTCTCTGGAAAACAATTTGAAACAATGGCTATATCTTTTTTTAAAGAAAATGAAAATGGAAGAAGAAGAAGATTATGATCAAACAGACATATTCAGTAATTTATAGCAAAAACAAGAAGTTAGATCTGAACAATCACAACTTTCCAATGATTCAAAAGTTATATTTGAACAGGTACGAACTCTAAGTAACCATTGGAATAAATAATAAAATTCAGAATTAAATAATTAATAAATAAAAAATAACCATAACTCATTCTGAATAGTAGCATTGTTTCACTAGGACGTAGTGGTTAATTTTTTATAAGAATAAATTCGAATTTTCTAGTAAATAAATAATAATAATCATCAGTTAATATTACTTTCACCAAAAAAAATAAAAATAATCACTAGTTAGTGACAAATCTCATCAACGTGCACACCCACATCTTTTCGATGTTGGACAAGGTATCTCTTAGTTTTTTTTTTTTTTTTACAAACAAACTACCAACATTCCCACATTCATAATATAAATAAAATGTTAAAAATATATAGCCAAAATTTTTGTGAAATTAATATGCATAAATAAAAGTCTCTTTCGAGTTAATCTTTATTTAGTGCAAGTATCTCAAAATTTTATCAAAGCGACAAGTAACTAGGTTTTAAACTTGTACTTTTAAATAATAGAATCGAACATACAACACATATACTAACCTCTTGCTTTAATGAGAAGTTTTATATTACTATCCACTATTATGATATTGTGCTTGATCATGTTTCATGAGCTCTCTAAAAAACAACTCTAACATTCGTAAAAATCGACACCACTTCTAAGCTTATATAGGCAAAGTATTTACCATATATTTCTGTTACTATTAACACATTACAAATTTGTACTATAGTTTATTAATAATTCAATTCAACCTACAAAATGTAACATATGATATTGACTTTTCATATCAAGACGTATCAAACAATTATATTCAATAACTTGTTCCTATCTATTAATTATTGTAACTAATGATGTTCTAAAAAAAAAGATTGGGTTACCATTACTGGTGATTTTAATTAAAGGGTTTCAGCCCCGTTTCTAGTGAGATTATATTTACCATGTCTCTTAGTAAAGCCTTTGTCAGGAGATCGGCTAAATTCTTGTTTGACCTCACTTAGACAATTGTTATGATACCATTTTTAATCAATTGTCTCACATATTCATGTCTTAGACTAATATGTTTAGACTTACCATTATAGGTGCTACTAAAGTGGTCTAACTATCACGATGAACGGAAACATGAGGCGTAGGACTGGGCCATAATTTGATATCTAACAACAAATTTTTAGTCCATTAAGCCTCTTTCTAAATTGCTTCTAAAGCAACGATTCAAATTCCATAGTTGAGTAAGTTATGCACATTTGTCTCTTGCTTGCCCAAGAAACAACACATTCCCTTAATGTGAACTTCCTTCAGAAGTGGATTATTTATCTCTCACACTTATAATCCAACTAGTATTGGCGTATCCTTCTAATATAGCCGGATTATTATTGAACAACAAGATAACCAAAAATTCTGACAATAACTTTCCAATGTTTTTGGATTACTAATATATCCACTCAACTTATACATAATAAGTAATATCAGGTCTAGTACAATGCATCGCATACATTAAAGACCCTATAGTACTCGTGCATCCAAATTGTGCTACTAGTCTACCAATATTATAATTTAATTTAATACTGAATGAAATGGAGTGCTCATTTCTTTGAAACCAAAATGTTAAAATTTACAACATTTTTTACTTTGGGTCAAAGAATAACCCCCACTATGTTGTAAATATAATATCCAAGATAATATCAACTTCACCTAAATCTTTCATTTTAAAAATGGTTAATATCTTGAAAAACCCTAAACTAATACATGTGCGACAAATTTATCCCAAACTAATCTTTTTACCATGAAAAATCCCAAATCAGTACGCCTATGATAAATTATTCTAGTTGACCATAAAAAAATGTTAAACTAGTATACTTATAATAAATTTATCACAAACTAATTTATTCAACTATCAAAAACTCTAAACTAATGCATTTGTGACAAATATACACTCCGTTAAATTGAATTAATATCACAAAAAATCACCAAAATTGCATAACTATGATAAATAGAGAGTAAAATCGCAAATTTATACACTAGTCAACCATTATGTGTCATTTAATTTAGCAATTTGACAGTAAAATTTAACGAAAACTAATATAGGATAAATTTGTTGCAAGTGTACCAGTTTGGGGTAAATTTGTCAAAGATGTATTAATTTGGGGTTTTTTGTAGTCAAAAAATTCGTTTAGGGTAAATTTGTCATATGTATACCAGTTTGGGAGTAAAATAATGGTTCAAGTGCTAAAAGTTGGCACAAATGAACACTTAGGGGTGCATGGTAACCAAAATTTATGTTTCGTAAATAATTTTTCTATTCCGCACTGTTTCTAAAATAAACCCTGTTTGATAAACCTACTGCTTTCGAGTTTTTATTTCGGAATAGATTTTATTCCGAGAAATTGATTTGGAAGAGAAATCGAAATAATTTCTCCCACTAAACTCTAATTTCGGTAAATCCTCCCTCATCTCATCTACGTCTCTGCCTCCTCCTCCTCCTCCTCCTCCTCCTCCTCCTCCTCCTCCGCCTCTCCTCATTTTATTAAAAATAAAAATAAATTATTTTTATTTATCATTTTATTTTTAGTTTAATAAAAATAAATTTAATAAATTTATTTTTATTTGCCTTGAGTATTTTGCCAAATAAATTTATTTTTATTTTTTATTTTTATTCATTTTAAAATAAATTTATTCGTAAAATAAAATAAAATAAAATAAATTTATTCTTAAGGATATTTTTATTTTAAAATAAAATGATATTTTTTATGATTTATTTTATTTTATTTTATTTTATTCTTTATTTTTTTGTTACTAAATCATTTTTATTTTTATTTTTATATTAAAGGTTGATTCGGTCATCGTCGCCGTAAATGTCGAAAGGAAGAAATTTTGTGTCGTTATCAAATAGTTATTCATGCGTGCCCTTAAGTGCCAAAACTTATTTAAAGTGGCACTTAAGTGCCACTTTTAAAAAAAAAAAAAAAAAAAGGATCACTTGAGTGCCGGTGAACCTTGTCGAAATCCTATATGGCATTTTTTTAATAATGTTCTCACTTACGTGGCTCGCTGGCAAGCTAACTCAACAAAACACACACAAAAACGACGTTGTTCAAAATTAATTAATTTTTTTAAAATTTAATTAATTAATTATTATATTAAAATTTGAATTATACCAAAACGATGTCGTTTTTAACATTGTTTAGCCAAATCAGCATGCAAAATAATGTTGTTTTGCGTGCACCTCGCCGAAAAATTGTCACATCAGCGTTTTAGCCGAATTTTTTCACCGGTGGCACTTAGCTGCATTTGGTTAATGCTGCTCATGGTAACAAAGAAGTCGAAGGGCAAAAGTACGAGAGAAAGAGAGACGTTGATCCCTGTTTCTTGGAGGATCGTAAGTTATGCTGTTTGGTTCTTCTGTATTTGCGTTGAGGTGAAAGGCAATCCGGATACACGAGAGGTACCTACAGCATATGGTTGATGGCATTCTTCAAGATTTGGTAGATGAAACACAAAACCATGGCTATGATTACCATAGCAAGATTGAGGACTCAGGCCGAAGTTGCTATGGCCATGCGGCTTGCAATGGAGTTATATCGCATCAATATTGCTTTATATGCTTATCTGCTGCTTGTGACTGAATAGAAAACGATTGCCACTTTGACATTGGGGCTCCGGTGCAACTTAAAAATTGTAGAATCAGGTACGAGAATTATCAATTTTCTGAATAAACAAGGAATCAATTAGGACAATGACAGTGCATCAGATAGTCGTCTACCGTATTGTTTGGTTTGTGTATTGTAAAAGTGTTGAAGTTCATTGCCTAAGTATGAACATGGAATAAAGGGGGAAAGCTTTACCAAATTCACTTCAGCGTCTGAATAACACGAGCCTGTGTCTTTTTCTGTTTTGTTGTAGATGACCGTTTGCAACCTAATAATGAAATATTGTATGTTGAGAAATGAAGCGAGTTCATGATATTTTGGTTTAAGCAGCAAAACCAAATCGAATCACAACCCAAACTACATCGAAAATCCAATTCCTTTTTTTTTTTTTTTTTTTCCTAGCTTACTGGAACAAAGCTGAATAAGGAGTGAGAAAGAGAAGAGATTTAAAGTGATGCATTCAATTTTTTATTGAGATTTTCAATTCAGCTTGATTAATCGAACTAGAAAAAAGAACCATCATTTTTTCATTATCCATACTGAAAATCGAATCAAAATAAACCCACCTGAAAAAAAAAATGATTACTTTTCCATTATGAACCAAAAGCACATGAAATTTCGGTTCGATTTTTCGATTGGGTTTTGACCCCCCTAATAGCCGGTCTACAAACTCAAGTCGAGGTTGCCATGGCCATGCGACCCGCAGCAATGAAGTCTTCCCGCACTATTGTAGTCCACAAAAATATATTGTCACTAGTGAAAATATATTTTATTAACTTAAATTTTTAAGTGATACAAATAAAATCATTTTTAAGAAAATATTTTCCAAATTATTTATTTTTTGTGAAACAGATAAATAGAAGATCCTCCTGATCAATTCAACTTCAACTAAGCTAATCCCTCTCTAAGCCAATGGACATCGTTAGTTAATTATCATCCCCTCTCTCTCAAAAAGAAGAAGAAAAAAAAAGGATTTCATTAACTTGATTAAGATGGACAAAATGACATTTAAGAGAGATCTATGAGCAACATACCATTTAAGAAAATATTTTCTAAATGATTCTTTAAAAAAAAAAATATTAACGAACAAATAGGAACGTCCTCCTGCTTGTCAGTTTGATCGATTTTAACCAAGCTAGTCTCTCTCGGAGGGACAACGTTAGTTAACTATCATCCACTCTCTTAAAGAAAAAGGATTTCATTAACTTGATTAACATGGATAAAATGGCATTTAAGAGAGAATTATGAGCAACATACCATCTAAATCTTTCGAGAATTAATCAAAGATAACAATGAAAATCTTCAGAATCTGAATTCTTGTGTTCGCAAGAGATTTAGCAGAGCTAATCGAACACATCGAAACGAATGAAACTGGTCGAAGTAGGTTCCTCTAATTATCCTCTCCACTGAAAATAATTATGATGTATAGTTTCAAGAGAAAATCTAGAGATGGAGCTCGGTGACTAGCCTTCAGAATAACGCAAAGCGCTCTTTCCGTCCAACATTGCAGAGGAAAGGTAGTTCCAGGTAGCACGCGATGACCTCATCAGATCTACGCAGACCCATCAGTAGGAATCATATTCAGAGCCTTCAGCAGAAATGCGTACGTGAAAGCTTCTTCTTGAAGCTTCTCGAATCTGCGCGACGGAATGCATATGTAAAGCAAACATACTAGCAAATCATCAACTCACCCACTCAAGTTCTAGGAAAGATACCGTCAAATATCCAGAAAAAACTACACCCTGCGACCTTTCATGTGTTTATTACCTTGTTCATGTTTTCAGAAACTAAGAGTTAAGTCAGAAATGTATTTATCATAATGGTTTATTACACAGATTCCGAAATTAGGCACCTTAAAATTAAGGGGGAAATGAACAGTTTCACCAACTTACCTCCCTGACTTTGAAAAATGTCCGGCGCCCATTTCACACTTGAATAATAGCATATTATCATCCGTCTTCAGATCCCTCAATTTGGCAACAAACTTCGCAGGTTCTGAGTATAAAACTCGTGAATCTGTTACATAATGCGCCAAATATTAAGTCTTACTAAAAGAAAGGAGTGATACCAATACTAGCAAATACCTGCAGAAACAGTAAAACAATTGTTTGCTTACGTGCTATGTGAAAGCCTGCTACTAGTGGGATGCCTAAGAATATCTTCCAAAACAATCTCTATTCAAAGGCATGAGAATATATAGCATGTGCTAAAGAATGCTTGGTAATGTTGATTTTGTGGTTAGAAAGCAAGAGTCCACCATTTTCAATTAGGTAGACAGAGATTTGGGTCTCGAGTTTGAGATTTGAGTCTCAAACAGGTACTGTCTCTTAACTCTAAAAATAGAGCCATCCACGTAATGTAGCATTAAGCAAAGCGAGAAAAGATGTAGCATTGTGTTCTCTCGCCATGTCCCCTGCAATCGCTCAAATTTTTAAAGGACGTAAGTTTATTTTCTAATCAGCTGATAATAAGGAAAAGAGCAGCACTTCGCCTTGGACATAAAAAATATATAACAAGCCATGCACTCATTATCCATGGCCATCCATATATTATATTATCAATTTAAGTATATCTAGCCTGTTGCAGTGTCCCGCAAATGCACTTCACTGGATATACAAGTCCAATTGATCATACTAACGTGTGAAGATTCAATGAAGAAACATAGCAACACGTTACAGGGGCATTACACTTACCGTTTAACCCAGCAGTAACAAGAATATGTGGATAGTTTTGAGCCCTCACCTGTATAAGACAAGGTCAGTAAAGAAAATCAAATTAGTGTCAGCTTATTAATGTTTCAAAATGATGTCCACTGAACATCAAAGAAATAAGATGACAGTGAAGATGGACATGAGCAAATGAGTAACCAAATGTTGGCAGATGATGCATACATTGTCTACTGGAGAATACGACTTCATGTAGTGGTAGTACTCTTCTGTCCGAGGGTCACCCCATTCCTGCAGCAATAAGTACATTAACAAATAATGAGAGCTTGACTGTACTAGAGATGACACAACCACCTCCGAATTAGCTACAAGTAGAGCCTTGAAACCCACTAAAGTTAGAAACATTCCATATGTTTCAGGCTTTGAGATAAGGCTCACCATGTGTGTGATGGTTGATGGGACAAAAGGGTTATTGGTGATATTGCAAGAGAAGTTGCAAAAATTTCCTTTCAACGAATACATCCTAGGATGAATGCCTCACTGTCACCTTTACATATCAGGCATTTCCAAAAAAATTCTCATTGCGGAATCTCATAAATTGATTCATTTTTCTTCTCCAAAGTAGATGAATTCAGACACATCGAAATCCTTAAATTTCATCATTTATTAGAAAGCCATATATGAGGTGAAATCAAACTTATGCTACAAAACCAGATATGTCATTCGTAACTCCCAGACTATTAGGCCCCATGACAGTCTCCTGCCAGTTTATCAGTTTATCCAATCAATAACAAATATTATAATTCCATATGGAGAAAATGACCATTGCTTTTGTAACACTATTTTAAGTCTCAATGCTATGATAATGTAAATATCACCGTAGGGTGTCAACAGGGTGCAATAGCGCTCAAAACTGAACTGTTCTAAATACTTCAACAAATATCAAGAATTTTAAGGAGGTAAGACTCACCTCCCACTCTGATGTTGTGAGAGGTATAGTCGGATCAAGCATGGTAGTCAGAACATCCACGAAAGGTGCTCCAGCAACTGCTGCCACGAACAAGTCTGGTCTCATGTTCAGAACAGCGCCCATTAAGAGCCCCCCGGCGCTTCTCCCATTAATGCACAGCTTTTCCTTTGTACGGTACCCTTTTTCTATCAAATACTCAGCGCAAGCAATAAAATCTGTGAATGTGTTTTTCTTCTTCAACAATTTTCCATTGTCATACCATGGCCTCCCCATTTCTCCACCTCCTCGAATGTGGGCAATCACATAAATGAATCCCCGATCCAACAATGACAGCCTTGATCCCTTGAAACTCGGATCAATGCAAGTCTAACCAGACCACAAAACAATAAGAGGGGTGAGCAATTTTGAATAAATTTAGGGAACACACGGAGATCGGACAGCATAAATTAGAGACTGCTCTGTGATTTGCATGTCCAAGCTTTTCCAAGGAAGTAAAAGAAAAAACATAAAGCAACGGAACAAGAAACTTCTGCAACCTCGTGCACATCAACAAATGCCAAGGAGATGTCGATACAAGCATTTTAAATAAAATAAGGTTTGATAAAGAAAATTACGATAGTAAAAAAAAAAAAAAAATAGAAACTATCACATCGCTACATTTTGAACTTTAAGCTACGCAGAAAGTTGCATTTGGCAAGAACACGCATAACCCCCCCGGTCCTCCTCCAATGAAATTTGACCGAGGCTGGACTAACCACTCATAGGTAATCCAAGCTTTGAAAATCTCATGTACCAAATTGAGAAGCTAGTTTGAATAAGAACCAGCACGTAACAAATTGAAAATGAGACAGATTGGATGCAGCAACAGACCCCAAAACATCAACTGACAACTTTTAGAAGGCATGGAATATAGGAACAACCACACTTTGTTAAGAATTGAGAAAGTAAAGCAATGATTGTCAATTGAAACAACCCAATGTTGTGTCATTGTTTACAAACAATAAACAGACTGATGCTTCAAGTCTTCTGTACCAAATCTGAAGCCGACAAGTCTCTTCATTTTAACATCCAAACTTATAGAAAGAGCCAATAGGGTTTCTCCCTGTCATCTTGATCTAAACATCCAAATATCCCAGGCAAACAACCACAATACATTTGTTTCATCTTACCTCATATGAACCATATCCATAAAGCAACAAGGGATCAGATGCATCGAGTTTCACCATATTCTTCCGGTAGACTATTGACATGGGAATCCGAGTTCCATCAGGAGCTATGGCCCATTTTCTTTCACTAACATAATTTGACTCATCAAAACCTCCTAATACCTGAGTAAAACAGAGGAAAAGTTCTTCATATGTCATAAGCCATGAAAAATAGACAGATATACAGTTGCAACACCACCACTCCCCTAAACAACATTAAGAAAATACACAAACTGAAAATATCCAATTCGAAAGGAACAAAATAATGGTAAAGGGTGAGGTTTCAGGATGAAAAAAACAAATGTCTTAGGGAGATGTCTTGTGAGAAAAAATGTCATTCAGTATTCAAGAGAGATTTAAGCTCTAGTTGAACCTATGCAGATTAAAATAGCTCTGGATATTCACATGACATAGCCTTTTCCTGGCATCTTTAGAAGGTAGTGGTCATATAATATTTATGAAGCATGAAAGCTTTTCGACTGTTTCTCCTCAAGATTCCACAAGGCATGGATTTGTCTGTGATTGAATGACAAGCTAGAGATAATTCAAGGCCAGTCCTCTTGATGACTAAATGCATTAAGAGCCAATGTGACTGTTGACTATACAATGGGGACAATAGGACAGTACACCTCCATTATGTTACCACATGACAGTACACTGGCGATCAATTTTGAAATATAGACTAACAGGAGGTATAGACAAGAAGTTTCTCAATGAGTAAAAAACTCGTACATACTTGGACATTAGTCTGAAGATTTATACAGGTAAGTGACCAGAAATATCTAGCAAAGGCAGAATTAATAGCAGCCAATACCTTGCAAATGAATCATAAATACAAAAATATAAGAGACAAAGACTCAAGATACAGAATAAAATTTATCATACTCATTATGAACTCCAGCTTCCAAAAAATAAATCATCAAGATCGAGAGAGAGAGAAGGGCCAGTATATGCAAATGGCTACCCCACAGTACTTACTGTTACAATTTTCTTCACAACAGATATGCCAGTGTCCATATCATGATCATAAACAGAAGGAGGTGTTCTCATGGAGCTATAAGTGAACCTCAATATATTTGATGCAAACTGCGACTCTGATTGACCCACTGAAAAAACTGGATCAACAAAATCAATAGAACGACCGCGTTGAAGCTGTGCAAACGGTTCCCCAAGAGCTGGAAGGCCATACACAGTAACTTTTTGTGAACCATTTTCACGTTCAAAGAGAACCAGATGATCAGCAAAAAGCTGCATGGCCGTGATTTTTACACTGGAAGGTGAGAAGATTAGTAAGCTATATATACCCAAAAAAAATTGACATGATGGAGGGACATATTCATTCACCAAATCAACAAATTTGTATGCATACACAATGGGAAACCTCCATGATTGTCCATGCATGGCACAATCTATGCTCTCACATGTGTCTGTACATGTGTGCATGCCTATGTGCATATATGTATATCCCCATGTGACGTTAAAGCAATGTACCATTAAATTAATCAGCTGATGCTCAAAACTTCTACTAATGTCCATAGAAAGATATATGTTTTTAACAAAAAGCAAACAGCAATAGCAGATAAATAGCCTCCTAGGCGCTTACTCCATTCCTCGCTTCTCTCTTTAATATTTTGTGAGTTGGACAGGAGAAACTGAACCGCTTTATGATCAAAAATATCTGAGTTACCACTTGTTCAACATTATATTTTACCATGAGCAGTAATATATAAAGAAAGGAAGGATTTGAGGAGGGGGATGACAGGAGCCACGATCCACCCAAGACATCAGTCCATCTCCTTATTCTCTAGAGCTTTACAGTGACATGCATAATATGGAAATGCATTAGCTCCCCAGTCATTCTGCTACACTAGCATTAGCAATGGCTTTTGACCTTAGAGAATAAATAAAGACAGGTAAAAACATCTTTCCCCCATATAATCGGAGATATGAAATATTATAGTCCTAATTTTACCCAACAAAAACCCATCTTCCTTTGTCTTTTGGTGGCATGATCTTCCTTCTTCTATTATCATGACACTCTCTCTCTTCGACAACAAACAACAGATTAGTAACTAGTTACTTGGGGCATGATGAAATGAAGAACTTAATTGTAGAGCTAGTCAAGTATATCGAATCTCAAAACTATTTATGGGTACATTATCATTCATATTTAACAAACACCTAAAGAGACAAAGATTCCATATTTTCTCTTATGTGTTAAATCACATGAAAAAGAAAATCTTTATGGACTAGCTCGTTACCCCAATTTTAGAGTGATTTAATACCTGTTTGCTTTTGTCTATCCATTATAAATCTCCCCAGGTAATCCAGTCATTAGAAAAGCCAATTTCTATGTCATCAATTGGTCCTAATCCATTTCCTATACCCAAAACCAACTTGGTCAGATCTACTTTTCAATTTAATGGTATAAAAACCCAGTGCGGACAAAGACGTATTGCATTTCAATGAACCACAACAAGCTTAGATATAAAGTGATAGCGCAAAAAGTAAAGTTACAGGCAAGGTAAACCAATACAATGGTCAATTATTAAGATATATATTACCTTTCCCTGTGAGGGATAAGAACGGTGGTGTTCGACACATCATCCAGTGGGCAAGCCAAAAGTTCCGAATTGTAAAACAAGTCACTTCTCCTCCGAATAAAAAATGATTTCCCCAATGGCTAAAGCGCGTTTCCTCTCCATATATGCGAGGAGTCAGGACCTGAAGACCATCTTCTGGCTTTGAAATGTCAAGATAGAAAGTAGATGTTGTGTTTTTGCTCGTAGATGCAACAAACAAGAACTTCTTGCTATCAGAAACTTTAAGACGAAGAGAAAAAATATCATCCTTCTCATGATAAAGGCAAAGGTCATCTGATTGTTTGGTCCCCAACCTATGCAACCACACCTAAAAGTGAAACAAACTCTTATTACAGAATGTCATGCCATTGTCAATACTAAAAAATTTAATAGGTCAGAATCTGAGAACGACTGTACATCACGAGTGTACAAGCATCCAACAACACTTCATGACTGTTATCCATATTGCATGACTTTAAGTCTTCCTGCCAAGGTATGTTTGGTATATAACTGATGTGCTGTTCCCAGTTCACCATTCTGTGCCCTTTATGTGTGTACACATTAAATTCAATTCAACACATAACTCTTAGAAATTTGCAACAAGGGATATTAAGCTACATTAACTAATCAACAATAGAAGATTAGACAAAGGCAGCTTGAATGTGATTTACCGACAGTGATGCAATGTATGACACAATGATCACAAAACTCAGTGGCTGTTCAGGTTGAGAAATGAAATTGAGATTACTTTGATAGAGAAAGAGAGAGAGAGAGAGTAGTGATGCAATTAAATTGACAACAACCTGCCTATATCATAAGGTATCATAGAGTCATTCTGGCATGGAAACATTTGAGTGCTGGAAAAAAAAAAAACTCCAATCAGAGGAAATAGACTTATGGCTTTACCCTTTAGATTTATGGCGACAATTTTCAGTGCTGAGTATACTAAATATCAGAGCAGGGGCAGATCTCTACTATATGAATGAGGACATTAATGAGATCCCGCATATAATGGCAGCACATTACCGATATTTCATTTATCTGTTTTAAAGTTCAAGCGAAACTTGATTACTTCGAAAAGCTAAAGGTTCCCTATGGATCCAGAAATCCTAATATCAAGTAAAGTCTTCTGGATCCTATAAATTGAGCAAAATGCCTGAGGTCAAATCAGAGTAGATAAATGAAAATTTATCAGTATGCCGTGATAACAACACTGAGAAGTACGCCTTAATATCAGTAATGAAATTTCTGGAAAAGGAGCAAACAAAGAGAAATTTCTATAGCAAGAGATCCTCTACTACATAAAACATACCTTGTCCAGGCGATGGATCTGATCTCTTGTGATGTAAACTAATGCATCATCACCAGCCCATTCCAGGTAAGATGTCCCATTTGCTAAAGGTTTTCCTACTGCAGCTCCTGTCTCAGCATCGATTACATAACCGGTACATATCTCATCACCCTTAGTGTCCTCTGCATATGCCACCAACTTATTACTTGGATTAACCTATAGCATCAAAGAACTAGCACAATGAAGTTATGAAAATGAAAAGCCGAGGCAAGAAAAATAGTTCATGATGGAACCAAATGTGGGTGGAAAAGAAGAAAAGAAAGGGCACTCTTGCCTGAAAAGCAGTGACATGATAGAATGAATGATTTTGAGCCTTGATATTCTCATCCAAGATAACCTGCTCAGGAGGAGCCTCAGGATGAGTTGGCATCTCATCATGAACAGAAGGAGGGGCCTCGCTATCTGGTATTAACCGCCTACAGTGCTGGACGTACTCCTTTCCCTCTAGATATCTCCTGTAATAGTAGTAAGGCCCTCTGCGTATGGGTACAGATATGTCATCTTCCTTTATACGTCCTCTTATCTCAGCAAAAAGATTGTCCACAAATTGTTTGGTCCCTGTGTCATTTATCAGAGATATTAAGCTCATCATATATTTCTTTTCTGATTACACTTTCACTTTTGATTGGAGTAGAGTATATCAGCACTCAGTACAAAAGATGAGACTGCAGAGCATGCTTGATGAAAGGAATAGGATGAATGGGATATTTGAAGCCTAATGTTCTTACAAGCCATGTAAATCTTCTGATTTGAAACAGAAGGAAGAGAATTTGCCACTTAACCAACCAATTCTGCTCAGGAACTTCATTGACCACTTCAAAGACCATTTTTCAGGTCCGTTTCACAAAAAATCACTAGTCGCACCAAGGGAAAAAAGTCTTCTTATTCGGAAAAACATTTTCCTTAATCCTTCTCTCTTGTCTCATAAAACATTTTATTGTTTTTCTTTTTAGTAATTTGAATTTTAAATTATTTTTCTTTTCTTTTTTTCTTTTTCTCTTTTTCCTTCTCTTTTTTTGCTTCAGAAAATGACTAGTTGCACCAAGGGAAAAAAATCTTCCTATTCGAGAAAACATTTTCCTTACTCCTCTCTCTTGTCTCATTACCTATTAACACCCTTCCTTATTGATTTTTTTCTTTAAAAATAATTTAAATTTTGATTTTAATTTAATAATAAAATTTAAGTTCGGAAAATAATAATTTTTCCTTTTTGAAAAACGCAATTTTTTCTTTTTTTTACTTCTTAGAATTGCCCATGCCTTTTTCTCAAGTCTTTTCCATTCTTCATTTGGCCGGTCGCCAAGATCATTTCTTGACGCATAAATTTACTCAAGTCCGGCGATGCCGTCCAGACCGGCGGCACATTTTCCCAGAGAAACCAGAAATGAACATGAGTCTCACTGAATCGGCTCATCAATCCCAATCACAAGCGAGTGACCAAATTCCAGACTTCACAACACCATAACCCCATACACGAACGGCGACTGCAGCCTTAGCGCGACATCTACGCGGACAATCAGCACAGCGAGAAAGGCCGGCTCACCGGCCATCGCCGAATCGGTGTAGGCGTTCTCCCGTTGGAGGTGGGAGAGGACGTCGGGATCGGAGCGCGAGTCGTCGCGGAGCCAGTAGTAGTTGTCGATCCTCACGTCGCCGAACATCTCCATCCGGTGCTCCACCTTCTTCGCCGCCGGGGGAGTGATCGGATCCGAGCAGTTGCCGGCGGCGGCGCTCATCCTCGCCGTGGAGCCCGAAGTCAACGAAGCGATGCGAGAGCAGCGGTGGGGAGCACGAGGGGCGGCGTCGTCGGCGATCTTGTCCGGTTTAAATATTATTAAAAAAAAAAAAAAAAACACCCGGCAAGTGGAGTGCGGCGCTCGCGCCTGCGCCGAAATTTCTTGCCATGATTTCAAATTTTTTTTTTTTTTTTAATTGATCTTATTCAATATATTTTGGAATTTATTGAATTATAGCATTTTCTATTTTAAATATATACTTTATAGGGAAAAAAATATTTTAGGCAGTGTATTAATGAAAACCTTCCCTAATTACATCCATTATGCCCACTGGATTAATATCGTAAAAAACTCCAAACTAGTACAATTTTGATAAGTTTATCATTCGTCAATTTATGTTAAATTTGATTAATACCACAAATTGATACTATAACAAACTGAAACTAAAAACCCAAACTAATACACTCATTTAACAATATGATAATAAAATTTAACGGAAATTAACATAGATTAATTTATCATAGGTCTAATTTGAGATAAATTTGTCATGTGTATATTAATTTGAAATTTTTCGTGATATTAATTCTTTTTTTTTAGGTAGGACTATTTTTAGAAAAGCTAGAAACATAGTAAAAGTGTTCATGATCAATTGATTATATTAAATATTATCTATTATAAGTATCAGGAAAATGAACTTGCAAGAATACGGCGTCATCATATGCATTTCCCCTTGCAAATGAAGAGAAAAAAATATTGAAAGAAATTATCAAATCGCTCATATTTCATGTATATTCCCCCATTCACACATGCGTAATGACGCCAATCCAATAGTCTTAATGATTATGAAGCTGCAAAATTCAAGTCCAACTGCCTCTTTACGCACGTGCATAATGACGCCATATGAGTACTTCAATTTTCTTTCTTTTTTGGTTCTGAAATCACACATGTGGTTTTAAAAAGGGGCATGGTTTTGAAAATAGGAAAATGTCCGGAAATGGCATGTGGGCATCGCCCTTTTGTCGATAACCTTAATCCATGCGAAGGGACGGGCCACGGGAACACTCAATTGCTTCCTTAAGTGCCCCGTCCATTCGTGTTTCATCGGAATAATTACACAGGCAATCTGAACTTTAACTAAATATACAATATAATTATCAAATTTTCAATTTTATTCAATATGATCTTTGAACTTTTTGTAAATATCAAATTTAATATCTAAACTATATGAAAATATCAAATATTATCCTTCAATTCATTTAAATTCAGAGACAATATTAAATCATTTCATATAATCTAGAGATTGAACATGCACCAAAAATTCATTAACCACATTGAAAGAAATTAAAAATTTAGAAATCATATTGCATATTAAGTTAAAGTTTATGAATATATTAACAATTAAAAGTTTAAGGATCATATTACACATCTAATCAAAATTCAAAGAACATTTATGTCATTTTTTGGATTTCATCAAAAGATAGAAACAATCAAATTCCATTTATTTCACGGAAAATGAATAATTGTAAAAATATTTTTCAAAAATCGTCGCTTTTATATATGATCTTTTTCTCCTCTTGTTCTTGTCAATCATTACTCTAATAATTGGAGAGGGAACGGTTATAAACCATCTTATAAACAATGATGGAAAGGTAATGGTCATCACAAACCTTAATTGAAAGAAATAATGCATAACTTATCCAAGCTCGAAAAATAAAAAACTATACGCGATTTCCTATATGTAGCTTAAAAGAGGAATTGACGAATTGCGCATCAATAAGAAATAGACAAAAAGAAGTAATTGTTGTCTCCCGATATGGACTTGCTTGGAAGTACCTGCCTCTTCTGTTTTGGCTGAAATTACAGAAGCAATTAGACCATAATCAGCCAATTGCTTTGACAAAAAAAAAATCAGCCAATTGCAAAATTAATTCACTGACTTGCTGTCAGCAACATTAAACCAATAAATGAAAGTCCTTTTACCAAAAAGAATTGTTAGTTTTGGTTTAAATCATTCAATTTTATGACCACGATAATAATGACAACATTAAAGCAATAATGAGAATGACAACATTAAAGCAAAAAGCTTTGACATAAAGGTCATCGATAAAATGGTATAACAGACATTATCAAGAAATAACACTAATGAACTATATCAAAAAGCCAAATATCATTTCACCAGCCTGAGAAATGGTAATCATAATTTGCATAAGGATCAATTTGCTAAAACTACTGTCAGCATCTTAAGTGTCAGCAAAGCCCGTGCTCCGACCAAAAAATTTGAGCAGCAGGCATTCTAGAAACCGAATGACAAGTGCATCGTTCAGGTTATTATGTACACCAGGAAGTCACTAGAAAGTGGAAAGTACAGTCATTTGTTTTTCTTGTCATCAGCCTTAACAAGCTGAACGGGGGCTGCTGGTATTCTGATCCACCATTCTCTCATTCGCCTTAGCCACCTCTCGTGGCTTTCTTTCCTTAATGGCATCTCCCGCGTAAAAACTTCAAGAAAGGCTAACAGAATCAAGTATCTTGGGGGCACAAAGGCAAAAACCACAGCCATAATGATCAACAAGAGAGCAACCTTGTCGGTGGTCTGGAGACAAAAGTATTTGATTCAGTCAAAATTAAACCATAACGTCTATTTTAGGATTGAGTTTCACATATAGATATATTAAGCTCCAAATGCTAGCACAAATCATTTGATCAAGATCAAAGACACATGTATATGAAACATGCTTAGGTCTGAGGACAGCAACAACATATTTGCAGTTTCAAAGAAAAATTGCCAATTATATTGGGTTATCCTTGCTGTTTCCTAAGGGCTTAAACATTTTCAGTGTGTTAATTTTCTTTATTTACAATGACTTTTCCTGTTTCTAGTTCAGACAGAAGGTCGGCTCAGCTAGATCATGTTGTTGGCTGGAATGAGAGAGAGAGAGAGACTACAATTAAAGCAACTTTCCATCACTTATGCCAGGTCAAGGTCTTGTGTCCACTTAAAGGCTCCTAAGGCTTCATGGTCTTATAGCTCTCACTCAATCTTTCATCATCAGACATGATGATCAAATTGAAGTATACTGAATTGTATGTCCCTTGAATTGTAAAGTATTTTTAAATTTATGGCAACGTCTGTGTATGTATGCCTTGAATTGTAGAACTTTATATAAAAACTCTTGATTGTTAAAACTTGAATGCACAGAGAAGTTGAATTTGAAGGAGAGAATGCCTTAGCAATGTATGTCAAGTATGTCAACTTGTGTAAATAGACAACACATGGAGTCAGAAATTACACGACTCATGTAGAATAGTAATAGAAGGATGAAACCTTCCAGCTAACCAGGTCTTTAGTACATGCAGAAATCATCTAGATAATGCGTCCACTTCAACAATTTAAGCCTTATATAATTTCATCACATTTATTCCTCTATCAGGCTCATTATTCTTTATGTGGATTAACAGTTTGTGGCCAAATAAGAAGATGATTTCATATATTCCATAGAGTAGAATATTGGGGCAGCACATGCTCGAGTCAAGACAGTATACACAGAGCAAAAAGTGATGTTCATGCATTTATCGTGTCATGTTTGATCATCCAAGATATTCACAGAAATATAAGAAGTACATAGAAAATTTGCTTCCACGATACTTTGAACTATGCACAAAATATAACCTTCACAAGTAAGACACTTTGTAAGTAAAGCTGATCTATAGTCATACACATAGTTCTTATAGAGTACGAATTTAATAAAAGTCAAGAACGGCTTCAGGGCTATACCTGAGGAACTACAGCAAATAAGAGTGCTCTTATCTTCAAAAGAACAATATTTGCAGCTTGGATAAGTGCTTCAGCCTGGCTGACTGCATCTTGTAATGTCAATAGCTGCTCAACTGCATTACGATTCGGAGGAGGGGTAACTCTGAAGGCTTCTAATGACTTTCCCCTGTTAAAATACCTTCTCCACAGCATGACAAGGGCGAGTGATACCAAAATAACTGGAATAACATACTGAATCCATCCCCTGTGTCAAATAGAAGTTATCACATAACATTGTCATTAAATTTATCACAGAATGTCATCATGCCAAATCTGAAAGCACAGATGAGTTGGATTTCATGACTCTCAATCACATAGGGTGACATGTCCCAATTGATTTTCCACTTTCAATATATGTTAGTCCTATCAACTTGCTTCACTGTACCTGTCTTACTTACAGGATGTGTTAGTCCTATTAACTTACTGTAGTTGTGTCATGCAGAAACCTTTTACAGAGATCAAATTCAACTATATCCACTAACCCAAAAGAAAGAGAAGCTTAAAGAGGCAGCCTTAAAAATTAATTGTGATAAGCACATGCAAATCTCCTGATTTTGGTTTCAAAGACTATAGATATTATGAGTATCTAGAGTGATAAATGAGATGAAGATAAGGTACAAGCGACTAAGTTTCAGCACCACTAATTACTACATTTACACCAAGCATTCATGAAGATTTTTAGTGGCATGCAATAAAGCTTATTGAACTATATAAGGAAAATTATCATAAGGCAACCTACCTGTGTATCGTATAGCAAACTAACGCAAGAAATACAATTGACTTGAGAGTGTCTTCCCATGAAGCCAAACTCTGAAGACGGCTAGCCAATGCAAAAACTGGGAACAGCAGTTCCTTCATAAAAACAATAAGTATCACTGAGGCCATTTTCTAAGAGAAAATCCCATCGACCAACTTATACAAACATCCAACCGCCCGTACAGCTATGTTCATATTCACAAAAACATAGCCAAAAAGTTAATGAAAATTCCACATTATGCGAACGCATCGCACTCACAGTTCACATACCATCATCTTGCAGTTGCCAGGGAAGATGCAAATTCAGGGTCTATGGGGCTTAGGTGGTGCATCAATGACGGGGCAATTTTACGAGATGTAATGTGTCTTAGCGACTTGGTTGACCAAGTAGCTTATAAGAGTCAAATCTCCAGTTTTTATGAAAATGTATTGTTCCACTGACTCACGAAGCAAGAGGAACATTAAAAGAACAGAGTCAGAAGATGCAAGTTCTGAGTATCAAAGTGAAAATGTATACCATTCAGTAATTTAATCTGTCAACTGGATTTTTTGCTATATTCATCAAAGAGTATTGCAATAGAATCAATTTATTAACCTTCATCACAGCAACATTTGTGTCAATACCCTCCACTTTTACTTGGTCTACAGTTGCCTGAGCAGCTTCAGCCCTTCCTGTATCCAATATTGAGTTCTTCAGAGCTATCTCCAAGGGATTGATTTCAGCAACACAAACCTCTCCTACAGCAACTAAATCAATATCCAGTTTTATCTGTTTTAGTAAAGTGAACCCGAGTCGATTAAGCGCCACAACGGACACAGGAGAGAGAATTTTCTTCTGTTTTGTGAACGGACTTGCAGGGTCATCATGACAAGGAGCATCAACTTTTACAAGTTCCATGCGACTGGCCAATGTCTCCAAGATTACATCTCCCCCTGGAAGACTTTCAGCCAAATTATATGGAAGTATCGTTTTGTAATTTGATGGGAATATATTAAAAGCTTCCCTAATAGCACGGTATCGGAAGATGCCTAAAATGGCCCTTGCAATTATTTCTGCTCGCTGTATCTCTCGGAAATTGTACTTCCTGGAAAATCTATGTGCACGTAGAACCTCGAGGCATATGTCCAACCAATAATCCCGGCGGGAGTTCCTTTCAGTTCAGGAAATTCCATGTAAACAGGCTCCACTCTGTAAATAATAGTCGAGAGTCGTCAGCTTTACAAATAGAGCTGACAAAAGACATGGACTGAGAATTGTCCAAAAAATCCATTGAAATCTCAATATGATGTGTATTGAGTAAACATACACAGAGGCCGACTTGTACATCACAGCCCTGTCAAAAAGACGAGCACCCAATGGTCCAGTTAATTCAGGCTTTATGACCTGCTTCACATCTGTTGCCAGATCATATCTAACAGCTTTGTCATATACCCCAACTCCCAACGATTCAAAATAGAGAGCATAGTTGGTCAATGTCAAACGACCTACCCATAAATGAAAAAGACAAAATTATAATAGACAGAAGCAAATGTTTGAATAAGATCATAAGCTAGCATTCACAACACAAATCAGTCATTCTGAGATGGTGTGTAAGGAAAGTCCAGTTTTGACTGCAATCTACAGATTTCTGTACAAGTCTGCAATATAAGCATCATTTGCATAGAAGAGTCTCCCGACAACCCATTCTAGAGTTTTTCTTATCCAAAGTGCCATGTTCCATGACAGAATTAACTGAGAGCCTTGTTGATGTAGAGAAATGGCACAAAAAGGTTCATTTTCCCTGAATTCCACTTGACACATTCTTGAGCTCACTTAGTACATGGTTAACCAGCAACACTAAGCAACCTAGAGAAAAGTTCCAGTTTCTCCATCTTGGACATGTCTCTAAAACTGACAAGCTAGTCTCTGTCCTAACAGTGCATGAGATGTTTAGCCAGAGTTTGTGGTAGTTAAGGCAAACCAGCCCTAAAATCTAGGCCCCCACCTTGAATTCACCATATGAAGTTTGAAGCAACATTGCCAGTAGAGCTGTACCTTAACCTGTGTTTCAAAATCCATAACTACAATATGGGAACAAAACCACCAAATTAAATAAATAAATAAAAATTGCCCACTTATTACCTCTGTCATTTGCTAAATCCTGACTTTGCTGCAAATTAGAAGATTTTTGGATGAAATCATCTTAAAGCTGAAGTATGTGGGACATATATTTCATTTGGCAAATTCAAATTCAATTTGCTCTGCCCATAACAAATGGAAGATAGGGATGAGAAGCAAAAGTTTCTAAGGCTCAAGAATTCAATCTTCAGTCAGAAGTAATCTTGCACGTAAAAGGTTCATGATTATCAAACTCCAGCAGCTACGATACAGTCAAATCATCATTTCAGGAATTGATTTCCCACCAGCTAACAGATGATGATCCACACAATCAACCAGGGAACCCAACCTAAGATAAATTCCCACAACTTGATTGTCAGGACAGAACTCACCAGGCCAAGCTGAGATACCAATGTGCTGCAATACAGGTTGCAGAGGAACAGTGCCATCTATATCAAGAATAATCTCTCCTTCAGCAAGCTGGAGGTTAGATAATGTTGGTCCCGAGACATTCTTTGCAGCCTTAATCACTCTGCATAGATGGAACAAAGTAGTAGTTGACAACCATTTGCTAGTGAACATCCAATCCATTAAAAAGTGTGAAATAGCAATCAAGATGCATAATCAATCTGCAACACTTGAAATAGTATGAATGGTGCCTCACATGTAGTTGTAAAAACTATATTCTTCTCAAAATGAAAAGAAAGCAACAAAATCTTTCTCAACAGCTATGAATTAAAAGGTCTTGTTTCACATCTTCAAAAGCCTTCTTAACATACCATGGACATCATAAAATTTTAGAGCAATCAACTAGATACTGCATCGAACAGCAGTTACTATCAGTAATTCAAAAATTGTAGTTCCCGCAAGTCAATTTTCTGGTCTGCTTCCATTTTTAGGGCCTGGTCTTTCTGAGTTTTCTATCGTCTGCTACATGGCAGCAGTACCATTTTGGTTCAAATCTTTCCACCTCCTAGTACTTTTCACTGTCCTCCCTCTGGTCATCATCTCAATCCGGCTAACAAACCTGAGTAGTTAGATGACTTGTGTATAGCTGTTGACTCCTACTTTGAACAATTATGTCATCCAAACAAAAGGTATAATTAAATCTCCAAAGAACTGTACTGAATTTCAAAGGATCAAAATGAATGTCTTTGTTCTATGCTTCTCAGTCTGTTTCCTAGTCACCCTCCCTGCCAGGATGTCATGGCCTTCTGGAGTGTTTGCCTTCACCTACCAACTCAGTCAAATCACCAGTCCAATATGCAGGTGCTCCAAGGGAACAACATTCAGTTTTAGAGATAATTGACTCTGACCATGCCTAAACAACACAATACAGCGGTCTGTGTTGTGAAACTTCATGCAAACAATTTGGAGCCCTAACTGAAGCTAACTCTGATTGGTTGATCTGATTAATCCACTGATGTTGGGCTAGTTGATGATCCTTCTTTATCTTGGTGGACATATATTATGCTTGGAAGTACAGAAAATCGCACTAGCAAAGCCTATCAAGTACATGTTGCATCTTTTTGTGCTTTGTCTATGGGTTGAATTAGTAGAGAAGCCTATCAGCTGCATGATGTTTAAATTAACCTTGCAAAAAAACAAAATTAGATCCAGCATTATCTGGTCAATTCATATAATCCTGTTATGAAAATTCAACTATCTAGACCAAACACTAGAAGGAAAAGAAACACTGAAATTTCTTTGTAAAAATTCTGGCAAAAAATAAGTAAAGTGGCAGACATTGTCACGGTACAAACTATAACAGCCAGAAAAGCAAGAAAGGAAGCAAGTCTTTACTTATTGAGACTTCGAAGGTACTTGTCATATAAAAGAAAATGAAGCCGGTTGAATGAGGAGCTTGTGAGAGCATAAAAAAGATTCTTGACAGTTATTACATCAGCAATGGCAGCACAAGCTGGAGCGATTCGTGAAAACGCATCGATCCCAGCAGTTTTCTTGTCATCAACCTAATGGAGTAAGAAAACAAATCTCAATTCTATGTTTTGCCCTACTATCAACAGGACTATTGTGAAAGCAGTAACCTAACAATTGGCATTGAGCAAGACACTGGAGACTCCATGCAAGAGCACTGTGCACCTGAACAGCTGTGGTAGTTGAGGCTGCGTAAAAGAGTGACCATCCATCAGCACCTTCTGCTTCTTTGCAAGTAGGTGTTTCCTGCAATCAAGATAATCAAAGTCAGTCGTATGAAGCAGTAGAGTTCCAGTTCCTTCAAATCACCAAAATGAGGATTTCACCACCCATAAAATAAATAAGTGGGTGTTTTAAAAATATCAGTAGGTTATCAAAAAACTCGTCTCACTTTGGCCAGCACTTCACTCGCCACATCTGGGGACTCCCAGGCAAGCATCATATCAAATGTCAAGCGGCGGAACTCCTTGTCATCCAAATAATCAGGAGCTTTTGTTGCCACATTCATTGTCTTGTATGAGCAAAACTCTACAAAATTCCTAGGGTAGACTGAAGGTTGCCTAGCACTTTCAGGCATCTCTTCATCAAAACGATGACACAGTTCTTCAGTGGAAATTTTAAGGATCCTGAATATATAAGCAAGTAGATAAATCAAATCAATTTATAAGAAAAACAAGAAAAAGCACCCAATCAGGCTAATAGTTAGGTCAAGGTAGCTACACGAGTGCAAGACTACAATCCTAAAAGTGCCATTTTCATTTTGAATGCCAATACCACTTTTTATCTAAACTCCTGAAGCCCACCTGGACTCATCATTCAGGTCCCCGCTCAAGTAGAGTCAAAGATAAGCGGTGGCATATTCCCATAAGCATTGAGGAATATCAAATATTCCATTTGAGCAACTTTCCAGGATTAAGTTAAAGCTCCATATCTGAAACAATACTACAGTAACAGTATGTACTGCCGCCCCCTCTCAAAAACCACTTCTCTCTCCAGACTATTCGCCCAAAACCATCAAACAACAAGAAGCTGCCGACTGATTGCCAAAAACACATGGAAATACTCATGTCCGCACATGGATGTGCACATCAGAAACAGCTGACTGATTCCCTGAACATCTTTCATCTTCTCCAAGTTCATCATTGTTTAATCAGCACTAAATAAAAGACCGAAGGCAAAGGGACAGATGACTTAACACTCAGTTACAGACACTTCTCATCGGCATCTCGTTGAGCGAAACCATCAATAACATGCCTTAAACATCAAGCAAGCGTGAAGAACAGATAGGTTCCTCACAATCTCACACGAACATTTTGGCAGCAACTACAATAGACAAGCTCACGTACGATGTCAGTCACTGCTGTATGCTAACATAGGCCTAATATTGAAACCGATGTTCAAGCCCAATCAAGTCGGCAAAAGTCATCATACATTACGGCTACCGTCACGGATTCAAATTTCACAAGCATTCCTAAGTCCACACAAATTTTTCAAAAAACAAAATGCATATCGCGGCATAGTCTGAACCTAAAGCCGCCACGCTCTTTCGAACATTGCGCACCAAGCAGCACAAACCTCCGCCGACACCTCGAGGTACGTTCATTCGATAGAGAGTTCGAATCTCCCGGGAAAGCACATTCACTTTCAGGTCGGTCGGTCGGTCGGTCGCGAGCGGAGAAAGGAATCGGAAGCGCGCTCACCTGGAACAGCGAGACGCGACGGAGTTGGCGACGGGGGAGAGGAAGGGGAGGGGCCTGGGGGAATCGGCGTCGTCCCCGGCGCCCGATTTCTTGCGGACGAAGAGGGACCTGAGCGAGCTCTGCTGGCCTCGCATGAAATTCTCGAAAAGCGTTCCCACCGTGCCGCCATTGCTACTGCCATTGCCGTCACCGTCGCCGTCGCCGTTGCCGTCGCCCCTCACGACGGGGACCTCCATGCTCTGGTTCCGCTCGCGAGCTCTCTCGATGTTCGTCTTCTCCGCTGGGAATGAAGGAGCGAGGATCGACGCGTCTCGGCGCCAAATGAAGATGCCTTGCGTGATTTGGCCGTGTTTCGATTCTCGATGCTCTTCGCTTTCCCTGGGAAACAAATCGAAGCTTGAACGTGATATTGCTCTTTCTTTTCTTTTTTAAAATTTTCATTTATTGGGAAAATTACTCTGGACGTCCCAAAATTAAAATCTTAAAACCCTTTAATGGTGCGATCTAATTCCAAAAGCATATATATTGATGTTCTCTTTTTAATATTTGAGTTTTCTCTTTTCATTAGCTATGCATGGATTAGGAGTTGAGTGGAGGAAAAAAAATAAAAACATTTCAACCCGTTAAATCAATTCATATTGAATAAGTATTCTTAGAGTTCAATTTGATTCAAGAATAATTTCTTTACAAAAATTCTCAAGTTGCTATTTGCATTTTGATTTGGTTGTATGCTCAATTATAATTATACTTTTTGGTTTGGTTCAATTTGACATTCAATCTGCCTTGTACTTAATACTCGCTTATGAGATGTTCAATGGTTCATATCAACATTTCCCTTAAGGTTCATCTTACTTCGTAAAGAACAAATAAATTGAAAAAAAAAGTCTAAAAAATGATTATTTTTATCAATTGAAATTATAAGTTAATGCAGAATGTTTTTATGATCGATAATAATTTATTTATAAATTTTTTAAGAACGCTGAAAAAAGTTTAATTATTTTCGTAAATAAGTTAATTTATTTTTGGCATTCCCATTCCAAATAATTACTCTCTCCCGTCAAAATAAAGCACACGAAAACCCGCCGCGCGTCGTGCGCTAACCCCACGGGACGGTCTTTCCTCTATCGATCGCGCCGCCGCTGCAAATTTCCAGTCCGACGCCGCTGACTGGCGTCTGATAAGACCCCGTTTTTTCGGACACGACACTGATCAGCGAATAATCGATCCGAGGCGTTCGTCGCATTTTCACGCTATCCTTTTCTTTCGATTGAGATAACCGCCCGCTTTTATCACCGCACGGAAAAAGATGGGTCAAGCTCAGAGCGACGTGGCAGCAGCGAGCGAGGCGGGGGCTTCGGAAGATCAATCTCGAGGCGGGCTGTCGGCGTCTCCGTCTTCTTCCGGCGGTGCTTCGAGCATGGATTCTCTGATTGCGGGTGCTTGCTCTTTTCCCCTTTTCTTCTTCTTTCTTTTTTTCCATGGGGTCAACGAGCGATGCCTGTTTTAGCTCGAAACAAGGCTCTGATTCGTCCCCGCATCTCGCTGCGGTCGGATGTTTTGGTGGATGGAACGTGTCGGGTGTTCTGTTGCCGAAATTGGGTATATGAGTTCGTCGATGTCCTTTATGTGTTGGATTCGCCTGTTTCGTTAGAGGGGTTTGTGTACTTGGCGTTTCTGGTGGTCGTCAGGGATTCATATTAGCTTATGAGTTTTCTTATTGATACTGAAATGGGGAAATATGGTTTTGGGTAATCGAGAACTTGAGCTGAAAATTGTTAGTGAGGGCTGAGAGCCGTGTTGGTTGTCCTTTAGAATTACAGTGGACGACGTTTAATGCAACGCAGACAAAAAGTTACACATGGACTTGCTTAGCAATGAATGAAAGATGTGACATTTTTACCTTTCGTTAGGAGAAACACAGGATGTTCTGGAACAGATGGTTTCCTAAGATTGAATGGACAATGTGTCTTTTACGAAATTCATTCATTTGTCAATGTGTCTTTGACCAAATTCGGTCATTTCTCATCAAGCTGAAAGGGGCAGTTGGGAGGATTCTTCTTGTGCCCTGTATGATGCTGTATTACTATTGGAATACTGCTGAGCCCAATAAAAAGAGTAGCATAGTGTGCTGAGATGAATCTTCTGTATTGTGTCTAGCTGTATAGGAAGACCTAAAGAGGTGTGGAAGGAGATGTTATGGAAACATGTGAAGCACTTGGAGCTTACGAGAGACCATAAACAATAACAAGGGCAATTGTGTGATATAACAGGGCTTGTGCAAGTGAGCTCATTTAGTGGAATAAGGTTTAGTTTGTTCTGTAGTATTGTTGTACTTGCCATTTTAGGAGACATCACACATCCCTAATTAGTGAGAAGGATTCAGTTGTCATGATCTTAGTTTGAATTTTGAATCCTTGAAGGGCTGCTAATAGTTATACATCTCTCTTGGTTACCAACTCAAAGAACAGCTGGTATACTAGTTGAGGATTATACTTTGAAACTGGGGAAAGGTGTTTCCACAGGGTTCATATGGCTGAATGGACTGATGTTAGAGTTTTGCCTTATGGGGACCAGAGTGCACACCTTGAAGTACATTTGTAATCCTTATTTTCATAGCTTAACCACAGATTCATTTTTCTAATGATTTCCTTCTGTAGAATTTTAGGTTATTACTTTTGGATTTCTTGTTTTCATTATGAATTTGCTGATAGCTCTGTTTGTGTGGGCAAAGAAGTTTAGAGACCTATGGAGAAACTTAGAGGAATTTTTTGTGTCTATATATATAGAAGTAAAAGCTCCAGCTGTATCGTGTACTTGTAATTTCAGAGGTGTGGTAGATTTGTACCATAGGAGCCTAACTTGTCAGACCTTTTGATCGTTCAATTATGAGGAGTTTTGAATGTGGATTAAAAAAACACAGGTCATGCTTTTCCGGTTGGTTTATCCTGTTAAAATCTGGGAAATACAAAAGATTTCCTTGCATATCTCTCTTTGTTTTGTTTTTGTCTAGAAAATGCTGTAAATGAGATTCCATTTTTATTGAGGGCTAATTCTTTACAATGACGTCATACGTCATACCAATATTGTTTTAATGATTCAATGTAGTCATCCTATTCTTTTACTGGTTTATGTGAATAATTCATTGTTTTGTTTTTCAGAAGCTGCAGCATATGCCAATGATGAAAATGAGGTTAATTCTCTCTCACGTACTTGTTCATTTAAATAAATAAATTAGCAGGGATCTGATGTTTTTTCAGTCTGTAGATGCAAAGGCACAGAAAGCTTTGGAATGTCCATGCATAGCTGACTTGAGAAGTGGCGCATGTGGTAACCAATTTTCTGAAGCTTTTGTGTGCTTTTTGAAAAGCACTGCTGAAGAAAAGGTATTTATATTGTACTTATTCATGGAAAGTCAACGGCTTGTTCAATCAACAGTGTTGAGTCGTATATTGGTCCCTACCTGCTATAGTGCTATTGCCTTTCTTTTCTCATAGTCTCTCGAGTGAAAATTGGCATAACTGCTTTGATTTGAAAGTGAAAGGAAAGGAAAACAGGAATGCTTTGTACATTTCTTGCTCTCTTCATGCAATCTTCGCAACATTCAGTATTTTGTTTGACCTTGTTCTAAAGTTTTAATGGCCTGGCACTAATGGAAAATAGATTTGGTCTCTGGGGGTCAGGTCTTAATACTTTGAGTCTTTTGACAAGTTAATAGTTAGCAAGAAAGCTTTGCAGCTATTCACTTATTGCGATTATTAGTCTGTCCATGAGAACAGTTTTAGCTAAGTGTAGCTCTCTATTAGAATGCATACTGAAAAGTTTGAAACATTGCTAACAAAGATAAACCTGCTCTATTTGTAAGGGCTCGGATTGCGTCCATCCGTTTGTTGCTCTGCAGGCTTGTATCAAAGCCAATCCTGGCGCATTCTCTAAAGACGTTATAGAAGGTGACAACGACGATTTCAAGAAAGAGGAAGAGCCGAAGCAAGAGTACCAAATCATCCCTCCCACATGGTCCAAAGAATCGCGCAATGCGAACTCCAAGCTTTAGCACCATTTCCCTTAGTCTCCCCTCTTGCTTGCACAAGGACCTCTAGCAGTTAGAAAAAATTGTTAGTCGTTTCATCTCAGTCATTTAGGTATCACAGGAGCATTCATTACTATGCAATAGCCAATGATCTTCTCATTATGATAGCCTTGGAGATATTCTCCTACCTCTGAGCCCGAAATATAATTCATAAGATGTGGTTCCATTTAACATTGGAGCAGTTATTACCACCTTGTCGGATATGCGAAAAGACCGCTTGCGTTTATTTGCTAATAAATATTACGGAAACTCGATTAGTATGTTTTAAATCAGAGCAATGTATAGTTTGGAGTGCTTGAAATAGTGTCATATCATTACTAATATCATAGAACAGACATTGTTGTATGAAAAATATACAAAAGTAAAAAGCACATGTATGCTTTTAGCTATCTCAATTATGGATAAGCATACTAGAAGTTTTAAGATTTGTCATGAAAGTGCAATTACATCTTAAAATTTTCAAAATGTCTAATCAAGTCTTAAAATTTGTCATAAAAATGCAATTGGATTTTAAGACTTTTAAAAGTGCAATCAATGAAAGGGTTTGATTGGACTAGCTTGACAAGTTTGAGGAATTAATCATGTTTTTTGAAAATTTTAGGTCTCAATAATTGAATTTTAGGATTTAATTATATTTTTTGAAAGTTTTAAAAATCAGTTATATTTTTATGATAAATTTTAAATTTTCTAATGTGCTTATCTTTTGAAGTTATATCTTTGTTTGATGACATGGTGTTTGAATCACCATTGACACTGTATAAATTCAAGTCTCAACTTATAATTTCTTAATCAAAGTGAACATCCTAGTATTTTAGTTTTCTAATTGCACTTAATAGGGTCCTCCAGTAGACATCCTCAGATCTTCTAGAGGAGAGGAATAGAAAAGTCCATCTTGGCATTTCTAGTTCAACCAATTTCGGAGAAAATGAGGACTTTACTAGCCAGACAACAAAAGTCTAAATCCAACATCAAATTCTTCATAAACACCAGCAATGACAAAAGTCATTCATTTGGGATGTTACTGCCAAGTGAGAACTACTAGGATATCTGCTTGAAAGTAGATTATGTAGTCTAGTTCATGCATTAGTAGAAACTAGAACAAAACGTTACCCAATATATCACTATGTGTAGCAAACTAAGCAAATGTCGAACCAGCTGAGTCCAAACGAAAGAGAGAACCATCCATGGCTGTTTTTCGAAGAGTCATGGTCCTCGCGATTAGGCTCCTTTGCATCCTCAACATCGCAAATTCGCAGGGCACATTCTCGACACGACAAAGTATACACAATATGCAACGGAATTGCGTTTCAATTCGGAGGAACCTTCACTAATGGGTTAAGCCATGTTCATTAGGATTTAGCAGATGCGACGGCAGACAACGTCTATGATTACTATAGCCAATCGACAAGCTCCAAGGATGGTTGCTACGACCACGTGACTTGTTAAGCTTTTGAATTATGACTATGTCTCTTGCGTCATCATCGCTAGCAATTAGCTAGTCGAATCAAACCCACAAAGCACGTGAGCTCAGTTGCAGCTCCAGGATTGTAGAATTCGAAACGAGACTTATCCGTTCTATAAGTGATAACTTTCCAAACTTCTATTATTCTATTTAGTTTGGTCATGTTGACATCTCCAGCATAGTAATCCATCTCTGTATATCCATTGGTCTAGGGAATGATATAATAGTTTGAAGTTTAATTGTCACATTAGATTTGTAATTTAGCTTAGTCTAATTTCCCTATAAATGGATTCTAGGGAGGCCGGACTTTGGGTTTCATGTAATTTGAGTATCTTGTTCATCTCCTTTTTGGGTGAACAAATTTATTTAGTATGTAAAATTCAACATCTATCACATATTATTAATGACCCTCACTTCAAGTGATTTTCAGATCGGACTTCGTGTCAAACTTTCAACTAATTAAACTTGGAGAACAATTTGGTCACTTGGCATTACCGAATCACCTAACAAAGTCAACTCAACTAAACATTTTAACATGGAAACATATCATTTTAATGGCCATAAAGAACCAAGGTACCATACATTACTTATAGTAGGCCGGTATGCCTTGAACACATTAATGATGATACGCTCGCTTCAGAATCAGTTAAAATGAAAGTAATATTCAAAATGATGTGACAGTAGATAGTTAATTAAATGAACCAGCTTCAATATCCAAAAACAATTTGCCACCTAATTTAGTATACTTATTTTGTAACTCAGATTGAGTAAACATGATATTAATGTAGCTAAGAAGATTCGGGGCAATAAAGGATTAAATGTGCCATTTAGTTGATGTTATTTTGGTCACAATTAAAATTTGTCCAGTGATAATTAACTGTGGCGCAAACTAAAAATTAACGGTTGCACGAAGGGTCAAGGTTTGTGGGAAGAATCAGTAACTCATCAAAACTTTGTAGTTTGTCATGCCACGGTGCGAAAAGTTCAGGAGAGTGATTCGTGACTTCTGGAAGTTTGGGGGGTCATTGTACAATGTGTGATAGTTTAGAGGGGTGTTCAGCAATTAACCTAAAAAAAGCAAAAAAAAAAAAAACGGGAAATTCAAAAGCTAATTATGCACGTGCCTCTCACGTGACTTATCCCGGCGGCGAGCTACGGCAATCCGCCCTGAACCCAAAAGCCCACTCGAAAATTCTCCACCTCCTCCGCTTCCAGAAATTTCAATCTCGGCTGTGCAGCAGAGGGAGAGAGATGGGGAGCGCCGCGCCGCCCGCTCAAATCCCGACGAGCTTCGGCCACGAGCTCCGAGCCTGCCTCCGTTGCCGCCTCGTCAAGACCTACGATCAGGTCCTCTCTCTCTCTCTCTCCATCTCCCGCTTTTCTTCCGATTCCGCGGTTCTGCGCGATTTCGCGATTGTTCGGCGTGATCTTTTTCTTCGTTCACTGTACGTGCGATCGTTGCCTTCTTCTTTGGGCGTTTTCGTAATTCTGAGGTTTTGTCGCGCGCTATTTGCAGTTCCGTGACTCGGGCTGCGAGAACTGCCCCTTCTTCAAGATGGACGAGGACCACGAGCGCATCGTCGAGAGCACCACTCCCAATTTCAACGGGTACAATTCTCGTTGGCTCCTCATTGCTCATCGCGGAAACCCGCGATCCTCGCTTAGTGTGAGATTTTTCGTTACTTGGGTCGGTTGAATAAGTTTGGTGGAATCCTCTTTTCCAGAATTTGGACCTAAAAGTTTCGAACTTTTGTAGGAATAATGATGTTTTATAGAATAGGATGGCCTGCATGGTTATGTGGCTTGACTTGTTCGTACTACTGATGAATGCACTTCCTCTTTTCTCTGAAAGAGAGGAAGAAAGAAATTGGTCTGCTTCTGCCTAGGAGCAATGAGCCGGGTAGCTCAGTTGGGCAGGGACGGGTTTTGTCTGGCGTAGGGGCCGATTGAACCCTTTGTTTAGTCCACCGTTAAGAGGACAAAAAAGAATAGTTCTAGCGCCCTTTTGGTTGAGGAATAAGGAGTAACCTTTTGTTCAATAATTTGGCTTTAAGAGTAACTCAGCTTTAAAATAGGATGATGAGGGTTTCACTGATGCGCTTCCATTTCATCTCCCTGCTAAAATTGATGTCAACACCTTGGAATTCATTCTCGCAGGATAATTTCTGTCATGGATCCTAGTAGGAGCTGGGCTGCTCGGTGGCTAAGAATCGGTATGTTTTATTTTGTACTAACAGATGCTCCAAGTAATTTTGTAGTATGCAGAATGGTGTACATGTATATTTTATGCAAGTTCCTACACCTTTGTGTTATTTTCTTTTGTACTCTTAATAGAAGTTATGTGGAGGATTGTGCTCAAGACTGTATAACAAAAGTTATGTCAAGTAGATTGGTTGGCCCTAACACATTGCCTCTATAATTGGGTATGGACATGAGGAATCGCTTTTTTGTATAATTGTGGCAACACAACTGTTTATTTACTAGTGCTGGTGAAGATTTTTGTGGTATTAAACTGGGAACTGTGATCATCTGGGAGAACTAACCTAGTACCTGGTGTCGAAATTTGTTTTTTTCTTGGGCATAGGTGAGTAAAATGTATATCATGAGGGATGAATTTCAAGCTCTGATTTCTGGCATTTTTGCTTAAAAGAAGATCACTTCATTTCTGGGAGGAGGCTTTGAGATCTTATGCATTTTAACTCTGTAGCGGGAAAAGTTCACATACACAACGAGTTTGTTGTTACAAACTTTAGGAATGACATATTTAGAGAATTTTCTCTAGTTCTGTGAGGTTGATTTTCTTTCCTTACAGTTTCGTAGAATATTGATGTTTTTTCCTTCTCAATATATTTGCCAGTGTAAAGATTCTGCAACTTGGCAATTGCTTCATTGCTGAAATTACCTTGGATACCAAGTCTCATATTCTACGTTTTTGTAGGAAAATTTGTTCCTGGCGTGTACACACTAGCAGTCTCAGAAGCACTACCTGAGGACCTGCAGGTCTGTAATTCATCGGGACGTGAATTGTTGACATCTTCTTTTATGTGATAGAATTTATGTTGAATGTGCTCCATTTGTCATTTTTTTCTTCATAATATCGAGGGTGCCCAATTTGCATAATTCTGCCATATATAAGCTATGGCATGAAGTAAATCGCTTTATGCAGACAATTATCGCATTGGGCATTTTAACTATGACGTCTTAGCTCATGATAAGTTTCCTTTTGCATATATGGTCATTGAAAGCCAATTGCCGAATCTACATGAAATAGAGTTTCTGTTGCTCGTTATAAATAATATTACTGAGAGTGCCACACTTCTCAGATGTCGAGGGCTGTTGTTATGTAGTTTAACATGCAGAAATGCTGCAATTCCTTAGAGAAGCTGTGGTGGGATATCACTATCAAATCTTCTTCATTCTTTGTCTGTTGCTGAGAGTGAAGCATCCTTGTTTTTATGCCACTTACCCTTAAGATCGAGTGCCTGTCAAAATAATTATTCAATATGATGCTCAGTGCCCAGACCAATTTGTTGAAGAAAATACTTCACATATTGGTGCCATCATATCACTAATCAATTGTAGGCATGCCCAGTTCTTTGTTCTGCTCATATTAGGCCCTTTGAGACCCATCAACCCTGGGATTAGCATGATCACTGTCTTCTGGCTTTGAGCCGACTATCTCATCTTAATCACTGTCAGTATCCACGTATCAGGGTTGTGATGAGGACAAATAGAGGAGTAAAAGATGAACTCAGCTGCTCTTTACTGTGCTGAGTATAAATTCCGCATATATATTAAGATGTAAGTAGTTATGAAGATGTAAAATTTGTTAAATGGCAAGGCAGATACACCAAGAGTTTGATGATCAGGAATCAACTAATTATTTGCGGTAGAATGACATAATGATCAGATCATCATATGATTTGAACAGAGTTCAACGAAACTACTTATTATCATTTGAGAATAATGAGGCTATTTAAAGGACGAAAAATAATCTCACCTTCCATTAGTATTTTGTATATTAGTGATGTCTGGAATGCTGAATCCGTCCATCTTGAGCTTGTCCTTTGTATGTATCAATTTCAAGCAAAGTAAGTCCAGACCTAGGGACTGGGGAGGACAATTCCAATTGCTATTCTTGGTGTTGCAATAGTTTAGTTCTTTGTTCCGCTGTGGAAAAGCATTCTCCGCATTTCCTTCTCTTTCTCTTCTATAACTCATGGTCAGATGATTCACTTGTGTTAGAATTGTTCTTGCACTTTTTAATTTTGGATTTAGGGTCTTCAGAACCCTTGCTATGTGCACGTTGATAACGATCTTATAACTTTTGCTGATTTCTTGCAGAATTTATGCGAAGATGAACATGTGCAGTATGTGCCTCCGAAACGCATATGAACATGTGCAGTATGTTCCTTCCTATACACCAAGAGTTTGATGATCAGGAATCAACTAATTATCTGCCACACTTGTAGGGTCAGTAGTTACCAGATGTAGTATAGGAAGCGTTCCAAAGTCCTTGATCTTCAGGGTAATCGATCCTTTTGAAAATGATCGATGAAATGTATGTGATCAGAGATTCTGAAAATGCAAGCATGAACTTTTCAAAAGCACTTGTAGGTGTTATGCTTTCTTTTGCCCTCAATTTCCAGGTGCCATTGTGTTTTATTTTGCAAGGGGATAGATTGGACCATCGTGTTCAGATGCATAGTCCTCAAGTTCGATCAGCGATGGTCTCTCGGAAGTTACAGCGGTTAGCTTAGAAGAGGCTATAATCTAAGCATGTTCCGTGATTGAAAATGATCAGAAAGGAACTTATGTTGGTCTAGGACTGATCCAGAACTAGAGCTAGGAACTTTACGTGTGTATATTCTCTCAGCAGATCACAAAATCTCTGCAAGTGAACCCAGACTTGCCCCTAATTACTTGTGCAAAATAGTACGCCACGCCCACAGCTTTTCAATCTCGGAGCAGAAATCGAAGAAAAATCTGGGCGTGCTGGTGGCAAAGCTTACCAGAAAATCAGAGAAGCAGACAAAGGACTGTTCTTTCGAAAAGCAAGAGGGATGTAGGACTTCCTCCGCAAGCTCATGTTAAGCTGGACTTGTGGATTCAAAGAGAAACCGATGCGTAAAGCAAAATCAATCGCCCCACACACAAGTGAAGCTTCCTCGCCAATAATGTGAATTTGCTCATCCATATCCTTTGGCTTTCGAAGCGAGGGAGAGAGGGCTTTACACATAAACATGGAGCTCCCCTGCCATGTTTACGTACATCAGGAGAAAGGCAGGAATTCAAACGCATTAAATCGAGCGTCCTTGATGCTTAGTCGACGATCTGCTCTCACTCGTGCCCTCAAGCCAGGGACCTCATGAGATGCGCGCGCGCGAATTCTGTGCCTAATGAAGCAGTGTTGTCGGATTAATAATGCCCGCTTCTCGGGGGCTAATTAATTTGGGATTGCATGATCATAACCATTTCCAGGACATGTAAGACAATGTGAAGATAAAGTCGAAAGAATCCCCCACTGGACACTGGACACGCCCCCACAAATCATAGCATGGGAAAAAGCACTGCTTGATGAGTACTGGATAAGAAACCACAGGCGTGTGATCAGAAGCTATCATAGCAAGAAGTGCCAGAACTTCACGTCCCCATGGACCTCGAACACCCCTATCATCATCATCCTCCTCCTCCTCCTCCTCCTCTCATGTATATATATGCTTACATATCCGTGTTATTTCAAATAAGAAGAAGAATATATAGCCCAAGAAAAGAAGAAGAAGAAAGTTGAAAAAGGCAACAGCCATGGCCATTTCTTCAACTTCAAGTGGGCTTCTTTGCAATTTCATGGCGCTCTCCATGCTGTCGCTTGTTATGATCAGCGCTCGCCGCGAGATCAGTGCTCGACCAGTGAGGCATGATGACGGGGTCGGGCCGCCGTTTGGTTCATACAGAAGATATCTTCTAGATAACGGCCTCGGTCTGACTCCACAGATGGGGTAATGTTTTGCTGTTTCTTCATTGCACTATACACGGTATGAGCGCTTAATAAAATTTCATATCGGAAATGTTCTAGTGTGTACTTTCACCGCTTTTCTACTCGAGCTCTCGTGCTTTCACTTTTTCCAATCATGTCCTTCTATTACTACGCAAATTATTAATGAAGTTTCTCGGACACCAAATTCATTCAAATCCAACTTACGTGATCATCAAACGATGCTGAAGTGTGGCTTGAATTAAATATTGCACACAGACACACCATGGATAATGAATAGGTGGGAGATCGAAGAACATAAATAAATAATAAAAATAAGGAAAACAAAAGTTTGCATGGAGTTTTTGATAGCCATGACGAGCGTCTGCACAGGCAATATTTCACTCATATTACACTTCCGCGTCCTCCAACAATCACGTTGGCTGGATTTAGCTAGATTTGGTGTCAGTGAGATCTGTTTAGGTGTCTGTGTTAGTAGGAGGACTAGATTAAAATTGAAAGTACACAAGTTCAATTAGAAAAGAATGAAAAGTACGGAGGGAGAGTAGAAAAGTTTCGTTTTTCGTTTTCTTGCTTTCTCTGATTCTGCATGTATTAGCAGAAATCTCACTATTCTCATCAAAAAACGGTTACAAACTCGCTCATGTTGGCTATAATCAACTCGAGGGACAATGGCTTTGCTAGCTACTTAGTCTCAAATAGGTGCACAAAATCTTTGTAAATTTATAAATTACTTTGAGAGGTCATGTTTTATTATTTGCTTGTGCTTTGTTTAAGTAATAATAATTATATTAAATACTAAACTAGCCTATAAGTTTACAAGTATTTATATCCTACAAGTGTCTGTTTTTTTTCCTTTTGAATATATAGTCAAAATGATGGATTAAAATATCATTATATCGTATCATATCATAAATCATATCCTAGTACTTGGTATGATGATCTTCACTTCTAAACATTTGATTATGTTTTTGCAATGCAAAACTCACATAACGATTGAATTTATATAACATGAAAACGGTATCGTGAATCTTATCTAATGGATTGTTGTGGTCCACTTTGCAAATTGAGCATAATTACTTTTTACTTTGGATCTACGTTCAAATTGACATCGAATATTGGGAAACTTTCTTTGTTCTTTTTCCATCTTCACTTTGCTTCTCTCCCACACTTCTTGAAAAGTGGTGGGGCCTTTGAGCATATGAAATGAAATGATGCAAAAATCCATCACTTTATAAAAAAGTTCGATCACTTTGATCATGTCGATCGTATATTCTATCTCAAAATAATTCAAGAAGGGATGCGCTATTAGTTTTGGTGAGTTGGGCAAATTATTTTGACGAGTGAATCATAGCGGTCGAATCATTTCTTCAAATGATTTTTCCAAATTGTCCGGACCAACAAAAAACTGGCCTATTAGATATTTGGAAAATCAACTTATTATATAACGATTTGCCGCCTATTGAATATTATGAGTTCATTTTCTCCTATTCCTGCTTATACGATATTAATTTGAGCTTTCGGGCAGGTGGAACAGCTGGAACCATTTTCAGTGCGACATAAATGAGACGCTGATCAAGGAAACCGGTAATTATTTAAATAATTAAAAGCATGATATATATATATATATATATATATATATATATATATATATATATATTTCAATGTATTTTGAGCAAGAAATCAAAATTATTTATTGGTTATTAAATGTTTAAACTGTGAAGCGGATGCGATGGTGTCGAGTGGCCTCGCTGCCTTAGGATATGAATACATCAATTTAGGTACGTGATTCAACTTTCTAATTTCTTGGTTATTAATTTATTTTTTACTTCTTTTGAAATTCGTTCATATAATTACTAGCAATAATATTATTTAAACAACGACTCTAATTCTCTGATTTTTCTTATGGCTTTTAGATGACTGTTGGGCTGAACACGACCGCGACGCCAAGGTGCGTGCATTCCCTTGCTCTATTGTCGAAATAATCAGTTTACCTTAATTACTACGATATACGTCAAATTAGTTTTTATAAGAGAATTGAGATCTTGCGATTATTCAAAAATGAAACGAATTAATGGTGGTATTAATTATAAGCAGGGAAATATGGTCCCAAAAGCTTCGACATTTCCCTCAGGCATGAAGAAGCTGGCACGTTATGTGCACAAAAGAGGTCTCAAGCTTGGAATTTATTCTGATGCAGGGTATATAATCATGCATTATTATTTAAATCATTATTTCGAGGGAAATTTTGTATTCGCAAAATTAATTTATTTTCGCATGCTGAAAGTATTTGAATCGAAATGTTTGTAAAATTTTCCAGAATCCAGACTTGTAGCAACAGAATGCCGGGATCGCTTGGCCATGAAGAACAAGATGCCAAAACATTTGCTTCATGGGTAAATTACTTTTCACTATTCTTTTGATATTTTATGTGAAATGATATTTTCATGCGTTTATTAATTTTATTTTCATACATTGATAAAGGGGATTGATTATTTGAAATATGACAACTGTGAAAATAGAGGCATCAGCCCCAAGGAGAGGTACGTCGATTCACTGTCTTCATTTATGACGTCATAAATACTAACAATTTTTCTCTTTCTCTCTCTCTCTATTTTGAATTTTTCTTTTTGTGTAGGTATCCTGTGATGAGCAAAGCATTGCTGAATTCAGGGAGACCCATATTTTTCTCTTTATGCGAATGGTAAGCTACTTTAAGTTCCAACAAAGGATTTTTAAACATTAAATTATACACAAAGATTATAAAACAAGGTCATTTATATTTAATAATTTACTTTGGATTTTCACATATGTATTTTTGCTATGAATGAAGGGGACAGGAAGATCCAGCAACATGGGCACCAAGTATAGGCAACAGTTGGAGAACCACCGGGGACACTCAAGACAACTGGGATAGGTACATACCAAACCATACTTTTTTAATTAGCGGAGCAAATGATGGTAATAAGTAAATTTTTTCAGCTAAATTGATTTTTTTAATCAAGGCCTTTTTTTTTTTTTTTTTTTTTTTTTTTAATGTTTCACTGGTGTAGCATGACAGCAATTGCTGACCTAAATGATAAGTGGGCAGAATATGCCGGACCAGGTGGTTGGAATGGTAAGGATATGCACTGAACATTTTCTAAGCTGTATCATGTGATGCGTTATAAAGTAAACACCATTTCTTTCTTCCTTTACAGATTTTTTTTTTTTTTTTGAAGTGATGAGAACAAAAGGGTGCTAAAGTAGAAATGAATTCTCATTGGTTTTTTTGATTGAATCAGATCCTGATATGCTTGAAGTAGGAAATGGGGGCATGACTGCAGAAGAGTACCGCTCTCATTTTAGCATTTGGGCCTTGGTCAAGGTTATTTATCAGTATCAGCTGGAGTTCACTTACTGCATGATTTTCTATGTACAATTGTGGGTTTGTGCTAAAAATTTGATTATTAGGCTCCATGTGATTTATGATCTAGCCCTTTTTTTTCTTTTCACCTTTCCCTCGTAGGCTCCGCTGTTGATTGGATGCGACATCCGGTCCATGGACAACACAACGTTTAAGATACTTAGCAATCGAGAAGTCATAGCAGTCAATCAAGGTATATCAGTATATCAGTAACTCTTGTTTTACCTTTTGGTTTTGATTCGTAAAGATCAATTCTTGTGGTCATGGTAATTCAAAGATTTTACGTTGGACAGATGGGCTTGGAGTTCAGGGGAAAAAGATCAAGAAAGATGGAGACCTGGAGGTAATTATCTTCATCTTCTTGCTAAAACTTGGAACACAGACTTAAGGAGGAGAATTTCTTATATGAGCCCCCATGTGGATTTCTCAATTTTCATGGCATCCTGTGAATGAACTTTGTTGGGGCAAAAACTGCTAGGTCTGGACTGGTCCTTTGACTGATCATAGAGTGGCTGTTGTGCTTTGGAATAGAGGTGCTTCACCAGCAAACATCACTGCATCTTGGACCGACATCGGTCTTAACTCAGCAGCGATCGTCAATGCTCGTGACTTGTGGGAGGTATCATCAAACAATTTTCCATAATGGGATTTTGAGAATTCTGATATTTTGTTTTTTTCAAATTATTCTGATTGTTTTGCATTTCTTGTTTATCTTTCCTTCAATTTGCCAGCACGTAACTCTGGCATCTGTTCGAGATCAAATCGCCGCCTGGGTGGATCCTCATGCCTGCAAAATGTTCGTCCTCACGCCACAGTATTAGCTTTGGTGAATATGCATTCAAAGATATGCGATGTACTTCATCAGTTTAGTTCTATTGAAGAAAGTGCTGTTGGCATGGAGACTGTCTTGATTGAGAATGCGATTGCATATTAAGAAAAAGGCATTGCATTCCATTTCCTAGCCAACAAACACTGCCAAGCTGACTTTTGTGTCTGTATTAATCTTCTTGTTTCATGCACGGTAAAAGATTCCCCCCGGAACTTTGGAATGGACAACAAACAACTCTCTTGGCAGGCATTAGTTCGAGCTTGCAAGCTTCCCCATATTCTTACGCTTTTGGCCGGCCGTTTACAGATATTCACCAGCTGTATCAGCGTTACCTCACACTTCTGTTGGTTAAAAATATTTTTCTCTATGTGACATTTAATTGTTGAATATGATATGAGTCCTCTTTCTTTAAAGGGAAAGCCTTTCGAGGATGTGCTTTTTTGAGGGATAATTTAGAGCGGGCTGCAGGCAATTCGGTAGAAAGTGGCATTCGACTGCCATCTCAACGGGGAAGGCCAAAGCTGTCATGTGCAGCAGAGAGATCGTTGCATATATGATTCGAAGTCCACTTGTTCCGACTTGTATAAGGGACAAATTCTCGCTTTCGCAAATGAATGAAATATGTCTGTGAAAACAAAATCTCCGATGCTGGCATAGATGACCGTGACTTACGAGATGGAAACTTAACTTGCCTGTTAAAAAGAGCACCTTTAAAACAACACCTGACGAGGCGATCCTTGCAAAGCTCGATTTTTTTAAGTAAAAAAGTGACATCGGACTATCCGATAGCACCGCTGTTAAAACGAGTTATCTCTTCCGACCAAAAGATTCCATTCGGGCACATCAAGTAAGTCACAATAATGACAAACAATCTGTGAAAGTTGACATACCATTCCTATATTGTGATGTTCTTGTTGCTTTCTTTTTTGGAAATACATCGTCACCTAGGTTCAAAGAGCCGAACTGTATCTTGCCTTGTGAAATTAGTATGCACCTATTTATAGGGCTTCCGTGCAGAACAGGAAATACACGAGCTTCTCATGGATTGCTTTTCACTTTCTCTTCCCTTGTTCTTGCTTGTTTTGAGCGCTGTATCAGCAGGTGCAGCAAGTGGTATTAATCAAAACAGGAAGCTCGGTGAATCCAGACCAAGAAGAGATCTGTTAGATAATGGGTTGGGTCGGACTCCGCAGATGGGGTAGGCCTACTTAGCCTCTGCCATTTATGAAAAACATCTGTTGTGGTTCTTTTTCAAGGGACAGCAATATGACAACAACCCATTAGCATCTTTTGGGATCATTGCAAGAGGAGACAGGAAATTCTTTAATAAATTTATGTGTTTATTATACCAACTACAACTCTTCCCATGCTGCCTTTTCAAGATCTAAGCAAAAAGGAATTTTGCATATAATGATTTGTCCCATGCAGATGGAACAATTATAACCACTTCCCTACCCAGCTCAATGAGGAGCTCATTCGTCAGACAGGTAATTTATTCTGGAAAAAATCTCGCACTTTTTTTCCCTCTGGTACTTGCATATGCAAATATTAACGCATTACGTGGGAGCCTACAGTGATCACCACACCTGGCGAACTATCTCCTTCTAGCTCTTAATGCATTGGTTCTCACATTTCCTTCACTCTCACAGCCGATGCAATGGTTTCCACTGGGTTGGCAGCTCTGGGATATGAGTACATTAATCTTGGTAGCAGCTTTCCCTTTTAGGTTTTTTATGTATTGAAGAAGTGGTAAAATTCTCTATTTTGGCTGACTCTAGCTTTTGATCAGACGATCGTTGGGCTGAACAGAACAGAGATTCTCAGGTACAAAATCATGACAATTGAGTGTCAATATATTCTTACCGGCAGTCTTTTTTGGTGGATCTCGCCATATAATTGACCTCTTATAAATTGTTTGGATTCTGATTGTTTCAGCACATTTGCTTGTAAATCCAGAATGACTATCTTTTCAGGATGTCAAATAAGTTTAATTCTTGTAATGAGTAATGTTTTCTTGAACCAGCAAGTACTTGGTTTTCACACTCGTGCTTCTTGCGGAGCTAACACAATAAATATTGGCTTAGCATTTGATATAATTCTAAGTGATGTCATGCCATGGTTGTTACATATACTCCACAACTATGGCCAGTCCTTAAGAGTGCATTAGTGCGGTGCAAATTAGTTTCAGCAAGTCATTTTTTGGCTGCAAGAGCCTTGCATGATGCAGGTGTCTATCAGCGAGCTTGCAAAGATGTGTTGATTGCATGATTCACAATATTTGTGCAGGGGAATTTAGTTCCAAATGCTACTCGCTTTCCCTCTGGTATTAAGGCACTAGCCGACTACGTCAATAGCAAGGGTCTCAAGATCGGAATATATGGAGATGCCGGGTACGGACATCTCATGGATCCTTTAAGTCACATATCTTCCAGATGAACTTATGCTAATGATTGCAGTCTTTGCACGACGAACAAATTTGACAATGTTCAAGTGAATGCTCACTAGTATCTTTCTAAACTAGAGCAAACACAAGCTAATGTCCCATTTTTGTGGATCACGTGTTTAGCATTAAAGTGAGCCGGCAGATTCACTAAGGCACCTGAAGATATAATTAACTGATGACAGGGATGATATTGGAGATGTTTTAATTACCATGTTGGGATAACGTTGGAACAAGAGCAGATTAACTCAAGAAGATATAATTGCTGTAGGTTCTTGAGTTGAGAGAGAGAGAGAGAGAGAGAGAGAGAGAGAGAGAGAGAGAGAGAGAAGTCAGGCTTAGCATTACTCATCATACGGGCCACCCCATAACAAGCTGTTTTATCTTGACCAGGACATTGACATGTGCAAAGACAATGCCAGGGTCCCTCGGCTATGAGGAACAGGATGCCAACACTTTTGCCTCATGGGTACGAACTATCTGCAAAAATGTGTGTAGATGCACAAGAAGTAACAATCTCTTAGATATTGTGATATCACAGCCGATTGTTTTAATAGTTTAAGCTATTAGATAAAGGCGCGGTTTATTATTTAAATATTCTAACACACTCCAGCATTGAGAGTTTCTCCCAAGAGCATCCAATAACCATTGAATTTTGATTTGACATCGGATGTTCTAGATTATGTTGTTATTGTTAACGGACTTCGGCATTCTTATTCAAGTGAAAAGCATTCTCCCACTGATGCTACTGCCGTGATTAGCAGTTTTTTTTTTTTTTTCCTCGGCAGCATGATTTTGGCATGTCATATGAACTTTACATGGCTCAGTTCAGCTCACTCTTATGCAATCTTTTCTGAAATTTTTGGTCTTTCAAAACTGAAATTCTACTACATGTCATTCTATATAATGCTTTTGCTCTTGGATTTGAAATCTTATATTTCTCAAATCTTGAATTTATTGTCTTGATACATTCCAGATCGTTTATTTCTGTATGAAATTACCTGAAAGTTACTAGAGCGAACCTCCAGAAAAATAGTAGGCCTGCCAATGGGGTCTATTCTGAATATTTATCATCTATAGTCTTAAATGTTCCAGTGTCAGACATGCATAATCTCACCAATTAATTTCCCCTCTTGGTTTAATCACTGCAGGGGATTGATTACTTGAAGTATGATAACTGTCACAACGATGGGATTAGACCTCAAGAAAGGTAAAGCAAATTGCGATTTGATTGTGGAAGGTAATCCGCTACGACTTGTGAATGAACACTCTGATATTGATTGGCAGATACAGAAAGATGAGCAAAGCCCTTCTGGCCACTGGAAGGCCAATCTTCTTTTCTCTGTGTGAGTGGTACGTGACCACATCAAACTCTGGTAACTGCTTTTGGTGTATGCATCATCTACGCATGAGAGTGTTCAGAGACTGAACAATTATAGTAATTATCAGTCACAAAATGTGTAATATGGTCTCTGTAGGGGCGATGCCAATCCTGCAACTTGGGCACCGAGCATTGGAAATAGTTGGAGAACTACTGGAGACAAAGGATACCTGGGAAAGGTAACAGCAACTAATCAGTGGAAATGAATTATTGGTTTCGATAATCAGATGAATGAGAAGTTACTTTTCTTGCTCAACATGGAAAAACCGATTCTTTGCTGTTGCAGTATGATATCCAAGGCTGATCTAAATGATATGTGGGCATCATATGCCGGACCAGGCGGATGGAATGGTTATAATAATCGATATGTTCAAATGCAATTAGGATATGAAACTCAATCTGTCTAATGGATGTCCTAATCTCTGGCAACTGTTCTGTGGTTTTTTCAGATCCCGACATCGTTGAAGTAGGTAATGGAAATATGACTACAGAAGAATATCGATGTCACTTTAGCCTTTGGTCTTTAGCAAAGGTAAAAGTTCATCCTATAAAAGAATCGAGTAGCATATTGGGTTACCTTATTGAGAATTACGTTTCCTTACAGTTAATCACTTTGCAGGCTCCACTTATCTTAGGTTGCGATATTAGGTCCATGGACAACAACACGTTTGAGTTGGTCAGCAACAAGGAGGTCATCGCTGTTAATCAAGGTCTGGAGAAATTAGTTGATTTTTATGATTATCTTATGGTCAATGTAAAGGCAAAAGGAAGTTACAGCTCCTGATCCTTGTTTTCTTTGGGCGCTTGTGGCAGATGTTCTTGAAATTCAAGGCAAGAAGGTGAATGGAACTGGAGATTTAGAGGTGAATCCGCCTACACAATGCATTTACTTTACAAGGGGCGCACAAGATTTTCACGTTATGATACGCTCACTAGTCCTCCCTTTTTTATGTTGATGTGCGGCAACAGAGTGGCTGTAGTCCTCATAAATAGAGGGCTTTCTACTGCCACCGTGACTGCCGAATGGAGTGACATTGGTCTAAATTCTTCTGTGATCGTTGACGCTCGTGACTTATGGGAGGTATGAATGCAATAATTTCCATTTTTTTTTTCAGGCTTCCATATGACATGATATGTTGTGGATAGGATCGAATCTTTCTCGAAGTACTTGAAGCCGCATATTACCCAGTTTAACGTGAATATGGCTTGAAACTTTTCAGCATTCAACGACAACCACAATTCAATATCAAGTGAATGCAACGCTTGATTCTCATGCCTGTAAGATGTTCATCCTGACGCCACAATAATGCCCCGTTCATCTGGGATACAAGTGTGCAACGACACCTCTAGACATTAGTCAATATGATGCAATAAGAAAGACTAAATGTTTCCACATATGCAGAAACACAACTTGTACCTCTGTCTGGTGGTATCTAAAATCTGTATCCATCTGAATTTCATGCACGACCAAAATGAGATCAAGACAGTTGCATTAACTGTTCCTAGCAACCAAAATGTAACGAGGAAGCTCCAGCCCATGAAGCAAGTCACAGGTTTTGTTGCAAGTTTGGAAGCTAGGACAGCAAAAATTCTATTAATCGCTTCAAAAATTCGTGACTCTCTGGAGGTCTCTTTGAACAGCAAAATGATCCTTACAACACTACAAAAACAGCAAATACTAGCTTTAGACCGTCATATAAATCTAAGGATTCTGCGGATGCTGTAGCGTGTCCACTAGAAGAAACACCTTGTGAGCTGAAGATAAAGTACCTCATAACAGCATAGTTATTACCTTCACCTTATACTAAAAAGAACCCTATAAACCCAAAATGAGATCAAGACAGTTGCATTAACTGTTCCTAGCAACCAAAATGTAACCAGGAAGCTCGAGCCCATGAAGCAAGTCACAGGTTTTGTTGCAAGTTTGGAAGCTAGGACAGCAAAAATTCTATTAATCGCTTCAAAAATTCGTGACTCTCTGGAGGTCTCTTTGAACAGCAAAATGATCCTTACAACACTACAAAAACAGCAAATACTAGCTTTAGACCGTCATATAAATCTAAGGATTCTGCGGATGCTGTAGTGTGTCCACTAGAAGAAACACCTTGTGAGCTGAAGATAAAGTACCTCATAACAGCATAGTTATTACCTTCACCTTATACTAAAAAGAACCCTATAAACCCAAAACCGGGGGCAAAGAGAATTAGGGAACAAAAAAGGACAGATTCGTTGGGCGAACAAGGTCTAATGGATGCCTTACCAGTTACCACCTGTATTATTACGATGTACAAGGGTCGGCACTAAATGATACCAGAGCGATATGGAGTCAAACCTGTCTCGATGCAGCACAGGAAAATAGAAAGTTCTAGTGTACCGTGCTCAATATGTATGATTCGAAGTAAGATTCAACTTGGATTAGCCAATGAGACCTACGGATATGTCCCAATAATATTAGCATAACCTGTGATCTTACCACTTTCACGAAACCTTCCCTAGAATTTCCTGAGGGGAAAAAGTTGAAAAGCCAAGCAAAACAGGGAAGAATCAAAAGCTCTGCAGTGCGTACCAGGATTCAAAAAATTGCGTAGCAATATCTTGATTAATGGATGCCAAACTTACAAGAAGAAGTCCAGCTGAAGTATGTAAACAATATATTTCAAGACATCATCGTTTTGACTTGAGCATTTTTGCTTTTCTGACGCATTATTAAAGATGCAAAATCACCCAAGCCCCAAGCCCAGATCGCCTTTCAGGTTCTCAAACCACATGGAACAAAAAAACTGTCATAGCTAAGGCACATCCAGGGTATGAGTATCCAAAAATGGAATAGAAAGTTCTCCAAATCTGTTTGCTCGATATTCACGCTCGATACATAGTATCAAGTGATGTAAACAAGAGAAGATGCTAGCAAATGGCAATACACCACCAATAGATTTCTTCTGCCTAAAGCGTTTTTGAATCGATGCAGTTACAGCAAGGCGGGTTGTTTCTCGGACAGAATTAAGGAAAGCATAAGCTCGAACAAAGATTTTCAATGATCTAGGAAATTAGAAAGCTAAGTCTTGACATCGTGATGACTACCGGATCAAAGTTATTAAGGCGCGTTTGGTAACATTTTGTTTAAAAATTGTTCGAAGCGAGAAATAAAAAAAGTATTTGTTAAGGGAACAATTTTTTAACAAAAAAAAGCATTTGGTAAACTTGTTAGAAAATAAAAAATGAACAAAACACGTTTGGTAAATTTATATAATTTTTTTTATTTCTTTTAATTTTTTTCTATTTTCTTTCTTATTTTCTTATTTATTTTTCCTTTTTCTTTATTCTTCTTTTGGTCGGTCGCCGACCTTGGCCATGGCCGGCGACCGACCGACGAGGGCGGGCGGCCTCACCCGGCCACGGCGAGGCTCGCCGGTCCCCGGCGAGGCCGAGCCTCGCCATAGCGGGCAAGGCTCGGCCTCGCCTTGGCTGGGCGGGCTCGAGCTCGCCCGCCCAACACGAGGTCGGCCTCACCTTGGCCGGGCGAGCTCGAGCTCACCTAGATCCGGCGAGGCCGAGCTCGCCCGGTCGGCCGGCGAGGCTCGGCGTTCACCGAGCCACCACCGGGGACCGACGACGCTTGGCGTCACCGAGGGCCGGTGATGCTCTGGCGAGGTCGCTGGCCCTCCATGGCTAGTCGCCGACCATGGCCAAGACCGGCGACCGGCCAAAGAAAAAAGAAAGAAAAAAAAGAAGAAAAAAAGAGAGAAGTGTTTCTAAATTTTGTTCTAGAAATAAGAAATAACTTTTTTTTTTTATTTCTTGTTTATGTGGAACATGTGTTTTAGGAACAAAAAAATAATTTTGAAACAAAAACGTAAACAAATGCATCTATGTTCATTTTTTGTTCTCAAAAACCAAAAAAAAACAAAAAAATTATTTAGAAAAAAAAAAAAAATGAAAGCAAACCCAGCCTAACTGGCCATGAGAGGGTATTAGAGTGATGGAAGCAAAAACCCCCAGGAAAGCTATAAGACCTCCTTCACTAATTTAAACTGATCACTAAGCTTACATGATCATCGCTTCCCATCCATATATAGTCCAACCCTACTGGCTTTTCTGACCAGTGAAGTCATTACAGAGAGAAAAAGATCATAAAGAAGTTAAACGTCATGGTCTTTTCGGACGACGACATTTCTCGCGATACGTCTCCTTCTGTTTGCCTGCAACAACGTCAAAGACGACCATCTCCATTACGGGCACATGGCTTGCAATAGGACCTCTAGCCGGGACGATTGCTCCTGGTGCTTCCTGAAGATCACTGGTGATGGATGCTGGATATGCAAAACCAGATTAAATTTGTTCTCCCAAAAAAAACAGAGATGAAGATGATGATCAAATCGTATGAAAACTCAAAAAGTCTCAATTCAAATAATGAAAATCAAGTGGGAACATGCTAATTCAATGACATATTCCATCATATTTTTGTCAGCTCGAGTTTGATACTGTGAACATCATTTTTTATTGGGATTTATTTAATTCATGAAAAATAAATAATTTAAACGACGAAAATGCTCTTTGACTAATTATTTTAATGAATACGGGTGATTTTTTAATAAAAAATATTTTTTAAATTACTCATTTTTTACTAAATAAATATTCGAATAATACGAAGACGGAATATCCTATAAAAAAACCACGCATCCTGAGATAGAGTGCTGAACCAAAAGAACTCATCACTATCAGAAACCGCTCTGATAATTCTCGATTCGAGCAACAGAAGATGATAGCAACTGCCGGTACCGGCCACCGGTGGATGTTGAAGACCGGTTCTTGCGCACTCCTTCTTCCTCCGCACTCGTCCTCTTCCTCTCTCGCCAAGACGCTCCCTTCCCGGCCCCGCCTTTTCAAGACCCGCCACCCCATTTCGTGTTCGCGTGCCGCGCGCGAACGAGACGACGCCGGCGACGATGCTCCGATGGGCAGCGGCGGCGGCGGCGGAGGAGGCGGCGGAGGTGAGGCGAAAGGGTCGGGGACCACCGCGAGGGCGCGGAGGCTGCTCAAGGTCCGCGAGGAGAAGCGGAGGCGGGAGCACGAACAGCTGCACAGCTATCCTGCTTGGGCCAAGTCAGTCGCGCCGCGAACTTGTTCGATTATATTCCCGTGCGAGTCCGCATTGCTAAAAGGGTTCGATTTTTCCGTGGTCTGCAGGGTTCTAGAGGGCGCCTGCAAGGACGACACCGAGCTTCGGGCCGTTCTTGGTGATAGCATCGGCAACCCCGAGCTCATGAGGAAAAGGGTTGGTTTCGTTTTGGTGTTTCTTGCTTCGTTGGCGGCGAAAGCTTGAGTTTTTGAAGAATGCAGTTCTCGTATCTGTCTTTCGGTTACGTTTGATAGTAAATCCGCCAATGCTGCTTTCCCTTGTCTCATCTTGGCATTCAGTTCGAGAACAAAAGCAAAAAGAAAAAAATATTTCTTGTGTCTTGTCTTCACTAGAGTTGACAGTGTTGTCAAGTGAATACCTGAGATGATGTTCGTATTCTCCAGGTTGAAGAACGAGTGAGAAAGAAGGGTCGAGATTTTAGAAAATCAAAGACTGGATCGGTCCTCGCTTTCAAAGTTAGCTTTAGAGAGTACTCTCTCTCTCTCTCTCTCTCTCTCTCTCTCTCTCTCTCTCTCTCTCTCTCTCTCTCGTATTGCGTGCCACTATAGGGACCATGTTCATGTCAAGCTTGGGCCATTTCAGAATTCATTTGTAACAATTACTGCTCAAATATGAAGTTATGCAGCGCCATCATGTTTAGGAGTAAATAAGGAGATCCTTATTTTCGAAAGTACCTGTATTAATTTATTACAGATGTCGGTGCATGTTGCTTTTGATTGTTCTGGCTGCGGTATCTAGTTTTGCTGTTATTTTTCAGTATCTCCTGTTATGTCATTCCACTTCTATCCCATTTTATTTTTCCTTTCTATTCTACTTTCTAGAGACCATGTGTGTCATTTTTCTTTAGTATGCTTGTTTGTAGTGAATCACATAAATGAGTATACCTGAATGATGATACGTCGCATTAGTCTGCATCGGGTAGTACATTTTCCCCCTCATAAATCAGGTTTTTTTGGCACTTTTCACTTTAGGTGAATTTCGTTACCTTCTTTCTTCTAATGATTTCTGTTTTGTCTTAATTGGCAGTTTCAATCCTGCGGAATCTTACATATGGTTTGAACTTTATGGATCTCCATCAGACAGGGAGGTTGATCTAATTGGAAGTGTAGGTTAATGTTTTAACATTCTGTTCCTCAGTCTTCTAATCTTGGTTTAGTATTATCTGTTTGTTCTTTTGTTTCTTGATACTTCTACATGTAGCTTGTTTATGAGGACTAGATATGCAGGTTATTCAATCATGGTATGTCATGGGGCGCCTGGGTGCCTTCAATTCTTCTAATATGCAGGTTGGAATACTTCCTTACATATATTTATATTATATATCTCATTCTACAATGTTAGTGACATTGTGGGCATCAATCATCACCAAGAACAAATTAATATGCTTATATGGGCTTAAGATAAGATCAAACTGGAGTTTAAAGAACATTACATGACCAACCTTCTCTCTTGGCAATACTAAATCACTGTGAGGCTGAAATCACTGGGTAGTTGATTTGTTTAGACTTTAGAGAAAATGGCATCCTTTTATTGTTCACCATGACCTTTTTCCTTTATCATGTTTTGGCTGATAGCGTGCCCTTAAGAAGAGAAGTTTCCCTAAAATCGTAATTGTTGCAGCTGGCAAATATGTCGATGGACTACGATCCTCTCTATGATGCTGATAAGGGTGCAAATGTGATGCCATCATCATTCCATGATATCAGTGATGTGGAGTTTCAGGACAACTGGGGTCGTTTTTGGTATGTGGTTTAGAGGCGCTTGGGTTTCTTTCTCTACCCTTGTCTCTCTGTGAATATTTTTTCATTGGAAAAGAATTCTTTCAATCTGTCATGCAGGGTAGACCTCGGTACCTCTGATTACTTTGCTATTGATGTACTCTTAAACTGCTTGACAGTTTTAAGCTCAGAGTAAGTCTCAAGCTACTGGATAGGAATATATTAGCTCTTTCATTTTTGACATTCAATATGTTCATTGATCATGGTCTCCATTTCAACAGGTACTCGGGCATTCAGCAAATTGTTTTTGGTGGTCGGCGCATGGGTGACTGGGAAGAAGGGATGACCAATCCAGAGTATGGATATAAGTACTTTAAGATTTGATTTGTGTGATTTTTGTTTAAATGGTCCATGCTTTATGTACATTCTTACACCTTGGCTAGAGCACATAGGTAAAAAGTCCTGGTTCTGGAAAGTGGATTTTGATTGCAAGTCAATTGCCGACTAAGAACATTGGAGTTTCGTTGAAGAATGGGGAGTCAATAAGTAATAACATGACGACCCTGATTCATTTATCCAGAATCCCTGGTTCTTACATGAATATCATTCACTATGGTCTTACTTATTGAGAAGTTCTATGCCTTCATCCAGTCATTCATTATACATCTCCAGCTTATTCATACTCCAGAATCATCTTATTTATCTTATTAAGAAAAACTGCTTCTTAAGCATGAAGTTTTGGACCAATTAATCTAGGCAACCCTTCCCTAGTCACTAAAATTTGGGTCTGATAGTCATCATAATGATTCAATCTTTATGTAACAAGACTAAATGCATGTAAAGTTTGGACATAAATGTCTCCCTTACACTTGAAGTATCATTACATATTCACACATGTAAATTGTTATGTAAAGGTCTCAAATCTTCCCACTGATTTCATTACTGTCTAAAAGCTTTTGCATAAGATAGCAAGTACTTGCACCAGGATTTCTGATTTTCCTATACCATCTCAATAACTGCTCTTGGCCTGGAGAAAATTCTTTCTGTCTTCTGCACAGACTTCTATTATAGATTTTTGTGATTATAAACCCCTAGTTCTTTATCTCCACATCAGATAGAGACATCATTTGCCCAAATATGTACATGGCTAATTTTAGGGTTTGTGTAACACTGTCTTCCTTGATTGACCAGAAGCTTCACAATGTCAGAGATGACTATTTCCTGTTTTCATTCCTCTTATGTTTTGTCATTGTTTCATGGGAAATACCAAAAGGAAAGATAGATGTACTAATCCACCTACTATGTATAGATTGGTTATTTATAACGCCAAGCAAATAATAAGATGAGATATAAATGAAACCTTTGATGTAAGAATCAAAAGGCAATATGTCAACCTTGAAATCATGCATAGCCACAGCAACTCACAGGAGAAGATGTAAGAAGCAAAATAGATGGGAAAGAAATCCAACTCAACACATTGGCAGAATTCAGTTGTAGAAGCAAATAAACAACAGAACATGCAAGAGTTTAATGTTTCTCTCTAGGTATTAGCTTAGTCTAATAGGGTTCGGTCATTGTGCTCTGCTCGAAACTCCTTAAGAAACATTTTCGTTCCTTGGAAAAGCACTCTGAGAAGGTATAGATGAGGGCCAGGTGATTGACATGGTAAGACAGGGCTTACAGCTGTCTATTTATCATATACCATGAGACACGAAGAAATTATAATCATGATGACTAAAATTGTGCCCTCTTAACCAGAACCAAGCAGCACGCTGGTAGGAAACCATCATCTCATGATCAGCCGTCTTAGGATTGACCCAAAATGCTCCATGCATCTTATATGTGCTCATTGCAAATGGAGGAATCCCGATCTCATACTTACATTCTCCATTTTTGGGGACTTTACTTTCTCTTCTTGGTGGTATAATGGATTCAATTCTCTGATTGTCTTCTGGAATGATATTTACCAGACCTGGAAATGAAATTGTCAGTTACATTGCTTGAGAAATAGACCTGTATGAACTTACAAGTAATTGGTAGATCATATACCAAGGAGGACACATAAACTGGGTGAAAAGAAAATGAACAAATTAAACAAGTTTTGAGCACATGCTTGTACTGTTAATCACGATTTAAACACTTAAAAGCTAAAGACATTCATGTAAAAATTAAATATGATCTTCTAGCACACGGGAAAAAGAATGAAGCTGTGTACATCTACTTCTTCAAAAATGGGCAATGTATGCGGAAAGTTGATCTACATGTGATTCACCTAAAATATGAATGATCTTCTAAATACAGCTACACTTCCAAGAAAAACTCAACTGGCAAAAGGACATATGCTAAAAAGCATGTTTGGGATCATTTTGATCTGTGAGAAGATCATGAATGCTTAAAAAACTGTAGTTTGTCAATGTCATCTCCTTAGTAAGCAACTACTGTAAGCTAGTGAGCTGGTCTTTCAGAAGCCAAAGTAATTTGATTGAACATCTCATATTCATTACGCGATAGACATGATTGCAAGAATTATCATATTGAAAATATGCCAAATATGATAAATTAAACTACAATGTCGATGCTTCATTTTGGAAGCCTAGAGTACTTAATCACATATGGTTATAAATAATAGAAAATATTATTCGATAAAGGAAACTTATATATGATTAAGATTTTTCAAATATGTGGGTTTTGGAAGATCTTTTGGATATGAAACAAAAGTTTCTTACTATATTTAGATTCATGAGCACATCATGCCTGTTAGATAAAGATGCACATGATGATGAAATTCCTTAAATCAGATATTTCCTATAAAATCGGAGAGAAAAATGTAGGAACTCCAGAAGACAAAGATCGAAGTAATTGTTAATACTACATCTACAATATCACTAGAAAGATTGATTAAGTGATAGAGCAAAACTTTTAGTTTTAGCGGTTTACTTCACTATGGATTATGCAAAAATAGTTGGTTGGACATACTCAGCAACAAAACCAAAATTCATTGCTACATTGTACCATCTACTAGGAAAAACATTTTTCCTCTAAAGCTTGAGGATTCAATCATGGGTATCTGATATTCATCACCCTCATTTGGCGAGAAAGTTCGTGGATAAATTACAAGAAACTTAGTACTGATTAGATCGAGTACAGTTTTGTATCTCTCGGTGCTACTTGTTAATCAATTGAACTGCATGAATTGCGTCTTTGAGTAGTTAATTTGTGCACTTAATTACAGTATCTTTTTAATTATAAGGTTGCTTTTCTTAATACACATATTCAATGTCGGAAAGCACTGTTGATTAAAGACGGACTTCAACAGCCGAACATGACTTTCAGTGACCGAACTTCCTTCAATAATGGCACTGGAAGAACTTTCTTCACCTTTTGTGCATGAACAATAGAGACCCAAAATTTTGAATCAAGGTTTCCACCAAAGACATCCATTATCATCACTCTTAGACATCCACAAGCAGAATTCCAATCTCTCAGGCTTAGACATCCACAAGAAGAAGTCCTTCCAAACAATGTATTCAGTGTTGCTTGCACACTAGATCACGTTTAACTTGCAAAGAAATTTTCTTATAGATGCTTACTTTATAGAGTGTCCCTTGTTGAATGACAAATTGTTGTGATCATGCATATAAGGACATAGATGGTAGGGGAAAAATGAATATCATTTTTCACTTGGGTTGCTTCTTTCATTGCATAAGTTCTATCCATAACATGTTTGGCCATTCAAATCAATCAATGTACCAATTCTGACCTTGAAAAAATACTTACTATATTAGGTAAAATGAGAACCCAATATATAAATGATAGTTGATATGTTTCCGGGATGATGGATAGTTTTAAAATGGCCATCATCCAACTTTTTTGATAAAGTAGGGTTTGCTGGAAATTCCCTTTGTCGTACTTCAACTTAGTTTCAATCTCTTAAGACATTCAAGTAATACCAGGCTATGATTTCTTTGGAATTCCTCTGTAACGTGGTGCTATTATCTGGTTCTATTGTGATGAAGTCCATACATGGCTATTTCTTGTCTTCGATCCATTGAGCTTGGACAATGTGAACCGTTTTGTATTGACAAATAGACTATAGTGGCCGTGATTTAACGAAGATCAAGTTGAGTTGAGGACCATCAAATGAAATCTTGCTCTTGATTGTTATGATTATAAGGTGTAAAGAGAGATCCAAAGTCATTTGATAGAGATCGAGTTGCTATAGCAAATCCATTTAGAGATCATAAGTCCATTCCAGGTACACCATTTGAGTAGCAACTGCGTCTAAGCCAGTGGTAAGTCTCGTTCAAAAGCCACTTTAGGGGATGTGCCCCAGTCAATGTGTTTGGTGGCGATGTTGTCATGACTGACGTGCAAGTTGCTTTAGTTTATTTTCAGTGTCTTAAGAAGTTAATGGTTCCACTTTAAACCAAACAATATATGATTTCTGACACTAGTGCATTTGAGTTTGCTAAGTGTTTAAAGGGAGCAACATTGATTCTTAGGCTCTTGATCAGACCTTGATATGAATCCATTATAGCGTAAGGAAAGAAAGTGATTATAGTTCGAAGCTTGGCTAGCAACTGTACAAATGCCTTCGGCTTCTATGAAGATTCACGAATTCAGAGTTTAGTAAGAATTAGCGTAGGACTCATTCTCGTGCCATGATGGGGATAGGCATTTGTCCTCTATCGACATCTAAATTGGGCATGTCATGGTAAAGAACTAGATAGTATGAAGATGACGATCTATCTGAAAATGTTTTCAATTGCTTGACAGAGTAGGATCCTCAGTGCCTGCGCTTACTGTACTCCAACTTGATAGTTTCTACCAATAGAAATAGAGAGCTTTCTCCATTAAATATTTGTGAAGGAATGAATTGCGATCTCTTAAGCAATACAAGGCTTGTGATTCTTTGTAGCTCATTTGAATATAGTGCTAGTATCTTACTCTATTTTGATGTTGTCAACCCATGGCCATCTTTCTTGTCTTCAATCCTCAATAATGAGATGATCTCTTGTGGACACATATAATCCTCCATAACGAGATGGTCTCTTCTTGACAAATACACTATAGTGGTGTAATTGAAGGACAATCAAGATGATTCAACAACAGTTGAATGAAATCTTGCTCTTGAATGTCATTATATGTGATTAAGGCATTTAATTAAGAGAGCAATTTTCATTCTGAGGCTTTTTCAAGGCCTGAATGGTATAAATGTATTGTAGCATCATGAAAGACAGTGGTTGTAGAAGTGGTTATAGTTTGAAATCTGGCTAGTAGTTATTCAATGCTTTTACCATATGGTAAGATTTGGAGTTATTGGCCTCTGTTAAGATTTACCAAGTCTATCGAGGACTCATTTCCATGTCATGATAGATTCATACATGCCATCTTTATTGTGCATGCCATGTTGAATAAATAGATAATATGAAGATGATTGCTCACTCTAAAACTTTCTTTTGATTTTTTGATAGAGTAGGATCCTCAAGAGGATTTCACCGTTCCATTAGAATTTTCCTCGCCTTGTTGTGCTCCAGCTTGGTAGTTTCCACTGCCTATCCTGTGTCATCTTGATAAAGAAAAGGAAAGGCCATGCTAAAGAGGAAAGCATTACTTTGTCATCACAAGAATCCAATTTACTCGATTAATGCATTTCATTGCTCTTATCAAAAATTCCCTTGCCCTTCTGTGCTCCAACTTGGTACTTTCCATCGTCTGTCCTGAGTCATCTTGATAAAGTAAAGGAAAGGCCAAGCTAGAGATGAAAGCACTAATTTGTCATCATGAAAACCTAAATCTACTCCATTTGGTGAATCCATTTATTTAAAAGGCCTTCATATCTGACAACTGTCTGGAGCGGCGCTGGTTAGAGTGAAGAACTGAAAATCCTTATGTCACTGGTTTGAATCCACTTCTAAGCTGGCGAAGGGTCCAAAGGAAAGGTAGCCGGGAGCGAGACGGATTTGGAAATTCAAGTGAAAGAGGAAGCCAAAAAATGGGAGCGCTCTTGCACTATGGTGGATCTATATGCTTCGGAGGGTGAAACGAGTCCCTCTCCTTTCAAGCCAGTCAAGCTAGCCCCATAATTGTCCTCATGACTGCAACGGAGTGACTGATGTGATACCCCTCTATCTTTATTGAGCTTCCCTCTTCAGGAGTCAGATTGCATAAGAAATCTGAGAAGCTGGTGATCGTTGCTTAAATGCAATAGATTTAGTTCATGAAGGTTTATATTTGGAAAATATGCATCCTAAGAGAAAATAGTCATCTTTGACATAGTCTATTTGGCTAAATTACCATGAATCATGCACAAAAGTAGCATGATAGGAATCGAAGCTTTTCTATCCTCCCATATTACATGTGATTGGACGGACGTTTAATGATTAACAAAGGCAGCGAAACGGATTCATGGTCAACTCCTGCCACCTTGATCTTGGTGTGGAAATCACATCTTGAGTCGAGCCTGTCCAACCCTCCTTTCGTGGGAGAATTGGCCCAAAGTTGGATAGGGTTCAAGACATAGTCAGGCTAGCAGAGGTGATATTGATTTGTACCTCCATGCGAGGCAGCCTAAAATGTCCATTGTATCATCCTTCTTTCCAATCTGAGCCGACAAAGCTGCCCTGGTAACCTTCTTTCCAATGAATCTTCAAGCCTACCTCTTGATGAGGAGAGTATCTTCTTTAAACCTTGGAACTGATGGAAGTCTGCTCATTAGTAATACTCCTTGATGAAAGGGAGAAAAGATGTCTTCCTTGCCATGGTGCACTTAAGTTTCTAGATGGTGGACCTTCCTTCACGGTCCAGTTGCAATTGTCGTGAAGAACCATCTTATAATGCTCGACTTTCTCAAGCATCAACGAATGTTCAATGCCATTCATAACAATTTGGATCGTTTCATATGTCTATATATCTTAAATAGTTCGTCAGACCAAATTGTTTGTTAATGGTCACTTTTTCCCCTTCATGTTCACCTGAGTTGGCCTAACCCTATCTTGGAATTGTACTACAAGAGTTGGTATTTGTCTATGACTTGATCTTAGCCAAATGGCCAAGAAAGGAATTTCCGTTATAGGACACTAGGCTCATATTCCATGGATCTCCATGTCCACTGTGAAATGTTGTTCCCTGAAATCGGCGACTGCCATTTTCTTTCTCAATAAAGTCGCTGCGGCCTGAAATTGGTATTCAATATCCAGGCGGCATTCTTTCTAGCACGCACTAATGAAAATTCCCCACCTAGGTTCTTTACCAGGCGCATCGACATCGTAAACTAGCTTACCAGCTCACAAGCTTTTACACAAGAAAGTTGCACAATTGAAGAAAAAGAACCGAGATGGACTTCAAAGAACAAGGAGGAGAAGGTTGTGGTATCGTGGGAATGCTTAGAACAGACCTTGAGGAGACCACGATAGCATGTGGTAAGTAAGGAAAGATGCAGATAATTCCTTTCGGCTTCTCATCACGGGTATCTGAAGGATCGGGTACCTAAAAAGCATTGACATCAATAAACGATCTCAGTCGGCATTAAGCCAATCCTCCTTTAGCTAAAGAAGAAAGGGATAGATCAGGAAGATATATCCATTCAGCAGCCGTTTTTCCCCTTTAATTCGTTGACAATTCAGGAAAAATAGTAGCATACCAAGCAATGGCCAGCCAACTGTGAGGAGTGAGGTCGGTGCTCCGGAAGGTTGTCAAGCCAGGATACTTCCTTGCCAATTCTTTGATCTGGTCCCCAAAACAATTCACCATGTACAAGATCAGATTTGTTCAGGGCCCTTAAAGATTGGATTTAATCCGATCTTTGGAATCAAATGCGATATTCTCGAAATACAAGGATTAATTTACCTTCTCAGTTAGGGGCTTTCGGACATACGGGTTCACTATCTCATTGTATTGGCAGTACAGTTCGCCATGATACTCTTCGGCTTGCTCCCGGCCTTCTTGCCTCGCAAAAGCATTGTCTGAACGCCCCCAAAAACACACATCCAAAGATCAAAAGAAGAAGATTGTTTTTGACGAAATGAAATTGCAAATAAGCAGGAAGGTTATCTGGAATTTGCAAAAATGTGAAGGAGCTTACTTGAGCCACTGCTTGGGGAGTTTGAGCTGCTCTTGCTTCCATCACTGATCACGGTCTCGAGCTCGGGCTCAGTTGAAGACGACGACCTCTCTCCGGACCTCCTTCAAACACCGAACAATATACTAAACACATTAGACCAAACGATGTCTTGCCATTTGAATTGTTGCTGTCTTGAGCTCTAAGACGTTAATCTTTCAATATTCTAAAATCTGTAAGTGCTGAAAAAGCATTAAAGCCATACAACAATGTATCTCTTAATTCCAGGAACTGAATTACTGAATAAATGAGGCAGGTTATCATACTTGGATGATTTGAGATCGTGATGCGCCTTGCCGAACTTCTTGTAAGTGAAGATTTGCATCGCGGACAATGAAGGGAAATAGTATTGCATGGTGGACTCTCCATTAGGCAGCACGATCGGGACTCCGGCGCCGTAAGCGCTCCACTCCTCGTAAGCTTGCCAGAAATCTGTGAGGCGAAAGGAGTCCACCATGTCTTTCTCTTGCTGTTGGGACTCCTCGTTGCTTGCACGTTGCACATTGGGCTGTGAACGAAATAATAAACCGAAATGTCAAGAAGAAAAGGACTGGAAATTTTCATAGTGACTGCACCGGATTCACGTGAACACAGGTCATCTCTACCATCAAATCATCAAATCCAAGAGTTACGACGCGATGGGGTCACGTGAGTGTGCATTTTACTGTGCACAAGAATCAAGATCGGGCGGGTCTATGATCTCTGAGGACCAACGTTCTTTGAGGATCACAAAACACGGATCTCGATCGCCTTTGTCTATCACAAGATTTTGCATAAAACATAAAATTGGTCTCTCCTTTTCGTGTTTGAGAATTATGTGATGAAGATGTACAATTATCCATAATTGAATTTTATGTGTCATTGTCCTGAAAGTCAAAACGATAGGAGATCGGATTTGGGTTTTTAGGCATTTATTTTCCTAACCTCAGATCTTTTTCGTAACGAATCGAACTAGATAAATAAGTGGTCGGTGGCAGAATCGGGTTAAACTAGTCCCAATCAGAGTGATTCCTAATCGAGCCAATTGAGTTGGCATGACGTACTAAATAATCTATTCATCCCCATCAAGTGAAAACTAGATTAATAAATGGTAGGTGGCAAAATCGGGATTAAACCAATTTGAACTAGACCAATCCTTGATCAAGTCAATTGAAGCGATACGATGTATTGAATAATCTTTAATCCCCCATCAGGTGAAAACTGAAGTAATAAGTGGTAGGTGGCAAAATCAGGTTAAATCGGTCCAAACTAAACCAATCTGTCATCGAGTCAATTGAACCAGTATGATGTACTAAATAATCTATCCATCCCCCACCAAGGGAAAATGAGATCTAAGTCCTAGTGATATTAGCCTAGGTATAAGATGAATTTGGAAAATCGAAAACTCCTTTTTAGTCTCGAGATGAAATTAAAAGAAATTGAAAGAAATGACAAAAAGAACAGAAAAAGAAGAAGGAAACGATCAGAGAGAAATATGAAGAGAAGTACCCTGGGGACCTCCTCGACTGCGACACTGGGAATCACAGAGGAAGTAAGGCACTCCAAGTTTGTCCAGGACTTCATTTCTCGAACCAGCCTCAAGTCCCATTTTGATGGTGCCATTCTCTCTCTCTCTCTCTCTCTCTCTCAATGAGAGAACTAGAAGTGCATAATTTGATAAAGAGAAACTGGCCTTCAAGCCTTGATGTCATAAAAGAGTCGATTAGCAAATTTCCGGGAGGCGTAATTAATGCACAAAGCCCAAAACTCACCCAAGAACTATGCATTAAAACTCATAATCTCGACCCTCATTTATACTCTCTTCCACTTACCCATTAATCATTACTTTTCCCTTACATGCATCTATCCACGTATGGCAAAAAAGATTTTACCAACCTAGTCCTCCTCACACGGCAGGTTGGCACACCCCCTCTGTCAATTACCTTTCAAGGAAAATACTTAGGTTCAAAAATTTTGAAATCAGGAGATAACCAAAAGGAATTATTGTTTTTTAGTGCCTTTTTAGCTGCGTGATTGTGTTTATGATGTTGGGTTTGGTGAAGTTAGTGCATGTGGTTCTTATGTTTCTCATAAAATCCTGCATTAAGTACTTCGTAATCAGTGAAGAAAAAAAATTAGTGAAGGGAGGCATACACGATAGATTTCTTGGCCATCGATCAACCCGTGCTTCAGCTAGCGAGCGGAACTCGCTAGGCCAACCTTTCTTCTATAATTGTTCCACTGAACAATACGGCAAATACCCCTTTTATACGAGATCATATCATCTCCAATTTTGCTCGGACGTCTAGTCCATTGAGCAAGACAGCAACTCTCGTTAGGCTTAACAATTGGTTTCAGCTTGCCTTGACCTCGTCAGGAGAGCGACATCAGCTCCCAAAGTTTATGCACAGGAGACCAATTCCGCCTTCAGAGCTCCTAAGTGACATAAGCCTTCCATCCTAGAACTCCTAGTACCAACTAACTGACGCCATTTTGACGAACCAGTTGTGTTCATCCTCTCTGCGTTCTCACTCTTCACTCGATAATCCCAAGTTTCACTTCCAAGGGTACACGGGTACAGGAGGATTCATGCACCGTGACACATGCCGACTTGTTAAGAGAAAAGGGACTCTAATTAAGACAAATTAAGACAACTAAAGAGAGCCGTTGCAATTGAATTATTTCTTTTCTTTTCCTTATCCTTTCTCGATGAGCCTTAAAACCGAAAGCAACAAATTTCGTCGGCTTCTTCATTACTCAAAAGAAAACAAATTTATGCACCAGCTTCTCCTCTTTTCTCATTTTTCGCGAAGCAGATGGGCGCCCACCGGATTCTAGACCGAGCGGAGTTAAAAGTTATAATTCAAAAAAAAAAAAAAAATTCTAATAGATTGCCATAATCCGAAGTGTATTAATGATTTATTACCTAATGACTTCTGAAGGTAATGAGCATTTTCCGAAATTAACATGCATTTACGTCCCACAGTAGTCAACGATTTTAATTCACTGCAGAACAAATATTAATAAAGGTTATAATAGCTCCCGGTTCCCTCGTCCCTCCTGAGGAGTTATGTAGAGTGGTCTATCGACGGCAAATACTCATTTATTGTCCATTATCCTTCAAAGAGAAAGAGAAAACCCATGACTCACATTTTGTAGATAAAAAAGACTCGTATTGGGAATCGAAATCCAATTTACTTTATATTATATTAACTTCCTCTATGAAACGAGTGGATTAATGAGTCCAGAAAAAAGAAATTTCCTCTTTCAAACAAAAAATGTAGAGATATGATATGTTATTCCATCGATCATCAAATCTAACTAACGTTTCGACTAGATCTATAGCTGTTATGGTCTCACACTCCGAATCCTACAATTATAAGTGAATGACACGGTCAGGATGCAGCTTCAAACACCAACCAATATAAACCTGTTACTAAAAATATATATCCACCTATCTAATAAAATAGTGAGTTGATTACAAAATCAAAGTTTCTAACTTCTATCAACTTCCATCAACAAGTATATAAACATATAAATATGTACATGTACGCAACTCAACTAAAAACAACAAAAATAATCTAAAATATATACACATTTGTCTCAGCTTATACCCGAAATCCAATTATCAAAAGTTTCCTCGATATTGTTCTGGTCCTATTGACCACTAGCTTAAGAACTTGAAAAAGATTTGACATGAATGGTAGTAATACAGATCAAACATTTCCTCTACATATTTATAAAACAATAGCCAAACTCATTTATCTCAAATTCAGTATATAATATTCCTATAGGATCAAAATAAGTTTTATCAAACTAATGTAACCGTATACTGAGGTACTCATTCATTCAATAATTTCAAGCAAACATCAGTAGTCCAGTCATTGATTGATCTCATGTCCAATACCAAACCATGGTACCCTTATTCCCCTATGACAAAGCTTGTCAAGATTTTCCTTGCCTAGTTCTCTACCTATATCAGCTAGTTAGTCGGCCACAAAGAAATCTTGAGAATAGCATAGACATATACAAGCCTCTGAATTGGCTATGAACATAGCGAGAACGCATAAATCATTTAAAAAAACAAATAAGACATTTCACAAATCAATGCAGAATGCATTTCATAAGGCATTTTCTTAATCATTTTAAAATTCATTTCATTAATAAGATTCACAAATAAGTATTTATAAGCTTACGCAATACTCTTCATAAAACATTTCTCAAATCATTTACAAAGAATCAAAAGTTTGTAAATGACCGATCCGGCTTTATGCAATAGATATGTTTTTCCTTGACTCATAATATGTTGAATCTTTATTACAGATATGATTTTACAGAGTCATAAAAGAGATAACGACCATTAACCTGAAAATGCAAAACCAAAAGCCCAAATCGGAAGGAACGTGGCCATCGGGAAGCTACGTAGTCGGTAATGCTTCAAAAACCTATCAAAGAAATATTAATCGAAAGTCGGACTTATGCGCCAACTTATCTCAACTAAGACGACTAGGTTGGGGTCAAGTCGCTCACTGCCGGTCGACAAAAAGACCTCAAGAATAGCCACTTTACTGCAATCAACAGCTGCAGCCTGTTTGGTTTCACTCTGGGCAACAACATTCCCTCATGCAACGAGCAGCCCCACTCGCACGACGAATTTTCTCACTATCATCTCTCTCCACCGAGCTCCATCTCAAGCGAGTTTATGGTCAAAAGAAAGTTCTTTCGAAACACTGAAGACCCTTAATTTTGCCTCCTCAAAAGACAGCCGAAGGCGGGCGAAAATTTACGCCAAACACAGCAATTAGAAACTATTTCCAGCAGTCCACGAAAGTCGAAAAATGTATTTCGACCAAATCGTTATTTCAAATCAACTTCTGTAAAATCAGAGTTTCGTTACTAATTGATTTCACAGCTAAACAACTCTTAGATTGGACCAGCAACTCAAAATTTGAATAGATCCGAATTTGCAACTCGACCTCGAAAATTCTTTCGATTAAATTAATGACGGGTTTGAATCCTTATCGAGCGCTATGAAGTGGAGATAATCTGGCTTGCTGAGACATTCGGAGCGGGCATGCAAAAGAGACGTCTCTCTCTCTCTCTCTCTCTCTCTCTCTCTCTCTCTCGCGGTCGGGCACTCTTCTTTTTCCTCTATTTCTTCCTGTGTCTGGGCTGATGTTCTGGTTTAATGGAATTTGGGCTTTGAACCCTCTTTTTTCTTCTTTTTAATTTTCACTTTTCAGCCCAAATATTATAATTACGTATACATTACTTTTACCCCATAATTACTTACAAATATTTACTTTCGAAATTATCTCAGTTTTATTTTTTAAGACCACCGTGAATGTTTACATCAATTATCTGTATACCTCTCTTTACGAAAATTCCATTTGTCCAACAATGCCCCCCCCCCCTAAATCCCATTAGACCCACTATAAATGAAATCGCCACAATCCCAAGTAAGATGTTAAAATGAGTTTGCAAGAAGAGACCATTTGATCTTTTTATTGTGAGATTTTGGTTAGAGGTATGTGAATGATATTTACCAATATAAGATTATGTAAGTCATCATTATATCAAAAGTAATGTATATTATTCAGTACTTTCCGTATTATTACTGTTTTCTGGAATTATTGAAAGGTTCATTGAGGAGTTTTGCCGTCTTCTCAACCTTTCTTAGCTGTGTTATTTTAGCTCACATCCGTGCGATAGGTGATGCTTTACCACATCTTGGTTTCATTACGTTTGGACCATTTCAACGCAGGTTAAAGCAGGTTAAAAAGACAACGAGAATCCATAGACAAAAGAATCAAACATGCGTCTTCTGCAATCATGGATTTGAAAGAGCCCAATCAGGATCTGCTACAGCAAAAAACATGACTCGACCACGCCGAGCTCGCAACAGAGTTTCTCCTGAAAACCCTTCTAAAATTCAATCAATCACTAACTTCGCCGCTGAGTTTCAGATCCCCAATAACACTGAAATTACGCTAACTTCACCGATTTGCAAGGATCCCTTAGCTTTCAGGATGCAGAAAGTAAAAGCTTCCAAGAAGTACTCAACAACAGATGGATTCATAATGCCACTTTGTACCAATTGAATGTCTTCCAACAAATGATCATTTGACAATTTTGTGATTCCGTATCCCAAAAATAGTATTGAAATAAATACACGCTCACTCGTGGCTAAAACTTACAAACCGAGCTTCACGATGGGTTAGTGTGAATATTGACTGCTTGTCTCCACTGCCAAAGCACATCCACTGGCCACGATGGTGCCGGCGCAAAAACCACCAGGCACTTGAGGGAAAAGTACTTGGCTGTCAACTCCAGTTAAGGTAGTTATATTAGAGTGAGGTTAATGCTTCCACATTCGAGTATATGCACTGTGAACGGGCAAATAAGTATCATCGACCTGTAGCTGCTGCTTGACCATGAGGTAATCAATTCCTCAGAAAAATCAGATTCACTTCCTTCAAGATACATGGGGAATGTATCCTACATAAAGCCCGTAAGTGAAAATCTACTCGGCTGATCTGTGTTTGTCAAACTGCTTCAAGAGCTAGACTCAACTCATGCGCGGACTTTGCAACAGATCCCCCTCTTCTATGAACAAAGAAAATCAGAACATCATCACTTCTATAATTTCTTGAGAAGCATAAAACAAGTCTTCAGAAAAGGCAAATTAAAATGAACCTGGTTAGAGCAGGCAAGCAGCGCTTAACCCTTTCAAGCTCTACATAGCAGAGGTTATAACGTTCCAACCTGTGCCAATCCACCAGTATCGCCGTCAAGTTAGTTGTTGAACCAAAATTCTATCCAAGGACATTGAAGAATTGAACACACCTTTGTTCGGCTTCAATATCAACACCAACTGGTGTCGATGCCAATACTGCTGAATAAACCATGGAACCAAACACTCTGACCAGTTTGAGTAGTATGTCCAAAGAGATGCTCAAATGCCTGCAGAGTGAGAAGCTTTTAGAAAAATGGAATGTCTTTGAAACATAGAAGAGGCAAACGAAGAGCATTAATCAAACAAAAGAAGACTGCACATAAAGAGCGTGATGTCAGGCCGTTTGACCCTGTGCCACATTCAACATAAAGGCAGGATAACATTGTCTAATTAAAGCTACATATCTCCAGAAAGATAAAAAGTGAATGCACTACAACAGCTACAATGCCAATGAAGCATATGATCAAAGCTTTTGATACTTCACCAATCACAAGAAATGAGGATGTTCTTTCACTGTGAGTAGGCAGGAAATAAAAAGACAAATTCACTCATAATAAGTGTATAATGCAAACTCGCGGCTTGTTCTCGACAAAAGCTTCGTGTATTAATGAATAATCCAATTGTCACTGTAATTTTGGCCAAACACCAGCTATAGAATATGTTCAGCATGAGTTGAGCTCAGTGATATCATGCCTCAAGAGTAACAGTCCCTGGAAAAGTCATCTCATCAGATCCAATCATGATCATGGCATCTAAGAGTGCGTTTGATAACATTTCTGCTCCCAAGAACAATTTCTATTCAGGAAAGGTTTTTTCCATTTCTATTCCTGGGAAACAAAGAAGTGGATTTTTTTTAACTTCTTGTTCCTGTTCCAAATCTATCCCCTAGCCACTCTTTTATTCTGAAGAATGGAAAAATTAACTAAAGTTATCAAACAAATTTCTGTTCTTTTTCTCTTCCAAGGGACAAAAGAATGGAAAAATAGAAAAAAAGGATAGTTACCAAACATGCCCTGATGGTGTGGATACCTTCACATATTAAAAAATTAAAGCTCAAGAGCGAGACAAAAATTATCAGGGATAGAAAAATGAAGAAAGCTGCAGCAGCAAAAAATTGCAGCATCAAAGTCCACAACAAGAATCTGGCTGAAAGTAAATGTCTACAGCAAGAAAAACCATTTTGACAATACAAAGATGAGTAAATTTGCTAGCAAAGAACCATTAAGTACTTGTTACTCACCTATCCAGGTCACTCTCAAGAAGTCCATTCAGAAGGGGCAAAAGACAAGTGAAAATATCCAGAGTAACCGTGTCAATTTTCTCTGTCATTATACTAACTACATCAGCAAGCACCTGCAGTTTAGGGCATAGAGAAAGTGGTTAACACAAGGATTTTAATTAAGACCTCATCAGGCAATCCATGTTTCTTCAAGGGCAAGAAAGTTAAAACACTATGGAGTCACTGGAAAGCTACTCACAGAATTATCAGCCATCTTCTCCATAGCACCAATAGCCCCTTTGATATCCCTTCTTCCCCAGAATCCATTGACAACCTACCACATAATTTACAGAAGATTGTCGCATTTAATGACAAGATGACATCATCGCAATACTATGCTCGTGAGCTTATACTATTTTCACATCATGACCACTGGGATCTCCAGATGATGACATGCCACCAAGTAAGACCATCCATACTACCTTAGAACATAAAAGCGCATTCAAGATATGACGCCAACTATATTATAGGAAAAAGATAAAATCATCATTGAATTATATACTAGAATGCAATTTTAAGAAAAGGGACAAAATGAATTAACAACTTCTTTTTGGTGGACATCGCTTAACTTGCTGAATAAGGGGAGGTGAGCTCATAGTACTCACATCCTAAACTTTAAATCTCCATCTCTGACATCATCTCTAAGTTAAGCATTCGAGCAGAGAAAGATAGTAGTCACAAGTTGTCCTTACCAATTTGAGAAATATAAGCAAATGTCCATGTGCAGACTGCAGATCTGAGTGAAAAGCATTTTCTAAGGAGTTACATTCCAACTATGCCCCATCTAACTTTCAGCCTTATACAGCTATTGACGTGACCAAGATTGACTTGTATAAGCTGTTGCTTATCAAAAGCATAGAGATCACAACCACATTACAACTTTCAAAGATTAATTGTATACAGCTATTTAACAGATATCTATATGAAGTACCTGCAATTTGACTAACCGAGACTGCATAGAGCCAACAAACTGGTCATGATGCTCCATCACATCTGCAATGGCATCCTCATCACTAGCAGAAACAGTTTCCTTCTCAGCAGAGGGTCTATGTCCTCTCTGTTTCACAACAGAAGTTGTCAAAGACGTATAATAACAAATGACATGTTGAAATTTGTCGGCAGGAAACACAAAACATTGAAAGAGAGGGCCGGTGAAAAAGCAGTCCATTTCCTTACCATACTAAAAGGCAGCACATTTGCACCAGGCCCCATTCTCGAGGTAATACCGGGTGTAGGTCCATCAATATTAATTTTCTCTCTTTTCTCCCAATTAACAACAAGGGGACGCATCCGCCCTAGATATTCACAAGATTGTATGAGCAGACTTCCTATAATGCCCAAACAAAAATAATATTTGAAAATAGGGTGTACCTCCCCTCTGTCCGTCCGCAAAAATTTGCGCTCTGTTTGTTTTCTGCATTCGAGACTCATCTGCAACAAAAGATTGGATATTGAGAATCATCCTTTTAAGGAAAAAAAATGCACATTTGCAGATCCCAGCTTCAATAAATCCAAAGAGTTGGAAGCCGAACATTCCAGCTTTATAATAGGCAGAATGTGAACATTATGAAGGTGAAACCCAACAAACACATAAGAGTTGTTTACTTTTGCAAGTAGTTGGCAGTAAATTTCACAGAGACCATCAATTATTTCACTGAGGTGGAAAGAATTCTTCCAACTGTGAATCCTTACGACTCATCTCAGTATATGATGCTCAGCTCTTTCATTGAATAGCTTTTTCATAGTTCAAGGAGTCTAACCAAATCCTAGGCTTTAGAGGGGAAACAAAAAAATTTCACCAAGTCGCCACCCTCAGACCAAAATGTGAATTTCTAAGAGATGTTTTAGCATAGTCACTCACTACTATTTCTGCACCCAGCTCACTTACACTACACACAATATATCAGTTTATCAACTTTGCCAGAACAATACTACTTTGTTACGAGGTATTTTCTATTCACCTATCAGGTCCTTTGTTGAGCATTTACCAAATTATACTAAGGTGCATAATCTCCTCATTTTACATTACTCTAACTCCCTCCTCAAATTATTATCTTCAAAATGGTCCTATCGATGCTCAGAACAGGTCCATACCAAGTTGGAAGCAATTCTCTGGCAATAAAATCCAGCAAAATTAGCATAACATTGTGGAACAGGCAACAATAAGAGAAAGGTGACCTGAAATTAGACAAGACTCAATATTCTACAACTACTGGTTGCAATTAATATCAGAAAGCATTCTTCTTCTGATAATTGAAAACATACAATTTTCACGCAGGTAATTGGCCGGTGCATCCATTACTAAACTTGTGTCACACTTGCTTGGAGGACCAGATGAATCATCCATTGCATTTCTTTCAGCAGTAGACAATCCTTGGGCCGGGCCTCTCACTACAGAGAAGATGTTCCTATTTGCAATGTTGCTCAATGAACTGGGATTTGGGCCAGCTGTTTCAGATCGACCCGAGACCGTTGGCTGATCTAATTCGTCTCTGCCATTTGACAGCTTTCGTAATTCAACTGATTTTGACTGCAAAGAAAATGGCATCGTTCTTGAAGCAAGATCAACTTCTTTTTTGGATTCAGCAGCCAATTCTGATCTAGCGTCAGTTCTAGGAACAATGACAGGTACGATATCTGATTTACTGAAGCTGAGAAGACCGATTGTAGCATTGGCCCTTGCACTACTCCTCCTTGGAGCTGCTGTGCTCTGAGCTGTCACCGAGGTGACCCTTTGAGGAGTACCAGGTACACTTCCTGTGGCTTTAGGCATATGCAAAGCAAGAAAATTCTCATATTCTGGAATCCATTCCAGATACCAAAGCAATATATAAAAGAAACCAAAAAGAAAAAATAGATATCTTACATGCCAAACTTTTCTGCTCCTTAACAGGGTCTGAATTTTGAGAAACCGACAATCTCCCAAGGGACTTTGTTTCCTTCACTAAAGAATCTGAAGTTTGGGAAACAGATAACCTCCCTGAACTGGCCTTAGCAGTATTCTCATTCAGTACGGTGAGATTCCCAACTGTAGGAGCTTTAGATTGAGGAGGAACTTTAAATCGGTTATTACCAACAGCATACGGTTCTATGCGCTGAAAAGAGGTGAAAGAAAGGACAACATTTATAATTTCAAATATGATACAGGAAGCAACTTTAGACTAAAACCAAGCACAAAAATTAGGTGCAACTTACCGAGATGTCAACAACCCAAACACCAACACAACTTTGATTAAATGAGCAGCCGAGGAGCTTTCCCTCGTGCACATTAAGGTCTGATAATCTAGACCATCCCACGTCTACAGTATCGTGGCACAGCATTGGTTCCCAGGAAAGAACCTACAAAGTAGCATGGAACAAAGGAATCAATAATGAACCATGTACCTTTTCATTGCAACATGAAATTGTTGCCATTTTTACCTTAAGATTTTCATGCAATCCACAAAGGAGGGTCCTTCCATCAGGATTGAATGTCAAACAACGTACTCCAGTGCTCTGTCATAATTTTGGGATGTCATGGTGGTTTGTAAGAGCATCATACTAAAGACCCATCGATATTTATTTCCTCTTTAGATACCAAAAACTCATTCAGACAAAACTCTTACCTCGGGTCCACTGGAACCAATCAGTTCAAAGGTCTCGAGGTCCCAAAATTTTACAGTCCTGTCAGCAGAACCTGTAAAATAGCCGAACCATATGAACAATTAGTGGAGACATAAAGAGACATGCAGCATTGAGTAAAATTGCAGTAGAATGGTATCTCACCTGTTGCCAGTAAAAACTCATGGGGATGGAAATCTATACACTGAACTTGGCCCTCATGAGACTTAAAATCATGCAATAGCTTTCCGGCCGTCAGATCCCAGAGCTATTAATTACATTCAGAAACTTAATCAGCCATAAATTATTAAGGAAACATAACAGAAATATAGATAACATCACTTGCTCCAATCAACATGGTCCAAATGATCTTGGCACCTCAGGTAATCATGTTAAATGAGATCCTACAACACATTTCCTTGCACAAAACCATGTATTTATTACTCACAAGGAACTGCAGTCTCAGTTCCCTAATCCAGAACTAGATGTTATGATAATCCAAAGAATGATATGGGTTTTAGGCATTAGGTTATCGTTTCAGAGCTATCCAATAATGTACCTAATGTAGGTCTCATCATCTGTCTACTGTCAGTGTTGCACCAAGTAACCTACAAATTTCATCAGCTAGTGGCAAGTGCACTTGTCTTTCAAAGATTCTACGCTCGCTTCGCTATATTGACAAATCACACCAGACTCCATATGTGCATATGGCCCTCTTAAAAACATTTAAACAAGACAATACCATGGCACAAAGTAACAACTATAAAGCCTCCACAACCATCATCCAACTACCACATCCGCAAATTAAGATGCTTTCTAAGTATTATTAGGAGAAGACACCTAGATGAATGATCACGTACTTCATCACATGAACTATTTTCGCAAACAATTTATAGATTAAAGAAAGAGTTTAACCTTCACAGTGTTGTCCTCTCCACCGGAAACCACCCAACGACCATCAGGAGTAAACCTAATTGCATTGACCCCACGAGTGTGGCCTTTGTATGTGTGGATACAACCCTTTTTCCTGATATCCCATATTTTTAAGTTCGTGTCAAGAGAACCAGATGCAAAGAACTCCCCAAAAGGATGGAAATCCACTGATATACAATTAGATCTATGACCAGTAAGAGTCCGAACAACTGCAGAGAAAATCACGTTACAAGTCATTGTTACACATCAATGTGATAAGAAAACAAATAAGCAAAGACATTTTTCCAAGATATAACTAACAGATTATGAGTTTGAAATCCTGCTTAAGAAATAGATGAGCATACTCTTTGCCTCTTCTAAATCCCAAATCTTGATTGAACCACTGGCTGCTCCCGCAGCTACTAACACCTCCGAAGAATCAAAACTCACTGAATCAATTCCACTGCTATGTCCAGACAAGCTCTGAAAACAATAATGACTATTAGATGGGGTGTATTGATGAAAAGCAGATTCTAATTAGCATGGCCACTGCTCCAAGCAAATTGATGATTCATTAATGGGTCAGTTTCTACAGTGCCCAGATCCATTTATCTGAAGAAAGCAATCATATGAAACCTCTTCCCACTGGGAAAGAAGATGAACTACAAAGAGTACCTATTGCTCAGAGGAACTCAAATCTATAAGCCACCAGACCACCAGTAAGGGATTTCAAATTTCCTCAAATATTTCTAATTCTTAATTGACCATCAGACACTCAAAAGCCCACAATTTACTTGGTCACAGGAGAAGGCATAAAAGAAACATACTGTAGTCACATTCTGTACACCATGACCGTGTCAAGACGAAGAGTATAAGTATCACATTGTATCGAAGGAAAATGGCAACGACAGCAGCATACGGAACAAGCCACCATCGTTCAGGCATAGAATCATTTGTTAGACAAGATTCATCAGATGGTTGATAATTAGCGTGTAATTCATGTAACAGTGTGACCACAGAAAACTGACCTGTATGGCATTGGGTTTTCCAATAGCCCAGAGATTGACTTTATGATCTTCTCCGCCGGTCACCAGAACCCTCGACGACTTCCTTCCAATTTTGAGGCAATTGACTGCTGCAGAATGCGCTACAAATTCCTCTGCGTTTGCAGCTCAAGTTAAGGAAAACCTAAAATAACACCACCAACAACACAACAGCTTCCAACGATTCCCAACCGAAACACAAAATGTCCGAATCCACAAAACTAGTAAGTTCCCCATATAGCAGCAAACGGAATCGCATTTCCATTTGCTATTCGCAAAGCCGAGACACACAGCATCAGCACGCGTAAATTCAATTCAAGGATACGTAGCTTGTAAGCGCGCTTCGTAGTCATGGCGGAGACGCAAGCAAAACCCTAATGGCAAGAACAGCTCCGGAGACATTCAACATACGACGGGTCGTCCCGAACGAGCCCAAGATCCGACAAAGGAAGCCAGATCTCAAGAACCCAAGTCAGGTTCTCCCCGTATCACGCCGCCGTTGCCAGCACCTACCCACGATATTCAACAACAACAGAAAAAAAAAATTAGCTGGCTTTCTAGATCACCAAGGAATGGGAACCAGCAAGAAGACAGGAGAAGAAGAGGGGGAAAGGGAAAAAATGTCACCTTTACGGAGTCGTTGGAATGGCACAGGCGAAAGGAGAAGAACCCTTGTCTTCTCTTTCCCTGCCTTCTTGACTTTCAGGTCCCTCCTTCGTCGTCTTGGCTCGCACTCAAGAAAAGATGGTCGCGCAGAGTAGAGCACAAGCATTCAAATTTCAGGAAGCAAATGATTTTTTTTCCCCTTCGTCAGTTACGGAGAGTCATTACACACCAATCTATTAGCAGAAAGTATTGGACTCAAAAGTGACGGCTTTTCCCTCTTTTCCTCCTTCCCCTTAAATTCTTGAAGGCGATATGCCACCCCAACCCAAGAAGAAAAATGAAAACTTGAACGACAACAATGGCAAGAATGCAGTGATGCTAGGTGGGAGAGGAAAAAAACCAGGGAGGCAAAGAGAGAGAGAGAGAGAGAGAGAGAGAGAGAGAGAAGGGGAGTGAGGAGGGGGAAGGGCAAAATGGAAAAGAGCAGGGAGGAAGCTTTCAAGATTTGTGTTTCAGGGTCAAGAAAAAAAAAATTGTTATTATAATATTTCCTTTAATATAATCAACAATAATTAGGAGTGATGATAATCTTATTTCTTTAAAAAAAATAAAAGAGACAGAGAGGGAGGGAGGGAGGGAGAAAAAGTGAAACAGAAGAAAAATGAGATGAGAAATGTGGTGTGTGCCCAATTTGAAAACTACCCAACGCCTCTCTCTCTCTCTCTCTCTCTCTCTCTCTTCACTTGGGACCAGACCCCCTCCCTCCCTCCCCTCCCTCGCCTCTCAAAATAAAAAACGGTAAAGTCTCATAAGCAGCCCCCTGCCCCACCCCCCCACTCTCATTACAATACCATTCCCTCACTCCCCTTCCTCACCTTTCTCTTATAAATTATTTACTTTCCTTTTCTCCCCGACTTTAAACGATGTCTCTTTCGTTCAATTTTTATGTAGCCATGAAAAAGACAAAAAATTCATTACACTTACTACACGTAATTGAAGAATGAACCGCACGTCACACCACAAAAACTACATTAAAAAAATTGTAGCATATATCTCTACATAATTATTTGAAGGGTATTTACAAACGGGTCGCCATCAAAATTGATAATATTGTTTTTATGGGCTTATTTCGCTGTCTTCCCCAGGGGGGTTGTTTTGTGAGGTATGTTTTCCACGTTTCGTTCCTTGCTTTCTTGGACTTCTTCTACCATATATATAGATATAAGATTAAATAAAATTTGCTTTTTCTTGATTAAATAATGCAAAGTGGGAGCCACACGACAATCATCAGGATGCAATTCCAAACTGGGACAGCTCCAAAAAGCCTCATATGCCAAGAAGGTGCTCCAACACTTGAACTTAAAATGCTCCCTTGGGTCTAAAGCCATATTCGGTATCCGTTAGGTTTTGACCTTTGGTGGCATTTAGGTGGATAACTTTTCCTGCTCTTTATCCCTTTGTACACGACATAACATAGGACCTCTATTAGGATGGAAACCATCTTCATAGTGGAAATTCCCATCGCTAAACCAATTCTTAATCTTAAGTTCTCCCGCAATTTTAGTCCTTTTCAAACTGTAGCTGCGAAAAGATAATACTCCGTTAATAATCTTAAGGAGCATGTGAAAAGTCACTCCCAAACATCACATCCATCTGAATTCAAAATCACAATCAAGATGAGTTCATTTCACAAAAAACTTAATGATAAAGAAAACCACTTTCCTAAAAAGCAAATTTCATGAATGTAGTTCGTTTTCCTTTATTTGGTGATGTATAATTGAAAATGTTTTTCATTGTTTGGATTCCATTAAGAAATAATTTCACACTTTATCTCAGCCAAAAAGATCATTTTTATTTAATTTTCAATTATAAAAAACTTCAAATCTTTAACTATTTTTATTTTCTATCTATTTTTTTATTCCATTTTTTTATTTTTTCTTTTTCTCTTTTCCTTCTTCTTCTCTTTCACTCCTCTACTTCCTTGTGCCATCCTTTCTACTTTCTCTAGCTATTCATCCATGGTTGGCTTACGAGGGCAAGCTTGAGTCGTCGCCAGAGGCCTCGAGCTCATTGATGTGGTGGGGCTCAAGGTCGATGCTAGAGGTGGCGAGCTTGCCCGATTTGATGAGGCTCGTAGACCACTCGATCCTTGTCACAAGCTTGCTAGCCTCAAGCGAGTTGGAGTCTCGCCACCTGAGGTCGCAAGCTCACTCGATCTAGTGAGGCTCTAGGCTAGCCGGTCTTTGGTAGCAAGGCTCGAGGCTTGCCGGCTCGCTTGATCTAACAAGGCTCAAGGCTCATCTCTAGAGGCCTCAAACTTGCCCGATTTGGCGAGGCTTAAGGCTCATCACAATTAAGTTCAAGTTGTGTTGCCAAAGGCGCAAGTCACTCAATCTGGCTAGGCCAAAGCTCGCCAAAGCTCGTCTGCCGTTCTCGTGGCTAGCAACAAATGGAGAAGAAGAAAAAGAAAAAGGAAGAAAAATGAGGAAAAAAAAAAAAACAATTCGAAATAAAAAATAAGAGTAAAAATTTCGAATTTTTTAAAAATATATTTTTACAAGAACAATTGTTTGTAAACAGAGCATCGAATTTGAAGCTTTAGTAGATTTGGAAAACATTTTCCGATTCTTTCAAAGAGAAATCATTTTTTTTACTGATTAGGAAAATGTTTTCTGTTAACTTATTTTCTTGAGCAAATCAAATGTCGAAAAGCAAGAAAAATGTTTTTTCTTGAAAATGTATTCTGTGGAATAAACACTCTTAATTTGGGTATACTGTACATGGTCAAGCTCAGGTCGTTATGATTGAGCCGCCAAAAGGAGCAATAAATTAAACAATTGCTGTCGGTGCGATGGTCTCGGCAAGCTTCTTGAGGCTATCCACCGATAAAAGACGCAAAGTCTCGTTTTTTCCCGATGACTTCAGAGTAGAATTGAGAGATTAGGCCTTAGAAAATAAAAGACGAATTTTCTCAATTCCTCGTTACAAAAATGAAATTCAATGAAATAACTTCCCACCACCACCGCTTTTTCTTTCTCCAATTAATTTGTCCACCCTTCTGTTTTGGCAAAGGGAGGGCTGGCCAGGTTCCACTGGAGTCATTTAATCAAGAGTCCTTCGCAACCCCAGACAAACCGTGAATGAACTAATGGCTTCAATAGCCAGAACACAAGAAAGGCGTGCTGGTGTTGTGATTTGTTCGTAGTCACCAAACCGGTGTCGGTGGTGGCGCCACCGTGGGACACCCCCTCCCTCCCTTCCCCCCCTCCCCAAATTTCACGTCGCCTACAGTTTTCCTTTTCCATCCACACGATCCCATCATCGCAAGCCATATAATCACGTACGAAGCATTTCGTTTATGAGTAGAGAAGCTATGTCGGGTTGGACCCATTATGGGAATTACATAAAGCGTAAAATCACTGATTATGTTTGACTTTCGTTGTATTGTCTCCTTCCGGAAAGGCGGAAATCACGATGTCACTCGAGATTGAATTATCTTGACATAGTTTTTTCTGAAGCCTTGGTCTGGAACAGAGCTCCAAGAGCAGAGCAATTCTCGCACCTCAGCCAGACCATAGAAAATGTAATTTTGGACGGTCGCACCAGTGAATTTAGGGGTGAAAGTTTTCTGTTGGCACGTCGTTTTCACGTTTAACTAAATTTGGTGAAACGATTTTCAAATTTCCTTGTTTTTAAGGTGAAGGAATTAAAGAGTTGCAGTGATCCCCCGGTTACAAGCATAGTTCCCTGCATTTCCGAATCGAAAGAAGATTTTCAAAAATTCTCACGAAATTGTCTTGTATTTTTTTTTTTTTTTTGATGTTTCGGTTTTATCATGTGATAACTGCACATGGAAAAGCTCTAATATGATAAATGGTCATGTGGACAGTACACAACGGACATGTTCACCTAGTCTGACGCACGCCGTCTTATCCATCTTTTCATAAGGAAATGAATCCAAGTATCACAATTACTCCACAAGAGAAATAGTTACCTTTGACAAGTACCATATAAGAAGAAGAGTAGTTCATATAAAATCTTAACAGAAATATCATAGTAGGTTGAACCTGATTTGCTTTCCTTCTATTATATGCGAGTGCCGTTACTAACTCCAACCATAGGTTGGCCTGCATTGACTAACGTTAATCAAAGATCCAATTTGTTCTTCTTCCTTTCTTTTTACTGGATAGATCGGACTTTGAGTGTAGTTTAATGCAATCAGATGGGTCCATTCTTCAGCCGATCCTTTGTTTCCCTCTCCAAACTAATTTCTCCCGGGCCTTTTTCCCCGAGAGAGGAGAATCCTTAAGAGACATCGGGGCATGCCCTCAAATGAGGCTCACCGCGGAGACGGAATGAGATGGGCGGACGAGATGGGCGGACGAGATGTTCTTCTATGAATGAAATGCGCGGCCGAGAAGCACTCGGAGTTGATGTGTGTTGACCTTAGGTGGGCATAGAAGGAAGCATGTGCCAACAGCTACAGAGCTCAAGAAGCGTTTTAGTGGAAGATCGCACGCACCAAGAACATTCGCTCAATATTTATTTTATCAAAATAATGTATCCAAATCTTGAGGCTATATACTATCAGCATTCTCGGCTGCATTCCCCGGGTTCTCAACATCTTCACATGTCGAAGCACCTTATTTCCCAAAACTGTCTGGACGAAATGGCACAGACAATAGATCAAACAGATCTCAACTCTTTTGTATTCCCCAAAATTAGTGTCAACAGATCCAAAGCTACTTCAGACAACAAGGAGCAGATAAGGTGGTGCACTTTCACGAACCTTTTTCTAGTCGTTAGAGGTATGTGAGTGCGTACGACGAGATTGAAGTAAATCAAGATTTTCCAGGAAAACAAGAAGAGCACGCCAACCAGAGGTGGCGACGTGCCTAGAGAGGCAAAAAGGTCTGCCGTATCGAGGCCACAGCAACCTTTTTGCAGTTGATATTGACACTGGTGATCAATCTAGAAGAAGACGAAATATAACTCAGAGGGAAAAATCAATTATTTAAATCCTTGAAGATGTAGGTTCTAAATAATTCAACCACGCCGATCTGTCAACAGCCCCAAATTCTGGAGTTTAGTTCCAGATTTCCTTTAAGAGCCAGACAATTTACCGACCCAAAAAAAAAAAAAAAAAAACAGATGTCAAGCATTCATTAGTTTCGTTAAGTAAGAACATGTTTTATAAACCGGTCGCCAAAAATTCCTGACAATCACGAAAAAGGGCTCCACGGGGGGCTGCCAGTAATCAAAGTAGAAGCACAATTGCTACATTTTACTTTTGGCAAGAATTTGCTTTCTAGTCGCCAATACTTTAAAAAACTCGCACCCTACAGAGAAAGGAAGCGTGCAGAAGGTCCTATCGTGAGAGAAGTTTCACTCTTGAAGTGAAGTACTGCTGCAGAGCAAAAACAAAAATAACCATGATGATAGTGCTACCACGCAAAGTGATATGGAATGACGCATTGATTCCATGTGTAACAGCCATTCCCATCATGACTATCAGTGACTTATTCGCTGCTGTAAGGAAGTTCCTCAATTATTCAACAAGTTTATCAGATAGGAGGAGGACTTTGCTTGAGAATGGAAGATAGCAGGTATGTGCCCAAAAAAGAAAAAAACTATAATAGCTCAATCCTGGTCTGAGAACAGTTCTCTTTCTCTGCATGTGGGTGCATGAGTGCGTGCATCTACAAGACTTTTGAGAGTCTCTCCTCGATAACAGAAATAGGTTGCCAAACACGAGACACGATAGCTCATGCATGACTAAATCATGTGACACGAATGAATTTGGAATGAGTTGGAGCCTGACAGCAACACAGATGATAAATGAAAGGCAAACCATGAGGTAGATTGGGTAATTTATTGCAGCATGATAACTCCTATATATAGGAATCCATTTTGCCTCCTAAAGAAAGCAAGAACCAAATACATTTGTGAGAACAGCATCTCAGGGAATAACATTATGGACCCTCAAGAGGGGGAAGAAAACAACCTCTCATTCTTAATTGGTGATCCGGCAGTTTAACCCAGAAAAAGAAACCACATTTACCAAGTATTTATAAATCTGGCAAAGCATTCTGCACCAAGGATAACACCACCTAAATATGCTACTTTGCTGAACATGTTATTTCTAATGACAAATGGAGTAGTGTCGCTACGAATTTTCTGTTATTAAAATTAATATTGTCACTGTAAGAGTGAATAACATGTACAGAAAGTCCTTTTTATCTTGGCTTGTTCAGATGGTCCCTTGATGAAGGGGACAGTTTGCTAATCAGCGCATTTTCATCAGGAATATTCGAAAGTTGAGGAGGCAACCCTCCATAGATCACATGGAATATTTCATGAATTGGCTACACCTTCTCAGTAGTAAATCGAACAATGCTAGAAGGACTTATATATACCCAGAACAAAGTCATTGGAAAAAATAAACGACTTCACTGAGCAAGAAAGTCCCAGTCTCCAAAAATCAATTAGCATCCAGACTTCTGCACTCATGAAGCACATAGGACCACACAACTCTCACTAGCCCTAAAATGATAGATCTCATATATGAGAGTAGCTGCTAATGGCTAAAAAGGTCAATGATTAACAAGATAATGAAGTGTAAAAACACCAAGAAATATGATGCATTCAGCATATATTGCAAATCTGAAAGAGATTTTAGCTATGATCATTATTGTTGAAATGAAAATTTTGGTGAAAAGTGCAAACACTTAAATTACCGGGAGTCCTAGAAATGACACCCCAGTGAATTTGGTCTTCTGGTGCATTATCAGTTATACATACTTATATAGGTATACAGATGCAGAGATGGATATACAGGCTAAAATGAGGGGACAAATGGATTTTCCCCACCGATAGTACTAGACTAGTTTCATTTGGAAAAGATTTTTTATGAGTGCCCCAATGAAATTCCTCATAGGAAATACTTTGACAAGTTACTATTGAATCTTTTATCGAGTTTGCCCCCACCCACACTAAAGGTACTTCACATAAAATGTATTGACATAAACAGACATAACTTCAACCTAATATAATAAACATCTACGTAAACTTTAAGCACAAAAATATATGCGAATCATTCGAGTAAGGAACTAACCAATTTCTAGATCTTACCCTGCACAGATGTTTCTTTTTACATCTATACATTGCCACAAGCAGGAAGCAGAGTCCTTTCTTTTTAATTTTATTCCAAATTATACCACGTCATGGGAGAAAAATGAGTTATTTGGACCCCGGATTTAAAATGGTGAAGTGTTAGTTTTTGAATACGAGATATCCACACTAGTCACCGTAGATGCCTTTGCCCAATTGACACATCGTAGATGCCTTTGCCCAATTGACACATCTGAAGAAATTGAAGTTGGACTTATTGGATCTTTAAAAATTCATGCCTGTTGGGGGGGGGGGGGTTTGCCTAGAAAGCCCATTTTATGAAATCTCCAAGTGATTCCCCAAGTATTTTGTAAAAGAACCACTCTTTTCCTTTTGAGCTCTATAAACTAACTTTGGAAACAATTTCGTCACATGACTATATCATCTGAAGCAAATAACGCCCAGCAACTTCAAGCTTCACGAGCAGATGACTTGTTAAACAGTAGTCACACTCATCAGATCAGATATAAAATCATCTCATACATTGCCAAAAGTAAAGAGGGAAAAAAGGATTATATTTGTAATCATTGCATATAGTTTCTACCAGTCATCAATGAAAATTTTCCACTAAAATGCTCATACAAGTACTGAAAAGGACCAAACCGTGTAACAAGATTGAAGAAGTTTCGCATTTATTCAAGCCAGTTGCAGCCGATGTGGGGCTTGGATTCTTAAATTATATGAAGTGCAGTTGAAATATTCAGGAGTGAAGTGACAGGTCCAATATCAACAGGACTTACCGTGTTTATTCTGAAGTGACAGGTCAAATCTGGTCACTCAGTTCAAACATCACTTCTTTTAACAGCAAGAACCTGATGCAAAAGCTATTCTCGCATTCCATTGTTAAGGTCACATCCCATGTATGTAAGAATGCAGAACGCATGATCAGCGTGCCCGAATTCAATCATCAAGGACCAGGCAAACTGCTCCTCAGGAGGAGGCAAAACAGCACTCTCGTGATAAGAATGAATGATCGCACCATCGAGTGCGACAGCCGTAAAAATCGAGAACAACAGTAGAACAAACAACCATCCACAAGCACTACGCTAGCAAAAAAGTATGTACGAATATCGGAACAGAGATTAGAAATGGGAGAGAAATTAATTTGCTTTTTGTATAGGGAAGCAAATACACAGTGCCGAAGCGCTTATACACTGATCGATCTCATCATCACATCGCACGGGCATCAATCAAACATACTCGAACTCATCCTCCTTAAGATGCGCAAAGAACTTGACAGGTCCGCGGCCTTCGATTTCCTTAACGAACTGCACCTTGAAAGGAAGATTAGCCGAAATGCGCTTACCTTTGAACTCCGCGACGTACTGCTTCAGCTCGCCTTCCATCCCGGTCAAGTCCACCTCCGGCACGCGCGGCACGTGGTACACCTTCAGCGGCACCGTTACCCTAACTCTCGCCCCAATCCTCGCCGGGCCGCCGTCCGGGCCGTCTCCCTCGCCCGACACCGACGGAGAATCGCCCTCCGCCGACGACGAAGAGGAGGACGGCTTCGAGTCCGGTTTCAGCGCGACCTCGCACGAGACCTTCCACTTCCTCGTCCGCAAGGTGTTCACGGCGGTGCTCCCCGCCGCCGCCGCCGCCGTCCGGGGGAGGCGGAGAGAGGCGCGGGCCGATTTGATCGAGTCCGGCGGAGACAGGGAGGAGGGAGCGACCTGCGTGCTGGGGCGATTGATGGCCGCCGCCGGGACAGCGGCGGTCCCGGCGGTCGCCGGCGAGAGCAGAGCCATGTTCGCCGTCATCGCCGTCGAGAAGCGGAGGAGGAGGAAGGGAGGAGGTATTGAGCGTCCTTCGTAATTCTATCGCGTGTCGAGCGAGTGATTCTGGTGAATTGGCCGTTTTGTTAAAATTTCCGCGCCTATATTTCTGACGAGCATTAACAAAAAAAAAATTGAAATGAAAAAAATGTAAATTGCACACGAATTTCTATTTCTATCTAACTGATATAACCTCCGACCGAAAAATAAAAAATTATTTATCCGAACAACTGATATAACCGATATTTATTTATTTATTTAAATTTTCTCCTCCAATGACCAAACAACAAAGGCCATGCTGCTCTATTTATTTCTTCATTTCCATTCTTTTATACTCAACATTTAAAATTTCACTATTTTTCCACATTAAATAAAGAATACTTCTAAGCTACTTTGCAGTTAGGTAAAATCTTACACAATCTTTTTTTTAAATTAAAATCTGCCATTTATTTTTTGCCAAATCAAATAGATTCTCCAAAAAAAAGGGGTTCGAGTCCTAATCGAAAATTAACAGGTAAATTTTCGCTCAAAAAAGGTGTAAAAGAGGATAGTTAAAGACCTATTATCCTTTTTAGGCCTTTCGTTTTTTGCTTAAAGATTATCGGCCCAGAGTATATTTTTTTTTCCCTTCACTAAACAACAAATGTAGATATTTTTTCTTATTCGAGTGGGGCCGAAGAACTGACACGTGGCGCAGGAACATGTGGCTGTAAGTGAGAATGGAAGGGGGAGTCCGCGATTCTACGCCAACCATTTTGGATTTGGATAACGCAAGGAATATGACGCCACCACGGATCCAGAAATATCCAACACCGATGGCCCCAGAGAAGTAAAAATATTAATAACGTGGAAATAAATTGACGGGAAAATAACATGATTTTAATTCAATGTGTAATACAACTCTTGAATTTCATCTCAATATATAATGTAATTCATGTGGTTATGTATTTTTTCTTTTTTTTGCTATATGTTCAATTTAGTTTTCAAACTATGTGAACATATTCATTCTATTGATTCAAATTTAGAGACATATAGTTTATGAACTAAATTGAATATGTACCAACATGGATCATATTGAATAAATTAAAAATTTAACGATCAAATTAAATAAATTTAAAATTAAGGAATTATGTTGCATATATGAACCAAAGTTTAGGAACCATTTATATAATTTTTTGTTTTGTGAAAGGTAATCATATTACGCTGAAACCAATAATTACAACAAAAACGACACCAAAACATACACTCATAATGAACAGAGGCATAATGAGTGGAAGGGTGTTGAAAGAAAAAAGAAGGGAAACCAACAAGGCACAAAATGCAGGTAAATCGCACAACTACAGCCACAACCAAAAAAGGACTAAACAAAAGAATGCAACTAGCCGGCCAAACAATGGCAACTCTAGCTAAAACCAAACAAAATGTCATTGCCCAAATGAAAAGGACAAGACAACTGGCAGGAATCAAGGCCAGCATCAAAACAAACAGCAGTGGGCCATCCTGCACCACCACTCTAACGTGGAAATATTAAGGATGCGCATAGAGTAGAAAAAAAGATGCAGAGGTCTATTCCCCAGTTATGTTGAAGTTTCCTATTTCTTAGGTTGTCTTCAACATTCGAGAAGGTTAAAGCCTTATCCTTAACCACTTTAATAAGGTGATTTTTCATGGCTGAAAGCGTGAAAGTATAGTTCTAAAAGAATCTCATTCCTATATTTTCAAATAAGGTGACAAAGAGTCCCAAAAAAGAAATGGGTGATAGAGTGATAGAAGTCCTTATCGAGATAGGAACTTTATAGCTATCGCCCAATAGAGGTTGTCAGCCCAAGTTCCATTCCTCCAAGGGAGGTCACATTTGGCAGCCCAAGAGAAGGCACAACTAGTCGTAATGCTACAATGAAAAAACAAATGATCAATAGAATCCGGAGTTACTTTGCAAAAAGGGCACACCGCATCCCCAATCCTGCCATGTGATAAGAGTAAGGCCTGTGTAGGAAGACGGTTTCTGGTTATAAGCCAAAGAATGAATTGATATCTTGGAGTTATAGCATTGTTCTAGATCAAAGAAGTCCAATTGACCCGATGCTTCTTTTTTCTTATGAGGTGCCAAGCCGAAGCAATTGAGAATAAACCAAATGTGTTTCCTTGCCAAGTAAGATGATCTGAAACCTGCATTAGAAAGGGAAGGGGATGTTCCCAAGACTATAAAACTTCTCGCATGATTTGACAAGCAGGCGAAAAAAAGATTAGCCACCGTCGCATGCCTAGGAAGTCCAGATCTATAGATGAAAGAGTCAGAAAACATCAAGTTGAGGGGGCTTCTCGGGTGCTAGTGGTCAAACCAAAAGGAAACAGAGCAGCCATCTCCTAACTTCCATAGAAAAGATAACGAAAATCAGTCCTAAGGTGAAGGATTCGCTTCCATGCCCAAGAGCAATTGGTGGGTTGCTTAATCACCCAAAAACTCTTTCTTTTAAGGAAGGTCGAGTGGATCCACCTACATCACAAGAATTCCTTATCCGTAAATAGGATCCATATGTGTTTTAGCATCGCTGCCTTGTTACAATCTTTCAGACTGTGGATACTTAGCCCTCGTTTCTCCTTTGGAAAGCAAACATCATCCAAGGAAATCTTGGCACTACCCCTCCTTAGGCTAGGACCATTCTAGAGAAACTGTCTCAATATATGTTCAATATGATCCAACACTACAACAGGGATGATAAATACACTAGCTCAGTAAGCTTGGATTGCATGAATAACTGACTATATAAGCTAAAAATGCCCAGCAAAAGAAAGGAAACGCTGAGTCCAAGACTAGAATCTTGTAGTTGTGCAATCCACAAGGGATATACAATCTGCCTTGCCGAGCCAAGAGGAGATAATAGGAACTCCAAGATACTGCATTGGCAAAGACCCCTCCTGAAAACCAAACACTAGGAGAATCTTTCTGTGCAAATCTACCGATCCTCTAGCAAGAAATATCTCACTCTTATTAGAATTAGGCTTGAGTCTACTCCACGAAGAGAAGGTATCCAACCCCTCCTTTAAGAGTGAGATGGAAACCAAGTTAGCTCCGCAAAACAGAAAGACTTGTTCGTAAAGAAGAGGTGTGAAAGACTCAAAGCCTTGCATCTCCAAAAATCTCCAAAAGAACTTGAAGCTTGGTTGCCTAGTGCGAACACTAAGTATTCGGAAAAAACCTCCATGATTAAGGTAAAGAGGTAAGGAGAGATCAGATCCCTCCGACCGAGACCTTAGCCACTAGGTAAGAAATCATGAAGTTCTCCATTCAACGAAATGGAAAACTTAGGAGTGCGAACACATATCATAATAATCCTAACAAAATGTTTCAAGAAACTGAAGGCATGAAGAACCAGCTTTAGAAAATCTCAGTCTACCGTGTCGTAGGCTTTCTGAAAGTCCACCTTGACCACACACTTAGGCACATAGGGATTGAGATGGAAGTTGGCAAATAACTCCTAGGCAATAAGAATGTTGTCTATAATTCTCCTGCCTTTAACAAAAGTATTTTGATAAGGGCTGATAATATCATTAAGGACTGCAGCAAGTCGATTAGCCAAAAGCTTCGTAATGCATTTGTAAATAGTATTACAATAGGCAATAGACTTGTAATCATTAAGGCTGCGTTTGGTTGACCAGATAAAAACTAGGATAGGATATGTTTTATCCTATCCCGTGTTTGGTAACTGTCTAGGATGGGATAAGGTCGAATATAGACCGGATAAAAAAATCCAAGGGGGGAGATGGGATAAGGTCGGATAGGATTTTCTTTATCCGAAACATAAAACCCTACACTTTTTTTTCTTTCTCCGTCGTTCACCCACGACTCTCTGTTTCGAAAGTATCGACGTTGAAGCCTTATCCTCAATAGCTCTCCGATTCTCATCGAAATTTTACGAAAGCCTTCTTCCTCCGCCAAGGTAAGACCCCCCCGTACACTGGCGATCGCCCGCCAGTCGCCCTCCCAATCGATTCCCCCCCACCACGATGTTTTCCTCGCTTCGATTGCGCCTCGGCTGCCTCGGCCGTTGGCGTCCCGATCATCCCTGTCGCGCTGTCGGGTCCGGGCGGTCGCGGTCCATTTCGGCGCGGCAGGGATGCGAGGGAAGTACGTGAATTTTTCTGTTGTTGTGTTTTTGACTTTTTTTTCGTGGGATTGGTAGTGTGGTGTCCCTTTTTTTTTTTTTTTTTTTTTTTTTGTCTCGCTTGCGATTATGGGGGTGGGATTGATTGAGGCAAATGTGGCTAATTGCTTGGGAAAATTGAAGCTTTTCAGTTTTTTTTTTTTTTTGTGATGATGACTGATTAGGTTCACCGCTCTTGTCAAATGCATCCGTCTGGGCATTGCGATGATGAGTCTTTTACTTGCGTCAATTGGGTTTGTGATGATGACTGATGAGGTTCGCAATCTTTTGTCGTTCTTCGCAAAATGAGTGGGTTCATTGATGTGGAGCTCAAGGTTCATGACTATGAATTGGATCAGTATGGCGTGGTGAGCAATGGTCTCTACGCGGCTCTTGTCAACATGGTGAGCCTCGTAGTTTCTAAGTATGGATTGGATTGTTGCGTGAGTGGGTGAATGGTCTTGTGCTTTGCATATGCTGTTTAAAGGTCAATCTGTAGCGCATTTGCTGTTTTGTGATCAGTGTCTGTGTTGAGTGTCGATGATATTTGCTTTAGTGGGAGAAGGAATCGATTACTTACCTAGATATATCCGACTTTAAATCCGTAGTTTACCAAATAGTAGATTGGATAGGATATGAGGATATCCGACTTTAAATCCGTAGTTCACCAAACAATTGATGGAATATGAAGAAACCATAGATTTCTTATCCTATCCTGTTCAGTCATATCCTGTTTAGAAATCCGGACGACCAAATGCAGCCTAACAGACATAGCATTAGGAACTTTCGGGATCATTACTAGGATGGTATTGTTGATTTCTTTGAGAAGTCTTCTCGTTGTAAAGAAATCCTTAACCGTTTCAATGATCAAAGGTCCAACTATCTTCCAATTATGCTTTAAGAATTCGATACCAAAACCGTCTGGTCCTAGAGCCTTCCCTCGAGCAAGGGAGAACATAGTATCTTGAATCTCCGAGTCAGAGAAAGGACGAGATAGAGAACTGACTTGTTCCTCATTGAGAGAACATCGTATAACCTCCCCAAGATCCAGTAATGAGGGTTTGGAAGACAAGGGGGTGTAGTGCCAAAAACTCTTGGAAATGAGAAATGAAGGTATGGTGGACCAAGCTTGGGTCCGAGATAGTAGAACCAGTAGAATCCATAATAGAGAGAATCATATTCCTTAGTTGTCTCCTGATAACGGAATGGTGAAAGAATTTGGTATTCCGGTCACCTTCCTTGAGCCACTTGATCTTGGGTTTTTGTTTGAAGAATGACTCATCCTAATTCCTCAATTCCATAAACGTTCTACGATGTGTATTCTCCAAGTTTGTAAGAAGCACACTAGTAGAATCCTGCTGCAATTCAACCTAGGCGGATAACAGTACATCCTTTGCTACATTAAATATTAGAGAAAGATTCTCTATTGAGTTGCTTCAAACGGCCTTTGAGGGCCTTAAGCTTACTCACCAATCTGTACATAGGAACCCCTTCAGTTGAACTCTCCTAGACTTGAGAGACAATGTTATGAAAAGACAGGTATTTAGTCCAGAAGTCGAAAAACTTAAAAGGTTTCCTTGAGACCATCGGTTGCAAAACCCTAACCACCATAGGAGAGTGGTAAGAGAAGTTAAGTGCAAGGAAAGATACTTCCGAATAAGAGAAGTGAATACTCCATTTGGCATTCACAAGAACTCGATCATTTTTCCTAGCCTTGCGATTAACCCCCAAGGAAGTAGACCAAGTGAACTGAAAGCCAACATATCTCAAGTCTTCTAATTCAACTTGGGTTAAACAGATATTGAAATCATCAAAGCAAGGAAGCTAGTTGTTAGAGTTACCAATCCAATCAGAGGGATCCTTGATAGCATTGAACTCTCTGGCTACTAGCCAAGCATCATCTCAGCATAATATACTCCTCTGAATAATGTCCGCCCATAACGTCTTTTTAGCTATAAAAGTATGTTCAACATATACCACCGAGACATAACAGGAGATAACAGACATGAAAAACTTCAAACTAGCATGAATTGCCTGGTTATTTGATGAAATCACTTCAAAATCCACCAAAGAATGGTTCCAGCCAACCCAAATCCGCCCCTATGAGAGAACTCATAATTTGCCACCTAATTCCAGCTCGGTAAAGGAACCATTTATATAATTATCCCTGTATTGACTAAATAACTAACTAAATAAATAAAATAGGCTTTGCTTATTTTGCATAAAATAAACGGTTTGACAATATTTCCAAAAAATGGTCGCTTATATCGCATATATTAATGAATAAAAAAAAATATCTTCATAGTTCACAACATGTGCTAGTTATAAATTGTTATTTCTAATAAAAATATTTTTCATTGACTAATTATTTTAATTAATATAAACGATTAATTTCAAGAAAGTATTTTTTAAATTATTCATTTTTCGTGAAAGTCTTAATTTTTGGACATAATTAACATTGCTCATAGCAGATTCCACAAAAGTAAACGAATTATCTAGGATATCAATAACACAGCCAATTCTGCACTCAACTAACTCTATTGAGATGAGGTAGCATTGGAATTTGCACTTTCCTTCCATTTCAAACCCCTCCACGTACCCCCAAGATAGTGGTAGGCACTATCTTGAAATATTCAATGCCGTGTTGGGGATTCTAACATATCTCAATGGAGTAGTTAGAGGGCATTTAGTAACCATTTTGTTCTCATAAAGAATAGTTTTTTCTAATTATGTTCTTGGAATAGATATGCATTTAGTATAGCCCTCAATTTTTTCATGACTTAATTTAAAAAAAAAAAAATTCTCTTTTTTCTTTCTTTTTTCCTCTTCTTCTTCTTTTTCTTCTTCTTCTTCTTCCTCCTTAACTGGTCGCTGGCCTTAAGGGACCCTCGTTATGGCTCAACCTTGCCCGCTACTGTGAGGTTGGCCTTGCCATGGCCGAACCTTGCCCAACCACAACGAGGTTGAGCCTCACTCCAAGTTTAGCTACTTGTTAGCCATAGCAACGGCCGAAGATATCTAGAGGAAGAAGGAGAGGAAGAGAAAAAGAAATAAAGAAAATAATTTGGGCTTGATTTTTGAGTTGTTTTCGACAATAAAAAAGTAACTTTTTTCTTCTTTTTGATTCTATTCCAAATCTATTTCTTAGAACAAATTTGTTTCCAAGAACCAAAAATTTATCAAATGGATTTTGGTTTTGTTTTTTGTTTTTTGTTTTTTGTTATGAGGAGTAAAAGAACATAAATAATTACTATTTGGCTGGCTGCTAAACAAACCCTTAGCGAAACGATGATATCTCTTTTCAGCGATTTGATATCGAGTAAAGATTGTGTTTGCTTTTTGCCCGGCACCGAGCCTTCTCCTTTCGATCGTGATGTCTCTACTAAGGCTCATAAGGGAGTTGCTTCGGCACAAGCCGGAAGGAAGCGCAAAATTGTGCAGCAATGTCAATGAATTGAGCCATTGAAACTCCTGAGAGACCCAACTGGCTTTTGTGTTTTCGATCAACCGCTCTGTCCTTATGATGTCACGGACTAATACCTTTTCGGACGCTAATTCTGCAAGAGATTACATGATATAGAACAATGCATTATATTTCCATTCGGCATTATTGTCGGAGGATTAAAAATGTTAGCACATTGGTGCGGAGTTGCTGATACAACTAGGATTGTGGCTCATGGCCTGTGCAGGGACGACTCGGCGTCGTGCAAGGATCGAACGGCAGCTGATCTTTTGAGAGCTCTGCTCTGAGCTTTTAGCAGGGCCACGCTTAGAATTCATGCGGGTTAGATTCCGTTTTCTTTAACTCGGGGCGTTCGACTAGGAACGGCTTGAATGTCATCAGCACCCCGATTGCCATGACCAAGTTCATGACGAAGAAGATCATCTGGTCGCCTGCACATAGGCACGGAACCGTCAAAGTTCCGCAGTCGGCTGAGAGCTCGAGTGCGATCTATCACGGTCGCATAAACTCGTTTCTTATTATTGTACTCCATGAATAGCAGATGACAGCACATGAGCTAGTCATGGTTATGCAAAGAAGGCCGGAGCCGTCATTGCAGAATTGGAAAAAGTCGGTTTACCTGGGAGAAAGGCCGCGTCCTGACGGTTCTGTGTCCATGAGAATCTGCGAAAGATCGTGAGCAGACGGATGAGAATATTAACGTAGCCTACTCCTTATGCATGCAGAAGCAAATTTTTTGTTTTCAGCGACAAGTTTAATATGATCGACTACTCGGTTGTCCTGGCACAGTGATGTAAAGAAGGTCGACAACAATTAAGCAAGAACTCACATTGAACCTCCTCCAACTGGACCGGCTGCCTTGAAGAGAGACATGGCAGTCATTGCGATTCCATTAGCAGCTCCTCTCTGATCTTGGTCCTGTGAATTCAGATTCGAACTTGAGCCAAACTTCTCGATGAAGGCACGTATTCGAGGATGTTAATAAAGATCATACTGGCGAAGATGATCATTAGAAGCTCACCACAGCTTTGTTTTGCAGAAGCATCAAGCTGGTCAAGGCGCAAATCTTTCGACATGCAAATTTTTACAGTTAGAATTAGGTATGAATAGAGGCTTTGCTTGTTCTCTTTTCCATACAGGAAAATAAATCCAAATGATTCGCATGCTTATAGACCGGGAAGTAAGGCATACTCACAGACAGAACATTCAGCGCGACTGAAGCGCAGTTCAACACTATGGAGAGACTTAGCCCGGTCAGCATGGCTATAAAAGGGTAGCTGGACAAGATGGGTATCGTTAAGACCTGCATTCATGAAAGAAACACGGCGGATTATCGTCCTTTTATCCAATAGATCGTGAATAGCTGGAGATATAATAGCCAGAAGATATATCTTTCACCAGCATATGCTTGAGTTTAAGTTGAGATGTTGAAAACCTACCCCACCGACGCGAGCTACCACGACAGGGCCAAGAAGGCCGTCCAGATATGGGTATAACCACATCTGGAAGACGAGAAGGCCGGCACCTGGCAGTAGAATTTGGTAATTAATGATTCCCGGAAAATATATTGAACGAGTACAGGTATGTTAAATGATAATGACCACCATACTTCTAAGTTTCAAACAGAAAGAAAACATATGGATAACAGACGTTTGAACTGCAGTTTCAGTGACTACCTCGTTGTTTTCCTGAACGAATGTTTGTTGAAATACATGGAAGAAACTCGAGTATATACCTGAGATGGAAAGAACAGTTCCAACATCTTCAGTTGTGAAGCTTAAACCCCCGGATTGCCTGGGGCTTACGGCCCATAGTGAGAAGATCTACGAAGAGAAAGTAGCACGGAATGGCTGATGAGAGGATTGGATGAAAGGAGATTAAATTGACTTAGAAATGAGTTTGTTTGGAATCCGACATGGTATGCTGATGCCATTTTCCGCTGAACTGCTTCCAAACAAGCCAAAGTAATTTCCTTTGGATAACCATTAAATTATAACTAGCCAATGGAATGTCCTCTGACTACTGCATTGCAATCACAAGTTTGTGTTCGTCCAAAATAAAACAGTTTTGCTCTTTAAGCGATTGTCAATGAAGCACTCGGCAGCACGAGTACTGAAATCATTGCGCTTGTGATTGTGAAAAACGGTGAACCAAGAAGAACTGAAAGGCATGGCAGACAAGCGCGTGACATTTCACATTACCTCAACATAGGCCACCTCGTGAAGCGAAAAGACGCAGTACGGAATGATGGACGACATCAAGGGCCAGTTACAAACCAGAGACTTTTTCGATGCTTTCCCTCCAACCTTTTGCGTCTTGCATTTCACACCGGACTCGAGGGGTGCAGTCTCCACATCTTCGCAAGACTCATCAAGCTCACTCCTCACGTGGTGCATATGCAATGTTTCCTGCAGTAAAACCAGATTTCAACACTCGGTAAAGCACAACAAGCAGTTGCTAATCCTTTCATGGATGAAGTGAAGCAGAGGCGATGTCTGGTGAAACGGGAAAAAGTAAATGAATTCAATATCAAGAATGAGGAACATGAGCTGAGTTCAGTGAAGTGCATACTGGAAGCCAGAAGGATGCGACGACAGAAACTACCAATGCGAAAAGTGAGATGGCAAGACAGGGCAAGAAGTAGGGAAATCTGCATCCAAATCAAGAAATCAAATGTTTAAAGCTCGTGTAAATCATCACTTAGTAGGATCTGCAATATTAATGTAGAAGAAAGCAACCTCCACTCGCCTTCCGAACACTGATTCTTTAGAAAATATAGAGGGGAACTTTTCCGCGGGCTGAACCGAAAAACAAAAACGGAAAAACCAGGAACATCAGAGGAGCATGAAAATGAGAGAAGTGATTCCAGAATGCATGTCCAAATTGTCGTTGCCTTTGGAATACTCTAATTACGCATCGAGATATGATGAAGCCGAGTACCTGTGCAAGATAACCTCCCAGAGCTGGACCTATAATCAATCCTATCCCCCATGCTGTCACGACCTGAGTCCAAAGTGTAACTCTCAGCTTCATTTACCTAGCAGAAAAACTAGGAATCTGTATAGAGATCTCAAAGGTTTTTGCAAAGGTCGGAGATCTTACAGTTGATATTCCTAGTGCTTGGTACTCCTCACGGAACATTTCGCACGCATAAGCCTACAAGGACGATCGCAAGTTCGTGGAACAAAACGAGAAGGGATTAGTTTATTTGCGGCTTAAAATAACTTGAGCCACGAACAATTCCCAAAGTTCATAAGCCGTATGAGATCTTACCTTGATCGGTCCGAGTATACCATTTAAACTTCCTAGAAGGAATCTCGTTGCAATGGCCATCCAAAAGTTCACACTTAGGCCAAAAAGAGTGTTAAAGATAACCCTGATACAAATTGAATCATAATGATCAATTGACTGTATTCGTCGGAGAAGTTTATCTTTTTCACTGGGAAATCAAAATCAGTGGCCATCTTGTACTAACACTGAGATTGTTCCCATAATTATGACAGGTTTCCGTCCGTAGCGGTCGGCCACGATTCCCCAGAAGACCGACGTCAAGGCTCTGCCAAACATGAATGAGCAACCTCGGAGATTTTGAGGAGTTTGTCAGTGAAAAGTTAAAATGGAAAACAAAGGAATCTGCAATGAACAGAGACAAGCAACTCAGATAGTCTCACCTAGATAACCGGCATAATACCCGATGTCATCCTCTCTTTCGGCAATATGAAAATCTCTAATCTGCCATTCAAAATTCAAAGAACAAATGAAGATTTCTTGGGTAGAAGATGCTATCCTTTCATCTGTACAATTATCTGCCTAGAAGGAAAACTACCCGACAGCATGCCAACGGCTAATTCTGATGCTTCATAGTTGGACAAAAGAATGTTAACTTGCGCATACTTATTTCATTTGCAACAAAAGCAAAAATTTTCAGGACGAATCGGCCAGGAATAACAGCCTGGAGCCTAGAGAGATGTCATTGGAGAAAACAAAGTCCAAACCAGACAATTTAGGATACTATATCTCAAGTGTAGACAGAACAATTACATACACGTCGTATCTAGATTGAGGTATAAAATGTTTACCATGAAGTAAAGGAACGGAAATAGAGATGATATTGGCAGTGCTGGAAAGAGGAAGGACAAGATGCAGGTCAGTAACATCATAAATCACCCAAGACATAATTTCACTCTGATTAGTTACTAGTCAAGTGACTACAAGTACATCTTGTTAGTATATCTTTTTAAATTGGCGCAGATCTCCTGATCATTGAAAGACTTAACACTATAGTTATATGAGATTTCACAATCAGTTGAGTAGACTAATACTGAAAATGAAACATCTGGGGGCATACTCTCCACCACTAGGCAATATCAAGGTCGGCTTAACTTCACATCAACCATTGAATTATTCCGGAAAAAAAGAATATGAAATTTCACATAAGTGTCATCGCTATGTCCAGTTAGTAAATTGAATGAATCCAGCAAAGAAAATCCGAAGGTTGCCAGAACGCTTATGAACAACAACAGTGCTCTATATGGTCATTACTGGCACAGAGCACGACGGTTGAGATCCACGTGAGCTCACGGATGGGCAGACCTGTCTGTGATTCCTTGATCTTCTCGACTTTGCAGCCAGGGCAATTCTCATGGTAATGCTTCTTCAACAACGCCTCCTGTTGTTCTTCCTCTGCCATTGATATTAACCTCGACAGAAAGAGCTGAACACGCGAAATTCAACTCCCGAACAAATGAAATAGAAAGCCCGTCTTTTTCTCATGCAGAAAATCTGTTTCAACAGAGAACATTCACAAAGAGTAAGTGAAAACCAATACCACATGGTATCATATGTGATCGCGAAACATGCACCTCACTTGCTTTCTTTCTGTCTTTCCTACCTTATTCCTTTGATGAGATTGTCCACTTGAAGGTATGTAAACTGAGAGCACGTAATATAGATTGTAAGTTTGATTCCCAACCTTGCAAAAACAATATAAAAACAAAAGCTGCTTTGGTAGATGCTTCATGTTTGATTGAAGCTAAAAATAGAGATTGTAAGTTTGATTCCCAACCTTGCAAAAACAATATAAAAACAAAAGCTGCTTTGGTAATGTATGATTAAGGGATATTGTTTTCCTTTCGGCAAGTGGGAGTGAAATTACGCAGGAGCTTTTTGTATGGTTGGCTTTTGAAAAAGAAGCCAGGAAATGTGACAAAGTAAGAACAAAATCGATACATACGAAGATTCTGGGTTTCGCTTGAGATCGTGAACGTTGAGCCACATGACCAAGTTATAACGAATTACACCAAACATTCCGAATTTTCATTTTTCTACAGAGGCATGATTAGTACAAGGTCACAGACTGTTAAATTAATGTTTTGAGTTTAAATTCGGATAACGATTTGTTAAATTGAATTTATCGATAAAATTTTTCCAAGCCGATTTTAACTCGGTTGAAGAAAGAAGAAACAATTTCCCTTCTTGGACAATACTTTCGGATGTACAAAACAAGACAAAAGAGGAAATAAAAGATAAAAGAAAAAGGGAGGCTTTCCTCACCTTTATGTGCAGCGTCCCTCTCCACATTGAAGTTCTCTGCACGTGAAGAATCGAAAGTGATAGGGCCCAAGGTCAAACACACACAAAAGGCATAGGTTTTCTTTTCTTTTCTTTATGTAGTGACTGCTGCACGTGCAAGCCGCAGAAGGGAGCCGCGAAGGTTTAAAAAAACCTAGAGAAGCCGCGCGAAGCCGTACGTACGTGGACCAAGCACAAATGCTGAAGCTCCTAATTTTGGTATAGGTAGAGCGTTTTGTTTAAAAACTTTGAACGTGCGATAATTTTATATCGTGAGTTTATGTCCAAATAAATTGTTTATTTATAAATATTCTGATTTGGAGTTAAATTTAGGTGTAGGAAATATTTGAGCGTGTGGATGATTATAAATTTTAATTATCCGATTATAGTAGATTATTTGCTAGTAGCTCTCTCAGTGGATGTAAGTATCAATACTTGAATTGAACCACGTAAATTTCTGGCGTCCTTATTATTTATCGTTTATTTTTCTGGTGATTTTGCGTTAACGTAAATTGTAAAATCTTATCGTTTTCGCGTATTATATTCAAATACAAACATTTATTTCCTTAACGACGAAAACGTGGGAAAGAAGAAAAACTGGCATGGTCCTTTTGGCGTCATACAGATGCGATCTAGGGTTCGTTCTTTCCTTTTTGACGTCGTTCATTCAGAGGAAAAAGCAACAAAAGGTTTTAAAAATCATGGTGGCAACGATACAGTCAGAGGACAAGGGTATGATTTTCTGGTAAAGGGTTTTTAGGATCGAAAGTACAATTTCCTCTAGTGGGATCCATTCGTGGGCCCATGCATTTAAAGCGTAAAAACAGGGACTAAGTTTACAATCATTGCATGTAGCTGCCGCCAGTCATTTTGCCAACGAAAATTTTTCACTCAGCTGCTGATGCAAGTGCCGAAAGAGACTAAATCTTGTCACCAGATTCAGCTCCCTGTGGAAGAAGCTCTGCATTTCTCCAAGCCAATTGCTGATGGGGAGTGTGGATCCTTGCATCATGTGGAGAGCAGTTGAATAGGACAGGAGTGAATTGACAGATCATTCTCAACAGGACTTACTATTTTCATCCTGAGAAACAGAGTTTCCGATGACCATTAAAAGATTCTTGTGCCAAAGAGACATTCATATTCTCTCTGCTCTTACCAGTAATAACATCAGTTCACTTAATAGCAAGAATTTTGACCAGGTGAAGCAAAAGCTTCCCTCGCATCACATTGTTAAAGTCACATCCTATTTAGCAGTTATTGTAATAGAATGCGGAAATTGATGGGATCTTGCAACACAAAGCAACAGATCGAGTCACTTAGTTCACACATCAGTTCACTTAACAGCAAGAATTATGACCAAGCAAAGCAAAATTTTCCCTGGCATCCTGTTGTTACGGTCACTCCCATGCATAATATAATGCTAAAATTGATGGTTTTGCAATTAAATCAATGCGAAACCATCACAAAAATAAAATGAGGAACAATAAAAAATAATATAGGTAATTCAATTTGAGTGTAGGTACATTCTCCACGAAAAGAGCTAGTAGCAAATATTTTACTAATAATCAGAGAATCAAAATTGCAATGTTCACGTGCTCCAATATTACTCTCGTGATAAGGGCAATCGCAGTATCAAATTCGATGCTTGAAGAACAAACAACCATCCACGTTAATCACTTGTAAGCCCTACTATGCTAGCGAAAAGAGTGTATGCATATTGGAATCAAGATTAGAACATGAGAGATTTAGGGCGCGTTTGGTTGTGTTTCTGTTTAAAAATTGTTCCAGGAAAGAAATAGAAAAAAGTATTTCTGTTCTCGGGAACAATTTTTGAACAAAAATACGCGTTTGGTAAACTTGTTCCGGGAATAAAAAATAAAAGAAACATGTTTGGTAAATTTGGATAATTTTTTTATTTCTTTTATTTTTTCTATTTTTTTCTATTTTTTTTTTTTTTTTTTCTTTTTCATTTTTTTCTTCTTTTGGCGGCCGCCGGCCAAGGCCTTGGCCGGCGACCGGCGGGCGAGGGCCGAGCTCGCCCGGGCCGGCGGCGAGGCGCGGCCTCGCGGCCACCGCTGGCGAGGCCGAGGCTCGCCGGCCGCGGGCGAGCTCGGCCTCGCCGGCCGGGCGAGCTCGAGGCCGGATCGGGCGAGATCGAGCTCGCCCGGAGCCGGCGCGAGGTCGGCCTCGCCTTGATCCGGCGAGGCCGAGCTCGCCCGCCGGCCGGCAAGCCCGCGGCCTCGCGGGCCACCGCCGGGCGAGGCCGAGGCTCGCCGGCCGGCGGCGAGCTCGGCCTCGCCGGATCGGGCGAGATCGAGCCGCCCGGGCCGGCGCGAGGTCGGCCTCGCCATGGGGGGCGAGCTCGAGCTCGCCCGGATCCGGCGAGGCCGACCTCACCCGGCCGGCGAGCCTCGGCCTCGCCGAGCCACCGCCAGTCGGCGTCGCTGGCGGTGGCTCGGCCGAGGCTCGCCGCCGCCGGCGAGGTCGGCTCGCCGGATGCGGGCGAGCTCGAGCTCGCCCAGCCATGGCGAGGCCGACCCTCGCCCGGCTACGGCGAGCCTCGGCCTCGCCGGGGACGGCGAAGCGTCGGCCTCGCTGGGGGCCGGCGAGCCTCGCCGTGGCTGGGCGAGGCCGCCGGCCCTCGTCGGCCGGTCGCCGGCCGTGGCCGAGGCCGGCGACCGGCCTCGGCCGTGAAAGAAGAACAAGAAAATAAAAGAAAAAAAAAAAAAAAGTGTTTCGATTTGTGTTCCGAAACAAGAAACAAGTTTTTTGTTTCTTGTTTTTTTTTTTTTTGTTCGGGAACAAAGAATAAAAAGGAACAAACGCACACAAACGCGTTTTGTTCCTTTTTTGTTCCCAGGAACAAAAGAACAGAAATTTTGTTCCTGGGAACGTAGAAACAAGTTGCAACCATGCGGGCCCTTAGTTCTTTGTGACAACCTAGACAGCTACCAAACATGGGATAGGATAAAACATATCCTATCCTGGTTTTTATCCGGTTGACCAAACGCGGCCTAAGGGTGGGAACGTGGCCGGGATAGCAGGGGAGGCTGCATTGACGGGCGACTGTGACCCAAAAATGGGTGAGATTAAGTGCATGTTTTCTATCCCACATCGTAAAGCTTGGGTTTTTTACTCTATGTAATGCATTTTAAAGCCGTGAGGGCCATAGACTTAAAGCGGACAATATTGCACAGTAATAGCTCTCGGGTCCTTATAATTGGCATTAGAGCCGACTTTTGATAGCGTGTGGGGCCACAACAAGAGCACTATGCTGTAAGGGGGGCTGGAAATATGACGGCCTAGACCCTAAGGGTGGGCGGCGTGACCAAGATGGTAGGAGAGGCTATGCTAGTGGGCATTGTAACCTAAAAGTGAGTAAGGCTAAGCGCATGTCTTCTATCCCACATCATCAAAGGAGAGTCTTAAGCTAGTTGATAAAGCTTGGATTCTCTATTTTGTGAAAAGTGTTTTAAAGCTGTGAAGGCTAGAGGCCTAAAGCGGATGATATTACACAACGATAGCCCCTCCGTTTTTATAGTTGTCTTCTAGATGAGGAAGCAAATATAGGAAGCTGGGATCGAACTCGTCTATTATGCGGACATCAATCAAACATACTCGGACCCTAAATAGTATAAACACGCAACATGACACATCAACACGTTTACAAGAAATCATTCAATACTTTTATTTTTCGAAATTATTATTTTTATTTCATTTAATTATTTTTTCGATTAAATAAAAAGTCCCCCTGGTAGGTCGCCACCCCAACTCCCTTTTTTCCTTCGTCGCTTTCCCCGCCCCCAATTTTTTTCACTTTTCATTCCCTCCCGCACCACCTGACACTTCCCCCTTCCTCCTGTCACTTCCCCCTTTTTTCCCTCGTCTCTTTCCCCCCACCCCGAAATTTTTTTCACTTTTCTTTCCCTCACCCACCACCTCCTTTTTAATTCTTTTAGTTTTCTTCTCAAAACCCTAGCAACGCCCTTCTTCTCCTCCTCCTCCTCGCCACCCGCCCCCCTCATTTCCTCTTCCTCTCAATCTCTGCTTACTCTCGATCCTCATAACAATCGTTCACCACCTCACCTCCAGCCCTTCCTCCCTCGCAGCTACAGCCTCATCGCTGATCCATCGCAGCATCACAGAGTGGCGGCCCTCACCTTAGTCTCTGCTCTTTCTCTCATTATCTCTTGCCGTCGTGAGCTCGCCATCACTCACGGCCTCGTCTTTGCTCCCTCACCCTTGTCTCCACCCTCCAGACATGCGTGTCAAAACGTGTCAACAAAAATTGACCACGTCGACAAATCCGATACATGTCGGACATGACACGGAAGCACGTATAACATGTCCGTGCTTCATAGCTCAGACCTCATCCCTCTTAAGATGCGCAAAGAACTTGACTAATCCGTGGCTTTCCATTTCCTTAACAAAATTATGCACAAACTAATTTGAGATCATGCCGAATTTTAAAAAGGTTTTTCAAATTAAGAACAGTTGACTTCTAATAGGAAATTAACAGGTAATTTTTTGCTTCAAAAAAAAGTGTAGACGAGTTAAGATCAATACTCATTGTCATTTTTAGACCTTTCTTCTTCTTTTTTTCTGAATTACTACTATTATGATATAGTCATTTACCAAAAGATTGCCAGCCTACAAAGTTTTTTTTGCCCCCATAAATAACTACAGCGGGGGCCAAGGAAAGTTCTCTTCTTGGCGAAGAGAAGGAAAGACCAAGAAGGTAGAAAAACTTGAGTTAATAACTTAATAAATAAACAGCCGTTTGCTCGGATCTTATTTCGCAGACATTATTGACACTGCTCATGGTAAATTTAACAAAGTAAATCAAATGATCTGGGATATGGATGACACAAACAGTTTTAGAGCAACAGTTGACTCAATGGACGTTGAGACAGCATCGGGGATTTGCACTTTCCTTCCGTTTCCCCCTTCGTCTTATGATTATCGTGACACATTATCTCGAAATGTTCGATTCCATCCTGAGGATTCTTACATATGTAGGTGGACCAACTAGCGAAAGAAGGATCTCTCTTTTAGCAATCTGATAATGAGTAAAGTTTTAAGCAAATGTGACAAAGTGAGTGCTAGGGATAATTAGGATAATCATCTTTAAGGGGGAGCAAGAACAAAATCCATACGTATGAATCGAAATCTTCTGGTTTTGGCTTGGCACCATTGATGTCCAGCAACGCACTTAAATTTTCTTTAAGTTTGCTCTTTATTTGGTTCATGATATTCAAAAGTGGTTTAGTGCCCTTGACCTACTATCTCGAGGGGCTTTCTTGTTATTAAAATTATAATTGAGCCTAAGAAAGTGAATTTCTCATATACGGCCAGATGACTTGGCAAAATCATCTAATCGAATACACAAAAAGCACATAAAATGAAACCACGTGAAATAATATGGGGGATAGGACATGCTCAGCCATATGGCGACTTATTATCATATGTTGAACGAGGCTCGTGAAATGCGACTTTAACTTACACAATATTCTCCCCTCAATTAAATAAAATGAAACCACGTGAAATCATAGTTTTTTTTTTTTTTTTTATATGAGCTTAGAGCATCCCCTGCGACTTTAGTTGTTAAGATTGCCTCTTTAAACCCCAGAAAGATAGGACATGCTCAGCCAGATCATAAAGCTGGACATTGAAATGGCAGAAAGTGACACGTGAATCACACAAAGGGAAAGAAGATGATGACGAGGATTGCTTTATTCATGGACCACATGCATATATAATTATCCGTTTGCCCAAATAGGACATGATATTTGTAGGAGTATAGTAGATCGGTCAAAAATCTTGAAAAGCAAACGGTAGATAGAAATCATTGGAGTTATCTCAGTGACCATTCTTTTCACATAAGAAGTAAGATATGGGGTGTCCAATTACTACTTTTTCACGGGGTTAGGGCTATGGACATTTAATTTTTAGTGTAGTTCGACTCTCACATTTTGTAAAAGATAAGACAAAAATTTGAGAGTGATATGAGACTTAGATTATGATAAATAAAGAATAAACTTGCAAATAAAACCTTGAAATATATTACAAAATAATGCATGAAAGTATAGGTTATTAATGACTCAATATTAGTGAGACGTCTCTTCGATTTAGTTGTAGAAGATTTAATAGTAATCTCTTTAGTTCACATGTAATAATTTTAACAGGAAGATGAGTTCTTTATCTTAAAAAAGACGTGTCCTTTAGTTCATTAAGTGTGGTTCTTAAGGCGTGTTGATTTCGAAGTGTTCGACTGAGTCCTATTTATATAATACTAATACAAACGGGTTCTAGCATTGTATCTTGGAAGACATAATCTACAAATTTGAAAAATACTATTGGCAGGAACTAATCAACTTAAGGGGATCTGGTAATTTATACCTCACCTCTTATATAATTCATTTAAAATTTTATAGCATCTAGCAAATTTATATTGGGTTTTGTAATTCTATCATCTTACTTGTTAAGTTTACATATACATATCATTGATTTGGTTCGTTATTAGATTTGTCATCACTTTTTGATAGAGTTATTATTTCTGTTTATTTTTCTGATTAAAACAAGCGACATTAAAAATGAAAAAAAAGGAACAATAATTATGAGTGAAATTTCATCTAGCGAAAAGCCAATATCTTGTGCTACTTAATTGAAGGCGCCAGAATCAAAACGGGATATTCAAAGATGTTGATGATATATTTTATGGGTGCATTGGATTTTTTTATTTTAAATATTTTTCCGATTCAGTTACTTAGTAATTCAAGAGTGCTTTTGTTTCATTGAAATTTTTTTGACAAAGAAAAATATTTTTCATGAAAATTATCTTCAAGGAAAATGTTTATTTTTCATTTATTTTTGTAGTCTAGGGAAAACAATTTATTTCTTGCCAAAAAAAGAAGTCGATTTCCCTTAATCTAAAATTATTATTTTCAGTTCATGAAAAATATTTTCTGTAAATCAATTTATTTTTTATTTATATACCGGAAGGATGAAAATAATTTCTCAAAAAATACTGTTGATTATTTTCAGTTAAGGAAGAACGTTGACGGTGTTAAGGACACAGAGAGTGACATGATCAGGTCACAATAAATGAGGACACAAAGGTCGAAAGTCTGGAGAGACGCCATCGGTTGGTAAGTGTTGAGAAAATATGCTTGAACTGGGTTGAACAATGAAATCGGATCGAGTAAAACAACTCGGACTTTGAGGCGTGATATCACTTTCTTTAAGGATTTATTTGCCCCACAACGTTGCTAATGGTCACCGGCAAAAATCCTCCAGGATACAACAAAGTCTCGGATGAGAATACTAGATAGCAATTCTAGTATTTCTCCGGGTCTCTCTAGGAAAATAATTGAAAAATTGGCTGCAGTTTTTTCATAAAGAAGACTCGAAAAATGACCACACACCTCTTCCGAAAATTGACAAGTATATATATATGAAACGGTCTTGCAACTATTCGTGAAAAACCGCCAAATAGTGAACAAACACGACCTTTAGAAAATTGTTCGTATAAACAAAGGCGACTTTTCGGAAGAAGTCTAAAACCGAACAATTGTAACCTTTCGGAAAATATAAAACCGAATAAGTAATTTGTTCAAAGGTTGTCTTGAAAAGACACAAGTAAAATTCGGAATAATTAATTAATTAATTTTTTTTTTTTTAAATAAATTTCGAATTTTCATTTTATATTTCATTTCCGAAATTCTCAAATTAAAAGGCAACATTTGAATAAAAAAATAATAAAAATAAAATAAATAGCAAGGGATTAATGCTAAGTGCTAAGTGCGCCAAAATCGCGCACCCGCACGCGGGTATGGTGGGGTCTAGCCCCACCCAATTATTCCTTTAACTACAAAAAGGAAAACCCACATTTTTAAACTGACCCACTTGCTCCCATCTTTTCTATGTGGGACAAAGTAAAAAGCACTCATTTTATTTTAACAAACAAAATTCCAACAGTAAGATGTGACAGACATTCATTCTCTAATCGACAAACTCCGAAAGGAAGAGAAATAGAATATGATCCATTTTGGCGTTGCCTGTCGGAAGGGTTAGGTGAGATTCAGCACACGTCTCTAGGACCAATGATGAGAGTGTCATACGCCAATTCGACTTTTCCTTCTCGACGTCGTTCATTCGCAGAAGACAGGGCAAGAAAAGTAGCCTTTGCGACTCCCATGAAAACATTTCCTTTCATCAACTGTAAAAAGACGAGGTTCCGTTTGGGAAGACGAGGAAAAATGGAGGGAACGAAAGGGGGAGATGGAAAGATGTTAAAGACGTTGGTTGCTGGTTGCACTGTGATGTGTTGCTGGACTTTGTACTGATGGTGGTGGCGGTGGTGGCGGTGGTGATGGTAGGGAGTCAAGTGTCATGTTTTCCTTGACTATAGATAACGACGACACGTTAAAAGAGGTTGGGGTCCAACTAGAGGTTCATGTTGTTTGGATGAGAACAAATGCCTGCGATACATGAATGATTCAAGTGCACATTGATTTAATGAATATTAGCCGTTGGATCACGTGAATCTGGTGACCATGATTTAATAAACTCAAGTGCTTTTGAAGAATGTAAGAATTTCTCGCAATGCATATCGCATTGTAATGTCACTTTTGAAAGCCGGAGGCACCAATATGGTGAAGACAGAGTTTGTGATGAGAGGTTCAGGATGCAATTATTATCAAAGGGGTGTGTGCGTGCGGTCCACTACTGATGACTTGCATTGGGGATTGAAGAAAATATAACCCTATTTTTATATACAAAATCGTAAGGTGCCGACTTTTTATTTATTTATGGTATATATTCATTATAAGTCATAAAAGTTGTTAGGAGTAGTTGAGTTTTAAAACTAGCAAAAAGTGCAATCGAATTCTTAAAATTTATTAAATTGATGTAATCAAATTCTTCCGTTAACTCTATCCAACTTTGCTAATAAAAAATGTTGATGTTGCTTTTGTTTTTTCATATGTATTTTCCCTATCATATGTGGCGATGATGAAGCTAAAACAACGTTATTGCTTTTGTTTTTTCATATGTATTTTCCCTATCATATGTGGCGATGATGAAGCTAAAACGACGTTAATTTCATCTAAATATACTTTTTAATATAATTTTTACTTAATTAAATGAGACGATTAAAAAGTGGGTTTGAACTATGCAATGAGGGTGCCCCACTGTAGTTGGGAAGGGTCGATGATGGTGGAGAAATAGTTAGCGAGGCTCACTAAGCACTACCTAGGGATCGATAACCTTGCCTACTGCATGTGAGGGCTTGTTGGCCCTTGTCTAGGGAAAGTCGTGGGCCCTCGCCCAATTCTAGTTGAGGGCTGCTAGTGGTAGTTGATCCTCGCTAGCAATGGCCCTCGCCAACCATTGCCCCACCATCACAGCCCCTTCTCGGCCATGATAGGAGTGGCAGCGGCGGTGGCAGCAGGCTCTCTCTCTCTCTCAATTTAAAAAATAGCATATTCTTAATTTAATTTAAATACAATTTATATTAAAAATCATATTGGATCAAAACAATGTCGTTTTAGCCTTATATTTTGAGTTTTAACCACATCATCACTACGTAGGAGAGAGAAAATATTAAGAAAAATTGTATTAGCATTTTCCGTAAGCCAAATTAGCCAGAGTTTATGAAACAACTCCATTAGACCAATTTGACAAATTTTAGAATTTGGTTGTATTTTTGCAAGATTTATAACTTAATTGCACTTTTCTGACAAGTTTTAGGAATTTCAGTGCACATATTCCTTCCTTTAATTATTTTTTTCCGGGGGTGAGGTAATGAAACATTGGACAAAAAAGGAATGTGATGCATAAAGTTGCTACTGTCTGTCAACAGCAACAGAGTGGACTACAACACAAGCATAGTGCAACAGAGAGATTGATTCACCCATCAAAGGGAAACTAATGGAGAAACACATATATTTCTATTTACAAACTGTAAATTGCGGCTGCCATCCGAAAAATTGACTATGGAAGGGCTTCTTTTAAGTGAGCTGTAAAGAGCTCCAGTTCTGCACTGCAGCTGACTCAATGGACGATGAGACGGCATTGAACATTTGCACCATCCTTCCTTTTCTCCCTCATCTTAAGATTGTTGCAGACTTTATCTCGAAATGTTCTATGTGGTGGTAAGGACTCCTACATATCTAGGTGGACCAATTTTTCAAAACAATGGTATTTAGCGATCTAATATAGAGTACAGATTGTATTTGCCTTCTGCCTGGCATCGAGCATTCCGTTCCAGTGGCAATGTCTCTGTTGGGCTCATAAGCCGGTTGCTGTGGTGTTAGGAAGGAAGCGGAAAGTGTAGCAATGTCAATGAAATGAGCCGATGAAACTTCTGATTGACCCGACTGGTTTTTCTGTTTTCAATTAATTGCACTGTTCTTACAATGTCGCAGAGTAATCCATCCGGAGACTAATTCTGCTGAAGGTTACATTATAATGAGCAATACATCGTAATTTTATTCGGTGCCATTGTTGGAATACCAAGAATATTGGCACAAAGGGACCATAATGCTGATTCACCTAGGATCGAGACTCTTGGCCTGAAAGGAGCCGGCTTGGCTTTGTGGAAGGCAGATGCTGCTCCACCTTGGGAAAAAAAATCGAATGGCAGCTGATCTTTTGCTGGCCCTGCTCTGAGTTCTAGCAGGGCTCTACTTAGACTTCATTTGGGTTTGATTCCATTTCTTTTAGTTGGCGGCGTTTGACTAGGAATGGCTTGAAAGTCATCAGCACGCCGATTGCCTCGACCACGTTCAGGATGAAGAAGACCATGTGGTTGCCTGCAGATAGGCACGAGGCTGCTAAAGTTCCTCATTCGGCTGAGAGATCAAGTACGGTCTATCACCTAGGTTGCACCGACACGTACACGACACGACACGACACGCCGACATGTCATTTCTCAAAAGTAGAGAATTTCGACACGTTCCGACACGTTATATATTAAATAAATATTTTAATATATAAATGCATAAATAACTAAATAATAATAAAAAGAGCCTAGAATTAATCTATACTGAAAACATTAATCCTACATTTTTTTTAACATCATTCATTATTTTAATTTGACAAATTCAATTACATTTCATTTTAATAATCCATAAAACTTGGACGAAAATACAAATAATCCACGTTCCATTATAAAGTTTAAAATTTGAAAATAAGAAAAAAAATTAACATTCCATCAACAAATATAACAAAAAGTCATTCATCCACATATCCACTTCTTTTGAAAAAAAAAGAAAAACAGACTCATCTCCGGCTCATCAAGTGAAAAATTTGCAACTTCAAGCCCTCCAACATTTTCAAACGAGTATTGGAAATTTGTTTTAGCTTTTTTATTATTATTATTTTTATTTTTTTCATATATTTATATTTAGACTCCAAAAGTTTTGGAAATTTGTAAAAATAACCCGTGCGTATCGGAGTCACGTGTTGAAATTTCTGACCCGTGTGTCGGAGCATGTCAAAGGTAGTTGACCACGTGTCGGATTTTCCAACACGCGTTGACCGTGTGTCAGAGGGTGTCGGAGTGCCGGACACGACACGAAGGGTCCCGGAGAGTGTCCGTGCAACCTAGTACAGTGGCCTTGACTTATTTCTCATCGTTGTACATCATGAATGTGTGCATATACGCATCATCATGTGAGCAACTTCTTCGTTTCTTTTAGCAGAAGACAGCAGATGAACTAGTCATGTTTATACAAAGAAGGCAGAGCCGTCATGTAGAACTGGAAAAAGTCGGTTTACCTAGGAGAAAGACTGCATCCTGACGCTTCTGCGCCCAAGAGGATCTGCCAAAAATTTGGTTCCATGCATGAGAACACTGATTAAGTCTACTCTTTAAGCATGCAGAAGTAATTATTTATTTTCAGTGATGAGTTTAACATGACCAACCGCTTAATTGTATCGTTGTAATGACATGATGAAAGCAGAGAACAATTAACTGGATCTCACATTGTGCCTCCTCCGGCTGGACCAGCCGCCTTGAAGAGAGATATTGCGGTCATCGTGATTCCATTAGCAGCTCCTCTCTGATCTTGATCCTGCAATTTCAGATTCGGACTTGCGCCAAACCTTCACGAGAGAGGCATGTATTCGAGAATGTCAATAAAGATCAGACTATTCGAGGATGATCATTTGAAGCTTACCACTGCTTTGTTTTGCAGAAGGAACAGGCTGGTGATGACGGAAGTCTTTAGACATGCAAAATTTGACAAGTAGAATTAGGTACGAGCAGAGGGTTTGGATTTTTTCTCTTTTCCATGCACAAACAGTAATTCGAATGATATTTACCCAAAAAAAAAAAAGTTATTCGAATGATTAACGTGCATATTAGTTTCATGTATAGCAACTTAAGAGTGTAAGGCATACTCACAGCTAGAACATTCTTTGCAACTGATGCGCAATGCAACACTATGGAGAGACTTAGCCTGGCCAGCATAGCATGACTATAAAAGGGTAGCTTGACAAGAGCAGAATTGAAAAGACCTGCATTCACGCATTTGTGAGAATTAGACACGGGGGATCATCATCTTTTTATCAAATAAACCATGACTGGCCGGAGATGCAATAGTCTGATAAAATATTTTTCACAAGCAGGTGCTCGAGTTCCAGTTAGGAGACGTCGAAATCGTACCCCATTACCGCAAGCTACCACAATGGGGCCGAGAAGTCCATTTAAGTATGGGTATGAACACGTTTGGAAGATAAGAAAGCTGGCACCTGGCAGTAGAATTTAGTAATCAGCAATTCCTAGCACATAGAACGAGTACACAGAGAGTTGAATGATAATAGACCACCATACTTATAAGTTTTAAATAGACAGAACGCATATCAATGAATACAGACTGACACCACTTAAAGTTTCGTTTGAATTACAGTTCTACTGACTACCTCGTTTTTGTTTTCTGAAAGGATCTATCTTGAAATATAAGAAAGAAACAGGAGTATATGCCTGAGATAGCGAGAACATTTCTGACATCTTCAGTCGCGTAGCTTAAGCCCCCATGTCGCCTGGGGCTTACGGCCCATAGTGAGGAGACCTACAAAGAGAAACTAGCACAGAATGGCTAATGAGAGGATCAAACTAAAAGACTTTAAATTAACACAGAAATGAATTTATTAGGAAACCGGCTTGATATGCTAGTGCCATATTCCAATCAATTACTTTGGACTATGATAGAGTTCAAGAACAAGCTGAAGTAATATTATTACGACAGCCACTAAATCATAACTATACCAAAAGAATGTCCTCTGACTACTGCATTGTCGGATTATAAGTTTGTTTTCACCCACAATGAAATTTGTTTTGCTCTTTAGGCTACTGTCGATGAAGCACTTGGCAGCATGAGTACTGAAATCATCGCACTCGTGATTGTAGAATGTCTGAGACAGTAAATGAAGAAGAACTGAGAAGGCAAGGTAGACAAGCGTGCGACATTTTAGGTTACCTCCGTGTAAGCCATGTCATGAAGCGAGAAGATGCAGTACACAACGATTGATGACATGAAGGGCCAATTCCGAATCAGAGACTTCATTTGAGGCTAAAAGTAACCTGTCCCACGACTCATTCTGTTAAACGGGTGGGTTAGGTCGGGTTTGGGTCAGGTCATAAATGGTCCGATCCAAATCGACTCATTTAATCCGTTTATGATCCATTTATTGCAATGCAAATTTTTTTATTCATACCCGACTCAATCCATACCCAACTCATACCTGACCCATTTAACTAAACTTAAAAAAGTTTATTTCTTATATATATTTAAAAAAAAAAAATGGTATTGCTAAAGTAGTTTTATACAACACAAATTTAATGGACGATTTTTATTATTTTTAAAATAATTATTTTAAAAAATTGGATTTTAATTATTTTAATTATTTTTTAAATATATATATTTTTTGTTCTTCTTCTTCTTTGGCCGGTATTTGCCGGCCACAAAGCAGCCTCAAGGCGGCTCGATGCTAGCGAGCTTGAGTCTCGCTAAATTGGCGAGGCTCGAGCCTCGCCGGATGTCGGCGAGGCCTCGCCTCGCTAGATCCAGCGAGCTTGAGGTTGGCCGACATCGGGCGAACTCGAGCTCGCCCCTCGCCGAACGTCGGACGAGGCCTCCGCCTCACTAGATTTGGCGAGATCGAGGCTTGTCGGCGTCGGGCAAGCTCAAGCTCGCCCCTCGCCCAACGCTGGCGAGCTCGAGTCTCGCTAGATCGGCGAGGCTCGAGCCTTCGCCTCACTAGCTCCGGCGAGCTTGAGGTTCGCTTGGCCGGTCGTCGGCCATCGCCATGTCGGCGAATGGAGGAAGAAGAAAAAATTATAATTTCGGTTTTTATAAAAAAATATTTTTGTAAAGTTAAAGAGAAAAGAGAGAGATTGTGAGGTTTTGGGTGAAAATGGGTTCTAAACCCAACCTATTTAAGACCCATTTAAGACCCACCTATTTTAAGTCTTTAGTTGTTAAACCCATTTAACTAATTTCTTCAAAAAACAAGTGACCTATAGATGACTCATTTATGATTTAAATGGGTCATATATGGGTCTATGGCCCATTTTGCCACATCTACCCACAACCAATGCCAACAATCATAAGCCGTATGAGATCTTACCTCGATAGGTCTGAGTAAACCATTTAAAGGAATCTCATGGCAATGGCCATCCAAAAGTTCCCACTTAGGCCGAAGAGAGTTGAAAATAACCCGGGTATAAATCAAACTGGAAATAATTAATTGACTCTATTAGTCAGAGGAGGTTGTTCACTGGGAACTCAAAATGAATGGCGATCTTGTACTAACACTGCGATTGTTCCCATAATTATGACGGGTTTTCGCCCATACGGTCTGCCACAATTCCCCAAAATACTGATGTCAAGGCTCTACCGAACATGAATGAAGAACCTTCGGGATTTGAAGGAGTTTGCTAGTGAAAAGTTGAGTCAAAGACAAAAAAGAGTCTGCAATTGACAGCGACAAACAATCCTGGATAATCTCACCTACATAACCAGCATAATACCCGATATCTACCTCTCTTTTCACGATATGAAAATCTCTAATCTGTCGTGCAAAATTCGAAAAACAAACAGGGATTTCTTAAGTTGGCGAGGAAAGTAATGGAGCTTTTAGTCAAGTTTAACCATCTTAAGCAACTATTCACTCCTCGCACACTTGTTGTACTTGCAACAAAAGAAATAAAAATTGGGATGAATCAACCAGGAGCCTAGAGAGACGGCATTTGAGAAAACAAAGCTCAAACCATACAATTTAAGGCACAACGTCTCAGGTGTAGACAGAATAGTTATATAGATGTCATACTTAAAAGTTGAAGTAGAAAATATGAGAACTTACCATGAAGTAAAGGAATGGGAATAGGGATGATATTGGCAGTGCTGGAAAGAGAAAGGACAGGACACAGGTCAGTAATTATGTGACTACAAGCACATCTTTTCGAAGTGTCAAAGATCAAATTATGGAACGAATTAATGTCATAGCTATAACGACACCAGAGAAATAAAACGTCTGGAGAAATACTCTCCATCACTATGCAATTTCGTCGTCGGCTTAACTTCATATCAACAACTGAATTATCCCAAACAAATTAATTCCAAAATATCGTGCAAATTCTAGTCGTTGTAACTTGTTATGGGCAGTTACCTGGTAAGTTAAAAGAACCCAAGATATAAAATTAAAAAAAAAAAAAAAAACCCAAAAGTTGGCCGGAAGCTTATGAACAACGATAATGCTATATATGCTCATCACCTGTGCAAAGCACGACGATCCAGACTGACACGAGCTCATGGATCGGCAAGCCTCTCCGCGTTTCCTTATACTTCTCGACTTTGCAGCCAGGGCAATTCTCATGGAAATGCTTCTCCAAGAGCGCCTCCTCTTGTTCTTCCGCTGCCATTGTCATTAACCTCGACAGGGAGAGCTAAAAATATAGATTGTAAGTTTGATTCACAACCCCACAAAAACAATTTAAAAACAAAAGTTGGTTTGATAATGTATGATTAAGGGATATTGTTTTCTTTTCGCAAGTGGGAGTGAAATTATGCAGGAGCTTTTTATAAGGTTGGCTTTTAGAAGGAAGCCAGGAAATGTGACAAAAGTGAGTAAGAACAAAATTGATACACCTTCTGGGTTTTTGGTTGAGATCGTCAACGTTGAGCCGCATGACGAACTTATAACAAATTATGCCAAACAGTCCGAATTTTTTCCTTTTTCTGCAGAGGCATGATTAGTATGAGGTCACAGACATTCATTTCCTAAACGACAGAAACGAGGGAAAGAAGAAATACTGATATGGTCCTTTTGGAGTTACATAGATGCGATCTAAGGCACATCTGTGGAATTTATAATTGTGCTGTCATGGGCTCGTTCCCTTTTTCTTTCCGACAACGTTCATTCACAGGAAAAAAAAAAGGAACAACAGGTTTCAAAAATCATGGTGGCAACGATATGTGATTGAAAACTGTGGTCTCTGTCGGTGGACATGGGCATGACCTTCTTGAAAAAGGTTTTTAGTATCGAAAGGACAATATCCTCTTGTGGATCCATTCGTCGCCCCGTACATTTAAAGCGTAAAAACAGGGATTAAGTTTGCAATCATTGCATGTAGTTGCTGGCATGCAGCCAGTCATTTTGTCGACGAGGATTTTTCACTCAACTGCTGATGGAAGCACTGAAAGGATGGCCTTGGGAAGGAACTTTCGGTGTCCAAAGCCTATTTGGCCAAATATTTGGCGTTTGATAAAATTTTTGAAATCCACCTTCAGCAAATATTTTCCTTTTAAAGATTAAAAGCCCAAGATAGGTTTTAGGCTACCTTGAATTTTTAGCATTTTCGAAAGATTTCTCTAAAGTTTAGTATAAAATTTTTGTTCCAAAATTATCCTCATTCAATTTTTGTTTTTCTATTTTTGCCCTTGTGATTTACTATTCATCTTCTTCTTCATTGAGTTGCGTGGTGTGGTTGAGAGAGGCGACGAGATCATGGCTACCCCGGTGACCGTCACCAACCAGTTGTGCGACCTCAGCGACCCCTGCAAGTTGTGTTGCCGCAACCTAGATTTGGATCGCACAACCTTTGTAAAGGGCCACTTGAGGTCGCATGACATCTCATGAAGGTTGTGCGACTAGGCAACCCTTGCTGATGGTCTTCGAGGGTCACTTGACCTCGGGCAACCCTCGTTGATTGTCTCTAGGGGCCACCTGAGGTCTTGCAATCTCAGATGTCGACTGTCGACAATAGATTTCGATTGCGGTAGTTGCTTGCCCTTACCAGCCAACTTTTTTATTTTTCTTTTGATGAATTTTTATTTTTTTTTTTCTTTTTCTTTTTTAACACAAAAGTGTTTTATAAATATAATCCCTTTAAATACTATTTTACTCAAAAGTACTTCACAATATGTTTTTAGATTATAATTTAATAAATACAATTTCTATTTTAAAAAATCCCTTTAAGTTAAAATCCTTTATATATTTTTTTAAAATGTTCTCTAAAAATCCAACTAAACTCACCCTAAATATTATCACGAGATTTAGCTCCTTCTGGAAGAAGCTCCGCATTTCTCCGAGCCAATTGCGGATGGGGAGTGTGGATTCTTGCATCATATGAAGTGCTGTTGAAAAGGACAGGAGTGAAGTGACGAACCATTACCTTCAGGACTTACCACGTTCATCCCGAGAAACAGTTTCCGATGACCATTAAAAGATTCTTGTGCCAAAGAGATTCATATTCTCTGCTCTTACCGGTTCAAACATTAGATCACTTAAGGTATATTTGGTAACATTTATATTTGAGAAATATTTTTTTCAAAATTAATCTTTTTCTATTTCTACCTCGTGGAACAATTTTTAAGCAAAAGTATGTTTGGTAATATTTTTGTTTCGAAAGATGATATTTTTTAGAAATATTTTTTTCTATTTCCGTTCTTGAAAATAGTTTTTGAGTATTTGAACGCGTTTAGTAACTACACACATTCTATTTGTGGGAGAGAAATATGTTTAGTACAACCCCATATATTTTTGTGACTTAGAATTTTTTTAATTTATTAATAATTTTATTACATTTTTCTTTTGTTCTTTTCTTTTTCTTTTCCTAAGGCCGGCGAGGCTTGGGGGGGCCTTGCCGATGGCTGGCGAGCTCGAGGCGACCTTGCCAAAGGTTGGCATAGCTCTAGCGAGGTCACCAAGCCTCGTTTGGCTGGTCGCCAATCGGCACCAAGGCTGACAATCGGCTAGGGGAAGAAGAGAGGAAGAGAAAAGAAAAAATAATGAAGAAAAGAAAAGGAAAAAAATATTGATTTTTGTTTTTTGATTCTTGTTTTTAAAGTTGTTCCTGGGAATAAGAAGCAACTTTTTTCGTTTTTTGTTTCTGTTTCCGGGAACAAAAAATTTATTAAACGCGTTTTCATTCTATTTTTGCTCCTAGAAACAAAAAAAACAAAAACACCTATTCCCGGGGGCGTTACCAAATACAACTTTGGTAACTATACAAAATTTATATTCTCGAAATAGAAAAAGAATAAAAATGCGTTTGGTCGGCGGTGGGTAGTAAGGGGCAGTGAGCACCGAGGAAGAAGAAGAAAAGAAAGAAAAAAAATGACTTATTTCTAAAAATTATTCATGAAAAAAAAAAAAAGAAGTTTTTTTTTTTTTTATTTCTTGTTTTTATTCTAAATCTATTCCCCGCCACTTTTCTCTTCCGAAGAATAGAAATATTAAGTGAAGTTACCAAACGGATTTTTGTTCTTTTTCTATTTCGGGGAGCCAAAAAATAGAAAAACAAAAGAAAAGAAGCGTTTTCATGCGCACCCTTAATAGCAAGAATTATGACTAGGTGAAGCAAAAACTTCCCTCACATCCCATTGTTAAGGTCACATCCCGTGTTCGTAGGTATTGCAATATAATGATAGGATCTTGCAAGAGAAAGCAACAAATCGAGTCACTTAGTTCAAACATTAGTTCACTAAAATACAAGAACTATGATCAAGGGAAGCAAAACCGTTCCTCGCATCCCGTTGTTAAGGTCACATCCCAGGTATGCAGGTGTTGTAATATAATGCGGAAATTGACTGGATTTTTTTGTTAAATCAATGCAAAATCACTAAAGAAATAAATGATGGACAATAAAGGATAATTTATGTGGTTCGAGTCGAGTGTAGATACTTACTCCATTGAGAGAGCCGGCAATAAATAATCCACTAATAATTAAAGAATCAGAATTACAATTGTCTACACGCTCTTCTCCATCTAGATTAAGCTCAAACTCACATTGTTCACATGTAAACAACTCAATTGAATGTAAAGTTTAGAACAACAAATTGCCCTTCGTTCAGCACTCGTCGTGCGGCCAAGAAAATAAGGCTTAATACGTTTGTCTTTGCGAGAAACAAATCCTTTGTGCCCATAAGATAAAAACAAATCAGCAGCTTCTTTATTTCAAGACCACTTCTCACCGTCAATTTGAATTAAAGAAAGATTTCCTTGAACGCCTATTATCTCTACAATACGGATCGGTCTACATTCTCAAAAAGGGGCTTAAACTTGAGAAACAAATGAGTGCGGAACGTATGAACGGTGTGCCCAAATAAATTATCAAGAAACAAGCAAAACTGCTCCTCAAGAGGAGGCGAAACGGCACTCTTGTGATAAGGCCAATCACAATATCGAATTCGACGGCCCAAAGAATCGAGAACAACTAGGCTTGCAAAAAGAACGTATGCAGAACAGAATCGAGATTAGAACATGAGAGATTTGGTTGCCTTCTGTATGAGGAAGCAATTACACGAAGCTGGAGCGCCCTTCTATACTGATTGAATTCATATATTACACGGACATCAATCAAACATACTCAAACCTTATCCCTCTTAAGATGCGCAAAGAATTTGACCGGTCCACGGCTTTCCATTTCCTTAACAAAATATGCATAAGCTAATTTGAGATTGTGCCAAACTTTAAATTCTAATTAGAAATTAACAAGTAATTTTTTGCTTCGAAAGGAAAGTGTAAACGAGTCAAGATCTATACTCACTTGCATTGTTAGACCTTTCTTTTTTGCTCTAAATTACTACTATCATGATATAGTCATTTACCCAAAGATTGCCAGCCTACAATAGGTTTTTTCCCCCATAAATAACAACAGCAGGGGCCAAGGAAAGTTCTCTTCTTGGCGCAGAGAAGGAAAAATAAAGGTGGAAAAACTTGAGTTAATAACTTAATAAATAAACAGCCGTTTGCTTGGATCTTATTTCGCAGACATTATTGACACTGCTCGTAGTAAATTTAATGAAAGTAAATCAAATGATCTGGGATATGGATGACTCAAACAGTTTTCGAGCCACAGCTGACTCAATGGACGTTGAGACAGCATCGGGTATTTGCACGTTCCTTCTGTTTCCCCCTTCGTCTTAAGATTATCATAACACATTATCTCGAAATGTTCAATGCCGTCCTGAGGATTCTTACATGTGTAGGTGGACCAGCTAGCGAAACAAGGATCTCTCTTTTAGCAATCTGATATTGAGTAAAGATTGTATTCGCTTTCCGCCCAGCCTTGCTATATCTCTGCCAGGCTTATAAGCTGGTTGCTGTGGCACAAGCAGGAAGGAAGCGGAAGTTGTGGCAATGTCAATGAATTGAACGAAACTTCTTAATAACCCACGGGTTTTTCTGTTTTTAATCGATTGCACTGTCCTTACAATGTCACAGACTAATCCTTTCCGGACACTAATTCTGCAGAAAATCACATGATACAGAGCAATACATTATATTTCTTTTTGGTATTATAGTTGGAGGATAAAAAATATTAGTACATAGGTGCCAAATTGCTAATTCAACTAGGATGGCGACTCTTGGCTGAACAGGTCTGGTCGGCTTCGTGTCAGGCAAATGCTACTCCACCTTGTGAAAGAATCAAATGGCAATTTACTTTTTGCAAGCTCTGCTCTGAGTTTTAGCAAGACTACAATTAGAATTCATGTTGGTTCGAGTTTTCTTTTAGTTGCGGCGTTCCACTAGGAAAGGCTTGAACGTCATCAGCACCCCAATGGCCTCGACCATGTTCAACGTGAAGAAGACCATATGGTTGCCTGCGCATTGGCATGCGGTCATTACAGTTCCATAGTCAGCTAAGAGCTCAAGAGCAGTCCATCATGGCTGCATAGACTTATTTCTCATACACACATCATGTCACCTTCTTCTTTTCTTTTAGCAGATGAAAACAGATTAGTTGGTCGTGGTTATACATAGAAGGCCAGAGCCATGATCAGAGATTGGAAAAAGTCGGTTTACCTGGGAGGAAGGCCGTGTCCTGACGCTTCTGTCCCCAAGAGAATCTGCCAAAGATTTTGACTCCATGGATGAGAACATTAATCAAGTCCACTCTTTAAGCAAGCAGTAGTAATTGTTTATTTTCACTGATGAGTTTTATATGATCGCCTGCTCAATTGTCCCGTCGTTGTGATTAAATGAAAGCTGACCACAATTAAGCAGAACTCACATTGTGCCTCCTCCAGCTGGACCAAATGCCTTGAAAAGAGACATGGCAGTCATCGCTATTCCATTAGCAGCTCCTCTCTGATCTTGGTCCTGCGATTTCCCGTTTTGTACTTAAGCCAAACCTTAATGACAAAGGTACGCATTCAAGGATGTTAATAAAGATCAGACTCATCGAGAATGATCATCAGAAGCTTACCACGGCTTTGTTTTGAAGAATGAACAAGCTGGTGACAATGCAAACCTTTCGACATGCAAAATTTGACAGTTAGAATTAGGTACGAACAGAGGTTTTGCTGTTTCCCTTTTCATATAGAAAAAGCAATTGGAATGGTTTACGTGCATATTAGCCCCATATAATATGGTTTAGAGTGTACGGCATACTCACAGAAATAACATTCTTTGCGATTGATGCGCAATTCAATGCTGTGGAGAGACTTAGCCCAGTAAGCATGGCAATAAATGGGTAGCTTGACAAGAGGGGTATCGATAAGACCTGCACTCACACATTTTTGCAAAGGGAACACCGGTGAATAGGTCTTTTAATCAAATGAGTCGTGAATGGCCGGAGATAAAATAGCCAGAATATACTTTCCACGAGGGTTAGGAGATGTCAAAAACATACCCCACCAATGCGAGCTACCACAACTGGGCCAAGAAGTCTGGTCAAGTGTGGGAATATACAGGTTTGGAAGACAAGAAGGCCAGCACCTGGCAGTAGAATTGCGTCATCAGCATTCCCCCACAAATAATTGAACGAGTACATAGAAACGTTAAATGACAATAGACCACCGTACTTCTAAGTTTTAAGTAGGCAGAATGCATATCAATGAATACAGACAGCCACGTCTCAAAGTTTCGTCTAAATTGCAGATTTACTGTCTACCTCGTTGTTTTCCTGAAGGAGTTTATCTGGAAATATAAGAAAGAAATTGTGGATTACATACCTGAGATAGAAAGAACAGTTCCAACATCTTCAGTTGTGTAGCTTAAACCGCCTAATCGCCTAGGGCTTACGGCCCATAGAGAGAAGATCTAAAAAGAGAAAGTAGCACAGAACAGCCAATGAGAGGATCAAAATGAAAGAGATCAATTTAACACATAAATGAATGTATTTGGAAACTGGCATGATATGCTGATGCCATATTCCGATGAGCTACTTTAAAACTAGGATAGAATTCCAAAGAACAAGCCCAAGTAATTGTCTCGCAACAACCACTACATCATAACTAGCCGAATGAATGTCTACTGACCGCTGCATTGCAAACTATCAGTTCGTGTTCATCCACAGAAATACATTTTTTGCTCTTTTAGCAACTGTAATGAAGCACTTTGGCAGCACGAGTACTGAAATCATTGCGCTCATGATCGTAGAATGTCTGGTACAGTCCAGAAAGAAGAAATGACAAGCGCGCAGCATATTACCTCCGTGTAAGCCATGTCATGAAGGGAGAAGACGCAGTACAGAATGATGGACGACATCAGGGGCCAATTTCGAATCAGACACTTTTTCGGAGCTTTCCCTTCGAATTTATGGCTCTTGTTTTTTGCGGGGGACTCCAGGGATGCGGTCTCCATATCTTTGCAAGACTCATCAAGCTCGCTACTTCCATGGTGCATATGCAATGTTTCCTGCAATAAAACCAGATATTAAGACACTCAATAAAGCGCGACAAGCAGTTGGTAATTCTTTCATAAATAAAGCGAAGTAGAGGTAATGTCCGAGGAAAGGGTAAAAAAGAACAAAAGTGCATACCGGAAGCCAGAAGGACGCAATAAAAACTACCAACGCAAAAATTGAGATGGTGAGACAGGGCAAGAAGTAGGGAAATCTGCATAGAAATCTGGAAATCAGTCGATGATCACTAAAAAGAATCCGCAGTATTCATTTAGAAAAAAGCAACTGCGCTCACCTTCCGAACACCGATTCTTTGGAAAATATTGACGGGAACTTTTCCCCGGGCTGAAGAGAAAAGAATACAAAACCGGGAACCTCAGAGGAGCATGAAAAATGAGAGAAGCATTTCGCACACGTGTGTCGGAATTGTCATCGTTCTGTGGAATACTCAATTCTAAGTGGGAGATACGATAAAAATCAGACATACCTGCGCAAGATAACCTCCCAGAGCTGGACCGATAATCAATCCTATCCCCCATGCCGTACTAACCTGAGTCCAAAATGTAACTCTCAGCTTTATTTACTTCGCAGAAAAACTAGGAACCTGTATTGAGAGATAAAAGGTTTTGACAAAGGATGGAGATCTTACCGTCGTTATTCCTAGTGCTTGGTACTCCTCACGGAATAGTTCGGTCGCATAAGCCTGTTAAGAAATTACGAAATGCATTTATGAGAATAATGGCAAACTCGTGGAACACTATAAGAAGGGATAGTTTATTTGAGGCTCAAAATAATTCGTTCCCTGATGAGTCCCAAAGTTCGCAACTGTATGAGATCTTACCTTGATCGGTCCGAGTAAACCATTTAAACTTCCTAGAAGGAACCTCGTCGCAATGGCCATCCAAAAGTTCACACTTAGGCCGAATAGAGTGTTGAAGATAACCCTGATATATATCGAATCTTAGTCATTCATTGAGTGTAATTGTCGGAGAGATGTTCTTTCATCGGGAACTCAAATGAAAGGTAATATTGTACTAACACTGTAATTATTCCTATAACTATAACAGGTTTTCGCCCATAGCGATCCGCGACAATTCCCCAGAATAGCGACGTCAAGACTCTACCAAACATTAATGAAGAACCTTCAAGATTTCAAGGAGTTTGTTAGGGAAGAATTTAGTCGGAAACGAACAAAGGAGTCTGCAATGAACAGAGATAAGCAACTCTGACAGTCTCACCTACGTAACCGGCATAATACCCGATGTCTTCCTCTCTTTTGGCGATATGAAAATCTCTAATCTGCCATAAGGAATTCAACAAACAAATGAAGATTCTTCATTACAAGAGGCTAAAGCATATACTTTGAGTCGTTTATGCAATGGTTTGGTGAGGAAACTGATGGAACTTTTTATCGAGCTTAAAAGTTAGACAAAAGAATGTTAACTTCGAGCATACTTGTCTCATTTGTAACGAAAGCAGAAATTTTCAGGACGAGTCCACCGGGAATAACAATTTGGAGCCCGGAGAGACGACAATTGAGAGAATAGAGCCCAAATCATACAAATTAGGACACGATGTCTTGAGTGCAAACACGACAGTCATATATAAATCATGCTTAGAATTGAAGTATAAAATGCAAGAGCTTACCATGAAGTAAAGGAATGGGAATAGAGATGATATTGGCAGTGCTGGAAAGAGAAAGAACAGGACATAGGTCAGCAACATCATAAATCAGCCAAAACAGAATGTCCACTCTAACTGGCTACTAATTATATGACTCCACATACACCTTGCCAGCACATCTTTCGGAACCAGCAAAGATCTTCTGATTATTGAAAGAATTAATGCTATAGCTAAATGATTTCACAATCAGATAAATCGGACTAATACTTCCAGAGAAATTAGACATCTGGGGACATACTCTCCGTCACTGAGCAATATTCCTTTGGCTTAACTTCTCATCAACAACTAAATTATTCAAAACGAATTAACTTCAACATATCATGTAAGGGTGTGTTTGGTAATAATTTTGTTTTTAAGAAAAATTTTGCTTAAAAATGTTTTATTTATTTATTTTATTCTTAAAAACAATTTCTAAGCTTTTGAAAGCGCTTCGTTATTATCCAAAATTTTTATTCTCGAAATAGAAATGCATTTTTTAGGACTTTTAAATTTTTTTGTTTTTTTTAATTTTTTAATACTTTTATTATATATTTTTATTTCCTCCTTTTTTTTTTCTTTTTTTCTTTTTCTCTTCTTTTCCTCCTTTGTGGCCAGTTCGCTAGCCATGGTTGTGGCCGGTGACCAGCTTGGCAACATCTAGCGAGCTCACCATGGCCGGCCTCGCAAATCTAGGCGAGCTTGATTCTAGCTAGTGAGGTCAAGCCTTGTTGGTGGCAGGGCGAGGCTTGCCTCGCTAAAGTTTGGCCATTGGGTGAGGCAACCTTGCCCATATCTATGAGGCCGAGGCTCATGGTGGCCAAGTGAGCCTCTAATGAGCTCTCCAAATCTCGCCCAATTGGTTGTCGAAAACTATCGATGGTGGCGGCAGCCGGCAGTCGTTGGTGACTAGTTTGGTGACTAGTTGGGAGGAAGAAGAAGAGAGAAGGAGAAAAGAAGAAACAAAAAAAGAGAAAAGAGAAAAAAGTTGGGCTAATTTTAGAATTATTCTTGAGAACAAAAAGTAACTTTTTGTACTTCTTGATTCTGTTCTAAATTTATTCTCAAGAATAAATAATAAAAAAATAGATTCGGTTCCTTGGTACAAAAAGTTTACTAAACATATTTATATTCTTTTTTTGTTCAAAAGAACAAAAAAAAAAAAGAAAAAAAGAATCATACACTATTTGAAGTGTTACCAAACAGGTCCTTAATATACGTCTCGGTCATGTCCAATAAATCAGTAAAGTCCAATGAACCCAGACAAGAAAATCCAATAGTTGACAGAAAGCTTATGAACAGCAATAAGGCTTTATGTGCTCATTGCCGGTGCTGAGCACAACGATCCAGATAGATACAAGCTCGCGGATCGGCAAGCCTCTCTGTGATTCCTTAAGCTTGTCGACTTTGCAGCCGGGGCAGTTCTCATAGTAATGCTTCTTCAACAACACCTCCGTTTGGTCGTCAACCGCCATTGTTTTTAACCTCAACAGATAGAGCAGAACACGCGAAATTCACCTTCCCAACAAATGTCCTTTCACACGAAAAATCTGCTTAAAGAGAGAACAATCACAAAGCGCTCTCCATGCAAGGCATATTCTGAGAGTGAGAGCGCGTGGGAACGTCAGATGCTTCCCGTTCAAAGCTGATGATATAGATTGTAACTTTAGATCATTTCATGAAAACAAAAGCAAGGTCTCGATCACTTACCCGAAAGATAAAACAAAGCTGATTCTGTAGTGTATGGTTGGAAGGGTTCGGTTCTTTTGCAGGTGGGAGTGAAATCATAGAGGAGCTCTAGGTGGTTGGCTTTTAAAGAGCTGATTCATGTATTGTGAGAATCAATTGGTTACAAATGTCATCATTGCACGCGTCAGTTTTTACTGGTTTAAGCAACTTTTTTTTGTCGGTTTTTAAAAAAGTTTGACAAAGTGAGTTTTAGGGATAGTTAGGATAATTACCTCCAACAGCGATTAAGAACGAAGTCCACGCGTATGAATTGAAATCTTCTGGTTTTGGCTTGGCACCTTTGATGTCCACCAGCCCACTTAAATTTTCTTTAAGTTCGCTCTTTATTTGGTTCATGATATTCAAGAGTGGTTCAGTGCCCTTGACTTGCCATCTCGAGGGGCTTTCTTGTTATTAAAACCATAGTTGAGCCACCACCGGCCGTGGTGACTCCGCTGGATAGGCTTCAGTCATTTAAGGAAGGTCAGGAGTTCGAAACTTTTGCAATGCAATTTACAAGAGGGCGGGCAGGCTGTTAGATGATTGACGTGTGGCGTCGGGTGGTGGTTTCTCCGCTAGCGACACCTGAGGGTTTACGTGGCGGCTGTCGACTAAAGCGATTCATCTAGAAAAAAAAAAAAAAAATATAGTTGAGCCTAAGAAAGTGAATTTCTCATTTATGGACAGATGACTCGGCAAAATCATCTAACCGGATAAAAAAAATCACATAAAATTGCATATCAAGATGATTTGTAAAATTAATATATCAGGCAATGCAGTGATTCGTTATAAGCTGTTAAATGAGGCTCGCATGATTAAATGCGACTTTAGAATACATGATGTCTTCTCGAGAATTATATAAAATGAAACGGCACGAAACCATAATTTTTATATGAACTTTATATCCCTAGCGACTTTAGTTGTTGGGATTGCTTCTCCAAATCCCTGGAGAAATGTGGCATGCTCAGCCATCATCAAGCTGGGACATTGAGATGACATAAAGTGATGCGTGAATCACACAAAGGGAAAGAAGAGATTTATGGCCTACGTGCATGCATAATTAACCAGTCGCCAAAGTAGAACGTGATTAATCGTACGAGACAAGATCACTATCTGTAAAAAATCTTCAAAAGCAAACGGCAAATATAAGTCATTAAAATTGCCCCGTAACCACTCTTTCTTCGAAAAAAGTGAAAAGTGAGATGTTCAATTTCCTACGCACTCAAAAAGCTGAGGTTATGAATATTTAATTTTAAGTGTGAGGTTAAAATGCAAAAAAAAAAAAAAGTTGAGAATGAATTTAGAGTTGGAGTATGATAGATAAAAATAAACCTGCAAATAAAATCTTGAAATATATTACGAAATTATGCATGAATTTATAATTTATTAATGACTCAAAATTAGTGAGTAATAATTTTAACAGGAAGATGAGTTCTTTATGTTAAAAAAAGACATGCCCTTTAGTTCGTTAAGGGTGGTTCTTTGGGTGCGTAGGTTTCGAGAAGTATTCGACCGAGTCTTATTTATATAGCGTTAATACAATAGGCTTTGGTGTTGTATCTTGAGAAGTATAATTTGTGAATGTGCAAAATACTTTGGCAGGAACTAGATTTGCTAATTTATACCTTGCCTTTGATTTAATTCATTTGCAATTTTATAGCATCTATCAAATTTATATTTTGTTTTGTAATTCTATCATTCTTACTTGTTAAGGTTATATATATTTCATTGATTTGGTCGTTATTAAATCTGTCATTGCTAATTTTGTTCATTTTTCTGATTATAACAAGAAACATTGAAAACTACAAAAAAATAACAATAATCATGAGTGGAATTTCGTTGAAAAGCTAGTATCTCGTGCCATTTAATTGAAGGCATCGAATAAAAATGAGATATTCAAAGATGTTGATGATATATTTTACAAGTACATTGGATAACTTTTTTATTTTTAACATTTTTCCTATTCAATTACTTAGTAATTCAAGAGTGCGTTTGTTTTATTTAAAAATTCTTGATAAAGGAAAATATATTTTAGGGAAAATATTTATTTTTCGTTTGTTTTGTAGTCAATGAAAAAACGATTTATTTCTAATCAGAAAAGGAAGTCCTTTTTATTATTAAAACTTATTATTTTATAGTTCATAAAACCGTTTTATATAAATTAATTATTTTTTCATTTAAATGTCGAAAAATTAAAAAATAATTTCTCAAAAATAGCGTTTATTTGAACAGACTGACTCAAAGTACATTAATGAAGAGCGCCGACAGTAGTAAGGACACTGACAGTGACATAACAAGTCATGATGATGACGACACAATGGTCAAAAGTCTGGAGAGACGCGATCTGTGAGATGTGACAGGCATTCATTCTCTAAACGACAAACTCGGAAAGAAAGAGAAATAGAATCCGGCCCATTTTGGGAACTGCATGTCGGGAGGGTTAGATGCGATCCAGCGCACGTCTCTCGGACCAATGATGTTGAGTATCATAAGGCCAATTCGACTTTTCCTTCTCGACGTCGATCGTTCGCGGGAAACAGGACCAGAAAAGTAGTCTTTTGCGACTCCCATGAATACATTACCTTTCATCGACTGTAAAAAGACGAGGCTCCGTTTGGGGAAGACGGCGAAAGATGTTAAAAGATGTTGGAAAGACGTTAAAGATGTTGGTTGCTGGTTGCACTGTGATATGTAGCTGGACTGATGGTGGTGGTGGGAAATGAAAAGTCACATTTTCCTTGACCATCAATAGCGACGGGTTAAAAAAGGTTGGGGTCCAACTAGAGGGCTCCGGTTGTTTGGGTGGGAGTAAAAGCCTGCAGTACGTGAATGATTCAGATGCACATCGATTTAATGAATATTAGCCGTTGGACCACGTGAATCCAGTGGCTATGATTTACTGCGCTCAAGTGCTCTCGAAGATTTCAATAATTCCTCGCCAGGCATATCATGACATGGTAATGTCAGTTTCGAAAGCCCCATCGCAAGAGCCACCAAACTCGGGATGATTGAGTTTGTGATGAGAGGGTCAAAATGCAATTATTATCGAAGTTGTTCGAGGGTGTGGTCCCCTGCTCAAAAGTCATAACGCGCATCATATGTATTCAGTTAGAGACAATTTCTTCGAATCGGGGCAGGAAGAAAACGTATTTTCGTATACACATTTGTGAAGTGCTGACTTTTATTTATTTAAATATTTTTTTTTCTGGGGTGAGGTAACGAAAAATTGGACAAACATGGAATGTGATGCAAAAAGTTGCTACCGTCTATTAATAGCAACATGGTGGACCACAACACAAGCCAAGGGAAACCAATAGAGAAACACCCATAGGTTTGTATTTACAAACTGTTGATCGATCACAGCAGCCGTCTGAAAAATTGACTCTGGAATGGCTTCTTTTATATTGACAAGGTAGGTTTTAGGTTCCCAGATTTTAAAATAATGAGGACTCTGTTTCGATTGGTATTTCCGACGGATAAATTCTAGTAGAATTTGTAAAGAACCTAAAATCATTCACCCCGTAAAGAGCTTTGATTCTGCGTCCCAACTGACTTAATGGATGATGAGATATCGGACATTTGCACTATCCTTCCTTTTCTCTCTCATCTTAAGATTATCACGGACTTTCTCTGGAAATGTTCGATGCGGTGTTAAGGACTCCTACATAACTAGGTGGACCAATTTTAATCGAAACAATGGTATCGTTTTAAGCGATCTGATATGGAGTACAGATGGTATCTGCCTTCTGCCCGGCATCAAGCATTCCGTTCCGGTCGCGATGTCTCTGTTAGGCTCATAAGCTGGTTGCTGTGGCACTAAGAAGGAAGCGGTAAGTGCAGCAATATCAATGAATTCAACCGATGAAACTTCTGATTGACCCGACTGGTTTTTCTGTTTTCAATTAATTGCACTATTCTTACAATGTCGCGGACTAATCCTTCCAGAGGCTAATTCTGCTGAAGGTTAATGAATGAGTAATACATCGTAATTCTATTTGGTGCTGTTGTTGGAATATTAAGAATGTGAGCACATAAGGGCCAAAACGCTGATTCAACTAGGATCGAGATTTTTGACCTGAAAGGGGCCGCCTCCGCTTTGTGGAAGGCAAATGCTGCTCGACCTTGTGAAGAAGAAAAATTGAATGGCAGCTGATCTTTTGCTGCCTCTGCTCTGAGTTTTAGGAGGGCTCTCCTTAGAATTCATGCGGGTTTGATTCTGTTTCTTCCACTTAGCGGCGTTCGACTAGGAAGGGCTTGAAAGTCATCAGCACCCCAATTCCCTCAACCACGTTCAGGATGAAGAAGACCATGTGGTTGCCTGCACATAGGCACGAGGCCGTTAAAGTTCCTCATTCGGCTGAGAGATCAAGTACGGTCTATCACAGTGGCCTCGACTTATTTCTCATCGTTGTACATTATGAATGTGTGCATATACACATCATCATGTGAGCAACTTCTTCGTTTCTTTTAGCAGAAGACAGCAGATGAACAAGTCATGTTTATACAAAGAAGGCAGAGCCGTCATGTAGAAATGGAAAAAGTAGGTTTACCTGGGAGAAAGGCTGCATCCTGACGCTTCTGCGCCCAAGAGAATCTGCCAAAAATTTGGTTCCATGCATGAGAACACTGTTTAAGTCTACTCTTTAAGCATGCAGAAGTAATTATTTGTTTTCAGTGATGAGTTTAACATGACCAACTGCTTTATTGTCCCGTTGTAATGACATGATGAAAGAAGAGAACAATTAACCGGATCTCACATTGTGCCTCCTCCGGCTGGACCAGCCGCCTTGAAGAGAGACATTGCAGTCATCGCGATTCCATTAGCAGCCCCTCTCTGATCTTGATCCTGCGATTTCAGATTCAGACTTAAGCCAAACCTTCACGAGAGAGGTATGTATTTGAGAATGTTAATAAAGATCAGACTCTTCGAGGATGATCATTAGAAGCTCACCACGGATTTGTTTTGCAGAAGGAACAAGCTGGTGATGATGGAAGTCTTCCGACATGCAAAATATGACAATTAGAATTAGGTATGAGCAGAGAATTTGGATTTTTTTTTTTTCTCTCTCTTTTCCATGCACAAAAAGTAATTTGAATGATTAATGTGCATATTAGCTTCATATATAGTAGCTTGCAGTGTAAGACATACTTACAGATAGAACATTCTTCGCAACTGATGCGCAATTCAACACTATGGAGAGACTTAGCCCAGTCAGCATGGCTATAAAAGGGTAGCTTGACAAGAGCGGAATCGCTAGGACCTGCATGCATTTGTGAGAATTAAAACCAGGGGATCATTGTCTTTTTATCAAATAAATCTTGAATGGCCGGAGATAAAATAGCCAGAAAATATATTTATCACGAGCAGGTGCTCGATTTCCAGTTAGGAGCCGTCGGAACATACCCCATTAAAGCGAGCTACCACAACAGGGCCGAGAAGTCTATTCAAGTATGGGTATAAACACGTTTGGAAGATGAGAAGGCTGGCACCTGGCAGTAGAATTTAGTAATCAGCAATTTCCAGCAACTAGAACGAGTACACAGAGAGTTGAATGATAATAGACCACCATACTTCTAAGGTTCAAATAGACAGAATGCATATCAATGAATTCAGACTGCCACCACTCAAAGTTTTGTTCGAATTACAGTTTTTTCAGAAAGAATCTATCTTGAAATATAAGAAAGAAACAGGAGTATATACCTGAGATAGCAAGAACATTTCCAACTTCTTCAGTCGTGTAGCTTAAGCCCCCATTTCGCCTGGGGCTTACAGCCCATAGTGAGAAGATCTACAAAGAGAAAGTAGCACAGAATGGCTAATGAGAGGATCAAACTAAAAGATCTTAAATTAACACAAAATTGAATTTATTAGGAAACCAGCTTGATATGCTAATGCCATATTCCAATCAACTACTTTGGAATATGATAGAGTTCCAAGAACAAGCCGAATTAATATTATTACGACAACCACTAAATCATAACTATACCAAAAGAATGTCCTCTGACTACTGCATCGCAGACTATAAGTTTGTGTTCAACCACAATGAATTTTTTTTTTGCTCTTTAGGCAACTGTCAATGAAGCACTTGGCAGCATGAGTATCGAAATCATTGCACTCCTGATTGTAGAATGTACGAGACAGTGAGCAAAGAAGGACTGAGAAGGCAAAGACAAGCACGCGACATTTTAGGTTACCTCGGTGTAAGCCATGTCATGAAGCGAGAAGATGCAGTACACGATGATGGATGACATCAAGGGCCAATTCCGAAACAGAGACTTTTTCGGGGCTTTCCCCTCGGCCTTTTGAGTCTTGTATTCCATGTCGGACATGAGGGGTGCGGTCTCCACATCTTCGCAATCCGCATCAAACTTGTTACTTTTGTGGTGCATATGCAATGTTTCCTGCAATAAAACCAGATTTTCGGACCCTCAATAAAGCTCAACAAACAGTCGATAATTCTTTCATAGATAAGGTGAAGCAGAGGTAACGTCTCGTGAGAAGAAAAAGCATCGGATTGTTTTCCAATATCAAGGATGAGAAACATGAACTGAGTTTGGTGAAGTGCGTACCGGAAGCCAGCAGGTTGCAATAGTAACTACCAATGCAAAAACGGAGATGGCGAGACAGGGCAAGAAGTAGGGAAATCTGCATCGACATCAGGAAATCAAATGTTTACCGATTGTGTCCATGATCACTTAATTGGATCTGCATATAAATTTGGAAGAAAGCAACTTCCACTCACCTTCCGAACACTGATTCTTTGGGAAATATCGACGGGAACTTTTCTGCAGGCTGAAACAGAAGAAATAGAAAACCAGGAACATCAGAGGAGCATGAAAAATGAGAGAAGCATTCCGCACGCAGTGCCTGAATTTTTGTCGCTTTTGGATACTGAATTTCATGCGTCGAGATATGATAAATCAGAAGTACCTGAGCAAGATAACCTCCCAGAGCTGGACCGATGATCAATCCTATCCCCCATGCTGTACTGACCTGAGTCCATAGTGTAACTCTCAGCTTTATTTACTTAGCAGAAGAACTAGGAACTTGTATTGAGAGCTCAAAGGTTTTTACAAAGGTCAAAGATCTTACGGTTGATACTCCTAGCGCTTGGTACTCCTCACGGAATATTTCAGTAGCATAAGCCTGTTATGAAATAGCGAAATACATAAATGAGAATGGTCGCAAATTTATGGAACAATATAAGAAGGTATACTTCATTTGAGGCTCAAAATAACCTGTCCCACGAGGAATCCCAACAATCATAAGCCTTATGAGATCTTACCTTGATAGGTCCGAGTAAACCATTTAAACTTCCCAGAAGGAACCTCATGGCAATAGCCATCCAAAAGTTCACACTTAGGCCAAAGAGAGTGTTGAAAATAACCCTGGTATAAATCAAATCAGAATGGTCAATTGATTGTATTCGTCAGAGGAGTTTTTTCGCTGGGAACTTAAAATGAATGGCAATCTTGTACTAACACTGCGATTGTTCCCATAATTATTACAGGTTTTCGCCCATAGCGATCTGCCACGATTCCCCAGAAGACCGATGTCAAGGCTCTACCGAACATGAATGAAGAACCTTTGGGATTTGAAGGAGTTTGCTAGTGAAAAGTTGAGTCGAAGACAAACAAAGGAGTCTACAATGAACAGAGATAAGCAATCTCGGATAATCTCACCTACATAGCCAGCATAATACCCAATGTCTTCCTCTCTTTTGGCGATATGAAAATCTCTAATCTGTCATTCAAAATTCAAGAAACAATCAGAGATTTCTCTAGTTGGAGAGGCTAAATCATATGCTTCGAGTCATTTATGCAATTAATCTGCCGAGGAAAATAATGGAACGTTTAATCAAGTTTAACCATCTTAAGCAACTATTCACTTCGCGCACACTTGTCATACTTGCAACAAAAGAAAAAAAAAAAAAAATTGGACTAATCGACCCAGAGCCTAGAGAGACGGCATCTGAGAAAACAAAGCTCAAACCATACAATTTAAGCTCGGGTGTAGACAGAACATATCATATATGTATGTCATACTTAAAAGTTGAAGTAACGTATGAACTTACCATGAAGTAAAGGAATGGGAATAGAGATGATATTGGCAGTGCTGGAAAGAGAAAGGACAGGACACAGGTCAGTAATTATGTGACTACAAGCACATCTTTTCGAAGTGTCAAAGATTAAATTATGGAACCAATTAACGACATAGCTATGACGACACAAGAGAAAGGAAACATCTGGAGGTATACTCTTCATCACTATGCAATATCGTCATCGGCTTAACTTCATATCAACAACTGAATATTCCCAAACAAATTAACTCCGAAATATCATGCAAATTCGCGATGTTGTTATGGGCAGTTACTCAGTAATTTAAAAGAACCCAAGAAAAAGAAAAAGAAAAACTAAAAGTTGGCCGGAAGCTTATAAACAACGATAATGCTATATATGCTCATTACCTGTGCAAAGCACGACGATCCAGATCGACAGGAGCTCGCGGATCGGGAAGCCTTTCTGCGATTCCTTATACTTCTCGACTTTGCAGCCGGGGCAGTTCTCATGGAAATACTTCTCCAAGAGCGCCTCCTCTTGTTCTTTTGCTGCCATTGTTATTAATATCGACAGGGAGAGCTGAACTCGCCAAAGTCAGCTGCCCAACGAAATCTGCTTCAAGGGGAGAATAATCACAAAGCGTTAGCGAAGAACAATACAACACAGCATAATATATGGTCCTCCACTTTTAAGGCATAATCCGAGAGCGAGAGCACTCGAAAACGTTAAGATGCTTCACGTTCAAAGCTGAAGATACATAGATTGCACCTTCGGATCGTTTCATTTAGAGAAAAAAGGTTCTACTCGCATGCCCTGAAATATAAAAGAAGAAGATTTTGTAATCTATGATTGAGGGTTTTTCTTGTTTTGCACTGGCTTTCGAAGGGAAGCGCCATAGAGGACGATGAGTCTGGAGAAGGAGGTGATGTAGGGAATGTGAGAACCAACTCGTTCCAATTGTCATCATGGCACACGTCATTTTCTCTGGTTAACGGACACGTTTCAAAGAGAGTCAGAACAAGAGGGACAAATATGATCGAAATCTTCTGGATCTTGCTGGGCACCATAGAAGTCGGAGACTCCGAGCAACCCACTCAAATTTCGTTTCGCTGTTTTTTTTTACTCCAAGACATTAGAAACTGGTGTTAGTGCCTTTAATTTACAATCTAGACAGGGGTTTCTCGTTATTAAAAAATTTTATCAAGCATAAAAGGTCAATCTATTACTCTTTTTTTTGGGATTGAAAGTAACTTTCAGCCATTTCCGTGAAAAATATAAACTGGAAATCAAGACAAATCCCAGATAATTTCAAAGTAAAGCAAGCTCTCAATAACAAGATAAATCATCAGAACAAAATTAAAAATCCTATGTTCAAAGAATAGATACATAGAGAATACATAAAATTGTTATCCCGCGAGTTTAGGATGATATCGCTTCTCATGCCAATCACTTGTGCATTTTGTAAAAACCAGAAGATCGAGAATTGCACAGGGAACTGACAAGATATGACATACTCAACTCAACCGCCGTCGAAGCTGAAACTTTGAAGCAAGGTGAAGTGGCTCTTGGATGACGAAAGAAGAGCAGGAAGATGGCCTTATTTATGGACTGCGTGCGAAAAACACCAGCCGTTCCTTCAATAGAACGTGTAATAATAGGAGACAAAAGACAATTGCAATCAGAATACTAGGGATCTGTCACGTCTAGAAAAGCAAAATGCAAATAGAACTCTCCAGCCTTAGGTAGGAGCTTCCCAGAAAGTCCCGTAGAAAATATTACAAAAATAAAGAAATGGGTCATTCAAAGATGTTTGATGAGAACACTCAATACATCGATATTTTAAGATTCTTTCTTATTCGATGACTAAATAATCTTAAGTACCTTAATTTAAGATAAATGGTGGACATAATTTTCAAATAAAACTGACTTGTATTCGAAAGTGGTTTTTGAAAAGAATAAGAAAAAGAAAAAGAAATAGGCCTCCCTCGGTATATTCGAAATTAGTTTTGTCAATAGTATTTCTAGGTCAGTTCGAGTACAATAAATTTCCCGTTCACCACGAGTATTAAATTTTAAAATCCCGAGGGACAAGGTCAAATGCCTGCTGAAGAACTACATTCATTGCACATTACTAGCGCGAGGTCACTAACAATCATTTCCTAAACGACAGAGACATGACTGTCCTTTTGGAATTATATGATTGTCTTTTGTGAATTATAGACGTGAAGAGAGATAGATTCGATCAAGGGCACGTCTCTTATTGATAATCTGGTGGAAAAAGGGAACAAAGAAAGGTTCCGAATGTTTGTGGCCGCAATACTTGATTGAAACCTGAGGTCGCAGTCGACAGTGTGAAATTTAAATAGAGAGAGTAGGCAAAGATTGAATTCTCCTCTCGATTTGCGGCCGAAGTGGTCAAGAACAAGTAATTATCTCTTGTTGTTTTGACTTCGTCAAAGAAAAGTAGAAAAAAATTATCAAAAATATAATACACCTATTGATGGATGATACTTTGATAATAAACTTTTAAATCTTGTTACTTTAGTTCTACACTTTTTAACAATTTACTAATTTAGTTCTCATAGCCAATTAAAGTCGACAATCATCGCTGACATAAACATTAGGCTTATTATATGGTATTACAGGTTAATTTGGACAATTTTTGTAATTTTTTAAATTGATTTTTTTATAATTTTTTGATTTCTTTTCTCTTCTTTTTGATAATTTATCCATGTATGCATCAATTGCATTGCATAGGACGACTAATATCACATCAGCGAATTCCTACCAATTGGTTGAAAATACTAAATTGGTAAATTGTTAAAATATTTATGATTAAATTGGTCAAATTTTGTGATAAATTTGTCATCAATCTAGTCCAATCCAGCAAGCAAGATGCCTAAAACATGGTTATATGACTTCTCTAAAAGTTGGCGGAAGCTCTTCTCTCCCAATTACGATATAGATTTAATTTTGCAAGCTTTTCTTTCTTGATCTAAATCTAGATAAGAGGTTCTTAGAAGCGTTCAATCTGTGGTGGCTTAACATCTTATTGGTGTTGCTGTCTCCATATGACAATCATGTTGAGGACGCTAAACTTAGGCAAATACTATAAGTCGTAGTTTCTAAAGGGAAAGATCTCAAAATGAGCCTAGTTTCCTATCATCGGCCAGTAATTTGTTTTTCTTTTTCTTATTTGTTGTAATGGGTTTTCTTTTGAAATGAGAGTGTGCTTAAAGCTATAAGCCGTGCTCTTTAATTCTTTAGGTTTTGTTTTGTTTTACAGTCCTTTTGGGATTTGCTTTGCTTGGAAGCTTTTTATGTTTCTCTCATGTTTAATTATGATGAATGAATCCATATTTTTTTTTGAAAAAAAAATCAAATTTAAAAAAATTAGGATTGAATTGGTATTTGTAAAAAAGATTTAAGATTTTTTTGATAATTATTTAAAAGAATTAGTCTAGCGACTTCCACAAAACATTTTCCTCAACAATTTTAAATGATCAAGATCTGTTGATCTTCCTTAAAGAAAATGATACATCGTAACTTTTCTAACTGTTATCTTTCGTTTTTAAACAGTAATGAATAGGTCTACGAAGGGCCAAAATCAAATGAGAGAACTTGGACGAGCCAATGGCCACGTTAAAAATTGAGAGAATCTTAAGTGGTTGAAAACCACCGCGTTTGCCACAAACGTGTGGCATACATGTTTTAATTCCAACCACCCATAATTTGAACACTTGATCACTACCGACGCGGAGTTAAATTAAAAATGAAAAATTGCCCAAGAGCTATTCAGCCATGGAAGTTTTTCTTTGTCCGAGTTGCAGCTCGTCCCCCTCGCCGCGTCCTGCGTGTCTAAGCCGAGCCGCCCCTTCTGTCGTCACTCGATGCCAAGTATGACCATGGACGATGAAAGGAAACGAGGAAGACAAAAAAAAAAGGAGCAAGATGAACAGATTATGGGGGAATGTTTTTGTATTTCTTTTCATTGAATTTGAAAATGTACAGAGCTTTGTAATTATAGTACATGATGTATACAAACGAAGGAAAAGAAAATATCCCAAGAATCAAATCTAATCTTTGATTGGTATAATAAATCAATCTAAATCTGAATGGATATTGCACATATCGAGCATATCTTCCAACAGACGAGCGAGGCCAGACCTTGAGATCTAGAGAGCGATGCCAGCGAAGGTGACGATGGCTGTGGCCGAGAGCCAGCGACGCCGGAAGGGGACCTCCATCATCCATGGCTTGGATGGGTTCTTTGCCCCTGTTTTTTGGACGACGAGCCAATGGCCCCATTAAAGATTCTTGTCGCAGTACAATGTATTGCGGGACTCTGGACGATGTGATGAGTGAAGTTTCACGTTTCTCCTGATCATCGATATCGACCCGTTGCGACTCCAGAAGACAATTTTTTGTAGTGGCTCGAGACGAGGTAGGGGTCCAATTAGAGGGCCGGTGCTTGGAGACGAGCGAAGCCTGCAACGTAAGAGCAATGCCTACATGATTTGGGCTCACATCAGTCCAACGAATATCAGCGGTTTCCTTGGATAGCGTGAATTTTATATGGGGTCTACATGAACCAACAACAGGCGGGATTTTCTAAGGTCAAGTGTTCCCCGAGAATCCAAGAAATTTTTTCCCAGTATGATTCACATGGTGAGCCACGTGACATGATGTACCCATTTGTGGACCAGGAAGTTTGTCACGAGAGGATTAGATGTAATTATCATCGCAATTAATTGTACATTTGTGACGTTCACAACTCTTAACTCACATGATATAAAAGGGAAGATTACTTAATTAGTCCTAAACCTATCATATAAATACCAATTCAATCATGTATTTTTCAATTTTGACAATTTATTCTTAAATATTTTCGTGAAATTTCAATATAATTCTTCTAATCAATTTTGTTAAAAGCTGCTTTCATGATAGTCCAATCGCTACCAGTCGTCATATGTGGCATACTGCCAGTGAAAATTGACCGGAATGACTAATTTGAAATTTTCCATAAATATTTAGGAGTAAATTGACAAATTGAAAATTTTAAAAATCAAATTGGTATTCTTACATTAGATTGAGTGCTCATTCAATAATTTCCAATATAAATATAGTTAAATGGAATTTTTCGAATTAGGGATGGACAAAAAATGACCCTTCGCACACATAATTTAAACAATCGGATGAACGAAAATGTGATTGGTAATATGCATAACGTCGATTTTGACAAATAATAGCAATAAACTGCACCACAACACAAGTATTTTGCAATTGAGAGATTAATTCATACATTTAAGGGATACTAAGGCTCCCTTCGCCTCATGGAAAATAATATACAATTTTTTTTTCCAAACTTTCCAATATTTATTTCTTGAAAAATAAATAGTCAAGGAAAACATATTCCACTAATGGAAAAAACACTAACAAAAATGAGGAAAATGTTTCCTGTTTTTATTTTCCCTTATCTTTCTTTAATCACTCATTTTAAATATTTTTCATTTTCTTTTTAAATTTGAATTTTTTTATCATTTTTTTATATTTCCTTTTTTCTTTTTTCTTTTCTCTTCTCTTCTTCTTCAATTGGTTGCCATCGCCGGCCATAGGCGAGCTTAAACTGGCCAGAAGGGCAACGAGGCTCGGCCCTCCGAGATTGGTGATGCTCAAGTGTCCCCAGAAGGTCACAAGAGTGTCGCTAGAGGATGGTGAGGCTCAGGTCCTACGGAAAGGCAACACTCCAACGTCATCAAAAGGCAAGGGGCTTGAGCCTCGCTAATGTGTCAATGTGATGTGCCGTGTCATGTCCATGATTGGTGGCGAGGCTTGAACCTCATAAATCAACCACGTTCCAGCGTCACCAAAGGCCGGTGAGCTCGTCCCTCAGGTCAACGGATATATATTAAAGATTTCCTATTATGCGCTTTGGTAGCTAACCCCAATGGAGCAATATTTTACGCAATAGTCATATGACCAGACGTTTCCATGTGACCATTCTCAAGTATACAATTTTGTTAAATTTATACATGAAAAGCTTGAAAACTATAATGGAAATAATCTAAGTAACACCGACACGGACATACGATACGTGACACGACACGGCACAACACACTAACACATTGTTTTTTAACAAATAGAGAATTATAATACATCGGGCCACTTTGTATATTGAATGTATATTTTTATATATACAAGATAAATTATTATTTTTATTATGATTTGAATCAAATTAATTTGATTCAAATTCATTAAGCAAATAATAAAAAAGAGCCTAGAATGAATTTACACTAAAAACATTAATCCATCATTTGTTAATATCATTGATTATTTTAATTTGATAAATTCAACTCTATTTCAATAATCCATAAATATTGGAGGAAAAAAAAATCTACATTATGGAAGAGCACATTGGAAGAGAAGAGAAAAAAACAAACTTGGAAGGTGAATTGTTTATCAAGAAAGTGAGAGTTAAAAAAAAAAAAGATTAGATTTTTCTTTTTCATTTTATTATTATTATTCTCCATTTTATTATTATTATTATTATTATTATTATTATTATTATTATTATATATATATATATATATTTATATATTGACCCCTCATTTATTGAAAAATTTTAAAATTGATTAAATGCGTATCGGAATTCCAAATTTGCATGTTGAAATTTCGGACTCTAGTGTCGGGAGAATTGACTAGATGTAGATTTTTCAATATGTGTTAATTGAGTGTCGGAGAGTGTTGAACACGTGTTGTTGAAGTGTCCGATATGATATGAAGGTTTCTGAAGAGTGTTAGTTCTTCATAAAAAAAAAAATCATATAATTTGTCATTTTAATGCCAAAAGATGGGAATGGCCCCATTCAAATCGATCTTGCGAGCGATTCTCGAGGCTTCGGCCCGCATTTCACGTAAAAAGTCGTGAGAACAATGGGTTATATGTGATATCCACCGGCTTGATCCATTTGTGGAATAGTCATGTGAAATCGATAATAAAAAATTGCCCAAAAGAAAAGCCGGCAATCGGAGAGCTCTCGAGTATACAGTATCAACTTCACAAATTAGGGTTATATGTGATATTCGCCGGCTTGATCCATTTGTCGCCTTTGATGAAGGATTTGACCGTGAACTTTCTAGCTTCGTTAGTAGAAAGGTTCAATTTCAGTCCATTCCACCTGACTCTGCTTTTTGTGTTAGACCCTGGTCCGTAATTCTGAAATTCTGCATAGTATATTGTGTCTGGGGCTGAGTTGCCGACCCACGGAAGCCAACCGTTCGGGCTGATGATGTTGGACATCATGGAGCGCATGTACACCGTGGTAGAGTAGTTCTTCCACGGTCGCCCAAGGAACGTTTGGACATTGGTCAAGTTCCCCGCTGGCCAGATGGTGCAGTTCTGGATTGAGATGCCGGTGTTCTGATTAGGGTCGATCTTGCCTTGAGCGGTGATGGTGTTTTGCTGGCCAAGCATGGGCGTCCTGGGTAGAATGTTGCAATTCTGGAAGACAACCGCGGAGTTTCCGAAGATGAAGTCGATTGTCCCGTAGATGTTGCAATCCCGATAGAATTGGCGATTGGAGTGAGCATAGAGGGAATCCTGGAAGGCGTCGATGCGGCACCGATAGAAAATGGACTGATCGGCAGTTGACATGAGGGCCACTGCTTGGTGCTTGGCCGGGCCAGCGGTGTTGCGGAATCCCATGTCCCTAGCAATGAAGCCTTGGCCAAAAACAGCTGCAGAGTAGATATGTTAATCTAACCTTACTTTTCACAATTGGAGTAATGCTAAAACAAGAACATTATCATTATTATTATTAAACCGGAATTCTAACCATATACTAAAACTAAAACTGTTTTTATTTATCTTTTCTTCTTGACAAAGTTTGTCTTACATAATGACGTGGTAAATAGCAACATATAGGCCAATAAATCATTAGTTCTTGCACTCAAATTATGGTTCGAAACTTTCAAAGTTAATAATCTCGTATCTTGATAAAATTTGTCATCCTAGATGAGTTGTAATGAAATTTTCTAGGAACATGTTTCTTGCACTCAAATTATGGTTCGAAATTTTTAAATTTAATATTCTCGTACCTCAATAAAAGTTGTCATCGCAAACAAGTTCTAATCAAACTTTCTAAGAACATGTTCATTAGCAAAATAATAACGGTTTACTATTATTACTGTTCATCCCTAAAAATCTTCTACCAAACAAACAAGCAAAATGAGCAGGAGATTGAGAAGGAGTGAATTTTACCGAAAGTCGCAGTCTTAAACGTTGGAGTCCCGTCGATGAAGTTCAGGCTGCCGGTGACCAGCGTTGCATCCATCCCGTCGCCGACCATCATGACGTTCCACTTCGACTTCTCAACCCGCACATTCTCGCTGTACACCCCCTTCTTCACGTAGATCACGAACGTGTTGTTGCTCATGTCAGGCACAGCATTGAGTGCGGCTCCGATGGTCTTGTACTTGCCGGAACCGTCTTTGGCCACAACAGCATTCGCCTTCTTCCTCAAATCGGAGCTCTGAAGCAGCTCACGCTCTTTCCGGTGCACCCATTTTGGCACTTTGTGATGGCCGAGGTGGTGGCCGAGGCGGTGGTAGGGGTGAGGCATGCTCATGAGCCGCCTTAGCTTGAACGAGCTCGTGATGCTCGAAATCCAAGTGATGATCGCAAGACTATTGCTTGTCAGTTCACCTGAATTCTTGAGATAGCTCGCAACATTCTCTTTTATTGCTCCTGCTGATTCGTCAAACCCGTCGATGCACGTCTGTTGGCACGTCCCGGCCGCACTGAGCCAGGTCCTGAGATCATCCCCTGAATTGAGCACGTTCGAGGCATCGCTCGATGACAGTGAGCTGTTCAAATGGTCCAGCGCAAGCCCTAGGAGCTCGCGGCAGCTCTCCAGCGCCGCACTTGCCGTCTCATTCACCGTGGTGTTATTGAAGATCGTTCCTTGCTCGGAGAAATAGCCGGCGGCCTTGGCCAACTCCTCCAAGGCCACTTGGATCGATAGCTTGAACAGATACCCAGGGCGGACCTGGCCACTTGAGTTAGCCCTTGGGGCGAGGGAGCTAAGGCACGAGTCCTTGTACAGCGTGACGTCGCACACGGCCTTCACTGAGGTTGAGAGAGGTCGAGGCTTGCCGCTGCTCATGTTGTTGGCGTGCAACGAAGTACCAACCACTGCTGCGACCCCGATGGCGACAAGAACAATGAATGATAAGCTTATGACGACGGTTCTCTTCCGGGTGCAGCGGCGAGCGTCGAGCATCGCTTGCTCTGCTTCGCTGATCTTCCCATAGGCCTTGGTCGAAGCCATTGATGTGCGACTTCGAGATTATCTTTTGTGCTACGCTGCTGTGGTGACGCTGGTATGGACGTTGGTGGTATTTATACATGTGGCCGTGCATGGGCTAATGCGCAGGACTACGTGCGAGGCACAAAGCAATATGAAACGGGAAACATGGCCGAGATGATATGTCTGGATGTTCAAATTTTTCTAGGGGTTGGAGTGGTTCTCACGTTTGTGGTTCGAGACAAAAGTCCATTTTGGGATAGCAACTAAGGAGAAGAGGTTTTAGGCCTTTTTATCATTTCCGGAAACTAAGAGGAAAGGGTTGGGATTTCAATTTGAGTGCCATTGTTTGCAGACGGGCGAAGCCCGCAATATAAGAGCAATATTTGCATGATTCGGGCGCACATCAATGCAACAGATGTCAGTCATTTTGTTGGATTGCGTGAATTTCATATGGAATTCACATGATTCAATCATCGGAACTTACTGGGGTCGAATGTCCCAAAGAATCCAAGAAATTGTCCCTATTATGGATTGGATGGTATCGTTGCTTTTCAAAAGCCACATGACATTACATACCAATTTCTGGACGACAAAGCTTGACACAAGAGGGTTAGATGAAATTATTATCCTAGTTAAGTTGTATGCATGTGATGTTCACAACTTTTAACCTGTGATATAGCTAGAATAAGTACCTAGAGGGGGAGTGAATAGGTATATAAAAGATTTTTCTCGATAATTTCACAATACTAGACAGATGATAAATTTGAGACAAACGATAATCAAAGTAAGATTGAGAGAAGGAAAGAGGAAATTGAACACGCGGTTTATAGTGGTTCGGCTTATTTCAAGCCTACGTCCACTCTTCTGCACTGACAGCCTATTGGCTGGATTCCACTATGAACAAAGAAATGTTACAGTGTTGTTCTTCCTTGATTTCTTGGTGTAGATGATCTACCACACTAGCTCAAGGTATCACTAAGTATAGACACTCTTTGTGTTTACAGCTTCGCTCAAAATGTATCGACTAATAATCAAGGTGTTTCGACTCGGAATTTTTCTATCGATCATGCGCTAAAGTAACTAGAACGTCTTCCTTTTATACTCCTTTGTGCCATCATACCCGTTGGCACTTTTCAAAGGAATTCCTCCAATCTACCCGTTGGACGGAATCAATCAAGGAGATCATTCGAGCTATTAAAGGAACCGACGATAGCCCATCAATCATGTTTGCCCATCCAATCGGGATCTTGGTTTCCAAGAATAGAACCTTCCAAGAATATTTCGTCGACCATTGGATCTTCAAACGATCTTGATAAAAGAATCCGTTATTTATCCAGCCAAGAGATCTTTTCCAGAGGATAGGACCAATCCTCGACCAAATACTTTGGCTCTGGATTGCCTTCGTCACTGGATTAGAAAAACTGTCAATAAGAATATTCTTGAGTCTTGAGTGCTGAGTCTTGAGTGATGAGTCTGGTGATCTGGAAGTCTTCAGACTCTAAACAGAAGATCTGCAATTATTTAGACTAGACTGATGGAAATGTTTTATCAGTTTCAAAATATTCTGGAAAGATTTTTCCAACAATCTCCCCCTTTTTTATGGTGACAAAACTTTCCTGTAGATTTGAACAACTTTGACCTGCAAAACATTATTCAAACAATATGGCTATCTATCTCATAAAGATTAATAAAATCAATCAGACTCTGAATCCACAGAAAATCGGTTAGTCTTTCATGAGTAAAACCATACAACAATACTTGATATAAATGCAAACAGTCAAGCATCAAAATCCACACCCAAGTCAATCACACCCAAGTCAGTCATCAAATTCAAGTTTACACCCCAGTCATACTCAAAAACAAATATTCAAAAGAAATTTAAAGTCAAAGTTTTTAAAGAGTAGTTCAAATTGCAATTCTCCCCCTTTTTGTCATCATTAAAAAGGTGAGAAAAGAGTCAAATCCTGCTTGGGAATGCGCACAACTGAAATCTCCCATCGATCGTACGATGCCTTCCAGCCTCTTCAAGTCTTCCCGTAGATGAGCCACCTCTTCTCCTTTGGCATTGGCTTGAATTTGAAAAGCGAGGTCTTTCATTTGATTCGCCTGGGTAATAGAAGATGCTTGTCCAGCATTCTTCAGAACTTGAAGTTCGCAGTCCAGAGCATAGATTTGACCCTGCATTTCCAGAAGAACATCAAGGATACGACGAAAATATGTTGTATTGTCCGTCTGAGTGCTCGCATTTTCTTTCTTGGATGGAGTGAAGGCAAACAATGGAACTTCGGTGTAATTGAACAGATTTGGTGTTGATGTATCATGTCCTTCTTCAGGCATTTGAGAAGCCTGAAAATCTTCGGATTTCTTTGAGGAGCGACTCACACCTTCAGCATGTGGTGTGGTCCTTCCTTGCTCACCATCTCCCCCGTCTCTAGGACCTCAATTGGGGAAGAGTGATGGTCATGCTCTTCAGCGTCTTGATTCCCCTTCTCCCGCGTCATTTGTAGACTTTTCTTTCTTGCTTCTTCTTCTTCTTCAGCTTCTTTCTCTTTCTCTTGTTGCTCTTTCTCTTGCTGCTCCTCCGCTTCTCTGTTCTTTGCTTGCCCCTCTTCTTCTCTCTGTTCTTTTTCCTCTGCTTCTTTTCCTTTCTTCTGTCGTTCTGTTGATTCGGGTACGTAACGTCCGGTCCTTTTCAATGCGAGAGATAGTGAGATCTTCCTCTTCTTCTTCATCCTCCAAGATAAGAGTTCTTTTCTTTTTGGATGGAGCACTCATGGGCTCCTTCCCTTTTCTCTTAGATGCAGAAGATGCTGGAGTCTTCACTTTGAACTTCTCCATTGCCTTATTAAGTTCTTTCAGACGCATTTTTGTCAGCATTTTCAAACCCACCACCATTTTATCGCATGGTTGAACACAAAGAGTATGTAGAGGTTCAATGTTCAAGTGTTTGAAGATCTTGGTCACAAGACCTGGGTAAGGCAATTGGCCCTTGTCCTTCACCATTGCTCTGTACATGTGAAAGAGAATGGTGTCGGGAAGAGAGAACTTCTTTCCTGAATTGATCGCATACATCAATTTCGCCTCAGAGTTAGACACGTCGGTCTTGGATGTAGACTTTGGCCTGATATAGTTGATCACAATTTTGTGAAGCAAGATGTTGATGGTGTGCATCCTTGTGTAGGTAATTCTTCCCTCTGTATCATTGTCTTTGACAAGCTCTAGTGTGGTACGGGCAATCAAAAATTTGTTCGGTTGATACCGACCTCTTTCAACTCCAATTATATCTGCCAACATGTCCACATCTACCACATAGTCTTGGTCTCGAACACTGAAGGATATTCTATTCGCATCTAAAAAGCTAAGATTTGAATAGAAGTATGCTGCCGGTTGTGCATAACCATCTGTAGTATCGGAGCAAAATTTCTCAAGTTGAAGTAGATTGAACTTCTCCCGTAAGTTCACATTGATGGCATCCAAGAAATCGAAATCAACACTCCTAGGGTTTATCACCTCTCGTTTCAACAGTCTGAAGAACAAATTCTCCTGTTCCTTCGATTTAAACAAATCCATCATTTTTCCTTTCACTTTCGCATCAACACCCATTCTAGGTCGAAATTCAAGGAACATTTTATCATCATCGTTCCCGTCAGTCGGATTCAATCCCGCTACATGAGGGTCATTTGGAATATTTGCAAGTGCTTCATCAGCCTTTCTTTTGGGAGCAATTCCCAAATCTTCCATTTTCCGCAAAAAGATATACTCATTCCCATAATTCTTATCTTTAAGAAATTCATCTATATAGTTCAAAGCGAAGTCCCAGTGCTTTTCAACGCACGATAGAGTTTGTAAATAAAAGAGGGTTTTTGGACTCTTACAGGTTCTGCGTCCTCGATTATTTCTTCCTCCGGTTGTTGACCAGCACCTTGTGGGGTAGATGATGAAGAGTGACGTGGTGGAGAGTGAATCGGGCTCTGTTGCTAACTCGATAGATCTTCCTCCTCAGTGAGATCGAAATGGGTAGGCCCCTCCCTCATTCTCCGTGGTCCCCTATTCGCAATTCTTGAAGACTTTCTCGAAGAAGACATCCTTTCTTGTCGTTGAAAGATTCCTTTACTCGCTTTCCCAAGAAAAGATGACAACTTTCTCGAAGATGAACACGAAGTAGAGACAGGATTGGGAGGAGAATGCCTTTTTAGGGTTTTCAAGTTTGAGCGAGGAAAATTGTATATATATAACTCAGTTTAAAAAGGAAAATGAACAGTCGTCTTTTTTGAAATCGATAACTGCCAAAAATAAGTTAATCCTTTTTGAAAAGACACGATTCTGTTATTTACGGAAATTAAAAATTATCTGAACTAAAGATCGTACCTTTTCGAGATTGAATATAATAACAACTTACAGTCTATAGCCATGAACATCTGAGTCTGAGGGTTGGAGAGTCTTTAGACTTTGACTTCCTCAAGTTTCAAAATGTTGAGTCTGGAACGGATAAAATCGAATTGATTTTTCTCCAAAGGCTTTATGAAAATATCCGCTAGTTGGCTCTTTGAATCAACAAATTGAATTGAGATTTCTCCATTTTGAACATGATCTCTAATGAAATGATGTCGAATCTCTATATGCTTTGCTCTTGAGTGAAGGATTGGATTTTTTGTGAGATTGATTGCTTTGGTGTTGTCACATCTAATCTCCGTGCATGAATCTTCAATTCCAAAGTCTTGTAGTTGTTGTTTTATCCATAGGATTTGCGAACAGCAACTTCCAAGAGTTACATACTCCGCTTCGTTGTTGAGAGAGCTACGTGCTTTGTTTCCTTGAAAACCAAGACACATCCCGCTTCCAAGCAAATGGCAAGTTCCCTAAGTGCTCTTTTCGTCAACTCGCAACCGGCCAGATCTACGTCGAATATCCCGAGAAGATTAAAGTCTCCCTTCTTAGGATACCAAAGACCAATGCTTGAAGATGAAGCAACGTATTATCAAATACGTTTTGCAGCACTGAGATGGGATTCTCTAGGATCTGATTGAAACCTAGCACAGATGCAAACACTCAACAAAATGTCAGGTCTAGAAGCAATAAGATAAAGAAGTGAACCAATGATGCTTCTGTACAGCTTTTGATCAACTTTCTTCCCTTCTTCATCTTTGTCTATCTTCAAAGAACTTGACATTGGTATGTCGGTCTTTTTGCACTTTTCCAATCCAGACTTTTTGACAAGATCATTAGCATATTTCTCTTGATGAATAAAAGTTCCTTCCTTCAATTGTTTTATTTGGAGTCTAAGAAAGAATGTTAACTCTCCCATCATACTCATTTCAAACTCATCCTGCATAGACTTAGAAAATTTCTTGCACAGACTTTCATTAGGGGATCCAAAAATAATATCATCCACATATATTTGAATAAGTAAAAAGTTTTTGTTTTCCTTTTTAATAAATAGAGTAGTATCTACTTTACCTTTGACGAAACCATTCTGTATTAAGAACTTACTTAGTCTCTCGTACCAAGCTCGAGGTGCTTGCTTTAAACCATACAAGGCCTTTTTCGTCTAAAACCGAGTCCGGCTTCTTTGGGTCTTCAAACCCTGGTGGTTGTTCCACATAAACTTCCTCATGGATAAATCCATTTAGGACGGCACTTTTGACGTCCATTTGGAATAACCTGAAATTTTTATAACAAGCAAACGCAAGCAATAGACGAATAGCTTCTAACCTTGCTATTGGTGCGTAAGTCTCATCATAGTCTATTCCTTCTTCTTGTGTATATCCCTTGGCCACGAGTCTTGCTTTGTTTCGTACGACTTTTCCTTTCTCATTTATCTTGTTCCTGAACACCCATTTGGCTCCAATAATAGTTTTAACTTTTGGTTTAGATGTCAATTCCCAAACATCATTAATGTTGAACTGTTTGAGCTCTTCTTGCATAGCTTCAATCTAGCTTTCATCAGATAAAGCTTCTTCTATGCTCTTTGGTTCAATTTTAGAAATGAAAGCCACAAAGACTAGACTCTTCACGCCTTTTGGATCGGTGCGAATTCCTTCATTAATTTCGCCGATAATGAGATCTTTGGAATGATTTGGACTTATGCTTCCGCATTCTTTGGTTGATTTGTCTGGTTGGTGATCTCTTTCTTTATTTGAATCTTCACGAACAACTTGATGCTAGTCTTCTAGAGTCTGAGATGTTTCTTGAGTTGTAAGTTTTGGAGAGTTTGGAGCAGGTTAAGACTCTTCATGATGAGTCTGACTGGATTCATCTTGCGTAGAGTCTTGAAATTTGACGTTCATTGACTCTTCCACAGACTGGCTCTTCTTGTTATAGACTCTGTAGACTTCGCTTGATATAGAATATCCAAGGAAAATTCCTTCATCTGATCTTTCTTCAAACTTACCAACTCGATCATTAGCATTTTTCAATATAAAGCATTTACAACCGAACACATGAAAGTATGAAACAATAGGCTTCTTACCTTTGAATAACTCATAAGGGGTTTTCTTCTAGAATAGGTCTTAAGAAGACTCTATTGATGATATAGCACGCTGTTGAAACAGCTTCGCCCAAAATCGTGAAGAAATCTTACTTTCAATTAAAAGAGTTCTAGCCATTTCTTGAAGAGATTTATTCTTTCTTTCCATAACTCCATTTTGCTGAGGAGTATATGGAGAGGAGAACACATGCTTAAAGCCAGATTTATCATAAAATTTTGTAAAATCTTGATTCTCAAATTCACTTCCATGATCTGTTCTTATACTAGAGATAACACATCATTTTTCATTTTGAATCTTTTTAGCAAATTTCTCAAAATACGAGAAGGTTTCGGACTTACTTGCAAGAAAATATACCCAAGTAAATTGGGAGTAATCATCCACAATTACTAGGTAATCTTTCTTACATCCAATGCTCTGGGTTCTGGTTGGTCCGAAGAGATCCATATGCAGCATTGCGTAGTATTTGATTAGTAGAAACATGATTTATTGGCTTAAATGAATTTCTTACCGCTTTCCCAGAATACATTGAGTGCATGGATCAGATTTTTGGTATGGTAATTTGGGTAGACCTCGAACAAGCTTCTTTGTAGAGATTTTGGCTAATTGCTTCATGTTGATGTGACCAAGCTTTCTGTGCCATAAGCTTGCTTCATCTTGAATTGAGATTAAGCATTGTGATTCATCCGGTTTTACATCCAGGAGATAGATGTTTCCATGCCTTCGACCCATGAAAGATCGAGTAGAGTCTTTACCGATTCCGAACATATTCCTTCTTGAAAGAAGATCTTAAAACCAGTATCACACGGTTGATCGATGCTAAGAAGATTGTAATTGAGTCCTTCCACTAGGGAAACATTACTTATTGTGAGATTTCTAATTTTCACAGTTCCAAATCCCACGATGCTTCCTTTGCTATTTCCTCCAAATGAGACTTTTCCTCCATTTACTTGAACAAGCTTTATGAAGCAATTTGAGTCTCCTGTCATGTGTCTTGAGCATCCACTGTCAAGATACCACTTTACATTTTTCTTGACGGAGATCTGCATTTAAAAGAGAGTCTCAAGCTTTTTTTGGTACCCAAATTTTCTTGGGTCCTTTGGTGTTAGTAAGATAAACAGTATTAGCCCATACTTTCTTAACAGGTTTCCAAACCATAGGACACTCTTTTTCAAAGTGATCCGGACTATTGCACTTTGAACACTCGAGGGCATTTCGATCTACGAGACTTTACAAAAACCTTCTTGAAATGATTTTTGTAAGCCTCTCTCGAGGGTCTTTGCTTGATTTTTCTTTTACTTTAGGAAAATCAATCAAGAGAATAGTTTCGCTGTCATACCTAGACCAGACTTATTGAAGTAAGGTTTTTGAGCTAAAAGAATTTTGTCAAGTTTCTCGGACCCTATTGAAAATTTCTTTGAAATATTTGATAAGTCATTTTTTAAAAGAGCATTTTCTTTCAAAAGACTATCTTCATTTTCTTTAAGAGTAGAAACATTCTTGTCTAGACATTCAACTCTTTCTTTTAAAACATTTTCCTGTTGTTTTAAAGCAGAGTTTTCCTTTTTAAGTTCGGAAATTCTTTTGAGAAGTCTTGAGACTAAAACACTGTTCATCAATATATTTATAAACTTTGACAGGAATTTTAAAATCACTTACCTCAAATTCGCTGTCTGAGTCTGATCCGGATTTGAGTCTAAGTCTGATTGCGCCATCAGACATAAGTTGGCATATTCATCATCACTTTCTTCACACTCTGTATCACTCCAGGTTTCAACTTTGAGTACCTTTCGAGACTTTTCAGCTTTTCCTTTCTTCTTCTTCAGAAGAGGGCAGTTGGGTTTGATGTGTCCCCTTTTCTTACATCCGAAGCAAACTACATCTTTGTTTGGTTCCTCATCATCAACAGACTTGGTCTGCTGTTTTTGAAAACTTTGTTTCTTTGAGTTGAACCTTCTTCCTCTTCTATTTAATTTTCTGAATCTTCTTATCATGAGAGCAAGCTCCTAATCGTCCATATCATCTTCAGAATTTGTAACATCATAATCATCATTTGATTTTAATACAATGGATTTCTTACCTTTTGGATCTTCGTCTTCATTAATTCGTTCCACTTCATAAGACTGAAGAGTTCCAATCAGCTCGTCGACAGATAGTGGCATAATTCTCTGCGTCTCTCTTATTGAAGTATTTATGTGATTCTAATCCTTGGAGAGTCCACGCAGTAGCTTGTTTACCTTCATGGGATCAAAAAATTTTTGTCCTTCATTCTCAAGACCATTGACAATATCTGTAAAACGGCTAAAAATGTCAGTTATAGATTCTCCTGGTTTCATTTTGAAGGCCTCATATTGACCGAAAAGAATGTTGATTCTGGTTTCCTTCACTCGATCTGTTCCTTCATAGGTGATATGTAATCTGTCCCAAACTTCTTTTGCTGTAACACAAGAAGATATTCTATTATATTCAGTTGGTGACAAAGCACAATATAAAGAGTAAATTGCTTTTGCATCGAGTGCTTGTCTCTTCATTATCTCTTCTTGAGTCATTCCGCTGGTCTCAACATTTTCTTTCTCTCTTTTAGAGACTGATGCAGCTGTAGGAGTAATTCCTTTTTCTACAATGTCCCATTCCAGAGGATCCTTTGATCGAAGGAAAGCTTTCATCTTGTTCTTCCAGATGTTGTAATCATTTCCATCAAAGTAGGGTGGTCTGGTATTGCTTTGCCCTTCCACCAGCCCTGGTGCTAGCATACTCACCATGGATCTTTTACTCTGAAGTAAAACACTTCAAATAAAGTGAGAACACGAGCTCTGATACCAATTGATATAGCTAGAATAAGTACCTAGAGGGGGAGTGAATAGGTATATAAAAGAATTTTCTCGATAATTTCACAATACTAGACAGATGATAAATTTGAGACAAACGATAATCAAAGTAAGACTGAGAGAAGGAAAGAGGAAATTGAACATGCGGTTTATAGTGGTTCGGCTTATTTCAAGCCTACGTCCACTCTTTCGCACCGATGACAGCCTATTGGCTGGATTCCACTATGAACAAAGAAATGTTACGGTGTTGTTCTTCCTTGATTTCTTGGTGTAGATGATCTACCACACTAGCTCAAGGTATCACTAAGTATAGACACTCTTTGTGTTTACAGCTTCGCTCAAAATGTACCGACTAATAATCAAGGTGCTTCAGACTCTAGAATTTTTCTATCGATCATGCGCTAAAGTAACTAGAACGTCTTCCTTTTATACTCCTTTGTGCCATCATACCCGTTGGCACTTTTCAAAGGAATTCCTCCAATCTACCCGTTGGACGGAATCAATCAAGGAGATCATTCGAGCTATTAAAGGAACCTGACGATAGCCCATCAATCATGTTCGCCCATACAATCAGGATCTTGGTTTCCAAGAATAGAACCTTCCAAGAATATTTCGTCGACCATTGGATCTTCAAACGATCTTGATAAAAGAATCCGTTATTTATCCAGCCAAGAGATCTTCTCCAGAGGATAGGACCAATCCTCGACCAAATACTTTGGCTCTGGATTGCCTTCGTCACTGGATTAGAAAAACTGTCAATGAGAATATTCTTGAGTCTTGAGTGATGAGTCTGGTTATCTGAAAGTCTTCAGACTCTAAACAGAAGATCTACAATTATTTAGACTAGACTGATGGAAATGTTTTGTCAGCTTCAAAATATTCTGGAATGATTTCTCCAACAACCTGCATAGAGAGATTGATAAATAAGAAATGTGATTGGTAACGTGCATAACGTTGACATTGACTAATACTAGCAACAAAGTGCACTACAACACAAGTATATTGCAATAGAGAGACTGATTCATACACTCAAAGGAAACTAGGAATGAAACATTTATTTCCCAAAGTCAGGATGATAACACAATCACGATTGCCATATACAAAATGATGGACTATGAATAGGTTTCTTTTAAGGAGTTTCTCTATGCGCTTCTATAGTAAATCTAAAGAAAGAGTATGTTACGCAACAATCATACGCGTGATGTTTTGATGTGGCATGCTTGGGCATATAATTGTGTTAAATTTATATATGAAATGCTTGAAGACTATAATAGAAAAAACAAATCATATAATTTACCATGTGATGCCCACATATCATTAGGGACCATTCCCAATTTTTGGAATCAGGAATTAGACTGACTAGTCCAATCTAGTTTTCATATGAGTAGATGGAACCGGATGCCCTCCCCCTCCCCCTCTCTCCCTCCTTCTTCTTTGTTCTTCACTCATTGAGAGCACCACTTCTTGGCAATCATATTTGAGCTCGCTTGCCATCCCTTCCATGTAGCTCTTGATCTCAACTTCGTCTCTCCTGGACTTAAAACTCGATCTCGGCTCTCTCTCTCTCTCTCTCTCTCTCTCTCTCTCTCTCTCTCTCTCTCTCTCTCTCTCTCTCTCTCTCAAGGTTTAATTCGGGAAGAAGGAATGAAGGAAGCCTCGACGTGTTCGGTTGGCGATGGAAGCGAACCAGTCCTCCTTGTCGGAGTGGGGCAATGTGACGGATTCATTGAGCAAGGGAAAAAATATCATTGGAGGAGGCATGAGTGAGAGAGATTAGGGTTTTTGTTTAAATTTGGGAAAAAGAATTAAGAGGTGTGAAGGACTGTGAAGATATTAGGGATTTTTCACATTTGTAAGAAATAAAAAAATTTAAAAAGTTGGTTCGATCAAGGTAGTCTGGTGGGCTGTTTCATACTTGAAACTAGACTGAAATTCACCGATTCTAATTGCATATAACTAGAAATCATATCGATACCCTCAGGAATTGCCTAGAACTAGCCAATTTGGTCCAATATGAGTGTTTCTTGATCTGGACAATTCCTTTTGTTCGCCCTTACATATCACCTGGTATAACTTGTCGATGGGTAAATGGCTGTTTTGATGGCATAACATGAGCCTCGTAGCTCGAAAAGATGGGAATGGGCCATTCATCGATCTTGCAAGCGATCCTCGAGGCTTTGGCCCGTATTTCGTGTCAAAGTAGTGAGAATAAGGGGGTGTCTATAACATTAAGACTTGATCAATGAGAAGACAATGTTGATATGTCGAACCTAAACTTTCGTTTTTAGGCGACCCGATGACGCAAAATATGTAGTATCCTCTTCATATAATGACCGGGCTAAAGAAGTCCTTAAGCCACTTAAATTGTGCTTCAGGTCTGGAGGGCCTAACACGCCCTTAGATCCATGATTAGGTCTATGATAGTACTAGTTTACGAGCCTGAGATCGATGGACCTGCCCGCTCTACTTCAGGCCCGACTCAGCTTGTGAAGGAATCAAATGGCAGCTGATCTTTGCAAGCTCTGCTCTTAGTTTCAGCAGTGCTATGCTGAGGATTCGTGCCGATTCAATTCTGCTTTCTTTTAGTCGCGGCGCTCAACAAGGAACGGCTTGAACGTCATCAGCACCCCGATTGCCTCAACCACATTCAAGATGAAGAAGATCATCTGGTCGCCTGCACAAAGGTACGGGATCGTTAAAGTTCCTCAGTCAGCCAAGAGTTGAAGCGCGGTCCATCACAGTGGCATAGTGCCATAGACTTATTTCTCATCGTTGTACATCATGAACGCCTGCACATACACATCCTCACATAAAAATCTTCTTTTCTTTTAGCAGATGACAGCAGATGAATTAATCATGGTAATACAAAGAAGGCCAAAGCCGTCGTCCCAGAATGGGGAAGTTCGGTTTACCTGGGAGGAAGGCCGCATCCTGACGCTTCTGTGCCCAAGAGAATCTGCGAAAGATATGAGTCCATGGATGAGAGATTGATCTAGTGTACTCTTTAAGCAAGGAGAAGTAATTACTTGTTTTCAGTTATGAGTTTAATATGATCGACTGCTCAATTGTCCCGTCGTAATGACATAACGAAAGCAGACAACAATTAACCGGATCTCACAATGTGCCTCCTCCGGCTGGACCAGCTGCCTTGAAGAGAGACATGGCAGTCATCGCGATTCCATTAGCAGCTCCTCTCTGATCTTGATCCTGCAATTTCAGATTCGGACATAAGCCAAACCTTCATGAGGGATGTATGTATTCGAGAATATTAGTAAAGATCAGACTCGTTGAAGATGATCATTAGAAACTTACCACGGCTTTGTTTTGCAGAAGGAACAAGCCCGTGAAGACAGAAAGCTGTCGACATGCAAAATTCGACAGTTAGAATTAGGTATGAACAGAGGTTTTTCTTACTCTTTTCCACACAGAAAAGGTAATTCGAATAATTTCTGTGCATATTAGCGTCATTTATAGTAGCTTAGAGTGTAAGGCATACTCACAGATAGAACATTCTTCACGACTGATGCGCAATTCAACACTATGGAGAGACTTAGCCCGGTTAGCATGGCTATAAAAGGGTAGCTTGACAAGAGGGGTAGCGATAAGGCCTACATTCAAGCATTGGTGCAAAGCAAACGCGGGGATTATTGTCTTTTGATCAAATAGATCATGATTAGCTGCAGATAGAATTAGCCAGAATATATATTTGTCACATGCACGTGATCGAGTTCAAGTTACGAAATGCTGGAAACATACCCCACAAATGCGAGCTACCAAAACGGGGCCAAGAAGTCTGTCCATGTATGGGTATAAACACGTTTGGAAGATGAGGAGGCCCGCACCTGGCAGTAAGATTTGGTAATCAGCGATCCCCAGCAAATATGTTGAACGAGTATAGAGATACGTTAAATGATAATAGACCGCCATACTTCTAAATTTTAAATAGGCAGAACGCATAATCAACGAATACAGACTGCCGCATCTCAAAGTTTTGTTTGATTTACAGTTTTATATGACTACCTCGCTGTTTTCCTGAACGATATCTTGAAATGTAAGGAAGAAACAGGAGTATATACCTGAGATGGAAAGAACAGTTCCAACTTCTTCAGTCGTGTAGCTTAAACCTCCGTATTGCCTAGGGCTTACGGCCCATAGTGAGAAGATCTACAAAGAGAAAGTAGCACGGAAAGACTAACGAGAGAATCGAATTAAAAGAGAAAACGAACTCATTTGGAAACTCGCATGATATGCTGATGTCATGTATTGATAAGCCACTCCAAACTAGGATAGAATTCCCAAGAACAAGCCAGAGTGATTTTCTCGCGACAACCATTGAATCATAACTAGCTTAGGAATGTCCCCTGACTACTGCCTTGCAGATTACACGTTCGTGTTCATACAATATATAACAATTTTTGCTCTTTAAGCAACTGTCAATGAAGCACTTGGCAGCATGAATACTGAAATCATTGCATTCATGATAGTAGAATATGGTGAATGAGGAAGAACCGAGAAGACGTGGTAGAGAAGTGCACGACATTTTACGTTACCTCTGAGTAAGCCATGTCGTGAAGTGAGAAGACGCAGTATGCAATGATGGCCGACATCAAGGGCCAATTACGAAGCAGAGACTTTTTCGGAGCTTTCCCTTTGACATTTTGCATCTTGCATTTCACACCGGCCTCGAGGGATGCGGTCTCCACATCTTCACGAGGCTCATCAATCTCGTTGTTTGCATGGTGCATATGCAATGTTTCCTGCAATAAAGCCAGATTTTCGGGCGCTCATAAAGGGCAACAAGCAGTCGCTACTCCTTTCTTAGATAAACGGAAGTAGAGGTAACGTTTCAAGATAGGAAAATAAATATATAAATCCAATGTCAAGAATGAGAAACATGAACTGAGTTTAGTGAAGTGTATACGGGAAGCCAGCAGGACGCGACACAAACAACCAATGCGAAAAATGAGATGGTGAGACAGGGCAAGAAGTAGGGAAATCTGCATCAAAATCAGGAAATCAAATGTTACCGTTCATGTCGATGATCGCCTAAAAGGATCTGCAATATCAATGTAGAAGAAAGCAACCTCCACTCACCTTCCGAACACTGATTCTTTGGAAAATATCGATGGGAACTTTTCCGCAGGCTGAAGTGAAAAAAGAATAGAACACCAGGAACATCAGAGGAGCATCGAAGATGAGAAGCATTTCGCACGTGTGTCCATATTGTCATCGACTTTGGAATTCTCAATTTATGCGTCGAGATATGATAAATCAGAAGTACCTGGGCAAGATAACCTCCCAGAGCTGGACCGATAATCAATCCTATTCCCCATGCTGTACTAACCTGAGTCCAAATGTAACTCTCACCTCTATTAACTCAACGGAAAAACCAGGAACCAATATTGAGAGATAAAAGATTTTGACAAAGGTTGGAGATCTTACGGTTGATACTCCTAGCGCTTGGTACTCCTCACGGAACAATTCGGTCGCATAAGCCTGTTAAGAAATTACGAAATGCATTTATGAGAGTAATAGCAAACTTGCTGAACAATATAAGAAGGCATAGTTTGTCTGAGGCTCAAAATAACTTGTGCGACTACGAATCGAAAAGTTCATAAGCTGTATGAGATCTTACCTTGATCGGTCCATATAAACCATTTAAACTTCCAAGCAGGAACCTCATTGCAATGGCCATCCAAAAGTTCACACTTAGGCCGAAGAGAGTGTTGAATATAACCCTGATTATAAATCAAATCATAGTGATTAATTGATTGTAATCATCTAAGAAATCTTTTTCGCTGGGTACTCAAAATAAATGGTGATATTGTACTAACACTGCTATTGTTCCCGTGATTATGACAGGTTTTCGCCCGTAGCGATCCGCCACAACTCCCCATAAGACCGATGTCAAGGCTCTACCGAGCATGAGCGAACAACCTTCGAGATTGGAAGTAGTTTGTTTAGGAAAAATTTAGTCAAAAACAAACTAGGGAGTTTGGCGAGAATTGCCTAAAAAGTCCTAAATTTATTATACTTTTGCTAATTCAATTTTAAATATTTCAATTTTATCAATTCAATTATAAATATTTTTACTTTTTGCCAATTGAGTTAATTTAATCAATGTCATCCAGAAATTGCTGATATAGAAGGCTAGTGCTCATGTGGTGCTTTTTTTTTTTTTAATAATATTTTGAATTTTTTATGGTTTTTTCTCTTCTTTTTTTACTTTTTTGGAGGGGTTTTTGGATCTAGGGCCGTCGATCATAGGCGAGGGCCAGCCAACCCTTATCGGCTCGGGCGAGGGAGTCTCACCCCCCATTCGTGAAAGTGAGGGTGCACAAGCTCTCGCCCAAAAATGGCGAGGGCCGTGATGCCCTCTCTAGATCTGACTAGGCGAGGGCGGCAACCTTGCTCAAGGTTGTCACTTGGGGCCGATAAGGGCTTACATGCCCTCGATTTGCCAACGAGGTTCGGCCGATCCTCACCTATGGCCTTTGCGGGTCATGGGCCCTCACTTGTGGCGAGCAAGGGTTGGGCAGCAACCCTAGATTCGAAAACCCCCAAAAAAAAAGCAAGAAGAACTATAAAAAAATTCAAACTATTATTTAAAAAAAGCATTGAAGAAGAAGAAGAAGAAGAAGAAGAAACTATAAAAAAAATTCCAAATATTATTTAAAAGGTGCCATGTCAGCATTGGTTGTCTATGTTAATAATTTCCGATCAAAATTAGAATGATGGAATTAATTGGCAAAAAGTGAAATTTTAGAATTGAATTGACAAATTTGAAATCTTTAATATTTTTTGGACAATTTTCCCGAGAGTCTGCAATGAAGAGATAAGCAACAGGATAATCTCACCTACATAACCAGCATAATACCCAATGTCTTCCTCTCTATCGGCAACATGAAAATCTCTAATCTGCCATTCGAAAGTCAACAAACAAATTAAGATTTCTTGAGTAGAAGTGGCTAGGTCATACACTTTTAGTCATTTATTATTATTTGCCGAGGAAAGTAAAAGAACTTTTAATCAGAGTTTAACCATCCTATGGGAATGCATTCAATGGCTAACTCTTATGCCTCAAAATAAGATAAAAGAATGTTCACTTCACATATACTTGTTTCGTTTCTAACAAAAGCAAAAACTTTCAGGATGAACCAACTAGGAATGATAATCATACAATGTAGGACATGGGAGAATTACCAAAAAAGTCCTAAACCTTTTGTAATTGTGTCAATTTAGTTATAAACTTATTTTTTTAGCCAATTGAGTCCTAAATCTTTTACAATTATGTTAGTTCAATTCTTTCGGCCAAAATTGGTTGGTCATAGGCCGGCACTAGCAACAAATTTTTATAATGATTTTTTTAAATTATTTTATTAATTTTTAATCTTTTTTACCTTTCTTTCTCTCTTTTTTTCCCTCCCTCCTCCTTCCTCCTTCCCTTCCTTCTTCCTTTGGCTCTGGCGGCCAGCCAACCCTTGCCATTCGCCGAACTAAGGTGGCCAGACAAGCTCCCCTTTCTGTCGTTTGGGCAAGGGTGAGCTCGCCCAGCCACTAGCGAGGTGAGCCCCTGCTGGATGTGGTGAGGGTTGGCCTTGCCAAACCTAGTGACAATGAGGGCCCCCTCACCGGATCTAGCGAGGGCTGGCCTTATCATCGCTTGGCGGGGGGTGAGGGCTCGCCTTGTTGTCATTGGGCGAGGGGCGAGGACTCCCTAGCCATTGTTGGGCGAGGGAGAGCTCCCCTAGCCACTTGCGGAAGGACTGAACTAGTATAATTGTAAATTGTTTAAGACTTTTTTGATAATTTTCCTTGTAGGACACTATATCTGAAGTGTAGACAGAGCACTAATATATACATCATCCTTAAAATTGAAGTATAAAATGCAAGAACTCACCATGAAGTAAAGGAATGGGAATAAAGATGATATTGGCAGTGCTGGAAAGAGAAAGGACGGGACAGGTCAGCAACATCATGAGTCTAATTTTCTTTATGTCAACAACTGAATGTTCAAACAAATTAACTTCGAAATATCATGCAAATTAGCATCATTGTTATGTCCACTTACTCGGTAAGTTCCAAAAACCCAGAAAAGCAAACCCGAAGTTGACAGAGAGCTTATGAACAACAATAAGGCTATGTAAAATCATTACCGTTGCAAAGCACGACGATCCAGATCGAAAAAAGTTCACGGATTGGCAAGCCCCCCTGCGATTCCTTAAGCTTCTCGACTTTACAGCCGGGGCAATTCTCATAGTAATGCTTTTTCAACAATGCCTCCTTTTGTTCTTCCTCTGCCATTGTTATTAACCTCGACAGATAGAGCTAAGGACACGAAATTGAGCTCCCGAACAAATGGAATAGACCCTTCTTTTCTTTCGCGAAAAATCTACCTTGAGTGAAGAACAATACGACACAGTCATTTATGATTCTTCACGTCAAGGCACTTTCGGAGCTCTAAATGGTCGGCCTTTATAGGGAAGCCATGTTTAACAATCTGTCTGTAGAAGGAGGTGATTTAGGAAATGCGAGTACCAACTTGGTCCAAATGCCATCATTGCACATGTCAGTTTTACTTGTTTAAGCAGATGGGTCAATGTGAGGAAGAACAAAATGATACATATGAATTAAAGTCTTCTGGCTTTTGCGTTGGCGCTGTTTATGTAGAGCAACCCACACAAATCATGATTTTGTTAAGTCCATGGTACTAAAAACTGGTTTAGTGCCTCTTGATTAACGATCTAAAGGGGCTTTCTTGTTATTAAAAAAATTATCGAGCCCAAGAAAGTGAAATTTTTATTAATCGACAAAGGACTCAGCAAAATCATCTAATCGGCTACATAGAAAGCACATATAATTGAGTATAGAGATTGTTTGCAAAATGATATATCGAGTGATATGTGGACTTATTTCATGATGCTAAACAAACCCGACACATTGGAAGGCGCACTTAGTGCATCAACTTTGTAGATTTACTTTAGTTGACATGATATTCTCTAATGAGTAAGATGAAAAAAGAGCACAAAATCATAGACTTCTTAGAGTTGAGACTACGTTTGGTAGTCAAGATAAAAGTCAATATTTATCCTATCTTGTATTTGGCTCCTCCCTATAATAGGATAAGATCGGATATAAGAGGAATATAGTCGAATAAAAATAATTCATGGAAGAAATGGGATAAAGGTTTATTAATTATTTTATTTATATATTTGAGTTTCTTTTTATTATATATTTTATGTTTATTAGTATAGTTTGTTATTTGATAAAAAAATTTATTAAATCAATTATGGAAGGGAATAAAAAAGAAAAAGAAAGAAAAATAGAGAGGGAAAAATAATAAACAATAAGTAAATAAAAATAAAGTAGAAGAATCATATTTTAAACGAACAAATTCAAACTTGAAAAAAGGATCTTTTTAATTCTAAAAAATATGAGAGGCAATAAGATTTCAAAAAAATCCTATCCTCTCCATCTCCTCTTCCATATCTTTGGTTTGTGTTGAAACTTCATGACTTCTCTGTAATACTCTAATTAACGTTAAAGCCCCATGTAAATCCAAGAGAGAGTCGAAACTCAATAGTCCGCGGAAACAACAAGAAAATCGAAATCCCTTCCCTTCCATAATTGTGTGGCTGATGTTAAAGTTTCGTAAAAAGAGAGTCGAGGTCCTATACTTTTCAAAATTATGAATGAGTGATTATGTTTTCTCTCTCTTACTTGGTTTAGCAATGGTTGGCTGATTTACGTCGCAGTAACCCTTTTACATTTCATGTAAAAAACAAAAGTCTGGAGAGGCGCGACTTGTATAATATCACAGGCATTCATTCCCTAAACGATAGAAATTCGGAAAGAAAGAGAAAAGAATGTGGCCCATCTGGAGTGGACATGTCGGAAGGGATAGATCCCATCCAGCGCACGTCTACTGTCATACGCCAATTCAACTTTTGCTTCTCGACGTCGTTCATTCGCAGGAGACAGGACAAAAAAAAAGCAGTTTTTGCGACTCCTATGAAAACATTTCCTTCATCTACCGTAAAAAGATGAGGCTCCGTTTGAGGAGACGAGGAAAAATGGAGGGAACGAAGGTGATAGCTGAAAACAGGCAAAACTTGGACCGTGAGAAGAATAGGAAAATTTGATATTTTGTTCTAGTCGAATTTCATTCGCCGCCCCTCTGTTTTCTTCCCCTCATTGGTTGACCAAAGAAGCGAGGTCTCGAACATTCGATCTCCCCCGAAGAAATGATACGTTGACAAGAGAATGATTTTTCTGTAACTGTTATCATTTCTGTGAAACATTACGAAGGGCACATGGTTGAACGAGCGATTTTGAAAAGGAGCCAATGGCCACATTAAGGATTTTGGTTGCGCTGTGATATATTGCTGGACTTTGTACTGATGATGGTGGCGGTGGGGAATCAAATGTCACGTTTTCCTTGATCGTGAGAAGAGGTTGGGGACCAACTGGAGCATAAGTCCGCGATCCCCGAGCAATACTTGCATGATTCAGGTTCATATCGGTTTAATGAATAATAACTGTTGGATTGGATCAAGTATGGAATACACATGACTCAATCGATGTTCTAGGCACTAGTGCTCTCAAAGAATCAAAGAATTTCTTGTGACACATATCACATGATAAGATCACTTTCAAAAGCCACATGAGATGAGGCACCCATTTGTGGAATACATAGTTTGTGATGGGACGATCAAAAAATACCTAATTTTCATATTTTATCGTATTCACTCTTATTCTTATCAAAAATCTAGATAATCAAACGCAATCAATATTTAATGCAATTTCAATTGTTGAGGCTGGCATTCAAGATAGTGATGCTTCTTATGCTTATCACGTTATTTCCTTGAATAAATGAAACGGTCTCAATCGTTCTCGTGCATTTTTCAAAACCCTAGATCGAACAATGATTGTCTAGGGATTGCTTTATTCATGGCAGTCTTAATCGTTCTCATGCATTTTTCTAAACCCTAGATCGAACAATGATTGGCTAGGGATTGCTTTATTCATGGACTAAGTGCAACTAACACCAACCGCTTGCCCAGAAAAGACGTGCAAAATAGTAAGAGACAACATCTTTTGCAATTATAATCTGGAGAAAGCAAACTGCAAATAGAACTCTCAAGTCTCAACAACGAGCTTCCAGGAAAGTTTAGCAAAAATATTACAAAATTTTGTGTGAAAAATTTCGACTTAGCTAAAAAGGCGAGTATCTCTTACCACTTGATCAAAGGTACAGCATAAAGAAATGGGGTATTCAAATATGCTGATGATAAAGTTTACGAGAGCATTCATTACATTAAAAATTTTAAGTTTTTTCTTATTCGATTGCTTCTAAATACCTTATTGAAGGACAAAGTTTGACATAATGGTGTTTTTTCTGCATTAAATGTGATCCATAAATAGAATTTACATATCATAGTGCACAAAATAATAATTTTTAGATACAACAGCAATATGTTAAAATTAGGATTATTATTATAAAAAATCTCAAATTTGTACATATGTAAAAAATTTATTTTAAATTAATTTTTGAGTTATTAAAAATTTTAAATTAATATATATAAATAATAAATTCATTTTAAATGATAAATTTTTTTAAATTACCGATTTATGATTCTCCATTATATGGATCTTGAACTTATGATAAAGTAGGACGAAAAGTTCAGAAGTCTGGAAAGACATGATTATTACGATGTCCCAATGCATTCATTCCCTAAACGACAGAAACTCGGAAGATAGAGAAACAGATCATGGTCCATCTGGAGTTAATATATGGGAAGAGAGAGATGCGAATAGGGCGCGTCTCTTGAATGAATCACGTGACATCAGAAGCCAATTCAATTTCCCTTTTTGACAGGGGAAAGAAAAAAGACCAGGAAAGGGTCCCCTATGCGGCAACGTGTGATTGGGAACTGGGGCCACAGATGACACGACCATGACTTTTTCTGAAAAAGGTTTTAGTACCAAAGACAACAATTTCTGTTGCAATTCCGGAGTAAGTCTGTCTTGACTCTTGATGATGGTGGTGAATCAATTTTCACGTTTCTCCTTTATCACATTTGATGCGCTGTGACCTCAGACGAAGTTCTGTCGTGGTCCGGGACAAAAGTCTATTTCATAATAATAAATAAAGAGAAGAGGTTGGGATCCAGTCGTGTTGTCAGGAGACGACCGAAGGCTGCAATGGACGGGGCAGTACCTGCATGATTGGAGGTGCGCATCAGCCCAGTGAATATCAGCCGTTAATCTTGCAAAACATGTGCCATTCCTGCTTGACTCGACGTGCACATCAGTCCAATGAACTCGGCCGTTGAATCATGTGGCTCGCCAGCTGGGATTTATGGTTAAACTGCTCCCGAAGAATCCAAGATATGTCATGGATCGAATTCTCCCGTGCTTTAGTACCATTGTGAGTAGAGTTTGGTGTCATCAGACTAAAAAGTAAGTAATACAAAGGAGATGAAACAGCTAATTCTTAAAAGTGACATTAGGGCATTTGTGCTGAGAGTTTTAAGATAGAATGATTATAATTTTGAAGAAATTTGAAAACAAGATTAGCCTCCCATGTATAAATTAATAGGAAGCTAATATTGCTCTCCTAATGAGACTATAATAGACCGAAACTAGTGATTGTACCAAAGCGTTTTGTGTATCTCAATCAAGATACCAGTTAAACTAGACAAGATACGATCTAAAGTGAAATGTGATTCGTCGTATTGTTTTTAAGAACAAATATGGAAAAAAGGTCTATTTGGTATTCTTGGCTCATCAAGTGTCAAACAGGCTATTCCACTAGCAAGAATTTGTTGGCCCGTGACATATACATGGTATAGTCGCTTTCAAAAGCCACATGACATGAGCCACCAATCTATGGACTATGGAGCTTGTGATAAGAGGGTGCGGATGCAATATCAAAGTTAAGTTGTCTGTACGTCACATTCCTAACTTATAATAGGCATGGTATGGGTATCGTTCCTTCAAATGAAGATGAAGATAATTCTTTTTTTCTTTAACGCAAATATAATGTGCTAGCTCTTTCTTTTCTTTTGTGGTTTATTTTTGGGATGCTTGGTGGGGAGCCCTAACAAGCCTCGTTTAGGTGAGGTTGGCCTCCTTGACACCGGACCGACCCTCGCTAAGGTGAGGCGAGGCAAGGCCACCCTAACCTAGGTGAGGATCAGCCTTGTCAAATTTGGTGAGGGTGGCCTTGTTGGCACTTACGCTCACTCAAGCGTCCTATGGCCAACGAGGACAACCCTCGCGGGCCATGAAGGTGGCCCGTGACTAGCCACTAGCCAAAAAAAAAAAAAAAGACAGAAAATGAACAAGAAAAAGGAAATGAAAAATTGTAAAAACTATTAAAATTTTTGATAAAATATTATAAAATACCAACTTAGTGCTAATTATGTCACATAAAATAGTTAACGTCTACATTAACTAAATTGACTAAATATTGATACCAATGTGAAAAATGTTTAGGATTAAATGGGTTGAATTGAAAGGTTTAAGACTGAATTGGTATAAATATGATACTTAGGACTTCTTCTTCTTCTTCTTCTTCTTCTTCTTTTTTTTTTTTGTAATTTTCCCAATATATCATGCTGTAAGCAATGCATGGACTTGTCTATAGGTGAATGGCTGCTTTGATGGTGTAACAATCTTGCAAGCAATTCTTGAGGCGTTGGCCCGCATTTCATGTAAAGGTAGCAAGAGTAAATGGGTGCCTCTAAAATTAAGTACTAGAACAATAGACTAGAGCTGATCAACAGGCAGGTAGTGCAGATACATCGAAACTAAACCTTCATATTTAGGCTTGCCCATGACATAAAAAATGTAATATACTCTTCATACAATGAACGGGCGAATGAAGAAATTACTTCCCTAAGCCGCTCGAATTGTGCTTCCGGTCTAGAGGTCCTAACACACCCTTAGATAAGTTAACGAGCCTAAGATTGGCGGACATGTCTAACTCTTCCATTTGGATAAGCTTGCGAGTAAATTTTAGGCTAGAATTGGCTTGTGAATAATCGAATGGCAGCTGATATCTTGCAAGGTCTGTTTAGATTTCATGCAGGTTCAATTCTACTTTCTTTTAGTTGCGGCGCTGGACGGAACGGCTTGAACATCATCAGCACCCCGATTGCCCCGATCACATTCAGGATGAAGAAGATCATATGGTTGCCTGCACATAGGCACAGGGTCGTTAGAGTTCCTCAGTCGGCTGAGAGCTCAAGCACGGTCTATCATGGTCACGTAGAGTTATTTCTCTTCATTGTACATCATGAATGCGTGCATATACGCATCTTCATATAAGCATCTTTCATTTTGGCAGATGACATCGGATGAGTTAGTCATGATTATACAAAGAAGGCCAGATCCGTCATATCAGAATTGGATAAGTTCGGTTTACCTGGGAGAAAGGCCGCGTCCTGACGCTTCTGTGTCCAAGAGAATCTGCCAAAGATTTTGAGTCCATGGATGAGAACATTAATCAAGTCTAACCTTTAAGCATGCAGAAGCAATTGTTTGTTTTCAGTGATGAGTTCAATATGATCGACTGGTAATTGTCCCTTCGTAGTGATTAACGAAAGCCAACAAAATTTAAATGGAACTCACATTGCGCCTCCTCCACCTGGACCGGCCGCCTTGAAGAGAGATATGGCGGTCATTGAGATTCCATTAACAGCTCCTCTCTGATCTTGATCCTGCGATTTCAGATTCGAACTATGAGACAGGTATGTGTTCGAGGATGTTAATAAAGATCAGACATGTCGAAGATGATCATTTGAAGCTTACAACGGCTTTGTTTTGCAGTAGGAACAAGCTGGTAAGGATGGTAAGCTTTTGACATGCAAAATTCAACAGTTAGAATTATATACGAACAGAGGTTTTGATTTTTCTCTGTCACATACTAAAAAAGTAAGTCGAATGTTTTCTGTGCATATTAGCTTCATACATTGTAGCATAGAGTGTAAAGGCATACTCACAGAAAGAGAATTCTCTGCGACTGATGCGCAATTCAACACTATGGAGAGACTTAGCCCGGTCAGCATGGCTATAAAAGGGTAGCTTGATAAGAGCGGAATAGATAATATCTGCATTCACGCATTTGTGCAAAGGAAACACAGGATTATAGTCCTTTTATCAGATAGACCATGAATAGCAACGAGAAAAAGTGTTTTTCACAAGCACATGATCACGTTCAAGTTATGAGATGTCGAAAACATACCCCACAAATGCGAGCTACCCAAACAGGGCCGAGAAGTCTGTCCAAGTATGGGTATATAAACGTTTGGATGACAAGAAGGCCGGCACCTGGCAGTAGAATTCGGCAATCAGCAATCCCCCAGCAAACATATTGAACGAGTACAGAGAAACGTTCAGTGATAATAGACGACCGTACTTCTAAGCTTCAACTAGGCAGTACTCCTATCAACATTACGGACAGCCACATCTCGAAGTTTTCGTTCGAATTGCACTTTCAATGACTACCATGTCGTTTTCCTGAACGTATTAACTTGACATACAAGTAAGAAATTGGAGTATATACCTGAGATGGAAAGAACAGTTCCAACATCTTCAGTCGTGTAGCTTAAACCCCCCAATCGCCTAGGGCTTTCGGCCCACAGCGAGAAGATCTACAAAGAGAAAGTAGAAGGAAAAGGCTGATGAGAGGATCGAATTAAAAGACTACGAACTTATATGGAAACCGGCATGATATGCTGATGCCATGTTCCGAAGAACTACTTCAAACTAGGGTAGAATTCCAAAGAACAGGTCAGAATAATTTTCTCGGGACAGCCATTAAATCATGACTAGCCAAAGGAGTGTCTTCTGCCCACTGCATTGCAGATTGCAAGTTCGTTTTCATCACCAGTAAAACAATTTTTGCTCTTTCAAGCAACTGTCAAGGAAGCACTCGGCACCATGAGTACTGAGATCATTGCATTCTTCATATTAGAATGTTTGAAGAAGGGCTGAGAGGCCGTGGTAGGGAAGCGCATGCTATTTTACATTACCTCTGAGTAAGCCGTGTCGTAAAGTGCGAAGACGCAGTACGCGATGATGGTCGACATCAAGGGCCAATTACGAATTAGAGACTCTTTCGGAGCTTTCCCTTTGACTTTTTCCGTCTTGCATTTCACACCAGACTCGAGGGATGCGGTCTCCGCATCTTTGCGAGACTCATCAAGCTCGCCAATTCCGTGGTGCATATGCAATGTTTCCTGCAATAAAACCAGATTTTTGCGCTCAATAAGGCGCAACAAACAGTTGCAAATCCTTTCATAGATAAAGTCCCACAAAGATAAGGCATGAGAACACGAAAGGTGCTAAAAGTTTTGCAGGACACTCACTTTAGTACCAAAAGTTTTTGCCGACTTATTTAAGTACTAAATTGGAGCCTCTAGTGAATTCTGACCAAAAATATTAGGTGGCTTTTTTAATTATATATCAATGCCTAGGTGGCTTTTTCATAGAAAAGAAAATGAAGGATTAAGATGAAGGGGCCGCGATTTAATCTCTCGTTCTCTTTTTCTCTCTCACTCAAGCCTTGTTCGACAATTTTGAAGCAAAGATGCCGTGGTTTGAAGAGTAGCCTTGTTCTCGAGTACCTTAGGGTGGAAAGATGTCGTGGTTTGAAGCAAAACTTGAAGTGCTCGTGATCGGCACTAGGGGAGCGGGTACGAGGCACTTTAACACCTGGATCAGAAAAATAGGGGAGAAGAGAGGCACAGCCGAGGAGACTTGGAAGCGATAGACGGTGTCAACCGACGGTGGCGAGAACGTCCAGAGAACGATGGAGAAGGATCACCGACGACTAAACTTCGAAAATCCTCGAGAAAGGATTCCTTTTTTAGACTTGTGTGTATGCTATGGTGTGCCTTGTTTTGGCTACAATGCGCTCGAGGTGGCCAGTGATGGAGATTTGCCTGTGGAACTTTGGAAGACAGCAATTGGAGTTGGTGGACTTTGGATGGAAGGTGATCAAAAGGGTATCAAGATTAAAAATGGCTTTTGGATCTTCCTTCCTGGTTCGACAATTCTGAGGTTCTCCTTGGACATTTGAAATCCACTTTTGCTGTCATTGATCTTGAGAATTAGGGTTTCTTATTTGGGGAAATGCTAATTGTCCGATTTAGGACTTTTATTTGGGAAAAAACACGTACATGGCGTAGTTTTAAGGTATATATATGGACTAGGTGCACCGGCAAGTTGGTGAAATTAATAAAAAATTACTAAGTCAAATTTTCGACAATCTAAATGAGAGTCAGTACTTGGGTTATTATTTTTTTTGTAAAAAAGTGGTACTAAATGATCTGATGAATAGTTTGACATTAAAGTAAGCATCATCTGAAACTTCTAATACTTCTAATATCCTTATGCCTAGAGATAATGTCTGATGAAAGGATTAAAAAAAAAAAAAAAAAACCAAATAGTTCCAATATCAAGAATGAGAAACGTGAACTGAGTTTAGTGAAGTGCATACCGGAAGCCAGAAGGATCCGATGAAAACTACCAATGCGAAAAGTGACATGGTGAGACAGGGCAAGAAGTAGGGAAATCTGCATCCAAATCAAGAAATCAAATGTTTAAAGCTTCGCGAGGATGATCACTTGATAGGATCTGCAATATCAATGTAGAAGAAAGCAACCTCCACTCACTTTCCGAACACTGATTCTTTGGAAAATATCGATGGGAACTTTTCCGCGGGCTGAAGTGAAAAAGAAAAAGAGAACAGCCAGGAACATCAGAGAAGCTGAAGATTAGAGAAGCAATTCCCGCAGGTGTGTCCGAACTGTCGTCGCTTTTGGAATTCTCAATTTCATGCGTCGAGATATGATAAATCAGAAGTACCTGCGCAAGATAACCTCCCAGAGCTGGACCGATAACCAATCCTATCCCCCATGCTGCACTGACCTGAGTCCAAAGGGTAGCTCTCAGCTTTATGTACCTTGGCAAGAAAAAAAACTAGGAATCTGTACTGAGAGATCAAAATTTTTGGCAGAAAAAGCCAGGAATCTGTATTACGGTTGATACTCCTAGCGCTTGGTACTCCTCACGGAATATTTCGCTTGCATAAGCCTGTTACAGAATCACGAAATACATATATCAGAATGGCAGCAAAATTCGTGGAACAGAACAACAGGGGATAGCTTATTTGAGGCTCAATATGACTTGTGCCACGACCAATCCCAAAGTTCATAAGCGGCCTGAGATATTACCTTGATTGGTCCGAGTAAACCATTTAAACTTCCTAGAAGAAACCTCACCACAATGGCCATCCAAAAGTTCACACTTAGACCAAAGAGACTGTTGAAGATAACCCTGATATAAATCGAATCATAATGATTAAATCGACTGTAATCATTGGAGTAATTTTCCATCTCTGGGAACTAAAAATGAATGGTGATCCTGTACTTACACAACAGCGATTCCTATAATGATGACTGGTTTTCGCCCGTATCGGTCCGCCACAATTCCCCAGAAAATCGACGTCAAGGCTCTGCCGAACAGGAATGAACAACCTTCCAGATTTCGAGGAGTTTGTTAGTGAAAAGTATAGTCAAAATCAAACCAGGTTGTCCGCGATGAACAGAGATAAGCAACAGGATAATCTCACCTACCCAACCGGCATAATACCCGATGTCTTCCTCTCTTGTGGCGATATGGAAATCTCTAATCTGCCATTTGAAGTTCAACAAACAGATGAAGATTTCTTGACCAGAAAAAGGCTAAATCATATGATTGGAGTCATTTACAAAATTATCCATGGAGGAAAGTAGCTGGACTTATAATCTAGTTTAACCATCCCATGCGATGGCATGCCAATGGCTATCTTTGATGCTTCAAAGTCAGATAAAACAATGTTCACTTCGCTCATACTTGTTTCATTTGCAACAAAGGCAAAAAAAAAATTAGGACTAATTTGACAGAGAATAACAATCTGGACCCTAGAGAGACAATATTTGGGAAAACAGATCCCAAACCATACTGTTTAGGACACAAAATCTCTAGTGTAGACAGAACAGTTATATATACATCATACTTGAGTATAAAATGTAAGAACTTACCATGAAGTAAAGGAATGGGTATAGAGATGATATTGGCAGCGCTGCAAAGAGAACAGACAAGACACCGGTCAGTGACATCATAAGTCTAATTAGCTATTATGTATGTGAATATGGTACATCTTTTCGGATTGGCAAATAACTTCTGATTACCGAGCGAATCAACGATATAGCTATTTGATATTTTACAATCCGCTAAATGGACTAATTTTGCCAGAGAATTAAAACATCTGGGTTTACGCTCCATCACTATGCAATATCGACATCGGCTTAACCTCACATCAAGCACTGAATTATTCCAAACAATTAACTTTGAAATATCATGTAAATTCACGTAGTCCTTATGTCCAGTCGCTCGGTAAGTTCCATGAACCCAGAAAAAAAATATATCCAAAAGTTGACAGAAAGCTTATGAACAACACTAGTGCCATATATACTCATTACAGCTGGAAAGCACAACGATCCAGATCGACAGAAGCTCGCGGATCGGCAAGCCTCTCTGCGATTCCTTAAGCTTCTCGACTTTGCAGCCTGGGCAATTCTCGAAGTAATGCTTCTGCAACAACGCCTCCTTTTGTTCTTCCACCGCCATTGCTATCGACCTCAACAGATAGAGCTGAACCTGCGAAATTCAGCTCCTGAACAAATGAAATAAAAAATCCCTTCTTTCTCGAGCGGAAAATCTGCTTCGAGAGAGAACAATCACAAAGCGTTAGTGAAGAACAGTACCACATAACATCAAAAATGATTCTGCAGTTCAAGGCATATTCCAAGAGTGAGAAGACGTGAAAACGTTAAAATGCTTCACGTTTAAAGCTGCAGAAACAGATTTTAACTTCAGACAATTTAATGTAGACAAACAGGTTTGAATTACATACCTTGAATGAAAAAAGGAGATGATTTTGTAATTTATATCGAGGGTTCTAGTTTTCGCATGTGGGAGTAAAATTATACAGGAGCTTTATATGGCTGGCCTTTATAAGGGAAGCAATAAGAAACCGTTAAAGGAAATGTGACAAAGTGAGTAAGAACAAAACTGGTAACTACGGATTTAAATCTTCAGGATTTTGCTAATGTCCAGCCACCTACTCAAAAAATAATCGAGCCTAAGATAGTAAATTTATTATTTAAGGTAACTGACTTGGCAAAATCATCTAACCGGATTCACTTGAAGCACATAAAATTGAAAGTTACGATAATTAACAAAATTAATATAATAAATTGATATTGTGACTTATTGATAGATACTGAACAAAGCCCCTAAATTGCAATGCGCATCCAACAATAAGATGTGAGATACTCGGCAATCGTCAAGCTAAACATTGAAATAATATAAAGTGAGGCAGGTATGACAAAGCGTAAACAATGATGATGACTGCTTTATTTATGAACTAGGTGCGAATAAACCTAATTGTTTGCGCATATAGAACGTGCTTAATTGTAGGAGACAAGATCATTTGCAATTAAAATACTAGGGATCGGTCCATAATCTGGAAAAAGCAAACAGCAAATAGAACTCTCAACTCTTATTAAAAAAAAAAAAAGAGTTAATCAAAGAAGTCGATAATATATTTTTCGAAAAAATTTAATACATTAAGATTTTGATGTTAATGCTTTCCTTATCAAAATCTAAGTACCGTTGTCGCAACATCTTCATATGGATCCAAATGGATAGCTATTTTTTTTCTCAAAAATGGACTACTAAATGGAAACAAAGGTTCCCCCACGAGGCAACCATTCAAGTTTAGCGTAAACTTTTCCGAGTCCAGCCAATCGCAACTTGGTTATTGGTACTCAATTTAACATGTAATTTTTTTATATTTTGAAGTCATCACTAATCAGTTAGAGTCGATTAGACACTTAAGTAAAATGATAGGAGTATATTTTACTTTTGTGAGCTAAAAACTCAATAAATTCGGAGACTTGATTGTACTAAATTAATCTAACACCCTTTGAATACATATTCTTTTTATTTTGAAAATGTTTTTGCATGTAGTTTTGGTCAATTATAATATTAGGCCACTAACATATGATGAATGATCATGGAGTGCGCAATAAAGAAAATAACAACCAATAATCAAAGTAGTATATAGATTATAGAAGATTTTAAGATCTAGATGCGCTAAGAAGGCAGAGTGGGCCGCTATCCATCACCACGAGATTTCTACAAACTATTACTTAGAAAAATTTGCCAACAAAATGTATAAATGTTATGCATGATAGTGCAGGGATTAAGATTAACTAGTATGCAATCTATACTTTTTATTGATTTTATATTTAATTAACATGGCTAATTTAAGAAGAAACATAGATACACCTTAAAAATTCTATGTCAAAAAGAGAATGACTCATATGCTTTACGTAATAACTAGATGACTGGCAAGAATGGTGTAGCTATATGATATGTATGCTGAATTCTAAATGACATGTTATGAAAATAATATAGTCTGCGACACTAAAAAAAAAATAGTCTTTAGTGACCGACGAAATGCCATGCAATTGATTATCCTAGTTGATCCAATCTATGTGAGACTTTCCAATGTGATTTTTTGTTCTTTTTTTGTTTAATAAAAACTATGGATTACATTAAATTTATATGCATTCTATTGCTTAACAAACCGAGGATAAGTACATTGGAAATTCTAAAACTTATACGAAAGTACAATTGAATCATAAAATTTTCAAAAACTTCAATCAATGAAAGAACTTGATTTGATCAATTTAACAACCTTTTAAAATTTAATTGTACTTTTTGAAAGTTTGAGGTACCCCTTCTACCACTTCAATCACCCCCTTTTACAGCAAAAATCTCTCATGTATCTTCGGAAGCTCTGGATCCAGGGAGACTCTCTCGATCTTGAGCAACGACGACGCCGCGGCGGCAGCAGCGAACAGCAGAGAACGGCAGGAGGTGGGACAACATTAACCACAAAGCAAAACTTTTGTGTCTCACGTATTTGCTCTCTCTTTGTATAGTGAGGTGCACCATTCTGCCCTTTTCCATCGCCCCCCTTTTACAACAAAAATCTCCGGCGTATCATTGGAAGTTCTGAATCCAGGGAGATTCCTTCCATGGCAAACCACCCCCTTCTGCCCCTTTCCTTCCTTTACGAAGATGACTGATGATCCTCTATTGATTGATGAATTCCGGCTTTTAACTTGCAATCTTTTCTTTTCTGCATTTACTCATGCTGCCGTGAACGTGTCCACAATCATTTTCCATCATTTTCATTTTCTTCCTTTCCCAAACTAAGCTCAATCTCTTGTCGATTTTGCCTCTCGCCCGCCATATTTTTAGGCCAAAAAAAAAAAAAAGTCGATTCCTCCCCTTGGTTGGCCGAAATATGCTGCAGAACAGTGTGGAAAGATTTCCCAAATTGATTGGCGTCCTTCATTCTTGGCCGAGATTTACGAGCTGAATATATGTCCAAAATCATCCTCTTCAATTCAATGGGATAGGAATATCAGTCCCTCCCCTTTTGCTCATCAGGACAAATATTGCACAATGTGACTTCAATTTTCTTTTCACGATTTCAGCCCTTTAAGTTAATTCCAAGATAATTAACGATCGGACCGACTCAAATGCAATTGATGTGGATTTAAATAAATTAATATTTTGTTTAGGGATCAAATCGATCTCTAGTTTTTTATGCAATGAATGATTAAATAAATTGTCAAAATTTAGATATCAGCAACTTAAGTGGAGGAAGTGCTCGACATAATATTCAAATAAAATTGACCTATCTTAAATAGTGATTTTTGAAAAAAGAGCCTTACAATTGGCATATGAGACTAGTTTTGGCGATGGTGGAATACGAGTAAAATAAATTCTATCTGAATTAAAGGTGGCCCACAAAAAAAAATTTTCGTTGACAGCCTGAGAAAATAACAACTTTTAAACAAAATAATAATTTTAAAATGCTAACAGCAACATGATGGAGTTATAATGAGTGAGGACAAAAAAGGTCATCAGAGACAAGATTAGTGTAAGGTCACAGAAATTCATTCCCTAAACGACAGAAACTTGGAAAGAGAAAGAAATGAAAGATGGCCCTTCTGGAATTATGGACGGGGAGAGATAGATGCGATCTTGGCACGTCTCTTGAATTAATTGTGTGCTGTCACAAGTCAATTCATCTGTCGTTTTTTTATGTCGTTCATCCGCAGGAAAAAGGACCGAAAAGCGGTTCCAAAATTATTGTGGCAGCGACATGATAGAAAACTGTGGTCATGGTCCGAGGACATGGCCATGGCTTTCTTGGAAAGAGCTTTTTAGTACACAAAAGAACACTTTCTGTTGCAATTTCGGAGTAAAATAGAATGAAATTCGGTTGAAAAAGTTGGGATAGAGCAAATTGTCGTCTTGCTCTTAGCCAAAATGGTCAAGAACAAGAACTCTAGTGATTCCTCTCCATAGGAAGTTTTGTTGTGGTCGGAGACAGAAATCTTTTTTGGAACTAAAGAGAAGAGGTTGGAATCCAATGAGAGCACCGGGCTGTTTGGACAAGAGTGAAGCCCGCAAGAATAATAGTTGCAGAATACGAGTGCACATCAAGCCAACATCTATCAGCCATTTCATTAGGTCACGTGTATCTTTCATGAGATCCAAATGACTCGATGGCAAGGATTCACTAGGATCAAATGCTCCCGAAAAATCCACGAATTTTGCCAAAACAGATATACACGGGATCATGATTATTGCAAGCCACATGACCTGAGGTACCAATTTGTGAATGAAAAAGTTTGTCATGAGAGGGTGGTCCAATGAAATTATATTAAGTTGTAGTGTATGTGACGCCCATAACTTTTAATCTGCAAGATGTAGAAGGCAAATTACCTAATTATACAAGCACTTATTGTGCATATACTAATCTAGTTTCAAACCACAGTGTAAAATTACACCGTAATCATTCCGATCAAATTCATCACGAATATAGCGATCCAATCATCATTGGTTGTGGCATATTACCACGTCTATGATTTTCAACGTAAATTGATTTGAATGATTACATTGAAATTTTGCATAAATGTTTGACGAAAAAATTGAAAAATTTATAACTGAATTATTCATAAAATAAATTATGGACTAATTGGACAATTTTCAATAAAGATATAATTGAAGGAAATTTCCCCAAATGAGGGATGGAGAAAAATATGACCCTTTAATAAATAATTGTATAATTAGGTGGGAGGATAATGAATAAATCGGACAAAAAAGTAACGTGGTTGGTAAAATGCAGAGCATCACTAATATGCACAAATGTAATAGTTTTAGGGTTAATATCTTAAAAAATCCCTAATTAGTTCTCTTATAACAAATTTACCCCGAATTATTTTGTTGACCATCAGAAACCCCAAACCAATATACATTTGATAAATTTATTCTAAACTGATACACTTGAAACAAATTTACCCTATGTTAGTTTTCGTTAAATTTTACTGTCAAATTATTAAATTAAATGACCCGTGACAGTTAGCTGGTATATCAATTTGAGATTTTATACTCCATTTGTCACAGTTTACAGTTTTTGTGATTTTTTTTGTGGTATTAATCCAATTTATCGGATGGTATATTTGTTATAAATTTACCATTTTGGGGGTTTTTTGCGATCAAATAAATTAATTTATGGTAAATTTGTCATAAATGTACTAGTTTAGGTTTTTTTATGGTCAGTCGGAATAATTTTGTCACAGGTGTATCAGTGTGGGGTTTTTCATGGTTAAAAAAAAAATAGTTTTTGGTAAATTTATCACAAGTATACCGGTTTGGAGTTTTTTAAGGTATTAACTCATAGTTTTAAGATTTTTTTGGTAATTTCCCATAGAATAAGGGGTGCCTCCAAGAGCATACTCTTGAATCAAGTAACAAAACCATAGACTAGACCTGATCAACGGTCAGAAAGTGTTGATGTATCGTACCTAGACTTTCATATTTAGGCTCGCCCATGACATAAAGTATGTACTATGCTCTAAATACAATGATCGGGCCAAATAAGGAGTTACCCTAAGCCGCTTAAATTGTGCTTCCGGCCTGGAGGTCCTAACACACCCCTTAGAACCATGATTAGGTCTATAGGAGACAAGCTCTGCTCGACTTGGCTTGCGAAAGGATCGAATGGCAGCTGATATCTTGCAAGCACGGCTCTGAGTTTTGGCAGTGCTGTACCTAGAATTCGTGCAGGTTCAATTCTACTCTCTTTTAGTGACGGCGCTGGACGAGGAACGGCTTGAACGTCATCAGCACCCCGATCACCAAGACCAGGTTCAAGATGAAGAAGATCATCTGGTTGCCTGCACATAGCCACGGGATCGTTTAAGTTCCTCAGTCAGCTGAGAGCTCAAGCGTGGTCTATCTGGAGTTATTTCTCGTTATTGGGCATCGTGAATGCGTGCCTATACACATCTTCTTGTAAATGCCTTTTCTTTTAGCAGATGACAGGCAGATGAGCTACTCATGGTTATACAAAGAAGGCCAGAGCCGCCATCTCAGAATTGGAAAAGTTCAGTTTACCTGGGAGAATGACCGCGTCCTGACGCTTCTGTGACCAAGAGAATCTGTGAAAGATTTCGAGTCCACGGATGAGAACAATAATCAAGTCTACCCTTTAAGCATGCAGAAGTAATTGTTTGTTTTCGGTGATGAGTTTATAATTGATTCAATGCTTACTGTCCCATCTTAGTGATATAATGGAAGCCGACAAAAATTAAGAGGAACTCACATCGCGCCTCCTCCAGCTGGACCGGCCGCCTTGAAGATAGACATGGCAGTCATCGCGATTCCATTAGCAGCTCCTCTCTGATCTTGATCCTGCGATTTCAGATTCAGACTTAAGTCAAACCTTCATCAGAAAGGTGTATATTCGAGGATGTTAATAGAGATCAGACGTGTTGAAGATGATCATTAGAAGCTTACAACGGCTTTGTTTTGCAGAAGGAACAAGCTGGTGAAGACGGAAATCTATGGACATGCAAAATTCGACAGTCAGAACTAGGTATGAACAGAGGTTTTGCTTTTTCTCTTTTCCATACAGAAAAAAGTAATTCTATTGTTTTTTTGTGCATATTAGCTTCATATATATTGTAGCATAGTGTAAGGCATACTCACAGATAGAACATTCTTCGTGACTGATGCGCAATTTAGCACTATGGAGAGACTTAGCCCGGTCAGCATGGCTATATAAGGGTAGCTTGACAAGAGCGGAATCGATAAGATCTGCATTCAAGCATTTGTGCGAAGGCAACGCTGGGGATTATTGTCCTTTTATCAAATGGACCATGAATAGCCGGAGATAAAACAGCAAAAAAAAAAAAAAAAATGCTTTTCACAAATAGGTGCTCGAGTTCAAGTTATGAAATGTTGAAAACATACCCCACAAATGCGGGCTACCAAAACGGGGCCAAGAAGTTTGTCCACGTATGGGTATAAACACGTTTGGAAGACAAGAAGGCCGGCACCTGACAGTGGAATTCAGCAATCAGCAAACCCGGCAAATATGTCGAACGAGTACAGAGATACGTTCAGTGATAATAGACCACCATACTACTAAGTTTTGAATAGGCAGAGCTCATATCAACAATATGGACCGCCACATCTCAAAGTTTCGTTTGAATTGCAGTTATAGTGACCACCAGGTTATTTTCATGAACGAATTTATCTTGACATGCAAGGAAGAAACTGGAGTATATACCTGAGATGGAAAGAACAGTTCCAACATCTTCAGTCGTGTAGCTTAAACCCCCTAATCGCCTAGGGCTTACGGCCCACAGCGAGAAGATCTACAAAGAGAAAGTAGAACAGAAAGGCTACTGAGAGGGTCAAATTAAAGGACAAAATGGACTCATTTGGAAACCGGCATGATATGCTGATCCCACATTCCGAAGAACTGCTTTAAACTAGGATAGAATTCTGAAGAACAAGTCGAGATAATTTTCTCGGGATGGAAGGAATGTCTTCTGCCTACCGCCTTGCAGATTGTAAGTTCATGTTCGTCCACAATAAAACAATTTTTGCTCTTTAAGCAAATCTCAATGAAGCACTCGGCACCATGAGTACTGAAATCATTGCACTCATGCAATTAGAATGCGGTGAATGAAGGACTGAGAACGTTACCTCTGAGTAAGCCATGTCGTGAAGCGAGAAGACGCAGTACGCCATGATGGCCGACATCAAGGGCCAATTACGAAGCAGAGACTTTTTTGGAGCATTCCCTTCGATATTTTGTGTCTTGCATTTCACACCAGACTCGAGGGAGGCAGTCTCCACATCTTTGCAAGACTCATCAAGCTTGCTATTTTCGTGGTGCTTATGCAATGTTTCCTGAAATAAAACCAGATTTTTGGGCACTCAGTACAGCGCAGCAAGCTGTTGCAAATCCTTTCATAGATAAAGTTATGCAGAGACAATGTCTGATGAAAGATAAAAAAAAAAAAAAAAAAAAAGGAAAAAACAACTATTTTCCAGATCAAGAATGAGAAACATGAATTGAATCTAGTGAAGTGTGTACCGGAAGCCAGCAGGATGCGATAGAAACTACCACTGCAAAAAGCGAGATGGTGAGACAGGGCAAGAAGTAGGGAAATCTGCATCCAAATCAAGAAATCAAATGTTTGAAGTTCGTGTGGATGATCACTTGATAGGATCTGCAATATTAATGTAGAAGAAAGCAGCCCCCACTCACCTTCCGAACACCGATTCGTCGGAGAATATTGAGGGGAACTTTTCTGCGGGCTGAAGTGAAAATCAATAGAACAAGCAGGAAGATCAGAGGACCATCGAAGATGAGAAGCATTTCTTACATGTGTGTCTGAATTGTCATCGATTTTGGAATACTCAATTTATGCGTCGAGATGTGATCAATCAGAAGTACCTGGGCAAGATAACCCCCCAGAGCTGGACCGATAATCAATCCTATCCCCCATGCTGTACTAACCTGAGTCCAAATCTAACTCTCAGCTTTATTTACTTAGCAGAAAAACCAGGAACCTGTATTGAGAGCTAAAAGGTTTTGACAAAGGTTGGAGATCTTACAGTTGATACTCCTAGCGCTTGGTACTCCTCACGGAATAATTCCGTTGCATAAGCCTGTAATGAAATTACGAGATACATATATCAGAATGATTGCAAATTTGCGGAACAAAATAAGAAGGGATAGATTATTTGTTTCTGAAAAAGAAATTGTGCCATGACATATTGGAATAAGATCTTACCTTGATCGGTCCGAGTAAACCATTTAAACTTCCTAGAAGAAACCTCATCCCAACGGCCATCCAAAAGTTCACACTAAGGCCAAAGAGAGTGTTGAAGATAACCCTGATATTAAATGCAATCTTATTAGTTAAAAGAGAAATTTTTCGTCACTGGGGACTGAAAATGAATGGGGATCTCATACTAACACAGCAATTGTTCCCATAATTATGACTGGTTTTCGGCCGTATCGATCTGCCACAACTCCCCAGAAAATCGATGTCAAAGCTCTACCGAACAGGAATGAACAACCTTCCAGATTTTCAAGGAGGTTGTTAGTGAAAAGTATAGTCAAAAACAAACCAGAGAGTCTGCAATGAACAGAGATAAGCAACAGGATAATCTCACCTACATAACCGGCATAATACCCAATGTCTTCCTCTCTTGTGGCTATATGGAAATCTCTAATCTGCCATTTGAAATTCAACAAACAAACGAAGATTTCTTGAGCAGAAGAGGCTAAATCATATGCTTCAAGTCATTTACACAATTATCTACCGAGGAAAGTAGTGGGACGTTTTAAACGAGTTTAGCCATCCCACCTGACTGCATAACAGCCAACTCTGATCCTTCAAAGTTAGATAAAATAATGTTCACTTCTCTCCTACTCATTTCATATGCAACAAAAGCAAAAAATTTCTAGTTGACCGAAAAGTAACAATCTGGACCCTTGAGAGACAATATTCTAGAAAACAGAGCCTAAACCATACAGTTTAGGACACAATATCTCTAGTGTAGACAGAACAGTTATATATACATTATACTTAAAACTCAAGCATAAAACGTAAGAACTTACCATGAAGTAAAGGAACGGAAATAGAGATGATATTGGCAGCGCTGGAAAAGAGAGGACAAGACACTGGTCAGTGACATCACCAGCTTAACTTCACATCAAAAACTGAACTATTCCAAACAAATTAACTCCAAAAAATGTCCAGACACTAGGTAAGTTCAACGAACCCAGAAAAAAAAATCCAAAAGTTGACAGAAAGCTCATGAACAACAATAGTGCTATACATGCTCATTACCATTGCAGAGCACAACGATCCAGATTGACACGAGCTCGCGAATTGGCAAGCCTCTCTGCGATTCCTTAAGCTTCTCGACTTTGCAGCCGGGGCAATTCTCATAGTAATGCTTCTGCAACAACGCCTCCTTTTGTTCTTCCTCCGCCATTGATATCAACCTCAACAGAGAGCTGAACCCGCCAAATTCAGCTCCTGAACAAACGAAATAGAAAGCCCTTCTTTTTCTCACGCAGAAAATCTGCTTCAAGAGAGAATAATCGCAAAGCGTTAGTGAAAAACAGAACCGCGTAACGTCATAATATGATTCTCCACTTCAAGGAATAATCCAAGAGTGAGATGGCGTGAAAACGGTAAGATGCTTCATGTTGAAAGCTGAAGATATAGATTGTAACTTCAGATCATTTCATGTAGAAAAAAGTTTGAATCACATACCCGAATGAAAAAAGAACAAGATTTTGGAGTCTATGATTGAAGATTTTATATGGTTGGCTTTTAAAGGTGAAACATGGAAAGCGATCAGCCAGGCGAAGCCTGAAGGAGATGATTTAAGGAAATGTGAGAACCAACTTGTTCCAAGTGTCGTCATTGCACACATCAGATTTCTCTCGTTTAAGCAAATGTGACGAGTGAGTAAGATCCAAACTGGCACCTAGGAATTGAAATCTTGCGGAATCTGCTTGTCACCATTAATGTCCAGCAACCTACTCAAATTCTGGTTTCCGTTTTATTTAGTCCATGATATTAACGAGTGGTTTAGTGCCCTGAGGATCTTTCTGGTTATCAAAATAATTATCGGGCCAATAGCAGATCTATTGTTTATGATAAATGACTTGACAAAATCATCTAAATCATCTAACTGGATACACAAAAAGATCGTAAAATTGACTATTATGATTATCTACAAAATTGATATATGAAGTGATGTGACGACTTATTAGCAGACGCGAAACTAGACTTGTATATCGAGACGTGCATCCAACAGCAAGATGCGAGACACTCGGCCGCCGTCAAGCTGAATAGTAAAATAATATAAAGTGACGCAGGGTATAAGAAAGCGGAAACAAAGACAATGATGAGGACTGCTTTGTTTATGGACTAGGTGCAGATAATATTAGGATTCGTAGGAGACGACAGCATTGCAATCAATATATTACGACTAGGTCCAAAATCCCGAAAAAGCAAACTACAAGTAGAACTCCCATATCTCATAAAGAAATGGGTTATTTAAAGACGTCAATAATATTTTTTACAGAAACATTTCATACATTACGGATTTAAGTTTTTTCTTCTTTGGAATCTAAGTACCTTAATGGAGGACGGTGCTTGACGTTACGTTTCAAAAATGAATTGACCTGTCTTGAATAGTGATATTCGAAAAAAACAGGCTTACAATTGGCATGTGTAACCAGTTTTGACGATACTTTTAGGTCAATTCGAGTAAAATAAATTCTACATCATCAGCGGAGGCCGACCAATAATTTTTAAAAGACTGACAGCAACATGATCGAGTCGAAATGAATTAGGGAAAAAAGGTCAAAAGTGCGGAGAGCATGATTAGTACAAGGTACAGACATTCATACCCCAAACGACAGATGGTCCTTTTGGAATTTTATATGGGGGAGGAGGTAGATGCGATCTAGGGCACGTCTCTTGAGTAAATGCATGTGCTTTGATTAGTCAATTCATCTGTCGTTTCTGACGTCGTACATTCACGGGAAAAACGACAAGAAATGGGTTCCATAATTGTTGTGGCCAACAAGACATGATTGAAAACTATGGCCATTAGTCGAAAGAGAGGACCTTGACTTTTTTTAAAGAGTTTTCAGTAACAAAAGAACAATTTCTGTTGTAATTTCTGAGTAAATGTATGAAATTCGGATAGGAAGAGTTAGGAGAGATCAAATTATCTTCTGGATTTTAGAACTTCAGTGATAAAATTTCCTCTCCGGATGAAGTTTTGTTGTGGTCCAAGACCATAAACCATTTTGGAATAGTAGCGAAAGTAATTGGAATCCACTTGTGTTGTTTGGACACAAGTGGACCCCACAATATAAAACAATACTCGGAGGATTGGTGCACATCAGTCCATCGAATATGAGCCTTTTCGTTGGATCATGTGATTTTATATGAGATTCGCATAATTAAACAATCGATATTCATTAGAATTAGCTTTCAAGAATATTTCCCAATACAAATTCTATGGCATCATGCTTTCGGAAGCCACAGTACGAGGTACCAATTTGTGGACGACGAGTTTGTCAGGAGATGGTCCAATGTGATGAACAGAGATTTTTTCGCTCTTCAATATTTTTTTTTTTTTGAATGAATACAAAAAATATATATAGTTGTACAGAGAAAAAAATTACCAAAAACAAAAAAATTCTAGGATATGCCCTATCTTAGTTTAAGAATCTAGTTGATTCTCAAAATAAAGATATCGTACAATATAAACTTAGCAACTAATCAGCCCTATAATTTTTCCAATTAATTTTAATTAACAACTCATGTGAGCAATGTGATTATTGTCAAAGTTAAGTTGTATGTGTGTGATGCTTGTAACTTGTAACCCACATGATAGAGGGGAAAATAACCCAATCAATCCCGAACCTATTGTGTGGATATTAATTTAGTCTTGAACCTTGGCGCAAAATTCTAATGTAACCCTTCCGATTAATTTTCGTTCTAAATCACTAACGTGAAAGTCTAATTATCATCGATCATTTTACATAGTGTACTACCACATCAATAATTTCCGATGAAAATTAGCCAAAACTACAACATTGGATTTTTGCAAAGCTTTAGGATTAAATTAGCCAAATTAGAAAGTTTAGGACTGAACTTGTCCTCGGGGAAGGGAATAGGTTTAGAGGTATTGCTTATGGCCTATGACTCATGTTTAGGCACGGGCTCTCCTAAACTTATACCCCGCACGACATTAGGTGTTCAAATTGAAGGTATGAAAATTTTCTAAATAAGGAGTCACCACTAACTTATTGAGGTCGGCTAGAAACTAAGTGAAGCATGTGAGTATATTTCACTTCCTACGCAACCAGGAATATAGGATCATGTACTTAATTACACTAATTAACCAATTAGTACCATTTCGGTACCTAATCTTGTTTATTTAAAAAAAAAAAAAGATTTTCCTGCTAGGCAGTCTGGATCGATTTAAGCATATCTACTAACATGTGATGTGATAATGTAGGTACACAGTCATCAATATAATAATCGACAATCAAGAAAAGCTGGGATAGCAAAAATTTAACATTAAGGAAGAGGTAAATATTAATCTTAACTGGACTAAAGGGAAGCCAATATACCAATATCGTACAATCAAGAGCATTTGTCCCTAAGGACAATTGAAACCTAAGGTAAAGCTCTAAAGGCCTAGTGAAACTTGGGCATAATTCCAAATTGAAAAACTTCCTATTTTTAGGAGAAAATTACTCTAAAGATTAATTTTAACCTTTTCAAGAAATTTTAAAAAAATAGAATTTTTTTTCGATTTTTTTATTTTTTTTAAAATGAATTTTTGAATTTTAAAAAAAAAAACTTTTTGATTTTTGCAATTTTGTTATTTTTTAAATATTTTTAATCCTTTTTAAAAATTAAGAAAAAAGGTCGAATTTTTTAATGCTTTCTGAGTTTTTGAATTTTCGGACTTGTGACAAATTTTTTTTAATTTTTATTATTTTTCGAAAATTAAAATTTTTGATTTTTAATATATTTTTAATATTTAATATTATTATATTCAGGAAAAGGGTTCGAACCGGGTCAACCCAATCCGGCCCGCTGTTCCGGTTCGAGCCCAGGTCCGACCCACGTCGGATAAACAAAAAGAATCAGTTTAAGGTTTTTATAGTTTTTTTTCAGTTTATTTTATATATATATATATTTCCTTTCTTTTTTTTTTTCTCTTTTTGTCTTATCCTGGTTTTGTCTTTTTCTGCTGCTCCATCTTCTGCACTGCTCGTTCGCGAAGCCGACTTTTGCTCTCTTTTTCCCTATATCTTTTTTTTTACTTTTGGCTGCACTTTTTTTTTTCTTGCTTGTTTTTTTGTTTTTTTCTATTATTCTTCCTCCTCTTTGGTCTTCTTCTCCCTCGTGCATCCCCTCTGCACGCCCGAAGTCTTCTCTTCCCCAAAACATGGCCTCATCGAAACTCAGCCAAACAACGACGCAGCCCGGAACAACCGGCGAACCTTCCACCGCCGAACCTCCGCCGGCCACTAGTTGGCCGGAGATCATCACCGTTGCCGGAATGCTTCCGGCTAAAGATTAGATTTTTGAACTCTAAATTTTCGTATGACCAAAACTCCGTCGATTCGAGTACTAACACCGGCATGAGCAAACAGCACGATGAGTACGATGGAAGGGACTCAAAGTCGAACAACGACAATATCACAGCAACGAACCTCGCAGAAACCATTTCCAAATCTCATTTTAACATTTCATCAAACAGATAGAATGCACCAGCTAGCTAGAGGGAGGACCCAGGCTCGTCCGGGGCTATTGTTCGGACCAAGCAACGATCATCGACACACAAACAACATTCCAGACCAACTGAGAGACAGATCACATCAAATTTAACATGGGTATGAACTCAACGACGATAAGGCTCGGTCAAGACCAACTAAGAATACTCGGCCTTCATTCAAAGCATCCCTGCAAACAGTCGGCGTGCGCGACTCGAACGAGAGATTTCCGACGCGATCGAGACTCAAACATAGCCCTAAGTTCCTATCGAAACATACCAGAACGTACAACAAAATCAACGAAGGACCAGCGGGACCGGCCGCGAACTGGTCGGTCGCGAGCTCCGGTCCGACACCTCCTCAAACGGCGCACCTACGGTTCGAGAGACTTACCCGGTTCGGATGATGAGCAACGGGCGGATCTCAAGAAATGCCGAAACGCTCTCTCGGTCTCACTCTCTCCCTCTGGCTCGCCCTCCGTTCTCTCGAGCTCTCTCGGTCTCACTCTCTCCCTCTGGCTCGCCCTCCGTTCTCTCGAGCTCTCCGGTCTCTCTCAAGCTCTCTGTCCGTCTCCTCTCCGGCTACCCTCCAAAACCCATCCCTTCTCTCGCTCCTCTTCCCCTCTTTTGAAGGCCAGCGGCCAGCGCGCATGGCTTCTGCCATTGCCAGGTTGCTGGCCGGCCAAGCCCCGACCCGCAGATCACGCTCACCTACCCTCGCGATCCTCTGCCTCTTCCTCTGCTTCGTACTACCTTTCCTGCAAGACGGGCGTGAAGGCAGGAGGAAGGGAGGAAGGAGAGAAAGGGTCGGGCCCAGGCCCACGCAGGGAAGGAAGGAGAGAAAGGGTCGGGCCAAGGTCGGATTCGGCCCGACCCGGCCTCTCTCGCGCGTTTTTTTTTGAATTTCTTCTTCTTCTTCTTCTTTTTTATTTCTTTTTTTTTTAAGACTTTCATTAATATATGTTTGAGAAAAACTAGGTGTCGACAGAACTAACAACCATGCAATAGGTTATGAATTAATTGGACAATTTTCGATATAGATGTAGTTGAAGGAAATTTCCCCAATCCGAAATGGAGAAATATATAATTGTATGTATAAAGAGCAGGAGGGAGGGATAAGGAAACAATCGGACAAACAAGGAATGTGATTGGTAATATGCATAATGTTGCTATTGTCTATTAATAGCCACAAAGTGTACTACTACACAAGTATATCGCAATAGTAAGATCGATTCATACAAACATATTTTTTCTTCCCCAAAATGTCAGGATGATAACACAATCACGGCTGCCATTTGCAAATTAATAACTGTAGATGCGTTTCAAAGAGTTCTCATTATACGCTTCTATAATTAACCTAAATGGAAGAATATCTTATGTGCCGGTCATATCACATGACTTTTCCTTGTGGCGTTTCTTAGGCATGTAATTGTGTTTACATGGTATATAACCAATGCATGGACTTGTCCAAGATGTCCTAAGCTGAGTCCAAGATGTAACTCCCAGCTTTATTTACCTAGCAGAAAAACTAGGAACCTGTACTGAGAGCTCATAGGTTTCAATAAAGGTGAGAGATCTTACCGTTGACTCCTAGCACTTGGTAATCCTTGAGGAACACTTCGCTCGCACAAGCCTGCTGCGAGACCGCAAAATGCATGTATGAGAGTAATCGCAAATTCATGGAACCAGAAAGGAAGGGATACTTTATTTGAGGCTCAAAATAACTTGTGCCACGATGAATCCCAAAGTTCCAAAGTTTTACAAGATCTTACTTCGATTGGTCCATATATTCCGTAAGCCAACATCCGACGAGCAAACCTTGGGGGAGCGACTGCAAAACCCACAATCACAGCACTATGCATGTATGAGAGTAATCGCAAATTCATGGAACCATATAGGAAGGGATCACAGTACTATGCATGTATGAGAGTAATCGCAAATTCATGGAACCATATAGGAAGGGATACTTTATTTGAGGCTCAAAATAACTTGTGCCACGACGAATCCCAAAGTTCCAAAGTTTTACAAGATCTTACTTCGATTGGTCCATATATTCCTTAAGCCAATAGCCGGCAAGCAAACCTTGGGAATTGATACTTTATTTGAGGCTCAAAATAACTTGTGCCACGACGAATCCCAAAGTTCCAAAGTTTTACAAGATTTTTACTTCGAATGGTCCATATATTCCTTAAGCCGACAACCGGCGAGCAAACCTTGGGGGAGCGACTGCAAGACCCACCACCACAGTACTCCAAGTAAGAATCCATGACGCCTCTGGGATTCAAACTTCTCCCATTCATGAGGGGGAAAGAGCCCGAGCCAGCTGTGCCGCTGAGGGCAATGGTACCTCATCTCAATTGTTGACACTTAAATTTTTGCCAAAAATAGTCATTTCTGAAAAATGGGAACTTGTCTTTCCACAAAAATATTTCATGTCAAAATCTTGCATATAGATTATCTAGGCATTTAATATAATTTTTTAGATGGAAGATGTTTTTCCTAAAAAAAAAAAAAAAATATATATATTTTAAAGTTGGAGCCGATGATCTAAATTTGACTAGTCAAGCCCAAGAGATTAGATTGGAATTAAAATGGCAAGTTGGGGCTAAAAATACAATTTTCAAAAGTTGAGGGATCAATTCGCAAATTTTGTAAAATTTCACTTGAGCCCTTAAATCATCATCTTGGCCCCCAATTGAGTTGAAAATGAACTTCGGTCAAGTATAATTAAAAATGCCAGATTGCATTAAATTGGGCATGCTCAAGCAAGAAAATGGCCAATTTTGAAGGACTCTCTTGCAAAATTGGGTGGAAACAATTGTGAAAAATGGTTAAGATCTTAAACCACTATATATGAGCTTGCTAATTGATCAAAAACCTCAGCCAAATTGATGGATTAAAACACTTAAACTAGTTACTAATATCCAGCCCACTGTTAGGTCTCAATTCGGAGTTGCAAGTAAGCAACCTTGTGACCCCACCATTTCCTACTCAGCAGCACAAAATAGCTTGATCTCTACAAGTGATGGAAGATCATTATTGGTAGTGCAAGTGGACAAAAATTGGTCAGGGATAAGCCTCTGAAAGCACGGAAAATCGCAACAAAATTCGCATACTCAATAGCTGCAAAAGTTGAAAATTTGGCTAGTCAGAAAGTAGGTGAACTAGCTTGTTTGACAGACTTGGTAGGTGGACAAAAGACAGACCAAAAATCCCTTAATTCAGGGGACAAGATCATTGAAGTAAGCTCTTTTAGGGCTTGAAAGGTATGAGACAAGAAGGAGAAGAGAGAACTCACGATCATTCCCAAAAGGACACCCTCATAAGCAAAACCGAGAAATTTCATATCGACCTTGGCAGAGAAAAGTAAAAATTTTCACAAACTTGCAGCCAAAATTAGCCAAAACCTTCAACTAGAGAATGAAACTTCACTTAAAGATATTTCCAACAATAAGTCACACGTCCCAAATGGAGATTGGGAAGGCCTCTAAAGCCCCCCGAAACAGTACCCTCCTGGCGGGCCAAGAAAGTCCGGAATTATTTTAAAGTGTTGAGCCCGGTTGGTCACGAGTAAGGAAAAGCGAGTGTTTTTGAGAAAAGTGAGAGACAAATGAGAAAATTCATGACTTGTAACCAAAACTATAATACATATAATGTGGTTCGGTGTTAATTTAGCTAACAAAAGAGGTCATGAAGTCTAAGTTTAGAAGTCAACGAGAACCTTCGTTGTTAGTTTTTTTTTTTTTTTCTTGCATATCTCATTTCCAGTTTGAAGGAGCCAACTTCCATGTGCCCCGAAGGATAATTTCCTAGTTTCCTCAGCCAAGAACCACTTGAAAAAGGAAACTAGGAAGCAAGATAAGAGTCTTAGATGTATTTTTTTTGTCAATTTTGAATATGTTTTAAGCATGGAAAACTAAGAGGAAAACCAGCCTGAAAAGCTGATTTATGAAACTGAAATTTTTCTAAGTGTTTAAAGCCTCTTCAAGAGTCATACATGTTTGACTTGTTACTCCCCTTTGCATGTGTTTTCTATCTTCATGAGCTTGATGAATGTTGTATGAGAGTACAAATGATGCTAAGGTCAGCTTGGTTTGGTCTTTAAATCCCCGTGTGAACTATGAGATCGTTTAAAACTTTGGCAAAAAATCAAGTCTATCCACATTGATTCATGGCTGGTCAGTGTGAACCTTATATGTGCGCTTCTTGGAGAGGTCGTTTCGACATGTTCAATTCATCATTCTCTGTAATGTTTATTGCATTTGAAAGTCCATATTACTTACTTTCATTTTGATCAAGTGATCTTTTATGTAGATCTTGCATGTGATGTGTCGAGGCTTGAATATGGGCACGTAACCTGTTTGCTTGACTTGGGTTCAAACCCAGATTTGCCAAATCGGCTCAAACCCACATATTTCAAGTCAATTTTGGCTTGGTTCTTTGTGTTTTAGGCTATGATTTCTATCCGATCTTTCTCCTTGCATGTGGTAGTATAATCTTGATACTTTAGTTCCATATAAGATTGCTCATGAGCCAAGATTGAAGGTTGTGAATACGACTCGGGGAAGTTACTTAAGGTGGGTTAATGTACACCATTTGTTCGATGAAATACTCAAACTAAGTTTCGATTCTGAAACGGTCGATTTGAGCTTGATTATTGTAATATTCATGTACTGTATTATTCCATGTTAGCATAAATCTGTTTAAGGAATTATTATTAATATTTGTTTAATAATGATAATAATAATAAGGGATAAGTGTTCAAGAAGTCCTACAACTTATCACGAAAATGCATTTCAGTCCTAAAACTTGCAAAAAATACATTTAAATCCTAAAACTTGTCAAATTGTTTCAAACGAGTCATAAGATTGATGCCGTTAGTCTTTTCCGTTAAAAATGCCGACATTGCATTTTAAATCATTTTTTATTTTTCACATGAATTTTTTAATTGTTTTTTAAAAAATTAGATTTAAAAACTAAAAAAATCACATTTATTCATTTTATCTTATTTTCACCAAGAACTTTAAAAAAAGTTAAAATATTTATTTAAAAAAAAAACAGCAGCTCCTTTCCCTCGCCACTGCCATCGCCGCCGCCCATCGCCGAAGGGGCTGGGCGACGGTCGCCGACCTTGGGCGAGGGGTGGCGAGCCTCGCCGGCCCCAAGTGAGGGCCGGCGACCGTCGCCCGCCCCGGGCGAGGCCTTGTCAACCCTCGCTCGGGGCCGGTGAGGATCGCCGGATCTAGGTGAGCCTCGGCGGCCTCGAGCGAGGGCCAACGAGGCCTCGCCCGGGGGTGGGCGATGGGTGACGGTCGCCGGCCCCCCATGAGGGCCGATGACGACTCCCCTAGGGGGCGATGGTCGTCGGCCCCCGCGAGGGCCAGCGGGTCCAAATTTGGGCACTCACACCAAAGCTAAGCAAGGGTGCCCCGATTTGCCCCCGTCGACCCTCGCGGGGGCCGGCGGCCATCGCCCCTTGGGCGAGTCGTCACCGACCCTCATGGGGGGGTCGGCGACCGTTGTCCCCCGGGCGAGGCCTCGTCGACCCTCGCTCGGGCCGGCGAGGCTCGCCCAGATCCGGCGATCCTCGCCGGCCCCGAGCGAGTGCCGAGGAGGCCTCGCTCGGGGCGGGCGACGGTTGCCGGCCCTCGCCTGGGGCCGGCAAGGCCCGGCCACCCCTACCCGGGGCCAACAATCTTCGCTCGGCCCCTCCGGCGATGGGCGGCGCGGCAGCGGCCGGTAGGGGAGATGAGCCACGCTGATTTTTTTTTAACAATTTTAAAAATAAAAATTTTAACTTTTCTTTTTAGTTTTTGTTGAAAATAAGATAAGAATAAATTTAATTTTTTAGTTTTTAAATTTATTTTTTTAAATGGATAAAAAATTAATTAAAAAATACACTTGGAAAATAAAAAATTATTTAAAATGCCACGTCAGCATTTTTAACGAAAAAGTCTAATGGCGTCGATCTTAGGACTCGTTTGAAACAATTCGACAAGTTTTAGGACTTAAATGCACTTTTTGCAAGTTTTATGACTGAAATGCATTTTCGTGACAAGTTGTAGAACTTCTTAAACACTTATCCCTAATGATGATGATGATGATGATGATGATAATCTGAAAATTTTCAAAAATATCAAAAAAAAAAATTTGTTAGATAGTATCAAATTAGGGCATAAATGACATTTATGAGATTTTCCGAATTTTAGAAAGTCATTGTCCTAACTTGATGCTATTTTGATATTTTACAATCATTTTTGTAAATAATCTATTTTGCGTAGATTAAAGTTATCTAGAGTAATTTTATGTATATTTAAATTCCCATTTTGCTCATGCGGGCCCTATCCTGGGGCATGATAACAAGGCCATGTAATATCATTTGCCCGATTTGTATCAGGTTTTCTTTTTCTGCATTTATTTTCAAGTTATTTCAATTTCTTGGATGTTTACTTACACACCGCTTTTCATAATTTGATTTTAAATTTCTCTTCTAAATTATGTTAGGATTAGTCTAGACATTAAGAAAAACAAATCTACAAAAACATTTGCATGAACGCTTAGTGATTTTATAAGGATTATAAGTGGTAATCAAGATTGTGTGGTCATTTAGATAAACAACCTTCCAAGTTAGTGGTACCACAAGGGCACTAATAGAAACATTAGCATAAACAAGTTCCCATTCCTAGAAATCTCTGATTGCGTAGGAATCGAGAGAACGCTCCCACGTCTTGATTGGTTTTTAGCCGACCCCAATAGACTAGTGGCGACTCCTAGAAATACATAGATTATTAAGAATTAAAATGCAAAATCCAACGTCACGCGAGGTATGGATTTAGGAGAGCCCGCGCCTGAATTAGGACCATTGGTCCGCCTCTTTAAGCAAATACCCCTAAACTTTCTTTCTTTTCCCCCAAACGGCAAAAGAGAGGTCATGAAAGCAATGGCCATCCTAGAGTTCACACTTATGCTGAAGAGCGTGTTGATGATAACCTTAATATAGATTGAATCATAGTGGTTAATTGATTGTGATAGTTAGAGAAATCCTTTTCACCGGGAACTCAAAATGAATGTGTGATCTTGTTCTAGCACTACAATTGTTCCCATAACTATGATGGTTTTTCGCCCGTAGTGATATGCCACAATTCCCCAAGAGACCGACGTCGAGGCTTTACAAACATGAGCAAACAACCTTCAAGATCTCAAGCAGTTTGTTTGCGAAAAGTTTAGTTGGAAACAAACCAAGGAGGCTGCATGGAATAGACATAAGCAATCGGATAATCTCGCCTACATAACCGGCATAATATTCAATGTCTTCCTCTCTTTCAGCAACATATAAAACTCTAATTCGCTATTTGAAATTCAGCAAACAAATGAAGATTTGTTGAGTAGAAGAGGCTAGATCATATACTTCTAGTCACTTACACAATTATTTGACGAGGAAAGTATTGGAACTTGTAATTGAGTTTAACCATCCTATATGGACTGCATTTCAATGACTAATGCTGATGCTTCAAAGTTAGATAAAAGTATGTTCGCTTCGCGGATACTTGTTTCATTTGCGGCAAAAGCAAAAATTTCACAATATGGAGTCTAGAGAAAAGACATTTGAGAAGATGAAGCTCAAATCATACAATTTAGGACACAATGTCTCAGGTAAAGACAAAACAGTTATATATAAGTCATAAGTCTAATTAGCTACTGATTATGTGACTATGAGTACATCTTTTCAAACAGGCAAAGACCTTCTAATTATAGAACAAATTAACGCTATAGCTATAAGCAAACTAACATTGCTATGGAAATAAAATATCTAGCGACATACTTATTGCCATCAGCTTAACTCTACATCAACAATTTAATTGTTCCAAACAAGTTGACTCCAAAATTCCATGTAAATTCGTGTTATTGTTATGTCCTATTACTCGATAAGTTCAACGAACCCAAAAAAGAAACCCTTAAAGAAAGAAAGAAAGAAAAACTTGGGGTTGATGCTATGAGGGTTATGGATCGACCCACTTATCTTGAAACCCTTTAAAGAAAGAAAAACTGGAATTCCTATTGACTTGGAAGGGGAGTCAACTAATTGGGCTGATTCTAATGAGAAGGTTTCAGATACTCATGACTGTAACTAACCAAGAGTCCGAATTTCTCAAGGGGAGAAAAAACAAGCACGTGCCCCTTGGTGCAAAGCTTGGATCAAAATTGAGTATTCCCTTCTCATTCATCGCTTAATGGTGTTGTGGAAGCCAAGAGGGGAATTGTCTATCATTGATGTTGGTAATTATTTGGCTGATGATCACGAGTCCGTTCTGAGTAAGGCCTTGGATGATTTTTTATCTCTACCCATTGTTGCGACCTATGTTTCCACGTCAAGGGAAAAAGGAATAGGTTTAAGGTTTAAGTCCTTATATCTAATACACTAAAGTCTCTTAATGAAAAAAAAAAAAAAAAAAAAAAAAAAAAACTCAACCAAAATGAAATAATGTAAGACGGGATTTAAAATGCTAAAACATCTTGGATAATGATCAACTACAAATGTCAAAACAACCCCCTCAAAGTGGCCTTCAAGCATGATACACACAAGTCGGCTATGAACCAAAATGGATCAGTTTAACTTTTCATTCAAATTCTAAGCACTCGTGGTTCACATAAAGACCAAACCAATCTAACGTAAGCATCATTTGTACTCACATATAACATTCATCAAGCTCGTGAAGATAGATAATACATGTAAAGGGAGTCAAGCATGCAAGACTTTTGAAATTAGATCAACACTAGAAAAAATTCCAACCTCAAAAATCAATTTTCTAGATGGTTTTCCTCTTGATTTTCCATGGTCAAAACACAGTCAACCTTCAACAAAAATGCATCTAAGATCCCTAGCTTGCTTCCTAATTTCTTTGTCGCATAGTTCTTGACCAAAGGAATTAATAAATTGTCCTCCAAAGGGGGCCGAAAGTTGGCTCCTTTATATATATATGTAATGAGATCTACAAGGAAGAAAGCTCAACACAGAGGTGTATTGCTGACCTCCAAAACCTTACTCTAGTGTCTTTTTGTCAACTCCCTTGATTCATATTCCAACTATATGTACTCTAGTTTCAGTTACAACTCTTTTTTAGCAACTTCTATCTCTCTCGTTTTTTTCTCAAAATCTCATTTTTTTTTCCTCACACGTGATCAACTGGGCTCGACATTGGAAAAAAATTTCAAGGATTGATCCAAAAATATGGTTTTTTTCAGGGAGATTTTGGCTACCTTACCGGCCTCTGTTTGAGGCATGTATTAGAAAGCTATTTGAGTGTACTTTTACTCTCTCATCGAAGGTTTTGGCAAATTTTAGCTGGAAATTTGTGAAAATCCCGTGATCTCAATGGGTCGATCTGGAATTTTGCTAAGTTGACATTGGTTTCTACCCCCAACTTCTCGCTCTTTCCCCCACGATTTTTTCTGGTCTCTGATCTCACGATTCTCTCTCTGTTTTTTATCTCTATCTTTTTCCATCTCTAGAAAAAAAAATTTTCAGAGAATCCTCCGAAATCCGCCTCCCCCCTCCCCCAAAAAAAATAAATTAATAAATCGGTGATACCCTTTTATTCCTTTTTGCATTTTGACATTTTATTCTCTGCCGTAGCTCTGTACTTTTCAGCAAAGAAGCCCTACCCTCCTCTTCGAACATCTCTTGATCTAAGGCATAGTACGAGGACATGACCATGACTATCTTGAAAGAGTTTTTATTACACTAAAAGAACAATTTTTGTCTCAATTTTTGAGTAAAATAGTTAGGATTGGATAGAAAGAGTTGGGAGAGATTCAATTGTCATCTTGATTTTAGCCAAAATGGTCAAGAACATGATAAAACTCCCCCTCCAGATGGAAGTTTTGTTGTGGCCCAAGACAAAAGTCCATTTTGGGATTGTAACCAAGGAGAAGAGGCTGGGGTCCAATTTGGCGGCTCATGTTGTTTGGAAATGGGCGAAGCCCATGATATATAAGCAATACTTACATGATTCGACTGCACATCAATTTAATGAATCAGCTGTTGGATCATGTTCATCTCACATAAGATCCAAATTATTCAACAGCTAAGATTTACTATGCTCTCAAATAATCCAAAAGAAATTTCAACACATATCACATGGTATCATTGCTAAGTTGCTATTGTCTATTAATAGCACCAAAGCAGGCTACAACACAAGCATATGGCGATGGGGAGGTTGGTTCACACATTCAAGGGAAACTAAGAAAGAAACGCGTATTCTTCTTGTTGTTTCTTCCAAAATTGTCAAAATGATAATACTATCATGACTTCCACCTGCAAAATGATTGACTACGGATAGTTTTTTTTCAAGTGGAGTACTAAAGAGCTTTGGTTCCATAATTCTATAGTTAACCTAACTGGAAGAGTATCTTATGTGACAGTCATAACATTTTGATGTAGCATTTCTCAGGCATATAATTCCCTTAAGTCTACACACGAGGCAGATTGAAAGTTTTAATGGAAACAAGTCACCGTATAATTTGTCATATCACACCAATATATCAGATGGTATAAAGCAATGGATGGACTAGTCCATGGGTCAATGGCATGCTTTGATGGTATAACATGGGCCTCATAGCCCAAAAAGATGGAAAATGGGCCCATGGACATCAATCTTGCAAGTGACTCTCGAGGCATCGGCCCGCACTTCATGTAAAGGTAGCTCGCGAGCCAATTTGTACTCTCTATTCTGGTTTTGACTCGGGAGTAGTGCATGGAGGAAGCACAGAGAGGCATGGGGACTAGGGAGTTCGAGGATGTTGCCAAAGGACATGAATGAAACAGACTATACTGAAGGAAGATATGCCATGATGATGAATAATCAGCTCGTTCACTTAGTATTCTCATTTCGTACCCCTTAATCCCAATCAATCAAGGCATTACATATAGGAGAATTCAATTACGACAATCATACAAAATTATCAATCAGCAAGCAATAAGAACCGCAAAAGAAAAGCCGCATTCGAAGAAGTCGTGATTAAACGGTATCAAATTCACAAACTTGGGTTATATGCGATATTCGCCGGCTTGATCCATTTGTCGCCTTTGATGAAGGATTTGACCGTGAACTTACTGGCTTCCTTCGTCGAAAGGTTCAATCTCAGTCCCTTCCACTTGACTCTGTTCTTCGTGCTAGACCCTGATCCATAGTTCTGGAATTCCGCGTAGTATATGGTGTCTGGGGCTGAGTTGCCAACCCACGGTAGCCACCCGTTCGGGCTGATGATGTTGGACATCATGGAGCGCGTGTAAACCGTGGTAGAGTAGTTCTTCCACGGCCGCCCGAGGAATGTCTGGACATTGGTCAAGTTCCCCGCCGGCCAGATGGTGCAGTTCTGGATCGAGATGCCAGTGTTCTGGTTAGGATCCATCTTGCCTTGAGCAGTGATGGTGTTCTGCTGGCCGAGCATGGGCGTCTTGGGTAGGATGGTACAGTTCTGGAAGACGACCGCGGAGTTCCCGAAGATGAAGTCGACCGTGCCGTAGATGTTGCAGTCCCGGTAGAACTGGCGGTTGGAGTGAGCGTAGAGGGTATCCTGGAAGGCGTCCATGCGGCACCGATAGAAAATGGACTGGTCGGCAGTCGACATGAGAGCCACTGCTTGGTGCTTGGCTGGGCCGGCGGTGTTGCGGAATCCCATTTCCCTAGCAACGAAGCCTTGGCCAAAAACAGCTGCAAAGTAGAAATGTTTGATTAGAGTTAAACCTTATTTTCCACAATTGGAGTAATGCTAAGACAAGAACATTATCATTATTATTTAAACCTTACTTTTAACCATGGACTAAAAATAAGAATGTTCATATTTATTTTTCTCTTCTCGACATCGTAAGTAATAATATATAGGCAATAAATCATTAATTCTTAGATTCAAATTATGGTTCAAATCACATAGAGTTAATAATCGCATACCTTGATAAAAGGTTGTCATCGTAAATGAGTTTTAATGAAACTTTCTAGGAACAAGTTCATCACAAAATAATGACGGCCTACTATTATCACTATTCATCCATATGAACCTTCTACGAAGCAAGTAAGCAAAATGAGTTAAGAGATTGCGAAGGAGCAAATTACCGAAAGTTGCGCTCTGAAACGTCGGAGTCCCGTCGACGACATTCAGGCTACCAGTGACGACCGTCGCATCCATCCCATCGCCGACCATCACGACGTTCCACTTCGACTTCTCGACCCGCACATTCTCGCTGTATACCCCCTTCTTCACGTAGATAACGAACGTTTTCTTGCTCTTGTCAGGCACGGCTTTCAGTGCAGCTCCGATGGTCTTGTACTTGCCGGAACCGTCTTTGGCCACAACAGCATTTGCTTTCTTTCTCAAATCGGAGCTCTGAAGCAGCTCGCGGTCTTTCCGTTGCACCCATTTCGGCACTTTGTGGTGGCCATGGTGGCGGCCGAGGTGGTGGTAGGGGTGAGGCAAGCTCATGAGCCGCCTTAGCTTGAACGAGCTCGCGATGCTCGAAATCCAAGTGATGATCGCAAGGCTATTGCTTGTCAGTTCACCTGCGTTCTTGAGATAGCTCGCGACATTCTCTTTGATTGCTCCTGCTGATTCGTCAAACCCGTCGATGCACGTCTGTTGGCACGTCCCGGCCGTGCTGAGCCAGGTCCTGAGATCGTCTGCCGAATCGAGCACGTTCGAGGCATCGCTCGATGACAGCGAGCCGTTCAAATGGTCCAGCGCAAGCCCGAGGAGCTCGCGGCAGCTATCCAGCGCCGCACTCGCCGTCTCATTCACCGCGTTGTTATTGAAGACCGTTCCTTGCTCGGAGAAATAGCCAGCGGCCTTGGCCAACTCCTCCAAGGCCACTCGGATCGACAGCTTGAACAGATCCTCGGGGCGGACCTGGCCGCTCGAGTTGGCCATCGGGGCAAGGGAGCTAAGGCACGAGTCCTTGTACAGCGTGACGTCGCACACGGCCTTCACCGACGTCGAGAGAGATTGAGGCTCCCCGTTGCTCTTGTTGCTGGCGTGGACCGAGGTACCGACCACCGCAGCGACCACGATGGCAACAAGAACGACGGAGGATAAGCCTATGACGATGGTTCTCTTCCGGTTGTGGCGGCGAGAGTTGAGCGCTGCCTGTTCGGCTTCGTTGATCTTCCCATAGGCCTTGATCGAAGCCATTGACGTGCGACTTCGAGATTGTGTATTGTGCTTCGCTGTTGCGGTGATGGTGCCATGGACGTTGGTGGAATTTATACATGGGGCCGTGCATGGGTTAAGGCGCGGATCTACGTGCGAGGCACAAAGCGATATGAAGCGTAAAACAAGGTCAAGATGATATGTCCTGTTCGTATTTTTCTTTGCTTTTTTGTGGGGTTGGAGTGGTTCTCATGTTTGTGAAGCAGCAACAACAGCAAATAATATAAAACGATCATAGGAATAATTTTCTAAAGCAATGACATTTGTGGGGTTCGACTATACATATGCATTATTTTCAATAAGCTTTTGCCGGAAACCGACCGATATTTTATAGCAATGAAGACTTGAAAAAATCAAAGAAAAAAGTTGTGACTTTTTGGGTATTGATTGGCGTTGACATTGTCGAGCTAGATCTCCATATGTCTTCATCGACTGATTTATCAGTCGGTTCGTTTTTCCATATGAACCGATCGACCACTGCAATTTGGAGCTTTTCAAAGCGGAGTCTTCTGACGCAACCAACAACCCCCCCCCCCAAAAAAAAAAAAAAAAAAAAAAAAACCAAAAAGAAAAAGGCAGAGTCTTCTGACCAATAAAAAATAAAAAAGCGGAGTGTATCAGAAGGCTGTCTTGATTATAGGCTTTTCGTAAATTATTGTTTTGTTCCAAGGCCCTTGAGCCCTTCTCTTAATGAGCCCAACATCTCGTAGGCTGGGCTGTGTTTTTGGTAGTAAAATTATAGGGCTAATTCCCTACAAAAAATGAAAAATAAAAACCCATCTTTAGGATCAATCTCAACTCTGAACTATGAACTATTTTTTTTTTGGTAAGATAAGATGTTTATTGACTTTAACCAATGGAACTTTACAAAAAAGTAAATCTTGGCGCCAGGAAAACTTGCACTCTCGATGACAAACAAGTCACAAAGAGTGGAAGGTGTCGAGAGTAAAAGAGAACAAGGGGAAACCAAAACAGCGGCAACCATCAAGCAAGCTCTAAGGAAGACCTGACACCTAGGAAGAGAAAATAGAGGGATCAAGTCCACAACTTCTTTATACCTCCTATTTCTTGAAGTGTCCGCAACATGGTTGAAAGTGAGAGCCTTATCCTTGACAACTCTGGTGAAATGTTGCTTCATAGCCGAAACGAACAAGGCCTGTCCATGGAGCAAAATATTGTTCCTAGTCTTCAAATTATATGACAAAGAGCACCAAAGGAGAACCGAGCAGTAACTTGATAGAAATCATTGCTTGAAAGGAACTTAATGGCCCATTGTAAATTTTCCACCCACAAACTATTTTGCCACGAGAGATTGCATCTTGAAGCCCAAAAAGAAGCAATGCCAATATAAACATGGCATCCAAGAAATAAATGATCTCTAAAATCCGGTAAAGAGTTGCAAAACGCACAAGACACATTGGCTACTCTACCATAGGAAAGTAGTAGAACTTGGGTAGGTAGCCGGTTCCTTGAGATGAGCCATAGATAGAATCGGTAACGAGGAATGAGCATTCTATTCCATATAAATGAGAACCACAGAACCAAGTCGCTCTTTTGAACTTTGAACTATTTTTTTGTCTAAGAAATCTCCAACTCTCACTTTAGTTCCCAATTTGTCCACACGTAAAAAAATCGCCACCAATTTCCTCAAGATTATAAATATCCAATTATTGCATTTATACAACTATTTTGGCATTTTCAAAAGAGGGATCTATGTTAAATGTGGTTCATACTTCTCATTAACAGAAAGGCATGGGGCCTTGTTCCCTAGTGAGGGAACAGGAGTCCGAGGATTTTAATAGTTTAGACTACTAACTTTTGTGTTGCTTATGCTAGATGTAGTCCTAGTATAAAGGTGAACTAGGACAAATATTATGTCTCAACTTAACTTTCTCGTCTTACTTTCTATTTCATTGTGTTTATACATCTAATCCTAACATCTGATATGAGTTATAGGCTAATTATGATATATATTAAGTACTCAATTACACCATTTTTTTTTTAATATGAGATTTATCTAACACAATTCATACATGCATCCTAATAATTTAAAAGTCCAAAAATGTCTTTTGTTACCCTTTTGAGTACATCACCAAATGATGGAAAGTAAATCCATTTACTTGATAAATGATTTTCATGAAAAGCATTGATTAGACATTGCATCAACCCCACTTTTGCTTGCAAAAGTATCTATAAGTTTTTATTCCGTTCACATATTCCAGCAAAATTTACTTATTTTCCACTCAATAATACAAATTGCATAAGCTGACAAATACCCAACAAGCGAACAAGAAATGTCCTGATGCCCATATAGCCATTCTTCCATCGGACCTGGACACTCTAGAAGCTTTCGATCAATGATTGAGCTGTCACGTTTCTGGAGTTCAACCATCATTAATTTCCGATGAACTAATTTCTCAGCGGATCCAAATTAAACAACTGTCAAAAGAGAATTAGTGATGTCGAATCATCATATCTTAGTCGCATCTGCTAGAGCTGTCGAAATGAATTATATACTCATTTCTTGACAGGCCGAGTTATTATATAAATTAATTATATTCGGATTGATGGCTGGGGAGCATCGTATTTCGTCGAATTATTCTCGGATTTTCTTCCTCTAAATTTTCTTTTCTCCTTTCGTCACGTCGCGTTCGCCTCCGGCAAAGAGATAAATGGGCCGGGCCCCGTTTCGTCGGCCCATCTTGGCGGACCCCACGGCGGAGAAATTATCGGAATCGTCGGCAAGCGAGAGAGAAACAGAGAGAGAGAGAGAGAGAGAGGATAACAGGATAAGGAGGGGAAATAGAGAGAGAGCCAGCTATAGCGGGTCAAAGGAAGAAGAATTCTCGGATGATCTGGGTCACCTGTGAGCCCATTGCATCTCGACCCTACGCTACCATGGACCCCACGTGGCGATCTCCACCATCGACGGGTCAAACGCAATTCGAGCTCACGCGCTTCGGGACCACCGAACCAGAACTTCTCCTCAGAGATCTGCCCATCTGTCGAAGGAGGTGACGTGTCCTCCACTATCCGACAAACAACATGGAAGGAAGGAAGGGCCGGGGGCCCCGACCGGACGCGTGGCGCGTTCTCAGCCGGCCTTGGAAGTCGCGAGCACATGCCCCTCCCCCCCCGTGCGCTCCGGCGGCTGCGGCCCTTCCTCCTAAAAAAAAAAAAAAAAAAAGCAGAAAATTTTAAGATAATGATATTTTGAAAAAATTCCTGATAAACTCCATAAATAATTAAAAAAATATCTTCTCTTTTTTGTCAATGGGTCGGGACCCTTCCGCTACCGACAAACGAGGGCCTCTTGCCAAAATGACATCACTGACCTCGTATAGTTCGATACTCCCACCGGTCCAATTCTTCCTTGAGAACCAAAAAAGTTTGGAACGAGCCTTGTCCCAACGTCTTTAGCATCGGCCGATCTTTTTCGATAATTTTAAAATCCGTACAAGAAAATAAAGCGAGGAAATATCTAACGGAAAAGCCGAAAATCACATGAATTCCACGTAGGGGGCGGCGATAGACCCGTGAAAGTGAACCCGTGAATCCACTAAAGACATTAAATTTCAGCCCCTTTTAATCGAGATTTTATTATGCGGGAAAAAAGATTGAGGCGGGGAAGGGTAGGATCGTAAAATCGCAAGAGAACGTGGGCCGTTCCTTCCAGGAAGGTAGGCTTGGTTTCAGGTGTGGTCCCCGCCCTCTTTTTGCGCACGTTTGGAGCGCCGTCTCGGCTCTGACAGCTGTCCCCGGTTGGGCTGATCTAGTGCGCGCTCGCTCACGCCCCTTGTCCTGCACCCTTTTCAAGTAAACCATGATTGAAACGGATCGAGTCTAATAAGTAGGGTCGTGCAACCGGATCGGTTCTCCTCGATCACTGGATCGAACCGCCTTGAAAGTCGGTCCAATTCTAGTTCCTCATTGAAATTTGGTCAGATTCCTAATTCCAAGAAGAACTGTCCAAAAGTGGATTAATCAGACCAAATCTAGTTTTACATTACTTAAAAACCCTAGTTTTTCTCTTCGTATATTTTTCTCTAGCTCTCTTTTCATTTGCTTTCTCTAATCTTTATGACTCTTTGTTATTCGCCACTCATCTCTCACCTCACTTGCTCATAGCCCACCCTTGCTTATTTGAGCCTCACAGCCATTATTTGTTTCCAATTCACCTTTGTTCACCCGCTCTTGTTTATCGTTTACTTTGGATTGCATTTCAATATAAAAGGAATACAAAAAAAAAATATAGGTTATTGAGTATACCTTAAAATCAAATTAAAAAAATGGACAGATTTCAAGTTCTAAAAGTTGAGAATTGGCTCTAAAATATAGAATTTTAGATTTTATGTTTGGAACTTATTTAACTTGAAAGAAATCACTCCTAGTACTAGCGAGGTCAAGAATATAAAAGACTTCGCTTGCGATCAAAATATCACGATTAACCGATAAGATCATCTGGATTTTGGTTTGATTGGGTTGGCCCAAAAGGGTGGACAATTTGCTTGGACCCGTTCAAATTCTATCCTTTAGGCTGACCAAATATGATCCGATCTGATGGATATTAGGTTCGTGATCGTCCATATTCCAAGACATTCAAGTATTTATTAACTTGATTAAGAATTCATAAATTGCTATTAAGTTCGAGATGAGATCATCAAGCATTCCCGTATTGAATTAGTCATGCGTGATCAAACATCAAAGATCTCTTCCCACTGACCAAGAGAGAGAGACGAAGAAAACGAAAGATATAAAAAGACTCAATTTATGATCAAAATATCACGCTTAATGGATAAGATCGTTCAGCTTATGATTTGTTCAGGTATTCATTAACTTATTAAAGGACCCATCATCGCAATTAAGTTCGAGATGAGATCATCGGGCATTCTCGTAGTGAGTTAATCATGCGCGATCAAACGTTGAAGATCCTGTTCCACCGACCAAAAGAGGGAGAGAGAAAAAGAAGAAGGAAAGATTAGATCCGAATTTACGTTGGCGGAATCGTGGAGGGATCCGGAAGTCAATGCCGAAGGTGTCGGGACGGTCAGCAACGAAGGACAATTTATGTCCGTCGGTGTGAGCGTTTCGCACCGTAGGATTTCCCCTCCTCCCCTTCTCCCGCGCGGGGACGAGAAAATCGTCGGCTCGTCGCGAGCCGCGGCTTAACCGCGGTCGGCGGCTTTAACCCGACCAGGGTTGGGGATGAATACTTCTCTCTCTCTCTCTCTCTCTCGATCTCGACAATTGCCCCTTCTTCTCCCGTAAAAAAAGAGAGCGACATTTTCACTCACTCATTTTCATGGAGAATCGCACATAATAGGACAACAACAACTATAAAAATACAAAATTAAGAAAAATTAGAAAAATTAAAAGAAAAAATAAAACAGAGCCCCTGCCTCTTTTTCTTCTCCTCTCTCTGTTGCTCTCTCCGTCTCTGCGTGCGTCACTGAGGAATCTGCTGGAGGAGGAGGAGGAGGAGGAGAATGATCCGGAGATTGAACGGTACACCGCATGCCCTTCTCAATCCATCTCCCCTCGCTTCTCTTCTGCTCCATAAGCCTTCTTGCTTCTCGTTCCTTCGTGGGCTCTGCTTCGTTTTGCTTCTCGTTGTTGCTAGCACGAGCTCGAGTGAGGGAGAGTGAGTTTCGTTGCGAAGTTCTCTTCTTTGTTTTTAAAATACTGTCTCGTGCTTGCCGGAAGGTATTCGTCTCCTTCTTCTTCTTCGTCTTTTTCTTCTTCTTCTTCGTTTTGTTTATTCGATGGCGGGCGGGGAGTAGGTTCGTGCATAGGCTCGTGGCTTAATAGCCTTTAGGCCTTTATGGGGTCTGATGCTTTTGCGGGTTTTTTTTTTTTTTTGTGGTTATCATTGGCGAGGAGTTACTGTAGTTATCATTCGTGTGGGGAGTGTGCTCGTTTCGTTGGCTTCTCTGAATCGGCTGCTGATTGCTTTGGCGACAGAGAAATCTGCATAGCCAATGGATGACGTGCGTGGCAGATCTGAATAAACTCTGCTTCCGTTCTTGGTTTGTGAGTCCTCTTCCCCAGTGGGTTTATCTTCGCAAATCTTTTTTTCTTTCCCTTCTGGGGTTACGTGGTACGTAAGACCTTCCCAATTGGTTTGGTTGCCTGCTCTCTGAAAAAAGTGAGTTCATTTCTGTCTTTGTGTTCTGTTCTGTTTCGATTTCGGTTTCAAAACCTGAGAACTGACCGAGGAGGGTAAGACTTTTTTTTTTTCTTTTTTTCTCTTTTTTAAATCATCTCCATGGATGGGTCGTTTCTTGATGCGTGGCGTTTCTGTGTTCCCGAAATTTTGACGTGTGGAAATCGTACTTGCCTGCCTTAGTGTCTTTAATGAGTTGCAGAGCATTAAATGGGGGATAAATATCGATTTTGTTGCCAGTTTCATGTACTGTGTGAACATATTTATGGTAGGGGGTTGTCCCGAAGTTTCACTTTATTTATGGTTCTGGTCGCAGGGGACTGAACCGTATCGTTCGTATCCTGGTATCATGAGATGTATCTTGAGTTGGATCCACAGATATTGAAACGCTCGAGTGATTAAGATCTGCTTTGATTCTAGGTCGGTTTGAAGAGTGAGGAACTGCTAGGTCGAAGCAAAGTCGGTTTTGCCGCCTTCTTGTCATAGATGGGTATCCTTGAAGAGATGGGCTTCGGCAGTAACATCGACTTCTCATCAGCTAATCCCCAGGAGGCTGATGCCGAACAGGAAACCGAGGCTGTCGTGGAGGAAGACTACAGCGACGAGGAGGTGGATGTTGATGAGCTAGAGAAGAGGATGTGGAGAGACAGGATGCTCTTGAAGCGTCTCAAGGAGCAGAGCAAGAACAAAGAAGTTCTGGATGGCGCGAAGCAGCGCCAGTCGCAGGAGCAGGCGCGGAGGAAGAAGATGTCGAGGGCTCAAGATGGTATACTCAAATACATGCTGAAGATGATGGAAGTGTGCAAAGCCCAGGGCTTCGTGTACGGCATCATTCCCGAGAAGGGCAAGCCAGTGAGCGGGGCCTCCGACAATCTCCGAGCCTGGTGGAAGGAAAAAGTGAGGTTCGACCGGAACGGACCCGCGGCGATCGCCAAGTACCGGGCGGACCACTCGATCCCCGGAAACGGCGAGGACGCGGCCACCATCGGCCCCATTCCTCACACCTTGCAAGAACTGCAGGACACCACTCTCGGGTCGCTCTTATCGGCTCTGATGCAGCACTGCAATCCACCGCAGCGGCGATACCCGCTGGAGAAGGGCGTGGCTCCTCCGTGGTGGCCTACAGGAGAAGAGGAGTGGTGGCCCCAGCTTGGCCTGCCCGCCGACCAGGGACCTCCCCCTACAAGAAACCTCACGATCTTAAGAAGGCTTGGAAGGTGAGCGTCCTCACGGCTGTTATCAAGCACATGTCGCCGGACATCTCCAAGATCAGGAAGCTCGTCCGTCAGAGTAAATGTCTGCAGGATAAGATGACCGCAAAGGAGAGTGCCACGTGGCTCGCGATAATCAATCAGGAAGAAGCTCTGTCCAGGAAATTGTACCCCAATAGCTTCCCGCCCGTGTGTTCGGACAGTGGATTTGGGTCCTATGTCATCAGCGATGCTAGTGATTATGATGTGGAAGGAGTTGATGATGAACCAAAGCTCGAGGCGGAGGAATGCAAGCCTTTTGATCCACGTGCTTTTGGTATCGGGCCAAGGGTGTCTGCAGACGAGCTTTTCATCCATCCACTGGTTTCTCAAATCAAAGGAGAAGTTAATGAAACCAAAACCAATTCGCGGCTAGTTTCAAAGAGGAATCAACCATCTGATGAGCCGAAGGCGAAGATGGATCAGAAGATATACACATGCGAGTTTTCTCAATGCCCTCACAGTGATCACAGCCTCGGTTTTCTTGATAGGACGTTGAGAAATAACCACCAGCTGAGTTGCCCTTATCGGAGTAAGCCTATCCCTTCCCAGGCCATTGGAATTTCAAACTTCCAAGTGAACAATGGCCAGCAAGCAGCCTTTCTCCATTCCTTTGCTCAACCTAATCCCAATCCTTCTCCTGGAACTCATACTCCGGCTTTTAATATACATGGACTTGGACTTCCTGAAGATGGGCAAAAGACGATATCCAATCTCATGTCCTTCTACGATGTGAATCTACAACACAACAGTAATAGTGCAGGGAAACTTGGTGCACCTTCAAATGAGCAGCAGTTGCTGAATGTTCAGCATAGCATGGGCGATAGCTTATTTGCTCATGGAGCTTTCATGGGAGGCAAAACGCATGAAGAGATAAACTTGCCCTTGAACCATTCGGTCTTTCCATCGATGGGCAGTCAACATGATCAATGCAAGGCATTTGATTCTCAGTTCGAATTTTGCCTCAATGACGGTACGGTGGACTCTCGATTTGGTTCTCCATTTAGTGTGACTGCCGCTGCGGCTGACTGCAATAGGATGGATTTGCTTCCAAAGCAAGACGGCTTTGTTTGGTACCGTTGAAGCCACTGCCTGTGTCTTTGCGTCATGATTTTCTCGGAGCTGATGTAAGAGAAGGAGCATTGGAAAAGCAGAAAAGTACCAATCTGTTGTTTAGTTTAGTTTTGCTGCAAGTTGGTCGAAGATTTTGGTGTTGAACTTAGCTGGATTTGCTTGTTTAAAGTTGGAAAATGGAGATGCAGAGTCGGGTGTCTCTCCTGCAGTATGCTCTATAGGATGGATAGTAACTTACAATTGCATTTGCAGTAACTGGAGCAGAGGATTTGGTAACAAGATGGGGAAGAAACAAAAACCGTACTCCATATTCCCTGGTGTCCTAAAATTTCATGCTTTTTGTAATTTGTTTTCTTGTTGGAACTCTGCTGATACTGGGCTTGTAAAAAAATTCTTATTTGGAATATACATACATAAGTAGCTTCTAGACTTTTGCCTTTTGTTGAGCTAAATCTAGATTCTCTGTTTTGCTTCTTTTTGCTTGAATGGTGGGTCTCTTATCTGTATGCACTCAAAAACTCCAGCGAACCACAAGTGCTGTCGTTGCTGAGATTGTGGTTGCTGAATGATGTGCCAGTTTATTCTTTCACATGTAAACCTGATCTCAGCAAAATCACAACATGGTCTGTACAGATATGGTGAAGCCAGGAGCTTAGTGCCGAAAGGTATGTGTGGTTCGAGTTTTCGTGTGGTTCGAGTTTTCTTAACATGACACTCATTTAACAATTTGCATCATGTTGTTTTATCGAGGGTTAGCGCGTCTGGTATCTCGCCGAATTCTCTCGTCAATGGTGATTAGGACATTCATCTAAGCTGTTGTTCTTATGATTATTAAATTAGGAAATTCGTTTGCTTAAATCTGAAGGTCAATGGCGTGGCTTGTCCTTTTCAGGTTGTCTTAATTTATTTGGATGAATCATGGTTTTCTGTTGTAAATTACTCCAATTTTGGGGCCGTCCAAGGCCTATTCACTTATTAAACTGCTCCGCGTACGACCGGCTCCACAGCTTAAGCCCATCCGATCTTTCTCAGTAGTTTTTACATGGCATGTGCTCATCTCTTTCGGTCAACAAAAATAAAATAAAAAAAAAAAACGAAAAAGAAATATCGATTCCTCTTTTCCTATCTTATTCCAAAAATCACTTCACTTTCTCTTAACTATAAAAAAGAGCACCTTTGCATGTGACTTTGTACAGAAAAATGAAGGAAAAACCAATAAAGGGAAAATTTCCGAGTTTGTCGCCTTTAGTTTTCTTATTAAAATTCATATATTTTTCTTTATCTTTTTTTTTATTTGTTTTGATGCTTATTGATCTAGTTCACTTTATTTTTTTTCAACTCATTTTTTTGGTGTTAATCTCTTGGCAATGTTCTCCTTGGAGTCAACATGGTTGTCAAAAGAATGTCTTCAGTCCAATCTACTCAGCTTCTGTTTTTCCCTTCCTAGATAAGAGAGGAGAACGTGACATTGCTGACGGATGAGATTTTTACTAACATGCTGTTCTTTGTCTAATCACCATGAAAGAGAAACAGTCTACAGAACAAAGCTAGAGACTGGATTTCTTCATGTTTTAACAGATTTTTTTTTCAGAAAAGAGTGATAAAATACTTTTAATCTATATTGAGAGATTTCATCAGTTTGCTGAAAGTGCTCCAGAACAAGGAAAGAAACGGCTAGAATTCTACTAGGGACAAAAAGAAGAAGAGCCCAGAACCCCAAACTGACCCTTAGGAAGAAACTTTATTTTTGTTTGATTTTGTTAAAATGAACACGTGGTAATTCTCTAGAGCTGCACATTGCCCTAATCGGCAGAAATTTTGTCATTACAGCTGAATGATGCGATACTGTTATCCTAATATCAGACGAAGACGACAAGAACTACGTTGTGCGTTCTAAGCAATTAGCTGAAAATTGTTTACTGTGGTCTGATGTATTGGGTTTAATGAAAATCTGAGAGACACTAGAGATCTTGGTGCATAATACAATGAGAGATAAGTCAACCATGCCGCTCTGCAACCAAGCCGTTCTGCTTTCTCTTTCTTAGCTGTTGTCTTATTTTATTTTCTGGGTTCGTAAAGAGACTATTTTATCACATGGATTTACGAGGAAATGATCAAAGCATAGAATTATGATAACATTTTTGGATTATGTGGGAGGAGATTGGTTGGTTAGTTTTGGTTGACCAAGTCACCTTTGTCTCTATTTCCTGAGCTGTGATACCCTCCAGGCTCGTTCCTTGTTTCCATCTGAATTTCATGCATTTCTTTATGGTCTTTAAACTAATGCAGAATTAAATGTTGGCATACGCTTATGTCAATCCCTTATTATTGAACCCAACTTGTACTCTCTCTCTCTGTGTTCCTTCTTTAAAGTCCAAACATTTTCTGAATTCCAAGTCCAAAGCCAGTTTTCCTCAAGTCTCCAAGATTCCAAATTCTCTTTAGTCTTTGCCAACTTTAGGCAGAAAAGCTCTCTTTGCCTATGGGCCAAGAAACGAGAAGGCTCTCTGATGACTATGAAGTGGCTGATGTCCTAGGAAGAGGAGGATTCTCAGTGGTCAGGAAAGGCCTCTGCAAATCGAGTGGAGATGGAAAAGAAGTTGCGATCAAGACGCTCAAGAGGCTCGGCCTGTCAACTCCACCACCAACGGTCCCGGCAAAGAAGCAGTTTGCTTCACTGACATTCCCCATGTGGAAGCAAGTACCCATTTCTGATGCACTCCTTACCAATGAGATCCTGGTCATGAGAAGGATAGTTGAGAATGTTTCCCCTCATGACAATGTCATTGACCTCTACGATGTGTGTGAGGACCAGAGCGGGGTCCATCTGATCCTCGAGCTCTGCTCAGGTGGGGAGTTGTTTGACCAGATTGTGAATCGGAAGAGGTACTCGGAGGTGGAAGCAGCTGCCGTGGTCCTGCAGATCGCCCGGGGCCTGGATGCTCTCCACAGGGCCAATATTGTGCACCGGGATTTGAAGCCGGAGAATTGCCTGTTCTTGAACAAGCGTGAGGATTCACCACTGAAGATCATGGATTTTGGGCTGAGCTCCGTGGAGGAGTCCGACCCAGTCATCGGATTGTTTGGTTCAATAGATTATGTGTCACCAGAGGCTCTCTCTCAGGGAACAATAACTACAAGGAGTGACATGTGGTCTTTGGGAGTCATTCTATTCATTCTGCTCTCAGGGTATGTTGCAATATTTTCACTCTCCTGATTCGCGATTACATCGGGTAGGTAGAAGGCTGATAATCTAGTGGGGTAGTTGCCACTTCTGCAGTTTTCTTTGCTTAGTAGGCCCTTCACAGATGTGAAAATTCTCGCCTTTTTTATTAAGCTCATCACTTTCTTGATATGGAAGTTTCGGGTTGGAGAGCTCACCTAGATTACTACATACTCAAGGTTACCACTTGATTTATAGCTCGAGTCATGACAGTGAACTATGTGACTGCAAAGCCTAGAACAGTTAAACTGACCGTTGCAGGGTCTAGTCGCTTATTGGGTTCGTTTGTGAGCTTTTAGCTATTCCTGTCTGTCTCAGAATCCAGTTGTTGACTAAATTTTCTTCACGTCGAGTGGGATTCCCATCTCTCTGAAAATGTTATTGTTTCCCAATGCCTGCTAATTTCCTCGCAACCAGAGGGCTTAACGATTGTCAGATTCCTGAAAAGTGTTCCTTTCACTCGCTTTTCGCTTCCAGTTCTGCTCCAGCAGAGGCATTAAAAATATTTCTCAGATCTTACAGCAATTGGCAGCCATACGCAGATGCTAACATAGTTTTGTATGAATTCCAGGTATCCGCCATTCATTGCCCCGTCCAATCGCCAAAAGCAACAGATGATACTGAGAGTAAGTCAAGCACATCCATGTAACAGGAAAAGATTTCGCTCTCTTTTGTGGCCCTAGAATCAGGTATTTTTCTTCTTGGTTCCAAGGATGAATACTTTTGACTCAGTGAGATCATGTTTATTCTGTGAAGGGAGAGTTCAGCTTCGACGAAAGGACCTGGAAGAACATTTCCTCATCAGCAAAAGAACTAATTTCCGGCCTTCTGACCGTGGATCCTAGCAGGAGACCGAGTGCCCTAGATGTAAGATACTCAAATTTAATACTCCAATAAGACCTCTTAAAGTTTTTTTCTCCTATGAATAGACGGATTTAGTAGCTATAAAAGCGAATTGCTGTCAAGAGAAATCCGTGCGTTTCTCGTAACTGTAGACTTAAATTGTACTAGACTGACGAGGGTAACGTAAATTCATTGCATAGTCCTTTAAAGAATCGAGAACAAGCAACTATTCTTGCCCGTGATAATTTCTGAAGTAATGTACCTGCTCTTCGAGTGACACTAACTTGCTGTTCGAACAGCTTCTCAATCATCCGTGGGTGATAGGTGATTTGGCCAAGGAGGAGCAGATGGACCCAGAAATCGTCACAAGGCTGCAGAGCTTCAACGCCAGGCGCAAATTACGTGCAGCGGCGATTGCCAGCGTGTGGAGCAGCACCATATTCCTGAGGACCAAGAAGCTGAAATCTCTGCTCGGGTCTCATGACCTTTCGCAAGAGGAACTGGAGAATCTTAAGGTTAACTTCAAGAAAATGTGAGCCATTGTCCCCGAATCCCCTGCACACATGCTTTCATTCAGGTTCTCCGCTTTTATGGGAACTTTGAATATGTTTTAATTACAAGAACGCATGCTTGGCTCATCGCAGATGCGCTAACGGAGACAACGCCACCCTATCGGAATTCAAAGAGGTTCTGAAGGCAATGAAAATGTCGTCACTAGTCCCCCTGGCGCCTCGCATCTTTGACCTATTTGACAACAACCGCGATGGAACCGTCGATATGAGAGAGATACTGTGCGGCTTCTCCAGCCTCAGGAACTCCCGTGGGGACGATGCTCTACGCCTGTGTTTCGAGGTGCGTTAATCTCCATTGTCTCCATAGAAGAGAATAACACACTTCAAGAAAGTTTTAGAGTCGGACAGTAAGATGCTCTACTAAGAACTAGGAGGGATTTTAAGGTACACCTGATTATTTGTAGAGCCCCAGTAGCATTATTTGTCCGCTATACCATGTCGGGAAGCAACAGATTAGAAGTTCAGTACCGGTGCGAAAATTCCATTTATGTATTCTGTAGAAACATATCACCTTCCAGTTAGATAACTTAATTTTCGAGGAAAACGGGCACTTTCTGCGATCTTTTCCTGTAATAACTGTAACAAACCGACCAAAATAAGCTATCTTTTCTTACCAGCCCCCCAAAAAATCTATCCTTTTCAACTCTGGACACGAGACCAGAGATCCTGTCAGAAAAATGAAACTCATGCTGACGTTAGTTCTGTGCGAACAACAGATGTACGATACAGATCGATCCGGGTGCATCACCAAGGAAGAAGTGGCTTCCATGCTAAGGGTAATACCACCTTTCAACTTTTTTCACTAAATTCATTGGATTTATTGTTTCTCCAAGTTGAAAAGGTGACGTTCCGATGATGACTCTTTCAACAGGCTTTGCCCGACGATTGCCTTCCCAAGGACATCACCGAACCGGGAAAGCTAGACGAGATATTCGACCAGATGGATGCCAACAGCGACGGGAAAGTCACCTTCGAAGAGTTCAAAGCGGCGATGCAGAGAGACAGCTCCCTACAAGATGTTGTGCTCTCTTCTCTTCGTCCGTCATAGTTTCCTGCTACTTCTGTGTTACGCCATAATAAAAAAGTTTTGTTTTCATGAAGTTTCTCTGTCTCTTTGTATCGGCCACATAAAAACTGTTGAGCAGAGAGAGAGACAGACTAATGTTCATTGCTATCTGTTGGCAACTGTCATTGTAATGATATTTCAAGGAGCCAAGCCTGGTTAAACTTCCATCCATACCTTTTCTTTTTTGTTAAAGGACAAGGTTTCCCTTAACTGCGTTCGTTTCACGGAAAATGACTTCCAGGAAAATGTTTTCCGGATTTTCCGGTGTTCGTTTTACGGAAAATCAACTACTCAAGGAAATTGTTTCCATCAATAGTAAAAACTACCTTCAAAGATAAGGAAAATGTTTTTCCATAACTTCTTCAACCTATATATATATATTTTCTTTCTTTCCTTTTCATCTTTCTTCCTTAGCTTGGCCGGTGGCCGGCCCCGATAGCAGCCGGCGACCGGCGACCGGCCGCGGTTGCGAGCCAACTTGAGCTTCGCCTTGGGCGGCGACGCTCCACCTAGCCCGATCTGTGGAAGCTCAGCTTGCCCAAGCTCGGGCCTCGCCAGATCGGGCGAGGCGGAGCCTCGCGCCGATGTGGGGCGGAGCTTTGGCCTCGCCGGATCCGGCGAGCGGGCGGGGCTCGTGCCTCGCCCGAGCTCGCCGGATCGCGACGGAGCTTGGGCTCGCCTAGATCGGGAGACCGAGCTCCGCCCGGATCCGGCGAGCTCGCGGCTCGCCAAATCCCGCGAGCTCGCGACGAACCGAACCCGGCAAGCTCGGGCGAGATCGGCCCGAGCCTCGAGTTGATCTCGCCGAGCTCGCCGGTTCGCAACCGGATCTTGGTCGGCCGCCGGGCGATCAACCATCGTCAAGCATGCGGTGGCGGAGGAAGAGGAAGGAGGAGGAAGAAGGAGGAGGAAGGAGGAAGGAGAAGGAAAAGAAAAGGAAATAATAAAAAGAAAAAGAAAGAAAAAATAAAACTAATGAACGGTGGAAGATAATAAAAAATTGTATTTTTTAAAATTACAAATTTTTTGGTCAATTAAAAATATTAAAATTCAATTTTTTGATAATTTTTCCTAAACAATTAAATTAGTTAACGAACGGTGGAAAATATTTTCCACTCAAAATTTAAGTTTCAGCCGAACACCGGAAAATATAGCCACTTTCCTGAAAAATGACTTCTAGGAAAATTTTTTCCGGAGATGGCCCATTTTTCGTGAAACGAACGTAGCCTAAAAGACCATTTAAGCATTTACATCAATAATTAAAGTAACTGAAGTAACTCAACTGATGTATTTTCTTGGGCAAGCTCTAGTATTTGCTTAGCTTAAGATGGAGGATTTTCCACACTCAGGTAAAAAGGAGAACGAATTAAACTCGCATAACATCCAAAATTGCATCAAAAGAAGAACCCAAGCGAGGGTTACACATGTCCAATCCTCTCCCTTATTCATTAGAACCATAGTATTCACACAACTCACATTTACAGTGTGCTACCTACTCTTGGTTGCTCTAAAATAAATAATGCACTAACGCTAAGGACCCAAAAAAGGCACATATACCTAACTATATCCACCCAATGTGGCGAATGTTGTGCTATCTTTAATGAAGATCAATCCTAGCTATTGCTTTATCAGACTTGTTACATTAGACAATATATTTCTGACTACGGACCTCTGTAATGCCTCCATCCCTGAAGCCACTCTGCAGATCCCACCTCTCCAGGTAAATTGGAGCAAACAGTAAAGCTCGACTGGCAAATGGTATGCTGGGTGGGCTATATAAGAGGGGAAAAAAAAAATACCTATCAATAATTGATAGGAATTGATATCCCTCTCTACCTGTGGATAACAAAATAAACTTCAAACAGGAAAAAGTGATGGCAAAAACCAGCAAAGCTTGTATGAGCAGTCATGCATGCATCAATATATATTCTACCTTTTAGCAAAACATTTGAAACACCACACTGAACAAAAAACCTATGATCTACATACTCCTCCTCAACTGAAAGGAAAACAGTTGAGAAACTCTACTCACACCTTTCAGAGCTGTTCACGGATGTAAGCCATGGATCTGAGCATTGAGCCTAGAGTGTCCCTTGAAACCTGAAATTTCAGCTCTGTTTCTCCAGTGGATGTCTTCGTATCTTGAAGCTGGAAAAGGGATAGCAATATAGTGTTGTAAGCAAGGATTAAATGAACCCAGTCAACGACACATGAGAACACATTGTTTTGGACAAGTCGCACAGTTTTAAGGTTCCCTCTCAGATAACTAACTAAAGAACACAACTCTCAAACATGAAGGAGAGATGATTCTTCTCGAGCATGTGAGGAACAAAAAAGTTAATCCCCATGAAAAGATATAACTGCACAGTGACTTTCCTCATGTACGGGATCCTAGAAGGACATAAATCAAATCCAAGACAAGTCCAATTTCCTGAAGGTCGCCAGGACAATCATGCACCGAGTTTCCAACAAAAAGCAACATCTGCGAGCTTTTGCTTGCAAGGGGAATTTCAAAGTTTAGCTCAACCCCCCATGTCTCTTATGCACCTTCTCCTACATTGAAAACCTAATTATAAAACGTCATAAACATACTTCCTCTAAAGCCCAAAACATTTAGGGGCATGGAACGTCTTGAAGGAAGAAAAACCCTGACACCATTGTTGGACAGTCAGAAATTACACATCCTAATACGAAAAACTAGAAATTGATGTGGTGTACAAAACAATAGCTGCTAATATGACAGATATCACTGTAAAATATCTATATATCACCAACTACATAAGAATTAATGACCTAAGAGATTCTACTCACCAAGAAAGGTTAAATGCTGAAACACTGAAGCCATAGGAGAAAAGGTGTCAAGCCTTTGCAATACCTTCAAATTGATGACAGCAACCTTATTGGTTGGGGATGAGAGCTGTTGGCTGATGTAGGCCATGGACCTCAACATGGGCTCTAACGTGACTCTTGTTAACCTGAACTGCACCTCTGTCTCTCCACAAGGAATCTTTCCATAGTCTTGCAGCTACAAAAAGGTGAGTGAAAATGAAATGGGCTTGTAAGCAATATCCACACAGAGAGAGAGCGAGAAAGACCTCAAACGTATGGGTATATTCACATCAGAATGATCATATAATTCCAATCAGCCCACATACATACTTAACCAATGGAACCACAGAAAGAACACGTGCTTATACTGAGATAAGCAACAAAAACTACCTTCCAGACGACAATGAACAACACGGTGTCTTTCAAATATTTAACAAGTACGTAAATGTAAATGTCTCAACTCTGAAATGGAAATTATCAATGATATGCAAGTGGTTAACATTAGTTTACAATCAGGGAAAAAAAGCCTGATGTACAAAAAGCATAACCATATGGAAAGGCACAGAAACTCGTACCTTCAAATTAACTACAGCGATTTTACCAGCCAATGCTGCAGTACTACTCTCAATTATCCAAGTCATGGACTTAAAACAAGTTAGAACAACCTACATTAAGACAAAACAATTAGAAATTGACACAAAATGTTGAACTACCTTTTAACAAATTAGAAAAGCCGCAAAAACCCCAACCTTATACTCATGTGACGCATTTACCCTCCGTCAAAGTTCCATTAGATGATTTTTTAGCCAAACAACGTCAGTTTTATTTCGCTTAAGCCACATGAGCACCGTGGCAAACACCATTTGCTTTCTAGCATCCATGTCAGTAGTTCTTCAACAGTTCTTATTTGTAGAATTTTGATGGAGCATAAATGTGCCACATAGGTACAAGTTAGGAATTCTTGGTGTCACAGAAAAATGTTTGGGGTAAGTGTATCACAGCAGGCATAGTTTAGGGTTTTTGGTGGCTTTTGCCCTCCAACAAATTCACAAGATGAAAAATGATGCAGGAAAAATTTAGAAGTAAGAGAAGAAAAATGCTTCCTACTGTGTTGTCAAGTGTGCCATTGTCACGTTGAATTGACACAGGGGCGAGGCTGGGCTGAGTTAAATCAGCCACAGGAACTCCATTGTTGTTAAGGTTAAAACGAGGAGGATAGGCACCTTGCCAAGGCCACAATGCTGGGAACATCTCGGGGACAGATGATGAGGTTTTCTTGCTACTGTCCTTATTACTTCCACTGCTCTGTGAACTTGGCAGAGCCACTTTAGGGATGCCTTTCTTCACGGAAGCTATCTTTCTAATACCCTCTTTTAGAGCACTCATTGCAGCATTATACGTTTCCACGGCAATTGCTCCTTCCTCAGCATACTGGATGGCTTCCCGACATAGACTGTTGAAGCGAGACATAAGAGTTTCAATACCATGAGGATCAGAATTCTGTTCTTCAGATCCCAACAGAGATTTCGCATTGCTGGTCCATCGCTTTAATATGTAATGAGAAGGAAGGGTAAGTACATTTGTCACAGTGAAGACAGTCAATATATGTCTGCAGAGTACTCCTGAGTACTCAAACATTCGACAGCTGCAGCTTGCTTTCATCCCAGATACATTCAGAGTAACTATGAATGCCTTGTCGTCATGTTCATATTTAGCGACCCTGTATTTATTGATTACTCCATCATCCTCAATCTTGTTTGCAGTATACACAAAAGTTTCAACTAGTTCCTCCTGGAACTTGGCAAAAATTTTCTTTGAGTAAAGGTTTGCTGCCTGTTGTTCCATAGGTGATGGAGTTTTCAGGACTGGTGTGGTGCCCATGGTATCATAATCTGCTTCTATTTCCTTCTCTAATGAACTTTCCAGAGCCCTTTCATACTGCTTAAAAAACAAGGGGACTGTTGTTTGTTGGTTCACGTATCCATCAAAGAATGAGCTCACCCCTTGGTTTGATGAGATTGCAGCGAAGAAAGTGTCATGAAAATAAACCGGAGCCCATTGCTTCCTAGCATTATATACTGCTTGAAGCCACTCGTTTTTTTGGAGACCATACCTGTCAAGAAGAGCGACCCATGATGCTTCAAAATCCTCAATAGTTTCAGCAAAGTTAATGCAACTGTACAAATCCCCGTAAAAAGAAGGATGAGCAAGGTAGATGTGAGCCAATCTTTCCTGGCCCTCCCTTAATATGTGCCACTTGCAGATACAGTGACGAGTTTGTGGAAGTACTTGAGCCACTGCAGCTTGTATGGCTCTATCCTGGTCAGTAGTTATAGAAACAGGGGGTCTATCATTCATTGCAGATAGCCATGTCCTAAAGAGCCAAGCAAAGGATGATTCAGACTCATCTAGAAGTAATGCACAACCAAACAATATCATCTGACCATGATTATTTATGCCAGTGAAAGGAGCGAAGGGAACTTGGTACTGATTTGGTCTATACATTGTGTCAAAAACTACAGCATCTCCAAAGTAGGTATATGCTGCCCTTGATCTTGCGTCAGCCCAAAAGACATTAGTCATGCGGTTATCATCATCAAGCTGGATTGCATAATAAAAACCGGGGTTTTCCGCTTGCATTTTCTTAAAATAGTCAAGAAGGTTTTGTGCATCTCGTCCCAGATTTCTCTTCTGAGTACTGGGTCTCATGTAGTTGATAGAACCAATGTTTCTTGCCAGGTGATTTGATTCGATAGGGGAGATATTCCTCCCTCCTCTATTTGGCTCAATAGAGATATGGTTCCCATCCAAAGAAGTATGAGCATCACTAATAGCATCTAGAGGTTCACTCACATTCTTTGTAGCACCAGCAAAATGCCTACGTGGTCGGAGATGATGCACTTTACTAGGAGTTGCTGTTGAATGGTTATGCTCCTCCACAAACTTTGACACAACCCAATTGTCTGAGTCTTTCCTCTCAATTCTGAGCATTGCATTGCAGCTTTCTATATTTTTCCTTTTCAAAACCTCTCTGGAACACGCAAAATCCCAACTTACAATCGGCCCATCAGGCCTACAACGGCTAAACTGACCAACCTGGGTGCTGAAACCGACGTGCCTAGAATATGCATCATAGAAGCTTCTTGCAGCTTCTTCCGATTCGAACTGCATTCCAACACATGGTTTCGCCCTTATGTCATAGCCTGAAGTAGTTGTCTCCTGGCCTGAAGAAGTGTCGCTTGCACTCTCTTGATCACCCCGGTCACGCACAAAATTTTGAGCGACGCGGTGTCCCCTGGGGACCCCCTTTTTATCAACCGATTCAACCTCCATTGTATCTAACTCATGACCCAAAGTAGAAAGCAGCGGCTGCAAATGGCTACCATAGGCTCTCCGCACCTACTCATATCATTAAAGATGTGAAAAGAGCCATGCTAAGCATCTCCCCAAGTGGCGAAAAGTATGATATGGGAACTACATCCTGCAAAGCCGAAAAAAGCACGACCAAGTGAAGGAAATTCACCCATAAAATGAAAAAAAAAAAAAAAAAAAAAAAAAAGATTCCTTTTTTCTTAACTGGAAAAACAGAGAATTTCAATCGCGTGGAAAACGCGATATCATCACCAGCCTCAAAAATCAAGATGAGTAAATTCACTACAGCATCACTGCTCCACAAATTAAAACAGAAAACAGGAATGATCCGACAGTGGTTAACGACTGCAGCTCCTTCCGAATAGCTTCCACCGCTCTAATTCCTACACTCCGAAATAATGGAACCACAGAGTTCGAGAGAGAGCATCGATTTCGACCTCGACCACGGCCTCGACCGCGCAGAGGAACTTACTTCCGCAGCGCGAACGCTACACACCATAGAAAAAACACGGCGCGACATGCATTTCTTCCGAAATTAAACAATGCATCCCGTCATTCCCCCGGGCCGAAGACGGAAGAGCCGAAATCGAATCGAACGACGAGGCGAACTTACGCGGCTACTACTGAGTTCGGCGCTCGAGCGATTAATCGCGCGTCGCACAGCGAATTCGAACGGCGCCAGCCGCCCCTCGTACGCTCCGGTGAGCTTTCCGGGCTCGCTTCTGCCTCGATTTCGGCGAGCTGGCGCCGGAGCCGGTGATTTTCCGGGGACTCGGGGCGGAAGAGCGGCACCGCAACTGACAGAAGAAGAAGAAGAAGAAGAAGAAGAAATGCGGGACCGGGGGTGCTGTTTCGTTTTGCCGTTTCTTGTCATCGTCGATGTGTGCATTTACGCCCCGGTACTCTGTATTTATTACGGACGGCGTCTCCTCCGTTCTCTAGCGTTCCAATTGGGTCCATCGTTCCAGCAAATTGGACCCCGTTAATAAATGCTTCTTTAGTGTCAGGGAAATTTCTAAATAAGAGTCCGAAATACTCTTAATTTTTTAAATAAAGATTTGAAATTAATTTTAAACTGCCATCATGATCTCAATTAGGAGACTAAAAGTTCTTTCATTTTCTCAACTAAACGTTTTCAAATAATGATTTGAAATGGTCATGTCGGTCTTAAATAAATGACTCTTTCCTTTTTTTTTTTCTTTCTATTTTCCTTTTTCCCTTTTTTCCCTGTAAAAAAGACAAACTAAGAAAAAAAAGCTAAAACTTAAAAAAAATAAAGAAAAGAAAAGATTTTTTAAAAAAAAACAAGCATAGGGCTATGGCCAACTCTCCCAACTATTATTTATTTATTTATTTTAGTTTTAGCCTTTTTTTTATTTTTTAAGTTTGTTATTGTTAAAAAATAGAAAAAGGAAAAATGAAAGAAAATAGAAAAAGTAAAAAAAGAAAAAAGAAAATATCCTTGTCCAATTGGTGAGGTTAGGCCTTTTTTTTTTTAATACTGATATGGCTACTTTAGGCCATTATTTAAAAAAAATATTCATTTCAAGCTCTTATTTAAGAAAATGAAAGCACTTTAAGTCTCTATTTGAGACAAAATTTAATTCATCACCTAATTTGAGAAATTGATGGCACCTCAAATCCTTGTTTCAAATTTTCTCTTTGTCTCAAGACATTATCGAGTGCATTTGAGAAACTTGACTAAAAAAAAATAGAACTAATATCACAAAAACTCTAAATTTGTATACTTATATCAAATTTATACAAATTAATTATTTGTCTAAATTAATTTTTTGACTACCAAAAATCTCAAACTAGTTTCATTGCCAATGGTAGTTGAAAGTGTATTCGTTTAGTTGGTCGACCGGATAAAATCAGGATATGATATATTTTATCCTATCCCATATTTGGTAGCTGTCTAGGATAGGATAAGGTCGGATATAGATGGGATATAGACCGGATAAAAAAATCCGAGGGGAGGTGGGATAAGGTCGAATAGGATCGAAACATAAAACCCTATAACTTTTTTTTTTTCTCCGTTGTTCTCTGTTTCCAAAGTATCAATGTTGAAGTCTTCTCCTTAATAGCTCTCCGATCCTCATCGAAATTTTACGAAAGCCTTCTTTCTCTGCTAGGTAAGACCCGTCCGCCTGCGATTGCCTGCTGGTCGCCCTACTGATCGATTCCCCCACCGTGATGTTTTCCCAGCTTCGATTGCACCCCGGCCACCGAGGCGCAATCGAAGTGGGATGCTCGATTAGTGGGTGCATATATACTCGTTCAGAGGAGCACACGGAACAAGGCCAACAAAAGCGAGCCACATTGCGCTTGAAGGAAGCAAGCTCCTCTCTGAGCTGCATTGTGGAGTCAGTGCAAGCCTCTGCTTTTCTCTGTGCTTTCGTCTGCTTTTGCAATGGCTCTGGTTGGAGCAACCGCAGCACCCCCGCCGCTCAAGCTCTTTGTTTCTTTACTCCTCCTCGTTTGCCTCTGCTTGCTTTATCTTTGTCAGGGTACATTTTTTGCCTTCTTTTTCCCTTCAAATTTCCCCTCTCTCTCTCTCTCTCTCTCTCTCTCTCGGCGAGTTTGTTTCATTCGTCCTGGTCTCTTGTTGCTTTTTGACTTGGAAGGAAAGTTGGTGTACTGTTTGTTGTGACGTCTGGTTAGCTTCTCCATCTCTCGAGGGGTGTCCTGATTTTCTCTTCCATGTCCTCAGGGTCTGCCATCCTTGCGATCACAGCCTTCTCAATAAGAGCTTACTTGATCAGTGCCTTTGTTGGGTCTAATTGTTTTTGATCGAGACAAAAGAAATATATGCATTTCTGGGGGTGTTATGTTTAATGGGTCACTTCTTCTTTGGAAAAATTCCAGGTTTTCTTCTTGTTCTGTTTGGCTCATCGGAGGATAGCAAGGTTTTTTACGAGAAAAAATAATCATGTTTGTGCCTTGTCTCTTTGATCTTTCCTAGTGGCCATTCAATTTTCCATTGTCTTTGATCTTTTTCTTTTCTGTAGTTCACAAAATAATAGATTGGATAGGATAGGATAGGAGGATATCCGACTTTAAATCTATAGTTCACTAAACAGTTGATGGGATATGAAGAAATCCATTAATTTTTTTATCCAATCCTATCCAATTCTATCTCGTTTAGAAATCCGAACGATCAAACACAGCCTTAGATTTTAAACATATGTAATAGCATATGGTTTTTGTTGTATTAATCCAATTTAAAGAAAACTAATAAAGGGAAAATTTGTCACAAACGTATTAATTTGGAGTTTTTGATACTCAAATAACTAGTTTGGATAAAATTTTTCTAATTTGGGAATTTTGATTGTCAAAAAATTAATTTTTGATAAATTTGTAATAGACATACTAGTTTAAGATTTTTTGTAGTATTAACAAAAAATATATATAATTTGCGAATAAATATATTAAGTTCTGAAAATATTTATAATACATATCACAAGAGACATCGAAAATCGAAAACTTTCGCTATATAATCGTTTCATTGGAATTCAGTTTAAAAAAAAATAAAATCGTGGTGAAATCCAATTTCTCTCCTAATTTTTTGCGAAGTTGCATAATCGGAGGCTGCACGCTGCCAAAATTCAGTTTCGAAATTACAGTCTAAAAGCATTAACTCGAATCGAATTGAAGACGCCAAATATATTCGATATACAAGGTTGCCCCAAAAGAATCAAAGCAAAAACCACATAACTGTTTCGCCTTCGCAAGAAAGATATCTTCAACGCTTACGTCCTGAACAGACAGACAGATCTCTCTTTCTTATCCCTTACGATGCGAGCGACCACGACGGTGATGTCGTCGGGCTTGCCCCCGCGGCGGCGCTCCTCGCCGCAGTGCTTCCCCAGGTCTTCGGAGAAGGGCGTCCTCGCGGTCTTGTCGAGGGAGTTGGCGTGCGCTCGGGCGGCTATCGAAGATGCAATGTCCCCGAGATCCTTGCCTCCTCTGATCCCGGCTTCGGCCACGTCCTTGATTTGATCCGCGAACAGGTTGTCGAACAGCCCGTCCGTCCCGGCGACGATGATGTCCCCCTCGCGTGCTTCCACTTCGTAGCTCTGGACATTCATGCGAAAATCGTTATCAAGCCAAAGAAAATCACAAGGGAGCTGTCGAATCAGTTGATATGAACACATGTAGAGATTTGCTGATAAACATAAGGCTCCTGCGGATTATATCATGTTATGATTCGGGTTTCAGGCGGTTTATGAATTCAAAACCCGGACCATTCGACATGTCGAACGTGAAAGGCGGCTCGTAATCTCAGTATATAGCGAACCAAATTTTGCAAATCTCCATCTGCAAATTTTGTTTTACCTGGGCTGAGCTGGGCATACCGTAGAGCCCCGCCGCCGTACTTCTTCCGAGCTGATTTGGACGATTGAAACCGTATTCTTGGACCGACGACCGGTAAACTCCCTCGCCCTTTCGGAACCGCACGAACCCGCTGTCACCTACGTTCACGACCTGCAAACGACCCTGCGACGAGGAACGCACAACCGAGAATTTCATGGGAGTTCAGTAACACGGATTAGTCGACTCGGCGACACCACGAAGTAAAAGGACGTTACATTGTCGGCCAGCGTCAATAGACACGCCGTGGCGGATCCCCTGACGGAGGTCCTGTCGAAGGCCGCGCCGAGGACCGACTTGAGGTCCACGTGACCGGCCTCCTGCCTCCGGACCTCGTCGGCGCAGCCCGTCATGAGGCCCCGGGCGTACTCCCCCGGGTCGACGCCCAGCCCGACCCAACTCCCGACCCCGTCGGACACGCCAATGGTGTTCTTCTCGGAGCATATGAAGTGGGCGTCGTCGCCGTCGGGGAAGACGGCCCGCTTCTTCGGCACGTAGCACGACCCGGCGATCATCCTTAATTTCCGGTTCTTGGGAGCCCGGCGGGCACCACAAAGGAAGCTCATGCTTGTGTGTACTCTGGAAGGTCGATACGTTAGGGTGTACATAAAAAGATGAAAAGAGGGAGACGGATCTTTAGTATTAGATCTTGTAATGGTTGGATTAGGTTTTCGAATTCTAGTTGATGTAAAATTACGAGAAAAATCAAATTTCTTTGATTTCAGTTAAATTATCCTCTTTTTTTTGTTCTTCTTCTTAAGTAGATTTTATCTTTGTGAAAATATCCCTCGGGATTGGATTTGCAAGGCAGGATGGATTATCTGCAGTTTTATCTATTCTCTTCTACTTTTTTGAAATTTCTTTTTTCGGTCTTTTTTTTCTGTCATAATTATAATTTTGATAGTATAAAAGTAAATATTTTGAAGATTTTGTCACGTTTCATGATGATTCCAAGAGATCCTAGGTTTAATTATTTATTTATCTTTGATGAATAAAAGGATGATAAAAATAATTATACTTGGCTAATAATTAGAAATAGATTGACTGCCATATAATATCATTAGAAATTAGAAATAGATTTAGAAGCACAGAACTGCTCCCATTTACTACAAGAATAATTCAGAAAAAGGAGAGCGCAAATTACAAGCTCTATAATGACTATAGAGGCTCTGACAAAGTGCAGCTTTCAACTTGCTTCTATTGATGACTGTAGAGGCGTAAGAAGGAATCGAATTGGTTACTAGATGAGTCGAATACTACAATTTTAATTAGAGGAGAAACTTCCATTAATTTGCTAAGATCAAGAGAAACTTAGTAGGTGAAAAAAAGTGTACAGCCGAAAGTGTAGCACAAGATGTCACACTTGTTGAGGAAAGTACAAGTGACAAGGGATGTCCGAAAAACTTTGATCAAGGGAAGCCACCAATGGAGTGTTGTGGCCCGTTTTGTTGGGCGAGCATCTCTATTCCTCATAAGACTTGAGGTAGGCCATTAATTGTTCAAGAACATAGGGAAGCAACTGAACAGCTTGTAATGAGAGTGTTGCACATTTGAGTGGGGGAGAATGTCACGGATCTAAAGAAGCTAGTAGCATTGGGGTTAAGAGTGAGTGATGCATAAGGAATGATACAATTGGCTCATCTCTATGGAGCAAGTGGTGTTAGGGTGTTTGTGCTAATCCTTCCATATGCACAAACTAGTTTGGTGTCAGGGCAAAACAAGCTGTTGTGCACAATATATTCGGTGTGTCTCACTTGAGGGACCAAATGCCTGAAATAAGTTAAGCGTGGAACAATTCAATACGAGGATGTTATTCACCATATTATTCTTAGGAGAAAACCGGCATGTTGTTCTAATCTCACAAGGCGTTGCACAAGCTATTTCGAGATCAAAGAACCACGGACTTGTGACATGAGAAGAAAAATAATAGTAAAAGTACGTAACAATGATGTGATTATTCATGCGGAAAATTCAAAATCAAAGAAGCTTAAATTTTCATGATTTATTCATGATAAGAGGGATGAAAACATGCCTTTATCCATAGTAATAATCTTGAAAAAAAATGATGGTTGAAGATATAGAAGCAAATAAAGAAATCCAATTTCTCTATCGTAGCCCACTTTTATGACACTGTATTTTATTTGATCGATGATATAATACAACCTTTTGGTGTCTTGGATGGAGAGAGGACCCGGCTCTTTATATAAGCTATTAATAAGTGCCTTTACTTGGTGGCTTCCATTAAAACATATAAAAGAGTTGTATCTTTTCATAAGAGTAGCACATTTTCATCTCAATAAGAATCACAACTTTCCGTAGCAATTGTACCTTTTCATATTCATAATTGATACGTTTTTAGCACTTAATAGTTAGCAGACCATTAATTAATAAGCCACAATTATTCGAACAAAGTAAACACAAAAAATATCAAAAGAGAATTGAAAGATCTTATTCGAGTATTGACCATCGGTGCAACAAGTTGCGTAATCACAAAATGCATGCAAAATCTCTCCACGTCTTTTCCGCCTTCAAAAGCTCAAACACAAGAGACACAAGAAACGGCCGTCGCCGTCGACGCCAACGGCGAATCCGCTGTTGTCGTGGATGACAACGACACCGATGAGGACAGCAACTTCTCGGTCCTCCGCTGCCGCCGCCGCCGCCACCAGCACCGCCGTCAGTTCTCCCTGATACGTCCACTTTATCAGCTCCAGAGCTCGACTCACTTGTCTCCATCAATGCACTCCCGTGGACGATCTCTTTCCCGGACTCCGGATCGAAGATCAAGTCGATGTCGTCTTCGAATCCGTTGATCTCGTCGAACAAATCTGGCAGGCTGGGAATTGGCAGCTGTGCGAAGCCCATGTCGTCGGAGCAGCTCCACGGAAGCTCGCCATCTCCGGTGGCGGAAGCTTTGATTCGAGGTGGTCGAGGCTGCTGTTGCGGCACGGGGGCAGGTGAATGCGACCGACTTCGGTCGTCATTAGAATCCACATTGCGAAGCGGCTGCGGCAGTTGGTCGGAGCCGAAGCGATCGATGCGGATGCCTTTCTTCTTCAGGCGGTCGGCGTAGACGCCGACATCGAAGTTGGTGACGGCGTTCGCCCCTCTGTGTTGGATCGCCGCCATGTCGTAGGCTTCCGCGGCCTCCTCTTGAGTGCCTGCGGGGGTGAGGAAAATCGATTCGCATTTTTTTTTTAAACCTAATAAAAAACAATTAATTAACGGCCCCGGAGAATTAGTAAGACTCATCAGAAATCCTAATCAAAGTAGAAATTCAAATTAACAGATCGTTTTTATTTTTTATTTTTATTACAGCGACTCTTTATTGGCACTAAATATTTATTTGCCAGTAATTAAAAAAAAAAATGTACAGTGTACAACATGTATGTATGTAGAGAGAGAGAGAGAGAGAGATGGACCGTAGGTGCCCAAGTAGATGTACTTGTTGCCATGTACTCTTCCAATGCGAGCCTCCCATCGCCCATTACGGTGGTGCCTATTTTACCAAAAACAAATTAATAAAATACAACAAAATTCGAACAATATCAACCCAAAATATCATTTTATCTGATTTATATTAATAACGACAATTTGCACGAATTCGAGTAAGAATTTCTCATCTTTCAGGAGGATTATGATATTATCTCAACTCTTATCCTAACCGATTTCCTTAACAAGCAGCATGAAATGATTTCCCAAGATCAGGTCCTATTTTGCAAATTCCACGTGAACCTAACACATATTCGAGATGGCTTGATTCAATGTAGAAAAGAAAATGACTTTTTTAACCTGGCCACACCGCGATATTTTGAGATTCCTCTGGAGAATCCTTGGCTGTGCCGCCGTAGTGACGCTAAGTACTCGTCTCGGGAGAGGCTCTGCATTTCTTCGAGCGGTTTTTTGTACTCGCTGATCTGAATAGAGTGGGGCGGATGGATTGAGATCGATTGGCATCAAAATTTACATTCGATGATATTTGATAGGATAATTCATTTCTTTTTGATAATAATTACTTAAAAATAAGGAAATCTATTTTACCGGAAAATTGAGGGGGGCGTGGGGTCCATAGTATTTTAGGGCAGCAAGGTCGTACGTACGAGCAGCAGCCTCCTCACTATCGTATGCCCCTGTATCATATTTTGGGAAAAAAAATATAATTTTTGCCCTCGTTTCTTGATTGTTTAAATAAATAAATAAGGAGAAGGGGGGCCCCGAGATCTACGGCTTACCCAAGTAAACTGGGCGGCGACGAAAGGAGTTGGTGAACGTTGAGAGAGAGAGAGCGAGCAATTCGACAAAAAAAAAGGGGGTCATCATCACCATCCACATCAAACGCAGTCAGCAAACGCAAGAAAACAGATTTGACAATTGTATAGAATTCTCGCCGATGAAGCGAATCTCACTGTCTTTTCTTCAATAAAGCAGAGTTTTTGTCACAGAGAGAGACAGAAAGACAGAGAGAGAATCGTGGACTACACACCTTGTCGTCCTCTTCTGCTTCCGGAGCTGTAGGTCTTATCCCAGAGGTGGGCTTCGAATCTGTTCGTCCATCTGTGCCTGTTCCACCCACCCGCCAATGAATCTCAAAACCCCATGCAAGAGAAGGACAATATACAGAGAGAGAGAGACAGAGAGAGAGACTTGGTGACTCCTCTGTAAACGGAGCTCCTCCTCCTCCTGCACGAGCTCTGCTCATGACCATTCGGAGGTTCGCCGGCGTTCCGAGCTCTCCGGGCGCGTCTCCGTATCGGCTTTGGCTCCGATGGGTCATTGGGGTCGGACCCAGAAGGCAAACTTGAAAAAGATGAAGACGAAGGAGGAGGAGAACCTCTTTTCATTGGGTTGGGCTCTGTTTTTCTTGCTGTCTCAAACCATAGAGAGAGAGAGAGAGAGAGAGAGAGAGAGAGAGAGAGAGAGAGAGAGAGAGAGAGGAATTACATATGAATGAAAGAGAAGGATGGAGGGGGGTCTGTTAACTTTGCGGCCCTCTCCAGATGGACTTTGCTGACTTGGATGCAATTAATCTGTAGCTGTTTTCCAAATTGGTGGGGAGAGAGAGAGTGAGAAAAACTCAAAGGAGAAAGACAGAGGGTGAGTAAGCTCTAAATAAAATAATAATAATAATAATTAAAAAAAAGCAAATGAGAGGTGAAAGATAACCCGGAGAGCCTACTAACTCTGAATGCATTTAACCCTGGGGTTAAGGCTAACCAGGGTGTGAGGTTAAAATAGGGTTAGTGATCCCTTGTGGAAGTGGGCAAGTTAATAAAAAGCAGGGTGAATTCGATGAAAGCAATTGACGCTTCGGCCACAGCAACCAGCCATTGCTCCCCCCAATGGGCTTTCGTTTCCCTTTTGAGAGGGTCCTTTCCAAATAAAATTATTAAAAATTGCCGAGTCATTTTGAAAAATTGTTAATAATCACTTCTCGATCCAATTAAGGATGGCAAGGAAATTGCCGCCGCCTATCAACAGCCGCCGGCCGATTGACTACATTCACAATTCCATCTCGGATCATGTCCAGAAAGTAGTACCCAAGAGTATATATTGTAAGGTTATGTTCAACGATCAGAATAAAATTCATTATAGGATAAGATTTGTCCTCTCATATATTTGGTACTTACTCAAGACAATATAAAATAGGATATAAATGTATATAAACTGGATAAAATTATTCCATCGATGAAGTGTGGATAGAATTTTCAATATTTATAATGAAAAAGTTATTTTTCTTGAATAATAAATTTTTTTAAATTAACAAAATTAAAATTATATTTCAATATAAATTACATTTGAATACTAATATAAGAAATTAAAAATAACAAAAAATAAAAATTCATTTTTTTTAATTTAATCTTCTTTTTATTTATATATTCAAATTTAATTCTATTTTATAATATAAATTCAATATATGAATTTAAATTTATTACATATTTTAGGTATTTTAGAATTTTAGGTATATTAGTTCAATTCAATATTTAATAAAATTTTACTAGGGAATGATGAAGGGGAAGAAAGAAATAAAAAAAGAAATTAATTAAAAGAGAGAGAAAAAAGAAAATAAAAAAATATATTAGATAAGAGTATGGCGAGAAATTTTTTCCATCTTTATGTAAATTTATATTTATTTATTTATTTATATATTATGTGATATATCTAACTTTATTACTACAACTACTAAATAATTAATATAATATAGGAAAATTTCTAGATTTCGTTTCATATATCATCTACTCTTATCATGATTAGAAATTCATAAAGCCACACGAAACCTAAGATTGAATCAATCACTTGTTAAGAAAAAAAGGACAATTTGATTTGTAGAAGTACACGATGGAATGGTTTATAGGTACTCGCATGATTGAAAGCATGATACGATCTGATCTTGGATTTTCCTTGTTTCTAAGGAAACGAAAACAACAAAGGATGTTGAAAACAAACTTTAAGGGTTTGTTCAGTAATCATTTTATTTTAGGGAACAATTTTTACTTATAAATAATTCTTTTTTATTCTATTCCTTAGACAAGTTTTTGAGCATTTAGAAACATTTTAACTACCTAAATTTTCTATTCTTAGAATAAAAATGCGTTTAACACACCCCTAATTTTTTTTACTTAGAATTTCTTTTAATTTTTTTTACTTCTATTATATTTTTCTTTTTCTTTTTTCTTTTTTTCTTTTTCTTTTTCCTTTCCTTTTTTTTTTTTTTTTTGGTGAATTTCCTTAAATTTTAGGCCACCACCACAGCACCCAATAGGTAGTCGCGCGTTTTGCAACCCCAAGGTTCAAACTCCTCCCCCAGCAATGGGGTACTAAGTTCTAGGCCACTGAGGCCACCACGGGCGGTGGTTCCTTTCCTTTTCTTCTTCTCTAGTTGGTTGCCGACCAACCATAGCAATGGCTAGCCACCAGCAATGAGTGAGAAGAAGAGAAAAGGAAAGAAAAGGAAAAAAAAAGAAATCAAAAGAGAAAAAAAGAAGAAGAAGAAAATTTGGCTCAATTTTGAAGTTGTTTCCAAGAACAAAGAAGCAACTTTTTTTTATTTCTTGATTTTATTCCAAATCTATTTTTGAAAACAAATTTATTCTAAAGTAAAAAAATTATCAAACAGATTTATATTTTTTCTATATTGGAAAATAAAAGAACCAGATACTGTTTGATTGGTTAACAAACGGGTCCTAATTGTCGAACTCTTTTGTTCTACTGCTCATTCTCAACACAGCTAATCATCAGTGTTTAATTTTGTAAACTGCCCAGCACCGTGGACCTTGAGAAGCGGCGTTTCTAGTTCTGCTTAGCTGCCTTGCTGTCCGAGATTCTCCAAATTATCTGACATTCTCCTCTCTTTTTTCCCATTTCCTTTTCGACCGGCCCAATCACTTTGGCTGCGAATAGTGTTGGATGGACCTTTTTCTTTTACTTCTCTACCCTGGGAAAAGTTGGGCACACGTGAATATAAAATTGCAGCGTACGTTGTGCGGTCGCTCTTTTGCTCAAATTTGGCTTCGCAGTTCGCACTGCTTTGCTCCGTGGCCGGGATTTCGGAACACGACAGAAAAACGGATAACAACAGTCCAAAAAAATAGTCAAGTCAGTATAAATTTCGAGATGTATACTGCATGATTCGTATATTATGTGAACTGTTATTCTCTTGATAGCTGATTATGTGCATCTCACTGTGGGATTCACCCGATTATCGACTAAAATGGAATCGGATTCATGAATCGCATAACATTTTTTTGTTTCCGTAAGTTTCGAATTCTTTTAAGTGCACGAAGATTGACCTTCGGTTTTGATTGCTCATGCCGCGCGTGTCTTAAATCTTTGCCCACACCAAGCGTGCATGCATCTGCTGCTTTGAAAAATGGCTCGTAGAGTTTGATATGGAGAACACGGGAATGGGGATAATGATGGTGTAAGTTTAGCCTATAAGACAACATAAACAGATGAAATTGATTTTCGAACGTATTTTGCTTGTCTGAACATCATTCGGTGTTTGTCACATATCCACTATAAATTCATTTTTCTTCCCACCGGATTATGGGTCTCATTTGTTTCAAAGAAAATGAGCCTAATACAACCTTAGGAATCAAGTTTGGCTCAAGCATTGAGATCTAAATCCAATTGCTGATTTCCAAGATTTGGCCATTGGGGTCTTAGGTCCGTCCGTTAAGCACTTGGATGCAATCATTGATAATGGTCTTGCAATAGCGAAAATCAACCCGTATCCGATAATATAAAAGTCACTTAATTTATTTGTAAATTTAAGCATGAGTTTTCGATTGATTATTTTTTTTCATCGATTCATTTTTCTAAATTAGTCAAACCACCAAAAAAAATTATTATTTATTTATATTTTTTTAGCGGAACCAACCAAACGCACCAAGCATTATGAGCGTCAACCCCATTGTTGGGGTTTCAAGATCTACAGGTGAACGCGATGGTGCCGTTTTTCCCCTATTAAAGAAAAAAGAAAATATCACAAATGGTCTATATACTATTACTTAATGTGCAATTTTGTTCCTAAACTTTCGATCGGCTTAATTTGGTTCATGAACTATTAATAAATGCGCGATTTGGTCTATGAATTTTTTATCGGCTCAATTTGGTCCCTGAATTATTAATAAATGTTCGATTTAGTCATTCATTTCTATTTTTCCTTATTCTTTTTTTTTTTTTTTGCTAATAGTAACGAAATTGAAAAAATAAAAAAATAACAAAAAAAGAAAAAATAGTAACGAAAAAAATAACAAAAAAATAGTAACGAAAAAAAAAAAAAAAACCCTAGCGAGTATTGTTCATCTTCCTCGCGGAAGTAGCCTTGCCCACATCGGCCAATTATGTACGGGAAAATATCTCGAATAAAATAAAATAAACTTGCATAATAAAATAAATATACCGAATTTAATTTTTTCTTCTTTCTTTTTGAAAAAAAGAAGAAATATTGGCCGGTTCGGAACTCCGGCGAGGGGAGTGGCCGGCGAGAGTTTCCGGCGAGGGAACGGCGAGCAGCACGTCCGGCGCGGGAAAGCGAGGGTTGACACTGGCGAGGGACTCCGGCGTGGCAGGGCACCGGCGAGGGGCGTCGCGGGGCGCGAGGCTTGCTGTCGGACATCGGGAAGAGGCGACCAGCGGTGGTGTGGGCTCCGGCGGCGTCGGGTCGCGGCTGGGACAGCGGCACGGCAACGGTTGAGTGTCGAGCGGAGGTGAGCAGGGGCGTTCGGGTCGTGGCTACTGCGGGGCTCTCAGATCTGCCGGCGTCGGACACTCGAGCGGCGAGATCGGGACAACGATGGCGTCACAGGTCGGCACGGGCTGGAGCGGGGGATGTCGAGCGCTACGTCGCAGCGACAAGGATCAGCTCGGCGAGGTAGCAGAAGCATCAGGTCGTCGCTGGTCGTCGAGCAGAGTGTTGAGGTGCGGCAGGGACGCAAAGGTCGCCGGATCTGGAAGTTGCAGGCGACTGAGGCGTTGCAAGGTCGACGGGCGGCGGGCGAGACCGGTGGAGCGGCGGTGGAGCAGAGAGGGCTCGTGGGTCGCCGGCGCGGTCGAGGTCTGCCGGCGCAGTGGCCGGTGCGGGCAAGGCTGCTTCCGCGAGGAAGATGAACAGTACCCGCTAGGGTTTCTTTTTTTTTACTAATTTTTTGTTATATTTTTTTCGTTACTATTTTTTTATTTTTTTCGTTATTTTTTCAATTTCGTTACTATAAGCAAAAAAAAAAAAAAAGGAAAAATAGTAATGAAGGATTAAATTTGATATTTATGAATAGTTGGGGATCAAATTAAATTGATTGAAAATTGCGACTAAATTGAATATTTATCAATAGTTTATCAAATCAAATTTGATCAAAAAAAAAATGAAATTAGTATATGGACGTGACATTTTCCCTAAAGAATGGAAAACGTCATTTGACCGTGGGTCTCACAAAGACACGTGTCGCGCTCCCGCCATCCTCTTGTTTGTCATACCGGAACACCAGACGTGCCTGATAATCTCTTGATAATTTGATTGATTGCGGTCGCCCCGCCTATAAATAGACCAAAAGCTAACGTTTAGAAGAGAGCAAGAGAGCAACAGCAAGAGAAACGATCAAAACACAGAAGAGAGAGAGAATAGAGAGATGGGTTCCATAGATATGATCCAAAAGCCGCACGCAGTGTGCATCCCCTACCCAGCCCAGGGCCACATCAACCCCATGCTCAACCTCGCCAAGCTCCTCCACCACCGTGGCTTCCACGTCACCTTCGTCAACACCGAGTACAACCACAGACGCCTCCTGCGCTCCCGCGGCCCCTCCTCCCTCGACGGCCTCCCATCCTTCCGGTTCCGCACCATCCCCGACGGCCTCCCACCGTCCGACGTCGCCAACGCCACCCAGGACATCCCCGCCCTCTGCCAGTCCACTAGTAAGTTGTGCTTGCCCTACTTCTACGACCTGCTCCAGAGACTCAGTGAGGAGAGCACGACGTCGGATTCCCCGCCAGTGAGCTGCGTGGTGTCGGACGGCATGATGAGCTTCACGATTGATGCTGCTGAGGCGATTGGCGTGCCGGAGGTCGTGCTATGGACGACGAGCGCGTGCGGCTTCATGGGCTACGTACACTATCGCAATCTTGTTGACAAGGGTCTTGTTCCACTCAAAGGTATGCATTACTTAATAATGATCTGAATTGGTTTATTTAAGTAATTCGCACTAAGCAGATCTACGGTTAATGATTTTTTCATTTCTCTTTTGTGTATTTAATTTGCAGTTCATACTGTTTAGTTTTGTTTCTTCCGGATTTGCATGGTTAGCCAGTGGCCCGCTATTCGTAGTTTTCTCCTAGGTAGAGTTTTTAACCAAATCAACGGTCAAAAGTAGAATCTTAGATGTAAAAAGCATTGTCACGAATGGTCAGACGGTTTAACTGATGGACTGTCAATTTGCAGATGCAAGCTACTTGACAAACGGGTACCTAGACACCATCGTCGACTGGATACCTGGGATCAGAAACATTCCAGACACCATCATCGGCTGGATACCCGAGATGAGAAACATCCGCCTTGGAGAATTACCGAGCTTCCTCCGAACCCCCGACCCGGACGACCTGATGATACACTTCTGCTTGAGAGAGACCGAGAGAGCAAAGAGAGCCTCGGCCATCGTTTTCAACACGTTCGACCGATTAGAGCACGAGGTCCTCGACGCTCTTAGGGCCATGTTCCCTCCCATCTACACACTTGGCCCCCTTCACCTCCTTACAGAGCAACTACTCGATGACGATACCAAGTCGATCGGGTCCCACCTGTGGAAGGAAGACCCGGGCTGTCTCGAGTGGCTCGACTTGAAACTGTCTGCCTCGGTCGTGTACGTGAACTTCGGGAGCATCACAGTGATGTCTCCAGCACAGCTGGTGGAGTTCGCATGGGGGCTCGCGAACAGCGGCCAGGCGTTCCTGTGGGTTATTAGGCCGGACTTGGCCCATGGCGACACAGCGATCCTGCCTCCGGATTTCTTGGCCGCAACGAGGCAGCGAAGCTTGCTGGTGAGCTGGTGCCCCCAGGAGCGGGTGCTAAACCATCGGGCGGTCGGCGGGTTCCTGACTCACAGCGGGTGGAAATCGACGATCGAGAGCATTGCGGCTGGCGTGCCAATGCTGTGCTGGCCGTTCTTTGCCGAGCAGCCCACGAACTGCCGGTACAGCTGCGGGGAGTGGGGGATCGGAATGGAGATCGACGACGACGTGAAGAGGGACGAGGTGGAGAGGCAGGTGAGAGAGCTGATGGAGGGGGAGAGAGGGAAGGCGATGAAGAGGAAGGCAATGGAGTGGCGGGAGATGGCCCGAGAGGCTGCGCATCCTTCCGGGTCGTCGTACTCGAACCTGCACAAGGTGATCGACCAGGTGTTGTTGTCACCCAGAAGAGATTAGGTTTGTTTGGACATTCGTTTGCGATCGCGGAAAGTATGACAAGAACTCTCTAGAAGGTCTTCTTGTCCGGATCTTCTCAACTTCTGTCTCGTCGCTAGAAATTATTTTCCTTTTTTTTTTTTTTTTTTTTTGCGCAATTGGCAATTAAATGGTGACCGGTGATGGCAATTGGGGGTGTCAATGTGGGGTTACACACTATGACCCAATCCGAAACACATTAGACCTGCATTTGTGTTTCGGTCGGGTTGCTGGTTTTTTTTTTCACCTTTCTGGGGTTCGGATTGAGATGAAACTATCTACTTTGGTTTGGGTTGGAATGAAACTATCTACTTTCGTTTTTCTTTGCTACCAGCCTAACCACCCACATGCGTGTTATAAGTCATAATTTATGATCCTTTTAACATCATTATTTTTCTCTATGGCACACGAATTAATTGGCAAGAAAAGAAAATTTGCTACCACCCACATGATTTTCATCTCGAACGCGATACCGATGACACACGGGTTTAAACATGAAAATATGCCGAAAAACTTGGAAAATGACAGGACCAAATACATTTCCATAATTTCTGTCGAGAATCTTTATCTTCACGAACCGAAGCACATGTTCGGAAGACAGATGGTTGTTTCCCATTCCATTTTCAGGTAAATAGAAACTGCAAATATTCTGACTTCAAACAAATAGACCCCAGCAAATGACTTTCGCCTCGGGAGACCAGAGATTCGCCTCGGGAGACCAGAGAGAAGCATATACATGCGGTAATGCTGCATCAATCTTTCCATGTTGCGTCATATCTCACAGGAAAACTCACAGGAAAACCAACAATGGAACGAGCTAAACCCACATAAACATTAACATTGCGTACAAATTAGACTTATTGGTTCTCACCGGAAGAAAATATTTAACGTTATGTACAAACCTTGTGAAAAAAAAAAAAAAACATCTTACACGACTATATAGCAGTACGAAGAAGAACAATACATTTTGCTTGGGCGGTGAGCAATCTCGAAGAAACTACACTGCCTTTCACTAGCTATTAACCAGATCATCTGTACAAGCTCCCCTCTGACCACTTTGCCTGTCCGTCAGTTGATACATCAGCATCCTTGGACTTCGTTGAGTTCCTGTGTAAAAATGTATGGATTAGTTTCACAACTCCGCAACAGACAATTATCTAAAACATTAGCAGTCCAAAAAAGAATCGGTTTTTAGCGAGATGAAGAAAAAGTAATATCTAGAGAAAAAAATTCCAATTCGGTATGCAAGAATTCCAAGTGCATACATATTGGAATAAGAATTTGTGTCTGCTTGGAGAGGTTAAACATTCAACAGCATATCTCAAGAGCATACACATCCGATGCTGAAGACAACAAATGCGCAGCTATTTGATCAACCTCCCATATCATCACCACACGGTGGACTCCCACAAGAGTAAAACTATACCCTTCCAAAACCAGTAGGCATAATGGAAAACAGCAGATCTTTCAACGAAAACACACTGCTATACTGATCATAATCCAGGGAGCAGGGTGAGCATCTAGAAACCACACATTTAGTCCTCTTCAGTTCTCTCTCAGTACAAAGACTGACATCCTAATTATCAATGATGACAACCTAGGACTTTGAAGCACAGTCCAAAATTTAATCTCCCCAAAGTTCTTAGATCATTGGAGAACACAACTCAAGCATTCAGAATCCTATTGAGCAGAGAACAGAACCCATCCACCCATAAAAGTAAACACCCAGAAACCTCACTTGATCGAGATTCACTACAGAACCCATCCACCCATACAAGTAAACACCCAGAAACCTCACTTGATCGAGATTCACTACAGAACCCATCCACCCATACAAGTAAACACCCAGAAACCTCACTTGATCGGGATTCAGTCGAGTGACACGGAGAAGAAAACCAGTAGGCATAGAGGAAAACAGAAGATTTCTCAGCGAAAACACACTGCTATACCAATCATATCCAGGGAGCAGGGCGATCATCTGAAAACCACACATTTAGTCCTCTTAAGACCTGTCTTTAGCATAACAACCACCTAATTATCAACATTGACAACCTAGGACTTTGAACCATAGCCCAAACTTCTACCTCTGCCAAGTTCTTAGATCATCAGAGAACCCCCAAATCAACCGTTAAGCACCCTATCGAGCAGAGAACGGAACCCATCCTCCAGTACAGTTAAAGACCCAGAAACCTCACTTGATCGAGATTCAGTTGAGCAACACAGAGAAAAGAACCATTCGATACAATGCCAGTCACATCTAAAATCTGCATCAGTTCTATTGCACTAGATTTCGCCAAAGATTAAAAAGAACAAATTCGACATGCAAATGTTGCTCCAAATAGGTTCCTAATTCAGTGAGACGCGAAAACCAACCCGGAGAGAGAAGAGGCTGCGTCACCCACGGTGCGAGCATCAAAAGCGGCGATGCAGTAGCTTCACCCTTCCTCATCTTCAGACTGAGATTCGGCATCCGGCGTCTGCAAAGCTTCCTCAGGATAAGCAGACGGAAGCGTGCCTGTGACAACCACGTCCACAGGGAACAACGATAATGATGAGCGAGGAGAATGACAAAACCTTCGAACAGCTCAAGCAAACGAAACGAGAGGAATCGCAGTTGCACACCGCATATCCTTATCAACGAAATCGAAGAAGACAAGCCGCTAATCAAAACCATATCCAAATCCAAAACTTAGAGGGCAGGGGGAATCACCGTGGATGAAGAAGGAAGAGGAAGGCCAGCCGTGGGGAGCGGCGGCGGCGGAGTCGACGAACCGGAGAAGTGAAGAGTGTTTGGGTTTGGCACGTTGGATGAGAGGCCAATAATCTCTTCGGGCCAACAATGTTTTGACCTAACTCGACTCAAAACATGGTTCGTATTCGGGTCGGGTATTTTTACACCCTTATTATTTAGTAATTATTTTGTGGAACAATTTCTATTTAAAAATATTTTTTATTCTATTCCTAAAAAAAGTTGCTCGAAATTCTTATTCTTAAAATAAATACAATAACCAATGAAATTGCCAAACGCCACCATTCCAAATGAAAGGGGAGGTGAATGGTTCAAATCTCACATTTTCGTGATGGAGTGGGGACACGTAAGTTTCAAGTGGGTTTCAACTTCCACAAAATAAATACATTTAATATGACTCCTAATTTTTTTTAGATTTTTTTAATTTTTTAATATTTATATTATATTTTTCTTTTTCCTTCCCCTTTCTTCTTTCTTCCCTTTCCTTCTTCTCTAGTTGGTTGCTGACCGGCCATGGCAATGGCCAGCCACCTAGAGTGAGTGAGAAGAAGAGAAAGGGAAAGAAAAGGTTAAAAAGAAACGAAAAGAAAAAAAAAATTTGGCTCAATTTTGAAGATGCTCCGGGAACAAAGAAACAACTTTTTTTCAACTTCTTGATTTTATTTCAAAGCTATTTTCAGAAACAAATTTAGAAACAAATTTATTCCCGAGGAAAAAAAAATACCAAATAAATTTATGTCCTTTTTTTTTTGTTTCGAAAAACAACATAATAGAATCGGACATTATTTGATCGGTTACCAAATAAGTCCTAGTTATCGAACTCTTTTGTTCTACTGCTCATTCTACACAGCCAATCATCAGTGTTTAATTTTGTAAACTGCCCTGTTTGATCGTCTAAGCAGGGCTTCATCACAAAATTGCACTCCACGGTAAAGCCTTTCACTGTCTTTGGAAGAAAATGATGCGCCTCGATGGATCCAAGTCCGAAACAGGTCTACCTGACCTACTCGACCGAGATCATAAACCTGGGTTCAGTCTCTCAAAGTAGGCTCGCGCCTTCGACGTTCTCGGTCATAAGGAAGAAGCGACGAGACGCGCGACGAGCAAATGGAAGGAGCCACGGAGATCGTCATCCCTTTTTTGCATCTCAAATAACTTTCTTTGTAATGCAAACCACTCACAGGAATTAAATAATTACATCATCACCGGGCGGATCTTGCTCCTCTCCTCTTTGATGAACTTCTGCTACAGTCTGATCCTCTCAATCATTCTAACTCAGATGAAAGAACTAAAGGGAGAGAGTGTCACCGTGACCCCGCCGCCACAAATAAGAAAACCGCCAGATTCCAAACGGTTTCTGTGGGTCACTCTGTCCGCCAACAGGCTTTGCATCGAGGCGTGGAAGTCATGCTCGTTGACATGGAAGTGACCGCTCCTTCTGCTTTCCGTGCTACTGTCGTCCTTCTTAGAATGGTTCTTCAAGCCTCTGATGCAGTTGCTGATGTCATTTTGAAGGTCGAAGTATTTGAACGTGTCACCTGAGAAAGAGAACTTGTACTTCCATTCCAGTTCCCGGCTAGTACTCTCGGAACTACCTGGCTCCGGGGTAGAATTCTCATTGCTGCAGCCGGCAGCCGCTCTTGAGGATTTGCCACCTAGCTCGAACCGTTTCTCTGTGAACGAGTGCTGCACAGTTGAAACCAAACTCCATTTAGAACACTAAAATCATCTCACCGATCTTGGATTGCCCTCCTCTTGTTTCGCCACAATATATCTGATCCTCACATGTAATTTGCACTAGAAAACCAGATTCTGTATTTGTCTTTCGATTAATATGCAGTACAAAATATGAGAATCTCTCTAATCATGGCATAAGAAGGACAACAACGATTTGAGAATCTTGTGTTCACAGTCGATGACAAAACAAAAGGCTAAAGATATAGCAAAAAGCATGGCGACAGACCTGTTTCTCATTGACATGATCACTTGGAATATGCATAGCTGATATGCTCAAATTTGATGCGCGAACTGATCCACCTTCATTTAAGGGGTTAGCATCACCAACTACTTTGAGTGGTGGATCTTCTGGCGATGAGAAGTCAGAACTATCGAATGTTGACAGTGACACACACTCATCAAAGTACGCCAGGGCTTCCTCTGTCAAACGTTTAGACATCTTTCTTCTCTCAAGGCTAGCCTGTTGTCATTTTGGTGAAATTCATTAGAGAGAGAGGGAGGGAGGGAGGGAGAGAGGGAGGAGAGTTATCAATATAAATGGTAATTTAACAAAGGCGTGAAATTATCATCGCACAAATTAACATTGCAATCCTTACAAATGGCTTTTTCGTGTATATCGTGTACATGTGCCATCAGAAAAATCCTGCGAAGTACATATCACATTCATGAGGATCTTATTGTCCTCCTAGCAAGCTTCCAGAAACATATTACAGAACTATCTTCCTACATCACAGAAAGAGCTAAGGTTTAAAAAAAAAAAAAAAAAAAAAACACATCACATAAGCATTTCTACTAACGTATGCCAAACTTAAAAAGAAGAAAGAAGCTTTTCATCTAAATGGTTGCCATCCAGCTCATATACTTTTTAAACAATGGAAATCAACTAAAGCGCTTTAACCTGTTTAATGAAAGGAAAAGAATCAACTGGAGGAGAGATGAAGCGCTCACTTTTCGTCCTGGACGAGACTTTTGTTCGAAAGATGCTCTTGCATCTGGAAGAATTTCCTTCAGGATTCTACTCAGTTCTTGCCCACGGTGCTCCTCAACAGCCAAGTCTGCTCTTAGTTTTCTGGCTCTTTCTTGGGACTGCAAGTCAATGTCAATCAGCAATTTTAGTGGCAAAAGGAAATGAGTTGCCAGACAATGCATCAAGCTACAAATCCAACAATTGAAAAAACATAATCTTTAAGCACCAGTTCACTACAACGTAGTACATCACTTTTTTATGTGATAGCCAAGCGATAACAAGTGGACATTTAGAAGAGTGAACTTGAAGTCTACCCACAAAAATAACTACAGAGCTAGGTCAAAAAGATCCTGAGCAAGGAAAACACCTCCTCAAGCTTTTCTTCATATTCTCGCCTGAAGTCCATGACTAGTTCAACTGCTCCTGGATTTACAAGGTCAGGGGGAATATCTGCGACGTTGGAGATTCCAATGGCAGTGGTATTCCTCCTTTGAATAGCCTAATTACATTTATAGCACAAAAAGGCTCAATAAAAATAGGCAAAGGATCAAAATAGACATTATTTTTACCACGCTTACATGTTCAAGACAAGTATCCAAAAATAGATTCAATGACCTGGAGCTTCAAACATTCTCAATTCCACATGCAAAAGATGTTTGAATAATCATACATTCCCTAATCAAGGAGAGCACATGCATGATCACAGATCATATCAGACTCCCAATTAATACAAAACACCCCTAGTGTGCAAGTGACACCATACGGCCCAAAAACCTCTCAATTAGTGGAATAGTAATAGTGCCATTTTCACACAGCTCATGTAAGCAATAGAATTAGCCCCAAAGAACGTTGCATTACTAAGTAAAAAGAAACTGCACAAGAACACTATATCAATATCGCACAAAACAGATGTATTTTCTTGGTCTAAGCAATAAAGAATAGTGGAGGCTGCTTGCGGAAGCACATGCCACAATCTCTGGAGATAGAAATGAATCTTATTTTCAGCCATAATTCTCCCAAATGTTATTTATCCAATTTATGTCTTCCTCCAATCACCAGTCATGTAATGTTGTCTTTCATGGCCAGTACATGAGGTATATCATTGATTAACTTCCCTTCTCAAAAAATTGAGATTCTTCTGATAGGCATATTACACATGCAAGATATCCTAACAATTGACAAAGACTGGCCAAAATTTTAAACTTGTTTAAAAAAGTCTGCATGCATATGCATGTACCTTGCATATAATTTCATGCACATAGTTGCTGGTGTAAAGAAGAATGACAATGGCAACTGCCGCAATGAATAATAAAACATATCTGATAAAGCACCACAGTACTTTTCCTTAGGGTCCAGGCCATTTATTTTCTTCTGATTTAAGGATAAGAAAACTCTCTTTGATAATTGCAGAGTATCTTTCTAAAGTAGTCATCACTTTTTGCAACTCACCACCGGCAACAATATTTACAGATTTAGATAGGTGGCGCAAGTGCGAGAACTGTTTCTCTCTATATAATGCAATAGTTGGATGAGAGTAAACCTCACCAAGACAGTCAATTCAAGGTTGTATAGGTCCACAAGTGATGTGGAAAGCAAACACAGATCTTGAAATGCAAAAACTTCATTGATTAGAGAAAACTTCAGAGTAGCATCTGCTAGTTTCAGTTCCACAATGAATTTTATCCTTCTTAAAAAGTACGAGATAGGAAAAATTCAAGAAATTTGTGAATTTGTATTCTGAAAAGGCATGCTTGATCACGCAACCTGCGATGCCAGTCATCTGGAAAGCTCTACCAAATCAATCCTTGTAATAAAATCTTTCCTACTTGGGTTTACCCAGAATAAGCATGATGTCATATGACCTCTAAGAAGAACTCAATTGGCAAGAATGCTACATTGTCACTGAATTTGCAAGGGAAAAAGCACTATGATGGATGAAAGATCAATAGGACCTACAGTTTCAAGGTCAGTTTGAATGTCAGAGATTGCCCGTCTCACTTCAGATCGAACTGTTTCATAAATGCTGCTAGGAGTAGCATCACCTCCCAAAGCATCCTCCGGCTCTGGCTGCAGTCATAGCACAATGGGAACTTCGTTATGAGCAGTGAAATTCAACATGGACATTGTAACATTGAAGAAGCTGTATTATGTAGAAAAGCAACAACAGAGTAACTATTATTAATTTGTTACCATAATTTGTTCGGAGACAGAGACTGCTTTAAAGGTCTTCTCCTCTACTCCAGAAAGAGAGCCCACCGAAACTGCATCTTCCCAATGCGAAAACTGCGAAGAAGACTAAGATAGGCAACATATTCAAAAATCGATCTTCACGAGTAAAAGTTCAATTCGATGCTGAGCTCCTACCAAACTTGTGGCAGAATCATCGGGTGGTGGCCGAACGCTCGGGTGTTGGCTAGTCCAAGTCCTCAAATTCTTCATCCGATCCGAAACATCAGAACGACTACTCGTATACTTTGTTGATGAATCATGATCTGGCTCAACTTCACTCTGACCACAACAAAAGAAAAAAGGCCACAGACACAAGCTCAATACTCTATCAAATGCCCCCAAAATTCCAGGAGCTCAATAAAGAGAAAGGACCAGACCTCGGAGCTAACCAAATGGCCTCTGGAAACCGGATTCCGCGACACTGACCGGACCCGCCGCCTCGTGTCGACACTCGACAAGCTCCGGCCGACATCCCTCCTATCCCCCGACGAATTCGACCCGACGCCTCCGTTCCTCGAGACCGATCTCCCCCTCCTCTCATCCACAACACCCGGACTCCTCCCTCCGCCTTATTCCCACCTACCCTCGATCCGAAACCACCGGAGTTCCCACCACCCCTGACCGTTTTCTCGCGCAAGGTCTCGTCTTCAGGCGGGGAATCGCCGCTGCAGAACAGAGGGTTGTCCCTCTTGTTCAAGAATTCCGGGGGCGAGGAGGAGACCCTGGAGAAGGCGCTCACGCTCCTCGATCTCCTGGGCGGGGGCCGCCGCTGGGCGTCCCGCGAGGCTTCTCTAACGGAAGAAGAAGAAGAAGCCGCCGGCGACGGCGCCGCCCCCGCGCCGGCGGAGGAGCCAGAGGAAGCCTGCGCGGCGGTGGCGGCAGCGCCGCCTCTTCTCGAAGTGGACTTGAAGGCCGAAACAGCCATGGAAACACAGAGTGCGAATCCACGGAGGATTCACTCTGTACGCGCACCCGATGGAATTTATGACTTACCCACCACGCAAGAAAGACAAAAGAAGAAGGCGACAGTGATGGGTATGAAGGACGGGAGCGGGAGCAGAGAGTCCCGTGGTGGGGCGCTCTTTCATCTTCCTCTGGGCCCTTTTCACTGTCGGAGATTGCGCTAGTTTCGGCGCTACCCAACGTTGGAAAAGCGCCCGCTTTTCTCTCTGGTTTTGACCAGACGAGCCGTCTTTCTTGCCAGCCCGTTCGGTGCTCTCTCTCACATGGCCACGTTCCTGTTCCTGCTTCCTCTTTCCTCCTTTATTAATGGCGAGTGCTTCTATGGCGGGAGAAGGATCCGCTTCTTCGTTAGCAACGCGTAGGCCGCCATTTTCGGCAGAGCCTTTTTCTTTTACTTTCTTTTCTTTTCTTTGGCTGAGCATTATTGCGTTGACGATCCCATTATGCAACGAGTTGAATCGTCTTGGCTCGCTTGCGGGTCTTTTTCTTTTTCTGGCTTTCTTTTAAGTTCTGCGTGCAATGATGACCGGTTTATTAATCAAGAACTTTTAACAACCACCGCGCGAGCAAATGGTCAACACGTGCGCTTGCAAGGATGTCGACAGTTGGATTGGGCTTGGTTTTTCATGACATCCAAACCAAACTAACCCAAGGCGTGAATCCAACCCGAACCGAGAGTTTGGTTTGATTTTTCTATTTTTGCATTGCATATTGAAACCAAACTGAATAAATAATAAGAAAAAAGAGAGATTTTACGTTGGACATTCAATTTTTATTGAGAATTTCAGTTCGGTTTGGCTTGGTTAACTAAACCGAACTGAAAAAAAGAACGAAATTTCGATTCAGTTTTGAGTGGCATGGTGAACACATAGAATGCTTCCGCGAAGATGTTTCCTTACAGATTCATGTCTATGTAGATTTCACAGCATTGTGCAATCAATCAAGTCATCGAGTTCCCATTCCGGTAGTGGGCGTTTCCCTGATGGTACTAGACATCACGAACGGAACAAGAAGATCGTCGGATCAGAGAGAAATTGATTCACTTCTCTCCTCGCAAAAGCAGTTCAATTACCCCAGTGAGGAAGCCGTCCACTTGCCAGGCATTAACTACTTCAGACAAGCTCTGGCCAAGCCTAAGGCGAACCAAACTCCGTGCACAGTTCAAATAATCTCAAACTTGAGAAAAGAAGCAATAGCAAATGATAAGTACCACGACATACTTGGCTGTTGCAAATTTCAGCATGGTGAAATGAAGAGTGAAAAGAAACAAGAAACTTCAGTTATTGCCCTCAGTCGGTTACATTGAAACAGAGCTTAGCCTCGTCCCAAGGGCCATTGATCTCAAACTTGTATTCCTGTATCCTTATAAGCCAGTAAGGGCACACCACGGAAACAAAGACCAGCAAAACTAGAAACATGAAGAAAAGCACCCGATGCAATTTATATACAAAAGCCAGACTAACAGCCATCAACACGAATGAGAACAGGAGATGTAAACAAAAAGACCGTTTCTTTATGCAATGAGTGACTAATGGGGCAAAAAGAAAAATGACGAGAGAGAACAGCATTATAGCAAAGACATATCCGGATGAAGGAAGGCGAGAAGCAATGAAAACTGAAGCCACAATAGAGGCATTCAGGGATATGCAACTGGTCAAGGTAGGATTTTTCCAGGTTCCTGAAGCATGTACCGTGCTTCGCGCGTAGTCATGTAAGAATAGATGGATGATCATCAGTGAAACGGTTACTGCCCAGATGGAGTCTGAACTTATGGATGTCGTTAGAGTTCTGTAGATAGGAGCCAAGACATACAACCCGGATGTAAAGAAGGCAACATTCGCTAAATAATGGAGAAGCTGATTGAGTGAGAGCATCTTTTCTGTGAGCAGCAGAATCATGAACCCCGACATCAGAAGGCTCACATCAATAAGCAGGAGAGACTTCTCACTGAGACTAGAGTTCAGGGTGTAGGTCCAAACAACACCAACCAGAACGACAATGCATAGGTATTGAGAAATCGAAACCGAGTCTCGCATCACCTTCATTAAATCCCGTTTGACGACATTGGCATTCGTGACCATACCTTCAAGGAAAGAATCATCCGTGTAATTGTCGTCATATCCAGGCTGCATCCCTCCATATGCCACTTTTCTCCATTTGGGTCTGGTCGGAGAACTATCCATGGTGACCAAAATAAGGAAATACTTGTCAACGAGAAGTTGATCCACAGTCAATAATCCTCCTATTGTTCTTCCATGTGCAATAGATATATGCCAGGACCTCCACAAGATCTGTGCTTCCTGCATAGTCACGATGGCGACAAGATCAAGCCACGGAAAACTCAAAACGACATTGAATAATGGGAAAATAAGCAGGGTCAAGTTCCACTAAGCTATTTTGAGATTGCAATTTTCAAAGTAACCAACTGGAGATGCCACATAGCACAATCTTCACTACCCAAGCATGCATTTTAGAGAAAACCCAGGTTGGATGTTCATTATGAATAAACTAATCATGCTACACTCGATCTCAAATCATCAGTCAATCGTGAGGGCACTCTCTTATTCATCGAGAAGCACTTCATCACGCAACTATACTCTTACAGAGCTTATCATGAAAACTGCGATCTAAGTCCGTCCATCATAGCTCTTTCCATAACATCCCCGACAAAAATTCGAATCCAGAACAACCAATTACCCAACCAACCCATTTGAACAAGCTTAGCAACATCTCGACTTCCACAACTAGATCCCAAAGGAGACGAAACGTCGGGAGCGAAATGGGGAATGGAACCCTACCCTACTAGCAATTCGAAGTTCCCAATAAACAGGATTCCTTACACAATGCGGATTTTCATCAAACAGTTGGCGCGCGCAACAGAAATATCGAAGGGAACAACAAAATGGAGCTCCGTAAAGCGGAAGGAAATCCAAAATCCACACCTCGACAGGCTCGCAGGCACGAGCGAGAGTGAGAGAGAGATCGCGATCGGTGGAGCTCGATTCGTCCGCACACCAGCACAGGCAAGGGCACAGGCACGGAGAAAGTGCGCAGCCGCCGCGCGCCGCGAGTTGCTAATGGAATTGGAGGCTAACGGCTCGGCGTCGGCGGATCATCGGAAGACGAGAAGAAAATCCGACATGACCGGCGACGTTCCCCGTACCGGCTATCTACACGAGAGAAATGTTAATCTCATCCTCGATAAATGGGCCGGGCCAGGTCGGGCCCGGAAAAGCTCGCGGTCACAAAGCCCATGGAAATTACCGGCTCTGATTGGAGATTGGTAAAAGGGCTTGGCCCAGCTCGGTTTTGACATGTGAACAGTTCACTTCGCTCGTCTACATAGAGATATTTACGTCTGCAACTCTAAAATGCTCCAATTTAGTTTCTGCTACATGATTTAGAGAGAGCCGAATTTTTAAATTGACCGAGAGAGACGGGGTCTCTGGCGGTGCCCAGCAGGAAAGAGAGCTGTATATCTTCCAAAGAAAGTCTGATTCCAACAAACATGATAACATGTGTTGTCCGGTGAATGAATTCGGATTATGCCATGTTAGAATCATAATTGCAATCAATATTTTCTTTATGTTTTAGTTTGATAACAATATAGTTATCGCTCCTACTCAACACTTGGATCAACGACAACTCTTCGGACTTATGTCTTGTCTTAATATGGCAATCTTGAACCGTTTTTAATTTCCTGATCGATCAAGGAGAATATTGATTCTACCCGTGACACAAGTTCTCCGGAGAGGTATATAGCGGGGCAGGGAAAAGACTTTGTACGAGCACGTTCCGACGTGTCATCCGGGGAGGCATATAGCGGGGCAGGGGAAAGAGTCTGTACGAGCATGTTTCGACGCATCATCCGGCGGATAAAATTCAATCGCAGCGCACGAATGATACCGGGTCGTGCTTTTGGAGCATAATACGGCGCACCGCGGGTTCTTGAAAACTACAATGAAACCATGGTTGGATCAAAGGGCTTGTGAATCCGACTTAACTTTGCTAAATGCGTTTAAGACAAGAACATCCTATTTCTTAATCCAAGCAAACTGAGCATGGCGACGCCTTCTCCTGGCGAGGGAGGCCGTGCTGTGCTCTTCACATCACTCCTCAACTTCAAGTCAGATCTACCCAGGAGCCCCATGTGTTGTCGCCAGTGGAGAGATGAGTCTCCGTTCCTGTCATAGACACGGAAATGGCTACAAATTTCCAGCAAAGGTTCGGTTCGTACCTGCATGCAGATGGCCGAGAATGGCAAAGCTCTCGGCCCAATGCCAACCGATTCCTCTGCCGAGCATTAAATTCCTCCACAACCGTACTTGCACCAAACCCTGTCTTTCTTATTCGACTGATGCAACCGAGCAAGAAACATTCGTTTCTGAATTAAAGAAAAGAAACCCATCAGACCCCGGAAACACTAAACCAGCGGGAGAGTGTCCACTATCAACAGAGCGTGTCGTGGGGGTTGCGTGAGCGTTTGAACTTTGTACCACTCTCAAGTTATATTCACTCTTTCCTTCCTTCTCTGTTTCTTTTAGGGTTCATTTTCCCCCTTGCTTCCCGACGTCATGGCTTTGCATCTGTCTTTCAACCTCGAGGCCGACGGCCAGGTATACATTTATACGTCACAGTGTACGTGTAAGTATGTATGCGGGTATGTTCTTCGTAAACGAGCTTAATTTCCGTTCTTCCGATGAATCTTTTCTCTAGGGTTTTCTCCTCATCTTTACTTACCTGTTCTTTTTATGGCTATGGCACGGGGTGCGCAAGCTTTCTTTCTTTGGCTTGTTATCTGTTCTCCTTTTGGTTGATGAGAAAATGGAGGGTGGCCACAGGTTTTATTTGAAGAAAGCTCGAGCGTGAGGAAGGTGATACTGGATAGGCCCAAGAAACTGAACTGCCTCACTTATGAAATGGTACTGAATAGTACAGATGACATAACCCCCCCTCTCTCTCTTTAAAGTACAGCTTTCCTCTAACATTCTTACCACTGAATGCGAGATCTTTCTGCTCGGCCCTTGACGACTTGAACTTATGCAAATTCTCAGAAACGAAAAACGAAAAAAGTTTGTGGTTTTCATGGATTATTTGGTGATATTAGTTGTCGCGGCAATAGTTTATTTTATGTTCTTTAGATTTTTTTGCACACCTAACAAAATACAAACAGAGATGATCAACTTCTCTCCCTTCTTCCCCCATGATAGGCGTCTCTGGTGTTAAGGAAACTGGAAGCATATGAAAATGATCCTGCTGTTGGATGCATAATGCTGAAGGTGAAAATGACAAATCATCTCTCTCTCTCTCTCTTAGTTTCCTGTTGGGTGCTAGGAAACATAAATCTTTTTCTTGGAATTATTTATTTTATGGACAAACCTGCCGACTTCAGCAATATGCTTTGCATGTGATTTAATGCATTGATGGAAGAATTTCATCAGGGGAATGGTAGGGCCTTCTGTGCTGGAGGCGATGTCATGAGAGTGATCTGCACAGCTATGGCAGGTTCTCTCTCTCTTCTCTCTACGTTTTTTCCTAACCATTTACGCTCCCTTTTTTAACCTTTTATTTAATTTTAATTAATGCCCCGTTAAATATGGAAAAAAAAAATTACCATAGGACATTGGAGCTTGGGTTCAAGATTCTACGGTCTTCAGCTCATCTTAGATTATCTCCTGGCCACTTACACAAAACCTGTGGTGAGTCCCAACTCTACTTATCAAAGTATAGGTACATGCCCTACTTCATTCATGTCTTCATCATCATCATCATCATCATCATCATCCATGCCGCGAAAAGAAATATTTTTCTACACATCACATTCCAACGATGGTGCCCTGTGTTGAAATAAAATAATTATTCACTATATTAGAGGAACTAAGATGACTTCATTGACTCGCTACTTTCTTTCTATATGTTTATTATCGATGTATGAAGGTTGCTCTAGTTGATGGAATTGTGATGGGTGGAGGAGCTGGGCTATCAATGCAAGCCACGTTTTGCGTCGTCACCGAAAACACGGTATTGGTTGTGGAATCTCTTATTTTATTACTAACTAGTTGAAAAGGAGCACGACATATGTGTGTAATACAAATATATATACGTATATATTTGTATAATGTATATATGTATGTATATATTTTGCTCATCTTTTTTCTAAAATTATTTTGAGCTACATATTTCATTGATTGACTTGTGAAAATATGCATAGGTATTTGCTATGCCGGAAGCATCAATAGGTTTATTTCCAGACGTTGGCGCATCAAAGTTCCTCTCTAAGCTTCCGGGCGCTTTTGGTGAACTTTCTCATACACAAAAATAATAAACAAGATTAATACACATTTTTTGTTAGTTTTATCTTTGGTGATTTTATTCATAGACACACATATACTCGTAAAATCGAATTTTAAATCAATGCTTTTGATTTTTCAAGATATTAATTCTCCTCAACAATTAAGTGGAATGCATTTGATCTGACTCCATAGGTGAATATTTGGCGCTTACTGGTGCACGGCTGAATGGTGGCGAAATGCTAGCTTGTGGTCTCGCATCTCATTTTGTGCTCTCCAAGGTAATTTTATTTTTTTTTTCATTTTTATATAAACTATTTTCTCAAGTAATTCTCATTAATTTGTTATGAGATAGGATTAATTAACTTGACCCTTGTTTTCTTTTTAATTATCGCTCCACAGACTCACTTAGGTCAATATTCCGTAGTTAGCTTGGTCCTAATTTACTTCCATTTTTATTATACATTATATATTTAAATCACTAATTTCATCTGTAAAACCCTAATTATCATCTCTCTCTCTCTCTCTCTCTCTCTCTCTCTCTCTCTCTCTCTCTCTATAATAAAAGCTCCTCGTTTGTGGGTTTCAGGAGCTTCCATTGCTGGAAAAAGCTATGTGCGAGGAGGCACCTTTAAGCAAATCGACCGTCTTGGATTTATTAAACAAATTTGCGCATAACCCAAATATGAAAGAAAATAGCATTTTCAGGAGGTAATTTTCCCGAGCTTCCAATTTCTCACCCACAGATGTTACTATTATTAATCGCAAATTATCACATTAGCCATTTGGTTGAGACAGATTGGAGATCATCAACAGATGCTTCTCGAGACCCACCGTCGAAGAGATATTCTCGTCACTGGTACTAAACTCGCGCTTCAAAAAGCAATTAACCTAGCCCGCATTTTCGCTCCCTGCTTTGTCTATTAACTCGAACAAATTTTTTGCAGGAAAATGAGATTGAAAATAATGGATCAGAGAAATGGATCGAAGATGCCATGAGGTCCATGAGATCAGCCTCCCCAACAAGCCTCAAGATAACTTTGAAATCGGTAGTGATAGTGGAGATTAGCTTAATTTAATTAATTTTCCGAGGGTGAGTTTTACTTCATAGCAATGAAAGTTAATTGAGATTAAATTTCGCGACCGCAGATTAGAAAGGGACGGACACAAGACCTCAAGCAATGCCTTACTCACGAATACACTGTCTTCTGCAACATGTTGCGAGGATCCATAAACAGAGATTTCTTTGAGGTCGCTTTGAAATTAAATTTATTTTATTTATTCCACCTTTAATTTTCGATTTTTGTCTGGAATTATGTAACGTCTTTATATATCCTGCATTTTTTTCAGGGTTCAAGAGCGATCCTATTTGACAAGGACAAAAAGGCCAAGGCATGCTAGTCTAATATTGATTAATTAGCGCATTATCTTTAAATATGTGAATATTAATTAATTAATTATGTTTGCTTTTTAAAAATTTCTAAAAAATTCCCCCTTCGTTTCCTTGGAGAAAAATGCAGTGGGAGCCACCGAAGCTGGAACTGGTCGCTGATGAGATGGTGGACAAGTTCTTCACGAGCCTTGATGGGGTCGACCCGGATTGGGTCAGCCTACGCCTCCCAATCCGGTCGGGCCAGACCTGGTCACGTGCGAGGCTCTGAGGGGACATCCGTGCGGCAGGGACCTCGCTCCTCTCGAACTATCCAATAAAATTTTCATTTATGAGATCTTATTATTTATTCACATAGAAATATTTCAATCTATGACTATCTCGTGAATTTCATCACTTAAACTTCAGTGTTTATTATGTTTTGGCGCATGAAATTAGCCACACTTCTAGTTTGATCGAACTTAAGAGACGCGGTTTTTTCTTCCTTTGCGTTAGCTGTGTCTTAAGAAGTTTTGTTTTATTATAGCTTATCGCAAGAGCCGCTTCAAGAAAATCAGGAAGATTTTCAATTAGGAAGATTTTGACACACACATATATATAGGATTGCTATATGCACACACAAACACAAGGTGATAGGGAAGATCTTGAAATCTTTAGAATGCTTCTTAGCATAAATATTATTCACCCATATGGACTAATCTCACGTTTAAAGTTGTCTAATGAAAAATTCAGACGAAGGAATGTACCTTAGCTTGCCTCGAATGGCCCCTTTCAATGTCATTCTGATTGCAAAGGAGACAAATTTGCACCACGAAAGATCTTGAGATCCCTCCATTATACGAAACGATCTAGCTTAATCCACGTGGAGAAAGTCTTTCAAAAAGGACTATTCGAAGTGACTCCCAAGAGGTAGCGACCGTTTGGGAATGCATGTTGCTTGTGATTAGTGTCATAAGACCTTGCTCTTTTGATGAGACAGTGAGGGTATGACAGTGCAGCCAAGGAAGTCGAAGTCGAAGTCGAAGTCAAGGCTGGCGACAAGCAAGGATTATATTGTCGAAGAGGTTTGTCATCAGCGGTAATAGTGAGCTACAGAGTTCAAGCAACCAAGACGATGAATAGTAAAAAATAAAAAATAAAAAAATTCTGAAACTTTTATAATGTCATTGGGAAATGGAATCATATGTGTCAATTTTTTTGTCATACCTAATAAAATTGCTAGCGTGGATTGGATCTCCACAATAAAATTTCCCAACTTAAATTGTCCAAATGGACTACATTAAAAAGTTCTTATAAGGTTTATAACTATATTGGTCTAATTGAAAAGTTTAAGATTATATTAATAGCAACATAATGGTTTAGAATTGACTGGGTAATTTTCTCATTTCTGTCTTATTCACTATCTTCATCTATGAAAAGTCATATTCTTTGCACATGGCATTACTCCTACCTATTTTGGATCAAGTATGGCCCTACTCCATTTGCCCAACATGCATTTATTGAAGGAGATCTTGCATTGATATCATATGGACCAATCCTGCTCGTTCCACATGACCCATTGTAGTAGAGAAAGGTAAGAATAAAAGAAAACGTTTTGCGTTTTACTAAATTTTTGTCTATGATCTATTTTGATTGATATAGTTTACAAATATGGACATGGGTTATATTTGCCTCCATCCCAAATCAAAGGAAACTTCCTTGAACCCATCTAACCATGCTTCTTATTAACACATCACAGATTATGAACATCACTCATATGCAATTTAACTAAAACAAACGAAGTTGGATCATATTTTCCTTCAACCGAGTCTCCGATTGTTGGGATACAAGTAGTGAACATTCACCACATGCAGTGTAAAGTAAAACTAAAAATGGGCGGTTTACATATTTGTAACCCACAGTTGGAGCAAATTTCCTCTGCCTTTGGCCCCGACGAGGGCCGTGTCCATGTTTGTGACGGACGAATGAGTTTGAATACGACATTTCCAACCAGGAGGAAGGAAAACAACCATCCGATCCACGATGTCCACATTAATTTTTCTAAAGCCGAGTTTGCACCGGGATGATCTTCGTATTCGTGACCCGCCACTCGGAATACCGGTCCGAGAGTGTTTCCTCCGATCTAAGACCGAAACGGAACGACATCTCAAATTTTTACGAAAAGCACGCGGTCGAGGGAAGTTCTTCGTGAGGAAGCAGGTAAAAGTATGGAGTCCAGCATGTAGAATGGTGACATGGATTTAGGGCAACAATAAACGACGGGGAGCGCAAACTCTGCACCTGCAATAGGAACTTTTATGGTAAGTTCTCAGCCTCACCAATGAATACCCTAGGACCGAGGCCGCTATGTGTACACACGGACTGATTTTTGGGAACTTGTACCTCCAAACTTGCACCAGATCCATGTAAAATCCGTACCTCGTCATTGGCTCCTCTCTCTCTCTCTCTCTCTCTCTCTCTCTCTCTCTCTCTCTCTCTCGTTTTCTGAAATCAAGTGCTGGTATCATACACTAAATCCTTGCTAGCGTGCATGAGATCCATCGGGGATATGAGGTTTAGTCGTAACGATCCGGCTTGGTCCATGCGGAAAAAGTCCTAGAAAAAAAGGAGTATTTGAACTAACCCCAAAATGCATCTCGCTTTGATATGTGTCATAATACCTTACTCGTTTGATGAGAGTCTGAGGATGTGACATCCATCATGCAACGACCTAGCTAGTGTTGATTTGTATTGCCAGCAATACTCCTTTTTGACATTTGGTCACCGAGGCCTCGACAATCGAGGATTGGATTGTTGGAGAGGTAGCTAATGACAATGACCGAGATCTACAAAATTCGAGCAACCGAATCTTCAAGGAGACTATGATCAGTTAAAAACCAAAGAAAAGAAAAAAATAATGAATTTTTTTTAAATGACAACATTTGGAATAGTCATATACATTAGATTGTCGATTATGCTACATAAAATCGCCAATGTTAATTGGGTCTCCACATTAGAATTTCCTTGACTAAATTAGCTGGATGAGCTATATTAGAAAATCTTTAAAAAGTTCATAATTAGGTCAAATTGAAAAATTTAAGATATCTTCATTAATGAAGAGTCACCTGTCTAGGTCTTCTCCACATGCGATTACTCCTATTTCAAATTAAGTATGGCCCTATTCCATTCACCAACCATGCATTTATTGGAGGAGTTCTTGCATTGATATCATGTAGACCAATCCTTTTTGTTCCGTGTGGCCCGTTGTAGTAGCGTTGGGTAAAAACAAAATGATTTGTGTTTTACTTCATTTTTCTCCATGATTAATCTTATGACTGATAGCTTATAAATACGGACATGGGTTAGATTTGCGTTTATCCCAAATCAAAGGAGACTTCCTCAAACAAATATAACCATGTTTCTTATTGGTAGGTCACAAGTTATAAACATCACTTATATGCAACCTTAATAGATTTGCCTTTATCCCAAATCTCGGAATACTGTTTCGACTGAGTTTCCTCCGATCAAAGATGGCAGAAAACCACGAACCGAAGCGGCACGATATTTCAAATTTACCCTAAAAAGCACGCGGTCGAGAGAAGTCCTGTCGAGTAAAAGCATCGAGTACAGCATGTAGAATGGTGAAACGGATTTAGGGCAAATAATAAATGAGGGGGAGCGCAAGCTCTGCACCTGCAAGATGAGCTTTTATGGTAAGTTCTCAGCCACACCAATTAATACACTAGGACTGAGGCCACTCTGTGTATTTATGGACGGACTTTACTAGCGTAACAATCATCTGGTATTATGAAAATAATAATTTATTATCAATCATAAATTCTTAGATAAATAAGGTCAATAATAATTTATAATAATTTATAATTTGATTTTTTATAATTCAAAATAGGTTATTATTACTGTCATGCAATTATTTTTTCATACGGACTGACTTATGGAAACTTGTCCCACCAAAATTGCACCCTTCTGGTTTACAGCAGAGTAGCAATCATATCTCCATACGGACTGACTCATGGGAACTTGTCCCACCAAACTTGCACCCTTCGGGTTTACAGAGAGAGTGGAAAAAGAAGATCCATATAAACCCTAATCTTACCTCGCCATTGTATTACTCTCTCTCTCTCTCTCTCTCTCTCTCTCGTTTCTGAGATCTAGTGCTGGTTCCATGGCTTTCCGTTGCTCTTTCGACCTCGAGGACGACGACCAGGTACGCATACATCATTTGCTTCCCCCATGCACATACTCCATGTCTTGCACGATGCAAGTGACGTGGCCTCTTGATAATTCTGCCTGCGTTTCGGATCTTGAGTCGGTCTTTCTTCTGGGAGTGATCTTCTTGATGCAAAAACTGCTGGTGGACTCAGGTCTTGTTCGAAGAAACCTCGAGCGTGAGGAAGGTGGTGTTGAATAGGCCCACGAAGTTGAACTGCCTCACTTATGAAATGGTACGGCAATTATTAGAATGGAGTATAATCGACAGTATAGAGAATTTTCTTGAAACTCGAAGCCGCGGTAATTGCTATATATAATTGGTCGCTTAGACTTTAATTCGTTCCGTACGTGTAGGGTCATTGTTAGGTGAGTTGATAATTTCCCCGAGTTTGACGGGGTTTGTTATATGTTTTAGTCAGGCCTTTTACTTTATTTATATATAACTTAAGATATGAAAAAAGAACTCCACAATCAAGATTTATACAATGACATGTTTTATGATATTCTGCAAGTCCCATTCAACAATCAGATTGATGCTTCCATCATGGGATTGCTTATTATTCTCATTATGCACCTTCTTTTTCTTTGGTTCCAAATTACAGGTGGCTCAGATGTTAAGAGTTTTGGAAGCATACGAATGTGATCCAGCAGTCGAATGCATAACTCTAAAGGTGAAATACAAAATGTCGCTGTGATTTGTACATTTGGATGCTGTAAAATTTGAAAAAATCCAAATCTATTGTCCGACAGTTAATTCAATCCTAAATTTTTCAACTTGGTCGGTTTAGTATTAAACATTTTGACGATTTTTCAAAACAGACCTTTTGATTAATTTTGGCTAAAAAATTGTTGATATGGCAATCCGATCAACATTGACATTTACATGACAAAGCCAACACTGATATGGATGATTTTTTAAAATTTTTTTTTCTCCTCTTTCTTTTTCCTTTTTTTGCCTATGGCTGGTCTTAGTGATGGGCCTGATGGCCACACTCATTGGCCATATTGTTGGCCATAAGCAAGGGCCGCCCTCACTTGGGCGAGAGGTGGCCGGTGAGGGCAGCCCTCATCCTCACCAGATCTGGGCGAGGGGTGGTAGGCAAGGATTGATGCCCTCGCCAAGCCTTTGGGCACCAATCCTCTGCAGCAGCCCTCTTCACTCTACCAACACATCCCCTATGGTCGAGCTGCCCATCGAGACCTTAATAGCCACGCCGTCTCTCATGTAAGTGAACATCGCTGCCGCACCAATTAACGCCTGGATTGCTTGCTGCCGCCCCTCCATCATCGACGGCCTGTAGCTTAGCCTGTTTTGGCTGTACACAGCCCCCGGGTCGAAGAAGACGGCGGCCTTCTCTAGGTGGATGTTCTGCTGGGAGGCCTTGTACTTCCCTTGAACGAAAAAAGAAAAAATCATAAAATTTAAAAAATTATAAAGATTACCCACATCATCGCTGGTAGAGAAGTAGAGATGACTGGCACTAATTGGACTATCATGTCGGGCAAATTTGTACAGATGTAGAGATGTCATTGAGACAAGTTCTTTTTATCAGGGAAAAGGCAAGGCGTTTTGTGCCGGAGGAGATGTCAAAGGCGTAATCTGTACATCAGGGGCAGGTCCTCTCTCTCTCTCTCTCTCTCTCTCTCGCGTCGTCTCTTTAGCTATTTGTAGATGGGATGCTTCCCTAAAGATGGAGAATCGAGTGCAGGGCATTGGAGCTTTGCTGGTGCTTTCTACGGAAGCGAGCTCATGTTGGATTATCTGATCGCCACTTACACTAAACCTCTGGTCAGTTCAATTCACTGCTATCGATCTCACGTCGACTTATGGTTGAAGAGAAATCGTTTTAAACGAGGACCATTCGAATCTCCTGATATGATGTATGCATATCTTCTCTGGCCATATCACTTATATGTCGTCGAAGATCGCGCTGGTGGACGGGATCGTGATGGGCGGAGGAGCCGGGCTCGCCATGCACGCTGCCTTCCGCGTCGTCACTGAGAACACGGTATCAAATTTCCGATCTCTTGCTATCGATTTGAATGCAATTCTATTTCGTATGACGAAATGAATCGCAATAGTCATCATCAATGTTTACTAATTATACGTTTATCGTCTTCTTGCTGGATAATGAATAGGTATTTGCAATGCCAGAAGCATCAATAGGTCTATTTGCGGATGTCGGTGCGTCGAAGTTCCTATCTAAGCTTCCGGGCTCTTTTGGTAAGCACTCAATAGGTTTAATTTATAAGTAAATGATAGTTATTACATGATAACCTCATTAGTAAACTATTTTAATTTTCTCTTTTTCGAGTCATGGTTTGCAAATCACATTGTGGAAGGTTGAATGTCCTTAGGAGAATATCTGGCGCTCACCGGTGCACGCCTGGACGGCGGCGAAATGCTTGCCTGTGGTCTCGCATCTCATTATGTGCTCTCCAAGGTGATCTTTTATTTATTCACACGGACAATTTTTATCGAGTAATTATAGCATTCTTCAGAGTGTACTTTTTTTTAGATTATGGAATATAAATAACAGACTTTATCTTTCCTCTAATTATTATCTCTCTCATTATCCTTTATTTTCAGGAAAAAAAAAACTATTTTTTTGAGTTTGTTTCAGGACCTTCCATTGCTGGAAAAGAGTTTAGGCGAGGAAGCACCTCTTAGGAAATCAACCATTTCCGATTTATTAAGCAGATTCGCTCATAAACCAAATCTCAAGGAAAACAGCAGTTTCAGAAGGTAATTGATTTGTGTGCTTTCAAAATTTTTATATAAATGCTTGGCATCGAATTAAATTGATTTAGATTAAATGCAAAAGGCGTCGAAGATTATCTATTCATTTGAAATTGGCCATTTGGCGATGCAGGTTGGAGATAATCAACAGATGCTTCTCAAAACCCACCGTCGAGGAGATATTATCATCATTGGTAACATTAGAGCTAAAAGTGAATAATTTCATACAATTTCGCGTTTAGTTTATACTAATGCACTTAACTTAGGTCTTTTTATAGCAGGAAAATGAGGTTGAAAATGATGGAGAAAAGAAATGGATCAAAGATGCTATGAGGTCAATGAGATCAGCCTCTCCAACAAGCCTCAAGATAACTCTGAAATCGGTACTTAATTGCATTTCCATCACTTTTTTCTTTATTTTTTGCTTTTCATATGTGAAAATTTGATTCTTTTATTTTTGCTTTATGATATATAAGTTATCATGAACTAAGGGAGTTAGGAAAATTTATTGACGTCATCAAATTTGCCACCCCAGATGAGAGAAGGACGGGCACAAACCCTGGAACAATGTCTGGCTCGTGAATACACAATTTCTTGCCACATGTTGCGTCGGTCCATGCATCGAGATTTTTATGAGGTCCCTAAACTAATTTTTATCCATTCCTTCTTAATTTTCAATATATACACACGCACACGCACACATCTGACCGTAGACGACAAACTCCCCGTTTTTCAGGGTTCAAGAGCCATGCTAATCGACAAGGACAATAAGCCCCAGGTATTATGTGATTATAATTCAAAATTTTCGACTTGTTGAAAAATAATTTTGGTTGTCCTTAAAGTGGCTAAAGTTAAAGAAAGGGGTAATACTACGAAAAATTCTAAACCGATATACTCATGAAAAAATTATCCAAAATTAACTTTTGAGTAAACAAAAATCTCAAATTAACACACTTGTGACATATTTACATTACCTTAACTTTTGTCAAATTATATTGTGAAATTGTGGAAATATGTAACACATAATAATAACTCAATTGACATAATAAGTTGACGTGAAAATCTATATTAGTTTGAAGTAAATTTATTATAGATATATTAAATTGAAATTTTTAATTTTTAATATATTTATTACAAATATATTAATTTGAGATTTTTCGTGACATTGCCGATCAAAGTTAGAAACTACAAAACTTGCCCACATTTATTTCAATTTTCTAGAGTTCACCATTGTTAATCTTGACAAGTGCAGTGGGACCCGCCAAAGCTGGAACTGGTCACCGACGAAATGGTCGACAAGTTCTTCGTCAGCCTTGATGGGATCGACCCGGATTGGGTGAACCTCCAGCTCCCGATCAGATCGGGCCAAACCATGGCCCGGGCGAAGCTCTGAGGGACGTCCCAGCTCTGGAGAAATGAATGGAAGTAGAACCATGGCAGGTCATGGTCCTTAATTAGATGAGCAAAGACTCGTTTTGTATCCTTTAAGTGTGCGCACCGTTCTATGAATCTTTCTATCTAGAGCTGCTCGCGATGACGAGCCGGACTCTATGAAGTATGCGTGAACATCACAATTTGATTTATGAAAAATTAGTAAGATGGACATCTCGGGCTTTTGGTTCACGAACAAAAGGTAAAGGTAGAAGGGGAAGGGAGGGGCTCGCAATCTTATAAATGTGCTAGAAACAAGAATCTTAAGCTGGGAAAGAACGAGGAATTGCTATACCATGATGATGAGTCGCCGGCAATCCCCTGAATCCTTATCACATGGACTAAGGCCCCCGATTTTGACTAAATCTGTTCCAATGACATCGTGAGGATGAGAGGAGATAAACCTCCCAACTTAGAACTCCACAAGTCTTCGTCTCTCTTCGGTCTCCAGAATAGGGACGAAGCTTATGCCTCAACGGTTGATCTCACTCCAATTGTTTTGCACCATGAAAGATAATCAAAATGATCGAAGCGCGGTCCTATAGAAATGCAGGCATGCAGAGGGCGATCCCTCTTCAATCAATGTCAGCAGATGTGACATTTGTTCGCGACAAAGTTAAGGAAACCTGGAGGTGTCTCTCTCTCATTCCAACCTGTAACATTATGGAGGAGAAACACCAACATAAGACTGCAGCGAGTAAATGAAAACAAAACAATTTCAACCTCATTTCTGCAAAGTTTGCTGCAAATCCGAGTTGGATATCCACCAAAGATCAAAGAGATAAGGCGTGTGTCTTGCCTTGAAGTAGAAGATGCACACTTGATCCATGTAGCATAGATTCCCCGATCTTTCACCCTGTGAAGGAAAACCATAGCTAATATACGTATATGTGGTTGGGAAAACCATATGCAACTACCACAGCATCTAACACAATTCATGATCGCAACACTGGCTGTATATATCCTTATACTGGATGACCTCATTGGCAGTGCTTTGAAAATTAGAGATGTACCATGTAAGAATAAGATCAGCTGTCCGTTACACATATTCATCAATGGACCACCGTCAAAGACAGCTTCTCAAGCAACAATTGATCAAACGATCCACAAAACACTGACAACATATTGTAAAGTCACAAGATATGTCCTATTTAGTGCTAAACAAGGCAGCAGTATTTCATCATTTAAAGAGTCCTTTCACAATAGCTACCGGGTAGCACATCCAGGAGCCACTTTTCATGGATATGAAATGCGATATAAACAGAGACAGCACAGAATGTTCACAAAACATGACTGGCAACAAAACCCAAATTTGTGGTATACATACTATGGTCCAGAAGAACAAATTCTTGAAGTTGTTAGTCTAGCACAAACGGTATTTTTGTTTCTTTGGCAAGAGTAACTTCAATTCCTTGAATTAATGGTGCCTAGCACAAAAGTAGTTGAGCAGAACTTTCTTTTGGACAAAGAACATGCATGGTCATGTGTTAGGAAATTATATCATAAAGTTATTTGCATATCAAAATTTCACTAAAGGAGTGTGCTGCACAAGAAACCCAAAGTCCAAATATCATTATCAAGCCATAGCAAAGTAGGATGACCATTGTTAATAAGAAGCTTTTTACTCACAGGTAAATGTCATCTGTAGGAATCTCAGGAAATAGATTAATGTAGAAACGAAAGCCATCAGGGCTAACGTCCCGGCATAATAAACCTGCCAAAGAGCAAAGCAATGTAAGCATGCTTGTTGCAATAGCATGTCAGTCGTTTCAACATAATTTTTTCTCTCTAAGAGCCACATACCTCGGCTCTCAGCAGTTAAGAGGTGCTCCTTGGCCATTGCTGGAGCAATTCCTAGGGTCATGGCAGCATCACCAGCACTTACACCCATCTGAAGGGCGTCAGGCCGTGTTATGAGTGATTTGATTCTAGCAAAAACCTATAAACAGCATCCCTCAGTTATTATCAGGCAAAGTAGGAGATAAATAATTAGAGTACTATTAGTTCCATGGGCAACATAAACCAAAGAGCACATATGCCTCAGTAGTTCCTACTGTCAAAGAAAAGATAGATATCCAACCACTAACACTGCTCACAGAATGATTTGCCATAATTTGATCATTGCATATGAGCCAACTCTTGATGATGACCAAGTTTGGCAGCCTCTTGCCTCAAACTACAAAATTTTCTCTCTTAGAGTCTAGAGAGCACGAGCAAGTGGCATATCTATGAAAACCACAGTCCATAATGCAGTTCCCAAAGCAAGACTTATATAGCAGCTACAAGCATAACAGCATTTCATCTCGGCAGTGTAAACTGAATACAGATAATCGAATGCAGGACATTTCACCCCAAAGTAAACTTGATCAACACCTTCATAGATTAGAAAGCAAGAGAAAGATACCTCTTCATCGCTGTGAGACTTATTCTGGATAACCATTACTCCACTATCAAACTTCCGAAGCATTACAGGACTGAGAGAAGGGAAAGCTCCATAAGGATATCTTAAAAATCAGACATCATCTCAAAACAAGTAATAATGACACTGACATCCCTCAACTAGATAAAGATGCCTTACACATCAAACTTCTCCCACAGAGAACATGCTCGCAACAGATCCTCTGGAGAGATCAGTTCTGTGCCCCGAGCCCGGTTAAAAAGGCAGTACATGTCTATGAGATTAATCATTCCTCCAGACCTCTCAAGAGGAATCTTTACAAAATCTGCTAACTAAGAGCCAAAAAAGGATAATTAACTTTTTGTTAAACATTTTAAGAAAAAAGAACCAAAAACCTAAGATTATAAATACAAATAATCACACAGTACAAATAGGAGGACACAGGTAGTCCATTTTTTAGAACTCTGAACATATTAAGCAGGTATATTAGAGACATGCTTCAGTATGGAATAACTGCACAAATGCTAAATGGAATAACTGCACAAATGCTAAAGGGAGGAAATGATGAATAATTCCACCATAAGTGCTTTGTAACAGCATGCATCTTATCGTCTACATTCTCTTGCTTTGACGTACACTCTCCCCTTCTCCTCTCCTTCTACCCCTCTCTCCCCATGAACGAAAAGGGCCAACAAGGCTATACAAAAGGAAGCAAGGAAATCAGGCTCTATAAGACAGAAGGTAGAAAATGGAACAAGTTCCTCATGAACTGGAATGCACACCCTCAGATTGCAATTCGCGATGCATACACCAGCAAACTCCTTATGGAAAAACTTTTAAAACAAGCGGTTCAATTATTTCCCCAACTCCAGCCATTGATCATTGAGATCCCCACATGCATAGTATAGATATGAAACACCTCCATAATTTCTACCTTGAGGTGTATCCTTTTCAATGCTGTAACCCTTTCAAAGAGTAGTTCATCCTGTTCTCTAATATCACATCAAAAGCTCAGCCTCATACATCTATCTATAGAGAATGCTTTCTCAGGTCCCACAGCATTTCATCCTATTCCAAATTTTGAGTACATGAATGTGATTTTTTATGAGTGTTCCAAAGGCACAAAGCTGAAAAGTTTATCAACATTATCTCATTTAGATAACATCATGCTGCAGGAGAAGCTGTAGACCCGCTATGCCTACTAAATAAAAATGCTACAGAGAATAGACATCAATCTTCCCCCATACACAAGAGGATAAGCACTGAACATGCCGTTATTTAAATAATAACCATACATCAATTGCTATAATGAGATTCGACCCAGATACAACTTCAGCAGCTATTTGGCAAAAAGCATATCAGTAAAATCTCTTCCCTTGCGCTCTTGAGAGGTTCCAAATTTTGGGACATCCACATTGCCCAAAAGCAAGGAATCAAAGGAAGAATATAAAGCTCCTACTAGTTTGAGATGTATGCACTGCATGCTAACACTCAGATTGGATAAATATGTACCACCATCAACTTTGTTCTAATTTTTTTTTTTTTAATTACCACTGTTGTGAAAGCATTACACTAAATAAGTATTGACCACAGCCCTATTTTACACTGTCATGTTGAGACAAAGACATAGAATCAACACATTTACTATGTAAAATGCCAACCAAAATCCAGAGTTCCATTTTCAAGTACTTGTCCCAAGGCCTGCTTTACAGATGCAAACAATCAAAAAGAAAAAATTGCATTTTTTAAGTATATGGCAAGAGAAGAGGACCTGCCGGGATAATTGCTGGTGATACAAAGCACCCGCTGACTCTTTTGTAACTGGAGATACAATACCAACACTCAACAACCAATCCTGCATTTCTTCTTTTGAACCCAATTCCTCATCATTGGATGATCCAGCTTGAGATGGGGCAGACAAAAGTTTCAACCTCATTTTCTCAGCTAGCATCACCATCTCTTTTGCTTTACTCTGCAAACACACAGCAACATTGAAATAAGAAAATGGAATCCTCAGTGTAAACTACTCATCAATAGCAGAAGAGCTATAGAAGAGAACAGACAGTCATAGTTGCTGTTTGCCATGAAATAGGACAAGTCCTTTACATCTGCCTAGGGTTTCCTCTTTCTTCAAGATTTTTGGCAGGTCCTATACAGTAGATGGATGGTAAGCTGAAAACTAAGTCTTTTCTCCTTCCCCTTTTTCTCATCCCAAAGCAACGACGCCTTGCGCAAAATGTTATGCTAGTCAACATAGGCATGAAAAAAGACAGTCCTCACGAGTCGTTACACCTTAAGAGCAGATTAATTTCTGAAAGAAAATCCAAGTAATGTGCCAAACAAAGGACAGAGAAATCGAACTCTTTAACTGCTGCATATCCTTCTCGCCATAAGTCCAGGACAACCGCACTTAGTCCATCCCAAATAATCACATCAATAATTTACTATTTCAGCATAGAAGTCAATCAAAGCAATCAAACTAGACGACAATACTGAGGATCTAAATCCTCTCCTCCCCAACTCCTAAATAGTTCTTAGCAATGTCAATCAAAAGAACCGAATTTACAGATACTACATTACCATGAGCGCATTCAAGTCCTGGAAAGCGTCCTGCAAGCTCTTATCAGTGCTCTCCCACATCTCCTGTTCTCTCCTCAGTATCCCTGCCACCCCAACCACTCTCATTCCTCTCGAATCGTACCCGCTCGAACTGGCACTCGACTCCACAATCGAACTCGACCCCGAACTCGCGCTCTCGCTCTCCTTCTCTCTCTCCCAGGCCCTAGCGCCCCAATTCTGCCTGAATTTGTCCACAAACGCCTCCACGTCATCCTTCCCTCTCATCACCAGCGTCACCACGAGCGACCTCGCCGCCGGGCCGCCCACTCGCCCGTCCGACCCCACGGACAGCTGGAACTTGAGCCGCGGCGATGCGAACATCGACTTGATCGATTTCTTCAGCGAGAATATGTGCGCGACGGAGGCGAGGGGGACATAGGATGCGGCGTTGGCGGCGGCGGAGGAGGAGTCGGATACGAAGATGAGGCGGTGAGTGGTGAGGATCATGAAGGAGGACCGGAGGTGGATGGAGGAGCTAAGCGGCGGCGAGCCTTCGGGCTCGAGCTCGACGTTGGAGAGGAGAGAGCACTCGATCTCGTTGGGGAATAGGATCGGGCGGCCGCTGGTGGTCAGCTCCGCCTTGGGGAGGGCGGCTCCGGCCATCGATTGAGCTTAATCTCGCGGCGGGTCGGAGCTCGATGGCGCTCGGATCGCCGCCCGAATCCTCGCTCGTATGAATCGTCGTTACGGCTCCGCAGGAAGGCGCGGGGGGGCCAGACGAGGAGCTCAGGAAGAGAGTTGACTCGGAAAAGGACGACGGTGGCGGCGGGCGGCGGGCGGCGGCGGCGGAGGCGCGATCGACCGATCGGGCTCGGCGAGTCAGACCGACGGGGAAAGCGCGCTGAGCTCCGGTGGCTCGGGCGGTGTCTACTTCGGAAGAACTCACAGCAACGATTGATGTTAGAATTCCACGTCCGAATATGATCAGCTCTCGGCCTTCCTCGAAGATGAGCTGGTCGGATCGGATTGGACCGCAGCCGGTCGACCCGGATTTGGCCAACCTTTCTAAAGTTTTTGGAATTTTTTTTTTAATACCAAATGCCTACTATTTATTAGTTTAATAGTGGAGAGCGTTTTCAGGTTTTGTTAAAATATATTCATTTTTTTTGGAACCTGAGACGTATCCTGCATATTCTATGTCATGAAATCTACTTATCATAGGTTTTCAGGTCGATTTTAAGGTATATCGAGATTATACTTATATTATTAATTGCAATAAATTAACACTACTACAATTCACTAAGTATGATTTATATTTAGACACACAAAAAAATTTCAAAGTAAAAGTCTTAATCATAAAATGAAAACTTAGATTAGTGATTTTGAATTATACATAATGCCATAGAATGCCGCAAGATTGCGCAAAACTAAAAAAAAAAAAAAAAAAAAACACAAACACTTATTTTAAATTTTGCATACCTAAAACCTATGCATTGAAATAGATTCTCTTTATGTTGCATACTTTGGAACTTGAAATCTAATAGATTTCCATCAATCCAATTTTAGGCAATTCTCGATCCAAACCACTTGGACTACACTCTACAAGAGTATGTTCTTTCTAATCACTTGTTTGGTTCCAGTGTTCCATTCCTTGCTAGAAATAGAGAAAAAAGAAAGAAAGAAAAGAAATCACTTGTTCGATTCCAGGTGTAATAAGTTTAGTACTTTTTTGGATAATTTTCCCATCAACATTGCTAGCACAAATCTTTGTGAAATGCAAATGTTGTTTCACTGTTTTGTAAAAATAAAATAAAATCATAGAAAAATAATATTCATTTTCCATAACTAATTTATTGGTCTACTCTATATTAAGAGATTTCCATATTCAATGATACATATGACTTTTCTAGTTCCTTTCATTCTTTTGTCTTTTCTCAAATACACATATTTGTCTTTCTAATTGAACAACGGACTCTTATTTCCAAAAAAATATATAGATCACATAAAAATAAAAAAGAACCGAAAAACTTTCATGCCAATCTCATAAAATATCTGCTTTGTCCCAACGAAAAATTGGAAGTCTTGGAAAAGGATTCTAACAAGATATAGAAGAACACTCACCACAAGTGGCCTATTAGCTCAGCTGGTTAGAGCGTCGTGCTAATAACGCGAAGGTCGCAGGTTCGAGACCTGCATGGGCCAACTTTTGTCTCTTCTTTCTCTTCGTTTTGGTGTTTTGTTTTCTATGTTTTCCCTTTTCGATTTCACATAATAGTTTGTTTATGGACTTGAAAAACACTCAACAATGTCTGTAAACATGAACGTGAGCTAACAATGTCAAGAAATCATACCTTATGATTTGCTGCAATTTCTTGGCCATGTTTGATTTGCCTAGTGACTGGGATAAGAAGTAAGCCGATTGAATCTTAATCAATGATTCAATGTGTAGAAAACAACAGGACTTCTCGTATTTGCATAACGAATCTCATTCGATCAAGGGCATGAATGCCATAAGAGACACTGTTCGCACTCTACATATTGTTCCTGCATTGGAGCGGTTTACAATGTCTCCGATCATACGATGTGCAGTTTCAATGGAACCTATGAGTCCGAAGATCCTTTTCAGATCTATCAGCATTCGCATGCTCCTAGTACCCTACTTACTGCCTGCGACGGAAATGGCTGTCCAAGTACAAGTAGCCCTTTCGGTCAGAGAAGCTTGATGTTGTTGGTACCGGAGCGAATCCAGAATACTTCCCGTCCTTCTTTGCTGAGCATATCTCTATGACGTACTGGACAACCTCGGTTTTTTGGCAGTATGGCTGCTTTGCGTATTCTTCGATTGGCATCCACTGCAGGCGACAAGAGAGAATTACCACTGGCCTTTATTAAAGAATTACTGCAGCGAGTACAAGTGGTGCTTCTCCTGCTGTAATAAAGTATTTTGTAAGCAGTTTCCTCATTCATTTGCAGGATGCACTCGGAAATCCTTTGCTTGGGAAACCCCCGATGTCGTTTCAGTCAGATCAATAGTTAATCGATTGTAAGCTTTGGCTTACATTTGGCAGGTCAGAGTGAACCGCGAAAGCACACAGGAGAATGCATGAAAAAGGAGAATTGGTCAGTCAGGCATGGTGGTAGTAGTCATCGAGGTACCGAGAATGATAAAGAACGAATTGGTGAAGTAGCTATACCATTAGTACAATATCTGTTTACCTGAGCAGCCTCTATCTCCGAATCCTGCTTCCGGATGTCAAAGGATAGAGGTTGTGCCAAGCAGACGAAAAATAAGCCCGACTTCTGAAAGAAAGTCCGATGACTTTGCCTGTGGATAGTCGGTGAAGAGTTAGGAAATTGCAGTGTCTTACTCATAATCTGGTTTAATGGCCCAGGAGTTTCAAGGCCCTGACGCACTCTTCACAAGTTTAGCAGCATAATGTAACGCGCTTCTTTTTCCAGACAGGAAATAATGGATGCTAAAATGCCATTCAGCAATGGCCACGGTTTGGCTCTGACCCTCCACAAAAATGCAGGTGGAGTGTGTTATGTCACGAGATATAAAGTTGCACGGCTTCAAAGGAAGAAGCTTAGGAAGAGAAAGTATGAATCTTATCCCAAGAACGAAAGTTTATGATGCCCGAAACAAGAAGAAAAGGAGAAACGGGCTTAATACCTGAATGCTAAGACTTCCGTGAATTCGGCATCAATCTGCGTATGCAGAAACCACACGACTTAAGTCTTCACAGCATTTAAGCAGCTGTTTGTATAATCACGTATATATTACTCACTCCAGTCTCTTCTTTAACTTCTCTTACTGCGGCTGCACATATGTCTTCTCCCTGAGGATGGTGAAGCCGAAAGATGAATAAACAAGCAGAAGTCATGTTGCTACATTTAAGTCTGCAATTGAATCATGACCTCATCAACAACACCCGTCGGGAACTTCCAAACACCAGTCCCTCCAAACGTTCCAGTCTTCTCTTGTACAACGAGCAGCTGCCAGAACGGGAGTCAAACTTACAAGCCACAGTAGCATAGTTCTAAAGTTATGATCACGCCTCCAGAGATTAAAACCAAACAGTCGCCCCAAGCATTAATATAATGGAACGCCTGGAATGGAACATGAAAGATATTGAGTCCCAAGCCAAGTTTTACAAGCAACATACACAGGGGATGACCATACATTTTCTGAAGGATCACAGAGCATAGACATCGTTACAACAGAGAGATGACAGGAAAGCTACAGTGCTACTCTGGCGGATTAAATCTGAAGGGTAAATGACATGGAAAAGAAAAGAAAAGAAAAGAAAAGAAAAGAAAAAACATTGCACCCAAATACTTATTCCAGGAGATTCTCCTGCACTCTTCAGACTCTTTACAATTAGATTCATTCCAAAGCAAGAAGTTCTACTTAAGTAGGTCATTTCAGCTGTAGTTTTGCTACCACTGAGCCTACAAAATTGTCTTGTCTCTATGATTTGAAGCATAAATCTGCAAAAAGGGGGATCGTATTCATTCACAAAGAGAGATGATCTCACATGGAAATTTAGATTGGGAGGAATACCTCGTCCTTCTCATTCATGACAATTATACCGACCGATACTCTGTGTGACGCATTTGCTGGAATGGTATGAGCACTTTGTGGAATCCAATACACAAGCATTAGGTACTTCGGCTCCGCATGGTGATACCAAAATCCTTCCTGCCCAAAGTAGATGACAATCATCACATCAAGCGGAAAACCTAATCTGAAAGTTATGATCATCACAGTAAACATATAATCAGTGGCAATTGGCTCTTTCCACCCCAGCCAGTCCCCCGAGCAAACCACATGACCTACGGTTCAGTGATCAATCTGCAGAATCGATAGAACATTTACCGCAACAGCAGGTTCTACGAGATTTATGAGTTCAATAGGTAATTTGATCCACACACCCTTCTTGCCCTGCAAAAATGCTGGCACTTCAGTACTACAGAACAGTAACATGAACAAAAAAAACGAGGGACTCTTAAAATTTGAAGATGCAAATTCGAAATCGATAACAACATGATTCATGAGTGAATAATAGCAAGTTGGCCAGATTCGGTGTCATCTACGTGCTCTATGCAATCTACCTGGATAGAAGGAAGTGAAGGCTTTATGTATTATTGGGCTTAAGGCCCTATCCGCCCAAGTTGGGCCCAAAAAGTCCAGCCCACGGGAAAAAGGGCCCGTGGAAAGAATGGGGTATAAAAGGGAGAGAAAGAGAGAGAGAAGACGTCTGTTGGAATCAGAAATTACTCACGTCTTTTCTCTCCCGCGTGTTTTCTCTCTCAAAAGGAACAGTAGGCATACGGCTTCTAATTCTTCTCTTCAAGGCTTCATCGGATCGAATTCGACCGGATTCTCTTCCTTCATTGCGTCGGTGTTTAATCTGTGGCTAACAAGGTACGCTCGAATCCGTGGTGTGCTTTACGATCGGTGATGCGTGTTTTCCTGGGCTTCGTCTTCCGCATTGATTTAGGGATTCGATTCGGTGTCGAATCCGGTGTTTCGGGGATCCGTTATTCCCAACATTGGTATCAGAGCCCTAGTTCACGTTTTCCCGATCAATTTGATGTTTTTTGATTGATTTTTCGCAAAAACTATTCGGCCGTACGGATCGGGGTGAGCAATCCCGACACCCGAGCGTTTTTCGGCCTTTTTTCTGAGTTTTCGAATGTCAAAATCAAATTCTGATTGCATAGGAAGAAGCGCGACGTCGAGACGAGTCCGGAGATGTGTCGACCGCCGCCGGGCGCCGCCTCACGTGCCCACACGCGTGGCCGGAAGGCGCTGCGCATGGGCGCGACGCGCTCGAAGCGCTGGTATTGGCCAGCGCGTGCGGCGCACGCGCCGGTCGGCGAACCGGCGCGTGCAGTCCACCGGCGGGCGAACCGGCACGCGCCGGTCCGTGGAACGACGCGTGACGTCATCCAACGGTCGGTAACCGTTCGGATGACGTCAGCAATGACGTCATCACCGAAGTCGTTTGCGAGATGGTCACCGGCCGGCGACCCGACCCACCGGAGACCAAGGCACGTGGCGGCACGTGCGGATGACGTCTGCGTGACGTCATCCCCCGCACGCGTGAGGCACGTGCGTCGGTCTGCTCGGCCCGGTCCGGCCGGCCCGACGGTCCGTCCGGTCCGACCGGTCCGACGACCGACGACCGTTGACCCTCTGACCGTTGACCGTTGACCGTTGACCGACGACCATTGACCGTTGACTTGGCCGTTGACCGTTGACTTTGACCGTTGACCAAAAAAAAAAAAAAAAAGGGAGGAGGAAAAGAATGTGTTTCTTTTTCAATTAAGTCTATGTGGATTATATGTAATCCCTTATTTGTTTTGCATTTGTTGCGGAACAATGCCTCCCCGAGGTTGCACACCTATTCGCGCGGCAGCCGATGAACAAAAAGAAAGGTCGTCTAAGTTGATAGCCGGCCGACCGATCATCGATGGGAGAGTGGTGACTTAATTGATCACGTCCTCGAAGTCAACGGGAAAATTCAACAGGTCATATGGAATGGTCGTCCATGTCACGATCGAGAGATGGTGCAATTTTTCATAAGCACTCTTCCACCACGAATGGCAAGATGTGTTGAATCGCATATGGGATGTCAACGGAGCTGCTTCCTATAAGAAAATTGTAATAGATTTTGTAAATGAATATTACTCGATTGTTACAAGGGAAAAGATCAAGAAATTGAACAAAAAAGGATCTTTCCTAGTTCGTGTGCTGACTTTGTGTTAGTTGTATTGGCTATTATATGTTAAGTGTGCTTTGTGGACATATTATGTATTGATTACTACCTAATTGTGTTAATTGAAAGCATTATTTTTTTTAATTGTATGTCAATTATCTGTTTCGCTTGTTATTCTTTGGTTCTTTGTGGGTAATTAGTTACGGGTAGTTTTAGAAGTTTTTGTAGCTTCATAGAACCGATTTTGCATATGACAATCATATTAATGATAGTTTTAAGTTAAGATTTTTGGAGGATGATTGGAAACGAAGTGACCTTTTGATTACGAAGCCTTACTTGAAATTATTCATTAATATGATGGGTCTATGCAAATAGGGATGCATAAATGATAGGCGTTAATAATTCGTGCATATTTGTCTCCGATTTGTTCGGATCAATGGCTTCAGCCACAAAGAGCATAGTTGCCAAGCTGAACAAAGGTGAAAAGCTCAATGGTGACAACTATGAGATTTGGTAAATGAAAATCCAAGTATGTCTTTGGAAGAGCAAGAAGCACTTGAGGCTCTTGTCATGACCATGGTAGAACTCGAAGAGGGAACCCGAACAAAGCACAAAAGGGACAAAGAAGCTTTTTACGTGTGGAAAAGAATAAACTCTCTAGCTCGCATCACGTTGCTGAGGAGCATGGAAAATGACGTCATGCGAGAGTTTCGGCGTTTTGACAATGCCAAGGAAATGTGGGAGGCATTGGAAGCTAGATTTGGTCACACTTCGGTGACTAGGCGAGGTAGCTCACTATCGGGTTTGACTCTTATAAGAAGCCTCATGGTCGGACCATGAAGCAACATCTTAGAAAGATGTCAAACATGATAATGAGCTGAGAGATGCTGGCCATGTCCTCACGGATGAGCAGCAAGTGCAAGCAAGTGATTCGTTCCTTGCCTCGAGTTGGGAGCATATGAAGGTGCACCGACTCATAATGAAAATATCAAAACCTTTGAGGATGCAATGCGTCATCTTGAGCTGGAAGAGGACCGCTGTTGGCGCTAAGCCGGATGCTGAACTTTATCATGCTGGTTCTAGCTCAAATGGAGCTTCGAGCTCCAAACGCAAGCGCCCTAACTGGTTTGATAAGGGGAAAGGCAAGGAAGAAGCTGGTCCTTCAGGAAAGAAACCCAAGTTTAACCAACATAATAGAGGAAAGTGTCCTCACATGAAGAAGCTAGCAAGGGTGAAATGCTACAACTGTGACAAGAAGGGTCACTATGCTCGCGACTGTCGTGAGCCAAAGAAGGAGCGACGGACCATGTAGCGAAGGATAGAGGATCCTTCGTGGAATTCTGACGAGTACCAACTGGAACTAAGTGGATCTATGTGGGAAATAACTCCGAGAGTGAAGTGAAAGGAATTGGCACATGCCAACTGAATATGCGTGGTGGACGCAATTTGTTCCTTCATGATGTATTGTATGCTCCGGAGATTCGTCGAATTTAGTGTCTACGTATTAATGTTGGTTAAATTAGGTTTTAATATGAACTTACGTAGTAGAGGTGTGAATTTGTTTTTGGAGACAAATTACTATGGTTGTGGCTATTTTCTGGATGGTTTTATTGTATTAGATATTGATTATGTTAATGCTAATGTTTGTTATTCCCTTCTCACGTCTCCTAATAAATATGATAATGATGTGAATGTGTGGCATGCTAGACTTGGTCACATTGGCCAACAACGTATGAATAGACTAGCCAAAGAGGGCTTGTTGGGCAATATTGAAAAAGTCGATTTGTCTATATGTAAGCATTGCCTAGAAGGGAAAACGACAAAGAAACCATTTGGAAAAGGAAAAAGAGCTGAGTTTCCTCTGCATTTAATCCATTCGATGTCGTGGTCCAATGAATGTAAAAGGAAGGCATGGGGCTATTTATTTCATCACCTTTATTGATGATTATACTCGATACGGATATGTCTATTTGATTTCTCATAAATCTGAAGCGATAAGTTGTTTCAAAAGGTTTATGAACCTTGTGGAGAATCAATTAGATAAGAAAATAAAAGCATTGAGATCCGATCGGGGTCGAGAATATTTATCTGATGAGTTCAGAAAATTATGTGATGAAAAAGGAATAGAAAGACAGTTGTCTATTCCGTACACTCCTCAACAAAATGGTGTTGCGGAAAGAAGAAACAGAACCCTACTGGAAATTGTTAGGTCCATGATGGCGCATGCTAACTTGCCTATCACCTTTTGGAGTGATGCATTGTTAAGCTGCGTATATACTTAACCGGGTGCCTTCCAAATCGTTGCTTCCACTCCATATGAGTTATGGACAGGTAGAAAACCGGACTTGAGTTTTCTTAAGCCATGGGGTTGTGCTGCCTATACACATGAGTCCTCTCACAAGTTTGGGAAATTGGGTCCTAGAGGAAAGAAGAGTATTTTCATAAGATACTCGGAACACTCGAAAGGGTATGTGTTCATTGGTGAGCAGGAAAGTGGGAGCGTAACTGAATTTGAATCACGAGATGTTACATTCTTAGAGGATGAGTTTCCTAAGAAGGGCGAAATAGGGGAAGATCACTCCCTATTTGAGACCTTGGATCAAGACAATGATATTAGTGGAAATCATCCAAGTGGGAGCATAATGGAGAATGATGTGCAAAGTGTACAATCTCCCATACGGCGAACAAGTCGCCAAAGTATTCCCCGTCGACGTTTTGACATTGAAGGGGAAACTTTTATGGTTGCTCCACAAGATGAGGATGAGCCTAGAAATATCAATGAGGCTCTTAATTGCCCTAGTAAAGAAAAATGGATTCATGCAATGGAAGAGGAAATGGAGTCAATGAAATCAAACCAAGTCCGGGAACCGGTTGATCTTCCAAAGGGACGCGAGCTATTGGGAACAAGTGGGTTCTCAAAATAAAGCGAAAGTCTGATGGCTCGATTGAAAGGCATAAGGCTCGCCTTGTGGCGAAGGGGTATAATCAACAGGAATGAATTGATTATGAAGATACGTTTTCTCCTGTAGTGAGATTTACCTCGATTCGCATTATTCTGGTAATAGTAGCTAGTCTGGATCTTGAGTTACATCAAATGGATGTAAAGAGGCGCTTTCCTCAATGGAGAATTAGAGGAAGAAATATATATGGAACAACCTACTGGTTTCATAGTGAAAGGCCAAGAAGAAAAGTATGTCGACTTTTGAGGTCGATATATGGTCTTAAGCAGTCATCAAGACAATGATATATACGTTTTTATAATGCCATAGTGGCATATGATTTTACAATGATTGATGAGGATCATTGTGTATATATCAAAAGATCCAATGATCAATTTGTGATCATATCATTATATGTTGATGATATACTGATTACCGGAAGCAATATGGAGTTGGTTAATACTGTCAAGAGATAGTTGTCTTCTAACTTTGAGATGAAGGATATGGGTGAGGCTGCATACATTCTTGGAGTTAAGATTTCGAGAGATCGTTCGAAGAGATCGTTGTCTCTTTCGCAAGAAACCTATATAAATAAGGTTCTTGAACGATTTCGTATGCAAGACTGTAAACCCATAGACACTCCTATTGCAAAAGGTGAAGGATTGAGCCATAAATTGTGTCCAGGGACTCCACAAGAGAAGGAACAAATGAAACATGTTCCTTATGCTAGTGCTGTTGGAAGCTTGATGTATGCTATGATGTGTACAAGACCCGACATATGCTTTGCAGTTGGAATGGTGAGTAGATACCAATCCAATCCAGGTCCAGCACATTGGAAAGCCGTCAAGAGAATACCGAGGTATCGAAGGGGCTGCTGATTTCAAGTTGAATTACCAAGGAAAGGATCTGCGACTTGAAAGCTATTCAGATGCTGATTGGGGAGGAGATTTAAATGAAAGAAAATCTATCTCTCGGATTTGCTTTCTTTCGAACAATGGCGCCATATCATGGAGCAAGAAGAAGCAAACGTGCATAGCCTTGTCCACGATGGAAGCTGAGTTCGTGGCGTTATCAGCAGCGGTACAAGAAGGAGTTTGGCTTAAGAGATTTTTGGACCATTTAGGTATTATTGAGAAAGCTGCAAATCCATTGTTGGTTAATTGTGATAGCCAAGCAGTTATAGCATACACCAAAGATCCAAAGTATCATGGCAAGACCAAACATATAGATACCAAGTATAACTTTGTAAAAGATATGGTTGCACGAAAGGATGTGAACTTGCAGTACATATCTACGCATAGAATGGTAGCAGATCCTATGACAAAGCCAATACCTAGAGATGTGTTTTGTGGTCATGTAAAATCTTTAGGATTGCGTAGAGTTTGATGTACTGAATTGTAATTTCCCTGAGATGTTCACATTTATGAAATTTTGTTTTTCATTGATTAATGCCTATGAACCTTAGTATAATCTTTATGCATCTTAATGCTCAGTGCATTATTTTAAGTTGAGAAGTATGTCGGACAGATATAAGATTAGCCTACTCACACGGGTAATCGCCCGTTCATTTCTTGTGTGATAAATAGAGATGAGACTGTTTTTAAGCTTATTATCTAGGTGATAATCGAGAGCTCAAGCTTAAAATATGTATGTCGCCTTAATTGAGTGTTAAGATGAGGACATAATACTATAGATGTCCGAAAGTAAAATAACCCACATATTTTACTTTATCTGTCTATGATGCCGATGTGAGTTACGATGAATTTTGTGAATGAGTAGATACGTGAACTCAAGTTAGATATTGGGTATGTCGAACTATCATCTGTACGGTATTGAAAGATGTAGACATACGCTCCATGGGAAAGGAGTTAATACCGTAATACGTATTTCATACTACGTATGCATGAGACGACCAATAAGAGTGGCAAAAAGTTTGATCTCAACTTTTATGACGTGTGAGACTCTTGAGGAAAAGAGTTCCTCAATTTTTTGTCCCCTCATGACTCTTACTTATTCTCAAGATTTCTATTTAGTGTTTGCTATCTTAGGGTGTTGCCAATGATCATGAGATGATTCGATCTAATGGGGCATTTCTAGAAAAGCAAGCTGGACTGAAATTGAGAGTTTGAAGGAAAGAGGAAGATCGATTTTGGAGAATCACATTGTGGTTTTGTATTCACTGGTCGACCAATTGTGATTTGTCTTTGTGATAATTATAATTGTGAATACAATATATATATCATGTTTAAAAGAGATCAAGGGAGATATAAATGTGATCGATCGATCTAGAGTCTGCATACTAAATCTACTCGGAGTGTGACGCCCATTATGAGCTGCTATATATTCCTAACAAATGTATAGCAACGAGCTCTCAAAGTATGCTAGTCGCACGGATTATTCACCGCAGTATGAATGTTGAAGAGAGGTAAAGAGATTCTGTTCGGCCCACCATGTGCGAGTGGGAGATGAAGGCTTTATGTATTATTGGGCTTAAGGCCCTATCCGCCCAAGCCGAGCCCGGAAAGTCCAGCCCACGGGAAAAAGGGCCCGTGGAAAGAATGGGGTATAAAAGGGAGAGAAAGAGAGAGAGAAGACGTCTGTTGGAATCGAAATTACGCACGTCTTTTTCTCTCCCGTGTTTTCTCTCTCAAAAGGAACAAGAGGCATACGGCTTTTAATTCTTCTCTTCAAGGCTTCATCGGATCGAATTCGACCGGATTCTCTTCCTTCATTGCGTCGGTGTTTAATCTGTGACTAACAAGATACGCTCGAATCCGTGGTGTGCTTTACGATCGGTGATGCGTGTTTTCCTGGGTTTCGTCTTCCGCATTGATTTAGGGGTTCGATTCGGTGTCGAATCCGGTGTTTCGGGGATTCGTTATTCCCAACAGGAAGAACCAATCTAGCACATCTAACTCAAATTTGATGTGAAAATCAATGGTTAAAGCTCAACGGAGAGGCTAACGAAAGAAAACCTGCTCTCTCCAGTGTGAAATCGAAGCTCTGAGCATGGAGACGAAGGTCGCGGAGTCCATAGCCTCTTTCATTTCCACTTTGACGCCTCCATAATCGTCCTCCACATAACTCAGCAATTTGGCTGCACCAAACAACATCACCACTCGCAAGTCAATAGGACACCGCCGCTATCACTGCCGCCCGACAACCATGGTGATACCGCTTAAAGCGCAGCTGGGAGAGCATCTCAGTGCAGCAGTGAGAAAAAAGAAAAACAAGTACGAAGGACTTTGAATGAATGCTTCGTGAAAATTTGCGGCACGCAGGAGAATGCTTAGGATTTGTTGCAACTTTAAATCCTGTTCAACTGGGTTCTCTTAAAAAGTTTTTACTGCATGACATAGAAATGGGGCTCCTTGGAATTTCACGGCCTGCTCCTAATTCATTCTAGTGGACTTGGTATCGAATTAACCCCTGTACACTAAAATTATGACATTTTGGATGATTTTCCAGACTTTTCTAGGATGCTAATGAGATAACGACCCATCAAATTTAGAATTTTCGCACGAACCTCTTGATCTTCTTCCCTTGAATATGTAGACCACAGAAATGGAAATCGCCCCCAGAGCCAATGCAACGCCAATTGGATTTGGGTGCTCTTGTATGAATTGGAGAATGCCCATTTTAGTGATTCCAAAGGAGGCAATTATTTTCAGCTTCATTCCTGCGAAAAAAGATAGGTTGAAATGAACATTGATTACCAAACCATATTTATGAATGTCGGTGCTTGTTCTTTTGTCCTTTTCTTGTGATTATGGCTTAGCTGCTTTGCTTTGGACGTGAGTTTCGGCATCAATCGACGGCAAAAGGCATCAAAGGGAGGGATCAATGGCAAAGTTTACGGGAAGAGATTATGCTATGGAAAAAATAGTATTGAAAAATTCTTAATATCTTATAAAGAATGGAGCACTTCGGATAATAACGTGGCCGAAAATCAAAGAAACACACGACAACATCGTACGGATTCGAGGCAACGTTAGAAGACAATTAGAAAATTCGCATGCATAGTGCTCTCCCACATCTTCTGTCCTCTCCTCAATATTCGTGTCACCCCAGCCGCTCTCATTCCTCTCGGAATCGAACCCGCTCCAAGTGGCGCTTGACTCCACAATCGAACTCGACCATCGACTCACGCTCTCTTTCTCCCAAGCCCCAGCTTCCATGTCATCCTTCCCTCTCTCATCACCAGCGTCCCGAACGACATCGTGCCCGAGCCGCCCCACTCGCCTGTCTGAGCCGACTCTTGAGCGCTGCAGCGAGACGAAAGGAGGAGCCGCGACTGGTGAGGATCGAGAAGGACGACCTGAGGTGAATGGAGGAGCTAAACAGCGGCGGGCATACGGGTTCGAGATCCACTTTGCAGTGTAGAGAGCACTCGATCGCGTAGGGGAGGAGGATCGGGCGGCCGCTGGTGGTCAGTTGCTCGAATTGCTGCCGATCCTTATCCGTCGCTTCACCTAATTTTGTTCGTACGGAGACCACGAGAAAAGCGCAGGACGAGGAAGAGAGTCGACTCTACGGTTGGCGAAGGTGGCGGAGGTGGCAGTGCGGTCGACCAATCGGCGGCGGCAAGTTTGATCGAGAATGTCACAGAGCTCTACTCCTTGGCTAGTGTCTATTTTGGAAGAACTCACGATTGACAGGGACACACAGGGCTCGATTGGACAGTTACAGGACTCAGACGTCCACTTTTGAACATGCCGAAGTTATATATTTACACGAGTCATTTATCATTATATGAAATATTACACAATAAATATTCGATCGAAATTTATGCACACGTACAATAAAGTATCTTCAGAGCATTATTGCGTGATTGGTTCAAAATAATAAATAGATCATACCGTCTCGATTGAAATCAAATTGCATATTTTCCGTGTAACCAAGTTCGTTAAGATGAGCAGTTATTGCCTTGGCCATGGCCGGAGGACACCATTGTAGAATCTATAAAATTATAGAGAATCATAAAATAAAATAAAAAGTACATAAATGGAACCGCACTTTATCTTGAAAAACTAAGCATTTAAGAACTACTTTTCCCGTCTTCAGGAAAAAAAAAAGAGAGAGAGAAGAAGAAAAGCTTCATTAAGGAAAAAAGATTTCAACAAAATGAATTTCAGAAATACGCGAATGAAGATACTAACCTGTATATCAAAAGCTGGTGGTGGCCAGTGGGCTCGGATCATATCCTTGGTCACATAATGCATGAAGTATTATAGCCATAAAAAAAAAAGGGAAAAGACTAATTAACGCCAAAACTAATTTCCATGGCAGAAAATGGGTGTAAGCAATGCTTAATAATTAATAAATATTTCACGAAAAATTAAATGATTTGAAAAATATTTTCTTAAAAATAATTGCTCACATCACTTACAAAAGTGATTGAATAAATCATATTTTTATTGCCTACGAAAATATTTAGATATAAATTGTAGTCGATAATGAAAAATATTTTTTATTAGCTAATTATTTTAAGTGATGTAAGCAATCGTTTTTAGAAAAATCTTTCCCAATCATTGAGGTGCATAATATATATAGTAGACATATAAATATTAAAGCGAAGATTTAGAAGCAATTTGAATTTTCTCACTAACCTCACTGACAACATAATACACTGTGAAACGGCTGGGAAATTGCTCAGCGAAGCCATCTAAATCTTCCTGCAAATAATTTATGAAGTCATTAAAATGTAAATTCTTTATTGCTCAGCAATTTTTCAGTAAACAGGAAGAAAACCAGGTCAACTTAATGCAAAATATCAACTTCATGGGAAAACATGAATTTAATATTTTAGGGTGATATAAATGCGACGCGTAAAATAGACCTTTTAAATGATAATTTATTTCTAATTCGGTTCGAATTTCTCTTTTCAGTCGAAGGTTCGGTTCAATTAATGTCCTTTAAACCTAGTCACTACTGGAAATTCACTTTCTGAGACAAATGCTAACATTTTGTAGGGACGGTTTTGAGAAATCGCTAGTAATAATTCGTGAGTGTCACCTAAGCCCGTCACTCATTTAAGAACGGATTTAATGTTTTCTAGGATTCTCTAAAAGAGGGGGCATGCATGAATATGAATGACAAATTTGATTTAAAGTTTAAAGAGGGAAACATTTAGAAGAAATATATACGTACCTTCAAAAGTATGTCATTGGCAGTGCGATTGCCATAAACAAGGTGCACTTTCGTTTTGTCTTTTGGATTTTTCAGTATGGCACGAATAATCTGCATCAAAATATAAAAGAGAAGAAGAAGAAAACCTCAATTAAACCCCCGAGAAAAGAGCATTTTAACTTGATGATGCAAATATTTTCTTTAGGAACTGATAAGAATATTGAAGCATTGCCTGAAACATATAAGTAAGGCCTGTGCTTCCAGCAATAATCCCGAACGCCCGAACTTGACCGGGTTTATACTTGTATGTTCCCTTGAGATGAGATGAGCAAAAAATCTTCACTAGAAAAGTTCATTTTAAATCTAATGAAGATATATTGTTCTGATCTTGCCTATAATTTTTTCTCATAAAAAAAAGTGTGATTTCCATATCCACATTAGATGATAGTGGCGCTATTGCGTGATTTACAAGATCTATTGTCAAGGGTGATCGTTTTGAATGGTCATGCAAGAAAATTTCTTTTGAGATCCTCGCATAAATGAAAAGACCAATTCGTTGTAATAACAGAGATAACATAAGACTCTAGCTATATCTAGAGTTCGTATGTAGAGTATGGCTTAGATGACATATTTTTCGTAACAATTTTGGTTTAGAGACTAACCAATGGGAATTAGTCGAGTGTTTAAAAGCCCTGAACATCGATTGATATACAAAGAAACATTCACTTGAGAATTTAAATTTAGGTCCTTCATATCAAGAATGGAGGTAATCACTGGACCTATGTTAGACCAAGCTGAGCTTTAATTTAGGCCTAACTTGATGTCCAAGCTCGTCCGTCACAATCGGCACACGCTGGGCTTCACGACAAAATAGTATTTCACGAGCTCAAGCTTCAAATCAAATTAAAACTAGCTAGCTAGTAGCATATACACACCATCTGTAATTTAACTCTACTTTAAGGAGCTATAGAACTCATTAGTACCTTGGGTCCTTTAACAGGAAGGTAATCACCTTCACGTAGTTCCATGAAAGTGCGAGAAATTTTTCCTGCTGGGAACATCTAAAGCGTTTACCAAAATCAACACATCATAAGTTGGTCCAATCACAATTATTGCAGTAATAGTAGTTTACATAGTTTAATTAAGGATTTTTAAATAAAAATGCATACCTTCACGACCAGTTCAAAGTATCCCAAATCAGAGTCCCCAGTTATGGGAATGCAAGGCCTGACCACATCTTCACCGTCACTGTCTTTTCCTCTGTTTGACATAGATTAGTGAAATAGTTAGCTCCAAATAATAATAATAATAATAATAATAATAATAATAATAATAATTTGTGTATGCACAATTGTTATTATTTTTTTGACAATTTTGAATGATATTATACTTGCAGAGTACGTGTTGTCCCACAGGAAGACCCAAGACCGAAGTGGGCGTAGGAAGAGCAAATTTGAATCTTGCAGTGTCGGGGCTACTCTGGGTCTTCTTGATGAGTCTGAATTCCTTGAACTCCGTGGGGTCTAAGCAGCCTTAGTGAACCATACAAAAATTCGGAAGCTTGTGTTATTATCCGTAATTAATTTCCGGCTAAAATAAAATCGACACTAGAAGATGATCAAATAGGTTAATTCGATGAGCTCTAGCAAACGCCAAGTCCAGTAGAAGCTATAATGGGATGAAGCCGAGCGAGGCTTGCATCAGTCACAAACAGATCAACAATGGCCTTTTGAGTCGATATTTGTAATCGATGTGTTCTTTTTTCAGTGTCAAATTCAAATGTTACGGGAGAAGAAGAAATTACATAGGGGAGTCAAGGTCAACCAGCATCTAGAAGAATTATATTTTGGCTCAAGAATAATTCTTTGGTCACATAATCAATTAATCTTGGACAGCCTTTAAAGGAATGGAATCAGTTAAAAAGGATTACTTTCTAGAAATCATTAATTTAATTAAGTGTGGATGAATGAGAACGACGTAATTGATAAAATAGAAAATAATGCCTTATTACCTCAATGACAAAAGATAATTACCCGCCAGCTAAAAAACAAAAATAAAAGGCATGTGTTCAATTTTATTAGGGAAAAAGCCACGAAAAACCCGAACTTTACCCAATTATGAACTTAGGAATATAATAAATTTACGCAAATGATTTATGATGGAATTACATATTAAATTATGAATATCCGATTGAAATTTACACATGAATAAATAATAAGAATTTTATTGATGAGTTTTTATTGGGCACTTGTCAAACACTTCAAGTCTCGGGCTGTGCTGACATGCCTCGCTTAGATTTGGTCAGGCCAAGTCTCACCCAGCCAAGGCGAGACTGACTTGGCGTTGGCTCAGCGAGGCCGAGCTCGTCCAACCACCGGCGAGGCTTGGCCTTGCTAGCCAGGGCCAGACTTAGCCTCGCTAGTGGCCAAACGAACCTTTCGCAAGCTTGTCTAAGCTTGCCTAGTTGGTCGCTGACAGTGGCAGTGTCGTTGGCGAGCAGGTAGCGGTGGCCAGTGACCTGTTAGGAGGAAGAAGAAGAGAGAAGGAAAAGTGAAGAGAAAAGAAACGAGACAAAAAGAAAAATGAGTTGGCTTGATTTTAAAGTTATTCTTGAGAATAAAGAAATAACTTTTTCTTACTAATTGATTTTATTCCAAATCTATTCTTGGAAACAAAAAATTGGCCCAACGGATTTATGTTCTTTTTTTGTTTTTATGAACAAAAGAAAAGAACGGATACTATTTCGCCAATTACCAAAAAGACCCTAAGATTACTACAAAAGAAAGTCCAGTTCTGAACTTAGGAATATAATAAATTTGCCCAGATGATTTATGATGGAATTACATATTAAATTATGAATATCCAATTGAAATTTACACATGAATAAATAATAAGAATTTTATTGATGAGTGTTTATTGGGCACTTGTCAAACACTTCAAGTCTCGGGGCGTGCCGACATGCCTCGCTTAGATTTGGTGAGGCCAAGTCTCACCCTGCCAAGGCGAGGCCGACTTGGCCTCGCCGAGCTCGTCCAACCACCGGCGAGGCTTGGCCTTGCTAGTCGGGGCCGACTTAGCCTCGCTAGTGGCCAAACAAGCCTTTCGCGAGCTTGTCTGAGCTTGCCTAGTTGGTCGCTAACGGTGGCGGCGTCGTTGGCGAGCGGCGGCGGTGGCCGAGGACCGGTTAGGAGGAAGAAGAAGAGAGAAGGAAAAGTGAAGAGAAAAGAAACAAGAAAAAAAGAAAAATGAGTTGGGTTGATTTTAAAGTTATTCTTGAGAATAAAGAAGTAACTTTTTCTTACTCATAATTCTATTCCAAATCTATTCTTGGAAACAAAAAATTGGCCCAACGGATTTATGTTCTTTTTTTGTTCTTAGGAACAAAAGAAAAGAACAGATACTATTTAGCCAATTGCCAAAAAGACCCGAAGATTACTACAAAAGAAAGTCCAGTTCTGAACTTAGGAATATAATAAATTTGCACATATGATTTATGATGGAATTACATATTGAATTATGAATATCCGATTGAAATTTACACATGAATAAATAATAAGAATTTTATTGATGAGCGTTTATTGGGCACTTGTCAAACACTTCAAGTTTCGGGCGGTGCTGACATGCCTCGCTTAGAGTTGGTGAGGCCAAGTCTCACCCAGCCAAGGCGAGGCTGACCTGGTGTTGGCTCGGCGAGGCCGAGCTCATCCAACCATCGGCGAGGCTTGGCCTTGATAGCCGGGGCGAGACTTAGCCTCGCTAGTGGCCAAAAGAGCCTTTGGCGAGCTTGTCGAGCTTGCCTAGTTGGTCGCTGATAGTGGCGGTGTCGTTGGCGAGTAGGCAGTGGAGGCTAGCGACCAGTTAGGAGGAAGAAGAAGAGAGAAGGAAAAGTGAAGAGAAAAGAAACGAGAAAAAAGAAAAATGAGTTGGCTTGATTTTAAAGTTATTCTTGAGAATAAAGAAGTAGCTTTTTCTTACTCATTGATTCTATTCCAAATCTATTCTTGGAAACAAAAAATTTGCCCGATGGATTTATGTTCGAACAGGTACTATTTAGCCAATTGCCAAAAAGACCATAAGATTACTACAGAAGAAAGTCCAATTCTGAACTTAGGAATATAATAAATTTGCACAAATGATTTATGACGGAATTACATATTAAATTATGAATATCCGATTGAAATTTTCACATGAATAAATAATAAGAATTTTATTAATGAGTGTTTATTGGGCACTTGTCAAACACTTCAAGTCTCGGGCGATGCTGACATGCCTCGCTTAGATTTGGTGAGGCCAAGTCTCACCCAGCCAAGGCGAGGCTGACCTGGCATTGGCTTGGCGAGGCTGAGCTCGTCCAATCATTGGCGAGGCTTGGCCTTGCTAGCCGGGGTGAGACTTAGCCTCGCTGGTGGCCAAACGAGCCTTTAACGAGCTTGTCTAACCTTGCTTAGTTGGTCGCTGACAGTGGTGGTGTTGTTGGCAAGTAGGCAGCAATGGCCAGTGATCGGTTAAGAGGAAGAAGAAGAGAGAAGGAAAAGTGAAGAGAAAAGAAACGAGAAAAAAAGAAAAATGGGTTGGCTTGATTTTAAAGTTATTCTTGAGAATAAAGAAGTAACTTTTTTTTTCACTCATTGATTCTATTCCAAATCTATTCTTGAAAACAAAAAATTTTCCCAACGGATTTATGTTCTTTTTTTTGTTCTTAGGAACAAAAGAATGGAACGGGTACTATTTAGCCAATTGCCAAAATGTCCTAAGATTACTACAAAAGAAAGTCCAATTTTGAACTTAAGAATATAATAAATTTATGCAGATGATTTATGATGGAATTACATATTAAATTATGAATATCCGATTGAAATTTAGACATAAATAAATAATAAGAATTTTATTGATGAATGTTTATTTGGCACTTGTCAAACACTTCAATAAATAAATAAAAAATTGTCATTTTTAGGCACTACATTTATATGGTCATGTTATTGAAAATGAAAATATTACATATTAAGGATCGCTAATCGCATCCAAATCTTGCCAATTAGAACTCAAACTGCATATCTTGTGTGTAACCAAGCTCGTTAAGATAAGCCGCCATTGCCTTGTTCATGGGTGGAGGACCACACCTCAGTATCTACAACATCATAAATAACCATAAATAAATAAATAAAATAAATGGACCAAATCATATTTTAGTTTTAAAAACTAAGGATTTCTCAACTAAATGCAGAGAGAAATCATACTAATTTTTCACTCCTAATACACCAAAATAATAAATTGCCATATTTAGAAAATAGCGTCATTAGGGAGAAAAGGCTTTCAACAAAATGAATTGCATAAGTACGTGAAAATTGAGAGATTAACCTGTATATCGGAAGCTGGTGTTGGGCAATGGGCTCGGATCATCTCCTTTGTTACCCGCCCCGTTCCACCATTCCAATTTTCAGGAGGCTGAAAATTGTGCAAGAAATGCTTTAGATAATTGAAAATGGCAAAGGTTAATTAATGGCCAAATCAATTTGTGGGCACAGAAAATGCTTTATAATTGATGAAATGGGCGCTAATTTGGCCAAGAGATGGAGCAATATGATGTATATACAATCCGAGAATGTATTGTTTTCATGGTTTAATAAATAAAAAGGAAAGGAGCGAAGATTTAGAAGCCACCTGAATTTCCTCACTCACCTTACTAAGAACATAATACACTTTGAAACGGTCGGGAAATTTCTCGGCAAAGCTATCTAATTCTTCCTGCAAACAATTTAGGAAGTCAATAGGATGCGAATTACTTTGTTAATGAAAATTAAACAGGAAGCAAATAAGGTGAACTTAATGCAAGATGTTAAGTTCGTGGGAAAATATGAAGTGCTATTTCATGTCGGTATAAATTCGAAGTGTTAAAATAAACCTTTTAAATGAGATATTATTTCTAATTCCCTTTGAATCTCCTCTATGAAAATAAATTGCTTGCATGTGATTGGATAACCGAGTCACTATTGCTTGGAATCCACTTTCTAAACAACAAATGTTCAAAAAAGGTCATGAAATATTGTCTTGAAAACGTGCTTTACAAACAATGTCACTACTGTTGTCTGAGATGCCGTAATGTAGCGCACCAAATTACAGAAGAGAGATATGAACAAATGACAAATTTGATATCAATCTTAAAAGGAGAAAATCAAGAAAAATATGTGTACCTTTAAAAGTATGTCGTTGATAGTAGTATTGGCATAAATTAGGTGCACTTTTGTTTTGTCTTTTGGATTTTTCAGTATGGCGCGAATAAGCTGCATCAAAACATTAAAGCAAAAAAAAAAAAAGGAAAAAGCCTCAATGCAAACAGCAAAATAAAACATTTCAACTTAATAATAAAGATATTTTCTTCAAGAGTTGATGAGAATAATGAAGCACTGCCTGAAACATGGGGGTAATGCCGGAGCCTCCAGCAATCATCCCAAATGCACGAGCTTGATTGGGCTTATACTTGAGTCGTCCCTTGAGAAGAGATGATCAAAACATCGTCACTATACAAGATCATTTTAGATTTGAAGAAGATATATCCCACTAGTCTTGCCTGTATCTTTTCCCAACAAAATGTTGTGATGTTCCAAGATGCACATTGTGTGAGATTGATGATGTTGAATAAGTGAGATCCATGCTTAATGATGACTGTTTCCAATGATAATAATGCATGGACATTCCTTTAGAAGGGCTGACTCACGTGAAAACAATTTGTTGCAATAATAGAGTTAACAGATTATTATCTAAATTCGTTTCTATAGTATGCTTCGAGACACAATCTTTGTAAAAATTTTGGTTTTATGACTAATATTAAAGAATTACACAAGTGCTTAAGAGTCTCGGATACCCCGTTTGATATAAAAGAAACATTCTCAAGATTTCCCATTTAGCTCTCATGAGTAGCCAAGGTAATCATTGGACCTGTCTTAGACCAAGGTGACCTTTAAAGTTAGGCCTGACTTAATTGTCTAGGCCTGTCCATCGCAACCAACAAGCTGAGTTTCATAGCTAAGTAGCATTTCCTAAGCATGCGATCTCTAGGCTCATTTAGCTGCGGCCAACCCATAGGCAACCAGGCCCATATTGAAATCAAGAGGGAAAGTACGTAGCAAATACATATCATCTATAATTTAAAATTAAGGAATCAAAGAGCTGATGAGTACCTTGGGTCCTTTAACAGCGAGGTAATCACCTTCTCGCATTTCTCTAAAATGGTGAGACATCTTTCCTTCTGGGTACATCTAAAGCGTTCCCAAAATCAACACATTGTAAGTTAGTCAAATCATTGTTTTTGTGATAATTGTAGATTACATAGTGTAATTAGTGATTATTTTAATGAAAGAACATATACCTTCACGACCAATTCAAAGTAACCAACATCAGAGTCTAGTGTAATGGGAGTGTATGGCCTGATAACTTCTTCACCGTCTTTATCCTTTCCTCTGCTCGACATAGATTAGTGCCATGGTTAATCCACTCCAAATATATTCTATTTATCAATCGACCTTTTTTTTTTAATAATTATTTGCTAGGGACGAGGATACTATAAGTGCCATAATTTTCATATGACAATCACTAATTGTCATATAGTTTTTTTGACCGCTTAAGTAATATAACTTCTATAACATCGTTCACTTGAATATCATAACTTTCAATCAATCATCCGAGTGCCATAATTTTTTAATAGTGTTAGTGCCAAAATTTTGACATGATATAGCACTTGCAATGAACAATTTTAAATATTTATGATACTCTAGTGATCAATTGAAAAGTTATATAGAACTCAAGTGATCGAAAAAAATTGTTGTGACACTCAAGTGAGCTATGTACATAAATTATGGTGCTGAAGTCATTGAAAAAAAAGCTAAGGCACTTGAGTAAGCGTTGTTCGAAAGTTATGACATTTACGGTGTAATTACCTTATATATTATATAGTTATAATTATTTGTTTGTGACCAATTATTTGATATTATACCTGCAGATTACGTGTTGTCCTACAGGAAGTCCCAAGACCGAAGTGGGCGTAGGAAGAGCAAATTTGAATCTTGCAGTGTTAGGGCTAATCTGGGTCTTCTTGATGAGTCTGAATTCCTTGAACTTTGAGGGGTCTAAGCAGCCTTAGTGAACCACAACAATTCAGAAGATGTGTTATTATTCCGAGTTACTAATTAATTTCAGGCTAAAATAAAATCGACACAAGAAGATTGGTCAAGCAGGTTAATTCGATGAGATCAACGAAGACGAGTGAGATATTAATAGCACCGCACTCTTTCTGTCTTATTAATGAATCATTTTTTTTTCCTTTTCCTCATTCAATTATTGGGATATATTCAGTGTGCCTTGGAGGGGAAAAAGACCGTCAAATCACATCGATTCATCTCAATGCATCAAGTTCCGCAAGAATTAGATCGCAACGTAGAGTTTGATTGTAAAATATGTCCTATTTCTCTGAAAGACTAGCATTTTCCCCTTCGTAAAATTCTAATTTTCTCTTCTCTCTTTCGTTACTGGATTGTTTATTGCATGTTCTGATCAACATAGTAGAAGAACAGGTCTTTATGGTCAGCTGAACTACGTTTAATTCGCTTTCATCCATGCGGTCTTGTCTACGAAATTCGGTAAAATATAAAGTAAGGTGCAATTAACTCCTCCCATTTTACGCCTTTGTCTGAGAAATAAATATATACTAATCAAATGGCTAAAAGCTTACCCAAGAAATCGAGACAGCAGCTAAGCTAAATCAATAATCACGTGGCCAAATGGACAATCCGCATTTTTTAACATGTCGATAGGTTTTTCTAGCAATACTTCTCTAAAATGGCAAGGGGAAATAATAAAGGAAAAGGAGATAAAAGAAAAGGATAAATTTTTAAAAATTTTTAAAATTACAAAAATCATTCGGATCAATGTTGATTGTGTTATGTAGAACGATTGCTGTCCCCTTGAGTAATTTTCAGCCAACTTTGATCCAAATGATTATATTGGCAAATAATCAAAAGATTTAGGATTAAATTAGCTAAATTAAAAAAATTTATAATTAAACTAACTGTCATGTAATAAGTTTAGGATATTTTGTATAGTTCTCCCAAATTTTCTAGGATGCGAAAGAGAAAACGATGCTCTGAAATTTAGAATTTTGCACAAACCTCTTGATCTTCTTCTTTGAAAATGTAGACCGCAGAAATGAAAATTGCGCCCAGAGCCAATGCAACGCCAATTTGATTTGGGCGCTCTTGTATTAATTGGAGAATGCCCATTTTGGTGGATTCAAAGGAGAGCATGTTGTGAGACAGTTTTCAGATTTCTTTCTGCGAAAAAGATAGGTTGAAATGAACAGTGATCACCAGAACCCCATTGATAAGTGATGGTGCTTGTTTTTTATTCGTTTCTTGTGATGACGGCGTAACTGCTTTGCTTTGGACGTGGTTTTGGCATCAATCGGACAGCAAAAGGTATCAAAGGGAGGAATCAATGGCAAAGTTTATGGGGAGAGATTGTGCTATGAAAAATATAGTATTCATAAATTCATAATGTTTGCTTATTGGTGGCCACCTTTCTCACTTAAGAATGGGAAGGTGGGGAATTTAATTTCTCACTTTCTCGAGAAGTTCATAATGTTTAAATAAAGAAATGAGAACTTTGGACAATAACATGGCTGGAAATTATAGAAACATTTGATCACATCATAAGGATTTGAGGCAACCGTACAATAATTTGAAAAGTTGCATGCATAGTAGGTGGAGATGCACGCTGCGTCTTCTACATAGGAGAGAACATGATCTATTTATATATTAGACTGACACATCTAAAAAATAATGTGTTCTTATTTTGTGTATGGACGGCTACAAGTGAACCAAACTTTGCTAGACCATGTGGTTGTTATTAGGGGTTTTCACTTGGGGCTTACTTAATGAAAATTTATAGAGACTAAGGCCCTGCATGTTTTCACTTTTTTTTTTTTTTTTATAAACAGAATTTCTGTTCTTTTGTTAAGGAACAAAAAAAAAACAAAAACGCGTTTGATTTTCTGTTTTTTTTTTTTTTGTTCGGAACATAAAAAGAACAGAAACGAGAAAACAAAAAAATTGTTTCTCGTTCGAAACAATTTTGAAGAAACAATTTTTTGTTTCTTGTTTCTTCTTCTCTCTCTTCTCTTCTCTTCCTCTTTTCTTCTTCTTTCTCTTTGGCCGGTCGCCGGCCTCGGCCTCGGCCATGGCCGGCCGTCGAGGGTCGGCGACGACGTCGAGGGTCGGCGACCTCACCGGAGCGTCACCGGCCCCCGGCGAGGCTCGGCGTCGCCGCGCGAGCGAGGCCGAGCCTCGCCTTGGGCGGGGCGAGCTCGGGCTCGCCAACGACGGCGAGGCTCGGCTCGCCGGGCCGGCGAGCCTCGCCGTGGCGGGGCGAGGTTGCTGGCCGTCGGCCGGTCGCCGAGGCCGGCGGCGCCGAAAGAAGAAAAATAAAAAAAGAAAGGAAAAAATGAAAAATAAAATAAAAATATTAAAAAATTAAAAGAAACAAAAAAAAACAAAAATTTACCAAAAGTGTTTCTATTCATTTTTTATTCCCGGAACAAATTTACCAAACTCTTTTTGTTCAAAAATTGGTCCGTTCGTTCCCTCGAAAAACAAAAATAAACTATTTTTGGAAAAAAATATTTTGGAAAATAGAAGTCATTTTTCAGGAAAATGATAATATTTTCTAGTATTCGGTTAAAACCTGAAAATGTTTCGGAAAATATTTTCCGGTGTTCGGTAAGGAATATATTTTCTACTCCCCAGATTGGCGAGCGTGAGTATTAAGCTCAATGTTTGCCAAATTGACAAGTGTGAGTTTGAGATCGACAAGCTTGAGGTTCACCTAGTATGACGACTAGCCAAGAAAGAAGAAGATGGAAAACAAAGAAAATAAAAAGAAAAGAGAAAAAGAAAAAGGAAATTAAAAATAATTTGAATTAAAAAAGAAAAAGAAAATTAAAAATAATAATTAAAAGAAAAAAAAGAAAAGAAGAAGAAGAAGAAGAAAGAGAGGAGGAAGTGAGAATTTGTAGAGGTGTGAGATAAGAGAGATCAAATGAGGAAAATATTTTCTACTTTTCAAAAGTGGAAAACATTTTCCCTACTTTAGAAGACTTTTTTTCTTTGATAAAAAACATTTTCTCCAAGGAATTCATTTTCCATGAAACGAATGCCGGAAAATCCGGAAAATATTTTCCCGGAAATTATTTTCCGCGAAACGAACGAAGCCAAGGCAAAAAAATTTCAAATACTTTTGCCACGTTGCATGATCACATTTATGTGTTTTGATTAATTAAATTTAGTCAACTTTGAAACTGTATTTAATGGGCTGCTGTCATTTCTCATTAGCTAATGGAGCAATCTTTCCGCTTCCGCTTTGTGATACAATGATGGATTAATCGCGAAACTTGGCAATGTTTTAGCCTTCTCAATATTCCGCTCCCAATTAGAGAGATGCAATCGACAATAATGCCCCTCTAAACTAATTATGTTTTGCAATCGAGACTTTGGTTCTTCCTTTTGAGTAGATATCTTTCTAATCAATGTGCATCTTTTCAATGTCAAATTCACATCTTCCAAGAGAAGAAGAAATTACATGCGGGAGTCAAGGTCGACCACCATCTAGAATAACTATGTCTTTTGGCTTGAGAATAAATTCAGACGTGGGGAGAGGGTTTATATTAACAATTCTCTAGTAATATAGTCAACTAATATTGGTCAGTCTTTGAAAGAATGAAATTAGTTAAAAATGGCGTACTTTCTAGAAACCATTATTTTAATAAGCGCGGATGACGAGAATGATGTAATTAATAAGTAACAATTGAAAAGAATGGATCCCTAGTCACCTTATTACCTCAATTAAAAACAAAAACAAAAGACGTGTGAATTGCAGTTTTGTTAACATGATGAGGTCATTGCATGGCCAAGCCACGTTAATCATTATAGTTGGCCCTATATTTTACTTTGTCTTTTCCCCCTTTTGTTCAGATAATCATGATAGTAGGCCCAATTCGCTCAGCAATAAATAGATAATTAGGTCAGTCATCAATTTCATATTTTCCATATTTATTTGCCAATTATCGAATAAAATTTTAGGTATTATTAGGACTAGGTACTTGCCTTATAATCAATATTCCTTCTTTTATTTATAGAAAATTAAGGTCCAAAACAGTGCTCCCAATAGTAATAATCATATGAGGAGATTGGAAAACCTCCTACGTACTTTGTTTTGTATTACACTACGTGCATTCCTTGTATTAATGGGAAGGATTCCTTGGACCTTTTTCTAATTTGGCACAAGAGAAAAGAAAAGAAATTCTCAAGCAAAGGGAACCATTCCTCTCGTCATAAATCCAAAACCGCGTCCAAGTCGTTGCAAATCCTTATATGTTGCTTCACCTAATTTGGCACCGCGGAAGGCGACAACGGGCGGCGGTGTCGGAGGTGCGGTCGACCGATTGGTCTCGACGAGTTTGATCGAGAAAGTCACTGAGCTCTGCTACTTGGGGTTGTCTCCACTTTGGAAGGACTCGACGATTGATGCAATGCTGATTGGAGAGTAACTGGACTCAACGTCTGAGTATGATATGCTCTCCGCCTTCCTCGAAAATGAGTTGGTCGGATTAGATTGGACCGCAGCCACGAGCCGGATTAGGCCGGCCTTCACAATTTAAGAATAAATTGCCCTCCAATGCCTCGTGGTTAAGTAACTAATTAATAGAACGATTACAAATTTTCGATATTGTCTTCACTCACTCGTGATATATGCAATCTATATTTTGAAAATCAAAATCTTTCCTAATCAGTGTGGTTAACGAATGTTTCGAGATATTAATTAAGGGCGAGGCTATGTCTTGTGCAGTGGGGACAAATGCTCCCACCAAATGTGGAACCTTGCTTTTATTTTATTCAATTTTTTTTTTAGAACTTTTGATATATACTTTGAAATTATATGTATTAACCTCACTCGGCATGACCCATAAATTTTCATTTACAATGTTTATTAGGACCAAAATTATTACAAAAAAAAAAAGTCCAGTTTTGAACTTACGAATAGATTAATTTTACACTAATCATTTATGATGAAATTACATATTAAATTATGAATATTCGATTGAAATTTACACAATAGTAATTAATAAGAATTTTATTGACATGTGTTTATAGGGCACTTCTCAAACACTTCAATAAAAAAAATATATATATATATATATATATATATATATATATATCATTTTTAGGCACAACATATATTTCATTATGTGATTGAAAATGAAAATAAAAAAATTCCTTATTAATTATGGCTGATCAAGTCCAAATCTTCTAAGAGATCAATCTGCATATCTTGTGTGTAACCAAGCTCTTTAAGATGAGCAGCCATTGCATTCATCATGGCTGGAGGACCACGCATCACTATCTGCAACATTATAAAATAATCGTTAAAAAAATTAAATGGACCAAGTCGTATTTCAGTATCTGCATAACAAATTCCCATTTTTCCCAAAATAGCTTCAGTAGGAGGAAAAAAAAGCTTTCAGCAAAATGGATTTGCTTAAATGGGAGAATTAAGAGATTAACCTTTACATCGGCAGCAGGTGGTGGACAGTGGGTTCGGATCATCTCCCTCGTCACATACCCGACTCCACCATTCCAATTTTCAGAAGCCTGAAAATTGTGCAGAAATATTTTAGATAATTGAAAATGCGAAAAGATTAATTAATGGCCAAATCAATTTGTGTTAGAACAAAAAAGAAATTGTGGGCATAAAAAAATGCTTAATAATTGATTAAATGGGCGCTAACTTGGCCAAGAGATGGAGCAATAATATGTATATACAATCCGAGAAGAGTATTGTTTTCACAATTTGGAAAATAAAACGCAGAGGAGTGAAGATTTAGAACCAATATGGATATTCTCACTAACCTGCTTGACAACATAATACACTGTGAAACGGTCGGGAAATTTCTCGGCAAAGCTATCTAATTCTTCCTGCAAATAATTTAGGAAGTCATTAGGATGCAAATTACTTTGGTAATTGCAAAGTAAACGGGAAGCAAATAAGGTGGTCAACTGAATGCAAAATATAACTTCGTGGGAAAACGTGAATTACTATTTTATGTTGGTGCAAACTCGAAGCATAAAATAGGCCTTGATATTAATTCTAATTCATTTTGAATCTGTCTTTTTTTTTTCCGGCCTGGAGGTTCGATTCAATCAATATTCTTTTAAGGTAGAATGAATGGCTTGCGTGCTGTTGGATAATTAAGTCGCTACTAAATAGTCACTTTCTAAACAACAAATGTTCAAAAAAGTCATGAAATAATATCTCGAAGACGTTCTTTACAGAAAGTGTCGTGGCTATCCCTAGAGCCTTCACCAGTTTCACAATTTGTAGGGACGATCTTAAGTAGTTGCTAGTGGTCCAAGATGCATTAGGGCAGTGCACCAAATTATAGAAGAGTGGCATGAATAAATGACATATTTAATATCAATTTAAAAAAGAGAAAATCAGGTAGAAATGTATGTATACCTTTAAAAGTATGTCGCTGACAGTGTCATTGGCATAAATTAGGTGCACTTTTGTTTTGTCTTTTGGATTTTCTAGTATGGCGCGAATAAGCTGCATGAAAATATTAAAAGAAAAATTTGGAGGGAAAGCCTCAATTTAAGGCCCAAAAAAGAACATTTCAACTTGATTATAAAAATTATGTTCTTCGGGAGTTAATGAGAATAATAAAGCATTGCCTGAAACATGGAGGAAATGCTGGCGCCTCCCTCAATCAGCCCGAATGCACGAGCTTGATTGGGCTTATACTTGAATTGTCCCTTGAGAAGAGATAAGCAAAACATCAACATTGTAGAAGATCATTTTAGATTTGAAGAAGATATATCCCACTAATCATGCCTATATCTTTTCCCATCAAAATGTTGTGATGTTCAAAGACCAATATTGAATGAAAGTGATGTTGTTCAGTGATTTTGTGAGATCCATCCTCAGTGGTGACCATTTCAAATGGTTATCTATAAATATTCATTTCGGAGGTCTGACTCACATGAAGGAGCGGTTTGTAGCGATAGTAGAGATATCATATTATTCTTGCTATATCTAGAGTTTGTATCCATTTATAGTATGGCTAACAGACACAATCTGTATAAAATTTTTGGTTTAGAGACTAATATATGGGAATTAGTCAAGTACTTAAGAGTCTCGAATACCCCAATTTGACAGAAAAGAAACATTCATTTAAGATTTCACATTTAGGTCCATGATTAGCAGAGGTAATCATTAGGCCTTAGACCAAGGCGACCTTTAAAGTTACGCCTCACTTATTATCTAGGTTTGGCCATCGCAACCGGCAAATTGGATTTCACATTCAGATCAAACTTAAAGTAGATAGCTTGCAGCAAATGCATATAATTTATAATTTAAAATTAAGGAATTATAGAACTGATGCGTACCATGGGTCCTTTAACAAGGAGGCGATCTCCTTCACGCATTTCTCTGAAATGGTGAGACAACTGTCCTTGTGGGTACATCTAAAGCATTCACCAAATAAAAACATTATAAGCTGGTCAAGTAATAATAGTAGATTGAGTGGTATAATTAATATATATATATATATATATATATATATATATATATATATTTAGGAAAGCATATATACCTTCACGACCAATTCAAAGTAACCAAGATCAGAGTCTAGAGGAATAGAAGCGAACGGTCCGATTACATCTTTACCTTCTCTATCTTTTCCTCTGCTCGACACAGATTACTGAAAGGGTTAGTCCACTTCAAATATATTCTATCTACCAATCGACCATTTACATATATATATAAAATTCATGTATACGCAATTATTTTTATTATTTTTTGACAAATTTGAATGGTGTTATACTTGCAGAGTACGTGCTGTCCTACGGGAAGTCCCAAGACCGAAGTGGGCATGGGAAGAGCAAATTTGAATCTTGATGTGTTACGGCTCATCGGGGTCTTCTTGATGAGTTTGAATTCCTCGAACTTTGTGGGGTCTAAGCAACCTTAGTGATATATACAGAGTGCCAGGAGGGAAAAAGGATAGTCAAATCACATTGATCAGTCTCAAAGTAGCAAGTTCTGCAATAATTAATTGAGAACGTAGAGTTTGGTCGTAAAATATGTCCTATTTCTTTGAAAAACTAGCATTTTCCCCTTTGTTGAATTTTGATTTTTTCCTCTCTTTTGTTGACGGATTGCTTATTGCATGTTCTGATCAACATGATAGAACGGGTATTTATAGTCAGCTGAACTACGTTTAGCTTTCATCCACGAAACGGTGTCTTGTCCACGAAATTAGGTAAAATATGCAGTGAGGTGCAATTAACTCTTCCAATTTTTACGCCTTTGTCTGAATTCTCTAGAAATGAATATATCTTACCCGAGAAATCGAGACGGTAGCTAAGCAAGCTCAATGACCACGTGGCCAAATGGACAATTCGCATTTGTTAATATGTCAAACATCATAGCTCGAGGATAAATTTTTCTTTGGGATAATTGACTTAAAATGCCTAAACATATTATACAACAGCTAACTCAATCCTAAACTTTTTCAATTTGATTAATTTAAATATTTTGATAATTTGTTAATATAGTCATTTAAGCTAATTTTAGCCAGAAATTATTGTAGCAAATGTTAGCCATCCTACGTGGTACGACCGGTGCCGACATGGATGGTTTTTGGCAATTTTTTGAAATATTTTCTCCTTTTCTTTTGTTCCCATTCCCCTACCCCGGTCCAAGGCCACCACGATGGGCAGAACACCTTGCTTGTGGCCTGCGACCTCCTACAGCCATCGGCATGGCCTTGGACTGGCAGGGGAAATTGAAAGAAAAAGAAAAACGGAAATCAAGGAAAAGGAAAAAAAAAGAACATTTTTTAAAAAAATTGCCAAAGTCCTTCACGTTAACGTTAGCCATATCACATAAGATAGTTGGTTTCCACGTGAGTAATTTTCGTCCAATTTTAGCTTCAATGACTACATTTACAAATTATTAAAATGTTTAGGATTAAATTGACCACCACACAATTGGTTTAAGACATTTTGGATAATTTTCCCAACTTTTTTAATGAGAAAATGACTCCTCCAAAATTTAGAATTTTTGTACGAACCTCTCGATCTTCTTCTCTTGAAAATGTAGATGAAAATCGCGCCCAGAGCCAATGCAACACCAATTGGATTTGCGTGCTCTTGTATGAATTGGAGAATGTCCATTTTGGTGAATTCAAAGGAGGGCATGTTGAGAGATAGTTTTCAGCTTTATTTCTGCCGAAAAAAGATAGGTAAAATGAACATTGATCACAACAACCATATTTATAGATGATGGTGCTTGTTTTTTGTTCTTGTCTTGTGAATATGATCTAACATCTTTGCTTTGGGCATGGGTTTCGGCATCAATTGACGGGGAAAGGCATCAAAGGAAGGGATCGATGATAAAGTTTATGGGGAGAGATTATGCCATGAAAAGTATACTATTCATAGATTCATAATGTCTTAATGAAGAAACGAGCACTTTGGACAATAACTTGGCCGGAAATTAAAGAAACACTGTACCACATCACACGGATTCGAGGCAACATTAGAAGACAACTGGAAAATTTGCGTGCATAGTGGTAAGAGACGCGCACTGTGTCTTCTTGGGTCCATTAAGTTTTTCTCATTTTATAAATGGGAGAGCAAAGAATAAATTCATATGTTAAACTGACATTATATAAAGAAATAATGTGTTCTTGTTTTGTGTATGGACGGCAAAGAGCGAACCAAACTTTGTTACAATGTGTGGTTGTAATTGGGATTTTTCACCGGGGCTTGCTTTATTAAAAATTGTAAATATTAGGGCAAAAAATCTTTGAATGCTCTTGTCGAGTCACATAACCAGATTCATCTGTCTTAATGAATTAAGTTCAGTTAACTTTGAAACTATGTGGATTAAATTGTTGTTATTCTTCGTCAGCTAATCAAGCAATCTTTTCACTGATGGAGGAATATTTGCAGGCTATATTCTCATGACATCCATTAAGCTTAGTAATGTCATATCGATTACGTGCTGGAGTCAAGGTCAACCACCATCTAGAAGAACTAATTTTTTGGCTCCACAATAAGTTCAGACGTGGAGAGAGGGTTTATATTAACAATTCTTTGGTTCACATAATCAACTAATTTTTGATAGTCTTTGAAAGAATTGAATTGGTTAAAATTGACGTACTTTCTAGAAACTATTATTTTAAGTAAGCATGTACGAACGAGAATGGCGTGATTGATAAGTACCAACTAAAGTTGAAAAGAATGACTTGCTCTTAAAATCAGAGAACTGTCTCTTCTCTCTTTGTGGTGAGAGCGCTTCTCTACCTTTTGAGGTGGCTCCCTCAAATCCAAAACCCTAGCTATTCTTCCTCCTTCTTACTTTGTATCAGAGGATGGAAGAATCAATCACCCACATAATACATAGCCCGTTTCCCCCATAACCCAACCAGATAACCCCTTTCCCTACTTCGGATTTTCCTCCGCGGTGTTGAGAAGAACAATCGTGTCCCCATGGAGCGAATGACGAGTAACTCCGATTTTCGGTGATTCAGAAGATAGAAGGCTCCATCACCCATATTTCATATAATCTATTCTCCTCCCCCCCTCCTCGGTTAGATCCCTGGGTTGTTGAATAGAGCTTCCGGTCTAAGCAAGCATGGAGCCAAATGAAGAAGACAATGTCAGAATGGCTTTAGTTCGCAAAAGATTGGGAAAACTATGGTCAAACCAAGCAATAACAATAGTAGATGATGTCATCTCAGCGAGCAAGGTAAGAGAATGTCAGCAAACCCTAATTGGACAGCTATATTAGAACCCTAAAATCAACTTTCAAGCCTTTCAAAATACAATGCGTAGAATATGGAAAGTAGAAAATGTAGACATCAATCTGCTTGCCCCTGGGATCTATGCCTTTCAGTTCGCTTTGGAGAGGATAAAGAGCGAGTAATCTCCATGGGCCCTTGGTCCTTTGCAAATCATCTACTACTCTTAAAAAACCATGGGTACCGAATAACCCTCCAGCATGCTATAAGTTTGATACCTGTGCTTTTTGGGTCTATATTCATGGTTTACCAGCAGAATGGATCTCAGTAGAAGTAGTAGATCGCATTGTAGAAGACATTGGGGAAGTAACATAAGTAAAAATTGAAGCAAAAAGATATATGCCTTACATGATAGGGAAAGCAAGAGTTGCAATTGACATGTCTTTGCTGTTGAAACCGAGATCCATTTTTAGTAATAATTGCAAGAAAATTTGGCTTGATTTTAGATATAAACGATTATCACATTATTGCTACTCATGTGGTAGGTTGGGACACTACACACATCATTGCGATGAAGTGCCATATCAAGACAATCAATTTTTAAACAAACAAGACATGCTATTCGGCCCTTTGATGAAAGCAGAAGTGAATGAATACAATCCATTCTGGGATGTGCATTATGGGACAATGATGGAAGACCTACTGCAGGAGATCAATACCCCTGAAATGGCAGTTAGTCAAGGAGAAATGGTTATCTATGAAAAACAGAAGGGTGTGTGCTCAGGCTATACAAGGTCCATGGAGAGTGGAAAACGTAAGGAAGCTACCCAAGAAGAGATGCAATGGCACCAAACAGATGAAATTGTTGTAATCCCAGCTGATGACTAGCCTATTTTACCAAAAAACACAAACATGGGTTTGCTAACTAATAATGGTGCTGACAGAAAAGGTAAGGGATAGAAACATACTGCTCAAAAAAGCTGAAAAGATACTTACCCTATGAACTACAAGGGATAAGCAAGCCAGACATTGATGAAACAACCTTATTAGAAACTCTAGTTCTCATGAAGGAAGGAGCACGACAATGGGTTTTGGTGGCTAGCCCTAATAAGCTACCAAGTCACAAATGAAGATAATGAGCTGAAATTGTCAAGGGTTGGGCACACCTTTGACAATCCAGGCTATTAGAGCCCTAGTAGCTCAAGAGAGGCTCGTCGTTTTCTTTCTAATGGAAACAAAAAATAAAGATGAAGTTTGTAAGAGACTACAACAACGATTGCAGTTTCAGCACAATTTTATTATCAATCCAAGAGGTATCGCTAGGGGTTTGGCACTTATGTGGATTGACCATGTAACAATCTCTATTATTTCGAGCTCTATGCACACTATACATATCAGATGCACTAATGGAAAAACAAATCAGAGTACTAGAGTGTCTTTTATTTATGCACCCACTGATTTCTAGGATAGGGTGAGATTGTGGGCTAAAATAGCATCCATGAGAACTCTTATTCAAGAACCCTGGGTATGCTTATGGGACTTTAATGAAGTGTTGTATGTATAATAGAAAGTGGGAAGTGACCAGTAGAAAATTATCGAATGAAAGCCTTTTAGGAATTCCTAGATCATAGTAGACTGATGAGTATAGACAGCAAAGAATGTGCTTATACTTGGGCTAACAGCAGAGAGGGAGCTGTGTATGTGAAGAAACGATTGGATAGAGCATTATGTAATATTGAGTGGAGGGTGGAATTCCCTTCAACGGAGGTCTTTGCCCTTCCAGTAGTAGGCTTAGATCACAGTCCCTTGCTGGTGGATTTCTTTCCTCAAATCGAAAAACGACCAAAGGAATTTAAATTCAAAGCTTACTGGATAGAAGATGAGAAATATGAGCAATTTATGCAAGATACATGGAGGGGGCTAGCTGAAAGAACAGAAGGATTGTGCAGTAAACTCAAACATCTTACCATGAAACTTCAGCCATGGAGTAAGAAAAAGTTTTCTAATGCTAGAAAGGCAATACATAATTTAAAAGAAGAGATGCAACAACTAATTAATTGTCCAATTTTGAATTTTGATAAAAAAAAATAATGCAATGGCTGAGAGATGAGATAGAACGATTATGGCGACAAGAGGAAATTTATTGGGAGATGAGGTCCCGTATTCAATAGCTCAAATGGGGGATAAAAATACTAACTTTTTTCATGCAACTACAGTGCAAAGAAGACAAATGAATAGAATCACTATGCTGAAAAATCCAGAGGGAGAATGGATACGTGATCCAGGACAGATAAGTCAGCTAACCATTGCTTTTTTTCAAGAACTATATACATCAGTGGGGGATCAAAATTTTCAGCCAGTTGTGGATCAACTAACATGTCTAGTAACAGAAGAAATAAAACCAGGTACTCACCGGAGCTTTCACACTCGAGAAAATCAAGCTTGTTACGTTCTAGTTGGATGCTTTGAAAGCCCCAGGATCAGATGGACTAAATGGAATCTTTTTCCAACACCATTGGAATGAAATCAGCTCAGATATCCACAAAGAAATAACCCAATTTTGTGAGTCTGGCCACCTCAATCTAGAGCTGAATAAAACTACAATCACTCTCATCCCAAACGTAAAAAATCCAGAACAATTGAATCAATTCAGACATATTAGTTTGTGCAATTTTGCCTACAAATTCATCTCCAAAGTACTAGCTAACATGCTGAAAAAATACATCCCCAACTGATTACTATGGAACAAAGTGCCTTTGTTCAAGGAAGGTTAATCCAAGACAACGTGTTACTAGTACAAGAAGTGCTCCATCAATTGAGAACATGTCGCCAAAGAAAGAAATTCCAGGCAATCCTTAAGCTAGATATGAAAAAAACCTACGATCGAGTTGAGTGGGATTTTTTAGAGGCTTGCATGCGAAGAATGGGATTCCATGACAAGTGGATCTCTTGGGTGATGTAATGTGTTTCTACAATCTCCTATAGTGTCAAAGTGACGAAAGCATCTACCATTTTTCAAATCATCTCGAGGACTACGGCAAGGTGATCCACCATCCCCATATCTCTTCATTATAGTTTCAAATGTTCTATCTCAGTTGCTGCATAAAGCTGTTGATGATCGTAGCATAAGAGGAATCAAACTTAATAGGGACTGCCCTGCCCTCTCCCACCTAATGTTCGCAGATGATCTTATACTATTCATGGATACGAAACTAATTGAAGGTCAGAATGTAGCTGCTATTTTGAATCAATACTGTTTTGCATCTAATCAAGCTATTAATTTGAATAAATTAGGGATATTCTTTAGTAGGGACTGTCCATTAACCCTAAAACAGAGAATGGCAACTGAGATGAGAGTCCAAGAACTTGAAAAAACAAGAAAGTACTTTGGCATACCCTCTGACTAGGGTAAATCAAATAATGAAATGTTTGCATGAATTTTATTAAGAGTAAATGTAAAACTAGAGAGCTGGAAAGAGAAATTAATGTCTAGAGCAAGAAAAGAAATATTGATCAAAGTAGTGGTACAAGCTATACCGCAGACGTTATGTCAGTCTTCAAAATCCCACTATCTATTTGCTGGGCAATTGAAAGAAAAGTTGCAGATTTCTGGTGGAAAACCAACGATCAACATAAATGAGTTCACTGGAAAAAGTGGAAAGTCCTAAAGGACGGGAAAGAAATAGGTGGATTGGGATTCGGGGATTTGATTATCTTCAATGAAGCTATGCTCGGTAAACAAGCCTGGCGATTACTCCAGCAGCCTGAAAATCTATGGGGCAAGGTCATTAAAGGGCTATACTATCCAAATGGGAATTTCCTACAAGCAGCAAATGGCAGCAATCCCTCTTGGGGATGGTGGAGTTTAATAATTGGGAGGAATGTGATTTTACCCTCTTCCCGTTGGGTTATTGGCAATGGTAAGAAGGTTCATATTCATGAGGATCGTTGGCTACCTAAAGGAGTTATTGGAGGGCCAACGAACAAGGGTGATCCTCAAATGGTGTCGGAATTAGTGGATGGAATTAGTGGATGAAGCCCAAATGGCTTGGAAGGAAACCAAAATCAGGGAATTGTTCGACTAGAATACAGTGGAAAAAATTCTTGCGCTTTCTCTAAGTAGGACAAGTCCGGAGGATAAAATTATATGGACATCAATCAAAACAGGTACATATACAATTAAAAGCGCATATCATTGCAAACAAGCCATACAGCAAAACGAAAAATAGAATGAAGCTTCCTCCTCCTTCCAAATCACGAAAACACTATGGTGTCGTATATTGCAAGCTAACACACAACCGAAATACAAGCATTTCCTATGGAACATCTGTCATAATACTTTATCAACAAGAGCTAACCTTCAGCGTAGATAGATAATCTTGGATGACATGTGCCCGTTTTGCCATAGCTTCCCAGAAACGAGCGAACATCTCTTCCTCCTCTGCCCATGGACGAAATTGGTATGGGAAGACCCCCAAATCCAGATCTACATCAATCAACACCAAATTAGCTGTATAGAAAAGTGGATCCTTGAATTCCAAGACCTAACGATCCCTTTCGAGCTACTCACGCAACTATTGTGGCAGATATGGCGAGGAGGAATAATCTGATTTTTCGAAACTAGCAACCATGTCCGTCGCATCTCCTTGAATCAGCCCTCGGCAAGTATCAACAGATCAGTAAATGCATCTCCTAAAGAACTAAAGAAAAGGCCCAAAAATCAGACTCACCTACTCAATGGAACCCTCCAACCCGTGGCTGCTTCAAATGGAACGTAGATGGGTCTTTTATCAGCAAAACTAGAGAAGCTGCAGTCGCCGGAGTGTGCAAGGACCATGCGGGGAAGCTAATTGCTAGTTTTGCCCAGTCGGTGAGAGCAGATTCAACCATCCAAGTGGAAGCCGTCGCTGTGGTCGAAACCCTAAAATGGCTGTCAACAAACTCGGTGCAGAACAAGAAGAAACGTGCTGGGAGATCCAAACATATCGGTTTGAGTTAGTGGAAGTGATAAGTTCATTTACAGATCAGCAAAGGGCACACACGGATATGAGCTAGGAGGAAGCTTACGCGGGTCGGATTAGCTAGGAAATCAAGCCCCTACTTTATGAAGCCCACAAACTATTAGCCAAGATCCGGCCCATCAAAATCACCTATTGCAAAAGAGATGCAAATGGAGCTGCTAATTAGGTGGTGAAAGCCCAGCAAAAAACCATTTTACTAGACAACTGGGTCCAATATCCCCCACCGAATCTCTTGGATGTTTTAAGTTCGGATGTAGCGCATCTAAACTATTATCAATGAAATCTACGTATGTTTTCTCGACCAAAAAAAAAAAGTTGAAAAGAATGGATCCTAAGTCACCTTATCACCTCGATGACAAAGGATAATAACCCTTCGATTAGAAAGAAAAAAACAAAAGACATGTAAATTCAATTTTATTAACATGAAGAGGTCATTGCATAGTCTAGCCACGTTAAGGGTTTCAACTCATTCATCATTTACTATATATAAAAATAGTCATTGCTTAATTTTAAAAAGAAAATTTAAGATATATAAAAATATTTTAAAAAATCAAAAAAGTTACTTTCTTTAGTTATGCCACATAGTCATTGCTTAATTAATCCTGTTGCAACTTTTAAAAAAATAGTAAAAAATGATAAACACAAATTTCTTTGGGGACCAATCACACTTTAGGAACAATATTTGACATAATATCGTTATTTAGTTTTGTTATGTATAATTAGTGTCCAGACAAGGTATTTATGCTTAGCTTTAGAATAAATGCATGTTTATGTTTAGTGCATAGCTCGTGAAGATTCCTACCGCGAGGCTCTATAATAAGGCCGTATATAGATTCCATGCTCAATTATGTCGCCGACGGTGACATTGGCATAAATGAGGTGCACCTTTCTAATATCATTTGAGTAGGCTGCATCAAAATATAAAAGTAAAAAAAAAAAAACAAAGAGGAAGATAAATAAAAATGGGCTAATTCCATAAAAAAACACGAACTTTAGGGTTTGGGACAAATCTGGCCCGAACTTTATTTTGTCTCGAAAAAAAGCACCAACTTTCACTCCCGTCCCAAACCGCCTCGCCGTTAACTCTCCTTCACGATCGAGATCCGCCCGCAGATCCGGCCGGCCGAAACCCTAACGGAGCCGACCTCCGCCCCAACCCAAAGCGAAGCGATGAAGAGGATTTCGCGAAGGAGCTGCTCCATCGCCTCCCTCTTATCTCGCGCCTCCGCCTCTCGCCAAAACCAGCAATCTCTTCTCTTTTTCCTTTTCCAGCCGACTTCCCTTTAGCGGAAGCAACAACCCCTTCTAACTCCTCGGTAAAATTCTCCGACGAGACCGTCACCTCTTCTTTGTCCCGATCGTGCGCCTCGCTCGCTCACCTCCTCCCACTCGAGCTCCGCCGCGATTCCTCCGCGATTCCAAGTCGAACGAGCCCACGTTCTCGGATTCCGATACTCCGAATCCGAATCCGAATCGATGCTCACCACTCGCAATCCCCGCGCAGCGGATCCACCTCGTCAGCCGCGGCGCGTCGGGCGGATTCGAGACCGATTCCCGCCGATCCGAATCGATCCTCGGCCCCGATTCCGCACCACCACCAGCGGCGGCTCCCGGTCCGACCCGACGGCGTCTTCAACGCCACAGGCCGAGCGGGACCGTCGGATCCCGAATCGGAATCGAATCGGAATCGGAATCGGAATCGCAGGCCGGCGAGCGCGCGGCATGTGGGGCGACGCCGGAGCCTCCGGCGACGTAGAAGGGCGAGGGAAGGTGGGGTTGATGTGCCACTCAAAGAGGAAGCCGGGTTCTAGGGTTTCGGGATCTTCAGCGGGCGCGCCATCGGGTGGGGCAAATCGGGCCGATCGGAATCCGCTCCCGAATTCCCTCCGGACGGAGGATGGCCACGAGAAGATCACGAGGCGGCGGTCATTGACGGACTCCTCTCGTTCGTCAGTGATCCAGCCATTGATGTTCTTCTGGTTCAGGAGGCGTTCTCGTGTGGAGGGAGGGAGGATAGGCAGGGGAGGGGCAGGAGACGTTTTCGGATCCGCTCGCGGATCTGGCCGGCCAAAACCTAACGGAGCACCAACCCTAACGGATGACCGTGAAGGAGAGTTAACGGCATGCCATATTTGGGACGGGGAGTGAAAGTTGGTGCTTTTTTTCGAGACAAAATAAAATTCGGGCAGATTTGTCCCAAACCCTAAAGTTCGTGCTTTTTATGGAATTGGCCCAAATAAAAATGGGTTGCGGCTTTGCTGACCCGTCAGCTAATGAACACACATCTTGGATGGAAACCGTTTGACTTTTTCAACCGGTTTCCATCTTTTACCCAATTTGTTTTTTTTCTTATTGTAAGCTTAAATTGATAGATAAAATTGTAAGGGGGCCATGCAATCAATTTTCATGAATATGATGAAATAAAAAAAATTAGATAGATTTACCAAAAAAAAATTAGATACCGAAATAGAAATAATTACAAGTAAAATAATATTATCACCTTCTAAAAAAGTCGTTACTGTCATTATATAGATTTATTAAATTTAAAAGATGAAAACACGCTCGAAACTTTGGCTTTCCAACTAATAACAAAATCATTGTGTAATGAATTGGTTTCTTAGTCCTTTCACCAAAACCAAACTGCTCTAAAATGACTCTCCAGTGACCTAAAATTAAGACAAGTAATATGTATTACGCATAAAACAAATGAAGTAAACAAGAACAAAAGAAGAATAATAAATTAGTAGAGAAGAAAATTTACCCCATTGATCCAAATCTTGTAGATGAAGATGTGTTGGGACCTAAAATATTACAAAATCAATCTTAGAATCACACGAGTCAAAGTTCGGTTCATTAAGAAGATTCACATGACCACGAGATACTTGACCCTATATCATTTTATATAGATAAACATTCAATTTATAGCAACGTATTTTATTTCAAAATAAAATAATAACACATGTCAGCAACGATAAAAAAAAAACCCCAATTCTTTCTCGATTGCAAACCAAATTTCGAGAATAGTTATGATGACTCATCTCATTTGAATTACCAATTGTGTGAAAATCAATGAAATTTCTTGTACCCTCATATTCATGAAAATTGACTGCGTGGGAATAAAAATCAAAAAGAAAATTGGGTAAAAGATGGAAACCAGTTGAAAAAGTCAACCGGTTTCCATCCAAGATATGCGGTCCTCAGCTAAACGTTACTCCGCCATTGACAGAGTGACGGTCAGCTAAGGATTTTCCAATAAAAATATTTTGTGCAGGAGTTGATGAGGATATCGGAGCATTGCCTGAAACACGGGGGGTAATGCTAGAGCCTCCAACGAGCATCCCAAATGGACGAGCTTGACCGGGCTTGCACTTGAATCGTCCCTTGGGAGTTGTGATGAGATGAGATGAGACGAGACGAGCGGGATGAGATGGGCAAGTTAGGAAGAGGCCGGTTGGTTGCAATGATAGAGATAGCAAATTATTCTTGCTTTATCTAGAGTTTGTATCTATACGCTGGCTCAGACAACGTAATTGCCGTAACGATTTTGGTTTAGATGCTAATCCCGTGAATTAATCCATTGCTCAAGAGCCCCAAACACTTCCATTGATATAAAAGAAACGTTCATTCGAGATATGATGCTTAGGTCATTAATATAATTAGCGGAACTAATCATCGAGTCTATATTTGATCAAGCTAAGCTCTAAAAATAAGCATAACTTATCGCTTAAGCTCACCCATCGCCACTAGTAGGCTAAGCTTAGCGTTTCACAAGCCCACAAAAAGTTTACTCTCCACGCCCGCTTGGCCCGGGCGAGCCCGTACATGGCTAGGCCCATGGTCAGATCGAATTGAAAGCAGCAAGATTTGTAAAATCACGCCTGCAGATTATGCGTTGACCCGCAAAAAGTCCCAAGACAGAAGGTGGCGTGGGGAGAGCGAATTTAAATCTTGACGAGTCTGGATTCGACCAAGTTCTCAGGGTCTAATTACCATTAGCGGACCACATAAAAGCTTTCAAAAGACCTGTTAAATTCGACATGAGAAGATGGTTGAATCGGATTAGCTCGGTGAGATCAACGATGACATGCGTGCGCGCAATGTTAAATTAGTGGCGTAAACAAAGCTCGCCAGAATCTGATTATTTCCTCTCTCCTTTGATTGAGGAACACGTTTTAGGATCGGCCGAACGGCATTCGATTCCCTTCCATCCAGGAAACCATGTCTTGTCCACATGATTCGGTCGAAAACACAGAAAGGTGCCATCAAAAAACCCTTTCTTATTACTTACGTCTTTATCAAATAGAAAGGGTAATACGTGCAAATCAATGGCTAAAAATACTACAACAAATAGTCGAGGCAGTAGCTAAAGCTAACATAGCTCGAGGACCACGAGGTAAAAAGGGCAAATTTTAGGGCTTTCGATATGTCGAACATCATAGCTTGTCCAGACATTTTCGCCCAGATGCCGAATAAGAAAACGACCCTCCAAAAGGAGCCGCACGTTGAAAGATGGTTTCAGCTTTCTTTGTGAAAAGGGAAAAGAAAACATAGGTTGAAAGTTGATTAGCATAGCCATATTTACACGTTGGTGCTTCTTCTTTTGTTGTTTTCTTTTGATATGCTTTGCCTAGGACGTAGGTTTCGGCATCCATCTAATATCTATGGCAAGAATGACGGATTGACGGTAATTAAAAAAAAGATCCTAAGCATATCGGAAATTTCAAATTTCAAAGCTTAAGTTTGTTGACGAAGGGAGTTCACATGTACATTAAAAGTATATAAATCTCGTAAGCAAGCAAAATTAGATATTTTAATACCCTCCTATGCCGGCCAGATTAGGAACTAGAATTTAACGAGCAAGGGGGTTGCATGTGTGAAAAAAGCAAGATAATATTTAGTTTTGATATAAAATCTAACTCAAAAAGCTTAAATTTATAAGCGAGAAAATGATCAAACGGGCAATAAAGTTTTCATAGATTCGTGGTGTCTTTAGAGAAATAAAAAAGGAGCACTTTGGACGATAACATGGCTGAGAATTAAAGAAAACACCGGACAACATTAGATGGATTGGAGGCAGCATCGGGAGCCGGACGGAATAGACGGATGCATGGTGGGTGGAAATGTATATATTATATATGCACGTTTTAGAAAATAATAATAATTATAATATGTTCATACGTTAGAATTGACACTATCATGATACAATGTACTCGTTCCTTTTGTGCAAGAGTAGATGAAAAGTATCTATGATTATGGATGGCCATGACCGAGCAAAAAACCTTTTCGAGAACGTGCGGCTGGTTGCAATTGACTTTTTTGGTCTGAGCTTGCTTTGTTGAAAGTTATGAGAGATTAGGACGAAAATTGTCCCAACGCTCTCCTTGTGTCAAACGACGGTTTTTATGTGTCTAGATGAGTTAAAATTGAACTGGCTTTGAAATCGTTCGGATAAAGCCGCCGTGAGCATTTTCGCGAGGCATTTTTCATGAGACGTTTTTCACGATACCAGTTAAATTTAATAACATCGTATTGGTCATCGAGAACCTTCTCCAAACATAGAGGCAAGAAAAAAAATACTGATTAGATACAAGTCAACATCCTTTATAGCTAATTTTATGTGAAGATATAAAGTTAAAAATTATCCAGGCTGCCATCGAAACGTCAAAATCGATTTTTCTAGGATTTTCAATATAAGAAAATAACTCATACACTCGGCAATGGCTAGACAAAGAGCCCACCTATGGAGTAGTTAATGAAAGAGAAGGCTCATCGGAAAGCTAAGGCTCTAAAGTCCACTTCTCTCATTAAATTGAATGTTGAAATGATAAGCAATGTCCCTTTCTAAGTCGTTGCATCCTCCCCTTATCCCCAATTCGTTTATTTCCCTACATTTGCCACCATCCTTTTCTTATCCAACCCTCGAAATTCAGGAAAGGCACGCATCTAAGCCTCTAGAGACACCTCTAATAGTTCATGATTCGACAGTCCATTAATCGTAGAATTTGACGATGTCTTTGCCGCTTGGAGAACTACAATTGATCATAACACCTCTCTAAAATCGTCATGCCTTTGCAATGAAGTCTTTGCCTTTGGTTCTCACTTTTGAATAGATTAGATATCAATGTGTTCGTTTCAATATCTAATTCACTATCTTATGGGAAAAGAAAATGTGAAAATTCACATGCGTGGAGGCAAGGTCAACCACCATCTAGAAAAATTATATTTCGGACCAAGTATAAGATCAGACGTGGGGAGCGGGTCTCTGTTGACCATTCTTTAATCACGTAATATATAAATTCCAAAATCAAATCAATCTTGGACGGCCCATGGATGAAGACTTGCTTTCTTTTCTAGAAGCCATTATTTTAGATTAAGTGCGGACGAATTGGGAATTACGTAATTAACAAGTACCCGATGGGAAAAAATAACTAAACCCTAGTCACCTCATGACCTCAATGGCAAAGGATAATAACCCCCCAATAGAGGAAATAAAAAAAAAAAAGACAAAGACCTGTCGATTTAAAATTCTTAACTTTTTTGGTCATTGCATAGCTTATCCTTGTTAAGAATTTCAATTCATTCGTCACTTACTACGTAGATATAATATGTATGACCATATAATTTTATTTTATTTTTGTGTTTATATTTTGGTTTCGCTTGGATAATTTTGAAAGTAGGCCCCCATTTGCTTAGCAATAAATATATACATAAATAAGGTGGGTCGGCCCTTTCTAGGGTTAGTCAACAATGTCGGCCCTTTCTAGGGTTAGTCAACAGTCTCATTTTTTGTGCCATATTTTCTTTCTCAATTATGGAATATATGTTAGGTATTATTAGTATTCCTTACTTGCTCAGAATCGATATTCCTATCTTTTTTCTCCAAATTTTATAGAAAATTAGGAAACCATGTGGGCAAAAGACAAAATCACATGAGGAAGTTGGACGACCTCCTAAGTACTTTTGTTTTGTATTTTGAGATCATGTGCTTGTACTAATGGGAAAGATTCCTTGGACCGTGTCTAAATAGGTCCAGGAGCAGGAGACAATTGCGAATTTAATTGAACCACGTAATGTTTTGTCTTGGACTCGTTGGCACATTATCATTTACGTTTGCCCCGCCCTAATGTTCGTCTTACTGTGCAGCTACTACTGAAAAAAAAAAAAATCTAATTGGAAAAAGTAGTTTCAAGGGTTATTACAGTCAAAAAACTCAAATGGATACTTTGATGACACATTTGCATCAACTAATTTTCATTTCACGGAATATTTCAAACTAGTCATTCCATTTTGTCTTTACAAACTAATTTTCATCTCACTAATAAGAAACTTAAATTTCTTTAATCAATTCCAATCTACATCTTTTAGTTTTTTGGCCGATATCCCATTAAAATAATGTTTCATTGACTAAAATGTTTCTTTCAATATTAGTTAGTTTTTATTATTATTATTATTATTATTATTATTATTATTATTATTATTATTATTATTATTATTATTGTAACCAACTGTCGTTTTATGCATATGCGCGTCAAGGAGAAACGCTAAGAGAATTAGCAAAATTAATCACGCGATTTCATTCCAGCATTCAAGCTTGACATTTAGTTCAATAATATGCAAAACGTGATCCACAAATTCCGTTCCTTGGCAAAGAAAAAAAGAATCTATTTTTTCTCTTATTATTATCTTTTTGGTAAAAGATTTTTTCTTTTATTGAGCTCTCAAGATCTTTAAAAATCTATAGATATTGACATTAAAATGTTATCATAATTCTCTTTTCTAATATCAATGTATTATATTCGGGACCAAAAACCACCGAATTTTTTTTGTGTTAATACCTCTAGAATCCTCAAATCGAAATGCATGCACAACATTTACCCCAAACTCAACTTGGTACACTCATATTACATTTAGCTCAAACTAATTCTACTATTACAAAAAATCCAAAACAGTATATCTATGTTATATTTACCAAAATTTTATGATGAAATTGGGGCAACATTAAAGATTTTAGTAGATTTCCTAATGATGAGGGAGCCCTTATGGCAAAATTAACGTATTTTAGCAATTTTTCAAATCTCAATTCGTTTTCTTCAATCCAACTACTTTTTTGAGCTCCATTTATGTCGAATGTCCACATTGAATTCATGTCACACACTAATCACTAAAATTGTTTGGTGCACACGTTTCCACGTCATCAATTTAATATGGAGATATAAGACGGAAGTTAACAGATAGTACGTCACTGAACATACTAGTTCGCAATAATTATCTCTTGTCATTAGAAAATGAATTTGAGATGAATGAATAATAGATATATCGATTCCAGATTAGAGAGAGACAGCGAGAGAGACGGAATCAGATACAGATGGAACACGAGAGGAGAAGGAGGACTCGTTTAAGAAACCAAATTTTCCCGCACGGGTTTCGGGATTTTTCTTGAAAGCGCGAGGGAGTTGGAACCGGGCCCTTTTAAACTCGGTTCTTGGAATCGCCATCGACACTGGTCGATTCTTGATTTTCTTGTTTTTCTTGCTTTTCAACGAGGAAGATGGAAGGGGAAGGGGAAGCTTTCCGTCACTCTCTCGTCAGCTCCAATTTGTCAAAGAGGAAGAAACAAGAAGCAAAACCCGAGAATGGAATCATCGTCGTCGTCTCGGTTCCGGTCAAATCGAGCCGCCTCCCACCTGCCTTTGGATAAAAGCCCCCCCACGTCGCTCGCTCGCAGTCCTGTCTTCTAGAAGGCGTCGTTTCTTGAAACACCAATCGGGATGGGCCCCTTCTCTCTCTCTCTCTCTCTCTCTCTCTCTATCTGGAGGGAAGGAGGGAAGACTTTTCGACGCCCCTTGTAAGGAAAGAGAGAGACATTCCTTAATACGATTGATGTTTACATCTTCTTCTTTTTCCTCTTTTTTTTTTTCCTATTCTTTTCTTTTCTTCTCTCCTCGTCGATGCAACATGCGTTTATTCGGATTGTCGCACTGGGTTCTCTTGTCGTCGTTGTTGTCGTTGCCAGCCATGACGACTCCTCCCTCTCATGACCTTGCGAAACTCGCCCCCTCCCTCCTCCTCTCCCCTCCCCTTCGAGAATGCATTCCAAGTTTGACTTTCTTTCTTGAAATTTCGCTTTGTATCCACCCAACCCCCCACTTCGACGGCCCATCGAGAGAGAGGTGTGTTCTTTCCTTTCGAGTTCACCTCTCTTGCTAATTTTGCTGGTTACGTCAACACAAAAATACTAAAGAAATAAATGAGAAATTATAAAAATATCAGAAATTTACGTGATTCAATTCGAGTATTAATATTTACGTTCACAAAGAGAGCCGGTAACAAATAATCTATTATAATCAGAAAATTAAAATTTATAATCATTCACACGCTCAAGCGTTTTTCGCATATAAATTTATGCCTAAATTCAATAATGTTTCTAAATAAATAACTTATTTAAATGTAAATTCACCTCATAAAATCATTGCACATTCAAGATTAATGAAAAACACTCTATGTACACTGAAACTGGGAACTCATATGCTTGTTCTCTTATTTTCATATGGGTTCATGTTCTTCTTTCTTCGTGAGCGGCGCTCCTTTGGACGTGCTGCTTCCTCCCTTTTTTTTTTTTTTTTCCTTTTTTGCCTTTTATATTGTGCCCAAGGGTCAACAATTTGGCTCCGGGTCCCACCACAAACGACTTCAGGATTAGTAATCTACAGCTACAAAAAGTTAGAAACCCTAATCTTTTATTTTATTTCTTCTTTTGTGTACCTACGAGGAGTCTAAATCTTTTGCCTTCTTGCGTATAATATTTCACCTTTTGTTGAAGATGGCTTCGATGCGTGAGATTTAAATTCGTCTAAAAAAATCTTTTTCAATAAATTCAGCTAACAAATTAATATCTGAATTTAAATTCAAAACATTAATTTAAGGGATCAATGCTGTTGACTGCCTCTAGCCGCCGCGGGCGGCCAGCGCCATTCTTGATGAGGTTCTCGTGAAGTTAGTTTTCGATTTCTTGACCAGGCGAATTTGGACGGTGTCATGATTCGAAACCCGTGTCTTACCATGGAGTCCCATTATCACCTCCGACAACCCATCTGGTATCGAGTCCAATCACACAACTCCTCGTCCAGGTGGAGCATTTCCTCCCACCGGTCGAAGACGTCCGGTACAAACTCTTCATTTTAGAACCAAACTAGTGCTGGACTTAGGTTAGGTTCGATTTAGGCCGACCCCAAACTTTTGCTAATTTTGTACCGACTTACGTAATGCAAATTTCATGGGGTATTTTTCACAAAAGTTGTCCCTTGTTGGCTGCTTTATGACTTATTTTAGTTTCAGAATTTTTGGACTTGTGCGATAAAAAATATATTTAAAAAACTAGGGAGTTGGAAATCTATTTTTAAAGTTTACTGCACTGACCCCTTCCTACTTTTCATTTTCCACAAATGTTTGGTCAAGAATTCTAACACACATCCTTCATGAAAATGGTAGAGTACATTCTATGCTACCACATATTTAATTTTCATGATTTTTGGGTCTCATTTAGCCTGTGAAATGTGTATCTTTCCGCTCTATCACATTCCGGAAATTCTTACAGTTTCGGGCCCGGTCTACAAATAAATATTTAGAACTATATGGACCAAATCGGACTTTGAGTCCTCCATGAAAAATGTCCCTCTAGATCTTTTCTACCTTATATTAAAGTTTCATAATTTTTTTAAATCTATTTATCTAGACAACAACCGCCGTTTCTAAAGGCTTGCGGAATGCATTCTAAGGCTAGTTTAAGGCCTAGGATATGGGATTCTTCTTACGATTCATCTAATATCGGCATGGGTGACTTTATATTAGTTTAGGGGATAAAAATGTAAATTCACACTTGAGTCCTTGGATAGTAGTAATGTCAACATACTTTTGAATTGAACTATGAAATTGTTGCATCATGATGTGAATGTGTGACTAAGAATGCCGTCACACCTTTTGAGTTATAGCAAGGATTCTTGGAGAGGTAGCTAAGTTCCTCCATATGCTTGATGGTGTAATGCGAGTCCCTAGATGTCCTCATAATATTGAATGGGTGCAAGATGCCCAAGAGGTAACAGGTTTCCTGGATGATGATGGCAGGAGGAAATTCCTATTGAATATAACATTGGTACATCTAAATTGAGTTAATGCTTTTATTGATATGTTATGTTATTTGAAAAAAGTTCTCAAGTAAGTTGATAATTGGCATATTTTATACTGAGACTTTCTTTGTAAGTATAGTGATTGATTGATGTAGTATAGACCAGTGGACCTTTTAGTTGTTGACTTTATCTTTTCAAATTAATAAAAATGTCGGTCCCACCTCCTTCCATATGGTTTGTTACGAAGTATCGGTTGACTTCATGGCAAGAGGATGAGTTCATAGACCTTGGTTTCTCGGATATAGTTTTTACATTAGTACTAATTGAGTTCAAAATTTTTTTTACATTGGTATTAATTGAGTCCATACTGTCAATTTCGGTTAGAAATTATTGATGTGAACATTGGCGATCCTATGTGGCACAACTAGTGCTAACATGAACAAATTTTATAAGTTTTTAATATTTTCTCCTTACCCTTTGGCTAGCATCGATTAGGTCGTCGGCCAACCATCGCCGACCATAGGTTGGTTTGGGTGAAGGTGTCTATGCCCTTGTTGGCCGCTCGCGAGGGCTATGGCACCCTCGTTGGCCACAAGCAAGAGCATTAAGCCCCCACCCAGATCCAGGTGAGGGCCAAAATTGTCGCTTGTTGGCCAATGAGGGCTGCAACACCCTTGCCTAGACCAGACAAGGGCATCATGACCCACGCCAGCCAGGGGTGATGGCCTATGCCCTCGCCTAGATTTGGGCGGCGGCTTAACACCCTCACTTGTGGTTAGTAAGAGCACGGTGGCCCTTGCCTGTGGTTGGCAAGGGTGCAGAGGCCCTGGCCTAGATAAGTTTTGGGCCAATGATGGTTGGTTGGTGACTTCACTAGCGCCAGCCAAAGGGTAAGGTAAAAGGAAAAAAAACATATAGTAAAATTCTGAAAAAAATTATAAAATTTGTCCATGTCAGTGTCAATTGTACCACATAAGATTGCATCCATATCAGTAATTTCTGGCCTAAATTAGTCGATAGACTCAATTAGTACTAATGTGAAATGTTTATGGCCCGAATTGAAGGTTTTATTTAATTGGGCTTAAGGCCCCGTCCATCTTTGGGCCCATAAGGCCCGGCCCACGGGAATAAGGCCCGTGAAAGGGGCAAGGTATAAAAGGGAGGAGAGAGAGAGAAGACACCTCTTGATTCATTCTAACGTACGTCTTCTCCCTTCAACCACGCTCTCTCTCTAGAAGAACGTAGGCATACGGCTTCCAATTTCTTCCCTTCAAGGCTTCATCGACCGGATTCTCTCCCTCCATTGGCGTCGGTGTTTAATCTGTGGCAAACAAGGTACGCTCGAATCTGTGGTGTCTTTACGATCGGTGATACGTGTCGTTTTCTTGGGCTACGCTTCCGCTTGAGTTTAGGGGTTCGATTTAGTGTCGAATCCGGGTTTTCGGGGATCAGTTATTCCCAACATTGGTATCAGAGCCCTAGTTCACGTTTTCCCGATCAATTTGATGTGTTTTTGATTGATTTTTCGCAACAAGGGACTTCGGCCGTACGGATCGGGCGACAAATCCCGACACCCGAGACTTCTTCGGCCATTTTTCCGACTTTTCGTAAGTCGAAATCAAATTGTGATGGCATAGGAAGAAAGGCGACGTCGAGACGAGTCCGGCGATATCTCGATCGCCGCCGGGAGACGCCGCACGCGCCCACACGCGCGGCCGGAAGGAGCTGCGCGTGGGCGCGACGCGCCCGGCAGCGCTGGATCGCCAGGCGCGTGCGGCACACGCGCCGGTCGGCGAATCGGCGCGTGCGCGCCGCCGGCGGGCGAACCGGCACGCGCCGGGCCGCGGACCGACGCGTGCTGACGTCATCATGACGTCACCCAACGGTAAATAACCGCTGGGGTGACGTCATCGATGACGTCATCAATGACGTCGGTTCACCGACCCGACGACCCGACCCGGAATCCGACCCGACCCGACCGCGGACAGGCACGCGCCCGGCACGTGCCAGATGACGTCTGCGTGACGTCATCCTGCGCACGCGCACAGCACGTGCGGTCGATCCGTTCGACCCGGTCCGACCGGCCCGAGCGGTCCGACCGGCCTGTCCGGTCCGACCGGTCCGGCGATCGGCGACCCGACCGTTGACCGTTGACCTCCGTTGACCGTTGACCGTTGACCGACGACCGTTGACCGTTGACCGTTGACTTTGACCGTTGACTTTGACCGTTGACCCAAAAAAAAAAAAAAAAAAAAAGGAGGAAAAGAATGTGTTTCTTTTTCAATTAAGTTTATGTGGATTATATGTAATCCCTTATTTGTTCTGCATTTGTTGCGAGAACAATCTCCACGAGTCGCACACCTATTCGCGCGATTCTGGATGAACAAAGGAGGAAAGGCATCTGGCGATATTGGCTGATTGATCATCGATGGGAGAAGCGGTGACTTAATTGATCACGTCCTTGAAGTCAACGCGAAAATTCAACAGGTCATATGGAATGGTCATCCAATGTCACAGTCGAGAGATGGTGCGATTTTTCATATGCACTCTTCCACAGAATGGCAAGATGTGTTGAATCGCATATGGGATGTCAGCGGAGCTGCTTCCTATAAGAAAATTGTGATGGATTTTGCAAATGAATATTTCTGTATTGTTTCAAAGGAAAAGATCAAGAAATTGAAGAAAATAGGATCTTTCCCGGTTCGTGTCTTTGACTTGGTGTTAGTTGTATTGGTGATATATGTTAAGTGTGATTTGTGAACATATCATGTAATGATTACTACCTATTTGTATTGATTGAAAGCATTATTGTTTTATTGGAATTCAATTATTTGTTGCTTTCATTATTCTTTGGTTCTTGTGGGTAATTAGCTATGGGTAGTTATAGAAGTTTTTGTAACTTCATAGAATTGATTTTGCATATGACAATTATATTAATGATAATTTTAAGTTAGGATTTTTTGGAGGATGATTGGAAACGTAGTGACCTTTTGATTCTGAAGCCTTACTTGAAATTATTCATTAATATGATGGGTCTATGCAAATAGGGATGCATAAATGATAGGCATTAATAATTCGTGCATATTTGTCACGATGTGTTCGGATCAATGGCTTCAGCCACTAAAAGCATAGTTCTTGAGCTGAACAAAGGTGAAAAGCTCTTTGGAGACAACTATGAAATTTGGCAAATGAAAATCCAAAGTATGTCTTTGGAAGAGCAAGAATCACTTGAGGCTCTTGTCATGACCATGGTAGAACACGAAGAGGGACCCTTTGAACAGCACAAAAAGGACAAAGAAGCTTTTCTTGCGTGGAAAAGAATGAACTCTCTAGCTCGCATCACGTTGCGAAGCGGCATGGAAAATGACGTCATGCGAGAGTTTCGGCGTTTTGACAACGCCAAGGAAATGTGGGAGGCACTGGAAGCTAGGTTTGGTCATACTTCGGTGACTAGACTGAGGCAGCTGACTATCAGATTTGACTCTTATAAGAAGCCTCATGGTCAGACCATGAAGCAACATCTTAGAAAGATGTCAAATATGATAAGCGAGGCGAGAGACGCTGGCCATGTCCTCACGGATGAACAACAGTGCAAGCGGTGATTCGTTCCTTGCCTCGAGTTGGGAGCATATGAAGGTGCACCGACTCACAATGAGAATATCAAAACCTTTGAGGATGCAACGCGTCATCTTGAGCTGGAAGAGGACCGCTTTGTTGGCGGCTAAGCCGGATCTTGATCTATATCATGCAAGTTCTAGCTCAAATGGAGCTTCGTGCTCAAGCGCAAGCGCCCTAGTTGGTTTGATAAGGGGAAAGGCAAGGAAGAAGCTGGTCCTTCGGGGAAGAAACCCAAATTTGACCAACATGATAGAGGAAAGCGTCCTCACATGAAAAAGCTCGCAAGGGTGAAATGCTACAAGCTTGTGACAAGAAGGGTCACTATGCTCGCGGCTGTCGTGAGCCAAAGAAGGTATGCACCCCTTGTACTTTTCAGAACTTTGCCTATGTGTCAAGTTCGTGTTCTTGGCCCGAGTCTAATCCTTTGTGGATTTGTGGATTCAGGGGGCGACGGACCATGTAGCGAAGGATAGAGGATCCTTCGTGGAATTCCGACAGTACCTCGGAACTAAGTGGATCTATGTGGGAAACAACTCGAGCTGAAGTGAAAGGAATTGGCACATGCCAAGCGAATATGCGCGGTGAACGCACTTTGTTCCTTCATGATGTGCTGTATGCTCCGGAGATTCGTCGGAATTTAGTGTCGTATTAGTGTTGGTCGGATTAGGTTTTTGTATGAACTTACGTAGTAGAGGTGTGAATTTGTTTTTGAATACAAATTACTATGGTTGTGGCTATTTTCTAAATGGTTTTATTGTATTAGATGTTGATTATGTTAATACTAATGTTTGTTATTCCTTCTCCGTCTCCTAATAAATATGATAATGATGTGAATGTGTGGCATGCTAGACTTGGTCACATTGGCCAACAGCGTATGAATAGACTAGCCAAAGAGGGCTTGTTAGGCAATATTGGAAAAGTCGATTTGCCGTATGTAAGCATTGCACGGAAGGGAAAGCAACACGAAAACCATTTGGAAAAGGAAAAAGAGCTGAATTTCCTCTACATTTAATCCATTCCGATGTACGTGGTCCAATGAATGTGAGAGGAAGGCATGGGGCTGTTTATTTCATCACCTTTATTGATGATTATACTCGATTCGGATATGTCTATTTGATTTCTCACAAGTCGAAGCAATAAGTTGTTTCAAAAGGTTTATGAACCTGGTAGAAAATCAATTAGACAAGAAAATAAAAGCATTGAGATCCGATCGAGGTCGAGAATATTTATCGATGAGTTCAGAAAATTATGTGATGAAAAAGGAATAGAAAGACAGTTGTCTATTCCGTATACTCCTCAACAAAATGGTGTTGCGGAGAGAAGAAACGAACCCTCGGAAATGGTTAGGTCTATGATGGCGCATGCTAACTTACCTATCACCTTTTGGAGTGATGCATTGTTAACTCGCTGCCTATATACTTAACCGGGTGCCTTCCAAATCGAGTTACTTCCACTCCATATGAGTTATGGACGGGTAGAAAACCGGACTTAAGTTTTCTTAAGCCATGGGGTTGTGCTGCCTACACACATGAGTCCTCTCACAAATTTGGGAAATTAGGTCCCGAGAGGAAAGAAGAGTATTTTCATAAGATACTCGGAACACTCAAAAGGGTATGTGTTCATTGGTGAGCGGGGAAAGTGGGAGTGTGGCGAATATGAATCACGAGATGTCACATTCTTAGAGGATGAGTTTCCTAAGAAGGGCGAAATAGGGGAAGATCACTCCCTATTTGAGACTTTGGATCAAGATAATGATATTAGTGGAGTTCATCCAAGTGGGAGCATAATAGGGAATGATGTGCAAAGTGTACAATCTCCGTAAGGCGAACAAGTCGCCAAAGTATTCCCCGTCGACGTTTTGACATTGAAGGGGAAACTTTTATGGTTGCTCCACAAGATGAGGATGAGCCAAGAAATATCGATGAGGCTCTGAAGTGCCCTAGTAAGGAAAAGTGGATTGATGCAATGGAAGAGGAAATGGAGTCGATGGAATCAAACCAAGTCTGGGAACTGGTTGATCTTCCAAAAGGACGCGAGCTATTGGGAACAAATGGGTTCTCAAAATAAAGCGAAAGGCTGATGGCTCGATAGAAAGGCATAAGGCTCGCCTTGTGGCGAAGGGTATAATCAACGAGGAAGGAATTGATTATGAAGATACGTTTTCTCCGTAGTGAGATTTACCTCGATTCGCATTATTACGGCAATAGTGACTAGTCTGGATCTTGAGTTACATCAGATGGATGTAAAGACTGCTTTCCTCAATGGAGAATTGGAGGAAGAAATATATATGGAACAACCTGCTGGTTTCATAGTGAAAGGCCAAGAAGAAAAAGTATGTCGACTTTTGAGGTCGATATATGGTCTTAAGCGAGTCATCAAGACAATGGTATATACGTTTTCATAATGCCATAATGGCATATGATTTTACAATGATTGATGAGGATCATTGTGTATATATCAAAAGATCCAAGGATCAATTTGTGATCATATCATTATATGTTGATGATATACTAATTGCCGGAAGCAATATGGAGTTGGTTAGTACCGTCAAGAGATGGTTGTCTTCTAACTTTGAGATGAAAGATATGGGTGAGGCTGCATACATTCTTGGAGTTAAGATTTCGAGAGATCGTTCGAAGAGATCGTTGTCTCTTTCGCATAAGAAACCTATATAAATAAGGTTCTTGAACGATTTCGTATGCAAGACTGTAAACCCATAGACACTCCTATTGCGAAAGGTGAAGGATTGAGCCATAGGCGTGTGTCCGGGGACTCCACAAGAGAAGGAACAAATGAAAAATGTTCCTTATGCTAGTGCTGTTGGGAGCTTGATGTACGCTATGATGTGTACAAGACCCGACATATGTTTTGCAGTTGGAATGGTGAGTAGATACCAATCCAACCCGGGTCCAACACATTGGAAAGCCGTGAAGAGAATGCGAGGTATCGAAGGGGCTGCTGATTTCAAGTTGAATTATCAAGGAAAGGATCTGCAACTTGAAGGCTATTCGGATCTTTGATTGGGAGGAGATTTAGATGAAAGAAAATCTACCTCGGGTTTTGCTTTCTTGCGAACAATGGCGCCATATCATGGAGCAAGTAAGAAGCAAACGTGTATAGCCTTATCCACGATGGAAGCTGAGTTCGTGGCACTATCGCGAGCGGTACAAGAAGGAGTTTGGCTTAAGAGATTTTTGGATCATTTAGGTGTTATTGAGAAAGCTGCAAATCCATTATTAGTTAAGCGTGATAGCCAAGCGGCTATAGCGTACACCAAAGATCCAAAATATCATGGCAAGACCAAACATATAGATACCAAGTATAACTTTGTAAAAGATATGGTTGCACGAAAGGATGTGAACTTACGGTACATATCTACGCATAGAATGGTAGCAGATCCTATGACAAAGCCAATACCTAGAGATGTGTTTTGTGGTCATGTAAAATCTCTAGGATTGCGTAGAGTCGATGTCTTGAATTGTAATTTCCCGAGTTGTTCACATTTATGAGATTTTGTTTTTCATTGATTAATGCCTATGAATCTTTGTATGATCTTTATGCATCTTAATGCTCGGTGCATTATTTTAAGTTGAGAAGTATGTCGGACAGATATAAGATTAGCCCACTCACACGGGTAATCGCCTGCATTTCTTGTGTGATAAATAGAGATGAGACTGTTTTTAAGCTTATTATCTAGGTGATAATCGAGAGCTCAAGCTTAAAACACGTATGTCGCCTTAATGCGGGTGTTAAGATGAGGACATAATACTGAAGATGTCCGAAAGTAAAATACCACACATATTTTACTTTATCTGTCTAAGATGCCGAGATGTGAGTTCGATGAATTTTGTGATTGAGTAGATACGTGAACTCAAGTTAGACATTGGGTATGTCGAACTATCATACGTACGGTATTGAAAAGTATAGACATACGCTCCATGGGAAAGGAGTTAATACCGTAATATGTATTTCATACTACGTATGCATGAGACGACCAATAAGAGTGGCAAAAAGTTTGATCTCAACTTTTATGACGTGTGAGACTCTTGAGGAAAAGAGTTCCTCAATTTTTAGTCCCCCGAGGACTCTTACTTATTCTCAAGGTTTCTATTTAGTGTTTGCTATCTTAGGATGTTGCCAATGGTCATGAGATGATTCGATCTAATGGGGCATTTCTAGAAAAGCAAGCTGGACTGAAATTGAGAGTTTGAAGGAAAGAGGAAGATCGATTTTGGAGAATCACATTGTGGTTTTGTATTCACTTTGGTCGACCAATTATAACTGTCTTTGTGATAATTATAATTGTGAATGCAATATATATATATATCATGTTTAAAAGAGATCAAGAGAGATATAAATGTGATTGATCGATCTAGGGTCTTGCATACTAAATCTACTCGAGTGTGACGCCCAATTATGAGCTGTTATATATTCCTAACGAGATGTATAGCAACGAGCTCTCAAAGTATGCTGGTCGCACGGATTATTCACCGGTATGAAAGTTGAAGAGAGGTAAAGAGAATACTGTTTGGCCCACCATGTGCGAGTGGGAGATGAAGGTTTTATTTAATTGGGCTTAAGGCCCTGTCCGCCCATGCTGGGCCCATAAGGCCCGGCCCACGGAATAAGGCCCGTGAAAGGGGCAAGGTATAAAAGGGAGGAGAGAGAGAGAGAAGACACCTCTTGATTCATTCTAACGTACGTCTTCTCCCTTCAACCACGCTCTCTCTCCCGAAGAACAAGTAGGCATACGGCTTCCAATTTCTTCCCTTCAAGGCTTCATCGACCGGATTCTCTCCCTCCATTGGCGTCGGTGTTTAATCTGTGGCAAACAAGGTACGCTCGAATCTGTGGTGTGCTTTACGATCGGTGATGCGTGTCGTTTTCTTGGGCTTCGCTTCCGCTTGAGTTTAGGGGTTCGATTTAGTGTCGAATCCGGGTTTTCGGGGATCAGTTATTCCCAACATGAATTAATATCAAGTAAATAATGACATATGAGAGATATTAGTAGCACCACACTTGTTCTATCTTATTAGTAGATCATTTTTCCCTCTTTCTCATTCAATTATTGGGATATATTCACGGTGTCAGGAAGGGAAAAAAGACAGTCAAATCACATTGATCCGTCTCAAAATAACAAGTTCTGCAATAATTAATTGGCAACATAGAGTTTGGTCATAAAATATGTCCTATATCTTTGAAAAACTAGCATTTTCCCTTTATAAAATTTATTTTTTCCTCGCTCTTTTGTTAATGGATTGCTCATTGTATGTTCCGATCAACATAATAGAAGAACAGGTCTTCATGGTCAGCTGAACTCCGTTTAATTCGCTCTCATCCACGAAACGATGTCTTGTCCACGAAATTTGGTAAAATATACAGCGAGATGCAATTAACTCTTCCTATTTTTACGCCTTTGTCTGAATTCTCTAGAAATGAATAAATACCAATCGAATGGCTAAAACCTTACCTGAGAAATCGAGACAATAGCTAAGCAAGCTCAATGATCACATGGCCAAATGGGCAATTCGCATTTATTAATACGTCAATCGTCATAGCTTTTTAAAAAAGTGTTTATTGTGCGGTGACTAACTTAATCCTAAATTTTTCAATTTGATCAATTTAGTTTTAAACGTTTTGACAATTTATCAATATAGTCATTTCAGCCAATTTTGATAGAAAATTACTAAAATAGATGTCAGCCATCTTATGTGACATGGCCAATACTTATGCAAATGATTTTTGTCAATTTTTTAAATGATTTCTTTTTTTCTTTTGTTCGTATTACCCTACACTGGTCCAAGACCACCACGATGGCCAGATCATCCTCACTCTCGCCTATGGCTCGCGACCTCCACCGACCATCAACATCGCCTTGAACCAGCAGGGTTAAATAGGAAAAGAAAAGAAAAGGAAAAAAAAGAAAATATAAAAAAAAATTGCAAAGTTTATTCAAATTAGTACTGGCTATGCCATGTAAGACGGCTAGTTTCCACATGAGTGATTTTCAGCCAATTTTAGCCGCAATGATTATATTGACAAATCATTAAAAGATTAATGATTAAATTGATGCCCGCATAATAGGTTTAAGACATTTTGGATAATTTTCTTGACTTTTCTAGGATGCTAATGAGAAAATGACCCCTCCAAAATTTAGAAATTTTGGCACGAAACTTTCGATCTTCTTCTCTTGAAAATGTAGATGTAAATCGCGCCCAGAGCCAATGCAACACCAATTGGATGTGGGTTCTCTCGTATGAATTGGAGAATGCCTATTTTGGTGATTCAAAGGAGGGCATGTTGGGAGATAGTTTTCAGCTTTATTTCTGCCAAAAAAAGATAGGTTAAAATGAACATTGATTGAGAGAACCATATTTATAAATGATGGTGTTTGTTTTTAATTCTTATGGCTTAATTTATTTTCTTTGGACGTGGGTTTCGGCATCAATCGACGGCAAAAGGCGTGAAAGGAAGGGATCAATGGCAAAGTTTATGGAGAGAGATTACGATATGGAAAATATGCTGTTCATAGAGTCATGATGTCTTAATGAAGAAACGAGCATTTCGGACGATAACGTGGCTGGACATTAAAGAAACACCCGATCCTATCATACGAATTCGAGGCAACGTTAGAAGACAACTAGAAAATTTGTATGCATAGTGATTGGAGACGTGCATTGTGTCTTCCTGGGTCCACTTTTGTTTTTCTCATTTTATAAATGGGAGGCAAAAGAGTAAGTTTATATTTTAAAATAAGTTTATATGTTAAACTGACATTATAGAATGAACTGATGTGTTCTTATTTTGTGTATGGACGGCAAAGAGGGAACCAAACTTTGTTAGATTGTGTGGCTGTAATTGGGGTTTTTCACTGGGGCTTACTTTATTAAAAATTGCAATTATTAAGGCGAAAAATGTTTGAATGCTCCTATCAAGTCACATAACCAGATTCATCTGTTTTAATAAATTAAGTTCAGTCAACTTTGAAACCGTGGGGATTAAATTGTTGTTATTCCTCGTCGGCTAATCGAGCAATCTTTTCGCTGAGGGAGGAATATTTTCACGCTATATTCTCATAACATCTGTTAAACTTAGTAATGTCATAGCAATCATTGAGAACATTTCCCAAACAAAGAGACGAGATGCACTAATTAGCAACAACTTAGATAATGAAAGACAAGGTTCATAAGAAAGTTTGAGCTCTACTGTTCATTTTCTCAACGATAAGTCGTGTCCATTTCTAAGTTTTTGCATCCTCCCCTAGGCCCTAATTTGTCTATTTTCTGACCTTTGCCATTGTTCTTTTCTTATCCTACCTCGAAATTTAGAAGGGCATACAAAACCGCATAAGAACAGCTCTATTAATTTGTGATTCGAATGTGGATTATTTACAAAATTTGACAATTATTTTTGCCTTCTCAATATTTCACTCCCCACTTAGAGAGATATAATTGACAATAATCCCCCTTCAAAATTATTTTGTTCTGCAATGGGGACTTTTTGGTACTTCCTTTTGAGTAGATATCTTTCTGATCATTGTGCTTTCTTTCAATGTCAAATTCACATATTACAGGAGAGGAAGAAATTACATGCGGGACTCAAGGTCAACCACAATCTAGAAGAACTATATTTTTTGGCTCGAGAATAAGTTCAGATGTGGAGAGAGGGTTTATATTAACAGTTCTTTGGTCACATAATTAACTATCTTCGACAGTCTTTGAAAGAATTGAATTGGTCAAAATTGGAGTGCTTTCTAGAAACTATCATTTTATGTAACCGTGGATGAACGAGAATAACGTAATTAATAAGTACCAAATAAAGTCGAAAAGAATGGATCCTAAGTCACCTTATTACCTCGATGACAAAGGATAATAAGCCTCCAATTAGAAACAAAAACAAAGATGTGTAAAATCAATATTATTAACATAAAGAGGTCATTGCATAGCCTAGCCACGTTAAGGGTTTCAACTCATTCATCATTTACCACATATAAAAATAGTCATTGCTTAATTTTAAAAATAAAATAAAATATATTAAAATATATTTAAAAAACTAAAAAGTTAGTTTCTTTAATTATGCCACCTAGTCATTGCTTAATTAATCCTGTTGCATTTTAAAAAATAGTTAAAAATGATAAGCTCTAAGAAAAACAATTGGTATATTTCTTTAGGGACCAATCGCACTATAGAAACAATATTTGACATAATATCATTATTTAGTTTTGTTATGTATAATTAGTGTCCAAACAAGGAATTTGCGCTTAGCTTTAGAATAAATGCATGTTTATGTTTAGTGCATAGCTCATGAGGGTTCCTATCCAAATGCTCTATAACAAGGCCATATATATTTTATGCTCGATTATGTTGTCAACGGTAACATTGGCGTTGATGATGTGTGATTTTCTAATATTGTTTGAGTAAGTTGCATCAACATATAAAAGGTTAATAAAAAAAGAGGAAGATAAATAAAAATATTTTGTGCAAGAGTTTATGAGAATATTAGAGCATTACCTGAAACACGAGGTAATGCTAAAGCCTCCAGCAAGCTTCCCAAATGGACAAGCTTGACTGGGCTTATACTTGAATCGTTCCTTGTGATGAGATGAAATGAGACTAGGCGGGATAAGATGGGCAAGTTAGGAAGGGGCCGGTTGGTTGCAGTGATAGAGATAGCAAATTATTCTTGCTTTATCTAGAGTTTGTATCTATATGATGGCTAAGACAACATAATCACTATGAAAATTTTGGTTCAGGTATTGACCGCATGAATCAGTCGGATGCTCAAGAGCCCCGGACACTTCCATTGATATAAAAGAAACAGTCACTCGAGACATGACGTTTAGGTCAATCATATAATTACTGGAACTAATCATGGAGTCAGTGTTAGACCAAGCTAAGCTTTAAAGAAGAGCCTAACTTGTTGCTCAAGCTCGTCGGTCACCATCAGCAGGCTAAGCTTCATAGCTGAATAACTTCAATTAATGATCTATTTTAATGACGACATGCACCTTCACAACGAATTCAAAGTGATGGTAGTGGATGGCCCGATAACCTCTTCACCATCTCTCTCCTTTCCTCTGTTTAGACTAAGATCAGTAAAATGGGCATTGCACTCCAAATATATAATTGAGATAATTAGTTTTCTTTTGACAGAGTAATGATATATACATCTAAATGATACCATAATATCCGAATACATAATTGACATGATTATTTTACTCTCGACAAATTTGTGAAATCACGCGTGCAGATTATGCGTTGACCCGCATGAAGTCCCAAGGCCGAAGTTGGCATGGGGAGAGCAAATTTGAATCTTCACGAGTCTAGATTCATTGAACTTCTCAGGGTCTAAGCACCGTTAGCGGACCACATAAAAGATTTCGAAAGACCTGTTAAATTCAACACGAGAAGATGGTCGAATCAGGTTAGTTCCATGAGATAAACGATGACACGCGAGAGATTTTAAATTAGGGCTACAAAGCTTGCCAGAACGATTATTTCCTCTCTCCTTTGACTGAGGAACACATCTTTAGGGCCGGCTGAACGGCATTCGATTCCCTTTCATCCAGGAAGCGATGTCTTGTCCACATGATTCGGTCAAAAACACAGAAAGGTGCCATCAAAAAACCCTTCCTTACGCTTTCGTCTGAATCCGATGGAAATGGGTAATACATCCAGATCAATGGCTAAAAACCCTAAACTGAAAAATCGAGGCAGTAACTAAAGCTACCATAGCTCAAGGACCACGAGGCAAAATGGGCAAATTATAAGGCTTTCGATACGTCGAACATCATAGCTCGTCGAGACATTTTCGCTAGGACGCCGCGTAAGAAAACGACCCTCCAAAAGGAGGGCACGTTGAGAGATGTTTTTGGCTTTCTTTGTGAAAAGAAAAAGAAACATAGGTTAAAAGTTGAAGTCAATTAGCATAGCCATATTTACACGTTGGTGCTTCTTCTTTTGTTCTTTTCTTTTGATATGCTTTGCCTTACGGTTAGAATAGTAGTAGCGGTGTGACTGTGACTTTTTTCTTGAAAAGACTGCTTGAAATTGAAAGACAGGAATTGTCTCTAGAAGCCTTAGGCCGATTAGTTAGACTGATCTTTGTGATATAGCTTTTGTGGTCTTGTTTAGCGATTGCGCATTGCCGTGCTGTCTTCAACAAATCTCTCTGCTCTTTTCTTTGAAAATTGAAAATAGACTTCCCCCCGATGCAAATTCGAAGGCCCCACTCTCAGAAATCAAGGATTTCGCCATTGAGATCTAAACGCCCAACTGGGACATCACATCATCAATTTCAACTGAAAAAAAAAATTTAAGAGGGGGAGTGATGCCTCTTGACCTAAAAAAGGGAAAGGTTTTCTAAGCCTTATTGACTTGCCTGTGTGAAGCCTTTCTATACTTACGCTACATGGGCTTCCATAGGTTTCACCATCCTCGACGGCAAGAAGCATCGAATGAGGGATTGATGGTAATTAAAAAAAAAAAAAAATCCTTTAGCATATCAAAAATTCAAATTTCAAAGTTTAAATTTGTTGACAAAGGGAGTCAACTGTACATTGAGAGAATATAAATCCCTTAAACAAGCAAATTAAAATACTTTAATACCCTCTTCTCCCATACTGGCCAGATCAGGAATTGGAATTTAACGAGCAAGGGGGCTGCATGTGCTAACAAAGCGAGATAATATTTAGTTTTGATATTATATTAAAAAAAGTTAGCTCAAAAGTTTAAATTTATAAGTGGAGAAATTCTCGGGCAGCAAAGTTTTCATAGATTGGTGATGTCTAGAGAAACAGAAAAAGAGCACTTCGGACGATAACGTGGCTGAGAATTAAAGAAAACACCTGACAACATCGGATGGATTCAGGGCAGCGTCGGGAGTCGGATGGAAAAGACGGATGCATGGTGAGGCGGAGACGCGCACTATGTCTTCTTGGGTCCATGAACGTGCGGTTGGTTGCGATTGGCATTTTCGCTCCGAGCTTGCTTGATTGAAACGACAGTATTTATGTGCCCTGACAAGTTAAAATTGAATGGGCTTTGAAATCAATCGGATAAAGCCAAGGCATTTTTCATGAGGCATTTCTCACGATACCGGTTAAATTTAGTAATGTCGTATTGGTCATCGAAACTTTCTTCAAACAAAGAGGCGAGATAAAAACACTGATTAGGTACACTACTTAGCATCCTCTAGCTATTATTATGTGAAGATCTAAAGTTATAGACTATTCCTACCGCTGCCGAGAATTTAAAATCGATTTTTCTAAGATTTTTGGAATAAGAAAATAACTCGTGCTCTCGTCAATGTTTAGACAAAAAGAGCCCACGTATTGGAGTAGTTAAGGAGCAAGAAGGCTCACCGGAAAGCTAAGGCTCTAGAGTCCACTTTTCTCGTTAAATTGATATCGCAACACGTAGCCATGTCCCTTTCTAAGTCATTGCATCATCTCCTAATACCTAATCCATCTATTTCCCTACATTTGCTATCATCCTTTCCTTATCCGACCCTCGAAATTCAAGAAAGGCACGCATCTCGGCCTCCAAAAACACCTCTAATAATTTGTCATTCGACGGTTGATTAATCGTGGAATTTGACAATGTCTTTGTCACTTGGAGAGCCACCACTGATCATAACACCTCTCTAAAATGGTTATGCCTTTGCAAGGAAGTCTTTGCCTTTGGTTCTTTCCTTTTGAAAGATTAGATATTGACTTGTTCGTTTTAATATCAAATTCACTATTTTATGGGAAAAAGAAATGTGAAAATTCACATGCGTGGAGTCAAGGTCAACCACCATCCAGAAAACTTATATTTCGAATCTAGTATAAGATTAGACGTGGGGAGCAAGTCTCTCTTGATCATTCTTTAACCACATTATATATAAATTCCAAAATCCAATCAATCTTGGACGACCTATTGAGGATGGAATTGGTAAAAAAAAGATATGCTTTCTTTTCTAGAAGCCATTATTTTAGATTAAGTGCGGACAAATCAGGAATTGCTTAATTAATAAGTACCCAATGGGAAAAAATAACTAAATCCTAGTCACCTCACGACCTCAACGACAAAGGATAATAACCCTCCAATTAGGGGGAAAATTAATAAAAAGATAAAGACGTGTCGAATTAAAAAATTTTACTTTATGAGGTCATTGCATAACTTGTCCTCCTTAAGGATTTTCAATGCATTCGTCACTTGCTATATAGACATATGGATATATATCACCATCTTTTTGGTGTGTTTTCTTTTGGTTTTGCTTGGATAATTATGAAAGTAGACCCCTATTTGCTTAGCAATAAATATATACATAAATAAGGTGGGTCGGTCCTATCTAGGGTTAGTCAACAATCTCATTTTTTTCGCCATATTTTCTTTCTCAATTATGGAATAAATGTTAGGTATTTTTAGGATTCTACTTGCTCTAGAATCGATATTCCTTTTTTTTTTTTCAAATTTTATAGAAAATTAAGGTCCGAAACCGTATCACCAAAAGGCAAAATCACACGAGGAAGTTGGCCGACCTCCTGAGTACTTTTGTTTTGTATTTTGAGATCATGTGCAACACTTGTATTAATGGGAAAGATTCCTGGACCGTGTCTAAATAAGTACAAGGGCAGAAGACAATTGCGAGTATAATCGAATCACGTAATGTTTTGTCTTGGACTCGTTGGCATATTATTAACTACATTTGCTGGCCCTAATGTTCATCTTACCGTGCGCGCAGCTGCCCATAATAAATAAAAAATAAATTTAAAAATTAAAAAAATTAAAATTCTAAAAATTAGTTTCAAGGATTATTACGTTGAAAAACTCAAATCGATACTCTCGTGAGCATTTACCATTGACTAATTTTTATTTCATGAAATATTTCAAACCAATCATTTCATAACATATTTATTCCAAACTAACTTTCGTTTTGCAAAAAAGCTTAACAATTCTAATCTATATTTTTAGTATTTTGATCAATATCCCGTTAAAAGAATGTTTCATCTACTTAAATGTTTCTTTCAATATAAGTTAGTCCGTTAGGCTGTTTATTATTATTATTATTATTATTATTATTATTATTATTGTAACCAACTGCCGCTTTATGCATACGCGCGTGAAGGAGAAACGCTAAGACTATTAGCAAAATTGACCACGCAATTTCATTCCAGCACTCAAACTTGACATTTCGTTCAACCATATGCAAAACATGATCCACAAATTCCGTTCCTTGTCAAAGAAAAAAAGAATCTATTTTTTTTTTTTTTATTGAGCTCTCAGGATCTTTGAAAATCTGTAGATATTGACATTAGAATGTTATCATAATTCTCTTTTCTAATATCGACTTATTATAAGCAGGACCAAAACTGCCAAATTTCTTCTGGGTCAATACTTCTAAAATTCTCGAATCGATACACAAGCGCCACATTTACGCTAGGCCCAAACTCAAATTGGTTTATTCGTATTGCATTTAGCTCAAACTAATTTTCGTGTTACAAAAAATCTAAACCAGTGTATCTATGTTATATATACCAAAATCTTACGATGAAGTTGGGACAAAATTAAAGATTTTAGTAGATCTCTTAATAACAAAGGAGCCTTTAGAGCAAAATTAATATATTTGAGTAGTTTTCCAAATCTCAATTCGTTTTCTTCAAATCCGACTTTTTTAAAACGACATCATTTACAAGCTCCATATATGCTGAACGTCCTCGTCAAATTCATGCGCTAATCACTCGAATTGTTTGGCGCATGCGTTTCCACGTCATTAATTTAATACAGAATAAGACGGAAGTTAATGGATCGTAGTCACGAAGGTACCAATTTACAATAATCTTTTTTAGCTATTCGAAAATGAAATTGACATGAAAGGATTACAGGTGTACTGATGTTAGAATCTCGACGGCATCGACACGTTTGCTTTTCTCCGGGGCAACATCACAAGCGGACCAGACTATGCAATTGCAATTAGTAATTCGTGACTTTCCAAGCCGATATTTTTCCAGAGGAAAAGGAGAGATTAGAGAAACCGAGGGAGGCGAAATCAGCAGCAACTACGATGAGATGAAAGAGACAGTTGCTGTTGCTGCCATCTTCAATGTTAGAGAGAGAGACAGAGAAAGAGAGAATCGGATACAGATGGAAAACGAGAGGAAAAGGAGGAATTGTTAAAGTAAAACCAAAATTTTCACGCACGGCTTTCGGGGTTTTTCTTGAAAGCGCGAGGGAGTTGGAAGCAGGCCCCTTTTTAACGAGCAATCGACCATGGGCGATTCTTGATTTTCTTGTTTTTCTTGCTTTTCCAACGAGGAAGATGGGCGGGAAGGGGAAGCTTCCTGTCGCTCTCTCGTCGCCTCCGATTTGTCAAAGAGGGAGAAAAAAGAAGCAAAACCCGAGAATGGAATCATCATCGTCGTCTCGGTTCCAGTCAAATCGAGCCACCTCCACCTGCATTTGAATAAGCCCCCCACGTCGGTCGCTCGCTCGCAGCCAGCCAGTCCTGTCTTCTAGAAGGCATTTCTTGAATCACAAATCGGGACGACTTTTGGACGCCCCCTGTGAGGAAAGAGAGAGAGATTCTTTAACACGATTGATGTTTACTTCTTCTTTTTCCTTTTCTTTTTTTCCCTTTTCCTTCCTTCTCTCCTCCTCGACGCAAAATGTCTGATTTTCTGGATTGTCTGACGGGGTTGTTGTCGTCGTTTTCGCCAGCCATGACGACTCCTCCTCGTCCCTCATGTCCTTGCGAAATTCGGCCCCCTCTCCCTCCCCCCCTTCCCTTCGAGAATGCATTCCAAAGTTTGACTTCTTGAAATTCCACTTTGTATCACCATCCCCAACCCCACAGCAGAGGAACGCGCATTTTGAACCCCCGCCTTGTCTGAACAAGAGAAGAGCTCGAGGCCCATATCTGGGTTCGTCGACGAATTTGCCTCTCTCCCCTCCCTCCTTCCCTCTCTCTTTCTCTCTCTAGAATGCCTTTTTGCACAAGAAACTTGTAGCTCCAAGAGCCAGGACGAGAGCAACGATTGCCCATAGAGAGAAAGGTGTGTTCTTTCCTTTCGAAGAATTCGCCTCTCTTGCTAATTTTGCTGCCGCCGTCGTGATTTCCAAGTGGTTAGCTTCTTTTCTTTATTCTGCTCCTGCTTCTACCGCTGCTCCTGCCGCCGCGGCGGCCGGCCGGCGCTGTTCTCGTTGGGGGTTGTCGTGAAGTAATTTTTCGAATTCTTGATCGGGCGAATTGGGACGGGTGCTCTTGGTCATGAATTTGTTGAGGGTTGACTTCTTGACGCTGCTTCTGATCTGGGGATCATGTCCGCAGGCCGCCCTCTTCTGATCCCGTCCCCGAGAACCACCCCTACTACCCCACAAACCCCTTCCATACCCACCTTCGCCGATCTTGCGAAACCCAGCTCGGGTGATTCGAAACCCGTGTCTACCATGGAGTCCAATATCACCTCTGACAACCCATCTGGCATCGAGTTCCATCACAACTCGTCGTCCAGGCGGAGCATTTCCTCGCACCAGTCGAAGACGTCCAGTACAAACTCCGTCAAGGAAGGGAATTCGGCGGATTCAGGATCCAAGCGGACGCGGCAAGGGTCGCATGGCGCGGATTCGGAGTTTATGAGCATGTCCCAGAGAGAAATTAACGAAGAAGACGCAAGGTTGGTTTACGTAAATGATCCCGACAGGACGAATGAGAAGTATGAGTTCACGGGGAACTCAATTCGCACTGCCAAGTATTCAATCATCACTTTCTTGCCTAGAAATTTGTTTGAACAGTTCCATAGAGTTGCATACATTTATTTCTTAGTGATAGCCATACTTAATCAGCTTCCCCAGCTGGCAGTTTTCGGCCGAGGAGCCTCCATAATGCCATTGGCATTTGTATTGCTAGTTACGGCAATTAAAGATGCATATGAGGATTGGAGGCGGCACCGCGCGGATAGGGTAGAGAACAACCGACTGGCATGGGTTTTTGTAAATGGTCAGCTTCAACGGAAGAAATGGAAGGATCTTCGGGTTGGAGAAATCATCAAAATTCAGGCAAATGACACTCTTCCATGTGATATGGTGCTGCTTTCAACCAGTGACCCAACTGGAGTTGCTTATGTGCAGACTATTAATTTGGATGGGGAGTCGAATTTGAAAACCCGCTATGCGAAGCAAGAGACTCTGTCTAAGGTGCCTGAGAAAGAGAAGATTAGTGGTTTGATCAAGTGTGAGAAACCCAATAGGAATATTTATGGCTTTCAGGCAAATATGGAATTTGATGGGAAAAGGCTTTCCCTTGGACCTTCCAATATTATTCTTCGTGGATGTGAGCTTAAGAACACTGCCTGGGCGCTTGGAGTTGTGGTGTATGCTGGACGGGAGACCAAAGCTATGCTCAACAATGCTGGAGCCCCTTCAAAAAGGAGTAGCCTTGAGACTCGTATGAACTTGGAAATCATCATACTTTCCCTTTTCCTGATTGCTTTGTGCACAGTTGTCACTATCCTTGCTGGCGTTTGGTTGAAGCGCCACAAGGATGAGCTAAACATCATTCCGTTTTACCTGAAAAAGGACTACACTGATGTACCTCCCGACGGTCCCGAAGATTATAACTACTATGGCTGGGGAATGGAAATATTTCTCACATTCCTTATGGCTGTTATTGTCTTCCAAATAATGATTCCCATATCATTATACATCTCTATGGAACTTGTTCGAGTTGGTCAGTCGTACTTCATGATTCGAGATAAAAACATGTACGACGAGGCCACGAATTCTAGGTTCCAGTGCAGGGCCTTGAATATAAATGAAGATCTAGGACAGATAAAGTACGTGTTCTCTGACAAAACCGGTACACTGACCGAAAACAAGATGGAGTTTCAATGTGCAAGCATCTGGGGAGTAGATTACAGTGGTGGAGAAGCTAATGCTCGTATTGACGTGGTTGGAGATCCAGTTGAATGTAAGACTTACTTCTTCTGTCCTGTAATTTTTGTGGTTTGGCCTTCTGATTATGCTGTTCTTTTATCAACTGGAACCATCATCTTATCTATAAGTTCTAATTCCTATCAGTGGACGGGAAGACTCTTAGGCCGAAGATGGCGGTTAAAGTCCACCCTAAGCTTTTGCAACTAACAAAGGGTGGAAAGGATTCACCTGAAGGCAAACATGTCCATGATTTCTTCCTTGCGTTGGCTTCGTGCAACACATTAGTTCCCTTTTTGGTTGATACTTCTGATCCTGTTGTCAAGTTGATTGACTACCAAGGTGAGTCTCCAGATGAACAAGCACTAGCTTATGCAGCTGCTGCCTATGGATTCACTCTCATAGAGAGAACTTCTGGTCATATAGTGATTGATATTCAAGGAGAAAGGCAAAGGTAAATTCAGCTGCTTGTCTATTTTCTTATGTAACCACTTTTTCATCTTAAACAATTTAGAGACTCACTCGGTTTTTTTCAATTGTTCTTATGGAGGGGTTGTCTTTGTTTCGGGAGCCTGGAATATGGATTTCCACACTTGCATGAGCGCTGGGTGTTTTAGTAGTTGATGAATTTTATTTGTGAAACGTGCCATGAAATTGAACCGTACTAATTCTTCCTTTTGTCCAATGCACCCTGATGGCCAGTGCAGGTTTAATGTCTTGGGTCTGCATGAGTTTGATAGTGACCGGAAAAGGATGTCCGTCATCTTGGGATTCCCTGACAAGACAGTGAAGGTCTTTGTCAAAGGTGCTGATACAACCATGTTTAGTGTGATAGATAGATCACTCGAGAAGAATGTGATACATGCAACTGAGCAGCACCTTTATGCTTATTCCTGTTTGGGTTTGAGAACGCTTGTGGTTGCCATGCGAGAACTAAGCTCTTCAGAATTTGAGCAGTGGCATCGTGCCTTCGAGACAGCAAGTGCTGCTTTAATGGGTAGGGCTGCTTTGCTTCGCAAGGTTGCGAGCAATGTGGAAAACCATCTCTGCATATTGGGTGCCTCTGCAATTGAAGATAAGCTGCAACGAGGGGTGCCGGAAGCCATCGAGTCCCTGAGGACGGCAGCGATCAAGGTTTGGGTATTGACTGGTGACAAGCAAGAAACCGCCATATCGATTGGCTACTCCTCAAAGCTCCTAACTAGCAACATGACCCAGATAGTAATAAACAGCAACTCCAAACAGTCGTGTAAAAAGAGTTTGGAAGATGGCATTTTGATGTCCACTAAGCTCACAACTCAGTCCAGTTTCATGAATAACACTGGTGGAAATTCTGGAGCTGCTGTAACTTCGCTGGCCTTGATTATTGATGGTACAAGTCTTGTATATGTCCTTGATAGCGAGCTTGAAGAGCAGGTAATCTTTTGTAAAGTCTGTCCACTTTTTAATTTCTAAATCACTATCATATGCTGATATTGCTCATATTTATTGTGCTGCAGCTCTTCAAACTAGCGAGTAAATGTTCTGTTGTATTGTGCTGTCGTGTGGCTCCTCTGCAGAAGGCTGGTATTGTTGCCCTGGTGAAGAAAAGGACTTCAGACCTGACCCTTGCTATCGGCGATGGTAATTTTGTTTGCTTTTGAAAGGAACGAGAGGGTTTAAAAGTGTGATAAGCAAGTAATTCTGGATCATTTTTCTTGAATTAATATTTTCACTGGATAAATGGCAGGTGCCAACGATGTTTCCATGATCCAAATGGCTGACGTGGGAGTTGGAATTACTGGGCAAGAGGGCAGACAAGCTGTGATGGCATCAGATTTTGCAATGGGACAATTCAGATTTTTAGTCCCCCTATTACTAGTCCACGGGCACTGGAATTACCAAAGGATGGCTTACATGATATTGTACAACTTCTACAGAAATGCAGTGTTTGTATTTGTTCTATTTTGGTGAGTATTAATCTTCTGGACTCCTCCATTCGCTTGCGCTGTGTGTGCGCTTATATTGATGTAGTCTAGTATCTTGGCAGTCCCCAGTTCAAATAATTGAGTCTCCCATCTGCTTCCTGTAGGTTAAAAAGCTAGTTGCCGGTGTTTTAGAACATGTAGTAAGAATTATTTCACCCAGTAGATATTCATAAGCATGGATAAAATTTCGTTACGGTCATAGTTGTAAAATGTTAAGTAACATGACCGGATGGCAATGTAGGTGAATTCCTGAACTTCCTAAATAGAAGCTACTATACTGTCATTGAATTTGAGCTCTATAAATCGTCTTTTAATTGCTTTTGTCCATTATTGGGGCGATAGGTAAAGTTTCTAAATTCTATGTACATTACTTCCAGGTACGTGCTCTTTACTTGCTTCACATTGACAACAGCAGTTACTGAATGGAGCAGCATGTTATATTCTATCATCTACACGTCATTTCCTACAATAGTTGTCGGAATTCTTGACAAGGATCTCAGCAGAAGGACTCTTTTCAAGTTTCCTCAACTGTATGGGGCAGGGCAAAGGCAAGAGAGCTACAGTTCAAAATTGTTTTGGTTAACTATGATGGATACGATATGGCAAAGTGTGGCCATCTTCTGGATACCTCTGTTTGCATATTGGAGGAGCACTATTGATATATCCGGCCTCGGAGATCTTTGGACAATAGCTGCAGTTGTGGTGGTCAATTTACACTTGGCCATGGATGTCATCCGGTGGACATGGATTACTCATGCAGCCATTTGGGGGTCTATTATTGCTACGTGCATTTGTGTCATCATCATTGACGCATTGCCATTTTTATTCGGTTACTGGTATGTCCTCCTGTCTTCATAATATTCCCACCATGCATATGCATAAGCACTCTCTCTTGCCCTTGTCAAGAGCATAGTGATACGCATGCTTTTTGGTTTGGGAGAAGCTGACATTTCCAAAGTTATTTGCCTTTACTGGTTGGCCAAATGGCATAAAATGCAGCGAGACACATTCATCTGCAACTTCTCACCCAATACTAAGGCCAACCTTCATTGGATGGAAGGGCCTCTTCTCCTTTTTCACCTATGCTTGGTTAACTTGTGACTCTTGATTGTTTGCCTGGGGACCATTGTGGTTTCTTCATGCTGTACCCATCTCTTCATTGTTTAAATGGAAAGTCATGGATAGACCAATGTAGGCGACTAATGATACGCAGGATACCCATATGTTTGGACCTTGATCATGAAGCTTTGGTAGCATAATTCAGACCTGTTTCATGGTCGATTATTATCTTTAAGTAACTGATCTGCAATTACTTGCTTAGGTGGAAAACGAAATTAAGGTGGTTTCTACATTTTTATGATGCTATATTCTAACCACTAAGCAGACAGAAAGACATCAGGTTTTAAGAATTTAGGGATTGTTTTTACTCCTAATGAATTGATGGAAACCAAATTGATGCTCTCGCTGTTTCATGCCTATGAAAAGATTGAAGCTGCACTTTTAATCTCAAATAAAGAATCGACCTATTTTTTCCTAATGTTTTATATTTGTTTATGTTGACAGGGCCATCTTCCATATTGGCAAAACAGCAGCATTCTGGTTATGCTTGCTCATCATTGTCGTGGCAGCACTAATTCCCCGCTTTGTTGCAAAAGTTATTTATCAGTATTATAGCCCTTGTGATACTCAAATAGCAAGAGCGGCAGAGAAGTTTGGTAATTTTCGGGAGCGGGAACTGGAAATAGAAATGAATCCCATCACGGAACCTCAGCGGAGATGACAAGGTGTTTTTTTCCTTTTTTGTGTTTTTACTTTTGTAAGATATCACATTCTTTTGGCATCTTTAGGGGCATATACTGGATGCCAGTTTCTTCTTGTTTTGCTATCCAAAGGGTAGTGTGCATAGTAATTAGATACGAAATTTTTGGTTTGTGTGAGTCATTGAATGTATGTTATGTACTGTCGTCAGTGCAGCACAATGAATAGTCTTAAATGTACAATTAAATGAAAGATGAGCAGAATTTCATCATATTGACCGTACCGGTTTGTCTATATTTGATGCGGTATCACGAATTGGGTGAATTCAAAGATTGCTTAATTTCACTTCACGAAGATTCAACTGGTGGCTTTAAGTTACTGCATATCTACTCTGAAAATGAAAGCCGATGAGGGCAGTGTATGTGCATTATTTCGATTATAGGAAGTCAGTAAATGATTCATATAGTGAGCCCCCCGAGGAGTGAAGATATAAGGAGTTACTAGTTACAACCGCAAGCACTCACAGTGACATGCTAAGGCATGCTGCACATTATTGCTCCGTCTGTGCAAAGTGAAATGCTTCTTGAGTCTGCTGGGAAGAGCAGTTTAATCAATCATCAAAGTCCCCATTATGGTACCACCCGACTTCACATTTATGTCTAATGGTTGGCAAAGAAGATAAGCACGAGTTAATGCAGGTGATTCTGAAAGTTGCATCGGGACAATTTGGTTTCGCTGCACAACTGTCACTGAGGATCAATCAACTGTATTTTCTTCCTCCAGTGATGATAATGAATCTCTGGCAGATGCACTTTCTTCCTCAGGTAGTGCAGGTCCCAGGAAATGAACCTTTTTTGCTCTGTCAATTCAACAGCATCCTCCGTTGATACTCTTGGGAAGAGAGAAGAAAAGAGAGAGAGGGTTACTTTTTTTCCCCTTTCTTTTAAATCTGTGCCAACTTGAATTGCACTCCACTTGTCAGAGAGCATTAATATGGACTAAAAGAGAGCATTAATGAGCAAGTGACCCGGTGTGAGTGAAAGCAAATAAGCTTACATGAACAGATGGAAATGACGCTGAACCGGAGAGGGGAAGTTTAAAGTGAAGCTTTCATCTAAAAGGTACAGTATCAGCAACGCCGTACCTGTATTACTATACTTCACTTAAAATACGACAATTTCAGAGAATATCGGACAAGTGAAAGTCTCATCAGCAGCTTACCCCCATTCCTTTTTACGATGATAATAATGAGATAGAAGCCATTAGTTTTTATCGTTGATTATTCAATCCACCAAGTTTGATTTATTAAACAAAGCATCAATTGTTCGATCCAGTGCAGTGTAAACCAAATGAAATGTGCCATTCCTTCGATATTCACGAGAAGCGAGCATCAATGGTTTGATTGAAGATTGAGACAAACAGACGAGCATCACTGTTTCCTAATAAGATTCGATCGAGATTAAGGATGCAAATCGAATCTAATTCGTTATGGGAGGAGAAACAGCTTCTCCAGAAAGAACCAAGCACCAACGTTTTTGCATGCTGATGCTTCAGAAAATTTTAAAAAAAAAAAAAAATGGAATTCAGAATTCACTATCCAGAGCACTCAATAGTAGCAGTCCTACAGATATAAGCGGTTGATATGTAAGACGGAAGGGCAACATACATTCGAAAGACCATGTAAGTAACTCCTTCTCCTGATACTGATGAATCAAGAGGGGCTTTGTCATATGGAAGTATAAATTCACTTATATGATAGATCATTCCACATAAAAAAGTAGGAATCAACTCCCAGTAAATGGTGGCGACTGGCCCGAGATATGAATCGGAATTCTGTGAGCTCAATCTACACATACTATCAAAGCAAACAGATTTCCATCGAAGAATAAACCAAGGAACTACCAAAAATAAATTTACAAACAGAACTTGAATTTACTTCAGGAAATCAGTAGCAGATTCTGCCTCAGATGCTCCTCAATCTTCAAGAATGTATCTATTTCTTCGTGCACCAAAAGCAATTCTCTGACAGAAGAAAAGAACAAATATGTGAACCAACACCCCAAAGGTTATAATGTAATGCGAAATCTAACCAAGCTCTCAACTAATATAGAGAGGGCATGGTTACTGAACTGAGAATATCTGGGTGTATGCTTTGATCCCTGTAAGGAAACGGATGTAAGTGGGTTTCTGTGATCCATTGGTCGGAACTGATCTGATATTCGGAACAAGGTACTTGGCAACCTGTATTTTCCCAGAGCATCCACCAATAAGTATAAGAATGGTAAGTGGAAAAAGACAAGGGGAAAGAACAAACGTGGAATAAACAAACAAGGGCAAGAAAATCTTAAAGAGAAAGCAATCAAGTACATATATGTTCTCAAGCTTTCAGCCATGTACATCATGAGTTTTCCACTTATCAATGAATTGATTATTTTACAGCTAGCTATCTGCATCACCTTTTACTTAGCATGACCTTCCCAAGTATTTACTCTACATATTCACTAAAGCTACATGCTCTGATAATTAATTCTCTCCAAACCAATATCTCTGTACCAATCAATCCAAAAACAGTTTTACTCCAGGTTGAGAATAAGATGCTACCACTTCAGCTGGTTCTGCCAGGACATTGATAAAGAATTTCGCCTGCAATAACCAAGGATTTACTTTGTGGTCCAATAAACAAAAGGAAAAAGATATCCCAAAAAGTGTATGATATTTTGAAAACCTGGTTTGTGGTGACACCGCACATGAGAAGATCGGTTGTGACCATTCCCGGCTGCAACAGCTCATTAGGAGGTAATAGTCAGTGCTTGCTTGAAATCATCCCAGATAAGATATATCCAAATAGGACTAAGTTTCATAATTTCTCAAGAGAAATGTGCATAACATGTCTGACTAAGTTTGAACTTCAATAGGCAGAAATCATTGCAGAAAGTCGAACAAGTTGTGTCCATCTGCTAAAGCATATCTGTATGCACGTTGTATTGTGGGAGACACGAAGCTTTATGGAGCCTGTTATGGACCTCGAAAGTTCATACTGCACTCCTCTAAATGAGAACTTATCTGCCTAATAAGGTCCACTATGCTAGCAAGCTTCTTCAGATCCTACAAGCATGCATGAGCATGCAGAGAAAGGCAAAGAAATTGACTATACTGAATGCCTCATAGCCGATAAGCATAACAATTGTTGTATCAGTATAAATATGGGATACAAAGAAGCAAGCATCTGTAAGGACAATGACTTGGACAAAAAAAAAAAATGTGCAAGTGTTAAACCTTGCAGTCATTTACTCGCCGACCCATAGAGGTGGAAGCTCTAATAGTCCAAAGAAACATCTTTTATGGAAATTGACCAAACTTTGTCTCTTGTACAAAGGTTTAGATGCATAAATAAGAAACAAAGAAGATAACTTAGAGAACAACGCACCGATAAATTATGGACTAAAACATTTTTCACATCTTGCATCTGCAGCTCTGCCTGCAAAAGGAATCAAAGGCTTCTGAACCCGTCAGTCTGATACATAGGTCCTTAGAAAAGAAAGACAAATAGAATGCATTTCTTAAAGCCATCATTGTAATTCATAGGGTTTAAACATACGAGAGCAGATCTGGAATAGGACAGCTAGATTGAAGGAAGCAGAAGCATCAAACGAAACATATGCCCTCTTCTTTCATAAGATTCTGTCAGGTGTTATGAGAAAAATATGGATGCAATTTTGAGCCTCAAAGCCATTTTTTCAACAGTGAGTAATCAAGAGACATTTCAGGTAGCAGCATTCCACCATCAACCTTGTTAAAACTGGCATTAAGACCTGATTACATTTCTTTTGTATGAAGACGTATAGATACCAGCCAGGGTTTACCACCTCAAGAAAAATGACAAATAATCACTATCCAACAGTAAATCAAAAAACAAATTAATTATATATCTATTTATAGTGTCAAACAGAGAGGTGCTTGTTACCCACCAAGCTCAAGCTCATCCTATATTGACCAATGGCTACTTGTTGTCAGTCATGAAGTTCATTGATAATTGTGGAAGGCATTTGCATATCAATGCATATTACAAGTCTTTTCCCACAAATTTTATGAGACTTGGATTAGTTTTACGCAGTAAGGCTGCCGTACTGTGCCATTATAAAGCATTACTGGTTCTTGAACTGGGAACAAAATAACTTCCCAACAGAATCGTAACCACAGAAGAAATACTGCTAGAATTTGGTGACAAGCAAATGAATCACGTAATAGGTCCTGTAAGAATGAGAAGTAAATGGAGAATTATTCATATACCTTGTTATAATAAACATCAATACGAAACAAAAAAATGATACCTGTAATGATTTTGTTAAATGCACCACACTGCGCTTTGTGGCCCCATAAGCAGCAAACCTACATCCAAGATGTAAAAAGTACCATCACCAAGCAAGATAACTTTAAAGAGCTACTGTCAACAACAAATTCCAGGAGCATAAAGGACAGAACATGACAAATTCTAATGTGCATCAAGGAGCATAACCGCTATTTCAATTCAGTAAAATAAAGAACAACAATCTTCTCAGGGAAAAAAAAAGTAGCAATCAAAACTAAGTTTTTGACTTCAAACATGGTGGGGGCAATAACAACCCGTTGCACCATCAAATTATTGAAAAAAAAAATAAAATAAAAGATCATCAGAAACTGGTGTTCTTAATTGAATAGTCCACATGCAGGTTTTTATGAAACTCAAAAGCAAAAACATCATATTTACCTGGGAGTTGGTCTTCCATCTGCACCAGCTCCATCCATGTTGAAAATATGACCCCCTCTAGGCTGGCTCAGCATCATCTTAATTGCCTAAAAAACAACCTAGCATTAGATGTTAGTCAAGTGAGAACTGCAAATGAAAAATATAAATGAACTGATAGTTGTACATACACTACCTCCCGACAGCAAAGCATCAACCCAAGAGAATTTGTTGTGACTACTTCTCTGCAGAAAGAAGTTACACATGTAGACCAGGATAAGTAAATGACAAAAGCTGAATAAATCAGAAGGAGCAATATGGTCAGGACTGATGCCACAAGAAGAAGCAGTGATGGGACAGCAAGCTCACAAAAGATCTTGATCTGAAGATTCTGCTAGTGCTTTATAGCTATATGCATTTGATCCAGCATTGTTGATCTGCATTATTCTCAAAGATGGTAAGGTGGTGACCGAAAAAGGATTTCTGATAAACAATCAACCACAGTACATAAAAGCAAGGGATCAAATCATTGTTGGGGACGTTAAAAATAAGAATCATAGGAGTTAGACGGATTGCTATTCCAGACATAAGTATATTACCAATTAGAAGTCTTCACTAAAATAAGAAGTATTGTCAGTACTGTCTTGCACTTCAGCTAGCGAAATAATTTTCCCAGCAAAAACAAAAAACAAATTCATGATATTTATTGACCAACCTCTTACTTACTAAAACTACCTTTAGTTGAAGTAGCAGGGGCAATCACCAAACTTGTGTCAGTTTATAGGAAAGATGGGTCCTCAATCACCTATATTGTTTCTAGACTAATTAAGAATAATAGAACACAAATGGAAATCCTTTCTTAAGAGTCAGACCCATCTGTTCCTGACTCAGGAATATAGAAAAATCCTCGAGCTGCTTCATGGCATGAGAGAATAAAGGAAACCACTTTTACACATTCTTCCATGTTTTACCTTTTATCCACCATAGCAAAAATGCATACAAAAGCACTCAAATTAGAAGACAGTTTGCATACCCAAATGTCGATGTATTTCAGTTTCTCTTGTGCATACCCTACCAAATTCTTCACGTCCTGACCTTCACGGACATCACATTTTGTACCCTAATTGGAAGAAAGGGACTTTGAGAAGATGTCGAAACCCGCAACGCGAGTGGGAAAAGAAAAAATCGCAACATCCAGTGTGCGAGAATATGTGATAAGGAGGTCATGGAGTAGGTACAAACACATGCTGCTCCCCGAATTCTTGTCTAAGGTCCCGAACAGCAGATTCCACTCTCTCCACTGGATAAAAAGAATAAAGATTCAACAATCTTAAAACCTCGACCCGACATGAAATTGACAGAGCGAACGCCAGCCACACGCGAGACATCGCGAACCATGATATGGTCACGGCAGGTGAAATTACTATAGGTGCATTAGGAGAAACACTGGACCTGATCGCGAGCAGATCACGACGTTGTCCCCTGCTTTGAGGAACTCCTTAGCCAGCGCATAACCTATGCCTGAATTCGAAAGAAGTAAAAAAGAAAGAACAGAACAATCCAGAACCGACGTCACTCGCTGCCACTCTTTAAAAATCTAAACTTTAACTTCAGCTTCATGCCCCATGAGATAAAAAGCATGCGAAAAGAGAGAGAGAGAGAGGCCAGACCTTTGGTGGAACCGGTGATGAGGACATTGTAAGGGGGAGTCATGGGCTCTCTGCTCGCCGCCAACGACGACGATTCCGCCCTCGCCGTCGAACCCATGGAGGCGGCGCCGAGGTGCGCCGAAAGCTCGCGCTTTTGGCGGGAACCGGCGGTCGGGCGGCGAGCGCTGGGGATGCGACGGCGGGACAGGGAAGCGACTGGGAGCTCGCGACGGGCCGCCGCCGGGGAGGGAGGCGGGGGAACGAGGAGGAGGAGAGAGCCGCCGCCGGCCGCCATTGGAGGAGACGAACGGTCGCTACCGAGCTAACGAGAAGGAACTGAGAATGGAGGACGAACTCAGCTCAGTGGACGGAGATAAAGCAGGGAAGCTAGCTTCAGACAGAAATGGGATTTTAGTCTCAACTTATGTTTTGTTCGATTCATCCCCAAAAACAATTTCAACGCCAATTAAGTTGCGCATGGTTTGGCTGGGGAAATTTTTTTTTTGATATAATTCTTTTTTATTTCTATTCCGAGAAATAATTTTTGAGTAATATAAAGTGTTTGGTAATCGCATAAAATTTTTACTCTACAGAAATAGAAAAATAATAGAAATACATTTGATACAAAATAATTTCTTTTTGTATTTATTCATTTTTTATTCTTATTCATGGATCGCCGACCGCTAGTTGCCGTTGCTCGTCGCCGCTGCTGTCCGTCCGCCAACCATTGACTATCCTAGCCAACCACCGCCGCACACCCATCGATCGCTAGCCCCATTGCCGCCCCCGTAATGGCAGACCGACTATCCCGATCGGCCATTCTTGCGACAACCCATCGATTACCCAGCCCCTGTCGTCGGAGGCGGACGAGCAACTAAGGGAGGTGGCAGCCGATGGGTTGTACAAATGATCGCTTGATGTGAACGGTCGGCAACTAGCGATCGTGCGTGGTGGCGGCGGGCGGTGATAACCGTGACGGTCGGCGGTTAACGGGCGATGGTCGCCTATAGTAGGTGACGAGTGGCAACAACGTGCGGCGGTGCTTTGCAATAGGTGGCAGCAGTGGTCTGCAACGCCAACGACTTGCGGCAGCGATCTGCAACAGGTGGCAACAGTGGTCTGTGACAACCGACCGCGGCAAATGGTGGTCGGCCATCAAGCGACGGCAACGACTTGCGACAACGATCTATGATAGGTGGCGGCAGTGGTCTGCAATGGCCGATCGCAGCCGACAGCGGTCGGCCTTCAAGCGACGGCAACGACGGCAATCGGTGGTGGCTTCGAGTGGTTGGAGGTGGCCATGGTAATAGAGAGAAACAAAAGAAAAAGAAAAAAGAAAATTGGCTTATTTTTAGAAATTATTCCTAGAAACAAAAAGCAACTTTTTTTTTGTTTCTCGTTTCTGCTTCAAATCTATTCTCGAACTAACTTTCTATTCCGAGGAACAGAAAAACAACTTAACGTTACCAAACGGATTTATATTCTTTTTTTTTTTTTTGTTCTAGGGAAAGGAACAGAAACGTTCCCATGCGCTGCCTTAAGAAATTTGACCATTAGAAAATATTTTTTTCATAACCATCTCGATTGTATTACTTATAAAAATAAATAAAAGATAGATAATTTTATTATTCAAAAAACATAAATTATTGTCGATAATAAAAATATAAAGTAAGCATTTTTGAAGTTTTAAAATTTGTTAAGAAGGTACAATGAAATTGTAAAACTTGGCAAATTGATCCAATCAAATCCCTCTTATGATTGCACTTAAACTCGATTGTACTTTCTCGACAAATTTTGAGATTTTGGATGCGTTCGTTTCGCGGAAAATAAGTAATTTCCAGAAAATATTTTCCTAGAAGTCATTTTCCAGGAAAATGACAATATTTTTTAGTGTTTAACTAAAACCTAAAAATATTTAGGAAAATATTTTTTGGTGTTCGATAAGAAAAATATTTTTTAAGACTTCACCACTTAGGCATGCATCACTTACCGATCTATAAATCCATCAACTATGAACTTGCCTTTAAATTTGGGCAAACTTGCTTCATATCTTTATTTCCCCATTGTCGTTAAACGCCTATCTACTCTAAAAAATGTTTGTATGGATTTAAAAAAAAAAAAAAAGAGAAAATAAGCAAAGCATGTATAGCTCTAATGAGAATCTTCCAGTTGAGTGGCTTGTTCTCCCACGGCATCTTTTGTGTTCTAATAAACAAAAAAAAAAAAAATAAATCATATAGAGCCCTTTGCTTGAGTAGTGTATAACTCTAGGATAAAGTAAATAATGAAAATGATAAGCAAGAATGCAAAGTACGAGCTTGAGATCGACAAGCTCAAGGTTCGCTTAGCAACAGCCAACGACTAGCCAAGAAAGAAGAAGATGGGAAATAAAGAAAAAAAGAAATTAAAAGAAATTAAAAATAATTCTGATTAAAAAAGAAAAAGAAAATTATAAAATAATTCAAATAAAAAAAGAAAAGAAGAAGAAGAAAGGGGAGAAGGAAGTGAGGATTTATAGAGGTATGAGATAAGACAGATTAAGTGAAAAAAATGTTTTTCACTTTTTAAAAGTGGAAAACATTTCCTCTTAATTTAGAAGACTATTTTTCTTTCATGGAAAACATTTTCTCCATGAAATTTATTTTCCATGAAACGAACGTTGAAAAATCTAAAAAATGTTTTCATAGAAATTATTTTTCGCGAAACAAACGAAGCCTTAATTACACTTTTTAAAAATTTTAGAACTAAATTGTACTTTTAGACAAGTTTTAGAACTTTCAATGTATTTATTCCTATAAACATTTTCCAATGACTAATAATTTCAAAGAATATAGTTGATTTTGAGAAAATGTTTTTTAAATGATTTATCATCCTCAAAACTAATTGAGGGAAAGTTATTTTTGAAAATTGCTTTCCGACGTGTTTGAATGACGAAAAGCTAATCGATTATGAAAAATATTTTTCATGGACCAGAACAAGAAGCTTAGTTGGGACAAAATGATTTCCCATTCGGCTAAAGAACAAAATTACTTTCTTTAAACAAAACCGCCAAATAAATTAAAATCATTTTTCCCAAAGCAACCGCAGCATCGAGACGAAGTACGTGGGGCCAGGTTCACCCAATGCTTATGCTGGCCCTTGCGGTTTCGCTATGCTTTGCCTAGACCTGCCGCCAGCCTCGGTATAAAAGCAGAAGCATAAGTTAAAAGCATGGTAGTATACTAACGTCCGCATAATTGACGAATTCTTTGCCACCAAGAAGAAGCACACGAATAATTATTGAATCTGAAACATGTTTTGATATTTTAGATTTGTTCCTTGCTATCACCTAAGGTGGGTTTTCAAAATAATCCTTCCAGAGTCCTACGGTTAACAGTCCTACATATTCGGCTCTCCTGAGAAAAATACATCGACATCGAAGAACAAGCTACAACAATATTGAGCTTATCTCGATGGGATCTCTGTTATTCCTCCCATATATACAACAAAAGAATGACAAAACTGCATTGAAACCGGTGTATTTGGTAAGCAGTCGCCTGCGAGGAGGCATCCCTTCTCCTGAAGCTATCGGGCTTGGAACTGTCCTCATCCAGTTATTGCTCCGGGACCATGTGACATCCCTGAATTTGATGACGTGGGATCCGGCCTGAGAATCCATGGTTCGCATGAGATTCTGAATGCGGCAAAGTGGCATTTTCAAGCCCTCAACGAGGGTGTCTCTTTGATCTTCTCCGTCTGCCGAGGAGTTTCAGCATGTTATCTGTGACATCAAGTGGGGATTTGTCATCTTCATCACGGGTTTCGTCTGAAGTGTGAGTTAACCACGCTAATGCTTCTATAGCAGCCTCCCTCTCCGCGAGCTGCTTATTTTTCCTGGGCTTCCCGACAAATTGCATTCCCTTGAACTCTACGAGCGCCCTAAACTCGTTCGTCTTCAGGTGCTTTGTTTTGTATTTTGGAGGAGAGTGCCCCGCTCTCATCAGCAGAGTTTGGAGCAAGCTCTTGGGATTTGTTCCATCTCTTGTGAATTTGTTGGCATCGGAAGGTTCCTTGGGCTTCTTGCTTTCTCGGCCAAACACAAATCTCCCTTCACATTGGTCCCCAGAAACGAGCTCTTGGACAGCAAGCATAAGATATTTTCCTTCCTTGTGAATGTCCATGCGGGGATCCTGAAGCTGCAGCACCAATAAGGTGACTATGTCAATTTATCTTCTCAGGTGAAGTACGATTTCTAGAATTCCGAGATGTGTATGAGAAAATGTCTGCACATGGGCAAGATAATGCTGGCATAAACCAGATTACAAAAACTAAGGACCCAGCCAAGAATGTGAACATGCCATCACTGAATACAATATCAAGGAAATGACCACTCATTTGTTATTGAAGATGTATGGATAGAAGGCTGTATTTCTAGAACGTGCATTCACATTGCATGCAGAATGAATTTTCGTTTAGGTATGTCCAGTTCATTACTTCTAGCCTTCTAATGTGCTTGTAAATATTACATTTCCATCTGGTTTTCACGATTTTCATTCTTCACAAGTGTACTAAAAGGAAGAGAAAAAACAGATTCATTCATCAATTTTTTGACTAACCTTCTTTTGAAGCAGCTTATCAAGCTCCTCCTTAAGCTTCACATAGCATTCTCCCAAACTTGGATCCATGAAAAAGTCAACATACCCTTCCAGCATTTTCAGATGCCCAGCCTAGGAAAAAGCAATTTAGCTATTAAAGGAGCTAAGCAATAATATTTTTGAGAGAAAGATGACTTATCTTTCAGCGGGAATCACCTGTACTCCATGGCTAAGAGCACCACCAAATAGCATCAATATTGAATCAGATACACCAGTTGAATCCCGTAAGAAGACAGTATTCACTTTAATCTTTTCTCCAAACACTAGCCATGGATAAGGAATTGTCGAGTAGTTCGCATTGACAGAGTTCTGCAGAAGAAGATTACTAGCATTCAAAGACAAGATCATATATACCCTAGGAACCAGCTGATGAAGAGGGAAATTACATCCTCCAGCAGCAATTTTGCAAAATATTCAAGAAATGCCTGAAAAATAATCCAATACAATCAAGCGATAGGAGGACAGCATAATGAAATTAAAAAACAGTTTTGCCCTCGCTGAGATGACTTCCAAGATTCAAATATTTATCTATTACTATCAATTCGTCAAAGCACAAGCACACATAACAAAAATCTGTCTCACATCTATATCAACTCCAAAATAGGGAAAGAGTGGGGTCAGTTATCTACAATATCCAATAGTCCAAAAGAACATAAAAGTGTCCCATAGACTCGGAACATGAGACGAATGGCAGACTTCACATACCGCATAAAGTAGCACCTGGCCATCATCCATCGTTTTGAACGACATGGATGTTTCCCTGTGCTGCATATATCAAGAGGAATTATAGTGTCATAGAGATGCACGAATTTCCAATAAATAATTAGAGCTAATTTTTCAATTTGCAGGAACTTACAACTACAGACGCAATACCAGGAAAAAGGCCACAGCATATGATTGCACGGACAAGTGATTGATTGTGGCTTAATTTATTATTAGTACTTGAATCAGCTTCTACCAAGCCAGCATCTTTTAATATGAAACTGAACTGCTTCCTAAGAGAATGGATAGCTTGCAGAGTTTGGGGAGAGAGGAAATTCCTCCAGCAGTACTCATAAGCTGAACCTTCTCTCTCTGCATCTTTCCATCCCTCATATGCACGAACAAGAGCCATGTGGTCACTGTAGTCCTTTGCAGAGAACCTTGATTTTGCTGTCCCTGCTAACTATATATTAACAGAAGTATCAACTGATGAAGTGCATCACAATAGGAAGATGACTAGTTATTGACCGGGTCAGTTGTTCAATTACACAGATGCAACACAAGAAGAAGAAACTAATAACTGCTTCATTTAGTTGAGAAAATTTCCAGACATCTAATCTAACATAAAATAAGAAAAAAACATAAAATGCACTGCAGAGGTTGTGCCACATGTCAAAATGTTCCTTCTTATGGACGCAGGGGATGAACAAAGTGTCATTCAGATCCACAAATGGTTTCTCCTTTCTAATTGCTCAGATTTATTTCAAGATTAGTCTATTTAGAGACCCATGGTAGCATTGGCTGCAAATAGTTTTTAATATGGTTGATGAATCATGCTCAAGGACAGTATGACAAGTATAAAAGGGAAGTTAGTACATGAAGAGAATGATAATTTAAGATGACCAAATGAGCCGGTTCAAGGAATAAAGGGAGAGAAAGTCAAATACCTCCTTTTTGTCTTGAGGCAAAAGGAAAGGATCTCTCACACTAAGTGCTGATACTATGGTAAGAATAGGATCAAAGCACCGCAAAATGGCACCCATAATGAGCATTTTTCCCAGCTTTGGATCAACTGGAAGAACTGACAAGAATTTCCCTGAAAGAATAAAAGGCAGGCAACATGATTGAAATTCAATCACAATGAAATTCTGAAAACTGCTGCATATAGTGAGCATGCATAGTTCCATGCAAAAGTCTGAAAAACTAACCAAGATTTGTAAGATTTTCCTTCTCATCCAATGCCCCAATCATTTTCAAAAAGTCAACAGCATTTTGGACCTGTCATGAGGATTTTGAAAAAAGTTATGAGAGAGAAAGCCTAGTAAATTCATTAACAAAGATAAGAATCTAAAAGTAACCATTTACTCACAGTAAGTGGTTCTGGTGGCTGTAGTGCAGATGATAGGAATTCCCCTATACTGGCAACCTGCAAGCTTTTTATTTGCAGGCAAAGAGAGTTCAAAGGAGTTCTCAAAAGTTCCGGAAGCTGATACTCAGCAAATGCTTCATAAACACAGCGGGGATATAAGTGGTAACATTCGCCTGGCTGTACACGGCCTGCTCTACCCCTTCTCTGTAAGTCGATAAAGCAACACACAAATTTAATACTGTTAGATAGGCTTGGATCCTAGGGTAAAATAACAACCACCATATATGGAAAATGTACATTTAGATCAATATAATTACCACACTGTCCATCAAATAATTTCTCTTCGGTAAATGATTGCAATGTCTGGGAATACCTCTCTGGGCATATTAGCACACTAACAGCAAGGTTAGATAAGACACACCTGTTTGGCCGATGCTTGTGATATCCAAGAAGGTAGTAGACATGGTGTGTTATTCAATGCATCATAAGTGGTCTCCTTCGCTTTTCCACAATCAACAACAAATACTATGTCATTGATTGTAATACTTGCTTCGGCCATATTGGTGGCAAGAATTATTTTACGCACGTTGAATGGCGGTGCCTCAAATATTTGTCTCTGTGGAAAAAGAAAAATGAAGAGATAAAGCATAAGGAAAGTTCCAAAAAGGAGAGTTTGCATATTCATTGCAATCTCTTTGCTAGCAGATGTCAATATTCAGCTAATACAAGGTGTAGCGACCTAACACTTGGCCCTCAATTATATTCTGAAGCATCGTCTTTACCATTTTCTGTTTAACTTGTTTGATAGTTCTCAGAAAGCAAGTGAATGGAAGTTTTATCACTTCCCACCTCTGTTTCCACTACTTTGTATGACAGTCCTAGAAGAAGTGAAGGCACTTACATAAGGCTTGAAAATCAATTTTGAAGGCAGCATCCTGCCTGTGATTTTTCTATAAGCACCATCTAAGACGCAATTTTCAACTTGGCAAACATGTCATGGCAATGAGACACTGATAACACCAATTAAGTCAACCATTAATAAGGCATTATCATCTTCATCCAGGGACAGCAAATAAACAACATAATAAAAAGCCACAACATACTTTATTTGTGATAATAGTAACTTTCTTCACACTGAAGCCATCAGCATGATAGCTGACGGTACCAAGCAAAATAAAGTGGGAGAGCTGTATTACTGATTGGTGCCCGCATGTGCAGTTGAAGTGAGTAACAAGCACATCCAAAAATCTTTCCTGAGTCCTTGTGATAATACCACTAGTGTGAAGAAGAGATATGCAGAGGCAGTCCTACCTGTTCAGATGTTGCCATTGAACCATGGCATGTTAAGAGCAGAACCCTGTTAGGGTCTCCCAGAAGAGGATGAGCTTTGAGTTGATCCCTTAAGCAACTTATATCATCCCATCCAGTCATGAAAACTAGTACAGCACCTGGTCTTTCTTTTCGACATATGTGGCATAACACTGCCTCAATAAGATTGAATCCCATGCAGTCAGGTGTCCAACATGATAAAGAATCTCGCACTCTAGAGCTATAATTTTCAAAACTTGATTTAGTAAGAACATCCTGCGGATAAAATTAATATAATAAATTAGACCATGCATCATCTATCTCACAGAAGTAGTTATTACTAGAGATGACAGTAGAAGTTTCAAACCTCAACAAGAGCAGTAATCTGGTTTTTCTTCTTCCGTGGTGCTAGCTGTCTCTGCGTTTTCCACAATTTCTCTTGACCATAATCATCTATTTGATTGAATGAGGTCATCTTGTATCCAGTAATTTCCAGTACATCTTCTAAAAAATGAGCTCTCACGGGGTATGTGAATCCCTAAAATCAGCCACCACTCAAGTCAAATTATCGGTAGACTATTTAACTCAAGAATAAAAACTCAACCAGAGTGAATTCTATGAAACAAAATATTTAATTATGTACGGAGGAAGCTAGAACAAAAGCTGCTGTTGTGACAATAAAAGAGAATCAACAGCAAGACAAATAAAAATTAAGAATAGACTAGAAAAACTCAGAATGAGCAAACAGAGAGTTGAAGGAGGTGGAAAGAGTGGCTTTCCATGAACACAGGAAGATCAGCTCACACAAAAAAGGTAAAGAAAATCTAGAGAGCCTCTCCCACGTGAGATAGAGTAACTCAATGCTAAATTTATTGTCACTTTCTCACCACCAAGAAAATTAGGTCTCATTCATTTAAACGACATCAAAATCAAATAAACTTGTACGATAGAAAAATTACTCCCAAACAATCAAAATAAAGGATTGCCAAGTTTGTAGAGGTGACTTCTCCCCAGACATTGTAAATGATTCTACTCATACTATTCCCCGTGCACTGTATAGCACAAGGAAATCCCCAAGAATCTTGACTTCCAAGGTTAGAAAAATATTTCGTGAAGATCATGAATTATGTCACAATTTCCATCAAAATTCTCAGAGATTTAGGTATGCCATAAATCAACTGCAATTGGTCGAATTTGACGAGTTTAAAATTGAGACTAGCTGGTCCTAAGCAAATTCATCCTGCCTTTATAGTAGACTGGAATCAATAATCAGAACTGATAATCCTCGCTGTATCTTCAAAAACTTTATGAGAACAACATGGCGTGTTTCAGTGGATGAATTGTGACAACAGTAAGTTATGTGGTATGGCTAACCAAATTTGCTAATGAAATTCACAGCCCTCTCTTCATCCTCATCAGATGAAAGATAATAACAATTACCAACTTCATTTAATTGCACTTGTCAATAGAAGAATGATCAACTGATGAATTTCACAATAACTCGGCCAGACAAGGCCATTTTCAAAAGTGACACCTACATAGAAACCACAGAACAGACCTGACAACTGCAGATAAGGTACATGAAATCAGTGGCATCCATGGACGTAAGTTCTTACTGGTATATGAATAGTTGGGGCACCTCCAAAATAGGTGGAGAATAACTCTGCATTCAATGTGGCACTCATTAATATTAATCTCAAATCTTGACGGCGAGGAAGAAGATCCTTTAGGACAATCAAGAGGAAGTCTGCAAATGAAATGTAAGAAGTCAGAAGACAAAACCTTTTACCACTTTTAATGAAGCAAGAGGAACATGAATTCATTAAAAACTGCACCTTCATTCATGCCTCTCTCGTGAATTTCGTCTACAAATACATGGGTTATACCATTCAGGTTCCGATCACTCAGCAGTCGTCGTAGCAGAATTCCACTGGTACAGAAGAGCAGATGTGTATTTTTTCCCTTCATCCCTTCTAGCCGAACTTTATAGCCAACCTATCAAGAAATCTATCTGTGTCGTCGTATAGCAGAACCAATACAAAGAATTTAAATAAAAGTAACAAATGAGATGAACAAAAAGTGTGATGCACTTTAACTAGGGAAAAGGCTCACTGTTTCACCAAGAGGCTGTCCTCTCTCAGCAGACACTCTTTCGGCAACTGCCATAGCAGATATTCGTCTAGGCTGAGTGCAAATTATGCTGCAAAATGCTCCCCTACCAGATTCTATTTCCGACTCTAGGATATATTGAGGAAGCTGAGTGGTCTTGCCACATCCAGTCTCCCCAGATATTACAATGACCTACAATGGCCAAAACAAAGAGGGAATAAGAAAACCTGCTTGCAAAGAAGCATCCTCTCTCTTTTTCTAAACATTTCCATGATTGTAAATAAATCAACCAAGCCAGAACCATTTAAACATACTGAGCTTCTCCAGATAAACTAAGAATACTAATAGGCAAATATTTTTAGAATTGTGCCCAAAAAGTTCGACAGCAGTGTTAGGATAAAGATAAACATTATTTGCTTAGATCTGTTAATGAGAAAATGAGGCACGGTTATAGATCACGAGAAACTTATACTTAGGCTGTAGCCCAACCTAGATATTGACAGGGTCATGAATATGGAAAAGAAAAGGAGACGTGCAACAGGACCATGACTGGAATGTGCACTGTAAACATCTTTCACTCGAATCTGACTTAACTATTAGATCTCAAAGGACCAGCATTTCTTGTATAGAGTTTGCCATCACATAGTCAGAAATTATTGACAGCTTCATTTCTGTGACTCAGCCCTATTGAATTATGGATGGAGACACTCATTGAAAGCACAAGAAAGAAATAGAACATAAGACCAGATGGAGACACACAGACTCTCACAAAAGCCAGTTTGTCTAGATTTGATAAAATCAGACTATATTGAATAAGAACCTGATTCCTTGCTATCGCCTGAAGCAGCCTATCCTTCTCCCTGAATGCAGGTAAGGATTTCCGAAAGTCCAGCATTTTCCTGCCCTCCGGTGACTCCTATCAAGGAAGAAAAGGAGGTAAATTAGATGGCATCATTCTTTGGAGTATGACTTTCATGACATTACAGTTATTAAATGCGGCCAGCTTCTTTTTCTGATCACAAAAAGAAGAGTGAGCCCAAAGAGGATTTTTTTCACTATCCACATCAACTAAGGGAAAGAAAAAAGCTAGTCTAGATTTCAATTAAAACTGTCTAACCGCAATGTTCTAATAAGAATCTAGAGTTCCATAATTCAGTGCCAGCACATAAGTGGAATAAGCTTGACAACATTCCTCTCAGAAAAATACAGGAAATAAAATTAATTATTGCAGTGAACCAAATGTGCTGCAAGGATGGGAGTAAAGACATTGATCGACAGGCAACTACCAACCTTAAAGACCAATGGCCTCACTATAACACAAGTGGGATAAGTTTAGCTAATGGTATAACCTCAACCGAGCAATGTAAGATGGCACAATTGGGAAAAATACTGACAGATAAATACCAAATTAGTACGGTAGAGCACTTGGAGTACCTCGACAAACAGGAGAAAAAACATCATCACAAAGTAAGTTATGATTCACACCTGCCAAGCTCTTTGCATGTTACGCATCCGCAAGCTTCTCCTTTGAAGTACCCTTTCCATGACAGAACCATCAAGAAATAACTCTGGATTGTCATCTGGATTGATCTCTTCAACTTGATCAGCTGACTTAACAACACTTGCCTCATCGCCTTCTTTACCAACTTGTAATTGGATCCTATCAAGATGTTCCTGAAGCAAGCCCTCTACTCTCCTTTGCAGGCCTAGAGGGATAACCACCTGTAACAAATAAGACATTTCAGTTCCACTTGAAGGATGAAACTTAGAGGTCATGAGTACCGAGGACTTTTGATAATCTTTACAAGCTCCACAAATTCATTACCTCTCTTTGAGGCCGCTTATCATCAAGATCTGGCCGGTAGTTTGGGAGAGGAACCTTGCTCGCGACCACTACTTTTCCATATATTTCACTGAAAAGCATATGAAGTCGACTGAGCAAGGAAAGCCATAACTGGATAAAAATGATCAATGCACGAGTCTAAAGTAGCCACTGCCTCTTCACCTGTAAAGCCCCATCCTTTTCGCGAGATTAGAAATCTGCTCATAGTCTCTTCTATCCCTTTTATCTCGAGATACAATTTCCTGGTCCTTTTCGTTGCGCGAGAGCAAGCTGAGCTTCCACTTCCATTCATCGATGTTCGCAACCGAAGACGACGCCTACAAAGAAGACAGTTTCCAAGACACGGAACAGCCAAATGTTTAATTTCGCTTTCGAACGCCGAACGGAACGAACTGGACATTCGACCAAGCCTGAAAGCCAAAGAATGCCGCCCAAAAAAAAAACACAACTTTTTCAAAAGAATCGCAACCCTCTCGTCATGAAAGCCAAACCCATCTCCCAAAACTGTACACCAACACTAAATTCGAAACCGAAACCGAAACCAAAAAGAACAAGACCGAAGAGAGAAGAGACAAGGACAACCTTGTGGCCCTCGAAGTCGACTTCGTACTCATCGTCCGAGAACTGCTCCACGGTGTAACCGCAGAACCACCGCCTCGCCGCAAGAGACCTCCCTTGGCAGAGCGCCGCCTCAGAGAACAGGCCGAACAGGGAGCTGCAGGCCCAGCTCCGCCCGTCGACTGAAGCGCGGCGTGGCGTGGGCTTGGCGGCGCGTCCCAGGAGAGCGCATCTTAGCATGATGCTAGGCATGTTACCGAGGAAGGCGACTGAGACGTCTCCATCTAAAGAGCCAAAGCCGCCAATTCTTCAGGCATTGGCAGTCTCTCTCTCTCTCTCTCTCTCTCTCTAGAGAATGGAGTTGGAAGACGAAGCTGAACTTTCGGCCGTCGGAGTGCTAACTCGACCGGGCCCTTTTGGAAGGGGAATACTCTCTCGTGGGCCTACCGGCGAGCGCGGCTTGCAAATTAGCACGACTAGTCCTAAATTACCCGAGAGTTCAAGGACCTATGTGAAAATAATAACTTTTTTTTCCGGGGAAACAAGCAACTTTGTCAGGTTCATTCAGCTCCAGGAAGTATCGGTCATTCGGGCTATGTTTGATAATCGTCCGAATAGTTATTTCTGTTCTTTTAAAGGAATATAAATTCATTTAATAAAATTTTTATTTTCTCGAAAATATAAATAAATATATTGTTTCTTATTTCCGAAAGCAATTCCTATAATCAATTTATTTTTTTTTTCTTTTCTCCTCTTTTATCTTCTCCTCTTCCCCTTTCTTCTTCTTCCTTTTGGTCAATCGTGTTGGATATTTCGGCAGTTTTGAAATATTTATAATAATAGTTTCAATAAAAGTTGTGATCGCATTGAAGATCATCATTATTTTTAACGATCACATAACGGTTTCTTAACGGTCATATAATGGCTTTTTAAATCGGTTTGTAACGTTTAATTTATTTCTCAAATAAGTCCTCAATTATTTTACAACGGCTCTTTTAACGGCTCTATTTTGTCTAATATAAAAATAAGATATCACAAGACACAATATGTTCTCATATATATTTTCTTTTCTTTCAGTTGGGTTATACTCAAAAGTTATTCTGTTTCCTTTTAATATTCAGTGCGGAGTATAGAGGAAGTTCTGTTGTATCTTGGGAGGATAGCCGCTGAAGCTTTACGCACCGAGTTTCGTACTCCGAGGGGCGAAATTATCCTTAAGGACAGTGTTTGCACACCTTATACATTTGTTTTTCTATTTTATAATCCTTTGCAATGTATTAACAGTTATTATTATTTTTTATGTATTCTTTTCCAACAATCTTAAGGATAACTCCTATGGATTTCCAAGTTGAAGTTGTTGCTGTCGCCACCACCACAATTGGAATTGAAAGACTAATCGAGATGGTGAAGAACAAGCATCACATATTCATGGGCGGACGTCATGGGAAATTGCTGAGCATCGTCAAAGGTTTCTTGGTTGTTTTGAAGCTGCAGGTGAAAAAGTAAACTGAAATAGAAGATTTTATGATATTCTTGTGAAAGAGCCATCACTCTACTTGTGGTAGTGCAAGACCAAGGTAATTTTATATCTTATAATAACTTTAGATATCCTTTACCTTGATATATTCATTTGACCTAGTGTATATTGCTTACTTTCCATTATCTGATATGTGGGTCAAACACAATAAATAATGTTAAATGCATAGCCAATCTAAGGATTGTAGCTAATGTTCCTTTCTAGAATGTGAACTATATTATTCATTTTTTTTAGCATGAATAGTTTCACTTGTGTTGGGAGTGGTAATCATATTGCTGTTGATCTTAAGATAGGACTTTTTGTGGTGGGATTTAGAATCGAGCGTTAATTAGGGTTTTTGTGCTCCCACATGTGTATGTAAAATTGATGATTAGGATACAACACTCTTAAATGGGATTTATGATGATTTCATGATGCTGCTTTCATAAATGTTTAGCAAAGCAACAAATTTTCTACCGCTGATATACCATTTAGTGTTGACGAGTGTATGGTATTGGGTTTGGTGGAGGTCAAATTTGTCCTTACAAATACTCACTTCTTCAAGCTTCTTTTTATTAGAATAAGAGTAGCTCCTAGTGCAAAAATTTCTCTAAATGAATATGCCATCATCAACGAACTTGTATGTCTGGCTGATTTGAGTAGAGATCAGTGTGAAGAGACAAAAGTCAAAGACTCTATGACAACTAATGAACGCCTTAGGTGAGATCAATTTTCATAACAATAGAATTTTTGTGGATTTTGCGGCCATGTGAATATAAACTATGACATTTTACATAGTGGATTTTCCGCTGTATTAGAATAATACCGTGATGTTAAGTGGATCTCAGATTCATATGAGACAAAATCCACAAATGAATATGTGTCCACCATGTGGAGGTGTCGCAACACAAAAAGCAGTCGAATGAAATTGTGGGGGAAATGACAATCCTGCTCAACCAAAATTTGACTTGGTTGAAGTAGATGATCTGATGATATAATTATTGTAGTTATTTTCCAAGCCAATATTTTGGCAAATGCAAATGAATTGGAGGTAGACTCAGGCACTACCAAGCATATATGTTAAAAACATAATGCTTTATCCTCCTAACCTATAGTAAGGAAGGAGAAGAAAAAATTTATCTTGATGATTGAAGAACTACTCAAGTTCTTGGGAAGAAGAAAAATTTCTCAAACTCATATTAAAATTGAGGCTGAGTAGTTGAGAAATTTCTTACTATATGTTCCTATGGAAATAAAATGACACTTATGTCTAGACATTATGATTGCCAAAAGGCAATAGCTATTGCAAAGAATGAAACTTTCAATGGCAAAAAGAGACGTTTGGTTGAGACGTGATGTGGTAAAATAATTCCTTGTAAAAGGTATTTATATCGATTGATTATGTTAAGTCGGAAATGATTTTGGCCAATCCTTTGATTACACATCGAGGGAAATGGGACAAGCCAATTGAAGAAAATTAACAGTGATGATAACCCAACCTATGTGATTGACAATCCCATGAATTAGATTCATATGGGTAATAACAAGTCATTTGTTGATCTAGTGCACTTTTAAAATTTATTGTCCCTTCTAAGGTGAAAATAGTGCAAAATTACAAGGAAAAAGAGGTTGAGCTAAGCTCTTAATGAAATTCCATAGCCATTATTGGTGGTGTATTAAACTGCAGAATATACTTAATGGAATCACCTATAAGTGTGGAGTGGGGCCACTCCTATGAATAAACCAAGCACGCGCATGACCTATTAGCGCAAAACCGCGTTAAACAACAAAGTTTGTGGGAGTGTAATGTGATTGGTGAAAATTATAATTCACAAAAGAAATTTTTGGTTCATAAAAGTTTCAAACTTCACCAATAATTTCGTGAATTATATTTCATTCTTTCTAGGGTTGGTTCATAGCCTAACAAGCACTAATTTCGATGCATTACTCTCCAATAACCCAACATTATCCTATTTTCTTGTCAAAACTTTCTGAAATATGTGAGGGATTGTTGGATATTTTAGCAGTTTTGAAATATTTATAATAATAGCTTCGATAAAAGTTATGACCGCATTGAAGACCATCATTATTTTTAAAGGTCACATAACGGTTTCTTAACAATCATATAATGGCTTTTTAAATCGTTTTGTAATGTTTAATTTATTTCTCAAATAAATCCTCCATTATTTTACAACAGCTCTTTAACGGCTCTATTTTATCCGAATATAAAAATAAGATATCACAAGACATAATATGTTCTCATATATCTTTCCTTTTCTTTCAGTTGGGTTATACACAAAAGTTGTTTTGTTTCTTTCTAATATTCAGTGCGGAGTATAGAATAAGGTCTGTTGTATCTTGGGAGGATAGCTGCTGAAGCCTTACGCACCAAGTTTCGTACTCCGAGGAGCGGAATTATCCTTAAGGACAATGCTTGCACGTCTCAGACATTTGTTTTTATATTTTCTAATCCTTTGCAATGTATTAACAGTTATTATTATTTTTTTATGTATTCTAAACTTTTTCCAACAAGTCGTTGGTCTCAACTATGGTTAATGACCAGCCAAATGAGGGCCGCCAATCTCACCGGAGTGTCAACCCTAATGCCTCGACCTCACCGTGGTTAGGCAAGGTTGACCTTGCCCAAATCTAACAAGACCGAACTTGCCCAACTACTGTCTAGTGAGGCTCGGCCTAGCGGTGGTCCAACAAGATCGAGGCTCGCCTTGGCCAAGCGAGCTCGTTGGACCTCACCCAATCGATCACAGGCCATAGCAGTGGCCAACGACCAACTACAAAGGAGAAAAAGAAAAGAAAAAGAAATAGAGAAAAATATAACAAAAATATAATAAAAGTATTAAAAATAAAAAAAATTAATAATCCTACCATATGCATTTTATCCATAAATATAAATTTTGGATAATTATTTTATTTATAAATTTTTTTCTAAAAAAAATTTTCGATTGAAAATTGTTAGAATCATCATTAATGCACCGTTGATTTGTATTGCTCCTTAACATTAGTGTCATTGCTCATCCTGAGAATGCCATGAGAAAATGACGATGAAGATTTGGGTAAGGAGTTGGAAGGATTTCGAAACATGAAAACCCATTCTTTCTTTGTTGCCCCTAAAACCGGTTTAGAAAGTAATTAGTTGGTTCCAAGCAAGTTTGAAAGTTGACTCAAGAATTGGTCATTTCTTATTTTTTTCTTTCTTTTGTTTCATTTTATTATATATACAATATGTATTTGTTGAACTTAAATACAATAATTTTTGCATGAAAATAATGTGTCAAGTATTTTCAATCTTAACAAAGGTTTTCTACTCTAAAGAAGGGATAAATGAACTTGCTTAAGTTAGGGTAAGTCGGTTTGATTCTAAGTTCTACCTTTAAAATCACCTTGCAAGTTCAGAGTTTTAGATTCTCAATACAAACGACTGGTTCAGAACATGGCATTAAGAACCAAACGCGTCAAGGTTGGTTTTTGGAACCGAAAACTTGACCGATCCCCTTGTAAACAAGCCCTGAATCGGTTAGCTAAAGATGGGCCATGGCAGGCCCAAAGTAAATCGGCCCATTTTGGGAAGAAACTAAAGAGCTCTGCAACCGCAGCACGAGAGCAAAACAGGAGCCGTCGTCGTCTTCTCCTTCTCCTTCTCCTTCTCCTCTGACTGCGCAGCGTGCACCGACCACCGGAGACACCTACTTCGCCGGAATCGATTGGTGAGACGCTCGAATTCCTATCTTCTTCCCCTTCCGTCGCCTCGCCGGACGCTATAATTCTGCGTCCGTGCCTCGTCCCTCGAGTTGTTTTCCGGTAATTTGAATACCGGATGTTTCTGTTGCTTCCCCTCTTCCTCTTCTTCTTATTTTGTTGATTTTCGTCGTCCTGCTCTGTAACTATGCGGATTAGCTTTTGGTGATTACTGCACGTGATGCTGCTTCGATCGAGGCCGTGTTGCTTCTGTGACTTTGGCATGTAACCCTTACTATCTGTGAAATGATTTAGGTTGTTTTGAAATTGTTCCGGCTTTTCGGGTTTGGTTACGTGACGGCACGGCTTTTTCGTTTCTTTGTCTCGTTGCAGGTCTGATCGATTCGAGCTCGTTTTGGAAAGGGAAGAAGGCATGTCGAAGACGCTGGTGCAGCCCATCGGGCAGAAGAGGCTGACCAACGTGGCCGTGGTCCGGCTCAAGAAGCACGGGATGCGCTTCGAGATCGCCTGCTACAAGAACAAAGTCCTTTCTTGGCGCTCTGGCGTGTGAGTTGCCTGCTTCTTTGGTACCGTGTTGAGTCTAAATGGACGTATACACGGCTTGCTGTGTTGAATTTTGAATGGCGACTTAATTTTGAATTATATGTATGTGATCATCGAGAGTGTTGTAGATGGAGAAAAAATATAAGTTCTTTGTGTTTTCAACTGGATACCTCTTCATATTCACTCGAATAGTCAAAGACTCCCTGTTGATACTTGCTTCTATGTTTCAAACGTTATATAGAAGAGAAGCAAATACTTAGGATGCCAACTGTAGAGCATTTTGTGATGTAAATACTTAGTTCTTGCTTTTCGTGATAATCTGGAACAGCGAGAAGGATGTCGATGAAGTACTCCAGTCGCATACTGTGTATTCGAATGTTTCTAAAGGAGTTCTTGCCAAGTCAAAAGACCTGACGAAATCCTTTGGGACAGATGATCAGACAAAAATATGCTTGGAGGTCAGTGACGAGTGGAGGATTATGTGTGTACATACAAAATTCTCTGGGGGTGAATTGGAATAGATGTCTGCTGTTCTCAAGTCTTAAAACTTGTGTTTTTGGCATCTAATGATCTCGTAGATTTTGGATAAAGGAGAGCTTCAAGTTGCCGGAAAGGAGAGGGAGATCCAATTCGCAAGTCAGTTTCGAGATATTGCCACAATCGTTATGCAGAGGACAATCAATCCTGAAACTCAACGCCCTTATACTATTAGCATGATTGAACGACTAATGCATGAAATTCACTTTGCTGTTGATCCGAATAGCAACTCAAAGAAGCAGGTATCAAGATATTCAATTTTGATGGACTCATAAAAGAAATTGTGTTAAAAATGTTGGACTTGCAAAATAATGTTTTGCTTCGATTAAACTTTTAGAATATCACAAACTTGGTGTTAAATCTGTTTGTTTTCATACCATATATAGGGCTTGTCAGCTTTAGAGTATCATTATATTTTACTGTTGGATTTTCTTATCTTTTTCCTTGCTTTTTCAGTTAAATTTCTGTTATAACCTGCTTTTCCCAGGTTCACATATTTATAGAGGAACTTTTGGACAGTTATTGCTTTGAACTGTGTATGCAGAAGATATGTAAGACCTGACCATCACTGCTCGTATCAATGCAAACTTTTAATAATACAAAACCTAATGGAGGAATCAATCTTTTGCAGCTTTTCACACTGTAACTTTTAATAAGCTTATATGCTAAATTCTCATGCAGGCACTGGAAGTCATACGTGAACTTCAAAAGCATTATCCCATAAAACGAGCTCCTATGAGGCTCAGATTCACTGTCACTGAACAGAATGTTTCTTCTCTCCTGGAAAAGCTCAATACCTGGAATGCTAGTATCATTTCAAAGGATGAATCTGCAGCTCAAATATTTGTTGTAAGTCTTAAAACATGATCTTGGAAGAGTTGCACTTACAATACAGAAGCCGCACATGAAAACATATATGAATTCTTGAACTCTGAAATTGTGTTCTTCACTTTTCCATACATTTATTGTATCGCCCCATCACAGAATAAAGTGCATGATTCTGAAATCTCAGAGTATTTCTAATAGCACGATTGCAACATACTAACTTTCAACATTGGATGAAGAGAGTTTAAAGATGACTTCTTTCTTGTTGAATATTGTTTTTCATTTCTTTTATCCCCCTTTTAGGAGCTTTTTTTCTCACATATTAGCTAAGCTCCTGCTTCTGTTAGGATAGGCTCTTCAATAACCAGTTTCTCTAATTTATACTTGGTGCAGTTCATTTTTTTCTAGTATGAGAATTAATGATGTCTTCTATGTGCATAAATGTTTGGCTAGAGACAATACTCCTCTATATATGTGTACTCTGCGAGTCTTGAATTTTCTTGTCAGGTGATGAAGTTTGGAGTAATATCCAAAACCCCTCTTTATTGGAAATAACTTGGATCTCTTCTATATTGTTTTCTTGCACCTAGGATGACAGGAAGTTCATTCTTTTTTATGCATTGCAGATCTGCTCTAGATAAGTTGAGATGATGTGGTAAAACCGTAATTTAGTGATGCTCTGTGCCATAGGGATTAGTCTTGTGTGCTTCGGTATGATTTGCCTTTATTTACCAACACATGCATTTTACGCAGATAGGTGAAATTGAACCAGGATTCTATCGGGACTGTGAAGCCTTGGTAAGAAACTTGCAGGGGAGAGTGGAAGTTCTTGCATACTCTGTGCATGCTGAAGGGGATACCCAAGTGGACCACTATGATGATCATGAGGACATCCCATCCCAGTCTGAACCCGATTCGGTAGTACACCTAAGTGAGAGGATGCAGAAACAAACGCTCTCGTCTAAAAAAGAGAGCACCGACGAGGTGGTGAAGCAAAACAAGTGCAGCACATGCAATGCGTTGGTAGGGGATGCAAAGCAGTACAGGGAGCACTTCAAGAGCGACTGGCACAAGCACAATTTGAGGCGTAAGACCAGGCAACTTCCTCCTCTCTCAGCAGAAGAGTGCATGGCTGACATCGACTTGGACGACTCGCGATCAGATTTGAAGGATTACTCATTCTGAAGCCGGTTTTGAAACTACTGAGGTTTGGGTTTTGTGCGGTCGCTGCATGCACCCAAAATAGAATTTTGGTAAACTAGTCTAGTAAATATTGCGCCCTCCACTTGTTTCTTGGCATATAGTCTTGGGGGCGAGGCAGATGGGTCGAATTTATCAAACTCTTGTGTTCGCTTTTTTCCTTGTTCACCGTGTTTAGTCATTTGTCGAAACCTGAAAAGTTGGCCTTGTATTTCTGTGAAAGTGTTGGGCAGAAATTTTCAGGGGAATGTGAAGCGACTGCATCGAGTTCCCGAGGACTCGACAAGTCTCGCCGTGTTTTTCCTGTGGCCTTATTCTTTGGTATTTGAAGCCAACTCGATTTATCTTGATGAGCTGCATATTTTGCATATGACACCGTGAAGCCAATCGATCCAATGAAATTAGCATAGGCACCGGGTGGAATTGATAATTGTTTATCGAGGCGATAATCTTTGACGCTTGATGACCCCTAACTTCTTATCTTGATTGAATGCAAGGTTTAATGGAAGAAACAGAAAAGAAGCAAACCTAATTTAGTGAAGGGCAAAACTTGATCAGTAAGTGCTCCAAGTTTTCCATGATCATTGGAAAGGCTATGGAAGAAGTATATCTCGTGATTAACTTGCTTTGATTGTTGAATTTTTGCAGTTTAATTCTCTTAATTATGTGAACGGCATTTGGACTTGCATTGGATTTTTTTGAGGATAATCACGGGCAAGTTCTAAAACTTATTGCGACAATGCACTTGAATCCTAAAATGCCTATTCCAAGCATTTAAATCCTAAAACTGACAACTTTAATGTACTCGAGACCTCCCTTTAATTCCATCAAAATGAAGCGGATGGAAAGTTTCACAAAGGTTATTTTTTTTCAAAATTCTTTGTCGTTCTTGATAAAAAAAAAATGTGCTGGAAATTTCTATCCACTAAAACCTAGCAAAGCTGACGAAAACGATTAAAATAAATTATTATGGTAAGCTTTAGAATTTGAATGCATACAATAAAAATTTCCGGTTCCAACGATATTCTTGGGATACAACAAGTTTTAGAGTCCCTGCTATCTTTCACCTTTTCTTCAAACACACAATGAAACGCTTTTATACTTGTTAGAATTTTGAGTCAGTATATCTCCATATTTCATGGATAACTTTTTAAGAGTGTTAGTAAATTCATGATCGCTGAGCTCATCATCTTAACACAATGATCTCGCTATAGTAGTTGTTGGAGTAATGTGATTTTCTTTTTTAAAATTATTCTCAGAGCATCAATTTACCGCATTTATTCCAAATCAACTGCTTAATATAAACCATGAATCCATTACAATTTGCCCAAAGTGACATTTACTTCTAACATTTCAAATTGCTGTATACTTCCCGGTGCTTACATTTCAACTCTCGTTTAATTTAGATAATTCAAAAACAAAGTATTTCTCAGATATTATGCAGTATAAATCTGAAATTTTTTAATAATTCTTCAGATTTTCATTTAGTGTTTTTTTTCTTGTATTTTTTCATTAATATTAACAGCGCTCGGAGTCGGATTCCTACGAACAAGGAAACCTACGAAAAGCCCCCAATCCAGACTTGAAATAGCGGAAAGAAAGGGTTTTTGCGCTCTCTCTCTCTCTCCTCTCCCTCCCAACCTCTCTCTCCTCCCTCCCGACCTCGACTGTGGATGGCGTCGTCGCCGGAGTCACGCGCTGCCTGCTGAAGCGATACGGCAGCGACCATGGAGGCTCCAATCATCGGTATTCTCTCTCTCTCTCTCTCTCTGTGTAGATTGTGCGGCGTTGGTTTGCCGTGCGCTGCTCTGTTCTCCGGTTCCCCCCGTGCTTTCGTCTCCGGTGGCAGGAGGTGAGCTGACGCGGTTTCCGTGTGTGTTTTTTTCGAATGAGCAGATCCGCTGCAGGGAGATTTCCCTGAAGTGATCGAGGAGTACTTGGAGCATGGCATCATGAAGTGCATCGCCTTCAACCGCCGCGGTACCCTCCTCGCCGGTACTCTCTCTCTCTCTCTCTCTCGGTGGAATTGTTTGAATTTGCATTCCGACGGTGCGTCTAGTTTCGCGTTTCGCTAAAGCTTTGATTTTTAGCTACTTTGATCTTTGATAAAGGAGAAGGTGAGTTCTTTTTGGCTGCTGTTTTAACTGGACTCTAGGTGTGGGTGTTGGGGGGGTGTGTTTGTGTGGGATTGTTCTGAAGTTGCATTCTGACAGCGTGTTTAATTTCGCGTTCCGCTAAAGCTTTGATTTTTAGTTACTTTGATCTGTGACAAAGGAGAAGGTGTGAGTTCTTTTTAGCTGCTGTTTAAGCTGGACGCTCTGCAATTGGGTAAAGATGTGTCCTGACCTCGGTACTTCTGTCGTTGGTGGAGCTCGTGAGAGCTCTATCCCTATCCTCACCTCTTCCGGACTGTTTGGTCTGTTTTGGGTGGAGTCATATTTTGTCGCCATTTACTCACTTTAGAGAATGCCTTTGGATTTTCTTACAATCTGGGCATGCTGGAAGCTTTAAAATTACCAGAAAGTTAACAGTAGTTTGAATGTGTCAGCTGCTTTATCCAAAAATTGTTCTAACTTTTTTCGAGTCTTTAATAGAGCACAATTAAAGATGGTTAAATATCTAAATAAAGTGGAAAGTTTGAAACATAGATCTCACACTTTTGGAATACATATGATTGGTGACTAGAATCTTGGTCTTCCGACCGTTTGGTGATTTATTAAGTTTGGGGCTACAGTTTAGAATTGCAGTGCAGACATTCTTCTTCTTGCAAGTTATGGCATGTGGTGATTCTTCTTTTGGTGCATCCATCAGGTAAATGTTAATTTGGAGAAGGAATTCTAGTTTCTAGGTTTGAATGCAATCTGCAAGTCCTATTCTTAGATTTTAGCATTCATTTTACTCAATGCTGGTTTTGGAAGTCCTGTGATCAAAACAGTGGGAGTGATCTGTAAATATCTGCATCTTTGTTTGATTTTCTGGACACCTCTGTTGAAAATTTTGGACATTTCTGTCTGTTGTCCTATGAAGGAATCGCTGTGGTTCTTGATTGTGCTATCAGTGAATCATACTCGGTTTGATTTCCTTTTCCAGCTGGATGCACTGATGGAAGTTGCATTATATGGGACTTTGAGACCCGGGGCGTCGCAAAAGAGCTCCGAGACAAAGAATGCACTGCTGCAATCACGAGTGTCTGCTGGTCCAAGTATGGTCACTGCATACTTGTGTCAGCTTCTGATAAGTCTCTTATTCTTTGGGATGTTCTAAGTGGAGAGAAGATAGCACATACGACTCTTCAGCATACCGTTCTACAAGCTCGTCTTCATCCTGGTTCCTCAACTCCATCTATTTGCCTGGCCTGCCCTTTCTCATCTGCTCCCATGATTGTTGACTTGAACACTGGAAGCACAACAGCTCTTCCAGTTTTGACTGCTGATGTGAGCAATGGAGCCACTCCTCTGTCCCGCAACAAGACATCAGATACATCAGTAACTTACTCTCCATGCAATGCCTGCTTTAACAAGCATGGGGATCTGGTTTATGCAGGAACATCGAAGGGAGAAATACTTATAATTGATCACAAGAATGTCAGAGTGTGTGCCATTGTCCTTGTTTCTGGTGGCGCAGTTATAAAAAATGTCGTGTTTAGTAGAAATGGACAGTACATGTTGACAAATTCCAATGACCGGCTGATTAGAATCTATAAAAATCTTCTACCTCCTAAAGATGGATTAAAGATGCTTGATGAATTGAATGAGAGCTTCAATGAATCAGATGATGTGGAGAAATTGAAGGCTATTGGATCGAAGTGCTTAGAACTTCTCCATGAGTTTCAAGATTCCATCACTAGGGTCCAGTGGAAAGCACCTTGTTTTAGTGGTGATGGAGAGTGGGTGATTGGTGGTGCTGCAAGCAGAGGAGAGCACAAAATTTATATATGGGATAGGGCTGGGCATCTTGTTAAAATTCTTGAAGGTCCAAAAGAAGCATTGATGGATTTGGCATGGCATCCTGTTCATCCCATTATCATTTCTGTTTCTTTGACTGGCTTGGTTTATATATGGGCTAAAGACTATACTGAAAATTGGAGTGCATTTGCTCCAGATTTCAAAGAGCTTGAGGAGAATGAGGAGTATGTCGAACGAGAAGATGAATTTGATCTGGTGCCTGAAACTGAAAAGGTAAATGAGCAGATTATGAGCTTGGCTTATTTGCTAGAAAGTTAACAACTATTAAATGTGTATGCATACAGGTAAAAGGACTAGATGTTCATGAAGATGATGAAGTTGATGTTTTGACTGTGGAGAGGGATTCAGTTTTTAGTGACTCAGATATGTCCCAGGAGGAACTATGCTTTTTGCCTGCAGTTCCTTGTCTCGATATTCCTGAGCAGCTAGACAAGTGTGTTGGCAGTTGTTCAAAGTTGCTAGATGGTAACCATTCTGGATCGCCACTTTCAGTAGAAGCTGGTCAGAATGGAAATGCAAGCAACCATAATTCAAGCCCTCTCGAACGTAAGTTTTCTTTCCCCACTTGCTGGATTTTCCAAGTGTTCAGATTCTTCCCTTGTACTGACTGGATTTTCTTGTCAATTCCTGCAATATAGCAATTAGGTTGTCCCGGTGACTGTTGTTCTTACCTAAAGCAGATGCCTGACTTAAGATCTGCATGATAAATTGATCACCACTTAATTATTGGCTAGATTTGCTTAGCAGCTGTTAGGAATCTTGGTGATGCAATTTTTTTTTTCTCTGACATGGCAATGAGGCAGAAGAGACGTAAGATGTGTGGATGAAAATTTCACTGACGAAATAGGCGCACTATTTATGGATGTTAAGCCTAGGTATAGCATAAATAAGATTTCTAATCGGACTAGGGCAGAGGAGGAGGGGTAGTGAGCTAGTTGTGGGAATCTGTAGATGAAAATGTAGTTTCAATAAGTCATTAATGGTTTTTAAGCACGTAAAAGGTAAGTGATGCCTAGGCTGTTTTGTGTTTGTCTCTTATAGGGAAGTTAATAGGCTCAAGTTCAGGTGTGGCTGAAAGATTTTCCTCTGACTTGTCTAACTTGTGCAGCTATGGAGAATTCGACTGCTGAGGACACAGATGGAGTGCGGTTAAAAAGAAAACGCAAACCTTCGGAGAAGGGGCTGGAATTGCAGGCTGAGAAGGTCAAGAAACCTGTGAAACCTTTGAAATCATCTGGTAGATTGTCAAAAACTAATAAACCTGTGATTGATCCGGATTCTAGTAATGGTGTATATGGAGATGATGGTTCTGATTGATTTGATTAAATTGCAGTTCTCATTTCTTCTGCCTCTGGCGATATTTGTTTCATTTTCACCTGCTCGACACAATGTTTACTGATCTCTACTCTAGGCTTTGAATACCGTCACCTGATTCACTGGAACATTTGAAATTCTCACTGTTGCACTTGAACTTTTCCAACAATAGAACCATGATTACATTTGGTGTTCATCTGGTAATTGACCAATTTCTTTGTATTCTTTTTGTTCAGTTAAAATTGGTGGGAAGACTTGAAAAAATTGCCGTTATCCAGTTAGTCAAAATGGGTGTGTGGAACAGTATGCATGTGTACTGTGTGTAGGAATCTGCATGTGCGATCAGGATAAGGATAACTCGGAGCACAAAATTCATGATGCCTGGCAACTGAAATCTTGGAGTTGTCGGATTCGATTGGCAATTTTTAAGAGACGATGGCAATTTTTTTTGTACATATTAGTGATTTCAGTATGTTGGTAATTTTTTAAACGTGTAGGTAAGTCACGGATTTGTAGAATGGTTCAAAACAGAGTCAAGCTACTTGAGGTCGACCCAGATGTGCCTAACGAGTCAGAACTTGATCGATCTCTCAAGTTAAGCTGTAAATTCAAACTCAGCTCGACCTCAAGTATACAAACGTCGAAAATTATTAGGTATTCATGGTTCGCGTACTTCTCCACTAGGCCCGAGCTAACCGATCAGAGCCAAGGCTAAATAAGATCCCTCTACGTAGATTTGTCAATGCATGCTCTTGTGTTTAACGAACTTGGAGTTATGTCACTGAATTGCATCATCACTCTAGGATCATTGGGTAAGGAAAACCTCGTGATCCTTCTTAGGGTGCGTTTGGGAAGACTTTTGGGGAAAGTCTTTGGGAAAATGCAAAGGCCTTTGAGTTGAATGTGTTTTTCAAAATGCAAATTGTGTTTGGTAAATTGTAATTTAAAAGCCCTTTGTGAAGTACCTTTGAGCAAAATGGTGTTTGGGGGATAAAGGGCTTTTGTGAAAAAAAAATATCAAAAGAAAAATAAAAAAATAAAAAAATGAAAACCAGCAAGGGCAGGCGGCATCCGGTGGCGACCCTCGGCGACCTCCGGCGACCTCTGATCTGGGCCGGCGAGGTCGCGCGACGCCGTTGCGACCTCCGCGACCCTGGATCTGGGCCGGCGAGGTCGCGCGACGCCGTCGCGACCTCCGGCGACCCCGGATCCGGGCCCTTGAGGTTGCACGACGCCGTCGCGACCTCGGATCTAGGCCAGCAAGGTCGTGCGACGCCGTCGCGACCTCCGGCGACCCCGGATCCGGGCCGGTGAGGTCGTGCGACGCCGTTGCGACCTCCAGCGACCCTGGATCGGGCCGGCGAGGTCACGCGCGTCGCGTGACGCCGCCTCGACCTCCGAGAACCCCGATTGGTCGTCGCGAGGCTACCCAACCCTCGCTTGAGGTCGGGGGACCTCGGTGAGGGTCGCGCCTGAGGTTGGGGGACCTCGGCGACGGCCGCGCCTGGGTCGCGCAACCTCGGCGAGCGTCGCGCGACCCGATCGGCCGTTGTCGAGGCTACGCAACCCTCGCTTGAGGTCACGCGACCTCGGCAAGGGCCGCGCCTGGGTCGCGCGACCTCGCCGGCGGTCGCGCGACCCGAGCAGCTGCCGCCGGGGCCACCCTCGACGGAGAAAATGAATAGTGCTCTTCACAAGGGCAAAAAACGGAAAAACAAATAGTTCGTAAGGATAATTTTGAAAAAAAAAAAAATGAACAGTAACCTCAGCTTACGGAGAAAGCTGAAATGCCCAAGGCAGGGCCTGCCTTGGGCTTTCAGCCTTCAAAAGGCAAGTTTTGAGCTGAAGATACTTGCAAATTTTTTTGCCAAACACTCATTTTTAGCCCAAAGGGCTTTTGAAGTCTAAAGTGGTTTGGAAAAGCCGAATCCAAACGCAGCCTTAATGGGTTAACAAAATTGAGCAAGCACTGCTCCTGTTGAAGCATTACAGCGCTTGAGGTCGGCTTATTCTCGACTCAACTTGACGAAAACTGATGGAGACAAGGCTGAGTAAGCTCGCTGTACGTAGATTCGTCAATGCCTGCCCTTTGTGTCTTATGAACTTGGACTCATGTCCCTGAATCGCATTAGACTGTTTCAGGTTAGTATTTAGGGCTCAACCGCCTTCCACAGAAAGGACGGCTCACTTCGAGCCAATTTCTGCATCGTTTATCTCATCGCCATGGTGAGTAAACCAAAGCATTTTCCAATGCCTAATCACTTCGCGCATGAAATCACCAAGTACAATGAACTGCCCTCCCATAAATGCAAGCAGACACAGGCACAGACGCACACAAAACACCTTCCTATCTCTGTAGAAACGCACTTCACTCTGCACAATAGCTCGGAAATGGCACGCCTTGGAAAGTGCTTTCTCAATGTCGTGGCGGTGGTGATGACGTCGGTGTTGACTCTTCCGTCCCTGAGCTATGCCGCTACGTATTACGTAGGGGACACATATGGCTGGTCTTATAATATTGATCTCGACTCGTGGGCCGCCGACAAGACTTTCTATGTCAATGATGTTTTAGGTAATTGATTTTACCGTTGTCATTATAAGAGTAGGAATTGCATGTGACCATGAATTTGCTCAAGCGGCATGTTTACATCCATAATCTGCATGGACATCACTTATTGATGCCAAACGACTATGCACATGTCAATTATCATGCATGGTTTGTCAAGATCGTACTTCGATTGAGATTGGGATATATCGCATAGCCATTTTTCGCGTGAACAACAGCAATAGGATGAACAGGAGTGTCGTTATATCTTTTTGTTACTAATGGCTTCGACTGAGCCGGTTCTAAGCATTCGTGTAAATGGACAGTTTTCACCTACGACAACACCTATCATAACGTGGTCTCCGTTGATGCAAATGGGTACAACACATGCTCAGCAAACTCGAACTACGGGGTTTTTACAAGTGGTAATGACGAGATAACATTGACAAGCGCCGGCACATGGTACTTCATCTGCTCGTATCACTGCGACTTCGCTAACCAGAAGATGGCAGTCACCGTCTATCACACTCCGTAATGCGGCCAATCGGGGCAAGGATTTTATCGGTACTCGCTACGCAGTAGATGTCAAGGCGTTTTGGTTTGCAGAAGTCTCAATAAAATGCTCTGAGTGCTTTGCCTTAACAAAAGAAGGCTACCTATCCTCGAATCCGTTAATTTTACAACTATTTTCTTTTTCCTGTATCTGTATTTTTGAAGCTTATGAAGCTCATATATAATAATCACCTTGTTAGAGATGCCCTTCGCCCCGTTGTTCTTGATTTTTTCTTTTTAAATTTTCAGATGTGGCGTACAAATTGACTTCTCTTTTGTCCAGAAGCAAAGTTCCATTAGGAAAGAAAAACCATCTGTGCATCATTTTACATTTGAATCTGTCAACTTGGTGGAAAGACTGAAGCGCACGGAGTCGACAGTTTTAAAGATTTGAATGCACGAACTGAAAGTTTTACAGCTCAAGCGTGCGAAGTTGAGAGAACTTCTATTCTAATATTCCCAAATAAGTAGGTTACCAACTTTTTTTAAACTTTACAAGTGTGGTTGGTACATTACCATGAGTTTACCAACGCGCCAAGGAATTAATATGTTATTTACTTTACCGGTGTGGTTACTAATTTAAACAACATCACAATGGATTTCATAATGTTTCTTTGGTTATCGATGAACTGATTTTTAATATGTAGTTACATAGTTGCAGTCATATGTAACCAATGTATCTTCTCACAATGAATCTACAAATTAATGTAATCGATCTCCTTTGAAATTGTAAGTTATTGTTAGAGAAGAAATCGACTAACCTTTGATGCACAACAAGAGAATTACCTGAGATTATAGGTTGAATCACTGCAAGCAAGGTGCGAATCTACAACTTCATAATTGTCCAAATATAATCACAAGGAAAAAATTCTTATTCCACAATATTAATGCCGATAGCCTTCCCAAAATGATAATGGAAGCCTTTCATGTGTTTTCTAATGGAGAAGAGCACGTAAGTTTATCTATTCGTTCATTTCTTCCTTTTTGGATAGAGTTAGGAGAAGTTATTTTAACTTCCCTTATTTATATATGGGATAAATCCTCTCACCTCTTCAGATGGTGTCTCTCAAACACACCCCAACAGGGCAAATGATGCCGCTTAGACACAAACCATTATGCACGAACTGCCAAAACATAACATCTCCCACTTAAATATGATGAGCTTGATGGTGTTCTCTCAAGAGTATAATGTGCTCAACATTCATCTATTTTGAAAATAATTTAGAATGGCAAAAAGACCGTGCGACTGGGGAGTACATTTTTACTTAAGAGCTCAAATTATACACATATTAGGAATAATATATCAACTACAACCCAAAAAAACAAAAAAAATAATAATAATGTCTCGTAGTGGACCAGACATATTTTGATACATTATTTTAAATATACTTATCCATAAGGACTATATTTGACCATCCTCAAAATACCATGTATTTCACAATTATATCCAAAGACACAAAATGCAATATATTTTTTTGACCAACAAACACATGTGATTGATGTAAAATAATAATAATCTTCCTTCGTACTCATGTCTCTCTCCATTTTAGAACTACTACTTTTCTAAAATCATCCCAAAAGCCATATGTATTCATGACTTCCAATAACTCGCTAAAGTAGCAACATTAATATTTTACTTCAAAAACATTGTCACAAGTCACATATGGCACAAAAATGAGGTAATTAATTCATAAATTACCTCAAAAACTCACATGATGATTAAATAGAGATAATTCCATGTACCTTCCTTATCGATCAAATGAAAAACACATGTACTATGAATTATATGAATTATATACTATAGTGGATTTCTCTTTCTATAAAAGCACATATCATTTATTAAACATATTCACTATACGGAACTTAGCCTAAAAAATAGTTACATACTTCTCACGTACGCATGTTTAGCTTGAGTGTTATATTAGCTTGCTTTCTACAATGCCCAATTAAGTACACTCATCCGGCTTTTATCAAGCATACACTATTGTGGGACTATTATGTTCGGTCTTATCACATATAAATCATAGACCTTATTTTAATTCTAATCAAGACGACGTAAAATTATATTATATATTAAATTTGCTCTTCTAGCATCTGTAGTACATATTGTCTCAAACTACTTAGTGTATCATTTGAGGTAATTGCTCATGTCAGTGAGCCAATCATTATTGTATTTGTTTCTTTATAATAAATTGATGTTTCATCAACTAGAAAACTTTGTCATGAGACTAGCACAAACATCAATTCATTATAAAGAAACAAGTACAATACATAAATGTATATAAACATAATCTAGTGATTCTTAACAATATTACATGTCATATTCTACGTAATTCTAGAGACATTTTATGGGTCAAGAACACGTTTCTAAAAACAGCTTTTGTGAATGAATTAGTAATTATTGTATTTATTGAAATATATTATAGGACCACTTCGTTCTACACTATTTTATTCTTTTATGAAGTTATTTTTCACGTCATTATGTTTTGTCTTGCCATGATACTTAGGGTCTTTCATAATTGATGCTCGAGTTTTAAGCTATAAATTTAAACTCAGTCTTGACCTCGAATATATGACTTCGCAAATGCCCCCGTTTTCATGTTTCTTTTACTTCTCCGCAAGGCTCGAGCAAGCACAGCTCGTGTTGAAGCATTACAGCACTTGAGGTTGGCCCATTCCCGAATCGACTTGATGAAAACTGATCGAGCCAAGGCTGAGTAAGCTCATTGTACGTAGATTCGTCAATGCCTGCCCTTTGTGTCTTATGAACTTGGACTCATGTCCCGAAATCGCGTTAGACTGTTTCAGGTTAGTACTAAGGGCTCAACCGCCTTCCACAGAAAGGACGACTCACTTCCAGCCAATTTCTGCATCGTTTGTCTCACCGCCATGGTGAGTAAACCAAAGCATTTTCCAATGCGTAATCACTTCGCGCATGAAATCACCAAGTACAATGAACTGCCCTCCCATAAATGCAAGCAGAGACAGACACAGACGCACACAAAACACCTTCCTATCTCTGTAGAAACGCCTTTCACTCTGCACAATAGCTCGGAAATGGCACGCCTCGGAAAGTTCTTTCTCAATGTCGCAGCGGCGGTGATGGTGTCGGTGTTGATTCTTCCGTCCCTGAGCTATGCCGCTACGTATTATGTAGGGGACACATATGGCTGGTCTTATAATATTGATCTCGACTCGTGGGCCGCCCACAAGACTTTCTATGTCAATGATGTTTTAGGTAATTGATTTTACCGTTGTCATTATAAGAGTAGGAATTGCACGTGCCCATGAATTTGCTCAAGCGGCATGTTTACATCCATAATCTGCATGGACATCACTTATTGATGCCAAACGACTATGCACATGTCAATTATCATGCATGGTTTGTCGAGATCGTACTTCGATTGAGATTGGGATACATCGCATAGCCATTTTTTGTCACGCCCCGATCCTCAGGCATGCACACATCCGTCTCCCTTGGTCGATTTGATAATGCGATATCCCAGGACAATGTATCGCCGACCCTTTCATTTATTAAGCACATGCAGAAGCAGTTAAAATCCCCAGACAATAAAACGATGGGATAGAAAAGCAGGGCCATATTTTTTTTTTTTTTTTTTTTTTTGATGACCCAGGGAACCTCCGAACGCCGCTTCGCGGGAGAGTAAACCCGGAGCGCGCCGGGGCCCCCACCTGACCCCAAAGCGCGGGTAAGACGCGCGTTATTGCGGACGCGAAGTCTCGAACTCCTCCCCTCGGCGTTGAGGGTACTAAGCCTTAACCGCGCGGCCACCGCGGGCGGTGGTAGCAGGGCCATATTTTTCATATTGAAATTTACAACCAAACCTTTATACATGGCATTAGACAGAGCACTTCTCAAACTATTCGCAACTTCAGAGTCCCACTCTATCTACACATATACAAAAGGGTTCACAAAGAGATGGGATTTCAATCCTCGTCTAAGTTATGCTCGGGATCATCCTGATCCTTTTCTGATTCCTCTTCACTCAGATCATTCTCTTCCTCAATTTCACCTCAGAGTTCTCCTTCACAAATTCCTCCTCCTCGTTCCTCGTCGGGATCCCGAAATGTTTTCCCCAAACCGGGATGAGACTACGTCTCGGCGAGTTCTACCCCACTAAGCCCGATTAGTAAACTATTATACTAAAGACTGCCTAAACACGCATAAGTCAGAAGACGTACCTTAACATCAGATCGCACCTGCAAGTCAGTACAATTCACAATAGGCACTCAAGTAATCATATCACCGATCGAAGCATCGATCAAATCGACCTAGTCGATTACAAGCCAACAAGACCACTCACGGTCATTTCCATTCGATCAATCAATTTACAATATCGAATCAAGGCAAAGATCAATCGACTTAGTCGATTATATGTCACCGGACCGTCTTTAGGTCATTCCAGTTATTGCTATACAGTCTCAACTGATAAAAACAATCACCGAGCCACGTGCATTCTCTGAGGTGATGGGACCGATCATCGAGCCACGATACACATGACCAAATTTCTAAATGACATGCCAAGTCATCAGGTCAGCATACATCTTACATACTCACTTTCATTTCCACAATTTCCAGTGTGATCGGTAGTCTACCACAATACCTTTATCACTGGCAACCGATACTCGATACATAGAAATACAGCCACGCAGGCACAATCTACGCCACACAGGCATGATCAACTATCGCCACACAGGCATGATCATCTATCGCCACACAGGCATGATCAATATTCAACAATTTACGTGCATTCCCTAAGGCAACCTCTTCGTCAAGATGACATATTCAACCACTGAACACACGTGCATTCTCCAGGTGATATTCCGATTCACCGAGCCCACGTATTTCTTTTCGTGTGATTGCCAATCTACTTTCAATACCGACAATCAATGCCCAACGACTTCTCAATCAAATAATTAAATCAACTCAACAAAGCATTATAAATGCTGAATAACATACTTGTCCATTTACCAATCAACAATTCAATCTCAATCAATTTCAATTAATTTAGGGTAAATCCCTAAAATATCATAATTTATTCAATTCCATACAACGTGGAGCTTAAATAAATAAACGGACTGCGCCACGACAATCGCACGAGATTTCGGTCGTCGGCCATCAAAATCTCAATTTCGAAAAATAATTAATTAATTTATTAATTTTGAAAATTAAATAATTAATATTAAAAATTCAATTTAGCTCAAAATAATGCCCGATTAAATAAACGGACTTCACCACAGTCATCAGCATATTATTCCGGTCTCGGGCCATCTCAGTTGAATTTTCGGAAAATAAATAATTATTTCATTTAATTCCGAAAAATAATATTTAAATACCAAAAATTCCACTTAGGCCCGAAAAGCCTAATTGAAGCCCACGAAGGGTCGGGAAAAATCCCGAGGCACTTCCAATAATTAGTAGACCACGTCTACTTACTAATTGCGAAATCAATTTATCTAAATCGCATCACAATTGACTAATAATTGCTAATTTATTCTAATCTAACAACATAAACATAATTAATTAAAACTAAACCAACCTTAAGCATAATTAGCTAACTAATCCTGGATTAGTGAGATTACTCACCCAATCGCGCGCAAATCGGATCAATCCGACGGCGGCGACGCGAGAAACAATTTTTCCCAAAGCACGGTTCGGGTTCGGGGCCCGTAAACGGCCCAAAAGCGGGCCCGAAGGTGCTGGATACCCACTTCGTGGGTCTGCTGGACGGGCTGGCCGAGGCTGCTCCGGCGGCTAGGGCGGCGAGGGGAAGTTGGCGGAGGGCGAGAGGGACGCGGGGAGGTCCCGGGGGGCGGTGGCCGGAGGTGGCCGGATGGGGGCTGGTCGGTGCGGAACAGGGGCGAAACAGGGCTGGGCCGAGCGGGAGAGGGACGCCTGGGCGCGCGCGGACGGCGGGACGGCGGCGGGCGCACGGGCGGTCCGGCTCCGGTGCGGTGGCGGGACGGGCGGCGACGGTTTCGGTGAGCTGCGATCGAGCGGCTTCTTCTTCTGCTCCTGGTTCGCTCGCTCGGACGTGCGGAGGAAGGAAGGAGAAGAAGAAGAAAGAGAGAGAGAGAGAGAGAGAGAGAGAGATGAGGATTGACTAGTCAAAGAGAAAAAGAAAGAGAGAGAGAGAATAGGGGGTGGGGGAGGAATCGCACGAGGGGGAGGAAAAAGGGGAGAGGAGAGAGAGAGAAAAGAAAGAGAGGGAAAAGGGAGAGAGAGAAAAAAAGGAATAATACTATTTTTATTTTTCTTTTCTCTTTCTATTTCCCTTTCTATTTTTTTCGGTCTTCAATTTTTCTTCCGATAATTTTTTTATTGAAATTTCGGACTCGCCAATAAATTGACAAACGATGAGACATAATCCTAAAAATGAATTGTGACACGTCCGAATATCCGATTCCCAAAACCGAATTAAATTTCATGATTAAAATCGACCGGACACGATTTTAGTCCAATCCAACCAATTAAGTAGCTTTTAGAGATTTTACCGCGGTTATATCCCTTAACGGCTCAACCCAATAGGTTAGCTAACTTGTGAGTGATCAGCTCGAGAAAAAAAGGACCATAAAGACGCCCGATTTATACGCATATTTCACTTTATCGAAACGCGTGGTGAATTTCGGGTGTCACATTTTCGTGTGAACAACAGCAATAGGATGAACAGGAGTGTCGTTATATCTTTTTGTACTAATGGCTGCGACTGAGCTGGTTCTAAGCATTCGTGTAAATGGACAGTTTTCACCTACGACAACACCTGTCATAACGTGGTCTCCGTTGATGCAAATGGGTACAACACATGCTCAGCAAACTCGAACTACGGGGTTTTTACAAGTGGCAATGACGAGATAACATTGACAAGCGCCGGCACATGGTACTTCATCTGCTCGTATCACTGCGACTTCGCTAACCAGAAGATGGCAGTCACTGTCTATTCACCGTGAAATGACGTCAACGCGGTCAATCGGGGCAAGGATTTCATCGGTCCTAGCAATGTGCCACTGTTTTGGTTTACTTTCCAGATTTTCCCATTGTATGAAGTAAAATGATGTTGGAATCGTCTAGATAACTAAGGCATGTAGTGGTCTCAATAAAATGCTCCGATTGCTTTGCACGATTCAATTAAGGATCAGCAAAATAGGCCCACTGATCCTTTAATCCGTTGATTTACTACTTTCTCCTTTTTTATCTCTGGATTTTTGAAGCTCATGAAGCTCATATATAACAATCACCTTTGTTCATCATTTTGGCTATGCAAAAGCCACCTGGGGTTACAGAATTGCCTCTCAAATGAATATCTTCGATTCGGACATTGTTGTCGCTCTTTCGTCATTGATCGAGATATAAATGCTCAAATGACGAGAAACCAGGGGAATGTTAACTTGAATTCCACTTTTTTAACGTTAGAAGTGCTTGACAATTCTCACTCCATCGATCGTGGTATCGCGACTTTTAAAGTTCAAGTAGCAGCATTGATCAGGTCATTAATATGGGGTTCTACAGAAATACCTTCTGCAATGCATAGTGAGAACAAACCTAGTTTCAGCAGTAGTTACTTCATCAAGGTTTTTGTCAGGTAGAGCGATCTGAGCCTTGCCCACAGTTCAGCAACGGTGCTTTCTCCTTCACAAACCTGTGGAAAACTTGCAACCGTCCGCAACTTCCAAGTATAGCACCACTCTTTGTGCATAGTACCATGGAAAATCCTATCTAGAAGGGAGAGCAACCCTGGGAAAAGCAAGTGGCAATGACCAGATAACACCAACCAGTCCCGGCACCTGCTACTTTATTAGTTCATATCATCATGACTGCTCAAGCCAGAAGGTTGCAATCACCTCCATGGAGTGATATCGCCGGGTCCATTGAGGCAGAGATTTCACGTCTTAGCACTTGCTACACAGTAGATTTTTAGGTGTTTTGGTGTGTCTAGTAATGGCTGTTACTCTTAACTAAATTCTGACATAGTTTTGGCTCTTTCGTCATTGATCAAGTTAGAAATGCTCGAACGAGGTGAAACCAGGGAAATTTGAACAAGTGCCTCATGTCGATCCAGTGCTTATGATCCATCTGGAGTGGTGACTTTCATTATTTCAAATTTTGAGATTTCCGTAGTTTTGCTTTTGCTCATCCTCAGTTCAGATTAAACGAAAGAGATGGCTGATGTAAGTCGTTCAATGTCACTTTCTTCGTTTAAATTCACTAAAAGTTCACTAAACATGAGATTTATTCACAGAGACTGGACGATGGATTTCATTTCATGAGGAACCCGATGATGACAATTTGAGTAACTTTCTCTTATTTGAGGACGATATGCTGTCGATAGAAGTTAGTTCTTGGCTCTTGTGGAAGATTCATATCTGTAGGACAGATAGGCCCCGAGAGCTACAATCACCACAACTGCCATTCCCACGTTCACGACCAGTTGCCTATCTTCGTTCAAACCTGCGGTCAGTCCCTTCACCGCCCTCTTCACAACACCCACCAGATCCTCGGTTCCATCCGCTTTCTTGCCCGAGATGGCTTCTCGAATGCTGAGCTTTTGCTTGTGATCATCCAATCTGGCCTCGCTGTTGTTCTTCCTCGAAACCTCTATCGCTCCGTTTCTCTGCGCGTTGTCCTCGTTCTGCGAGGATGTTTTGCCCCTAGTATCACGTGGAATCGGTTGATCTTTGGGTTTCTCGGTTTTGGGCGATTTGTCGGTAGGTCCGTCGCCCTTCTCCTTTGGCACAATTCGCAAGCCTACATCAACTCTATACGCAGCACGGTCAGGCCTCGCATCTGCTGCAGCTTCTTGAGGCTTGACCTGGCTCGCATTTGGGTAGCTGGCGTTGCTTGAGGTCGCTTTTGGAGGTGCATCTTCTTGACACTTTTGATGTTTTGGCAGATCAACGGCTCCCTTTGCGCCGGCGACCACCTCGTTGCCGCTCTTCTTCTTCCCGACGTCTTCGCTTGAAGCGGTCTTTGGGGGAACATTTTGCTGATCAACCTTAGGAGACTTTGGCTCTTTTTCAGTGCTCGGAGATTGTTTCTGGGTCGCCGTCACCTGGGGCGGTGCTGCTTTAGGAGGGACTTGCGTGATTGTTTTCTTTGGCAGAGTTAAGACGAGAGCGCCGCCGTCAAACTTGGCTCTGATCTCACCCGGCTTGCAATTCTCCGGGACTTCGAAATCCTTGCTGAAACGGCTGAATCTGTTGGCCTCGAGAGGACGCTCTCCGCGGACTCTCACGGTTCGTAGTCGCTCATTATATGTGACCCTAACTTGCTCCTTCAAAAAAGCCTGTGCATAAACATATTCGCATGCAAATATCGATTTCATTACAGTCGGTCAAACCAATTGCGCTCGATGGAATCTCATTATCTCAGGACACGTCCTTGAAATCGAGAAATTATGACACACGTACTAGACTAAATCGAACCATAAACGTAATTCGACTTTGATTAAGGGAGTGGGCAAAGCAAGGAAAGGGAGGGGACAACTACTGATGGCAGAACAAGGATAGATAACCGAAAAGGAAGAGGAAGTAATATGCAGAACCTGGAAGAGAAATGCTCAAGAAATTCGCGGTTGGTTCCTCCGCCACTCGAACCTGGGCTCGAAATCCTCATACACAGGAATTCCCATGGCTTGCGCCACCCTGCCAGCAACAGTCCCGGACGTTCTCGGCCTCGTTGCCATTGACGTATCCTATATTTCCTTCCCTTCCAAGATTATCGACCGATATCGTTATCTGTGTAGTGCGTCTCTTTGCTTGATCGTAAGATGGACATTTAGCTCGGCGCTGTTGGTCCGTATATATACTTGTTTCGACGGTATCGGTAATGTTTGTGGCGTACGTAGGTTTCGTGCGTTCGTCTCTGTCGATTGCTTCGGTCGGTCTCTTCGGTGATGGCTTTCTGGAGTCAAATTCAACAAGGCAATGCGTTGCTTCTGCGAGAAACAAAGCCCAAAGTTCCTTATTTAGCCTCTACGCCTCGCCTACGTGAGAGGCGATACGACATGTCCCATTTTGGTGCTCCTAAGCCAATCCCATCCCTCCCATTTTAAGTTCCCTACTTGAGGATGACTCCTCTCATGCTTTTTGCACGAGTCTTTGGGAATTAGAGAATCCATAGACAAAAGCTGAACCCAACATTAAAATATATAGACAATTCTTGTCTGGAATACAACTGGAATGTGTATGAACACCAATCCAACCCGTCAAGAAGTTATTGGGTGCTTTTGGAGGATGGCACGCGTGGCACTCGACTAGACAATAACAGAGTAGTGAGACATAGATCGCACAAGGATGAACTCGCTTTTCTTTTTCCAAAGCGTATCATTAGTGGTGAACGGTTCCACATTCCATATAAATTCCACCTAGAATCTAGAATCCACTTGCTAGATCAAGTTCCTCATTTTTTAGAAGTTGGAACTTCGAACTTATCCTTTCACAATGTCTATAATCAATTCTAAGGTCGTAGGTTCCGCTTATATTATTAATTGAAAAATCACAATAAATCATTACGTTTAATTGTCACCGCTTGGTTGCTACAATTCTCTATTCACAACTTATATTTAAACACATAAAAAATATGAAATATTAACAAAGTAAAAGTCTTGATCATAAAATGGAAATTTAGATTAGTGATTTCAGATTATACATTTATCATTAGACACAGGATTGACGAAAACATAAACTTAAAAAAAAAAAAACACAAAACTTGTTCCAAGTTTCAAGTTATAGACTTCAGGTCCAAGGTTTCACCTATTTAAAACCTAGAACTTCCCCGTTAAAATAGATTCCATAACTTTTGGAACTTAAAATCTAATCTGCATATCCTAGAACCTAAAACTAGATCAGCTCCCATCGATTAAGTTCTCTAGTTCCAAATTTTACCTATAACCATGCTCGCCCCTAAGTATTGTGGTGTCACATATTACGAGTAATTAATTATTTTGCCGCAGGGTTCTTGAACATAGAAGGCTTGCACTTTTTCATGTGAATGTTAGAGCAATTGCGACTCTCTCGTGCAAATCGGAAATTAAGCAATTGACCTGGAAGAGAACTTGCCACGCAATACAGACATCAAATGACGTGGTTTTTGTCTTTTCTTTAGATATCGAGAGAGGACTCCGATTTAATAAATAAATAATTTCTTTTTGTTGGGCACATCAAGTGGTGTTTGTGTTTGATGTCATGTGGCTCAAGACCCTTTCTGGAAATAGGATTCTCAGATGTTGAGAGGGGGCCCAAAATGAGAATTCGGAAGAAATGGAGGACCAGAATAGAACAGTAAAAGGCCTCCCGCTCGCCACGACCACGTTCCCACGAATCGCCGGCAGAGCAGCCCACCCAACCCGGTAAAGACTCGGACAACAACATCGTCCCGCACTTCACTTCACTTCACTTGACTAGACTACTTCCGTCACCGTTTTCTCTCCAATCTCCACTGACCATTTCTCCTTTTCTCGTCGCATCTAACGCGTTCTCTTCACCATCATCTTTTTTGTTTAACTTCTTGTGCTCCTTTTTTGCTGTATCTGTACGTGCCTTCCCATCACTACTCCCTTTCGGTCACATTCAGCTGTAATCATCTCTCTCTCTCTCTCTGTGCTTCTTCTTTTGCACCGTAAGCTCTCTATCTCTCTCTCTCTAAAATGTGGCTTTTTGCTCTGATGAAAGAATCTGGAAAGTGGTCTTTTTAGCTCTCGCTTATAATAGTACTCGAGAACAGGGGATGGGATAGCGGATCGAACCTTTTGGATTCTTCAAGCATTTCTTTAGCAAGACTAGGCGAGAAGGGCTATGAAAAGATGGTTCCTTTTTTCACTCGCGGGCGGTAGCTTAACGAGAGATGAGAGAAGCATGCCGTCGCGAGCTGTTGTGGTGTTCTTGCCTATTTGCTCTCAGCGCAGCCGGACAGGGCAGTTTCCCTCGAAATGAAATTGATGGGAGGTTCCCGTTTTGGGTGATGTAGGACTGAACCAGGGCTCTTGTGGGTCGGGTGGTGTGGACTGAGAGATGGGCGGGGCTTTTCTTCGAGCGCTTGGGGTGCTCACACTATGGTGGTTTGTGGCATCGGTAATGGCTCAATCCGCAGAGTACGTTGCGTACAAGGACCCAAAGCAGCCGGTGGCCGCAAGAGTGAAGGACCTCTTGAGTAGAATGACGCTGGAAGAGAAGATTGGTCAGATGACACAGATCGATCGCATGGTGGCGACTAACGACTTCATGAAAACCTACTCGATTGGTAAATAGAACAGTTCAACTTGCTTATGCTTGTGCGTTTTACTTTATTTTGTTTCTTCCTCGTGTTTCTTTTTGGGGCACTTGGTATGTGGGTTTGTTTTTGGATTATTATATGTTCCATAAAGTTTGCATTTTTTTAAGGCGCAATAGTTTGGTCCTTAAGTAATGACCTACCATTGCAAAGGTTATCAGGTGTCAATATATTTCATGTCTGGGCTCCACGCATGTTGGACCTACTGTTATGTGAGTGAGGGGCACATGATCTAGAAGTTTAATTTGTTTATGTCACGATAATTGTTCATTTCCAGTTATCCAGTGCAGTGTATAGGTGGCCACCTGACTGTCATAGAGATAATATTTTGTGGTGAATGAGCATTTACCTTTTTCTGATTCTTTTAGTCCAGGTGAAAATCCTAGCGGTATCAACTCATGTATGCGGCCATGGACATGATTCATTTTGGTTTCATTTTGCAAGGGATCACGGAGGCTCTATATTACTACAAGAGATGCAAGGGGTGATCAACCTCTTTCACATATGAATGTACAGTCTGGGTTCTAGCCATAAGTTAGACTCTCATATTAATTGAATTCATTTCAATGTTATAAAAGAAGCAGGACTTCTATCTTGGAGTTGAAAAAAAGCACAATTGTCCTTCCACTGTTACTCATGCAATCCTTGTTGTAAGTACGACAATCAGGAATAGGAATATAAAAATCCTATATCTTTTTCTTCAGAAGTTTACATCCCTCGAAGTCACATGATATGGTTTCTCTGTAGTAAATCTGTGTGTGATGTTACCATAGATAAAGCTACACCAATTACACATACTTCATGCATTTTGTACATCAGAGAACATCTACTGAATTATTTGGTTGATGTGATTATGATGTGTTACTGACTCCATGGCCCCCCACCTATATTTTTTCACATTTTAAACTCTGAGAAGTTTGCAAATAACTAATGCAATAACTCGTATCTATTTATTGTTTTCACAGAGACATCATCTTAACATCAAGAAAGGGTCCCATAAAACTGACAGGTTCAATTGGCAGACTCTTGAAATGTCATTTGGCATGTTGCAGGGAGTGTCTTGAGTGGTGGTGGGAGCACGCCACTTCCAGAGGCAAGTGCAGAGGATTGGGTCAATATGATAAATGGCTATCAGAAAGGTGCTTTGTCCAGTAGATTGGGTATCCCAATGATATATGGAATAGATGCTGTTCATGGGCACAATAATGTGTACAATGCCACAATTTTTCCACATAATATTGGTCTTGGTGCAACAAGGTAAAGAAAGTGTTGCTTCTTGCATGTATTGTAATGTTTTAGCTTTAAAAATTACTTCTGATGTGGTATAGAGTTCTGAGGTAGTGTCCTGCCCAATTTTGTACTGCATCAATGTTATATCAATTTCTGAAATACCAGCTTCTGACTTAATAGGTTTAGTAATATGAATCACTATCATTCCGTTTGAACTTGCTTGCCTGTACTCCCATCAGGGAAAAATATTTACCTGATATGCTATTTACTCCAGAACATTGAAAATAGTTCTCTGGATCTATCTAAGTGGAATTTTTCATCGATTATTACCTCATGTGCAGAGACCCCGAATTGGTGAAAAAGATTGGTGCTGCCACAGCCCTTGAAGTCAGAGCCACAGGGATTCCTTATGTCTTTGCCCCCTGCATTGCTGTAAGCAGCTTAAACTAAATGTTGACAGAATTAAGCAAAAACATATCCGATATATGCTTCTAAAGTTGTCATATATGCCTTTTCAGAGCATCTTTAGAGGACTTTCAGAATTTTATTTCTTGAAACTATTGTGATAGGTTTGCAGAGATCCAAGGTGGGGCAGGTGTTATGAAAGCTATAGTGAAAATGAGGAAATTGTGCGACAAATGACTGAGATTATACCTGGATTACAAGGAGATATTCCTTCTGGCTCTCGCAAAGGAGTTCCATATGTTGGTGGAAAGTATGGACTCTATGACTTTCTAGTGTAGACTGCAGATTCAAATTGTAATGTGCTAAGTTAATATGTCTAGGTGGTACCTTTTTTTCAATGGAGTTATTGTGATATATTCTTTCAGCAGTTCAACATTTTCCAATGCTTACCTGATATGCCATAAGTGACGCCTGGCAACTTGAAAAGTGCATTCTCTCTGATCTGCCAAAACTCGTGTCATGTTTCTCTGTGATTAGTTCCTCGCTTTGTCAATCACTACTGATCTTCTGGCACCATCTTTACTATGAAATGCTGTCTTTAGTATTGAAGTCTCATCAACTTTGCTCTTTTCTTGTTTATTGTTGTCAGTTGTCAATATTAAATCGTCTTTCTTGGAAGAGTTTCCTCTTTGATTTTTACTTCAAAATTTCCACAGGAACAAGGTTGCAGCGTGTGCAAAGCACTTTGTGGGTGATGGAGGAACTACCAAGGGGATCAATGAGAACAACACTGTTGGTGACATGCATGGTTTGCTTAGCATCCACATGCCTGCTTATACAGATGCAATAATTAAGGGTGTTTCAACGGTCATGGTCTCTTACTCTAGCTGGAATGGAGAAAAGATGCATGCTAATCATGACCTAGTTACTGGTTTCCTTAAGGACACCCTCAAATTCAAGGTTCGATCCACTCTGCATTGTTTCAGCTATATACATAATTAGCACAGCACAGCAGCATTTTGTGCTGCTCAACAGATTGTGCCCTCAGGCAAAGGATTTTAAGAGTCCTGAGATGGGACCAAAGGTTTATATATGGCATTAGGTGGTCACATGATGTGCATAAAGAGTTCTGCTTTTGTTATTCCTAGCATTGTAGTGTTTGTGCAAGTTTTTTTCAATGCTGATCCTCCATCAAATTGGCATGTCCGATTAAAATTCATTTTTCCAGTACTCATCTTTTAGACTCGCCAACCTACATTCTTCATGCTCTGTTCATATGAAATTATGCCATCATATACTAATTTGCTTAAAAAAAATATTTCAAGCTCGGTGCAAACTTGATGCTTAAGAAGTATATGGCCTAGCAATCTGTTTCTCTGTATGGCCTAATCATCATCTATATCTCCTGTGTTCTATCTATTTATGTTCTAGTTCCATCAGTGCTATTCATCTAATGTCAAAACCTCGTATATATAAAATATTTGAATAGTTAACTTCTTGGTCGCTGAACAACATACACTGCCATGCACTTGATCGCAGTTATCAGACAAGATGCCTTTCTGCCAAATATCTTCATTAACACCCATATTCTGCCACAAACTAGCTCTGTGACATGTTATTTACACATGATCACCTTTTGGAAGACATACTTTATTGAGATGTAGTTGACAGTGGATCCCAGCTATTAAAAAAAAAATATATATAAAGTGGATCCCTTTGAAGGTGGTTAAATCTCGGGTGTTGTGTATTAATTCATTGTAAAATATTTACATCACAGAATATCAAGCACTTACTCTTGGATATTTCGATGAATCTTAGGGCTTTGTTATCTCAGATTGGCAAGGCATAGACAGGATCACTTCTCCCCCTCATGCAAACTATACCTATTCTGTTGAAGCTGGAATTTTAGCTGGAATCGACATGGTTAGGTTCTCTTCTGCTATTTGATATTTTCTCAACTGTCATTTTAGAGATGGCTCTGTCATTTGACAATTCAAGTTCAGATCAAAGCAAATGTAGTTAATACCTAGTCTTGGTTTTGTCTTCAACAGGTTATGGTTCCTTTCAATTTTACAGAATTTATTAATGATCTAACTTACCTAGTTAAAGAGAAGGTTATACCTATGGATCGAATTGATGATGCAGTGGAGAGAATATTGTCTGTCAAGTTCACCATGGGCCTCTTTGAAAATCCTCTGGCTGATCTTAGTCTGGTGAACGAACTTGGAAGCCAGGTCAGTAAAGTTATTATTCCATATGAACATTCCAAATTTCTGTACTAGATATACCTGCTGGTGTCTTGGTGCTAAGGCAAATGAAAAACACTTTACGAAGGGTCGGGCATTTTACTTGGCATATTCTATGAACCACTGTCTTTTTTCAGTTATATATGCTTAAATTTCTTTGTTTGCTCCCACTGCTATTGTAATTAAGCTAACTTACATCACCGTGGATAATTACTTGTCCTGTAAGTTTACCAGGCACACAGAGAGTTGGCGAGGGAAGCTGTGAGAAAATCTCTTGTGCTGCTGAAGAATGGGAAAAATGAGACTGATCCTTTACTGCCACTTCCAAAGAAGCCAAAGAAGATCCTAGTTGCAGGAAGTCATGCTGATGATTTGGGTTATCAGTGTGGTGGATGGACAATCACCTGGCAAGGATTTAGTGGAAATAACTACACCCGAGGTACTACTACTACTACTTTGTGTCTTCTTCAGTTCTATTTGAGGACTAGTTGCAAATATTGGTTCAAAAATTCTCTCATGCAATATTAACCTATAAGGGTTGTAGAACATCATAGATTTCGTCTTTTTGAACAATTAAAGTCTTTGCTTTTATTTTTGAAATGAGACAGCATGATAAGCATCTAAACAGCAAGCTTTGCAATGAAGAAAGCTTAAAAAGTTTGCGGATGATTTCTTTGGACAGACTAGTTATGCATTATGGTAAAGTGAAGATCTAGTTCATTTGTTTAAGTACCTTGGTTTTGTTTCCTTGTTGTGTTGGAAAAGGTAATGGTGGCATTAGGCTTCTCAGGAAAGGAGAAAGAAATTATCACTGAAGCCTGAACTTGCTGAGGGCATTTAGCATTGTTCACTTCTGCGCAGACTTGAACACTAATAACTGTGTCATCTAATTTTTGCCTAAAGTTAAATTAAGAAAACTCTTTGGTTCAGTCCAGAGTTTACATACTATTGGAGCACAATCCTTGTCCTGCCTTGATCTCCTCTGGTGATGTTAAGCGCTGTTGTTCTGGGCCTTTTGGTTTTCAGTTACTAAGGATACATGAAGTACAATCTTTCAGGTTCCTTTGAAGTCAACTAAAGGGAAACTTTTGTATTGATGGGTTTTTTTTATGCTGCTGCAGGAACTACAATCCTCAGTGCCATAAATTCTACAGTTGATTTGAGCACAGAAGTAGTCTACCAAGAAAACCCTGACAAGGATTTTGTTAAGTCCACTGATTTCGATTATGCTATTGTTGTTGTGGGTGAGCACCCTTATGCAGAGACCGCCGGAGATAGCACGACACTTACAATGGCAGACCCTGGTCCCACCACCATTACCAATGTCTGTGAGGCTATGAAGTGTGTGGTCATCGTAGTTTCAGGAAGACCTCTCGTAATTGAACCATATATATCTTCAATTGATGCCCTAGTGGCAGCATGGTTACCAGGCACTGAAGGTCAGGGAGTGGCTGATGTTCTTTTTGGGGACTATGGGTTCAGTGGAAAGCTTCCAAGGACATGGTTCAAATCTGTGGATCAACTCCCAATGAATTTTGGGGATTTGCACTATGACCCACTCTTTCCTTTTGATTTTGGACTTAAAACTGAGTCTGTCCCAGGCCTTGTAGCAAGGTAACTACTATGGCTGAATTCATTCTAAGGGAGCGAGCTCCAAAATTAAAATTGCTTTGGTATTAAGATTATGTTGATTGGCTTATGCTGTCTTACCTTTAATTTGTGTTGGCAATTGACAAATGTGGTTGCGTGCTTATTGGAGACATGACTACTTTAGATCTTTTTGAATTCCCATGTGAATCATTCAATTTTTTTCCACAACATTTATGTGGTATCTGATATTCATTTTGTTCGAAGAAGTTGCTCTTTGATAGAGTGTCGGTGATATGCTCCAGCTGAATTTATCGCAATGATGACTGTCGATGATGATGAGTTATTTACCAATATGCAATCCTGAAGTGCAAGTAATAGCTGTTACCCGGTTCTTCTGTGCTGAATTTAATTTCTCTATACAGAGCTACCTCACACGGTGCTGATGGGGGACCATGCCTCCTAATGGTCACAGCCTGCTTAGCTATCAGCCTATATGTCACAGGTATGTTGACATGAATTCTAACTGTCCATACAAAGCTTCTGTGTTATGTTGCTTGACTTCGCTTTCGATCGGTTGATTTCTTTGTCCTCTGTTTTCTGATGTTGGTAGGTTATAGGTGGCAGGCGTCGAAGTTCTAATTGATATGGTAGAAGATGTAGCTTCTGTAGTTCATTTGTATGTTCACCAGGGGGAAAATGATTCATCTCCTTGTATCTTCTATTAGTCTTATTTGATTCATGAGAGCAAAATAGCTTCTCCCTCCCCAACTTTGCAGTCTGACACTGTAATGACTCGGGTTTCCAGAACTATATATTGGAGCACTTGATGGGATCTTCTGTGCTTTGTGTATCTATACATTCTTCCCCGCTCTCAAGAGCCAGAGCTCTGTGCACAAGCGCAGTTTTATCAGTACAGTTCAACTCAAAACTCCTTAAATTCCTGTAATTGAGTTCTGTTTCGATCATTGGAATTTCATTATCATCCTTGAAAAATTGCGGAGCCAGGCTGTCCCCTCGATGTTGTTTGATTTGACAAACTGTGTCGAGCCTGTGAGATTAAAATTGTTCGTCCTAATGAGTGACCGGAGGTCACAGAGGATAATAGGACATATCGGATTCTTAAAAGCTCATACTGTACGTACCTCGGCATTTCGGATTTTCTAGCTTGATCGCCGAACATAAACTTAAAGGAGCCTTGATCACTGCAAAACGGCACTGTTTTGTTATTGCACGTTTCATCTCAAAGAATTTACAAAATGGCGATGATTGTCCTAGTTCAGATGGTTTTTAAATGCTCACGCGCTTATAAAATTACTAATGTAATACTAGAAAGGACTAAACACCTTTGAAAAACTACTACCATTTATTTGAAAACTACCGACCATGTTTGAAAAGTCGGTGATTTCAGTTTATGGGGTTTTTGAACTATTTGTAAATATGTAACGAATTCTTAATTTCTTACTTGGATAAATATCACCAAAAGCCCCAAATTATTTCATCGTGACACTTTCTTGTGTCGCCAAAAACCTAAAACTTGCCATTGCGACAAAAATATTCCTTTTTTTTTTTGTCACTAAAAACCCTAAGCCTACGTATGTGTGATACATATACCTTATATTACAATTTGATCCAAGGTCTTATTTGTCGCGCCGGTATAAGTTCGAGTTTTCTTATGAGACAAAAAAAAAGATATTTATATCACAATTGGCAAATTTAAGGTCTTTCATGACAAACAAAAATTGAGGAATTGTGGTATTAACCCTTCTTTCTTTAACAATTGATTCACTATTCTACACAATTTTTCCTGAATTGGGCCGAATATCTTCATTACCATGCCAGAAGGAAGGCCCAAGCCCTCGTTCCGAGACACGAAGGAAAATAACCCATGGACGATCCTTGGTGGGCCACGTGACACGCGGCAGCCTCTTGCAGGTCCACGACTGACAATTGATTTCTTTCCTTATTTTTCCCGACGATTTTCAAAATTTCAAATCACGCTCCAACGGTCATATTTTTCCCCTAGGGTTTCCAACGTCTCCCTCCCCCTCAACGACTACAAATACTCTCTTCACCGTCCTGCTTTTGGCAGATTGCCCAAAACGTCTTGTTTTGACAAACGCAAATCGATTTTCACTTCGCTCGAAACCCTCTCTCTCTCTCTCTCCGATCTTCTCCGATCTCTCTCTCCTTCCCTCCCTTGTCTCAACGCCGAATCTCGGTCGCAATTTCTGAGGGTGGAAATGGACTTCCACACGATGTCAAGGAGGGATCTCCAGGTTCTGTGCAAGAAGAACAAGATCCCTGCCAACATGACCAACGTCGCCATGGCCAATGCCCTCGCTGCCCTCCAACATGTAATTGATGATCCCCCCTCTCTTTCATAGTGATTCCGATGGCGTATAGCTATCGATTTCGCAGTTCTCAGTGATTCCGATGACGGTTTGATGGCGTATCGCTGTCGATTTCGCCGCCGGTTGATTCGATGAATCACGAGATTAGAGAATGAACGTTTTGAAAAGAAGAATCTGGGAATTTTTCAGATGGCTTTGTGGTTTGAATTAGGGCTGAACTGACTCAAAAGAGAATGGATTGATTGGTCAAGATCTTATTTTCCAAAGTAGATTGTTTTTAATGGAGAATGATTTTAATGGGATTTGGTATTGAATATGGTTTAGTCGTTTTCGATAGAATGAAGTTGCTCGAAAATCGAGTGAAGAGATGATTTTTTTTTTTTTATTATTGTTTTTCCGCTATTTTATCTAATTGGCTTTCCTCATATTCTCGAAATTTATGCAACAGGTCGACGGGTTGGAAGAATTCCTAAATCCATCCGAACCTACTGTTGAGATGCAATCGCCCGAGAAAGCACCACCCAAAACTCCAGCGGCTTCTCGAACTGCAACTCGAGCCTCAGCTAGAGCCAAAACTACAAAGGATCCCGACAGCTCCCAGGTCGTGTCTCGTGCTCGCCGCAGCACGATGAGCAGTAGGCATGCTGCGGATCAGGAGAACAAAGAAGTCAATCTGCCGGATACTACTGCTGTGCCAATGACCGGAAAAAGAGTCGGGCTTGCCTCGGCTCGGAGAAAACCGGAGTCTGTGAAGATAGATGAGAAGAATGAGGAAGAAAATCGGGGTGTGCCAAAGGCTTCGGCAGTGAAGAGCACACAGAGGAAGGCCCGAGCAGCTGCAGCGCCAAGGGCATACAGCACAAGGAGGTCGGTGAGATTGTTGGGGAAGTCCATGTCTGAGCTGAAGGTGTCAGAGGAAAGAACCTCAGAAATGGAGCCAATCAAAATGGATGACCTGGGTTTGAAAGAAGAATCAGACGAAGTCCTAGAAGAAATTGAAGAGAACAAGGATTCACCTGGTAGGTGTTCTAATTTACAGAGGAAGTTGATTTAGGAGTTATGGTCGGAAAGAGCTAGAAATCATATGACACTTTTTATTCATCATGGTTTATTCTTTGTTGCAGACACTTGGTAGGTATACTTTTGGTCATCTTTGTAATAGCAGTCACTTAGTGTCATAGATTCAAATGAATGGTAGTTCTGATTAATGCTTCATACTGTAAATGCAGATGCCGATTCCCATGCTGCAGAAGAGAAGAGTTCAGAGAAACCCGATCATTTAAATGTTCCTGTTGAGAAGTCAACTGGAATGGAGGAGAAGGAAAGAGAACTTGAGAGTGATGTGAATACGAATGTGGAGAGTGGTTGCGTTGGAGCTCTCGGCTCTGAGGTACTCCTCGAAGCTGAATGTGGCAAATCTGATTGCCTGAGTCCCCTTTCTGATTATGATTTGAAAGATGATGTCCTTGATGAGAAGTCAGATCAGTTGGATGATAACCTTCTTGGTAAGTTGAGTTATCGCATATTTTCTGGTACATTATTTTCTGCAATCACGAGTATCATGCTAATCAACACAAATTGCTTTGTAGTGTCAACGCTGAAACAAGATGCGCCACCAGTAGACAATTCGGCTGTGCAAGTGATGATTGAGGATCATCATGTAGAAAAGACAACTAACCATGAGACTTCTGAAGACTCAGCTTTTGGAGAGGACAACCAAAGTGATGATATTGATGTTGATATAAAATGCGAGACAGAAGCGAAGCTGCTACTGAATGAAATAATTCAGGACAATGAGGAGGATGGCAATAATGAGGAAACTGATGAAAAGGGTTTAGAGAATCTGCTACTTCCCGAAGAGCAGAACTCCCAGCAGATTGTGGAAAAAAATGGAGGAGTTCTAATTTCTGAGACAATCATCTGTACCTCTGATGATTCAGATCAACTAGTTCCTCATATCATGGCCAACTCAGATCGAGTAGTCCCTCACTGCGATGATATTCAGGAGCCAGTTGGGGACGATTTGGAAATTCAGGACGGTGCTCCTGCTGAGGAAGAAGAAAGCATCAAGCTTGACAAGTTGATGTCTCCTTGTCTCGTTAGTCCAATAATTCAGACAGAGAAGCATGAGGATGAGCAATTGGTTAAAGTCGATGTGTTCGAATGTGAAGAGTTCGCCATGGAAGTCCGTGAGTGGCACAAATCATTGTTCGAAACTTCTGTGGCTGCAAAATCATCAGAAGTGAATGCACCAAGCATTCAAGAATATGCTGATCTTCAAGAGCTAGTTGATGTTCATGTGATGCCAGAAGTGGAGTTTGTCGAAGGAGCTAGTGAATTGCTTCCATCTGCCATTACAGACAAGACTCCAATTCTTGTTAGCAAAATAAGCTCACGTTCTCCTCTTGCTGTGAAAGGTAAAGTTGCGCTTTCCCCGTTGACAGCTGACCGACTGCCAAAGTCTCCTGCGCTAGTGAAGTCGTCCGGTAAGAAGCAGTCCACGGTCAGAAAGATGGCTAATAAGCTGGACAACGACAAAGAAAACATGGATATTCCGTCCTCCCCATTTTCCGTAGCAGCTGACCAGCTACTCCCTGGGCAAGTGAAATCGTCAAGCAAGCAGCAGTCTGCACTGAGAAAGATGACCTTGCTCGGTGACGACAAAGAGAATATGCAGAAGAGTGGCAGAAAAGTTGAGCCAAATACAGAGAAGGCGAGAAAGAAGAACGATGAAGAGAAGACTACAGATGAGGAGAGAGTGCTGGAGTCCTTGCAAAAGAAAAGCCTCAGGCAGTTGAAGAAGATGTTCAAGGAAAAATTAGCGGTGCCCGAAACCGAAAGGAAGAAAGATGCTACTGAGGTATCCTGATTTCATACTTCTTGATGTTTTCCACTTGCTTTGTGGTTTGGTAACAATGTATCATTATGATTAATTGTTTCCTAAATGTGGAGCAACAATTAACTGTTTCGCAAATGTTTAACTGCAGCAGCAACAACTGGGGAGTGCAAGACCGGCTTTGCGAGTGCTGTCAGAAAACCAAATGGCTGCGGGTGAGGTAGAGGGTAACTAAATCTATGGTTTCAGGGGATGTATATGATTGATTGTGAGGACTTTTTTGATCTGGCGGGCGCAAACCTCGGTTTGCTTCTATATTGGGTTTTCTTATGATGTAATAAGATTCAAATGAAGACCGTGATTTGCTTAGTCTTTGCACTCTTTCCTAAAAATGAAGATTCAAATGAAGACCGTGATTTACTTGAAGTTGGCTTTCAGACCAGTTGGTTTTCATGACTTCTTGCGGAAATTTGCTTAGTCTTTGCACTCTATCAATTAATGTGCAGCAGTCAGGGTAGACTCCCTCGCAAGGACGGCATTTTGAGATCTCACCTGACTTTTTTGGCCTTCCAATTTTTATCTATTTTACTAATTTTCCATTCCTCCTTGATTTTGTGGATGAGAAAAAATCGAAATTCACGTATTGCCTCGTGCATATTCCCGAATTCTCACGGATAATATGGCAAAGCATAAAACCACAATTTCATGGATAAAACGGAGGCTGCTTATTCGTGGGTAATAATAATATATGCCTCCGGCCTATCTGCTCAAGAGCTCTGCAGCAGATTAATTTGTACAACAAAGTAGAAGACATTGTCAGGTTAAGCAATCTCAAATTGATGGACCTGCTCTGTAAATGGGCCGGGCGTTCAGAAAAGCCTTGGTCTTTGGTCCTCCTCTCCTGAGAACAAGCCGTCCGACCAAGTCTGATGCATGTAGTAGATCCACATAAATTCTCCTGGAAGTTTGGCATGCACTGTCAGGTTAAGCAATCTCAAATTGATGGATCTGCTCTGTAAATGGGCCGGGCGTTCAGAAAAGCCTTGGTCTTTGGTCCTCCTCTCCTGAGAACAAGCCGTCCGACCAAGTCTGATGCATGTAGATCCACAAAAATTCACCTGGAAGTTTGGCATGCTGAATTTCATGAAAGAGAGGGCTTAGTATCTGCTAAAGAGTATAAATAGAATCATGATCATTGTTAAGATAAGATCATGAGACGATGAAACACAAATCAATGGTATTTATTCAGCCATACCCTTGAACTGAGCAAGACTGTTGTCACGCGGCATTCTCTATCTTTACCTGCAGAACGATTGAACTCAGAACCACATCGAAGAATAGAATTTCAGGTAGAATTACTAAGCGTAATTCTTCTCAAGAGCATCACATTTGACAGGATAGATTTGCTGCTATCACATGTCACTACCATCTACTTATTCATCTTGGTGGCTTAACCAACTACTATACTTCCAACCAACCACGAAATTGTTGTCATTTTATAGACTCTAGTCACATGAGTTCTCATTAATATTATTTTGCAAAACTGACCTTGGAGAATGTATCCAAATAATTGTTCTAATAAATAAGAGCAATTTAATCAAGTACCTTATCAGACTTATACTACCCTGAAACAAATGGAGTTACAGTACCCCCCTAGATTTGGGAACAAACTACATATCGCAAGGAACGAAGTACATTTTGTGCAACGGCCCTTCCTATCTGATAAAAAAGGATCTTATGATTCTAAACAGACGTTACCAGAAATTGCAAATCCCAAGTTTGTCTAGGAAGAGCAGATCTAATTGTATTAGTGTCTTGAATTTATTTATTCTGTGATCTTCAAGAACATTACATTCCAAAACCATTTCTTCAAGCCTAGAACTCAATATTATGGTAATTGTCTATACCATCAGCTTTTTAGGGGTCAACTTGGTTTAAAAAGCTTCACCAGTCAGATTGAATGAAGCTGCAAATTCTTTCCCGGCTGTAACCGATGTCAATCCTAATTGAAATACAACTACTCACCATTTTGCATACTAAAATGAAGCTAAAATACAAGGTCAATTTCCAGCTGACAGTGTGCTTAGGTACAAAATGACATAAATCAAGATTCAATGCTCTATTTTAGGTAAACTGCAGACTTCAAGGTCATGCCAAGCATATTTCATGCATATGACGAGTGCATCCAATTGTGGATGAAGTATCAATGTCAGGTGATTTAGAGAGAAAATTTAAGGTCAGAATTTGAGTTCAGTGTAGTCAAGCTCCAATTAAGTAATTGCTACCCCTATCTAGCTTTTTGGATTTTATGCTTCCCCAGGCACTACATTGGTCCTGAGTCCAGATCATGTTGACTGGGATCGGATGAGAATAAATAACAATATGCAGACAGAAGAATGGTTAGAAATGAGTAGCATACCACATAATTCACACTTATCAAATTTCACCAGCCACGTGTCTGAACATATCTGAGCCACGGAGACTCTATCAACCCATACTCGAAACTGCTTTCCTAGCTGATCTCCATATGAGTTGGCCAACTCATCTATGCACTGAGAGAAAGGAATCTCTATTCCAGAAGGATGTACAAAAGTACCCATTGAATTCTGCACAGAAAATTAGTAAAATTTTCTTTCACCAAGTAAAATGGCAAGATTTCTTGAATTTACAGATAAAATGAGGTCATAGGCCCACAACATGCAATATGAGATGCCACATAAGCTCAAAACATAGAACATGTAGCTTTTGCATTGACAAGCCTCAGCATCATGAAATTACCGTAGAATCAAGAAATTTTTTGATTTATAGGAGAAAAGGCATTTTTTCTTAATTGCAGTAAATGGAATTGACTATGATGCAAGACCAATAATTGACAATTAAAGCTCACTTTTCCAGATTAGCTTGATGTGGCATGATATACATGAAGGATGTGTCTATTCTTTCCATTTGAACTCTTAATAAATGCAGGACAATGCATAATTCCTATACCAAGATCTTAAAATCATGTGTTTTCTACTGCCACAATTCCTTCAAATTTCATTAATTAATTAGCTTAAAAAAAAAGAAGCTAAGACTGTGGATACACAAGGTTACACTTGTGCTGAGTGTACCACAACAAATGCAGTGGACACAGGATGTGGGGGAAAAGGTGGATCAAACTTACAAAGTGTAATCTTAAATTATTAATAAAATGGTCGGACCTCTCAACTTCACCACGTCGCCATCTCTCATAGAACAGATAAAATTTCACTACTTCATGACCAGGATTGCATATTTCTACTGTGCATTTGAGAGGGTCCCATATGTCCCTTGGAGAAACATTTGGACCGAGACTGGAAGTCCCAATCGCTTGGATGATTCCAGCAGCACATCTTTCAGTTGCATGAATAATTTGATGGTTATTCTTAGCATTTTCTGAGTACCACTCCAATAATTCTTCCTGTGCATTGCTGACCTGCATGTGGTAGGAGTTACACCATGCAATTCACTAATAGGACTCTGATTTTAGACTAAAACTAGTAAATGCTACGAACCATCACACCATGTACTGCAGGGACAGTGAATAGCTCAGCATCGTTTCCAGAGTCACCACAAACAAGAGTATTAGAAGGGACACATCCCTTAGCTTCAAACTTCTTAAGCAAATAAGCAAGTGCCTGTCCCTTTCCAGCACGTCGAGGCAATACATCTAAAGCAATTCCACTGCTGTAAATTATTTTCACATCTAGCTGTCAATCAAATACAATACCAAACTAATAAGATTCTAGGTAAAGAAAAAAAATTCAGAGCAATGTTGTTATGACATTGGATTTCTCATATTGCAGATATGACTATATTTCCATTCTTACCCCATATTTCTCTAGACATTGTGGAAGATCTTTTATCACTTTCATGGCTTTGTCCTTCTCCACGTAAAAGCTAACCTTGTGAGGCCGTTGGTCTATTTCTGGCTGAATTTCAGTCCCGCCATTGTCAAAATTAGATAGAAAGGTTAATCTCAATAACAGACAACACTTTCTGACTTTAGGTTGGATGTCGCCAACTGTAATTGTGGAGAAACACATACAGTATGCAGCTCATGAAGCTCAGGAACCTATCCGGTAAACCAGAAAGCAATCTCAAGCTAGAATACATACCTGAGGAGTAAGTTCAGGAAACCTAGCTGTCTCTACTGTGACTATATTGCGGTTCCATTTCTGATTCAGATAACACTCCCACTCAGCATCCGGTACCATTGCCTCACCATACATGATTTCAGTTCCCACAGACATAATCGTGACATCAGGAGTCAGTAAGGGCCTCTTGATTTTCAACTGCTTGTAACTTGTTGGTGACCTTCCAGTGGAGAAGACTAGCAGAGAATTATCACGGTAAAAAGCTTCCCACAATGCATTAAACCTAAGAAGAGAGAGGTTCTCTGGATCAAGATGATCGACCTGCAACAAAGTATCTCAATTCTGCAACAAGAAGGAAAATGAAATTGATGTGCAACTGACAGAAAAGCTACCTACCATGGTAGAGTCCAAATCCGATACTATCATGAGGCGTGCAGCACCATCAAGCCGATCCATTACTTTCATGCACAAACTCTACAAGTAGGCAACAGAAGCAACTGCTAGTAGAATTAGTAAGCAAATCTGAAGCCTAAACAGGACAAAAGCTCTCCATAACTGTAAACTAACAAAAACTGATTCATACTTCCTAAAGATTGGAAATTCAAGCTAAGGTTATCCTCGAGGAAGCGAATGCCATGTTCTATATCCATTGGTTACAAACTATGATAAAATCTTCGTTGTTTCAAACTTCAAGCACACCATGAACGTCTTATGTAGGAAATGCATGGTTTTTCGACGATGCAACCATTCGTGAACAATCGAATTTACTCTCGACAACTACCCAATTTCATCAGCTAAGTTCTCAGATATCCCATGACGAGAAAAACAATACGCTGGTAGTAGAATACTATCCTACAAGCGAATTATAATCTGACAGTGCATAACCAAACTCGATTGCTCCATTCCCAGATATAAAGTCCAGCCTGGCTCAACCGAAATTGCAGCAACAGAGCAGCTAGTAAGCCACGCGATGGTTAACCAATCGCTGAGCGCATTTCCAACAACGCCACTCCTAAGAGAATCCATCATGTGCGCTCGGCGCATTAAACTATATTTTGAACAGAATGCACAGCCACTTCGACTAGAATTTCCTTCAAAAGCAACTCAGTTGGGTTTCATAGAAAAATACATTCGCAGAACAAAGAAAAAGAAAAGACCCTTTCTTTATGGGGATAACTCCCAAGTACACCGCACCTCCCATTACTAAAATGCAAATAACATGTTCTTGGTTCTTCCTCTGCAACTTCCACGCATAATTATACTCTATAAGCGAAACCAGAAGAACCCAAACGAGCATCGAAGCGGGGGACCAAGATCCTCCAAAGATCGGAACAATCGACACCGGACGGAACTCTTTGCGAATGCCAACCAAAAACACGGCCTTACTCACGGATACCCACCTGTTTTCTTCCGGAATTTGTGCTTCCGGAGAACGGTCCGGGAATTATCAGGGGACGACGAACCGCTATGCGAGACGAGTCGAACGAAGAGGAGAATGCGAATGGGGGGAGCGACGAAGGAATCGAACGAGGATAAGATCGGAGATGGAAAGCTATGGGCAACGAGAGAATCTTGAACATGGCTGGTGGCATACACCTGCTTGCTGCTCAGTGATTATTCTTTCGACTTTTGACACCATTATTATGCAATAATTCCAGAGCTTTGTAAAATTACAGATTTGCCTCTCCCTAAATTTTGACTTTTCATTATAGTCCTTGGTTTTTCGTCTACGTAAAAGCTGAAAGTATTAAATTAGCTGAAATTGGATTTGCCCCTTTCTTTTTCCTTTACCAGAATAACGTCTCTTGAATTTTCTTATCTTCTTTAACTATGCATTCTCCCTTCTTTTAACTTTATTAACCACGCGAGAAAAATTCTTTTTTCACCAGTGACAGACTGCACTAATGAATTTTTTTTTTCTGCAATAATAAGGTACATCATGTCATCAATGTCACTAGTTACATTTGTGTGCAACACACCAATTCCAGTAGTCAACATTCCACATTGGTCTATTGCTAACTAAATGTGTCAATTGGTCGGTTTGGTTGGGGTTCCCTCTTATAATTGGCTATAGATCTTTGTCCCCCAATTCGCATAGAATCCCAACTGAAAAAAAAAACGGCTCCAATCGAGTTAGATTCTCTTTTTTTTTCTTTTTCTTCCTTTTGAATTGTCTATTCATTTTTTTTGTCATCTCAACCCAAATTTAGAGAGTTAAAACACCATTCAATAACATCCCCACTGGTTGATTGCAACTCAGATGTAACTTCTGTACCCATTTTTGGGACTTGGATCTCCACCAAACAACGAATGAATGGCGAAAATCGGATGACAAAATGCAAACACATGATGTGAAAAATTTGTTGTCTCTGAAGCTCCTGTCCAGTCCTTGTTCAAGAAAGAAGGCAAACGTCAACCTGCAACTCCCCCGTATTTGCTTCGCTCTTCAATGATGCATTTCAATTCAAACTTCACAGCTCATTCCTTGTTATGTTGGCCGACCAACCACGACGAATGGCGAAATGTTATCTTCAATTCATGCACCTTCAAAAAAGGAGACTGCAGATGCATAAATGTAATTTACACAGACAAGTAACAGGTTTAATAGGTGAAATCTTTGCTTCTAGTCATCATGAATAATCAAGTGGGCAAATGCTAACGGGAGAAAGTAACTAGTTTAACAGGCGAAATGCTTGCTCTTGGCCGTGGACGCTCCGTAGTTGGGCTTCAAGGCCGTGCGCTAGGACGTTGACAAGACTCTTATGGTTTTTAATTTCGAAACAAGTTCAACAATGTGTTTAGGGTCGGATGGGGTTTATGATCCAAAACTGAACTGCCCCGTGGGAAGCTCGTTGTTTCACTTACTACCGGACTGAAGGGAAACTTGACCAGAAGAACCTGAAAGTTTTTGTTCAATTTAGGTTTCGGTTTGGACGGTTCTTTTTGACTGCTTATCATTAAGGGCTTGGAACATTCATACGAGTCAATCTGACTACCACGGGGAACATAAGGTATTTGTATATAACTCTTCCATAAGATAGAAATCGATCGAATCAGATCAGCAAGCAATATTACGCATCTATGAAAAATTTGAAAAAGAAAAATAGTCGCAGCATAATACAAATTCCCAATAACAAAAGCCCCCCGCCTCCCCCAAATGAGAAAAGAGAGTGTTAGGGCCTGCATGTTTTCACTTTTTTTTTTTTTTGTTTATAAATAGAAATTCTTTTTTTTTATTCCTAGGAACAAAAAAAGAACAGAAACGCATTTGGTTGCGTTTCGTTTTTTTTTTTTTTTTTCTCCCGAACTCAAAAAACGTAAACGAGAAAACAAAAAAAAAATTATTTCTCGTTCCAAAAACAATTTTGAAGAAACGATTTTTTGTTTCTTGTTTCTTCTTCTCTCTCTTCTCTTTTCTTCCTCTTTTCTTCTTCTTTTCTCTTTTGCCGGTCGCCGGCCTCGGCCATGGCCGGCGACCGGCCGTCGAGGGCCGGCGACGCCATCGAGGGTCGACGACTTCGCCGGAGCGTCGTCGGCCCTCGGCGAGGCCGAGCATCGCCGGCCCTTGGCGAGGCTCGAGCTCGCCCAGATCCGACGAGGCCGAGCGTCGCCGGCCCCGGCGAGGCTCGGGCTCGCCCAGATTCGGCGAGGCCGAGCGCCGCCGGCCCCCGACGGCGTTCGGCCTTGCCGGATTTGGGCGAGGCCGAGCTCGCCCGGGCCAAGGCGAGGCTCGGCGTCGGCCCGGGTGCGGCTTGCCGGATTTGGGCGAGCTCGAGCTCGCCCGCCCATGGCGAGGCGCGGCCTCGCCGGATTTGGGCGAGCCCGAGCTCGCCCGGCCAAGGCGAGGCTTGGCCTCGCCCACGCCGGCGACGCCGAGCCTCGCCTTGGCCGGGCGAGCTCGGCCTCACCTGGATCCGACGAGGCCGAGCCTCACCCAACGACGGCCAGGCTTGGCCTTGCCGGGGCCGGCAAGCCTCGCCGTGGCCGGGCGAGGCTGCCGGTCGCCGGAAGAAAAAATAAAAAAGAAAGCAAAAAATGAAAAATAAAATAAAAATATTTAAAAAAATTAAAAGAAACAAAAAAAGAACATAAATTTACCAAACGTGTTTTTATTCATTTTCTATTCCCGAAACAAGTTTACCAAACACATCTTTTTATTCAAAAATTGTTCTAAACAGAACCACTTTTTTCTATTTCTATTTCCTGAAACAATTTTTGAACAGAAACATTACCAAATGCGCCCTTAGTGTCTTTCCAATCACTATTCTCATTAATTCAGAAAATGAAAGGAATAAGAGCCTTGACATCTCCAGGAAAATCCTCAAATTTGGAGGTGTACCACCTCCGGGTGGCATTACTCCTGCCCAGAAGGTAGAAAGATGTGGCCAGAGACCAGGAACAAGAATAAAAACTGGGAAATGAATGAAATCCCCACAAGATCTATGACCCAGCCAAACAGTCCACCCTTGGAGATCTTGTACTCTCCCTCACCCTCTTTCCTCAGTTTGGAGAGGAGGATATGGTGGTACAAGTTGCCGGTTATCCCGATCAGGAAAAGCGCTATTCCCGGATAGAGCAGGTCCACCGGTGGCTCAGGAAGACCCTGGGACAGGTGTTGCAAGTAAATCAGCGACACGGTTGAGAGAAGTAGATGAAAGAGATGACCTCGTCCAATACCTGAGAAAAGGTCTAGGTTGAAATGAATTTGCTCGAGAAACTATAGGAGCGAAACAGAAGCTTAGGCCGGTTTAGTTCTTCAGGATTCGCCATTTTATTCTCATTTGTGGACTGAAAAGAGTAGTCCTAATGTTACATTTTGCAACATTTCAAGAAGGGTTTTCAAATCGGAATTTAAGCTGCAAACTGCAGACTGATGAAACAATTTTATGTCTGACAATTTCAAACGATAACGTGAGATTTGGATTACGACATATCTCATCGTTGTATGCTTAAGGAGTATCCCTCTGAAGCGCCCGTTAACATGACCCCCTTGTAAATAAGAAAACCAAAGACATACATATCAAAAAACAAATGGCTTTGAGGGTTGCTTTAGGAGAAATAATGGAAAAGAGAGAAGTGCAGCTTTACGTCAAGGATTCACTTAAAGAAATGGAGGGAGATCGCAGATCGGAGGATCAGGAACCTGAGGTCCCCGTCGGGGAAGATCAAGAAGAAGCGAGTCCCGCGAGGAAAGCCAGTGAGTAGAGGAGCAACATCCTGGTCCTGCTCGGGACTTTACTGTTGGCAGTGAGGGCCAACTTGGAGTATGCAGGTGAACTCCTCTCGCCTCTGACAAGCCCACAATGGCCAGCGAGGCCACGATCATCACTGACGCAGCCATCGTGAATACCGACGGAGGCAGTGGGCATACGAAATTCATCGACATTACCATCCCCTCTCTAGTGTATTTTTCTGCAGCTGAGATGATGACTCTTTGATAAGCAAGTGATGATCTGGGTTGGAATTGCGGCATGTGATGGAACAGGATTTACAAGTGAACTGAAGTACGTAAGCTGATTACACGAAACCAACCACCCTCACCACGGCCACCACCATGACAACGACGACCATGACGACGACCACGGCGACAACGACACCGACACCTACGACTCAACCAAAACAGCAGCAACAAGAAGTCAACGACAACAAAACACGCATAAATAGGATAGTCTGCAGTAGCAGAAGCCCAAGAAAAAGCTGGTTAACTTGGCCACTATGTCCGAGGCTTCCCTTTTTATGCCCACATCCGCGGTGTCCATATGCAGAAAATGTCACCTTCTCTGTAAACGGATTTTCCTATCCGTGCCATTATTATGAGATTCGAGATGGAAAGCGATAGGCATGAGAGTATTATTGAAGACGGGGCATTGAAGGTGGTGTACACCCGCTTGCCGGTCGGTGGACACCACTTAGCTGTTAAGTATTAAATGAAAGTAGATTTAAATCCTGTTTCTTTTACCAAAATAACATCTCTTAAATTTTCTTAGCTTCATGAGCCATGCATCCTCTCTGTTCTTTTAACTTTATTAACCATGTAATAGAGGCACCTTTTTGTCAAGAAAATTGAACAGCTTCATTTCCAGGTGATATTTGACTGTTATGTAGATAGAAAAACTTATAACTACTACGAAAGGCAAAATTTAGAGGGGTAATCCGTAACTTGACAACATTCAGGACTATTGTAGTATGGTGGCCAAGTTGAGGACGGTCATTTAAAACTATTCAAAATTCAGGCGTTATTGTGCAACCATTGTTAAATCTATGGTGGAGGAAGAGTATCAAAAAAGTCATAAATCTATGGTATTGGTATAAATTAAGTTCTAAACCTTTCGATTAAATCAATTTAGTTCTAAATCTTTTCATATTAGTACAAATTCAGTCATCCAGCCAAATTTGGCCAATTGGCACAAACATGGACGCCGGCCAGCCGATGAACGCTAACAATTTTTAAATAATTTTTTTTTATTTTTTTCAAAAAAATTATTAATTTTTTGCCTTTTCTCTTTCTTCTCCTTCGATAGTGGCCAGCAAGCCTCTAGCGAGGGTCACAGCCCTCGCCTTCCATTGGCAAGGGCTTCGCGGCCCTTACTTGGCCTTGCCTAGGGCCACAAGCAAGGCGGCTTCACCTATATCTGGGCAAGGCCAACCTCGCTTGCAACCCTTGCCTAGTGGTTAGCAAGGGTTTGGCAGCCCTCACCCAATGGCTGACGAGCCTCACCGACCACTACAAGGAATCCAAGGCTCGCTGCCCACTACAAGAAATCCAAGGAGGAAGAAGAGGAAAAAGAAAAGGAAAAAAAATAATAAAAATTATTAAAAATTGCCACATCATTGTTGGCTAGACGGCTAGCATCGATGTTAGCATCGGCTAGCTATAAATGGCCAGTTGGACTGAATTAGTACCAATGTGAAAAAGGTTTATGATTAAATTGATCCAATTTAAAATTTTAAAACTGAATTGGTATTAATGTCATAGGTCTATAACTTTTTTGATACTTTTCCCTCTACGACGGTTTTAAGTAATTATCCTTCATTTTCTTCATGGGAAATTAAACTATGGATATCGAAGAGTTAATAACTACTTTTGAGGCCAGGAGATGTTTTATACAATTTTATATACATGTATCACAAAAATAAATTCCCCGTCACTTTGTCCTACTTGCATTCTACTTGCATTAGCACGCAAATAAAAAATAAAAAATAAAAGGACAAAGAAGATTAATCGGAAGCCTGTTTTTCTTTGTAATTTGTTTTTTTTTCATACCAATGATGGACCACACTAGCAAACTTTTTTTTCTGTAATTGAGTGGAGCATTAATAAGACACATGATGTCATATAAATGTCCCTAGCAACTTGGAAAATTTCACGTGTCAATTTTATTCAGAATGAAACATTACATGACTCTTTCTGTAAACGAAAATCCATTGAACCAGCGTCCTCCAATCACCACTCTCATCAATTCAGAAAATGAATGGAATAAGAGCCTTGACATCTCCAGGAAAATCCTCAAACTTGGAAGTGTACCACCTCCTGGAGGAATAACTCCTGCCCAGAAGGTAGAAAAATGTGGCCAGAGTCCAGGAACAAGAAAATACTGACTGGGAAATGAATGAAATCCCCACAAAATCTATGACCTCAAACAAGTAATGTGGACAAATGACCCAGCCAAACAGTCCACCCTTGGGAATCTTGTACTCTCCCTCACCCTCTTTCCTCAGTTTGGAGAGGAGGATATGGTGGTACAAGTTGCCGGTTATCCCGATCAGGAAAAACGCTATTCCCGGATAGAGCAGGTCCACCGGTGGCTCTGGAAGACCCTGGGATAGGTGTTGCGAGTAGATCAGCGACACTGTTGAGAAGAAGTAGATGAGAGAGATGACCACCATGGAGTTCATGCCCATTCGTCCACTGAACTTGTGAATGAACAACACCTGAGAAAAGGTCTAGGTTGAAATGAATTTGCTCGAGAAACTACAGGAGCGAAACAGAAGCTAAGGCCGGTTTAGTTCTTCAGGATTCGCCTTTTAATTTTCATTTGAGAACCGAAAAGAGTCGTCCTAAAGTTACATTTCGCAACATTTCAAGAAGGGTTTCCAAATCGGAATTAAAGCTTTAAACTGCAGACTGATGAAACAAATTTATGTCTTACAATTTCGAACGACATATCTCATTTTCTTGTACCAAATATACTTTTAAGAAGGAAGGGTTTCGCAACGTTGAAGAATGTCTCGACACACTGGCAGGCATGCTCAACGAGTATTTCTCTGGAGTGCCCGTTGACATGACCTTCTAGGGAATACGAAAACCAAAGGCATACATATCAAAAGGCAAACGGCCTTGAGGGTTGTTTTGGAAGAAGTAATCTAAAAGAGAGAAGTACATCTTTACCTCGAGGATTCTCTTGAAGAAATGGAGGGAGATCGCTGATCGTAGGACCAGAAACCTGAGGTCCCCATCGGGGAAGATCAAGAAAGAAGCGAGGCCCGCGAGGAAAGCCGGCGAGTAGAAGAGCAACATCCCGGTCCTGCTCGGGACTTTCCTGTTGGGAGCTGGGGCGAACTTGGAGTACTGCAGGTGAACTCCTCTCGCCTCCGACAAGCCCACAATGGCCAGCGAGGCCACGATCGTCACCGACGCAGCCGTCGTGAACACCGACGGAGGCGGTGGGTATACGAAATTCAGTATGGTCGATATCGCCATCCCCTCTCTAGTGTGTTCTTCTGCAGCTGAGATGATGACACTTTAATAAGCAGGTGGTGATTTGGGTTGGAATTGCGGCATGTGGTGGAACGGGAATTAACAAGTGAACTGAAATACGTAAGTTGATTATGAGAAGTTGAGAAGTCACATTTTTCTCGTGGCTACAGCTCTGAGGCCAACTCAGCCAAAAAAACATCCATTGATTCTATGACACGTACACGACGGCACAAATCAATGTCTTCTTCCTTCACCCTCTCTTTCTTCTCGTTAAATTAATGTCTCGAGTTTGAATTCGGATGACAATTTATTAAATCAAATTTTATTAATAAAAATTTCCCAAATAAAAGAAATTTCGTTGGTCTCCGAAAAGGATTACAAAAAGAGGAAATAAAAAGAAGAAACGAATTTCTTCTTTTCTACATAAGCTTGCCGAAGGTCGTTACCCAGGTGAGGCCCAAAAGTCAAGGCCGGCGCGCACACAACTTTCACGCCTGGATTTCTTTTTCGGCCATGCAAACGAAAGAAAGAAGTCTGCACGTGAAACAGAAGGAACACACATATAAAAGGGATGTGGACCCTTCGTAGAAGAGTGAAGCTGCCGAAGCCCTCTGCACGTAAAAAAAACTCAAGGAGCGCCGCCTGCTGAATCCTACAAAGAATATACGTACGTAAAAAAAAAAAAAAGACGACGTTCTTGTATTGACATATGTAGAGCGTTTTCATTTGAGCTTCAACGCCTGGTGATTTTTGTGCAACAAGTTTATAAATACTTTGGATTTTTGGAAATTTAGGTATGGAAAAAATATTTGAGTGTGTGAATGATTGTAAACTTTGAAGACGATTATAGTAGATTATTTCTACACGGTTCTAAAGGTGGACGAGGTACCGATACTCGAACCAAACCACGTGAATTTCTGTTGTCATTATTATTTCTCGTTTGTTTCTTTGGCAATTTCGCATTGATATAAACTGCAAGATCTTGTCATTTCGCGTCTTATATTCCAACACTCTCTTGCTCTCTCTCTCTTTCCTCCGCCCGACCCCTTTTCTCTCTCTTTTGTTTTGTCTTGTTTTTTGTTTTTCATTTTTTTTTTACACTATAAGTCCTAAAACTTATAAAAAATCCAACCAAATCCTAAAATTTCTTAAATTAATGTTATCGAGTTCTTTTAATAGCACTGTCAATTTGTCTAAAGGAAAATGCTGATGAAATTTTTAAATTAATTTATTTTCCTACGTGACATTTTTTAATCACTTTTTGCTTTAAATCTTATTTAAATAAAAGCAAAAAAACTAAAAAAAGTTAGATAACTTTTAAAAATTGGAAACAAAAAATAGTTGCAGGAATCGTGGTTGCCCTAGCCACCACAAGCAAAGGCGGCAAGCCCTTGTCACTGCTGCCCCGTTGCCAAAAAGGGCCTATAGGGGTCGGCCAAAGCCTTAGCTGGGGCTGGCGACCCTTGCATAGGGGCCCTTGCCTATCGTCGGCAAGGGCTACCAGCCCCCTTGAGGCCCCAATGACCCTCACCGGCCATTTCTAGTGACGGGGGTGGCGGCGACAAGGGCCTCTCACCCTTTTCCATAGTTTCATTTTGTTTTTTCATTCTTTTTGTTTTTTGGAAAAAAATATTTTATTGAATTAATATTTTGGTCAAATAAATTAGAATTTAAGCCATGTTATCATGATGTAAGAGAGAAAAAATATTAAAAAAAAAGCAACGTCAGCATTTTCCATTAGTCTAAATGGTAGTGATAACCTTAGAATTTGATTCAATCAATTTGACAAGTTTTAGAACTTAATTACTCTTCTTGATTATCCTTTTATAACAAGTTTTAGGACTTCTTGTGAATATATCTGTTTTTTTTCTTCTTCCTTTCACTCTGATGGGGACAACCACAGACGTAACCACCACCTCCTCATTGCTCATCTCAGTCCACCACCTCGCCGCCATCTCAATCCTCCACTATCAAGCTCGAGCTTGGCCAGCAAACTTAAGCCTCATATTTTAGATCTAAGGTCGAGTGAGCCCTAGATTTGTGAACTAGAGCTCAACTCGACCTCAAATCTGGGTTGGTTCAAGGTCAATGGTGAGGTGGAGACAATGGCGTGGTTCATCGACGCGTGTAGGACCTCGACCTCCTGGTCGACGCAGGTGTGAATGTAGAGGATGTGAGAGGACTTGAACAGGAGGCGGCAGCGCTGAAGGTCAGAGAAGAAGCGGGCAAAGATGGAGGCAAGCAAAGGCGGGGTGTCTGAGGTCAGGCTCAAGGTCAAGTCGGAGAAGGGAAAAGGAGTTAGGCGAAGGGGAGAGAAAAAGAGAGAGGTGAAGACAGGGAAGAGAGGGTGCGGGAGGGAGAAGTGGAGATAGAAATTGACTTGTGGGGCCGTGTACAACACGTGTCCTAAAATAAATGGATTTATTTTTTGCTAAGTTGGCTTCATAGCTATAGCCAATATTTTCTCGAAAGAGAGTGCAGGGGAGTCGGCATTTGGGAGAGAGAGGAGATAGGAGAGAGAGAAAGAGAGTGCAGGGGAATCTCGGGAGAGAGAGAGAGGAGAGAAGAGAGAGAAGAGAGCATGCAGGGCAGTCTGACGTATGGGCCCACTTCGGACACGTGCCATCATTTTAGATCCCTTGTGTTGGCTACGTTTTTAGAATCGACCCGAGAGGTTTCCAAAGGACAATCGCAACTCACCCGTGGACCTTCATCTCTCACTCAGATTCCCACCAAGTCTTCACACCGAAGATTGCAAGGGCGGGCGAAATCATCATTGAGCCATATTATAGAAGTTTGTTCCATTATTTATGTCGGTAAACGATAGTTGACATTATATCGGTAGTTAAGGCGGTGCGATCTCGTCCGCCAATAAAATTTTAGATCAATTATGTAATCCGAAACTCTTAACTATAAAAAGGTGTCCTCCTTCATTTGTAAACATCCACTATTTCCACAATATAAAGCAAAGCTTCTTTCCATAGCTCTTTTCTCTAAATTCTTTTTCTCTTTATAATCCGAGTAAGGTATGCGAGTGAGCGTTCAACTGAGCAAACAGCTTAGGTGCTTCAGCGATCCATTCCGATCCTAAACCGAATCAACAACGCGATCACGATCCCAATCGAACAGGAAACATCTAATATTTTCTCGAATGAAAGTCTGGAGCAGAGAAAACCCAAGAAAAAGCTGGTTAACTTGGCCACTGTGTCCGAGGCTTCCTTTTTATGCCCACGTCTGCAGTTTCCATATGTAGAAAATGTCACCTTCTCCCTAAACGGATTTTCCTATCCGTGTCATTATTTTGCTTTCCTTCTTAAGCATGTCATAAATACTCGGACGCCCGATCGGCCAGCCAGGACACACCGTCGTTTTCGATCCGATGTAGCTGTCACGGTCAGCTGTCTTTCAATTATCACCGACAAAACTCAAGACACAAAGCTGCACCAACAACCACCATAATACCATCGATTCATAAAGTACTCGAATAGCACCACCGATATCACGGTACATAATCATGAATAGCCTGTTGCATTGGAAGAACAAAATAAGCGAAAGCTCAGCTGGATGCTCTCTTCAATCGTTGATTTAAATGCATGACTTTAAGTCGTAACTTGGATTAGAACATCTAAATTTCGATTGTTTTTACATTGTAATGATTTATAAAGGGATACGACAATCTGTCATAATCAAGAGTAAAATGTTGCTACCACTCTAGACAATCATAGAAAAATCCATCTTGCTATATAATTCTTATGATTAATCTATTAGCCATATAATTCTACACTCTTCTACTAAAATGCTCCTACCACCTACTTTTATACAATTCAATTCCTTATCTCATGTGGTGATAGACTTAAGTCATGGGTAAATTGCAATTGAACCAATCTATAGCGTAGCTTCCTGTACTAAAAATGCAAATGAACCGTTCTCTGCTCTTCCTTAGCGACCTCCGTGCAGAACATCAAAAAACCGAAATCAGAAAAAGCGAAAGAGCATCGACATGTAATTGAGATTCTTCGAATATTGGAACAATTAAAACCAGACGGTTTTATGATACGATTAAGAGATCAGAGATGGAAAGCGATAGGCATGAGGGTATTATTGAAGACGGGGCATTGAAGATGGTGCACACCTGCTTGCCGGTCGGTGGACGCCACTTAGACTAGACAAAATGAGATCCATACTGGATATCATTCACATGTTTTTACCCAGCTTGATTGCACTTAAAAGGGAATGTGTTTTCGGGCTAAATGCTCAAAAATGTCCCTAAACTTTTAGTATGGTTCTACAATTGTTCCCGAACTTTGATAAGCTACATACTATCTCCCTCAATTTCGGTGCCATTGTATTATTGTCCTATAACTTTGAATTTTATTCTAGCCTCTAATTTTTCGTCAGCTTAGCTGTTAAGTATTACATGAAAGTAGATTTAACTCCCGTTTCTTTTGCTAAAATAATATCTCTTAAATAATCTTAACTTCATGACCATGCATCCTCTCTGCTCTTTTAACTTTATTAACCACGTAATTTAGGCACTTTTTTTGTCAAGAAAATTTGAAAAGCTCCATTTTCAGGTGATATTTGACGGCTATGCAGATAAAAAAACTGACAACTATAATGAAAGGCAAAATTTAGAGGGGTAATCCGTAACTTTACAACGTTCGGGACTCTTGTATTATGGTGGCCTAGTTGAGAACAGTAATTTAAAACTTTTCAAAATGCAGGGGCTATTGTGCAACGATGCCCAAATCTGTGGGGGTTTTAAGTAATTATCCTTTATTTTCTTAATGGTAATTAAACTATGGATATCGAAGAGTCAGTGACTGTTTTGAATCTACAAGACTTTTTATCCGATTCTACATACATATATCATAAAAATAGACTTCCTCACACTGTTCTAATTGCGTTCTACTTGCATACAGGATGCAAACCAAAAAATAAAAGGACAAAAAAGATTAATTGAAAGCCTGTTTGTCTTTGTAATTTGGTTTTTTCAAGCAATGATAAACCACATCAGTAAACTTTTTCTGTAATTGAGTAGATCATTAATAAGGTACAAGATGTCATATCAATATCCCTAGCAACTCAAAAATTTATTATGCGTCAATCTTACTCAGATTGAAACACCGGGTATAAGCCTGCGCATGACTCTTTCTAAACGGAAATCCAATGGACCAGTGTCCTTCCAATCACCACTCTCAACAGTTCAGAAAATATATGGAATAAGAGCCTTGACATCTTCAGGAAAATCCTCAAACTTGGAAGTGTACCACCTCCTGGTGGCATGACTCCTGCCCAGGAAGTAGAAAAGTATGCCCAGAGTCCAGGAGCAAGAATAAACCGTCTGGGCAATGAACGAAATCCCTACAAATTCTATGGCTTCAAAGAAGTAGTGCGGGCAAATGACCCGGCCAAACAGACCACCCGTGGGGATCCTGTACTCTCTGTCGCCCTCTCGCCTAAGCCTGGAGAGGAGTATGTGGTGGTACAAGTTGCCAGCCATCCCGACCAGGAATAGCGCTATTCCCGGATAAACCAGGTCGACCGGTGGATGGGGAAGACCCTGGGACAGGTGCTGCGAGTAGATCAATGTCGCGGTTGAGATGAAGTAGCTGAAAGAGATGAGCACCACGGAGTCCACACCCATTCCTCCACTAAACTTGTGAACAAACAAGACCTGAGGAAAAGTTTTATAGTTGAAATGAATTTGCTCGAGAAGTTATACAAGTTGCCGGATTCCTCGCTTCCTTTTTCATTTGAGAACTGAAAAGAGTTGTCCTAGAAATGCATTTTGCAACACTTTGAAAAGGGTTTTCAAATCTGAATTCCACATATCACATAACTCTCTAGTGCTAACATATTTCAAAGAAGGAAGGGTTTCGTATCCTTGAAGAGTGCCTCAAGGCAGTTGTATTCTCAACGAATAAATCCCTCTAGAGTGCAAAAACCAAAGACATAATCATGTCTGTCCAAAACCAAAACGGCCTCGAAGGTTGCTTTGGAGAAGCAATAGAAAAGAGAGAAAGTTGTAGCTTTACCTCGAGGATTCTCTTGAAGAAATGGAGGGAGATGGCCGATCGGAGGACCAGGAACCTGAGGCCCCCGCCGGGGAAGATCGCGAAGGAAGCGAGGCCTGCGAGGAAAGCTGGCGAGTAGAGGACCAACATCCCGGTCCTGCTCGGGACTTTCTTGTTGGCAGCGAGGGAGAACTTGGAGTACTGCAGGTGAACTCCTCTCACCTCCGACAAGCCCGCATTCGCCATCGAGGCCGCAGTCACCACCGACATGGCCGTCGTGAACAGCGACGGAGGCGGCGGGTATATGAAATTCAGTATCGTCGATATAACCATCCCTTCCCTGGCGTTTTTCTCTGCGGCGGCCGAGATGACTCTTTGATAGCCAGGTGGCGAGTCTGGTCTCAATTGGAATTGGGGTGTGTGGTGATCAGGAAGTACACGTAGGCTGAAATTTATTGGGGGGGAAAATGTCAAGAAAAAATAAACTTTAGGGAAAATATGCTTATAACAAATTTACCCTAAATTATTTTTTGACCATGAAAAACCCCAAACTAGTAAACTGTGACAAATTTACCCCGACTAACTATAAAAACCCTAAATGATACATTTATGACAAATTTACCTCAAACTAATTTATTCGATTGCCAAAAAACCCCAAAATGGTAAATTTGTGACAAATATATCCTCTACTAAATTGGATTAATACCACAAAAAAAATCACAAAAATTGTAAACTGTGACAAACAGAGTGTAAAATCCTAAATTGGATATCTGGTCAATCCGTCGCATGTCATTTACCTTTATTTTATAATAAAATTTAACAAAAACTAACATAGGGTAAATTTATCATAAATGTACCAGTTTGGGGTAAATTTGTCAAATATATAATAGTTTGAGGTTTTTGGTGGTCAAAAAAATAGTTTGGGGTAAATTTATCACAAGTATACCAATTTGGGGTTTTTTAGGATATTAACCCTAAACTTTACCTAATGTAACAAATTTATCTCGAACTTTTTTTATGACACAAAAAAAAAAACCCTAACTTTATCAATTGTGACATATTTTTGTGATATAAAAAACCCCAAACTTATACTCACGTGACACATTTATTCTAAACTATAGGATATTTTCATCTTTTAATTTTTATTTTTATTTTGTTTTCTTTTTCTCTCTTTTTTTCTCCTCTCTTCCCTCCAACGAGGGCGACCCTCCCCCAACACCGATGAGGGCCGCCCTCACCTAAGCTAGCTTCCCTCCGCTGGCGGCAAAGGGAAGAGAGAAAAAGCAAAAAAAAAAAAGGAAAAACAGAAAAAGAAAAGAAAAAGAAAAAATCTAAAATTAAAAGACAAAAAATGCCTTCAGCCATAGAATTGGGGTAAATATATTGAAGTCGATAAAGTTTGAAGTTTTTCGTATTACAAAAAAATTCGAGATAAATTTTTCATATTAAGTAAAATTTAAAATTTTTAATGACTTCTTTCCTAATAAATAAGAACTCAACTACCCCTGCGACTACGTCAACAGAATAAGTCGGTAGTAGTAGAAGGTGTAATGACTATATGTGCAACTCTTTTGCTTGCTTTCGGACGCAAAATTTCAACTCGCGTTCACCTGCAATGTCGTGTGAAAAATCTGTTCTTATAACTGGATGGAGGCAGAGCACGTAATGGCTCGACCGTAAGGCCTAAATCAGCTCTCGAGGATGCCCGGCGACATTGATACATCTCACCACCATGCTCGGCAACATTGATACGTCTCTCAACCATCACCCGGAAACTCGAAAATGGAAAGTCGAAAAATGGTACCACCCCGACCCACCGCAACACCATTCCATAGGCCTCGTCATCCTTCTTACTGCACCAATGTAATTTGCCGGTGATCACGGCTACGTCAAACGACAAATTAGAACTGCTGACGACGAAAACATTCCCGGTCAATCAACAGTCGACTTGAGGCCCACCTGCCACCTTCTTAGACCTAATTCTACATAAATATGCTTCGTGGTCTACGGTACTAATGATTTCACTCCCGCGGAACCGCACCTAGCAACCAAGGGGATCAAATTTGAACTTGGACGACACATAGATTTGCTATCCTCAATAAAATAGTCAACCCATGGTCACCTTTGATCCTCTTCGATTCAGATGACCAAGGCCCGAATAGATCTACCTGCGCCATCGTATCAAATTCATATGCACAAAAGATTTAAAAGCAGCAGACTAAAAATTCAAGACTATTGAACATGCTGGAGCGTTGCTATCTTAGTATGGCATGATGACATTAAGAATACTTAAGCAGTGTGAATGACCAAACCACCTCTTTTACAACAAGCTAACTGTCGAGAGGATCGGTGGTGGGCCAAATTCTGCAGGCCGACTGTAAAGCTTTTCTTGGAAGACAAGAACCAGCATCCTACATTAACAATTTTACAAAACCCCCATACACTAATACATTCGGGGCATAGACACAAACAAAGAATCAAATTGAAAATTTAAGAACACACACCTATACCCTCTATACAACACCCACCCCAAAATTGGTATTCATTGATTACAATGTAGTAAACCAATCCCACCAACCTCCTCTCAGAGAGGGATGCCTAAAGGTCAGCAAAAGAAGGCCCAGTATAAAGAATATCACAATCCATCAATCACGTCCTTTTAGCACCATGCCATTATACACCACTAGCTCTTCCAATGGCAGAGTCTAAGCTTGAACATGTGGAGCTCCTTCCTGACAAAGTGAGATGTCACTGCCCTCAACACATCCAATGAACTAGCGGAGGCTTGGCTTCTAGTTGTAGATTCTCACAGGCTTCTCAAACGTGTGACGATTCTGCAAAATTGAACATTCTCATAAGCTTCTTTTCTTCAAATTTTTTTATGAGATGAATTTTCTTTATTTGGCAGAGGGAAAAGGAGATTTTCAATCCACTGCTATTGCATAGAGGTCACACTAATCGAAGTTTTTGTTTATCTAGCCAAAATAATTCCATCATGTAGAAGTAATCGACAATGCCATAAGACTCTCCATTGCAAATTTTAAAATCTTAGGAAATTGTTATAGTGGGGTTAGAGTAGCAGGTCAATGGAGAATCAGCGTGGCTATCAAAGGTAGAAAGGGCAGATCCTATGCGATAAGACGAGCAAACTAAAGCAGAATGATAACAGAAAAGGGCAATGAGGCAGACCAATTAAAGTATAGTGCAAGAACTTAGGATGACAAGGATAAGTGTGAAGGCAAATTTGACGGCCAGTGTTGAAGCTTTGAGCAAAATAAGGGGAACCCACTTTAGGCGGATTGGATACAAATTAAATGTAACTGAGGCCAGGCGAGTGGTGGCTGTAAGGTTGCTTGCACTTGGTGTTAGACAGAATACAAACTCATTCTATGCACCTAAACCACACAACTCAATTCTGTTCCTAAAAAAAAAAAAAAAAAAAAACCTGTTCCTTGAACCATCAATGCAACCTCACTGGGTTGTATCTATAACACGTTCCCTTTCAGTAAAGGCCACCAAGGCTCATCGGTATCACTCCCAGCTATCAAATGAGCATATGAAAGAGGGAGGGGGGGAACCGGATCAAACATGCCATTACCCACCTTCGTTTAAGTCCCCAAGAGAAAACAGCAATTTTTCGATGTTCATTGCACTGGTCAGAATTTGATCATGCACAATAGACTATTTCGGAAAAACATCTAGTACCTAAGCAAGGGAGAATAGATCCTCAAAGATATGTCCTTTGCTTATCATTTCATCACCCATATCCTAATTCCTTTACCCAAAAAAAAAAAAAAAAAACACAGAGCTTGTGAAAAACTACCTGATTGACAGCATATGACCTTTTTGGAGCATTATCAGTATGTTCCAGTCCAAGATACTGCTCCCAAGCCCCATAGACATCCCTCCTCTAGGAAATCACAGAGCAGTAGTCATTAAATGACTCCAAAAGTTGCATTTAATTAAAGAAAGCATGAAGACAAATGGTCGGATTTCCTTTTCTCTGTGTGTGTGTGTGTGTGTGAGAGAGAGAGAGAGAGAGAGAGAGAGAGAACCTGAAAACGAGTAGAAAGAACATCAGTGTCTTCAAGATACTCCGGACGACCCAGTGACAGAAATGCAAACCTCCACTGACACATTATAGAAGAAAAAGAGAGAATCATGTGATGGCCAGTGATAGAGATGAATCATGAAAAGAAGAGTAGAAAGGCATGACATGCGTTATGTACTATCCATCAAGAGTGCCGGCCCTGACAGTAAATCTCAGCTCATCAGTTGAGCACATTATGAGCCAGTTTACCTTAACCTCAACACACTATACCTTTGCAAATTCTTCATCTGGAACCTGCAGTTTTTTCTGTATACGAACTTTAATATCCGATAGGGTCTCGCCTTCATGGATAACCAGAAAAAAGGGTTCCCCAAAATTCTGAACCTATTAAAAAATAAAAAATGATTCAATACCAAGCATTACAAGGCACAATGGAGAAGAACCGCATGAGATCAAAAATCTGAGTAGTGTCCAAAGGAAGAATATGCCTGTCCACTCATCATCACCTGGTTTTGAGTAGTATCCTTCATAAAATGATAAACATGAATAAGACGATCATGAGGACCAAGGTTCTTCTCCTCTTCAGGAATCTGCAGAGATGAAGTGTGATGTTAACATACTACAGGAACCTAATAACCACCCAGATAAACCGACAACTGATCTCATAAGCAAGGGCGACCATCAACAGAAACAACAATGTGCAAAATAACACAAGATCGCTTGTCATAAAAAAAAAAAAAAAGATTACTCAATCTACTATGCTTTTCTACCTACCTTCCAAAGTTCCACTGATTAAAACAAAATTTAGATTCAGGAAAAAGTTAAAAACCGGATGGACATACAACAAATTCTGTGTGAGGAGGAGCAGTTTAATAGCAGAAGGGATATGCTTATGAACATAGTTTGCAAGTTACCTCCTCTGCACGCAAAGTCCAGTATTGGTCATTTATATTCTCAATCTTTTCATTAAGTGGGAAAATCTGCAGGCAACATAATTGCAATTCTCAATGAGGAAAAGAAAATTAAATAGCACACAAAGATTAGAATCAACTCCAACAGCAAACACTTTGACAAGGGTCCCATTAATGACCTTGTAGATCTTGTGATAAAAAACTTCAAGCAACCTCAGTTCGGCACTTGGATGGGATAAATCCACCTGCATGAATGAGAAATTAGTAAAATGAGCCAAAATCCTCCTGAACATGTGCAAGAAAGAATTATGGACCTTGCAGACATGAATTAGATAAGTAATGTAGAGTGGAAATACTCTTCATGCTTGCAAATATAAACATGATGTAGATTTGAAGTTTGAACTGATCAAGCACGACATTTATGACTTTAAAAGCAGAAATATTTAGAAAAGGAATTCTTGGATTACCTTTGTCTTAAGGTCATTTATAACATCACCAACAGTGCATTGTTTTGGCAACCTTATGGAATGAATAACAACCTGAAAATGCAAGGTCCTATTAGGGGGATCACTTTTAATAGAGGACCAAGCTAGGGAAACAGACATAGAAAGTAAACATAGAAATGTAAATCTTGAAGACTGCACTTACTTCATCTTTAGTTGCATGATGAAAAGCCACCTTCAGAGTTTTCAAACCTTGCAGTTCAGGCAGGGGGATATCCAAGACTTCATAATAAAGGATATCTGAAGTCTAGCAACATAAAAGACAAGCAAAGTCCCTTTCAGCTCCCACAACACAAAGGTCTACAGAATAACAAATAAATCTGAAAGAACTCCCAAAAGCTACACCAGTCTTAAGGAAACCTGATTATAGTGAACAAGCATGTCACACAAGTGCTCTGCTCCTCGATACTTGATTGGTTGAGGTTTAGGTTGTTGGGAGTAGCAATTATGAGGTGTTAGCCTAATTTTGGATGGATCATTTAAACCAAGATGGTGGGCCACTCTTTCCACGACATCATCATAGTTATGAAGCTTCGACCTACAAAATTAGAAAATATATATATAAGTGGAAAAAAATCTGAAAACATTATCCCAGCCCTTGACCCCACTTTTATGGCCCCGTCTATGCAGACAAGACGCACTTGGCTCAAAGGAGAGAGAAAGTGGGATTTACCCAAAATAAGGTGTTTGTACAGCTTTCCTCTAACTTTTAGAATAGGAAACAGATTTTTAAATGGGGCACCTCAAATCTTTTGAAACGTGACGAAATTAACATTTAAAGCGACATCAGTTTCTTTTGTAATAATATATGTAGAAATTCATGTAGAAACTCATGAAAAGGCCAAATGCGCTTTCTGGCTCGTGATAAGGATGAACCAAACACTCCACAATATTTTCTTTGTAAAAACTGAATTCCAGTAATGCGATGTGAAAGTAGAATATTAGAAAAGTTAGAAGTCTCTGATAAGCTAACATAGATCTCAATACTGTTTGACAAGAAGCTTTGCGAGTGTTCTAAAGTTTGTTCATTGTGAAGCTTTTTCATTTGGGAAATGATTATAGAGCTGATACATGAAGAAAATTGTGGGAAAGTGGGGGAGACAGACCAATCAAAGTAACACCCATTGTCCACAAAAATAACTGCACATGCATATATAGAATCAAGATAATTTTGTGTTCAGTTTTAGTTTCACTTGTCTGAATACATTCAATTCTAACTAAGTTGTTATGACAAACGACACAAAAATAACATTAGTTTTTTATTGTCTTCAACTCATTTAATTCATCACAAGAATTTATTGAGTACAACCAAAACTACCCTTAGTTTTAATCATATATTAGTGTTTGGCACTTTGAATATCTCCTTCTATAATGTAAGTATATTATCACAATGAAATTTTATCGGTCCCCATTTGTGTCCTAATAAATTAATTGTACCAATCATTTAGCATTTGACTCCATTTTCTAAAATTTTACATCTTTTGCCTTCTCAAATAAACCCATGATTTTCAGAAGAATGTTATGTACGTTTGTATCATTCAATCAGTCATCATGCCATTCAAGCAGCCTACCCCTTCCTTGGGCAACTATCATAGATCAAATATATTCAATTCACGAACTTACAACTCAAGCGAGAACTCATCCTCTTTGGGTTTCTCCAATGATCGGAAACGAACAACCTGGGATTGGACGAATGAATGTCACAACACATTAGTAGCTAGCACCACCCGGTAATGCACTTGTGTCAAACTTATCAAATATATGTAAAACAGAGTACAAAATTAAGCCAAGAATCACAACCATTGGAGTAGATTTGACATTGACTCTATGCTATTGAAAATTCCTTAAAATAGTCAAATTCAAAGGCTTCAAACTGTTACTCTGAACCATTGTCAACTCAATAGTAAAATCAATCATTACCAAATCATGAATTAATGCCCTCTGGCAACAAGAGGAATGAGAAACATAAACTGGGCCAGTTACCATAGTTCAATTAGTCCTTGAAAACAAAATTAGCCAGCATGACCAGGTGACCATTGGTGGAAGTTTTCTTTAGATGATTTAAAAAGCAGAGGTAAAAAAGAAGAATGAGGAGAATCTTTATCCACCTGACGATTGTGCACATATTCCATAAATGCTGGAACATCAGGATAGCGATATTGTTCAGCACTGCTAGCTTTAGACTTCTGATAACAAACTATATCTCCATCTTCAAGCTATAGAGAGAGATGTGAAGAATGAATCAGATAAACAATGACTTTAATTACATAACCAAAGTAGGAAGTTTTGATTTAATTAAGAGTCCAAAAAGGAGATAATTCAGTGCATCCAAGACATACCTGACTAGCACGGAAAGTGAGCTTCTTATCAACATGTTCGCACATGACATTAGGCTCAAATTTGATCTCCTGAACACGGTTATGAAACAGTCACCAACTATACAACCAAGTACAAAGAGAATGCAGATAATCAATAAGGACAAACAAACCTCAAAAAGATCAATCTCTTCATCCGGAGAGAAACCAGCCATTTCATTTAGTTTTGCAAGTATTTCAGCTGGCTTACTATTTACTTTTACAAAGAGCCTTCCCACGTACCTAAACATCAAGAGAAAGCATAAGCGTCCGTCCTTAATTCATATAAATAACATTCCAGAAATTTTCAGTACCGAAGTTCCTCTTTCAAAGGGTCATAGAGTTTGAAGAAGAGAAGAATTTCCTCTTTAAGCTTCTCCAGCAGCGGCACAGGGCGCAAGGTCCTGAATAATTTACAAAATCAGTAAAGTTCCATCTATAAGGATCTATTTGAGTGAGTCAAGTCAATAATAACTATGGATTCACTGCTTAAAAGAATAACTGAAAAAAAAATCACTACCCAACCTCAAGAGAAGTACAGTGCAGTAGACAAGATGAGATTACCTGCCCCAATTCTACCTCCAGAAACAGTTTCAATTCAGCACTTTGCTTGTTGGATACTTCTCTCAATTGCCCAACCTACAGCAGTCCAGACTTACCTTGTTAATAGAAGTGGTGCACCGCATTTAAATATAATGTCATCCTACAAATCATATTGCTTTGTAATAAAACTCAGAAGAGAGGTGGACATTTCACCCAACTAAAAGGTGCTCTCTAAATCAGCCCACTAACTTCCAACACAAGTGACAGTTAAAAAATCACCTAAGAGCACAAACTACAATAGTATACACGACCATAAGAGGAGCAGCCAAAACAAAAATATGATATTTCACCTTGACAAGAAAAAGATTGCCTCAATCTAACAGAACCTGTGCCCACCAAAATATAGATGTCGCAACACAACTCAAAGTGTTAAATGAAGTGTTAATTCAAGATCTAACAATTTGAAAATGCTAACCAACTTATCACAACACATTGACCAAGTCAGCATTTCTAGTTTCTATCAACCTCCTATTAAGCCCCAGCATGACTAAAAGAAGTTTTACACAAAGCAAACCAATTAAATTGAAGTGATAAGTATATGTATTGCAATCACGGCAAAAAAAAATAGAGGCCAGCTAGAAAGGAGAATAACCTAATGAAGTGAGGAAAAAAAGGCCTAAAATCTAAATAAAATGCTCACCGATTGTCCTTCTTCCTGAGGTAACAGTGGCCGATTAGGACGATATGTATGGTTTTGCCGCTTTGCCCACAACCAGAACCGTTGACATTCAATAGGTATGCCAAACTCTTTAAAAACTTCCGCCTAAGAAGAAACATAAATTAGATAATACAACAAAAAGAGGAGAACAAAAAGGTATTTTAAAAGTCGACACCTGCAGCAAGTGGTCATCTAACAGAACTAAGGAGAAGGGTGAGTAAAAGTAAGGATATCCACAATCACCTATTGTGGAGTAAACATGAGACAGATCCGTCACAGACTCAAAGCATATCAACACCCAAATTTACATGCCATCACCACAGCATAATGTAGATACAACAAGCACTGGAGAAACCTAAGTCAACCAGACTTGATGCCTACAAATTAGCATGCATGAATGTACTCAAGAAACGTAGAAAGAATAACAAAAACAAGCAGAAGGATTTCAACTAAAATGCTCGAGGTGCAATTTACATCCATAACAAAAACTAAAGATAGGCAGATTTGCAAACATCTCCATGCACTCATATGGAAACTGCGCAATCAAATTCAGTAACCAGAACCATCAAAGTGCCACAAACCAGTAAGTAGTTGGCCAAATGCCATTAATTGGGACAACCAACAGATTCGCTATATTGCAGAATATTGGTTATACCCTCTTTGAGAAGAGATGGAAATGCAGATACTTCAATCCACCCATTTTTCTGCCTTCTTCTTGTGCTATCTCTTCAGCCATAGTAAATGGATGTATGAACATAGGAGGACAATTGATGAGTCGGAAAATAAGGAACCCTTATCCTGCTTAGCATTTGTTTAGAACATTAAGTGACTTCAAATCGTTTATTAGTCCACTTCAAGTTCAAAGCCTTCTTAAAAATACCAGCTTCCCTTCTAATTAGGAATAAATGACTTCAAATCCACCTCATAGTTACTGTCATGACGAGACTAATAAAGCATGGAGGGTACAGAAATCCCTTCAGCAAGAAATATTATGTCTTTATATCATGCTCATGCAATGGTTATACCCTACGTCATTCCAAACATACGAGGGCACCCATCCTCAAAAGGCAGAAAGCTTGTAATGATAACATTGCAAATAGATGATTTGCAATTTACAATCAAAAAGTGGAGAGTTCATTCACAATTTTTACAAGCAAAAAGTAGAGACAGTGAGTACCTTGAGCACCTGAAAGGACTTCTGCTTCTCAATACGAAAACTTCGTACTTTATCATGATCCACAAGATCAAAATATATGTCTCTGCCAATCTGCTCGTGTAGGTCTCCATCACGAGCAACCTAGCATTGCCGGTGTAGTACATTCATTGAACGCAGTCGAGGCAAGGGACCACATTACAAGAAAATGCAATTTCTCCAGTAGACATTTACCTTTATGATGGTATATAGATGTGCCTCAGCTTTTTCTTTTCTCTTCTTGTCCTTCTCTTCTTGCTCTTTCTTCAATCTTATCTGGAGACAAAGCATATTTTGGCATCATTGGCATCATAACTATTCAGTTACCCCATTTTTAATAGATGGCAAACGCCTTACCCTAAGGTGCTCAGCAATGTCCTTCTCATCCACACTACAAACAATTTTGTCCTTGTCACTTTCACGTATATATACTAGCATATACGCATTTGAGTATTTTGTGAACTTGAATGGAGAACTGTTGAACCCAGGATTTGTTTGTGGTAACTGTTGAATGCAATAAGCAGAGCAGGAAGCTATCAAGAACAAAACAACAAGTAAATGAAGGGATCAAATAAATGTCCAGAATGAAATACCTCTTCCTCTCCCCCGTATTGTTCCTCCAACGCCCTCTTAATATCTTCCTTTGTCACCCGTTCATCATCAAACTTGAACCTACATAAAGCAAACCTTGCCAAGTCATCAAAGGTAAAATATGCCATCTGAAGAAAAATAAGAAAGCAAATAATCAATTACATGGTTGCACCATGCAGGTACGCGACTCGAGAGGCATAACCTTAAGGAACCTCAGATAACAAAATTGCAGTTACACGATTGCCAAAATGAAGACAGAAACAAATAAAGTGCATGTGGCAGCACATTCCATGTTTTGCCAATCAGAATACAACAATCTTTTTCCACACAGACAATCAGTAATAAAATGGTCATATTGACAACAGCAACTTAGAAGTTCAAAAACTGTGATGCATACCACTGGTCTGAGAGGGTTGGCCTAATGTAAGCATAATAGTGTCCCCCATGCACGCCGCCACTGTGAACCAAAACACTGCCACCAATATATTTATAAAAAGAAAAAATTAGCTACTGTTGTTGAATCATGATAACGCAAAGAGTAAGTAACACAAATGTTTACTTCTATCTGTAAGTAGCTCAACCGAGAGTAACAAAATATAGTGTTTAGCATTGAGACACTAAAATGACAACTCACTGGCCATAATATAATTTATTAATGAATAAACATGGCAAAAATCACAGCAAAAGGATAATCCTCAAACTAGGAATGTTTACTAAAATATTTTAAATTATTGATGCATCTAATTTGAGAGAATGAAAGATAATCAAGGAGAATCAACCATAGAAGTTTATTTCACTCAATAGGAATCTGTGAACAATGAAACACCTATCCACTCTTGAGCTTCATGTGTTTATTAAATCCTTTTAAATACATCAAATTAATATTCCACTGCTACAGAGAGCCTCGGATCCCAAACTGAATGGAGGATTATTGCTGAAAAGAGGGAAGAGGAAAGAATCTTCCTCTCGTGAAGCTAGATGAAGAATTGATGCTGTACTAAATAATAAATCAGCCAAGAAACAGAAAAAGCTTTGTAAGTTTTTTCCTTCCTTCCTTCCTTCCTTTTTTTTTTTTTTTTTTTTTTTTTTTTTTTGGGGGGGGGGGGGGGGCATAGAAAATAGCTTCATAAGCATTTCACAATTAAACAGGAATTTTTCTTCAATCAGCAGAGTATGCTGGGATAATTCAACCAGGTATAGCATTTGATATCTTGTATAAAGTAGCTACAAATATTGCAAGCAGCCACCGACAAGGTAGCCTGAAACAAAATGTTAGTAATACCTGTGAAGTGTGTAGAGGTTGCGGACACTCCGATCAGCCTCAGGTGACAAATACTTTCCATTCTCTCTATCGAGATCAAGTTGCAAAGGAAACTCATAACGATCATTTATCTGTTTATTGTTGAACATAAGAACCGTCAGCTATCCACCACAAAGCTATAAACATGAGAATAGAGAGCTGCACGATTAAAGACCCTCCACTCGATATCCAATGGTCCTATGACCGGTCACAAAAGGCAAATAGCTTGTCATACTTACTGTCAATCAATGAACACCAAGATAAAATTTAGATTCCAAAAAACAGGAGAAAGCCAATTGACCTCCATACAAGCTAAATATAAAAGCACATCAGATTCAACCTTCAATGATGATAACAATGATGATAAGCTTTTACGAGCAACCAGCTTTCCAACTTTCAAAATCACAATGCTGAATGGATCACTTCTAGACAGGAAATTTTCTTCCTCATTCAATCAGATTAAAAAAAATTTTAAAAATAAAGTTTCAGATTCTCTCATGTCAGAAAGGCCAGACACAATAGCTACAGCTGATACAGCAAGATTAAAGCTGAATGCTTCAGTCATTTCCCAATACTGGTGACTTCAACAGTGTGGCAAAAACAGAACGTTGAAGCTAAAAGCTATGCAAGTCAACCCAAAGCACATCATGCTGCATACAAATGTAAAGCTGATTCCACATAAACAGAAAAGTTCTTCATATGAATATACACTTCATAAAAGTTGGATTTATGGGCCAGTGGAACTTAAAAAAAATGTTCTAACCCGACTACTCTGCAATGGAAGATGTCTTTATGCAAAAAGAGACACTGAGCAAAATAAGATTTACTATTTGCTATCACCATAATTCCTAGATTTAAAAAAATCAAATCAGCAATTCAGAAGCCGTACTATTACTGTTCTTCTTGTCTTAATTTATTAATAGTTAGATATCACATTAGCTTTCTCCAACCTTAGGAAACCAAGGACAGATATCTCATTTTCCATGTCATTGACAATAGGGGCTAACTTCATGCAATCAATGGAATTAAATTTTTGAGTAACATGCAGAGTCCTGATTTGGACTCAACCATTCAGAACAGCCAAAATAAAAGCACGAAAAAGTCACAAAATGTGAAGCTTATTCACTATAGCCAAAGTATAAGTACAAGAATGTTGCACATGTGAAGCTTAAAATCTTCTTGGTAAAATTTAATGTTAGAAATGCATCTTCTTGACTCTCAACGCTTTTCATTGACAAGATAAGCCATACAAAATCTTGACTTAATCAGAATTAATTTCATAAAATTGTCCAAAAACCTCTGAAATCTATTCCCAGTGGACTACCCTCATTATGAGGTAGTTACTTCTTATCTTTCTTTTGATCAGTCTTGAATGAACCCCCAAAAAATAAATTTTCCCCGGGCTGTGAGGACAATGACACACTTGATTAAAGGCGATTATCTGCATCTCTCAGTTAGTCAAAATGTAAACGCTCATTTACAATGGTCTACATCAATAACAGGTCCTGTCAATGATGTAGCATTTATATGACTTTTAAATTAGCCAGCACCCCCTTGGCACCAATTTCTGAATCTAAATGGTTCACAAGAGAAAAGCATCAAACCAAGCTCTCTGCCTTATAGACTTCTGTCTGACATTCTTATCTAACAATACGATAAAAGATACACACAGCATCAGTCTTCACTCAAGGCAACAAAAGTTTGAGGACTAACCTTAACCATAGTATCCCGCATAAAATCATACTCGAACCTTTTTAGCTGAAGTTGAAGAACAGGGGGGAAGTCTATAAATAGTACACCCTTCTTCGCATCCTGACAAATGTACAAGCAAGTATCCATGCAAATTCAAAGGTTAGATATTTCATCACAACAATACTCATTCAGTCAAGCATAAGCAACATATTCCATAATCATGAAAACACTATTGCCAGGTAAAAGGAAAAATAAGAGAGGATGAAAGAGAAGTGATTCTAGACACCAGTCAAAACATATACAACTATCTAACAAATACCACTAACAAATAAAAACTGCAAACATGACCCTTTATTATTAATCATAAAAACCATCAGAAGGCTGCAACTATGATTGCTGCATGGAACTTCTAAGAAACTATACTACGCTTCATTCATGCACAGTTTTTTATAAACAGGTTAAAAGAAGATGAAAATTGAAGCAACCATAATTGATGCTGTCTCACCTGTAAACCATGTTGTTCAGCATGATATCGATTATCACCTTCAAGTCTCTCCACTTCCACGTACTTGTCAAAAGAAGCATATACATCTCGACAGCCTTTTACATCAAGCTGAAGATCTATTTTCACACAAGCAAATTGTATTAGGGAAAAAAAAAATCAAATGCCCAGCGATAATTTTTGCAAGAACATCTTTTTGTGGCACGCTATATGTACTCTGATTTCTATATATAAATTTCTTTCCATTATCAAAATTTCCCCATGTTTTCAGAGACTATGAGTTAAGAATACATACCGTAAAAGGACTCCTTCCTCGTTGATGTGTAGTCCACATTTATGCATTCAATATAGTTCATGTGGTGACCTTCAAACAGCTGCTGAATTGTACCCTCCACAACAGTTCCCTAAACAGATGAAAGGACAGGTCTGCATACTTGAAGCTAGGGACAAATATAGGCCGGTCCATCTTTATAAAATGTAATAAAAAGGTCAGGAAATACCAGAAAAAAATTACAAATTGAAAAAATCCCATTCTCGGTTCTCACTACCAGGTCAAGGAGAGAAGGGAGAGACTTTGACTTTTTTAAGCTTTTGCAAGGATAATAAAGATAGATTACTTAGTGAAATTTCATGCAGTTATTTCGTTTATTTTCCTCTGCCAAGAAGCAAAAAGTTGCTTGCTATCATCTCTTCCTCCTTTCACTATTTCCTTTTGTCCTCTCTTGGGCCTTTTTACCCAGAACAGCAAATAAATAACAACAAAAGCAAAGATTTTTCATACCAAAACTCATACCTTCATCTTGTCTTCGAGCTTTTCACAGAGAACCCGGTTAAGCTCTTGCACATCATGCTGCATGAATGAATCATAAGTGTCCCACCCAAAGGATTTCGTCAACTCTTTTGTCGCTACACTGGTATCACTATACTGGAGCTTATAGAATAAACTTTGCAAAGCAAGCGGTATGCTTCCTGAAGGCATATCATTCTCTGTCGTCGGCATATGATACACTGCCTGAAACCACAGGTCCAGATGAATATCTCCCAAATTATGATTTTAAAAGGAGATGAATGAGAGTGCATTTGCTACCTTTTTGAAGTAAGGTATATGATACAATGTCTGAAGAAGGGAATTCATGTAACAGGTAGCTCCTTGGTTCTTAAGACCAACATAACCAGTCTCCTTTTTAGAGTCATGTGACCAGTAATCGACTATTCTACGAACTTCAACATCAGCTTCAACAATACACGTGTCATTCACCAGATAACCTCTGCTAGGATTATACAATTCACTAAGATGCATGAAGGAAGTAAAACCCCAATCGCTCTCCCGTGCATTGAACTGGTGCTGTGTCTCTGCAAAATCAAAAGACTGCAAAATGAAGCTCAAGAATATTTTCTCAATTCAGAAAAAGAACAATATGAGGACTCCAATATGAGAACCATGGAAAGACAATGCCACTTAACCTCAGCATTTAATGACATTTAGTACTGTTAAGCACAGCTTATGAGCACAAGATCCCCAATCGCAGGTGTTACTTCAGGCAGAGGACTACTTATCAACTAATAGCACAGACTGAATTAAATCAGATACTTAGTCCAAATACAGTGCAATTGTGGAATCCATAGGAATGCAAATCTAATAAATACGCAGATGAGAAAATGAAAAATCCTTTATTGCATCAAAGTGAAGCACAAGAACTAAATTGGCAAAAGGAAATTACTCCAAAGGAAGTCAATGTAGCTAGTACCTTTTCTCACAGAGTATTTGTTGTGAATCTGATTAATAACAGTTAAGCTGAACTGCGCATATCTACTCCAACCATATGGCAAGGCCGACGAATCCGCAACATCCAGATATATTGACAAATGGTCCACATTATTCCCTTTTGGGAAAATAAGAATTCGCCTACCAAATATAAGATTAAATAAAATCTTACCAACTAAAGAAACTGAAGTAACTGTTGATTGTTTAAAATAGAATTTCGAGGAAACTTGGAGAAAGCTAAATACCACTTGTATCCGCCAACATAAAAGATTTCAGAATAGAGCTTCTTGGTGTTAAGCCTTGAGAAGTTCTCTATAGTCCATGTGAACCTCCCCGATGGGGGATCATCAGCAATTTGTGTTTCGACTGTAGCTGCAGCATCTGCTTGAACTACAAAACCAACACCAAACATTAACAACGCAACTCCAAAAACAAGAAATAACGCACAATATACAACATGAAAATCTCAAGCCGATATGCCACTAAAAAGAGAACAAAGCACTCAGCCTCCAAGAGCATTACAACTACATGTCACAGTAAGCAAGTTCCAAACTTTACGAAACTGCAAGCACAACAAGCGACAGACTAATCAAACCTTCTGCTCGCCACTCCTTCCTCAGATTTCTAGGCTACCCAAAAAGAAAAATGAAGCATGTACGAAGCCACTCAATGCAGCTCCCAAAACTATAATTAGGAACACAAGTCCAGTATCCATATAATCAACCCTCCCGAAATGCTCCAAGCTCACTCGACGATCAAGCGAAACAAACACCGATCCGGCCATCCCTCGCTTTCCAGAAAACCTCATCCAAGCAGCTAGCCTCGAAAGCATGCAAATCCCTCGCCTCAACGCGCCGAGCGCAAACCGACCGGAAGAGGCAACAGAATTCCCACGCACTCGCAGCGAACCGAAACCAAAACAAAAAAAAAAAAAAAAAAAGAGAGGAGAAAAAATGAAAAAGAGATCAGGAACAGTACCTTCCATGGGCTGAGGACCCTCGGTGAACTCGGTGTTCGGGACCAGCATCTCGTCGTCCTCCTGCTGCAAAAGAGACAAGCACCACACGAGAAGTGAAGCGTGAGACCACGGATCGGATTACGCGAGCCCTAGGCAAGCGGCGAGCAGCTAGAGGGAGGCGTCGATCGCGAAGGGGAACGAATCGCGGGAGAGATCGAAGGGGGGCGAATTGGCAGTCGCAACCAGTGACGAAATCGGAGAAGGAGAGACAGAGAGAGAGAGAGAGAGAGGAAGGACGGCGATTACATCTAGCGGCGGAGGAGTCATCAGAGTCATCGGTCGGAGGGCAGCGGCGGCGATCGGACGTCTCCGGAATCGCCGATCGGGCTGAATCTGGAGAGCGAAGTGAGGTGATGATGTACGGACCGAAGTATGATGAAGAGGGAAAGAGAGAAGGAAGCTCTGCAACGTAAATTACCTCATAGTATTTCACTGGACACTTTCTTTTTCTTTCGATTTTTCTTTTTTTTTTTTTTGGGGGGTCCATTTTTCCGTTTCTTGCCGTGATTCGCAATCTCGGCGAAGACTCGAGAGCTATTTTTTCTTTTTCTCTCTTTTTTCCTTTTTTTTTTTATTTCTTCGGAAAATTTGAAATATTCGATAAATTTCGCAAAATGAGGAGAAACGATTGATTTCTCCCTCATACGACATTGTCGGCGGTTCATTTCCGAAAATTATGTACTTACTCGTCACGTCACGTACGAGGAATAAAAGGAAAAAGGTTCTTGACTTAAAAAAAAAAATTTCCCAATTACCTCATGTCTCTCTAAACATCTCATTTTCTCCAATTGATAAGATCCTTTGGCAAATGCCTTCAACTAGTTAGAAATGTTATACTTTGAACTAAATATTTGGGTAATTTGCAGTTAAAATACAATCTCTAAAAGGCTTGAACATAAGGTTTACCTATTATAAAATAGCATATCTACTACAGCTTACTCGATTTTCACTTATTCTAAGCATAGATCCTCTCGTTGGTATTATAGCAAAATGTTATTCCGAAAGTTTCGATAAAAATTATGCAAATTGCATGTAGGATTAAAGTTAAAAAGAAATAAATGATATTTATGTGACGAAAGCAACTGTGGACACAATCGCTCCAAAATTCAAGTAATGTGAGGTGTGATTCACTATTGTAGATACTTGCTAAGAAATAATTTATGCATAGAAAAATGCTAAGTGCTTTCAAAGTATATCTACAATTTCGATTCATTTATTTTGATCATTAACCACAAACCATTGTATTATTCAAAAATCGGCAAAGTCCATCCCATCTATGTCCACGCCTCTCAAATGGCCAGAGGCGAAGGATGGAATCTTCGAGAGGGACAATTGATTCAAATAGGTAAAAAATCACCCTGACATACTCGAAATTTTCCCAAATTTTCGGATTGAATAGTGTTATTTGCTTTGTTGCCTACCCAATATAAGGCAGCTTGAGTTACCTTTAATTAAAAAAAGAAAAAAAAAGAAGCTCTGGGTAGCCTTTTTTATTTCCGCATAATAATTATAAAAGTACCCAGAGTCTCTCCTGAAAATTTATAAAAGACTATGGGATAACAATATTATTATAATAACAGGATGAGATAAAACAGAAATTTTACTTTTGCCTTTGCTCCGCCATCAGTTTGTCTTCTCCCAATCTCAGTCGACTAAGCTTAGCTAGGAAGGTTCTTTTTCCTTTCTTTTAAATATTTTATTATTTTTCTAATTTTTTAAATTTTATTCGGTCTTGCTTTATTTAAAGTCAAAAAGGTTGCAATGGTATTAGCAGACAATAGCGTAACTCCACCTCATTCGAGGGCTATGCTTTTGATGAATGAATACAAGGAACTTTTCCTTCTCCCCTTTACACGTTCACGGCTAATTTTGATACCAATCCGACCCGGGATCGAAACCCGAAAGGCACGAGCAATGGAGAAAATATAAACGAATACAGGGTTTAGCTATAAGCGCTCTAATTATCATTTAATTTTACTTTATTTTATTGTTTAATTTAATACCAAGATCACGAGCATGACGGCTTGTAGCCGTGTCTAATTAGACCAATCCCACGACTCGTCATAAACTTTCTCCGTGAATTGTGTCCCGCAATTGTCGATTAAGATATTGCATTTACAATATGTGATTGGTTCTACGCGATGTGAACAATTTGTGACATATAAACACATTTTCTTTTTGCCTATGGTGAGTGCATATATATTTATGGTTAGCTATGATAGATTATCAATGATCAGATGACTAATTCATTGAATGATACATGGGAATATGCATGCATACATACATACATACATACATATAGAATACTCATTAGTTTCTTTTATAAGAATATTTCCTTATTCACGGCCGTGACACGAAACCATCTTCCATGAATAAGCAAATGATGCCTTATAGCATGGATTTGCAAATACTAAAAAAAAAAAAATGATATATAGATCATTGGTGCATCTTCAAAACCCATGATTCAGAGTACAATTTCATAGGAAAAAAAATGAATTGCTTGCGCTGCTTATATAATGATGTGAATGAAAAATATTTTTATCATCCATGAAACCATCTATGCATAAATCGTTGTATATGGTTAAAATGTCTGTTATTGATTATTTTTTTGAAGAGATATAACTAATCATTATTTTAATCGATCACAGAAAGATCTCATGAGTCGTGCTTAACTGCTTATGCTCTGATTTGGCCCATGTAGCTGGTGTTTTGAATCATATGACCCAAAAAATTGGATTCTTCTTATTCTTAGGCTTCCACTCGTCCATGGCCTTTTCTTGCCCATATTGTCGCAAGCCCATTTATATGCTCAAATCCCATCTTTCAAAGCCCTTTTTTTCAAGCCCATATGCGTGTGTTTATACACACACACACATATATATAGTTGAAACTAACTGTATTTTAATATGTTACGAAGAATTAGTCGCTTCAATAATAATGGTGCTCTTTTTAATGTTATTTTAAAATGTTGTGTTTTATTTTGTTTTCTATTCACAGATAGCGCGAGTGGTATCGAACTTTTTGTTTAGCAATATCATAACTCATGACCATCTAAAATTATTGATGTGATTTGAGTCATGATTTTATTAGGCTGACTTGAGTTTCAGTTGAGATTCTTTGGAAATCAATGAGTTAAAATACTTCCTAACCAAATCGAACTAAACCATAAGCACCCTTTACTCTTAAGGGGACAATGATCATCTGACTCATTTAATTAGGGGTGAGCATGGTTCGAGTTGGTCAAAGCCACCCCTAACCTTAGGACAAATCCGTACAGTATTAAGGACTGATCCAATCCCCTTAGGAACCGGATTAGGACAAGTAGGGTTGGGCCGGTCTAGGGTCGGTCTAGGGTCGACCCTAAACTGCTGCTCACCCCTACATTTAATACCTTAATAAATCTCAATCATCGACAAGTCAATCATAAGTTTTAAAATCCTCTTAATTCACACGGATCAATGGCATGGATGCATGTGACGAAATCGACACGCTGAGTAAATGGTCTCGTTCCCCCTTTCCATGCCTCCTATGCTATTAAATGATCTTGAGATTGCTCGAGCCGACATGCTGGGTAGATGGCATAGTTTAGGAACATAAATAATGCAAGGGTTCCAATGTTGCCGATCGCTTTGCCAAACTCAAGATGAGTTTCCGCATTCAAACAATTTCTTCAATGTTCATTCGATGCATGCGGGCGCGCACGAGTCCCATTTCCCGCCGCGACAGACGCACACTGAAGGAGGAGAAAGCGAAACCGCGTGGAATTTCAAAGGATACCGCACCAGGTGACACCCAGCGAAACAAAAGTGGGTGGAAACATTGTACAGCAGTGGATTTGGTATAAAGAAACAAACGCCTGTACGGACAAGAGCAAAAAGTAATAAAGAAGGGGTAATGGCCCCCCTAGTCCCCCAACATTGATCCGATATATCATGTCATGCCGATCTTTTAATTTGTGTAACGTAATCACTGAGCTTTGGACCCTGACGTGCCATGTTGTTTTGAATCTTTTTATTTAATATAGTCCCTGAATTATTAATAAATATTTGATATTGTTCCTAGACTACATGAAAATATTTAAAAGTGTAGATATTACGTTGAATATGGAACTAAAGTTCGGAAATTATATTGGACAAATTGAATATTCAAAGACAACATTGCACATTGAATCGAAATTAGAGACTAGTTGCATCATTATTTCCAATTTGAGTTTTCTTTGATGGGCTCAATTTAATTTTAAGCGCTAACAATGAAAAAGAAAGGTTATTTGATTGTAATTGAAATTTGATCTGAATATTGTGATCATTATTGGTAGGTTTTATCAATGTAATTGGCTAGATTCTAAACTGCGGTCAAGAATACTGCTCGGGAGTCCCTTTTCTTTCTGGATCTCCTTTACTGAGCTCGTTGCTAAAATTGGACATACGATGATTTTTTATGGCTTAACTAGGGAGACAATCTCATATTTATGCAACCGAGGACATATATCCAGGTGCATTGATTAGGGAGACAATCTCGAATTCAATGCTGTATATCCACGATCAATGTTGCCCTATTTACTTTCGACGATATGAAGGAAATTACGTCCACAATTACACCGTATTACATTTTGGTTAATTTTGTAAAAATTATATATAATATTAGGTAATTGACACTTTGGTCCCTAAATTGGTTGTACTTATACGATGTCACACCAGCTCCAAAAGTAAAAGTAAATTAAGGGACTTTCAAATTTTATTTGACTAGTGGCCATGAGGACTATGAAGTAATCAGATTTTGTGTGGCTCATATTTAAGTGGACCGAATTGATATGTTTTTTTTAGTGTATTGAAAGGGACTTTGTGATTTAACGAGCACTGTTATTTAATGCTAGAGAATAATGGTGCCATCATTCTAGCTCTACTCTTGCAGTCAATTATTGTTTCTACTTATAGGAAAAGAAATCGTTCTCCTACTCACCTAAAAAAAAGTTATTTGATGACTTAATCGAATTTTTAAGTCAGCATTGTTATAGTTATCAACCAAATTATCTTGAAAAATGATTATTACTTTTTAAAACCATAAGTCACTTTCCTGATTTTAGGTGTCAATTTCCACTTTTCCTAAAAAAGATACTTTCTATTAACTCATTTAGAAATGATCTAAATTTTGGAAAATAAAGAAAACGTTTCCCTACATAAAATTTTTAGGAAATAAATTTACCTTCAACGATTGGGATTCAAAGGGTTAAATTTTTTTTTTCTCATTTAACTTGGATTATAAATTTTAAGATCAAAGGTCCTAACGCTATAATGAATGCATACAAAATGAGTTTACTTTTCTAGATTCATTAAACATTTATAGGCCATCGATGTTCAAACTTTTTAAATCCATCTTATTTCATAAGATAGCCTGTGCACCTAAATTGACCTTGGAAGTCCATTATATCGAGCGCCAACACGAAAATTGCCTTCAACCAACTCAACCGACATATCCTTATCACGGTTGGGGTAACTCGATCTGCATTATTTCAATCCAATTCAATGCGAAACACTACAAATCTCGAAAAATTCCTAAGTCGATGACCTGGCGATTTCACACGTAGGCCACATAGTGCGACCGCGGTGGGAACACACGTCGTGCGGAGCGAACAAGAACGCGACTCCCCCAAGAACGCCCGGTCCCAGGATCGACATGTCCGGCGGAACGCGTTGGCCGGTACCCGTCTTTGTCCGAGACCGGCCACCACCCGCACGGAGCGACCTGTCCGCTCGCGGCATCGGCAGGCCTTTTTGCCCATTAATTTATCCACAAAAAGTGCAAAGAGAAAATCGTAAAAGAATTTCTCCCTTTCTTCTTCTTCTTCTCTTCTTTTACTCTTGAGTTTCTTGTCATTCGACTTCTCTTTCTGTCTTGTTCTGCTCGGCCTTTGACTCCTTCGTTAGCTAATAAAGAAAAAAAAAACCCGAAGAAACCAGCCCCTGCTTCGTCTTTCCCATCTTCAACGGAGCGACTCGGTAAAAGGCCCGAACTTCCCAGCTAACCTCCCTCTTTCCTGGGTACCCATTTCGAATGGCCGAGATCTGAAGCTCTGGACTGCTCGCTTGGTAATTTTCGGGTCCGATTTCCGGTTTTTTCGGTGAGCTTGAAGCTCTTGCTACACGTTCTCTGATCGTTCGTTTACTGGCTGCTGTTGTCTTCCTTGGAAGTTGAGCTTCCTTATCTGCCGTCGTTTGGTCAAACCCACTTCTTGGATCAATCGTTCTGCTTGTGTTCCGTCAATAGAGGGACCCGTTATTCGTTTGTCAATACTGAAGAGTTGGATACATGCAGCTGAACCGATGGTTTCTTCTTGATTGACTCTGGATCGTGGTTGTGAGCCGCGTTTTCGAAACCTTCTCAAACTTTCTGGTCTTGGGTTTCGCCCGCCGCATTCAGAGTCAACGCCGGGTAGCTCTAGTGGGAATCGACTTGATCGATCTGTTTAGCTGTCCAACGTCGGGTTCTTGCGTAGAGTGTAGTTAGTAGCGCTTGAGGTGATTTGATCTTCATGTTCAAGGGTAATCGACTGATTTGCTAGAGACTACACAGTAGATATATTAATGGGCAATACCTGTGTGGGACCGAGCATTACGAAGAATGGGTTCTTCCAATCAGTCTCTGCCGCGATGTGGCGGTCCCGACTACCAGATGATTCGGTACACACGAATGCGGAGACTGTGAATGAGGAGGCAGCCAAAGAGCCCGAATTGCCTTTGCCGGTGCAAAATAAGCCTCCTGAGCAAGTAACAATGCCGAAGCCGGAGCCCAAACCAGAAATTCCTCCCAAGCCCAAGAAAAAGCCTCAGATGAAGAGGGTGTCTAGTGCAGGACTGAAGACTGATTCAGTTTTGCAAAGGAGAACCGCCAATTTCAAGGAGTTCTATAGCCTGGGGAAGAAGTTAGGGCAAGGGCAATTTGGAACTACCTTCTTGTGTGCAGAGAAAGCCACAGGAAAAGAATTCGCTTGCAAATCTATAGCCAAAAGGAAGCTGATCTCTGAAGAGGATGTCGAGGATGTGCGAAGAGAAGTTCAGATAATGCACCACTTGGCAGGGCATCCAAATGTTATATCAATCAAGGGGGCTTATGAGGATGCGGTGGCCGTCCACGTGGTCATGGAGTTATGTGCAGGTGGTGAGCTCTTTGATCGGATCATTCAACGTGGGCATTATACTGAAAGAAAGGCCGCTGAGCTTACTAGAACTATAGTTGGTGTAGTTGAGGCTTGTCATTCTCTGGGCGTGATGCATCGCGATCTTAAGCCTGAGAATTTTCTCTTTGTTAGTAAGGAGGAGGATTCCTTGCTGAAGACAATTGACTTTGGATTGTCAGTATTCTTCAAACCAGGTGTGTTCAACTGGTTTTTGCTCCTCTCAAGTTTTCTTGGGATCGGCTGTTTTTGTGTTGCTCAGAATGCTCTTTGCTTGTAGATATGATAGGGTAACTTGTATCCAGGAAGAACAAGTAGGAAAGTCCTAAAAATCTGCATCCAACACCCATACCTATTTCAAGTATATTTGGTATATAGAACTTGAGTAAATTGTAGGTGGTCTAAATCACATGCTTGTTATTCCTTTCCTAAAATGCGAATACTAGGATCATGTGTAGAGTTATTACTCATCTATTGGAAGGGTGAAAAAACAGTGACAGGCTTGGCAAGAAGTGTAGAGTGTAAATTGTAGTACGCTTTACTCTCTTTAAGTCTTTGCTCATGAGCAATGCTATAAACATTTCTCATGAGTGACAACGAATGATGTTTCTTCCAGGTGACAAGTTCACAGATGTGGTTGGCAGCCCTTATTATGTTGCACCAGAAGTTCTCAAAAAGCGTTATGGACAAGAAGCTGATGTTTGGAGTGCAGGGGTTATCCTCTACATACTGTTGAGTGGAGTTCCTCCCTTTTGGGCTGGTGAGATTTGTTTTTTTTTTTTTTTTTTTTTTTTTTTCCTTTTTCAAGATTACGATTCCTGCGTTTGCATGTTCTTAACATGTTTGCGATCCTGACATTGTCAACCACATCTTTTATGATCCTTTTTGTTCCACCAATCACGAAGAGACTGAGCAAGGGATATTCGAACAAGTCCTGCATGGGGATCTTGACTTTTCGTCAGACCCGTGGCCTAGTGTCACAGAAAGTGCTAAAGACTTGGTGAGGAGGATGCTTGTTCGAGATCCTAGAAGGCGGCTTACTGCTCATGAAGTTTTGTGTGAGTTGCTTCCTTTTTATTTTGAGTTGTAAAGCAATGTGAGTTTTTGCCTTTTATGGCCTTTATTTCGAACTCCAACGACATGAACTGTGAAATGAAGATTGAGCATTTGCTTAGCTGCTGATGAGAATTCTATTTCCCATAGGCCACCCATGGATCCAGGTTGATGGTGTTGCTCCCGACAGGCCTCTTGATTCTGCAGTATTGTCTCGCTTGAAGCAATTTTCAGCAATGAACAAGCTGAAGAAAATGGCTTTTCGAGTAAGTCTCTGGATTCAAAAGATAAGTTTCTTAAGCTAGTAAGATGCAAGGATACTAACATATCATTAAGATAAAGAGCCTACTGGGTAGGCTTCTGAACACCTTTGATAGGCTTGGCACATCCAATTTGATACTGCAATGGGTCTTCACATAGTTGATACCTGTGCAGGTTATAGCAGAGAGCTTATCTGAAGAAGAAATCGCTGGCCTGAAAGAAATGTTCAAGATGATAGACGCAGATAATAGTGGCCAGATTACCTTTGAAGAGCTTAAGGCAGGATTGAAAAGAGTGGGAGCCAATCTAAAAGAGTCAGAAATTTATGACTTAATGCAAGCAGTAAGTGTTGGCTAATGAATGAACATTTTAAACCCATCCTCACTCGTGCTCCTCTCTTTAGGCTCCTGTCCAGTAAGACTGTCATACTGCAGTAGACCCCAGCTTACTCGAAAGACTTAGCTTGTTGGACTGTTATCAATAGGCAAACACAAAAGAAAAGATGAAGAAAGAAGAGAAAAGCATGCAAAACCTCATCTGGCATCTACTTTCACTATCGGATGTCAATGTCCCAGTGAAAAGTGTAACATCTTCTTTATGAATAGCCTGAATTGTGTTTACGTGCTTGTTTTTGAAGCGTCAAACCTTTCAGTTTTGCATGCCTGACTACAGCTTAGATTGCCGTGGGAACAAAGTTCACAGGCCTAGATGACTTAAGCCATATTTCTTAGAGAGCTGGTTCTTGGTATTATTAGGACAAGCAAGCTCTTTATTGTGGTGCCTTCTGTATCATCTGGATTTGTTGGTCTAATGGTTACTCTATCCATTTGCCTGCTATTTCTCTACATCATACTTCATCCTATCAAGTTATCTGTTAGCTTCAGACTAGATGATGAAAAGGAATATTTGGATTATTCTGTAAAATTGTGTGAAGTTGGTGTTGATGCTGACCCGCCTCTTGAGGAGTTACTCTTTTGATAATCACGGTTACCGTGAACACATAATTTAAACACTTGATCAAAGAATGGCAATGCCAGTGGATCTCCCTTCTGGTAGATGACTGATCAGACAGCTGGTCTTGAAATTTGTAGGCGGACATAGATAACAGCGGGACGATTGACTATGGGGAATTCATTGCTGCCATGTTGCATTTAAACAAAATCGAGCGAGAAGATCATCTATTTGCTGCTTTTAACTACTTCGACAAGGATGGGAGTGGCTACATCACCCAGGATGAGCTTCAACAAGCTTGCGAGGAGTTCGGCATTGAGGATGTACGCCTGGAAGAAATGATCAAGGAAATCGATCAGGACAACGTAAGTCATGTCTCTAATATAGTAAATTTTACCCTCAGCTCAATAAGCGATGGACAGGTGACAGAAAACATATACTAGGTATGCATAGACCTAATTTGCTGACAATAACAAAAGAATCTTGCTGACTCACCTGTGTGATGCTGCATTCCGTCTGCTATTGGCCTATTATGACTCCAGTAAGTTGCTTTCAATGGTCATCAAGGTCAGATTACAACATTAACCATGGGTGTCTTCGGTAACACTTGAGAAGTCTTATAATTTCTTTCGGTGATATGCTTTATGGTGTTTTTTTATCCTAAAGGTTGATGTTCGGCAGTTCCAATGCGTATTGACTAGGCACCTGCTGATTTTGCAGGATGGGCGGATAGATTACAATGAGTTTGTGGCGATGATGCAACAAGGAAATGCGATGTTTGCAAATGCAGCTGCTTTAGGCAGGAAAAGCCTAGAAAGTAGTTTCAGCATCGCACTTAGATAAGCTATATAAAACTCCAGTGGCACAAGCAGCGGTGACATTCTTCCTTGGTATCCTTCTCTTAAATATGTAATCTTTCCTAGTCATTTCACAAATTTTCCCCTTGATGAGAACTAGAGTTATCAAGAACTCGTGGAACCAGCGCTGGCAAGGCCTGTTTCATGTCCTTGCTCTTGGGACATAGAGATTGATTTTTCACCCCGTTTTTCACACCCAAACCTTTTTTCCTTCATTGCTTCTTTTTTCCACACAATGTTGGAAGACTTCCGTAACTGGCTGTATTGTGTTTTTCCAGTTCAGGATGGTTCTTTGTTGTTTTAAAGAAATAGAATGGTTGTATTTCTCGGTCAAGTTATTGGTTTTTCCCCCCATGATACAGCTTATAATTTCCTTCTGTGTGGCTTTGTTTTCGGCTCATATACATACATTAGACCATGCAAATGCATTGGATCAGTGGCCCTTGAAGCTTTAACTGGTTTTCTGTTATTATAACTATCCCATTTTGCAGGTATTCTGGGAAAAGTTTTGCTGATATGACTTTAACACGAATTCTTGAATCCTCTCTTTTCTTCTTTTCCTCCTTTCTACATTATCTTTTGCACTATTTCATGTTGTCGGAACAACCAAGACAACAAGGAAAAGTGGGGACAGAAAGACTGGGTGGCTGCCAAAAGCTTATCATAATTGTCGAAATTAGGTCGAAAAGGAGTTATTTTTAGGTGACGTGGAGGTGCTTGTGCGTGGGATTCACGTAAACGCCTGCCGATCCAAAAAACCATCTTGCATCAAAGTTAAGTTCATTCGCTTCCATCATCTGTCTTTGCATAACTTATAACCATGCTAAGCTCGGGAGGGATCACCAGCTCATCATCCACTTCTTCCACTTCCTCCTCCAATTTCGCCTTTTCGGCACTAAATTCACGCCTGTCTTTGAAGACCCTGATCCGCCGTACACTCTTGCTTCGCCTCTGCCGCTGCTGCTACGGCAAATGCGGAAAACTGGGCTCAAGTGTCTTCATCAGCCCTAGTCCCACTATCCATCTCGGCACAGCCACAGCCGCAGCTGCTTCGACCAAGCAACGAGCTGGATTGAGCCTCCGCTCCGTCTTGTGCTGAACTCTATCCTTTTGATGCCGAGCTGAACCATCGAACTACTAACCCAATCCTCCAAAATTCGAGCGTTGGATCATCTCTTGTAAAGATGTACCTAATGTGATCCACTTTGCAACAACATCAAGTGGGTTATCCTGAGTACTGTGATAATAAACAGTCTAATCCAATCTTAAGAAGTCATCCATAAGGTTTATGCATTCCAGGGGTCTCTTAGCGACGTTGATTAGTTTAACGTGAAACATGATGATTGAGGTCTCTGTTCTAGCTTACACAAATGCCCGCAAATCTCTATCGATCGGCTTTCAGAAGATCCGAAGGCATAGACCAGAAGACACTAGAGGCATATTTGAGTTACATCAATCCCAGTGGGTTCATGTTCTTGCGATCGTGCACTTGTTCATGTGCGGATCAATTGAAGTTCTCCCCGGCACATCATCGTTCCGGGCTTACTCTTGGATAACCATGTCTGCAGGTCGGAATCCATCATTCTAGTATTGATAACATGATCGTGCTTGTACCCACATCAAGCTAATCTGAATGCAGTGGCCTGTCAAGTCTTGGTCCCGGCAGTGCCAGCTTCATGCTACGTGGGAACACGAACACGATCGTGCTCGTACACCTACATCAAGCCCATCTGAATACAGTGGCTTGTCACGTCTCAATCCCGGCGGTGGTAGCTTCATGCTACCGTTGGAACACGAACTGTTCGGGCGAAACAGGACCAGCGAAGGAGATGAATGGTTCAAGATCCGAGTTCTGGAAATGAGGAACACAAAGATTGTGTGCTGCAAGTTTGTACACTTCGCTGGTGTCCGGTATGTGGTCAGTGATCTTTTCCCTTTCCTTGTCGACGTCGGGGTTCGACTCGCAGTCCCATGCGGCCCCTGTCGCCGGATTGTTTCTTTTCTAAGCAGATCTTAATATTCATGAGTTATATGGGCTAGGGCCGGACTGTTTCTTTTCTAAGCAGATCTTAATATTCATGTAATATATGGCTAAAAAAAAGGTTTGAAAAGTCAAAAGAAGCTGAAGAGAACGGTGGAAGCTTTGGCTGTTTTAAAGAGAGCAGAGAGGGGGCCTTAAGCAGATACGAAAACAGGGGAAATAAAGAAACTGGGGAGAGGAGAGAAAGAAGAAAAAGGGAAAAAGGAAAAAGAGATATTTTTTTGGCGTGCTCACGACCCGAATGCCTCACCAAGCCAACTCAACTCCATTTTATAAGTCCTGTAAGTGATCAAAGTTTTTAAAAAACTTCATAATTAGGGCTTGAAATTTGGATTTTTTGGAGATTTGTGTGGTGAAGTTCGATTTTTAAGTCATTGAACTATGTATTTTTGTGAAATAATACTTTAGGATGTTGTGAAATTATAGCATTTTATGGATCGTGATTTGAGTTTGTGGTTTGTCCGGAATGGAATTTTAAAATTGGGAGCACATTCTGGAATTATATCGAACAGTAGCTTTGAGCCTAATTTTTTTGTCGTTTGCGGTGCTGTTTTGGGCCAACTGAGTTGGGGCAGTTGTAATACATCAAGAGAGCTTTCTAAAACGCTTAAAATGGAATTTTGTTGAGGAAGTTATAGTGTGACAAAGTTAGTGCGTCGGCTGTGCCTAAAACAATGGGTTTCCGCTAAATGCGAGATTTCGTTGGCGCATAGGTGTCACTTCATCGACAAATAGATGTAGTATAGTCCAGTTGTTAATAGAATATCATTTTAGTTGATCTTTAAATATTATTTTTCAGTTATTTGTTAGGAATTTGAGTGAGTCGACTTGAGTTACCATCGTAATTGATTTTTGGTTGAATGACACTATTTCTTTTTTGTATTTTAAACTCATGTTTTGAGAAACATAGTGGATTATATATTCTATGAGTTGATAAAAATGCATCTTTTATTGTATAAAATATGATCAAGTTATTATTACCATTTTGTTGTTTGAAAGAATGAGTTATATTTCTAATTCGATTTGAATGACTGTTTGAAAAAGGATTTGTGCAATTCTTTATGAAAAGAATTTTGAAACGTTTTGATGAACGCTTTAATATTTATAGATCAAATGCTTAAGTTGTGAGATGACTTTCATTCTGACATGGATTACTAGATATTATGATTGATGATTGATGCTCAATATCTTTGTGAACCTTGACAGGTGTGACAATTCATAAGCTAAAATTCAACCTTTATGTCTCTATATTTTCACGCCTCTTTTTTAATATAAGTTCTTGGATCTTCTGATTGAGCCATTTGATTTTCACAATTTTTCTAGTGAAGTTTCTCCGACATCAGATGCAAACAAATCCAACTGACCTAGCAGCCGAACAGTGCTCTAGACGTGCATAAAATTTTCCAATATGGACATCCATGTAGGCATTCGCAATATTTGAACTTTAACCCATGTTAAACTCCGGTGTCGCTTCACCACGTTCGCACGAACATCAAAATATTTTAGACATGTCATACCATGTTGCTGTCAGACGGCCACGTTGGCTGAACTCTAGTTGAATTTGGTTATAAAGTTTGTTGAAGTAGAATAACTTGATCTAGATACGAAAAACTCCAAACTAGCATCATAATGGTAAGTTTATCCAAAACTAATTTTTTGATCATAAAAAATCTCAAACTTATATATATAATTTATCATAAATTAATTTTTAGACTACTAAATATTTCAAATTGGTATATTTGTGATTACCTTCTACTAGTTTTTATTAAATTTGATTAATATCATAAAAAATTACAAACTGATACACCACCAGCACACCCGTCAACCGCTATATGTCATTCAACTCAATAGATTGATAATAAAATTGAATGAAAATTAACTGAAAATAAATTTATCATATGTTTATCAATTAGAGATTTTTTGTAGTCAAAATATTAGTTTGATAAAATTGTCATACATGTATCAATTTGACGTTCTTTGTGGTATCGATTCTAAATTAAGAGGAAAAATCTCAAATAGAAACCCAAAATGCCATCCTTTTTTCAAAAGAATATATGAAATGGAATTTGTTTTAAATAAAAACCCAAAGTAGTCATTTAGTTTCAAAGAAGGACTCGGCCAACGAACAGATGCATTTTTTATGCGTATTCTAGTGGCTTGATCATAGATATTTTCGTCCAATATATATATTTGTTATCCTTTTCCCATATTCATCTTCTTCTTGATCCCACCATGGTTGTCTATATTCATCATCTTCTTTGCCAATGTTGAAGATGGATCAAGAACAACGAAAACGGGGAAGGGCTGGCGAGGGCTTCGCCATCCTTGCCAGCTGCTGGTAAGGGCAAGCGTGTGCTCAACACCCATTGTCGGCAACAAGTGAGGGCTTGCATGCTAACCCTTGCCCGTGGCTAGTGAGGGCTCATCGACCTTGTCAGTCAATGGTGGTAAGGGCCGATGAAGGCCTACAAGCCCTTGCCTGCAGCTAGCAAGGGCTCGTCAGCCGTTGCCCACTGTTGGCGATGGGCTTCGAACCCTCACTAGCCCTTACCAATGGCCAGCAAGGGTCATAGAGCCCTCGTCGATCCTTCTCCAATTTTGGTGTTCTTGATCAATCTTCAACATTGATGAAGAAGATAATGAATAGGGACAATCATGGAAGAAGATGAATAGGGAAAAAGGAAAATAAGAAAAGAGTATTTTCGAATGAAAATACTCCTAATTAGGCCACTGGAATACACATTGAAGATGCATTTATTCTCAAGTTATTCTTTGAGGCTAAATGACTACTTTGAATTTATTCATCGACTGGTGAGTGATGTCCATCTTTGAGACTAAATAACTGCTTTGCATCTTATTTGAGACCGACTTCACTTTAGATCATCTTTTGAGAAAAAGATGACATTTCATGTCCCTATTTGAGATTTTTTCCAAATTAAAAGAACATGAAGTTGATCGGATAGAAAGAAAAGCAAAAAACTAAAATAAAATAAGGTGAAGAACAAATAACAGCAATGTAATAAAGCGCATTTAGGGTGCATTTGGAATTAGCATTTCCAAGCCACTTTAGGCCTCCAAAGCCCTTTGGGCTAAAAATGGGTGTTTGGCAAAATGTTTTGTAAAGATACTTGGCTGAAAGTCTGCCTTGTGAAGGCTGAAAGCTAAGGCAGGTTGGGGGCTGCCTTGGGCTTTCAGCATGCCGAAAATGCTGAGGGGGAGAAAAAATAATTTCTTTCCAAATTATCCTTGTTGATTTTTCGTTTTTCCGATTTTGTCCTCTCATCGTTGTCTTCTTCTTCTGCGAGTGGATACTGGTCATCTTCTTCGCAGATACAACTTTGCCCGCGCCGGCGTCGTGCCTGCATTGGCCATTGTGTCGGCAGCTCTCGACCGTGCGCCGGGGACCCGCGAGCCCTCTCTACTCCACCGCCATTTCGTTGGCCTTGCCAGCCACCGTCGCTGTGCCTCCACCAGATCTAAACCCAAGCGGACCGCTACCCCTTTCGAATCAAAGCCCCTATAGCAGATCACGAAGCTCGCCATGCCTATCTCTCTAGATGACTACATCACCGCTGACTGCGGCTCGCCTTCGCTTGACGTCGTTGTTGCTCAGCAGCTTGTGACCTAGTGCCTGAGGCCCTCACCACTCGACTGCTGCTGTCCCAATCTCGCTACTTGAGTGCCCCGACACTTGCAGATTTGAGCCCGCCTCCACCTAACGCTGTCGCCGCCCAGCAGCCTGCGACCCAACACCTAACTCCGCCGCACGGTCGATGCTTCCACTTGCCGTTTGTAGGACCTCCACCTTAGCGGCTCACCTCCGTCGCGCCTCGCCCACCGTCCTCCGCTCGGTCGCCGACCCCCGTGCTTCGCTATGACGCTGGTTTTCCCCCTTCGCCGAAGCTCGACGCCACTGCACCTTGGCACCACCGCCCACGAGTGGTCGTCGACGAGGTCCTCCCGCGACCTCAATGCCCTAGATCTAGGTCGCGACGGGGTCGATGGAGGTCGAGGCGGCATCACGGGACCTTGCTGCCCCGCATTCGGGGTTGCCGTAGGTCGCGGCGATGTTGTGTGACCTCGGGCGGCCTTTGCCGATGGTCTTTGGGGGTCACGGGGGTCGCCGGAGGTCGCGGCAGTGTCACGTGACCGCGGGCGGCCTTTGCTGGTGGTCTTCGGGAGTTGCTCAACCCCGGGCGACCCTCCCTAGTTGTCTATGGGGCTACCTAAGTTGGATGTCGGCTGTTGGCGTCAAATTTCGATTACTAGCGACCGTTGTTGGTCAATTTTTATTTATTTATTTATTTTTTATAATAAAAGCCCTTTGTAAATGTAATTTTTTTAAATAATATTTTACTTAAAGATATTTCACAAAGAGCTTTTAAATTACAACTGACAAAATATAGTTTATATTTTGAAAAACATCTTTAATCTAAAAGGCATTTATATTTCCCAAAAGCTTCCCAAACGCACCCTTATACCCGCCACTCCCAGCACCAAGCCCACAAAGAAGTCGCCGATTATTTGAACCCGCCGCCGCCCGCAAATAAGGAGCGCTTCCCCATATCAATCGCCGGCGGAGAGAGAGAGAGAGAGAGAGAGAGAGAGAGCTCGTAACGAATTACGACAAAGTAGCGGCGAATCTCCGTCGACTCTGACCGCAACATGTGGCGGAGGCTCGTCTCCGGCGGCCACCTGCGCCTCCCCCTCCCTCGCCGCTCCATCCCGCATCGCTCCGCCGCGGCCTCCGCCGCCGCCCCGCACCCCACCGTCGCCTCCGCCGTCAACTCCATCCTCCTCCGCTCCCTCAAGGAGCACTACCTCGAAGTCTCCAAGATGACTCCTCCTCCTGTACGCCCTCTTCCTCTCCCACCTCCGCTTTCTCTCCACTCCTTAAACCCTCGGAAGAGGTTCCGGAAAGGGTCGCGGTCGATAGGGTTTTAGCCTAATCGTCACTGCTCTTGCGAACTGTAGAAGGTGAATCCCCCGTCGCCGTTCACGATCGTGAAGGGCGCGCTCGACGCCGACGGTCCGGTCCTCCGGCGGACTTACAACGACGAAGAGATCAGCCTCTACGTCATGCGTCTGGCGAATCTGGTCCCCGGCGGCGGCCGAGAGGACGACGGCGAGGACGACATCAATCAGCTGTTCCTTCACGTGAGCATCGCGAAGCCTGGCCAGGAGGAGGCCCTGCATTTCCTGTGCGGGTTGTATCCGGACGCGCTGGGGATTCACTCTGTTTCGATGAGGCCGAAGCTCGAGACGACGGGTTTCCTCGTGGTTCCGAAGAAATACAATGGCCCCATTTTCGAGTAAGTGGGTGTTGGCATTTCTTTCTGTTTATGCACTTCTTGGCTCGGGTGTGGCATAGAGTTGTCTGAAAGATGGAGAGGTTGAAGTTTCTGATCATTTCATTATGAAGCTGGGGGACGTTTAGTAGGGGCTTTTATATGCGTTGGTTTTGTATGGAGGTGCCCTTAAGTTCTAGTTTCTTCGGTGTAGAAATGTGGTAAGAGTTAGGAGTGTTAAAATTAAGGTTAGTTATTTGGACTGAGGCGAAGGAGACATTCTTTCCGTCGCCAAGATGATTAGTTGCGAGATTCTTTGAGATTGTGCCAAGACTAATGACAGCTCCACATATCGACCATGAGAGCAGGAAATTGAGGGAGTCTTGTTATTCTTCTGAGGTGAAAGAATCATTCTGCTCTACAAATTTTTTATCAGACAGTTTGAGGGAACTTTCAGTTGGCAGGTGAATGAATGAGTCTGTGAAATGATAAGTGGTAGAACTTTAGTAGCCTCTTTGAAATCTATCTAATGATCTCTCTTATTGGGTGTCGTGTCTAGTTGGGTTATGATGGCTTGATGGTTCTATGACTTTTCGTTGAATCTTTATAATGTTTTAAAATGTTATATCATGACAATCATGTAAAATGATAATGTTCAATTTGAATGTGCATCTTTTGTTGTTTTGTGAGAGGATATACGTTTTTGATGGTGCGTACATATTAGCAGAGACTCATAATTCAGTCAGAAAATTGCCGTGTGACTCCCTAAAAAAAGTAGAGCTTCAGATGAGATGCAACTGCAGTTTGAGCTGTTAAAACAGATACATGAGCTTGCTAGCCACTATCTTGTCCTAAATAGCTTGATGTTGGAAGATATTGAGAGAATTTGAGAAATCATAGTATTGCACGACAAAAGGTGGCGACTCTACAGTCTCAATTTTTAGAGGGAAAAGTTATATGTGCATACATTTGATGGTTAAATTGTGCTCTGGATTTGTTTCAGGGTGCTTTCAACCTTTCACCAATTGTTGCTATCATTTTATTTATGTGCTGAGTTTGATGCAATTAGTTTTTACGAATGTGCAGAGACCTTGATGAAAAGGTGAGGGATGCGCTTCACAGTTACATTGAGGAACGGGGGGTGAATGAGAGTCTCTTCCCATTTCTTCAAGCATGGCTTTATGTCAAGGATCATAGGGGTCTGATGCGTTGGTTTAAATCAGTGGGTACATTTATCAGCAAAGATAAGTCTGCAAAAGATGCTTAATTTTAGTGAGTACCATCCATAAGTGAAAAGGCTGGTTTTCACTGCTTTTTCTTCCATAGCTTATTGGAGAGGAAGTTCTATGGCCCGCAGAAAGCTTGATGATTGAGCTGCTACTGTTTTGTGGCCATGTAGATTGCTTGGTGAAGCTAAGAAGTGCTAGTGGAGGGCATTTTTCAGTTGCCATTCACTTTGGCTGATTGGGAACAAGAGATTCTCAGATTTGGATACTTATTCGTTAGTTGGCAGATGTTACATGGGACGGTCTAATGTTATATTTTGGTTTGTAATTTTAATTTTCACAAGTTTAATATGCCATTGTTTTGCCATCAACTAATTACTTGAGGTTCTTCTTGTTACCCAGGACATTCTCTGCCATCTACCTGCTCAATTTTGGTTTGAAATTTGAACCTCACCATTGCCAGGATTGGGAACGTTTCCATTTTCATTTAGGCTATGTCTGGTGGACTGGGTGTAACTCCAAATAGGACAACTTATATCCTATCTGGTGTTTGTTGGGACGTGAAATCTGGATATGTCTGGATACTGGATATAAAAATCCCACCTAGGAAGTGGGATATACCTGGAATTAAGATAGATAAAAAGAAAAATAAAAAGAAAAGAACAATATGAATCAAAAGACGGATTGATGGAGAGAAAACGAGCATAAGAGCTCTACCGTTGTTTGACGCTGCGATGTTGCCCATCGGACTCGTTGGACATCTAATTTTCGGAGACCTAGAGATTACAGCTGTGAAATTTTGGCATCAGGAATCTTCTCAGGATAACTTCAGAGCCGAAAGCAATGCCAGGCTGAACCTCAAAACAAAGAAAACATCCCAGATACTTCGGAAGACACAATGACATCTTAAAGGAGATGGGAGAAAAGAGTCTAATCAGATTCTAGCATCTAACTTTTGTGTTTATGGCGCAAAGACATCCAAATAACTCTTTCCCTTTCTACTCGGATATATTGATAAAACCAGAGTCCTTTTGATAGAGTTGCTTGGCATTTGGAGACGCATTGCTCGGATGCAAACGCTTACGATGCAATAAATCACCCGATAACTCCATTTCACGTGATCACATCTGTCTGGCAGTTCGAATTCTTTGAAACTAGCATTCTGTCCCTGAAAAATTTTCTAAGCACACTACTTAACAAGGAAATGTACAAATTCCCTCATAACATGTATGTAACATTGGCTAGCTTATAGAGATGGAAAATAGAATATCAAACAAAATGCAACAGCAATCTCCCCTGGTAGACAGAACGATGACTTTAACTTGCGTGCCGGTGCTTAGATATGGTCTAGTGTGCTATTGGTCGAAACGACGGGTTTTTGTCCACATATCTACCTCGTCTTTTGTTTTTACTAATGTGTCTTTTGTAAAGGTCAACTTGTTAGTCATGTCCTGTGTCACATGTCACATTAGATTGCATAGATAGAACATTTATCTAGAGGGACACTAAGGATTCATTTAGTAACATCTCTGTTTTCGGGAATAGTTTTCTTTCAGAAACACTTTTTTCTATTTTTGTTCTTGGGAATAGTTTCTGAATATTTTAAGGTGCTGGGTAAGTATATAAAATTTCTGTTCTCGGAATATAAATATATTTAGTATGACTTCAAATATTTTTATAACTTATAATTTTTTTAATTTATTAATAATTTTATTATTTTATTATTTTCCCTTTTTCTTCTCCTTCCTCTTGGCCTTGCCAAATTTGAGCTAAGTCAAGCTTCGCCCAACCACGGCGAGGCAGGGGGGGACTCACTGATGGCCAGCGAGCTTGGGGTGACCTCACTGAGGGCCGGTGAGGCTCTGGCGAGGTCGTCGGGCCTCGTCTGGCTGGTGGCCAACCATCACCAAGGCTGACGACTAGCTAAGGGAAAAAGAAAGAAAAGAAATGGAAGAAATGAAAAGAAAATAAAAACTTGTTTCTTGAGTTGTTCTCGGGAACAAGAAACAATTTTGTTTTTGTTTCTTGTTTTTATTTCAAATTTATTCTCAGGAACAAAAAATTACTAAATACGTTTATGTTCTATTTCTATTTCGAGGAATAAAAGAATAGAAACAAGTATTTCCCGAAGAGTTACGGAACAACACCTAAAATTTCATGGGGGAAAATTTTATCACTTTAGTAAAAATTTGTGGGTTGTTTTCGGAATTTGGCCTTTTTCGACCATGTCAAACCATCAAAGTAAATGAGTACAAAAATGGGTCCTCAAATTCATAAATTATGATCTCCCTGCTACATTTCTGTACAAACTCTATGTGACATTAAGGGTGCATTTGTTTGTATTTTTTTTTTCTTGTCATGAACACAATTTTTTTTTTTTTTTTGTTCCAGGAAACAAAAAAAATAACAGAAACGCTTTTGTTTACGTTTTTGTTCCCGGGACTTGTTTCTGTTCTAGGAAATAAATTTGGAACAGAAACAAGAAACAAGAAAAACTTGTTTCTTGTTCTCAGAATAGTTTCGAAAAACAATTTTTCTCTCTTCTATTTTTTTTTTCCTTCCTTTTCTTTTCTTCTTCTTTTTTCTTTGGTCGGCGACCTTGCCGGTGGCTAGGCGAGCTCGGCCTCACCGAATCTGGGCGAGTTTACCATGTTTCTATTTTTTTTTCTATTTTAGGAACATAAATTTTATGCAATTACCAAACTTGAACTCGCTTAGCCAAGGTGAGGCCGCCCGGCCCTCGTCAATGGTCACCAACCATGGCCGAGGCCGCCGACTGGTCAAAAGAAAGAAAAAAGAAAAAAATATATTAAAAAATTACAAAAAAAAAATTATACAAGTTTACCGTGTTTATGTTCTTTTTCTATTCCAGTAATAGAAATTTTGTACGATTTACCAAACGTATTCTTCGTTAAAAAATTGTTCCACGGAACAGAAATAAAATCTATTTCTGTTCCGTGGAATAATTTTTCAATAGAAATGTTGCCAAACGTGATTCCCATGCATAAAATCGCGAAAAGAAGAGATACGTCGCAAGACCAGGTAAGAGAAGGATAAGCCAAAGATGACTCAGTACAAGAAGGCGTGTTTTGTTTATAGGATTCCTTGGAAGGTTGAAGTGAATCATACGATCAAGCCAACCACATGGCTGAGGAGGTGACACTGCTCAAGGCATGGTCGAGCGCGCGTGCTTTGAGGGTCATCTGAGCACTGCAGCTCAAGGGCATTCGATACAAATCCGTCCCGGAAGATCTCTCCGACAAAAGCGACCTCCTTCTTCATCATAACCCACTTATAAGAAGGTACCGGTGCTTCTTTACAAAGGGAGAGCGATCTCGAAGTCTCTGGTAATTCTCAAGCACTGTCGACACGAGACATGGAACCAATGCTTGCTTCTCCCACAGGATCCTTATGCAAGGGTGAGGGCGTGATTCTGGGCTAAGTTCGGCGATGACAAGGTAAGTGATTATGTGCCGTACAGTGTTTGTTTCTCTAAATGCATCTTGCACATGCATTAAATCACAAGAAAGAGTCGGGTCCATTGACTTTATCAGATTATGTGGTTTTAGAGAAGTCAGAGACAATGTTAAGATCAAAATGCAAACATATTATCCAAATGGCGTATCTCTTTAATAATCTGTTTGGGTTTTTTTTTTTGGGGGGGGGGGGGGGTGTTTGGAATTCTGCACATTATGCCATCAATATGGACTGCTTTTATAAGTGAAGGCAAACAAGAAGCAGCCCCTACAGAGGCAAGTGAGCACCTGCAGAAGCTGGAAGAACAGCTTGAAGGGAAGAAATTCTCTGGTGGATACAGCATCGGATATCTGGACATTGCGCTTGGATGGTTGGCCACTCCACTTTGGGGTCTTTGAGGAGATATCCAGCCTCAAAGTGGTTGATGGTGAGAGGTTTCCTTCTCTATTTGTATGGTTGAAAGAGTTCTCAGATGCTCCAATAATCAAAGATCGTTGGCCACCCCATGACAAGCTTAACCCGAAGTTCATTGCTCTTCGTCAAGTGCATTGCGCAAAGTCATCATCAGCTTGAACTATTTTCTTTTGTTGGAGGTTGTTAAGACTTGAGTTACTGGCAACTTTCATATGCATATTCCAGCTTTGTTACTGATCTTTTGAATAGATTTTCCCCTCAACTATGAAATAGTTTGCTATCCCAAATGACATTTTTCTATATATAGGATAGTTTGCCCTGAGTGCATGCTAGAGATAAAATTGGTATGAATTCAGTGGACAATGGAACAGTTGCCAGTTTCAGACATGAAACAATCGAACATTTCAAAGTGTAATTCAGAAAGCCACTAGCACATGGCTACTGGCTAGTTGCTGTACCGACCAAAAAGCGTACAATGGCATCACATTGGGTTTTCTAAGAAGTGACGAAAATAGCTAGAAAATTCAAATAACGCCTTGAAAAGAAATAAAATAACGGAACTTCATTTTGTGATTGGTAGGTTGAACAGGATGACCGTGCCACATAGTTCCTACTTCCTCCACATAAGCAAGAAAACCAAAAGAAACACAAATAACAACTATGCGAATATTGTAGAGTCAACTGACATCATTGAACAGCAACAAAATCTTGCAACAGAAGATTGAATTTTGGAACTTAGTACATTTACGACTCCACCATTCCACCACCAAGGGGTGAAAAGGTCAACTATGCAGAAAAACCATTTTGACACGTCGTAAATGCGACACAAGCGTAACACAAGGACAAGCATGACGAGCCTTTGAGTAGCAAGTTGTCAAGTCTGCACAATAATTTTTAAAACAAATATGCTGAGCAAAGAAGATTTCGCAATATGTAAAATTGTGCCTACAACTGATAAATAGTCTAATCTGTACCTGGAGGGTTCAAAGAGTTTCATCTAATGTATAGAAGCCTCAACATTGTTGGATCCAATCCAAGTAGATGTATAGGAGGCTACACTCTCTCCCAAGAACTTGAGATGTAGAACTCACTTCACAAATGGAACCCCTGAGGGGACAGTTTGGGCATATTTCTCATACTGTCGCCCAAAGAACTGTCTCAGAAAAAACTCTTCATATGGTATCCGTTTTGCAAAGAAATGCCAAGTAACTGCTGCAAATGCAAACATAGACACGGGATTGCACAGCATTATTTGAGTCCCAACCGACCAGATGAAAAATCCGCAATATCCAGGATGACGAATAAACTGATAGATTCCGTGAGTTATCAGCTTGTGATCATCCTCATGATAGATTTTGATCAAATGCGTAAATGCCCGCCCAGCAGTTATAATTGCCATCTTCCTAATGATTTCCCCAACTACAATCAGGGCTAAGCCGAAATTGCTGATCCACCAGCATTCTTTCCAAGATGGAAATAGAGAAACTTCAACAAAATACTCCACCAGCGAAAAGAACATTGCAAGAAGATAATTTCGGCTGATCAAGAGGGATTTAAGAGTTACATTTGATCGTCCATGAAAGGCCACTGCAAGGATATACTCAGACCCATGAAAGAAGATAATTGACAAGAGTAATTGGGACAACTGTCTGCAGGCTGTGTAACTATATATCTCTGCCATTATTTGATCAATCAATGTGCATCGATTTACAGTCTTCAATGTAGTCCTCTGGGACTGGAGGATTCAGCTATGGGATTAGTAATCTTCCTGGATAACTTCAGACCTGGAAGTGATGCCAGGCTGAACCTTGAAACTGACAAAAGACATCCAAGATCCTCTCAAAGACATTCCATCATTGACATCTGAAAGAAGATGGGAAAAACAAGTTTTGGGTTATAAAAGAATCAGGTTCTCACATCCAATAGTACTTTTGCGTTTATGGCACAAAGACATCCAAATAAGCCTTTCCTTTTTTTAATTGGATATGGAAAAAACCAGAGTCCTTTGGATAAATTTGCTTGGCAATTGGAGACACACTGCTTGGATGCAAACATTAACAACGCAATAGATTTCCTGATAACTCCATTTATTCCATGATCATATCCGTCTAGCAATTCATATACTTTGAAACTGGCATTATGTCCCTGAAAAATTTTCTAGGTATAACACTTAACACAGAAATATACAAGCTCCCCCTTAAAACATGTATAGAGAATTGGCTAGCTTATAGAAGAAGAAAACAGAAAAGGAAATAAACCACAACAAGTAATCTCCCTCAGTAGACAGAAGGTAACCTTCATGCTTCACTGCATTCCAGGAAGGCACAACATTCTCTAACCTAACAACCCCTAGCACACTAGACCAAATCCAAGTATCGGCGCAGCAAGTTATGAATAATTTTTTTTTTTCCCACAACATTTGGAGTTTAGCTCTAATTTCAAACACCGAGCCATGACAGCATCTAAAGACGACATGGCGATTTCAATATCTTCAATGCAATGAAATACACTAGCAATACATCTAAGCTAGACGTGATCAAAAGCACAACCGGGCAGACATTGTTTTAGTCGAATTCAAAAATTCAGCGGGTCAAAATTGCGGGAATCAAGCTCGCCTCGGCAGTCGATAACATTGGCAGACGTCATCGGGAAATCATACACCGCCGGAACGACAAACAAGCCACGGCCAAAAGAAGCGACGGTATGAAAGTCAATCCAGCCGCTGTATCTGATGATGGGTCGGCCATTTTCATTGCTTTCCGAGTCCGTGGGACTCTTAGAAGAGGGCGTGGGCGAAGCCCTCGATCAAGCAAGAACAAAGCATACCCACGAGCTCGTTGAAGCAGATGAGAGCGAAGAGGACGCACCTTACCATTGAAAGAGAGGAACTTGACACGACCAGAGCTCGACAACGCCCAAAAAGGTGCAAACTTCAACACGGATTCACGCCAAGAAACCTTCCGAGGCTCCAAGAAAAAGGAAAGGGATGGAGGCAAGAAAGACCAACAGAGGTTGGGAGCTGCAATGGAAGAGAAGGATTTCAGACGGCGGAGAGAAGAAGGAAAGGTCGTTACTTTACAAGTCGCCGGGGAAACCGGAAGGACCGGTAGCAGGTTAAAATGTTCTCAAGTCTCATAAATAGTTGAATTTCTTTACTATTTTTTCTTCATAATAATAAAAATCCAATCGAAGCCATTTTGTTAGGATAGTGCATGCGGAGGAAGTCCATTGAATTGCAATCCGAAAGGCTTCGACTCATATGATAATCCATACGAAGCAATAAGATTTTTCATTATTTTATGATTAAAGGCTTGGCAAATCTTTCAAATGTTAATATTTAGAACTAAATTGACAATTTATCAAAATATTTAAAATGAAATTGACACGATGAAAATTTATAGTGGTGAGTAATATTAGGTTCTATCATTATTTTACCTGAAGTCTAGAACTTATCCGTTGGAACTAATTCTTCATTTTTTGAAACTTGAAACTTAATGAAAGTGAGTGTATTAATAAAAATGAAATTTCCCATTTGCCGATAGCAAAAACAAAAATGTATGATGGTCTTGTCACTTTTTTCCAAGGTTAAGTCATCGCCCGGTCACTTCAAATTTAAAAAGGAAACGAGATTCAGTCGCTAATCATGCTAAGGTTCACTTTGAAGACCTACTCTGACTAATACCATCTGAAAATATTCATTTTGGAAGATGATAAAGTAAAAGAAGTATATCTGTACAGCAATCTTAAGGAAGGCGCATTTCTTCTTTTGCAGGTTTTTGTGGAGAACAGTTTGACACTTGATTTCTAGTTCAAAGATATCCTAATTTCTTAGTTGAATGATGCTCGGTAATGAGTCTATTGAGATGGTTTCCAAACTTGGTATAGCGAACCATGTGTGTCGAACCTACTTAGTATGTTACATCACTCAACATACTCACTTTGTATATTACTCTTAATATACTTCACATATTTTTATGGCAAAAAGAAGATTTATGTTTGTTCTACATTCGCTTCTTGATTCTTCCGGTTTGGTTCTCAATTCGATTCCCTCGAGAACCAATTTTATTTTGAAATTATACTCGTCCCTAGAAATATTTAATGTCGAATTAGCGGTCGGGTTATGATTTTTTTGGCTTTTTTTTTTTTTTTTTTTTTTTTTTTTTCAGAGAAGGAAGGTACAGCTCAGCAAAGCGTAAAGGCATGATACCATCAGCGTGGCACTATCGGTAATTAAAATAATAAAAACTGGGATTCTGGTGATGGTGTGTGCACGGCTTCACCACAGCTTCATCGCCACCGCCACCGCCACCGCCACCACCGCCACCGCCGCCACCGTTCCCGGTCGCTGCAGCGGCTGCGGCCGCGGCCGAGCTCGCGCTCCGGCACCCCGCCTCGTCGCCTTCTTCTCCTCCTCCCTCGTTTCGAGGTACGGTTTTCTCTTCTCTGCCTCTCTTCCTCTTTCGCCTGCGCCGTCGCTGCGGCTTCGCCGTCCTCGAACGGAACGGAACCAGTCGCTTTCCGGTCCGTTCGGCGTGCGTCCCGCGTCCTGCGTTCGTCATCTTCCGCCTGATGCTCTATCGCGAGTGCGAATAGGACGGTAATGTGGAGTTTCCTGCGGCGGTTGCAGCTCTAGAGATCGCGGGGAAATGGGCGACGACGGTCCGTCGAAGGGTTCGAAGGTGGTCGTCGACGATCGGCAGTCGCTTGATCGGAAGATCGACGCGATCCGGAAGGCCGGGCCTCAGAAGCTCCAGGTCCTTTTTTTTATAAGAAAGATCCTTTTTTTTTTTTTTAAATTATTCCTGCTCGTCGTTTGAGGTGCGGAATTTGTCGACCCAAAACTCCTCGAGAAGTTGTAGTCAAATATTGTGGTGATACTGTGAAAAAACCGATGAAGATTTTGCGCTTTGTAAAGTCCGTACGATGATCCCTTGCCGGCAATGGCGAATTACGCACTTCTGCTGATAAAGTAGTACCAGTTGTCTGCAATTCGTCGACGCATGACATACAAGTAAACAGGTTTTGAGCCAAGTTTTTTTAAAGATGGTCAATGTAGATTAAATGGTAGGGCGTGCATCTGTATTTTGGCACAACCTTATCTAGGAATGTGGGTACGTGGGAATTGTGATATCTATCTTGTAATGCGTTTGACTTTGACACACTGCTGGTGGAATTCGTATCTTTTATTTTTTTAATTCCTCTTTTTGGCACATGGAAGTTTCCCCTGCATTCGTGTCATCAATTTATGCAGCATCAGACGTAGATTTTGGGTCGTAATGAGTATTATTGGCAGGTGATTGCAGATTTTGATGCAACACTGACTAGGTACTGGGTTAATGGCTGCCGGGGCCAAAGTAAGTCCCCGTTGATTGTTTTGGATTATGTTCTGTTATTTCCTGCTTCATTGTCAGTGCTGTCCCTGGTTGTCATGTCTAATAATATTAGTAGGCAGTCATGGCCTTTTGCAACAGGGGAATCCGGAATACGATGCTAAGAGGCAGCAACTATATGAATATTACCATCCGCTAGAGTTCTCACCAACAATTCCAATTGATGAAAAGACAAAGCTCATGGAAGAGTGGTAAGCTATGTCTCTGCTCTTCATGGTACTATTTATGCTTGTTGTACAATGGGATTTTGTTATGTTTTAAGTTTTTAAGTACTGTTGACATCAAGTAACGTGGGTTTTGAGTATCCTAGCATGAAGTAAAACACTCATTTTTGAGTTGCAAATTAGTGCACCAAAATGCCGCAGTGTAGTATCAGCTCTCTCTGAATGACTGTAATCAACACAGGTGGGAGAAGACTCATGCTCTTCTTGTTGAGGGTGGCCTCTCATATGATGATATAAAGAAGTCCGTCGCTAGCGCTAACATTGCTTTTAGGGAGGGTGTAGTGGAACTCTTCGAGTTTTTGGAGGTAAATTTCAACTTTCATGGAATGACTACTGCATCTAGCTGTAACAGGCCTCCTAGAGTGTGTGAAGTGCTTATATTCTTCCAGTGGAGTAGATGTCATCAAAGAATCAGTGCAAATAATTATTTTCAGCATCTTTTTATAGGTATTAGTGCCTTGAGTGCAATTACGCTAGTTATGTCTCAGTATTCTCTCTGTTGGTTGCAGGAAAGAGGCATTCCCATCCTTATATTTTCTGCAGGGCTGGCAGATATTATAGAGGAGGTTAATACTGAAAGAGAAAAACAATTATGATGCTATTTTCTAAGTAAGTATCTTTCTAGTATAATTTGGTTCTTTTTTCTATGTTGACACTAGGTCTTGAGGCAGAAGCTCCACAGATCTTTCAGAAACATTAGGATTGTCTCAAACCGGATGGAGTTTGGCAATGATGGTCGTCTTATATCTTTCAAAGGTATCAGATAAACAATTTCATGCTGCAGAGAAATGTCAAATGTTATGCATTACTCATTACTTGGAATTAAATATTCACATGACAGTACTTCCCTGATTTCCTGAAGATCCTGTTAGCTAAATATTGTGCTTATCTAATGACCTACTTCAGCGTGCACTTGTGGTTGGTTTTTTTGGCCATCTTCTTTTTTATGATATTATCTCTATGGTGAAGAGTAATTGACTTATTGTTGTTGACCACTCTACTGAAGCTGATAGAACTTATACTAGGATTAGCTTCTTACTTTTAAGCTTAATGGATTACTTATATTACATGGTGGTTATTTGATGCATTTGGGATGTGGTAATATAACTTGGTGGACTGGGAGTAGAATTTTCTTCTTTTGCTGCTTATTCTACAGATGTCATCATCAGTTTTCATATGACCTTTGCTATTTATATGGATTTTGTTACTAAGTACCTTGTGATCACTTAAACACCTTGGTAAAGAAAGTTTGTCATTGCCAATGCATTGTCTTTCTCAGGTTACATGTAATTAGTACATTGGAAATGAAAAACATTTCTTTATTAAGCATGGTTAACCAGTGCCCTAGGGGTACTTGTTAACAAGACCCTTTAATATAGGCATGGATTACGTCACTGTTGTCTCCTGTGATGTGAATGTTTCAGTTTGCTTTACTATGTGCTTACCAATAGATGAATCCAGCTTTACTTTTCTGTGTATATGTTGACATGTCCAGGGAGGACAATTCACAGTCTGAACAAAAATGAGCATGCACTTGACATGGCTGCTCCGCTTCACGAGCGATTAGGGGATGCTAATGGACCAGTTGATGATAGTGTCTCAGTGAAGATGAGAACCAATGTCTTGCTGCTCGGGGACCATATTGGGGACTTGGGGATGTCTGATGGTCTGAACTATGAAACGCGAATATCACTGGGATTCTTGTAAGTCTATTTCCCTTTGTCATATGCAGGAGTTATGAGTGTTTACATCAAATTTTAAGGCTCCACCTTAACCAAAAAGGGAATTATAAACAAGAAAGAAGAAACTTCTTGCACCACAGAGACTTTTAGCAGTGGTCTGTAGCAGAAGGATCTACCAAATGTATTTCATGATAATCTTCTGGGAAGTTCATGCAATTTTTTGCTATATTTATACTTTGCCGTCAGTGATGGAAACAGTTAAAACTGTCAATGTAGAGGTGAAATGACTGATCTGATGTTTGCATGTTGATGGTTCTATGTTTTCATTTTCCTTGATTTAAAAAGTGGCCATTGCTAGATTACTCTGTTCTCTCTGAATTTATCTACTTCGTTGACTGTGTGAACATCTTTTTTAGGAATGACAATATTGATGGTTCCATCGATAGCTACCGCAAAGCATTTGACGTGGTTTATCTGGTTAGTCAGACTAACTCCCTAAAAATTTCCTTGTTATTTTCGTGATCTTGATTGTCTTGTGATTCGCATTGCATTAAATGTCTTTTACACTTTTATTTCACAGAATGATTTTCCCATGTGGGGGGTGCTTGAGCTTGCCACTCAGCTTCTTCCAGCTGAAGCTACTTGACTACAGCTGATCCTTTTGGTTAAATTATTTGGGCGTTTAACTTTGAGGCGGAAATTTGTCATAGTAAGATGATTACTGGACCCAGTAGAAAGATGAGATTGTATCTTCTGCTGCTGAATTACAGGGCTGACGAGATTTAACTGGTAGACCCTATGCCATGTTGAACGTTGGTAATGTAGTGACACATCGGTATTCTTGGTCCTAAGTCCTTAAAATTCTATGTGTACAGAGTCTTCACGCTCTGCTTCTTCAATTCTTTTCCCATGATCATCTGCCCTTTTTCCTTTGGACTGATTATGGCATAGACCCGCGACGCTCGAGCTTAATGCACCGGAACTCAGTGAAGTCCATGCACCATATCTGAACCTCGAGATGCGTTGGAAGGTTCCCATGCATGGGATTTCTACAAGCAATGTCTTTTTCTTTGTTTGTTGAGGTAGACTGTCAGTGACATCTACAAAAGTTCACACGTGTGCAACTTTTACCTATATTTCCAAGATGTGGGCTCAGACGATGGTGCTGCATTTTGAACAAAGTAAAGAACAATGCTTGTCCACAAGGCGGGGTCAACGGATTACAAATGGATTATCAAATCCGAGGGTTTGAATAGTGTGCTTTACATATGTATAAAATCAAGGATTAATACCCTGAAAAACCCCAAATTGGTGTCACCTGTGACAAATTTATCCTGAATTATTTTTTTAACCATCAAAAACCTCAAACTGAAATTTATCTCGAACTATTTTTTTGACCACAAAAAACTCCAAACTGGTATATCTTTGACAAATTTACTCCAAACGGATGACAAAGTTACCCTATGTTAATTTTTATTAAATGTTATCATCAAATTATTAAGTTAAATGACACATGACAGTTAAGTGGTATACCAATTTGGAATTTTACGCTCCATTTATTACAGTTTACAATTTTTGTAATTTTTTTGTAGTATTAATCTAATTTAGCAGAGAGTATATTTGTTACAAATTTATCAGTTTGGGATTTTTTTCAGTCGAATAAATTAGTTTGGGATAAATTTATCATAAATGTACATGTTTAGGGTTTTTTATGGTCAGTCGGGGTAAATTTGTCACAAGTGTACGGTTTCGGATTTTTATGGCTAAAAAAATAATTTAGGGTAAATTTATCACAAAGATACCAGGTTCGGGGTTTTTCAGGGTATTAACCCTAAAATCAAATTTGACAAAAGTCACAAAACCAGTAGCGCCGCCGGATTTCATGAAGTACGAATCGAAAAGGGTTTGATAACGACTTCCCCCTCATCATACGGCCAATCAAATTTGGTCAACCCGTCTGTCTTCTTCTCCACCACCACCACCACCACCACCATCATCATCATCATCATCATCCGATCCTTTGAATTAGCACTCCTTTTCTTTCCCTTAGAAGAAGTTCTTAATCATCGTCTCTTAATGTTGACACCTAAATTTTGATGATCTGATCATTTATTTATTGCATAGAAAATTAGGGGTTATTTTATCCCTGAAAAAATATTAATTACATAACATATAGATGTATGTGAATTTATTTTTTATTTGTATTTTCTGTATTTTATTGGACCGGTAGCGAATAGATTCAAATTAGATTGATTAGGCCCACGAAGCGAGCAGGTTGGCCCAAGCTCATGTGTTTTTTTTAATGATTGATAATTATCTCGTGGGAAAATAGAAATTTTAAAATTTTTCCGAGATATGAACTTTTTTTGGATAGGGAAGATGGATAAAAAATATTGCGATTTGGCTTTGAAAGATTTGGATTTAGAGAAAATTTTCATCTTAATTTCGAATCCTTATCAGTATGAGATGAATTTTGTGAAAAATATTGCGGATGTTGATTTAAGGAAGAATTTAAAAGTCCAATTCCTTCCCCTATAAAAGGCCATATGCGTATGAGAGGAGGGGGGGTGTTCTTTGGCTTGATTGAAAAAATTGCCTTCGGTTTCTTTAGGGTTTAGGGGAGAAAAAGTGAAGATTTTACTTTTGCCGAGGGGGTTTCATTTCATTGCGAGGAGAAAAGTCAAAAGGTGCAGAAGGAGAGCAGAGAGAAAGACGTGCAAGGGGAGAAGCAGAGATCAGCAAGAAAAAGGAAAAGAAAAAGCAAAACAAAAACAGAAACAAAAAAGGAAAAAAGGGTCTTCTTCTTCCCCGAATCGCGACCGATGCTGCAATCTGCAGCCACCTGCTGCACACGCACCGATCCCTTCATCGGCGCACCACCTAGGGGTGAGCATGATCCGGGTTGGTCCGGGCCACCCCATAACCCTAGGACCAATCCATACAGTGTCGGTCCTCAATTTTTAGGATCGATGATCGACCCTATTGAATCTGGGATTAAGGACCGGACCGACCCAATGGGCTCGGTCCGGTTCCAGGGTCAACCAGAGACCAATTAATAATTTTTTTCGTCTTATTTTTTATATTCCTAAAAAAAGCAAACCGACAAATTCAAATTACGCATCCATCAATAATGCGGCATTATGCAACTAAATACCAATACATATCTAGCAAATTTAATATGACACAATAATAGAAATTTCGTACCTGCTAACCGCTCATTGAGATATGGGACAAAATGGAAAGTTCTTGTAATCACATATTTTTAATATTCATAACATTATATGCAAAAACATATCTTTAATATTCATAACATCATATGCAAAAACGTTTTTCTGTATTTGGTCATGTAGAGTTCACTTAATATTCATAACATCAACCAAAAAATGAGCTCAACCAAAAAATGAGCTTCACATCACTTGACTAGCAAATCAACGTAGAAATTGCAGTATTACTCTACTATTCAAAAACCTCTACCATTTGACGCAAATTGAAAAGCAAAGTGTAGCTA